>CM060985.1:190614495-195414495 GCA_030765065.1 Deroplatys truncata
TAAACACCGTATCTACACACACACACACACACACACACACACACAAGTGCTCAAGCACCACATATATTTAAAGAGCATTTACATAAACATCGTATCTACTCACACACACACACAAGTGCTCAAGCACCACATATATTTAAAGAGCATTTACATAAACATCGTATCTACACACACACACACACACACACACACAAGTGCTCAAGCACCACATATATTTAAAGAGCATTTACATAAACATCGTATCTACACACACACACACACACACACACACACAAGTGCTCAAGCACCACATATATTTAAAGAGCATTTACATAAACACCGTATCTACACGTACACACACACACTCAAGTGCTCAAGCACCACATATATTTAAAGAGCATTTACATAAACACCGTATCTACACATACACACACACACACACAAGTGCTCAAGCACCACATATATTTAAAGAGCATTTGCATAAACACCGTATCTACACACACACACACACACACAAGTGCTCAAGCACCAAATATATTTAAAGAGCATTTACATAAACACCGTATCTACACTCACACACACACACACACACACACAAGTGCTCAAGCACCACATATATTTAAAGAGAATTTACATAAACACCGTATCTACACACACACACACACACACACACACACACAAGTGCTCAAGCACCACATATATTTAAAGACATTTACATAAACACCGTATCTACACACACACACACACACAAGTGCTCAAGCACCACATATATTTAAAGAGCATTTACATAAACACCGTATCTACACACACACACACACACAAGTGCTCAAGCACCACATATATTTAAAGAGCATTTACATAAACACCGTATCTACACACACACACACACACACACACAATTGCTCAAGCACCACATATATTTAAAGACCATTTACATAAACACCGTATCTACACACACACACACACAAGTGCTCAAGCACCACATATATTTAAAGAGCATTTACATAAACACCGTATCTACACACACACACACATACACAAGTGCTCAAGCACCACATATATTTAAAGAGCATTTACATAAACATCGTATCTACACACAAACACATACACACACAAGTGCTCAAGCACCACATATATTTAAAGAGCATTTACATAAACACCGTATCTACACACACACACACACACACACACACAATTGCTCAAACACCACATACATTTAAAGAAAATTTACATAAACACCTTATCTCTTAGTACACGTACTTCCATTATGTATACCTTTTACCTGTTCATTTTGAGGAAAGGGATCGAAATAATCATCGTTTGTTAGACGGATTTGAGAATAACAATTCCTGTTTATCTTCCTTGCTGAGGTTTGCTACCACAGACTTGAAAAGCTTTTATTCCCTGACCAAAGTCCACATCCATGGCCTTTCTCACAAATTACGCACACATTCGATTTTATGTGTGATCAAATATACTCTGACTGGAGTAGAATTAATCCATCAGGAATCAACATTCTACCATAGCAAGTGGAACATATAGCGAGATGACTGCCTATTTAAGCTCCTCTCCCTACGCGGCGCTAGTATCGACCTCCGGCTCCAGCTAGATGGAAGCTGTTTGTAAACAAGAAAATGATAAAAGGTTGAATTCCGTATTTATTCTGGAAAACGTGCATTACTCATTCTTTTTTCTTTTTCTGCCACATAGCTATATTAGATAGTACGACAGGAATTCCCGGGTGGAATGAAAGTAAAAATAAAAGCATTTGAAAATTCAAACCAACAACAAACAGTATCTCAGAAATGTTACACCACTACTAAAAATCATGTAAATTGCATGTCTTAATGAGATCCGAATTTCTTCTGTAGTAATATTTTATTTATTCCTTGCACTTTACCATTTATATAAAATTAAGATAACTTCACAGGCCCTTCGCAGAAAATACTCATTTTATTTGCAATGTAAGTACCTCTTAAACATTGGGAATTTTAAGTAAAATCCTTAAAGCCATTTTTGGGAGGATAAAACATGTGAAGGGTAGTTTGGTGTGGGGGATATTGTCTTGTCTTCTGCGATACAGATTTCAGTCCTTGCTCCGGACGCTTTTCAACCTTGGGCTTATTGTGCTACCTGTATCGTTTTAAAGCCGATTAATTATACCTACACAGTTTACCAGGAGAATCTGCCCATTCTGTAATTTGAATGAGGTCTGGGTGCATGTTTTGGTTGAATGCGCTCAGTGGGAGAACCAGCAAACTATTACACTCAAAGAAAAATTCTTAAGTCCGTGAAGAAAGATATTGGCATGTTGGGATCTACTGGCTGACCAGAGGAACTGACAAAACATTGACAATTTCTTGGCTAAAGTGCACGAAGCTAGGTCAAATTTGTTCAGTTAGTCAAAGGTAATTTATCTCTATTTTCCTTTTTCTTGTTCTTTTTTGTTTTCTTTTGTTTTTCTGTTGTTTATTTTGTATCTTAAATATGCATGTACGGACAAAGACCCAGGCAATATATACTAGTGTAAAAATCAAATAGTTTTAAACCAATAAAGATACTTTTTCCATCCTTCCATCCCTCCATCCATCCATCCATTCATCCATCCGTCCGTCCGTCCGTCCCGTCCATTGCGTCCATCCCGTCCATCCATCCATCCATCCATCCATCCATCCATCCATCCCGTCCATTCCGTCCATTCCGTCCATCTCTCTCTATCCGTCTTTTTGTCTGTCTCTATCTCTCTATCTGTCTCTCTGTCTGTATGTCTATCTATCTATCTATCTATCTATCTATCTATCTATCTATCTATCTATCTATCTATCTATCTATCTGTCTATCTTACCTACCTTACCTACCTATCCATCTTACCATCCATCCACTCATCGAGCTATCTATCTTACTATCTATCTTACTATCTTACTAGCTATGTTAGTATCTATCTAGCTATCGTACTATCTATGTTACTATCTATCTTACTATTTAGCTACCTTACTATCTATCTTACTATCTATGTTACTATCTATCTTACTATCTATGTTACTATCTATTTTACTATCTAGCTATCTTACTATCTATCTTACTATCTTACTATCTATCTTACCATCTATCTTACTATCTATCTTACTATCTTCCTATATATCTTACCATCTATCTTTCTATCTATCTTACTATTTTAATATCTATCTTACTATCTTACCAGCTATCTTACTATCTATCTAGCTATCTTACTATATTACTATCTATCTAGCTATCTTACTATCTATGTTACTATCTATCTTACTATCATACTAGTTATTTTACTATCTATCTAGCTCTCTTACTATCTATGTTACTATCTATGTTACTATCTTACTATCTATCTAGCTATGTTACTATCTTATTATCTATCTAGCTATCTATCTACCAAGGCCTCACAGGAGCATATTATTTGCTGGGCTCTTTCAGTTTCCTTCTGGCACAATCTGCAATCTAAGTTACTCTGAAACATTCCCATCGTGTTAAGATGCTTTTTCACAGGAGCATGTCCTATAAGAAATGCAGTAATTGTTCTCAGCTGAAGTCTGTTACATTTAAGTACGCTTTCAGCTCTTTCCTTACATGGCTTTCTAATAAATAGTTTACCATGTTTGTTTACTGGAGTTTTAAGCCAGGTGTAATTATCTTCTATTATGGGCCACTTCTTAGTAGCCTCTCTTACTAAACATCGAGATGTTCCTAGAGCCGGCCCTGGCCCAATAAATTGTAAAGCTGCTCCATGTCTTGCAAGTTCATCAGTTTTCCATTGCCCTCTATGCCACTATGACCCGGCATCCAGATCAGTTGAACTTCATTCTGTTCTGCCAAGCTTGTGAGCATCTTTAGGCAGTTTAAAACCTGTCCTGACGTTACGTTATGACTACTTAGAGCCTTAAGTGCAGCCTGGCTATCTGAGAAGATAAAGATATGTTTACCAGTGTAAGCACTCCTTATGCTTTCATGTAGCACAGAATAATAGCATAAATTTCTGTTTAAAAAACAGTAGCATATTCACGCAAGGGGAAAACACTTGCACCTTGGTCTTGAGCCATTATAGCCTGAATCCTGCTCCTGAGGTCCCCTTTGACCCTTCTGCAAACCACATCAAAGTTTTCTCAAGAGTTTCCAGAGTTCTATTCGTGCAACGTTCTGGATCAATAATGGCCCTGAAGTTCCTTATAAAGTGTTTAATTGGAATTATATAGTCTGAGGATGCATCTCCTATGTATTTCCTAAGTTCTAACAAACCTGAGTCTATTTCAGGAATCCTCAGTTACTTAGCGTGTTGCAGTCTATAGAGTGTCATTCTTGCCTCCTTCATTACAACTAAGTGCAATAGAGTCAGGTTCAAGAGGGTCTCCATTGCTGCAGTGGGAGTTGTGTGCGACATACTTGGAACATACTAATCCTACTAATTGTGTTTGATATGTAACTGAGTTTACTTTACATAAACAGACTTACAGACACACACAGGCGCGAGCACGCGGGAATATTTTTCTAAAATTGCATTTTTGGATTCAGGGATTTCACAGTTTCTCATAACTTACATTTTTGGCATCTTCAATGTTTCAACCTTCATTCATAGCAGAGATTCCAACTAATCAAAATAATATTGCGGGTGTTTAATTTCTCATAGATGCATTTCCTTGTTGAAATCTACGCCAGTTTATTACCCCAGTGAAAACAATGTTTCAAAATTATAGCTTGGATGGTTAGTTAAAAACAAATTTATTATTTTGAAATGCATTGTTCTGATAAAAACGCTTCACACAATGCACGTATAAAATACTTATTACAAAACTTTGTTTTTTACTGTTATGACCCTACAAAAGTATCTATTATATCAGATTGTTCATATTTACTCCTAATTACTACACTGGTGTGCAAAACATAAAAACGAAAGTAATCTTCGCATGCTATGACACTGCCAAGTAAAATAGCTCGATGAAACTTGAATTACACATAGAAGGAACTGCTATGGTATGCTACAGTAGGCAAATAAACGAAATATGCAATGAGATGAACAGAAATGTCACTTTTATTCATAGACCATAAGCTACACTAAAGTCAATACGATATATGATGGCTCTCAAGATTTATAGAAACAGATAAATAGTGCTTAAAAGGGTGTATGATCACCACGGACAGCAATGCATGCTCTGTATCGTGCTCCCAATGCTGGCCACAAGGTTGGTACGCAGTTCTTGTGGTAAGGCGTTCCATTCCTCCACCAGTGCTGTTGACAGCTGTTGGATGGTCGTTGGTGCATGTGGTTGTGCTGCAATTCATCTCCTCAAAGCATCCTACACGTGTTCCATGGGATTTAAATCGGAGGAACGGGCAGGCCAGTCCATTCGCCGAATATCATCTTGTTCCAAGAGATCCTCTACCTGCGCTGTTCGATGCGGTCGCGCATTGTCATCCATAAAAATGAAGTCAGAGCCGACTGCACCCCTGAAAAGACGCACATGGGGAAGGAGTACAGTATCACTATAACGTTTACCAGTGAACGTACCGTGTTCAAAGATTTGGAACTTGGTGCGCCCATGCAAAATTATGCCTCCCCAAACCATAGCACCAGGACCACCAAAACGATTATGTTCAATGATGTTGCTGGATTCATTGCATGTTCCCACCTCTCGCCAGATGAGCGTACGTCTAGAATCACCACTTAGACTGAATCTGCCCTCATCCGAGAAGAGCATGCAACCCCATTCCTCGTTGGTCCAATTTTGATGCTTTTGGGACCATCGCAAACGCTGCCGTGGATGTGCAGATGTCAATGGAATACAGCGTACTGGCCGTCGGGCAAAGAGACCACCTCTGTGTAGTCGCCGTGCCACTGTGTATCGAGAGATTGTGTGCCTAGTTGTCCTGTTAAATGTGGTTGCAATTGCTCTCGCTGTTTGGCGTGGATCCCTTCTTGCCTGTTGCACAATGTAGCGTTCTCCTGCTGCTGTATTTGATAATGGTCAATCACCACCTCTTCTTGGGACAGCAGTGCCTGTGGTTTGGAAGGTTCCCCATGCACCTGAAACAATGCTGTGAGCAATTCCAAACTCCTGAGCAACACTCGTCCCACTTCGCCCTTCTTCCAGTTTCCCGATGATTCTTCCCCGTGTGAAATCATCCATGTTGCAATGAAGAACACCGCAACAGCTAGCTAATTGCCACACATCGTCTTGTCCTGTTTCGTCAACTGCCCCGTGTTACGGGAACACACCCATTTGGCACTACAGGCTCGCTACATTCACGCCATGTGACGTCCAGCTTTCTGTGTACGTGAGAGACACCTCCGGAAACATGCTTCCGCACCTTCATCTACTTCCAACAAGTAGTTCATTTGTTATGTTACTTTACCTATCTCGTCCTTAGGTTTAGCACACCAGTGTATGAAATAATTATTACTAGTAGTCCCAAGAATTCATGATTTTTCCGAAGTTAATAACTTATTTCTTAAAATTAGAGCACTGTTTTGAAAACTTACACAGTAATTTTCTTTTATATACCCTTGAAAGGCATTGATTCTGAGACAACTTTAGTAAAACATTGTATCGCTTTCAATATGCGAAACTGTAGAAGAAATATTTGCGGGTAAACAAGTTTTAAATGCTAGTGTGAATAATGAACCTGTCTAAGATAAAAAGAACATGTTTATTTAAGTTTAGAATTCATATCATTTTACTATGAAAATAGAATAACTGTTACTTTCTCTACCACGTACATAGTAGGTAGAGAAGGTATTGCCCTCCAGTCAGAAATTCGATACCGAGGTTTCAACGAAAGTATGTATTAAGAAAGGAAGCATTTGTACTTTCGCCACTCAGTACAGTAAGTAGGGAAAGTATTGTATTTTCCCACGAAAATTCAATGTCGGAAATACATGTTTTGAGGCCTCCTGAATCTAAAACAGCATCTTTAGAAAAAGGTCCATGTGTGTGTATTTGTGTCTGTATGCCTGTGAACAGCATAACGAAAAGTCATATAACTACCAAACTTGGTATTTAGGTTCAATAGCTTCCAAAAATGCGACATCAAGACTTTCAAGTAAATTCCCCTACTTCAGACTATCCTTTACATGAAAGATTTTCTAAAACTTCTTATTTTATAAAAATGATTCTAATCATTTGGATTAAATTTATATATTAAGAATATATACATTACAAATAAAACGTATATCTTGAATTTTCTGGGAATAATCTGTGAATTCCACTTCATTGGGAAGGAAGTTTGTATAATCTTGTATAACTTGTAAGTGTTAAGCTATAGACGAAACCGTACTACACAAAAAATCTGATGTGTTACACTCACATGACTTTCTCCACTCTTGTACAAACTGTTTATACAAACGCTCATTCTCCATCTACTTCATGTTAATCGAGAAAAACATTTGCAGACTCTATCTTATTGCTAATTTTCTTGTAGATGTAAGGGGAATATATATTTACTAGGGCAATTTGGAAATACAGTAGCCTTTAAACACATACATATCTCTTAATAGCTGGTTGCAAGGTGCAGCACCATTCCCTTTCCCACAGATTAATACTCTTTGCATATCCAAGACAAAAAAATTAATAACGAATTCCCATTTGAGAAAATAAGTATTGAAAAGTTTAAGAGAATAACAAGCAATATCTCGCAAATGGTTCACTCAACAAAAAAAATGTATATGACATAAATTGTGTATTTTAACGCGATGTACATTTTTTGTATAGTAAAATTTTGTCTATTTTGTCATGGTTTACCAGTTATGCAAAAGTCGTTTACAATGAAGAATACTTTTGGAGACATTCCCAGGAAATTCAAGATATACATTTTATTTGTCATAAAAATATTTTAAACATATGACATTTTAATCAAAATCGTTAGAGCCATTTTTGAGAAAATTAAAATTTTCGAAAAATCTTCCATGTAAAGGGTACTCTGGGGTGGGGGGATTTTCTTGAAAACCTTCGTGTCGCATCCTTGGGAGATACTGAACCTAAATACCAAGTTTGGTGTTTATCCGACTGTGCGTTTCTGAGTTATGCTGTTCACAGACAGACACACACACATACACAGACAGACACACAGACACACACGGACATGTTTCCAAAAATGCTTTTTTTGGATTCAGAGGGGCCTCAAAACATGTATTTCCGGTGAAATCTCGGTATCGAATTTTTGGGTGGAATACAATACTTCCCCTACTTACTATACGTAGTAGAGAAAGTAAAAATGTAGATCTCTTTAAAACACACAGTTTATTTATAAGTAAGTAAATATTTATTTTAAGCTTTTTGTGGCATAAGTCATTTCTGAGATATCCGGTATTAATGGTTTGAATTGTATATTTCTCTTTAAGTTCTGTCAACTTCTATCTGTCGTTTCTTAGGATTACATGGAGGCAATATGGAAATTTAAGGCCAGCCTATAGCGTCCACTTCTTAAATATTTTTGACTATCTCTGCTCCCCTTGTATCTGTAACAAAATGTGTAATGTAGCTATTTCTGCAAAGGTTTATTTGATTAAAATGAAGTAGATAGAAAAATAGGATTTTGTAAGAATAGTTATTAAACTCACTAATAAACGAGAATATCATTTGAGCGTATCAACAGATTTTTGGATCAGGTCCATACCTATATCTGTCTGTGAACAGCATAACTCAAAAACCAAACTTTGAATGAGCACCAAGATTGGTATTTAGGTTCATATGTTTCAAAGATTGGTCATAATGATTTTCCATAGAATCCTTCCATCCCAAACTACGTTTTCATGGAAGATTGTTCGAAATTTCTTATCTAAAACAGGGCTCTAACGATTTTAATTAAAATACCATATACGAAAGATATCTATATGAAAAATAAAATGTTTATCTTAAATTTTCTACGAATAGCCTATGGCATCCTCTTTATTCGGAAGGAGCTTTATATAATCTTGTATAACTGGTAAGTGTTGCGCGATAAAAGAAAATGTGCTACACAAAAATAGATATCTTTAAAACACACAATTTATTTCAAATAAGATTTTTTGTGGCATTAGATATTTCTGAGATATCCGTTATTAATGGTTCGAATTGTTCATTACATGGTCATTCCTTTAAAATCCCGGCAACATCACCTGTTTCTCGCGATTGCATGGAAACAGTGTGGAATTTTAAGGCCAGCATATAGCGTCCAGTTGTTAAACATTTGACTATCGCTGTTCTCTTTGTATCTATAACGAAATGTGTAATGTAGCCATTTCTGCAATTATTTATTTGGATTAAAATTAAGTAGATAGAAAAATAAGCTTTAATAAGTCTAGTTTGTATACCCAGTAATAAAATTAGAGGATGGAGAAAGTCATGTGAATGTATTACATGAGATTTTTAAAATTTTTTTCCAGTTTTTGGTCAAATTTAACAAGTGCATTACCTTGAGAGAGAGAGAAAGAAGAATTTTAGAACGGTGAAAGTATGGCTTGATCAACTACTGAATTATAAACAAGTAGAAAGCGAGATGCAGGACGCCGAGGAAGACGTGGACGGAAGAGCTTAAATGAAAATCCGTTGGTCCCCTAAGCCACTACTTGAAATGAAGGAAGCAGGGGAAAAGAATAAAAATAAAACTTCTTAACATCAAAAGGCAGAGCAGCGGCTTCCAGCTCGTAAATGGAATAACGTTTTTCGTGGTCTGCAGGCATTCCAGATCCATACGCGACCACCTTACGCTCCTCAGGATGTTCCCGTAACAACAGAGCGGAAGCTGGTGAACCACAGCCATCGGTTTACAGAGTGAAAAGCAGAGAAAATCCCGGAGTAGCTAAACCGAGCGGAGAAATCAACCTTATCCTCAAGACATCAAAAGTTCTCTGCTGTTCAGATCCTATAGGAAAATCTGATGCGTTACATTCACATGAATTGCTCTACTAACGCTTCTTTATTATATGCATTTCTGCGAAATTTAATTTAAAGTTATTCAGAATAACTTAACAGAACAGCTACATTACACTTCCCGTTGTAGGAGCAAGGGGTATAGAAGAAACCGAATTTAAATATGGATCGATACATACTGGATTAGAAAGTTCACTTTTTCCATGGAATCTCAAGAAAGAAACGAGTAGTTATAGTATCTTAAAAATCAAAATCTAATGTGATTTGTCTACCCACTAAAGTTTATTTTCCTGTCTACTACATTTTAATCTCAATAAACGATTCTAGAAATAGCTACTTTAAACATTTCCTTACAGATACAAAGAGATCAGTGATAGTCAAATGTTTAAGAACTGGACGCTATATGCTCGCCTTATAATTCAAATTGTTTCCATAACATCGCGAGAAACAGCGGAATGTTGACAGGACTTTAAGAGAATGACCAACAAATAATAATTCAAACTTTTAATAACGGATATCTCAGAAATGGCCTATGCTGCAAAAAAACTTATATAAAATAAATTATGTTTTAAAGAGAACTACATTTTTTATGTTGTACATTTTCATGTCTTGGTTTATGTTTACCAGTTCTACAAGATTATACATTTCTTCGAAAGGTATTATTTTGTTTGTAATCTTTAATATCTGGCATTTTAACCAAAATCGTTAAAGCTATTTTTAGAACATTAAAAAATTTGTTAAATGTTACATGTAAAGTGTAGTATGGTGTGGGTGGATTTTCTTGAAAACCTTGTGTCGCATCTTTCAAAGATACTGAACCTAAATACGAAGTATGGTATTTTTACAACTTTTTGTTTTTTAGTTATCTGTTCATAGGAACACATACACATACACACACACACACAAACACACGGAATTTTCTAAGAATGCCTTTTTTTAATTCATTGATTATTAATTAATACACATGTTTTTCCTGTGAATACTCCAATATCTAATTACTTTCTCCATTACGTATATTAAGCATTGCATTCCACCCAAAAATTCGATATCGATATTTCACCATTAATATACGTTTTGAGGTCCCCTAAATCCAAATAAAGCATTTTTGGAAGCATGTCCATGTGTATGTATGTATGTATGTATGTATGTATGTATGTATGTATGTATGTATGTATGTATGTATGTATGTATGTATGTATGTATGTATGTATGTATGTATGTATGTATGTATGTCCATGTGCCTGTCAGCCTGTGAACAGCATTACTCAAACACGAAACGTCGGATAAATACCAAACCTGGTATTTGGGTTGATATCTTCTAAGGATGCGGAAAAAATTTTTTCAAGAAAATCCCCCACGTTACACGTTACATGGAACATTTTTCGAAAAGTTTAATTTTCTCAAAAATGGCTCAAACGACAAATATCATACGTTTAAGATATTTTCATTACAAATGAAATGTATATCTCGAATTTTCTGGAAATGTCTCCAAGAGTATTCTTCATTATGAACGACTTTTGCATAACTGGTAAACCATAAGAGATAGACAAAATTTTACTGCACAAAAAATGTAGATCGCGTTAAATACACGTTAAATCGCGTTTTTTGTCGGGTGCACCAATTTCGAGATATTGCTTGTTATTCCCTTAAATTTTCCAATACTTATACTTCTTCTCAAATTCGATATTCGTTTTTTTTGTCCTGGTAATGCAAAGAGAATGGATTACTCCAAATAGCAACCAGCTCTTAAAATATTTGACTATCGCTTAAAACCTACCAATTCCCCTTGCATCTAAAAGAAAATTAGCAATAAGATTGACATCTCGATATCTCGATTAACATGAAGCATATGGAGAATAAGCGTTTGTAAAAATAGTTTGTACAAGAGTATAGAAAGTCATGTAACACATCAGATTTTTGGAAACATGTCCATGTGTCTGTCAGCCTGTGAACAGCTTAATTCTAACACGAAACATTGGATAAATACCAATCCTGGTATTTGGGTTTACTATCTTCCAAGGATACGGAAAAAGTATTTTCAAGTAAATCCGTTCACCCTAGACCATCCTTTACAAGGGACACTTTTGGAAAATCTTGATTTTTTAAAAAATGGCTCTAACAATTTTGATTAAATTTATCATATGTTTAAGGTATTTTTATGGCAAATGGAGTATATCTCGAATTCTCTGGAAATGTCTACAAAAGTTCTCTTCATTTGAATGAGTTTCGCATAATTGGTAAATTGTAAGAGATAGACAACGTTTTACTGCACAGAAAATGTAGATTTCGCTAAAACACAATTTATGCCATATACATTTGTTTTGTGGAGTGAAACATTCCCTAGATACTCTTGTAATTTGCTTGAAATTCCCAATACTTATGCTTTTCTCAAATGGAAGTCGTTATTTGTTTTGTATGTCCTGGACATGCAAAGAGAATAAAATGCTCCACATGGCAATCAGCTCTTAGAAACATTTGACTATCGCTTAAAGCCAACCATATTCCCCTTGCCCTACAAGAAAATCAGCAAAAGATTTCTGCAAATGTTTATCTCGATTAATATGAAGCATATGGAGAATAAGCGTTTGTAAAAATAGTTTGTACAAGAGAAAGTCATGTTTGCAACACATCAGATCTTTTTTTATTTTTTGAATGCAGTACCCCCTCCGTATTCTATGACGTCTTAGGGAATATATATATATATATATATATATATATGAACAATATGAATTTATGATCAACAACATCCGTAAAAGAGATAATTGGTAAACGTTTGGATATCGAAGTATCCAATTAACCATTATACAACCTCAGTAATTTGACAAGCACCTATCGGAAATTGCGGGGACGATATGTTATAACTATTATGTACAAGATGACTAAATACTTATACAAATGCTGAGAATGTCTATGAACAGAAAACAAGAATCTCCTGTGCTCCATCCACAACAATGGCTTTACTTAAAATTGTTTATTTTTAATTTATTTTACAAATGATTCTTCAAAAAATCTGAAGTTTTACATGCACATGACCTTCTCTACCCTCTATAGCTTATAAGTGGATATACAAATTATTCTTTAGAAAGTTTATTTTCATATATATTTAATTTTAATAGAGATAAACCTTTCGAAAATAGCTGGTTACACATTTCTTTATATACAGGCTGGACCATTTAAGTTGGGACTTAATCCATTAGTCGTGTTTTGTTTGGAGGACGTTATGATGGTCAATTTACTTTTACTTTCTCTAGTACGTATAGTAAGTAGGGGAAGTATTGTATTCCACCCAAAAATTCGATACCGAGATTTCACCGGAAATATATGATTTGAGACCCCCTGAATCCAAAAAAAGCATTTTTGTAAAAATGTCCTGTGTGTCTGTGTGTTTGTCTGTCTGTGTGTGTGTCTGTGAACAGCATAACTCAGAAACGAACTGTAGAATAAACACCAAACTTGGTATTTAGATTCAGTATCTTCCAGAGATGCGACACAAAGGTTTTCAAGAAAATTCCCTCCACCCTAGATTACACCTTACAAAGAACATTTTTCGAAAATTTTAATTTTCTCAGAAATGCCTCTAACGATTTTGATTAAAATATGATATGTTTAAGATATTTTTATGAAAAATGAAATGTATATCTCGAGTTTTCCGAGAATGTCCCCAAAAGTATTCTTAATTGTAAACGACTTTTGCATAACTAAGTGACAGACAACAGTTTACTACACAAAAATATAGATCAGGTTAAAATACACAATTTATGTCCTATACATTTTTTTATCGAGTGAACCATCTTCGAGATATTGCTTTCTATTCCCTTAAATTTTCCGATACCTATACTTTTTGTCAAACGGAAATTCGTTATTCATTTTTTTTGTCCCAGTAATGCAAAGAGAATGGAATACTCCACATAGCAACCACCTCTTAAGATATTTGACTATCGCTTAAAGCCTAGCAATTCCCCTTGCATCTACAAGAAAATTAGCAATAAGATTAACAACAGGGTATCTCGATTTACATGAAGCATATGGAGAGTTAGTGTTTGTAAAAATAGTTTGTACAAGAGTAGAGATAGTCATGTGAGTGTAACATATCCGATTTTTTAATTGAATGCTACAATTAGGGTCAATTTAAATTGGCACTTACTTTCCCTATAATATAAGCCACTTTTATTAAAGACATTTATTTCTACAACGCTTAGAGTTGGAGATATTGTACGGTCTCAACTTAAGTGGTCCATTCTGTATACGAGGGAATATCGATTTACAAATGTTTTAGAACTGGATGCTGTAGGCTGAGCTTAAAATTCTATAGTGCTTCCATGACGTCGCGAGGAACAATTGAAAATAAACATAACTTTAAAGGAAGGAATAAATGTTGAGAATTCTAAACCTTGTATTTCGGAAATAGCTGATGTTACAAAAATTATTTGAATTAAATTGTGTGTTTTAAAGAAATCTATATTTTACCTCCTCTACTACGTTTTCTAAGTAGGGGAAGTATTGGTTTCCACCCAAAGTTCGATTACAAAATTTCACCGAAAATACATGTTTAGAGGCTCCTAAATCGAAAAAGCATTCTTAGAATAAGGTCCGTGTGTCTATCTCCTTTGCTTGTGTCTGTGTGTCAGGGTTACTGTGTAACTGTGAACAGCGTAACTTAAAAACGAAAAGTCGGATAATACCAAACTTGGTTAGTAGTAGTAATAGCGGTTTGAGTGGCGCAAAACTGCGGCGGTCATCAGCGCCATCCTCTGGCTATACATTTATTCAAGTCAGTACATCAATACAATAAAAACAAAACAAGTACGAGTCAACTCAGATTACAGAAGCAGCTCTGGTTATATAGATAATCACATTCTGCTACATAGCCAATACAGTCAGAGCATTCACCGAGAGAAACAACAGGATTACAAAATAGAAATAGTAAATCAACAAATGCAAAAATTAAGCAATAGAAATCTCACAGAATATTGCAAATAAGAACTAACCCTGAGCAAATTAAACTTAAAATTCAATTCTAAACAGTTATAAAAACAATAACACACGAGAAACTTCCTTCCTTAATAATCCAATTAATTCCAATCACAAACTGTCCATGCAAGGCAGCTAGTTCAAGAACACTTGCGTACCCGCCACTCCAGCACCAAAATCACCCAAAAACATCAACGTATCCAGAAAATCCTTCACCATACTCTCCTTCCAAACTCTAATGAAAACTCTTCCTTGTCAACTCGCCCTTTCCTCCACAGATGTGGACACAGAAAGTATAGTCACATTTCGAAATTGGACCTTAGGTCTATTTTACACAATCCTTCATTAACTGTGTCCAACTCTATTTGGCTCTTCTTTATTCCGTTTGCGATAATAAATACTATCTTGAGTAGTACAGGCTCAGTTGATCTACAATACAATAATGTGTAATCCGGTTTGTCTATTCTTCCATTTCCACTGCAACTTTTTTCTTGCAACACTACTGTCCAGCTTAAGAGTTATTTGCCACATCTTTCATTTCTCCGGGTCATAACATAGTTTGAACATTCCAAGTCGCCAACAACAAACCATCCGTCTTAACAAGGATTTTACAAGTGGGGTTCAGAGCCCCAACCTGGAGGACCAAGTCTCCTTATTTCTGACCCCAAGAGAAAGGGTGGACTGGTTATACCCCCAGACACTGGTGGGGCTCAGGTACCTCGGGGTCGTCACTCCCGTACTCACCAAGGTGAGCCCCTGAGAGCTTGGTATTTAGATTCAGTATCTTCCAAACATGCAACACCAAGATTTTCACGAAAATTTTCCGCATCTCAAATCACCCTTTAGATGGAAGACTTTTCGAAATTGTTTGTCTCCTAAAATTAGCTCTAACGATTTTGATTAAAATACCATATATTCAAGATATTTAAATGAAAAATAACATATAGTTCTTGAGTTTTCTGGGAATAGCATGAGGTTCTCGTCATTCATAGTTTATTATAATCTTGCATAACAGTTAAACCTTAAGCGATAGACGAAAACGTAATACTCAAAAAATATATACCTCTTTAAAACACACAATATATATTGCAAATAACCCTTTTTGCGGTATCAGCCATTTCCGAGATGCAAGATATTAATTGTACGAATTGTTCAACACTTGGTCATTGTTTTAGAGTCCTGATGATTTTCTGTTGTTTCGCGATGTTATAAAAAGCGTATGGAATTTTAAGGCCACGTTTAGCGTCCAGATCTGAAATATTTGACTGTCTATTCACTTTGTAACGAAATTTGTAATGCAGCTATTTCAGGATAGGTATATTTCGATTAAAATGAGGTGGATAGGAAAATATACCTTCATAAGAATAATTTGTATACCCACTAATAAGAAAAGTGTAGAGAGTCACGAAAATGTAATACATAGGAGTTTTTTTTATAGTTAGTTATGTGTATCAGAGTTACCAGTTGTACAAAGTTACACAACACTCATTTGGAACAAAGAGAATTTCAGATAAAATACAAATTTTACTAGTCTATCTTTCTTTTTTCTGGCTGTATCTCTTTCATGCCTAAGGAGATTTGCTACGATATAAGAATGAATTTCTTCTTGTATATGCGAAACATGCATTAGTCGTCACGGGAACCCAAAGTACACACACTTCCAAAATTAGATTAAACAGGCATAAAGCGAATGGGTATTAAGGGTTTAAGATACTAATACTGCAGGATATATGTATAGATACACTGGAAGAGCCATCTATTCCAGCATCTGGTCTTCGGGCTGACAACAGCCAGCCATCTCGCTATGTAGCATGTTACGAACGTAATGCCACTAAGCGTTTACAACATTGTGCTCTGTTATGATTGGATTTATTTCAGTACCAACACAGACTTTGATCCTTCTGCTTCAAGCCATCAAAATGCTTTACTTCAATACGAGAAACGCTCTCCACTGAGACTTCAGGCGGCTGCATAAGTTAAACAGTAATCTCTTCTATTATATCAAACATTTTGGTGAAGCGGGGGTGGGGCGGAAGCACTACAACTTCCAAAGCAATCTCATTGCTACCGAGCTTGTATAACCCAAATCCACAGTCTCAACTGGCCTCTGTTTACAGAAAACGTTAATTCAGAAGTTGCTGTTCACTAATGGTAGGACTTATATTTTAAGAATTCGCCCATGAGAGCAATCAATAGACCATTCATGAAAAATATTCTAGAATTACCATAAGACGTGTGATTTTAAAGTAAGTATTATTTTGACGCTGCAGCGCTGCACTCGCAATTTTGAGCATTGCATTTATTAGAAAGCCAGACAAAGCTGTGGGCCATCGTCACTTTGTGTTTTCTGTTGTTAGAGCGTTTTTAAATGATAAAAAGCTGATGTGTTACACTCACATGACTTTCTCTGCTCTTGTCCAAACTATTTTTAAAACGCTTATTCTCCATATGCTTCATGTTAATCGAGATGTTAATCTTATTGCTAATTTTCTTGTAGATGCAAGGAGAATATGGTAGACTTTAAGCGATAGTCAAATATATAAAAGGTGGTTGCTTCTCTTGTACAAATTATTTTTACAAACTCTTATTCTCAATTTATTTCATATTAATCGAGATAAACATTTGCAGAAACGATCTTTTGACATGCAAAGAGAATTACATTTTACACATAGCGACCAGTTCTAAAAATATTTGACTATCGCTTAAGGCGAACTATGTTCCGCTTGTTTTGTATTTGCAAGGGCAATATAGAAATACAGTAGCCTTTAAGCATAGACATGTCTCTTAATAGCTGGTTGCTGGGTGCAGCACCATTCTCTTTGCCACAGATTAATACTCTTTGCATATCTGTTCGTTTTTGAGTTGTGCTGTTCACAGACACACACACACACGGACATGTTTCCAAAAATGCTTTTTTGGATTCAGGGGGTCCCAAAACATATATTTTCGGTGAAATCTGGGTATCGAATTTTTGGGTGGAATATAATACTTCCTCTACTTACTATACGTAGTAGAGAAAGTAAAACATCTGACAAAGTTGCACTTGTATTTTTTAACCGAAATCTTACAGATATGCTGCGTAACTGTCCCGAGGTTCATTGGTTACTATTCATAGAATTAAAAACACTTGTATGTCTCTTCATGGGATTTCAGGTGATATAATTTTATAATCAAATCGGATAGGAAATGTGGACATTTGTTAATTTGGATGTTAATTAACCTTGGATTGGTGTGCTGGATTGTGGTACACCTCACATGATGTATTTGTAATAATAACTATAAAACGGAAACCTCTACGCTGTATAGTTCCAGGTTGCTGCGACCAGATGTCACTAGAATACAATGAAGAATGATTGATTACTTTGCACTTAATCAGTCATCGTGAAACACAGCTGATAAAGTCGGAACGTGTTCTGTGACACGCCGCCAGACCACTCTCGTTACGACATTATTGAAAGTTTCGGTGATTCTTCGTATAATCCGATTTTCAGTGCGCAATATAAGTAAATATTCCTTCACCGTTACTAATTACGTTTGAGATTATTTCCTATGGACCTGAAGGAGACAGAATTTCCCGCGGAAGAAGGATCACAAGACGATCACTGGTACAAAATATGGCATTTATGTATCATGTATGTATGTATGTATGTATGTATGTATGTATGTATGTATGTATGTATGTATGTATGTATGTATGTATGTATGTATGTATGCATGTATGGAACACGTTGTATGTTGTGATGGTTGTACTAGAGAAACAAAAGAAGAGGAAATTGATTATAATTAATACTTTGGTATTTCATATGAAGACAAATTCAATATGTAATAAAAATGAATGTTAAGCAAGGATTTATTGTTTGTGATTTCCTTTTCATACCATAGTTTTTTTAACATTTAAATGCCATAAAATAGCATTTATTCAACTATTTTGTATTCTATTTCAATGCAAAAATCACTCTACATTTGTCAACACGTAAGAATAAAAGCTGTGCACCACCATTAACAAAATTTGTATTCAGGAAGAATAATTTACGGAATTGCTTCAATATTATGATTATTTATTAGAAACTGTTCAACAAACACATATCTATAATAAACGCATAAAAACTGCATGTATCGTATTATTTAAAACAGTCATAATACAGAAAATGTGTTAATGTGTTGCTCTTTTTACTTTCTCTACTCTTGTACAAACTATTTTTACAAATTCGTATTCTCCATCTACTTGGTGTTAATCGAGATAAACATTTGTAAAAACTATCTTATTGTTAATTTTCTTGTAGGTGCAAGGGATTATGATAGGCTTTAAGCGACAGTCAAATATTTTAAGAGCCGGTTGCTATGTGGAGTATTCCATTCTCTCTGCATGTCCAGGACAAAAAAAACCAATATCGAACTCCAGTTAAGAAAAAGTATAAGTATTGGAAAATTCAAACAAATAACAAGGAATAGCTCGGAAATGCTTCACTCAACAAAAGGTATACGACATAAATTGTGTGTTTCAATGAGGTCTACATTTTCTGTGTAGTAAAATTTTGTCTATCTCTTACGGCAGCAGTTATGCAAAAGTCATTAAGAATGACGAGTAAATTTGGCAACAGAAAATCAAGATATACATTTCATTTGTCATAAAAGTATCTTAAACGTGATATTTTAGTCAAATCGTTAGAGCCATTTTTGAGAAAATCAACATTTTCAAATAATGTTCCATGTAAAGGGTAGTCTGGGGTAGTGGATTTTTTTTTAAATCTTCGTGTTGCATCATTGGAAGATACTAAACTCAAATACCAAGTTTGGTATTTATCAGAGTTTTCATTTTTGAGTTACGTTGTTTACAGACAGGCACAGACACACACACACACCGACGTGTTTCCTAGAATGATTTATTTGGATTCGGGGCACCTCAAAACATGTATTTCCGGTGAAATCTTGGTATCGAATTTTTGGGTGGAATACAATACTTTCCCTATTTATATACGTAGTGGAGAAATTAAAAGCTGAGTGGGGTGTGACACACCAAAACACCATGAATGTTACAATCTAAGCGACACCTGTTAGATCTAGGGTTTAATTATTAATAACTTGTTAATTACCATCAGATAAGTATTTCTCTTTTAGGATCAAGCAGGTTGGAATAATACTACACACAGTATTTCAAATCCTGCATTACTGCAACATAGTCTTAAAATAAATTGACCCGTATCTGTAGATAAGAGCGTTTACTGAAAACATCCAGTTACTACATTATATGTTGAGCTTTCATTGACAGAGTATGTCAAATATGAGATTGTTATAATAAATTTTAGTGATAAGCAAATACACATGCTTTTTGTTATACAGGGTTATTCTAAATTAGTTACCTGAAAGTATGAATGAATTATTTCGAAACTGTTGACGGAAATTTACTCCGATGTTCATCAAACCTTATGTCATATCATCAAGTTTTAAACATGGTCAGCAGACTTCGCTACATGTACTCGCTCGCTCTCTGGCGGGGAAAATGTTAAGCACTCGCAACACCTGGAGCCTAGTAACCAGTCGCCATGGAGTCTTACAGCGGTGCGGAGCGCGCGCAGTCTTGTCTGTGGTTTCATGAAACTAAATCGCAAATTACCATACACAGACGTATTCATACAAAGTATCAAAGAACACCCCCGCAGGTGAAAACTATCAAAACACGGTATGAACGATTCGTAGAAACAGGTTGTGTGGGACACCGAGAGAAAGGACAGGGACGCCCTCCTGTAGCAGGCCACGTTGTGGAAGCCGTGAGAAGAACTTATGCACGAAGTCCAAAGAAGTCTACAACTAGAGCAAGTTTGGGGCTGACCATTCCACAACCCTCGGTATGGAGAATTTTACGACGACTGCAGTGTAAGGGGTACAAGTTTCAACTGGTTCAGGCATTGAGTGCTAATGACAAGCTGAAACGTTATTAAGTTCTGTGTGGACATGCTGAACAGGATGGAAGAAGACGATAGTTTTCTTAATAAGATTGTGTTCAGTGACGAGCCAACTTTTCACCTTAGTGGTACAGTTAATCGCCACAATGTAAGGATACGGGGTACAAAGAAACCGACGGAATGCCTGGAACATATAAGTGACTCACCAAAACTGAATGTGTTTTGTGCGCTAAGCTCCGTGAAAGTGTATGGACCATTCTTTTTTTATGAGAAGACTGTGACTAGCATCACATATCTATATATGATAGAAAACTACCTGATGCCACAGCTGCAAGAAGATATGAGAGATAATTGCATTTTACAACAAGATGGAGCACCTCCTCATTACCACCATGAGATCACTACGTACCTATCCCACACCACTCCCGCTTGGATTTGACGTGGCGGGAACATAACTTGGCCTCCATGATCTCCCGATTTAACACCGCTAGATTTTAGTCTGTGGGTTTACATTAAAGATAACGTGTACAACCCTCCACTACCGACCAATCTCGAGAGCTTCGTCAACGAATTAACGTAGCTCAGGTAGATGCGGACATCTATCTGGGATGAACTGTCGTACATGTGGGATATCTGCCGAGTGACAAATGGGAGTCACATTGAACATTTTTAAACATTGCAAATAAAACTTAATGTTAATGTCAATGTATGTAATGGAAATGGAAATAAACTACGTAAGATAACTATGTATAATTTAGCTTTATTATCAGTTAACTCGTTTAGAATAACCCTGTGTAATATGAAGGTGTATTTGTAACAACTGAGAACGCCATTTAGTATGAAACACACCTTATTTATCACTTAGACACTCTAAGTAACACAATTGAGTTACTTTTGGCACACACACTCGGAAGAGAACACAGCTGATGCGTTGAACCAAATCACAGCTGAACTAACATATATACTGCACTTTCACTGTCCACTTTTCGCTTCGTAACTTCTTAACTTACTGAAGTGAACTCCCAGCGAGAACAGTCCCTCATACACGCCCGCATACAAAACGGGACCTGCTCGAAATGGCTCAAAGGAATCCTCTGGAGTGAGGGAGCGGCAACAACGGTTAGTATTCCGCACACCTACTGTGATCAGCCATTAACCCCACTTGCGGCCAGCACCGCTGGTCCATAGGTAACTTCGCGCAAGCTGTCACAGTATGTAATTATATAGCATGGCTAATTTGTTCCATTTTCAAAGTATTCTGTACATAAATATGGAACGAAATCTACTAGATGGCTCCATGGTAACGTGTGGGGTTCGCATTCCGGAACACCCGGGTTCGATTCTCGGTGGCCACTCCCTCAGACCATGGGTTTTTCGTGTTTGTCCATGGCTGATAACGGTGAATGCTGGAGTGGTAGAATATACTTGGAATATAAAATACAGTTGGTATATTCTACCAAGGATTTCCTCTCTCCCCGATTTGCCGTCATTTCATTTACATTTTACGTTTCTTGCTGACTCCAAGGCTGTGGTTCGATTGGATTCGGGCTTGCAAATTGGAACTACTTCTCGGCCCTGCTAAAGGGAAGACTGTCGGGCCCTACTTCTGAGTCGTGCTTCACTGACCCCACTGACTTTCGCGAGAACACTCGCTTATATAGACAGTGGAATTTTCCACAAAATATTTTACAACCATTTAAACACATGATCCGGAGGAGGCAGGAGGAAACGTCCAGACAGTTACTCCGAATGACCGACCAGATAACTTTGGGGTGTAGCCGCTGCCTCACATTATTTTACTTATCTATCTTAATTAAAGGAAGTATTGCACTCCGCTAAAATATTCGATACTGTAAGTTCAACGCAAATACACCGTTTTAATAAAAAAACACGTTTAGAAAAAGGTCCATATGTATGTGAACAACGTAACTGAAAAACAACAAGGTGCGTAAGTACCAAATTTCAGTTTTAAGTTCAGCAACGATGCATCACGAAAATTTTCAAGAAAATATCCCCCATTGTGAACTACCCTTTATGTAAAACGTTTTTTATTATCTTAAACCTAGCTACAATGACTCTCATTAAAGTGACATATGTTTAATATAATTGCACGAGAAATAAAATGTATATCTTGAATTTTCTATGTACAGCTTGTGAATACCCCTTAATTCTGAATAACGTTTGCATAATTTTAAATCGCAATAGAAAGATAAAGCCTTACTACCCAAGAATGTAGATCTGGTTGACGCCACAATTTATGCCAAATATTTTTGAGGGCGTTAACATCTTCAGAGGTACACTATAATATTAGTGTGAATTTTCACATACCTTTTTACTTTCTCTGCCATGTTCTCTTTCCACCCAAAAATTTAACACCAAGGCTTCATCGGAAATGGATTTTTAGAAAAAGGTCAATGTGTCTGTCTCTATATGTGGGTCTGTGAACAGTACCACTCAAAGACAAAAAAATCGGATGAATACCAAACGTGGTATTTAAGTTCAGTATCGTCTAAGATGAGACACGAAGATTTTCAAGAAAATCCCGCTAACCAAAACTGACACTTTCATGCAGTATATTCGAAATTCCTGATTTTCTAAAAAATAATTCTAACCATGTTATTAAGGATATTTACATTACCAATAAAATGTATATCTTGAATTCTAATTTTCTGTCTCTGAAGTCCTGTTTATTCGGAAAGAATTTTGTATTATCTTGTGTAGCTGGCAAAAGTTAAGCGATAGACGAACACGTACCACACAAAAATTTTAGAAGTCTTTAAAACTTACGGTTTATTTCAAATAACCTTTATTGTAGCAACAGCCATTTCCTAAATATCCTTTATTATTTATTCCAATTGTTCAATACTTACCCATTGCTTTAAAGTATCGATTTTCAGTTGTTTCTCGAGATTCCATAGAAACAGTATGGAATTTTTAAGGACCGCATATAGCACCCAGTTCTTAAACATTTGACTACCATTATTTTCTTTGTATCTATAACAAAATGTATGATACAGTTATTTCCGGAAAGGTTTATCTTGAATTGAAATGAGGTAGATAGGAAAATAAACATATGTAAGATACTTTGTCTACCACTAATAAGCGATAGTGGGTAAAGAAAGTCATGTTAGTGTAACACATAATAGTTTTTGAAGCTGTAAGTCGATATTCGTTTTTCTCGTAGTTGTGCGGTCCCAGTAAACAGCGGTAACACCGCTTGCCATCGTAAACATCAGGTGTGCTATCGGGAGATAATTAGAACTTTAGCTTTAGCTTTATCTCCCCCTCCTCCAGATAGTGCGTCGAAGTAGTTCTAGAACTTTCGAGAACCTTCTGTGGAAGATTCCACTGTCTATATAAGCGAGCGCTTTCGCGGGCAGTCAGGCAGTCACGAGTTGAAAGCGAGTTGAGTCCGTATCGAAGTGAGTCCACATTGTGAACTGGCGAGCAAGTTTCCCTTGCGACATCAAAAGTGATTCTCCGAGGGAGTTGATGACGGCTTCTGTGTCGTGCAGCGAGGCTACCGCGGAGCGACTGTTGTGGAGGTTTTGTGTTCGACTCCCGAGTGAAGTGAACCGTCCGGCGTGAAAAGGCTGCGTCACTAAGGGAGCGAAGTGACGTAAAATTGAAGTAGTTCGGCTTGGTGAAGTGAATTTCCAGTGAAGGTGAACTGTATAAAAACAAAGCAGTAACTTTGAAAAAACAAAGCTGTGACAGTCAGAACTGAGTAAACGTGACAGTAGAAAAATCGTTTTCTGCATGAGAGAGCTAAGAAAATTTTTGCGGTCTTTGTTTCGTTGCTTTGTCGGCCGATATGATTTACTTCCTTTGTGCCTACCTGCTCAGGTGTGTTAATTAGGTTCAGGAGCGATGCATTGTATGCACATACATAATTATTACACACGCGAAATCACGTTCAAAAATCTCCTCTGTGTAATTCCTTCTTACTTTCTTCACTACGTATAGTAAGTAGGTGAGTATTGTATTCCACCCAAAAATTCGATACCGAGATTTCACTGTGAATACATGTTTTGAGATCATTGAATCGAATAAAGCTTTTTTTGAAAACATGTCCAAGTGTCTGTCTGCGAACAGCATAACTGAAAAAAGGGTCTGGTAATTCCAATGTATATTTTGAGGTTTCTGGGAATAAGCTATAAGGTCCTTTCATTCGGAAGGAATTTTGTATAACATTGTAGCACTGGTAAATGTTAAGCGATAGACGAAAAGTACTGCAAAAAAAATTGGTTTCAAATAAGATTTTTTGTAGCATACGCCATTTCTGAGTCATCCGTTGTTAGATTTTAGAATTGTTTATTTCCAGATTGAGACGGAAATATATGCTGTATACGATTTAAGTCTAATTATATAATATATAAGTTTAATAACAGCCCGCCTTAAAGCAATATTTATATATAACAGTATATAAGGAGTGTATATTACAGTCATTGTATATGTTTATATTATTGTACGGATGTGTAATAATGTTATATGAATATATTACGTAATTTAATAATGCAGGACCTGTGAGAATAATAGTTTAAAAGTTGCTAACAATGAAATAACAATGAGGTAATCTTGACGCAATAATGAGTAAGATAGTTTAATAATGCTACTAGTCATTATTGGAGCAACAATAATGTAATTTTTGTGACAGTTTATAAAATAGCCAATCAAAAACCATCAAAAGCTTTAGTTAAATGAAGGTATTCTATTGGACTAGGATTAGCAAATAAAAAATATAGAAAAATTTACAAATTTAGAGTTCAGTTGCCTGCAGACAGCAAAACCAGACACAAAAAGTGTCCTCGAGAGATTTAATACGTATTCGTGTGAGACGAAAAATAAGTTTACGTGTAAAAAAGTGTAATTAATTAATAAAAGGAATCCTACAGCTCTCTATATCAATGAAATGTTATTTTAAATCGTGTCAAGCATTAATAAAACGAGTGAAGTAAAATTATAATCTGTGTAAGCCTACATTCTTAGTCCCACCACAACCCTGCTAAGAGAAACGTGTCTCTAACAATAATACTGACGCAGCCGAAGCAAACATAAGTATATAATATTTAAAGAAACAGTCAAATTACAAAGTTAATATCTTTTTTAAATTTCGGGCAAAGGCCACCAGAAAGTATATTTGGGGCGAAGGCTACCGGAAACTGTTTACAGTACGTGCGGTTACAACCAACTGCAAGTTCGGCTCCCCAGCAGTTGAAATATAATACAACTCCTTCAATACAACCTACTTCAAATTGACGCCCAAAGTATGGTGCAAATAACGTAACAAACCATCTTCTCAAGATCATTCTCTTTAAGTGCTGTCAACATGCATTATGTTCTCACAATTGCATGGAAGCAGTAGGGAATTTGAAGACCAGCATATAGCGTCAAGTTCCTAAACATTTGACTATCCCTGTTCTCTTTGTATCCATAACGAAATGGGTAATGTAGAATTTTTGCAAAGATTTATTTGGATTAAAATTAGTAGACAGAAAAATAAGCTTCAGTAAGAAAAGTTTGTATACTCACTGCTAAACGATGGAGGATAGAGAAAGCCATGTCTGTGTATCATATATGCTTTTTGAGCTCCCTACCACAAATGGAAATCATTTACGCCTTTAACAATGCTCTTTATCACTCGCAACCTACGGCGATTTCGACTATAGGTAATGATAATTTCGCAGAATGCGTTATTTAATGCTTAAGCCGGGATTTTAATACCACATTGTGCTCTGCCGCTGTATAAGACTCCGTGTGCCTCCAGGATGCTGAAGTTGTCTGTTCAAACCGGTGTTTACACGCAGAGTACATGTCTCATTTTCTATGTCGTTTTTGATACAGCTCAGAATTTCCCCTAATATCGTTGTTGGTCTTCAAAGACTGAGCGGTCTTTTGTCTTCTTGACCCTTGTCCATCTCGGCTCTGAGGATGCTTAAGAAAAACTTCCTTTGTGCGTTTTGTACCACGTGTAAACGCCGTGTTTTTGCCTCCGGCAGCCTGTTGCAAGTCCGGCTCCAAAGCAGCTCTTCCTGTTTATTATAAATTTATTATAACATGTTATTCCCCGTGTGATGCTGTATTCCCTCTCATATTATATTAATGGCTTTGAAACTTCTTGCTCTCGCGCCGATCTCCCGATAACTTTGGACAATAGACCCTGAAGTAGGTAGTTGCTGCTACGCATTTAAAGCCAGTTTGAAGAAGATGTATTTCTGTTATGATGTTTGCAACAGCTTTGGACGTCAATTTGAAGTAGGTCGTATTGAAGGAGTTGTATTATAGTTCAAGTGTTGGGGAGCCGAACTTGAAATTCGTTGTAATCGCACGTATAGTGCCCGGTTTCCGGTAGCCTAAAAATATTAGCTTTGTAATTTGACTGTTTCTTTAGGTATTAAATATTTGTTTTCCTCGGCTGCATCAGTATTAATGTTAGAAACATGTTTCTCATAGTTGGGTTGTGGTGCGACTGAAGAATGTAGGTTTACACAGATTTTAAGTTTTAATTCACTCCTTTTTATTAATCCTTGACACAATTTATATAGCACTTCACTGATATAGAGAGTTGTCAGAATCTTTTATTTAATACTTGCACTTTTTAACACATAAACTATTTCCGTCTCACACGAATACGTATTTAATTTCTCGAGGATACATCTCGCGTCTGGTTATGAGCACTGTCTAGAAGCAACACATCTGGTTATGAGCACTGTTTGAAAACAACTGAACTGTTTTTTCACCTCTTAAATTTGTAAATTTCTGTATTTTGAGTCTCTGATAGGCTAATCCTAGTCCAATAGAATACCTTCATTTAACTAAAGCTTTTTCTGGTTGTTGATTGGCTATTTTATGAACCGTCACACAAATTACATTATTGCATCCAAGAATTACAAGTAGTATTGTTAAACTTTCAAATTCATCATTACCTCAAGGTTACCTCATTGTTAGCAACTTTTAACCTAGCAACAGCTCCTACATTATTAAATTATGTAATATATTCACGTAAAAGTATTACACATGGATACAATAATATAAACATATACAATGACTTAATATACACTGTTTAGATATTGCTACATACACATATTGTTTTAAGGAGGGCTGTTAATGAATTTATATATTATGTAATTATACTAAAATTATTTAAGTGTTAAAAATACTGCCCGAACCCTGCGTCAGAGTATCATTCCCATACTTACAACGAAATATCTAAATGTTAAGGAATGGGATCTAGATACCTCGATACTCTCGATACTTGGTGGTATCGTAGCATGTCTAATACTTTAAGATAAACCTTTATATTTTAGGTTTTACATTACTGAAAGTTGTGACGTTTAGCTTTACACTAAATAAGCGATGAAAGGAGTCGAGACTTCACGTTTTTGCCTCACATGTTTCCCCAAAGAGTTGCTGGACTATAATTATTGATAAACGTTGATTGCGTTTCCAGTCGGTGAATCAATGCTACATTCCATAGACCCAAGTGTCTAAATGAAAGCAGGCAAAACAATGGGGAACGAGTAGATGTGCTTATGTAACATGCAGCGTTAACTGAGCTGTGAATGAAGCTGATTTAGCTGACGCACTAAATCACGTTTCTGCAATAGTCTGGTTTAGTGACTCTCTCAGCCATTACCTACTCCAGTTACCAAAATCTGTGAATCAAGCAGAACAAATCAGCACTTAAGACCAGATAAAAAATATCTGATACGTTACACTCACATGACTTTCTCTACTCTTGTAAAACTATTTTTGCAAACGCTTATTCTCCACATGCTTCATGTTAATCGAGATGTTAATCTTATTGCTAATTTTCTTGTAGATGCAAGGGGAATTGGTAGGCTATAAGGGAGAGAAAAATATTTTAAGTGCTGGTTGCTATGTGGAGTATTCCATTCTCTTTGCACTACCAGGACAAAAAAAAATCTGATGTGCTACACTCACATGACCTTGTCTGCTCTTGTACAAACTATTTTTACAAACGATTATTCTCCATATGCTTAATGTTAATCGAGATGTTAATCTTATTGCTAATTTTCTTGTAGATGCAAGGGGAACTGCTAGGCTTTAAGCGATAGATATTTTAAGGGTTGGTTGCTATGTGGAGTATTCAATTCCATTTGTATGTCCAGGATATAAAAAATAAATAACGAATTTCTATTTAAGAAAAAGGATTGGAAAATTTAAGGGAATAACAAGCAATATCTAGAAAATGGTTCACTCAACAAAAAGATATATATGACATAAATTGTGTATTTTAACGTGATCTACATTTTTGTGTAGTAAAATTTTGTCTATCTCTTATGGTTTACCAGTTATGCAAAAGTCGTTAACAATGAAGAATACTTTTCGAGACATTCCCAGAAAATTCGAGATATACATTTCATTTATCATTGAAAATACCTTAAATATATGATCTTTAATCAAAATCGTTTGTCATTTTTTGAGAAAATTAAATTTTTTGAAAAATGTTCCATATAAAGGGTAATATCTGGAGTGGGGTGATTTTCTTGAAAACCTTCGTGTCGCATCTCTGGAAGATACTGAACCTAAATACCAAGTTTGGTGTTATCCGACTGTTCGTTTCTAAGTTATGCTGTTCACAGACACACACACACGGACATGTTTGCAAAAATGTTTTTTTTTGGATTCAGGGGTCTCAAAACATGTATTTCAAGTGAAATCTCGGTATCGAATTTTTGGGTGGAATGGAATGCTTCCCCTACTTACTATACGTAGTAGAGAAAGTAAAAAATATAACATTATGTAGTAGTTGTGAATGGTAGTACAATGATGTAACACACATATTGTTTTTAGTTGTTTGTGCTTTATATAAAATATGTTAGATTATATTTTCAAGGTTGCAGAATGTCGTCCTCAGTGGTATAGGGGTACCATACTTCTTATTTCGAGGTCGCGGGTCCAAACACGGCGGAGGGTGATGAATTTCTTTTTCGGGCGTCAAAATCCTTAGCATGGCTTCCTTCGGAAGGGAAATAAAGCCGGTACTCCCGTGTCATAAATTTATGGCACATAGAAGAAACTGAAGTCTGCTAAATTACTGGTCTTTCACGCCCAATATAGAATGGGACGCAAAGGAGCATATGCAGTTAAAAAGCGTCCATAAATAAAACCCAATTTAAGTTTGCAGAGTAAAGAAGAATGGCTATTATTTGTTTTTCTTTAGATTGAAAATCCTTTAAAAGAAAGCTGCAGCACAAAATACGGTTACACTAATGGAGGCAAATAAATTATTTTATATATATATACATATATATATATATATATATATATATATAAATCCTGTGGCGTTATCCAAATATGAAATTGCTGCCAAGAAAGATACGTTACATGGGTATATACACCGAAACTACTAATAAGAACATAATTCAAAATCGAGTATCGGTGCTCAAAAATCAGTATCGAATATCGAGAAGCAGTCATATCATCCCATCACTAGCAAAAGTGTAATGAAAGTAACCATCATCATTATTGAAGAGCAGACGGAAGAATAGTATTTTTACTTTCTCTACTACGTATAGTAAGTAGGGGAAGTATTGTATTCCACCCAAAAGTTCGATACCGAAATTTCAACGGAAATACATGTTTTGAGACCCCCTGAATCCAAAAAAGCATTTTTGGAAACATGTCCGTGTGTGTGTGTATGTGTACCTGTGCCTGTGAATAGCATAACTCAGAAACGAACAGTTGGATAAACACCAAACTTGGTATTTAGGTTCAGTATCTCCCAGAGATGATACACGAAGGTTTTCATGAAAATTCCCCCACCCCAGATTAACCTTTACATGGAACATTTTTCGAAAATTTTAATTTTCTCGAAAATTCCTCTAAAGAGTTTGATTAAAATATCGTATGTTTAAGATATTTTCATGACAAATAAAATTTATATCTCGAATTTTCTGGGAATGTCTCCAAAAGTATTGTTCATTATAAACGACTTTTGCATAACTGGAAAACCATAAGAGATAGACAAAACTTTACTACACAAAAAATGTAGATTGCGTTAAAATACACAATTTATGTTATATACATTTTTTTGTTGAGTGAACCATTTTCGAGATATTGCTTGTTATTCCCTTAAATTTTTCAATACTTATTTTCTCAAATGGGAATTCGTTATTCATTTTTTTGTCTTGTATATGCAAAGGGTATTAATCTGTAGCAAAGAGAATGGTGCTGCACCTAGTAACCAGCTATTAAGATATATGTGTATGCTTAAAGGCTACTGTATTTCTATATCTCCCTTGCAAATACAAAACAAGGGGAACATGGTACGCCTTAAGCGGTAGTTAAAATATTTTTAGAACTGGTCGCTATGTGTAAAATGTAATTCTATTTGCATGTCAAAAGATCGTTTCTGCAAATGTTTATCTCGATTAATATGAAATGGATGGAGAATAAGAGTTTGTAAAATAGTTTGTACAAGGGTGGAGAATGTCATGTGAGCGTAACACATCAGACTTTTTGTTGAGTGAACCATTTTCGAGATATTGCCTGTTATTTCCTTAAATTTTCCAATACTTTTTCTCAAATGGAAATCTGTTGTTAATTTTTTTTATGTCCTGAACATGCAAAGAGAGAATGCTCCACATAGGAACCTGATCTTAAAAGATTTGACTATCGCTTAAATACTACCATATTCCCCTTGCACCTACAAGAAAATTAGCAATAAGATTAACATCTCGATTAACATGAAGCATATGGAGAATAATGGTTACTAAAAATAGTTTGTACAAGTGTAGAAAAAGTCATGTGAGTGTAACACATCAGATTTTTTAAGGATAGCTCGTAGAAAAGTGAGCAGAGAAAGGCACGTTACTTCAACACATCAGATATTTCCCCATGATCTGATAGGAACGCAAGTGCGATACACATTCGTGTCGTTTTCAACTGTGGTTAATAGTATCTCAACCAGCACTCCTTTATTTGGTTACCTCATCTCCTCAGTATTTGCGGAACATCGAGAGTACGTCATCCCCAAGTGCGAGAGGCGGGCTGTCATTCGATTTCTGCAAGTCGAACAGCGGAAATTCATCGTAGAATGAGCAACGCCTGTGATGAGAACTTTATGAGCTTGAGCAAAGTGCGGCAGCGTTGCCGGAAATTTCGAGAAGGTCGCAGCAACATTTATGTCGGGGCGGCAAGGGAAGCAAGTCTGATTTCAGAAGATCATGTTCAATGAGTGTATCATACTGTGACGAAACCGGTCTCCGCTTCATGGATAGCGGGCGTGTCCTTCAGCGCCAGTCGGTGCATGATTGGTTTGAGAGGGAGAAGCATCGTGAGGGCTGAGAAGAAAGGCGAAACTTCAAGAAGACCTTCCCTCACTGACGTAAGAAGTATCTGATTCTCTTGCAGATTGTTGAGTCGAGTGCAGCGAAACTTATCGATGCTTCTGGTTTCTTACATACTTTTCTTACTTTAATGTTGCCAGAAACTCCTTATAATCTGTGTATCTTGCCAGCCTGGGTGAGCCAACTTCTTATTAGTTTGAATTATTCAAGTCTTATACACCTGCATTTGCATTTGATCAAAGATAACGTCTAGGTTAACTGCGAAAGAGCAGTTTTCTTCTTGTATCGGTTTGATGTCAAAATTGTGGCACTCAAGCATTAACCTTTGCACATAGGTTGATTTCCTGCTGGGGGATTCAAGAAAAACATGAACTGGAGCGTTAAACTAGTTAAGTGGGCGTGGCACAGGCTGTTTAACATTTCTTTACTAACATCAACCAAGGCGCATTATATCGACACGATACCATGGACGCAACTGAACGGCGTTGTATGCTGTTGCTGATCGGCTTCTGCGAGCATCAGCAAGCGATAGAGCAATAAAAGACGAGTGCTGTGTTCCAAACTCCAGTGAGCGACCGGGAGAAATAGGAAATTGTCCTGTGTTTGACACTGAAGTAAGCGATCGTGAAAGAGAGAAGAGGAGACCTATGTTAGACACTGATGCAAGCGATCGCGAAAGAGAAAAGAGGAGTCCGGTGTTAGACACTGAAGCAAGCGAATAAGAGAGAAGGTCCTGCTAAAAAATCCAATGAGCGACCGAAAAAGAGGAGAAGTCCTGAGCTAGACATTGAAGCAGAGAAAAGGAGTTACATGTTCGACACTGAAGTAAGCGATTGCAAAATAGAGAACAGAAGTCCTATGTTAGACACTGAAGTAAGCGATCACGGAGGGAAAACGAGGAGTTCTGTGTTCGTCACTGAAGTAAGCCATCGATTAAGGGAGATTGGTAGCCCTGTAAACGATCGCAGAAGAGATAAGAGGAGTTTTATCTTCGACACTGAAGTAAGCGATGCATTAAGCCAGAGGGGAGTCCAGTATTCGACACTTAATTGAGGGACTACGAAGAAAGAAGAGGTGCCCTCTGTTCAAAACTTCAATGAGCGACCGGAAAAGAGGAGGAGTTCTACGTTGAACTAAAGTTGTCGCAGTTCTCATGGCTCGTGTTATCTTATTTACTGGGCGCCTCTTGTTTTATTATTTTAAATTTGGGTTCATTGTCCTCCGGCTAGCTATTATTACTCAGTCGAGCAAGCAGGGCGTGTAAACGGAAAGGAGTTTTTACTAAAATATAACGCTGATAAAAAATTTGTTTCTACACTTTTATTGCCGTCACACTTAATTAATAATTCACATATTTAATCTTTATAGACGCCTGACTGAAACTGTGATATTTACGAATGTAACTACAGTTGTTTAATTGCCGCGCACCAATTACTTCGCGTACTTCACATTTTGTAACTAATTTTGCAACGGTTACCTCGCGAGAGATTCCTTAGAACTGCGCGAAACTTGCTTATGGCTCGAGAATATATACTCCTTCACCTCAAATTGCCTAAACATTATGAGTTCACATTGGTTTACAAATCGCGCCCAATTTAGCGTCTGTTTTGGTCAGCAAATCACTACTACTAACATATATACTCTAGGGAAGATTTTCCCTCTATTTCTAAAAAAGGCACGCTACCCCGACATCATTTGCTTATCTCTTCTTAGTGATAAACAACTCACCCCCTCGGTTTATTGTTACCCACTTCTATTGTCAGTTTCAGTGTGGCCGTGTAAACTTATTTCCAAACAATACTTATGGCTAACAAACATCTAAAATCCCGTACATACAATAATACTAATTTACACTACAATCACTTTGGCATTCACAGCATGTTATGATATAAAATATTGCCTCAAAGTAAGCGGAAGAGAGAATTCTCTTCTTAAGGAACATGTAAGTCCTGTGTTCCAGACTCCAGTGAGCGTCCGGAAAAGAGAAAAGACTGCTTCGCGCGTGGTTTAATGCAACGCTACGTGTAAGAAAAACGAAGAGTGAATGGGGAAAGCCGAGAAGATCCACAGTAATGCGAGAATGTTGTCGTTTCGTAATTTCTGAGCTGTCCATTAATTTCCTTGAAATTTCACGCCCAGCTCTGTAAAACACATTGACTCTGAACTTTGGTAGGGGAAATTATAACCAACAGGTATCCGAAAAAGCTTTGAAGCGTCACAAATCTTAGGGAAGGGGCACAGGCTTAACTTTTTCCATTGTGACCGCGAGAAATTTTCTAAAAAATAACATAGAGCAGCCGAAGTAGTGAATGCGCGGTCATTCTCCGAAGAAATTTAAACGTTCAAACGAATCTTCTCGAACAGAAAGCTGGTGGATACCGTGTTCTAGGATCCCAGAAGATTTTTGTTAATGAATTCACCGAGTCTGTCAAGAGCTTCATTTTGGAACACTTGAAAGACTACGACAGTCAAAACTGCACAAGTGAAGAGGAATATTCGTGATCGGCTGAGAAGAAAATGTGAGCATCTAGGTCTTCTACCAGATAGTCGACACCTAGTACCCAGAGAACACAATCTCTTTGCCACAAATGAAGATCAGAGTGGATACAAATGAGCAACTAAATTGGTTATCATGGCGAGGTACTTAAGCAGATATTGGGCAATTATCCATGAGAAAGCTGGTGACACTATATGATAATTTCTAAATAGAAATTATATATAAAAGTAGTGTTTACGTATAAAAATATTTGCAAATAAAACAATTTTGATGTTATATTAACATGACATTCTCTACCCTTTGTTGCTTATTAGCAAGTATGCAAAGCTTATCAAGCTTATTTTTTTCTCTTCTACATTTTAACCCAAATAAACCTTTGCAGAAATAACTACATCACATATTTCGTTATAGATGCAAAGAGAACAACGGTAGTGAAATGTTTAAGAACTGGACGCTATATGCTGACCTTAAAATTCCATACTGTATCTATGTAATTCCAAGATATAAATCAAGATTCTCAGGACTTAAAGGAATGACCATGAAATGAACAATCAAAAATGGCTTATGTTACAAAAAAACTCATTTTAAATAAATTGTGTATTTTAAACTGACCAACACTTTTTGTGTAGTTCGTTTATGTCTATCCCTTAAGGTTTACCAGTTACAAAAGTTTATACAAAAATATCTTCGAAAATAATAGGCTATTCCTAGAAAATTCAAGATATACATTTTATATGTAATATAAATATCTTTAATAGATAGTATTTTAATCAAAATCGATAGATCCATTCATTAGTGTATAGCAAATTACGAAAACTCTTCCATGTAAAGGGAAGTGAGGGGTGGGGATATTTTCTTGAAAATCTTCGTTTCAAATCTTTGAAAGCTACTGAATCTAATTACCAGATTTGGTATTTAGCCGACTTTTTGTTTGAGTTATGTTTTTCATAGACTCCCCCCTCTCTCTCTCTCTCTCTCTCTCTATCTCTCTCTCACACACACGCACACAACACACAACACACCCAGACACGGACCTTTTTCTAAAAATGCCTTTTTTGTATTCGGGATCCTCACAATATGTGAAACCTCGATATCCAATGTTTTAGTGGAATATAATACTTCCACTACTTGCTATATATAAGATATGAGACGCACGTGACCCTAGTAGGAGGGCGACATTCGAGTGACGCATCCTCCCCGAGAGGTTTTCCTGTGGGCCAGCACCTGAAAATAGAGAATTTTCCCCCATTACAGGGCAGAAGTGGATACGTCACTTATGCATGTCAACCCCGAAAAGGGGAAGACTAACGAAGAACCTCGGCGGGACCGACAGCAACCTAGCAGACTGCGTACCGGCTATCCGGAGGACCTTGAGGCGTCTCGCAACCCCGCCTGGACGAAAAACCGCACAGACGTACCCAATCTTCCATGGTTATCGGGAACCACTGCCCCGCCGAGTTCAACCCAATCCAAACAGCAATCTAGTTACGTCAGAAGTACCGCGAGTGCTCATGGTCCGCAGCGCTCGCACCACGCCACCTGAAGGAGTCGAAACTCCCCCTTTACGGGGCCTAGTTACTATACGTAGTAGGGAAAGTAAAAAAAAACGTAAGTGCACTCCACTCTTGTTTTCATTTCCTGGATAATGATACAAGAAATTTTGATGTGTTACGGTTACATAATCTTGTCTATCCACTATCACTTACTTCTGTATTTATTCCAAGAATTATCGTAAAACTCTCATGTGATCTGGTGGGTAGCGGCTATACTCCTAAACCAGAGGTTCCGGGTTTGATTCCGCAATAAAGGGTGGGTATTTAGAGTCGGTAAGTATGGATGGGAGTGTGATTGTGTGTGTGAATTTAATGTTCTTATTAAGCAAACGTAATAACACCCCAAAGATTAACACTGCTGTAAGCGAGTATCCCAAAGGTAATAAACCGCTGATATGATAAAGACGCCATATAAATGAAAGATAATAATAATTATCTTATATCTAATTCATGTTGAGATAACAGTCCCACAAGTGGAGTCATTACAAACTTTGTTATAGGCACAAGATAGATGCAACAGCCTGAAGCGATAGCTAAAATACTTGAGCTATGCTGAGCTTTGAAATTCCATTTCTAGTTTCTCTACCACGTCTAGTAGATAGAGAAGGTATTGCATTCCACTCAAAAATCGGAATTCGAGATTTCACCGAAAATACTTATTTTGCAGGGCCCCTATTGCAAATAAAGCATCTTTAGAAAAATGTCCGTGGCTGTGTGTGTGTGTGTGTGTGTGTGTGTGTGTGTCTGAATACCCAAACTCAAAATCGCAATAGGATAAATACTAAACTTGGTGTTTAGGTTCACTATCCTTCACAGAAGCCACACGAAGTTTTTCAACAAAATCCTCCTATAACAAAGTGCTCTTTACATGGAACTTTTTCGCAATTTTTATTTTCTTAAAAATAGCTTTAAAGATTTTGAATCTTACATAACTTGTAAAGGTTATGCTATAGACGAAGACGTACTACACAGAAAATATAGATCACTTCAAAACACACAAAGTATTTAAAATAGGATTGTTTGTGGCATTAGCCATTTCTGAGATATCCGTTATTAAAGGTACAAATTGTTCATCTCTTGGTCATTCTATTAAAATCTTATCAAATTCAGTTGATCCTAGGGATTGCATATAAACAATTTTAAGGCCATTGTATAGCGTCCAATTCTTAAATATTTGACTGTCGCTATTCCTTTTGTATCTATAGCGAAATGTGTAATGCACCTATTTCTGCAAAGGTTTATTTGGATTAAAATGTAAAGATAGAAGAATAAGTTTAGTAGGAATAGTTTGTATACTCACTAATAAACGAGAGCGGATAGAGAAAGTCAAGCGAATATATCACATGAGATTTTTAGAAAAATGTTAAGAAAAGAATTTAAAATTTAAAATTAGAAGTTATTTAGCTGAATTTTTACTGAAATGTATGCCTAAAAGGTTATCTGCATCAAAGCAGAATTAGCAAGAAAGGGGAGAACCAAGAACAACAACTTAGAAACGAAGATAATGAAGGAGGCACTGAAGAGTTAAAAACAATAGCAGGACGGCTCCAACAAATGGAAGACCAAGAGGAACAAAGAGCTAGGGGAGAAAGGAGGAACAGCGTCGTGATCAAAAGTAAGGAAATATCACCAGACATAGAAGACAAAAACAAGTTAAAAACACAAAAGAGAGAAATATTAAAAACAATCAACGCGGAAGTCGTACCGATAGCAGCGATCTGCATAGCAAAAGACGGGATGAACAGAGGAATAGAGTAACCCTTAAGAGTTTCTAGGATAAGCTAAACGCGATGACAAGCAAAGTCAGGACATATATATAGACAGTGACCCCACCGAAAGAGAAATACAAAATGCACTGAGGTAGAAAGCACGAGAAGAGAAGGAGAGATGGGACACTGAGTCAAGAGTCGGATATCAAGAGATCTTATTGAGAGGCAAATGGGTGCCCTGGAACGAGTTAAAGTAAAAAAAAAAAAAACTGCAAGAGGGCTGCCGATGCTCAACGCACGCGGCGCCGAAAGAATCCAGACATAAGGAAAGGAACCATACATCGCAACATTTAACGTTAGAACATTATGAACGGATGGAAAGGAAACTGAACTCGACAATGCGTTACAAAACCTAAAGGTAGACATAATAGGACTCAGCGAGTTGGAAAGACTAGAAGAGGCCAGCATAGAAAAGAGAAGTGGTGACCTATTCAGCTTCATATTACAGACAAAATGCCAAAAAGGGGTAGGTTTCATTGTGAAGAAACACCTAAAAGGGAATGCACATGAAATGACAGGAATCTCGGAAAGATTCACGGGTACGAAGGGTACTATTTATATTTTGAGCCTAATAAAAAAACAAAGTAATTTCTGATTAAAACTGATTTATTGTTTTTTCAAAATATTCTCCTTTATGATCAAAACACTTTTGTATTCGTTTGAACCATCTGCCAAAGCATTTATTCCACTTTTCTTGAGACACCTCCTAAACATGGTTTTTGAAGGCATCAACGGCTGCTTCTGCCAACGAAAATCGTTGTCCACGCAACTTATTCTTAATGTTCGGGAACAAAAAGAAGTCATTATGTGCCAAATCAGGACTTTATGGGGATGACCCATCAATTCGATTATTTGAGCCTTCAAATACACTGTTCTTAGACCAGATGTATGTGCGCTCGCATTGTCTTGATGAAGAACGTTCCTACGGTTCTTGTTGGTTTTCCTTACTTCACAGAAGACTTCCGGCAAACAAATGCTTGTGTAACATTCGACATTGCCGCTTTTACGTCCCTCTAAATGCACTGTTCCCACATGGCCAGTTTTGCTGAAAAAGCAGGCGACCATTTACTTCGAAGTGCTTCGAGTGCGAACAACTTTTGTTGGATTTGCTTCATCTTGAAACACCCATACAGTCGACTCCTGTTTACGTTCCGGCTCATACGCATAGATCCATGATTCGTCACCTGTTACAGTCTTATATATGTCTTTTGAGGCACCGCCATTGTATTTCTTGAGCATTTTTGTACACCAATCGACACGAGCATCTTTTTGAGATTGCGTCAAATTATGTGGGATCCAACGTGAACAAACCTTTTTCACGGCTAAATAATCACGCAATATTTTATATATGCTGGTGGAACTAATGCCTAGGGTTGCTTCAATCTCACAATATGTCGCATGACGATCTTTTATTATTATTTTTTGCACAGCATTAATGTTTTCTGGCACAACAACTGATTTTGGGGGACCTTCACGAACTTCACCATTGAGCGAACGGCGGCCACGATTAAATTCGTTATACCAGCGCTTCACAGTGGCAAAGGATGGAGCTTCGTCGCCAAATGTGGAAGTTAGTTGATCGATGCTCTCTTGTCTTGATAATCCACGTCTAATATCGCAATAAATCATTGCACGAACATTTTCACGAGTTAATTTCATGTTTTTCTTGACACACAATTTTCAAGTTAGTGTAAACAAAACAAATTACGCTCTATTGACAAAATGTTTAAAGTGGATTATGGTCAAAAATGTCAAACTTTCCATTGGAAACTTCGAATGGCACCTACAACATTCAGGGTTGCCAAGGCTCAAAATATAAATAGTGCCCCTCGTATGACCTAAACATCAATGACAAAACGTACAAAATAATACAAGTGTACACACCCACCGAAGCAAGCCCAATGGAAGAATCAGAGAGCCTCTGTAACATCCTTGATGAAACAATTGACAAGTACAAAGCACAAAATCATCATGGGGGACTTCAACGTAAGATAAATCACAGAGAGAGCGAAGACGAAGAACCAAAGGGACCGTATGAAACAAAGGAAGCAAAGAACCAAATGGGCGGATATCTTCATCGGACAAGCGGGGAAACGATGGACGATGCAGACCAGGAACGGGATCCAGTAGAAAAAGCGAAAAAAAAAATAGAACTGTGAACAGGAGAAAAACGTCAATTGTATTAAAAGCAGTGATGTTCAGCGAATTAGCCCAATAACGTTGTACCAATTATCAGCTCTTTAGGAGTAGCTCCCCTGATGAGTATAAAATGAGATCCCCTGCTGTCGGCAGCAGGCCTTTGCCCTGAAGAGATGATATAGGCTAAAATGTTATAAAAAATAACTTGTTTTAAAATAAAAACACATTGTACATTATAACAAAATATCCCTAAAATAACGTTTAGCTACAATTCAGTGGTAAAAAATTCAGCAAATTTGCATCAGCTAACTTCTAAGATAATAGGTCATTTGAAAATAGGTCTTTTATTTAAGAAAAACTGTAACCGACATATTTTTTTTCAAAATCATATATTTTTGTGGAATCAATCTCCGATATTGTAAATAAACAAGAGGCTAAATAAATATTAGGTTGAGCGATGCCCATATATTGAATTTTTTTCAAACAAAGTCTTCTATATTTTCAAAGATAACATTTTTTCTTGGTTTTCTCAAAGGCTGAAAATGTGCTCACAGTGGATTTCTGAAATAAAATGTTTCACTGCTGTTAAATTAAGCATTTAATAGTTGTGCTGTAGGAGTATGTAGCAATCCTCCATAGCCTTAATTGTAATCTGCTTGGTTCTATCAACAACGCAGTGAAAATTCCATCGCCTCCAAAAAAGATGGATTTCCTCTCCAGCAAATACATTTACTAAGTTAGTGTTATTTAAACTATATGAGTGCCCACCTCCATGATTTGGGGGTAGCCTCTCCGCCTCACATTCAAGAGATCCTTAGTTGGAATCTCGGTTGGGGAGACTTAAGTGGATAATGCTATGTTCTGAGGTTCTCCGTTATCCTGCACAAATGAATTTCCAGTATTAAGCTCTATGAACCCCGGGCTCATTTGTGAATAATTTCACCCATTTTGTTGATCATCCTAGAATCTATCCTGGCTAGAATAGGTCCCTGCCCACACTGGAGTAATTGGAAATGAATGCGTTCAGATAGGCTGAAATGGGAGCGCAGATCCTAATAAGAGGACCAGAACTGTCTTGAGTATTGCCAAATTAATGGCAAGGATACGTATATTAGACTGAATTCAAAGACAGCTTTATGTAGAATACTGTAAACATATCCAGTAACAAAGATATGGGAATCTAGAAGCCCGGGTTCATTTCCCGGCTGTAGGGTGGAAATTAGTCTTTAGCCAAGATTATTTCCCATCCTCCATAGAGTCTGGAAATATGAAGGAGTGTGTAAATGCATTTATGAAATTAATTTTTAAAATGGAAAACCCAAAGATAACACCATAGTAAAACGAGTGAACATCAACTTCAGTGAGAAATGCCAATATCATCGAGAGGAATGGTTGAGGGGTTGCGTCTGTGGCTTGCATTCGGGAGGTCGTGAGTTCGATTCCCAATGGCCAAACTTCCTGATCCTTGGGTTTTTCAGGGGTTTTCCCGGGTAGCCAGCGAATGCTGAGAAGGATTCTCAAATCTCCCGAAATTCCAATCTCTCTATATCACCTACATCATCTCACTTCATCTTTCAGGGTTGGAAGTGTCGGTGATGGTGTTTCGGTGCAGCGTGGCAGGGAAAGAAGATGCTTTTGCGATGTCGGCTGGCTGCCGGAGGTATCCGAACCCCCTTGAGGGGCGTTAGACCCCTCTGTGCAGTTTGGGGTCACCGGTCAGGCCTGCCCGTCCCCTGGGAAGTCTCTATCTGTAAACTTAGGGACCCTAGCGTTCCTGTGCCGTCACTCCTGGTTCCGGTCGCCCGGTGTCTCCTCTTGCCCCATCCTTCATCCTGGGGACGCCCCTTTGTGGGGCGTAGGTGCAATATCTCCTATGTGGATCAGTGCCGAGTCTCCTATGTAGCCAATCCAATTCAATGGCAGTGTTCTAAAGTCCGTTATGCACCGTTATGCACCGTTATGACCTTAGATGTTAAAGGTGGCATATAAATAGAAGAAATAAAGAAGGATAATGCCATGGGAATTAAAAAAAAGATAAGAAAGAAAAGACACCCGCAGACAATGAGATTCTCAGAAGACCCAATATGCACAATGCTTTGTGTGGTGGAGGAAAAATACATTAATATTCCATTGTGAAGCCCTGAACTGTTGATCCAAATGAGATTTGTATCTAGTAGAAATCTAACCTGAGGTTTATCAGAGTTTAGGCGCGTGGTGATTAGAATAAACAGGGAGGAAACTGTATAATAAACGTAGTGTCTCGGTGAGGGCAGGTAGGTTCCTCCTGTTCATCTCGTGTTAAATATCTAATATAACCCAGTTATAGGACGTTAAATTGCTTCTTTAACGGATTTCACTCCTCTTTGTAGCACTTACAAGCCAATACCTTGGATCAGTAGCCTGTCGAGGAGCAAACAAACTCTGGATCATAGAATATTCAGGATGTGTGATCAGCCCAATTCCTGGTATGTGGTGAAGAAGGAAATGAAATGTACTAATTAAAGGGATGATAGAAAAATTCAAGAATCAAATTATCCAACCCAGTATTTGCCTAGCGGCCGAAGAAAACCCCGATAAAGCTTCGGTCAGATTGGTCGACCCGTGGGTTGGAATGCGGGACACAGACGTTCCTACCACAGTGAGTTATTTTAAATAATATGTTTTAATTAGTATTTACAATTAACATACCACTATAAAAGTTACAGCAAGATTGGTGGAAAAGTTCAAATATTCGCATGCAAACAAAACTTAAAAAGAAAATCTGATGTGATACATTCCGTGACTTTCTCTAATTGCGTACACAAACTATTGTTAATAAAACTTATTTTTCTACCTATTACGTTATAACCGAAATAAACATTTGCAGAAGCAGCTAAATTACGCATTAGGTAGATATAAAGACAAAATTCCTTAAAATGACATACTCTTTCTAAGCAATCGCCAGGAACAACTGGATGTTGACAGGATTTTTAAGAGAATGACTAAGTAAAGAACAATTCGAAACTTTAATAATGGATATCTAAAAAAATTGCTTATACTCAAAAAGCTTACTTGAAACAAATTGTGTGTGTTTTTTAAATTTAAATTTTGTGTGAAGCACGTTTGATCTATTGAATGACGTTTACAAGTTATACAAGATTATACAAAATTCCTTCTAAATGAAGAGGACTTTTTGGCTATTTCCAAAAAATTCAAGATATACATTTTATTTCTCATGCAAATATATAATACTCGTATATGGTATTTTAATAAAAATTGTTACAGACGATTGTCAGAAAACCAAAATTTTCGAAAAATACTCAATTAAAGGGTGGTTTGGGATGGGTGATTTTCTTGAAAAACTTCGTTTCATAGTTTTGGAGGATACTAAATCTGAACACCAAGATTGGTGTTTAACAGACTTTTCGTTTTTGAGCTATGCTATTTAGAGTCGCAGAGTCATGTTTCCAAAAATGCTTTTTTTGGATTCAGGGGGTCTCAAAACATGTATTTCCGGTGAAATCCCGGTATCGAATTTTTGGGTGGAATACAATACTTCCCCTACTTACTATACGTAGTAGAGAAAGTAAAAATGAATAACGAATTTGAGAAAAAGTATAAGTATTGGAAAATTTAAGGGAATAACAAGCAATATCTCGAAAACGGTTCACTCAAAAACAAAAATGTATATGACATAAATTGTGTATTTTAACGCGATCTACATTTTTGTGCAGTAAAATTTTGTTTATCTCTTATGGTTTACCAGTTATGCAAAAGTCGTTCACAATGAAGAATACTTTTGGAGACATTCCCAGAAAATTCGAGATATACATTTCATTTCTCATGACAATATCTTAAACATATGATATTTTAATCAAAATCGTTAGAGCCATTTTTGAGAAAATTAAAATTTTCGAAAAAATGTTCCATGTAAATGGTACTCTGGGGTGGGGGGATTTTCTTCAAAACCTCTGTGTCGCATCTCTGGAAGATACTGAACCTAAATACCAAGTTTGGTGTTTATCCGACTGTTCGTTTTTGAGTTATGCTGTTCACAGGCACACACACGGACATGTTTCCGAAAATGCTTTTTTGGATTCAGGAGTCTCAAAACATGTATTTCCGGTGAAATCTCGATATCGAATTTTTGGGTGGAATGCAATACTTCCCCTACTTACTATACGTTGTAAAAAAAGTAAAAAACAAAAAAACAAAACAAAAAAAAACAAAAAAATAGGTTTCACATACATATTTACATGATGCACGCTAAATCCTAGTTTAGCTAAATCCTTGCCTCGGCTTAGTGACAACTCTCACTCATCTCACTGATGCCAAATAACTCCTCAGCGCTTTGGATTTTAACCCTATAAGTACTGTAAACACATTTATAAAACTACCTAACGAAATAACTAGCTCGGTCTTTTCTTGCACGTCCTTCACGTACATTCTTCAAACGATCTGCTTTATTGTTCAAACATAACGCGTGTTTTACTCAAAACCTACAAGTGAAACCATTTGTTAAACTCACGTGATTTTCTCTACTTACTCTTCTACAAAACCTTCATACAATATTATATTCTTGTATTTATTTCTTGCTAATCGAGATAATCATCATAACACATCTATTTTCTATCCTTTATTAGTAGATATAAAACTATTATTACTAGAGCTTATTGGTTTATCCACACCATTTTAATCCAGATATCCCTGAATAGAAATGGACATATCACACATTTCGTTAAAATAACAAAGGAATGGCAATAGCTAATTTTTACTTTCTCTGCCACGTGCCTATGGAGGTATTACATTCCACCTAAAATTATATACCGATATTTTACCCGAAATATATGTTTTGTATTCTATACAAAGGTCCGTGTGTGCCTGTGGATAGTATAACTCAAAAACTAAAAGTCGGATAAATACCAAAGTTGATATATAGGTTCAATATCTTTTGAAGATGAGGCACGAAGATTTTAAAGAAAATCCCCCACCCCAAACTACCCTTTACATGGAACATTTTTCGAAAATTCTTATTTTCTCAAAAATAACCACCTTGATTAAAATATTTAAGACATTTTCATGATAAATGAAATGTACATCTTTAATTTTCTGTCAATATCCTCAAAAGTCCTCTTCATTGTGAGTGACTTTGTATGAATTTTTGGTTAACCATAAGAGATAGACAAAATTTTAATACACAAAAAATATATATCTCGTAAAACACACAATTTATGTCATATACATATTTATTTTCTCGAGTGAAGGGTTTCCAAGGTATTCCTTGTTATTTTTTTAAGTTTTAAAATACTTATACTTTTTATCAAATGGGAATTTGTTATTATTTTTTTATGTCGTGGACATGCAAAGAGAATGGAATACTCCACATAGAAACCAGCTCTTAAAATATTTGACTGACGCTTAAAGCCTACCATATTCCCGTTGTACCTACAAGAAAATTAGCAATAAGATAGTTTCTGCAAATGTTTATCTCGATTAACATGAAGTAGATGGAGAATAAGCGTTTGAAAAATACTTTGTACAAGAGTAGAGAAAACCATAGGTGTGTAACACACCATATTTTTTTAGAAAAAGCTCCGGGTTTGCGGCGCCTGTGTGTCTGTGAACAGCATAACGAAAGGTCACATAAGTACCAAACGTTGTGTTTAAATTCAGTATCTTCCAAAAATTAGAAATGAAGAATTTCAAGAAAATCCCGACTCCCAAATATCCTTTACATGGAACATTCCACAAAAGTTTCAACTTTGTATAAAATAGCTGTAACGAATTTGATTAAAATGCAATATATTCCAGATATTTACATCACAAAGAAAATGTATATCTTGAATTTTCTTGGAATAGCCTCTGAAGTCCTCTTTATTTGGAAGGTACTTTGGTTGATTTTAAACGTTAAGCGAGAAACGAAAACGTACTACACAAAAAATGTAGATCTCTTTAATATACACAATTTACTTCAAATAAGTTTTTATGGCTTAAGCCATTTCTGAAGTATCCGTTACTAATACTTCGAATTCTTCATTGCTTGGCCATTCTCTTAAAGTTTTGTCAATATTCAGTTGTTTCTCGCGATGTCATGTAAACAGTATGGACTTTTAAAGCCAGGATATAGTGTCCAGTTCTTAAACATTTGACTATCGCTGTTGCCTTTGTATCTATAACGAAATGTATAACGTAGCAATTTCTACAAAGATTTATTTGGATTAAAGCTTATTAGATCGATAAATAAGTTTTAGTAAGGATAGTTTGTATACGCACTACTGAAGATAGAGGATACAGAAATTCATGTGATTCTTCACAGACACACATGCACACTCGCATACCCTTTTCCTAAACAATGTTTCATTAAGTTTAAGGGGCCTCAATACATGTATTTTCGATAATAACTTGCAATATGAACTTTTTGGTAGTAGTAATATTTCCTGGTACTTACTATAGGTAAGCAGTGGAGAAGTTTCAGCACCGTTTCAGAGAATCTATCGATCTTGCATTTTCAAGTACGTACCGCGACCGCGCATGTAACAGATCCTAAAGTCTGCTAGAGCATAAAACTCCGAATCAAAAGCAATACCTCGGATTTACAATTCGTGTGTTGGGATCTGTCGCTGCAGATAATCCAACGTTCAGCGCAGTCATGACACAAATCATACTGAAAACAGAGGTACAAAATCAATAAACAACGTTCTTTGAAGTAAACACGTAGGTATTCAGATATAAGAAAATAATTTCATTTTCTATCAGCTTTCCTTCTGTACCACTGGACACGTGTACCTTAGCACCGTGATATTGCAAAAGCTAGCAGTGGAAGTAAATAAATCTCTTACATGACTTTCTCTACTCTTGTACAAAGTAGTTTTACAAACGGTTATTCTCCATCTACTTCATGTTAATCGAGATAAATATTTGCAGAGTCTTATTGCTAATTGCCTTGTAGGTGCAAGGGAATATGGTAGGCATTAAGTGATAGACAAATCTTTTAAGAGCTGTTTGCTAAGTGGAGCATTCCATTCTCTTTGCATGTCCAGAACACAAGAAAAACGAATAACTAATTCCCATTTGAGAATATTGAAAAAACAAAGAAATAAGGAATACCTCGAAAATGGATCACTCGACAAATAAAAAAGATGTATATGGTATGAATCGTATGTTTTAACAAGATATAAAACTCGTCGTCAATACGTGATCCGTTCGGTCACAGCAGACACAATTCCGGAATTTAATGATAACACCTTATGGCTTTTATCCCAGTGCCTTCAAACAATATTTATTTACTAAATCATAAATTGGCATATAGCGAAAACCGTTTAACCAACGAATAAATGTGATAAACGATGCTCATCCGTGGCGTTGAGCTGTACTGGGTATTCACCACATATTAATGGCTGAAGGCATGTCGAAAAATTAATATTTATAAAGTGATAATGCTAGAATATAATGTTTTTATACAATGTAACTAATTTGTAGTACTTAGCAATATTGTTGCTATGAAGTGAAGGTTGACATTCCCACATGCAATGTGGTTGCTATAAAAATAAAGGAAATCTCAGTGTTGAAAAAATGAACAAAACCCTAATGCAGGAAGCAAAACCATTGCAGTACAAACACTAACTTATTAAAAATTTCAATATCAATTCTATCATTTAACCTTATCATAGTTTTCAACACAGAAAATTCCGACCACAAATTTCCTGGACTGATCAGTTCTCGTTAATGTATACAACTTTTTCTTTTAACCTTTTGCAGAATGAAATATACGCCAACTCATACTTCTGTTTTGATTTCTTCGGTATTAACACGTCACATTAACATTTCCATAGCATTGGACACGTCGTCTATTATTTTCTCCATAATTGTGTAAAAATAAATCAAATTTCTAACATAACTATAACACCACAACATAATATCGTGATACGGGCAATAAAAACACTTAATTATAAACATTGTATTCCAATAGCATCACATATAGGTGAATCATCTTCTAAAATGTGACATGTGTTTTCAATAACATATATAAATACTTCATAATGGAATCTCGGAAATTGAAAAAAATTAGTGCAAGCGCCTGGTGTTTTCAATCTTTTTCCTCGATCCGTATCAAGCGTTTGAAAAACTAATATTGCAGTATACTATGTTTAATATGAGAGGAAAATGGAACAAACATCATCAGTAACTAACTATGAAGCACGAGGACAGTTAAATGATACAAGATGTACCTTTAAATACATTAGAAAAGATGTATAACTCTATGATAAGGCCGATTTTGTTACACGAAAGTGAAATCTGGGGATGGCAAAGAGCAGAGCATGTAAATAAAACGCAGGTAGCATTTTGGAAAAGAGTTCTTGGAGTTCCACATGGCACGTCAAATTCGGAGGTATTTAGGAAGGTGGGATGTTATGAAGACACAATACACTGTAAAATAAGAGCAGTGAAGTACTGGCTGAGGCTGATGCAGGGGGATAACTCCACACTACATCCAAATGTTATATATACCAGCGAGAAAACCTGTTTCCTAAGTTTTGGGCAGCTGATTTTCAAAGGTGTTTGAGAAGAATAGCAATGAGGTCAGTATGGTAAAGAGCTGAAACAAATGACAAAAACATAAGGAAAGGTGTCAAAGAAGACTAGGAGACATCAATCAACAGGAAATAGAATCGGATTGCAAAATTAAACCTTCTTTAAGTCTAGCAAACTATATGAAATTGAACTGAGGTAAGAGGCATATAGACTTAATTTAGGAAGAAAGAAGAGATCAGGAATGGCATGGGGGCTGGAGGGCACAGCAAATGACTGACGATTCTGGCAGGAGAATCTGCCCATTCTGCAATTTGGATGAGGACTGGGTACATATTTTGGCGGAATGTGCACAGTGGGGGAGAACCAGCGAACAAATAAACTCAAAGAAAAATTCGTAAGTCCATCAAGAAAGAGATTGGCATGTTGGGAGCTACTAGCTGACAAGAGGAACTGGTAAAATATGGCCAACTTATTGGCTAAAGTCCACGAAGCTAAGTCAAATTTGTTCAGTTAGTCAAAGATAATTTATCTATATTTTCGTTTTTCTTATTCTTTTTCTGTTTATTCTGTCACCATATCTTGTATCTTAAATATGCATGTACGGTCAATGACCCATGTACTAAATACTTGTGTAATAACTTTAATAATTTTAAACCAATATAGATACCTCTACCTGCCTACCTACCGATCCATCCATCCGTCCGTCCGTCCGCCCGCCCGCCCACCTATTTTTATCTATCGCTATCTCTATCTCGCTATCGGTCTGTCTAAAATACCTAACCATATCAAAATGAGTCAACAAATGTTTACAATGTATATAGAAGAAATCTGATGTAATAAATTCACCTAATTTTCTCTACCCTCTATCGTTTATTAGTGGGTATACATATCAGTGCTACTAAAGCTTATTTTTATGTCTACTTCATTTTAATCCAAAAAAGCTTTTGCAAAAATAGCTACTTTAATGCTGTTTCAATAGAATCGAAAGAAAGTCTGCATGTTGACGGGACTATAAAGGAATATCTTAAGCATTGTATAGTTCAAAACTTTAACAATGGATACCTCGGAAATGGCTGATGCCACTAAAAAAAGCTATTTGAAATGAATTGTGTGTTTTAAAGAGATCCACATTTCCTGTCTGATACGTATACGTCTATTGCTTAAACTTTACCAGTTATACAAGATTATACTAAATTCCTTCCCAATGAAGAGATTTCAAAGGCCTGGAAATTCAATACATACATTTTATTTGTCATGTAAATGTCTGTATTGTATGGTAGTTTATTCAAAATCGTTAGTTCCAATTTTATACAATAAAATTTTGGAATAAAATTCCATGTAAACAGTAGTTTGGGGTAGGCGGATTTTCTTGAAAATCGTACTGGCGCATCTATGGAAGGAACTGAAGTTAGATGTGCGCACACACACACACGGGCCATTTTTAAAAAAATGTTTTTTTTATATTCAGGGAGCTTGAAAAGGTGCATTACCTTTGAAATCTCGGTATCGAATTTTCGGGTGAAATGCCATATCTTCTCTACCTACTATGTTCGTTGTAGAGGAAGTAAAAATAGATACAATTGGAAGCACAGAATTGGCCAATGTAAGAGCAGTAGTAGGAGTTAACAGAGCGAGAGGCCTCCGGCATGTAACTGGATAATAGCACTGCAATTAGCCCACATAGCGGCAGGGTTTGAACATATTTGTCAATAACGAAATGTCTAAACGAGTAATGAAATGTTAATACACGACGTGATCAAAAGTATTCGGACACCTGGCTGAAAATGACGTACAAGTTTGTGGCGACCTCCATCGGTAATGCTGGAAGTCAATATGGTGTTGGCCCACCCTTTGCCTTGATGACAGCGTTCACTCTCGCAGGCATACTTTCAATCAGGTGCTGGAAGGTTTCTTGTGGAATGGCAGCTCATTCTTCACGGAGTGCGGAACTGAGGAGAGGTATCGATGTAGGTCGGTGAGGCCTGGCACGAAGTCGGCCTTCCAAGACATCCCAAAGGTGTTCTATAGGATTCAAGATAGGACTCTGTGCAGGCCAGTCCATTACAGGGATGTTATTGTCGTGCAACCATTCCGCCTCAGCCCGTGCAGTATGAACAGTTGCTCGATCGTGTTGAAAGATGCAATCGCCATCCCCGAATTGCTCTTCAACAGTGGGAAGCAAGAAGGTGCTTAAAATATCAATGTAGGTCTGGGCTGTGAGTGCAAAACAACAAGGGGTGCCAGCCCCCTCCGGGATAAACACGACCACACCATAACACTGCCACCTCCGAATTTCACTCTTGGCACTACACAGGCTAGCAGATGACGTTCACCGGGCATTCGCCATACCCACACCCTGTCATCGGATCGCCCATTGTGTACCGTGATACGTCACTCCAGACAACGTTTTTCCACTGTTCAATGGTGTAATGTTGACGCTCCTTACACCAAGCGAGGCGTCGTTTGGCATTTTCCTGCGTGATGTGTGGCTTATGAGCAGCCGCTCGACCATGGAAAACAAGGCTTCTCACCTCACGTCTAACTGTCATAGTACTTGGAGTGGATCCTGATGCAGTTTGGAATTCCTGTGTGATGGTCTGAATATATGTCTGCCCATTACTCTTTACGACCTCTTCAAATGTCGGCGGTCTCTGTCAGTCAACAGACGAGATCGGTCTGTACGCTTTTGTGCTGTACATGTCCCTTCACGTTTCCACTTCACTATCATATCAGAAACAGTGGACCTAGGGATGTTTAGGAGTGTGGAAATCTCACGTACAGACTTCTGACACAAGTGACATCTAATCACCTGACCACGTTCGAAGTCCGTGAGTTCCACGGAGCGTCCCATTCTGCTGCTTCACAATGTCTAATGACTACTGAGGTCGCGGATAATGAGTACCAGGCAGTAGGTGGCAGCACAGTGCACCTAAGATGAAAAACGTATGTTTGTGGGGTGTCTGGATACTTTCGACCACATAATATATATTAAAAGGTAAATAGAAGAATAAGAATTTTTTCAAGAATAGTTTGTAGAAAAGTGAGTGGAAATCGTAGTAAGGATTGGGTGCAATGTAGTGTTATTCAGATAAATGTGGAAACCTTAACATTGCAATCTATGGAAATGGGCCACCTTTTCTTTTCCCAAATTTATATGCGCACCTTACGTAGGAGTTTCTCAGGAGTACTAAAGATAACTCACTAAGAACGTCTATAATCTTGCACATTGGTCTTTTAGGAATATGTTTTACCTGGAATGATCCACGAATCTTATACGTTTCTGAATACGTCGAAATACGCATGCGGAAGGTAGATGTCGCACGGTTAATCGGTCAGAATACAGCCTTCGGGGCACAACTGCTCTTGTGTGTATCTCCATATGTATAGTCGTTGTTGGTAAACATTGTAGTAACTATGTATTCGGCTGTTTGCTTACTTTGGACTGCAAATAGACAATCACACTACGCTTATCGATGCCAAGCCAGGAAATTAACACCAGCAGTATAATGGAATGCCTCGGTAAATTCGTTTCCTCTGTCCCTGCACCGATACATCACCTACCCCTTAGAAAATAGTGATGCGGCAATGCAACTAGCATTTATGTGTGCGGGAAAAGTGGAAGTGTAAAACACGACGTTCAGGGGATACTAGGAATCCGGCAATCATAAGTCTGGAATTGCAGAGTTTATTATTAGTTATGTTTAAAAACAATTTGTGTCGGTTCATTTTTACTCGCATCACATGTGTGCTTTGACATTTTTTTACTATGAAGCGCTTTTGGAGAAGCATACTCTACCATCATCAGCTTAAAACCGACTGAGTTCAGCTTCTCTCCCCTGGCCATCTGTGCTGAAGTTTGGGATCCCTCTTGTCTTCTCTCTTCTCTTCTACAAGCTGATTGGTTAAGCTGCATCAAAGAATCTGATGTCAGTAATTACAGCACAAATGGGTAACAACTATTCTCAACAGAGGACATCAATTTTACCTTTGGATTAAAATCCTGGGTGTCAGGGGAGAGCAGCTGAGCACAGTCGGTTTTCAGCTGATGATGGAAGAGTATATTCTTCCGAAAGCGCTCCATAGCAAGAAAGTTCAAGCGCATATGTGATATAAGTAAAAACGAACTTACTCAACGTATTTTATAATGAATATAACATCACAGTTTACAACACTTCTTTTAATTATATGGTATTACTTCCACCAAGCCATTACTATTAACTCCCTTATGTCTGAATTAATTTTCTTTTGAAGAAAAACAACTTAACCGATGCCTAGTTTATTGAATTGGCTTCTGTGAGACAAAGCTATAATCTGGGACTTCCGTCAGCGCTCGGGACAGCCAGACTTTGTTCACAAGACAGTGTATATTCTTGTAGTAGTTATAATAAGGAATACAACTATAAACCCAAACGTTTTCCGAAAAAGTTGTTTTTCTGAGTTTTCTGAAACGTTAGGAGTGTTTTAACACTGAATACTTGTAACAAAAAAAACTTTATTGATTTATGGTTCTCAGATGGAGTATGATTAAAGCTCGTTACAATGCCAGGCCTACTACAGCAGTCTTACATCACTGGTAGAGAGATAGGTTACTGTTCCTGGGGTTGAAATTTCAAATCTTCGTAGAGCTACCCAATCTCTTTTTTCTTATCATTCTAAAATACGGAGTGGTGGTTAAGAGTGGGGATTGTGCAACGGGCTGGTTACCAACTCACGTAAAAAAAATAAAACTCATAAGTCTCTACAGATAATACCACTTAATCCTTAAAAGGAGAAGAAGAAATACACGAGTAAAAAATATAACAGGTTTGTTTCATTTTTACTTTATCTACAATGAAGAGTAAGTAGAAAAAGTATTGCGTTTCACCTAAAAATTCTATACTGAGATTTCACCAGAAATACATGTTTTGAGATGCCCTAAATTAAAATAAATAATTTTTTAAAATATGTGTGTATGCCTTTGAACGGCATAAAATAAAAAAAACAAATAATCAGATTAATACCAAATTTAGTATTTGAGTTCAGCACCTTCATAAGACAGCACACGAAGATTTTCAAGAAAATACCCCTGTACCAGACTGGATTTTATCCGGAACATTGTTCGAAAATTTTGATTTTCTCAAAAATGTCTCTAACGATTTTGATTAAAATAATGTTATATGTTTAAGATGTTTTCATGGCAAAAGAAATTGGGGACATTACCAGGACATCTTCACCCTAAATGACCTTTTCATAACTGGTAAACCGTAAGAGATAGACAAAAGTTTACTAAACAACCAATGAGATCTCTTTAAAACACATAATTTGTGTCTCTTTTTCTTCACTGGACCATTTCCAAGGTATTCCTTGTTATTTGTTTGAATTTTCCAATACTATAGTTTTTCTCAAGCGGGAATTCGTTATGTTCTGGAAAAAATTTGACTATCGCTTAAAACCTGCCATTTTACTCCCTTGCACCTTCAAGAAAATTAGCAATAAGATAGTTTCTCTAAATATTTATCTCGATTAACATGAAGTAGTTGGAGATTAAGCGTTTGTCAAAATAGTTTGTTCAAGAATACAGAAAGTCATATTATTGCAGCATATCATATTTTTATGCATGCGGTGTTTATTTAGTCCGTTATACCAATAGATGGCAACTTGGCATTAATTTATCTGTCGGAAGGAGGCATCATACACATCCAATTTAATTTTATAGCCACAAGTTTCTACACTATTGTAATTTGTAAGTAAAATGAAGTAATGCAAGCAATATTAATTGACTATAGTGTAGTAAAACAAGTTGTAAAAGTGAAAGCTAGCCAGCCGTTACAAAGTCTGGAACTAGAACTGTTTATATAGAAGCTAAGAATCACTGCTCCACGCCCAGCGTAGTGTAGACATTGTTGCAGTATCTCCTCCTGTCCGATGTTGTTGTGGATTTTAATGCCCGTAGCTCGCAACTTACCTTTCTGCAGCCTCCGCGTTGACTCCAGATGTTCGAAGTATGCTGGTTCTCGCCATTTTATATCCTCGGCTAACTGAAGTAATTTCTAGAATATGTGAGAGCATGGAATTTTCCTTTTTAAAGGAAACGTAGATCTTGGGTGTGGTAAAGGAGAAAAAATAGACTGCTTTAGTTACACAAAGACGACACCACTGTTTCTTTTATTTAGTTACTTCTGGTAGTTCACAACACTGATATTGTCGCCATTACAACACTGTCCACTGCTGTTGAAACACGGCGCTGATATGACGGGAAATTTATATACTTAAGAAATCTCTTTACTCGTAGCGATTCTTTGTGTGTAGCGAAACCTGTCTTAGTTCACTAACTTTTGGCACGACATCTCTCAAATATCCGGCAGCATCCTTCCCTGCCTGTAGTTTAGAAGTGACCCCCGATTTTGGTCTTAGCAGATCTATTTATTGTCGCAGGATTCTTGGGCTGCTTAATTTCCTATTGGTGCATTTTTAGCACCACTCAACGCGTCTCACTATTTCATATCTATTTACTGGGATCTCATTGGTCCAATTTTAACATAAATCGCGGCTTTTCCTAATTTTACCGTTAAGCTTGTTGTCTACCTCACTCCGGTCACGGCGAATTACTGCACAAAAGGACTAAAGGTCTACACCCTCGCTGTATGAACAATACATCGTAAAACTCACTTCTTGCCTTCAAAGACGCTCTTCCTGCAGCTAAAATATCTCATCAAGGACAGTATTTTAACATAGAGCTTAAATTGTTTATATTAAATACTTTATTACTCCTCTAATATTAGTAACCTAAATACAAATATATCATTAAATCACTCTTCTTAAGCTACACAGACAGTAAATAGAAAATAGCTGTACATAGCATAAATTAATTTCACTAAAAATTTATTACTTAAATTATTAATAATTACATAGCTCGGGGTCGGCCTAGAGTTGCCATTTCTACATCAATACCTTGTGGTTGGTATTATCAAGTAGCCAAATCGGCGCAAGAAAATGGACGGTTGCGAACCTTAGATCACTCGAAGGGATTTTAAAAAAATTAACTACTCAGGAGACCGGCCAATAATAGTTTGGCCAAGTGTGCAGTGCGGACCATTTCAAACCTACAGGTATACCGTGAGGCACGCGTTTACTGGGGCGAACCTACTTCTCCCTCCGGGAAGAAAATCAACTGCCACGCACGCCATACCATAGGACCGACCAACCGCTCGCTGTCATTCTAACGTCTTGTTGGAAATACGCGAGTTACAGTAAACACCTTATTTACAGTGGTATATTACAATGTGGAATAACGAGTAATGTGATTTTTATCTGCAGGGGGGATTTAAAACAGAAGGTGTATGTAAACAACACACACACACTCTTCAATAACTTGAGAATTAAATCAGGCAAATGCGCAGCAAAATTACAGGTAGAGAATTGTGATCTCTGAAACCAGAAAGATAGACATAATTTTCAATACATGCTTTGATAAAGCATAGGTTATACTATTGCCTGCTACTGGCGCATTAGATGTATGAGACGGTAGGCTTAGGGCGATATGCACAGTCATTACCTTAAAGATACCTTAAGGTTTCCTTAGCAGTTTGCACGAATTTCGTATTCAGAGTTAAAACCCTTAAGGAGGCCTTGAGGCTTCCTCAAGGAACAGCGAAGGCTCCGAAAGCAACCTTGTCATCTCCTTAAGGATTCCTTCCCTTGTATTTTGCACAATGGCGGGTATACTTAACCACGAATTGATCGAGTTTTTACATTTTATGGAAAATGTAGCTTTGGAACATGAGCTACCATTGCAAAGGAGGTATTTGTGAGACCACGAAAACCCTCTAGAGCATTATAGCGATTTACAGTTTTTTAAATGTTACAGATTCTCAAAGAATACTGTAACAGAAGCTATTTTGCCACTAGTGCATTTTCAAGAACAGAGGACACAACGAGGCCTACCACTTCCTCCAATTCATCAAATTCTCTGTGCACTCAGATTTTATGCAACTGGAGATTTCCAGGTAAATATAAGTGTAATTAAAAACCTATTTGTAAAGCTAATTCAGTTATATAAGTGTACTCAAAACATTGGGCGGTATGCACAGATTGTGTCTGTTATATCAGAATAACGTGCAAAAAAATGTGCGTCAATTTGATATCTGAGAATGTGATTTTCAGCCCCTTGCATAGTATATAAGTAGCAAAATGGATAGTGTACGAGTGCTAACAGTAAAATTTTAGGTTAGGTTAGCTTAGCTTTGCTTAGTTTGTCTGCTTCCAAATTTGCGGCTAATTTATTTTTTGGGGGGAGGGATGTTCACTTCTCATGAGCTGTTTGGCTAAAATGCATGCTTCTAGCCTGGTTCAGCCGGTTTTAGTTTAGATATAAAAATATATATCTAAAATTGTAGTGCTGTAAAAGCTTTACTTTTATCTTAAAAAGCCTTATTTAATGTGATTTTAATTGGTTAGTATATTTTTGGAATCGCTCTATTAGTAAGTAAGTTTTAATTTATTCTAAAATATGCTCCTAATGTTTTAATGATAGTAATAGTTACAGTTTCATTGTGTTTATACTTAAGATAAACTTATGTTTTAAATTCATTATTTGTATTTTCAGATTGTTAATGAAGATCTCATAAAGATAAACCAGAGAACAGTGAGCCGCATTATCAAGCGAGTGTCTATTGGTATTGTGCAGAACTTAAGCCAATTTATGAAATTTCCATTAACGGAACAACAGTACGGCAACAATAGAAACTTATTCTATGAAGTGGCTCAGTTTCCAGGTGTAACAGGTAATAATAGTATTTACTAATGACTAAAACAGGGTAGTGGCTTATTACCAATCATTAAGCTAATAAAGCATGAGACACTCATGATGATAGTAGATACCAAATTTGAAAATATGGATACAAATGAAAGGGCATAATATAACATTTTCTTAAGCATAGATAGGTGATCACAATTCTATATTGGAGGAGTCTCATAAAATCAGTTGCAACGTGAATGAAAGCCAATAGTAATTTCAAATGCTGCATTTTTTATTTATGTTCATAAAAGCTTTGAGCAACTGTAAATTATTTCTACATCTTTTCAGGTGTAATAGACTGCACCCATATTCCTATTCAAAGTCCCGGAGGACAGTTTGCCGAGTTATACAGGAATAGGAAGGGTTAGATGTCTCTTAACGTTCAGCTAATTTGTGGACCTCATGGAGATCATGGACATTGTTTCACATTGGCCAGGATCAACGCATGATAGCAGAATTTTTGACAACTCTGCTATTTGTCAGAAATGTATTGATGGCAGAGTACATGGAATTCTGCTTGGAGACGGTTATCCACAACTGCCCTACCTTTACACTTCTATACTGGATCATCATGTGAGAACCCCAGCAGAACGAAGGTAATTTCCATTTGAATACTTACTTGTCATGAAAATGATACTGGGGCGGGGGCGGAGAAAATATATATGTATAAAATAAGTGTGAAATATATATGCACATAATTAAGGGATTAGAGGCTGTATAATAAAAACAAAGAATTTTCATTATATGTTTATTATTGTATTGGTAAGGGAGCTGACATTTTCAACTTATCTAAATCTTAAGAAAGAACATTACATTGGTTGGTATACTAGCAGATACGATATTTTAAGAAAAATAGATACAAATTTTTACAAGAATACACACTGAAATACAATAATTTGTGCCTTTAATTTCAGATACAACAGAGCTCACAAATCCACTAGAAATATCATAGAACGACTGAACGGGGTATGGAAACAAAGATTTCCTTGTCTAAGGAGGAAATTACTTACAAAAGCAATCACCACACAAGCAATAATTGTTACATGTGCTACTTTACACAACATTGGCATTCTGAGGCGATTACTTCGAGAATGTGGAAGAAGATCCAGTTGAGGGTGTACCTGTGGCCAATGCCAATGCTGTACAGAACCCACGAGCACGCATTCTCAGGTAACAATTCATACAAAGACATTTCAACTGAGCATTTGTATGTAACAAGGACCATGGGCAGATCCATATTTCTGAAACATATAAAAATGTACTTTTAACAACAGAGTTGCAATTTCTCTGTTTTTGTTTCTCTTGTTATCTGGAAGTGTACATAGTGTAAATACGTTCTGTAAACCAGATTTAGCCTAAGATTTTGACAGCGGAAATTCTTCCAGCTTTTAAACACGCCAGTATATTTGCTGCCAGTCCTAAGCATGGATAAAGTACGAAGGAAAGCTATTACATGTTACATTTTTGGTAAATCAGCAGGTTATCTATATCATATCAGCTTTAGGAGATAATTTTGTGTGCTCTTTAGCATGCTAGTATTCTGTAATTACACAAGCTACATTTTTGCAACAATAAAAAATGTTTTATATTATTCCTTTCATTTCATATATAGAGTTCTAATCAATAAGGAACATAATAGAGCGAATGGAGTATGGAAGAAAAGATTCGCATGCCTAAAAAGGAAACCACTTGCAAAAATACTGACAACTCAAGCAAGGTTATCATAACAATATAAAATAAAAACTATTAAAATGTCAGTTGCGCAATATTGTTTATTCAGTGATGGTATGTAACACGGGGTATTCTGTTTTTAACTAGTGTCCCTCTCAGCAATGCGATTAACTAGATAATTTAATATGCAAACAATTATTAATCCCGAAATGTGTATAAATTTGAGCATCATTTATATTTCATACATTTATCGTCTGAAATGACCTACATACCAGGTTAACGAATGTTAAACCTCAACAATACATATGTAACCAATTATGTAATACTGAAAATCAGTGTGTATAAAACAGACTAATAAACTATTTTATTACATGTTTCTGGTGTATCTATGTTTAACATTTTGTTTTGAAGTAAATGAAATACTTACACCATAATTAGATATTACATCAAAACTGTAATTAAATTAATAACAATAATAATTTTGAACAAACATACACGCCATCAATGTTGTAGGAAGGTGGGCTCAATACGTATTGAAATCATTTCAATACGGAACTTAAGGTTCCTAATCAGTTATTTTTGGCAAACGTTAAAATATAAATTACTTGGTGTATCGAAATAGTTTTGAATTCGATGCATATTTTTATAACACCAATCCGTATTGAATGGCAGATGCATTAACCTTCACTGACAAATCGTGTTGAGCTTCCATTTAATATAGTAAGTGTATTTAAAAATTAGAATACTCCATGAAACTGTAGTAATTACATTTGAATAAATTATACCACAAATGCTGTTTGATATTTGTAGTTGTTGTAATACATACTTAACCAAACTTATTTTCTTACCTTGAACTTGTCACTGTTGCTATTAAATTGGTGTTCGATTTCCTTCTTCTTAGCAACACTTACAATGTCCGTTCTTTTATCCTCAATAATTCGCTTCTCTTTGATTAGATCAATTAAAATTGACTTTTCTTCTGGAGAAAACACCTTGTGAGGAGTTTCACCCGCCATGCTTATTGATGTGCGTATTGTTTATGCTTATGAATATTTCCTATTGGCTGAAAGTGACATATTCGTATGAGAATTATGAACACTCAAATAGTTTCACGGACATTTTCCGAGTATTTCCGAAGGCGCTCCTCAAGGCATCCGCAAGGCTAAGGAGTCCTTAAGAATCGTCTCTGCATACGAAATCATACCTTCGCCTATCCTTTTCGTTTCCTTAAGGAAACCTTAAGGTATCTTTAAGGTAATGACTGTGCATATCGCCCTTAATCTCCGCCATTTATCGCATATTGGTTTTCGTATCTTGCTTGTATCTTCCAAGTACGGCCATCTAGAACGTGGCAGATTTGAAACGCTTCGCACTATATTATACTTGTATATAATAATCTGGAATTTAGTTTAAATATTTTTGTTTTACCTTTTATCATTTTTGGGTGAGAGTAACACATTTGGTTCACTATACGCGATAGGTTACTCGAGTCCCCTGTACTACCTTCATTTGTAACCCTTTGTTTTTATTTTCATATGTATATCCCCTACATTTCTTTATAATCCTTTTCCTTCGTGCAGAGATCCTCTTTCATTTGGGATTTAAATGAGTCCATGTTTATAAAAGATTGTTTCAGTTGCCCCTAGGATTCCATATTGCATTTACGGCCCAAAAGGAACTAATTTGGGATGTTGGGAATACACGACGTTAAGTATTAAGGGGTTACTACGATTAGCAAACACTATCTAGTAATCGTCTCTTAATAAAGGGAAACCTGTCAAGTTATAGGTTATAAAATGGAGGGTATGACGTATGACTAGGATCGGATGGGGGCTTAATACCTTGTTCTAAGGAGATATTTTGTGCTTAGTTCCCTAACGGGGCACCCCTGGGAGAGAGGGATGAGGTGAGAGTAGACAGAGGGAGGCCGGATCAGGAGAAATGACTGAGCAAAGGGCAGGGTCCCCACATCATCCAGGTTCAAACTTCCCGGTGGAAGTTGATAAATCGGTTCCCCTCCCCCTGCAGGCTTGCACATCCCACTGGGAGACCCATGACCTTTAGACTTTTTCAGAGAGCATTCTTTTTCCCTGTCGTGCAACGCCAAGATTCCCTCCGACACTTACAACCCTGAAAAACAAGCAGATGAAACGTGAAGTAAAATAAGAAAGGGGGTGAAATGGAGTGACAGGGCTCTTATAAGCATTCGTCTAGTGACCCGGGGAAACCTCCTAAAACCCATGGGTCAGAACGTGAGACCGAATCTACGACCTCCCGAGTGCAAATATCACTCGCTACGCCTGTGCCACCATGCTCGGTACAATTGGAGGGGGGGTATAACACTTCACGCACTGCAACCTATAGAGATCTATTCTATCTACCACCTCAAAGAGGAATGGATGGAGGCAAGGAACCACAGGAGGCTACAAATAGTAGACAGACAGGCCACAGAGGCGAGGAAGTCATTAAGAATTCCTGTCTCGAAGACCCGACGCCCTACTGGAGTTGCCCAGAGAAGGCGAGGAACGACCATTACAATGAACAAGTAGTTTGTTATAGGAGTTTGCGCCACGCTTTGGGCGTCGATTTGAAGTAGTTAGTTGCTGCTACGTATTAAAAAGCCGATTTGAAGTAGTTTGTATTGAAGGAGTTGTATTATAGTTCAACTGTTGGGAGCCGAACATATTAGTTGCAACCGTACGTATAGTAAACAGTTTCCGGTAGCCTTCGCCCCAAATGTACCTTCAGGTGGCCTTTGCCCCAAGTTTAAAAATAATAGATTTGTAATTTGACTGTTTCTTTAGATATTATATCTTTATGTTTTCCTCGGCAGCGTCAGTATTATTGTTAGAGACATGGAAGTCTTGGCAGGGCGTGATGCGACAAGAATGTAGGCTTACGGAGATTTTAAGTTTTAATTCACTCCTTTTTATTAATCCTTGACACAAATTAAATAGCACCTCACTGATATAGAGAGCTGTAAGACTCTTTTTATTGATTAACTACACGTAAACTTACTTTTCGTCTCACACGAATACATACTATATTTCTGGAGGATACTTTTTGCGTCTGCTTGGTAACGCTTTCTGCAGGCAACTGACTCCTAGATTTGTAAATTTTGCTATATTTCAGTTTCTGATTGGCTAATTCTAACCCAATAGAATACCTTAATTTAACTAAAGCTTTTTCTGGTTGTTGATTGGTTATTTGTAAACTGTCACTAGAATTACATTATTGTTGCTCCAAGAATCACAAGTAGTACTGTTAAACTTTATTACTCATTATTGACTCAAGGTTACCTCATTGCTACCTCTTTGTTAGCAACTTTTGACCTATTTCTTACAGCTCCTACATTATTAAATTACGTAATGCATTCACATAACATTATTGAACATGTTTACAATAATATAAGCATATGCAATGACTGTTACATACAGTTTACAAATCATTACATACGCATATTGCTTCAAGGCGGGCTGTTATTGAATTTACATATTATATAATTTGACTGAAACCATTTAAATATTACAAATTCTGCAACCAGGCAGACCTCTGGTGTTCAAAGGGAATACTCCTTCCTTAGAACAAGCAACCGCGCCATCTATACAGCACCGCCGCACGCCACGAAACCTGGAAGAAGAACTGAACATGTGAACGATAAGGTAAAGGAAATCGCAGTAGAAAAGAACACACCCTAGCATTCGCTCACCGAGCAGGGAAAACCACGAAAACCCAAGCCCAGAGTGAGTGGTCGACAGGAATCGAATCCAGAACTACTACATTACCGCGAAGCCAATCCGCTCAGTAGTCTGTTAAATTACTCTTGAGAGTATTCGTTCACATATTCAATATAGTGTTCATATTCAGTTCAGTTATGTTTCGATTTAGTTCCTAGAGTTCAACTTTTCATCAACAAAATACAGAACTAGAAGTTTCGGACGGAGAAATGTAGACCTGACTCTTATGTTTAAGGATACATTTTCATGTAGTGCTCCTGAACTCCATATACCGCAGTCTGTATGTTCACAAGATACGTGAGTTGAAACCAACTTTCTTCATTCGCCTCAGACTTCTCCAGGGAAAGAGCGCAAAAGTTGGTCCTGACTAGCAAATCGGCTCCTTCCAATGAGGCAGGCATTGATATTTTATGGAGCAATAAAGTTCTTTGCGACGATGTTACAAGAGTCATTCGAGAGATGCGGTTTTCTGTAAGTTAATGTATGGAATATGTTGTCGCTTCTCAAACAAACTGAAATTTTTATATGTTTGCCAGAGCTTCCCCTACCTCCCCCCTGACCCCCTTTGATTTATGACACTATTCCACACTCTTATGCTGTCACATGGCCGATGCACATAACAAATCTGATGTGTTGAATTCACATGACTTTCTTTACTCATGTTTCTACAAACTATCTCTAGAAAATCTTATTTCTACATCCACTTCTTGTTAATCCAGATAAACGTTTATTAAATATTTACGAAATTCGTTTTAAGCATAAGAAATACGTGTTTACAGGCCCCCTAAATCCAAAAAAAAATTTTTACTTTCTCTACTACGTACAGTAAGTAGGGGAAGTATTGTATTCCACCCAAAAATTCGATACCGAGATTTCACCGGAAATAAATGTTTTGGGACACCCTGAACCCAAAAAAAAGCATTTTTGGAAACATGTCCGTGTGTGTGTCTGTGAACAGCATAACTCAGAAACGAACAGTCAGATAAACACCAAACTTGGTATTTAGGTTCAGTATCTCCCAGAAATGCGACACGAAGGTTTTCAAGAAAAATCCCCACCGCAGATTACCCTTTGCACGGATCATGTTTCGAAAAGTTTAATTTTCTCAGAAATGGCTCTAACGATTTTGATTAAAATATCACAGATTTAAGATATTTTCATGATAAATAAAATGTATATCTTGAATTTTGTGGGAATGTCTCCAAAAATATTCTCCATTGTGAACGACTTTTGCATAACTGGTAAACCATAAGAGATAGACACAATTTTACTGCACAAAAATATAGATCGCGTTAAAATACACAATTTATGTCATATACAGTTTTTTTGTTGAGTGAACCATTTTCGAGATATTGCTTGTTATTCCCTTAAATTTTTCAATACTTATTTTCTCAAATGGGAATTCGTTATTAATTTTTTTGTCTTGGATATGCAAAGAGTTATAATCTGTGGCAAAGGGAATGGTGCTGCACCTAGCAGCCAGCTATTAAGAGATATGTATGTGCTTAAAGGCTACTGCTTTCTATATTGGCCTTGTAAATATATTTTCCCCTACATCTACAAGAAAATTAGCACTAAGATAGAGTCTGCAAATGTTTATCTCGATTAACATGAAGTATATGGAGAATAAGCGTTTGTAAAAATAGTTTGTACAAGAGTAGAGGAAGTCATGTGAGTGTAACACATCAGATTTTTAGAAAAAGTTCCGCGTGTGTGTGTCTTCCTGTGAAACTGTAAACAGCATAACTCAAAAACGAAAATTTTGATCAACACCAAACTTGTTATTTAAGTTCGGTGCCTTTGACAGATACGACATGAAAATTTTCAAGAAAATTACTAAACGAGACTACACTTTACGTAGAACGTTTTTCGAAAATTTTGATTTTCTAAAGAAAGGCGCTTATCAATTTTGATTGAAATACCCTGTATTAAAATATGTACATATTGAATTTTCTGGGAATATTCTGTGAAGTCCTTTTCATCTGGAAGAAGTTTTGTGTAATCTTGTATAACTGGTAAACGTTAAGCGACAGACGAAAACGTGCTACACAAAAATTGTAGATCCTTTTAAAACAAAATTTATTTAAACTAAGTGTTTTTGTGGTATAAACCGTTTCTGAGATATGCGTTATTAAAGGTTCGAATTGTTCATTTCTTTGACATTCTTCTAAAGTCCTTTCAACATTCAGTTGTTTCTCGCGATGTCATGGAAACAGTATGGAATTTTAAGGCCGGCATTAGCGTCCAATTCTTAAACATTTGACTATCGCCGTTCTCTTTGTATCTATAACGAAATGGCAATGTAGTTATTTCTGCAAAGTTTTATTTGGATTAAAGTGTAGTAGATAGAAAATAATCTTGGGTAAGAATAATTTGCACTCCCACTAATAAACGATAGTGTAGAGAAAGTCAGGTGTATATACTACATCAGATTTTGTTTTAACTCAATTCTCTTTGCATGACCACGAGAAGAAAGCCAAAGCATTTGAAAATTCAAACCAATAACAAAAAGTATCTCGAAATTATTAATGCCACAAAAAGTTTAAATTACGTGCTCTAGCAAGACTGTCTTTGGAGTAGAAAGATTTTTGTCTATCTCAAACGGTTTACGAATTGTGCAAACTTTCAGAATGAAGGAAACTTTACAGGCTAGTCCAAGAAAATTCAAGATGTACAGGCTGATTCTAAAATACGTTTACAAAGCTTGGGAACTGGTTCCTTACTCCGAAAGAAAAAAGTGCTGCATATAAAGATAGGTTACAAAATCCTTCGATTTTGATTTATTATATCCATACTGTTAGTAATGAAAGAACGTTTTAAAGTCATCCATCAAATTATTTTTTACATGAAGTGAGCTTGTTAAGAAGTGCTCAACACATAAATTCAAAATATGAAATACTGAAATGTACTCCTTTTACGTCCAGCCACGCATGCACACGTCGATTCCTGGACTGTCGCATCCTGTCAAATACTCTTTGGCGGTGTCAAATGGTGTCACAGGCTTACTTGACACATCGAAGAAGATTTTTAGTCACATTGTTCTAGATGCACTGGCTGGTATCTACCATGACTATGGTTTGATAAAGGAGGACCAGTTCCATGGTCTGCACGTTACCCCGACCTCAATCTTTTGAATGTTTATCTCTGAGAGCACCTTAACCATGGGTTTATGCAGAAGACAACCCGGATAGTGGCAGTGAAAGACTATGAGTCTAAAAGTAGACGGTCGTACTTATAAAACAGTTATGATTTCTACGTTAGGAAGAAGAGTATAGTTGGTTATTTTTGAAATTTCTCTGAGGCAAACAATGACATAATAAAACTGTGACGTATTAAATGAGTTACCTATACTTGAGTTGAGAGAATCGATAAAACTTAAGATTTTTATTAAGCTAAGGTATTGCTCACCATATGCTTTTCTTTTCCTAAGAAATAATTCCAAGTTAAACAATGAGTAAGTTATTATAAAGAAAATAAGAAGCAGCTTACAAAATTTATATCTGAAACACGCAGTAAGAAATTCAGAAGTACTTCAAGTATCGAGCTCTTGCGAAAGGAAGAAAGGATAGTAATTTAAAACTTTGAAACATATTTCGTCAGATGCAATAGAGCATGCAGTACTTAAAACGACTAAAGGCAAAAACAAATTTGATACAGATTGTATATTTTAATGAGCTCTAAACTTTTTATTACGTATATTTTAATCCTGTCTCTTGTGGCTTGCTAGCTACAGAAATCAGGCTTAATGAAGGGAACTACAGCGAATAACTTTACAAAAGATTCGAGCGATACATTCTATTCCGTGTGCCAATATTTATAACCTACGATACTTAATCAAAGTACGGATAGTTAAGGATGAAAACTATGGTCTACTGTTGCAACCCTAGATGTTTACCGATTTTCACTTTCCATATATTTCACATACATAATAGATAAAGGTGGTGTTATAATCCACCCAAAAATTCGATACCCAGATTTCAACGGAAATACAAGTTTTGAGGTCCCGGAATAAAAATGTTATGTGTTGAACTCGCATGAATTTCTCCACTCTTGCTCAAATTATTCTTACAAAAGCTTATTCTCCAGCTACTTCATGTTGATCGAGATAAACATTTGCAGAAATTATCTTATTGTTAATTTTCTTGTAGGTGCAAGGGGAATATGGTAGGCTTTAAGCGATAGTCAAATCTTTTAAGAGCTGGTTGTTATGTGAAGCATTCCATTCTCTTTGCATGTCCAGGACAAAAAAAAAAGAATAACGAATTCCCAATTGGGAAAAAGTATAAGTATTGGAAAATTCAAATATAACACGGAATATCTCGGAAATAGTTCAATCCATCAAAAAACGTTTAGGACATAAATTGTGTGTTTTAACGCGATCTATAGCTTTTTTGCAGTAAAAGCTTGTCTATCTCTTACGGTTTACCAGTTATGCAAAAGTCATTCAGAAAAACAGACTTTTGGCGACATTCTCAGAAGATTCAATTTCGTTTGCCATGAAAATATCTTAAATATATGGTATTTTATTTAAAATCGCTGGAGCAATTTACGAGAAAATCAAAATTTTCGAAAAGTGTTCCATTAAAAGGTAGTTGGTGGTGAGAATTTTCTTGAAAATCTTCGTGTCCCATCACCGGAAGATACTAAACTCAAATGGTATTTATCCGAATTTTCGTTTTTGACTTAGGCTGTTCACAGATGGAAATGGGGACATGTTTCCAAAAATGCTTTATTTGGATTCAGGGTGCCTCAAAACATGTACTTCCGGTGAAATCTCGGTATCGAATTTTTGGTGGAATGCAATGCTTTCCCTAATTACTCTAAGAAATAGAGAAAGTAAAAAAACATTTTTCGAAAATTGCATCTGTATGTGTGTCTGCGAACGGCGTAACTCAAAAAGAAAAAGTCGGATAAGTACCAAACTGGATATTTAGGTTCAGTATCTCCAAAATATGCAACATAAAAATTTCCAAAAAAATTTCGCCCCCCCCCCGCAAAATTTCTTTAACATGCAAAATTTTTCAAAATATTTGATTTTCTAAAAAAACTAGCACCAATGATTTGATTAAGATAACATATATGAAACAAATTTACATCTTGAATTTTTACCCATCTGTGAAATTTAAAGAAAAACACAATTGCAATTATTCACTTGAAACTTCAACATAGTAAGGAAGGTTTAGTATAAGATATGTATGCCAAATTTCGTACATATTTCCAAATTAGTCCCATAGACATTAATTGTTTTATTATTTTTTACTGTATTGAAAAATCGCCTCAGACGACATAATTACTTTTTTGGAAAATGTACATTTTGTAGATAAACTCTTTAATAGTACTTAGATGGATAATGTTAGAGTTTAATTTTTAATTATCCTATTGGTTTGGGAGAAAATAAATCTTAAATATGATAATTTAAATTTTTGCTTAAAATTCACAAAAAATGAATATTATTGTTTAATAATATCACAACAAAACATGTTAAGAAAAATTAATCTTATCATTCTTTACCTGTTATTACACGGAGATATACAAAATTTCATTGATTTATACCCAAAACAATTTCCTGTGGAGCAATATGAAAATGAGAATATGTCGGGGGGGGGGGGGGTTTAGAGATAAAGGAATGAAAAATTATACCACTAAAATAATAATATTTCCTACTTAATGTTCTTTTTAATAGCACTTAACGCATATACAGTCTCTCCTTCAACTGTTTCTACTACTCTTCAACCAATTTAGTACTTTAAGATTCCTTAGTTACCCTTGAATTGTTTGTTCACTTTTGTAATATGAAAAGTTACAGTTTTTACTTTCTCTACCACGTGTTTAGTATGCAGAGAAGGCGCTGTAATCCACCCAGATATTCTATACCGATATTTCACCGGAAGCACATGTTTTGAGGCCCTCTGAATCCATATAAAGCATTTAGACTATATAATATTTCTCTCCAGCGGAGGTGAACATCTTTTATCCACCAGTTTCCCTCCTATTCCTTTAACGTTGAGGTTAAGAGTTTCTTTTAGTCCCTTATTTAGAATAGCATTTATAGGATTAATTGCCACTTCAAAATAGGAAATACAGAACAGTCAGAAGTTCTGAATGTCGTTTCCATTTTCATGAAAACTTATGTAAGAGGGATTTTAGGTTCCTTTTAGGGAGATTGCGTGACTTCCATTGTATTGATGTTATACGGGTTGAAAGCAAGGGTTGAAGTTCAAAGGTGAACATTCTCCAAATTTACGTTTCACAGGTCTTTGTTGTTCAGCGTTTTATTTGTTCTCCATTCATTTTAGAGCCCAAACAAACCGGTGTTCCTATACTTTTATTCCTATTAGGTGAAAGTGGATTTAAGAAATATTATTAAATATTTTTGTAAAGTTTAAAATAATGATTAGTGTATTAATTCACCCTAATTTCCATACAGTCTTATAACGTATTTATGAACAACATGACAGTGACGTTTATGAAACAGCAGGATATTATAGTAATAAAGGGGAGTGATAAAGATAAAGCTACGGACTGCGGAGATGCCACCGCCACCAGGACAAAGCAATGCACGTAGGCTTCCGGCCCTTTGTGCTTCTACCGTGAACCCTGGGAGGGAGGGTTGATGGGAGAGACCCGGAGGGTAACCAGTTGCGGATGACGTCGTGCCCAAGCATGGACAGGATCCCTAACGTTTCCACTGCGAATGCATACGACACGATAACCAAGCCTAACCCCCGTAGGGGCGCCCAACGAGAGGGGGTCCTAAATGAGCAGTCCCGACCGACGCCATGGAAAATAACTACAAAACACACCACCACCGCCCAGTCGCAAAATGCCGAACACCGTCTTCTGGTCCTGCAACCCTGAAACAGATGACAATGAAGCAACTGAAGGACAGGGGAATCGTAGAAGAGGAATCGCAGCAGCAAGCACCTACCGACTCGGTGAAACCACAAAAAAAGCCATGGATCAGAGTAGGTGGGCGCCGAGTATCTAACCCGGGACTTACGAAACGCGAGTCACAAACCTTACTCCACCTCTCTCTGTGAAATAAACGGACAGGCCGAAAGCTTTACAGAGTGTACCTGCATTATAAATTTGTTATTCTATCTATATAAAATAGTCTTGTATATTAAGGAAGATAACATTTTTCTTAATTATAAAATCCTTTTATTAAAATTTATCAGCAGTTAGCTTTTAATTTCTGTAATACGTATAGTATTAAGGGAGGTATGTGTTGCATTCCACCCAAAAATTCGATGTACCTACAGTTCACCAGAAATACATGTTTTAAGGTGGTCTTAATCCAAGTAAAGCATTTTTGGAAGCATGTCCGTGTATATGTCTGTGAATAGCAGAACTCAAAAACGAAAAATCGGATAAATATAAAACTTGGTATTCAAGAAAATCTCCCCCAATTTAAACTGCCTTTCATATGGAGAATTTTTCGAAAATTTTGATTTTCTCAAAAAGACTAACGATTTTGGTTAAAATATTATATGTTCGAAATAATATATGGCAAATGAAATGTGTATCTCGAATTTTATGAGAATGTCCCCAAAAGTCCTCTTCATTGTAAATGACATTCGCATAGCTGGTAAACCATAAGAGATAGACAAAGTTTTCTACACAAAAAATGTACAGCTCGTTTAAAAGACACATTTTATGGAGTTAAACATTTCCGAGATATTTCTTGTTACTTGTTTGAATCTTCCAATACTTAATAGTTTTTCTCAAATGGGAATTCGTTATTCTTTTTTTATGTCCTGGACATACAAAGAGAATGAAATACTCCACATAGCAACCAGCTCTTAAAATATTTGACTATCGCTTAAAGCCTACCAATTCCCCTTGCATCTGCAAGAAAATTAGCAATAAGATTAACATCTAGATACATCCAGTAGCATGAAGTAGATGGAGAATAAGCGTTTGTAAAAATAGTTTGTACAAGAGTAGGGAAACTCGTGCGAGTGAAACAGATCCGATTTTTTAATCTCGTAAAAGCAACCATTTCTCAAAACAGTATCGTTGATCTCATTTTGTACCTTTCTTAATACACTGCTTTCTCAGTAATGTTTCGGCAAACATAACCCAAGTCAAAACATAACTCATGTCTTTCTCGAATGTACCTGTTAACAACGCACTTAAAATCGCGTTAATGAAACTTTATATATTATGGGCAAATTATTTCACGCCGTACATATGCAAACGATTTTGACTTTCAAATCTCCAAGTAATTCTTGGTATGGATTCTTAATGGTCGTTGTAGTATTGACTTTAGTGTTACGGAGGAGTATTAAATATTAAATTGTATATACTAAGCTTGTCCAGAAAGTAACCTCCGTTCATGCATAGCGCGAAAAGTAGTGGCGGTAGCGCCACCATTTCGACATCAGCCTGCTCAGTGGCTCAGTACGTTTCAGCTGTACGAGGGGAAGCATCGCACTGTCACACGTTTGATAGTTCTAACCTAAAAACATGAGCGCAGAAACAACAAATCCCGCTAAGTGTGAAGTGTGAAAAGTCTAGGAAGTACAATCTAAGACAAGCATCGTGGTCTTCTGACAACTGGTGTTGTATTTTTGCATGACAACGCTCCCCTAGCACAGCAAACAACACAAATGAACTTTTGGCCAAGCACAAATGGGACGTTTTTGACCATCCACCGTACAGCCCGAAATTGGCCCCTAGTGATTTCCACCTGTTCCCATACATGAAATAGTGACTTGTAAAGCGCTTTGGCATTGTCGAAGAGCTTCAAAATGCTGTGGCAGGATGGCAGAAGTTAATGCAGAGGGTATTTCAAACATTGAGAAAAGGTATGGCAAGCGCTTGAATCTGTTTGGAGACTACATAGAAGAATAGAAAAAAGGAATAGTTTTCAGATGTATATAATAGAACTTTTGTCTGTATATCGTTTTCACGTTTATTTAAAAACGGAGGTTACTTTCTGGACAGCCTCATATTTAGAAAAAAAACAAGAATTTAAAGCCGGTGTTGGGAGACCTTTTCAAGTCTGTCCTCAAGGGATAATTAAAGTTTATCTTTAAACATTCTGCTTACTTTTATAAAAACCTTATGACTACCACCAGCGTTCTACCACGGATACAACGGAGCTATTCACTGCGACGATGGAGAACCATTTGGAACAAATTTATGAAGATCCCAAACTGACTGGAAGGCTACAGTATATCTTGCTGTCAATGAGATTGTTCCAATAGCTGATAAATTGTGGCGGCATGGAAGTGCAACATCAAATCTCTGCAATAGATTACATGCAGTGGAAACTTTGTATCTTACGCATCGAACCATCGTACGCTGTATTTGGGACTGGGAATATGGAAGAATTTTTGTGCGCTGTAGTGGCATACAAGTGGAAGAATATGTGACCCTCGAATTCCATCACGATGATAAGCTGACGGCTACACTGACTTGGGTAATTTTTGTCACCTATTTTTGGATAATACAAGTTAGTGACCCAACGACTATAAGGAACTTTCAAGGCTTTATCCGAAAAGTACGCTGTGAGTTGGACAAGAGGACCCCCTGTCCTTGGGTTTGTCGCATTTACGCAAAATCCAGAGGTGTCAAAATGTGGGAGGGCTTTCCCTTAAAAAAGAATAATATATAAGAATGGGAAAAATATCTAATGTGTTGCACCTATATGACTTTCTCTAATATTTTACAAACTAGTTTTACAAACGCTAATTAGGCATCAACTTTATGTTAATCGAGATAAACTTTTTCAGAAACTATCTTATTACTAATTTTCTTGTAGGTACACGAGGAATATGGTAGACTTTAAGCGATAGTCTAATCTTTTAAGAGCTGGTTGCTAAGTGGAGTATTCCATTCTGTTTGTATGTCCAGGGCATTGAGTAACGAATAACGAAGTCCCATTTTAGAAGAAGCATAAGTATTGGAAAATTGAAAAAAATAACAAGCAATATCTCGGATATGGTTCACTCGACAAAAAAATGTCTATGACATAAATTGGGCTTTTTAACGAGATCTAAATTTTTGTGTAGTAAACCTTTTTCTATCTCTTACGGTTTACCAGTTATGCAAAAGTCATTTAGAATGAAGAGGACTTTTGTGGGCATTCACAGAAAATTCAGCATATGCATTCCATTGGCCATGAAAATATCTTAAACATTTGATGTTTTAATCAAAATCGTTAGGGTCATTTTTGAGAAAATCAAGATTTACGAAACATTTTGCATGTAAAGGGTTGCCTGGATTGGGGGTTTTCATGTAAATCTTCGTGTCGCGTCTTTGGACAATACTGAACTAAAATTCCAAGTTTAGCGTTGATCCATCTTTTCGTTTTTGAGTTATGCTATTCATAGATACACACACACACACACACACACACACACACGGGCCTGTCTCTGCTAGTCAGACGTCTGTCGGAAAGCATACGCACTAATTGGATCTGATATAATAGCCAGGAAGTGATCAGCCTGAAGCCTGGTAGGAGAGCAAGGAAGGAGATGAAATGGCGGGGAAACCGAAGAACTACGAGAAAACCTATCCAGGCGTCGCTTTGTCCTACACAAATCCCACATACAGTTCCCTGGGATCGAACCCGGGCGCCTTGGTAACAGTCGAGGTTTAACCACTCGGCCACGGCACTGCCCGCAAACCATTCTTAAGAAATCTTATTTTTCTATCTGCTTCTGGTTAGTAGAGTTAAATTTTGGTTACACATTTATGCATTTCGTTATAGGTATTATAATGATGCGCAGGTAGAAGTGAAGTCAGATTTTTGAAAACATGTCGCAGTGTGACGACATTTAATCTTCGATACTCTTTGTATGTTCACGAGAAGAAACGAGTAGTAACTTATCACTTGAAAAAGAAGAATAATTTGAAAATTCAAAACAATAACAATGAATATCTCTGAAATGGTTAATGTTACAGAAAATGTTATTTGGACATAAATTGTGTGATTTATCGAGATTATTTCCTAGGTTTTACCAATTACATAAAATTATTCAGAATAAGGAGGGCTTCACAAGCTATCCCAGAAAATTGGGCATATACATTTTATCTGTAATGCAGATATCCTAAACACATGGTAGTTTAATAAAGATTTTGGTTATTTTTGAGAAAATAAAAAATATTTAAACATTTTCCATGTAAAGGATATTTTGGGTTGGAGAGATTTCCTTGATAATTTTCGGATCGTGTTTTTGGAAGGTGCTGGACATTAATATCAAGAAAGATAGATACACAGACATAAATAGAGGACCTTTCTGTAAAAATACTGTTTTGTTTCTATTAGTAATGGAACCATATCAATATTTCTCGATACTTGATAATCGATATCGATGCTGACTTTTGGGCACGATACCGATACTCGATTTTCACTTTATAAAAAATCTGATGTGTTACACTCACATGACTTTCTCTACTCTTGTACAAACTATTTTTACAAACGCTTATTCTCCTTATGCTTCATGTTAGTCGAGATGCTAATCTTGTTGCTAATTTTCTTGTAGATGCAAGGGGAATTGGTAGGCTTTAAGCGATGTCAAATGTTTTAAGAGCTGGTTGCTATGTGGCGCATTCCATTCTCTTTGCATATCCAGGACATAAAAAATGAATAACGAATTTGAGAAAAAGTATAAGTATTGGAAAATTTAAGGGAATAACAAGCAATATCTCTAAAATGGTTCACTTAACAACAAAAATTTATATGAGATGAATTGTGTATTTTAAGACGGTATACATTTTTGTGTAGTAAAATTTTGTCTATCTCTTATGGTTTACCAGTTATGCAAAAGTCATTCACAATGAAGAATACTTTTGGAGACATTCCCAGAAAATTCGAGATATACATTACATTTGTCATGAAAATATCTTAAACATATGATATTTTAATCAAATTCGTTAGAGCCATTTTTAAGAAAATTAAAATTTTCGAAAAATGTTCCTTGTAAAGGGTAGTCCGGGGTAAGGGGGTTTTCTTGAAAACCTTCGTGTCACATCTCTGGAAGGTACTGAACCTAAATAACAAGTTTGTGTTTATCCGAGTGTTTGTTTCTGAGTTATGCTGTTCACAGACACACACACAGACATGTTTCCAAAAATCCTTTTTACTTTCTCTACTACGTATAGTAAGTAGGGGAAGTATTGCATTCCACCCAAAAATTCGATACCGAGATTTCACCGGAAATACATGTTTTGAGACTCACTGAATCGAAAAAAAGCATTTTTGGAAACATGTCCGTGGTGTGTCTGTCTGTGTGTCTGTGTGTCTGTGTGTCTGTCTGTGTGTCTGTGTGTCTGTGAACAGCATAACTCAGAAACGAACAGTCGTATAAACACCAAACTTGGTATTTAGGTTCAGTATCTTCCAGAGATGCGACACGAAGGTTTTCAAGAAAATCCCTTTACATGGAACATTTTTCGAAATTTTTAATTTTCTCAAAAATGGCTCTAACGATTTTGATTAAAATATTATATGTTTAAGATACTTTTATGACAAATAAAATGTATATCTTGAATTTTCTGGGAATGTCTCCAAAAGTATTCTTCATTGTGAATGACTTTTGCATAACTGGTAAACCATAAGAGATAGACAACATTTTACTACACAAAAAATGTAGATAGCGTTAAAATACACAATTTATGTCATACACATTGCTTTTGTTGAGTGAACCGTTTTCGAGATATTGCTTGTTATTCCCTTAAATTTTTCAATACTTATACTTTTTCTCAAATTCGTTATTCATTTTGTTATGTCCTGGACTTGCAAAAAGAATGGAATGCGCCACATAGCAACCAGCGTTAAAATATTTGACTATCGCTTAAAAGCTACCATAGTCCCCTTGCATCTACAAGAAAATTACAAATAAGATTGACATCTCGATATCTCGATTAACATGAAGCATATGGAGAATAGGCGTTTGTAAAATTACATTGTACAAGAGTAGAGAAAGTCATGTGAGTGTAACACATCAGATTTTTTTTGAATTCAGGGAGTCCCAAAACATGTATTTCCTGTGAAATCTCGGTGTCGAATTTTTGGGTGGAATACAATACTTCCCCTACTTACTATACGTAGTAGAGAAAGTAAAAACTGTAAGGGCGACAGCTTGTTGCTGAATTATGTTCTTATTAGTAATGTTATGTGTATAAACGCATGTAACCAAATTTGTATTGTATAATTCCGAAATTGCTCCTAATTAACATTCTCCAATGTTGATAATTGCAGAGATTGATATGCTCTATTGATTGTAAAAACTTATAAATAATAATCATAGTAAGAATAATAAGTATTTCTGTGCTTCCCTTTTTATGTAATTATATTTTGTGCTGAAAACTCTATTTTAAGGATTTTATACCAATACATAAACCAATACCAGAAATTCTGCATTCTGCAACCATGAGAATATAAATTAATACATACTTTTCTAGAAACACAAACTAATAAAAATAAATAAAATAAACATAGTTCCATGCGTTCCATTATCTCACGTCTTTAGTTCTGGTTTGTTTCTGCAGGATTAACAGATTTTGGACACCGGAGTAGGTAAATGTAATGGCTGAGAGTGACTCACCAAGTCAGGCTGTTGCAGAAACGTGATTTAGTGCGTCAGCTAAATCAGCTTCATTCACGGCTCAGTTAACGCTGCATTTTACACGAGTAGCTCTGATTTTCCCCCTATTGCTTTGCATGGTTTTATTTATACACATTGTTTATGGAATGTTGCATTGATTCACCCACAGGAAACACAGTCGAGATCTATCAAGAATTATACTTCAGGAACTCTTTGGGAACATGCGTGAGCCAATAGCGTGAAGTCTCGACTCCTTTCATTCCTTATCTACCATAAAGTTAAACGTAACAACTTTCAGTAATGCAAAACTTAAACATTTAAAAGTATTGAAAATAGTATCGAAAGTTTATCTCAAAGTATTGGACGTATTTCGATACCACCAATTATCGAGAGCTTCGAGGCATTGTCAATATCTAGATCCCATCCCTAGTTTTTATTCATGGATTCTCAAAACTTGTATTTCAGATTAAATCTCTGTATCGAATTATTGAGCGGAATGCTCTACTTGCCCTACTTACTAAATGTAACTAGCTAGAATATAAAAATCCAATGGGTAGATGATTCAGCTGGTATATGAATAGGTTCCTCTGAGTATAAATTAACTTCACAAAGAGCTTCAGGAATACTAATACTTTCGTGTGTATATTGGTTTCTATCTGTTTTAAAACACTTAAGGATAAAAGCTCTATGGGAACGCATTTGGACGGGATGCGATCTCTTGGGATCCAATATCGAATTTACAGCGGCAGCCCAGAAAATGGTGAAAGTGCCATTTCCCTTTAAAACTTAATTTGTTCGCAACTTTTCCTTTGTTACTCTGTAGTTCATTACAAAATGACGGTTAGCTGAAGAGCCAAGTCAATAGAGGACTTATCTACTCTAACCTCCGAGAGTGCAAGCAAGGTATGTTTTTTTCCACACTTAAGCGTCCCTCGCAGGTGTGCTACTACGAGTATTTCCGAACGCTTGGTTGTGAAGCCTCCTCTACAAGCAGCACACTTCCCCACAGCCTCACTCGGAATTATTTTTTCGCTTGTTCTTATGTGCGAGAATATTTCCATGCTTTAAAAAAGTTAGTGTTGTGTATAATGCGTGCGTCGTTTTAATTGCTAAGCACCTGTAGCGTAACCAGAGTGTGTTTTTTCCATATACTGTGTTAACATTAACCTATATAGACCGGTACTGCAGTTTAGAAGAAACCCAAAACCTCATATAAAAGCAAGGAAACTGTCATTGCCGTGTACAAAAATCTGATGTGTTACTTTCACTTCTACGTACTTCATTTTAATCCAAATAAATATTTGCAGAAATATTACTCATTTCGTTAGAAAGATAAAGGGAACGCGATAGTCAAATGTTTAAAAACAGGACGCTATATTCTGACTTTAAAATTCCATACTGCATCCATGCAACCTCGACAAGCACTGAATGTTGAAAGTACTTCAAGAAATGACCAAGTAATGAACAATACGAAACATTAATAACGAATATCTAGGAAATGCCTGAGGACACAAAAATTTATTTATGCTCAATCATGCCAAAATGTAGTATTTATACAACTGGTACCAGTACTTTAATGGGCCTCATTAAAGTACACCTGTTCATTACAGTATTGCTATTCGACCAATCAGAAGTGTCCACGTAACATTGTGAAAGTGCAAATATCGATTATTCTGCGTAGTACGTCTTACAACGCTAGTAACTTTGTTTGACACAAGTGCTACAAGGTCATTGTATTGTAACCATAGATAAAGGAATAACGATTGTAACACAACACTCAAACCACAAACGAATACTTATAAAACCTTTAATTTAGATTCTTAAACAGTCGTATGAAACTTGGCTATAATGGTGATTAAAACGCTCCTATGATAATAATACTCGCGTTTTAATTACTACTATTATAGTCTCGTTGCATAATATACTATTAAGTAAATTGTGTGCTTTAAACAGATCTACATTTCTGTTGTAGTAGGTTTTCGTGTATCACTTAACGTTTATCAGCTATACAAGGTTATACAAAATTCCTTCCGAATGAAGAGGACTTCACAGGCTATTCCCAGAAAATTCAAAATATACATTTTATTTGTCATGTAAATACTTTTAATATATGTACTTTAATCCAAACATTTATAGCCATACTTTTAGAAAACAAATCTGATTTGTTACACTCGCATGACTTTCTCTACACTTGTACAAACTATTTTTTAAACGTTTATTGTCCATCTACTTCATGTTAATTGGTATAAAATTTGCAGAAACTATCGTATTGTTAATTTTCTTGTAGGTGCAAGGGAAATGTGATAGGCTTTAAGCGACAATAAGATATTTTAAAAGCTGGTTCCTATGTGGAGCATTCCATTCTCTTTGCTTGTGCAGAAAATAAAAATAAAAGAAACGAATAAAGAATTCTGATTTGAGAAAAAGTATAAGTATTAGAAAATTCAAACAAATAATAAGGAATATCTCGGAAATGGTCAAAGCTCTTCCGATATCAAACTGGAAGCGATCAGCACGACCGTAGGGAGAAAGAATACAGAGCCTGCCGGGCCTAATCGGTGAGAAATATACAGGTAGAATCCTTAAACTAAGCGAACGAGTTGTAGTGTTTCAATGGCGCTTATTAAGTTAATATTTTAACAGTGTATGTAGTGTTTTGGTAAAGGTGAGTGTTGAAAATAATATCACTATGAGTTCGATTTCGGAATTTGCGTATAGAGAAGTTGGTCCTGGTCCAATTTGGAAGGAATCTAATTTAAGTTTACACGAACACATTAAACCAGATTGAAAGTTATCGTGTACAGTCATTTGAAAACAAATTTTTTCCATACATCGCCTCATTTCTCGTTTTTGGCTTTTTAGGCCTGTAAGTTTGGTAGCGATCCACCCTTGGAATTGAAGTGTGAGTTATGAAAAGTGTTAAACAACACAGAGCAAAAGAAATCATTTCGGCATTCACTGATGACCCTAGAAAATCCGTGAAAAACTCATGGTTCAGAGTGAGCAGTTGCCTGGAAACAAACCGGGACCTCCCAAATGCGAGTCGTATACATTGCAGTGTAAAGAATTAATGGTTCATACAATTATTTTCTCCAAAATAACACCAAATAAACAAGCTGGTTTTTTATTCTATTCTTTTTTAGCGTTCTTAAAATGCCTATACACAAACTATCTCTAAAATAAACAACAGAGATAGTATACGAGGGAAACTGCTCCGCTATGTTACATTCCTATGTCCAATGACTTGAGTTTCCTTTTGTATAGGTTTGTGCATGGAAACGGCCTGTACGTTTTTAGTTTAAATTTTTTCGGAAGAGGGCAGCTCCGAAGAATTTAAAACCCCCTGTGACAAAATCAAGACCGCTCAGCATTAGCTGGGGTAATCTCTTCGCAATGAGATGTTTTATTTTACAATGTCAGCTGGCTATTATTGATTCTAACTGAAGTTAATCCCTGAAATGTAGATGGTGTCTTATAAGTAATGTCGGTTTTTAAGCAAAACTTTATTTGGAACGCATTCTAACAAGAAATTAAACTACTCTTCAAAGTAGAGACCATCAAATTCTATTGTCTTTAGCCAACTTCAGCGAGGTTTATTATCCCGCGACGGTACCAGTCTCTGGTTTTTGATGCGAAGAATTTGGTGAGACTCATTTCCACAACTACAGACGCTACCGAATTCCTCGCATAGCTTGCGGGCACCCTCGGTAATGAAGGCTTTAAACCTGCCAACAGCAAAAACATTCTGTCACTAAGTACTCCCCTATTGGAGTGGTCAACAAAATTCAAACAATCAAAATTTAAACAAAAATAAACAGCAGCGGAGCAGGGCACTGAGGCTGCTCCTGAGGAGCCTATAAAAACATAGCGCTACCTCCCATCACACCCCCAACTTCAACACCAAACCGTCACTCTACAGCAACTCATCCTACCTATGGTAAAGCCCTTCCAAGGGTAGGTACATAGCAAACTAGCTTAGGTTTACCACGAGCCTACCAGATCGAATCCACTCCACTCCGGTTCCACATTTGGTGGACAAGTCTCCTAATTCCCCTTGGATGGGCCCACTTGGAGGAGGGTCCAAACTGAGCTGTTCCACAACAACGCCAGGAAAGAAACCTTCGCTGCAACCAGCCAAACACCGTCACCTGGTTCTACAATCCTAACAAATATGGCAATAAAGGACAAGGTATATAACAAATGAGGAGCAGGAAGTCATGGTAGAAGAAGAACCACCGCAGTATTCACCTTTCTATCCGAGGAAACCACAAAAAAGACCATGGGTCAGAGTGGACGGTGGCCGGGAGCCTATCTAATGCGATTCACACCCGTTACTGCGGTTCACCTCAGTCGGTGAAATGAGGGAAAGAAAATCGTTGCACAAGCAAAACCACCCCAACATTCGCCTACAGAACGGGAAAAACCTAAAAAGATCCAAGGTCATAGTACACGTCGGCGAAAATTTAACCCGGGATCTCCAGAATGCGATTCTCATAGCCCCATAGCGAACGGAGACATCTGTATATATATATATATATATATATATATAAATCAACATTAAACAAAAATTGTACATAATAATACAATTCGCCAAGAATGTTAGAATATTTATCAATCAAGAATTGTACAAAGCAGGTTGTAACTTAGTAAGGGACGGGCGAACTGGCTAATTCCAGGTAAAAGATAATACTAGGTAGAGCCCACCTTTCACCAAGCTAACGAGCAAGGAACTTGAAGCAATAAGGAGAAATAGAAAGAGACAGATATAGAACGGAAAGAGACAGAGATATTGTATCTGCTTCCGGGCGCGTCGCTGGGACGCGTATGCGAAAAACTTTGGAGCAGAATATTTTCATACATAATAAGGTAACGCGGTCTGAGGACCAATTAGAAATGCCATTACATTTGGAGGCACAAAAGTGAGCGTCACTAAGTTTGGGTACAAAAAGGGGAAGAAAACCCCAGATTTTGACTCTCTTTTAAAATCTCGTCGACACACAATGATACTCTCTGGACGACGAATGTACGTGTGTGCAAGTAGTGAGAAGCGTGTGCAGTTAGATTAGGCTCCTAATTTACTATTATGGTGGGAACTGTTACAGATTGGAAAAGCTAGCTGCCCATAAGTATTTATTTGATAATAAACCACATTTTTAAGGTAAATGCAGTGTATTTTAATTCACCTTACCTACGAAACCAGTGAGACCAGCGAAATTAGTTAGGTAATTTATCAGGAATGGAGAAATCGGCAGCCGCTTAGCAGCAATAGCCGGAGACCAGGAAACTGCAGCAGAGGGCATCAACCAGAGGAACGTTTACCCACTACAAAGAACGCCCCATGTTTTACCGCTACAACTGAAATAACTAATATATTTGTTAATAACATTGAGGTTTGACTGCTTCTTTTACTTTCTCTACTACGTATAGTAAGTAGGGGAGGTAATGCATTCAACCCAAAAGTTCTATACCCAGATTTCACCGAAAATACAAGTTTTGAGGCCCCCTGAATACATAAAAAGGTCTGTGTGATGTGTGTGTGTGTCTGTGAACAGCAAAACTCAAAAATTATCAACACCAAACTTGGTATTTAGTTTCAGAACCTTCCAAAGAAACAACACAAAGATTTTCAGGAAACTTCCACCAGCCCTACAACTCTTTACATGGAGGATTTTTCGAATTTTTATATTTTCTAAAAATGCCTGCAAAGTTTTGTTTAAAAAATCCCATATATTAAAGACATTTACATTAAAAATATAAAATTGCATTTTCAGGGAATAGTCTATGACTTCCACTCTATTTGGAAGACATTTTGTATACTGTTTTATAACTGGTAAACCTTAAGCGATAGACATAAGGTACTACACAAAAAATATAGGTGGTTTTAGAACAAACAATTTATTTAAAATATGCTTTGATATCACATAAACTATTTCTAGGATATTCCGTTATTAAGCGTTGAATTGTTCATTTCTTGGTCATACCTTTAGAGTCCTGTCAACATTCATTTGTGTCTCGTGATTGCATGGAAACGGTATGGAGTTTTAATGTCAGCATATAGCATCTAGTTATTAAACATTTGACTATCGATATTCCCTTTGTATCTATAACGAAATGTGAAATGTAGCTATTTCTGCGAAGATTTATTTTAATTAAAATATACTGGACATAAAAATAAGTTTATATATGGCATAAGCTATTTCTAGGTTATTCCGTTATTAATCGTTGTATTGTTCATTTCTTGGTAATTCTTTTAAAGTCCTGTCAACATTCACTTGTGTCTCGTGATTGCATGAAACAGTATGGAATTTTAATACCAGCATATACCATCCAGTTATTAAACATTTGACTATCGATATTCCCTTTGTATCTGTAACGAAATGTGTAATGAAGCTATTTCTGCAAAGCTTTATTTGGATTAAAATATACTAGACAGAAAAATAAGCTTTAGTAGGAATAGTTTATAAACCCTCTAAAAGCGATAGAACGTAGAGAAGTTCATGTGTATGTTACACTTTAGTTTCTTTTTCAATTTGACAGTGTTTCAGCTATTAATTTTTTTGTCTAAATGTCAAAAGATTTCCACGTTTCATAGAACATACGTTTTATTTATGTATTTGCGCGCTTCTTCGGAAATCAGAGAGAAATTTAACATGAATGCGTGATCAAAGGGTGTCATTACTTGCTCTTTCCTACTTTTCTAGGGAATATAGAAATTTTCTTGTTCTTTTTGGATACGGTATTTAAAAAGATACGATGTAAAAAAGATAGTAAAAGCATGAGTGGCAGGGGGGTGAACAGAGCAGGGGTAAACGGTAACAGGAGAAAATAGAAGACATTCCTAAAATAAGGGAAAGTGAATATGCGTTTGAAACCCGTAGGCTGAATTTTGAAACCCTCTTTAGCTCCGTGTAGATTATTCGTGGGCCAATGATTTTCAAGTGAACTATACTTTCATTTGTGCGCGTCTCGTTTCTCAGGGTTTATACACCTCTTTTAAATCCCGCAAAGGAATTTAGCTATTGTATCTGAAGCAGTAGAGCGTGTAAAAGTTCCTCCTGGAATTTCCATTTATTCTTCCTTGTTGCGGTTGCGTTCAGAAACTTCCTAGATGCTAGACACAAACTTATGGTACATACACAAAAGCAAAGTTTTGAAAATTGTTAATCTGAATGTTCACCAACTCATTCTATTAGACACCGAACGAGATGGCTCACGCATTCGAACCCTGGCGAGCTTCCACGCTGACCCTGGGGGTTATCGTGGGCTTTCCGGGCTCGTCAGGCGAATGGGATGGTTTCTTTCATCCCCCGAAATTGTTGTCCTTCCACTTCATTCTATTAATTATTTCACTCATCCTTCAACCCTTTTCGTCTTTTTGGAGGTTGGAAGTGTCGCCGATGCAGCGTGGCAGGAACAAAGGTTATTCTCTGTGAACCTCTCCGTTCCTTGGCCTTCGGCTGGTTGTCGCGGTATAAGAACCTCCCTTGGGAGGGTGGTTCCTATATGGGGCTGCGTCTATGTTTAGAAACCGTAGGGTTTGTTATTGCTGTGCTGTCACTGCTGGTTCCGGTCGCCCGGTGTCTTCGTTCACCTCATTCCTCCCTTCCGGGGGCGCCCCCTTGATTCCATTCCTGGATCAGTGTCGAAACCCCTCCGCTTCACAGTCCAGTCCAGTCCAATCAAATCCATTTTTTCTCTAATACTTAGCCATTAATTGAACTCATATATGGATAAACCATGAAGCCCGGGACTTAAAATACAACACTATAAGTCGCCATTGGGGTATCTCAAAGTGAATTTAAGATCTCTTTGAGGATTGACGGAAAAATTCAAGTCAGTGTGGAATTTAATGTCGTGCTGGTTTGTTGCCATGGTACCTCAGTTGGCTAGAGCAACCGAAATCATAAGATCCATCTTCAAATCCTGTCTATGGCATTTAATTTTTTATTTTGGTTACACCTCTCCATTTCTGCGAATGTTTATGTTGACTAAAGAAAATAGGATAGAAGAATAAATTTAGTAAGGATAATTTTTGGAAGATAACGTAGAGAAATTCATAAGAATGTAACACATCAGGCTTTATACAAGGATTACTTGAAATAAAGTTTGTTTTCCATGGATCTCATATAATTTCGTCTATGTTAAAAACTTACGGTGATGTACTACATGGATGTTGAAATCTTAATGATATTATTTCAATTTTATTAAGATCTCAGGTATGAGTTGTTTTGTTGCTGAAATATTATATATACAGGGTTGTCCATTTAAGTAGACTATAATATCGCCAAAAATAAGTGTTGTAGAAAGAAACTTCTTGAATAAAAGTTGATATTATGGAATAAAGTAAATATCATTAGTCGTGTTTTATTTTGAGGACGTTATGATGGCCATTTTAGAGTCAATTTAAATTATTTTAAACGCAAATTTACCTTTTTTAACTACACAAAATTTGTATAAAGCAGTTTGCAATTGTTCTTACACCAACAAAAATAATAACAAAAATTCTGAATGGCTGTGTACGAAGAGTGCAATGAATGGTTGGACCATCCATGGATGATCATTTGAGGGTCAAGATACGTTTCGTAATTGGGAACCAAAATTTTTTTATTAGCTTTCTTATTCATTAGAAAATAAATAGCCTTTCATAAGCCATTTTATAACGAGAAAATAACATACAAAATCTAGGTTCCCATTTAAAAAACTAAATTGACCCAAAATGTCTATCATAACGTCCTCTAAACAAAGCATGATTAATGGCATTAACTTTCCCTCTTAATATTAGACGACTTAGAATTTGTTTCTGCAACGCTTAGTTTTGGAGATATTGTACAGTCTCAACTTAAATGAGACTTTTATTATCCATTAAGTCAATGGTAAGCCGTTTTGTTCCACGATGCTCAGTAGATGTTTCTGTATCATAAGCTTTATTTCTTTGAAACTTGCAAGCAAGTGCTTATCCCCAAGTCGGGCTACAAGCCTACCTTGGGTTTTCTAGGTTTAGGGGGCTGCCTTTGAGAATTCCAGATTCCTCTCTTATATATTAGCCCTATAAGAAGGGATTCCTCGTCCGCTCAATGACCCTTGAGGACTTTTTTCTTTTTACTCCGAAGATGGGTCTTCAGTTAACCCTGAAAAATAGGTGTCTCTTCCATGTAACGCCCGTTGAAGACTTTACCGTAGCCCTGATAAGGAAAAACCAGCCTTGTCAGCTGGACTAAGTTTTCTTATCTCACATCGTAAGTTCTGATTTGTTGCCGCTGAATCCACGGGTTTTGGTTACCGGAATAGGTTAATTTAATGGCTGAGAATGAGTTACCAAGCCAGGCTATTGCAGAAACGTAAATTAGTACGTCAGCTAAATCAGCTTCATCCACAACTCGGTTAACGCTCCTTCGCCCATTGTTTTGCATGTTTTCATGTGTCTATGGAATGTTTGATGTAACGCAATCAAGATCTATCAAGAATTATAGCCCAGCAACACATTGGGGACATGTGCGGGGCAATAAAGTGAAGTCACGACTCCTTTCATTCCTTGTCTAGCAGAAAGTTAAACGTAACAACTTTCAATAATGCAAAACGTAAAAATTAAAAATCACTTATCGATACAATATCGAAGCTTCATCTCATAGTATTAGACATACTCCGATAACACAAAGTATCGAGAATATCGAGGTAGCGATGGTATTGAGGTCCCAACCCTATTTTAAGTATAAAAGAAATTATTAAACAGTATAGGGAAACTGGAAGAATCACATATTAAGAATATCCGGGGGAGGAATAACTAGAATAATTTTTAATTACAAGCCAAAAGGGAGAGGAAATGTTTGAAGACATCTAAAAGGTTGGAATGAGCAATTTCTAGAAGCCCGAAAATACAGAAGTATCTTTGCAGTTGATGATGAATGCGTTATTTAATTAGTAAATACAGAGTGTTTTTAGTTGATACTTTTACTTAGTGATGGGACGATACCATTATTTCCCGATACTCGATATCGATGCTGATACCCACTTCATAAAAACTGTAAGGGCGACAGCTTGATCACTGAGTTATGTTCTTAATAGTGTTCTGTGCATTGACGCATGTAATCAATTTTGTATTGTATGCTAATTCTTAAATTCTTCGTGTTAGTTATTCTCCAATTGGCAGCCAGTTTCTAATCTTGGTAATGTCACAGGCAATATATTCCCTAGGCTAGATAAGGCTAATAAAAATAATAATAATAATAATAATAATAATAATAATAATAATAATAATAATAATAATAATAATAATAATAATAATAATAATAATAATAGTAATAATAATAGCAGTAGTAACAGATAATAAAGTTTTCTTTGCTGCCCCTTTTACCTAACTATATTGTGCTGAACATTTTCTTTTTAAGTATTTTCTACCCATAGAAAAATTAGAAACTCTTCTTTATTCTGCAATCTTGAAAATATAAACAAATGCATATTTTAAATGAAGCTGAAACAACGAAAAAACAATTTCCATCCGTTATATCATCTCACGTCTTAAGTTCTGATTTGTTTTTACTGGACTCACAGATTTTGGTCACCGGAATAGGTAAATGTAATAGCTGAGAGTGATTCACCAAGCCAGGCTATTGCAGAAACGTGATTTGGTACGTCAGCTAAATCAGTTAAACTCAGTTTACGCTGTATGTTACTGAGTACATCTACTACTTCCTGCACTGTTTTGTATGTTTTCATTTAGATACAGGAGTCTATGGAATGTTGCATTGATTTACCCACAAGAAACGCAGTCAAGTCTAACAAGAACTATAGTCCAGCAACTCTTTGGAGACACGCGCGAGGCAATAACATGAAGTCTGGATTCCTTTCATTTCTTATCTAGCATAAAGTTAAACGTAACAACTTTCAGTAATGCAAAACTCTAAATTTAAAAGTATCGAAAAAGTATCGAATCTTTATCTCAGTATTAGATACACTTTGATATCACAGAGTATCAAGAGTATCGGGGTATCGACGGTATCGAGGTCCCAAACCTAGTTATAAGTATAAATGAAATTATTAAACAATACAAAGAAAAATAAAAAAAATCGTATATAAAAGATATCCCAGAGAAGAACAACTAGAATAATTTTTAATTGTAAGCCAAAAGGGAGAAGAAATATTTGAAGACCTCTGAGAGGTTGGAATGAGAAATTTCTATAAGTCGGAACAGACCGGAAAGTTTAATCCTTGTAGTTGATGTCGTCCTCCGTAATATATTGGTTACTTGCTAGCCTCTAGTTCCCGAGGTCACGGGCTCAAACCCGACGCGGGGCGATGGATTTTTTCGGGCGTAATGATCATGATGATGAAATTCTTATTTTAGTAAGAAAATACAGAGTGTTTTTAAAACTGATGCATCTATCCTTTATTTATCTACCCGGAAAAGTACTCACTGCAGTGTTATGATATCAAATTAAGTAGGAACATATTTGTGAGTTTTGATTCCCTGTTATTATATGAACAAAGCATGTGTAGATGTTCATTTTTTATTGTTGCTGTTTTTGCCAGTTTGTTTTGTTATTGTGCAGTATACGTTAACAGCTGTTGCTTATAAAGCAATACTGGAATACAAATTAAACTACAGCTGCTCAAAGGGCATTTGTTGTTCAAAATTCACCCGAAAGGAACACACTCCTGACGCTGACACGATTGTCGCTAATTGAACGTTTCTTTGATGACGGAATAATTCTTTTGAACATACAGTCGCCGAGTTCTCCGGATTTAATAACACTGAACTTTTTACTATAAAAACAAAGTTAAAAATGGGTTAAAACAGAGTTTTTCATATGCATATTAGGCAAGATATCAGTGGTATTGAAAGAACATTAAGAGATTTCTAGGGATATCCATACATAATATCCTTTGATAATAAACAGATAATGCTTTTCTTTTGTGAATAATACCATTAAAGTACGGTTACAATTATATTTTAAATTTCATTATATATTTGTGTATTTTATTATAATCTTTTTATACATTGTTGAATTATTAAGACAGCTAATTTTATTTAGGATGTGTTATAATTTCCTGTGTGGGTTATAACGTTGGCATTCTGCGAGTACATGGGAAACTGTCAATGGAGTTTTGCATGTTGAACACTGCGGCTGGTGATCAGATAGGAGTGCGTCATCTTTGTATGTCAGTTCTTAAGCGGGTAATGATAACTTGATGTTTACTGTTTAGGTTTGTAAAAATACATTTGTTGTTTGAAGATCCTATTTAACTTTATGCTAGATAAGGAATGAAAGGAGTCGAGACATCACGTTATGGCCCCGCATGTGTTCACAAAGAGTTGCCGAACTATAGTTATTGATAGACCTTGACTGCGTTTTCTGTGGGCGAATCAATGCAACATTCCATATACCTTTGTGTCTAAATGAAAACATGCAAATTGGGGGAAGGAGCAGAGGTACTCGTGTAACATGCAGTGTTAACAGAGTTGTGACTTAAGCAGATTTTATTCAACACTAAGAAATCCGATCTCCTTTGAATTCGTTCTACCAATTATAAATTTTGGTATTAGATGGGGCATCTTCGGTAAATGCATTTGGGTGAGCATAAAAAGTTTAAATAGTGATAATTAACAAACAATTAGGGAAAATTAACTCGCCAAACATTAGAAAGTGTCTGTCAATTATAAACAATTTTCAGAATCACCCTCGTGGAACCACATCTAACCTCGCATTCCAGTTTGCCGACAACTAGAAGTTGCACTCATATTGACTTTTTACTGATTATTGTACAAACTATTCCTACAAAGACTTATTCATCTAGTTGCTTCAGTTAACTGAGATGAATATTTGTCGAAATTGTCTTATTACACGCAGCATCTGTTTTGTTTATTTTCCTAAAGGAGCGATCTAATACCTGCAGAATTTGGGGTACAATCCTGAATCGAATTCCATGAAGCGGTTCCTTCATCTTCAGGTCCGGTGAATATGGCGGATGGAAAAGCACTTCCCAGCCTCAGCAACGATACAGAATTAGTTACAGGTTGTGCCACGTGCATCCGAGAATTGTGTTGCAAAATGAATTCTGTAAACATCGTCGTCGCTTTCTTCGCAGCGCTGGTCTGAGATGATGCTAAAAATGAGAGAAATGATGTGCAATAACATTTTGTACTTGCAGTACTGTATGTGAAAGGATAATTCCATGAAAGTGGTACATTAGAAGCTCCATAACTTTCACATTTCCAATCCTCCTCGCCACTGTTCTGTATGGTTCCGCATATGCCTCCACTAGATCTGCATGACATTGTCTTGCTGTAAGACCACGAGCACATTCAATGTTCCACCAGCTTGTTGTTCTGTTTTGTGAACATGACAAAAACACACCACACAACAGTTTAGATCTGTAGTTCATACAGATCTATCTGCTACTCCCCACAGCGCATGCACTTGGAGTCGAAACGGATGGTTCAGTTATTGGGTGGTGCGTAAGACATGGATAAACACATGTTATACTTGAGAATAACTACTTTCTCCTCGGTTGGCTTCCACAGCAGTGTTGCCACTATAAAGTTCCAACCCACGTATTTTAGGGGATTAGAGGAATACAGTAGTTTTCAAGCGCCAGTCGAATCTTTCATGAGCAGGTCTCTATGTGATGTAATTACGTTATCTTTGCACGGCCAAGAGAGAAGTGTTAAAAGAAAAGGACTTCTCGTTTCAAAATTCAAACCAATAAAAGGGAATACTTCGCAAATGGTTATCTACACAAGGGAAAATGATTTCGCATAAATGGTGTCCCTTAACCCTTGAACACTAACGCGTTATGTTTTTTACGATGACAGTTGGCAAAAGTGATCCCAGAATTATCTCCCGCACTTTCCTACTGTTGTAACTTTTATTACCTTCGTTGCTGAACATAACTAATCGAGTAGTGTGCTTTTGTTGGTATAGCAGCACGGTCAAGCATCTGCGAGTCAGTCGTGAATTTTACGATGCGTTAGTGAGTGTGCAATATTTTCGTGAAGGTAAGGGTTATAGAGTTCTCGTTTTTTCGTGTTATTTTGTATGAAGTACCTATAAATTACTACAGATGAACACAACTTTAATTTAGGATGGTGTTAAGTAATGATCTGGATTTCGAATCCAAACAACTGAAAACTTTTGCGCAGGTGGAAAGTGAAGAAGAATATCATTGCGAAAATACTCAGGATGACAGTCAAACGGAAGACAGGGTGGAAGAAGAATCAATTTCAAATGAATGTGACTGTAACTCTGTAAAAACTGAATGGAAAACCAATGCGTGAAATTGCAATATGCGTCCAGCTAAACCAGCATTACCAGAGAAAAATGAACATATGTGGTCGTCAGATCCACCAACTCCAGCAGCTGCACGCACTCCAAAACAAAATATAGTTCATTTCATTCAGGGCCCAAAGTGCAGTGTAATATTTAGTTACATCCTTGGAGTGCTTCAACTAATTTTTTACAATGATGTTATCGATACAATTAAATTCTTTCAATTATTAAAGTTATTTTTGCTCAAAATGACTGCGGATTCGAATAGTATACACTGTAAAAGAACCCACAAATTGTCCTATTGGTTATAAAACAAAATACTACTGCTAAAACTATAATAATAAAAAAGTCGTAAAATTTACAACGCGTTAGTGAAAGTGGTCTGTAACAAGACGTTAGTGTTCTAGGGCTAACGAGTTCTGTATTTTTATGTAGGAAGATTCCATCTCTTACGGTTTACCACCGTTTACCAAAGTCATTCAGAACGAAGAGGACCTCAGAGGCTCTTTCCAGAAAATTGAATATATACATTTCATTTCTTCTAAAATATCTTAAACATGCGGTATTTAATCAAAATCGTTACAGCTATTTTGAGAAAATAAAAATGTTCAAAAAATGTTTCATGAAAACGGTTGTTTTGAGTAAGGCATTTTGTGGAAAATCTTTTTGTCGCATGCTTGGAAAATGCTGAAATTAATAAACAAGTTTGCTATTTAACCTACTTTTCGTTTTTGAGTTACAGACCTTTTTATAAAAATATGATGTGTTCAAATCAGATGACCTTCCACAATTTATCGCTAATTAGTGGGTATATGAATGATTATTAATAAAGTTGATTTTCGTAACTACTTAATTTTAATCCAGATAAAAATTCATACAAATAGATGCATTACACATTTCGTTATACATACAGAGGGAATAACGATAGTGAAATGTTTTAGAACTGGACGTTATGCGCTGGCCTTAAAATTCCATACCCTTTCCATAACCTCACGAGAAACAAATGAATTATGACAAGACTTGCAGGATATGTCACAAAAACGTTACTTAAAACAAATTGTGTGTTTTAAGGAGATCTACGTTTTTGTGTAGCACGTTTTCGTCTATCGCTTAACGTTTATCAGTTATACAAGATTATACAAAATTCATTCTGAATAAAGAGGACTTCACAAGTTATCCCCATAAAATTCAAGATATACATTTAACTTTTCATCTAAACGTCTTTACTATATGGTATTTTAAACAAAATTGTTACAACCATTTTTAGAACATAAAAAATATTCGTAAAAGGATTTAATGTAAAAGGTAGTATGTAGTGGGGTTTTGTTGAACATTTTTGTGTCACATCCTTGGAAGGTACCGAACATAAATACCAAGTTTCGTATTTACCCAACACACACACATAGACAGACCTTTTCCTAAGATGCTTTCATTGAGTTCAGGGGCCTCAAAACATATATTTCCAGCGACATTTCAAGATCGAATTTTTGGGTGGAATAGAATTGCTCTCCTAGTTACTGTACGTAGCAGAGAAAGTAAAAATGAAGACGAAAATAACCACAATATTTTATTGTTACACTTATGCTATTGCCACGTATCGCGCACAGCGCAAGCTTTCGTTCGAATTGGACATAAAATTTTGTTAGTTCAAAGCGTGGAACGTCTTAGCTCCTATGCCTGCATCTCCCCGGAAACGGAAGCAATAAACAGCTTGTTTGAATAGAACCTGTTTACACTTGCTCGAAGTTTGGGAGAAGGGAAGGTGATGTTCTTTTGTACAGTCTTCTGTTTCTGATGGGAAGATTTAGTTTTCAGTGTACAAATAAGAGCCACAGGGGTATTTTTGTGTAAAACAAAACACCCTGAATGAAACACATCACAAACGAAAGCACAAACTTCAAATACATTTACCGTTGGTGCGTAACAGCCACACGGAGGGGTTATAGATGGTAACACTTGGCATTTTTAATTTCTCTACTATGTATGTTAAGTAGGGGAAGTATTGCATTCCACCCAAAAATTTGACACCGAGATTTCATCGGAAGTACATGTTTTGAATCCCCCTGAATCCAAAAAAGCACGTATATAAAAAGTTCCGTGTGTGTCACTGTGTCTGTGAACAGCATAATTCAAAAATAAGAAGTCCTATAAATACCAAATTTGTTACTTAGGTTCAGTATCTTTCAAAGATGCGGCACAAAGATTTTAAAGAAAGTTACCGCACTCAAGACTACTTTATATGGGGTTTTTCGAAAAAATGGCTGGAAAGATTTTGATTAAAATATCATATATTTAATGTATTTTATGTCAAGTAACTTGGAGTTTTTGGAAATGTCCTCAAAATTCCTCTTCTTTCAGAATGGCTTTTGCATAACCGGTAAACCATAAGAGAGAGACAAAATTTTTCTATACAAAAAATGTAGAACTGGTTAAAACACACAATTTATGTCACATACACTTTGTTTGTGGAGTGAACCACTTGGGAGATCTTCCTTGTTATTTGTTTGAATTTTCAAATACTTATACTTTATCTCAACTGCGATTTCGTTGTTCGGTTTTTTTATGTCCTGAACATGCCAAAAGAATGGAAAGCTGCATATAGCAAACAGCTCTTAAAATGTTTGACTATTGCTTAAAGCCTACCATATTCCGTTTGTACCCACACGAAAATTAGCAATAAGGGTGTTAATAATAACTTTCTGCAAATCTTTATCTCGATTAACATGAAGTAGATGGAGAATAAGCGTTTGTAAAAATAGTTTGTACAAGAGTAGAGAAATCACATCAGTGTAACACATTAGATTGAAAGGTAACATTTGTGCATTTTCTCCCCTTCCACAAGTTCAATTATGTCTATCGTAGCAGAACGACATATTCAAGACGACGCGGATTGGTTGTCGGAGTATGTCATTGGCGAATGAAGTCGCCAATAGTGAGGCGGCAGCACTGCAACGGAGGAATGGAGAACTATTCAGCTTGAACGGGCTGGAGGATCTTGGTACGAAGAGAAGACGAGAGAAGTTCAGAGGCACGCTATCCGGTAGCACGCTAACACGGAGTGTGAGTCAAGGTGCACTATTTTTCGGTCTAGTCAAAATTTATATAACGACATGCTTGGTGAGTGCCAAGTGGACAGGGCAAACAGACAAGGGGAGATGGCTATAACGTTTTTTGTATAATATAAGGAAATTTCTTACATGGGGGAAAGCAAGATTTAAACGCTGTCGATATGTCATAATTTGTAACGTTACAATATTTTTTAGGAATTGAAACAGGAGTCAAAATACAACATATATCACTAATTATGTAGTAATTACTGTAGCGCAAACAAAATCCGTGGAGAAATAAAATAGCAAAACAGATGTTTTCATGTTTTAGTTACATTTTATTCCTACCTATACCGAGTAGGGGAATTACTTATTCAGAGATTCCTTCGCAATTTTACGTATATTTAGAACTGTGTTATCGGCTAGGTAGCAATAAACAAATGTAACACATTGTAAATATAAAAAAAGTTTCGATGTTTACATTCACATGAGTATATCTACCCACAATCGTTTAAAATATACAGGATGTTTCTGGAACTCTGGGACAAACTGTGAAGAACGATAGATCTCACAGGGGGAACTTTTTTGTCAATCAACCACCATGCTTTAAAGCATCGTTACTGAGTTATTGACCTCTGCTTGAACCCTACCAAGTAGGATTGGTATTGAGAGGCACAGCGAGTACTGATTCTGTTTACAACGCTGAATAAAGTGACATCGCCTCTTTCTTGTCTCTTACGTTTGGTTAAGTTTGGTAGGTCTGAGACGCGCATATAGCACAATGAAAATATTCAGCAATTTTACAGATAGATAGATAAATAAGATGTCTTTATTGGTTTAAAATTATTGAAGTTATTTCACAAGAATTTTGTGCATGGGTCATTCACCGTAAATGCATATTTAAGATACAATAGGGTGACAAAATAAACAACAGAGAAAGGAACAGGAAAAAGGGAAATAGAGATAAGTTACCTTTGTCTAACTGAACAAATTTGACCTAGCTTCGCGCACTTTGGCCAAAAAATTGCCCATGTTTTACCAGTTCCTCTGGTCAGCCAGTAGATCCCAACATACCAATCTCTTTCTTGAGGAACTTTAGAATTTTTCTTTCAGTTGAATCGTTCGCTGTTTCTCCCACTGGGCACATTCCGCCAAAATATGTACCCAGTCCTTATCCAAATCATAAAATGGGCAGAGTCTCCTGTCAGAATCGTCAGTCATTTTCTGTGCCCTCCAGCCCCCCAGTATAAACCATGTCATTCCTTATCTTTCCTGTCTTCCTAAATTAAGTATATATGCCTCTTTACCCCAGTTCAATTTTATTTCATTTGCTATACTTAGAGAAGGTTTAATTTTACAGTCCGATTATATTTCCTGTTAGTTGATATCTCTTAGTCTTCATTTAACACATTTCCATATACTTTTGTCATTTGTTTCAGCTCTTAGCCATACTGACCTCATTCCTATTCTCCTACAGTGCTGTGAGAAAAGTCAAAAGACGACTATGCGATATAAACAGGCAGAAAATAGAATCTGAATGTAGACAAAGATCAACATTGGAGCTACAAAATGAAATAAAAACTAGGTGGGGTAAGGAAACATATATTTTGGAATTAGGTATAAAACAGAGGACTGGAATAGCATGGCTTAGGTTGGGAGGGTGGAAAGCTCGCAAGATTGTTGATGACGGTGGCAGGAGGATTTGCCCATTATGCGGGGAACAAGAAGACTGGACGCATATTTTGGCAGCATGCGTGCAGCATGCGTATTAGAAAAAAACTATTACCGGAAATATTTTTGGCTTCCAACAGACGGAGGACAGCATGCTGGGACATGATTCTAAACAGCCAAAACTGGCCAAGCTTGGGCACATACTTAATGGAAGTACGTGTACTAAGAGATAAGGTGTTTATCTAATTTTTCTTTAAACATGTGTGGTGCTTGAGTACTTGTGCGCGACTGTGTGTGTGTGTGTGTGTGTGTGTGTGTGTGTGTGTGTGTGTGTGTGTTTGAGTGTGTGATTCAGAGTGTTTTTTTTTTTCAATTTTATATGTATATAGGGCGGTGATTATAAAAAAAATAGTTGTTTTCTGGTTGATACTGCAAGTCACGTATACAGAACAGGTGTTTTTCTAGAGAGCATGTACGGTCTTATGACCCATGTGACTGTGTTATGCAATTAATGTAATACTAAATACTTAATAAATACCACCACTACCTACCTATTCTCCTCAAACCCCTTTCCAAATCAGCTGCCCAAAACTTAGGAGATAGGTTTTCTCCCTGGTATTTATAACATTTGGATCGTAGTATGGAATTATGCCACTGCATCAGCCTCAGCTAGTACTTCACTGCTCTTATTTTACAGTGTATTGTGTCTTCATAACATCCCACCTCCCTCAATACCCCCGAATTTGATGTGCCTTGTGAAACTCCAAGAACCCTTTTCCAAAATGCTACCTGTGAATAGTTGCATATGCTTTACTTAAGCCCTTAATTTATCGTAACTCACTTTGTTTCCGTTTCTGGATTATAGCTATTCTACAAATATTATGTCTATGAAAGTCTGTCAAGTAGAGTTTAGGTACCGGAGTTTCTCAAATATTCTATAGTATATCAGAATAAGCTGTTTGAATTGTAGAATACCTCAAAAAATTCTCATTCACTCCATAAAATATGTATGACTTAACCGTGAAGTTAACATTTATCCGACTTGTCATTTTTTACATCCGCGCACCCTATTAGACACCCAGAAATACATTCTCCAAAATTATATGTTTTAATTCATAAGGTTTTGAGACGCGAGTTTCTGATGAAATCACAATATCGAGGCTTTTGGATCGAACGAAATACTTTCTCTATCCCAGGTGAACTAAAATTGGATTTTAGCATTCACATGACCTTCTCTATTCACTCTTCTACAAACTATTCTTAAAAACCACTATTATTCTTTATACTTCCTGTTAATCGGGAGAGTTTTAAGGTTATAGTACGCTAAAGTAATCACTATAAGAGTTTTGACATACATATGGCCACAAGAAAAAACGAATAGGTACTTCCTAGTTGAGAAAAACATAAGTGTTTGAAAATTCAAACCAAATAAACTGAAATATTTCGGAAATGGTAGCTCCACAAGAGCATGTATTTGACCAAAGTATTGTACTCTAACGAGATCCACGTTTTTACTTTCTCTACTACGTAAGGTAGGTAGGGGAAGTTTTGCATCCCACCAAAAAATCAGATATCGATATTTCACCGGAAATACACACACACACACGGACCTTTTAGAAAAAGGTCCGTGTGTGTCTATGTGTTTGTGTGCCTGAGAGCAGCATAACTCAAAAACGAAAATTCGGATAAGCACTAAGCTTGGTATTTAGGTTCAATATGTTTCAAAGATGCGACACCAAGACGTAAAGAAAATACCCTCTACCCCACCCCAGACTGCCCCTAACATGGAACATTTTCCGAAAATTTTCACTTTCTCAAAAGTGACTAACGATTTTTATTAAAATATCATATTTTTAAGATATATTATTCACAATGAAATGCCTTGAATTTTCTGGGAATGTCCCCAAAAGTCCTATTCATTCCGAATGGCTTTTTCATAACTGGTAAACCGTAAAAGATAGACAAAATCTTACTACACAAGGAATGTAGATCTCGCTAAAGCACATAGTTTACGTTATGTACATTTTTTGTCGAGAGAATAATTTCCGAGATATTCCTTGTTATGTATTTTAATTTCCAAATACTTATACTTTTTCTGAAATGGGAATCCGTTATTCGTCTTTTTATGTCCTGGGCATTCAAAGAGAACGGAATGCTCCACATGACAACCAGCTCCTAAAATATTTAATAATCGCTTAAAGTCTACCATATTCCCCTTGCACCTACAAGAAAATTTATAGTTTCTACAAATGTTTATCTCGACTAGCATAAAGTAGATGGAGAATAAACGTTTTTAAAATAATTTTGTGCAAGACCAGAGCAATTCATGTGAGTGTAACACAAGAGTTTTTGAAGAACGTTCGTGTATGTGTGGGACACGAAGATTTTCAAAGAAGTTCCCCCACCCCAGAATAATCTCTACATTGAATATTTTTCCAAAATTTTGATTTTCTCAAAAACGGCTCTAAGGATTTTGATTAAAATATCACATGCTTAAGATATTTTAGGACAAAGAAATCTTATCTTTAATTTTCTGGGAATTCCGCAAAAAACCTTTTCATTCTGAAAGAATTTTTCATAACTGGTTAACGTAAAAGATAGGCAAAGTTTTATTGCATAAATAATGTAGATCTCTTTAAAACACAGTTTTTGCCGGGAGAACTATTTCTGAGATATTCCTTCTTCTCCGTGTGGATTTATCAATACTTATACTTTTCATCAAACAGGAATTCGATATTCGTTTTCTTTTGTCCTGAATATGTAAAGAGAATGGAATGCGCCACATAGCAAAAACTCTTAAAAGATTTGACTATCGCTTAAATACTACTATATTCCCCTTGTATCTACAAGAGTAGAGAAAGTCTTGTGAGGGCAACACATCAGATTTTTTTTGTATAGCAATGCTGTTCACAGATACATACAGACAGGACGATAGCCATGCATACGGATTCTATAAAGGTGCTTTCTTGCAATCAGAGGCACAATACCTAAATGAAAAATGTATATTTAAACCAATAACAAGGAATATCGCGGAAATGGTTATTGACATACAAAAGCTTTTTTTGATATAAATAGTATGGTTTAACGAGATCTGTACGATTTATAAAAAAGGAAGAAAAAATACTGCAGGTTATTCCCTGGAAATTGAAGATACACACTTTATTTGTCATGAAAATATCTTAAACATATTTAATTTTGATAAAGATAGACCCATTTTTGTGAAAATAGAACATACCAAAAAATTGTCTATGCAGTTTTGGCTGAGTGATTACAAACGTGTCACCTTCGATGTATAAAGGGTTTTCCAAAAGGATTACTAGAGTGCTTTATGCTTTGATTAGGAGATTAATATCGAATATCGGTGTTCTAATCGACGGAATACAATTTTCGTTTGTTCCAATAATATCGCGTTACATGAACGGTTGATTGATTTATGTGCGAAATAATAAACCCTTATCGTGTAAAATGCTTTTAATGAACTTCCAGCATCTGATAGAGCCAACTGTCAAATAAACAAACTCTCTGATACAGGAGTTCCTCATCTCAGTTATTCAGTAAATGAATCCCAAAGGTGATAATACCTGTCCAACAGATTAAAACGTGATTTATTAGAGTATTATTGAAACACAGGTGAGAACAGGCATGATCTATTTAGTTTTAGAGTCTAAAATTTCTATAAAGTATAACAGGCTGTGCTCCTTTTATCAAGTGACTATACAGCCGAATACCAGGGCCCAGAATTTCCCTTTCGCTCTCTCCTTAGAGTATGCGGATTTTGATTTCCAATTGACTGTAGGGCAAAGGACGTTAATATAAACGTCAAGAAGAACAGATCAAAGGACAAGAAGCCTCCATCGCTCTTTCGCCATACGTCTGTTCGATAAGCAATGCTTTGAGATCTTGTATGACAAAGATTTTCTCTCTTGGTTCACTGTCGTATTAATCTGTGTAAGACATGGCGCTACATAACGAAAATAAATGCGTGTGCTCTTAAAGTGTGGCTATGAAATGTACAGCACAGTACACAAATAGGTTGGACAGCATAGAAAAGAAAAGTAAAAGTTTGTACAATATTGGATCAACCGAGCAGGATATCTCAGACGTTAACGTCCTTGCCGACCTTCCTGTCCCATGGATTTTTAGGGTTTCCCCAGCTGGCCATGCGAATGCTGGGAAGAACCATTACATCCCCCGAATTTCCTGTCCCTCCATTTCATCTCCATTCTCATTTTACTTCACCTTTCACCTGCTTGGTCTTTTTCAGGGTTGCAAGTTTCGGCCAGAGGCCTCGGCGGGTGCATGGCAGGGGAAAAGGATGCCCAAAGGAAACCTTTGTTCTCCAAAATGCGAGTAGTCTCTGTGTATATCCACAAGTGGTGAGGGGCATAACTAAAATTAATTTAAATCTTATTTATGGACGCACTTTAACTGCTGTGGTCCTTAGTGTTCCGTTCTACCGGATGTATCTTTATTGGTGTCATATATTTTTGGGACGTGCTACTGATATCAAAACAGTAAAAAAGGTTCATACGTACATGGGTCTGAAAATCAACCGTTTCGTTGTTATAGGTCAAAGAAGATGTATTTCATGAGTGAACACACGGATATGCACTACACGTATGGTCGTGCAGACGGCAATGCAGCACGAGCACGTGAACCTTATGCAGAAAGGTACCCTGGTAGGCCGTTACCGTGTGCAAAAACATTCGCACGATTTCACCAACGGTTGAGAGAGAATGGCTTATTTGAGAGTACTAGGGATGTTGGGAGACCAAGAGCGGCACGAGGCATTGAGCTTGAAGAACGAGTTCTTCGTGCTGTGGATGCAGACCCATCACAAAGCACAAGACGTATGGCTGTAAGGGAAATTGTTAGTCATATGACTATCTGGAGAATCCTGCATGAAAATCTTCTGTACCCATATCAATTTCAACGTGTGCAAGGATTAAATGAGGCGGACTTTGAGCCGAGAAGACGTTTCTGTAAGCGAATGTCACAGCAGTGCGCTGTGTTCATCAATTTCCTGGCCTGTATCTTATTCACGGATGAGACTAGTTTTACTCGCGACGGCATCTCCAATTTTCATAACACTCATAACTGGGCATTTGAAAATCCCAATGAAGTACGACGGGACAACCATCAACATATGTTCTCTCTCGACGTTTGGGGTGGAATCATTCATGATCACCTTATTCGTCCCTACTTCTTCCCTCCGCGTCTGAATGACCAAACCTATCTCCAGTTTCTCAAGAAATGAGTTGCATCACTTAACTGATAATGTGCCTCTGAACATTATCCAAGGATGTGATTTTTACACGATGGTACTCCAGCTCATTACACTATGATGGTTCCTAAGTTTTTGAGTGATCGATTTCTGCAAGGATGGAATGGTCGAGGAGGGACCCATTGCATGGTCTGCTGGATCACCTGATTTGAAACCAATGGATTTCTTCTTCTGGGGACATTTGAAGTCCTTGGTTTATGTGACTCCTGTACACGATGTTGACATTTTGAGAGGATGTATCCAAACTGGATTTGACCAAATGCGAAACACGCCAGGAATTTTCAACATAGTACGCCAGAGCATGTAACGCAAGTTTACTGCATGCATTGAAGCAAGAGGAAGCCAATTCGAGCAATTTTTGTAACTTACGATTTCGTGTGTAACTGAAATAAATTATTTTCAGACCCATGTTCATATGAGCTTTTTTTTTTACTGTTTTGATGTCAGGAACACGTTCCCCAAATATATGAGACCAATACAGATACAATATGTATATTGGGCGTGAAAGTGCGGAAATTTTGCTCTGAAGCTTCTTTATCAGGCTTGAGGTTCTTTTATGTGCCGTAAATCTACGACACGGGACCACCGGCTTTACTTACCTTCCGAAGGGAGCCATGTTAAGGATTTTTATGCCCGAAAAAAATCCATCGCCCTCCACTGGGTTTGAGAGGGGCGTTGGCTGCACCAGCTAGCACCTAGGAAGTTCAAATCTGTAAACGGCAGGGACCCTGCCCTCAGCCTGTCGTGCCCTCTGGTCCGTTCGTCCTCTGTCTGTCTCACCCCATCTCTCCCTCCCGGGGCTCCGTGAGAGTCCCAAGCACAAAAGGTTGAGATATTAAGCTCCTCCTCTTCTAGTCCTCCTATATTGCACCAAATACGAAACCAAGAAATAAGACGGGAGTTAATTTTTTTCCATTAGTGAACGCTGACTTTGCAATATACAGATCTGTTGTGGGCATCACCCCCTGTAGCAAGGGATGAAGTAAGGAAACACCTGAGGCTACATTTGAAGGCAGACAGATCACATAGAGGCGCGGAAGTCCCTAATAGTTTCAGGCTCGAGGTCCTCTAACACAGCTGGGGTTACCTAGAGAGCAGATGAACGTCCCATCAACCAATCAGTCCCATAGTCTCCACTGGAAGTACTCCTTTGGCGCAAGCTTCCGTGCCATCTATCCGGCACTACCATACGCCACGAAACCTATAAACACACCTGAAAGATTAGAAGGAAACGTAATTAAAGCGACGTGATGGAAAGTAAATCGTAGTAGATTAGATATCTACCCAATATTCGCCTAACGACCTGGAAAACCACGAGAAACCCAAGATCAGAGTTGCCGACGAAGGGAACCGAACTAGTGACCTCCCGAATGCGTCCCTCACAGGTTACCGCGGAGACATCTTGGTTGGTATACAATAAATTAAATTGATGTGTTCAAAATATTTTAGTAAGAACATAAGGATAGAAATAAACAGAAAGACTATGTAATGTTAAATCCAAATCTGCTCTGAAACACGAAAAGGAAAAATGGACTCTAAGGGACCAAGACAACGCTTAGAAGCAGCAGTAAGAGACATTATGCGATCCACGGTTGGTAAGATAAGAAGGACAGAGTGAGAAATCAAGATATTCGATCTGACTTTGGGGAATTAAATATGATGAAATATTTAACTACCAAAAACAGTGGAAAGATCATGGAATGAGAATACTCCCTTGTAGACTCCCAAATCTTGCCTTATTTTAGAAACCAAAGGGAACAAAAAATCTTGGAGAACCTCATAGATATAGTAACCAACATATCTAAATACTATATATTACCCTCTAACATGTAATTTTGGCCGAAACCTTGAAATGGAGAAATAAGAACTAATAAAATAATTTGATGTGATACATCAAACCTCCTCTATGCTTTATCGTTTATTACTGGTATACAAACTACTCTTACTAAAGCTTATTACTTTCTCTACTACGTGTAGTAAGTAAGGAAAGTATTGTATTCCACACAAAAATTCGATAGCGAGATATAATCGTAAATACATGTTTTGACGTGCCCTGAATCCAAATACAGCATTTTTTGAAATATGTCCCTGTTTGTCTGACTGTGAACAGCATAATTCGAAAAGGAAAGGTCGGATCAAAACAAAACCTGGCATTTAAGTTCAGTACCTTCCAAGGACGCCATACGAGATCTTCAAGAAAAGCCCCAATCCAACTACCCTTTACATGGCACTCTTTCGTAAATTGTGAAGAGGCTATGAAGATTTTGACTAAAATAGCATATATTAAAAATGTTTACATGGCAGATAAAATGTACATCTTGAATTTTCTGGGCATAACCTAGGAAGTCCTCTTCATTCGGAAGGAAGTTTTGTATAATCTGTATAAGTTGTAAACTTTAAGCAATAGACGAAAACGTACTACACAAAAATGTTATAATGCTGTTCAGAGTTGACTTAATTTCCATATTTTGCGAGGGACCTAGTTTGCGGCATTGCGGGAATTGTTTCATAGGGGTTTTGATCTGTTTAATGGCCAGCCAAGCGTGAGGTGAAGAGCTGTAGTGATCGAGCTAAACACCGCAATTCTGTTTCACATTTATGTTAAGATGATTTAAGTTATCTAACTCTCTGCATTAATTAACGAATTTTGTGAACTCATATACCTAATAAAATATGAGGAGAAATTTTTTATGATGGATATGATGACGTGTTTCCCGTGTGAAACATTTGTTAATTAAACCTGGTATAACCAAATTTGACTATTGTGAACAAATGCTTAGGGGACAGTTCTGTTACCTTGTATGGGTTTTGCGTCATCCCATATCCTATATCCAAACACTTCCTTGTTTATGCGCTTCCAATTTGATATTGTGTGTAAGACACAGGATAAAGAGTACAAATGAATCGCGAGAAAAGCTACACAATGTTAAGACAGGAACAATAATCTCACAGGCACAAGGTGCACATATTATATTAGTTTTCAAACCGTATTTTATTGAACTAAAATATACATATACATATAAATACAGTGCCCTATTTCTGATTCCTGGCCGGCTGCTTCGTGGCCCGCTGCTGCCGGCCGAGTTGAATATTCACAGACCCTGAACTCAAGCGCATAGGTTTACATGCATACGATAACCACATACCTTTATCGCAGAAGTTGGAAATGATATCCTTGTGCTACCGCACATCCCTCACACCTCATAGAAATTTCCATTAACACGCATTACTTCTTCTTCTGAAACTGCATTAATTTCTCTTCTGATATTGTCTTTCAGTTCTTCCAACGTATGCGTGTTGTTCTACTTTATTTTTTAAGTTCCTCCATAAATAAAAGTCACATACCGTAAGGTCTGGGGAGTGCGGGGCTATAGTCCTTTATTGATGACCCTATCTTCAAAACTTTTCGCAATTAATTTCAACACAACAGCTAGCAGAATCATGTTGAAAATATGCCTGTGTGCATTCAATATCACACAAATATTCCAGGAATGGTTTGATTATTGTATACCTGTACCTCTGTCCATTAACTGTATCCTCAAAGAATATAGGCCCTATAATTCGGAACGCATTTACAGCACGCCAAGCACTAATTTTCTGGTCATGCAATGGCATTTCGTATACAATATTGGGTTTTTCTGCACTCCAGTATCTGTTGCTTTGTATCGATGCATCGCCATTTAAAGAAAACAATGCTTTGTCTGTGAAAACAATTAACTTTGGGTCCATTGAGCCAGCATTAACTTTACCCGGCACCTAATTGCAGAAATTTACTCTACTCACAGTATCACGTGGTTGCAGTTCCTGAACTACGGTTATCTTATAAGGTTTTAATTTTAAAAGTATAGTGGCTTTCCAAGCAAAGAATTGTGAAACTACTGTGATAACCTACTCAGAGATTTGTCCTATCTCATCGAGTATTTCTCTGTAAAAACACGACGAGTTACTTTGGATTTCTTATCAAGAACAGAACCCGTTTCTTTAGGTCGGTTACAAGACCACGAACTGTCTCTCTGTGAGGCGCGTGGATTCCGGGGAATGTGTATATAAATAACCATGTCACTTGTCTACAAGACTGTTCGCACATAGGAATCATACATAAATATGCGGTGTTCTGAAGTAAAAGCACTTCTTGGCATTATAACATGACTGTCACACTTTAAACCACAAAGAAGAGAATACGAACTCGCGCTAGCATTGGTCGCATATGCACTGACGCGCGGAGTGAAGGGAAAACAACGGGAGCCAGAACCGGTTATAAGCAGTATGTGTACGCAGCTACGTCCATCAAGCTGCCGACCAGGAGTCGAAAACAATGCACTGTAGTAGATGTAATTAAATACTTTCACATTATCAGACTTTTATTCAAATCTCATGAATCACGTATTTTTACGCTAATGGCAGTTAATATTCAAAGAGAGGAATGAAACTGAACGTTTCTATGCTATACATGTAGACATTTGTAGTTCTAATTTTTTACTGCCTATCATCAAAACGGGCTCGAAATGCTCATCAGTCATGCAGACCTATGTTTTGATTGGGCATATTCTATTTGTGAAAATGTATTTTCAAAGACATGATGCGAACACTGATATTGGTCTCGTGCAAAGTCTTTTAAACGAGGAAATGTGTAAAAATCAACCAAATTTAATATTTTGTATTTGTCTTTCAGCACCTCATTTCACTGTATAAAGTGCTTAGTTCTGTTTAATAGCTCAAAATTCATGAATAAATTAATGAAACTAATACAGGCGTACCGTTTATTTCTATTTTTTCTGCCCTATATAATAGGTAGAGAAGGATGTGTGTCTGTGAACAGCATGACTCAAAACCGAAAAGTCCATAAACACTAAATCTGGTATTTAGGTTCAGTACTTTATGCGAAATCAATATTTTAAAGAAAATCCCCACATTTAACTACCCTTTATGTGGAATATTTTTCAAGCTTTTGGTTTTTAAAACATAGTTCCAATGATTTTTATTAAAATACCATATATTATAGATATTTATATGACAAACAGAATGTATATCTTGAATTTTCTGGGAATAGTCTGCGAAGTTCATTTCATTCAGAAGTAATTCTTTTATAACTGGTAAACGTTAAGCGATAGACGAAATCGTACTACTCAAAACATGTGGATGTATTTAAAACACAACTTGTTTAAGTAACAGTTTTGAGTTATCAGCCATTTCCGAGATATCCGTCATTAATGGTTGCAATTGTTCAATACATGTCATTGTTTTAAAGTCCTGCTAAATTTATGTATTTTCTCGCGATTGCTTGGAAACAGTATAACATTTTAAGGCCAGCACATAGCTTCCAGTTCTTTAACATTTGACTGTCGTTATTTCCTTTGGATTTATAACAAAATTTCAATGCAGCTAATTTATGTGGTTTAAAATGAAGTAGATAAAAATAAGCTTTCGTAAGTATAATTTTTATGCCCACTAATGAACGATAGATGGCAGAGAAAGTCATGTCAATGTGATGCATAAGAATTTTATTTATGTGTTATATGTGTGTTTTATTCATATTCTTTAAATTAGGTGTCGGGTTCGGCCCCGGGACACAGTTTCGTAAACCCTACTCTAGAACATAATGGTCTTAATACGAATCCAAACTGTTAACACAGAGTATCCAAAAGTTTCAAATAGGGAACTGACTTTATAAACAACCTATGCATAGCTTCGAGTACAAAGAAAGATATTTCGTAAATGCAAGAGCTCGCAAAAGCCTCTGCTTAAAGCCGATCACTAACTGGAAAGTATATAAAATTAATTCACGACCGTACTTCAAAAATTAATAAGCTTAAATTCTAGGTAAGCGAATTAAAGGCATGGATGCAGAAGAGGTAAGCTTTACAATAAGCCAGGATATCAGCAGCCATTTCAGAATTCGAAGTGAATCTTTCTGTAGCTACAATATGCAGAGTGGTATTAAGGGGCTCTGAACTGTGATTACCGGCGTCCGGAATAAAATATTTGAAAAATGACTCTAAAACTATTAAAAGATGGCATAATAATTATAAAATACTGACGTGTTCCGTTAACATTACCTTATCTACGCTCATTCGTTTATTAGTGAGTATACATACTATTTACGAAAGTTTATTTTCCTATCTACTTCATTTTAATTAAGATAAATCTTTGCAAAAGTAGCTAAATTACACATTTTGTTACAGATACAAAGGGAACAGCGACAGACAAATATTTAAGAACCTAACGATATACGTTGGCCTTAAAATACATATTCTTTCCATGACAGTGCAAAGAACAAAAATAAATAAAATCTGATTATACTATCCCGGCCTCTTGCTTACTACACTAGGACATAATTAAAACTTTATATTTATTCTCACAAAACATTTATATTTTATAGTAAATTAAATTTGTTTCTGATAAAAAAATAGAAACTACACAAGGTCTACAAAATATTAAATAAAATTAAACGGAATAAAGGAGTAGAAATTATTGTATTACAGTAAAGGCATAAACACAGCTTAGTTAGAATTCTTAATTCCATATTTTTCTGCACTTGCCTGAAACCTAATTCTATAAATCATTTTTATAACCTATTTACATTTATATTTAATTTTAAAATGTCCTTAATAGACATTTTAAATTTAAAGTTTTCTTTTTATAATGTTTCATTGTTTTACCAATAATTATTTCATTGATAGTAATTTAATATTTTGTTTAATTTGTATTCATGTGTTATTGGTTTGCTTATTTATTTAAACTGTGTATTAATTTTCCTATTATTATCATCTTTCTTTGCTTATTTTATGTATCAATTTTAAATTTTATCATTATATACTAAACTTTCGCTTCTTTTAATCAAACAATAAATATTCCTTCTTCTCTCTTCTAACACCACATAACCACCCACTTTACCCATCATTTCACATCAGTCCCCTTCTCCATTTTATTCTAACATCAACTCCACCTCCAACTTACTTAAGCTCCAACTCTCCCTCAAGAAACAAGTGAAAATGAAGAGGACTTTAAGGGAATGAAAAGGTATTGAACAATTTGAACGATTAATAACGAATATCACGGAAATGACTGATGCCACAAAAAGGTAATTTGAAGTAAACTATGAGTTTTAAAGTCATCTACCTTTTTTGTTAGTAGGTTTAACATACTCAGACACGTTGACTCCCCATCTCACAGAATAATCTACGGGGCCGGCTAAAGCAACATTCCGAACTGTGGAACTAATGCTGTTGACATAGCCTTTGTCCAACCTTCTCCTGGCTGAGCAAAATACCACCAGCAAGTCACCATCTGCATTACCGGCCAATGTGCTTTAGCACTCCGTCAGCACCCTATACATGGCAGTACAAGTAACTGTGGTGGCGCTATATACAACTCTGACGTAAAATCATATGTTCGGCTGTTGGAGGGACCTCCGGTGCTTAGTGACAAGCTGAAGTAAGAGAAGTCTAAGATCGCCGGTGGTCGAGAAAGGAGCAATTCACTATTGGCTCCAAGGAAGGTCGTCATGCTTACGCCATTTTGAACTTGTCTAAATTCTACTCTGATATTTTTGGCGTAAATAAGATTCTAAATTTAAACATCCAGTACGTTTGCGAACTTTCTTTACCTTTCCGGAACAGAGCGAGAATACTTTGCCCTAAAGGAAAATTGCAAATTCATTTTTACTTGTGTTAATAGTGCAAGAGAGACTAAACGAAATGTTAAATGTACTAAAGCCAGGGTGTTATAAGTAAATGAATTTAAAATGTTCGTCCTATAAAAACACAATGGTGCTTATCTGGCTGCAAGATAACAAACGTTTGTTTTCAATAAATATTTTCTGAATCCTTATATTCAATGATTTTCCTGGTTTGGCAACAAAGTTAAGACATTAGTAACCTCTGTAGACACAAAATTATGGGAAATATTAGAAAATAAAGGAGTACCAATACACTTAATAAATGTAAATAGAAATTTATATGTGAAAACTAAAATTGTAATAGATAATCGAGAACCCATAATAATTCTAAAACGTGTTAGACAAGGTTGCCCAATGTTAACCACACTCTTTAATTTATATTTTGACGACATTATTAGATCATGGAAGCAACAAACAGTAGGAGGGATTAATTTGGTCTCAAGAACAGTAAAGACAATAGTCTTCACAGATGACCAGCTATTAATAGCGAAAAGTGAAGAGGAACTTCAAAGGATGACACAAACTAAATTTAATATAAAAAACATACAGCATGGAAATTTCAACTGAAAAAGCTAAAGTTATGGCATTTAAAGGTACTCACTCGGTGCGGTCTAAAATAATTATAGAAAATAAAAGTATAGAACAAGTATCAATATTTAATTTTCTAGAATGTGAAACAACGTATGGATCTAACAAATAAAATTAGAAAAGACTCAATAATAAAATTGTATAAAGCAATGGCCATCCCCACAGTAACTTATGGGTCTGAAACATGGACAGTGACAACAGAAAATAAAAGAAGGATACAGGCAGTTAAAATGAAATTTCTCAGACCTATAGCAGGATACACAAGACTGGATAAAAAGCCAAACAACGAAATAAGGCAAAAGTTGAAAGTATAAGAGTTAAATAAAGTAATAATAGAATGTAGAACTAACTGGAAACAACACTTAGAAAGAATGTCATTAAATAGGATCCCCGAGCAACATATAACTACAGACCCCAAGGATACAGAAACGCAGGATGACCAAAAAAGAGATGGACACAACAAGATTTTGGAGCCGAAACAGGGTAAATGGCCTGAAACCGTGAAGTAGAAGAAGAGGAAGAAGAACAATATTTGTAATTTCTTACTTTCGTTGTTCATGGTAATAGTACAACTTGAAAGCATTTGTAGCAATAAAAAACGAATGCTACAATACAAGAGTATACAAATTTTCTTCCGAATTAAGAGGGCTTCACAGGTAATTCACAGAAACATCAAGACATACATTTTATTTTAAAAATAAATATCTTATATAGCTAAAATTTTTAATCAATCCATTAAGCCACTTTTGAGAGTCAAAACATTTTCCACATAAAGGATACTTTGGAAGAATGGATTTTCTTGAAAACTTTCTTGTTGTATCTTTGCAATATACTGAACTTAAATGTCAGATTTTGTATTTAGCCGCCATTTTTTTGAGTTATACTGTTCACAGACACACACAACTCATTGATTGTTTTCTAAACATACCCTTTCTTTGAGGGGGGTTCAAGGCGTCTCAAAACCCATATTTCCTGTGAAATCTCGATGGCACCGCGGTAACATATGTGACTCTTCCTCGGAAGGTCCCGGGTACAATCTCCGAAGACCACCCGCTCTGACGCATGGGTTTTTTGTGGTTTCTAGGCAAATGCTGGGGTGCGTTCTTCTCCACCACGATTTTCTTTCCATCATATCCCTTTCATTCCGTTTCCTTTTCATTTTTCAGGTGTGTTTCTAAGTTTCGTGGCGTATGGTGGTGCCGCACAGATGCTTGCACAAAGGAAAGCGAACTCCCAGTGGACAATAAGGAGCTGCTTGATTGGTGGGTCGTTGATCATTCTCTCTCGACGGTTTCAGTGGTGGGACATGACGAGCTTGGAAATGTTATGGACTTCCGCGCGTATCTGTGGTCTATCTGCCAACTTCCTGTGGTTTCTTCAGCTAATCCCTTTCTCCTGGAGGCGGCAGCTGCAATAGATCTGTACAGGTCGCAGCGCACAAGATGTCCCCATTCCTTTGAATCATCTATAGCTATAGGTAAGTAGTAGGGAAAGTAAAAATGTCACCGAAGAGTCATGTCAAGGTTAAGCACTTACATAAAACACGATGGATCAGACGAAAAGTGAAACGCTTCCCCTTCTCCGGCTCCAACGGACAGTTATCACATATATCATGGACAGTCTACACCATACGCCAGTTGTACTGTGTCAAATTTGCCTGGATCAGACAGAAAGTGAAACGCTTACCCATCTCCGGCTCCAACCGGCAGTTGTCACATATATCATAGACAGCCCACGCGCATGCGCCGCGTGTACTGTGTCAAATTGGCCTGGATCAGACGAAAAGTGAAACGCTTTGCCTTCTGCGACCCCAACGGGCAGTTGAGAAGGAAAGAGGGAGCTTTAGCTATCATAAACCCATGATTTCTTTCTTGGAGTACAAATTAAGGGAAATTGATAAATAAAAGAAATATTTCAATTAATTAAGAGAGATTTTCCACATAACTGTTCCTAATCCTGAAATAATAAAATCACCAACAAATGCTAGAGCCTAAGAAGTTTCCTTCTAACCTTCGAGAGTTTCACGCATTTTTTTTTCTTTGAGTCTTTCCTACTAAGACCACATCATGTGGATGCTTATAAGACCGTTAAGATGAACTGTGTAGCATATTGAGCCCAATATCAAACTTAATAGCTGTAAATACCAGGACCTTTACTTTATATGTCACCAATTTAAGAATTAATTACTCAAGTTTCTCAAAATATAAACGAACTCAGGGGGCAATATCCGTTGCTCGCATTCTGGAGGTCCCGATTTCGATCTCAAGCTACCGCCCACTTTGACCCATTGGCCTTTCGTGGTTTCCTCGGGTCGACAGGCGAATTCTGGGGGAAGGTTCATTTTCTGCCACGACTCTCCTCTCTCTCATTTTCTGTACCCGTCATCTTCCTTCTCATCTGTTTGCGATACCGTTGGTTTGGTCTCTCCTCCGAAGGGACTTCGACCTGGGTACTGCGGAGGTTCGGTGGCTCTGGGTGTTATACACATTAAATAAGGAAGCATTATGGACCCCGTCTATCCCTGCGCCCGTCGTCATCCAAATCCATGAGCGCTGCTCTGCTACGGTTTCGGGGGCCACTTCCAATCGTTGGTAACTTTACCTTTACCTGTCTCAAAATTTAGATAATTGAAGCATTTTTGGAAATGTTATCCAACTTTCTTTCGGAACTATAAGAAGTAGTAACCCCGTGCTAAAGAATATATTTTAATTGTTACAGGAGGTGGTTTGTGTTGGCCGCTCGCTCTGTTCCAGTGGCTCCATCTGGTGCTAGTTCTAGCTGGGGACCCCACATCCCACGGTAAGTATCTTAACTTCTGTTTAATAGAGCTCAAAAATATACAGGGATAGAATATGAAAATAATCATAATATTTAATAGGCTAAAGGGTACGTTTCAGATTGTTATGGAAGAAAATGTCTATGACGCAAGAGTATCATTATGCCATTTTAAGTTAATTTTCTAATGCAAAGGGCCTAAAGTAAATGTAAAAGTTGATGGCATATGGACGCTGGCTCTCCCAGAGCGCTGTTGCCAAGTGCAGTAGGCGTGTACCGCAGCGACTTTGTACATCAGAACACATTAAATATCCTTAAAACATTAAAAAATTTCCTTGATGGTGTTAACATATGACACACGTTACATCAATGGAACAGCAACCACTTCAGGGGTGTTCTCTTTGTCTTTTACAAAAGCACTTAATTCTGAGTCGTCACTTTATCCCCTAAGTTAAGGAAACATAGTGCCGTCTCTAACAGTTTATTTGTTGAAATCTTCCTCCTGAAACTATTCTGTAGCCTAAATTGTGAGATCTAGTCGTCTTGAGTTACACTCTCTTTTTTACTTTCTCTACTACGTATAGTGAGTAGGGAAAGTAGTGCATTGCACCCAAAAATCCTATACCGAGATCTCACCGAAAATAAATGTTTTGAGGCCTCCTTAATCCAAGGAGACGTTTTTAGAAAAAAGTTCGTGGGTGTGCCTGTGTGGATGTGTGTGTTTGAACACCATAATTAAAAAATAAAAGTCAGATAACGTGGTAGTATGTTCAGTATCTTTGAAGAAAGGAACTCGAAGATTTTCATGGACATCCCCTCACCTCAAACAACTCTTTAATGGAAAATGTTTCGAAAATTATAATTTTCACAAAAATGGCTCTAATGTTCTGCTTAAAATACCCTATGTTTAAGATATTTTCATCGCAAATGAAATGTATATCCTGAATTTTCTGGGAATATCCCCAAAAGTACTATTCATTCTAAATTACTTTTGCATAACTGGTAAACCGTAAGATATAGATACTTACTAAATTACTTACTTACTTACTAGAATTTTTACTAAATAAAAAGGTGGATGTCACTAAAACACACAATTCATGTCACATAATTTTTTTTTGTTCAGTGAACTATATCCGAAATATTCCTTGCTGTTTGTTTTAATTCTCCAATACTTATAGTTTTTTCTCAAATGGGAAGTCGTTATTCGTTTAAAATGTTATACACCGGGGTGAGGCCAAAAGGTTGTGCAGCTAGATATTAAATTTAGTTCCCGGCATAAACATTGGTGGACATAGACCCAGAGGCAGCGAGAGGACCAGCAACTTAGCTGACAAATTTAAAGCGGACGTGGGATATTCATAACAAAATACACATTTAACACATTGCCTGTGGTTTATTAGAATTGATAAGGTACCGTTACATTATTCACAACATATTACAGACAAGCATTGGAAGGAGATGCCCCACGCACACACACGGCAACACGCATTCCTACACACACATCCACACGGCCTGAAGACACACACAAGACTGCCGCTACTGTTGACGCCACCAGACTGAGGAGGTGGGGAGGGAAATGCCACGTCGGACGGAAATTCAAACCGCCAATTAAAATGATGTGTCCGACGTTACAATGCACACACATACACTACAATATATATCCTGGACATGCAAAGAGAATGGAATGCGCCACATAGCAACCAGCTCTTAAAGGATTTGACTATCGCTTAAAGCCTACCATATTCCCCTTGCATCTACAAGAAAATTAGCACTACGATAGCTACTGCAAATTTTTATGTCGATTAACATGAATTAGATGGAGAATAACCGTTTGTAAATATAGTTTATACAAGAGGAGAGAAACACATTAGATTTTTTAAAAGCGGATTGCTATGTGAGGGCTTTTCTCTTTGCATGAACACTAGAAAAACACGAATGCGATTTACCACTTGAAATAGAGTATTATATTTCGAAAAATAAGTGGTTTGTACTACAAGTACTGCAAGGGTAGTTTGTGGTCGGAGAATTTTCTTGAAAATCTTCAGCTAGTATCGTTGAAAGATACTGAGCTTAAATCCTAAGTTTGGTAGTGTATCAGACTTTTTGTTTTTGTATTATCTGTTTACAGTCAGACAGTACTACATACACATGGATGTTTTTTAAAGTGCATTTTTCAGATTCAGAGGCGCTCAAAATATACATTTCCTGTAAATCTCGGTATCGAATTTTTGGGTGGAATGCCTCTACCTACTATGTACGTGGTAATGAAAGTAACTAGCTTTTGTAAAAATAGTTTGTAGAAGAGGGAGCAGAAATCCCCGGGTTAACACAGTGAACAATTTGCAATAATTTATCTATTTCACTGTAATGTACTAATTTGTGCATGGGATACAAATTTCTCTCTTTGTTTGTTCACGTAGAACTTGTATTTGGTTCAGTCACTTTCAATACGCTGTATGATCATACATGTTTCTTCCACGAACTCTTAGTTGCTGTGAGGCGTGAAGTAAAACAGATGTTATTGATAGCTGGCTGCTGAAATACTTAGGAGAGAATAACTCTATAGAAGCATACACAGTTTATATGCGTGCATTTATTGATGTGATATCTCAGTGAGCTCACTACAGAAGGAAATAACTAATTAATTTTCCGAGAGAACGACTTCTGTCGCTGTATTTTGAAATGTTTTGTTTAAATAGGGACATGCATACACTCATGTTGAAGTTATAATGGAACATTGCAAAACACAATGCTTTTCATTGTCAGGAGTGGAATAAGGGATGTTTGGGGTGTATAAAGGTGGGCGCTCAAAGAGGCACATCCACCAAGTGTCACGATCAGGTGGGGAATGAAAGGATGGGGTTGGTAGGGCTGAAAACAGTGCCTCCAGCAAGTATGTCACGGACATATTTGAAGGGGTATCTCAGGGAGTGTAGAGGGTGAGACTAGGCACTATCATACTGCAACTGAACCGGGCACCTCCTACATACCTGCCTTTGAACTCAAGGGGTTCGAACCTACGAACCCAAAGCACTCGCTGACCACGAAAGGAAACCCGGTAAGGGGTATTTAAGGGTTTCATGATGTGGGAAGGACACAGGTATAATCAAGGGAGTTCTAAACTGTCACACAGCACCAAACTCTACATTAAAAATATATATTTCAAGGATGGCGTGAGGCCGGTAGAGGGAGTTACAAATATCTAAATAAAGCTTACTTTACCTACGTGAAGGGTGATGATGCTGGTGCTTAGCTGTTCGTAGTTATCGTTTCTTAAAGTAACAATTTTGGACCACGTGGTTATTCAAGAAGACGATCGACATGGAATCGGGTAGCGACACGGTCCAACATCGCCCATAAGGTATAGGATCATGGTTTATATACAAAACCTATCTAGACGCACCAATACGTCATTATTTGGTTGAATGTCCTCGCTGCAACTTAGCTATTTTCCGGACAACGGCTCGGGTTTAATGCCATCTGGCGCAGCACCTTCCATATCTCGCCACTTGACTAGTGTATGATAGCATCAAGTTTCAGTTTTAACAATTTAGAATTGTACAGTCTAAAACTAAACACTGATATTAAAATAACGTTAACACCAGATACACCGTGACATCATCTTTGCAGAGTTTGCTTGTAACTTAGCTTCTTCTGAAAATTTCTCCTAACCCATTTTTTAGAAAGGGGGGACATAACCCGACAGGACAAACAATTGTAAATAGTAGGAACTAATAGGTAAAATAGGAATAAATAGTAACGTAATGAATATTTGAAATAACTTTATTGTGAAATAAGTTGTATCACAAACTGTAATCATCAAGTAGGTGACCTAGCAGCAGGGGTAAAAGTGTACCACCATACACACGTTAATGCACACAGGTTTAGGCAAAACAGCAGCAACAGAGAGAGAGAGAGAGAGAGAGAGAGGAGGGGGTCCGCAGTGAGACAAAAACAAGATAGGAGTAGATCTCCTGGAATGTCAGGGGAGTTGAAAAAAGAGTCAAATGATAGAAAGAGAAAGCAGAGTGGTGAGACAGAGATATTGGGTTTTATCAGAATAGTGAAACAGAAGCTTGACTTCTAAATTGCATAAAACACGATAGGAATGGTGGTTACATAAAAAAGGCGTCATAGTAGGGGGGTAATAGAAAGGGGAATTTACCCCAGATTCATTTACCCCATTGATTCTCATCAACACATCTTATGTGAAATAAGACGGAAGATTGTGCATATGCGTGGGTGGGTGACACATTTAGTTAGGTCCACGGCATAAACTAAAGTAGCAGGAAGATATAATTCACAGTTTTTATTATTATCAAACAGGGGAAACAGTTACTAGCCACTGCTATAGGTATTGTATTATAATAAATTAAGCTATTTAAGGGAATTACGTTTATTAATTGCCATCAAGCACAATATCCCGAGATTCACCAAAGATAAGTACCTAGGCATTTCTTCTCAGCTCAACGCCTGGCAGCCCAGTCAGAGGACATCAGGAAACTTGAGACAGCATCCAGGTGAGATAGCATGTGTCTTTTTCTTTAGTCCGACTCAACATCTTCCCGCCACACTTTCCAAATTATTTCGGGGACTGTTAGTCCATACAGAATTAATTAGACACCTCCATTTATATTCTAACCATAATAAGTTACTTTCTTCTAAATTCAACATCCTAAACCAGTATTCATTAACGAGACTTTGGATGAAGATGGAGACTCGAAACTAGGGTTCTGTCAAGAATGATATTTTCCAGAAGGATAGCCTTGATTGGGACTTCACTTCGATATTCTAGATATTCATCCTGACCCTGCGGAGAAAACAGAACACGGCTCACATTTTGGTGTTTAGCTGTAGGTTTTGCCAAATATATGCAACATATCCAGGACGTTAATGACAGTGCTTGTACTTTATGGTAGATTTTAAGGAATGCACCTAATCTACAAAGTATAAGAGCTTAGTAAAATCCCTCGGTCTACGGACTGCACGAGTATTGAGAAGAGATAGATTGCCCCACTCTACTTGTCTTTTGTCTTTAATACTGAGTTATCCAATGAGGTGTTTTAAAGAAGAAGTGGGCTGATACGCGGGAAACAACTGTCATGTCACTGTTGTGAACGCAGCAATTTTATAGTGTAGAAACATTTAATAGGTTCTTGTTTATTCGTGATAACTTAAAAAGCAAAATACTTATTCCAGTTCTGTAAGAGATATGTGAAAGAGCACAGCTTTGACATATTATGATGTGTGATTGGTCTTCTTGTAAAAATACGAAAGCCGCTAGTTTTCTATCTAAAGCTTCAATTGAAATAGTTTTTATTAATTAAAATTGATGTAGGATTGTAGCTGCTACGTATGGAAAGTCAGTTTGAAGAAGAAAAATTATATTTCGACTGTTGGGGAGCCGAACTTGAAATAGTAGCAACCGCAAGTATGGTAAAAGTTTTCCGGTAGGCTTCGTCCCAAGTTTAAAAATATTAACTTTGTAATTTTACTGTTTCTTTAAATATTATATATTTATGTTTGCCTCGGCTGTGTCAGTATTTATATTTCTTTAGAGACATGAATGCCTTAGCAGGGAGTGGTGCGACCGAAGAATATAGGCTTACACAGATTATAATTTTATTTCACTTCTTTTATTAATGCTTGGCACAATTTAAATAACACTTCACTGATGTAGAGAGAGCGAGAGAGAGAGAGCTGTGAGATTTTTTTATTAATTACTTGCACTTTTTAATACGTAGACTATTTTTGTCTCACACAAAATAGGTATTAAATTTCTCGAGGATGCATCTCACGTCCGGTTAGAAACACTGTCTATAAGCAACTGGAAAATGAGTTTGTAAATTGTTCTCCATTTTAGTTTATGATTGGCTAATCAATCAGTGAAAATCTCTTTTCCTTGAGCAGACGGATACGGGAGTGAAGGCTATGATACTCTAACAAGTGTGAATTAACTTCTTGAATATATCCCATGATATTATCGCATGTATGTAAAATGCTATCGTTAGTTATATGCAAACGTTTTTTTTTTCACACCCGCTTGCACCATGCTCTTTGCGTGGTCTGTCACAGAAATCAACAAACACAGCATTTTTGTTGCGATGTTTTGTGTCTTTAGTACTGCCTCTACAGTTGGATAGTTACAACAGTGGTGTGATAAACGATTTTGTGAGAATAAAATAAATCACGGACTAGGTGAAATTATGGCGTGTGGTGCTTAAGCAACGACTCAAAGGTATACCCGCCCGAGGCAATTAGAGATGGAGAATACATGACCAGATGAGTTACCCCTCACAAGGTTTTTCTAAGTTGCTGAACTACTCTAAGAGTTCTATAGGTACAAGGAATTGAGATCCAGATACAGATTTGATAAAAAGATGCGCTGAAGGTTCTGCTTGTTTTTGCAAACATCTTGATGAAAGAAACGTCATGAAAATTACGAGCGCAGTCCCAAAAGTACCCGACCTGACGTATAGTTTGCGGTTGTTGTTTCAAACAAGTGATTATGGTAGAAAGTACCAACCTTATAAAGCTTAAGTTTGAAGTTTGACAATGCCACATACTTTAGTAATTGTTTGGCAACCATCAATAGTGAACGCTGTTGGCAAACTTGTAAACATTGATAAAAATGGTCATCGTTATGTGATAAGATACTTTCATTCGGAAGGGCTTAGTCCAAATAATACTAAAGCTGAGATAGATTATACCCTGGCGGAGTCTGCTCCTTCGTTTACAACTGTAAAATATTGGGTGGCAAAGTTTAAGCGAGGCCGTACGAGTTGCTAAGACGAACATCACAGTGGTCGAACAAATGAGGTCAGAAATTGTGAAGAGAATCCACAAAATGGTATTGGATGACCGTCAAATGAAAGTGCTCGAGCTAGCAGACATCAAAAAGTGCCGTGCATTGTATACTGACTGAAAATTTGAACATGAGAAACCTGTGCACATGATGGTGCCGCGTTTACTCACAATGGAACAAAAGCAGCCTCGTGAGGATGTTTCAGTCGAGTTTTGGGGGATATTTCGCTGCAACAAAACCGATTTTTTGCGTCGATTCATAAAATCGAATGAACATGGGTCCATCAGTTCACGCCTGAGACGAAGGAACAGTCAAAACAGTGGATTGACGGGAGATAATCAGCTCCAAGGAAGGCAAAGACAGTTCTATCTGCAGGCAACGACATGGCGTCAGTTTTTTGGGTTGCGGGTGGGATAATTTTCATTCATTATTTTCAAAAAGGAAAAGCAAATAATGGCGAGTATTATGCAAACTTATTGAAACGTTTGGGCTATTAATTCAAACAAAAACGGCAGCATTTAGCGAAAAAGAACGTTCTGTTTCATCAAGACAATGCACTAGTTCACACATCCATTATCGCCACGGCCAAAACCAATGAGTTAAAGTTCGATATGCACCCAATTCGCCAGAAAACCCCTGTTATTATTTTCTGTTTCCAAAGTGGTAAAAGATTTGTCAAAGTGAAGTTGTGGTGTCTATAGTAGATTTGCTGCAGTATTATGCAATGAGGAGTTCGTTTATCGTATATTACTTTAGAATAAATCGTTGTCTCACTCGATTATCAGACATTTTAAGAAAGAGTTGAGGTTGTGGTGTATCTGTGGGACTTTTTTGCGCACAATGAGACGTGCAACAAAAATATTTGGCTGAAAACATTAATTCCAAACTTAAGGAGATTTCTCTTTAAAAGTTTTCGCGTTAAAACCAAGCAATTTTGAGTATAAATATATAGTTATCTCAATATCGCCATACCCATTGAAATCCATGTTTGCTTTCTCGTGTATAGATATGTTGTAATAAAGGCATGTTTTGCATGAAATTTTGAATGCAGAATGCCGGTAATTTCCGCCTATTGGTAGGGACTTATACCAGGTGACTCACCCAAAGCGTTCTTCATTGCAGTTAGTTTATACCGGATAATGTGGCTGCCGAAAGGATTGCCTAACCGGAACTGTAAAGGGGTCTCCATACCGACAAAGAGGAAACCTTACTAAACGCAATACCAAAGCTTGAACTGGTTCCTAGCTCAATCGTTGGAAAACCTGCTGTGTGAGGTGTACCGTGTTGGATTTCAGGATAGGCTCGAGAAAAGCTTCTATATAACAACGGTATTCAAGGGCTGGTGTTTGTGTTTGCTTGTGTGTGTTTTTTGGTTATTAATTTAGTAACCAAGCCATTTAACAAGAACTAGGATTACCTCCGAAGTAAACCATGAATACATGTGCCAAGCATATAGATTATCTGAAAGATGTATTAGTCAACACAAATGGCACCAATTAATACCATTAGCAACATTAAATACATGCTGTCATTCTTTGATCATAAAAAATAGCAATGAGTATAAATATAGAATGCAGTACCATAATTTAACACTCCAGTGAGCCAGGATGTGAGGTGCTCAATAATGGAGGTTATGTGTGAAATCGTTGGCGAAATAACATTCATTTACCGGTAAAACCTACCTGATGAAAGTCGGATTTTCGTTCATTTTATATGAGTCTTCTATAAAAAGAAATCGGATTTTGGAAATCGTTTCCATATTAAATTAAATTGAGTTTTATTTAACTGTTTAACTGCTGTGGGCTGTGGTCCTTAGCGTCCCATTCTATGTTGGGCGTGAAAGACCAGTAGTTCTTTTCAGAGGCCTCTTTATCGGAATTGAGGTTCTTTTACGTTCCGTAAATCTACGACACGGGACCACCGGCTTTATTTCTCTTCCGAAGGAAGCCTTGCTAAGGATTTTTATGGCGAAAAAATTCATCGCCATCAGCCGGGTTTGAACCCTCGACCTTAGGAACTACAGTATAATTGCAGCTTATAGGAATGCCGTTCTCGTTCCTTAAAATCCGTTGCGTTGAAGTTCTCAAAACCCCCAGGTCAGTTGCAGTTCTTCCTTGCCCTAATTATGATAAAAATATTAATGTTTAGGAATAAATAAATAATAAGACAAATATTACTAAAAATAGCAAAATAATAAACTTATTGACACTGTATCGTAACTAATACATTATTTCAGATTAAACTTGTGTATCTTGTATGGTGTTTTGCTAAAATAGTTTTCCGGGAGGGTCGTAGTTAGGCTTTTCCACATATGTTATATCTAGAGTGTTCTGTCAGCTCTTAATCGCATGTCTGTATGTCCAAAAACCTGTTCAGAGGAAAGATGTTGAACACAGGCTTCGAGACTCAGCTGGATTGCGCGAGTTTCCCCATATGTGTAGTTGTCATTGGTAAACATTTCAGCTTTACCTGTTTGAATGACCTACCTGTTGCAATATTATGATTATGTAACCCTATCGGACTACGTATTATATTGAAAGCAGAACATGCCAAGCTCTACTGTAATAGACAGTCCGCCAAATTTTACAAAAATACTTTTGGTTGATAAAATATTTACACCTAATTTTTTTGTATAATTATTATTTTTCATTGTAAACAGCTAAAAATAAATAAATTATATTAATTAAAAAATAAAACGATCGAACTGTAAGCAGACGACCACACGACCATATTATTACGAAACCAGTAACTAAACCTATACAGAGGGCAGCACACATCAATGACCTTTCGCTTGTACCTGCACTTTCCCTTTGAACAGACGTACGTGGCAAACTTTTTTGTACTCACATTTGCGGGAAACATAAAACTGCAGAGAACGCTTTGCATGGGTTGCCTGGTACATAATCCAAGAGAGGTGAAGTACTTAGAAGAAAATAAAGGTACAAATGGAATATTTCCTGTTTAAAATCATAGATTACATGTTATGGTTGCTGTAGAAGAAGGTATTGTAGGTCACTTGGAGAAAGTAACATCAATTGTATAGCAAGATTTTTCTCAATGAAAGGTTTGGTATGAACCCTCTTTGCACAGTATGATAATACAGATGTTTAGTCAAAGTTTTAGAACGCATTAATAGACTTGTTTGTTATTTTGATATTATGTTGACCTTTAAAAGTAAAATAAACGGTATTTATACCTATTTATATTATAATATTAATTTATGTCAGTATTCTTGTAGTGAGCTTTTAAGAACAAAGGATTAAATTCATTCAACTGTAGACAAATGTAACCCGGTAATCATCCATGCATGTCATCATGCCTTTGGACTTTGAATGAATGGCCAGTCCATTTCGTCTTGCTTTAGCAATCATGAATCGCCTCCATTAAAAGGCCATACATTAAGTTTACAAAAGGTTTTAATTCAACAATATGCTGCCTTATTACAGAGTAAATTGCTCAATGCGGGGATACTTTGAAACACACACAGATTTGTGTTATCATTTTCTGAAAAATTTCGTGCAATTTTTCAAGAAACTGTAAAGTTTCCTACGCTGTGCGTTTCTATTAGTAAGAATTACTGCCATTTACGTTATACTTCTATCTATAATCAATATAAAACATCTTATGTGTTCTACTTACATGACTTTCTCTATTCTTGCATAAACTATTTTTACAAACGCTTACTCTCCATCTACTTCATGTTAATCGAGATAAACGTTCGCAGAAGTATCTCGCATATGGTTCACTCGACAAAAAAGATATATGTGACATAAATTGTATGTTTTGATGAGATTAACGCTTTTTGTGGAGAAAACGTATGTCTATCTCTTACGGTTTACCAGTTATGCAAAAGTCATTCAGAATGAAGAGCACTTTTGGGAGCATTCTCAGGAAATTCAAGATATACGTTTCATTTGACATAAAAATATTTAAACATACAATATTTTAATAAAAATCATTACAGCCATTTTTGAAAAAAATAAGCATTTTCGAAAAATGTTCCATGTAAAGAGTAGTCTGGGGGAGTTTCTTGAAAATCTTCGTGTCACATCCTTGAAGGCCACTTAACTCAAATACCAAGTTTGGTATTCATCCGCATTTTTGTTTTTGAGTTATGCCGTTCACAGACACACACACGGACATTTTACCAAAGATGCCTTATCAAAACATATATTTCCGGTGAAATCATGGAATCGAATTTTTGGGTGGAATACAATACTTTCTCTACTTACTATACGTAGTAGAGGAAGTAAAAAGGTGCACAATACAACAGTATACCTCTAACCTAATCTGAACTGACAAGCTTTTCCTATAAACACGTGTTAATGAACGTCTCGAGGTTGGAGGGGAGAAGCATTATACCGAAACCTTCCCTATTGTAATCCTGGGTTAATTTTAGAACTACATGAACTGATTTTATTGTTAAAGAAGGCCAGTTAATCCTTCCTTTACATTTGCACTTGGTAGACATAGCACTTCCCCGTGTACTATATCTATGATCATTACTTTTCTACTAGTATAGTAAGTAGGGGAAGTATTGCATTCCCCCAAAAATTCTATAATAAAATTTCACCGGAAATACATATTTTCAGGCCCGTTGAAACCAAGTAAAATTTTTTTTAAAACATGTCCGTGTGTGTGTGTGTCTGCCTGCGTGTCTGAATAGCATAATTAAAAAACGAAAAGTCAGATAAATACCAAACTTGGAACATGTTTCGTAAATTTTTATTTTCTAACGCATGGCTCTAACGATTTTGTTTAAAATACCGTGTATGAAGAATATTTACATGAAAAATAAAATGTGTATCTGGAAGTTTTGGGGTATTATCCTATGAAGTCCACTTAATTCGGAAGGAGTTTTGTATAATATGCATGAATGGTAAACATTAAGCGATAGATGAAAACGTACCACACAGAGAATTTAGATTTCTTTTAAATGCACAATTTATTTCAAGTAAGCTTCTTGTGGCATAAGCCGTTTCTGAGACATCCGTTATTAAAGGTTCGAATTGTTCATTTCTTGGCCATTCTCTTAAAGCCCTTTCAACATTCAATTGTTTCTCATGATGTCATCGAAACAGTGTGGTATTTTAAGACCAACATATATCGCCCAGTTCTTAAACACTTGACTATCGCTGTTCCCTTTGTTTCTGAAACGAAATGTGTAATGCAGTTATTCCTGCAAAAGTTTATTTGGATTAATGTATACTAGATAGAAAAATAAGCTTTAGTAGGAATATACTGTACACACATTAATAAACTGCAGAGGGTAGAGAAGGTCATGTGAATGTATCACATCAGAAAGTTCAATGTGTCACGTAAAATATCTTAAACATATAACATTTTAATCCAAATCGTTAGTGACATTTTAAGAACCCCCCCAAAAAAAACAGAAATAAATAAATCTACAATATTTCTGCATGCTTTAGTGACTCTGCTAGCAACGCTTATGCAATTTCGTGATGGCTGAAACCAGCTACCTAGAGATGACTTTATCATATAAGCATAAACATCTGTAACTCGATTTAAGCTTGAAGTATTTGATTATAGTTATATTCCCGGTGAATTTAATAAATGTACTTAAATATAAAATATTAAAATTGTATGTTACCAGACGAGAGGGAACCTTTAACCTTTGAAGTCCGGTTCTGAGCAACAGGCTGCGTGGGATGTACAATATTCAGTTTTAACAGTCATGAGGGGAAATAAAGCTAGAAAAGAATTGACAGCTCCGAGCGACCTGGGGTGGAAGCGAGCAGCGTGGTAACATGTTAAAACTTGACAACACGCCTTTTGCTGCTTGCTCGCTGCCAGACCGAATAATAGGCCACCGGAATTATTAGTAGTACAAAATAAATATTGAAATAAGGTACTTTTTACTCGCCTGCACTTGACCGGTAGCGCCTGTAGGCCGTATTCGGACGTCCAGGTTCGGCCCCCGGCGACTGCCAACTCTAAACCATGGTATTTGGTATATTTTAACGTTGGAACTATCGGCGATGGAGCTTCGAGCAGCGTAGCAGGGAAAAAGGATGCTCTCTGTGAACTTTCTCCGTCCCACGGCCTTCGGCAGGTTGCCGGGGTATAAGGACCAGCCCGAGGGGAGCGTTGGACCCTGTATGGAACGAACCCATGTCTGCCTGTCCGCCGTCACTCACGGTGTCTCCTTCACCTCATCCATTTCTTCCTGGGGTGCCCCCTCGTGGGGCGTCGGCATAATATCCTCATTCCTGGATCGGTGACGAATCCCCTCCGCTTTCCAACCCAATCATCTACCTGCCATTTGATAAGTGCTAAAAACATTGGTGTCACGATAAGGCGATATAAGTTCTGAATAACAGCTTTTGAGAATGATGCTTTCGGAGATTACCTAAAAGAACCTTTTACTTTCTCGACCACGTATATAGTAGACAAAGCCTTATGGTATTTTACCCAAAATTTTGATGTGGAAATTTTACAGGAAATGTGCTTTAGGGCCGATTAATGTAATTAGAAAATACTTTTATAACAATTTTCTCGGTTGTGTGAAAATTATAATTGAAAAAAGTCAAATAAATAAAAAACTAATTATAAGATCAGCATTTCACAAAGTTATGACACAAAGATTTAAAAAACAAGTTTTTCACACGAAAACCAATCCTTATTTGTTGTTTTATCAAAAAAGTGCCCAAGGATTTTGATTAAAGTACCACATGGTTAACATATTTTGAATTACAAAAAGTATGTTTTGCATTCACATGAAATTTTCCACCCTACATCGCTTATTGATTGTTACATATGCTATTCTTACAAAATTATCCTTTACTATCGATTTCACTTTAATCGAGATAAACCTTTCCAGTAATATCTACATTTCACACTTCCTTGTAGATACAAAAGCGAATAGGGATAGACAAATGTTTTACACTGAACGCTATATACTGGCCTTAAAAATTCCATACTTTTTGTTTGACATCACAAGAAACAATTGAAAATCAAATAGGACTTTAAAAGAAATGATAAGTATTAAACATTCGAACCATTTGCGAAGCAACGGATATCTCTGAAATGGTTGACGGCACAGAAAAGTTATTTGAAATAAACTGCGTGTTCTAAAGAGATATACATATATTTTTGTTGATTCGTTTTTATCTACTGCATAACGCTTACCAATTGTAAAAGTCGTCCTAGAAAATTCCAAATTTACATTTTATTTCTCTGCAAATATCTTTAATATATGGAATTTTAATAAAAATCGTTAAATCTACTTTTAGAATATAAGTAACTTCGAAAATTTTTTTTGTAAAGGGTAGTTGTAGTTTAAGGTAGTTTCTGGAAAATCGTTGCATCGCATCTTTGGAAGATAATAAACGTAAATACCAAGTTTGGTATTTGTACGACTTTTCGTTTTTGAGTTACACGTTTTACAGACGCACATACACGATCATTTTTTTAAATTTTTTGGGGTGGATTTAGGGGTCTCGAAGTATATACTCGTATTTGGGGTCAAATATTGGTATGGAATATTTGGGTGGAATGCAAAACCTTCACTACCTACTATGCATGTACGTAGTAGAGAAAGTAAAAATATATCTGCAATAGGCTGGGAAGTTGCAAAATGTAGGTCTCAAAACTTATCTCATCAGAAACCACATACGCTTTTGTTGGTTATATTACCATTTTTGAGATATTTGATATCTTAATACTTTTCCAATAAGTCGTCATTCGCTTGTTTTTTCTCGTGGTTATACCCAGAGAACTTCAAAGACAATACATACCGACCCCTTTTAAAGGATTTAAGGATAAGGCCTTTCAACAAGAGTGTCCTGTCTTTAACATGTGATAGCTGCCGTTGTTATTGAGTTACAGCAGTCATTTTTTATGTGGTTACAGTTGTTATTGACAAATAGCAACGCGGAGAAATTGTGAAAATTTATTATCGCCAACCTTCCGTGTATTGCGTGAAGTTTACGGTGTGCATAATCCTCCCTGCGAGAGAACGATTCGGTGTTTGATCGATAAATTTGAAATAAGTGGTTCTGTCAGTGATCAAAGAACGCCTGTACGTAATTGACGTAAGTGTTTCAACGAAAACATAAGCGCCGTTCGTGACAATGTACGCGAGAACGAAAACAAATCAATTGCTCGTCGAGCGCAAGAATTGGGGTTTTCGCCGACCACAACTGAACTTCTGCATCTGGACTTGAAGTTTCACGGTAACAAAATGGTGTTAGCTCAAGAACTAAAGCCCAACGACCATAGGTTGCTCCGCATATTCGCTGATTGGGCTATGGAGCAATTGGAAACTGACCCGGATTTTTGTCGAAAAATCATCTTCAACGAAGAAGCCCACTTTTGGATGGATGGTTGTGTTAACAAACAAAATTGCCGTTATTGGAGCAATCAAACTCCAATTCAGATTCAAGAACGACCACTTCATCCCCAAAAGGTTACTGTGTGGTGTGGAGTTTGGTATGGTGGAATAACTGGTCCATATTTTCTCCAAGATGAAGATGGAGAAGCTCTAACTGTCAATAGAGATAGATATCGGGCTCTTATAAGGGGCTGTTTTTGGCATCAATTGGATGGTATGGATCTCAGAAACATCTGGTTCCAGTAAGATGGTGCCACATGTGATACTGCTCTTGAAGCAAATCTTTTGAAGGAGAAGTTCAGAGGTTTCATCATTTCCCGTGGTGGTGATGTTAACCGGCCCCCGAGGTCATGTGATTTAACGCCGTTGTATTACTTTTGTGGGGTTATGTTAAATCTCGAGGTTATGTCAACAAGCCAGAAACAGTAAATGATCTTATGAATAACATCACGCGTGTTATTCGTGAAGTTGGGCCTAATTTACGTTCTTCTGATATTGAAAATTGGGTCAACCGTATACGCGCAATCCAACGAAGTCGGTGGTGACCTAACTGATGTTCTCTTCCACGCGTAATGACATTAATTATGTTCCAAAAAAAAAGAAATATACCTCTATCATTCATAGAACGTGTTTTATTTAAGTTGAAAGTTAGTTCACTCTTGTTGAAAGACCATATATTTATTAGGTGTACTTTACTCCCCTTGCGCCTACAACAAAATGCGTTATAAGTATAGGTGTAGAATATACAACGGGGACACCTAGCGCATTGCGACCTAGAGTGAGCTATTGTAGCGATGAGGTGAAGGAACCATAGGAGCCTACATGACACAGAGACCTTAAAAATCCCAAGCTCGCAGACCCGTCTTGCTGCTGGAGTGGGCGATGAACGACACATCACTCAAGCATCTCTCTGGTATCCAAGGACGCGTCATCTCTCCGTCATCGCCATAAATCACGAAACCTGGAACTACAGCTGAAAGATGAGAAGGAACCGAAGTGAAATCGAGGTAGAAGAGAAACCGCCCCAACATTCCCCTGCCCACCACGAGGAAACCAAGAAAAGGATCAGATTGGGCGGTCGCTGCGGGTTACACACGTTACCGCGGCGCACCTCGTTCGGTGAAATGTGTAACAAAACGACTTCTGCAAATGTTTATCTCCATTAATATGAAGCAGATAGAGGAATAAGGCTTTGTAAGAACAGTTTTCAGAAGAGTGAGGAGAGAATGTCATGTTAATTTAACGCTTTTCTTAAACACTGCAGCGCAAACACTGCCTACTGTAATAGATGAAGTATCGTTGCAGATCCGAATATAACTGTGTAGAACCAACAAGATAGGTTACCACCTCATTCATCATGGACCTAATAATACTTATTTGAGGAACCAGGAATGGGAGACTGGAAAGGTAGAATTAGAAAAACTTCAATGCTGAGAAAGATATTATTACGTTGTTATTTTAGCACCACGTATGGACGTCAATTTGAAAAGCAATGTTGTATTGAAGGAGTTGTATTATATTTCAGCTGTTGGGGAGCCGAACTTGTAGTAGTTGCAACCGCATGTATAGTAAAAAGTTTCCGGTAGCTTTCGCCCCAAATGTATTTTTACTGTTTCTTTAAATATTATATTTATGTTTGCCTCGGCTGCGTCAGTATTATTGATAGAGACACGTTTCTCTTAGGCAGGGTTGTGATATGACAAGAATGTAGGCTTACACAGATTTTTAGTTTTAATTCACTCCTTTTTTATTAATCCTTAACACAAATTAAATAGCACTTCACTGATATCGAGAGCTGTGAAATTCTTTTATTTAATACTTGCACTTTTTAACACGTATACTATTTTCGTCTCACACGAATACATCATTAATTTCTCGAAGACACATCTCGCATCTGGATATGAGCACTGTTTAGAAGAAACAGTCTGGTTATGAGCGCTGTTTGGAGGCAACTGAATTGATTTCAACCGTCTAAACTTGTAAATTTCTGTATTCCATGTCTCTGATTGGCTATTCCTACTCCAATAGAATACTTGCATTTAACTAAAGCTTTCTCTGGTTGTTGATTGGTTGTTTTTAAACTGTCTCAAAATTACATTTTTGCTGCTCTAATAATGACTAGTAGTATTTAAACTTCCTTACTCATTATTGACTCAAGGTTACCTCATTGTTAGCAACTATAAACTTATTATGCTCACAGCTCCTACATTATTAAATTACGTAATATATTCACATAACATATATTACACATGGATACAATAATATAAGCATATGCAATGACTGTTACATACATTTCAGAAATTATTACATACACATATTGCTTCAAGGCGATCTATTATTGAATTACATATTATATAATTTAATTGAAATTATTCAAGTGTTAAAAATACTGCCTCAATGCCATAGCTGGCGTTTGAACCACGAATCTTCCGATTTCCGTCCGGTTTTTCTAATCAACAGATCTACTACGGTAACATGCTAGCATGACATAAAATGCCCCTATAAACCACAAGGAAATCTCAAATTCTTCAAGGCTTGTAGACTTTCAGCCGGTGTTGATACTATTTATATTCCCTGATTTGTAGGTCATGGTCGACGTTTCATCTACTGCAGTAAACATTTTCAGTGGCACATATTCGACCACGCCACAGCCACTGAAAATGTCTATTCCTTTATTTGGTTTAACTAGATTTGAAATTCATTTTGAAATGACATACCTTAATGGCGACTTACAGTGTCGTTTAAGTAAGGATTTTAAAGTTTAAGGTTTAACGACTTCAAGTCCCGGTCTTCATATTTTAACAGACTATTAGGCCAGTCAACAATCCGTGTGTACACAAGGTGGAAAGTTAGAATCAGTGTGAAAGAATTCAATGCCTGTTGGTATTTAATGCCGTGCTGGCATGTTGCCACGGTAGCTTAGTTGGTTAGAGCAGCCGGACGGAAACCGGAGAATATTTGCAACCTTATCCTCCGCAGGGCGTGTTGAAATAACTATTGATCACAAAAATACGAGTTTGATTGAATAGGTGCTCGCAAAAACGGCTAACCATAGTTTTATCAGAACAGGAAACGTCAACCGTAGAAAATACCAAAAAAACTAATGGCCAATGGCTACCAGCAACATAATTAAGGCTAATTGAATTGTTATGTTTATAAGAATGAAATAGCAACATAACCATGTTTTCAATAAACTGCCATAAAACTACAAACCTTGTATCTGATCACACAGATTTCCTTGAGGTTACCTGAATGAATGAATGAATGAATGAATGAATGAATGAATGAATGAATGAATGAATGAATGAGTGTGTTTATTTACATAATGGTACATAAACATAGATCTCTATTAGTAGTATGGGTGCGCAGGTCGTACATGCTGTTATAATACACAGAATAATAGTCAAGATTAATGACAATAAAAACGACACGAAGGTAACAGAAAAAATATCTGATGTGTTGCTTTCACATAACCTTCTCTACTCTTACACAAGTTTTCCTTTTACAAACGCTTATTCTTCATCTACTTCAGTTAATCGAGATAAACGTTTGCAGAAACTATCTTATTGCTAATTTTCTTGTCGGTGCAAGGGGAATATGTTAGGCTTTAAGCGATAGTCAAATGTTTTAAGAGCTGGTTGCTATGTGGAGCATTCCATTCTCTTTGCATGTCCAGGAGACAAAAAAGCTAATAACGAATTCCCATTTGAGAAAAGTATAATTACTGGAAAATTCAAACAAATAACAAGGAATTTCACGAAAATGGTTCACTCGACAAAAATAATGTATATGACACAAATTGTGTGTTTTAACGAGATCCACATTTTTGTAAACCAACAATTTATCTATCTCTTACGGTATAGCAGTTATGTAAAAGCCATTTACAATGAAGAGGACTTTTGGAGACATTCCTAGAAAATTCAAGGTATCCACATCAAAAGTCACGAAAATGTCTTAAACTGTGATATTTTAATCAAAATCGCTAGACCCGTTTTTGAGCAAGTCAAATGTTTCGAAAGGTTTTCCATGTAAAGGGTAGTCTGGGATTTTCTTCAAAATCTTTGTGTTGCATTTTTTAGAGATATTGAACATAAATATAAAGTTTAGTATTTACCTGACTTTTCATTTTTGAGTTATGCTGTTCACGTCCACACACACCACACTACACATATCTCAAACATATGATATTTTAATCAAAATCGAAAAATGTTCCATGTGAAGGGTAATCTGGGGTGGGGAGATTTTCTTGAAAACCTTCCTGTCGCATCTCTGGAAGATACTGAACATAAATACCAAGCTTGGTGTTTATCCGAACTGTTCGTTTCTGAGTTATACTGTTCACAAACACACACATACACACACACACACACACACTGACATGTTTCCAGAAATGCTTTTTTGGATTCAGGGGTTCTCAAAACATGTATTTCCGGTGAAATGTTGCTATCGAATTTTTGGGTGGAATGCAGTACTTCCCCTAATTACTATACGTAATAGAGAAAGTAAAAATAGTTCCTCAAAGGGTGTATTTCCGCTGAAATCTCGGTACTGAATTTTGATGCGAGTTGTCGGAAGTCAGAGAGGATGTATCGCGGTTTTCTGGGTAGATCTAAGTGTGTAACTTATTTTTTTTATAAAGTTGGTTGCCCGTTTTGCCAGCACGTTCAATTTATCTAGTGTACATACCGCTCCAGAATTATTTATTTTCTGTCTTTTTTGAAACACTAATATATTATTTAGTGCCTTGTTTCACATTAACGTTATGTTAAAAGCATTTATTCACTATGTCCAATAAATTAAATTGCAATGGCAATTAGTGATTTAATTGAAATTTATATAATTAATTTTTTTACTTTAGAAATATTGCAGAATAATGATTATTTACCTCTCCCATGCCAAACAACTAGCTTCCATTAAATTACAAAGAAAGAGTAAAAGAAAAGCAGCATAATTATACGTTCCATTTCCTTGAATTTTTCTAGCCATTGTCGTTTATTTTTATATTAGTAAACAATTCTTACAAAGCTTACTAACATCATGATAATCTTTTACATAAATAGCTTCATTACCCATTTCGTTGTTTTTATAAGGGAGCCTGGGGCGATTTTCACATCTTTAAAAATCAGGTCGCTATACCCTGACTTAAAAACTCTATGCACGACATCACAAGATACAAATGAATTATGACACTTCAAAAAATGTGACGCAAATTATGGGATGAAACCAAACATAACAACTAATTTGAATAACGCCACCACAGAATTATTTTACATAATCTTTTTAAACCAGATTGACACTTCTTGATGAGAAAATTATTGTCCATGATCTGTTATTATTTTATCTACTACGTATAGTAAGTAAGGAAAGTATTACATTCGACCCAAAAATTCAATATTTCACCGAAATTACGTGTTTTCAGATGCCTTGAATCAAAATGAAGCCTTTTGGAAACATGTCCGTGTGTGTCTCTGTCTTGACTATGAACACCATAGCTCAACAACAACAAAAAAGTCGCGTAAATACCAAACATGGTATTTGAGTTTAATATCTTCCAAGGATACGACGCAAAGATTTTAAAGATATTTTCATGGCAAATGAAATGTATACGAGAGCAGTCTCAGAAGTACCCGAGCTGAGTATATATTGCTTTTTAAAACAAATGACGGTGGTAGAAAGTACCACCCCTATAAATCTTAAGTTTGAACTTTGACGATGCTACGTTTTTTAGTAATTGTTTGGCAGCCATTAATAGTGAACTCTCTCAGCGAATTTTCGTTATGTGATACAATACTTTCATTTTAAGGGTCATAGTCTAACTAATATTAAATCTGAGCTAGATTCTACTCTGCTCCTTAGTTTACAACAGTAAAATATTGGGTGGCTGAGTTTAAGCGAGGCGTACGAGCTGCCAACACGAATATCACAGTGGTCGACCAAATAGGTGATCACGCCAGAAATTCTGAATAAAATCGACCAAATGGTATTGGATGACCGTCAACTGAAAGTGTATAAGCTAGGAGGAATCCCAGACATTTAAAAAATTGCTGTATATCGTAGACTAACTGAAAATTTGGACATGAGATGAGTGTTGCGTTTCTCACAATGGAACAAAAGCGGCGTCATGAGGATGTAGTGTTTGGCAATGTTTCGCTGCAATAAAGCCGAGCTTTTGCGTCGATTCTCAATCATGGATGAAACATGGGTCTATCACTTCACACCTGAGACGAAGGAACAGTCAAACGAGTGGATGAAAGGGGAGAATCAGCTCTAAATGGGCGAAGACAGTTGTATCTGCAGGCAAGATCATGGCGTCCGTTTTGGGGGGGGGGATGCGCGTGGGATAATTTTCATAGATTATCTTCAAAAAGGACAAGCAATCAATGGCGAGTATTGTGAAAACTTATTGCAACGTTTCAATGATAAAATCAAGCAAAAAACGGCCGCATTTAGCGAAAAAGAAAGCTCTGTTTTATCAAGACAATGCACCAGCCCACATATTTATTATCGCCATGGCCAAAATGAATAATTTAAAGTTCGATTTGCTTCTTCATGCACCCTATTCACCATACTTAGCCCCCTCTGATTATTTTCTGTTTCCAAAGTTCAAGAAATGGCTTGGTGGTAAAATATTTGCTAAGACTGAAGAGGTGGAGTTTGCAGTTGATGGCTATTTTGCAGAACTCGACGGTTCTCAGTATAAACAGGGTATCGAAGCTATTGAACATCGCTGGGAAAAGTGTATAGAGCTGATAGGAGACTATGTATGAAATAAAGATGTTTTTCTCAATTTTTTTGTGTTTTCTTTGTTAGGTCGAGTACTTCTGGGACAGCCTTCGCATCTTGAATTTTCGGAGAATGTCCCCAAAAATCCTCTTTATTCTGAATGACTTTCACATAACTGATAAGCCGTGTGAGGTAGACAAAAGTTTATTACACAAAAAATGAAGACCTCGTTAAAATACACAATTTGTGTCATTTAAATTTTTATTTTAAGTAAACTGCGTGTTTTTAAAGAGATCTATATATTCTTTCTGGTACGTTTTCGTCTATCGCTTAACGTTTACAAGTTACACAAGATTATATAAAATTCCTTCCGAGTGAAGAGGACTTTTCTATTTATTCCCAGAAAATTCAAGGTATACACTTTGCCATGTAAATATCCTTAATATATGGTATTTTAATCGAAACCCTAAGAAACCCGTTAGTCATTGTTTAAAACGTCAAAATGTTTGAAAAATGTTCCATGTAAACGGAAGTTGGGGTGGGGGGATTTTCATGAACATCTTTGAAAGGTACTGAACCTAAGGTGTGATATTTATCCGACTATTTTTGGGTTATGCTGTTCACAGACAGACACACTGACACACACACACTCGAATATTTTTATGCACATGCTTTTTTTGGATTCAAGGAGCCTCAAAACGTGTATTTCCACTGTACTTTGGTGTCGAATTTTTGGGTGGAATGCAGTACATTCTATACTATGTACGTGGTAAAGAAAGTGAAAATGCGTTCTTGTTTATTTATTTATTTTGATTCAGGGAGTCTCAAAGCTTGTATTTCCGGTGAAATCTTGGTATCGAATTTTTATGTGGAATGCAACACTTCCTATACTTACTATAGGTGAGTGGGAGAGAAAGTAAGAATCCTTTTCATGAAAGTATTAGGATATAGCACAAAGCTATAAAGCAGCTTGTATTTGACCCGATCGATCATCAGAAAAGCAACGTCTATCCGTTTGTGTTTCGTCATCCCTTATCGCCTTGTTTTGACTTCAAAGCAGAAATTTTTCTTTACCGTCTCACGCTCTTGGCTTATAACAACAGATCGTATGTGCACGTTAGGAGCAGATATTTGCGTGGACCTGTTTGTTTCTATATAGCCTGATCAAAATATTTTTATGCAGGCACTTTTTACTAAGTGTACTTATTAGGGAAAGTTTTGCATTACACCCAAAAGTTCGATACTTATATTTCAACGGAAACACATGTTTTGGGTCACTGAAGAAAACATGGGAATTTTTAGAAAAAGGTCCCTGTGTGTGCATAACTCAAAAACGAAAAGTCGTTTAAATACCAAACTTGGTATTTAGGTTCGGTATCCTTCAAAGATGCAACACGTAGATTTTAAAAAATCCCCCACCTCAGTCTACCCTTTACATTAAACACCTTTCCAAAATGTTGATTTTCTCAAAAATGAATCTAACGATGTTGATTAAAATATCAAATAGTTAAAATATTTCCATGAAAAATGAAATACGAGGTACGTCCAGAAAGAAAGTTCCGTTTGGTAATAAAATTAAATTGTGTACAGACACAGAAAAATTATTTATTGCACAAAATTCTACAATTCTTAAACTACTTTTCCACATGACTGCCGAAATTTTGCAGGCATTTGTCATAGCGTGGTAAGTTTTTGTATACCTTCTTCATAGAAGTTTGCCGCCTGTGTGTTCAACCAGTTGGAAACATTTTCTTTCAGCTCTTCGTCATTGTTGAAGTGTTGACCGCCAAGGAAAGACTTGAGATGTAAGAACAGATGAAAGTCGCTAGGAGCGAGGTCAGGACTGTACGGAGGATGGTCAAACGCGTCCCAGCCAAATCCCTGTAGGAGGTTTTGCGTCACAGTTGCAGTGTGTGGTCGTGCGTTGTCGTGAAGAAAACTAACACCTTTTGACAGCAATCCTCGGCGCTTATTCTGTATTGCGCTGCGCAATTTCCTAAGTGTCTCGCAATAAACATCTGCTTTGATTGTGTGACCACGCGGTAAGAAATCAATGAGTAAGATGCCTTGCCAGTCCCAGAACACTATGCACATCATTTTTCGAGGTGTCAAGATTTGTTTCGGCTTAACCTTTGCTGGGGATGAAGTGTGCCTCCATTCCATTGATTGCCGCTTACTTTCAGGGGTGTCGTAAGAAACCAAAGTTTCATCTCCTGTGACTATCTGTGTCAGAAATTCTTTGCCGCCTTCATCATAACGGGTCAAAAACTGAAGTGCACTACCCATCCGGTTTGTTTTGTGTTGCTCAGTAAGAATCTTTGGTACCCAACGAGGGCAAAGTTTACGAAATTTCAGTTTTACGGTACAATTTCATGAATTAGTGATCGTGAGATTTGGGGAAATTCCATAGCAAGAGCACTAATTGTAAACTTGCGGTTTTCCTGGATCTGTCATCAATTGCGTGAACCAGTTCTTCTGTAACCAAAGATGGACGCCTACTTCGTTCCTCATCGTGCACTTCACTACGTCCTTCATTGAACTGTCGGACCCATCATCTCACCATTGAATCACTCATCGCATTTTGTCCGTAAACTTCGCAAATTTGCCGATAAATTTCAATTGGTTTCACTTTCCTAGCATTCAGAAAACGAATCACAGATCTGATTTCACAAGCGGCGGGATTTTCAATCAACACCGACATTGTAAACAAGCACAACAAAGCGTACGTGGCTGACAGCGATCTCAAAATGGCGCACGTTTGTTTTCCTTGATACAGAGCTTCTACCGCGCATGTGCGGAACTGCGATCGCGGCGCTGCAGCGGAGAGAAATTGAAACGGAACTTACTTTCTGGACGTACCTCGTATATGTCTTGAATTTTCTGGGAATGTCTCCAAACGCCCTCTTCATTCTCAATGGCTTTTGGATAACTGGTAAACCCTAAGGGATAGACATTTTTCAACATATCTCGTTAAAACAAACATTTATAGTCACAAACATGTTTTTGTTCGAGTGAACCATTTCCGAGATATCTCTTGTTATTTGTTTGATTTTTCCAATACTTATACTTTTTTCAAATGGGCATTCGTTATTCGTTTTTGTTATGTCCTGGACATGCAAAGAAAATGGAATGCTCCACATAGCAACCAACTCTTAGAACATTTGACTATCGCTTAAAACCTACCATATTCCCGTTACACCTACAGGAAAATTAGCAATAAGAAGGTTTCAGCAAATGTTTATCTCGATTAACATCAAGTAGGTGGAGAATAAGCGTTTGTAAGAATAGTTTGTACAAGAGTAGAGAAATTCATGTGAGTGAAACAAATCAGATTCTATCTATCTACTTCATGTTAATCGAGATAAACATTTGTACAAATAATTTCGTAGTAGATATACTGACGTGCATAAAAATTAACCCATGATAGGACTCAACTGTATGCTGCTACTGACCAAAATAGTCCCACTCTCTGCCAGCGTAATCTCCTCTGTTCCTCGAGGCTATTCAGAGGATATGTTATACGGGGTGTTTCAGTGGGATGTCGCACTTTTTAATGTTCTAACTCTGCCTCCTTACATGACCTTAAATTGTACGTACATTGCAATGATGCACAAAGTAAGAAGCTTCAGTGTTTTCCAGTATATGGCAGATTGCCGTTGGTTTCGAAACGCATCAATGTTCCCTGTTGTGGTCACATAACCTTTAAAATGGAGTACACAATTTAACAGCGTGTATTTATTGTGGAGAATTCCAATTCTGTTACCAACACACAAAGAGCTTACGGTGAGTACAGTGTTCGTGATAGTCCTGATCGAAAGTCAATTGTAAGGTTTGCAAAAGAAATTCTACGTTCTTCACCCCCCTCCCTTCTGTATTTGCAAGTGCAGATTCCGCTGCTTTCTTTGCTGTTTTACACTGATCGTTGTACCAACTATTTGATGTTAAGCGGTTTGATGCATTACCCCTTCCTGTTAGCATGTGTGCACTTGCTTTCTGTATAATATTAGTTATATTCTGTATACTTTCAGTTCCTTTGTGTTGATCTACGTCAAAAGATATAATTTCGTGTTCTAAAGTGTTAATAAAAATCTCCTTTCCTGCCTCCCTCCATCTATATTTAAACAATGGCGTCAGTGATTCGCATGCGCTTTCATCCCTTGTATAAGATACTAGCCGAGATACTTTTAAAGTCATTATCAGTGGAAAATGATGAGAGTGAATACGTTTTAAACCTTAAAATTTTGGACTAACGGCAATACGTCCTGTGAACACAGAATTTAGTCAATGACAATACTCCCATTAGTATGCACAAATGTTACTTCCCCTGACATGTCCGAACCGTATTTTCCGTTCATTATTTCTAACTCGTAGGCGTCACAAAAGAACAATAACTCTTTTCCTCTTGCATTCAGGATTGAGTCCTTGCTGTTTCTGCCGGGTTTTCTGTTATCTACGTCCCCTTTTTTAATTGTAATATTTTCTTGCCCTATCCTAGCATTCAGATCACCCATTATTATTAGCTTTACATCCTGATATTCGTCCCTGATTTCTACAATTGTTTCCCCTAAATCTGTAAAGAATTCTGGCTCAGCATACTGGGACGTAACCGGCTGGCGATATACAGTTATAACAACAATATTAATATTAGCTATATTACAATATATGCAGGTTGCTCCCCTGAGATGACTGTATTTCCTTAATAGACTGTGCATAATTACTCTTAAAGAAAATAGCAACGCCCCCAGGATGTCTCCCCCTTCTACCTCTCACTTATGAACCACTATAAACACCCTGGAATTCACTTATGTCCACAGTTTCCTTGTTTTTTAACCAAGTCTCTGCTAATCCATTTATGTCCAGGTTATTTACCAAGTTCAAATCCTTATCCCGTCTGCCACAGGAGACCGGCTACAAGGTAACGATGTGCCAAATAGCAGTAAAGCATGTAAAACTTACCAGCAATACAAGAGCTGAAAGAATTTGACAAAATTAAGCGTGTGTGATACTGAAATTGGTTCCTCAACTTTATGGAAAGAAACCCAGACATATTGAAAATGACGTGGTTTCATCTCACACGCCACGTAAATTCTCAAAACACAAGGATATGGTCGTTTGAAAAGCATCATGTGTACCATGAGACATCACTTCATTCCAGAAAATGTTGGCGTGTAGTGTGCAATATCCGGTCACAGGGTCATTGGACCAATTTTCTTTGACGAAACTGTAAATACGAATGTGTATAAGAACATTTTCATGGAATTGTTGGAGTAGCTAGACGACATTGAACTTACATAGGAAGATTTTCAACAGAATGGCGCTACACGCCACACCTCTAATAAATCCAGGTACACATCAGCAACTTCTTCAAGAATCGTGTTATCTCTAAAAGTTTGTGGCCTCCAAGTTCACCTGTGTCAATGGAAAGCATTAAAAGAGATATAAGAATAGAACTCTTTTATCCTCTCAGACAGTCAAGCTGCTGTTAATGCACTTTAATCACCATCAATAAAATCAAAGTTCGTCTCAGAATGCCGGGAATCCTTAATGACACAGACTGAACACAATAAGGTTCAACTTATGAGGGTGCCAGGACATACAGGTATACCAGACAATGAGAAAGCAGATGAAGCAGCCAAGATTGGCAGCGAAACCCCATTTTTTGGACCCGAGCCTGTACTGGGGGTGTCCTACAGACCAGTGAAACAGGCTATTAAGTGCTGGGCTCAAGAAGAACACAAGAACTACTGGAACTCCATTGAGGGTTGCAGATATTCCAAGTTGTTTATTACAGACCTGGATAACAGCAGGGCAAAGTACCTGCGCGGTCTTAGTAGGAGAAGGCTTGCATGGGCAACAGGATTCATTACAGGATACTGTGCCCTAAAGTTTAATCTATACAGAATGAGATTGTTTAACAACCCTATCTGTAGTAGATGCCTAGAAGGAGATGAGACTGTTAATCATCTGCTATATGATTGCCCTGCTCTTTCGAATCAAAGAGCAAGTATTTTTGGCAATCATTTTCCAAGATGGATGAACTATCGAAAGCCTCAGTTAGCAGTCCGGTAAGTTCATAACGAGCAACAGACTACTTAACTGATGAAAGGCGGGATGCGCAATAGATCTTTGAGGTCGCAGTGCTTGGGCATAAAACCCACCCCTTTTTCAAACTACAACTACAAGATCACCAGACTTGACGTCAGCAGATTCTTTTTTATGGAGCCATCTCAGGGAAAGAGTACAGAAACAGACCAAACCATTAGGAACTCTGGACAAACATCACAGACGAAATAAATAACATCAACGTAGACATGCTCAGGCGTGTATCTGAAAATTGTAAAATGGGCAAGGATCTGTATCCAGAAGGAAGGGGAGACGTTTCCAGCACATCTTTTAACTGTCATTATTTCTCCCAGAGAAACCTCTGATTTTTATTGGGGTTGTTTATTTTGTGTTATTTAGTCACGGACTACCTGTACAACGGAGGGGAGACATCGCGTACTGCTACCTACAGTGTGGTTAACAATGGAAGGGATGAAATGAAGGAGCAACAGAAGGCTACAGGCTCGTATACCCATCCCAAGGCAGCTACCTAGAGAGGGCGATGAACGACTCCTCGACTAAGCAGCCCTCTAGTGTCTCACAGAGGTCTTAATCCGACGCTATGAACCGTACCAACGCCTAAGAACCGTTGACCGTAATAATACGACATGTGTATGTAAATGATAGTGCTTATTCTGGGTGTTCGTTTCTGCACAACAAACTTGTGGCTGAAACTACGGGTGAAAATTCCGAGGAAATTTTAACCCGAGCCAGAAATATTTATTCGAAGTTGCCGTCAGCATAATCTCGGCAGCAGTATGAGAATAAATATATTTCATTTAAAGTCTGGTGCAATGTAAGTAGTATTTCTTTTGTGAGCCACTGATATCAACAGGAATTTTTATAATCATCTAAAGGTTTCCATGACGACTCTGGTGGCCTAGGCCACTAAAGTATTGTTTTTTGATTCTTAACAGTCGACAAGCTGGTGTTTTTACAGAGAATGCGAGCATTTTTAAAAAAAAGTGCCGGTTACACTGTGAACAGGATAATTAATAAACAAAATTTTGGTTAAATAATAATCTTGGTATTTAAGCTCAGCGTTCTATAAATATGCAACTTTAAGATTTTTAAAAAATCCTACCCTTCGAAGTTACCTTTACATAGAAAAAGTGTTCGTTATCTTTAATTTTCTCAAAAATGGCTATAACGAACTTTATCAAAATGCCATATGTTTAGGATGAATGCGTGAAAAATAAAATGTATATATACATTCTTCTAAATACTCATTGAAATTTTTATAACTTCGAAACAGTAAGAGATAGAAAAAATGTAGATCACGTTAAATCACACAATTTATGCCAAATCAAAACTTTGTGGCGTTAACCGTTTCTGAGATATTCTTTCCTATAGGTTGAATACTTTTTCAACTGCAAAACCCATTTTCGGTTCTTTCAAGCCATCTAATAGCTACCCTTTTATAAAACATTTTACTATCGCTTAAGCTTAGTATTCCCTTTTTTCATTTATACATACAAGAAAATATGTAATAAAGAAATTTTTAAATGATTATCTCAATTAGCATGATGTGTATAGAGAATAATTGAAGAGTGGATATAGAAGGTCATGTGAATCTAACATATCAGATTTTTAACCTTCTATACCACATACGTATAAGAAGAGAAGTTATTGAATTCCACCTAAAAACTCGATATTGAAATTTTATCGGAACTACATTAAAAAGGGATTTTTATGAAAATCTTCTGTTGTTTGGACTGTGAATATCATAGCTCAAAAACGTAGATTTGGATAACTACTAAAATTGGCATTTAGATTCAGTACCTTCCAAGAGTTAAATATGAAGATTTTTTAAGGAAATCTCCATTCCCTAAGCATCACTTTAGATGGAACATTTTTCCAAATTGTTTATTTCCTTACAAATGGCGGTAACTATTTGGATTGAAATGCTCTATACTAAATATATTTACATTAAAAACTAAAACGTTTATTCTGAATTATCTGGGAATAGCTTGTGAAGTCCTTTTCATTCGGAAGAAATTTTGTATAATCTTCCAAAATTGGTAAACGTTAAGCGATAGACGAAAACGTACCATACAAAAATTGTAAATATCTTTAAAAAACACAATTTATTTCAAAGAAACTTTTTGTAGCATCAGCCATTTCTAAGGTATCCGTTATCAATGGTTCGATTTGTTCAATACTATTGTCATTCTATTTAACTCTCATATATTTTCAGTTATTTCTCACGATTGCATGGAAACGGTAGGGAATTATAAGACCAGCGTATGGCTCCAGTTATTCAACATTTTGATTATGCCTGTTTTCTTTGTATGCTAACGAAATATCTAATGCAATTATTTCTGCAACGGTTCATTTGGATTAAAGTGTAGGAGATAGAAACATAAGCCTTAGAAACAATAGCTTGTATACCCACTAACAAATGCTACAGGGCAGAGAAAGTCATGTGAATGTATCACGTAACATTTTTTTATAAAAGGTTCATTGTGTTTGTTCTGCTTCTTTAACTGTCTGTCTGTGAACAGTATAACTCAAAAACGAAAAGTCGGATAAATACCAAACCTTTAACACGAAGTTTCTTAAAGAACATTCCCCACCCTAAATAATCCCTTACATTGAACAGCTTTCAAATTTTTTATTTTAAAAAATGGCTTTAAGGATTTGGGTTTAAACATCATATACTAAAGATATTTACATGACAAATAAATTGTTTATCTTCAATTGTATGGGAATAGCGCGTGAAGTCTCCTTCATTCGCAAGGAATCTTTCTAAATTTTGTATAATGATAAACGTTATACAACGAAAACGTACTAAGAGAAATTGTATACTCTTTAAAACGCAATTTATTCCAAATAACTTTTCTGTGGCATTAGCCGTTTCCGAGATATCCGTTATTAATGGTTCTAATTGTTCATTACCAACTCTTTTAAAGTCTTGTCGATTATTAGCTGTTTCTCGCGATGTCATGGAAACAGTATGGAATTTTAAGGCCAGCATATAGCGTCCAGTTGATAAACGTTTGACTATCGTCATTCCCTTTGTATCTATAACGAAATTGTGTAATGCAGTTATTTCTAGAAATATTTATCTTTATTAAAAAGAAGTAGATAGGAAAATAATCTTTCGAAACAATGATTTTTATACTGACTAAAAAGTGGTAGAGGGCAGAGAAACTTATGTGAATGTAACACAGATTTTTTTCGGGTAGAATGCTATACTTTCTTTACCTTGTAGTTACGTGGATGGAAAGTAATAAAGGAAAAACAGCTACTCCTCAGGGAACCAAAGGGTCTGAATTAGTCTGCTGTGAAAGAGAGCATTTTCTTATGCAACAGTAGAGGATAATAAAAGGTGAATGTAGGAAAAGATAGACCATGACTTGCGTCCTTTCAGTTCAAACCAAGTGTTACTGGCATTTTAATTTAAACCTTCTCTTTCAAGTGGTGTGAACAAGAAACTCTTGCAATTCTCACTTTCCTGGAATTTACAGAGTTAAATAATCATTATCTTACAGGGTTGGTAGTTTAAGTAATTCACAGCCTATGTTTACTGTAAACGTGAGTCTTGACCTTTGAAAACACAACGCGTGATGCCTTTCCATTGTTTCAATCAGGAGTACTTGATTTCAAAGCCGAGCGTTAACGTGTCAGGCTTGCATTCGGGAGGCCCTGTGATCTATTCCCGTCGACCACTCACTCCGAACTTGGGTTTTTCGTGGTTTCCTGGTCGATAGGCGAATTCTATTGTGTTTTTAACTACTACGTTTTCCTTTTGAGACAGTATTTTACCACCACAAGTAATTTTATGTTATGAAATTTATCATTAGGATCATTTGTACACACCAGGTGGCCCAACCTCGCCGTATTTCGAGTATGCAGATATCCCTTCATACGTTAAAATAGTTTCAGAGCTCAACGGGGCAATTCCAAGAACATCTTATTATCTGTGGATTTAACTTGTATTCACATGTCTTTCAGTTTCTGGTAAACTTGGGCCTGAATCATTAGATCACACACACACATTTACACTCTAATTCATACTTCAAGTCTCTGAGGAGGATAAGGAACAACCTTGGCTAGAGAAAAAAGTCCATTCTCACGCCCGGGAATTGAACCCGGTACCCCTTGCACAGCAAGTGCTCTACAGATTGAGCTACGGGGTCAGCCGAGCTTTGTTTGACTCCACTTGCTTAACAGCAAAGACGATGAGCGGATTGCGCTCATTGGGAGTCACTTTCCAGGCTTGCAATAGAGGTACAGTCCGTGATGATAGACAAAAACAGACCCTTGCACTATAATGTACTGTCCTTCATGATAAGCAAAAATAGACAGTAAAGGCCTTAGAGTATTTTCCAATTCAGTTACGCAGGCTTTATTTTCGAGGGAACAAACTGATTTTTAGGCTGACAAATAATTACAACGTCTTTATTCGATCTACCCATATCCGCCCATTGTTATTTTTTAATTACGTTTAAGTTTTCTTTTCTAACATTGCGGAGTATAAGCAACAAACATCAGAGCACGCAGTGATTCTCTGTTATTTTTCGCTTGCTATTATAAATATTGTAATCATTATCATTATCATCATCTAACGGTACTGTTATGCTGACTACGCTGATTAAATTGCGTTCGAATTTGTGCCCCTGTTGATTGATGCGATGTTTCAAGCGTCTTCGTGTATCCATGTAGACGATTCTGAAAACTAGTAGTATTAGTAGTAGCAGCAGCTGTAGCGGTGGTGGTAGCGGTAGTGGCAGTACACCCTTATCTTTATTAGTGGGTGTACAAACTATTCATACTAAAGCTTATATTTGTATCTATTACATTTTAATCGAAGTAAAGCTTTGCAAAATAGCTACATTACAAATTTCGTTATAGATGGAAAGGTAACAGTAATAGTAAAATGTTTAAATAATATATACCCGGACCTTAAAATTCCATACTGTTTCTAAGCAATCACGAGAAACAACCGAATGTTGAAAGGCCTTAAAGAAGATGCTCAAGAAATGAACAATTCGAACCTTTAGTAACAGATCTCAGAAATGGCTTACGCAACAAAACTTATTTTAAATAAATTTTATGTATTAAAAATATCTAAATTTTTTGTGTAGTACGTTTTCGTCTCTGGGTTAATGTTTATTAGCTATACAAGATTATACAAAATTTCTCAGAATAAAGAGAGCTTCATAGGATATTTCCAGAAAATTCAAGATATACGTTTTGGTTTTCATGTATAAATCTTTAACATAGGATATTCTATTCAAAGTCGAAAATTCTCCATGCAAAAGGTAGTTTGGGGTGACGGGATGTTCTTGAAAATCTTTGCATTTTATCTTTGTAAGATGCTGAACCTAAATGCCAAGTTTGGTATTTATTCGACTTTTCGTTTTGTGTTATGCTGTTCACGAACACACGCAGACGCGTGCGTGTACACACAGAAACATGGACTTTTTTCTAAAATCGCTCTTTTTTGGATGGAGGAAGCCTAAGCATATATTTCCGGTGAAATGTCTACATCGAATTTTAGGGTGGAATACAATACGAATATCCGTAATAGAGAAAGTGAAAAGGTGTAGGATATTTATGGCATATTACTGTACATAGTATAACTCCGTCTGCTTCAAAGAGGAACATATTTTACTACACACATAACACGCTGTAAGTTTTTAAGATATAAGGAACTTCGTCTCTGTATATCGTTTGCGATGGTAAGGTGCTTCAGTGACTGAAGTTTTCCTTTAGCGATAGTCTGTTTCATTAAATTTTTCTTGTGAAGAAAATAGTTTATTTTCCTCTTAGGTAGCACAGTGAAACCACTCATTTCAGCACAAGTAAACAACAGCAAAATGAATACGAAAGCATGTGACAACAGTGCGGTAATCAGAACTTAGCAGTATAGGCAACATACGGCGCTGAAGGGTAGCAAGTCATAGACTCAATACTTTTCTCCTCCATTAACATCATCTGCAGCAATAGTTTTTTCTACAGGAGAAGCATTACTTTGTGCTGTTTCATGCACCTTGGTTAAATACTTCAATTTTTATTTAATTTTACTTAATGTCTTTCAGCTCTGACCGATTCAAATATTCAGTAACATCTAGCCTAATAGACTGTCTGAGTTCATCGTTTCCACAGATCTAAATTTTCAAAACAGATCTTAAAACACTCAAACTATTTCTCATTGTATGGCTTCATGATTACTGCTTTAGAAGCTGCAAGTACAAGAATGCCTATTGAGTATGATGATGATAATGATGAGGCCTGTTAAAGAGGCCTTGCACGCAGGTTCAAGAGCCCCTGAGCCTTATACGAGGGGCACTGTTTATATTTTGAGCCTTGGCAACCCTGAATGTTGTAGGTGCCATCTGACGTTTCCAATGGAAAAGTTGACATTTTTTACCATAATCTACTTCAAACATTTTGTCAATAGAGTGTCATTTGTTTTCTTTACACTAACTTGAAAATTGTGTGTCAACAAAAACATGGAATTAACTCGTAAAAATGTTCCTGGAACGATTTATTACGACTTTCGACATGGATTATCAAGACAAGACTGCATCGATTATCTAACTTCCACATTTGGCGACGAAGCTCCGTCCTTTGCCACTGTGAAACGCTGGTATAACGAATTTAATCGTGGCCGCCGTTTGCTCAGTGATGAAGTTCGTGAAGGTCGTCCAAAATCAGTTGTGCCAGAAAACTTTGATGATGTGCAAAAACTAATAACGAAAGATCGTCAGGCGACATATTGTGAGATTGAGGCAACCCTAGGCATTAGTTCCACCAATATATATAAAATATTGCATGATTATTTAGCCGTGTAAAAGGTTTTCTCTCGTTGGATCCCACATAATTTGACGGAATCTCAAAAAGATGCTCGTGTCGATTGGTGTACAAAAATGTTCAATAAATACATTGGCGGAGTCTCAAAAGACGCATATAAGATTGTAACCGGTGACGAATCATGGATCTATGCGTATGAGCCGGAACGTAAACAGCAGTCGACTGTATGGGTGTTTCAAGAAGAAGCAAATCCAACAAAAGTTGTTCGCACTCGAAGCACTTCGAAGCAAATGGTCGCCTGCTTTTTTAGAAAAACAGGCCATGTAGAAACAGTGCCTTTACAGGAACGTAAAACGGTCAATGCCGAATGGTACACAACCATTTGTTTGCTGGAAGTCTTTGGTGAAGTAACAAAAACCAACAAGAACCATAGGAACGTTCTTCATTAAGACAATGCGAGCACACACACACACACACACACACACATCTCGTCTAACAACAGAGTATTTAAAGGCTCAAAAAATCGAATTCATGGGTCATCCGCCACACAGTCCTGATTTCCACCCAATGACTTCATTTTGTTCCCAAACATCAAAAATAAATTGCGTGGACAACGATTTTCGTTAGCAGAAGAAGCCGTTTGTGCCTTCAAAAACCATGTTTTGGAGGTGTCCCAAGAAGACTGGAATACTGACAATTGCTTCAAACGGATGCAAAAGTGTATTGATCATAAAGGAGAATATTTTGAAAGACAATGAAGCAGTTTTCAATCAGAAATTATTTTGTTTTAATTATTAGGCTCAAAATATAGTGTCCCTCGTATTTGGCATTACTCTAGTCCAATGGTCTATATAAAATTGACCACGTCCTTGATATCTGCCCTTCCCGAATGTTCAGGCTCCAAAAGCATACATACTTATGCACAGCAACCCTTCGCATTCGCATGGCATGTATAGGTATATGCTGCGAGGTCTCAAAGCCCCTCGCACATTTCCTACTTAAAGGATCTTTGGTAAGACACATTATGCATAGATGTCTGCGCAGTATTGTCTCAAACCCTCTGTGTTTAACTGTGGTCAAATGCAGGAGAACTCGCTCACTTTTGGGTGGGCCCCCATAGTAGATTACGTCAGTAGTTTGCTTACTCCAGATTTCAAGGTGACCGCTTGCCGTAAACTGGGTTATCTCATACTTAGCAATACTAGCAGACACTCAGCAAAACGACGAAGACCAATAAAATCAAGCCCTGATCCCCTCTTCGCAAAATTGTCTGCTATCTAATTTTTTCTAATACCAGCATGCCCCGGAACCCAAAGAATTGTAACCGGGCATCTGGTACATATTGCCACACCAGTCTAGATGTGGTTTTAACCACCGTAAGGTTTTTTTAAGCTGCCATACTATCCGTGCAGGTGAGTCAGCCTGGCAAAAGCGTGGCAAATTGTCCATGGGGAATGACAAGCCTGGCTCCAGGGCCATAGGCCCCAGTCCCTGTCCTGCCCCCGAGGCGAGAACTGTCCATGAACCACTCCTGACCCCTGCCTTCGGGAGACACCTGGTCTCTAGGTCCCACACCTCCCTGGATGGTATTACCACAGCATAGGATGTACTTAGGTTATATCTTGTCCCCTTTAAATCCCTGATTACCTGGCTTATACGACACTTCTACTGTAATCCAGGAAGGATCACTGATGCCCTTTGTGGTGTAGCATCAAACACCATCTCCTACAGACCAGAGGCGGTGCACACTTATCTTGGTAAACTCCGTAAATAAGCGCATGGAATATATTCTTACGTATGCCATGTGCAGCTTAAGTTGTAAAAGTAGAATTACACTGAATGTCCAATGCATTAGCCTGAATTTGAATCAAGAATCTTCAGATTATCACCCCGTTACTCCAACCAACTTAGCTATTATGCCAAAACCAATTAAATTCGCAACCAATAATATTTGCAGTACCGACCTACTTATTATAGGTAAGCAATAGACAACATTAAAAAACATTCTGGGACCTTCTGACTGATCATCGTAACGGGATAAAGGTAAAAAGCTTTCTATCCGAAGGGCACAGGTAGAAATAATTCGTATTACTAATTTCAAATAGTAATTTGTAAATACTTGACGCTTTTTTATTTTCATTTTTTAACTTTCTCTACCATGTATATGATAAATACAGAAAGTATTGTATTCTATTTAAAATTCCTTATCGAGATTTTACCACAAATATATGTTTTGAGGACCCTGAATATGTAAAGGGTATTATTAGAAAAAGAATGGAAGTTGTTTGATATAACGAGGGAAAGTAAATGCTATTAACCGTGTTTTATTTGGAGGATCTTGTTTTAAATTGAACCGAATTGTAGGTTCCCATTTAAAAATAAACTTTTCATAAAACGACCATCACAACGTCCTCCAAATAAAACACGACTAATGTTAATTACTTTCCCTTATAACATAAAGCAACTTTTACTTAAGACATTTCTTTCTACAACGCTTATTTTTGGAGATATTGTACAGTCTCAACTTAAATGGTCCATCCTGTAAACGAATAAATAGAATTCCTCTGAGTGAAGAGGACTTCACAAGCTATACAGATAAAATTCCAGTTATTAACACTATGTGATCAAAAGTATCCTGACACTTCCACAAACATACGTTTTTGATCTTAGGTGCACTGTGCTGCCACCTACTGCCTGGACTCATTATACGCGACCTCAGTATTCATTAGACATCGTGAAACAGCAGAATGCGACGCTCCGTGGTATTCACGGCCCCAAACGTGGTCAGGTGATTGGGTGTCACTTGTGTCAGAAGTCTGTACGCGAGATTTCCACGCTCCTAAACATCCCCAGGTCCACTTTTTCTGATGTGATAGTGAAATGGAAACGTGAGGGGACATGTACAGCACAAAAGCGTACAGGCCAACCTCGTCTGTTGACTGACGGATACCGCCGACCTTTGAAGCGGGTCGTAAAGAGTAATAGGCAGACATCTATTCAGACCATCACACAGGAATTCCAAACTGCATCAGGATTCACTCCAAGTATTATGACAGTCGTGAGGTGAGAAACCTTGCATTCCATGGTCGAGCGGCCACACATCACGCAGGAAAATGTCAAACGACGCCTCGCTTGGTGTAAGGAGCGTCAACATTACACGATTGAACAGTGGCCAAACGTTGTGTGGAGTGGCGAATCACGGTACACAAAGTGGCGATCCGATGATTAGGGTGTCATTTTTTGGAAAATCAAACTTTCGAAAACTTTTCCAAGTGAAGGGTAGTTTCAAGTGGCGGATATTCTTGAAAATCTGCGTGTCGCATCCTTGAAAGTACTGAATCTAAATACCAAGCTTGGTATGCATCCGACTTTTAGTTTTTGGGTTATGCTGTTCACAGACACACATAGCTTTTTGGATTCATGTAGCCTCAAAATGTGTATTTCCGCGGTATCGAATTTTGGGTGGGACGTAATACATTCTCATAGTATCTACTATGTACATGGTAGGGAAAGAAACAAGTTTGATCATGCATAAGGGACTTAAAGAAAAACCACTAATATAGGTATTTCTGGGAAGGCTTATCTGGATTTAAATAAAGTGTATGGTAAAAATCTGATGTGTTACACTCACATGACTTTCTATACTCTTGTACAAACTATTTCTACAAACGTTCATTCTCCATCTTCTCCAAGATAATCGATATAAACATTCGCAGAAGTCTTATTGCTAATTTTCTTGTAGATGCAAGGGGAACATTGTAGGCGTTAAACGATAGTCAAATATTTTAAGAGCTGGTTGCTGTGTGGAGCATTCCATTCTCTTTGTGTGTCCAGGACATAAAAAACGAATAGGAATTCCTATTTGATAAAAGTGTAAGTGTTGAAAAAATCAGACAAATAAAAAGGAATAATCAAGGAAATGGTTCACTCCATAAAAACAGTATATGACACAAATTCTGTGTTTTAACGAGCTCTGAATTTTTTTTTTGTGTAGAAAAACTTTGTATAACTAGTAAACCGTAAGAGATAGACAAAGTCATTCAAAAATAAGAGGAATATTGGGGAAAATCCCAGAAAATTCAAGATGCACATTTTATTTGTCATGAAAATATCTTAAATATATATTTTAATTAAGATCGTTAGTACCATTTTTAATAAACCAAAATTTTCGAAATTTGTTCCATTGAAGGGTAGTGTGGAATGGGAGGATTTTCTTTTAAATCTTCATATCGCATCTTTGAAAGATACGGAACCTAAATACCAAGTTTGGCGTTTATCCGACTTTTCGTTTTTGAGTTATTCTGTTCATAGACACACACACACACACACACACACACACATGGACCTTTTCATAATTTTTTATGGATTCAGGGGGCCTCAAAGCATGTATTTCTGTTGAAATCTCAGTATAGAATTTTTGGGTGAAATGGAATATCTTGTGTGCCTACTATGTACATGGCAGTTAAAGTAGAAACGATAGAGGGTAGACAAAGTCATGTGAATGTAACTTATTTTCATCTGAAATATGCTTTTATTAACAACAAAACACAGCATGTTTGTGAAAATATTATTAATTATATTTCAGAGCCATTGCTGCAAATAGCACCAATGAGCTACTGCCGCTGTGACAACTGCTGCTACTGCTTCTTTTTGCAGGAAACATAAAAGTCCATAAGCTAAACAAGAGTAAATGCTGAGTGGCAACGCATATAATCTGTTCCCTCCGGCGGCAGCATGGAAAGCTGGTAATACCGAATACAAATCTGATTTTCTGTTTAAACCTACGTGACTGCATTGACATTCACCGGTTACGGACATCTACTGCGCCAGTAATGTGTCTGTGATCTGTGATGGAAGTCCCCGGCTCACAGACCCATGTTTGTCCATATACTGGAACCTGTCAAGTCTCCCATTTCAAGCCGAACAAAGGCGCAAAACCTGTCAGCGACAGACCGTGCTGATTACGGGCCCCCGCTCAACTTGCGTGTGAATTTCTTTGTTTTCACTCCGTTAAAGGAACTGCTCCGAGGATTCAGAGAAAGCATTAAAAATATTAGCTGCTCTTTTTATTTGTTGGCGATATGTAACTACTATACAACTGAATAAAATTGCCATGGATAAAATAAAGTAAACAGCATTCTGATGTGTTACATTCGCATGAGATTGTCTACCCTATAACGTTTATTAGTGGGTATACAAATCATTCTTACGAAAACGTATTTACCTATCTACATTTTAATCCAAATAAACCTGAGCAGAAATAGCTACATTATACAGGATGCAACAACAATGTACGGCACAAACTGCAGGACACATTCCTCACACGTAGACGAAGAAATTATGTTACATGAACATGGGTCTGGAAACGTTTTGTTTTCATGTTACAACTCATTTTCTCCAACTCATTAATAATGGGAAACACACAAGAACAGAACGTTAGAACCATGGGGAACATGCACTCCTGGTTACGTTGTCATTATGGTAGGTGCACCGGCAGTAGTTTGTTTTACATCTCCCTGTTGCCATGCGACTTACCTCATTGCTTGTTTACAGATAACATCAACTGTTCCAGTGAAAGTACGACCTTGGCAAGCACATGGGTTACTGCGTACTACTACTCTATATTCACTCTTAGGTTGATCCGCGTCAAAACAAACCCCAGGTGACCAGTGCACCGCTATAATGTATCCTTCCGCCATTCGCACTAGAAATACTGTCACAGTTTCAGACCATGTGGCGAGTACAAGCGGCATGTAGTGCAATAAAGAACAGAGTCCTTATTTCGACAACTGAAACTGTGACTAGCATATTCTGTTAAGGGTTAAAGGTGATAGCTTTGATAAAGTAAACGTTTGCACATATAATAATAGTTAATTCTAAAATAAATGAGCGAAAAATAAAGTAACAGGTTTCCGATAACTTAATTTATTCTCTCTCTGGAAGCGGCACTTTATTAACTGTTGGCGGCTCATTTTAAAAAATAAATTGTGCACTGTTGCACGAATTGCATTCTTCTTAAAATCACTACATTCTTGCATCGCGTATTTCATATGCCTTTTTTTCCGGGTGTAACCACTTTTCTCGATTCAGATTTTTCTGCACAAGCACTGTTTATACTTGTACTCGAAACACCAGTGAACTCAGAAGTTAATTTCACCATTTCTTTCGCGGAAAGTGTTGGATATTTCTCACACAACTTATAATAAAGATTCAACACTATTGTTTTTTCACCACTAGTCAATGGTTTGCACGGCTAATGCTTTACGTAATTCAACGAAAACACAAGAGCAAATTCACCGTACGCCATGATACTGAACACAACTGCTGGTTTCTGGCTGTAAACAATATTCTGCGCCTACCCGGATGTCAGGTGACTCATACAAATTGTGTCATGGGACTTGTAGCTCTGTTTTACGGTATAAATCAGCGTTGAATAAAGCCTTAGGTATTTGTATAGAATATTATACTATTTAAGGATAAATTCATTCTAAAATTCAGAGATTAGCATGAGACTACTTTCTTGAGCGGATTGCTACCGTGTTGCACCACGGTGCACTGACCACGTGGGTTTGTTTTGCCGCGGATCGACCTAAGAGTGAATATAGTTTAGAGTGATCACAGACTTGGCTCCTGCAATGCCAGTGTACAGAGATGCAGATGCCCATTTAATGTATGGACACCATGATTTCGTAGAGAATGTTCTACCTGGTCTTTTAGCAGATGTGCCTTTAGCTGTGCGACCAAACAGGTACTTCATGCACGATGTTAATGTCCGTCGGCTTCTAAATAGCTGATTCGGTGACAGGTGGATAACTAGACGTGGACCAATTTCCTGCCTCCACGCTCCCCAGACCTAAACCAACTCGACTTTTTGTGGGAGCATTTGAAATCTCTTGTGTCTCGAACCCCAGTCCAGATGTTCGGAGCCTCCGGGACCGTATTATGAAAGGCTGCAGAACCATACGCAATACTCCAGGGATAAATCAGCGCATCCGGGATTCACTATGACGGCGGGTTGATGCATGTATCAATGTTCACGGAGCGCATAACATCTCCTGTGAGAAAGAGTTGCAGGTGGTGTGTTGGTACGTTTTATTCTTGTGTTTTCTCATGATTAATGAGTTGTAACATGAAAACAGAGCGTTTCCAGACCCATGTTCATATAACATCATTTCTTTGTCTACGTTGTGAAGAATGTGTTCTGAAATTTGTGACGTACATTTCTGTTACATCCTGTATATCTCGTTATAAAGTGAGATCCATACAAACCTGAGCCACTTTAATAAGCCAGAGTTCTTGAACCAATAATAGGACACATTCAATGCTTTGGGAGAATATAAATACACGATATTACATTGTTCCTCAGAGCAAATGTTGGAAGTGTCCTCCACCGCCATCCATACATCTCTGCACTCATTTCACTATATTCTGTGACGTTCTACGAAGACTATCCTCGCCAAATTTGCTTATTTCGTTACTAATGGATTCACGGAGTTCAGCCCTTGTCTGAGGTCTATTCTTATACACCTAATTTTTAAGATACCCCCATAAGCAGTAGTCCGGCAAGGTTAGATCAGGTGATCTGCAGGGACCACAAAACATTTTGAGATTATTTGATTTTCAAAGAAACTGGTTACAAGTAGCGTGGAGGGGTTAGATGTATGACACGTTGCTCCATCTTGCTGCAAATAACCGTCTGTGAATTCGATATCATCCAGTTGCCCCACATATGTTTTGAAGATGCTCGTATAAACTGCAGTGTCTACAGTCGAATCAAAGAAACTAGGGCCAACAATTCGGGAAGCTGACACCGTGCACCATACTCCAACCTTTTCATCATGCAGTGGTGTTTTGTGGATGTTATGGGGTTTACAGCAGCCTGGTATCTGCTGTTTTGTGTGTTGATGTAGCCTACAGATGAAACCATGCCTAATCTGTAAACCACGTTATGGAGATGTCTGGACGTGGAATAAGAAAACTCCGAAACCATGGACAATAACACATTCGTTTTTCATGATCTGTTTCTTTCAATTACTGCACCATATGCACTCTGTATGGTCGCAATCCCGATTTCTTCGCAGCTCTTTGACATGTGCCACATGAATAATCTTTGGGGAGTTCAGTAAGCGGCTTCGAACATTATCAAAAGACCCTGCACTCAATGATGGTCTATGTTTACCACTCTCACTGACGAGTACACCAGTTGTCTCCACCTTTCTTACTAGTGATAAAATTGTCTTTGTTGGAACATTGCGCACATTCAGTTCTCTACAATATCTCGTTGTATCAATGAATTTGTCTTCCAATACGTTTTTACAATAGAAACGCGCCCTCGAAGTGAGTGATGCATGTTTCTGTTAAGACTACAAACAAAAGTTTGTCAACATTGTCAACGATGCTCGTAACTGCCATCAAAATCAACACAACTGTCAATAAATGGAGGTAGTACTGATTCTTCTTAAATAATTTAAAATAAATTTCACATTTCTACGAGCTTTCAAAGGGAAATTTGTGGAAGAATGTGTTTTGTTATGCTATTTGCACCACGATTTGGGCGTCAATTTGAAGTAGTTTGTATTGAAAGTTGTATTATATTTCAACTGTTGGGGAGCCGAATTTGAAATTCTTTGTAACCACACGAATAGACAACAGTTTCCGGTAGCCTTCGCCCCAATTTTTAAAAATATTAACTTTGTAATTTGACTGTTTCTTTAAGTATTATATTTATGTTTACCTCGCCTGCGTCAGTATTATTGTTAGAGACTCGTATCTCTTAGTAGGGTTGTGATGCGACAAGAATGTAGGCTTACACAGATTATAATTTTACTTCACTTCTTTTATTAATGCTTAATACGATTTTAAATAACACTTCACTGATATAGAGAGGTGTGATATTCTTTTATTAATTACTTCTACTTTTTAACACGTAAATTTATTTTTCGTCTCACGCTAATATGTATTATATTTCTCGAGGACACATCACGCATCCAGTTACAAATACCGTCCGCAGGTAACTGACTTCTGAATTTGTAAATGTTTCTTCTTTTCAGTTTCTGATTGGCTAATCGTAATCCAATAGAATACCTTTACTTAACTAAAGCTTTTTCTGGTTGTTGATTGGCTATTTTTAAACTGTCTCAAAATTTACATTATTGTTGCTCCAATAATGACCAGTAGCATTTAAACTTTCAATTTCATTATTGCCTCAAGGTTACCTCATTGTTAGCAACTTTAAACTTATATTTCTCACAGCTCCTACATTATTAAATTATGTAGTACATTTACATAACATTATTAAACATAGATAAAATAATATAAACATTTGCAATGACTGTAATATACACTTTTTATATATTGTTACATACACATATTGCTTTAAGGCGGGCTGTTATTGAATTTATATTATATAATTAGACTGAAATCATTTAAGAGTTAAAACTACTACCTCAAATTATGGCCCATTAAGGTGTTCAGGTTTATATGCATCGCACTGTAGATACAAAGGGAGCAGCGATATTCAAATGTTTAAGAACTGACGCTATATGCTGGCCTTAAAGTTTCACACTCCTTTCATGCTATTGCGAGAAACAGGTGAAAGTCGATAGGACTTCAAGGAATGTCAATGCCTTGTAAATGGGTATTGCCACAAAAATAATTTGTTTGAAATAAACTGAATGTTTTAAAGAGATGTACGTTTTTTTGGTTGTACGTTTTCGTCTTCCCTTAACGTTTACCAGTTGTACACTACTGTACAAACCTTATTCCGAATGAAGAGGACTTTACAGGCTATTTCCAGAAAATTTATCGATTACTTTTTTGTCTTTGTGATGCAGATATCTTTAGTGTATGGTATTTTAATAAAATCATTACAGCCATTTATGAGAAAATAAAGAATTGTAAAACTTTCTCCATATAAAGCGTAGTTGGGATGGGGATATTTTCTTGAAAATCTCCGGTAGCAAATTTGGAAGGTACTGAACTTAAATACCAAGTTTGGTGTTTTTCGTTTCTGAGTTATGCTGTTCACAGAGATACATACACGGACCTTTTTAAAGTAGCCATATTCAATTATTTTAAGAGCTGGTTGCTATTTGGATCATTCCATTCTCTTTGTATGTCCAGGACAGAAAAAAATGAATAAGGAATTCCCATTTGAGAAAAAGTATTGGAAAGCTTAAGGGAATAACAAGCAATATCTTGAAAATGGTTCACTCAACAACAAAAAATGTATATAACATAAATTGTGTATTTTAACGCGATATACATTTTTTGTGTAGTAAAACTTTGTCTATCTCTTATGGTTTACCAGTTATACAAAAGTCATTCACAATGAAGAATACTTTTGGAAACATTCCCAGAAAATTCCATATATACATTTTATTTATCATGAAAATATCTTAAACATATGATATTTTAATTAAAATCGTTAGAGCCTTTTTTGAGCAAATTAAAATTTTCGAAAAATGTTTCATATAAAGGGTAATCTGAGGTGGGCGTATTTTATTGAAAACCTTCGTGTCGCATCTCTGGAAGATACTGAACCTAAATACCAAGTTTTATGTTTATTCGATTGTTCGTTTCTGAGTTGTGCTGTTCACAGACAGACACACACAGACAGACACACAGACGCACACACGGACATGTTTTCAAAAATGCTTTTTTGATGGATTCAGGGGGTTTCAAATCATATATTTCCGATGAAATCTCGGTATCAAATTTTTGGGTGGAATACAATACTTCCCCTACTTACTATACGTAGTAGAGAAAGTAAAAATGCTCTTTTCAGGGGTCTCAAAATGTGTATTTACAGTGAAATCTCAGTATAGAATTTTTTGATGGAATGATATACATTTTGTACCCACTAAGGTACGTGGTGAGAATGCGAAAGGATTTCCATTTAAACAAACCGTACTAGGTGTGAATTAGACCTGTAGGTTGTTTCCTTGGAGCACGCTTTGCGCATCATTCCTTCAATTCAATGTCAGCTGCAGTGAATCCCAGCTCGACTTGACAGCGCGGTGTTCCGGATGTCTACCAACCAGAAATATGATATGGGAATTATTTCTGGGCAGATATAAATAATTAAATAGAAACAATGTAGAGAAATAATTGCAATAAATAATTCACAGATATTTAATCCATGCATCATATAACAAGCCTAAGCTGAAAGATTTTGTCCGGAATTATGAAAGTAATTAGGCAGTCAGATTAGCCATAATCATTAGGGACAGCCGAAGTAGTGAGCATATAGTCTAAGAATGTCTGGGAACGCAGTTAGGTTATAAATTCAGTATGCGTATACAGGCACATAGCCAATTCTGGAAAAGAGAAACGCACGTGCATTCTGAGAGTTTTAGCTAGGCCCCTAGTCACAGTTGGACATGACCCTTAGGATGTGAAACATTGGTTGCGCGTGAAAAATGAAGTAAGAAGAGCTAAACCTAATAAAGGCGCGAAATTAGTTTCGAGGCTGCTGTATCTCTCTCTGCTACCCTAAGTGATACTGACTTGTTTAAGAGCTTAGTGTGGGATCCTTCCGAATAACAATTTAGCGACTCGTAGCGAGTTACGCGTCTAGTTTCTTCTATTGCGGATAAAATTATTTCAAACCATAAAATTGATCCTACAAAAAGTTATTAATATGATAATACAATTGTTATAGTTTAGAGCACTACACTTAAGAGTCGGTTTACTGCTTCGTCTCAAACGATCGGCAAATCACTTTAGGAACTCAAATATTAGTTCACAAAAAGTTTATCAGTAAATTTAAACTGGTGTTGTCCTTTACAATACACCCACGCATACTCTGAGCTCAACCATTGGAGCAGCCGGCCGCAGGAAAAACAGCAGATATTGGAGACACTATCATCGCAGCATCTCAGTCGTTTATCAAACTGTCACACCGTCTCCGTCTCCAGTTGTTGCTTCATATAGTACCCTCGAGATATTTGGCATGCTGCTATATAAAACATGGAGCAAGAGGCGTGCTATTTTTTAATATTTTTAATGTTTGCTATATTACTTAATTTAAATTATAAATTAAAAACATTATTTTAAAACTGGATATGTTTGGTTTAGAATGTGATATAAGAGGAACGTAATTACTCTGAGCTTTTAAGGACCCTTGGTAGAGATGGGGGTATTTTTACGCTTTTGTAAGAGCCAATTTTCTCCGGAATTACGTCATCTAGAACAATGAACTTTTTACTGCTTATTACCCATTTCCTATGGGTGAATTAATACAACATTCCACAGGATCTTGAGGCTAAATGAAAATATGCAAAACAGTGAGTATAGGTATGAGTAGAGGTCTTATCCTTTTTTGTTCGATACATATTTCTATTTATCTCCGGACGCACTTCAGCCTTAGACATATTGTACCACCTGTATTATTTTAAAGGCAATTCATTAGGTCCGCACCCTTTACCAAGGAATAGGTATAACAGATATGTTTTCAAATTCTTCTGGTTTTAAAAACATTTTCCCAAAAGCATATGTCTACTGTGATCCAAGGCCTCACAGAAGCATATAATGTGCTGGGCTGTTTCAGTCTCTTACTTGCACAATCTATAAGTTATCCTAAAACGATCCCATTGTATTAAGATGGTTTTTAACTGGAGCATCCAATAATTGTTCTTGGTTGAAGTCTGTTGCATTTAAGTGTGTTTTCAGCTCTTATCTTACACGGTTTTCTAATTCTAATTGGTTTACTATGTTTGTTCCCTAGATTTTATACCTGGTTTTATGAGGTTCTGCTTTGGGCCAGTTATTAATAGCCTCTCTTATTAAACTTCGAGATGTTCCTAGTTATTCTGGTCCAATAAATTGTGAAGCTGCTCCTTGTCTTGCAAGTTCATCAGGTTTTCATTTCCTTCTATGCCACTATGACCCGGTACCCAGATGGGTTGAACTTCATATCATTGTGCCAGTCTTGTCAGCATGTTTAGGCAGTTTAAAACCAGTCCTGACGTTACCTTATAACTACTTAGAGTCTTAAGTGCAGCCTGGTTATCTGAGAAGCTTACTGGCTTACCAGTGTAAGCTCTCCTTATGTGCTCATGTATGCATTGAACAATAGCATAAATTTCTGTTACAAAACAGTAGCATATTCACAGAAGGGAAAAAACTTTTTCCACCTTGGCCTATGTCATATATTCCGGATCCTGTTCCTGAGCCATCTAAGGAGTAAGTACACTCGTGCAGCGTTAACTGAGGTATGAATGAAGCTGATTTAGTATAACACACTAAATCACGTTTCTGAAAGTTAGGCTTCGTGAATCACTCTCGGCTATTACATTTACCTACTTTGGTTAATAAAATCCGTGCATGCGACAGAAACAAATCAGAACCTAAGACATGAGATAAGACAGCACTTGGAAATATTTGTATTTCCTTACATCTGTTAGTTTGTGTTTACACAAGCCAAGCTTGGGTCACGAGATAGTTTACATGTATACTATATGACTCATTTCCATAATATGGAAAGAAAATCCTTTAAAAGAAGGTCTTATGCACAAAATATCATTACATGGACTATGTGATCAAAAGTATCCGGAAATCCCGACAAACATACGTTTTTCATCTTAGGTGCGTTGTGCTGCCACCTACTGCCTGGTACTCTTCCGCAACCTCAGTAGTCATTAGACATCGTGAAACAGCAGAATGGGACGCTCCGTGGAACTCAAGGACTTCGATCGTGGTTAGGTGATTGCGTGTCACTTGTGTCAGAAGTCTGTACGCGAGATTTCCACACTCCTAAACATCCCTAGGTCCACTGATTCTGATGTGATAGTGAAGTAGAAACGTGAAGGAACATGTACAGTACAAAAGCGTACAGGCTAACCTCGTCTGTTGACTGACAGAGACCGCCGACATTTGAAGAGGGTCGTAAAGAGTAATAGGGGAACATCTATCCAGACCATTACACAGCAATTCCAAACTGCATCAGGATCCACTCCAAGTACTATGACAGTTAGGCGTGAGGTGAGAAATCTTGGATTCCATGGTCGAGCGGCTACTCATAAGCCACACATCACGCAGGAAAATGCCAAACGACGCCTTACTTGGTGTAACGAGCGTCAACATTACACGAGTGAAGAGTGGCAAAACGTTGTGCGGAGGGACGAATCAGGGTACAGAATGTGGCGATCCGATGGCAGGGTGTGGGTATGGCGAATGCCCGGTGAACGACATCTGCAAGCGTGTTTAGTGCCAACAGTGAAATTCGGAGATGGTGGTGTTAAAGTGTGGTCGTGTTTTTCCTGGAGGGTCTTGCACTCTTAGTTGTTTTGCGTGGCACGATCGCACCTCAGACCTACATGATATGTTAAGCACCTTCTTGCTTCCCACAGTTGAAGAGCAATTCGGGTATGGTGATTGCATCTTTCAGCACAATCGAGCACCTGTTTATACTGCACGGGCTGTGGCGGAGTGGTTAAACTTCAATAACATTGTTGTAATGGACTGGGCTGCACAGAGTCCTGACTTGAATCCTATAGAACACCTTTGGGATGTTTTTGAACGCCGACTTCGTGCCAGGCCTCACCGACCTACATCGATACCCTTCCTCAGTTCCGTACTCCGTGAAGAATGGGCTGCCATTCCTCAAGGAACCTTCCAGCATCTGATTGAAAGTATGCCTGCGAGAGTGAACGCCGTCATCAAGGTGGTGGACCAACACCATATTGACTTCCAGCATTACCGATGGAGAGCGCCACGAACTTGGACGTCATTTTCAACCAGGTGTCCGAATACTTTTGATCACGTACTGTAAACATGAAAGGGAACAAGTTAATAGTATTACTACTATTATTGTTGTCGTTGTTGTTGATAGTCTTGACTAACAATAAGCCATATCGTGTGAAATTATCAAGATAAAAGAATATTGCTGACAATTGTGCAGTCTCAAAGAGTGTGCCATTTTCTCCCCTTCCGCAAGTATGAATTACGTCCATACTATCGCATTGGCATATTCAAGACAGCGAGGTTTGAGCGTCGGAGTATGCCATTGGCGAATAAAGTCTCCAATAGTGAGGCGGTGGCAGCACATTAACGCAGAAATGAGAACTATTCCCCTTCTCTTAGCTTGGGTGACTTGGCACGAGTTAGAAGACGAGGAGACTCTGACAGGCACACCTACCGGCAGCACGCAAATACGAAATGTGAGTCAAGGTATACTATTCTTTCGGACTATTCAAAATTTTATAATCAACAGCTTTGTTGAGAAACCTTTCAAATTTGATTAACTTGAAGTGCCAGGTATGCAGTGGGCAGCAGACAAGGAGAGATGGTTGTGACGTTCTGTTATATTAAATAAATAAATTTTGTTACGTTCGGGGAAAACAAGACTCAAACGCTTCTTGTACAATGATAAATTATAATGATAAAATACTTTTAAAAATTGTAACGGAGTCAATATATATTGTATTTTGTTACTCATGTAATAATTACCGGAAGGTAGAATGTTCCTTTGGCTTCTTAAAGATCTACATTTTTTCGAATTAAAAGATAAGTTCGTGTAATAATAATAATAATAATAATAATAATAACAATAATAATATGCCAAGTATTGTGTTACGCGAGAAGCTAGTCACAATCACCAGGTAATTACTAGATGACAGAAACACTTTTATTATTTGAAAACAGTTATAATGGGAGAAATAGAATAAGAAAACAGGTATTCTCGTTTTTTGTTGCAAGTATGGGAATTCCTTATACTGAGCATTCTTCACATTTTTACATACATATATAACTGGATTATGAGTTAGGTAGTAATAAATAGAAAAACAATCTGATGTGTTACACTCACATGACATTCTTTACTCTTGTACAAACCATTTTTACAAACGCTTATTCTCCATATGCTTCATATTAATCGAGATGTTAATCTTATTGCTAATTTGCTTGTAGATGCAAGGGGAATTGGTAGGCTTTAAGCGATAGTCAAATATTTTAAGAGCCGGTTGCTATGCGGAGTATTCCATTCCCTTTGCATTACCAGGACAAAAGATATCAATAACGAATTCCCATTTGAGAAAAAATATAAGAAAATTTAAGGGAATAACAAGGAATATCTGAAAATGGTTCACTAAAAAAAATGCATATGACATAAATTGTGTATTTTAACGCGATCTACATTTTTGTGTAGTAAAATTTCGTCTATCTCTTATGGTTTACCAGTTACGCAAAAGTCGTTCACAATGAAGAATACTTTTGGAGACATTCCCAGGAAATTCAAGGTATACATTTTATTTGTCATAAAAATATCTTAAACATATGATATTTTAATCAAAATCGTTTGAGCCATTTTTGAGAAAATTAAAATTTTCGAAAAATGTTCCATGTAAAGGGTAATCTGGGGTGGGGGGATTTTCTTGAAAACCTTCGTGTCGCATCCTTGGAAGATACTGAACCTAAATACCAAGTTTGGTGTTTATCCGACTGTTCGTTTCTGAGTTATGCTGTTCACAGACAGACACACACACAGACACACAGACACACAGACACACAGACACACAGACAGACAAACACACAGACACACACACGGACATGTTTCCAAAAATGCTTTTTTTGGATTCAGGGGGTCTCAAAACATGTATTTCCGGTGAAATCTCGGTATCGAATTTTTGTGTGGAATACAATACTTCCCCTACTTACTATACGTAGTAGAGAAAGTAAAAAGAGGTATTCCCGTTTTTTGTTGCAAGTTATTCCTAACTATGCCAAGTAGGGGGATTCCTTATACTGAGCAACCTTCACATTTTTACACACATATATAACTGCGTTATGGGAACAATTTAGGAACTAAAATTGATACAAGATCGGTTACATCCTTTATACACAGAAAACTACTAACAAGAAATAACTCAGTGAACAAGCTATTGGATTTAAAGTTTTTTATAAAGCGAGTTTCGATTATCAGTGGTTAAAAATCAATATCAGTATCGAGTATCTAGTAACGGTGGTATCGCGTCAACACTGCAAGATTTAACACTTAAAAATCGTTATATTTAACATTCATTTCCTACCAAAGTAATACAATAATTAAAATGTTATATCTAAAACTTATTTATAAATGTACTTTTAAATAATTTAATTATAAAATACTTTTAAAATAATTGCATCCTATTTATCAAAACAACAAAAATCCGAGAATCTCGGAGGTGGAAAATACTCGAGCTATTCTTGTATTTTTAAACTCTTCTCCGATCCCTGATGATACACTAACCGCAATTGTATCGCATTATACCAACAGCAAACATTCTGGCGGCCAAATGAAGCTTACCACGAACTCCGGTCCCTAGAGATAAGCTTCTTATATTCGCAACATCTCTCCCAAATGACCGCATTTGTTCCCTCACATTCGCCACCATCCAAACCTATTTGTAAACGTCCCACACACCTTGAAAACCTAAACTCTCTACACAAAGCGTTATTGTGGGAAAGGTGGATTGTGAAATATTTGCTGCATTGTAGAAATGATACGCAAAATGTTGATGTGGAATCGCATTTGTGGAAATAGAGCGTCACACTGTTATTTTACAGATAGCAATTGCGTAAGCGTTTCTATGGATACTATAGATGGTAAAATCCATACTACTATGTTTGTGCTTCCTTTAACATTATTATGGAAATGGCGGTTGATAAGATGAAAGCAATATAACCGTTACGCAAGACACCTTACGAAAGCTTTTGCATAAATAATCCATCCTACAGGTATTATATTGGAGATGTACATTGGGGAGTAAAACAATGGCCCATTCCCCGACACTGCAGTAGTGTTTATTCTTCTGTAAGGCCTATTAATTAATTTAACTAACACTAGATGCCAGATGCCACCAAAACCTTATTACCACTCTCTATGACTGATTTGAATATATCTCAGTGAAAAACATTAAATAGACTCTTGAGACGGAACTCTCCAGCTGCTCGTCGTATTCCTGCTAGTGTAGATATGATCTGTCATGTGCTGTAAGAAAACGTCCCAACAACACTTCTGTGTTGGCCTATGCTGTTAATTTTTATCTAAGAGTTGACATGTAAATTTAGATTATAAATGTGTACAAAATGGTTTAAGAGGGTATTTACGGCTATGGTGGAAGCAAGAATGTTGTACGGGGCGGAAATCTAGGGGAGGGAATCAGATTTAACTATTATGGTTGACCAGAGTTACAGGATACTTTAAAAATAAGTATTAGGTTTACCGCAATAACCCCGGTGGAGGTCGCTTTGTTAGAATTAGGGAAAACAAAAAGGAAAGGTATAGTGATGGAGAGAATTACAAAATGTTGGTATAAATGCTTGACAAGGAGAGGCGATATATTAAGAAGATGTATGGTATAACAGAAGAGTAAAGAAACTTAGAATAGTTGGAGAGCGGAGTTGAAGAAGGCATTGGAGGAAATATAAATGAAATATATATGGTTACAAAGGGAAAGGAGCAGTCCAGGCTTTTGGATCCAAGTCAGGGAAAGGGTGGAAGATATTGAAAGACAGGAGATATGGGGAAGTATAAGTGACAAAAAAGTCTTTGAAATTTTACAGGAACATAAAAAAGAATGCGGAAGAGAAGCATACATAGAGAGTGTAATAAAAGATAAAAAGAAGGGTTAGCCTGGATGAGGACGGGGGCGATATTTTTAAGTGGCTTAAGAGGTAATGATAAATGGGTATGTGAATTTTGTGATGGGGAGGAAAGTATGGAACATTATCTGAGTTGGATTTTAAAAAAAATGGAGGGAGAAAATCTGGATTAACATCTGGAATAATATGGGGTGTGATTTAGTCGCACTGAAAATGCTAACAAGCAAGCAAGAAGTTAGAAACAGGAAAGTAGAGGATTTTTTTAATGAAAGTGTAAGCGAAATGGATGAGAAAAGTCAAAGTGAAGAAGAGAGTAGAAATAAGATAAAATGAAATAAATTGTAATGAAGCTTTAGCAAAGAGAGGTAAAGGTTGCACAGCAGTACTGAAGGCCAGGGAGCTACATTGGCGCTGCAACGCAAAGTAAGTACCAGGCATGTACATAATAAGTTAAAGCATGAAAATAAATGTAACAAAATTTGTAACTTGGAATGTGTACAATAAACTACAACAAACAAACGAACATCTAGGACGAGGTAACGGGAGACGAAATCAAACGTTCAGGTTTACTTTAACTGTAATTTGTTCACTTGTTCCCAGCTTATCGTGACTTCTATCCCACAATTATTAGATAATGGTAACTTACAAACAACTTATTCACACGCACCGCCATCTAACTGGCGTGAATTTCACCCCTGGCCATATTGTAGAAGGTCCTGTAAATCTCGGGGCTCTGTCTTATTCATACTCCTGCAAATGGCGCCACTTTTCCCCTATTTTAAAGCACTATTGTGACTGGCTGATCACCTTAGTGTAGTATGAGAACATTTACTCTCGTTTCAACCTCTAGTCTTTCTCTCACTCCAGCAATTATGCCGGCCATGTCTAGCCTAGGCCCTATGCTTGTACCCCCCGGGGGATGTCTTCACCTGGTACCTCTTGGCGTCATGCACTCGACTTTCACATACACGACTAGTTAGCCCCCATTACAGTTTTATAATATTATTTACATTAATATCGATATTTACACTGATATACCATTGTTTCTACTACATTCTTATAATGGTAAACATAGATGAAATTTCTAAATTCTACCTTTATGAATATACGCTTAACTTTATACCACAAGTAATACACCAAATCATTAGCTCTATGCAAATTCTCATTGCAAAATCTTCAGCGGTTTTTAAGTTGTTAGTTGTATAACTAATTATTCTAATGCTAAAAAAAATGGTTCATGTGATGAAAAAATTAAACTGTACTAATACAAATACATTTTGATCCTGTGGAATATATATGGCAAATGTTAGAAACAGATTTTTATCGGATTTACTTTTGAGAAAAAATCTTAAACCTACAAGAAAATACTTTTCACTAATTTTAGTGCATTAATAAAAATATTCCAATTAATGTGATCCAGTGGACTAGACTAGTAAACGGTGAGGACAACTACAGCTATGACCCTCATGGAATCTACTGTGAGAAAAAAAACCCGGGAGGAACGTATGGGGTGTGGGAGGCGCAGGAGGCAAGGAGGCTTGAGAGTGAAATGGACAGAGACGCGTTGATTTCCCTGACGGTTCTTCTATTGCGAAAACAATTATTTCAAACCGTAAAATTGTTCCTGAAGAAATTAGTAATATGATAATTCAATTGTTATAGTTTCGAGGACTACAAATCGGAGTCAGTTTATTTGTTCATCTCAAACGGTCGGCAAATCCCTTTAAGATCACAAATATTAGTTCACAAAAAGTTGCTCAGTCAATTTAAACGTTCTTTACAATACACCGACGCATACCCTGAGCTCAACCATTGGAGCAGCCGGCAGCAGGATCAACAGCAGATATTGGAGGCACTAGCATCGCGGCATCTCAATCGTTATCAAACTGTCACACCGCCTCCCTGTGTCCAGTTATTGCTTCATGTAATACCCTCGAGATATTTGTCATGCTGTTATATAAAACATGGAGCAAAATGCGTGTTTTTTTAATATTTTTAATGTTTGCTATCATACTTAATTTAAATTCTAAATTGTAAACATTATTTTAAAACTGGATATGTTTGGTTTAGAATGTGATATAAGAGGAACGTAATTACTCTGAGCTTTTAAGCACACTTGGTAGAGATGGGGGTATTTTTACACTTTTGAAAGAGCCAATTTTCTCCAGAATTACGTCATCTAGGGCGATGAACTTTTTACTGCTTATTATCTATTTTCATATGGGTGAATCAATACAACATTCCACAGGCTCTTGAGGTTAATGAAAATATACATAACAATTAGTAGAGGTCTTATCTTGTTTTGTTCTATACAGATTTTCATTTACCTCCGGACGCACTTAGGTTTTAGACATATTGTACTACCTGTATTATTTTAAAGCCAAGTCATTATGTCTGCACCCTTTACCAAGGAATAAGTATCATAACGGATTTGTTTTCAAATTCTTCTGGTTTTTAAAACACTTTCCCAAAAGCAATATATTTCCTGCGAGCCAAGCCTCCCAGGAGGATATAATGTGCTGAATTATTTCACTCTCTTTATGGCACAATCTGCAATCTTAGTTATCCTGAAACACTCCCATCGTGTTAAGATGCTCTTTAATCGGAGCATCTTATGTGAGAAATACAATAATTATTCTCAGTTGAAGTCTGTTACATTTAAATATGTTTTCAGCTCTTATCTTACATGATTTTCTAATAAATAGTTTACCATGTTTGTTTCCTGGAGATTTAAGCCAGGTTTTATGATGTTATGCTCTGAAATAGTTCTTGTTAGTCCCTCCAGATGTTCATAGATGTTCTGGCCCAATAAAGTGTAAAGCTGCTCGCAAATTAATCAGGTTTTCATTTCCCTCTACGCCAGCATGACCACGCACCTAGATGAGTTTAACTGCATTCTGTTCTGCCAAGCTTGTAAGCATGTTTAAGCAGTTTAAAACCGGTCCTGATGTTACATTATGATTACTTAGAGCCTTATGTGCAGCCTGGCTGTCTGAGAAGCTGTTTTCCAGTGCAAGCTCTCCTTATGTTTTCATGTATGCATTGAATAATAGCATAAATATCTGTTACAAAAAATATCATATTCATACAAGGGAAAAACTTTTTGCACCTTGGTCTTATGCCATATACTCTGGATCCTGTTTCTGAGCCATCTAAGGAGTAGAGATACTTATGCAATATGCAGTGTTAACTGAGTTGTGAATGAAGCTGATTTAGTATGGTGCACTAAATCACGTTTCTGCAACAGCCAGGCTTGCTGACCCACTCTCGGCCATTACACTTACCTACTCCGGTTAGCAAAGTCTGTGCATGCAACAGAAACAAATCAGAACTTAAGACATGAGAAGACAGCGCATGGAAGCAGTTATTATTTCCTTACATCTGTTAGTTTGTGCTTACGCAAGTCAAACTCGGGTCACGAGCTAGCTTACTTCTTCTTCTTTCTCTGTTTAGCCTCCTCGTATGTAGGACTTACACCTGGGGTCAGAGGCCTGTCGAGGAGCAGACACTCATGGATCAGAGAGAATATCCACGATGGGTGATCAGCCCGATGCCTAGTATGGGTGGATGGAAGTAGATGAAACGAAATGATGGTGAAATGAATGAAAGGAAAGGCGATGATGGAGCAGTTGGTAGAATGAATGGCGGGGGAAACCGGAGAACCCGGAGAAAACCCGCCAAGACGCCGCTTTGTGCACCACAAATCCCACATCCCACATCCGTGGGATTGAACCCCTCGGCGAGAGGCAAGCGGTCTAACCACTCGAGCACGGCGCCTTCCGAGATAGTTTACATGTATACCATATGGCTCATTTCCACAATATGGAAATAAAATCCCTTAAAAGAAGCTTTTCTGCACAAAATATCGTTACGTAAACAGGAAGGAAATAAATTATTATTATTATTATTATTATTATTATTATTATTATTATTATTAGCCTTGACTAACAATAAGGGATATCCTGGGACATTATCAAAATAAAAGAATATTGTTGACAATTAGTCAGTATCAAACAGTGAAACCGGTAAAATGGACAGAGACGCATAGAGTTCCCTAACGGTTCCAGGCTTGACCTCCCGTCAACGGGAGGGCCGCTTGGAACATCCCTGCAGTGGGAAACATTTCCATAGCCACTGGGTATCGAACTCGGCATCACCCGAATGCGAGCCCACACTTTGCCGCGGAGACATCTCGGTTATTCTTGTAATTATAACCGATAAAACATCACTTCTAACCTTTACATACGTACAATATACAATTTGAAGGAAATTAAACAAAAATTGCATCGTCGGTAACGTCTGGAATGGGTAAGAATGTATAAAAACCTGATGTATTACACTCACATGACTTTCTCTACTCTTGTACAAACTAATTTTACAAACGCTTATTCTCCATATGCTCCATGTTAATCGAGATATTAATTTTATTGCTAATTTTCTTGTAGACGCAAGGAGAATGGTAGGCTTTAAGCGATAGTCAAATATTTTAAGAGGTGGTTGCTATGGGCAGTATTCCATTCCGATTTGAGAAAAAGTATAAGTATTGGAAAATTTAAGGGAATAACAAGCGATATCTCGAAAATGGTTCACTCAACAACAAAAAAAGTATTAGACATAAATTCTGTATTTTAACGCGATCTACATTTTTGTGTAGTAAAATTTTGTCAATCTCTTATGGTTTAGCATTGATGCAAAAGTCGTTCACAATGAAGAATACTTTTGGAGACATTCCCAGAAAATTCGAGTTATACATTTCATTTGTCATGAAAATATCTTAAACATGTGATATTTTAATTTAAATCGTTATAGCCATTTTTGAGAAAATTTCACCTTTTAAAAAATGTTCCACGTATAGAATAATCTGGGGTGGGGAGATTTTCTTGAAAACCTTCGTGTCGCATCTCTGGAAGATACTGAACCTGAATACCAAGTTTGGTGTTTATTCGACTGCTCGTTTCTGAGTTACGCTGTTCACAGACAGATACACACACACACACGGATATGTTTCCAAAAATGCTTGTCCCAAACATTTAAGTCGGTGAAATCTCGGTATAGAATTTTTGGATGGAATACAATAATTCTCCTATTTACTATACTTAGTAGAGAAAGTAAAAAAAATTAATATGTCACATTTTGTGTCTTTCCCTATCATTATTAGTGGGTATAAAAACTATTCTTACTAAAGCTTATCTTCCTATCTATTACATTGAATCGAAATAAAATTTTGCAGAAATAGCTACATTATACATTTCGTTATACACACAAAGAGAACAGCGATAGTCAAATGTTTAACAACTGGACGCTATATGCTGGTCTTAAAATTCCATACTGTTTCCATGACATCGCGAGAAACAACTGAAAATCGATTACTTTTTTAATGACAAGTATTGAAAAATTGAACCTTTAGTAACGGATATCTCAGAAATGGCTTATGTCACCAAAAAGTTTATTTTAATTAAATTTCGTGTTTTAAACAGATCTACATTTTTATATGGTAGTTTTCTACTATTGGTAACGTTTACCAGTTATACATGATTATACAAAATTCACATAACTATATTTAGTCTAAGATATTTTAATCAAAGTCCTTGGAGCCATTTTAAAAAACTCAAAATTTTCTAAAAGTGTTCCATATAAAGTAGTTGGAAGTTGGGAGATATTCTTGAATTTTTTTATGTCCCATCTTTAGAACTTGCTGAACCTGAATACCAAGTTTGGTATTTTTCCAAATTTGTTTTTTTCAGTTATGATGTTCGCAGCCCCATATACGGACATATTTCTAAAAAAGCTTTTTATATTTAGGGGGTCTCAAAACATGTATTTATGGTGAAAACTCAGTATCGAATTTTTGGGTGGAATGCAATACATCTCCACCTAATATGTACGTGGCAGAGAAAGTAAAAACGGGAAATTCTAAAGGACTATCTTGTCTTGTACTCAAGTACATTTAAAAACTGTGTTTAAAAGTAACAGATACCAAATACAGATATGAATCTAGATGATTTATTCTTAACAGTATACATATAAATAATAGGTGGACATTTGATAGGATTTTTCTCAGATTTCATACATGTAAAATATCTTGTTGAAATATTTTCAATTATTGCCAAAAACAGTAGCTATATATTTTCATGGTTAATATTGTAGCTTGTTGCTTATTTAAATATTAAGTTGTTATTGTGTAAATTTATTGTTGTAATAAAAATTCTCCATAGAATGCGTTTTTAAAAACATTTTCACAACAAGTATGGTTCTACAATAAAGAAGTTTACATAAGGATCTATTATATAAATTTGCTATATCCACACAGAAAATTATTACTTCTTGTATGGTTCGCAATTCTGGATTTTTCAAAACAGTTTACTATCGCTGTTCTCTTTGTATCTATAACGAAATGTGTAATGTAGCTATTTATGCAAATTTTTATCTGGATTAAAATGAAATTGGTAGAAAAATAAGCTTTCGTGGGAAAAGCTCGGATACCCTCTAGTAAACGATAAGGGTTAGAGAAAGTAATGTGAATGTAACTAATAATATTTTTCTTTTCGCAAGAGCTTCTAAAACTGCCCCTGTAATTACACGCTCTCAGTATCTTTTGGAATAGCTTTAAAAATGCCGTTGTTACTGGTTGTGCTATTTTTGGAGAGTTTAATTAATTTAAATTCCCCCGTGGTAGGTTATAAAGCTATCAGTCTGGCTTACACCTTAGCGATTCCCAGGCTTGGAGGGTAATATTTCAGGTTAACCTTCGCTAGACAAGCTGTCTTCGCCGCGACTAATGAGCCTTTTCTACCCAATACTTATACCTTTAAAGGCTTTTTATTTCCCAAAGGAATATTGGAACTTCCTATATCAACTCCTTCACCTTCAGAGAAAAATCGATGCGCAATACGGTATGCCATTTGCTGGTCAGAGATACTGAGTAATGCTGTCCGCATGTAGCTGCATTCTTTGAAACGATGTCCCATGTAATTGTTTTTGAATAAATGATGCTAGATACCATGAATAAAATCTTATGATGTAACTATTAACATATATTTATTAGACAAAAGGTCTACGTTAATCGACTTCTTAACATTTACTTTCTCTACTACGTATAGGGGAAGTATTATATTCCACCCAAAAATTCGATACCTAGATTTCACCAGAAATATATGTTTTGAGGCCCCCTGAATAAAAAAAGCATTTTTGGAAACATGTCCGTGTGTGTGTCTATGTGCATGTGTGTATGTGTCTGTGTGTGTCTGTCTGTGAATAGCATAACTCAGAAACAAATAGTCGGATAAACATCAAACTTAGTATTTAGGTTCAGTATCTTCCAGAGATGAGACACGAAGGTTTTCAAGACAATTCCCCCACCCCAGATTACCCTTTACATGGAACATTTTTTGAAAATTTTAATTTTCTCAGAAATGGCTTTAAGGATTATGATTAATAATCATATAATTAAGATGTTTTTATAAGAAATAAAACGTATATCTTGAATTTTCTGGGAATATCTCCAAAAGTATTCTTCATTGTGAAGGACTTTTGCATAACTGGTAAACTATAAAAGATAGACAAACTTTTATTACACAAAAATGTAGATCGCGTTAAAATACACAATTTATGTCATTTACATTTTTTTTATTGAGTGAACCATTTTCGAGATATTGCTTGTTATTCCCTTTAATTTTGCAATACTTGTACTTTTTCTCAAATGGGAATTCGATATTCATTTTTTATGTCCTGGTAATGCAAAGAGAATGGAATGTGACACATAGCAACCACCTCTTAAAACATTTGACTAGGCTTATAGCCTACCATATTCCCCTTGCACCTACAAGAAAATTAGCAATAAGATTAACATCTCGATTAACATGAAGCATATGTAGAATAAGCGTTTGTTAAAATAGTTTGTACAAGAGTAGAGAAAGTCGTGTGAGTGTGAAATTTCATATTTTTTTATTTTATATTTTATTGTAGTTTAGATTGGTTACAGGTGTCTTACAGCACCGTAGTGATATAAAGATTTAGTTGGCAACAATGATGTATTGGTACACCTGTCTCATGCTATTTTATGTAGTTAGGTAGGCATTTTTACATGTAGTCGTGTTTGTGTACTACGTAGAGGGAATTATTCTCCTTAACATTTATTAAAATGTAAAGAATAAGAGAAATTAGATCATACTAAATTTTATAATATTTAATTGTAGAAACTTGGCTTAAATTCCATATAATTAATGAAGAATATCAAAGTCAAAACGGCGAATAATGTAATTTATAAAATTGTACAAACTGATATTTTGAAAAGGTAGAATCAGACTGAAAAATTCAATGCAATATCCGGGATTTGAACCATGGAACTCCCGGTCTCCGTCCGGTTGCTTTAACAACTGAGCTACCATGCAACTTGCCAGTCTGACAGTAAATTCTCCAACTAATTCGATTTTTCCCAGTAAACCACAAGGAGATGTCAAATTGTATTGAGATGACATACACCAATGGTGACTTACAATGCTATAAGTCCCGGGCTTTATAGTTTCGGCCACTATTAGCTCAATTAATTTGGTTCAAATCCCGGCTATGGCACTGAATTTCTCAGTCGTCTGATTCTACCTTTCCAACCTTGTCCAACAAGGAAGAGGGTAAAAAAGCAAGGCTCGTGAGGAAGAACAATTTATGCCATAAAACTGATATTTTGTTTCAAGTATGTAATTTCCAACAGTTAAAAAATATTTAGGTGTTTTTATTTAAGTGTTTATAGTGAGTAGGGAAAATATTGTATTCCATGTCGAAATTTCACAGGAAATATGTTTTTTGAGACCCCAATCCAAAAAGCAGCATTTTTTAGAAAAAGGTCCGTATGTGTGTGTGCCTTTGAACAGCATAAGTCAAAAACCAAAAGCAGAATAAATACCAAATTTTGTACTTCAGTTCAGTATCTTCAAAGGATGCGAAATGAAGATCTTCAAGAAAATTCCCTGCCCAACTAACGTTTACATGGAAGATTTGTTGAAAATTTTTATTTTCTAAAAAATGGCTTTACAATTCTGAATAAAATATCATACCTACATTAAAGATATTAACCTGAAAAATAAAGTGTATATCTTGAATTTTGTAGTGAGAAAGGTGCATTTTAGAAGGAGTTGTATCATATTTCAACTGTTGGGGAACCGTTCTTGTAGTAGTTGCAACCGCAAGTATAGTAAACTGTTTCCGGTAGCCTTCGCCCCAAAATGTACTTTCAGGTGGCCTTTGCCCCAAGTTTAAAAAATATTAACTTTGTAATTTGACTGTTTCTTTAAGTATTAAATATTTATATTTGCCTCGGCTGCGTCAGTATTATTGTCAGAGACTTGTTTATCTTAGCAGGGCGTGATGCGACAAAAATGTAGGCTTACACAGATTATAACTTTACTTCACTTCTTTTATTAATGCTTGGCACGATTTAAATAACATTTCACTGATATAGAGAGCTGTGAGATTCTTTACATAATTACTTGCACTTTTTAACACGCAAAAGTATTTTTCGTCTCATACGAATACATATTAAATTTCTTGAGGACACGGTTTGCGTCTGCTTAGCAACGCTGTCTGCAAACAACTGAATTGATTTCATCCGTATAAACTTGTAAATTTCTGTATTTTACGTCTCTGATTGGCTATTCCTAATCCAATAGAATATCTTCATTTAACTAAAGCTTTTTCTGGTGGTTGATTGGCTATTTTTATAAACTGCCACTAAAATTACATTATTGCTTCCAAGAATCACAAGTAACATTTAAACTCTCAAGCTCATTATTGCCTGAAGATTACCTCGATGTTACCTCATTGTTGGCAACTTTTGACCTATTTCTCATAGCTCCTACATTATTAAGTTACGTAATACATTCACATAACGTTATTACACATGGATACGATAATAGAAGCATATGCAATGACTGTTACATACATTTTACAAATTATTACATACACATATTGCTTCAAGGCGGGCTGTTATTGAATTTATATTTTATATAATTAGACTGAAATTATTTAAGGGTTAAAAGTTCTGCCTCACTGGGAATAGCCTAGGAATTCGTCTTCGTTCTGAGGGAATTTTGTGTATTCTTGTATATCTTGTACACGTGATGCGATAAACAAAACGTACCACACAAAATTGTAGATCTCTTTAAAACAGCAATTTATTAAATATATACTTTTTTCGAAGCATAATGTGTTTCTGAGGTATCCGTTATTAAAGTTTCGAATTGTTCCATAATTGTCCCTCGATTTCAGTTGTTTCTCGCGATTGCATGGAAACAGTATGGAGTTTTAAGGCCAGCATCGTTCTTAAACATTTGACTGTCGTTTTTCCTGTGCTTGTATAACGAAATGTATAATAAAGTTATTTTTGCAAAGGCTTATTTGGATTAAAATGTAGCTGGCAGAAATATAAACCATAATAAGAATAGTTTGTATACTCATTAATAAACGATAGAGGGTAGAGAAAGCCATGCGAATGTATAAAATCAGATCTTTTTTATTAAAATGGTCATGTTAAATTGTTAAATTAGCAATACTTATCTCTGTTTCAATGGAGAATCAGCAGGAGGTAAAACGTTGGCTATAAGATAGCTTTAAATTTATAAACAATCTGATGTGTTACACTCACATGACTTTCTCTACTCTTGTACAAACTATTTTTACAAACGCCTATTCTCCATATGCTTCATGTTAATCGAGATATCGAGATGTCAATCTTATTGGTAATTTTCTTGTAGATGCAAGGGAAATATGGTAGCTTTTAAGCGATTGTCAAATATTTTAACGCTGGTTGCTATGTGGCGCATTCCATTCTCTTTGCATGTCCAGGACATAAAAAAAAATGAATAACAAATTTGAGAAAAAGTATAAGTATTGGAAAATTTAAAGAAATAGCAAGCAATATCTCGAAAACGGTTCACTCAACAAAAGAAATGTATATGACATAAGTTGTGTATTTTAACGCGATCTACATTTTTTGTGTAGTAAAATTTTGTCTATCTCTTATGGTTTACCAGGTATGCAAAAGTCCTTCACAATGAAGAATACTTTTGGAGACATTCCCAGAAAATTCGAGATATACATTTCATTTCTCATGACATTATCTTAAACATATGATATTTTCATCAAAATCGTTAGAGCCATTTTTGAGAAAATTAAAATTTTCGAAAAATCTTCCATGTAAAGGGTAGTCTGGGGTGGAGGGATTTTCTTGAAAACCTTCGTGTCGCATCTCTGGAAGATACTTAACCTAAATACCAAGTTTGGTGCTTATCCGGCTGTTCGTTTTTGAGTTATGCTGTTCACAGACACACAGACACACACACACAGACACACACACGGACATGTTTCCAAAAATGCTTTTTTTTGGATTCAGGAGGTCTCAAAACATGTATTTCCGGTGAAATCTCGGTATCGAATTTTTGGGTGGAATGCAATACTTCCCCTACTTACCATACGTAGTAGAGAAAGTAAAAAAGCCATAAGAATACAATGGAATGATGCAGAGTATACGTAGTAAAAGATGTGAAAAGGAACGTAGTAAGGCATGGAATAAAAGGTATTTTTATACCATAATAATTATTGTGCCGTATTATTAATTTTGTCATTACCCGACGCACTGGTGTGCTGTATTGTTTCTACCAGACGTAGCATTGTTGTGTTTGCTTAGTAATATTTTGGCTTAACAGTGTTTCCTTTCAGTGAGGATCACGTCAAAGGGATGTATCTTTATGAAGTTGTCTGGTATGACGTCAACCCTGTCTGGCTTCGGCTAGACACGGTTGGTGGGGGTAAGAAAGGGTCACTCTAGTGGAAGTGTTCTTGTAGCCAACGTGTGTGTGGCCGATCTACGGTTTAGTGGCATCTCCCTCCATCCTTTTGCGTTTTTTCAATATGTAGAGTCGCCAGACGTGTTGTGAATAAATCTCAGGTATGTAAAAGTAATGTGTGTTCTGTAGTTTTTCACTATAGCACAAAACCCACGCCTACCCACTAATTCTCCCCACCAAGGTCCCAGACTCTAGCTGCCAGCGAGTTACGCAACCCCCATGTGCGTGTTGGGGTGATCTAATTCCATTAACTAATTCCTTTTTCTACAACCTTTTGGCCTTCACCACAACATTTTACATTACAAAAGGTAAAACGGCTTGCGAAACAATAGTTCACCTTCCCCATAAATGAAAGCAAAGAGCGGTCTTGCATTCAAGTAGCGATCAAGCCCAATGCTGCTTAACTTCTTCGGCCGCTTGCGTGGCTGTCAGATTAGGCAGTCCGACTGACAGCGAAGAAGGATAGGATTTGGTTATGGGTGTGAGAATATCCAAGTTAGCAAATCGGTGGGGCAACACTGAATGGTCACTCATACAGCTAGTGACCAAGCCCAATATTGTTTAACTTGAGGAATGTGTGAATGATGGACTGGTAGCCCCTAAGTAAAAGGTCCTAAGGTATCATTAGACGGTTGCTCTTCCTTCTTGTGAGTGCTCTATGGTCGTAGTGACCCAGGGTGTTCACTAGCTGATTGGAATGTGTGGCAATTTTCGGGATCTCTCACACACCATGTCCACGATATATTGAATTTCGGATTGGGTGTGTAGGATGTGTGACGGGAATCTACGCCCGGTATCACAGATCATCCTTAGCGCCCTGTTGTGTACGATCTGCAGCTTATGAATTGTGGTCGCTACCACCAATTCCCACACCCTGCAGCCATACAGAGACAGGGGCCGGACAATCGCCTGTTATAGGCGTAGTATTAGTTATGTGGGCATGATGGAACGAAAATCAGGATACTGCTGCCTGAGTGCGGCATGGCCGAGACCTACATTTGCCCTAACATGTTGGGTAAAAATTGAGCACGAGGTCGAGCAGGACTCCGAGATATTTTGCCGAGGTAACCCAGGGGATTCACCTCCACCATCGCGGTCTCAGAAACCGCCCTGGCGCCAGCGACGGACCTTGCCCAGGATAAGGGCAGGGCTCTTTCCCGGGCTGATGGCCATCCTCCACTTCTCACATGGCAATCAATACCACAACTGTAACACAAAAAACTCTGATCCCGAGCGGGATGGCTCAGGTGTTAATGCCCGGCTTCAAATTCCGCAGGGTGACCAGTCTGACGGGAAATTTTTCGTGGTTTTCCTAAGCCACTAAGATAAATACCGAAATGGATATTTAATACCACGTACAAAACTTCCACCTTAAGTTTAAACTATAATAAAAATGAAAATGGATGCTAATGAAAAATTCTCTGCTAGCAATTCACTAACAATGAAAGCAGTAGCCTGGACGGCACTCTAATGCCAACTTCCCGGTATGATTAGAAGTAGAGATACAGTTGCTTAGCACTAAGGTCTCCATGGAAACGTGACGAAGTAAGACAGGGCCAAAAGGCTAACTTTCCGACACACACAGAACCACGAGGTTTCTCCTAACGGATCTGTCGCGATATGACAACATAGTTAAAGCTACGTAAAATAACAAGAAAATAATCTGATGTGATACATTCACATGACTTTCTCAACCATCTAACTTTATTAGTGGGTATACAAACTACTCATACTAAAGCTTACGTTTCTTTCTACCATGTTTTAATCCAAACAAACATTTACAGAAATAAGTACATTACACAAAGATACAAAGATAGATACAAAGGGAACAGCGACAGTCATATGTTCAACAACTGGACGCTATCTGCTGACCTTAAACATTCCAGGCTGTTTCCATGCAATCGCGAGAAACAACTGAAAGGCTATAGGACTTGAAAGGTATGACAAGTATTGATCAATTCGAAACTTTAATAATTGGTATCTCAGAAAGATCTTATGCCATAAGAAATATATTTTAAATATTTCATGTATTTTAAAGAGATCTACAGTTTTTGTGTAGTGCATTTTCGTCCATCCCTTAACGTTTACCAATTATACAAGATTATATAACATTTATTTTGAATGAAGGGGAATACTTGGGCTATTCCTAGAAAATTCAAGGTACACCTATATTTGTCGTGTAAACATCTTTCATATGTAGTATTTTAATAAAAAAGTTAAACATTTATAGAAAATCAAAATTTTTGAAGAATGTTCCATGTAAGGGTAGTTGGGGTGAGGTACTTGAAAATCTTCGTGTTTTATTCTTGGAAGATACTGAACTAAAGTGCTGATTTTATTGTTTATTCCACTTTTTGTTTTTTAGTTAACATTTCTTTAATTGAATTTAGGGGTTCTCAAAACATGTATTTCCGGTGAAATATCGGTATCAAATTCTTGGGTGGAATGCAATACCTTCTCTACCTACTATGTACAAGGTAGAAAAAGTAAAAATTGCTACAAATGGTAGCTTTCCGAAAACCGCCATATTTCATTGGGCCACGAGTACTATTAATGTCGTTGGTATTAACTGATGTAACTACTGTTTATGAATGTTCCTAAACAGTTATAGGTGCCGATATATAATATAAATTAATTCGACTGTAGGAGAGACACAATAGCGTGTCCATTCTGTTAGGTGTACTCGTAGCTTGTGTTGCATGCTAGTGGAAGCATCAGGAAGGGGGAGGCTAATCTATGATTGGCTAATTATTGACTTTCCATTTCCTGATCTTTCACTATCATCCAATAATATACAAATGCTAATTGTTTTAAAATTGCAGTAGTAATTATGCTTTGCGTTACCCAAATATGATATATAGCTAGCTTGATAACTGCAGAGCAATTATTACGTGTTAATAAACATACAATATGAGGATACTATACTATTAAAACATATGTATAATGCAGCCAATTATTATGTTACCATTAAATTGTGAAAATAAGCTCCAGGGTATTTGAATTAAACATATATTCCATGAATGAGAACTTGTAAATAAAAATGACCCAAGTATTTTACATTCAGCTTGAACCCCTACCCCCAAAAAATCAGCTATGATAATTCACATAACTTTCATTATCCTCTGTCATTCATTAATGGGTATACAAACTATTTTTATTAAAGATTATTTTTCTATCTACTTCATTTTAATCCAATAAACATTTGTATAAATAGCTACATTACACATTTCGTTATAGATACAAAGAGAACAGCGATAGTCAAATGTTTAAGAACTGGAGCTATACGCGGAACTTAAAATTCCATACTGTTTCCATGACAGCGCAAGAAACAAGTTAATGCTGAAATGACTTTAAAGAATGGCCGAGTAATGAAAAATTCGATATCTCAGAAATGGCTTGTGCCACAAAAAACGTATTCGAAGTAAATTGTGTCAAGGTTTACAAAATTATACAAAACTACTCCTAAATGAAGAGAACTTAGTAGGCTATTCCCAGAAAATTCAATATACATCTTATTTGCCATGTCAATATCTTTAATATATTGTATTTTAATCGAAATCGTTTGAGAAAGTAAAAAATTTTTAAAAACGTTCCATATAAAGGGTAGTTTGGAATGTGGGATTTTCTTGAAAAACTTCGTGTCATATCTTTGGAAGATACTGAACCTATATACCAACTTCGGCATTTATCCGACTTTTCTTTTTATGAGTAGCTATTTATCCTCGGTGGTCGAATTAATTATGTTATATCTTGAGCAATTTAAAAGAATAGCAATAATCATATGCCAGGCTTTTTAAGTTAATTCTCTCCGAAATTCTGCTAAAAAGTTGAAGAAAGTTAGTTAAGAGCTACAACTTATGGGACATTTTAAAGCCCAAATGTGTAACAAAAGTCAAGTTAAAGATACTCGAAGGTAAAGATGGGCCATTAGACCATGTGCTCATGAACTTTAAAATGGTTTCGTGTTGAAATTTTAAAAGGGACTGAGAGAAAACACATTGTGTTAATTGAAGCCAAAGATTCAAAGTATTTTGGGACACAAATATTAGTTGGAAATTTAAACCAAGCTTCCATTTAATTTCGGTATTGGATGCGACAGAGAGATTTTCAAGAAAATCCTCCAAATTAAACTACCGTTTACGTTGAAATATGTTTGAAGTTTTCGATTTCTCAAAAATAGCTATAACCAGGAAATTGCGCTTCAGATCACTGCGTCATGAAACAGTCAGAAAAATAATGAAAGGGATTTTCTTCAGGCAATTATAGAAACCTCAACGTTTGTTAATCAAACTACTTATATTCGTATTATTCTATGCCTAAGATGGAATTGTCTTTAATAGCGTAATCTTTCTAAATTTCCAAATAAGCATTTGACTCAGCTAACAGATATTACTGTCCATCAAGCCATTTCTTCAGATTTGCTTCCCGTTAATTATTTCATTTCTTTACTAGTTTGATGTCATTAAACACCACATTCCTAGAAAGCAAAGACTGGCACCTTACTTAGAAAAGTAGAAAACATGTATAACTCTACGATAAGGCCGATTTTCTTATACGAAAGTGAAATCTGGGGATGGGAAACAACAGAACATGTAAATAAAACACAGGTAGTATTTTGGAAAAGAGTTCCTGGAGTTTCACAAAGCACATCCAATTCGGGGGTATTGAGGGAGGTGGGATGTTATGAAGACACAATACACTGCAAAATAAGAGCAGTGAAGTACTGGCTGAGGCTGATGCAGGGGGATAATTCCACACTACGATCCAAATGTTTTAAATACCAGCAAGAAAATCTCTCCTAAGTTTTGGGCACCTCATTGGAAAGTTGTTTGAAGAGAACAGGAAGGCAAAGAGCTGTAATATATGACAAAAACATATGGAAAGATGTTAAATGAAGACTAACAGTAAATAGAATCGGATTGCAAAATTAAACCTTCTCTAAGTCTAGCAAATGATACAAAATTGAACTGAGGTAAAGAGGCATATATATTTCATTTAGGAAGAAAGGAAAGATCAGGAATGGCATGGGGGGGCTGGAGGGCACAGAAAATGACTGACGATTCTGGCAGGAGAATCTACACATTCCGTGATTTGGATGAGGACTGGGTACATATTTTGGTGGAATGTGCACAGTGGAAGAACCAGAGAACGATTAAACTCAAAGAAAAATTCTTAAGTCCCTCAAGAAAGAGATTGGCATGTTGGGAGCTATTAGCTGACCAGAGGAACTGGCAAAACGTGGGCAATTTTTTGGCTAAAGTGCGCGAAGCTAGGTAAAATTTGTTCAATTAGACAAAGGTAATTTATCTATATTTGCCTTTTTCTTGTTCCTTTTGTTTTGTTTTCTTTTTCTGTTGTTTATTTTGTAACCCTACTTGTATATTAATATGCATGTACAATAAATACTTGTGTAATAACTTCAATGATTTGAAACCAATAAAGATACCTTATCTATCTATCTATCTATCTATCTATCTATCTATCTATCTATCTATCTATCTATCTATCTATCTATCTATCTATCTATCTATCTATCTATCTGTCTATCTATCTATCTGTCTATCTATCTATCTATCTATCTATCTATCTATCTATCTAACTATCTATCTATCTGTCTGTCTATCTATTTATCTAATTATCTATCTATCTGTCTGTCTATCTATCTACTTGATGATAGAAACTTTTTGGCCTTGTCTTGACGTTTTCAGAAACTTTCGCTGTTTTAGGAAGCTGCCTCGTTTCTAGCGTGGCATGCCGAATCACTCTTTCAACCGCAGTGATGTGCGATATAAACTTGGTTGCTTTATAACTATACATATTCAAGCAGTCCTAAGAAATATTTTTTATACTCTTCAGATAGACCGCCGGTAAACAGGCAGGGATTGCAGCACGGGATTCTTTTACATAAAAAGTTTTATACAGGAGTGTCTCCTTGAATTTTAGGAGGCTTATACAGTTCACTCGAAATAGGATGTGGCGAAGCTTGTGCTGTTTCACTTTGTCTCGGCGGTTATCCGACTCCCTGATCATTCGTTATAGAAGGTAAATAATAGTTGCGTAAAATTTCATCGGAAATACATGTTATAAAACTCCATGAATTAAAAATAAAGATCTTTTAGAAAATATTCCGTGTGTATGTGTGAACAACAAAACTCAAAAACGAACTCTTGGACTTCAGCCAGGTGTAGCGTTGGTTAGAAATCGACTTTTTGGGAGCCTATATCGTTTCCATCTTCAGGATAATTGAGAGATGTACATTAGGATGTAGAATGTAATTACCTACGGGGGACAGCTTAGCGCAGCGACCAGCTTTATCTATTGTGGCTACACCCCCTAGGAGGCAGGGGGAAGTGAAGGAGACGTAGAAGGTCACAGGTCCTCAGGCATGCGGGATCACAGAGACGCACGCAAGTCCCTATAGTTTCCAGCACGAAACACCCGCTCTCGCCAGTGGAGGCGAAGAGTCCTGCGAGAGGCCGACAAAGCGGCCAGGCCAACGCGCCCTAGCGACGCACTACGGAATCCGGAGACACTGCCTGAAGTAAGAAATTACAGGAAATAAGGGAAAGAAGAAATCTTTGTCGAATACACCACCTCAGCATTTCCCTAGGTGACCAGAGGAAAATCACGAAGAACTCCATGGTCAGGGTGGCACTACCGGTAGGGATGGAAATGAGTGTAGGAGGTTAGAAATAAGAGGTAATATCTTTGTAGAAAATGGGACACTATTAACGGTGAAGAGTCAATTGATAAAATTATGAGTCGAAATGATATTAAAAGCCTTCACTTACATAAAGATGATCAAAAGAGGGACGATCGTTTCGAGGTTATCAAGACATCATCAGTGGTTGAAAGACGATCACGCTCCAAAAACCAGGTCAGTGCAGCAGCCTTCAGGTGAACCTGAAGGCTGATGCACTGACCTTTCTTGTTGTGTAGTGGAACTTGAAGTAGGATGGACTCCATATTGGTCTAATGTCTTCTGAAATTGAACCATAAGGCGGGTGACATCATCCAACGGCGGAATTTCAAAGTTTAAAACTTGTGGATTATTTGTAATAATGAATATTTTTTCCCCAAGCACCCGGCATTGATGAATTATGTATGGGTTTTAACAGTGCAATATTTTGACCAATTACATGTTTTTTGTTCCAAAAATGGTGTGGCTGATTTATCAGTTTGTTTTAGTTTTATATTTCTTTGTTGTTCTTTTAGACAGATTAGGAGGTTATGTTATGTTCTTCCAATGTAAAACTCATCACAATGATCGCATTTGATTTTACAAATACCAGAAAGAGCTTTATCTTTGATATTGACATTTAGCTTATTTGACAAATTTTTGATACTGAATATATTTTGTGGAGCTAACTCTATTCCATATGACTTAAAATTCTACTACACAACAAGATGGGTCAGTACAGCAGCCTTCAGGTTCACCTTCAGCAGTTACGCAAACTACCACCTGAGGTCCTGCCAGTCGACTACTTGGGTATTCTTTTCCAGGGGTTTTGTAGCATGATTTAGTCGTCTTTCAACCGCTGATGATGATGTCTTGATAACCTCGAAACGATCGCCCCTCGTTTGACCATCTTTATGTAACTGAAGGCTTTTAATATCGTTTCGCCTCATAATTTTATCACAAGATGTAAATTAGGAGTCCGCCGTTCTTATACTGAGGTCTGTGGAATGTAGATCTCGTCAAAACACAGAATTTATGTAAATTTTGTTTGCGAAGTTAACCATTTCCGAGATATTCCTTGTTATTGGTTTGAGTTTTCAAATACTTATCCTTTACTCAAATGAGAAGTCGTTATTTATTTTCTTTCTCCTGGTCATGCAAAAAGAAAGGAATTTCAAAGCCATCACATAGTGAGCAGCACTTAAAATATTTGACTATCACTTCACCTACTGTATTCCCCTAATCCAATTTCCTAGTAGGAAAAGTATAATAAAACCATTTCTACAAAAGTTTTATCTCGATAAACAAAAAATGAACAGAAGAATAAGCTTTTATAAGAATATTTTGTTGAAGAATGGGTAGAGAAAGTCATGTGTAAAGCCATTGTCGTCTCTAAAGCTGCCCATATATGGCCTATGACCTTCGAGGTTATCTAGTTTCAGCAAGTGATTATTGGGAGTGGAGTCCGTTACCTCAGATGAGGAGAAGTCATAGGTCATGGCCGATTTAAAATGGGCACCCAGAGCCGGAAATCAACCCCAAAACAAACCCACCATCATACCTCTGCGTCAGTCATGTGAATGTAACACATCTGGTTTTAAAAACTTAAAAATCTCTGACAACGGTTTTACCCACCTTTGTAAAACCACTAAACTTGTTTACTTTAATCAACTTACATACAAGAGCCATTTTCAGTAGACACATAACATTCCAAGCGACGTTCTAAACACATTTAAAGGGTAATATATAGTCATTTTACTTTAGCATTTATATTTGCTGTATTGTCCTAGCTGTTAGCATAGGAATGCTGCTTTGATTGAGTAAAAAGATATGAAGAATGCACTGTTTAAGCACTAGAACAGGAATGGTAGACTATAAGACTTTGCAAAAGTGCAGAATATAGACATCATCTTAGGAAGGGTGTGGTGAAGTGGGAACTGGTGTTGAAAGCAACACGTACTCATGCCCTATCAATAAGTGCAGAGGACACGTAAGAGGCATCATGCTATATTAGGTGTCAAAACGATCTCCATCTATATGCTAGTTTAAGTACTCCTGAAGCTCAAAGATCTCTCGAGATGGAAATAGAGAGTAGGAGGTTAGAAACAAGAGAATCTGAGGACATAGACCTTGTTTTCACCTTTAAAGCGAATATATTCAAAGTTAAGATAGAACCTTAAAGAGACAGATTTTACCTTCTAGAAGCACCTATATATTATTTTTAGTTATAAAGAAATTTACGTTGATTATATACAAAGTGGACCATTTAAGTTGAGACTTACAATGTCTCAAAAAACTAAGCTTTGTGGAAAGAAATGTCTTTCATAATAAAAGTTGCTGGATATTATTTGGGACGTTTTGATGGTCATTTTAGGGTCAATTTAATTTTTTAAACGGAAACCTACCGTTTTTATGTTGTTTTCTCACTCGCTATAACAAATTAAACAACACACTTTGCAATTGTTTTACACCAACGTAAATAACAACGAAAATGGCTGCGTACAAAGAGCGCAATGTATGGTTAGACCATCCACGGATGGTCATTTGAGGGTCAAGTTACATTTCGTAATTGGGACCCAACAGTTTTTTATTTTATTTCCCTATTCCTCATCACAAACCTAACAGTTTTTGTAAACAATTTTCTAATGAGAAAACAACATACAAAATGTAGCTTTCCTTTAAAAAGAATTAAATTGACCCTAACATCACCTTCATAACGTCCTCCAAACAAAACACCACTAATGACGTTTAGGTATGCATCACGGAGGGTCTCCCGGAACTGAGGCAGAGCACCGCACGCAGGTAGTTGGCCCATTGTGCTTACAACGTGACCCCTAGGAGGGAAGGATGAGGGGAGAGACCCAAGGGCGACAAGAGCGGATGCCGACGGGTGCAAGCATGGGCGGGGTTCCTAACGTTTCTAGATAGAACGCACGGACCCTACACAGAAGCCACCAATCTCCAGGACCCCCGGAGCTAAGGAGGGACCTAACTTAGTGGTACAGCAGCGACGCCAGGGAAGAAACCTTTACAGAGAGCAAGTCACCCCCAGCCGCAATCGCCGAGCAACGTCTCTGGTCCTACAACCCTGAAGAGATGACAAGGAAGATAATGGGTAGAGGAACTGAGAGGAAAAGGAGTCGTTGTAGAAGATGAACCACCCCAAATTTGCCTGACGACCCGGGAAAACCACGAAAAACCCGTGAACTAGAGTGGGCGGTCGCCGGGACCTCCCAAATGTGAACCATAGACGTAACCGCCTGGGCCATCCCCCATAAAATCAAGCAGCTTTTATTAAGCATATTTCTTTCTACAACACTTAATTTTCTACATATTGTAGTCTCAACTTAAGTGATGCCCAATGCTGATAATGGCAAATCTGCTAATTTCAGTATCATTTATCTGAAACTATTTCAGATATGCGACTGAGATTTGTACAGGATTTAAATGTCTGCCTTTTAGGTCCACTGATATTCTTTACCATATTTTTGTTTATTAAGGAAGATGGGATTAGTTTCTTAGTTATGGTATATTTTAATGAAAATACATCAGCAATTATTAAAAAACAAAGAATATTGTCAAGACCAAGGTATATCCACGATAACACTTAATGGTTAACTTTATCATCCTAAAATTTCGAACCCGCATAATTACAAAGAAAAAAAACCCCACATATATTGAGCACATAGATGCTGCCATTTTCTTGTTAGATACACATTTCCGTAACTTCTTCGGACGTATTTAGCCTTGCTATTGTGCTACTATATCGCTTTAAAGCCAACTCATTATGCCTGCACCCTTTACCTTTATCTCTCAAAACAGATATAGTTTCAAATTCTTCTAGTTTCAAAATCATTTACCCAAAGACATTGTATATACTGTGAGGCCTTGCAGGAGCATATAATGTGCTGGGCTGTTTCGGTTTCTTTCTTGAACAATCTGTAATTTAAGTAGCCTTGAAACACTCCTACTGTGTTAAAATGCTTTTTACCAGGAGCATGTCCTTTGAGAAATGGAGTAACTGTTTCAGCTGAAGCCTGTTACATTTAAGTAAGCTTTCAGCTCTTTTCCTACATGGTATTTTAATAAATAGGTTACTATATTTTATTTTCCTGGAGATTTAAGCCAGGGTTTATGATGCTCTACTTTAGACCAGTTCCTAGTGGCCCTTCTTAATAAATATCGAGATGTTTCTAGAGCCGGCTCTGGCCTAATAAATTATAAAGATGCTCCTTGTGTGCAAGTTCATCAGATTTTCCATTTCTCTCTACACCACTATGACCCGGCACTCAGATGAGTTGAACTTTATTCTGCTCTGCCAGGGCTGTGAGCAGGTTTAGGCAATTGAAAACCAGTCCTGATATTACCTTATGACGACTTAGAGCCTTAAGCGCAGATTGGCTATCTGAGAAGATAAGGATCTCTTTACCAGTGTAAGCTTCCTTATGTTTTAGAAGCTGCCATACTGAACAGTTTCACGGATTTGTAGGGAAAAATGTCCTTAAAATTGGTGTAAAGATTACCAGTCTATTCCTCAGTGTTTATCCCCGAATTGATGTAAAATTCGCAACACAGGTAGAACATGCAGTGTAATTTATAAAAATATGTTTAAAATATACCTTTTCTTGCATACAGTGATAAATAATATGCGAAATTGAAGACAACTTTGCAATTAATGGAACTGCGTTAAGAAAATAAAGCTTTAATTATTGGGGCACAATTCGTCATTTAATTTCCCTTTAAGGTTCTGACAATCTCTAATGGATTCCTTGGTACATATACGCTTAGTGATCAAAAGTATCCGGACACCCCTCAAAACATACGTTTTCATCTTAGGTGCATTGCGCTGCCACCTAATGCCTGGTATTCATTATCCGCGACCTCAGTAGTCATTAGATATCGTGAAACAGCAGAATGGGACGCTCCGTGGAACTCACGGACTTCAAACGTGGACAGGTGATTGGGTGTCACTTGTGTCAGAGGTCTGTACACAATGTGGCGATCTGATGGCAGGGTGTGGATATGTGAATGCCCGGTGAACGTCATCTGCCAGTATGTGTAGTGCCAACAGCGAAATTCGGAGGTGGTGGTGTAATGATGTGGTCACGTTTTTCCTGGAGGGGGCTTGCAACCCTTGTTGTTTTGCGTGCACGATCACAGCGCAGACCTACGTTGATATTTTAAGCACCTTCTTGCTTCCCACTGTTGAAGAGCAATTCGGGTATGGTGATGGCATCATTCAACGCAATCGAGCACCTGTTCATACTGCACGGGCTGTGGCGGAGTGGCTACACGACAATAACATCCCTGTAATGGACTGGTCTGCACAGAATCCTGACTTGAATCCTACAAAACACCTTTGGGATGTTTTGGAACGCCTAATATGTGCCAGGCCTCACCAACCTACATCGATACCTCTCCTCAGTTCCGCCCTCCGTGAAGAACCTGATTGAAAGTATGCCTGTGAGAGTGAATCTTATCATCAAGGCTAAGGGTGGGCCAACACCATATTGACCGATGGAGGGCGTCACGAACTTGTACGTCATTTTCAGCCAGGTGTCCGGATACTTTTGATCACATAGTGTAATTAGGTACTCGAAATTCCTTTCATAAAGATGATTTCACAAACTATGTCTTCTCATAAAATCAAAGATATTTGTTTAATTTGGCATGTAAATGTTTTAAATCTATGATATTTTAACAAAACGGATATTTGATAAGAATATAGGAAATAGCAAAACATTTTCCATATGAGGGGAAGTTATTGTTAAAAATCTTCGTGCTCTATTGTGAAAATATCTCATCACTTCACTGTTTGCAACTGCATTCCATTCTGTCTGCACAATTATCAGGTCCACCTTATCCTCCATTTTCTGCCTTTGGGATTATCACTAATTAAAATGTTGTTTATATTCTTGGATTTTATAGGTTAGAAACTAAATACATAGCTCTTCTCTAATGCATCCGTTTCTTATATGATCTTTTCTAATAAATCCTTTACCTTACTTAGAAATCCCATTTCCGCTACGGTACTTTGGTTTTATTGTTTTCCTTAATAATCCAGAATTCACTGCCATAAGCTATACCTGGTAATCAGTCATAACCTTATGAAGCTTTCTTTTCGTTTCCTTTAGAAATTTATATTTAAATTAATCTTGGTAAGATGCTGAAATTAAATTCTAAGTTTTGCAATTTTACACATTTTGTTTCCCAATTGTGAAGTTCACACACATGTCCTTTTTCTGAAAACGGTTTCTTCCTTTTTTACGATGCGTTAACTACGTGGTCATATCGCGACGTATCTGTTATAGGATACCTAGTGGCTCGGCATCTGTTGATTGGCTAGCATTCTAGGTATCATCCCTGTACCATGTGACATGTCCACAGAGGCATGTGCATAGCAACTGTACCTCTGTGACGGACAGGTACATGCGCCGGGCAGATGACATAATGGTGTCGTCCAGTCTACCTACTGGATATACGGCAGAGCATTTACTACTACTGTCTATTTTTCAGTTTTACTTTTTCTACCGTGGATATAGTAGGTTTAGAAAGTACTACATTCTATGGATATTTCACTGGAAATATATGTTTTGAGGCTCACTGAATACAAAGAAAATAGTCTTTAGAATCCAAAAAAAGCATTTTATGGAAATAAGTATGTATGTGTGTGAACAGCATAACTCTAAAACGAAGAGTCAGATAAATGCGAAACTTCATATTTAAGTTCATTATCTTCCAGGAATGCAACAGGAAGGCTTTCAAGAAAATCCTCCTATCCCTAACGTTGATTTTATAAAAAATTTTGGTAATGGCTAATTAAAATACCAGATATGAAATATGTTTGCATGGCAAATAAAATTTATATCTTAAATTTTCTAGGAATAGCCTAGGAAGTTCTCTTAATTGGGAAGGAATTTGTATAATATAGTATACGTGGTAACGTTAAGCGATAGAGAAAACATACTAGACAAAAAAATATAGATCTCCTCAAAAGACACAATTTATTTCCAATACTTTTTCTTTTGTGGCATTTCTGAAATATCCGTTATTAATCGTTCGAATTGTACATTACTTGGTCATTCTCTTAAAGTGGAATTAATTGTTCTTTCACACAAGCCGTGTGTTGGACAGGGTTGGAAAGGTAGAACCAGATGACTGAAAAATTCAATGCCATAGCCGGGATTTGAACCACGGATCTCCCGATCTCCTTGTGGTTTACCGGGAAAAATGCGAATCAGCTGGAGAATTTAATGTCCTGTCGGCATGTTGCCATGGTAGCTCAGTGGTTAGAGCAACTGGACGGAGACCGGGAGATCCGTGGTTCAAATCCCGGCTATGGCATTGAATTTTTCAGTCATCTGATTCTACCTTTCCAATTCTCTTAAAGTGTTCTCAGCATTTAGTTATTTCTCGCGATGTTTTGGAAACAGTATGGAATTTTAAGGGCAGAATATAGTTTCCAGTTCTTAAACGTTTTACTATTAACTTATTTGTAGTAGATTGAAAAATAACTTTAGTAAGAACAGTTTACATACCCGCTAATAAATGTTAGCCGGTAGAGAAAATCATGTAAGTGTATCACGTCAGAATATTAATTGGAAGAGTGAGCCTTGGCCACAGTGGAGGGAAAAACTTCGAACCTAAATTCGCAACAATGTGATGCTATTGTTCACAATGTTTGACAGTTCCCTTCTGTTAAACAATGCATTGGTTTAAAGGAAAGGGTCAAGGAAAGAAACGTTTACACACGAAAAGCCTATATGGTAATTTACTCGTAGTTATTTTCAAGCATGGGGCAAGGGAAGTATAGTGTCCACGTGGAGGGAATACAGTTTATTTTATTTTAAAGTAATGAGGCTCGGAGAGGATAGTTTGCATGTGAAAGGAATACAGTTTATTGCATTTTAAACTAATGGGGCAAGGAAAGGATAGTTTGCATATGAAAGGAATACAGCCCAGAAATGAAATAGTGGTGGGGGCAATCACATCGTCGCATGGTTAGTCATGTGGTCGGAGACCGCTTGCATATCCATCTCTACACTCCCCAAGTTAAGCTGCATTGGACCTGGTCGTTAGCTGGATGATTGGCCGTCCAGCGGCGCCAACCAATACCCTACTTGATTACCCCCACATCAAGCAAGCACTGTGCGTGGTCACTAGCTGGATGAGTGACCTTCAGCAGTGACTCGCCCTCACAGTAATTTGGAAACCCATATCCTTCTACCTACATTCTATCTTCTTTCGCTGCCAACCGGCCTGCAAGTGGTTACAGAAGTTAAGCAGCATTGGACATGGTTACCACCTGAACGCTTGTCCGCTCAGGTGGTTCTCTACGACCCAGCCAATGGCAGCACAGGAAGCGAAACTCCGCCCACTCACATACGACACAAAAGCTTGCGCAAAAACCGACTAGCGGCTGGTACTGTGGCGATTTGACATTCCGCCCAGGTAAATCTGGGCGACTGGATCTCCGTTCCTGTATTCCTGGTCGGAGATGAAACAGTGGTAGCGGCCCCTTCTTGTTCCGAAAGTAATCCGAAAATGGCTGGATATAGTGTGTAAGCGCAGGATCCCGACAATTTTACTACAAACCTATTTTTTACTTTCTCTATTACGTATAGTAAGTAGGGGAAGTATTGTGTTCGACCCAAAAATTCGATACCGAGATTTCTCCGGAAATATATGCTTTGAGACCCCCTGAATCCAAAAAAAAAGCATTTTTGGAAACATGTCCGTGTGTGTGTCTGTGAACAACATTACTCAGAAACGAACAGTTGGATAAACACCAAACTTGGTATTTAGTTGCGGTATCTTCCAGAGATGGCACACGAAGGTTTTTAATAAAGTCCCAACACCCCAGATTACCCTTTACATGGGAAATTTTTCGAAAATTTTAATTTTCTCAAAAATGGCTCTAACGATCTTGATTAAAATATGATATATTTAAGATATTTTCATGACAAATGAAATGTGTATCTCGAATTTTCTGGGAATGTCTCCGAAAGAATTCTTCATTGTGAAGGACTTTTGCATAACTGGTAAACCATAAGATATGGACAAAAGTTTACTACACAAAGAACGTAGATCGCGTTAAAGTACACAATTTATGTCATGTACAATTTTTTTATTTTTGAGTGAATCATTTCGAGATATTGCTTTTTATTCCCTTAAATTTTCCAATACTTTTTCTCAAATGGGAATTCCTTATTCATTTTTTTATGTCCTGGACATACAAAGAGAATACATTGCGCCACATAGCAACCAGCTCTTAAAACATTTGACTATCGCTTAAAGCCTACCATATTCCCCTTGAATCTACAAGAAAATTAGCAATAAGATTAACGTATCGATTAACATAAGCATATGGAGAATAAGCGTTTGTAAAAATGGTTTGTACAAGAGTAGAGATAGTCATGTGAGTGTAACACATCAGATTTTTTAGACTTAAGGTGGAGCTTAGGGTGGTGGTATTAAATATCCAATCCAAAGACGCTATCGTCTGGGCCATCCCGATCGGTAAGGTGATTTTATTTCAGGGAGTGTTAAAGTTGTATTTCTGCTGAAATTTCCATATGAAAATTTTAGTTGCTCTACCTCCTGTGTATTATGCGAGAGAAAATAAACTCCACCCCATAAAATAACTTCGCTATTTCGAAAGGAATGGCGAAAGGAACCTGCTGATGGACTGGTTCGAGCAATGGAATTCCATTATGTACAACTGCAGAAATGAAAATTTGCATAGGAAAGAAATAAACAGTTTCGCGAATACAGTGGAACCACAATTAAAGCGTTAGTGGTTATAAAGATAGAACATTAATCTCTTCAGAGGAAGACGAAATTAAATGTCGCATTCCATTTCCAAGAATTAGATTCTACATCATCCAAGGGTTTTGTAATAATAAAACGAACATCTACGTTGCTGACTTCAAGTTGGTCTTTATAAGGTTTATGATAGACGGCGCTGTTTGTACAAAATAGGATATAATTACCATAACGAAATTGGAACAATTAGAGTTGGATTTTCTCGAAATTGAGATATGACAAATCCATGGATCTCAAACAAAATAAAATGTTCCCTAAGGTTTTATTTTAATATAGCGCGATGGCTCAGGTTTTTGTCTGTGATCCGCATTCGAGAGGTTCGATTCCCGCGGCGGACCTTTCTAACTATGGGTATTTTCGGGGGTTTTCTCGGGTCACTAGGCGAATGGGGAACGATCACTGACTACCCCGAATTTCTGTTTCCTCATTCCTTCTCATTTCATCTTCTTCTTTCACGTTACAGGTTGACTCTAGGGCTGTGTGTCGAACGACTGCGGGCAGATGGCTTGTGTGTTGGAATTTCTTCTCGGCCCCGTCCGATGGAGGTCGCTCAAATCTCCGCTTGAGGGGAGCCGGTGAGCCATCCTCCGGTGACTTGGAAGGGCTGGTTTGAGCGTTCTCCTGCTTCTTGTAACTCTTAGGAACCTCCGCGCGACTCTCTCGTCTCCTTCGGCTGGTTTTGCAGCCCATACATCACCCGTGGTTCCTACATCTCATCCGTTCCTCTTGGGGGGTGTATGCACAAAAATGTCTTGTGGATCGAGGTGCTAGCTGTCCTCTACGTAGCGTAAACCTAAACCCAAGGTTTTCATTTGAGTTATGTATAAGTTGGAATTTAACTTCAATGACCTCAGAGGGTAATTCTCCAATTTAAGAAAATTAGATGTGTTGCATTCACATGCCTTCTCTACTTATTCTTCTATGAACCGTTCTTACAAAAGCTTACTTTTACACACACATATATTATGTTTCTTTAACTATGCGTCATATCGTATCCGTTTGGAGATACCTTATGCCTGCGTGTGTGTGGGACAGTTAACCTTCTAGGTCAAATGTTTATAACATACCATTTTGTTTTGTCATGTGTCCACAGAGCATGTGCATAGCAACTGTACCTGTGCTTCTGCGATGAGCAGATGGCAATTTCAACAGTGTCCACAGAGGCATGTGTATAGCAAATGTACCTCTACTTTTGCGACGAACAGATGTCAGCTTCGATAATGTCCACAGAGACATGTGTATAGCACCTGTACTTCTACTTCCGCGACGAACAGATGTCAGCTTCGATAATGTCCACAGAGACATATGTATTGCAACTGTACCTCTACTTCTGGGACGTGCAGATGGCGACTTCGACCATGTCCACAGAGGCATGTGTATAGCACCTGTACCTCTGCTTCTACACTTGCATGGCAGATGGCATTAAGGTGCAGTCAAGTGTACCTCTTTTCATTATCTATAGGTAGAGGCAGAGTAGTACTATCTATTTATAATTTTTTTTTTAGACTTAAGGTGAAACTTTGGGTCGTGGTATTAAATATCCAATCGTATTTACCTCAGGCACTGAGGAAATCCACGAAAAATCCCAGTCAGATTTGTTGGCCAACGGAATTTAAACCCGGGACCTGGCGAATGCGGGCCAAAGAGCTTACCTCTTGAGCCATCCCACTCAGTATATACTTCTGGTTATTTGAAATAAACAGTAGGCTAAAGCGATAGTCAGATTTTCGAAAAGAAGATTGGTATTTGATAGCTTTGTAATTCCACGCTTTTCGCATGTCTAAAATAAAGAAAAAAATATAGCGACTAACCTCTTAAAAACATTAAGTATTTGAAAAATCAAGTCAATGACAAAGAGTATCCTAGAAATGCTAAATACCACAAAGTATTTTCACATAATTTGTATGTTTTAACGGGATCTACATGTTTTGTATTAGGCATTTGTCTATCTCTTACGGTTTACGCATTATACGAAATCAATCACAATGAGGGAATTTCACAGGCTATTTCCGGAACACATTCAATAGGTTTATTTTATTTGCCGTACAACTATATTGATCGTATAGTATTTTAATCAAAATCTTTGGATAATTTCTTAGGAAAATCAAAACTAAAAACTTTTTACTCTTTCTTTAGCTTTTAATTCTCACATACACGTAATAGTAGAGAAGCTATTCCATTCGACTCAAAAACTCGATACCGCAATTTCACAGAAATGCACATTTTGAAGCCCTCTGAATACAAAGAAAATAGTCTTTAGAAAAAGCTCCAGCGTGTGTCTCTGCACTGAAAAACGACAAGTTGAATAAATACCAATATTACAATTTAGGTTCAGCACTTTCCAAAAATTAGGCAGAAACCCTTTTAAAAAATCACTCTCTTCAATCAACCCTTTACATGGAACATTATTCGAAAGTTTTGATTTTTTAAAAAATTGCTCTAGGATTCTGATTAAAATATACTGAATGTACTTACATTATAAATAAAATATATATCTTGAATTTTATGAGAATACACTTTGATGTCCTCTTCATTTTCAAGGAATTTTGTATAATCTTGTGTAACTGGTAAACGTTCAGTGAGAGACGAAAACTTCCTGCACAAAAAATGTGCACAAAGTACATAATTACATTTTGTGGCATTAGCCATTTCCGAAATATCCGATATTCATGTTTGGAATTTTTCATTAAGACCTTTTTTTAAGATCCTTTCAACATTCAGTTGTATCTCGCGATTGCATGCAAAACAGTATGGAATTTTAAAACCAGCGTATAACGTCCAGTTTTTAAACATTTGATTATTGTTGTTCCTGTTGTATCTATAACTAAATGTATAATTTAGCTATTTATATGATTAAAATGTAGTGGATAGAAAAATAAACTTTAGCAACCTTGTATAACCTCTAATAAACGATAGAGGGTAGAGAAAGTAATGTAAACTCTCGCATCAGATTTCTCAACTAGCAAACGTTAGTTTGGAGTGGAGGATTTTCTTGAAGTTAATCATCTGTCTTTTAATTTAGCAGACTTTTCATTTTGGGGTTATACTGTTCACACACACATGCAGTTTTTTCTAATTTTTTTCTTCCAGTGAGCCTGAAAACGGTTGTTTCGGGTGAAATCTTCTTACCTACCAATTTTTGAATGGAATGCAATAACTCGTCTCCTTACAATGGGAAATAGTAGAAAAAGTGAAAATTCTATTGAAAAAATTTAAAAGCAGAAAATGTTCAGTTTTAATGTGCAGAAACAACAAACGATATTAACCTACTGCTTATGGTGTCTACCTGTTTTTAAGACTTTTCATCAATTAGTTTGATAATGTTTTTAAAATCGTGACGATTTATCAAGTTTGTCTCCTTTGGTGATTACAAAATTATTACAGAAATTTACTGCAAGAGATTTTTCCGTATAATTTATCAATTTCCTTTGAAAATGTGTTATTTTTGGGCGTAGGAAAATATGTCAAAGTCGAGAACTATCAGTCGGTTTTACTGAACTTTCTGACTATCGCTTCAGTGTTTACAACTTCGCAAATGTACATATCACTGGCATTAGATTATCTATAAGCATTGTTTATTTTATATAGTCTCTAAAAATTTTCTTACAAAACCTTATCATCGAAAGTGAAAAGTCAGAACAGTGAAATGCTGGATGAAAATCGTTCTTGGAGACTATCTATAATTAGGCCGGCCTGCTACCGTGAATAGTTGAGAATGGAAGAAATTTCGATATGGCCTTCAAAGTTAAAGATGTGTTTGGAAACCATACGTTTGGGCAATATTTAGTTGTCAGGTCAAAAATTAAATTGTGTTTTATTTATGGGTGCTCCTTAACTGCTATGGTCCTTATCGTCCCATTCTAAAATGGGCATGGAAGACCGATAATTTTGCTCAGAGACCTCTTTATTAGGCTTGAGATTCTCTTACGTGCCGCAAATCTAGGACACACGACACCGTGTCGTAGATTTACCTTCCGTAGGAAGCCTTGCTAAGGATTTTTACGCACAAAAATATCCGCCGCCCCGCCGGGTTTGAGTTGAAGAAGAATTTTTTATTAGCCCCACGTTTTGCGCCAATTTGAACATTAGATATTGTCTTTACGTTGTTTGCACCACGCTTTGGGCGTCAATTTGAAGTAGGTCGTATTGAAGAAGTTGTATTATAGTTCAACTGTTGGGGAGCCGAACACTTGTAGTAGTTGCAACCGCACGTATAGTAAACAGTTTCCGGTAGCCTTCGGCCCAAATGTACTTTCAGGTGGCCTTTGCCCGAGAGTTTAAAAAAATATTAACTTTAACTTTGTTATTAAACTGCTTCTTTAAATATTTATGTTTGCCTCGGCTGCGTCAGTATTATTGTTAGAGACACGTTTCTCTTAGGCAGGGTTTTGGTATGACCAAGAATGTAGGCTTACACAGATTTTTAAGTTTTAATTCACTCCTGTTTATTAACCTTTGACACAAATTAAATAGCACTTCACTGATATAGAGAGCTGTGAGATTCCTTAATTCATTACTTGTACTTTTTAACACGTAAACTTATTTTTTATTCCCAAAACGAATAGGTATTAAATCTCTCGAGGACGCACAAACAACGCATCCAGTTATGGGCAGTGTTTGGAGGCAACACGTCTGGTTATGAGCACTGTTTGGAGGCAACTGAATTGATTTCAACCGTCTAAACTTGTAAATTTCTGTATTTCAAGTCTCTGATTGGCTAATCCTACTCCAATGGAATACCTTCATTTAACTAAAACTTTTACTGGTTTTTGATTGGCTATTTTTTAAACTGTCACTAAAATCACATTATTGCTGCTCTAATAATGACTAGTAGTATTTAAACTCTCCAACTCATTAATGCCTCAAGGTTACCTCAAGGTTGCCTCATTGTTAGCAACTTTAAACATGTTTACAAGAATATAGCATATACAATGACTGTTACATACATTTTACAAATTATTACATACACATATTGCTTCAAGGCGGGGTGTTATTGAATTTACATATAACATAATTTGACTAAAATCATTTAAGTGTTAAAAATACTGCCTCAGTCCGCTTTTGGCGGGTCAGGAAAATAGGCGGAGTTAATGGAAAACGATTAAGTGCCGCCTCTGCAACATTGACAGGCAACAAACAATTGCACAAGGTCTCTATGGAAGTACAACGTGGACTAAAATCGTAGTGATGTGTGGACCAATGCATCAAAATGGACTCCATACTCATTAAACACGGGCTCGCGTAGCTTAGTCTGGGAGAATGGCGGATTACAAAAGTCATTGATGAAAGTGGTAGGATAAACTGCCCCATGTGAGAGGAGGAAGAGTCATGGGTGCATATATTGGCAAGCTGTAGGAGTAAGGAGTAATGAAGGGAAAATATTTACCGCGATCCTTTACCACTTCAAAAAAAGAATTAAGGGCATGCTAGACGCTACTGACAGGCAGTGAAGTCTTGGAGGAGATATGTAAATTTCTACGTAAGGCGAGACAGCTGAAATCTGAAATGGTTAATAGTAGGGAAGCGGGGATACAAGAATAGTTAAATTTGATGGTAGTGCTTTATTTTATTTATTTGCATATCAGTTTTGCTCTTTTTCACTTATTATTAGTGTGTAGTGTATATTTGTTCTCCCAACTATTCTTTGCTTACTGTAATAGTGCATAATAATGCATCGGAATACTGGCTATCCTTGATTTGTGATTTGTTTATAATTAAGATGCTATATTTCAGCATGTTTCACCTTTTTGTATTGGTATTTTTCTCGTTTCATTGTTGGTTTTGGAGCTTTCATCGTTATTATTATTATTATTATTATTATTATTATTATTATTATTATTATTAATCTTGCTTATTGTTTTGTGTATTTCAACAGCAAGTACGGTCTGCGCACCTGTGCGATTGATACCGATCTACGTATGCATACAGATATGAAAAAAATACATTCATGTATTCATACTTAATACTAATCGAGATAAAGTTTTTGTTATCGGTACAAGGTGGATATAGGAAACCGAATCATGAGCTCTTTCACTGTAAGCGATCTCTCGAGAGAAATTATACATGGTATTTTAAAGTTTAGCAAACAAAAACAAAAGTTTTCTCACTTACCGAGAGTTGGATATAATTTAAAATTTAACGATGTAACCCGAGTATCTATGTTATCAATTTTAATTACCTACCCCATCAAGGTAAACAAATTAACCGCATTATTCCATTTATTTTAACGTGGTACAAGTACCAGTACCGTGGTATAGCAGTAAAGTCATCGGATACCAGAAAAGAGTAGCATAACTCGAGAATGAAAAATTACATGAATACCACATTGGGTATTTGGATTGTATTGGATTGTGAAGCGGAGGGGTTCCGGCACCGATCCAGGAATGTGTATATTGTACAGACGCCCCACAAGGGGGTACTTCCGGGAAGATGATGTACGGGGACATACACCTAATAAAATAGAGTAGTGAAATAATAGTAATAACTAATAATGTAAAATAATATTGAGAAATCGCTTTACTGTAAAATAACTTGTACCTCATAATGTAATGAATGCAAAAGCAAGCATGTAAATAACGGTGTAACGGGCCAGTAACAGGATTAAAGTCTACAAACACATACACGCTAATGCACACAGGGTTTAGACAAAGTCACAGAAAACAGAGAAAGAGGCCCGAGATTAGAGTGAGACAAAGATAGCGGTCCAATTCCAGGTAGAGAAGGGAGTTGAAAAACTCAAAGAGAAACATGAGTTGTAAAGTGAGATGGAGATAGTGGGTTTTAGGAGAGAAGTCAAGAGGGAAAATGACTACTAAAGTTGGAACGTTTGTATCCAGTAAGTGGATAACCAATAAGAATAATTGTTACACATAAAGGCATGAATCCTAGCGTCATAGTAGGACGGTATAAAAGGGGGAAGAGGTCCCAAGTTACACATTCTTTGAATTTACTTGAAAAAGATGTAACACATGTGATTCAGGCGGAAGATTTTGTGCATATATATGGGTAGGAAATTATCGTGTGACACAGCTAGACAGGTCCATATAAAGAATTAACAGTAGCGCGAAGGTTAAATGTACAGCTTTTGTATCATTTTGTGTTAAGGAGGGGAAAGTTGCTAGCCGCCTCAATGGACATTATATTTTTAATAAATGAAGGTGTTTGAGGGAAAGTCCGTTTAATATTTGCCTTCATCTACATAAAATCACGAGAAATATCAAATTAGTTAGCTACGATAGGATTTCTCCTCAGCTCTACGATAAGCAGCCCGACAGAGAACTTCAGGGAACTTCGGAGATCCGAGACATCTACTTGAGATATCACGTGGTACTCAGTACAAAAGGATGAGGTGAATGGAGAAGATGACGGTAACTGAATGGTCTCTTAAAGAGATCATACACGCAGGTTCAAGAGCCCATTGTATCTCATATTTTGGCATTACTCAAATGGTCCGTTTTTACGGACCACGTCCATTCTATCTGCTCTTTTCATCTCCTCAAAGTCAAAAAAGAAGGACCCTAAGGATACATATCTATGCATAGCGAGGCCTTCGCATATGCTATGATGACTCAAGGTCCCTCACACATTTTCTACATAAAGAGCCTTGTGTAAGACCCATTATGCATAGATGTCTGTGCAGTGTTGGCCCGTAAGATAGCCCACAATCCCTCTGACATAACTCTAGTCAAATTCAGGAGAAACTCATCACTGCCCGGTCAGGACCGGATATTAGATCATGGGCCTGCCTGGCAGTGGTTTGCTTACTCCAGATCTCAAGATGAGCCCTCGCCTTAGGCTGGTTTGTCTCATACTTGACGTTACTAGCAGATACACTGCAAAAGGACTCAGACCCAATAAAATGGAGCTCCGATCCTCTCTTCGCAGGAGTGTCTGCCATCTCATTACCTCTAATATCAGCATTCCCCGGAACCCAAAGATGTTTAATCGGGCAGTTGGTACACAGTCTATCCACATAGCCATTGACATTACCACAACAATCTGGATGTGGCCGTAACCGCCCTAAGGGCTTTAAAATCTGCCATACTATACTACTATGCTGCATAGCACAGGCCAAGATTGCATAGACCTCAGCTCGGAGTACCGTGGCAAGTCGCCCAAACGGAATGCCAAGCCTGGTTTTGGACCATAGGACCCAGCATATCCTGCCCTCGAGGCAGGAACCGTCCGAGAGCCACATTCTGCACCCTGCCTTCGTGAATGGAGACGCCCGGGAGTGACAGCAGGGTCCTTACATTTTAAAGGTTTACCTAGACGTCCCGGTAGTCGGACACAAGCCGTGGACCCCGCCCTATATATCCGAAGAAGGAGGGACGGAGAAGGTTCACAGAGAGCATACATTTTCCCTACCACGCTGCACCGAAGCACCATCGCCAACACTTATAACCCTGAAGTAGACGAAGCGGGGTAAAGGATGAATACAGTGGTTAATGGAACGAAATGGAGGGACAGAAATTCGGGGAATGAAAGAAAAAACGCCAGCATTTGCTTAACGACCCGGGAAAATCCCCGAAAAAAGCCATGGGCCATTGTGAGCGGTTACCGTGGATCAAACCTCACGATTGCGGGCCAAAAACCTTACTGTCTTAACCATCCCGCTCGACACACTTTATACTTTAAGTCCAGTATCCTCCAAGATGCGACACGAAGGTATTCAAGAAAATCTCCATTTTCCAATATAACTTTTAAGTGTCATACTTTTGTGAAGTTAGATTTTCTCAAAAGTGGCTGTAATGATTTTGATTGCAGCATCATAGATTTAAAGTATTTGCATAATGGACATGTTGTCTGAAAATGTTCTGTGACGTACATTTCATTCAGAACAAATACGTATAGCTTTGTTTAACTGACAGAAAATAAGAACTAGTATGATGTGCTACACAAAGAATGGGGATTTCTTGAACACACTCCTTTTTCAAATAAAATTTTGTGGCCCTAACCATTTTCGCAATCCATTGTTATTATGATTTTGAATATTTTAATACTTTACTGTTTCTATGTGGTCACCATTGAGTGATTTATTACGTTTTAGAAAGAGTATGAAATTTCAAGTATACAGTATACAGTGTACAGTATACAGTGACGTTCTTTTGAACATTCGACTATTTCTTCGGTTCCTATGCCCCCCTTGTATCTATAATGATATACCACGTGGCCCACACCAACCATCCCTAGTTGAAGTTAGTTTATACCAGATAGCGTCGATGCCAAAAGGTTTGCATACGCAGAACTGCAAACTGGGAACTCCATAACAAGAGAGAGGAGTTCAATGTTTGAAAACGAACACCTTAATTTCTATTACAGAGCTCATTTGGTAGAGAAACTGCCTGCTGTATGAGGTGCCCGGGTTCAATTCCCAGCTAGGCTCCAAAAAGTTGTCAATATTTCACGTATGTCCAAAATCTTGTGTTTGAATGTGAGAGTTGCTATATATCTGTGTGTTTGGGGGATGTTATCGGTTATTTAATAACTAATTCGCTCATTAACAAAATTTAGGATTGCCACTTCTATGACAATTAATCTGCAAGCGGTACACCTATATGGTACCAAAAGGTGCTGCAAAATTAACAACATTATACCAAAGCTATCTTTATTATATTTATGTACCTTTAAAGCTGCATTAGAATCAAATTATCTTCTACTAGAGCATTATTCATAAATAAGCATGTGCAAAACCATACCCGCCTTGGACGAATTGATGTAAGGGTCTCTCAGCCCACGTTCAAACTGGAATGACCCATGTCTTTTTAATATTGTTTCTGCACTTCAAGGAGAACAAGAAAGCAACAACAGAAAAAACGTGCGCAGAAGACAGATACTGCTTATTGGTGTTCGTTATTGGTGAACGTTACCTTTTTGTCTGAATGACCTGACCTGGAATTGCATGCAGGCGTCCACGCGACGCTTATCAATACAAAACTACCACGTAAACACCTACAGACAGCAGCACTACTTCGGTGACCTTTCGCTTTGTAACTGAACTGCCCCTTTGAACAGCAGTGATACAGCAACATATTTTGCAATAAGCATGTAGTAAAATTCTGAAATGGTTTATCTAGATTAATATATATGTAGGCTTTAGCAAACACTGTTTGGATTAGCTAATATAAACACAGGGTGGACAATTTATGTTTAGACAGTACAATATCTGAAAAACTGAGGGTTGTAGTAATAAATGTCTTGAATAAAAGTTGCTTGATATTATGGGGGAAAGTAAATGTCATTAGTCGCGTTTTGTTTAGAAGGCGTTATTATTGTCATTTTAGGGTCAATTTAATTTGTTTAAATCGGAACCCATATTTTGTATGTTATTTTCTCATTAGAAGTTGCTTTAATGTGATGAAGAATACGGAAACATAACTTGACCTTCAAATGACCATTTATGCATGGTCCAACCATTCATTGCGTTCTTCATAAACAGCCATTCAGAATTTTTGTTATTATTTGCATTGGTGTAAGAATAATTGCAAAGTGCTTTATACATACGTTGTTCAGTTTTTTATGAGAGGTGAGAAAATAACATAAAAAGGTAGGTTCTCATTTAAAAAAATTAAATTGACCCTAAAATTACAATTGCTACGTCCTTCAAATAAAACACGACTAATGGCATTTACTTTACTCCATAATATCAAGTAACTTTATTCATACATTTTTTCAACAACGCTTGATTTTGTAGATATTGTACATCTCAGCTTAAATGATCCACACCATATATGATACTGGGTATAAAAACGTTATTGACATAAGTTTTGTCTTTTAAAGAGATCTACAATTTTTGCGTAGTGCATTTCCTTCTATCGCTTGACGATCACCAATTATACTAGTTTATACAAAATTCCAGAAAGTTCAAGACATACATTTTATTTGTCATAAAAACATTTTAATATATGGTATTTTAATTAAAATCTTTAGAGCAATTTTTTTAGAAAATCAAAAATTTCGAAAAAATCATCCGTGTAAATTGTAGCTTGGAACGTACTGAATCTAAATACCAAGTTTGCTGTTGATTCGACTTTTTGCTTTTGAGTTATTCTCTTCATAAACACACACAGATAAACGCAGAAATTTTTCTAAAACTGCATTTTTTGGATTCATGGGCCTCAAAAACATGTATTTACGGAAATTCTGATATCCAATTTTTGGGTAAAATGCAATCTCTTTTCTACCTACTAGGTACGTGGGAAAGAAAGTACATACGATAATGAATAGGGAAAATCATGTGAATGTAACACATCAGTTTTATATATCAACACAGCAGTGGAGTAAAAACTAATCTTTAACAGACTTTCCGTTTTCTTTATAGGCAACCTGTGTGCGTCGTTTACATATGCCCTAAAGCACATGACAGGCTGCGGTTATTTATGCAATTTCTCTGCCTTGCATGCGTAGCATACAGTAGATCCTCAAGGGGCGGGTGCTCGCTTCGGCCGAAGAGGTGGACGTTTGGGTTCTGCGGAGAAAAAAAAGAAAAACGGAAAAAGAAACAGAGTGCAGGACTGTTCCATAAAGTGGCAGCAATGCTGCAAGAAGCGTGTTGATCCTCCAAGCATAGTTTTCAGTAAAGTATTTCATATCTTCTATAATAAATAATGTGTAAATATATTCTGCTTATATTTAGCTCTACTATTAATACAATACAAATTTTCTTCTCACTCTTCCACAAAATATTTCGACAAAAGCTGATTTTTCTGTATATAACTTCTTAATCGAGATAAACTTCCATTAATTTCATTGAGGTGGAGAAGGATTTCAGTGGAAATGCAGGATTTGCGGCACCTTGAACTAAAAACAGGCATTCTTAGAAAAAGGTCCGCGTGCGCGTGAGAGCGTACGCGGGTGTGTGTGTGTGTTTGAACATCAGTACCTTTCGAAGATGCGAGACAATGATTTTTAAACTATAACTCCCAAACCAAACTACCCTTTATATGGAACAATATTTGAAATTGTTGATTTTCTAAAAATTGTCTGTGGTAATTTTTAATTAAAATACTATTTATTAAAGGCAATTACGTGACAAATAAATTTTATATCTATATTTTATGGGAATAGCCTGTGAATTCGTCTTCATTCCGATGGAATTTTGTATAACCTTGTATAACTGGTAAAGGTTAAGCGATAGACGAAAACTACTATGCAAAAAACTGTAGATATCTTTGTAACACAAAATTTGTTTCAAATAACTTTTTTGTGGTATCTGCCATTATCGAAATATCATTATTAATATTTCGAATTTGCAACACTTAACCATTCTTTTGAACTTCTGTCGACTTTCAGTAGTTTCTCGCGATGTATTCGAAAGAACATGGAATTTTAAGGCAGCGTGTAGCGTTCAGTTCTACAACATTTGTCCATCGCTGCTCCCTTTGTATTTATATCAAAATGCATAACACAACTATTTCTGCAAATATTTAGTAGGATTAAAATGACGTGGATATAAAAATAAGCTTTATTCTACCCACTAACAAATGACACAGAGTAAAGAAAGTCATGTGAATATAATTGTTTGTTTCAAGTTACCTCAAAACGTGGATTTTCGGTGAAATCTCCGTACTAATTCTGATGGATGTCTCTTAGATACTATAGCATAACGTAGAGAGAAGCTTATTCTAAGAAAACAGAAAGCGTCTATTAAAAAGTTTGCTTAGTGTTAAAGTGCTTTGTTGTGGATAATCCAATATATGTACTTTGTATCTGAAGTTCTGTCTTCATTTCGGACGGTGAACGAATGAAATTAGGGAAATGCTGCTCTCGGGGTACACTACGCTCAAAGTGATGCGAAATTTGTCTTCCGTGTATAAAGAAAACCGCCGGAAAAGAAACAAAAGCTTAAATCAATGAGCTCATGGTTACATAGATTCCAACTCGGGACCTATTGAATGCAAGGCAGGTATTCAACCCCCACACTACTGAGCTGCGCTAAATTTCCTTTAAGCTTATTTTATTAGTTTGAAGTTCTACTTCAGTGCGCCATTTACATGAGATATTACCGAGTGGGATAGTTTAGAGGCAACATGTGAGTCATGGGGTCACTTTCCTTCGACCGCCCACTCTGACCTGGGAATTTCTGTGGTTTTCTCTTGCCAGCAGGTGAATTCCTGAGTTGTTTCTCATCTACCACGATTTACTTTCCATAATTTCCCTTTCATTCCGTTTCGTTTTTATTTTTTTGGTAAACCTCTAGGTTGAGCCCCACTTGTAAGGGCGTCGTTTGGATTGGGTTGGACTCGGCCGGTCAGAGGTTCCCGATATGCATGAAAGATTTGGTATTATGTGCGGTTTTCCGTCCAGGCTGGGTTGTGAGATGCCTCAAGGTCCTCGAGTAACGCCCTCGAGAGCCGATAGAGGGTATGCTAGGTTGCCGTCGACCCCACAGAGGTTTATCGGTATTCTTCCCTTTGGGAGTTGACACACGTAAGTGGTGTATTCACTTGCACCCTGTAATGCGGGAGGGGCTGGTTTAAATGTTCAGATGCCGGCCTGCAGGAAAAGCTTTTGGAGGGGAGAGCCACTCGGATGATGCCTTCCTCCCAGGGTCATGTAGAAGCGTAGTCCCCTTTTATTTCATGTGCCTGTCGGTACCGAAGAGATGGTGTGGATGCTTGCTTAAAGGTAAGAGTACTCCACGTGGGCACTGGAGGGTTGCCTGATTTTCTGGTCGCTCATGTCCGCTCTAGGCGGGTCCAGCAGTGAAACGATCTTCAAGCCTGGAACTGTTGGGGACCTCCGTGCGTCTCTGTGGTCTGTCTGCCCTATGGTTCTTTCACTTCATCCCTCCTTCCTGGGGGTGATAGCCACAATACATCTATGTAGGTTACAGTGTCGCCTTTGTTGTATAACGTATACCTAGAAGTGTGATATTTGAGAATATATTATTACTTTCTATATATTTTACCTATTGCATTTAGAAGGTTCCATGAATCCAAAAACGCAGTTTTTATACATTTCCGGTGCGCGCGCAAGCGTATCACAGCCTAAGAAAGGAAGTGTTGGATATATACCAGACTCGGTATTTAAGTGCAGTGTCTACCAAGAATGCAGCATGAAGGTTTACAAGAAGGTAAACTCACAGAAAACTACGATTAGCACCAAAAAAGGTTTCCACTTTTAACATATCGCTGGCTCAGTATTACAAGGTTGTATGTAGTAGCATATAACTTTTGAGCAGCAATAGTTTGAAATTTCAGATTATGAGTGAGCAGTGTGTTGATATTATGCGGCCATTATTTTGTTCATCTCCTAAACAAATATGAAAATATACATTATACATACCATTAACTTCATATTATTATTATTATTTTTGAAGAAGTTATTTAACGTTATATTTCCACATAGAACCTTGTAACATAAACAATAATGTATAATTGAAACAACAAAGTTGTATGTAAATATTCTGCATGAATGCTATAGGATTATAGAGGATAAGTAGGTAAAACAAAGAACTTGTTCATGTTATACATATTTATTGCATAGAAAATATTATAACGCTTTTTGCTTTGATTATTATCAAGTACAGTCCATAAAATAACTAAACGTATTCAAGAAATTTGCTGAAAAATAATCAGCTCTGCTTTCAATATTGATTTAACTTAATAATAGTAATAATAATAATAATAATAATAATAATAATAATAATAATAGTTCATATTGTGAACCAAAGACAACATGGAATCATATTTTAATAACACCACTTTTAATTTATATAATAGGTTGACACAAAGTGAAGAATAATAACATCTCAACAAGCTGACTCAAATAAGCTACTTAGAAATTCTGCTCTTAGTAATAATTGAAAATAATGTAGAACATCATTATCATAATATAATCACTAATTTTTAGTAATGTGAAGTGAACATACATAGTACAACAGCTTCCCCATCCTTGTAAATTTTTACATAACACAGCTATTCGTTCACAAAGTACAAAAACCAGCTTTCAATAGTGTTGGTTCAACTAAGTGTGCTAAATTGATAACACACAATATGAAAATGAAATATAATATATAATTATTATTCCTATTCTGAACAAAAATGTTTTTATTTCTTATATTTTCTCTTGCCCTCATTTTCTTTGGCCTCTTCTTAATAAGGCTTCAAAGAAAGACCTATCAACTTCAGGAATAAACTTTAGCATTGCCTTGAAAGGCTTAATCTTGTTTGGTGGCATTGTTGTTAAGATTTTGTCTGGTTTTGGTATTGGTATTTCATCAAATTCGGTGGCCTTTCTTGAAATGATTGATAAATATTTCAAATTAACGTTATTATATTCTTTCTCGCTGTGACTCCATTGTAAGCATGTGAGTGAGTGAATTTAAGAGATGTCATTTTTATAAATGGCACACTTTTATAATTGAAACGCTTGGAGCAAACTTGAAGGTTATAAAAGTCATGGGGTTGCATCTGCAAAATGTTGTATGGTTTCCTTTTACAGGCTGATTTGAGTAGGTGCAAGAGGGAAACTGGTAAATAAAACTCTTTTTTTGATAAACTTCTTTTTAGGCAGCTGTGAACAGAGTCAATTTCCAGGAGTACAGCATTTCGTAGTTATGTTTTGGATACTTGCTAGCTTGCTTCTCACACTTAATAAATCCTTGTATAATTTTAAGGAATGTACATTTACCATATACATACAACATTGTCAATTCATACACACAAACACCTTATTACTATAGGGTTCTAGGTATACATAGAACTTTGAAACTCTCAGAGAAGAACAATATCCACATACAACCAATTTAAAACAGCTGTTATATTTATACCAACAAGTGCTGTCACCTTCTGATAATATTATGAAGTACAACTCAAATCATTCAATCTTTTAGTACTAAAACTTTAATTTCTAAATTTCCCTGATATAGAACCTTGTAATATTGAGCCAGCGAAATGCGTGTTGAATTTTATGCTAAAGGCCTGTTAAGTTCTTCATTTAGCCTGGATTTTGTTGAAATTGTGAACTATCGGATTCAGGCAAGAATTTACGACACGAAACACGTAGAACTTGTTAAAACACAGTTTATCTCATATATCTTCTACGTTTCTGGGAGACATTCACGTAAAAGTAGTAGACAACAGGCGCTACAGGAATTGACGGAATACACAAAACATCGCTAAAGGTTCAAGTTATGGGACAATAGGTTTGACGTTGATATAATTGCTTTCTCTACTACGTATTGTAAGAAAGGAATTGCATTCCACCCAAGAAATTAAATACAGAGATTGCACCGGAAATACACGTTTTGAGGACCCCAAAATCTAAAACACTTTTAGAAAAAGGCTTGTGTCTGTATCTCTGAACAGCACAACTCAAAAACGTAAAGTCTGATACTTGGTATTTAGCTTTAGTATCTTTCAAAGATGCAACACAAAGATTTTCAAGAAAACCCCCAACCCAGACTACCCTTTACATAAAACAATTTTGAAAACGTCGTCCTCCGTGGACTAGTGGTACCGTGCTAGTCTCTAGTTCCCGAGGTCGCGGGTTCAAACCCGGCGGAGGGCGATTGATTTTTTCGGGCGTAAAAATCCTTAGCACGGCTTCCTTCGGAAGGGAAGTAAAGCCGGTGGTCCCGTGTCGTAGATTTACGGCACGTAAAAGAACCTCAAGCTTGATAAAGAGACCTCTGAGCAACATTTCCGGTATTTCACGCCCAATATAGAATGGGACGCTAAGAACCATAGTAGTTAAAGAGCGTCCATAAATAAAAAAAATTTGAAAATTCCAATTTGCTCTAAAATGGCTCAAAAGATTTTGATTAAAAGATATATTTAAGATACACTGGTGTGCAAAACCTAAGGACGAAAGTAATTTTCGCAAGCTGTGACACTGCAAAGTAACATAGTTCGATGAAACTTGAATCAAACTAGAGGGAATTGCTACAGTAGGTAATTAAACGAAATATGCAATGGGACGAACATAAATACCACTTTTATACATAGACCATAAGCTACACTAAAGCCAATACGACATATGTTGGCTCTCTAGATTTACAGAAACAGATACATGGTGCTTAAAAGGGTATATATTCACCATGGACAGCAATGCATGTTCTGCATAGTGCTCCCATGCTGGCGACAATGCTGGTAAGCAGTTCTTGTGGTAGGGCGTTCCATTCCTCCACCAGCGCAGTTGACAACTGTTGGATGGTCGTTGGTGCATGTGGTTGTGCTGCAATGCGTCTCGCTAAAGCATCCCACACGTGTTCGATGGGATTTAAATCGGGGGAACGGGCAGGCCAGTTCATTTGCCGAATATCCTCTCGTTCCAAGAGATCCTCCACCTGCGCTGTTCGTTGCGGTCGCGCATTGTCGTCCATAAAAATGAAGTCAGGGCCGACTGTATCTCTGAAAAGACGCACATGGGGAAGGAGTATAGTATCACAATAGCGTTGACCAGTGAGGTCGGTGCGCCCATGCAACATTATGCCTCCCCAAACCATTACAAAACAATCATGTTCAAGGATGTTCCCGGTTTCATTACGTGTTCCCAGATGAGGGTACGTTGAGAATCACTACTTAGGCTAAATCTGCTCACATTCGAAAAGCGCACGCGATCCCATTCCTCGTTTGTCCAATTGTGATGCTCTTGGGACCATTGCAAATGATGCCGCCGATGTACGGATGTCAATGCAATACAACGTACTGGCCGTCGGACAAATAGACCACCTCTGTGACGTCGAGCTTTCTGTTTACGTGTGAGAGACCTCTGGCAACATTCTCCCGCACATTGATCTACTTCCACCAAGTAGTTCATTTGTTATGTTACTTTTCCCATCTCGTCCTTAGGTTTTGACACCAGTGTATTTTTATGACAAGTAAAATGTATATGTTGAATTTTCTGGGAACATCCCCAAAAAGTCGTCTTCTTTCTGAATGGCCTTTCCATAACTGGTAAACTGTAAGATATGCACAAAAAGTTTCCACAAAAAAGAGTAAAGCTCGTTAAAGCACACAATTTACCTCATACACATTTTTTTTCCGAGTGAACCAATAAGACAGTTTCGTAAGTTTTATCTAGATTAACATGAAGTATATATAGAGTAACGGTTTGTCAAAATAGTTTGTATAGGAGTGGAGAAAGTCATGTGAGTGAAACACAACATTTCTATCTACAGAACTTATTTCTGCTTCAACATGTTAACTAGTCATTTGCAGTAATAATTACGTACCTCAAGTGCTGGACCGTTTTCTGTTGTTTAGATAGCACTGGGTTTTACTTTAGCTTTTTTATAGCTATAAAGCTACTGTATCACTGTGGTCGAGTGATCAGCATTCTGACTTCTCATCCCAGAGGCCCGGGGTTCAATTACCGACTGGAACGGAGAGGATGCGCTTTGGAAAGACATCTCCCAGGTGTTGGTTGGACTGCCTGCGAATCCACTTTCTCGGAGTGCTTGGGGCTTATAGGCAGGACTGGTTGGTTCCGAACTGGGTCTGTCTGGAACTGTTAGAAAATCCGTCCATGCTTGCGCACATCGTTCGTCACCCGGAATTGGTCATCCTTCAGATCTCACACTCAGCCCTCACTCTCAGGAGTCAGCAGAATAAAAGGTCACTCTGGCCTGCTTTCAAAGCGCTGCCCCGGTTTCCAGTGCCTCTCTGTATTCTGTACTCTACGCCGCCTCGACGCATTTCAGACATTTACGACTCAATACTTTCTTATCGTCCTATAACTCTCAGTCATCTTTATACAACCTGTAGACTGGCATATTATTCCTCTAATTGTGGTTTACCAAATACACCATTTTTGTTCTAATTTGTGAAGTTGCTCACTTTCACCTCCATACTAATACTTCCTTTCTACAGCACCTGCTAAGCCCTTTTTCATTTCCTCCGCCAGCATTCTTATCATCCACTTCACTTCCTTTAGTACCACTGCATTTTCACACTCCTAAACTGCATCGCAGAGAAACCTTCCGCTTAACTCCACAGCTCGATAGCAACAGGTTAATGATTTAAATTGAAGGAAAAAAGTGCCTTATTAGTTAGGAAATGTTCTAACTGATTATAATTGTCACACATAGTTGATAACTGCGAGCGATGAAATAATAAACTCTATTAAGTATTAAATTTGGAATGTAAGACGGTACCTTACACTTTCTGAACTTCGGTTGGTTTTCCGTCATAGACCTTACTCTTAAGTCTACGTGTATAAAGATGAACGTGCAGGGTGTTCTAAAGAACCCCTTTTGCCTAAGAAGTATTGAAGACTGCTCTTACTTTATACGTCAGCTCAAGTAGAGGATATTGGTGGTATACCACACGAAATTATAATTGGTAAATGAAATCTGGGAAGGAAACGCACCACACCTGGATAGATAATGGGGATATTTTTTTAAAGTCTTGTTTAACTACCGCACGTCAGCTTGAAAAGGAAAGGATGACTGCACCATTTCCCAAAGCTGTTCCTTGCACAATTTGCAGTACTTTAAGTCTCTTTCTTGCTAAGAATGTGTGGTAAAGAGGCAGTTTTCTCACCATCATTGCACTCTCTACAAAAGATTCATCCTTGTAGAGGCCTACTTTTCGTAGATGTTTCCTGAAGTGACAATTTTTAGAAATTAATGCAACTAATTTCCTTATTCCTCTTCTATCAAATTTCAGGAGAGATAAGAAAAGAGTGTTGCATGGACCTATGACTAGTTTCCTGGCTTGTCTTTGCCCAAGATAGCCGTTTGAGTTATTGCTTTTCCGCGATCCATACTTTACTGACGTTTTGCCACCATGTGTATTGATTCCAAATACAGTTTAAGGGCCAATATGAGGTATCTAAGTACCCCTTTTAGCCAACTGATCAATATATTTACTTCCATAAATGCCCGGAACCTAACGGAGTTCGAGCCTGTTGCGAGATGACGGGCAAACTGGACATTTAGCCATTCCCATACCAGTTTTGATTTCACATGGTCTAGGGGAGCACGTTTTAAGCACTTTGAATACCTATGAAGAAGAGAATTTATTTACCATGATAATCTTCTTCAAGACTTCTTAGAACACTGTTAAGAATAGCAAATGCTTCTGCCTGAAAAACTGAGCAATATTTCCCAAGACTTCTACTGATAAATATCCTTAGAGAAAGACCGTATATGCCTGTGCTCGACGGTGTGTCCCTATACAGGATCCATCTGTGGACTACACAAGTTGGTAACATTATTTATCAGGCGTAGTTCCTTTCACACAATCTTCACACGATTCGAGAGGTGCCTTGTGAAAGCAGGATATTGAGAAATCATTGGGCCAGACCACATACTCACTACTGGAGTATTCAGGAAATTTAGGATGGAGGTGTGTTCAGTTGTTGAACAGCGACCTCTTCCTGTTTGAACTAAGCGAAAGGGCTTCGCCTGTAAATAAATTCCCTTGGGAGGGAGTCCCAGAACTCCCCGGTGCGGTGGTTGGAGTACTTCCGAAAGCTCCTGTAATACTAAGACATGCTAGTCTCTGTAGCTTGGTAAATTTACCTGCTACGGTATTTGGTAGTGTTTTTCGCGACCAAACGATAGCGCCATAACATAGCTGGGGCTTAAAAATTACCACATAGTGAATGGTAAGTGTATTGTTATATACCTGGGTGAGGCCAAAGGGTTTGCAGCTAGATATTAACTTTTAGGAACCTCAGCATAAACATTGGGGGACGTAACATCAGAGGCAATGACAGGTCCAGGATCTTAACTATACCTTTCAGCGTGGAATAATTATCACAAAAATACACAGAATTTCACATTAATCAGATTACCTGTGATTTATTGAATATTAAACACGGTTTCCCAACATCATACACACAATATTAAAATAAAGATATTGGAGTGAGATAATACACACACACCAGGTCACTTGCACAATGACTCACACACATCCTTCTATGCCAGACACTAGACATGAAGTAAGTAACGCCACACAAAGAAAATAACCCTTACTTCCCTTCACTCTCCAACTCCCAGGATGTGGGGAGAGATGCCACGCCAAACGAAATTCAAAACCACAAACCGAAAGAATTACCTCAACAATACTGACGCTAACAAAGCAATAATGTGTCTGACGTGGCAATACACACACCACAGTATGACATGCCACAGTTTCTACCAATATTGTGTTTGATAGTTACATACCAGGCAAAAGTTTAGGGTACCTCCCTAGAAATTGCCAATTATGAGAACTGAGAAAAGCCTCGAAAAAGTTCTCAGTCAGGCAACACAGTTCTGGTTGGATTTGAACTTCAGAGTGGTGTGTTAACGACCTCAACTAACCGTATCGGTAGAAAGTCTCTTCACCATCCAAACCATCTCTCTACAGAGTTATATCAACATAAGCCTTTTACAGGGGTCTTCTATATTGTTGCACCAAGCATTTCTTAAATGCCTGGCTCAACGATTTCCTGGAGCTGGTTCAAGTGCATGAAATCAATGACAGTGTTGCCAAAAATGATGATTCCATAGCACATTGGCAGGTTCACGTGGTGTTCTATAGCATATTATGGATGTTCAGGAGTTCAGTAGGCGCAAATGTGGTGATTAATATGGTGTGTTTAAATATAACCTACCTGCTCCACACACTTCTGTTATGAAGCGCTCAGTTCCCAGATTTGTCTAAGTACCATAGATAAAATTCAGCTCTGCGGTCGGAATCGTCTACATTGAGAGCGCGGAATGATGCTGGAATGCAGATATTGCTGTGAAGTTGCTTCAAAATCCGATGCACGATCGAGTTTGAGATTCCTGATTCATGAGCAGCTTGCCCTATAACTTATTTTGGGAATTGGAGGAAGATTTCTAAAAGCTATTCTTCTCTTGCGGCATTAGTAGATTATTGTGTTGTTCCAGAATGTTGTTTATTGATATCTTGATACATTCCAGTTGCTTCAAACTTAACCCTTGATTCCAGCTCCGTGATTCGAATTTGTGGTTCTTTTTTAGGATTCGCTTCTAAACTGCGTTTGTAATTCCAAATGTTCTAGTATTTCCAATAAACACTTCAACTAAAGTTTAGTCTATCTTCGCCTTTGCTACAGATAAATTATACCTATGGAACACATCTTCAGTGAGTTATGGACAGTCAAAATACTCCGCATTTCCATCGTAAAATTATATGCTTACTCGTTTCTTTGATAACTATTTTATTGACTAAACAATTCATACACCGCGTACTTCTTAATGAACAGGTTTCCAAATATCTTTGATATCGCTCAATCGCGAACGTTTATTTTGCAATATGCTAGTAAGAATTTGATTTTATCCCATTATACCTCAGCTCATTATGAAATCGAAATAGTGTCAGTATGTACCTCAGTGAAAATCATTTCAGTTGCGATTATCAAAAACACAAGATTCCTTCAAACTTGTCCTCCGTGGACCAGTGGTACCGTGCTAGCCTCTAGTTCCCAAGGTCATGGTTCAAACCCGGCGGAGGGTGATGGCTTAGCATGGCTTCCTTCGTAAGGGAAGTAAAGCCGGTCTTCCTGTGTCGTAGATTTACGGCACGTAATGGATCTCAAGCCTGATAAAGAGGCCTGTGAGCAAAATTTCAGGTCTTTTACGCCCAATATAGAATGAGACGCTAAGGACCATAGTAGTTAAAGAGCGTCCTTAAATAAAATTTAATTTAATTTTCTAATTTTCCATCAAACTTCAAATTTAATCAACTACATTAAAATAGTGTATGTTTAAAAATTTATTTATTTTCTTAAAGAAATGTGGCTTTTTTTTATTCTGAGTTTAGTTATCTTACAATATCCAAATGTGAAAAATTCCAAAAATTACCAAAATTCATAACTTTTCGGTGCGAAGCAGTAGGATTATCTGTCAAAAACCTGTATTTTCTGGTTTTGTAACATATGTATAATTTAGAGCATTAGCTTTGTGTAGCTTACGAGTTTGTCTGAGTTATACAATTTGCCAACTTATAACAATTTGAAGCTAACAATACAACAGAAATTAAGAATATTGTATTGGGATCAAGAGTGTAAGTAGCTTACACTGTTAGACACATGTCAGAATTGTGTTGGCATTACCGTTTATTTATTGACTTAACTATACTCTCAGAAACAAAAGCTTGGCAGCAACTGTTATTGAATTCCTATTTTTCAAAATGTATGATTATTAAAGCTATTTGTGTAGCTTGAAACTGATATACTAATAGAAGAAATTCAAGTTTTGAAGATGTTCAGCAGAGGGAGTAAATGATGGAATATGTAAATGGAAACATAAGTAAGTAAACATACCCAGTGTCTGTTCAGGCAAGTTAATATTTGTATTTTGTTATATTTATAGCATTACAGACCTATATAAATACATATTAAATCTAAAAATATACAAAGCCTCAACATATAATAATAAAATCCTAATTAAACACATGCTCATGTTTCGTTCACTTCAAATCATCAGCTGTTAATATTGTCAGAGTTTTGAAAACTTCATACCTCTCTCCTGAAACCTATATTTTATTTACTTATATTATTACTCCTGGCGCGATAAAAATTGATTTTAATGCTACTAAACACTACAACCTTAAATGAATAAGAAGACTTTCTAAAACTGATGTCCACTTCATTGTAATAATACTTGGTCGACTTATGTAACTCACATCACTTTGGCTCTGATGTTAGCCATGTAATGTCCTACGTTAAAGATGGGAAGGAATATTTCCGAAAACATTCCGTGGCCAACAACATTAGACCCGAAGTGATGTGAATTAGAAAGGTAGCCGATCAAGTATTACTACAACTACAACTTTAAGGTTTAGTTCTATAGTGTTTTTGTAGCTGTATGGGCTTTTAAAGCATATCTTATAGTAATTAAATTTCTGTCTGTAGATACGAGGGGCACTATTTATATTTTAGACTTGGCAATCCTGAATGTTGCAGGTGCCATCTGACGTTTCCAATGGAGACTTTGACATTTTTTACCATAATCTACTTCAAGCAATTTGCCAATAGAGCGTCGTTTGTTTTGTTTACACTAACTTAAAAATTGTGTGTCAACAAAAACATGGAGTTAACTAGTGAAAATGTTCGTGCAATGATTTATTACGAGCTTCAACGTGGATTATCAAGACAAGAGTGCATCGATCAACTAACTTCCACATTTGGCGATGAAGCTCCATCCTTTGCCACTGTGAAACGCTGGTATAATGAATTTAATCGTGGCCGCCGTTCGCTCAATGATGAACTTCGTGAAGGTCGTCCAAAATCAGTTCTTGTGCCAGAAAACATTAATGCTGTGCAAAAACTAATAATGAAAGATGCGACATATTGTGAGATTGAGGCCACCGTGGACATTAGTTCCACCAGCATATATAAAATATTGCATGATTATTTAGCCGTGAAAAAAGTTTGCTCTCGTTGGATCCCACATAATTTGACGCAATCTCAAAAAGATGCTCGTGTCGATTGGTGTACATAAATGCTCAAGAAATACAATGGTGGTGCCTTAAAAGACGTATATAAAATTGTAACAGGTGACGAAATATGGATCTATGCGTATGAGCCGGAACGTAAATAGCAGTCGACCTTATGGGTGCTTCAAGATGAAGTAAATCCAACAAACGTTGTTCGCACTCGAAGCACTTCGAAGCAAATGGTCGTCTGCCGTTTACAGCAAAACTGGCCAAGTGGCAACAATGCCTTTAGAGGAATGTAAAACGGTCAATGCGGAATAGTACACAAGCATTTGTTTGCCGGAAATCTTCTGTGAAGTAAGGAAAACCAACAAGAACCGTAGGATCGTTTATCATCAAAACAATGCGAGCGCACACACATCTCGTCTAACAACAGGGTATTTGAAGGCTCAAAAAATCGAATTAATGAGTCATCCGCCATACAGTCCTGAATTGGCACCCAATGACTTCTTTTTATTCCCGAGCATCAAGAATAAATTTCGTGGACAACGATTATCGTTGGCAGAAGAAGCCGTTGATGCCTTCAAAAACCATGTTTTGGAGGTGTCTCAAGAAGACTGGAATAAATGCTTTGACAAATGGTTCAAACGGATGCTAAAGTGTATTGAACATAAAGGAAAAACAATAAAGAAGTTTTAAATCAAAAATTAATTTGTTTTAGTTATTAGGCTCAAAATATAAATAGTGCCCCTCGTATAGCTTCCAATAAAATTTTAATAAAAATGTTAAGCTCATTTAAAGTGAAAGTGAACAACTATTCAAGAGAATCCACAAATACTAAATTAGTTGCAGAAGAGGACAAGAAGGCGAAGGGAAACCTGTATATGCTCTAAATACCTTTTAAACACCTGAATTTATAATGGACATGATATTTTAGTGTTATAATCTTTAAATTCTCTTTTTTCTAGTTTATACTTGTCAGCACATTCACATTTTCAAATCGTTCCACAAGATGTAATTTAACTATGAATAATGAAATCAAATAAATTCTTATTAACATCTTAGTTGTGAGGTTATTAAACCGTAATATTAATACTTTGTAAATCTTAAACAAGAAACTGAACTCCTAAGTTTAACATGTATTTACTCCCAAGCTAGGGTAATTAAAAATGTATTTCTAAAATTTATTATTATAGTATAAAAAGGTTAATTATAAAAATGAATTTAAAACAATCTGATGTGTTACACTCACATGACTTTCTCTACCCTTCTGCAAACTATTTTTTCAAACGCTTATTCTCCATATGCTTCATGATAATCGAGATGTTAATCTTATTGCTAATTTTCTTGTGGATGCAAGGAGAATTGGTAGGCTTTAAGCGATAGTCAAATGTTTTAAGAGCTGGTTGCTATGTGGTGTATTCCATCCTCCATTACCAGGACAAAATAAATGAATAGGGAATCCCCATTTGAGAAAAAGTATAAGTATTGGAAAATGTAAGGGAGTAACAAGCAATATCTCGAAAATGGTTCACTCAACAAAAAAAAAAAATATAAATGACATATATTATGTGTTTTAACGCGATGTACATTTTTTGTGTAGTAAAATTTTGTCTATCTCTTATGGTTTACCAGTTATGCAAAAGTCGTTCACAATGAAGAATACTTTTGGAGACATTCCCAGAAAATTCAAGACAAACATTTTATTTGTCATGAAAGTATCTTAAATATATGTTATTTTAGTCAAAATCGTTAGAGGCATTTTTGAGAAAATTAAAATTTTCGAAAAATTTTCCATCTAAAAGGAATATTGGGTGGGGTATTTTCTTGAAAACCTTCCTGTCACATCTCTGGGAGATACTGAACCTAATACCAAGTTTGATGTTTATCCGACTGTTCTTTTCTGAGTTATGCTGTTCACAGGCAGACACACACACATACACATACACATGAATATGTTTCCAAAAATGCTGTTTTTTGGATTCAGGGTGCCTCAAAACATGTATTTCCGGTGAAATCTCGGTATTGAATTTTTGGGTGGAATACAATACCTCCCCTACTTACTATACGTAGTAGAGAAAGTAAAAATGCATCTATTGAAACAATTTTTTAAAATAATAAGAATTACCAAAATAAGTCTAATGTGATAGATTTACATGACTTTCTCTATGCTCGTTGATTATTGGGTATATAAACTACTTTACCAAAGCTTATTTTTATATCTTCATTTAATCTAAATAAAGTTTTACAGAAATAGCTACATTACACATTTCGTTATATATACAAAGAGAACAGCGATAGCCAAATGTTTAAGATCTGGACACTATATGCTGTCCTTAAAATTCCATACTGTTTCCATGACATCGCGAGAAACAACTGAATGTTGACGGGACTTTAAAATAATAGCTAAGTATTAGACAATTCGAAGCAATAATAACAAATATCTCGGAAATGAATTATGCCAAAAAGGGTTGTTTCAAGCAAATTGTGTGTTTTCAAGAGCTCTAATTTCGTGTGAAGTAGCTTTTCGTCTATGGCTTAACGTTTACCAGTTATATAAGGTTATACAAAATTCCTTTCGAAGGAAGTCGGCCTCAGAGGCTATTCCTAGGAAACTGAGGATATACACTTTACTTTAAATGTGAATATCTTTATTATATGGTACTCTTAATAAAAATCGTTAGAGCCGTTTTTCATGAAATAAACAATCCAATTCGTTTTCCATGTAAAGTGTAGTTTGGGGCGGGGAGTTTTTTTCAAAATATTTTTGTCGCATCTTTGTAAGATATGAACCTAAGTATCAAGCTTGGCATTTATCTAACTTCTGGTTTTTGAGTTATGCTGTTCTTAGGCATACGTACGAACCTTTTTCTAAAAATGTGTGTTACAAACGCTTATTCTCCATTTGCTTCATGTTAATCGAGATGTTAATCTTATTGCTAATTTTCTTGTAGGTGCAATGGGAATATGGTAGGCTTTAAGTGATAGTCAAATATTTTAAGTGTTGGTTGCCATGTGGAGTATTCCATTGTCTTTTCATGTCCAGTACATAAAAAATGAATAACGAATTCCCATTTGAGAAATAGTATGTGTTAGAAAGTTTAAGAGAATAACAAGCAATATCTTGAAAATGGTTCACTTCACAAAAAAATGTATACGACATAAATTGTGTATTTTAACGCGATCTACATTTTTTGTGTAGTAAAAGTTTGTCTATTTCTTATGGTTTACGGGTTATGCAAAAGTCGTTCACAATGAAGAATACTTTTGGAGACATTCCCAGAAAATTCGAGATTTACATTTCATTTGTAATGAAAATATCTTAAACATATGATATTTTATTCAAAAAAGTCAGGGCCATTTTGAGAACATTAAAATTTTCGAAAAATGTGCCATGTAAAGGGTAATCTGGGGTGGAGGGGTTTTCTTGAAAACCTTCGTGTCGCATCTCTGGCAGATACTGAACCTAAATACCAATTTAGTGTTTATCCGACTGTTCGTTTCTACGTTATGCTGTTCACAAGCAGACAGACACACAGACGCATACGGCATGTTTCCAAAAATGCTTTGTTTGGATTAGGGGGTCTCAAAATATATATTTCCGGTAAAATCTCGGTATCGAATTTTTGAGTGGAATACAATACTTGCCCTGGTTACTATACGTAGTAGAGAAAGTATAAATGATACCTTTGGAACTAATTTTAAAATAGGCTGATATGTTTTCTACTTAATATGCATTAAATCCTAGTTCTTTCATTGAAATTTCAAATTTATCGATCTGAAATTCCGGATTTTTAATATAATGGATGGGTGTAATTAATTTTTAGATTAATTATTTTCTCATTCCCATTGCTAGTAGCATTGGTTGGTATTTATATCACATTCGATTGTTCATTAATTTAGTAAGAAAGTGATCTGGCAGCTAATACAACGATAATTTTATTTGAAACAACTCTTTGAAAATGTAAATGCTGTTTAATATAAGCAAAGGTGACTTAACGTAACGGGAGACATTATGCACCGTCTTGAATTACGGCTAATCTTAATTTGCGGGTAAACATATCGATGCGAAGACATTGTAGTAAAGAGTGACGTATGTAAATTTCTTGTTGCATAACGGTTATTTGTTTCGTCATTAGACACCAAATTAAGAGGAAAGTAGAAGTAAGGGCTGAAAGCTTTGCGGTGTTACCATTAAAATTTTAATGACGTATAAAGGGCTGCAGTTACATTAACTTCACTCGTGAAGCGTGTGAAGAGTGGTTAGATAAACTAGCGCTTGTTACAATTTGCTCTCATGCCAGCCATGTTGCTTGCTTCCTGTGAGCTACGCCATTTCATCTATGATTTGGGGGATATAACGTAACAATAAGGCAATAGATTACCGAGAAGGTGGTGGGTTCGATTCCCGGCGAGCACCTACTCTAACCTATGGGTTTTCTCGGGTCGCCATGCGAATCCGGAACGTTTTCTTTCAGTCCCCACATTTTCTGTTTCTCTATTTCGTTCCATTCATCACTTTAGTCATCCTTCACCCTGTTAAGTCTATTTAAGCGTTGGAATTGTGGGCGATGGTGTTTCGGTGCGGCGTGGCAAGGGAAAAGGATGCTCTCTGTGGAACGTTCTACGTTCTTCGGCTTTCGACTGGTTGTCGGGTATACAGACCGCCCCTTCTGAGCTGGGTTTTGCCCTTCTCTGCCTGTACGACTGTCGGGACGTCTCAATTTGGAAACTGTAGGGATCCTGTCATTGCTGTGCCGGCCGGTGTTTTCTCTCAGCACCTCCCTCCTGGTGGCGCTCCCTCTAGAGGTATGTGTACAATATCTTCATTGGAGCAGTGCCAAGTCCCCTCCGGTATTCAGGGGGAAATGGCGGGAGATTTGTCTCATGTTTAGAGAGTTAGAGATAATGTGTGTAACTATACCGACTAACTGACATGAACTATTCTAAAGAAATCCGAATTATGTATGGAAACGAAATTGGTGATTTTTTTGAAATTTACTACAAGACAACTTCCAAGTCAGATTGAATACAGTATAACTGCAAAAGGTGATTGCGTGTATATGAATGGAAGCATATGTTCTTTGCGTGGAGGACTTGAACACAAGGCAAGAAGAAAGATTAAATGTTCTAAATAACATGTTTGTTGACCTGCAATATTCATTGTGCTGCATGTTTTACATAAGAAATATTATTCATCATTTTTTAGGTATTAGCCACCTGGGCGGAAGGTAGCGGTATACGCCCCTTTTTGTATAATTTAAAATTATAAACATTAAACTTAGTGCAAGCCCACAATGCATGTATACACTTTCAGGCAGTTTTCACTATACAGGGTTACTCAAAAAGAAGGAACGGACTTATTTATTTTGTGATTAACGACAATAGATAGCATTAGATATGACACATTATTGAGTAGAGAAAGGGTCAAAGATTTAAGCCCCCGCTTATTAATTCCATTCAGTGCCTACAGTGGCATTGGGATTGTTTACGATAAAATGGTAACGCCACAGTAAAAGTCGTTTTGTGTGCTGCAGTATGCAAAGAGTGAATCCATTGTTTGATTGTAGCGTGCATTTCGTTGTAAGTTCAACAAAGAGCCACCTCGTCATAACAAATTTTCATTTGATACAATACATTTGTAGAAGATGGTTGCGTATGCAAACGGAAAAGCACTGGTCGTCCTCGCATAATAAATGCTGCTTATTTTGAACGCATAAAATAAAATTTTTAACCTTCCTCTATTCAGCGATGTATCGCATGTGTCGCCATCTATTGTCATTTATTATAAATAAATATTTAAACTATGTTTCTTATTTTTTAAATAGCCCAGTACAAATTCTTCAAACCGTGTGTTTGAAGTATGTAAGTATGACCAGTTCAATTATTTTGGTTACAAATACACACACACACACACACACACACACATATATATATATATATATATATATATATATATATATATATATATATATTGAGTTGGAAACGGAGGGGACACCTCATATCTCGACCCAACGCCAATCCTTTATGCTTGCCACCCTCAGGAACATAAAGAGAGCTTACACTGGTAAACAGATCCTTATCTTCTCAGAGATCAGGCTGTACCTGCTTTAAATAGTCTTAAGGTAACGCCAGGACTGGTTTTAAACTGCATAAACATGTTCACAATCTTGGCAGAACAGAATGAAGTTAAACTCATCTGGATACCGGGTCATAGTGGCATTGAGGGAAATGAAAAATCTGATAAACTTGCAAGACAAGGAGCAGCTTCATAATTTATTGGGTCAGAGCCGGCTATCGGAACATTTCGATGTTAGTAAGAGAGTACTAAGAATCCGCTCAAAGTATAAAATTATAAAACCTGGCTTAAAACTCCAGGAAACAAACATGGTAAACTATTTATTAGAAACCATATCTGTTATGAGACTGTATTCCTTGGAAAAGGGTGCAGGCCTAATGAATTGCCTTTTAAACGATACAGGTAGCACAATAAGCCCAAGGCTGAATTCGTCCGGAGCAATGAGGGAAATCTGTGTCGAACAACACAAGAGCACCCCTAGAAAGAACGAATGAGGCTAGGGACTGCAGGCAGGCTGGCTGAACGGGATGCACAGAGGTCTCTAAGGATTTTAAATTTTGAGGACACTGGCACACCGGCGGAGTGCTCAAAGAAGGTTTCCCTCTGACGAAACCGGGGAAAACAGATCTACCTTAGGCGGATCAGGAAAGGCTACCATCCTTCAGTGCCGAAAATAGCTTTCCAAATCGCAAGCATCCGCGCCATCTGTAGGACACCAACCGATAGGGTACAACCGCTAAACTATCTGAAACATGAAAGGGGAAACAAAAGAAATGACAGAAAAGAAATTCGTTGTAGAAGAGTGTAGCATTCGCCTTGCCAACCAGGAAAAGCTACGAAAAACCCATGGTAGGAGAGGCTGGCGCTAGAAATCATATCTAGGAGCTCCCGAATGCGAACCTTGCACGTTTCATTCGTGAAATAGGCTTAATAAATTACATTTGATGTCTCCAGTTTCATCAGATAAATTCTCTCATGTTTCGCACTCGCGAATCTATTGATAAACTCGTAACTTCCCGTGGGATTATTACCTATGATAATTTGCTTAAGTGCCCATGCATTAAAATTTGAAATTAAGCTTTTATCTCACATTGATATAGAGCGTTAAAATAGCCACCTCCCTTTACCTTAGATTCATGGATGTAATAATTGTCCTCTGTGGTTCATAATTTTAGTAATGTGTTCCATGTTAATTTAACCGGCCAAAGTTTAGTACCAGTTACATGCTCATGACTGCCCCCCACCACACACACACACACACACACACACACACACACACACACACACACACACACACACACACTCCAATTATGTCGCACAACTTGGCAATGTTTCCGAAAGTTCCTTTTTACCTATAGCAAGTAGAGGCAATGAATTCTACTAAAAAATGCACACTAAGATTTTAATGGAAATACACGTTTTGATGCTCCCTAAATCTAAAGATGTATTATTAGGAGAAAAAATCTGATGTCATATATTCTCATGAGTTTCTCTATCCTCTTATCTTCATTAGTGAGTATAAAAACTATTCTTACTAAAGCTTATCTTTCTATCTACTTCATTTAATCCAATAAAACTTCCCAAAATAGCTACATTATACATTTCGTTATAGATACAAGGAGAACAACATGGTCAAATGTTTAAAAACTGGGTGCTATATGTTGGCCTTAAAATTTCATACGGTTTCCTTGCAAATGGCAAAAACAACTGAACATCGATGGACTTTAAAACAACAATTTCGGATATCTCACAGGCAAAAAAAACGTATTCTAAGGTAGGAATTCGTCTATCGTTAAACGTTTAGAAGTTATACAAGATTATACAAAATTCCTTCCAAATGCAGAGGACTTCCTAGGCTTTTACAATAAATTTAGTATATACATCGTATTTGACATGCAAATATCTTCCATATATGGTATTTTAATCAAAATCACTAAAGCCATCTTTAGAAAATAAAAATTTTCGAAAATGTCCCAGTTTGAATGAGGGGATTTTCTTGAAAATTTTGTCGCATTCCTATAGGATAATAAACTTAAATACGAAGTTTCGTATTTACTCAACTTTTCGTTTTTGAGTTATGCTGCTTAAAGACAGACATAGACACACAAATATGCATATGTTTCTAAATATGCCTTATTTGGATTCAGCACGTCTCAAAATATATATTTCCGATGCAATCTCGGTATCGAATTTTGGGCTGGAATGCAATTCTCCCCCACTTAGAATGTAGTAGAGAGAAAGTAAAAATGACAATGTGTGCGTGTGTGTGAACAGCGTAATGCCAGAAGGAAAAGTTGGTTAAGTACCAAATTCGTTAATTTATTTCAACATCTTTCAAGGGTATAACACGAAGACTTTCAAGAAATCCGGCCTATTCCACGCTGCACTTTATGGAATGCATTTGTTACGTTTGATATCCACAAATGGCCCTAATGATTTGAATAGAATGCAATATATTTTATGTGTTGAATTTTCTTGAATGGTCTGCGAAGCCCTCTTCATTCGAAACGACATTTTTATAACTGGGAAAATGTAGGATAGAATAGAACCACTTAACGGAGGGGACACACCCCCCCCAGGAGAAACGGATGAGGTGAGGGAAGAGCAGGAGAGGTGATGGCTGCAGAGGTACCGGCGTATGTTGACAGAGGCGCGCAGAGTTCCCTAACAGTTCCAGGCCTGAACATCCGGCCACATGAGTGTCGCTATGAGATGTCCCTCTAGTGGGACTAGGGAAACAAGGTCCAGCAGTGGAGGCTCGACATGCTTCCTTCTAGAAGGGCAGAGAAGTTGATAATTGCAAGCCTATGGTCATCTGAGCAGCAAGCCTCTAGTTCCCGAGGTCACGGGTTCAAGCCCAGAGGAGGGAAATAGATTTTTTCAGGCATAAAAATCCTTAGCATGGCTTCCTTTGGAAGGGCGGTAAAACCAGTGGTCCCTTGTCGTAGATTTATGGCACGTAAAATAACCTCAATTGATAAAGATACCTCTGAGCAAAATTTCCGATCTTTCACGCCCAATATTAAATGGAACGCTAAGGACAACAGCAGTTAAAGAGCGTTCATAAATAAAACTCAATTTAATTTTTATCATCTACCCAACACCGACCGAACCACAGCCCGGAGTTAACCTGAAACATAAAAGGGAATTTAAATGAGAGAAAATGTGAAAGGGGAGTAGTCGTGGTAGAATGCATCACTCCAGCAGTCCCATTGTGCCAACCAGAGAAAACTACGGTTGAGATTGGGCGGGACCGGGAATCGAACCCGAGGCCTCCTGAATGCAAGCCTCACATGTTTACAGGGAGCTGTCTAACTCAGTTGGTAAAATTTAAATGAAAGACAAAATATTCATACACAAAAACTGTAGAGCACGTTAAAACACAATTTATGATATTTTTTCGTTATCTATTTCCGAGATATTCTTTATTATTGGTTTGAATTTTCCAAAACTTATAAGTTTTGCTTTCTGTACTCATGTATAGCACATATAGCAAGTATTTCATTTCATTAAAACAATTTTGTATGGATATTTTACCAGAAATACACGTTTTCAGATATCCCGAAACCAGAAATTCACTTCAACGCGTGCGCGCGCGTTTCAGTATTACAACTTGAAAATTAAAATTACCAAACTCTGTATTTGTGTTCAGCGTCCTTCAGGGATGTGACAAGATGATTTTCAAGCAAATCTCAACCATCCCAAATCACCCGTTAATGGAAAAATTTATCGTTATTTGTCATTTTCTCAAAAGCGGCTCTAACCGTTTCTTTAAAATACATCCTTATATTATTTACATCACAAACCAAATGTATTGTATTTTATACAAATAGCGCGTGAAATTATTTTCATTCTGAATGAACATTGTATAACTGGTAAACCGTATGATACAGACAAAGTGTCACTACAGAAGGAATGCAGATATTGTTAAAGTCAAATAATTTTTTTTTTTCGTTAACAACTTCAGAGCTACACGTTGTTATTTATTTGAGTGCATATGGAGTCTCCCCCAAACTTTCTTGGTATTTTAGTCCAACATCTTCTAAAGATGCAACACAATGGTTTTAAAGAAATCATTGTAACCCAAAACTACCTTTTACGTGGACACATTGTGGTTATTCTTGATTTGCAAAAAAATTAATATAATGATTTTGACTAAAATTTGTAGTGGAATATATGTAGTTGGTTGGAAGATGCTTCATGTTTATCTGCACCACGTATGGAAGCCAATTTGTCGCGGTCACTTCGTGTTATCTTATTTCTGAGCGCCTGTTATTGTTTTACTACTTTGAATGTTGGGTTCATTGTCCTCCGGCTAGCTATTATTTCTCGGTCGAGCAAATCTCTTGAACAGGGTGTGTAAACGGAAAGGATTTGTTACTCACAAATAACACTGATAAAAGAATTGGTTTATACACTTTTATTACCGTCACAATTAATTAAGTTCACATATTGACTCGTGATACACGCCAGACTGAAACTGTTATATTTTCTAATATCACTATAATCACTTATTTACTGCACATTATTAATTCGCGTGTTTCACATTTATAACAAACTTTAAGACGCGAGAGATTCTGTAGAATTGCAACGTGTAACTCGCGAACGATTCTGATGAACTAAGCGACGTTTAACTTCTGAATGATTCTGTTGGACTGTGTGCCACCCGCTTCTCGGCTTTAGCTTTTTATACTCCCTCACCCAATATGCCTAAAGATTATAACCGAGCTGCTATTGGTTAATAAAACGCGCCAACATTAGCGTCTATTTTTATATCCAATCAAAAATTACGAAAACATATGCTCTAGGGAAGAAATTCCCTCCATTTCTAAGAAAAGCGCGCCAATATGACGTCATTTGCTTGTCTCTTCTAATTAATATTCAACTCACCTCCTCGCTCATTGTTACCCGCTCTTATTGTCAGTTTCAGTGAGGTCGTGTAAACTTATTTCCTAACAATGCATATAATTAACAAACATCTCAAATCAATGTCATACAATAATGCTTGTTTACACTACAATCACTCTGGCATTTACATTATTGTGATACAAATTACTGCCACAAATACAATATATTCGTGATATCTATGTCACCAATAATATGTATATCTTGAATTTACTGGGAATAGCCTATGAAGTCCTCTTCATTCGGAAAGCATTTATATAATTTCTTTTAACCGTAAGCCATAAGATATAGACAAAGAATTTACTGCGCAAAGGATGCACGCATTTATAAAACACGCAATGACGTTTTCTGCGGTATCAACCATGTCCTAGATTTCCTTTATTATTGCCTTAAATGTTTTAAAGTTCTGTTGCCATTTTGTCGTTCTCGTAATGTCATGGAAAGAATATGGAATTTCAAGGCAAATATATCGTTTCTCCTTTCTGTATGCTCCTTTCACCTAGAAGGAATTCTGTAGGGAAGGTATATCTGCAGAGGTTTATTTCGATTAAACTGATCAGATAGAGAAATGAGTTATCGTAAGAAGCGTTAGTGGTAAGTATATTAAAATAAACAATATAGGACACAGAAAATCATGTGAATTTAACACTTCCGATTTTTGTAAGTGTAAGTTGCTTTTCTGTTCTTCTGTGGTTATAAAAGGGATGTGGAGTTTCAAAAGCATCACGCTGTGATATGATTTTCCAAAATCTGACTATGCAACTCAGAATATGTGTAATCTAAGAAATATGTTGAACATGCCTTTGACTAATTCAATAGGTAATATAAAAAGTGAGGTATTTATCAGATTTCATGTCAAGATTGCCATGGTACATATATCGGTAGAACAAAAAAAATTAAAAATACGTTTAAGGGAACATCACAGAAATATAAAATTAAAACAAATAAATAAATCGGTTGCTAACCATTTTTGAAGTTTTAACCATGAAATAGGACGAGAGATAAAATCATTAAAACCTATACAGACTTCTTCCCAAGTGGAAATTTGGGAAAAGATTTTCATCCATCTCAATATCAAGAATATTTTGAATTTTGAAATACCGCCAACAGACTACTTGATGCAACTTAACCAATCAAATTGCAAGAGGGAAGAAAGAAGACAGATGAGTTCCCAATCTTCACCGCAGATGGCAGTACTTCAAGACAACTAAATTATAACTTTTCCCAAACAGAGGGCAGAAAAATCATCTGCTGAAATACTTCTTGGGGGCAAGGTAATGATCGAGAGGCCAGTCGCCTTCGAGCTGAAGATGGGACTACTCAGAGTACACCAAGCGCAGATGTGATAGGAATTAAAATTTAGCGACTCACAATAATTATATTCTCACTATCGCTTTAGCCTACTGTATTAGTTTTATATCTACAACAAATATGTAAATATGTAATGCAAATTTATAATTTCTTCTATTTACAGAAAGTAGAGGAATATTATTACTAAGTAAGACTATTTTGTAGAGAAGTGAGTAAAGAAAGGCATGTGAATGCAACAAAGCAGGGTTTTAAAATATCTGGCCTGAAACCACTATATACATCTTCTAATGGAAATACTAAGGAATAAATAGTTACATGCAAAGTTGTTTCTTTTTACTGTCACGATATTTTACTCTTGACGCTCACGTCTTCTCATTCGTAAAATTGTCTTACGGTATTAGTGATGTCGCAACGTAGACGACGTTCTCTCGAGCGTTTCTCTTCAGATGACGGCCAGATACAACTACAATCTTTTTACAACTACTTTTTGTTTTTCTTTAGTTTATGCTACCACAGGTTGTACAAGTGTCGGTGCGTAAGAGTTTTAAAATAAGATTTCTCGTAAACCACTTGCACTGGAATCTTGCAACAAACGCCACTGGCATTCTAATTTACCCTAACTTTACTCTGTTGATGTAACTAAGCATTGTTCCGTTTAAAAAATTGTATGTATGCTCAAAAAATACACTTGCTCAGCATTATTAAAATCTGATTATAGGCTAAATGTCCGAGCCCCTGAGTACCAATCTATGCTGTGAAAACTCCACATCAATAGCACTTTCCATTTCCGAAATATTTGCAGCGCAACTTTTAGGTGATTCACCCTGTATATACTCTTCACAGGAACCATAATGGAAGCGATTTGAAAATCCGTGATCAAAAGGTGAGATGAAAGGGAATGGTCACACACCAGAAAAGACAAAAATATACCAATTGGTCAAAAAAGCTTTTTTAATGAATAGTTATTGCATTACCTTATAATGGACAAATAGACTGAAGTGGTGCAATGAAAATTCTTGGAGCAGTTTCTTATTTTTACAAAACACAAGTGCACATTGCATTTTTCACAATAAATGTGTTTTTTTCACACAGTTAATCATTTTACACCTGGAAGCCTCTTGTTTATCATCATATTCAGGATAATGGTTCCTTAGATCATGACGTATTTCAGGTGCAGGACGAATCTCTGTTTTCAATCTCTTGTTTTGTGGTTCATTTTGCTCATTTCTTGGTCTGCCAACACTCCTGTTCCTTCCCTTGCCCATTTTGATGAGCGCTTCTCCTATTCTTAATTTAAAATGAAGCAAGCCCAAATACTTATTCTCACCCAACTTATCCATAGCCCTTGTGTACTCCAACCAGCTATTTACACAAGCTAAATCTATTGCATGGAATAGCATCGGGAGTGTCCATTTTTTAGATTTTAAAAATACTCTGTACATACTAATTAGCATATCGATTTTATCTACGCCACCCATAGCATGATTATAGCTGCGGACAATCTGTGGTCTTTTCACTGAAATGTATGTCTGTGTCTCTTTATTCCGTCTCCTTACTTCATCCTGTTCATCACATCCCACAAAGTTTGATCTCAATACTACTGGTCTGTTGTTATACCACTTACACAATACAACTTTCTCATTTAGGCTAACGACCTTTCTTTTTTATTTCTTTGTCTGAAGTAAGCGGTGCAATTGGAAAGCGAGATATTCTAACAGTGCCTCCAGCACATATTTTTCTATCTCTCAGAATTTCAAACAGATTGAAGGATGAAAAGTAATTATAAAAATACAGATAATGGTTATCTTTCTGGATTCTCTCTGCAAGTTTTAGTACAATTGAAGCCCCTAACCCAAACTTCTTAAAAGGATGCTCATTGAATTCAGAAGTAACACCTTGATACATAACAAAATCATAGCATAAACCACGTTTTCCACACAAAAGAAATAAATTGATGCGCCAAGGATTAGGTTTCCCTTTACAATACTGTTTGACTCCCAAATGACCTTTGCAAGGTACCATTTGCTCATCTACCCATAGTTCATTTTCCAATTCAAGCTCTAAGCACCTACTTCTAACACAGTTATAAATTGGCCTTACTTTACAGAATCTATCTTTACAGTCTGCTGGTTTTTCCAAGTTAGCTATATGAAACATTGATCTAAGTTGAAAAAAATCTTTCGCTAGACATACTTTCTACAAAAAATCCAAATTCAAAGCAGAAGCGCAATCTAGGATACTACAGGTAACCCTTCATAATATGCAGTCCTATGTAAAACCTAATTTCTGTCATTTGTGTTTCTGAATATTCTGCCATTCTGTAAAGCATAGATATTGTGTTTTTCAACCACATTATGTACACAAGAATGTGTAATGTATTTTAAAAACATGAGATAGGCAGATCACTGGCATCATCTGGTCTAGCTCTACTGATTCCCATTCGTCTGGTGTGATACTGATGGTTTTTGGTGTGAATGGTTTCCTTCTCCACCTAATGTCCAGCTTTTTTGTAAAATTCCAATCAGATACTTCGTTGTCACCTTCCCATCGATATTAGGTTGGTCAGCATCTCTCTCTTCATCATCTTCCACTTCTTGACCTCTTTTGACTATGTCAGCACCTATAATGATATATGAATGTGTGTTTAAGTGTAAAAACTTATATTAACCACAAATTAAACATCAAGCTAGTTTGCTGGCATAGGTTTGGCAAAATTTTAAAGATGTGTTAGTACAAGAGCCTAAGAGGGTATACATATGTTTAGATGGGTTTACTGTAAAAATATTAAAATTGTGTATATTTAAACATACCTATTCTAACAGGCTGTGAAAAAATAACATCAATCTCACAGTCACTCCCATCACTCTGTAGTTCTTCCAGTTCAGAAACATCTCCAGACAAGAGCAGCTCCAAAAATTTATCAGCATCCCTCTCGGGATGAAAATACTCTAGAGATGATTAAAAGGAAGTATTTAAAATTATAGAGTTAATAATTGCTAGAATTTATATTGCATATGTCTGCATGTGTTAGTATGAATACCTACAAAATAAGTTATAAACCTTATTCTAATAAGATAGGTTATGTTTACATGTGAGAAAAGTTACCCTCCACATCACATGTCCATTGGGATGGACATGAAAACAAAAGTATGTATACAAATTGCCTATCATGCAACACACATAATTCCTTGGCTTTAAATTATAGCTTTAACATTCAACATTGAATTTACACCCGGAATTACACCTCCATAAACAACAAAAATACGATATTCCAAAAAATGTACACCTACCTTGGTAAGCCTTCCAATCAGCTGACATTTTGTCTTCTTCAATTGCTATTCTAGTAGCCTCTTTCACCACCAGAGGGAAGAAGTGTTGGCAAAGAGCATAATAAGGTTCCCATTGGTCTCTTGAGACAGTCTCAAGACATAACAACTGCTATAGGAACCCGAAATTCAATAATAAAATTCATGTCCATTGAAATGGATACAGGGTCTGAAAGGGTTAATTTACAAATACTTGTATTTGATTGTAGTAGGTTAGTATAATATGAAAATAACGAAAAACGCTTTTAAATATCTTGAAAAATTGAGTAAACCTATTCGTTGCCAAATAGTAATACTATGCATTAGAGGGATACATTTTCCATGTAATTTTTAAACTTTACCTCTTCTTTAAGTTTTATCTTTATTTTCTTCATCATTTTGTTTCCGATCAATAAACACATATATTAAAACAATAAACTATAGTTGAAATACATGGAATGGAATTATATATTTTAACGACCCAGCAAAAACATATGATACATGGCTGACGTATTTTAGTGGGACAGCACTCGCCAGGAAATGTGCAGCACTTAGCAATATGCACACTGAGTGGAAATGAAAACTACGGGCAACGTTCATGCCCATGCCTTTAGTCCTTAATTCTAACCTACGGGCCTATGGCCCAGTCTGTAAGTGCCTCAACTTACTATATACTGGCTTTTGGTGAAGCTGTTTCCTGTTTACAAATTATAAAAACGTTCATTGTGACCACAAACGGCGTGGAAACCTTCCCTATCAGATATAAATGGGGTTTGTCCTTGTGACCTCAGTTCGTTCTGCTTAAACATCCTGCGTTGTGAGGCGTCAGCGTTCTGTTAATCTCGGTTTATTACTGAAGCCGGGCCATTTTTAAGCCCTATCCTTTGCTTCAGTATCTGCTGCTGGGTGCTGCAGTGATTGGCTATGAGATGATTCCCTCAGGACATGCGTGGGCAGGTGCGAAAGGATAACACCAGTTCAAATTAGCTCAGATACGTAATGCGATCCAGTATTGAGGTATTGAAGCGAGTTTAAAATAAAGAAAACTGATTATGAATCGTAGCATCCGAAACTATATCAATTAAAGGATTATGCCTGTTAATTTCTGCGACGGTTTGAAATAACTGTTTCCGCAATAACAGTAGCAGTGAGGCATTAAAATGTTCACCGACAAAACCCCTCGCGATGGCCCCTAAATCTTACTCGCACAAGAGCGTCACTAAGCGCTTAAAATAACGCAGGAGTAATCACCAGATTAAGTGAATAATTCTCAAGAAATTGTCACGAAGGTATGCACGAACGAATGTGTCTGATTAGAATGCACCCCTTATATTAACTCTAGCTACGCCAGGAAAGTTACGCGTCGATAAAATACATTTAGTTAGAAGTCAGAGTAGCTAAGGCAATTATGTGTTCCGGCAAACTCAGTAAACAAGAAACTCTTAGCTCGAGATTTAGGTTATTGGAACGCATTACGTTTATAAATCACAGTGTTCACGAAAATATACGTATACCAGTTCTCAAATTTAGAAGGGAAAGAATTCTTAATATTTAGCAGACCAATGAGTAAAACTTTTGTTTCAGATGCGAATAAGCAGCTTAAGATTTTGCAACGTATAACGTAGGAACTTTGGTGGGGTGGTTATGAAGTAGACGGTAGACAGGGCTTAAATTGATAGGAGTATGTATTTATGAAATTAGCGTATCGCAGTCCTTTACATATTACTGAAAAGTTGTATTGTGATCGATTACTGGAGTCAGTAGTGCCTGAGGACCGCGCTCGGTTCTGACATCATAACTGGCAGTTGCCGCAAGGATATTCGATCATTAGCATTTAAGCTATTTATGACAACTTACGCTTCTCGTTGTTATTAAGGAAACACTTATTACTTTCTCTACTACGTATAGTAAGTAGGGGAAGTATTGTATTCCACCCAAAAATTTGATACCGAGATTTCACCGGAAATATATGTTTTGAGATCTCCTGAATCCAAAAAAAGCACTTTTGGAAACATGTCCGTGTGTGTCTGTGTGTCTGTCTGTGAACAGTATAACTCAGAAACGAACAGTCGGATGAACACCAAACTTGGTATTTAGGTTCAGTATCTTCCTGAGATGCGACACGAAGGTTTTCAAGAAAATCCCCCCACCCCAGAGTACCCTTTACCTGGAAAATTTTTCGAAAATTTTAATTTTCTCAAAAATGGCTCTAACGATTTTGATTAAAATATCATATGTTTAAGATATTTTCATGACAAATAAAATGTATATCTTGAATTTTCTGGGAATGTCTCCAAAAGTATTCTTCATTGTGAACGACTTTTGGTAAACTGGTAAACCATAAGAGATAGACAAAATTTTACTGCACAAAAGATGTAGATCGCGTTAAAGTACACAATTTATGTCATATACATTTTTGTTGTTGAGTGAACCATTTTCGAGATATTGCTTGTTATTCCCTTAAATGTTTCAATACTTATTTTCTCAAATGGGAATTCGTTATTCATTTTTTGTCTTGGATATGCAAGGAGTATTAATCTGTGGAAAAGGGAATAGTCCTGCAACCAGCTATTAAGAGATATGTATGTGCTTAAAGGCTACTGTATTTCGATACTGCCCTTGTAAATATATATTCCCCTTGCATCTACATGAAAATTAGCAATAAGATAGAGTATGCAAATGTTTATCTCGATTAACATGAAGTAGATGGAAAATAAGCGTTTGTAAAAATAGTTTGTACAAGAGTAGAGAAAGTCATGTGAGTGTAACACATCAGATTTTTTTAATACCGTAAATGTATTCATACTTCAGAAGTTAGTAAATATAATACTTCAACGGTTACATGTCTCGTGCTAAGATCAGAACAGTTTAATTATTCATCCTCATACTGTCGGAAACTCGTGTAAAATAGCTCACGTATTAGCCTTCATATCAGTTAACTTGACTGGTTTTGTTATTCGAGAACTCAACCACGCGTGCCTTGGAGAAAGATCCCAGTTTACTACTTTAGCAGCCCGCAGCAGATTCATCAGCGACGATGATAGACAATTCGTCGTGAAACAAAAGTGATATTCTTTGGAAAGTTTCTTGTTTTCCTTTAATAATGAATCGCGAACTTTAGACAGTATTCCTTCCTATCACTTATGATCCTACAATGTTTCATTTAAACGAAGCACTTTTCATAAGTTGTTCTTAGAATAATAAGTTTGATTTCAGATTTAGAAGCGGAATAAGGTGAGTATAATTGAGGGAGAAGATATCTCGATGGAGACCCGGGTTTTATAACACCTTCAAGTAGTGATGCAGCTACAGATTAACGTTGGTTTTATTTTATTTATCCTGTACTTAATTTAAACTAAGCTTTTATTATTGTTATTATTATTATTATTATTATTATTATTATTACGAATGGGTTCTCTATACCGTCGATACCTCAATACTCTCTATAGTCGTTGGTATCGAAGTATGTCTAATAATTTGAGATAAACCTTCGATACTTTTAAGTTTTATATACTGAAAGTTGTTGCGTTTAACTGTATATGGGATACGAAATGAAAGGAGTCGAAACTTTACGTTATTGCCTCATGTGTGTCTCCAAATATTTGCTGGACTATAGTTCTAAATAGACCTTGGCTGCATCCATACAGTATTCCATATAGTTTAGTTTCTAAATGAAGACATGCTAAGAATGAGGAAAGAAGTAGAGGCAGTCTAGTAACATGCAGCGTTAACTAAGTTGTGAATGAAGGTCATTTAGCTGACGCACTAAATCGAATTTCTGCAATAGCATTGCTTAGTAACTCTCAGCTATATCATTTACCTACACGGTGACCAAAATATTTTAATCCGGCAGAAACAAAAAAATATCTGAACTTAAGATACAAGATAATACAGCACATGGAAATATTCTTACTTTCTCTACTACGTATAGTATGTACGGGAATTATTGTATTCCACCCAAAAATTCGATACCGAGATTTCACCGGATATACATGTTTTGAGACCCCCTGAATCCAAAAAAGCATTGTTGGAAACATGTCCATGTGTGTGTGACTGTGAACATCATAACTCAGAAACGAACAGTCAGATAAACACCTAACTTGGTATTTAGATTCAGTATCTTCCAGAGATGCGACTCAAAGGTTTTCAAGAAAATACCCCCACCCCATATTACCCTTTACATGGAACATTTTTGGAAAATTTTAATTTTCTCAAAAATGGCTCTAACGATTTTGATTAAAATATCATATGTTTATTTTCATGACAAATAAAATGTATATCTGGAATTTTCTGGGAATGTGTCCAACAGTATTCTTCATTGTGAAAGACTTTTGCATAACCGGTAAACCATAAGAGATAGACAAAATTTTGCTACACAAAAATGTAGATCGTATTCAAATATACAATTTATGTCATACAGATTTTCTTTTCTTGAGTGAACCATTTTCGAGATATTGCTTGTTATTCCCTTAAATTTTCCAATACTTATACTTTTTCTCAAATGGGAATCCGTTATTCATTTTTTTATGTCCTGGACATACAAAGAGAATGGAATGCGCTACATAGCAACGAGCTCTTTAAAGGTTTGACTATCGCTTAAGCCCTAACAATCCCCTTGCATCTACAAAATTAGCAGTAAGATTAATATATCGATTAACATGAATCATGAGGAGAATAAGCGTTTGTAAAAATAGTTAGTACAAGAGTAGATAAAGTCATGTGAGTTTAACACATCAGATTTTTTTCCTTCCATTTGTCGGTTAGTGCTTACGCAAGTTAAACTCGGCTCATTATACTAGCTCACGGTATAGTGTAGGACTAATTTTCATAATACGGTTAGAAAATACGTTGAAGGAAGATTTTCTGCACAAAATATAGTACATAAAAGGAGAGTAAAGAAAGTGTTATTGTTATTACTGTTATCATTATTATTATTATTATTATTATTATTATTATTATTATTAGCATAATCATCATTAGCCTTGCCTAACAATAGGGGATTAGCAATAGGGGAGGCAAAAAATTGCCTCCAGTTGGAGAATGTCAATAGGAACAATTTCGGAATTATCATACAATAAAAAACTGATTACATGCGTTTATACACAGAAAAGTACTAATAAGAACATAATTCAGTGAACAAGCTATGGCCTTTATAGTTTTTTCTAAAGCGAGTATTGAGTATCGGTGCTCAAAAATCAGCATCGATATCGAGTATCGAATATCGAGAAATAGTCCTACGGCCCCATTGTTTACTATCATTATTATTATTACTATTGCAGTAGTACATTGTTATACTTATTATAAACAGAAGACGAGTTCACGAGTCGTTTGTGTTTGCTCCTCACAGCTAATACAAATATCAGACTAACAAAGGGGCATACTACCTGTTTGAGGAATAAGTGCAGACGGGAGACAGATGAAGCTCGCGCAGAAGCATAACAGACAGGCCGTATTACGTCACCATTCCCGGTGCGCAACATGCACAGGTCTGCAGTAAGGAAATGTAGCAGTTGAATCTGTTACTTACTGTGTACGTGTTCGTCAACAAATCAAAATGTATCCAATCTGTCCCTGAATTAAATATTTTGCTTAATTGGATATTGAGGCGTTTAAATATTACGATTTTGAGAAGTTTACCTAGTGTACTCAGTAGACTAATTGGTCTCTAATTATGTAGTATGTAGACTTTTCCTCTTTTTGGGGAAGCGAACCACAGTGGCGAGCCACGCGAAGTCATGTACTCGCAAATTACAAAAATGGTATTCAGTGTGTTACAGTTTTGTAATGAAGAGAAACATATAGGTCTAACTATTCCGATACGTACTTTGTGTTGGTGTTTTGATAGAATGTACTATACTCTCGTTCGGGCGTTATCTCTCATGTATAAGCCCAGCTATGGTATGCTAGAGACCTGAAAACTGCAATTTGTCATCAGACAAGTAGTACAAAATGTTTTGTTTAATTCAAGTTCGGTTCTAGGGCTGGACCAATTATATGCTTCCAATTTTACTGCATGCAGTTAACTGATTGATGCAGCCAAGCTTCATATGTATATATCATACTAGGATGAATATATCTTATCACACACACATATTGGAGAAGCCAGCTGTAGCAACGAATTCTTGCAAAATTATCCACATATTTCAGTCTTTGTACTATTGTTACTTTATATGTCCTTAATCTTAGTTTCTGAATACCTCTTGTAGATTAAATGGGAAAGCCGGTTTGAAATTCTAAGCGAGCAGCAATTTTCTTGGGCTTCTTTCCACGACAGCCTCTATCTCGTCTAATTTTCCCTCGGTATGAGAGAACATTACTTTGTTTACCACATATATAGCAGGTAGGGAAGGTATTGTACTCCACCCAAAAACTAGATACCGAGATTTCAACATAAATACAGGTTTTGAGGGACCTTGAAGCAAGAAAAGCATTATTAGAAAAAGGTCCCTGTGTGTGCGTGTGTGTGTGTGTGTGTAAACAGCATAATTCAAAAATGAAAAGTAGGATATATACTAAACTTGATATATAAATTCAGTACCTTCCAAGGATGCAACACGAAGATTTTCATGAAAATCCCTCCACCCCAAACTACCCTTACATGGAGCACTTTTCGAATATTTTATTCTTGCAAAAATGGTCTGACGGTTTTTATTAAGCTATATATTAATTATGTTTACTAAATAAATAAAATTTATATATGTATAACCTTCATTCGGAAAGAATTTTGCAGAACCTTATATAAGTGGTTAAGAAATCGACTAAAACGTACTGCACACAGATGTAGATCTCTTTAAAGCACACAATTTATGTGAAACAGTTTTTTGGTGGCATAAGACCATCTCGAGATGTCTGTTATTCATCTTTAAAATTGTTGTATATTTGGTCATTCTTTTAAGGTCCTGTCGATGTTCAGCTGTTTCTCAAAATGTCATGGAAAGAGTATTGAGTTTTAGGGCCAGCGTATAGTTCTAAAAATTTGATTGTCATTATTTCCTTTGTATCTATAATTAAATGTGTAATGCAGGTATTTCTGGAAAGATTTATCCCGATTAAAATGAAGAATATAAGAAACACATTCATAAGAATAATTTGTATACCCACTAATAAGCCATAGAAGGTAGTTAATATTATGGAAAAGTAACATATGTTTCTAAGTTTTTTAACAAGCACGTAGTCGTGGATCTGTTATAAAAGGTTGCACTAGAAAATTCTGTAAAAATTAAGGTGATGGACCCTATTTAACTTCGTTCGAATAAATGTTAATACAATAAACAAACTTTGTTTCGTAGTATCACTATAACTACACACAGACAGTTTCACGAAACATTTACACTATACATCGTACACAACAACGTTACAACGAACTATAAGTGTTATTACCCTTCAGACGCCTGCACTAGGCTACCGCAGAGCAAGGTCATTGAAACCCAGTAAGACTAGGCGGCTGGTGGTCGCGTATCATTAAAGATAAACCCTTAGAATGTTCCCTATGGCAGACACGACTACTATTACACGTTTAATTTCGTTGAGCATCTAGATCGTGCAGTAGAGAAAAGCAACAAGTCTTATCACAGTATATATGGCTAGCATGTACAGAAAAAAAACTAATTAAAAATGTTTAATTGGACGTGGTGGTATGGAGCTATGTACATGCATCAGTTTGTTCCCCACATTACCGTTATTGACATTATGCTTACCATTGTGGCTGTATTTATTGCAGTTTGATATCGTTTTCATTATAATGGAAGGAGGTGGATATAGAGGGCGTTGTGTGTTTTGTACTAGCTGAATAATAATTGTAGTCAAACGAATGCAATGCCGTTTTCAAACCCACTCAGGCATACATCTACTTATATTGCGAGAAATATCATATACAATCGAGCGGGATAGCTTGGGCGGTAATGTTTATGGCTCGCATTCTGGAGCTGAGGGGTTCATATCCAGTGGTCCGATCAATCTGATTTTTTTTTCTTTCCTTCGTGGTTTCTGTAACTTGTCGTATGTTTAATACCGGATTGTATATTTAATACCACGACCCAAAGTCCCACCTTAAGTCTAAAACAATGGTAAAATCTAAAAAATAGATGGCAAAACAAATGGTCAGCCATCATCCAACGATAATGAAAGCAGGTAGACTAGGACAGTACCCTAATGCTACAAAGCGTGTGTTTAAAGCTCCAAAGATTTTTTAAAAAAGTAAAAAAAGTTTATTTTCTAAATAATTTATTATCATTCATTACCTTACACTACTCCTCCACATAGTCCCCGCCGTTATTCAGGCATTTGTCGTAACGGGAAACCAGTCATATATACTTTCGTCAAAGAATGATGTCTCCTATTATGAAAGCCAACTCTGCGCTTCTTGTTTCATTCTGTTGAAATATTTTCTCTCAAGGAACTTCTTCAGCTGAAGAAAAATATAAAAGTCGCTTGTCGCCAAATCCGGACTGTAGGAAGGGTGGTCGAACTGTTCCTAACCAAATGATGGGATCAGATCTTGCGTGTGTTTGGCTGTGCGTGGCCGGGCATTGTCATTCATTACTGTTCCTATAGATGTCACACAATTGGCAATGAATGTTTGCTGACGCAGCGTTTCTTACATTCAAAAAAAGAATCAAAGAGGGGCAAATTTGCCCACATTTAAGGAGAAAATAAACTGAAGGTATAAATGGGCAGGTCCATGTTTAATATTACTTAAGACCACTTTGAACCTTTTTCTCGCAAAACTTTTTTCAGTATTTTTCCATACTCAAAATGCTCCACAAGATTAACGCTTTACTAATTTGTTTAAAAAATCTGATATGTTACACTCACATGACTTTTTTTCTACTCTTGTACAAACTAGTTTTACAAACGTTTATTCTCCATATGCTTCATGTTAATCGAGGTGTTTATCTTATTGCTAATTTACTTGTGGGTGCAAGGGGAATATGGTAGTATTTAAGCGATAGTCAAATATTTTAAGAGCTGGTTGCTCTGTGGAGTATTACATTCTTTTTGTATGCCCAGGACATAAAAAATGAATAACGAATTCCCATTTGAGAAAAAGTATTGGAAAATTTAAGGGAATAACAAGCAATATCTCGAAAATGGTTCACTCAACAAAAAAAAATGTATATGACATAAATTGTGTATTTTAACGCTATCTACATTTTTTGTGTAGTAAACTTTGTCTATCTTTTATGGTTTACCAGTTATGCAAAAGTCGTTCACAATGAAGAATATTTTTGGAGACATTCCCAGAGAATTCGAAATATACATTTCATATATCATGAAAATATCTAAAACATGTAATATTTTAATCAAAATCGTTAGAGCCATTTTTAAGAAAATTAAAATTTTCGAAAAATGTTCCATGTAAACGGTAATCTGGGGTGGGGGGATTTTCTTGAAGAACTTCGTGTCGCATCTCTGGAAGATCTGAACCAAAATACCAAGTTTTGTGTTTATCCGACTGTTCGTTTCGGAGTTATGCTGTTCACAGGCACACACAGATAGACACAGACACACACACACACACACACACGGAGATGTTTCCAAGAATTTTTTTTTGGATTAAGGGAGTCTAAAAACATATTTCCTGGTGAAATCTCGGTATCGAATTTTTGGGTGGAATACAATACTTCCCTACTTACTATACGTAGTAGAGAAAGTAAAAAGGTTTACTGGTTTACAAACGTACATTAAGGAAAATGACAATATACTTTTTGGAAATAGCGTTCAAATTTTGAGAAATAATTACCAAGTTTTGAAAAATTAGGAATTTTGGAGAGTATAAAAAGTAACAATTAGTATAGAATAAGTAGGGTTAATGTAAAAATCTGTTATAAGACACCTTCTTGTGAGCTAGTTTATAATAAAACCCGTATTTGTGATGTGAATAGATTTGAGAATGCACTCCGTTGAGCGTTTTATTAGAATAATGAATTTACACAATAAAAACTAAATATGTATAGAATTTTGAGCATTTGTTAAAAAATTTGTTATTTTGTGTAATAACTGGGATAAACTGCAACAACTTATCTTATACACTGCGGGACTTCCAAATTTCACAGATGAATTGCCTAATTAAATAAACAGTTAAATTAGCATCACAAAGATATGAAGTACACATATCCTTTTCTACGTATTATCGCAGGGGACTCGACAATGATCCAAATGACCATATTGTACCTATGCTTCCAAGGACGGTGCTCACGGAAGGGAGAGAAGACACCGGGCGGCCGGCACAGTAGTGTCAGGGCTCCTACAGTCAGATTGAGACGCCTCGTCCGTTGGACAGACAGACCGGGAGGGTCCTCACATACAGGATCCAACAGCCCGCTCCGAAGCGCTGGTCCCTTTACCTCGAAAGACGTGGGACGGAGAAAGTTCCACAGAGAGCGTCTTTTTTACCTGCCAAGTCGCACCGAAACACCATCGCCGACACCTACAACCATGAAACAGACCTAATGGGATTAAGGATGAATTAAATGATGAATAGCACGAAATAGAGAGACAGAAATTTCGTTGGTAAAAGAAATTGCTCCAACATTCGCCCGACGACCCCGGAAAATCTCTGAAAAGAACCATGGGTCTGAGAGGGCGGTCTAAGGGGATCCAATTCGGAACCTCACAAATGTGAGTCGCAATCTCACGAATTAGTATTTAAAGGGGCGGTTCCGGGGGCAGTGACCGAAACATGACACTACCTTAATACAATGAAGAAATACGTATTTGAAATTGTTTGTATACTCCTCGATTACATCAAGAATGAGGTCAAGTTTATTATTCTTAAAGGTGCAATGAAATGACTTATCTCATAAAAACATAGAAGCTGAAGGAAGCACTGCAAATAGCAAGATTGCAACCTTATTATACTATTATTTTATGGATCCGTCCCACTTCTGTCCTGGCACTGATTCATAGCACTGTGGGCTTTCAGTATAGACTCTAGCGGGGATTGGAGGGGCAATTCGTGCTCGCCATATTCGTGCCAGCACGAATTGCGACGGCTTATCTTGGCAGCATACGTGAATCGTAAGTACCAACGTTATCGTGCAACTACGGCAAAGTGTGCTATGTTGCGAAGTGAGAAATAAGGTACCAATCACTTTCAATAAAAACTTTAACAGAAAATGTTCGCTTGTTATATCATATTTGTCAGTAATTTTCCATTTTTTAATCTTAAAATTAAATTAATTATTTCCCGTTCAATTATTCGGCAGATGAACCGTGGTGTTCAGTTTACTTTCATTTGTGTGTGTACTTGCGCTCTATGACAGCACCACTACCATTAAGGGCCTATATACAATCTCCAGTTAAGATTCCGGTTACATATTAACTGTGAGTCAGGGAAAACTTTCGTTTTATGACCTTCGGTTAACAGCTAACCGGGAGTTATTCTTAGCGATGAAGTAGCCATCATCTCGGGTAGCGGTTAGGGTACTAATTTGGTGGTAACATGGCATAATGGTGGTATATTTATTGCTTCATATGAGAATTTCGGGAAGATATTCCTGGCAGTACCACTGCATTCATGCTTCAACCGTCATTGCATATTTGCAAAAATACCTGATCTGTAACCCCACGTACTTCAATTAAATACATTCACAGGCATAGCCAGTCTTCTCATTTTAAAATCAACCTCCTGCATAATGGGGCCATAAACAATGTTACTTAAAATCTTGCATCGGCATGTTTGTTGCCAAAGTGCTAGAATGGTGTGGCGTATTATTAACGTTATTGTCACTACTAGACGCACTGTTGTGTTGTATTGTTGCTACTGGACGTAGCATCATTGTGTCTCTTTAGTTATATTTCGATTTAACGGTCTTTCCTTTCGGTGAGGATCACGCCGAAGAGAAAAATCTGTTTGAAACCGTCTGGTATGACGTCAGCCCGGTTTGGCTTTGGCTAGTGGCCGTGGGAGCCAGTCGTGTGTGTGGACGGTTTACGTTTCGTGGTATCTCACTCCATTCTGTTTCCTTTGTTCATTATGTAGAGTCGCCAGGCTTTTATGAATAAATCCCTGGTATGTGAAAGTAATGGGTGTTATGTAATTCTTCAGTGTAATATAAAAACCCACGCCTTCCCCTTAAATCTACGAACCAAGGTTCCGGACTTTTTGCTGCCAGCGAGTTTCGCCCCCTCTCCAATGTGCGTGTTTGGCTGACCTAAGTTAATCATTTTCTGGTAACCTTTTTGGCCTTCACCGCAATATGTAAGAATGTACCCACACTTTGGGTTTCGCGTGTAATGGTAAATACACTCAGGAGCCTTATTTGCCTTTCAGCCTGCCACTCTAAACCGCATTCCCATTCTGTTCCATATTCATTTCTACAGTACACATTTTTTCTTTTCCTTAATTTAAATATTCTTTCATTGATGACACTTATCTGCAATGAGCTTCCGTTTCCTGCCGGTTGATGTAAAACAGTCGTCTTTTGGTCTTTGTTTTCCCTATCACGTACATTTTCTATGTACAATTTTTCTTGCCAGCTATACTACTCCTTTTGCCTGGCACTCTGGCATTCTGGCTCATCTAACCATTCCTTGCTGCGTTTTATTCCTATTGCCTGTCCACTAGTAGATAGAGATGGTATTGCATTCCACCCAAAAATTCGATTCGAGACTTCACCGCAAATACATGTTCTGAGTCCATTGAATCCAAAAGGTATATTTAGAAAAAGGTCCATGTATGTGCCGGATAAATACCCAACTTGTTATTTAGGTCAGCGTCTTCCACACAAGAGACACGAAGCTGTTAATGACATCCCCTACCCCAAACTATCGTGGAATTTTTTTTAAATATTTGATTTAATAATTCTGTTGTTTAAAATACTATATATTAAATATATTAACATAAGAAATAAATCGTAAAACTTAAATTTTCTGCATGCAACTGTTGAACTGACGAATATGTAGATCACTTACAAACAAACAATTTATTTAAAATAACTTATTGTTGCATAAGACATTTCTGAGGTATCCGTTATTAATGATCCGCATTGTTCAATACCTTGTCATTCTTTTAATGTTCTATCGACATTCAGCTGATTTTCGCGATTGCATGGAAAGTATAGAATTTTAAAACTAGCATAAACGTCCTGTTCTTAAACATCTGACTATCGCTGTTTAGAACAATCTGATGTACTGCACTCACTGGCTTTCTCTACTCTTGTACAAACTCTTTTTACAAAAGCTTATTCCCCATCTACTTCATGTTAATCGAGATAAACATTTTCAGGAATTATCTTAATGTTAATTTTCTTGTAGGTGCAAGGTAAATATGGTAGGTTTTAAGCGACAGTAAAATATTTTAAGAGCTGGTTGCTATGTCGAGCATTCCATTCTCTTTGCATGTCCATGACTTAAAGATTTTGGAAAATGAAAACAAATAACGAGGAATAACTCGGGAATGGTTTACTCGAAATAAAATGTATAATACATGAATTGTGTGTTTTAACGAGATCTACATTTTTTGTATAGTAAAACTTTGTCTATCTCTTACGGTTTACCAGTTATGCAAAAATCATTTGGAATGAAGAGGTCTTTTGGGGACATTCACAGAAAATTCCAGATTGTCATTTCATTTGCAATAAAAATATCTTAAGCATACGGTATTTTAATCAAAAGTGTTATAGTCATATTTGAGAACATAAAAGCTTTCGAAAAATATTCCACGTAAAGGTAGTTTGCAGTGAGAAATTTTCTTTAAAATCTTTGTGTGGCATCTTTGGAAGATACTTATTCTAAATACTTATATTTATCTAACTTTTCGTTTTCGAATTATGATGTCCACAGACACGCACACACATATGTACATACACACGGAACTTTCCTAAAATGTTTTTGTTGAATTTGGTTTCAAAACATGTATTTGTGGTGAAATCTCGATATCGAAGTTTTGGGTGAAATGTACTATGTGCTTAGTAGAGCATGTAAAAATAAGGATTCGTAAGATTAATTTGTATACTCACTTTAGATGATAGAAGGTAGGGAGAGTCATGTAACGCATAGATTTTTCACAACGCAGTATCTGTTTTCGTTATCTCTTTGCCACATATCGTTTAATACAACGTTTGATCATCCCCTCACTGCCACCAACTCACACTGTTTTCTGTGTTATTTAATTTATGACGATAGCATATTGCCCACAGCGTTGTTTGGTCACGTTTAATTATGCGAGACCAGTGTCTAATTACATTCTGTTTACAATAGACTGCATTTTAGCTTTCTCTGGTGTTTACGTTTAGTAAGTAAGCGATTTATTGTATTCCATGCAAAAATTCGATATCGAGATTTGGCCGTAAATATACCTTTTGAGGTTCATTGAATCGAAACACAGCATTTTTAGAAAAAGATCCGCACGCGTGCATATATGATATGTAAGTGTGTGTGAACACTGTAACCCTAGAACTATATTTTCGATATATGCCAAGCTTGATATTTGAGCAATATTTATAGCTGTTTTATTTGTAATGGCAGTAATATTTACTTTCCACCCAAAAATTCGATACCGAGTTTTCACCAGAAATACATTTTTTGAGCTGGCCTGAATCCAAATAAAGTACTTCTGGAAACATGTCCATGTGTGTGTGTCTATCTGTCTACCTGTCTGTCTGTGAACAGCATAACCCAAAAACGAAAATTCGGTTAAATAAGAAACTTGGTATTTGTGTTTAACAAACTTATGGATGCGACATGCAGATTTTCAAGAAAATCCCCACCGTAGACTATCCTTTACATGGAGTATTTTTCGAAATTTTTTATTTTCTCAGAATTGGCTGTAACGATTTTGATTAAAATACAATATGTTTTTTTATATTTTCATGGCAAATGAAATGTATATCTTAAATTTTCTGGAAATATCCTCAAAAGCTCTCTTCATTCTGAAAGACTTTCGCCCAACTGGTAAACCGTAAGAGACAGAACAGTTTTACTACACAAAAATATGGATCTCGTTAAAACACACAATTTATGACATATGCATTTTTTTGTGCATTGACCCATTTCCGATGCATTTGTTATTTTTTTTTAAATTTCCAATACTTACACTTCTACGTAAATGGGAATTCGTTATTAGCTGTTTTTTATGTCCTGAACATACAAAGAGAATGAAATGCTCCACATAGCAAGCAACTCTTAATGATTTGTCTATCACTTAAAGCCTACCATATTCCCCTTGTACCTACAAGAAAATAAGCAATAAGAGAGTAATCGTTTGTAAAAATAGTTTGTGCAAGAGTAGAGAAAGCATGTGAGTGCAAAATATAGGATGTTTTAAATAAATCTGTAGTTGTTTTAATAATATAAACCAAAGCGCATGCCACTAGAGTCAAATTTAACCCCGTCAGCGTCCAAGAGAGCCAGCACACTGGGCTCTCCCCATCCTTTACCTGAGGCACATCATTTGACTGCAGTCGCTGGGACTTGAAGTCACGACGTTTGTCTTCAAATGGATGACCAGTCCATTGCGTCTCCCTTTAGCGATGACGGCTAATCTAATCGCTTCGTTGGTGAAGCCGATGAAAGAGATCTAAGAGCCGGTTTAGGAATGAGAGGAAGAACTGTATATATAAAAAAGGATTTTCGGCAATAAAGATTTAAGATCAATATCTTCCAAAGATCCGACAGGAAGCCCCCAACTCCAAAGTGTCCCTTAAATTGAAAAAAACACGATGTCTTTTATTTTCTAAAAATTTCATTAACGATTTTGAGTAGAATACAGGGTGTTTGAGGTAGTATTTTTAATACATAAATGATTTCAGTCTAATTATATAATATATAAATTCAATAACAGCCCACCTTAAAGCAATATGTGTATAAAACGATATATAAAAAGTGTATATTAAAGTCGTAGTAAATGTTTATATTATTGTATACATTTAATAATATTATGTGAATGTATTACGTAATTTAATAATGTAGGAGCTATGAGAATAATAGGTTAAAATTTGCTAACAATGAGGTAACAATGAGGTAACCTTGAGGCAATAATGAGTAAGAATGTTTAATAATGCTACTAGTCACTATTGTAAATTTTGAGACAGTTTATAAAATAGCCAATCAATAACCAAAGAAAAACTTAAGTTTAATAAAACTATTTTATTGGATTAGGAATAGACAATCAGAGACTTGAAACACAGAAATTTACAACTGTGGCGTAAGAAATCAGGTCAATTGCTTGTAGACAGTGCTCATAACTGGACGCGTTGTTTGTAGACAACGTCCTAACCGTAGATGTGTCCTCGAGAAATTTAATACGTATTTTTGTGTAAGACAAAAATAGCTTAGGTTAAAATCTGCAAGCAATTAATAAAAAAAAATTCACAGCTCTCTCTCTATATCAGTGAAATGTTATTTAAAGTGTCAAGCATTAATAAAACGAGTGAAGTAAAATTATAATCTATGTAAGCCTACACTCTTCAGTCGCACCACCTTCCTGCTAAGACATTCAGTCTCTAAAAACATAAATACTTACGCAACCGAGGCAAACGCAAATGTATAATATTTAAAGAAGCAGTCAAATTACAAAGTTAACATTTTTAAACATTTTTGGAGCAAACGCCACCGAAAAGTACATTTGGGGGGAAGGCTACCGGAAAGCGGGTAGTATACGTGCGGTTGTAACGAACTTCAAGTTCGGCTCCCCAACAGTTGAGCTACAATACAACTCCTACTTCAAATTGACTTTTCATACGTGAAGCAATAACCTGCTTCAAATTGACGCCCAAAACGTGGTGCAAATAACGAAACAATTCAACAACTTCATGTTTCAATAAGAATAATCCAGCTTCACAAACCTATGTCTTTTACATGCATACGCATAAAACCTTGGCATACAGTTCATTATACGTTTGGCAATACAAAGATTTATTGCATAATTTGAAAGCATTTCACAAATGTTTAAGTGTACTCCACAGGAGTACGAGAAACATTCAGAAAATATTCAGACTCGTCCCATACTTGTGCGAGCAGCCGCTAATGTTTCTGTGCGTGTTGCAATTCGTCCAAGGATTTTGGAAGGGGAGACTCTGGACGGAGTCATTGACAAACCCCCAGAAACAGAATACGTCATCGCTGGAAAAGCCCGCCAATAGTCGTATAAGGAATGGTTAGATCTCTGCTGGTACAATGAGTCCAGATTTTGGACTACTTATGAGACAGTCCTGAATATCCTGTACATGCTCTGGCACATGGGGGCGATATGTGGAATGTGGATTTTCTCTTGCATAAACAACTGATGTCCTGAAACAGCCGGTCTCAACGTCGAATGCCTCGAGCTGTAGGATATTCACTGTCACACTCTAGATGAAACTCATGCTGCACATTATAATCAAGCAGATGGGTTTTAGTAAGTAAACAGAGTAATCCTGTTGTCGCAGGGAGTGTAGCTGACGTCAGGTATTGTGTCGGACACTCTCGTCCCCTTCCCAGCCGCTGAGTTTGTTGCGACTGTTCCATTTATTTGCTGCATACACACTAGTGGAGAATTGTGTCAATATGCCTAAAGCAAAGAAGAGTTTGTACATTGAAATAGGATTGTAGTTCCACTGTTGGGGAGTCAAAACCTGAAGTTGTTTAGACCACGCACGTTACAAAGTTTTTGCGGTGGTCTTCGCCTCACGTTCACTTTCGGGTGGCCTTCGCCCCTACGTTTAAAAATCAACTTTGTAATTTGAATGTTTATTTAAATATTATATTTGTATGCCTCGGCTGCGTCAGTAATTTGTAGAAACATGTATCTCTTAGTAGGGGCGGTGTGGCTAAAGAATTGGACGCTTATACAAATTATTATTTTTACTTCACTCATTCTTTATTAATCTTTCACACGAATAAATAACACTTCACTGATATATCATAGTGTAGAGCTATGAGATTATTTATTAATTGCACTTTTAATAAGTGAGCTTTATTTTTATTCTTGACGTAATGAAGTCTTATGTATCACACTTAACCTGTACCGTATCCAAGTGCTCAGGAACGCTGCCAAGTAGTGTCTGGCTTCTACCCGCTTAATTTCGTACATTTACTATTTTCAAGCCTTTGATTGGCTAATTTTGCTCCCATAGAATACTTCTATTTAACTTAAGCTTTTCCAGTTTTTGATTGTCTATTTATAAACTGTTTTAAACATTACATTATTGTTCCAAGAATTACAGTCGCATTACTAAACTTTCTAATTCATTATTGCCTCAAGGTTACCTCATTGTTACCTCGGCTTCGGCTTCTATTCTCACAGATCCTACATTACTAAATCACGTAATACACCCACAAAACACCACCATACATGTACATAATAATATAAACATTAATGCAATGACTGTTACATACATTTAGCATATTAATACATACACATTGCTTTAAAGGCGGGCTGTTATTATATTTTATATAATATTGTCGTGTACCTCAATATTTTGTAATTACTTAACTTCAGAGGAGGGCAACTCGCTTGTGAGAGGGATCGTTAAACAAACAAAGGAAACTTTAATTTAAGAGGCAACGACGAGGACGCAGCTAAAGTTATCTCAAAAATATTCTTACACTAACATAATTCCTGGCTGAAGGGAGAGGCAAGGATTCTATGCTACCATAATTAAAGTTGAGAGAAAGGATGACTAATAGATTTATTTAACAAATGCTTACCCCATGTGTCTGCCGGGCGAGGACGCCATGTCGTAGACAGTTATCCGTCCAGCTCTCGCAAACACTAGCCACAGAATGCTCAGAAAACCCCGCTAAGCTTGGCGTCACTAACGCCATATCCCCACCAATGAGACTGTTTCCCCTCAATCGCCCCTCCTCAGATAAACTGCCAACCTTCGACTTGGGTAACCAGAGGACGTATTACTATTACTATAATCTGTGCACATGCCACAATATAACCAGACTGATATACTTTAAGTGATAAAACTACTGCCCCAACATCAAAATTAGCATCATTTGTGGCGGATTGTGGTAGGGAACACTTTAGCACAAATGGCAAAACCATCAGATGTCTTAAACGTCATGTTAAACAACACCATAATTGAATGAAATACAAGGAACATCTGACATTATAAATGAAGAATTAGTTAAGCACACCTTCAACCTTCTCAGCCCCAAATTACAAATCAGAATTTTTGGAGGATGTGTTCATACATTAATAAGAGCGGATATTGCTTTAAAAAGGTACAGCTTTCGAAAAATTTGTTTCGTAGCTTTTATTAACAAATTGCACCTATCAATAACTAAATCTAAACCTTTACTTCCTCTATAACATACATAGTTGGTAGAAAGGTTGGTGACATTCGACTCAAAAATTCGGTACAGAGATTTTAACGGAAATAAGTGCTTTGAGCGTGCCTGAATACCAAAAAGTATTTTTAGAGTCCGCGCACACGCGCGTTAGTGTGTGTCTGTCTGTGAAAAGCATAAAAAAGGAAATCTGATGTGTTAAACTCACACGCTTATTCTCTATCTACCTCATGTTAATCCAGATATCGAGATGTTCATCTTATTGTTAATTTTCTTGTACGTGCAATGGGGAATTAGTAGGTTTTAAGCGATAGTAAAATATTTTAAGATCTGGTTGCTATTGTGAGCATTCCATTCTCATTATATGTCCTGGACATAAGAAAACGAATAATGAATTCCCATTTGAGAAAAAAGTATAAGTATTGCAAATTTCAAACAAATAACAAGGAACATCTCGGAAATGCATATGACATAAATTGTGTTTCAACGAGATCTACTCTTTTGTGTAGAAAAACTTTGTCTATCTCTTACGGTTTACCGGTTATGCAAATGCCATTCGGGAATAAAGAGAACCTTTGGGGACATTCCCAGAAAATGCAAGATATACATTTTTTTCGTCATGAAAATATCTTAAATATATCATATTTGGATTAAAATGGTTACAAAATAAATAATTTTGAAAAATGTTCCATGTAAAGTGTAGTCTAGGGTAGGGGATTTTCTTAAAAATCTTCATGTCGCATCTTTGAAAGATAGTAACCGTAAATACCAAGTTTGGTATTTATCCGACTTTCCTTTTTTGAGTTATGCTATTTACAGGCACATCCATAGAGTTTTTCTAAAAACGCTTTGCTTGGATTCAGGGGGCCTCAAAACATGTATTTGCGGTGAAATCCTGGTATCAATTTTTGGGTGGATGCAATAATTCCCTACCTAATATACGTAGTAGAGAAAGTAAAAATCTGATGTATTACACTCACATGACTTTCTCTACTCTTGTACAAATTATTTTTACAAACGTTTATTCTCCATCTACTTCATGTTAATCGAGATAAACAATTGCAGACTCTATCTTATTGCTACGTTTCTTGTAGATGTAAGGGGAATACATATTTACAAGGGCAATATAGAAATACAGTAGCCTTTAAGCACATACATATCTCTTAATAGCTGGTTGCTAGGTGCAGCACCATTCCCTTTGCCACAGATTAATACTCTTTGCATATCCAAAGACAAAAAAATGAATAACGAATTCCCATTTGAGAAAATAAGTATTGAAAAATTTAAGGGGATAACAAGCAATATTTCGAAAATGGTTCACTCAACAAAAAAATGTATATGACATAAATTCTGTATCTTAACGCGATCTACATTTTTTGTGTAGTAAAATTTTGTCTATCTCTTATGGTTTACCAGTTATGCAAAAGTTGTTCACAATGAAGAATACTTTTGGAGACATTACCATAAAATTCAAGATATACATTTTATTTTTCATGAAAATATCTTAAACATGTGATATTTTAATCAAAATCGTTTGAGCCATTTTTGAAAAAATTAAAATTTTCGAAAAATCTTCCATGTAAATGGTAATCTGGGGTGGAAGGATTTTCTTGAAAACCTTCGTGTCGCATCTCTGCAGGATACTGAACCTAAATACCAAGTTTGGTGTTTATCCGACTGTTCGTTTCTGAGTTATGCTTTTCACAGACAGACACACAGACAGACAGACAGACAGACACATACACGGACATGTTTCCAAAAATACTTTTTTTGGGATTCAGGGTGTCTCAATACATGTATTTCCGGTGAAATCTCGGTATCGAATTTTTGGGTGGAATACAATACTTCCCCTACTTCCTATACGTAGTAAAGAAAGTAAAAAGTCAAATAACTAGCAAACCTGGTATTTAAGTTCACTATCTTCCAAGGATGTGATACAAAGATTTTCAAGAAAATCCTTCCATCTTAACTACCTCTTACATGGAACACCGTCTGAAAGCTTTGATCTTCTAAAAATGACTAATAATTTTGATTAAAAGATATATACTAGAGATATTGTGGCAGTATTTTATATCACAACACTGTGAATGCCAGAGTGATTGTAGTGTAAATTAATATTATTGTATGACAATGATTTTAGATGTTTGTTAGCCATAAGCATTGGTAGAAAATAAGTTTACACGGCCTCACTGAAACTGACAATAGAAATGGGTAACAATGAACCGATGGGGTGAGTTGTTTATCACTAAGAAGAGACAAACAAATGACGTCAGGTTAGCGTGCCTTTCTTTAGAAATGGAGGGAATATCTTCCCTTGAGCATATGTGTTAGTAATTGTGATTGGCTGACAAAACAGACGCTAATGTTGGCGCGATTTGGTAACCAATAGTAGCTCTATTATAATGTTAGGCATTTCGAGGTGAAAAAGTATATATTCTCGAGCTATAAGCATGTTTCACGCATTTCTAAAGAATCACTCGCGAGGTACACATCACGCAGTTCTATGGAATCATTCACGAGGTACACGTCGCGCAGTCGTGAAGAATCTATCGTGAAGTGCACATTATTTGGAAGAATCTCTCGCGTCGTAAATTTAGTTACAAAATGTGAAGTACGCGGTAACTAATACGACAGTAATCACATTCCGAAATATAACACTTTCAGTCAGGCGTGTATAAAGATTAAAGATGTGAACTATTAATTAAGAGTGACGGCAATAAAAGTGTGAAAATAAATTCTTTTAGCAGTGTTATCTTTTAGTAATAACTCCTTTCCATTTACACGCCCTGCTCAGAGATATTTGCTCGACTGTGTAATAATAGCTAGCCGGAGGACAAAGAACCCAAAATTCGAAATAATAAAGCAATAACAGGCGCCCAGTAAATAAGATAACACGAACAGATTACCGCGACAATATTTACATAACAGGTAAAATGCATATCTTGAATGCTTTGGAAACACGCTGTGAAGTCCTCTTCATTCGGAAGGAATTTTGTATAATCTTGTGTAACTGGTAAACGTTGAGGGATAGGCGAAAGCGTACTATACAAACTGTAGATGTCTTTACAATTTACAATTTATTTGAAATAGTGTTTTACTGGAGAAGTCATTTCTAAGGTATTCCTTACTGATGTTTGTAGCTCCTCATTACTTCGACATTCTTTTAAAGTTTAGTCGATATTCAGTTGTTTCTCGCGACTGCATCACAACAGTATGGAAGTTTAAAGCCAGTGTATAAGATCCAATTCTGAAATATTTGATTGTCGCTATTCCCTTTGTATATATAACGAAATGTGTAACGTAACTCTTTCTACAAAGGTTTATCTCGATTAAAATGAAGTAAATAGAAAACAAAGCCCTCGTTACAATAGTATGTATACCCACTACAATAGAGTGTAGAAAAAGTCACGTGAATTTAACATCAGATTTAATTTTTCATTCTTATAGGTAATAATAGGTTAATAAAATGGCCGCTCGTAGACGTCTAACTCTTTAGGCTGCTAACATCGTCCGAAAACCTACGCATCTTCTAATAAACGTGGTAACTGTACCATTTATAGCAGCTGCATCCACACTCCTAGTCTTACAGTGACTGCTGCTTGTAATATTTCTCTATGTGGCAAGCACCCAAATAAAGCAACTGTTTGGTGTTTTGTACCATAAGGGCAACAAAGGCTTTTTCCCCTCCATTCGGAACAAGAAAGTTCCCGACGATCTCGGATTCATCTGTTTCCAGTCTCATAGCAATTTGACTCGTCTTTCCTTATGTGGGAGCCAACGCCAAAAATAAAGTTCCCTTTCTCTCAAGTGGTTTTATTTTCCTTGGTATCTATAACACGGCTTTTGTGTAGTAAATCTTCGTCTATCGCTACCAGTTACACAAGATTACAGACAATTGTTTCCGAATGAATAGGAAGTCACAGGCTATTTCCATAAAATTTACGATATACATTTTACGAGGTCTGTCCAGAAAGTAATCTCCGTTTTGAAATAAATATGAAACCTGTATACACATAAAGGTTTTATTACATACATCTGAACACTACAGCTTTTCTCTATGTTTGTACATAGTCTCAAAACAGATGCAAGCACTTATCATTCGTTAACACAGTCTTTGAAAAACCCTCTGCTTAAAATTCTGCCGCCTGTGAACTAAGTCAACCTGTCACGGCGTTTTGAAACTCTTCATCATTGCCAAAGCACTGAGCTACAAGTCACTTTTTCATGTACGGGAAGAGATGGAAGTTGCTAGGGGCCAAGTCCGGGCTGTACGGGAGATGGTCAAAAACGTCCCATTTGAACTTGGCCAAAAGTTCATTTGTGTTGTTTGCTGTGTGAGAGCGAGCGTTGTCATGCAAAAACACAACACCAGATGTCAGACGCTTGTTTTGCACTGCTCTTCTTAGTCTTTTCACATTTCACACGCATTTTGCGGGATTTGTTATTTCAGCGCTCATGTTGCTAGGTTGTAACTAACAAACACGTGATAATACGATGCTCCGCCTTGCACAGCTACTGAGTAACCACGCACGCTGATGTCCAAATGGCGGCGCTACCCCCACTACTTCTCGTGCTATGCATGAACGGAGGTTACTTTCTGGACAGCCCTCGTATTTATCTCCAAAAATCTTTATAGCCAAAGTCTTAGATGTAAAGGGTAGTTTGGGTTGGGTATTTTGTTGAAAATCTTCGTGTGGCATCTTTGGAGAATTCCGAACATAAGTACCAAGTTTGGTTTTTACCTAAGTTTTTGTTTTTGAGCTATAGTGTTGGCAGATTGATACACACATTCTATAAAATTAATTTGTATTTAGCGGGCCTCAAAACATGCATTTTCGTTGTAAACACGACATTCAATTTTCAATACATTTCCTTACCTACTGTTTGTAGATGACACAGACAGTAAAAAAACTGAATATAATCACAGCGTCCCAGACATCGCTATTATTAGTTTGAATTTTTCAACACTGTCATTTTTACTATCTCTACCTTTCACCTAATATGCAGAGACGGGGTATTGTGTTCCACCCAAAAAGTGGATGTCGAGATTTCGCTGGAAATAAGTTTTTGGGCTGGGTTTAATCCAAAAAGTAAATATTATTTTAAAAATGTATGTGTGTGCACCTGCGAAAAGCATATCTTAAACGAAATGTAGCAAAAATACTAGACTTGGTTCGGTATCGTATATGGATACGAAACAAAGATTCTATAGAAAACCCCCACCTTAAACTGCCCATTACATAAAAAACATTGAAATATTTTTTATTTTCGCTAAAATGACTAACGATATTGATCAAACTATTGTATGTTTAAGATATTTACGTGAAAAATGAACGATAGACTTCCTCGTCAACATTTTGCACAGTTTCTTTATGGTGTTGCTCTGGCTGTTCCGTTAACGATGTGGCTTCAACAGGATGACTGTCTGGTTCACTTTTCACTTAGGGCTCGGCAAGTTCTTGACGCGTTGTTTCCTGGACTGTGGATTGGACAAGGAGGACCACTACATTGGCCGGCCCGTTCTCCTGACTTAACACCAAATGACTTCTTATGGGGAGAATTAAAGGCACTCTACCAGGTGTGCCCTACAGCTAGGCAAGATATGAACAAAATAATTTGAGCACCCTATGCTTCTCTCAACAGTGATGAACTTCTCCGTGACATCAGTGATGTTAGGAGTAGATCACAGAGTTGTGTAGCACAGGGTGGTGGACATTTTGAACATTTAGAATGAGCCTTCACACTTATTATCACGGTACGTAAACATTTTTCAGAAGATGTCACTAATTTTACTCTTGTCTTTCATTTGTGAGTAAATATTAGAAGATAGAAAGACAATTTAGTAAAAGTTCTTTCATTTTAAAACTACTATCCAATGATAGCTTAAACGAGCCATGTTCCCATTTAAAATTTCAAATTTGACCGCGAGTATCCCTAATTCAGGTTTGTTCCAGAAAATGGAAATGCCACCAATCGACTCTTTACATAGGTTTTGGTTATCAAATTGTTTTTGTTAACAAGTATCTTGTAGTTTTAGAGAAAAACGGGTTCTGGGACACTCGTATGTATGAACAACATAATTCAAAAAAGAAAAGTTAGGTAAATATCCCGGTTAAGCATTTTATATGGATGCGAAACGAGGACTCTGAACAGAGGACCTCCACCCAAAAGCACTTATATAGAAACTATTTTTTTCTCCTCAGAAATGGCTACAAGCATGTTGATTAAGGTACCTGTGACGTGTTCTATACTCTGAATTATTTTGTATACATGGCAAACCGTAAGAGACGGACAAAATCTTAAGAACACAAAATGTATGGATTTCGTTAAACCACACACTTTATATCAAATAACTTTTTTCGTGCCAATAGCTGTGCCCGAAATATTTTTTATTAATAGTTTGAATTTTACAATAGATATACTCTTTTTAAGCTCTAATCCTCTCTTCAATTTTGCTGTTGTTGCAAAGAGCATGGGATTTAAAAGCCATTATATAGCGATCCAATTGTTCAATATATATCTGTAGATTTAGCTTACTGTATTCGACTACAAGGAATATGTAAATGTCTAATGAAAGTTAGTATCTATTAACAAGAAGCAGAGAGAAGAATAATACACGACGCACCAGCTATGGCCCAAGCTGACGCGGGAAGTTGGAAGATAAATAGAGATAAGTAGCGCTCTCGCCCAGCGTAAAAACCAGAAATCTACCGTTAGATAACCAGAATATTCTGTAAGTTTCCCTTTCTCCGCCTTCAGAACATTCTAGTGGGCCAGTGATGTGAGTGATGAGCACGTTTCTGATTTGACATCAAGGTCGGTTCTACCAGCAAATTTTTGAAGATTCCCACGACGTGCAGTGAGTATTACTACTGCGGGGGATTAGAGACGTCCTGTGTTTGATACCCAGTGGGTGAACTATCCGGATAAGAGACTATTTCCGAGTATTTAGTTATGCCACAATGTTGCGAAGAAAAGTGAAGTGACAAGGAAAATTGAACTACATCACATTAATGAAGTCACGCTATGAACTAAGTTAAGCCACAGTGGAAGCTGAACTGCATCACTTTAGTTAAGTGGCAGTGAAACTTGAATTAGATTACTGAAGTGATAATACGAGTAAGTTAAGTGATAGTGAAAATTGAACAGGATCATATTAGTGAAGTGACAATATGAATTAAGTGAAGTGACAATGGAGGTTGAATATACCACATTAGTGAAGTAACAGTGTGAAGTAAGTGAAACCACAGTGAAGGTTAAACTATATTAAATTAGTTAAGGGACAGTCTGAACTAAGTAAGTGACATGAAAGTTGCACCAGATTACATTAGTAAGGTGACAGCGAAAGCTGAACTACATATTAGTTATGAGACATCTGAACTAAGTGAAGCGACAATGAAAGTTGAACTAGATCACATTACTGAAGTGACAGGCTGCTGATGAAGTTACTATGAAAACTGGACGAAGTTACAATATTATATATGAATGAATGAGTATAGTTATTTACATAACGGTATACATACGAGGGCTGTCCCAGAAGTATCCGACCTAACAAAGAAAACGCAAGAATTTTTGGAACAAACATCTTTATTTCTTAACACAGTCTCCTTTGAGCGATATTCAATAGCTTCAATACCGTGTCTGTAGTGAGAATCGCCGAGTTCTGCAAATAAGCCATCAACTGCACACTCCACCTCTTCACTGTTGGCAAATCCTTTGCCACCAAGGCATTTGTTCAAGTCTGGAAACAGAAAATAATCAGAGGGGTCTAAATCTGGTGAATAGGGAGCAATGGGGAACCAATTCCAACTTAAGCTCATTGATTTTGGCCATGGCGATAATGGATGTGTGAAGTGGTGCATTCTTTTGATGAAATAGAGCTTTCTTTTCGCTAAATGCGGCCATTTTTGCTTTACTTCATCATTCAAACACTGCAATAAGTTAGCACAATACTTGGCATTGATTGATTTTCCTGACGCTATGGCCTTCCCTGTAGATTGAAATGTCTTCGCCTTTATTGGAGCCGATTCTCCCCTTTCGTCTCAGGTGTGAAGCAATGGAACCATGTTCCATCAATGGCTATGAATCGACGCAAAAATTCGGCTTTATTGCAGCAAAACATCGCCAAACACTCGACTGAAACATCCTCACGACGCTGATTTTATTCATTGTAGATAAACGTGGCACACATCCTGCGCACAGCTTTCTTATGTCTAAATTCTCAGTTAGTGTAAGATGTACAGCACTACTTGAAATGCCTATGCGGTCTGCTGGCTCACGCACTTTCAGTTGACGGCCATCCAATATCATTTTATGGATTTTCTTCACAATTTCTGGCGTGGTTACCTCATTTGGTCGACCACTGTGATATTCGTCTTGGCAGCTCGTACGGCCTCACATAAACTGTGCCACCTAATATTTTACTGTTGTAAACGAAGGAGCAGACTCCCCCAGAGGAGATTCTAGCTCAGCTTTAATATTAGTTGAACTAAGACCTTTCAAATGAAAGTGTTGTATCACATAAAGATGACCAGCTTAATCTATGTTTACAAATTCGCTGAGAGAGTTCACTATTACTGGCTGCCAAGAGTTACTAAACAACGTAGGATCGTCAAACTTCAAAATTAAGCTTTATAAGAATGGCACTTTCTACCACAGTCATTTGTTTGAAACAACAACCGCTTTATATACGTCAGGTCGGGTACTTCTGGGACTGCCCTAGTACATAGATTTCTATCAATCACACGCACAACTGTACATGCTGTTATAATACACAGAATAATAGGCAAGATTAATAAGAAGAGCAGGAAACAACAATAAATAGAAGGAAACCAGAGAAGAATACTAGTCTAAGAAAACACCATTACACAAAAAATGTAACGGACTTAAATATAGCATCTTGAATACCCACAACTTCCAAAACAGCCGTAAACGTATTCCGATGCATTATTATATTATATTATACTAAACAAAGAGTTGTTTTATGGAACACGTACAACACATTAACAATAAGTGAAAAAATACATAAAAACAAAGCAGCAACACCGACCATTAGCCTCTTCTCACACCTCCAATTTCCTATTATCCGCCTTCTGAAATCTCACCTGCCTTGCCTTAAGTAGAAATTTACTTAATCCCTCCATATCTTCTCTGCCTGCAAGTAGCGCCCAACATGCCCTTAACTCTCCATTCGACCTTTTAGAAGAGTGAATAGGGAATTTCATATGAATGCAACGTACCAGCTTTTTAAAACCTTTATACAGTTGGAAGAACGCGGACGGAGAAAGCTACGCTAATTAATTGCCCACAGTAATAATCCAGCAAAAGGACTGTGTGTTACAACAACACATTATGAACATACATTCATTCTCAGACTTCTTTGATATTACGGTTGCCTGGACAAATTGCAATTCTGGTCAGAAGTAGCTAGCAAAGAATTTCAGTAAACGTACTCTGAAAGAAAAATGTAAAACTAGTTCGAGCATTCATAGCTAGTGAGGAGAGAGAAAACTCCAACCGAACTTTATCAGAAATGATGAAAGGAAGCTAGAAGAATATCGCTCTTTGTGAACGCTGTGTACAGTGCGTCTTTCTACTAGATTTAAATAACGACCGGAGTTTGCCGTCCTGCATGCAGGAGAAAGAAGAAGCACAAGAACATCGACGCTGAAATAAGACACTAAACAGCACCTGCTACAATCCTCAAGCAGACAGTAACATTGTTATAGGTGCCTTGTTTTCCTGCTGCACGTTGTTTATCCAATAAAAGCTACGACTCTTTCTTTTCTCAAGTTTTGCGTTGTTTTATGTTTCTGTAATTGCCTTACAAAGGCCCGACTTTGTACATTTTAAATATTAACAATTGTCCTTTATTCATTATTATGAGCATTTTAACACAATAAAGGCAAACGTGGTATCAGACGAACGTTACTCAGTACTAAAGGTTAGTCCTCTTTGAAGAATTCATCCGTAGAAGTTTGCCCGTGGAGAACATATTTTGTACATCGACAAGTGTAAAACTGACCGGCGTCTGACAGACAGCGCTCGAATCAGGTATTTCCGTGAACGCTCGGAACAGTTGGGCTTTATATATGATTTATGAAGAACAGACACATTTCTTTCTTTAATTATTCTGCTATAAATTCACCCAATGCCTCAATTTTAGCACCAAATTAAGCAGAGTGTTCTGGAGTTTCCATTGTCTGTCACTGGATGCGCAGATGTTCAGGTTTCATTTGTAATTCTTAGTTTTATTGTCGGCAACTGTTTTTAAGATTTGTTCCAGTCAACGTGAAAATGGTGTACACATTAAATGAACGACACCTCCTAGTAAATCAATACGGGATTACGAATTCAATTACTGCTACTCAAAGGGCATAGCAGAGTGAATTTGGTGTTTGGAATTCTCCCCAAACAAACACAATACCGGGACTGGTAAACAAATTGGAAACAACTGCATTTCTGGTGAGTGAAAATGCAAAACTCATTCATCTAGGCTGTCCACGGTTGTTGTTGACGTAAGAGCACGACTGGATTAGTCACCCAAAAATGCATTAAGATGTTGTCGCAGGAGACAGAGTACAACTACTCAATGTGTCAGAGAGCTGTGAAAAGTGCAGGCCTAAAGCCGTATAGGATTACGGTCGTTTATCAGTTACAGGAACCAGTTAAGGATAGACGACTGAATTCTTGTCGTTGGTTTCAGGCGTTCATTGTCCAAAATTCTGCCATATTGTCCATCACATGGTTCACAGATGAAGCACAGTTCCATTTATCCGGCTGTGTGAACTCAAATAACTCACGTTATTGGGCCAGCGAAAATGCACATGTTATTCATGAAGCACCTATGCACCCGGTTAAAATCGGAGACTGTGCGCAATATCCGCACAGATGATAATGGGACCAATTTTCTTAAATAACGTGAACACTGCAGAGTACGACGGATTTTCATAGAGTTTGCTGAGCAACTAGACGATTTAGAGCTGAGTCAAGGATATTTTCAGCAGGACGGCTCTACATGCCATACATCAAATGAATCCATGGCAGTTTCTTTGACGACAGGATAACTTCTAAGAACCTGTGGCCACCGAGATCTCAGGATTTGACATCGCCGGACTTCTTTCTATGGGGTTATTAAAAGACAGGGTTTATAACACACGTCTCCAGACATTGGACAATCTGAAGCAAACATTACACAGGAGATTCAAGCTATTGACAACAGAGTCCTATAACGAGTAACATGAAATGGCGTGTAGTGTTGTGTCATATGGAGGATGGAGGACATTTGCAACATATGCTGTAGAGGTAAATAATCTCCCAAAATCTCTCTGCATTTCAGGTATAATAAGTTGTCGCTAGCATAACTCGTTTTGAAACAATTAAAGAAATAAATATTTCAGTTCTTCATAAATCACACTGTAGTAGTTATAATGGGGAACACAATGCAGTCATAAAAGTCTTCTGAGAAAATAATTCAAATACGAGATTTCAAACAGACAGATGATTCAGAGCGTTAAAACACTGAATCAAAGACACTTTATTTATTTATGGTTTTCAAGTGTAGAATATGCCACGCTTACAGAGGTACTCTTAGCTTGATGAAAGAGTACTGGATTACTATTTTTGAGATTGCAATTTTAAATACCTGTTCTGAGGTACCCTGAATAAAGAAATCGTTTTAGGAAAAGGTCCGTGTTTGTGAACAGCATAACTCAAAAACACTTCAGATTTTTATACGATTGCAACAACATCTGATCTTGCCATTTTTATCGTGGTCTTCCAATATATACAGATTGTGAGTGATTTATATGTGGAATGCAATAATCATCATTGAAGTTCTGATTATTTACGTGGTCTTAATTTATGTTAAAATGAACAACTTCTTTGATGTTCACCTTTCTACTGTGAACTCAATTCTAAAGCTTGCATAATAGAACACGGTATCTATTATGCTTGATGTTAATGCTTCCGTTAGAATCGGATGCTCTTCTGTATCACTGCACTGTGGTAACTGAATGTCGGTTTACTGCCCCAGTAGCGCACATACAGAGCGCGCGCGCTCCGTTTGCTTTCACACGAAATAATTAGCTTCCCCATACCGCTCCATTGTCGTCTGGTGATGAGAGGTAATTTCGTTATATCGATTGTTATTGCCTGTTTATTAATGATGTGCTCTCAGGGCCATAAACTACCGCACACAGTGAGTAAGCTCTGGTAAAATTGGGACTCGAACCCGAGTTGGAGTTTAACATGACCCGCGGGGTCTGATGTCCGGGCCAGTAAAATTAACAATCACTCCTCATGGGGACGTTGAAACATTGGTCGGGGATGGAATTACAGCAGCCATCGGAATGATACGTTTAAACAGAGGGAGAGTGTGGAAGGGAAAGACTAAACACGAAGTTATGTGCCTCGGGTCGAGAGAAACAATAACGCAGTCACCCGCAAATCCCCCTAAAGCTACACAAGAAAAATGTTGGGGCTAAAGTTACAGTGGAGGCTCAACTCCCGACCTTTTTCTATTCCTCTTCTTGTGCATGCCTGAAGTAGATGGCTCGGTCTTCTTTTCCTGCCTGCCTTCAGGTGACTACTAGGGCGACACTGAACATTTTCACTAAATTAAACAAGGATTACTTTTAAAAAAATTTAAATTACTTTACGGTTTTTCAAAATATTCCCATTTAACATCAACGCTTTTTTGCATTCCATGAAAACAGTTCCTAAAGCAATGCTGCCACTCTTCCTGAGGAACTTCAGAAACCAGATTTTTATAATATTCCACTGCTTCATCTCATGACGAAAAAGCGATTCCACTCATTTTATCTTCAATTTTTTGAAACAAAAACAAATCATAAGGAGCTAGGATAAGGTAGAAGGTCCATGGTGCTGACCTTTAGGTCATACAGATACTCAGTTTTGGCGTTTGCATGAGCTTTTACAAAAATTTGCGGTAAATGGACATTTGGGTACCAATCGGTAGTAATGGTACGTCTATCTTCTAATGATTTAGTAGCAATATGGCCCGTTTTAGAAACAAAAACTAGCAACCATCTTCTTGCCAGCACTGCAAATTCCTCGGACTTTTGTAGGGCTAGGTTCTGTTCGAAAGACCTATTGAGAAGATTGGCTTACTTTCAGATGATAACAATAAATCCAAGATTCATCCCCGGTAACGATATTACAAACTTAATTTGAAGTGCCGCCATAGAATTTTTCTGTACCAATCAATGCGTTGCTGTTTTTGATCGAAATCAGTTAATGTGGAATGCATCGATAACAAAGTTTTCTCACGTCTAACCGTTAATGCAAAATATTTTGGATTTGACTCATACCAATGCCCAATATCAACAGAATAAATCCATAAGATGTACGTCGATCTTCTTCAAGCATTGCTCGAACAGCGGCAATATTTTCATCAGTAACAGCAGTTCTTGGGCGTCTTTCACGGAACTCCTCATTAAGGGGGGGAGTTCTTTGAATTCAACGTACCAATCATAAGTTGTTACCTTAGATGGGGTTTCTTCGCCAAATGCATTTCTAAGCTGATCTTCACATTGTTTAGGCGTTAATGATGATTTCAAGTTGTATAAAAGTCATAGCTCGGAAATGTTCACTATCAAAATCATAGCAAATCATAGCAATCAACTCGCAAAACATTAGAAATTAGCTCTATATAAATAAATCTCATTTGTTTTTAGAAATACGACATTACAAAGCTTTTCAGTATCGCCCTTGTAAAATAAAAGTGCAATGGTGATTCATCTAAGACCTCCGTATATTGTTGTAATATGTGTTTGAGCAAAATGGTTCGGTCCACCTATCTGTCTACAGGGTCTTCGATATAAAGCCTGACGCTCGCGAGGGGGTTTGCGTCCGGGTAGCACGACATGCCACAGCTGGCCGTACCAGCACTCTGTTTTCGCTTCTTAAATCTACATTTAAGAGGCCTGTACACATAAAACTATGCATTAAATATTAAAAAAGGTCTTATCCCATAGCAAACCCTGTAAATGTGGGTCAATGAATCACCTGTTTTGAAATTAATAACACGCATGCGTTTAAAAGGTTAGATCCTTTAAAATCCAACCTTTGTGCTAATTTCGGTGCAATTTTCGTGGAGAACGTTCAAGATTTTGGCCAGTTTCGCATAATGTTTCTTCTGTTAACGTTGTACGTCTACATGCCTTTTTTTTCATTGGATCAGTATTGTCAGATTTATTCATAAGATGGTGAATTGGAGTTCTGGGAATAGACAATTGCGCAACAACTTTCAAGATCAATTCTTCACAATCGCGACGAACCGATTCGTATTTGAAATAATATTTACATACAAATATACGTTTTTATAAAGAAAGTGGCCTTCTGACGCTAATGACTACGTGCTAACTAAAGGACAGAAAGCCTGTCGTGAGTGCAGACTGAGGGAAGTGGGCAAGCCATCCGGCATTGTCTCTGACGTACAGCACCGTCCGAGCGCGTATGTTTTGTGTCGAAGACCCAATACCTTCTTATACACGAGTAACTTACGTGCCTTAACACGTACATTTTGCTGTACCTCTTCTGGTGCATGTTTAAACATAACCACTGCAGAAAGTTTCCGCCAGGTTTGATGCTTTTTTATTCAAATCAACAGTATGTTTGGACAATTAATATAACCCGTTTCATCCAATCGGTGTACATACAAGGGCAGTCCCAGAAGTACCCGACGTGACGTATATATGGAAGTTGTTGTTTTAAAAAATTACTATGGTAGAAAGTAATAACCTTACAAACCTTAAGTTTTAAGTTTGACGATGCTACATTGTTTAGTAATTGTTTGGCAGCCATTAATAGTAAACTCTCTCAGCAAATTTGTAAACATGGATAAAACTGGCCATCGTTATGTGCTACAATACTTTCATTTGAAAGGTCTTAGTCCAACTAATATTACCAAGACGAACATCGTAGTGGCCGACAAAATGAGGTGACCACGCCAGAAATTGTGACCGTCGAATGAAAGTTCGCGAGTTAGTACACATCACAGGCATTTAAAAAATTGCTATTCATTGCATATTAACTGAAAATTTAGACATTAGAAAGCTATGCGAAATGTGGGTGCCGCGTTTACTCACAATGGAACAAAAGCAGCGTTTTAGTTGAGTGTTTGGCATGTTTCGCTGCGATAAATCCAGGTTTTTGCTTCGCTTCATAACCATAGATGTAACATGGGTCCATCACTTCACACCTGAGACGAAGGAACAGTCAAGACTGTTTATTTAAAGGGAAGAATCGCCTCCAAAGAAAGCGAAGACAGTTCCATCTTCAGCCAAGGTCATGGCGTTAGTTTTTTGAGATGCGCGTGGGATAATTTTCATTGATTATCTTCAAAAAGGAAAATCAATCAATGGGGAGTATTATGCAAACTTATTGCAGCGTTTGAATGATGAAATCAAGCAAAAACGGCCACGTTTAGCAAACAACAAAGTTCGTTGCATCAAGACAATGCACCAGTTCACGCATCTATTATCGATATAGTCAAAATGAATGAGTTAAATTTCTAATTGCTTCCTCATGTACCCTATTCACCAGACTTAGCCGCCTCTGATTATTTTCTGTTTCCAAAGTTGAAGAAATGTCTTAGTGGTAAAGGATTTTCCAACAATGAAGAGGTAGAGTTTGCAGTTGATGGCTATTTTGCAGAACTCAGCGGCACTCACTGTAGATAGGGTATAGAAGGTATTGAACATCGCCGGTAAAAGTGTATCGAGCTGAAAGGAGACTATGGAGAAATAAAGATGCTTTATCCAAAAATTCTTGTTTTCTTTGTTAGGTCGGGTACCTCTGGGACAATCCCAGTAAGTTGCCTTAAGAGCTCCCTCATAACAAGCTCTACTGAGGCAGACAAGACAGACACATTGTCTTGAGGAAAGGGACCGTTTATTATTTACTATGAATGGAAAATTACGACTCAGTACATTCAAAATGTACAGGGAATAATTAAACAAGTGAACGGTTTCAATATCTGATTTCTAACAAAGTGCAACTGCTTAGAATTTTAAGGACCACGTTTTTCACCTTGCTACCTGACATGTGACAGTTTAAAGCCTCTGTGCAATAGGAACAGTAATTCTTCCCTTGTTCGGCCGACTAGGCCAAACGTTTTGCTTTTACTGGTGCAAACATTTGGTCCGAAGGGAATGTACTCGAAGATGACTCAGTCCACGTTTTCTTCTACCTGGACAAAGAAACAGCAGTGGCTCGTCTACAAACTTTTCTGTTGTTCTTCTTGTACATGACTGAAGATGACGCAATCCACCTTTCCTTCTGTTAAGTTCTGATTTTTTTCTGCTGGATTCATAGATTTTGGTCATAGGTGTAGGTAAAGATATAGCTGAGAGTTATCAAGCCGTACTATTGCAGAAACGTGATTTACTGCGTCAATTAAATCAGCTTCAATTACAACTCAGTTAACGCTGCATGTTACATGAGTACCTCAACTACTTTCCCCATTCCTTTGCATGTTTTCATTTAGATACAAAACTATGGAATGCTGTATTCATTCACCCATAGGAAACGCAGTCAAGGTCTATCAAGAACTATAGTCCAGCAACTCTTTGGAGACACGTGGGAACCAATAACATGAAGTCTCCACTCCTCTCATTCCTTTTCCAATCTAAGTTAAACGCAATAACTTTCGGTAATCAAAACTTAAAGGTATCAAAGGTTTACTTTAAAGCATTAGACATCGATACCAAAGAGTCTCGAGGGTACCAAGGTACTGACGGTATCGAGGTACCATTCCTAGAACATTCTTTCATAATTTTAGGCTCCGGGTAGAATTGGGATAATTCGGATTAAAGATAAATTCTGTCTATCAAACAAGAAACAAGTCAGTTGTCTCTGAATCTATTATTCTAGGTTACCCCTATCTTCCCTCGTACCATAATACGTTTGTTTAACAATGACAAAAACATAGGTTAGAATCCATTGTATTGAATTTAGACAGCTGTCTGATATGTGAAAATAAACCTCCAATACTGGATTGAAGTATTTCATTGTCAGACACCTGGGAGGGAAATTTATTTTCTGCACTAAATTATTGCATTGTGAATTGTGGTTTGTTATATTATAAATAGAATGACTATATTACTTGTTTACATTCAGAAAACCAAAGTTCAGGTAGTAATGTGCCAACAGACCGACTTGTTGCTTCCGCAGTTGCACTATCTTGTATTAAGTTACAATATAAGTTTTTTAGGGTCTAGTTTTCTGAAGAAAGGGCGCAGTACCGGCAACGTAGGCGAGATAGCGTATCCTAGCAGTGCATGCTGATTCAGTTCATACACTAATAACTGCACTATAAAGGGCGTGTCACAGAGGAGCCACTGGAATTGGAGTAGAGCACCTCAAAGTAGGCCAGTCGGCCCTTTATGCTTTTAAAGTGACCCCTGGGAGGGAAGGATGAGGGGAGAGATCTGAAGATTAATCACATCCGGATGCCGATGGTTGCGAGCATGGACGGGGTTCCTAACGTTTCCAGATATAACGCATCCAACAGTCCCTGCCCACAAGCCACCAACCTCCAGGTCCCCTGGAGTGGAGCCCCACGCTGAGGAGAGACCTAACTGAGTGGTACCGCAGCGACGCCAGGAAAGAAAGCTTTACAGTGGGCAAGCCATCGCCCAGCCGCAACCCGCCGAACCCGTCGCCTGGTCCTACAACCCTGAAAAGATGATGGATACAAGGAATGAGAGGAAGGAGAATTATGATAGAAGATGAACCACCTCAGCATTCGCCTGGCGACCCGGGGAAACTACGAAAAAACCCATGGTTCAAAGTGGGCGGTCACCGGGGATCGATTCCGGGACCTTCCAAATGTGAGTCACAGACCTTACTTCCTGAGCCATGTCGCTCGGTAATAACTGCACCATACTTTTTAACCAGGTATTTAAACTTAACTCTACAGATTATAAAAATCTGATGTGTTATATTCACATTACTTTCTCTACCCTCTATCGCGTACTAGTGAGTATACAAACTATTCTTACTAAATTTTATTTTTATATCTACTTCTTTTAGCCCAAATAAATCTTTTCAGAAATAGCTGCATTGCACATTTCGTTATAGATACGGAGAGTACAGCCGTAGGCAAATGTTTAAGACTGGTCACTATACACTGTCCTTAAAATTTCATACCGTTTCCATGGAATCGCAAGAAAAAATTGAACGTTGAGGCCAACTTAAATGATCAAGTAATGTACGAGGGCTGATCAACAAAGACTGAGACTGATTTTTTTTCACAGATGTTTATTACTCCAATTCAATGTTTACATGATCCTTTTCAAAGTAGTCCCCTCCTACTTCAATGCACTTTTTATAGCGTCTCTCTGCCAGTCCTTGAACACGTGCTGCAGATCATTCTTTGTCAGGTCCTTGAGAATCGCCTCACTTTTCTTGAGCACTGCTTCAGAGTTCTGAAATCAAATACCCCTAAGCTTTGCCTTTAGTGATGGGAATAAAAAAAAGTCACAGGGTGCTATAAGGCACAAGAGGCTATAAGGTCGATGAGGTAAACAGGTAATGTTGAATCGAGCCAGAAACTGCATGACTTGATTTGCGACGTGAGGCCGTGCATTGTCATGATGAAGTCGCCACCCAGTCCGAGAAAGCTCTGGTCGTTTCTTTGCAATGTGCTTCCTCAGTGTAGCCAATACTGACGTGTAGTATGCTACTGTAAAGTAGTGTGAGGGGGAACTGCATGCTGCTAAATCATTCCATTACAGTCAAAAAATGTGATCACCATCACTCTCCCTGCAGATAGAACAACTTTTGCCTTTTTTGGTGTTGGAGAGCCTGGTGATTTCCACACTGTGCTGGCTTGTTTTACTTCAGGATCATAATGATGCAGCCATGACTCATCACCGGTTATAATCGATTTAAAAAATGCATCACCTCCATTGTCTGGTATGCGAAATGCACGTAAGGTCTACAAAATAGAGCATTACTACCAACCTACCAATACGAGGGTGCTGCCGCCTACCAACATTATACATATAAAACCCGCTCTTTTCAAATATTTATGTTACAGATACGTAACTATCACGGAGGCTACAGGAAAAATCAGTCTTAGTCTTTGTTCATCAGCCCTCGTAAAATGTAGAATAATTAATAACGGGTACCTCGGAAGTGGCTGATGACACAAAAAAACGTTGTTTGGAATAAATTGTGTGTTTTACAGAGATTTAGTTATAAAAGGCTATACAAATTCCTTCCAAATGTACAGACCTCAAAAACTATTCCCAAACAAATTAGAGATATAAATTGTATTTGTCATGTAAATATCATATCACACGGTATTTTGATCAAATCTATTAGAGCCATTCTTTAGAAAATCAAGATTTTTGAAAAATCTTCAAGTGAAGGATATTTGGGGTGTTTGTGTCACATTTTTCGAAGGTATTAAATCCAAATACCAAGTTTGGTGTTTATCCGACTTTTCTTCTTTGAGCTATGCTGTTCACAGACACATATATATGGACCTTTTACTAAAAATGTTTTTCTTTATTCAGGGTACCTCAAAACATATACTTCCGGTGAAACATCGGTATAGAATATTTGGGTGGAATGCAATACCTTTTCTACCTATTTATGTACGTAGTAGAGAAAATAAAAACGGGTGTGCTGGGATTATTCCAATTGGTTTTACTCAACGATCGCAACTACTCATAGTGAGGTTAACATTTCAATAAATACGATTCGAGTCAATTCAGAATCAACAATGTGAATCTGTTTTCCACGGGAAGAAACCATAATGTCACAGCTGATATATTAATTGAAATGAAAATATCTGTTCTGAAAATAGAATGAAAAGAGAATGCTGTATAAAATGAAATAAATCAGAATCAGGGAACTAATCACTTTGCGCTGATTCTACTGTCACTATGAAGTAATGTATCGCTCTGCCGCCCACATGGCGAACAGGTGGTAGAGGTTATGCAGCCTTGCATTGCTGGGCGAGATAACTGAGAAGCAACAGATCTATTGTTTATATTACTGCTGTTATTTGAACAACTAGTATGATGCATGCATTTTATAATAAAACTACTTACTAGCAAGCCACGATATTAATATGTTCGGTGAGAAGAGAAACTATAGATTTACGGAGCAATTGGGCGGGACATCGTGTTACCGTAATTATTGACAGAGAGATATAACTAATTAAATAAAGAATTAATACTAAGCTGGAGAAGTTAATTCGATAAATGATTTCTGTATAATAAATGAGCGTATAACTAATAAACTTGATATTGTAAACTTAAGTGATGTTAGTGTTACAATTCCGACTCACCTTTAAATAATAAACTTGAGTTGAAGAGATTTGTCCGGAGAAAAAGGTAATTAGCAAGCAAAGTCATTAGTAATAGCTGAGGAGCGAACGTGTGAGTATAAAGATTCCTAGAATGTAGTGGGATTATAAGTTCAGTACGTATGCAAAGTCACATAGACAGAATTCTGTAAAAGAGAAAGGGAATGAAATTCTTGGAGTCGGGGAGGTACAGCATAGTTAAGAGATACATATGGAAGGATGTTGGCGGGGGAGTTATATATAAGCGGAGCTTAATAATAAAAGAGCATGTATTCCTATAATTAACGTCCTTTTTTCATGTACAGCCTTAGGGGCTGAACTCTTTTACGGTAATCGGCAATTTGTAGCGCCTGAGACGTCGCTGGATTATCAGTTCCTTAGCGGTAGCCACGAGGGGATTAAGCGGTAGATATTTAAGTAACTCGCGGCAAGTTACACTTTGAGGCAGTATTTTTAACAATTAAGTGAGTTCAGTCAAATTATTTAATATAAAATATAATAACACCGTCCTTAAAGCAATATGTGTATGTAACAATATATAAAAAGTGTATATTACAGTCATTGTAAATGTTTATATTGCTGTATACATGTTCAACAATGCTATGTGAATGTATTACGTAATTTAATAATGTAGGAGCTGTGAGAATAATAGGTTAAAAGTTGCTAACAATGAGGGAAAATTGAGGCAATGATGAATAAGAAAGTGTAATAATGCTACTAGTCATTCTTGCAGCAACAGTAATGTAATTTTTGTGACAGTTTATAAAATAGCCAATCAACAACCAGAAGAAAGCTTAAGTTAAATAAAATTAGTCTATTGGATTAGGAATAACCAATCAGAGACTTGAAATACAAAAAATTACAAATTTAGGCGGTTGAAATCAAGTTAGTTGCTTGTAGACAGCACTCATAACTGTACGCGTTGGTTGTTGACAGTGTTCCTAATCGGACGCGAGACACGTCCTCCAGAAATTTAATACGTATTCGTGTGAGACGAAAATAGTTTTACGTGTTAAAAGGTGCAGTAATTAATTAAAAAAAGAATTTTGCAGCTCTCTATATCAGTGAAGTGTTATTTAAATTGTGTCAAGAATTAATAAAAAAGGAGTGAATTAAAAATTATAATCTGTGTAAGCCTACATTCTTCAGCCGCACTACGCCCTGCTAAGATATCCATGTCTCTAACACAAATACTGACGCATTCTATTATATAATATTTATAGAAACAGTAAAATTACAAAGTTAATATTTTTTAAACATTTTCGGGGCAAAGGCCACCGGAAAGTACATTTGGGGCGAAGGCTACCGGAAACCGGGTACTATACGTGCGGTTGCAACGAACTTCAAGTTCGGTTCCCCAACAGTTAAAATATAATACAACTCCTTCAATACAACCTATTTCAAATTGACGCCCAAAGCGTGGTAAAAATAATTTAAAAATAACAATACAACAATACATTCAACTTCAGCTTTTAGTTTCCTTTATTTGGAAACAGTTATTTCCAACCGTAAAATTGATACCGCAGAAATTCACAGGTATAATGATTTAGTTGTTATAGTTTCGAGAGCTACGACTAATAATTAGTTTAATTTTATTCCCTTCAAATAGTCGACAACTCACTTCAATAGCTTGATTATTAGATCACATTAAATTATTCAGCATATTTAAAATTGTGTTATCCTTTCACACTAGCCCACGCATACCCCATGGGAAAGATCAAGTAGCAGCCAGTAGTAGAATGAACAGCAGCCACTGAAGCAAAGGGTGCCGCTTAAAAAAGCGACCATCGTCTGGTTTCAATCGGAAGTACAGTGATGTAAAGGAAACTTTCGTAGTTTCGAGGTGCATTTACTAGCCAGGATACTCGTAAATGTAGCACCGCTTTCGTTGTACAACTGTACACTCCCCTATCGCCTTATCCCTAGACCTTATGATGATGTTCGTCCACAAAAGTGGGCATGTTTTTCAACATGCTGATTATGAACACTGCACTAATAGAAAATAATTTACTCTAACGCACTTTTAAGGGTACATATATATAATAAAAGTATAACTTTGTTTAATCTTGTTAACTTTGCGGCACATATTTGTGCCATAAAGTTGAACTGATTGTAGGTTAACTGTCATGGATCTAAATGACTTAGCAGGAGTGATCAGGATTGTGTCAAGCGGCAATCCTGAATTCTTTTTAATGAGGGAATTGCATAACTTTCTGGAGCCCAGCCGGAAATCGAACACCTCATATAGCAGGCAGTTTCTCTACCGAATGAGCTCTGGCACCAGTAATAGAAGTTAAAGTGTTGGTTTTCAGTCATTGGTCTTTTCGTTTATTGGTATCCTCTCTGTCAGTGTGAAGCCCCTTTGCAGTTCTACATAGGCAAACCTTTTGGCACCTGTGCTATCCGGTATAAACTAACTTCTACTAAGGACGGCTTGTGTGGTCCACCTGACATATGCGTTATATGTTATAGTATTCATAAGACTACAAAAGCCTTTCTCTATGTATGTTACGTTACTAACGTTTGATTAGGAATGGCTTAAATTTAGACATGTTTAGATACAAATTGCGGTACATTCAAATGTTTATTATTTGTAACAAACTCTTGCGATGGAAACAAAAGAAAGGACGTGAGAAAGACAGAATTACAAATTTCAAGGATATTTGTTAGCTGATGTTCAAGATTGAGAAACGTTAATTTTAGAAGGAGTATTGTATTTCGAATGTTGGGGAGCCGAAATTGAAGTAGTATCAACCGCACGTATGGTAAAAAGTTTCCGGTAGCCTTCGCCCCAAATGTACTTTCCGGTGGCCTTGGCCCCAAGATTAAAAAATAATTACTTTGTAATTTTGACTGTTTCTTTAAATGTTATATATTTATGTTTGCCTCGGTTGCGTCAGTATTATTGTTAGAGACATGTTTCTCTTTGCAGGGTTGTGGTGCGACTGAAGAATGTAGGCTTACACAGATTATAATTTTACTTCACTCCTTTTGTTAATGCTTGACACGATTTGAATAACACTTCACTGATATAGAGAGAGCTGTAGGTTATTTTTAATTAATTACTTGCACTTTTTAACACGTAAACTATTTCCATCTCACACTGAATACGTATTATACTTCTCGAGGACGCATCTCGCGTCTGATTAATAACACTGTCTGCTAGCAACGCGTACAGTTATGAGCGCTGTCTACAAGCAACTGACTTGATTTCTTACCGCCTAAATTTGTAAATTTCTGTATTTCAAGTCTCTGATTGGCTATTCCTAATCCAATAGAATACTTTTATTTAACTTATGTTTTTTTATGGTTGTTGATTGGCTATTTTATAAACTGTCACAATAATTTACATTATTGTTCTTCCAATAATGACTAGTAGCATTATTAAACATTCTTATTTATTATCTCCTCAAGGTTACCTCATTGTTACCTCATTGTTGGCAACTTTTAACCTATTATTCTCACAGCTCTCACATTATTAAATTACGTAATACATTCAGATAACATTATTACATGTATACAATAATATAAACATATACAATGACTGTAATGTACACTTTTTATATTATTATATATATATACATATTGCTTTAAGGCGGGCTGTTAATATATTTTTTTATTATACAATTTGACTAAAATCATTTAAGTGTTAAAAATACCGCCTCAAAGTGTAATAGTTCAGCATGGAATATTTCGAAAGCGGCTGATAACACGAAAAGATTTGACACAAACTGTGTATTTTAATGGACCCTACATTTTTCCTACAGTAAATATTGTCTATATTTTAAGGTTTCCTTAAAATTCATTCAAACAATAGGGACATCACGGATATTCGCAGAAAATTCGAGACATCCAGTTTATTTATCTCGCAGATGTCTTAAACAATTATATTATAATCAAGCCTTCAAAGCTTTTTAATAAAATAACAACATATCGAACATTTTTGATTACTTTGTGGTTGGGGATATTCTTTAAAATATGCATGTCCATCCTTAGAAGCTAAAGGAAAGCTAGAAAATTTGGTGTTTGAACAAATTTTAGATTTTCAAATATGCTATTCACTGACATTGAGAGTTATAACATTTCCCAAAAGGTGTATTTCTAGTAAATATTCTGGGTATCGATATTTTGGTTGAAATACAATATTTTCTCCTACCTACTCCAGATAAATTATTTAGAAAGTGTTAGTTCCTATCTGTGGGTGTGTGTATGTGTGGACTCTCGAATACCTTTTTACACCCTCTACCACGTAAAGTGGATAGAAAGTTACTGCATTCAACCCAAATATTCGATATGGATATGTCACAGGAAGTACATGTTTTGAGGCCCCTTAAATCCAAAAGAGATATTTTTATAAAAAGGTTGGTATGAATCTGTGTGTGTGTCTGTGTGTGAACAGCATAACTCGAAAACGAACAGTCGAATAAGTACCAAACTTGTTATTTAAGTTCAGCATGTTCCAAAGATGCGACACGAGAATTTTTCTTAAAATCCCCCACCCTAAACTACCCATTACATTTAAAATTTTTTAAATTGCTGGTTATTTAAATAATGGTTCCAAGAATTTGGTTTAAGGTACCGTATATTAAAGATATTTACATGACAAATAAAATGTATGTCTCGCATTTTCTGCAAAAGCCTGTGAAGTTTTCTTCATTTGTAAGAAAATCTGTATATCCTTGTAAAACTTGTAAACGTTAACCCTTAATTATATACCCCTGTCATAGACACCTTAATGTAAGCGGTCCGAACTGCCATGGCTGTTAAAGGGAGACGAAATGAAGTGGCCGAGCGTCGTGAGCCAGAATCACAGCGACTGCAGTCAAATATTCCTGTGCTAATGGATGGAAAGAGTCCATGTAAAATAAATGTTTTTGATGGCACGCGTGGATAATAACAGGGTTACATTTGACTGCAGTTGAATGGAGTTTGCTTTTGTACAAAAAATAACCACTGCAATAGCATTGAAGCTTATAAATCTATTTATGATATAAAATAGCTGAAATACTTGTATTTTATTGGTAAAAGCCAGCATAAAATTAAAATAAAAAAACACACTTAAAATATTCCAAACATGAATTCTTAATATGCAGTTGGCAAATCTGCAAATCAGAGCATTTAAGGTTAAACGATAGACGAAAACCTACTCCATAAAAATTAGATCTCTTTAAAACACACAATTTATTTCAAATAGCCTTTCTGTGTGGCAACGTCATTTCTCAAATCTCTATTATTAATGGTGCAATTTTTTTATTTAAAAGTTTAGTTTATTTAAAAGTTATTTATAAACTAAATGAACAATAAAGCAATATGAGGCTATATAACATATTGGCAGAATTTATCCATTACAACAAAGTATATTAGATTTCAACTAATACAATTTATTAACATTATATACCTTTATACAAATTTATGTTTCTGAAACATTAAAAGATCTTGGGGTGCATCCGATAGTTAAATGCTGTTTGTTGCTCATTGGGTATCTGGTAGTGATGTCTCTATTGATCGTATTGTGGACATTCCACGATTATGTGTTTGGTCGTTAACAGTATGTTACACTGGTGGCAGATGGGTGATTGGTGCTTTGATAGAAGGTAACTGCGTGTGATCTTGGTATGACCTATTCCCAGTCGATATTAGAACCTGATCTCGTATCCGAGAAGATAATTAATGGGAAGTTGCGTTGAAAAACTCGATATTATATCACGGAGTTTGCTTCTCGTAGAGTCAAACCATCCTGCCTTCCACTGTTGATACAGCTTAATTTTAATGGCTGAGATAACATCATTAGTTGGTGTAATTATAACTGGGTGATTTAGTGGCTTCTTTTGTTGCCTGGTCGACCAATTCGTGCCTTGTATTCCAATTTAGAATGGACACCAAACACACGTGTTGCCGTTGGTTATTGACTCCTTGACGTTGTGGTTGGCTTTCTTGTGTAAGAATATGGGTTGATGATAGATAGTAATGCACTTTTAGAAATTGAGTATAGTACAAATAATTTTGAACACTGGGTATTCAAAATAAAAGCACAGCTTGTCTAATTGCAAACAGTTCACTTGAGAAGACAGTATCAAAATCAGAAGGTCTGAATAACCTGTGCGATCTATATAGATAACGGTGCAAGCACCCTTGATTACATTTGTGCAAATTTCCATATCTGTCAGGTAATGCACTAAATAGTTTGAGATAAACTGAGGAATGTATGTGTTCTTTAGAATAGACATTCAGTTCCAGATTTACTTTAGCTGAAGTGATTGTTCAGTGCAGAATAGGAAGAGAGAATATAAGGGTATCATTAATGATCCTTGGATAATTATTTAAGCGTGTTTATGAAATCACACTTTTTCATTCGAGAATCGGACATCACCTCTATCCTGAGGATATATATTAAAGTCAAATTTCTTCTAGCTTCAAATGTAGGTTAATTTGTTTTTATTTGCATACTAGCTAAGTGGCGGGTACAAAAATATTAAAGTTTATCCGAAGTGTTGTGTTTTGTATTGAATCCAACTTTTGGAGAGAATATTTTCTTGCAGAGCTGAATATTATAGCATCATAGTTCAGTTTTGCTCTAATAAATGCTTTGTAGGAGTTTATCAGCTTGATAAGCCGCTACTCAATTTTTGGCCGCTAGGATTTCATAAATTTTAACCTCCTGCGATAGTCATCCTTAAGAGGTTATCCCCAGGATATTAATTTTCTTAAGTAGTTCAACTTTATATTTGTGAGTGCAAAATTTTGATTCTATGTCATTGAACCTGCTTTTAGAGCAGCAAATATATTTGAATTTAGTCTTTAGTCTTAGTCTGCAAAAATGCATGCTTCAGCAGGTGATGATATGTTTGAAACAAAGCTATTTATGGTTATTATAAAGAAAATTACACTGATAACTCATCACCGAGGTGCTGCATTTTTACTGTGAATTTCTTTCATAGATACGCATTAACTCTGATTTGTACTTATCAATCCTGAAGGAAGTTGATTAAGAACTGTAGTAAGTATATTTCCTGTGAGATATATCTTTATAGCGTCATCAATATAATCGTTTTGTACCGTGTCGTATGCTTTTTCAATATCTAAACTACTACCCAGTGTTGTTTGTTGATAAAACTATTCTGTCTTTCGGATTCTAGACACATGAGATTGCCTGAAGTTGAATGCGTTTCCTCTAAATCCAATTTGTACGCTATTAAAGAATGTGATGTTTTCAGGATATCATCGTAATCTGTTACAAACTATTTCTGGTTTTAGTATTGAAATTACAATAGCATTACATTCTGTGATTCTTTTCAAGTTCGGTTGATTTTAAGTTGTTTCTCGCTCTTGCAAAAAAAGAAAATTTTAAGGCCAGCGTGTAGCATCCAGTTTCTAAACATTTTACTACGCGATTCCCTCTGTATCTATAATTAAATGTGTAATAGAGTTATTTCCGAAAATGCTTATCTCGGTTAAAATGAAGTAAATAAACTTAAAATAAGCTTTCTTAAGAATAATGGGTATACCCAGTAATAAAAAATAGATAAATTCATGTGAATGTAAAACATATTTTTTATAGGAGTGGATAAAGGTGAATTAAAGCTTGATAAAGCATAATACCTAGAATATTCCACGTGACGCAGCCGATAGACAGCAATTCCAATAATACTCACAGCTTAATGCCGTAGAGCAGTTCAAGATCTGACCTGACCTTTGTGTAATTAATACAGTAGGATGCAATAAGAACCTAAAGAACTTGCGCGCGCTGAATATCGGTGAACAAGTTTTAAATGGTGAAGAACACACATCAGATACGCTTTCGTACTTAGCCGAATATTTGCTTAAACATTATCCTTTAATATCCTCCAGATATAATAATCAAAACATCTGAGATCTGTGTAGTGATCAGGATACACGAATATTACAATCCAACTTCTGTACTCCGAATATGAAAGGTCTAAGAAAATATTATTATCCAAGAATTCAAATTTTAAAAATCGAAAGTGTTACATTTACATCATTTTCTCTAGCATTTAAGCTTTATTAGTTCATTATTAGTTCATTATTAACTTATTCGTATGAAATTTTATTTTCCCACTTACTTCATTTTAATCGAGATAAACCTTTACAGAAATAGCTACTTCAGACATTTCGCTATAGGTATAAAGGGAACAGCGATGCTCAGGTGTATAAGAATTGGACGTATATGCTAGCCTTACTCTTTACATACAATTGCAACAAACAACTGAATTTCGACAGTACTTTAAAAGAATGACAGTGTTGAACAATTAGAACAATTAATAACGTCATCTCAGAAATTTTTGATGCCACAAAAAACTGATTAGGAATTGTGTGTTTTAAAAAAGATACCTGTTTTACAAGATTATACATAATTCCTTCCGAATGAAGAGGTCTTCACAGGATATTCCCACAAAACTTAAGATATCTATATATTTTATTTGTCATGCTTTAACATATGATACTTTAATTAAAATCGTTAAAGATATTTTATAGGAAATCAAAACTTTTGAAAAATTTTCCATGTAAAGACTAGTTAGGAGTGGGGGAATTTTCTTAAAAATCTTGGTATCGCTTCTTTGGAGGGTACTGAACCTAAATAAGAATTTTGGTATTGATCTGTTTGTTCATAGACATAGATACACGGACATTTTTCTAAAAATGCTGTTTTTGGTTTCACGGGGCCTTAAAACACGTATTTCCAGTGAAATCTACGTATGGAATTCTTGGTTGGAATATAATATATTCTCTAATTACTAAGTTCGTGGTAGAGAAAGTAAAAATGATAGAGGCAAGGTATATGGTAAGTGTTCTGATGTCTGAAGAGATACAGTAATACGAAAAAATACAGTGCAGTAGTAACAATAGTACGCAGTAATAGACCAAAAATGTCATGCATAATTCCAACATAGGTTTGCCGTGAGTGCATCACATATAGAGGTTTGCAGGCAGAAGAGCGTATATCTTCCAAGAGATGTGTAAGTCTGATATATCGGTATCTGAGCCGTACTGGAGCTCTTGTATCGCTGTAGTTGTTGACTGTACAACCTCCTTACAAAGACCTTCTAGTGAATGGAGCGTATACACAGCCATCCTGAGAAGCATTCCATTGCCATGTCTCCGGTAATATTTGAGTTGTTAGGTTGTATTGATAACCGACAACTCTTCCTTAAATACCCACCTGTTGTGTGTACAAGGGGTGATCAGAAACTAGGGTTACAAAGCCTGCAGTGAAACCTTTATATTTATTTGATACAACCAATACAGTCTACTAATAGTACACACATTCGGTTATTTTTCTACATACGATTTAGGCACTTGTCGCTTCGTGGGATGAGTTTTAATATTCCCTCCCGGTAAAAATCCTGTCCTTGCGTGTTCAGCCACGATGTCACGAAGTGTTTCACCTCTTCGTCTGAAGCGAATCGTCGGCTTCCTAGGTGCTCCTTCAAGTGAGAAAAAGGTGATATTTGATTGAAGCGTGGTCGATGATGTCCCAGAGAAACTGCTGTCTTCCGGAATCTATGAGGTCGCGCGTTGTAGTGAAGGAAGATAACGCACACGGTGAGAAGTCCTGGCCGTTTGCTCCTGATTCCTTCGCTCAATCGTGACAAAGTCTCGCAGTATTGGTCAGCGGTCATTGTGCACCCTCTTTGCAAAAACTTCACGATTATGACACCGCGCTGTCCCTAAACACTATGGTCATGACCTTCCCGGCAGATAACGTCACCTCAAACTTCTTTGTCTTTGGAGAGGAGGATTGGTTCGACTAAATTTGAACGCTTACTGCTGGGGGTGTAGTGGTGGATCCATATTTCGTCACCCGTGGCAATTTGGTGAAGAAAACTGTTCGATTCCGTAGAGAACAATCGCAAAATTTGCAGACTGTCCTCCAGTAGTTTCCTTGTGTTGGTTGAACGGATTTTGTGGAACCCATGTCGGGAACAAACGTTCCGGTACTGCAGAATATCTTGAACAATGTATTCAACGCTTTCCAATTCTACCATCACATGCGGTAACGTGATGCTCCTGTTACCCTGAATCAGCGCCTCTACCAAAGCTGTGTACTAATGTGTTGTCGGTCAATGCGATCCTCGTCGGAGACCTTTTCTGTACCGGCCGCAAAATTCACTCCATTCTGCGAAATACGGACGAGACACTACAGTCTCTCGTAAGCCTCTACCAGCTGCCGATGAATTTCATCTTCGATTACGTGTTTATTCTACAAAAATCGAATATTGGACTGGATTTCTTCGCGAGACAGTCTTACAAACGAGTTGCATTTGTGTTTAGCTACAACTAGCACTGTGGCTGACGTGTAGCTGCAACTCTTCACAGTTGCCAACCGCATGTATTAGAATTACCACATACTACTAATTTCTCTATAACTAACGAAACTCCATGAAAGTCAGCTTTTGTAACCCTAGTTTCTGATCACTCCTCGTACATCTAACATAATATTAAATAAAATACATACAGATTGTTTATACAATGAGATAGTTATACTGTGATATTGCACTAATTAATCTAATACATACATGATTATAAATATGATAACAGTGCAGCAGAAAATGCTGTTTTATCCAGTAAACTACGATTAATTGACGATAAGCTTTCAAATTGTTTATAATACGGTCACATAACAAGGAAGACTGAATATATCATTTCTGGGGTGAATTGGTCGCATGTATTTCATATTTTACAAGTATGCCGTTGGATTAATAATTTTAAAAAATCTTATGTATTACACTCGATATCTTTCTCTACTCTTGAACAAACTATTCTTACAAACGCTTATTCTCCATCTACTTTATATTAATTCAGACAAGCCTTTGAAGAAACCTTATTGCTAACTTTTTTGTACGTGCAAGGGGAATATGGTAGGCTTGAAGCGATAGTCAAATCATTTAAGAGCTGGTGGCTATGTGGAGCATTACATTCTCTTTGCAAAAAAGAGGAAAAAATGAACGAATAAAGAATTTTAATTTAAGAAAGAGCACAAGTATTGGACAATTAAAACAAATAACAAGGGATATCTCGGAAATGGTTCATTCTACAAAAACTGTATATTACATAAGCTGTGTGTTTTAACGGGATCGACATTATTTGTGTAGTAACATTTTGTCTGTCTCTTACGGTTTACCAGTTATGCAAAAGTCATTCAGAATGAAGAGAATTTTGGGAGACATTACAGAAAATTAAAGTTATACATTTTATTTATCATTACAATATTATAAATATATGAGGTTTTAATCAAAATCAATAGAGCCATTGTTGAGAAAATCAAAGCTTTCGAAAAAATGAACCATGAAAATGGTAGGCTGTGATGGGGGGATTTTCTTTAAAATCTTCGTGTCGCATCTTTGAAGGACACTGAACCCAAATATGCACTTTGGTATTTATCGGACTTTTCGTTTTTGCGTTATGCTGTATATACAGACACATTCAAACACACCTTTTTCTAAAAACTCTTTTTTTTATTCAGGGAGCCTCAAAGCAGATATTTCTACTGAAATCTCAACATCGAATCTTTGGGTTGAATGTAATATTTTCCCTGCTTAGTATACGTAGTAGAGAAACTAAAAGGATAGATCAGATTGAAAAATTCATCTTCCGGCTGTCGTCTGGTGCTGTAACCAACTGAGATTGTATATCGACATGACACTAAATTTCCCAACTGACTCGCATACTAAGTTGCCATTGGGGCATATCAGCTAAAAACAATTTGAGATCCCTTTGTGGTTTACCGGAAAAACTGAAAGGTATCCAAGAGATCCATGGTTCAAATCCCAGGCTTGACACTTAATTTTGAAGTCTGATTCTACCTTTCCAGGCTTGTCCCACACTCGGATTGTGTGAAATAACGATTAATTACCACTCATCTAAAAACGTTTATTACAGCGTGAGAGGCTCGTATTCGGTAAGTCAGGGTTTCGATTCCTGTTGGACCGGCCACACTGACCTTCGGATTTTTCTCTAGTAGTAACGCGGTGAATTTTCCTCTCTCCCTTTTCATGTCATTTAATTTTCTTGTCATACCCCTGGTTGGAGGCGTATTGAGGCGTGTAGATGTGGAATTTGCTTTGGGCAACTGTCTGTGTAGGCGTCTCTGTGTGAGGAACATACAGGTGACGTTTCCTCGGCGGGGGGTGGGGATGAATGCGACTTCTTCAGCTGCCGTAGTGCGGTGCTGCGGACATCTAGCAGCACTCATGGTACTTCTGATGTCACTAGAAGCATATCGGGTTGGACATCTGAGCCCCCCCTTCGAAAAAGTATTCGGATTGGTTTGGAATCGGAGGGTAGTGGTTATGACATGCCTCAAAGCCCTCTGCTACCAGCCTGGAGAGCTATGAGGTGGTGTGCTGGAACGCTGTCGGACCTATCCTAGGTTTTTCAGTATTCCTCCACTTTGTTTCTCCTAATGTGTGGGCCTTTTTAAGAAGCTTTGTGTTAGCCCAATGGAAAAACCCATGGAGGGAAAACCGGTTGTCGCCTTACCTGAACTGAAATACCAAGTTTGCTACTTATCGGACATTTTGAGTTAAGCTGTTCACAAACACACACACACACACTTATATAGGGATCTTTTCCTAAAAATTATCTTTTCTGTGTATTCAGGAAGTTCCAAAATATGTATTTCCGTTGGAATTTCGCCATAAAATTTTGGGGTGGAATGCAAAAACTTCTCTAGAAATTAAAATCTTAACAACGGTTTGACACAGCTCGTTAGCATTTTTAATACGCTCTAATTCTGAGTATGTGGTTAAAAGTCACAGCAACTGAAAAAAATAGGATTTTTGGAATTTCATGAATATATTGCCTTAAGCTAAATCTCAGGGATATAACACAGAAGCAAGTTTTTGAAGTTATAGCACAGTTCATGTACTAAAAGCCTAACCACAATTTTATAACATTTATGTTGATAGTCCCTAGTAACGTGTGTGACTCACCTTCGAGAAGTCCCGGATCGAATCACGGCAAACGTCCACTCTGACCCATGCCCTTTTCGTGGTTTCCCCGGGTCGGGAGGCTAGGGTGATTCATCTTCTAGCATGACTCTTGTGCCCCCCTATTTCGTGTACTCATCATCTTCCATGTTATAGGACTGTAGGACCAGGCGACGGTGTTTGCCGGGTTGCAGCTGGATGCTGTCTATGAGATCATTGGAAGTTTCATCCTGTCGTTTGTTGGAAGCTCGGGAATCGGGGCCCAATAGTCGTCTGTGATCGCACCCAGCATCATCTGGATCTGGTTGCCCTTCGAGTCTATCCCTTCATCCCTCCGTCCCGGGGGTCATAGTAGAAGTACAAGGGCCCGGCTAGGCAGTGTGTAGTCCTCTGATCCGGTTTGGTGGGCTCCCTCCATCTGTATCCTTACCTTTATAATTGATAAAGATCCACAGCGCTTCAAGGATCAAAGCGAGTGAATAATCCTATAGTGACTAATAAGATAGGAGGAGACATCTAACTTCTCGACACCAATGGTTATTTGTGCGTATACCCCGGGAGGAACGTAAGAGGTGAGGGAACCGAGGGACGTATGTTACTCTGCGCGTCTCTCCAAACACTTCCAGGCTTGACCACCCGGCCATGGAAGGGCCGCTCTCAGAGTCCCTCTAGTGGTACCGGGGAAACACGACGACCCAACAGTGGAGGCTCGACAGTCTTCTCTCTAACAGGAACGAGAATAAATTCCAAATTCTGACAGATGACGCAAGCCTTGCGTCATCTATTGGCACCGACTGAACCACAGCCCCGAAGTCAAACTGAAAAGTATAAGGGAAATGAGGAAGACAGGAACTCTTATGGTGGAATACACCACTCCGGCATTCGCATTTGCCAACCAGGGAAAACCATGAAAAACCCATGGTCAGAAAGGGCGGCACCACCATAACACAGTCGCCCTCCGTGGTGTACTGGTTACCATGCTAGCCTCTAGCTTCCGAGATCACGAGTTAAAATCCAGCGGAGGCGATGGATTTTTTTCGGGCGTAAAATCCTTAGCATGGATTTCTTCGAAAGGGAAGTTAAGTCGGTAGTCCCGAGTCGTAGATTTACGGCACGGAAAAGAACCTCAAGCTTGATAAAGAGGCCTCTGTGTAAAATTGCCGAGCTTTCACGCCCAATATAGAATGGGACCCTCAGAACCATAGTATTTAAAGAGCGTCAGTAATTAAAAAATAAATAAACCCTTAACGCAGCAAAAGCACGGGTTTGAATTTTACGCCGGAAGTAATATTTTAACAGATGGGCATGGGAATGGATATCTCTTCATAAAATAACATTGTGTGTATAAGTTAGAAAAAGCGTAAACTTTATTTGTAGAGCTTAAATCCGGTTTTTTTAGGGGCGCTGGATTATTTTAATGGAGGAAGTGTAAGTAAACATAAACAAAAGACGATTTTAATTTGCGTTTTAATGATTTTTGGCAAGTTTTTCTATGATTCCGTACCAGTCACGGGTATTTAATCGGTTGGAAATAATTAAAACTAATATTTTCTGTTTTCCGCTCAGTGCATTTGAAAAAAAATTGATGTTTCTTTCACATGAGCTTCTCTGCTCACTCTACTACAAACTATTCTTACAAACAGTGCCAGCTATTTCTGTTTAAAACATATAAACCCTGTGCTCACGTTCACACACCTTATTATTGCTATAACAATGATAAAGTAGCCTAAGTGATAGTCAGGCTTAGAAATTTCATGCTCTTTGCATGAAGCTGATGAATCTGAAAAATCTGATGTGTTACATTTGCATGGCCATCTGTACACTCTATCATTTATTTATCGGCATAAAACTATTTTTACGAATACTTGTTACTCTCACTACTACATATAGTAAGTAAGGGAAGCATTACATTCCAACCAAAAATTCAATACCGAACTTTCACCAGAAATACTGCTTTGGGGTGTCCTGTATCCAAATAAAGTGTTTTTGGAAACATATGCGTGTGGGTCTCTGTCTGCCTGAACAGCTTAACTCAAAAACGAAAAGGTGGATAAATATCAATCTTCGTATTGGAGTTTTAGTATCTTCCAAAGATGTTTTACGAAGATTTTCAAGAAATCCCCTCACCCCAGACTACCATTAACATTGAACATTTTTCAAACACTTTTATTTTATGAAGAATGGCTCAAACGATTTTAATTAAAATATCGTATGTTTAAGGTATTTTTATGTCATGGGAAACTTTCTGGGGCTGTCACCAAAAGACCTCCTCATTTCAAATGTCTTTCACATAACCGAAAAACCGTTAGAGTTGGACAACATTTATCTACACAAAAATGTAGAACGCGTAAAAACGAACAATTAAGGTCATACACATATTTTTTTTCGAGATCTTCCTTGTTACTTGTTTGAATTTTCCATTACTTATGGGAATTCGTTATTCCTTTTTTGTGTCCTGGACATGCAAAGAGTAAAATGCTCCACATAGCAACCAGCTCTTAAAACATTTGACTATCGCTTAAAGCCTACCATATTCCCCTTGCACCTACAAGAAAATTAGCAATAGGATAAAAGTGTTTATCTGGATTAACATGAAGGGATGGAAAATAACAGTTTGTGAAAACAGTTTGTATAAGAGTAGACAAAGTCTTATGAGTGTAACACACCGTACGTTTTTCTACCTACTTAATTTTAATCGAGAGAAGCCTTTGAAGATATAGCTATATTACATATTTCGTTAGGATACAAAGAAAACAGCCATAGTCAAATGTCTAGAAGAACTGGATGCTATATGCTGCCTTAAAATTGCATACTGTTTCCATGCAATCGCGAGAAACAACGAATGTTGAAAGCACTTTAAAAGAATGACCAAGGATTGAAGAATTATTGAGGAATGTATGGAGGAATGTAAATGTCATTAGTTTACTGAGAGGACGCTGTGGTGGTTATTTTAGGGTCAGTTTAAATTGACTCTAATTGTAGGTCCATCATAACTTCCTCCAGACCGAATACGACTAATGGCTTTTATTATTATTCCCGCCATTAAAGCACCTTTTATTAGACAAATCTTCTTCCAAACCTTAGTTTTGGAGATATTGCAGAATTTAACCTTAAATGGTCCACTCTGTAAAACGGAGGAGGACATCTTGCGCACTGCGGTCCAGACACCACCTCCTGGAGAAAGGGATGGAGTGAAGGCACCACAAGAGGTTACAGGTTGCAGGCAGACATACCACAGAGACGCGCGGAAGTCCTTTATAGTTTCAGGCTCGAAAATCGCTTCCATTGATGGAGGTCCCTAGAGAGGGCGATGAACGACCGTCGACCAAGTAGCCCTCTAGTGTCACGGGACTATTTTTTCCTTTGAATAAGCATCTACACCATCTGTTCGGCATTGCCATACACCACGAAACCTAGAAGCACAGCTGAAACATGAGAAGGAAAAGTAATAAAAGAGAAATGATGGAAAGGAATTCGTGATAGATGAGAAACTACCTCAGCATTCGCCTATCGACCAGGGAAAACTACGAAAAACCAAAGGTCAGAATGGGCAATTGACGTAATTGAACCCGGAACCTCACGAATGCAAGGTTTGTACATACCTATTAGCTACAAACAATATACTGGCAACAGAGAAATAATACGATTATTAACCATTTTCTGGAAAATATTCAAAATGTCTTTGTATAACCCGCCACCGCAGTAATAGTTATTCTGGTCCAAAGTTAGGCAGCATTAGATGCGTTAAAAGATAGAGGTGGAGAAATTAACGCTCTTTGTTTCCCAAAGATTCCTTTCAATTCTTCGATAGCTGTATTTTATGTTACGAGTCCACAAGATGTAATACAATCTTCGTGTTCACATTGTTTGAAGATTTCTGATCATGTTGCAGCACAACTCCAATTTTACTTTTATTTTTGAGTCTAGCTGCTTTTTTGTTTCCTAGAAGAACGTTTTGAAGAAGACTTGTTTGGAGCGCGCAACAGCTGGTGAAGTAGCACAGATGAACGAAGTCTTCTATCTCTATTTTTTCTGTCTTTATGAGCCAGTCTGGGAAACATTGGATTTTTCCTGGTAAATTTTATTGGCTGGATAAGGAAGCAGCAGCCAAGTAAGTAAAGGATACAGAATAAAAAGAAAAGTGCTGGATGTATTACAACTGAATTTACTGACCCTTGTAGTAGGTGGTTTGTTACGTTATTTGCATCACGCTTTGGCGTCAATTTGATGGTATATTATTGTATGAGTTGTATTATATTTCAACTGTTGGGGAAACGAACTTGTAGTAGTTGAAACCGCACGTATAGTAAACAGTTTCCGGTAGCCTTCACCCCAAATGTATTTTTTACCGTTTCTTTAAATATTATATCTTTATGTTTGCCTCGGCTTCGTCGGTATTATTGTTAGAGACATGGATGTCTTGGCAGGGTTGTGGTGCGACTTAAGAATGTAGGCTTACACAGATTATAATATTACTTCACTCCTTTTTATTAATGCTTGATATTATTTAAATAACACTTCACTGACATTCACTGAGAGCTGTGAAATTATTTTATACGTTACTTGCACTTTTTAACATGTAAACTTATTTTTCGTCTCAAACGAATACGTATTAAATCTCTCGAGGACGCACCTCGCATCCGGTTAGGAACAATGTCTGCGGGCAACTGAACTGATTTCAATCGCTTAAACTTGTAAATTTCTGTATTTCATGTCTCTGATTGATTATTCCTAATCCAATAGAACACCTTCATTTAACTAAAGATTTTTCTGGTTGTTGATTGACTATTTTTATAAACTGTCACTAAAATTACATTATTGCTTCCAGGAATCACAAGTAACATTTTTAAACTCTCAAAATCATTATTGCCTCATTGTTATCTCATTTTTACCTCATTGTTAGCAACTTTTGACCTATTATTCTCATAGATCCTACATTATTAAATTACGCAATATATTCACATAACATTGTTACACATGTTCACCATAATATAAATATATACAGTGACTGTAATATACACTTTGTATGTATTGTTACATATACATATTGCTTTAAGGCGGGCTGTTATTGAATTTATATATTATATAATTTGACTGAAATCATTTAAGTGTTAAAAACACTGCCTCATCCTTTTCACCCAGAATGTAACACTGGTTTTTCGTTTAGTATTCCTGAATGATGGTTCTGAGTGATTATGGAGAAGCATTATATGTTTTGGAAGTGATTTGATATTATTGCAATTCCTAAGTAACACTGACTTTCAATTTCAGAACTTAATCTCTTGTATTTCCATACTACTATGTTTTTCCTTTACACTGCTGTCGCCGCAACTCGGAAACCCACCGAAACAGTTATACTATCCGCGCAACCGCCTCACGTTCTGATATATATTGTTTCAATTACAATAATAATCAGCACATATCCTATCATAGGAAATCTCGAAATGTTGTCCTATTCTATCCACATAAATCTCAGAAAATTTTCATTCAGCCTGGAGATTTTAATTCCAAAACTGAGTGAATTTCTCGCCTGCTATTTTATAATGTACGGGATTTGTTGCACAGACCTTATTTTTTCAAGTTAACCCATAGATAAGAACCACATACAGTTAAATCATGGAAACATAAGGACCATAATACTTTACTGATTATCGTAACTTCAAAAATCAGCTCTATGTGCGGTAGCAAAGCCTTGTTGGAAAAATCCAGACGTCCAGCGTCGGTCAGCTGTTTAAAACTCTGATGTGTTACACTAACATGCTTTCTCTACTCTTGTACAAACTATTTTTACAAACTCTTATTGTCCATTTATTTCATATTGATCGAGATAAGCATTTGCAGAAACGATTTTTTTGACATGCAAAGAGACTTAAATTTTACACATAGCGACCAGTTCTAAAAATATTTGACTATCGCTTAAGGTCCACTATGTTCCCCTTGTTTTGAATTTGCAAGGGCAATATAGAAATACACTAGCCTTTAAGCATAGACATATCTCTTAATAGCTGGCTGTTATGTGCAGCACCATTCTCTTTGCCACAAAATAATACTCCTTGTATACCCAAGAGAAAAAATGAATAACGAATTCCCATTTGAGAAAATAAGTACTGAAAAATTTAAGGGAATAACGAGCAATATCTCGAAAATGGCTCACTAAAGAAAAAAGATGTATATGACATAAATTGTATATTTTAACGCGATCTACATTTTTTGTGTTTGTAAAATTTTGTCTATCTCTTATGGTTTACCAGTTATGCAAAGATCGTTCACAATGAAGAATACTTTTGGAGACATTCCCAGAAAATTCAAGATATACATTTTATTTTTATAAAAATATCTTAAACACATGATATTTTAATCAAAATCGTTAGAGCCATTTCTGAGAAAATTAAGATTTTCGAAAAATGTTCCTTGTAAAGGGTAATTTGGGGTGGGGGGATTTTCTTGAAAACCTTCTTGTCGCATCTCTGGAGGATGATGAACTAAATACAAAGTTTGGTTTTTATCCGACTGTTCGTTTCTGAGTTATGAGGTTCACAGACACACACACGGACATGTTTCCAAAAATGCATTTTTTGGATTCAGGGGTTCTCAAAACATATGTTTCCGGTGAAATCTCGGTATCGAATTTTTGGGTGGAATACAATACTTCCCTTACTTACTATACGTAGTAGAGAAACTAAAAAGTAGTGTGGCTCATTCTTGTGATATTTGATGTATTGCTTGTTCAGAAAATAAAGGCTCTATTTCACTGTATACATTTACTGTATACCTATTTCGCGTCATGCAAGTGATCCAATATCTGTTATTTTGCGACAAAATAGCCATATAAATTGAGTCATGCTGTGTCAGAGAAGAATAGCGTGGGCCATTTACTATTACTTCGGAAAAGCGAGTTACAGAGATTTACTTGACTCTGATGATAGCAAGAAGAATAAGGTACGCAAGAAATCCCATACATAGCAAGAACTAAAATAAAACACCAGACAAGAAATTCATTCAATTTCGGATATTGATCTCTCGAGTGTGAATGGAAATTTTCTGAGAGGATGCCATAAATGTGTGGATATAGAAGGACATTTCCGGTAGCTCTTATGATAAGAAATGTGCTTATTATCATTGTAATTTTAACTGTAGCGATAGTTCTGAGGTTACGGTGGCATTATAACTGTTTCGGCAGCAGTATGAGCTACGATGGCCGGCACGCGAACCACCGTGTGCTGACCACAGTATGAAGGAAAAACACTCTGTATTAAAGGAGAAAAACTCTACATTACTTAAAGTCTTGTTTTACAAAGAGTAGCACAACAATTGCGCGTTGTATGTGAACAAATACAAAGTTTTGCTCTAATAAGCAGTAGGTTTCTGCCAAAATTTATTTTCATATATAGCAAGCAATTATTCAAATTGATCTAATAAGCATTCTGACCAAATTTATCTGGAGTTTCTTCTTTTAAGAAAGCCAAAAATATGTTTTAGTTTCTCTACCGAAAACATATAAAGCAAAGATTATATTCAAGAATTTCACGTTTGGAGGACCACTTTTTTTTAGAAAAAGTCATCACTCGCGCGGATGTGTGTATATGTGCGACCATCATAGCTCTAAACCCTCATGTGTTACACTTACATGACATTCTCTACAGTCTATAGTTTATCTTACGAAAGTTTTTTTTCTGCCTAATTCATTTTAATCGAAATAAACCGCTGCAAAAATAGCTACATTGCACTTTTCGTTATAAATGCGAAAGAATTAGGGACAGTCAATTAGACGCTATATGCTGGCTTTAAACTATTTCCAATAGTCGCGAGAAAAAAATGAATGTAGACAGGACTAAAGTAATGGCAACGTATTGAACTACTTATTGCACAAAAAGGTTATTTAAATACATAAAGTGTTTTGAAGAAACCTAGATTTTTGTATAGTACGTTTTTGCCTATCGCTTAACGTTGACCAAGACCAAGAAGACCAACGTAGTACAAGGTTCTACAAAATTTTTCCGAATGAAGAGGACTATACAGACCATTCTCAGAAAATTCAAGATATACATCATATTTAACATTTAATATCTTTAATATATGGTATTTTAATCAAAATCGTTATAGCTGTTTTTATAAAATCAAATGTAAGCATAGTTCGGAGTGAGGGGATGTTCTTGAAAACGTTCGTGTCGCATCCTTCGAAGATACTGAACTCAAATACCAAGTTTGGTACTTATCCTACTTTTCGTTTTTGAGTTATGCTGTTCACACATATACACACGCACGAACCTTTTCCTAAAACTGGATTCAGGGGCTTCAAAGCATGTATTACCTATGAAATATCGATATCTAAGTTATGGGTGGAATGCAATGTCTTTTCTGCCTAGTATGTAAGTATTGAAGAAACTAAAACTGTGTATTGGTTCATTTGCAAATAGAGCTGGAAATTTTAGGTGATGCACCCCCCTTTTTACTTTCTCTACTACGTATAGTAAGTAGGGGAAGTATTGTATTCCACCCAAAAATTCGATACCGAGATTTCTCCAGAAATACATGTTTTGAGACCCCCTGAATCCAAAAAGGAACCATTTTTGGAAACATTCCGTGTGTGTGTGTCTGTGTGTCTGTGTACGTGTCTGTGAACAGCATAACTCAGAAACGAACAGCCGGATAAACACCAAACTAGGTATTTAGGTTCAGTATCTTCCAGACATGCGACACAAAGGTTTTCAAGAAAATCCTCCACCCCCCAGATTACCCTTTACGTGGAAAATTTTTCGAAAATTTTAATTTTCGCAAAAATGGCTCTAACGATTTTGATTAAAATATCATATGTTTAACACATTTTCCTGACAAATGAAATGTATATCTCGAATTCTCTGGGAATGTCTCCAAAAAGTATTCTTCATTGTGAACGACTTTTGCATATCTGGTAAACCATAAGAGGTAGACAAACGTTTACTACACAAAAAATGTAGATCGCGTTAAAATACACAATTTATGTCATATGCATTTTTTTCCTGAGTGACTTATTTTCGAGATATTGCTTGTTATTCCCTTAAATTTTCAAATACTTTTTTAAATGGGAATTCGCTATTCATTTGTTTCTGTCCTGGTGATGCAAAGAGAATGGAATACTCCACATAACAGCCAGCTCTTAAAATATTTGACTATTGCTTAAAGCCTACAAATTCCCCTTGCATCTACAAGAAAATTAGTAATAAGATTAACATCTCGATTAACATGAAGCATATGGAGAATAAGCGTTTGCAAAAATAGCTTTTACAAGAGTAAATAAAGTCTTGTGAGTGTAACACATCAGATTTTTTTTTTTTGCTATTAAAATGTCCAGCTTTATTTTTCTTGCAAAGAATACGTGAAATAGTCACTCATAGCTGTGTTTGAGTTGCACATTTTTGCACACTTTCTTTTATTTTCAGCGTCCTTTTGCACTTATTCTCCGTCGTTTCGCTCCTTTTCAATATGTTTTCCATAAAAACTAAAATTAATGCATAAATGAATAGACAAACCTTCTGCTTTGTGAATGTTTTATTAGACTTTACAGATGCCATATTGGTGTCACATTAATTCCGCTTCAGTGCATTCCTGCGAGGTAAAAGCTCCTAAATTAGTTTACAGGTGTTTTGCTTTCTCTACCACCCACAGGGAAGGTAGAGAGGTATTGCATTCCAGGCAGAATTTACATTCCGATATATAACCTTTCTTAAAAAAAACAGTTTTAGAAAAAAAACGTCCGTGTGCGCGTACGTATTTGTGAACAGCACAACTTAAAAACTAGAAGTCGGTTGTCGGATAAACACCAAAATTGGTATTTTGGTTCCATAATTTATAAAGTAGCGGCCCAAAGGTTTTCAAGAAAATCCCACACCCCAAACTTTCCTTTACATGGAAAATGTATTGAAACATTTTATTTTTTAAAAAATCGCTGTAAGGATTTTGATTAAGCTCTCATATATTAGTGATATTTACATGAGAAATAAAATGTATATCTTGAATTTCCTGGGAATAGACTTTGAAGTCCTCTTCATTAGAAGGGATTTTGTGTAATCTTGTAAAAGAAATAAACGTTAAGCAATAGACGAAAATGTACTACACAAGAAATGTAAATCTCTTTAAAATGCATAGTTTATTTCAAATAACGTTTTTGTGGCATAAGCTGTTTCCAAGATATCCTTTATTAATGGATAAAATTGTTTATTGCTTGATCATTCTTTAAAGTCCTTTCAACCTTCAGTTGTTTCTCGCGATTGCATGGAAACAGTATGGAATTTTAACACCGGCTTATAGCGTCCAGTTCTTAAGCATTTGACAATCGGTGATCATTTGTATCGATAACGAAATGTGTAATGTAGCTATTTCTACAAAAGGTTTATTTGAATTAAGGGGATCAAACTATGAACAGTGACATACTCTTGAAAATACTAATTTTTGGGTTTTTGCACATTAATAAATTTTGATCCTTGTGGATTAATGTGCCGAAATTATTTTCAACTAGTTGTACTTTTAAAAGCTTATCCTTTGACCGTTTAATGGAGGTTTTAATGGTAACAGGTGACAAGGCGTATTTCTCTAAATGCATTTTTCCAGCGCATGTAAACGTAAAAATTCGGAATTAATTGTTCTTCCGCAGAAGTCTTGTGTTGGACAGGGCTGGTAAGGTAGAACATGACGACTGAAAAAAAAATTCAAATCCAAAGCCGGAATTTGAACCACGGAACTCCTTGAGCACCGTAACTCAAATCCCAACTATGACATTGAATTTTTCAGTAGTCTGATTCTACAGTTCAAAATGTCCTTGCTGTGTACGTTTCATCCCATCAGTTTGATTTTTGCACTAGAGAATTTAATATCGTAATAAATAAAATTTTTGGATTTAATTTTCCAAGTAAGTAAAATTTAGAGATGGGACCTAGATACCACCAAAGGAATCGAAACTTTACGTTATTGCCTCGCACGTGCCGCCAAAGAGTTGCTGGACTATAGTTCTCGATAGACCTTGACTGCGTTTCCTGTGGATGATGAATACAGCTTTGTGTCGAAATGAAAACATGCAAAGGCATGGGGGAAGGTGTAGAGCTACTCTGTAACATGCAGCGTTAACTGAGTTGTGAATGAAGCTGAATTAACTCACGCACTAAATAACGTTTCTGCAAGAGCCTGGCTTGGTGACTCACAGCTATGTGATTTACCTACTCCGGTGACACAAATGTGTTACTTCAGCAGAAACAAATCAGAATTAAGCCGTGGGATAATACAGTGCATGGAAATATTTGTTCTTTCCTTCCATCTGTTAGTTTGTGTTTACGTACGTCAAATTTTGTTTACGAATTTAGCTTACAGGTATAAAGTGCAACTAATTTCCATATTATGCATAAAAAGTCCTTGGAAAGAAGGTTTTTTGCACAAAATATACTTACATAAAAAGGAAAGGAAAGAAATTATTATTATTATTATTATTATTATTATGTTGCTGCCAATCAGAATTAACATACAATACAAAATTGCTTACATACGTTTATACACTACAAATAAGAGTATAATTATGTGAACAAGCTATCACCTTTACGGTTTTCTGTAAAGTGAGTATCGGATATCCAGAAGTAGTGGTATCATTATTAGAATTAATTATTAAGAATGAAAAAGGTATGAACGAGTAATTTATCACACGCTTTTCTGCAGTAATACTTATTTAATTTGAAACTCATCCGATAAATTTTAAAGTGACATTCTTGGAATGTAAATATGAAATTCCGTTACAGAATTTTAAAAACTAAGCCTTTAGAACTTTTTTTGTTTATTAGAGTGGTTAATTCTTTTTCTCTAAGGTTTTATGCATTTTTCTGAAAATTTCTGAATTAATTATACATATCTAAGTGATATGTGGTAAAAATTAACGTAAATGCTTAAAAAACGTTAAATTTCAAATTTTCATAGGGTGTTTTCCTTAAAATGCAGTAGACAGAAAAATAAGCTGTAATAAGATTATTTTGTATACCCAATAATAGGGGACAGAGGGTAGAGAAAGTCATGGAAATGTAACACATTAGATTTTTTTACGCATAAAGGAATTTTCCGTCACCATTTGTGATGCAATCGCTTTGATTGTTTTTGTAATGAATATTTACATTCTAAATTTGCACCTTTTCCAAGTAAGTAAGCACTGTTTGTGCATTTTTTTGTCCAATACTTTGCACCTAAAATTTATAACTAATTCATAGGTATAGTAGATAATAAAACTCTCCTAACGCAAGGGTAGATACAATGTTCTGAAATGGTCCTATTGATGTCTCGTCACTGCATAATTTGAGAACCTCTGACTGATTGTGTATGCTGAGCTTAATGTAAGGCTGCATCAATGATGATGACAGGCCTGACTACATGACAAGCTGCATCAGCAAGCACCATGAGATAAGTGAATAAAAATGAGGCATTAATTTGTTGGTTTAAATTATTTTCAGAGAAATTAACGATAGAGTATTAAAATTTTATAACTTTCCCATTAAACCATTCGAACATTTATTGTATTACACGTTTATAGAAACCTTACTAATATGTCGTTATACAAAATAAGTCAGTTAACCGAAAATGCAGTACATGTTTTGTAGCTTCAATGGTTTATATACATTAATTTGTCACACTAAAATTGTTCAACGTGTCCTCCTTTGCTGTCTAGACTTTTTTCAAATTGTTTACACACTGTCACCACACTTCCCATTATTACCTAAAATGTTTGCAAATTATTGTTCAATCAAATTCCCTATATGCTGTAGATTTAATAATTCTTTAGGGAAAACTTTGTCTATCTATATCCCCCATATTGAAAACTTATGGTGTGAGGTCGAGTGATCTTGCAGGCCAATCGATTTTACCCCATCCACCTATCCACTCTTGAAAAGTGACATCCAATAATGCAAGGACGTGTAATCCGTAGTGCGTTGGAGCACCATATTGCTGCAAAATAAATAAGTTCCGTACAGCTTTAAGTACTTCTCAACATTTCAAGATACCTTTCCGCAGTCACAGTACTATCGAAAAAGTCTGATGTGTTACACTCACATGACTTTCTCTACTCTTGTATAAACTATTTTTACAAACGCTTACTCTTCACCTATTGCATATTAATCGAGATAAAAATTTGCAGGAACGATTTTTTGACATGCAAAGAGGATTACATTTTACATATAGCAACCAGTTCTAAAAATATTAGACTATCGCTTAAGGCGTACTATGTTCCCCTTGTTTTGTATTTGCAAGGGCAATATAGAACTACAGTAGCCTTTAAGCATAGCCATATCTCTTAATAGCTGGTTGCTGTGTGCAGCACCGTTCCCTTTGCCACGGATTACTGCTCTTTGCATATCCAAGACAACAAAATGAATCACGAATTCCCATTTGAAAAAATAAGTATTGAAAAAATTTAAGGAATAAAAGCAATAACTCGAAAATGGTTCACACAACAACAAAAATGTACATGACATAAATTGTGTATTTTAACGCGATCTACATTTTTGTGTAGTGAAATTTTGTTTATATCTTATGGTTTACCAGTTATACAAAAGTCGTTCACAATGAAAAATACTTTTGGAGACATTCCCAGAAAATTAACATATACATTTTATTTGTCATGAAAATATCTTAAACTACTATACTTTAATCAAAATCGTTAGAGCCATTTTTGAGAAAATTAAAATTGTCGAAAAATGTTCCATGTAAAGGGTAATCTGGGGTGGGGGGAATTTCTTGAAAACCTTTGTATCGCATCTCTGGAAGATACTGAACCGAAATAACAAGTTTGATGTTTATCCGACTGTTCGTTTCTGAGTTATGCTGTACACAGACACACACAGACACACACACGGACATGTTTCCAAAAATGTTTTTTTTTGGATTCAGGGGGCCTCAAAACATATTATATTTCCGGTGAAATCTCGATACCGAATTTTTGGATAGAATACAATGCTTCCCCTACTTAGTATACGCAGTAGAGAAAGTAAAAATAAGGGCCTATTACTTCTTTGTTGCATATACCAGCCCAAACCAGGAATATTTAGCTCCTGTTCAAGTTAATAGTGTTTTTTTATAAGACCAATACATACAAATGTTTTTGTTAGGTATTCCATTTAGCTCAAAACTCTCTTTATCAAACCAAAGATTGTTTTGTAAAGGTCAGTATCACCTTCACTGTGGATCACATAAACACACACACACACACACACACACACACACACACACACACACACACACACACACACACACACACACACTTGGTCTCCGTGGTTTAATCTTTTCATGCTAGCCTCTAGTTCAAACCCTGCGGAGAGCGATAGATGTTTTCGGGTGAAAAAATATTTTGCATAGCTTCCTTTGGAAGAGAAGTAAAGCCGGTGATCCCGTGTCGTAGATTTACGGTAGATAAAAGAATCTCAAGCCTAATAAAGAGGCCTCTGAGCATACTTTCCGGTCTTTTCTGCCCAATACGGAATGGGGCACTAGGAATCATAGTAGTGAAAGGACGTTCATAAATGAAACTCAAATTTTATTTCAAAACATACCACACAGAATTCATTTTTTCGATCAGGATCATCTTGTTTAGGGCGTGTAGGCTTATAAGGCTTCAGATGTAATGTTCTTAACATTCTCCTTAAACCTTTGTCATAGGAGTGTAGTTCCTTAGAAGTTTTTCTTCAGATTTGTTGGTTGATTGAGGGAATGCCTATGAAACGAGCTGCAGATTTTCTTCAGTACTTACTAATTTTGGACGGCCACTGCGTAGTAAGTTAACTATTGAATCTGTCACCTCGAACTTTCGATTTAATTTGTAGTAAGCTTGCATGGTGGCTATGTATGCGGGAACTTTTAAACAAAAATCGGCTTACATCTTCATAACTTTGATCAAATTCTCACCACATCTAAACCAACACGCGCTTTGCTGTAGACAATTTTCTATTCATAATAAACACTTCACGCTAACAATGAATGCACAAATGAGGCCAAGACTCGGATTGTCACTTGTTAGTAACAGACCAGTTCTGCCATCACTCATTAAGGAAATTTCACTGCGCATAGGTTTCACAATTCTTCAATGTGGGGAATATTATTTATTTAATTAGCTAAAATGTGACCACTCACAGAAAATACACAGCAGACATATGCCGCATCCGGTATATTATACTAGCTGGCTGGACGACGCTGCATGGGTAGGTTTTAACCTCGGACTGGACTAGACTGGACGTGAACGGAGGAGACACCTAGCACTGTGACCCTTAAGGGATCTAATGTACGTACACCTCCGGTAGGAACGGATGAAGTGAGGAAACAGCAGGAAACCCACACGTTGCAAAGAAGAGCCTGTTCCCTAACAATTCCAGGTTTGACCACCCGGCCAGGGAGAACCGCTCGGTGACGTCCCTCTACTGAAACCGGGAAAAGATTTTCAAAGTGCAAGACTGCGTCTTCTGACCGACACGACCGAACCACATCTCCGAAGTCAATGTGAAACATGAAAGGGAAATGGAATAAGAGGAAATGAAGATAGGGGAGAGTTTCTTATAGAATCCACCACTCTGTATTCCTTTTAACAACCCGGGATCTACGGAATGCAAGCTTGGCACGTTAACCTCGAATGACCGATTAATTATTTAATTTACCTCACATAGTCTTTATGAAATTGATTTAGCACAATGATCTAGAATATTTTTGTGGAGAATTCTCCCCTTTACCCTTTATAACTATATTTTCATACAACCCAGGCTATCCTAATAACGGACTAAAAATTCGCCGATATTAACATAAAGGGTAGGGGAACATCGGCGGAGCGTCTGAGAACCTTAACACTCCCTCTCACTGCCTTCCAAGTTGTGGAACTACTCCATAACCTATACTCTTTGGCGGTGAAACAATCATAGGTTGGAATGCTCAAGTAATTTGTAAGATGATTGCAGTAGGTGAAATTTGAAACCTTTGCACCTTCTCTTTGGCCCCGTATTATTTACAAACATAAAATGCATAGAGGTTTCACATAATACATAACACTTGATATATACAACCAAATGGAAATAAAGCTGGTGAATATGTAGATTCCATACTCTCAGACCAGCAACTCTTTGTAAACCGGTATAGTACGTAACTATCGATAAAAACAAACTTCTCATTTGTTAATTATGAAACATCGATTCACTGATTTCGAATGCTGGGAAGCACAACGTTTACAGGTTATAAGATTATACAAAATAATTTCCGAATAAAGAGGACTTCCTAGGAAATTCCCAGAAAATTCAAGATATAATTATATATGTTATGTAAATATATTTAATATATGGTATTTTATTCAAAATCGTTTAGAGCTATTTTTTAAAAAATCAAAACTTTCGAAAAAATGTTCCATGTAAAGGACGGTTGGGGTAGTGGGATTTCCTTGTAAAACTTATGTCGCACTCTTTGAACATAATGATCTAAATACCAACCTTTGGTTCACAGACAGACCCACAGATGGACATGTTCCCCAAAATGCTTTATTTGGATTCAGGGCAAAATATGTATTTCCGGTGAAATCTTGGGATCGAATTTTTGGGTGGAATGCAATACTTCCTCTACTTACTATAATGCGTAGAGTAAGTAAAATGAAGAAAAAAACAGAAAACAAATTTTAAAGATAGCTTTGAAGTTGAAAATGGCTGCTTGTCAAAGTACACGGGGATCTTTAACAGGTCACGTGAAGCCATTTCTACTTATCACTTAGATATAATAAATACAGATTATGATTAGATATAGAGGATGGAAAAATAATTGTAAGCGCAAAACAAAGGAATAGATTTTTAATGCATTTTGGTCAGTTTTCAACTATGTGTGTGCAATTCTATTAACTTTCAGGCAGCAATAAGGAGCATTAATTAGAAAAAATGTGACTTTGTCCAGTTTTCAGGTGTCATTTCTTTAATTATTACTGTGACTGTTTTGATTGGTTCAACTTAAACTGGAACTTCACTAATGTGAATCAGTTCAACTTGCTCGTCTTTTCATTTCTTCGTGACTTATCCTCTCCTTCAGGACCGTTCACTTCTGGCGAGTCGAACACAAGTCTTCTTCAATCTCTCCTGCAGCAGCACTCACTGCGCGTCAACTCGCTCGGAGACCGGAACCCCTCGTCGCACCGGAAACTCCCCCGCCAAATCGCTCACTCACTAACTCAACTCGCGAGAACGTTCGCTTATATAGGCAACGGAATGTTCCACAGTGTGTTCTAGAACTATCTTGACTCACGTTCTGAAGGAGGGAGAAAAGAAATTCCAGAAAATTCTGGTTTTCTCTCTATAATGCTCCCGGTGTTTACGTTGGAGAGCGCTGCTTATCGGTGTTTATCTCCGATTGCCTGGTACCAACCACCGGTAACCTTGGCCCATAACCGATATCTTAAAGAAAAGACAATTGCTGCTGTAAATATAGATACTTGTAACTTATGTTACTGATAGCGTTTAAATTTCTAAATTCTACTAAGCTCAGCCGATGAGGTGAAACTTTATCACTTATCAGCTGAACCAAATTATAATAGAGATTTAGTTTTCGTTGCACTATGTACCTCACTTTGAAACATTTTTGGCTAAATGTGCTTCTACTGTTATTCTTTCTGCTGCTTTCTTCACCTCCATTTCAGTTTCTTCTGAACTAATAATGTCCCTCATTCACTCCTTTGTAGGTTAGATAAATGATTAACGTTTTACATTAAATAAAGTTGCCATTGTTATGTATAGATTAAATCTACAACGAATTGCGATAAATTAGAGTATGACGATTTAAGCTGTAAACACATAATGCGAGCGCCATGAGAAATTATTTTGTAAAAAGACATAATGAAAGTAAAACTTAATCACACCTAGTCGAGTTATTGCACATGTGCAAATACAAAGCGTAATTGCTATGTGATTCGACTTCAAACCAAAGTTTATCACGCTAAAGCTTTTAGCTTGTGTGCACTCTGTTGAAATTGCATGCCATGCTGTCTAAAAGTATATATTTAAACTGAAAGTCACGATGTGTAATGTATATCATGACTTCTCCAGTTTTGCAACTGTCAGTTCAGTATTTATACCTGACTCCTCTTGTAAGAAAGCTTGCTTATATAGCCAGTGGAATCTTCCACAGAAGATTCTAGAGCTTTCTGGACACATTTACTGGAGGAGTGGGAGGAGGAGACGTTCAGAAGATTCTGGTTAAATTTCAATAGCGCTTCCCATGGTTATTTCGGCGAGAGCTTTGCTTATCTCGGTTAACTTCCAACTTAGAGACGCCGACCTCCTGATAAGATTGGGGCCAGCAGCTGCGTCTACGTATGTATCTTATCTGTGAACAGCATATCTCAAAAAAGAAAAATCGAATATATATTAAACTTAATATTTAGGTTCAATACTTTCCAAAGGTTTTCTAAGGTGGAGGGATTTTCAAGAAAATCCCTCCACCTTAGACTACCCTTTATATGGAAGATTCTTCGAATTTTCTTTAATTTTCAAAAACAATTTATTAAAATTTTATTAAAATGCCATATATTTAAGATATTTACATTGTAAATACAATGTATATCTTGAATTTTCTGGGAATAGCCTGTAAGAATATTTCATTTGGAACAAAATATGTATATATTATATAACTGGTAAACGTTAAGCCATAGACGAAAACTTAGTAAACAAAAGGTGCAGATTTCCTTATAACACACAATTTATTTGAAATACATTATTTGCAGCAACAGCCATTTCCGAGATATCCGTTATTAAATATTCGATTTGTTCAATACATCATAATTCTTTTTAAGTTCCAACGATTTTCAGTTGTTTCTCGTGATTGCATGGAAACAGTATGGAATTTTAAGGCTAGCGTATAGCGTCCAGTTCTTAAACATTTGACTATCGCTGTTCTCTTTATATTTATAACGAAATGTGTAATGTAGTTATTTCTGCAAATGTTTATTTAGATTAAACTGAAGTAGATAGAAAAATAAATACTAAGAATAGATTGTATGCATACTAATAAACGATAGTGGAGAAAGTCATGTGAGTTTGTTACATCAGATTTTTTCTGTAAAGTGGTGCAGAATTTAGAATGCAGTATGACAATTTGAGAACCATATTTAAAGTACACTTAAAATGCAAGCATAAGCCCTGCAATAATATAATATATATTGTGATTTTTTTCAGTTTTTCAACTGTAACTTCATCGTTTTTATCTAGTTCAATTTCTCTGGCGCTTCACTTAGTTCACACTGTCGCTTCACTCTAATGTGAACAATTTCAATTTCTGAGTCACTTCACTTTCTTCGTGACGTAGCGGCGTAATGTAATAAGCAAGACGTAGCCAGTTTTTCCGGAGTCGAACGCGAGACTTAACCGTTCTCTCCGCTGTAACATTCGCTGCATGTCCAGTAGTCATCAGCAGCTCGCTCGGAGAATAGCACTTCATGTCGCACCAGAAACGCGCCCACCAACTCGTTTACTCACCCACTGACCGACTCAACTGACTCTTCTCGCGAGAACGCTTGTATTATAGCCAATGGAATCTTCCACAGAACATTCTATAATTATCTGGACACACATTCTGGAGCAGGATGAGGAGCAGGGAAAGAAACTTCCAGAAGATTCTGGTTATGTGCCGATAGCGCTTCCCATGTTTACGCGGTAGCATTGCTTAACTCTGTTTACCTTCGACTTGAGGCGCTGACCTTCCGATAACCTTGGGCAATAGCCAATTAAACTCAAAATTCCAATTTATAAGCATTACTTGTAGATTAATGGAAATTTTCAACATTTAAATGTCCAACATGGAAGTTTTTGTGTGAATGCTTTAAAAATATATCTTCTTGAATTTTTTTTCTCGAGAATTCACTATCCAATATTCTTAATATAATGGTAAACAGGACATGAGCATTATAATGCTTGCAGAAAAGAGATACGTAGGAGGTTATAAGATTCTGTTTTTCCCTCATGTGAAATGCAGGAGCTCCCCAGCGGAATAATCAGATAAACCGGCTGTAGAGATCAATGTCGAGAAGCCATTAAGAATATGGCTCAACGGCAGTGGAAGAAAGCTTTGACTTATTTCCTTCGAGCCGCACTCTGCTACCAAATCAATGTACCGAAGTACCGAATTCGAGATAGAATCAACACAAGAAAAGATTAATAGCATGTGCTATTTCTAAGGCAACAGTTGCTGCAAGCATACCAACTTGCTTTTTCAGTCCCTACGTACTTCTTCCTTGCAGTAAGTTATCGAACAGCTAAAAAAATTCCATGACATGCTCTATCGATACGAATGTATTCGAGCGCAAAGTTTCGTGATGTCAGACTTGCATATGTGTGCGCTCGCAAAGCACACAATGTTTACAGCTTTGTATTTAGAATAGCCTAGGTAATATGTTCGATGAAGTAAATAACACATAAGATGTTATTAGAGCTGAAGAATTTTAGCACTGCGGTCAAGGCTAGGCATGTTGTGTGTATTAAACCTCCGAGAAAAGAGATGAAGTGAAATAGTACGAGGGTTGAACAGGCCGGTAGCCGCAGGTGCAGCATAGTGCGGTCCTTAACGTTTCCAGCATGGGTGTGATGACCCCCAGACTATCCTCACGAACAGGGAGAGACACGAAGGTTTCCTGAGAGACAGGAAAATGCATAGTAGCATGTAATCCACCCCAGCAGCATCGACCAAAGTCAGGATGGAGTTCGAGACCTCACGAATGCGAGCCTCAGACCTACTGTCTGAGCGTTCCCACTCGGCTAGGTAAGTACTAGCTAGAGGCAGGGATTAAAGCACATGCAATGGAGCAGCGCTTGCAAAAACATTTTCCTTCCCCGATTCATTAAATATGTAACAAGCATTATCACTCAGAAGCTTGTGGAAAACAAATGGAGGCCAACCAGAGAACGAGTGGCGCCTACAAGCTAAAATGACTCGCGAGTTCCACTTTCGCCTCCACTGTAGTAGAGACAACAATGCTGTGTCGTGAATATGCGTGTCACTTGAAATAATGCAGGACAGACATTGGAATACGTTTTCATCCTTGAGATGCACAGAGAACAAAGTCTAGTCGTTACAGGACGAACAGAAGACTTGACACTCACAGCGTAGCCGTGAGCGAGGCATTCACCGCTAGAGGATTAGCGGGATATACCGAGGTCACTGCAGTGGAAGCGAATCACGCATACACGCGATCGCGTCCGCATAGGTTAACGACGTATCAAGTTCTTGCAAAATTTTGTAATGTAATTTCCATTTCTTCAAATTCAAACTGTTTATATTTATCCTATTTTGTTTTGGTGATGTGAGTTTAACGAACAATATCTATATTTTAAAGTGAGTGTGGATATTTAATAACTTCTCTTACAATAATTATTTCTACAAGTTTCCAAATTTAATTTCCGGAGTGATTTTAAGGACGATTACAAGCCCAATCTCGTCAATAATAAATGTACTATATCCATGACGTGCGTTATCTCAAAAATATTTTTTTAAGATATGAATGATAGTTTCTTTCAATGTGTAGTATAGAATTTTTATGTAATTTTGTCAGTAATTAATTTATTTAAATGGTAACCAAATATTAACCAAACACTTCATTAACATCAATGAAGTTCCACCATAGAATTAAAGTATAGTTTTTATCATGCTAGAATATCATATAGCTACCTGCAACAATTTAATTATATTAGAAAACGTCATTTACAGGAAAATCCGTTTAAATTAAAACTAAGGAAAACAACCTCATACAAATACACAACATATATATTTATATACAAGGACGACATAAGGATCCATCACGTTTTGCACTGGTGCCAATTTGTAGGGCAAAGGCTTCTCTGAAAGATAAACTAAGATTTACTTCTCTACTCCTAAAGCTATAGGAGTTATAACGTTTTGTGTTGAATGACGCAGAGTGTAGAGTAAAATGACATATATAGTTCTCGTTTCACAAATAATACACCAGTAAGCCACGATATGGATGCGCTTGGTGGAGGGCGCCTCTGTGTTTCTTTGACAATCAAGACCAGAGATCAGAGGGGATTGAGGTGAAGGCGATAGAGACAAGTACAGCCGTACAAGGAAAACAGTACTACGTGTGCAGCCCTCAACCTAGCCAGTACATGAACCTCGGAACTGTGAATGTTTTCTTTACCTGATTGTGCTTCAGATGCCACACCCACCTTTTTTCGTAACCGTTTAGTTCCTCTTCCCACCATACGCATTCTATCAAGTGATAAAATGTATGAAGGTTGTCCTAGAAGTACCAAACCTAACAAAGAAAACCAAACGTTTTGGGAAAAAACATATTTATTTCTCTACATAGTCATATTTCAGCTCGATACACCTTTCTCAGCGATGTTCAATCGCTTCGATACCCTGCATATAGTCGGAACCGTCGATTTCTGCAAAATAGCCAACAACTGTAGACTCCACCTCTTCATTGTTGGCAATGTTTTACCACCAAGCCATTTCTTGAACTTTGGAAACAGAAAATAATCAAACGGGACTAAATCTAGCGAATAGGGTCCATGAGGAAGCAATTGAAATTTAACTCATTGGTCATGGCGATAATGGATGTGTGAACTGGTGCATTGTCTTGATGAAACAGAACTTTCTTTTTCGCTAAATGTGGCCGTTTTTGCTAGATTTCATCATTAAAACGCTGCAATAAGTTTGCATAATACTCACCATTAATTGCTTTTCATTTTTGAAGATAATCAATGAAAATTACCCAAAAAATACTGACGCGATGAGCTTGCCTGCAGATGGAACCGTCTTCGCCTACTTTGGAGCCGATTCTCCCCTTTCAATCCACTGTTTTGATTGTTCGTTCGTCTCAGGTGTGAAGTGATGGACCCATGTTTCATCCATGGTTATGAAACGGTGCAAAACCTCGGCTTTATTGCAGTAAAACATCGCCAAACACTCGACTGAAACATCTCACGATGCTGCTTTAATTCCAGTGTGAGTAAATGCGGCACCTATCTTGTGCACAGCTTTCTCATGTCCATATTTTCAGCCAGTACACAATGTACAGCACTTTTTGAAATGACTGCGATGTCTGCTAGCTCGTGCACCTTTAGTCGACGGTCATCCAATAACATTTTGTGGATTTTCCTCAATTTCTGACGTGGCCACCTCAATTCGGTCGACCACTGCGATGTACGGCCTCGCTTAAACTCTGTCGCCCAATATTTTACTGTTGTAAACGAAGAAGCACACTCCCTCAGAATGGAAGCTAGCTCAGCTTTAATATTAGTTGGACTAAGACCTTTCAAATGAAAGTATTATATCACATAACGATGACCAGTTTTATCCATGTTTACAAATTTGCTGAAAGTGTTCACTATTGATGGTTACCAAACAATTACTAACCAATGTAGCATTGCCAAACTTAAACTTTAAGGTTTGCAAAGTTGGTACTTTCTACCATAGTTATTTGTTTGAAACAATAACCGCTATCTATACGTCAGGTCGGGTATTTCTGGGACTGCCCTCGTATATGAAATTCAAGACGAAGTTCAATTATATAACTTCAAATAAAAGGGTAAAGGTGTTATCCTTTGGCAACTTGCTTCATGCCTTCTCGCCATAGGAGGAAAAATTAACGACGTAGCTATCCATGCCGTCAATATGCTACAAAACTATTGTAAACTCGGATAGATTTAACCCAAGACTTACAACCTAGGATAAATTAGCGAAACTTTATAAATAATTCCAGAATTACACTTATTTACTTATGTCATTGAAAAATCCCTGCAAACAAAACAAATTCATATATTTGTTTGTCTGATTTATAGGTTTATCTTTATATAGGCTTTGAGCAATAGTATTTCTTCAACACAATGAAACTAACACATAGTCAACATTGCTATGACAATTTCGTAAACCTAAATGCTGTTCTGAATATCGCTCCTCTTCTTCAACACGTACACGTTGAAGGCTTCCATCGCTGTAATATAAAAGCGTAGTATGACACTGGGAGTTACCTCCGCACCAGCCGCCACTGCAGTGAGCCTCTAGACATCGATCTCGAGATACCATTAAGACAAAAGCACAGCGAGTCAAGATGAATACTGCGAGTTACTTCTGTACGAGCTCACTTTTCAAATCAGTGCGCAGGGAACTTGTAGCATTTCTTCCATTTCTCTTCTTTTCCTGGGACTTGTTGCGGGTGCTAGGTAGACATTTCCATGGTAACCATCTCTAGGTCACTGTTATAACACCTACTGTAAATTTCAATATGTCCCTTTAGAACCATTCTACATTAAATAGCCCCCTGCAACGGATTTTTCCCGCTTAAATAAAATTACGAAAAAATATAATCACAATGCATTCATATGAAATGGAAATATTAGTTTTTAAAGGGAAAACTGCATCAAGAGCAAAACGACAGAACAGAGAGGGCGAATCGGAAAGTAACCCACAATTTTTTGTTTACAAATAAGTTTAATAGTTAAAAAAAATCACAAATAAACTTACAACTTTTACCTACTTTTCGACATAGTCACCAAGTTTCTCAACACATTTCTCCCATCGTGATACCAGTTTCAATATGTCCTGTTCTTAAAAGTCCGTTTTCTTGGAGTATAGCCATCTGATTTCGCGTCCGCATCTGTTGCAAAGCGTTGGCCGACCAGGAATTTATTCATGAAACCAAACAGATGAAAGTCCAACGGTGCAAGGTCCGGACTGTACGGTGAAGGCTGGAGCACCTCCCAACCAAATTTGGTGATTTTCTGACGAACAGCAGCAGCAACTGGGGGCGAGCATTGTCATGAAGAATTTTGACATCGTCAGCAGTCATGTTGTGGGTTTTGTCAGAAAGAGCACGACGCAAATTCACCAAAGCTTTCATATAGGCTGCAGATTCACAGTGGTCCCGTATTCAGCAAAGTCCACCATACAGCACCATGCATATCCCAGAACACCGTCGCAAGCACTTTCCTAGCAGATGGATTCACTTTTATTCACTGGGGAACCAGCATGTTTTCACTCCATACTTGCCTGCTTGGTTTCGGGCGTGTGGTGGTATGCCCACGACTCATCACCAGTGACAATTCCTTTCAGAAAGTCATACCCGTCTGCGGTGTACCGCGTTAGGTGATCCAAGCTCATCATTCGCTGGTGCTTGTTCTTAAGCACACAGCGAGCACACTTTACGAAATTTCAACGTGTCAAGAACAATACCGTACACTGCACCATAGGAAATGTTGAACTGTTAGAATAACTGTAGACTTCAATGCTTCTGACATTCTGCGGGGTTGCAGCTTTACCGGCCTACTGGAGCTTAGCGAATCACATAGGTTCATACGGCCCTCTAGGAAGAATCACATCACCTGGAGACATTGCTACGGTCCATAGAACTGATCCGATACACGCCACGCATGTCCCTGTGAATATCAATCGGTTTATGCCCTTTGGCCCACAAGTATCGAACCACACCTGTCTGCTCTTCACCCGTGGACGACATTAACATGTGCGCCATCTTTGTTGCGTAGTTCATGCTTCTCTCGCTAGAGCTGCACATGAAACAAAAAATACCCTTTGTACTGAAAACTTCAGACTATATCTGTGTGAAATTGCAACATGCCCGCTGCAATACCAAGGTTGAAAAATGAATGTGTGTTACTTTTCGATCCGACCTCATACATAAATTTTATTTAATTATTTAGCATATCTTATTAGGCGCTGTAGCGGTTTTTACCTCATAGGAAGCGTGTTTTTTAAAAAAAATACCGATAATTTTTTTTAAAAAAATAACAGAAGATTATTTTCTAAATACCTTATTATCATTCTTATACCTTACAATACTTCTCCACATTATTCAGGCACTTGTCGTAACGGAAAAGCAGTTTTGTATGACTTGATCAAATAATGATGCCGCCTGTGATGAAAGCCAAGTCTGTACTTTTTGTTTCACAACATCATCGTCGTTGAAATGTTTTCCACCCAGGAATTTCTTCAGATGAAAATCGTTTGGTGCCAAATCCGGACTGTATGGACGGTGGTCGAATTATTCCCAACGAAATGATGCGATAAGATCTTGAGTTTATATGTGGCTGTGTACGTTTTCACTCAGTATTGCTTCCCCATACACCTCTTAAATTGTCGGTGAATGTTTTCTGACGTGATATGTTCAAAAACAAATCACTGATATGACTTCACCATCCGCGGGACGCTCTATAGTTTTGGAAACACCCTAGCAACAGGAAATCACAAAGTGACGATCACTCACAGCTGTGTCAGGTTTTCTACTGAATAGAAAGTGATCGCGCATGCTAAAAATCGCAAATGCAACGGTACTTACTCTCGTATTATCCCTGCATTTGCAAGATATTTAATTATGCTGCTGTTACTTTGCTATACAATCGAAGATGATGACGTCATCATCTGGGCATTGTCTTCTCCTTCAGCGTATTCGTTGATCTCCGGCGAGTGTTGAATTTTGAATAAATTAATGTAATATTGCTTTATTCGTTCCCTGGACTCTCAAGTCGTGATATTGGCGTGAAGAAATGTTGAATGATACACTCAAGTGAAATTTAACGGAAGACTTTTATGTTTTGTTGCTAAAAACTTAAATTATCATTTAAATTATAACAACTTACTATTATGAAAATATGAGAGTTTGCGTTTTAAACAGGTTAATCACTTAGATATTTACGGTGAGCGTTTTGGCGGGTATTCATTATGTTAACTAGCACAGATACGTTGTGTACCATATTTAATATATGTATAATCACTTTTAAATTTAGATACCTTAATTATTGACAATAAGGTATACATTATTAAATAATCGTAAATTATAAAAGTAGTTACAATAAATAACTTCTCTATATTAAATCAACGTTTAATTACGTTTAATAAGCATGAGTTTGAAGATTTGTCCGAAGAAAAAGATAATTAGCGGGTCATGTTAAGCAAACTCATTAGTAACAGCCGAAGTAGCGAAAACATTAGCGTAAAGCTTCTTGGAATACAGTAAGGTTATAAGTTCAGTACTTTTGAATAGTATGTAGGCAGAAATTCTGAAGAAGGGAAAGCCATGGAAATTCTGAGAGTCCAAAAGCTACCGAAATATAATTGTATTTATGGACGCTCTTTAACTATCATGGTTCTTAGTGTCTCATTCTACATTGGGCGTGAAAGACCGGGAATTTTCCCAGAGGTCTCTTTATAAGCCTTGAGGTTCTTTTACGAACCCTAAATCTACGACACTGGACCACCAGTTTTACTTCCCGTCCGAAGGAAGTCATAGTCAGGACTTTTACGCCTGAAAAAAATCCATCATCCCCCTACAGGTTTGAACCCGTGATCTCCGGAACTAAAACCTAGCATGGTATCCCTAGACCACGGTAGATGACCTGCGAGAATATGAGAATATGAGGGGATGTTGTGGAGGAGTAAAATGTAGGCGTATCTTGAGTTAATATAAGGGCGTGCATTCTAATCAGATACATTCGTTCGTGCAAACCTTCGGGCATACACTCGTGACACTCTTTCTTCAGAATTAGTCAATATGGTGATTACTCGTGTGTTACTTTAAGCGCTCAGTGACGCGCTTATATGAATAAGATTTAGCGGCCATCGCGAGGGTTTTTTTCGGTAGGTATTTTAGCAACTCACAACAATTTACGCTGCTAGTTTCTCATATTGCGGAAACAGTTATTTAAAACCGTAAAATTAATGTCTACTGCCGAAGTTAACACGTATACTAATTCAGTGTTATATGTAAAGGGTCTTTCAACAAGAGTGTCCAATCTTTAACATGTGATAGCTGCCGTTATTATTGAGTTACAGCAGTCGCTTTTTTCATGTGGTTACAGATGTTATTGACAAATAGCCATGAAACGTTACAACATTCAGCAACGCGTAGAAATTGTGAAAATTTATTATCAAAATGGATCATCAGTTCGCCAAACCTTCAGTGTATTGCGTGAAGTTTAGGGTGTGCATAATCGTCCCTGCGAGAGAACGATTCGGCGTTTTGAAGGAAGTGATTCTGTCAGCGATCAAGAAACGCCTGTACGTAATCGACGTAAGCGCTCCAACGAAAACATAGGCGCCGTTCGTGACAGTGTACGCGAGAACGGAAACATATCAGTTGCTTGTCGAGCGCAAGAATTGGGGCTTTCGCCGACCACAACTTGGCGAACTCTGCATCTGGACTTCGAGTTTCACGCTTATAAAATGGTGTTATCTCAAGAACCAAAGCCCAACGACTATAGGTTGCGCCGTGTATTCGCTGACTGGACTATGGAACAATTGGAAGATGACCCAGATTTTTGTCGAAAAATCATCTTCAGAGACGAAGCCCACTTTGGATGGATGGTGGCGTTAACAAACAAAATTGTCGCAATTGGAGCAATCACACCCCAATGCAGACTCAAGAATGACCACTTCATTCCCAAAAGGTTACTGTTTGGTGTAGATTTTGGCATGGTGGTATCACTGGTCCATATTTTTTCCAAGATGAAGATGGAGAAGCTCTAACTATCAATGGACAAATATACCGGACTCTTATAAGGGGCTATTTTTTGCCTCATTGGATGGTATGGATCTCAGAAACATCTGATTGCAGCAAGATGGTGCCACGTGTTATACTGCTCTCGAAACAATCGATCTTTTGAAGGAGAAGTTGAGAGGTTTCATCATTTCCTGTGGTGGTGATGATGTTAACTGGCCCTTCATGTCATGTGATTTAACGCCTTTGGATTACTTCTTGTGGGGCTATGTTAAATCTCGAGTTTGGGTTCAACAAGCCAGAAACAGTAAATGATCTTATGAAAAACATCACACGTGTTATTCGTGAAGTTGGACCTAATTTAGGTTCTTCTGTCATTGAAAATTGGGTCAACCGTATACGCGCAACCCAACGAAGTCGCGGCGGTCACTTAACTGATGTTCTCGTTCACACGTAATGACATTAATTATGTTCCAAAATAAAAAATAAATAATGCTCTATCATTTACAGAACGTGTTTTATTTAAGTTCAAAGATGGGACACTCTTGTTGAAAGAACCTAGAGTTTTGAGCGCTATGGCTCGTACCCAGTTTCATTCAGTCGGCATCTCGCTTCTATGGTTCAAGTATGAATTCGCATTAAATTTCTCAGTCAATCTAAATTGGCATTATACTGAGATTTTATAGTCAACCACTGTAGCAGTCGGCAGTAGAATTAAAAGCGGAAAGTGATGACAACGCCCGGCTTCAATTTATTAAAATACTTTTCGAGGTTTTGAATATGACACCTTGTGCATCACATTTAAACATCCCGTGACTTTCTTCGAAATTTGTTCCCGAATGTTCTACAATTTCATTGGCTATCTTCACGCGTCTCTCCTACATTCAAATTCAACCTCCTACACTACTGTATCCCTATAGGCCTAAAGATCAATCATGTGACTCCTCGCTTTAATGTTTAAACCAAACGTCTTTTCCAATCGGCTTCCACTGTTTACAAAACTTTGGTCCTTTCCTTCAGGAATTCGTCGCCTCGATGTAGACAAAGATCAACATTGGAGCTAAAAAATGAAATGAAAACTAGGTGGGGTAAGGAAACATATATTTTGAAATTGGGTGCGAAACAGAGGACAGTAATAGTATGGCTTAGGTTGTAAGCGTGGAAAGCGTGCAAGATTGTTGACGGTGCTGGCAGGAGGATTTGCCCATTATGCGGGGAACAGGATGACTTGACGCATATTTTGGCAGCATGCGTGCATACGGAGGGTATAAGGAAAAGAAATATTTCGGAAGTATTTTTGTCTTCCAACAGACGGAGGACAGCATTCTGGGTATTGATTTAAACAGCCAAAACTGGACAAGCTTGGGCACATACTTAATGGACGTACGTGTAATAAGAGATAAGGTGTTTATGTAAATTTTCTTCAAATATATGTGGTGCTTGAGCACTTCTGTGCATGAGTGCGTGTGCGTGTGTGTGTGTGTGTTTGCATGTGTGATTCAGAGTATTTTTCAATTTTATATGTATGTATATAGTGTGGTGATTATAAAAATGGTTGCTTTCTGGTCGATTCTGCAGGTCACGTATAGAGATCAGGCATTTTTCTAGAGACCATGTACGGTCTTATGAAACATGCGACTGTGTTATGCAATTAATGTAATACTAATTACTTAATAAATACCATTAATACTACAAGTAGTAACCGTAACAAGTGGTTCCGTTATACCAAACTTGCTTTTTTAACAACTGAGGATGTGACTCTTGCAGCTTTGAAAGTTAGCATTACATTTCACATACCCGTAACGTTGCGGAGTTCAAACATATTTAAAGTTGTCTTATATACAATTAAACATATATCAATATCAAGTACAGCATCAAGGAGTACGTTATTTTGTCTTTAATTAGAGTATTCACATTTTCTGGATTATATTCTTCATTTTATAATGATTTTTCTTCGATGATTAGATTTAATTGAGCTTTAGATGGACCCTCTTTAAATGCTACGGTTCTTAGTGTCCCATTCTGTTTGAGGGTGAAACACCGGAAACTTTTCTTATAGGCCTCTTTTTCAGGCTTAAGGTTCTTTTACTTGCCGTAAATCTACAACTGTGGCCACCGGTTTAGCTCCCCTTCCGAAGGAAGCCATGCCAATGATGACTGATCTTCAATGATGACTGATAAGTTTGTGTTATTATTTATCATGATAAAATTTCCGTTTAAACGTATACCATACGAAGGGTAAAAATGAAATTGTAACAAATCAGTTATTTATGAATGACAATCGAAACAATTTTGCTAAACAAGCCATATAGGAAAAATTGTAATATCTTATAAAAGACGCTGTTGTCTTTCTTGTATAGATATTGTAGCGAGGCGCTACCGCTCGGCCTATACCTGGCGGGTGCTGCGACGGGTCGTCGGAGCAATAGCAGTGTGGAATAAAAAGCCCTTTGTTTGCCGCTTACCTGTTCTTGAGCGTTCGTACCGGCATATTCTAGTAGGTTCCTTTTCTAGACAGTTCCGCTTTGCATGTGGTACTTACGTAAGCGAGGCGGCTAACGTCGAGTCATTCGGTGTTGAATTCAGTCGAGTTGAACTCTGTTAGAAGTTACAGTGCCAGTGGAGTTTAATTGATAGTTGTAAATCAACAGTCAATTGTGAGTTGTACAGTTTAGTTGTGATTTGATTCCACGAATCAGTTGTGATGTATTTCGAATACATGCCAAAATTGCTTAACCGTAACGTTTGTTAGGACGATTGCAGTAACCTAGTGTTCTCATTTGCTACAATATGAATGCAGGACTTTCACAAAGAAAGACAGAGATGACATTGATGCGAACGGCGGTAGTCTATCAAGGAAAGGACAAAGAAAAATGAAGACTTTGAAGAGGACTTTAAAGCCTTAATGGGGGTATAAGACAATATATAATTATGTTGATGAATAATTTTATCCCTTATGTGCCTGATTCATCGTTCATTTAATCCGTCCGCTAATATCGTGAGGAATATGAGTAATAGAATCTTTTAGCATAGCAGCTATATAGAATAGTGAAGCAAATGTACAAATATCGGTTTTTAAGTTGCACACAGTACATAAATCATATAATTTACGAATATTACAAGACAAAACTAAAATAATGGCACACCTCCGGAAATATCCTGTGCGCTCAAAGATAAGCATGGAAGGAAAAACCCTGGAACAGGTTTCCCAATTTAAAGTACCTAGGATGTGACATAAGTGTAGATATATATAATGATTTAAAACATAGTATTAATAAATTCCAACAAATCTTGGAACAATAAATAAAACTTATAAGACACGAAAGAAAACAAAGCTGACATCTTATAAGACAAATACATTTCTATTGTAAATGGATCGTAGATCTTATTACAGAGGGATAGAAGTAAGATACCGAGCACCGAAACGAGATTTCTGTGAGGGTGAAAGGTTGTACGGGAAAGGATTTAATAAGAAATGTAGATATACGTGAAGAGTTAAAGATATATGACTTAAATGAGAAAATGGAAGAAAATAATAATATCTGGAAGAAGAATAGCATGTGTGCCGTTTTACACATTTCCCGTCCACTACAGTCCAGATTATTATGATCGTAATGGGTATCCTGATCCAGAATTATGGAAGCATCATTAAAATCTGCTTCGAGATACCAGCTACGTGAGTTTCCTTATGTCGCCGTCGGGGTTAGACAAGGTGGTCATCTGTTTACCTGTTTGCCGATGCCTGGGGAAGGGCAGTGTGATTCGACAACGGCCTTCCCTCCTCACTTGGATGTGAGCTGGCTCGACCAACACGGAAAGGTCAGAAGCAAAATCGAGCCTGCCGGCAACACACAGCTTTCAAGGAGACTTTCAGACACTCGAGGTGCGCGAACAACGTGTTAGGTTGTTTGGCCTAGTTAAAATTTAAGTTCAATCATACTTCCTAACTAGAAATTATAAAATTTATTCTACCAGACGTAGGTTTACATATTTTTGTAAGGCCAAAATTTTATACGGTAGGAAGGGGAGGCTATATTGAAATTTAAAGACAATTGTTTGTAAAGATTGTCTTCTGCAATTTAAGTAAAGGTTAAGATAGTAATTACAGTTGGGTAGAAAAAATTATAAACAAGGGAACGAATCAAAGTTTAGTAACGGAGCACACATTATTTGTATACGTGAGCTGTTAAAATATATCTTCCCTAAGAGCAATTTTGAAATGTTATAAATTCACGGTGTCAATAGTTCACTGCTGTTAAAACCTCTTAAATTATTGAATGGAATATTTTAAATAAATTTTAACTGTTATAAAATTGAGAAAAACTTAAAGCAGTTTTCAAATTAACAATAGTTGTAAAGAAATGTTTGTACTTCACAATCATAAGAAGATCCTCTCACTACCCCATTCTTATTCTCCTAGCCATTGTAGGCCTATAAGATAATAATTAATTGCTTTAAAATCATCCGTCCATGGAATTTTTAGTATCATCCAATTAATGCATTCTAAATAACACAATTGGTTTTCAGAGAAAAGCAAATTTATAAGCATTACTCATGAAGAGAATAAATGAAGATAAAATACCCAGGATTGTACATAGTTATACACCTCAAGGTAGACGAGATATCGTTCGCCCAAGGAAGAGTTGGGAATTATGGAGTGAGGACGGAACAGCTATCGATCTGACTCCTGGAATATAGAAGAAGAAGAAGAAGAAGAAGCACAATATACTTTAACCCTTTAATGGATAATGTTGCCATTTGGGAACAAAGGATATTAATATCATAACGGTATTTTTGCTTTTGTTTTGTTATTTTCATGTTTTGCTGGCATTTAACAATAAAATAAAATATTTATAGCTATTTTATTTCAAAATTACATACATTTATCTCAAGGTTATTGTAGTGTTTTTTAATAAAACGCAAAATACATGCAGCTGCAGTCAAATATGACCCCAACATCATTACACATGCCATAAAACTGGTTATTTTACGTGAGCCTGCCCCATCCTTTACCACGGGCTGTTTTACTGCAGTCCCTGGCATTCGAACTCACGGCGTTCGGCTTAACGATCACGGCCATTCCAGTTACTTACATTAAGGTGCCTGTAACAGAAAATAAGAATAGTTGGAAGCAACACACTAAGATAATGAATGAAGATATAGTACCCAGGATCGTACATAATTATACACCTCAAGAAAGAACAGATGTCAGTCACCTATAGGCCTGACCCCAGAATGTCGAAGAAGAAGAATAGAAGAATTTAAGAATGAAATACTATCTACTGTAAAAAATGCATATTACAAATCAAGTGCCATAACTGCATCTTTGCAGGACAAGGAAGAAGTTTGAAAATGTGAGACGAAGTGAATTATATTCACTTTCGAGTTTCTACAAAGCACTTGTCATATCTATAACTACTTCTTCGACGATGGTGAATGCAATGCTTGCGCGAAAATAAAATTAACCACTATCAGCTGTTCAAAAGTTATATCAAGGTGGATCAGTCTAGCCTCTGTAAAATGCTGATGGATTAGTCATGCTTGGTAGTGTTGACCAAGTCAACAATTGAAGGTTACATGACTGCTTGCGCCGAAAGAGTTATACGAGGGCAATCCAGAATGTTCCAGACGTTCTTAAATAAACAATTAACAAAATGAAAGTATCAACGTTTATTATCTACATTTGAAAGGTACACTTTTAAGATATTTTCTACATAATCGCCATTCAAATTGAGGCATTTATCATGCCGTGGCACAAGTTTTTCAATATCCTCTCTGTAGAAATCTGCCGCCTGCGACTTCAATCACTGGCATGCAGTTCAGCATCAGCATCAGTATCAATTTGATGCAGCAAACTCCGTGAAATTTTGGGAAAAATGTTCCGAAAGTTCTGTAATCGTGAAACGACGTATTTCACGAATTTTGTCATTGATTTGCATTGACAGTTCATTAGACATAAGGCTAGGCCTACCTCGTCGTGAACATTAGTGCGACCATTTTTAAAATCAATGCACCATTGCCTGAATCGGCTTTCACTCATTATTCCCTGCCCGTAAACATCACAAAGTTGACGATAAGTTTCAATTGGTTTGTTCCTTTTAGCCTACCGCACTACATAATTGGCGGGATTTTCTATTGCAGCGCACATTTTAACAACTCACAGAGAGCACAGTAAGGAAGGCACAGTTCTCACGCTAGCATAGCTGGATGCGTACTGAATGTAGGAACGTCCACGACAGACCAAAACGTCTGGAACTTTCTGGACTACCCTCGTATTTAAATACTGCATGAGTTAAAGCTTGAGTAAATGTAAACAAACAAGGGACCTAAGAATGGTAGGGATAAATGGTAAAATTCAAGTATCGATAATTATGTTGCACATCAGCAACAATAAGTACACAAATATAATTAGTTGCGAATTAGATAAAGAAATAATTGTTAGCTGCATTCCCTCACATTGTGGAATAGGAGGTAGTAAAGCTGACCTTCAACCAAGAAAAGCATTACATATGGAACTGGCGCAGTTAAATTCCAGTGGCCCATTGGGATACCTTTCCAAGTGAATAAAATAACAATGCATCAAAAAAATTTTAGTGAACTTCACACTACCATATTAGGATCCAGCTACAGGACACTCTCATTAGAAAGAAGAGATCAGGGTAAAATTACTCGTCTAAAACTTGGTCATAAAAATTAACACATTCCTACATAATTTCAAGAAAGGACCCTCCTCCATGTAAGTGTCCACTAACAGTAAACCACATACTCATGGATTGTCCACAATATAATTCAGTTAGAAAGAAAAATTGCATATAAAATGACCTATCCACAGCACTAAATGAAAAACACTCCATTTCAGAGGTGAAGAGCTACCTTGCAAACATTTTTGTATACGATTTATTGTAACCCCCAATTTATACAAAATTCTAATTGTTAAATGTATCAGTTGTGTCTAACGTTAAAACCCTCAACCAATGCACATTAAAACGTTAAGATATTGTTTGCTTCTCTGTATTGTAACTAGGTGTGTTTAATGTGGTCACAATATAACCTCAAAGTTATGCCATCTTAAATAAAGAAAATAAAAAATAAAAATATTATCAGTAGGCTTCAGACATGACTTTAGGTTAGCTTCTATTATAATGGACTTTCTTTACAAGAGAGCGGAGAGGAGAGAGTTTTTTTTTTTTTTTTTTTTTTTTTTTTTTTTTTTTTTTTTATTTATGGACGCTCTTTAACTACTATGGTTCTTAGCGTCCCATTCTATAGTGGGCGTGAAACACCTGTAATTTTGCTCAGAGGCCTCTTTATGGGAGAGGAGAGAGGCAGTGTCTCGTGCACTACTGATTTGTGCTGTGCTGAGTACTGTGTACGCTATAGGTATAACTGGGCACACAAGTAAGTATACAATTTGTAGTAAACTTAAGCTTTTATTACAAAGTATAAATAAGACAAACAAAATAATAAATCTGACTGTGGCAGACGAAATAATGCCTTGATGACTATTACAATGGATTACAATATATTTTCTGAATATATCAAAAGCAAAGCGTCTTCTCAAACAACAAAATCTGATGTGTTACACTCACATGACTTTCTCTACCCTTGTACAAACTATTTTTACAAACGCTTATTCTCCATATGCTTCATGTTAATCGAGATATCGAGATGTTGATCTTATTGCTAATTTTATTGTAGATGCAAGGGAAATATGGTAGGTTATAAGCGATAGTCAAATCTTTTAAGCGCTGGTTGCTATGTCGGCATTCTATTCTGTTTGCATATCCAGGACATAAAAAAGTGAATAACGAATTTGGGAAAAAGTATAAGTATTGGAAAACTTAAGGAAATAACAAGCAATATCTCGAAAATGGTTCACTCAACTAAAAACATGTATATGACATTAATTGTGTATTTTAACGCGATCTACATTTTTTGTGTAGTAAAATTTTGTCTATCTCTTATGGTTTACCAGTTATGCAAAAGTCGTTCACAATGGAGAATACTTTTGGAGACATTCCCAGAAAATTCAAGTTATAATTTTATTTGTCATGAAAATATCTTAAACATATGATATTTTAATCAAAATCGTTAGGGCCATTTTTAAGAAAATTAAAATTTTCGAAAATGTTCCATGTAAAGGGTACTTTGGACTTGGGGGGATTTTGTTGAAAACCTTCGTGTCGCATCTCTGGAAGATACTGAACCGAAATACTAAGTTTGGTGTTTATCCGTCTGTTCGTTTCTGAGTTATGCTGTTCACAGACAGACAGACACACACACAGACATGTTTCCAAAAATGCTTTTTTTTGGATTCAGGGAGTCTCAAAACATGTATTTCCGGTGAAATCTCTGTATCGAAGTTTTGGGTGGAATACAATACTTCCCCTACTATACGTAGTAGAGAAAGTAAAAAATCTGATGTGTTACACTCACATGACTTTCTCTACTCTTGTACAATCTATTTTTACAAACGCCTATTCTCCATATGCTTCATATTAATCGAGATATCGAGATGTCAATTTTATTTGTAATTTTCTTGTAGATGCAAGGGGAATATGGTAGCTTTTAAGCGATAGTCAAATATTTTATCGCTGGTTGCTATGTGGCGCATTCCATTCTCTTTGCATGTCCAGGACGTAAAAAAATGAATAACGAATTTGAGAAAAAGTATAAGTATTGGAAAATTTAAGGAAATAACAAGCAATATCTCGAAAACGGTTCACTCAACAAAACAAATGTATATGAATTAAGTTGTGTATTTTAACGTTATCTATTTTAATTTTCTCAAAAACGGCTCTAACGATTTTGATTAAAATATCATATGTTTAAGATATTGTCATGACAAATAAAATGTATATCTCGAATTTTCTGGGAATGTCTCCAAAAATATTCTTCATTGTGAACGACTTTTGCATAACTGGTAAACCATAAGAGATAGACAAAATTTTACTACACAAAAAATGTAGATCGCGTTAAAATACACAACTTATGTCATATACGTTTCTTTTGTTGAGTGAACCGTTTTCGAGATATTGCTTGTTATTTCCTTAAATTTTCCAATACTTATACTTTTTCTCAAATTCGTTATTCATTTTTTTATGTCCTGAACATGCAAAGAGAATGGAATTCGCCACATAGCAACCAGCGTTAAAATATTTGACTATCGCTTAAAAGCTACCATATTCCCCTTGCATCTACAAGAAAATTACCAATAAGATTGACATCTCGATATCTCGATTAACATGAAGCATATGGAGAATAGGCATTTGTAAAATTAGATTGTACAAGAGTAGAGAAAGTTATGTGAGTGTAACACATCAGATTTTTTTATGTCTTGGACTTGCAAAGAGAATGGAATGCGCCGCATAGCAACCAGCGTTAAAATATTTGACTATCGCTTAAAAGCTACCATATTCCCCTTTCATCTACATGAAAATTACCAATAAGATTGACATCTCGATATCTCGATTAACATGAAGCATATGGAGAATAGGCGTTTGTAAAAATAGATTGTACAAGAGTAGAGAAAGTCATGTGAGTGTAACACATCAGATTTTTTTGGATTCAGGAGGTCTCAAAACATGTATTTCCGGTGAAATCTCGGTATCGAATTTTTGGGTGGAATGCAATACTTCCCCTACTTACTATACGTAGTAGAGAAAGTAAAAAGTTGATATCTTGAAATGCTTCTTTCACATCACATGATGTTACTTCTGCAAAACGAAACTAACGAACGCCACACACCTCTGGGAAACGCATGCATTTTCATTATTTAGAATAATGTTATCCTTAATATTAATAATATTATTATTAATGCCTAATACGGCAAACAATTGCATATACTGAGTTTTTATGTAAAACACTCTTCAGTTTCTTCTGTGCTATTTCAGCAGCAGAATATTTGTCTACTTCTGTAAAGTGTTGTGTGAAATTATCGACAAGTGTCAAGAGCTCTGGTATTGCAATCTATAACAAATAACATTTGCGTAAAGTAGACTTGCAAGGAAATTTCATGGCTGTACATTTCTCCAGAAACGTTTTAAAAGCAGAATTTTTCAGCTTATTAAATGGGATATTTGTGCTTACCACATGTCAGACGAATTCCTGTAACCTTTGGTTTGGCTACATGAGTTCGTGGTTTCTGCTGTGGATAATACATCCTCACCACCTCATTTCTGTGTGTGTTTTAGATTTACAATGCCTTGCAATAAAATCCTTCTCTCTCCTTTGATCTCAATATGGCATACATTACAAAATATATTTTCCCCTCTTACATCAAAATACTCACTTCCATATCCATTCACAAGTAAGACACTCTTCCTACCGGTTGTTTTCGGCATGTTTTGTCAGCTAACAACAGCCGGACTTCGCAACTTCAAACAGGCTGTATGTGTATAGAACACTTGCCTAGAGTGAATGACTGGCAGTGCTTGGGGAGGGGCGGGTCTGATTGAAACCCTGTGCGCACGTAACAGTTTTCTAGTCAAACTGCAACGAAACAGCAACCGTGTCCGAAGCCTAATTATTAGCATATACGGTAAAAATGCTAACCGCACGGAGTGCAGGAATAGCAGCTTCCCACACAGATTAGCATGATCAGGAAGTAAAGGACACTATCATAACAAAATTTTATATACACATACAAGAGGGTATAGGTAGTGCAACGGAGGGGAACACCTCGCGCAGTGTGATCTACGGAAGATCTATTGCGACTACTACTCCCAGGAGGAAGAGGTGAAGTGAAGGAGGCTACAGTGACGCGCGGAAGTCAATAACACTTCCAGGTTTGAAAATCCGTACCACTATTTGAGCTGTACACAGAGGGCGATGAGCGATCAAGTATCTTTACTGTCCTCCGCGCCAATTGTCCGTCATAGTTATACGCAAAAAACCTAAAAGCACACTTGGATCATGAGAGGGAAACCGAATGAAGGGGAAGTGATAAACTATTCAAGCATTTGCCTACTGACCAGGGAAAACCAAGAAAACCAAGGTCAGATTGGATGATCGAGGGAAATCGAACCCAAAACCTCACGAATGCAAGTCTTACACGTTACCGGAGACTCGATTGGTATCAAGAGGCTACGAGAACGACCACCGAAGAGATGAATGGATCAATTCGATTGAGATCGGAACAGTCCAAGCATGTTATTGCTGCAAATGCCGCATTTATGCGCGTTTATTGGCCTATTAATATCCAGGAGGTTAATGATTGATAATGTAATGAACCTGAGCATCAGAATATATCAGCGCCGCGGAAACCCAAGCTTATTTCCAGACGCTAGCTCTCTGATAAGGGAAATTGCTTCTACTTCTCTAACTCCTTAAAGAACTTGCCAACAATAAATAACAGCTTTAAGATCTCATCAAAGAGAAACAAAGTTCTGATTGCGTAATCCAAGAGAACGGGGAAAAAGGGAAGAATACGGAGACGATAATCCGAGAAGAAAATACTCTTACTTCACAAGTGATTTGTTGGAGTCATTCCTTTCTACTGCTCGAACTGTTATTCACTCTGGTCTAGCATACCAGATAGATCACGTAAGAGGCATTTATACTCACGAATTCTGCAGGGCTTCTATTTCAACACTTACCAGTCTAAATAACAACTTGTGTAAATTTAATTTAATGTAAAGAAAAAACAAGTCAACTTCAATATTGAGGGGGAAGTTTAAAATTGTCTTAAATGCATTTTAAGTTTCACCCCCTATTCGAAATTTCAAATGGTATCCCTGTATTGTTACACTCAAACGTGAAAGAGTATTCAATTGTTTATTCATCCCATTCATTTATTTTACATATTTTGTTTTAAATTATACCAAACTGGATTGTTGTTATTGTGGAAGACCATTTTGAGCATTTCTTGTATATTAAATGTTTGTAGAAACATTTATTTATGGAGCTGAAAACTGTTGTGCCCTCAGAACTGGCATCCTGAGAAAAATGTAAGTCACCGATACATCATAGATCTAGTACATAAATTTTAAGAAAGTGGTTCTGTGTGCAATAAAGTAAATAAACAACCTAAAAACTATGAAATTTCTTATATTGAAATATAAGGTCATTTCAATGTTGAATACACCACGTTTCATTTAAAGTATCTGCTGTAACAAACATTTCTTTTGGTTCCAAGCTTAAGCTGCTAAAAAGGAACAAATTTTATCCCTACAGATTTGAGGCAGTTAAATTATATAATATAAAATATAATAACAGCCCGCCTTAAAGCAATATGTGTATAATATAATATATAAAATACTTGTAACAGTCATTGTATTAATGGAATTAATTGTTCTTTCATACAAGCCGTGTGTTGGACAGGGTTGAAAAGGTAGAATCAGATGACTGAAAAAATTCAATGCCATAGCCGGGATTTAAACCACGGATCTCCCGGTCTCCGTCCGGTTGCTTTAACCACTGAGCTACCATGGCAACATGCCAACACGACATTAAATTCTCCAACTGATTCGCATTATTCCCGGTAAACCACAAGGAGATCTCAAATTGCATTGAGATGTCATACCCCAATGGCGACTTACATTCTTTGTAAGTACTTTAAGTCCCGGGCTTTATAGTTACAACCACTATTAGGTCAATTAATGCAATTCTTAAAGTAAGTCATTGTATTAATGTTTATATTATTATGTACATGTTCAATAATATTATGTGAATGTATTACGTAATTTAATAATGTAGAAGCTGTGAGAATAATAGGTTAAAAGTTGGTAACAATGAGGTAGCCTTGAGGCAACAATGAATTAGAAGGTTTAATAATGCTACTAGTCATTCTTGGAAACAATAATGTAATTTTTTAGACAGTTTATAAAATATCCAATCAACAACCAGAAAGAAGCTTAAGTAAAATCAAAGTATTCTATTAGAGTAGGATTAGCCAATGAGAAACTGAAATAGGGCAAATTATACAAATTCAGAAAGACAGCGTAACTAACCGGACGCGAGACGCGTCCTCGAGAAGTTTAATACGTATTCAGCGTGAGACGAAAATAGTTTACGTGTTAAAAAGTGCAAGTAATTAATAAAGGAATCTCACAGCTCTCTATATCAGTGAAGTGTTATTTTAATAGTTTAAAGAATTAATAAATGGAGTCAAGTACAAATTGTAACATGTGTAAGCCTACATTCTACAGCCGCACCACGCCTTGTTAAGATATTCATGTCTCTACAAATTAATACTGACGCAGCCGAGGCAAACATAAATATATAATATTTAAAGAAATAGTCAAAATACAAAGTTAATGTTTTTAAAGCTGGGGCGAAGGCTACCGGGTACCATACGTGCGGTTGCAACTACTTCAAATTCGGCTCCCCAACAGTCGAAATACAATACAACTCGTCCTAAAATTCTCCTTCATCAAATTGACGCCCAAAGCGTGGTGCAAATAACGTAAACACAATTCGTTCTTCAAATTGGCTTCCATACCTGGGGCAGAAACTACATTCATCAGAATACAAATTCACCAACAGCTCAGCGAAGACGATTTTGATCGAAAAGTAGAATTTTGTGGACAGATGTCTCAATGAATCGAAAATGATCCAAATATGATACAAAAGATTTGTTTTAGTGTTGAAGTGATATTTCTAATGGGTTTGTCAAGAAACACAGTTGTATGTACTGGGATAAAGAAAATACACATGTGTTTCATTAAGATGATACTCAGCTTCCAAAGAAGATAAATGTGTGGACTGGAATTATGGTGGATAATAATGTTGGATCGATTTTCATTGGAGAAAATCTGACTGGAGAATTGTATCCGAAAATACCAGAAAATGTGATTCAGTCACTTATCACACTGTCGCTAGAAAACCAAGTCAGTGAAGGAAACGTGGTGTTAAACGAACAAAATTTGCATTTTAAACAGGACGGAGCTCCTACACACTATGGAGTACCCGTACGACAATGGCTGGATAGCAGATTTCAAGGAAACTGGATTGGCAGGAGAGGTGCCGTAGAATGGCCGGCGAGATCTCCAGACCTGACGCCGCTTGGCTTCCTTCTATAGGTCATTTGAAATCATTTGATTAACCACCTCCGCCTGAGAATATTCAGGAACTGAAATAGAATAACCAAAGCTTGTAACGGGATTAGTAATGAAACGCACCAAAAAGTTCTCTAGGAGTTCCAAATTAGACTGTATTACTGTTAAGCCAACAGTGGAGCACATTTTGAATATTTAATTTAATCCAAAAATATTGTGTTCCTTGTCAGGTTGCCAGGTAAAAGATGCAAAATAAATGAATGAGATGAAATGAACAATCGAATACTTTTCGTATTTAAGTATAAAGATATAGGGGTGCCATTTTAAGTTTCAAAGTGGAGGCGGCTGGGGGTGAGGTGGTGAAACCTAAAATGCCATTAGGAACCAGTTTTGAACTTCCCGCTTAATATCTAAGCCAACGAGTTTTTGGTTTAAATTAAATTAGTTTTAAATAAATAGCTATTTAGATTGGGAAGTTTTGAAATTAAAACCCTGTATAAAACCGCATATATAACAAAAGTCACACTACTACTGAACGGAACCATAGAAAAATATAATTTAAGGATTTGATTGAAAAAACAAAAACAATGAGTGTAAATACTCGGCAAAATCGAACATCGCACTAAACATTGAAATGGATGAAAAATGTCAGAACTCTAGCTATTTAAGATGTCTTATTATTGGGAAAATTACTTAAAGTAAAACAATTATAAGTTTCGTAGTATGTGTGTAATGATTAGCTGATAAATTTTAATGTTGACTAATGTCTTCTGTTTGAGGAGTGTCGCCGACCGTTGAATTAAATAATTAAATTATTTATAAAATAATAATTATGCGAAGCGTCAATTGCCATAAGTCGCAGAAACTTTACTAGCAATCGTCCCTCGCAATAGCCGCTCAAGAGCGTCACTGTGCTCTAAACAAATTAAAAAGCAACTGAAATTCACAAAGCTTGTCACATGAGTAAGTCACAAAATTATATGTTAGTCTGATTTAGAATACACGCCCTTTTCTTGACTTAAGTTCCGCCTACCCATCGCTACCTCTACCAACGTTTCTTCTCACGCAGCCCAATACTAAATCTCTACCTAAGCGTATCTGACAGTGTTATTATGCGGTAGCTCCTTGAATCTAAGACTTACATTCCTTCTTGAATTTTCAAAATTTCTGCTTACGGGACTCTTATAAACTACTGAAAGTAACTCTACGTAATTGCATTACAAGAGATTTTGTGCTAACGTGTTTGCTACACGGTTGTTACTAATGACTTCCTCAACAAAACCGGTTAATGACCTTGTCCGGATAAAATTTTCAATTACGTTTATTACATTATACATTGATTTAATATATGGAAATTATTTATTAAACTATTATTTTCTCTACCACGTACATATTAGGTAGAGAATGTGTTGAATTCCACCCAAACATTTAATGCCGAGATTTCACCTGAAATACATGGTGTGTGCGTCTTTGCATAGCGTAATCTAAAAACAAAAAATCGCATAAATACTAAAGGTGGTGTTTAAGTTCAGCTCACTCACAGCTACCCTGTACATGGAACATCTTTTAAAAATGTTGATTTTCTAAAAATGGCTCTAACGATTTTAATTAAAATACGATATATTAAATTGATCTGCATGACAAATTTAATGTATGTCCTGAATTTTCTGGAAAATGCCTTTAAAGACCTATTCATTTGGAAGGAATTCTGTATAGCCTTGTATAGCTGGCAAACGTTAAGTGATAGCGGAAAACGTCTACATCTTTAAAACACACAATATATTTGAAATTCCTTTTTTTAGCATAAACCATTTCTGAGCTATTGGTTATTAATGGTTCAAATTTTTCATTGCTTGGTCATTCTTTAAACGTCCTTTCAATATTCGGTTGTTTCTCGCGATGTCATGGAAACAGTATTGAATTTTAAGGCCAGCATATAGCGTCCAATTCTTAACATTAAACGACCGCTATCTGCTTTGTATCTATAACGAAATGTGTAATGTGACTATTTCTGTAGTTTTATTTTGATCAAAACGTGGTAAATATATGGTAAGAATAGTTTGTATACTCACGAATAAACGATAGCGGGTAGATAAAATCATGTGAATGTATCACATCAGATTTTTGTCTATCTTACTTAATAATCTTTCTGTATTTAATTATTTATACTTGTGTCAATAATGACGGTATCAATAAGAAACACACTCGGGCCAGCATTATGTGTTCACTTAAGTTGTTATAAATGTTCGTTAAGATAGGAAAATCATCTTAAGAGTGCTTCTGCACACAGTATCTGACATATAAACAACTGCTAGTACAGCACATTTTCCGGCACGACGGGAGTTAGGTACCCAAGAAATGTATGTCCACTACACCTATTACAGAGTAATGGGTCGACATGACCCGAAGTTTTATTGCTGGGAGCGCAGCTTGTGCTGGACAACATCGGGCTCTCTGTATTTTCCTCCGATTTCTCTAATGTGAGAGTCATTTCACCAGCACTGTTCACTTGCTTCCCACCCTCTATAATTTCCTCAGTTATCATATTCATGTCTGATGCGTTGGTAACTTTAGGTGTATTAAGTAGCTGGCCGGCTCTCCTTTCTGTCTCCTCCATTTAGCAATTAGGATCTGGTAAAAACTATTCCCTGACAAGTGGAAAAGTGATTATCTTTGCAGTGATCTCGTTGGACATTTAAAACGGCGGACGGTGTATCTTTGAGCAGAGTGGTGTGAGGCAGTATGGGAAGTGAGACGATATGAGCCGGTATGCAATACTGCTACTGGTTTCTGCGGACAGGTAACATACCAATGGAAGGAAATTCGACATGTGCATCAAAATGAAAGAACAGTTTGGAAACCATAGGGATGGGCTAGGTTTGAATGGCGAGTCAGGGAAATAGACGGAGTGCATGGAGAAAGATTAAGAACCACCTCTGTGATATTAACAGGGTAGAAATAATTGCATAATTCGCGGAGAAGATTTCGTTGGCAGTACAGACTGGGCTAAAATCTGAGTGTAGTTGGAGCAATACATCAAACAGGGCACCAAACTCAAGACACGGACTCGCGTGAAAACGTGGCGAATGATAAGAATTACAAATTAAAATTAATTTTGTAATTCTTATGGTAGGAGACTTTACGAGAAAGAAGTGTCGTGGGTGCAAGGTATAGGGGCAAGGAGGAATGGAGGGAAAAATATGTACCGCGATCCTTTACCACATCGAGTGGAGAGTTAGGCGTATGCTGGACGCTTCTGGCAGGCAGGAAATACATGGAGGGAATAGGTAAATTTATATTTAAGGCAAAACAGATGAGATATGAAAAGCCTGACCCGTGAGGACCCGTGCTATTAATCGGATCTATGTATCTATATCGTTATTTATTTAAATACAGTAATTCATTCACTGGAATATCACATATCATCAGAAGCGGGTTCTATTTTAACCGATAATCATTTTTATTCAGCGTTAGGGTAATTAAAATAAAATTTTAATGATTTATAAATTAGAAGTTTAAGCAAAACGCTTTATATAAATCAAATTATAAGAGTTTGTATGTCTGTGTTAGGTTTGAATTTTATTCCATGGCATCGTATTATCCCATGTCTTAAGTAGTAAACAGAGCGAGATGGCTCTGACCACAACTTTTTTTGGTGGATTCCCCTAGTCGGTAGAGAAATTTTTGTGTGGTTCCTCTTCCACGGATTTCTTGTGCATTTCCTACTGCATTATTTCCTATCATCTGTTTCAGGGTGGTAGGATCAGGCGATGACATTGTTGCTGGGCGGTGAAGGTGCGCTTTGGAAAGGTTTCTCACTAGTCGGTTGGATTTCTGATAGAGCGCTATCCTTAGGCTCTGAGATCCCCAGAGGGGGCGAGGGGTTTCTGGGCAGTGCTGACCAGTATCGGATGCTGTCAAGCTGTAATTATTGGTGATCCCATCCATGCTTGCCCACATTGCAACCATGATCTGGTCACCCTTCAGGTCTTCCCGTCATCCCTGCTTCCCAGCAGTCACCTAGAAGCACAAATGTCCACATTGGCTACCTGTAATCCTCAGCTCCGGCTTCGGGAGCTCCTCCGCCCCTGATTCTACTGTTTACAGCTCCAGGTTACCTGTGGCACCATCTTTCCCTCCCCGTACTGTCGATACAAAGCCGCAGTATGCACACATTGTAAGACAAAGGATAGGCCTAGTGGATATGAATATACGAGGATCGAGAATCCAAAGGAGCTCGACATGTTGTCTTCGCAGTGGTTCTCCAAGACAACAAGATATTAAAATTGTTTTTGATGTCTTGTCAAAATTCCTAACCATTTATCACTGGCAAGAAAAATTGACAAAATGGCTGACTACCCACAAAATCGGAAAAATAGGTTTTGTTACAAAGTGTGCATAAGTGCTAAGATTGCTTTAAAATCAGAAATCGAATGACTGGTGTCTATACAATCTTAAAGCTTTTGGCGGCAGTGAAATACAACTTCCAACCTGGAGGACCAGAGTACTATTTCAGGGTATTATTATGTTTAACAAAGTAATATGTGTTTCATAAATTTGATCAATAAAAAGAAGAGAAGAAAGGAAATGTATTTTTGGCGAAGAGCAAATGGAACTTCTAGGATGGAAAGAATTAAACCGGAAAATGGAACTACAAAACACTATAATGGACGAAATTACAGAAAAATAAGTTTTGTGGTCATGAGAGAAGGATAGAGGAAGAAAAATATTTCCAAAGAAAATTTTCAGATGAAATACTTTGGGCAGAAAGAAGAGAGACAGACCCAAGTGGAAGTGTTGTGGGGTGCAAGAAGACATGAAGGAGAAAAACTTTCCTGAGAACCTATGAGAATATAGAGAAGTTAGGAGATTGAGTATACAGAAGATATAGACTTACATAAAATCCGTGATGATGATGATGATGACGATGATGATGATGGCGACATAAAATGTGGCAGGAGATTTCTTCGATCACGAAAATTCCCACGCTCATAGTCAGTGTATCAAGATCTGGTTAGGAATGCGATGCCGCAATTCTAATGAAAATATCTGCAAGAAAATAAGGGAATTGGAAGATGCAAATCCAGGTTTTAAAGTAGTCTGGGACGTTATTATTAAATAATATGTTACACATTGCTTCTGATTTTTCTCACTTCCCTCACTGGTTGAGGAATCGACAGACTGTTTTTTTGCAGGACAACTGTAACAAATTGGAACTTATTGACTTTAAAGCCCAATCGGTGTTGAAATTGCCAATAACATTAACTTCCAATTTACCACTATATCATGAATATCGACCACTAAATTATCATGTCAATAGTCGTTGCGATTGTCCATGAGACTTCCGAGATAGTACTGCAATAACTGAAGAATGATCTACTCAAAAATTCTTATTTTCGTGGGCTGCTATATTTCTGAATTAGCAACATGATAAAAATATTCAGTATTATAGGAACTGCCCCTTGCTCCGTACTTAGTGTTAGTAAATCTACTAAATATTAAATCATAGAAGGCTTTCTGTGAGAAAACAGTGTATAAATCTAAGAAGCCCACGACATTTGTAATGTGTGTTACGCTTTCTATGAAACCATTAACTTATTCCATAGGAGTGTTGTTGGAGATGACAGATAGCAGGATCAAAAATGCTCAGTACAAAAAAATGGACACATTCCATATATGTTCCTATTTCCTCTCTTTGTCTCTCTCTCTCATCTCATATATACATTAGGGCGGATCGAAGTGTAACGTACAATAATTTTTTTCTGCCTTGGTATTGCGGCTGGAATGTTGCAATTTCACACAGATATAGTTTACAGTTTTCACTACAGAGGGTGTTTTTTGTTTCCTGTGCAGCTCTAGCGAGAGAAGCATGAACTACGCAACAAAGATGGCGCGCATGTAACTGTCGTCCATGTGTGAAGAACAGAGATGTGTGGTTCGATATTTGTGAGCTAAAGGGCATAAACCAAGTGACATTCACAAGGACTTGCGTGGCATGTATGGGGATGATTGTATGTATCGTAACAATGTCTCCAAGTGGTGTACATTCTTCCTAGAGGGCCGTGTGAGCCTTTGTGATTCGCCACGGTCCGGGAGGCGGATAACAGTTGCAACCCCGCGGAATGTCAGGGGCATTGAGGTGACAATTTTGAACGACCGGCGTGTGTAACTGCAAACCTTATCGCTACAGTTCAACATTTCCAATAGTGCACTGTACGATACTGTTCATGACACGTTGAAATTTCGTAAAGTTAGCGCTCGCTGGGTGTCCAAAAACCTGACAGACAACCACAAGGGCCAGCGAATGATGACGAGCTTGAATCACCTAACGCTTTACACCGCAGAAGGGAATGACTTTCTGAAAGGAATCGTCGCTGGTGATGAGTCGTGGGCATACCACTGCACTCTCGAAACCAAGCAGGCAAGTATGGAGCGGAAACATGCTGGCTCCTCAGTGAAGAAAAATTCTAAGTGACTCTATCTGCTAGGGAAGCGCTTGTGATGGTGTTCTGGAATACGCATGGTGTTCTATTGGTGGACTTTGCTGAACTGTGAATGCTGCAACCTACATGAAAACTTTGGTGAATTTGCGTCGTTCCCTTCCTGGAGAACGCCACAACATGAATGCTGACGATGTCGAAATTCTCCATGAAAATGTTCGCCCACATGTTGCTGCTGCTGTTCGTCAGAAAATCATCAAATTTGGTTGGGAGGTGCTCCAGCATCCGAACCTTGCACCTTCGGACGTTTATCGCTTGCGACAGATGCGGAAGTGAAATCAGCAGTCCACAGATGGCTATACTCCAAGGAAACTTCTTCGAACAGGGCATATTGAAACTGGTGTCACGATGGGAGAAATGTGTTGAGAAACTTGGTGACTATATCGAAACGTAGGTAAAAGTGTAAGTTCATTTGTGATTTTCTTTTGTTGTTTTAACTAAAAAAATTATTTTGTGTTACTTTCCGATCCGCCCTCGTATATAACATTTAGCTTCCAAAATTCAACTTCCCTCTTAAACACATACATTCTTACTATATATTACTGTCACAGATACTTCTTCCTCTTCCTCTCTCTTTCACAAGTAAACACTTAATCTCGCTCTCAGCATCTCTCGCTCTCACTGCCTCTCCCTCTCACCTCCTCTCTTTTCCAAACAGATTTAAATTACTATATTCGCCATCAAAAATCACACTCCCTCCTTCTCTTCGCCCTTTACACGTACAAACAATACCTCCTCACTCTCTCCACACACACACACACACACACACATACATGCACACACACACACAGGTACACTAACTATATTCACCCTCAAAATTTCATTCCCTATCTCTCTTCACACACGAACAGACGGATAGGGCAACTACATAAATCGGCACTAATATATCTCTCTCTTCTCTCCCCATACACATATACGAATACACTTACTGTATATACCGTCAAAAATCTCTCTCTCTTTTCCCAAACGGGCAGACAACACATGGTCACAAATCCCATTCTCCGTTTCTCCCTCTCTTTGCCTCTCTCCCCACACATTAAGATACACTTACTGTATTCGCCCTTATAAATCTCTCTCTTTCTACCTCTCTTCTTTTTCATAAAACACTTACATTGACTCCTCCTATATTCATCCTTACAAATTTCCCAACTCACTTTCTCTCTTTATTTAAAAAAAGACACACTCATACATACACTTAATATATTTCTTTATTCTCGTGCTCTCTTAGTCTCTAGCGCACACACTTAGTATATCCCACCTCACAAATTACTCAACTATTCCACAAAGAAAAGCGTCAGGATATGGCCAGTTATCTTCCCATCCAAACAAATCGCAGCAGTACAAACCGCCTGTGTTTGAATCTAGAAATTCGGCGTCCAAACATTTCTCTCTCCATTTCTCGGTGACTGGACATTTTTCGAACATATGAAGCCAGTTTTCTGTTTCTCCACATAGAGGACAGAGGACATCGTTTGTGACATTTGCTTCTTCCAAGCCCCCAATCACACCCACGATCTTAGGGCACGCCAATATAATCCCTTGCCCCAGTTAATTTTGAATTCTTTGCCTAAACTTGAATATGTTGTTTACCCTAGATACAGCGTTTATTTCCTCTCTACTGCTATCTGTAAGTTTACATTCAGCCTGTTTCCACACATCATTGCTGTTCCTCTTTCCTCTTTCACACACTCGCCCCATTCAAACGTCTCGCATCGCCGGGTATCTTTGATCCCTATCCCTAAACTTATGTGGATAACATGCTCCGTACCGTTGTATGATGCTCTTTCAGTATATGCAGTCACTATTCAACCACCCTTTGCTTAATACCACCATGTGTTAAAAGCGCAAAGCTTCACTCTAATACTGGTCCTTTAGGGAATCCGTTTTAAACACCATTTAAGTGATGATAAAAAGAAGTCATATCCACAGAGACACTGAATGCATGCTGTAATAAAACTGTGCTAGCATATAATCATTTACTGCTTCCAAGGTGAATTTAATGCATTTAAGGGGCTCGTGAAAAAATCTGTGAAAATGGAAAAACCTAAAGCTTTTGTTGGATTTGTTTCAAATTTATACCACTAATTTGTTATGATCAAGAAGGAGAAATATCATTTTTCAGAGTTTTACCCCTAATACTTTATGCGAACGCATTTTTTATATCTCAATTGCAAGCGAGTTTTAAAACGCCCCATGCGTAGTAATTTAAAAAATTAATGTATAGGACATAAGTATTTCACTCAGTTTAATTTAGTAATGGCTTGTAACCATTTGATCTTCTTCTCTTCACCATGTTAATAAAGGAAAGAATTCTGATGTGTTGCACTCATATGACTTTCGCTACTCTTGTACAAACTATTTTTACAAACGCCTATTCTCCATCTACTTCATGTTAATCGATATAAACATTTGCATAAACTATCTTATTGCCAATTTTCTTGTAGGTGCAAGGGGAATATGGTAGGCTTTAAGCGATAGTCAAATCTTTTAAGAGTTGGTTGCTATGTGGAAAAAGAATGCAAGTACTGGGTTAAATTGCGTGATATATCGTAATGTGATAGTCAGTTGCTTGCCACAGAGTAACTAATCCATACAAAGTTCCCTACATCTCAAAACAGCGCCAAATTTGAACATAGTATTACTAATTTACAAGTAATATTATACTTATAATCACTACACAATGGGCGTGGCAGCCGTAACGCTTAGTATAGGATTATTTAAATCGTCACGTGACGTTTTTTGTAGTGCCGCTAGACGAAAACGAACTTCATGTTATTCAAGTACAAACTCTATATTGTTTTAAGACAAAAAAACAAATTTGTGATTTTTGTAAATTTTTAACCAATTTTCTCCTTAAAATGTTCAGAACAGTTTCTCTATGAGAACTACATCATTCATATATCTGAACCAAACTTAAAAAATTTCTGGTTGAGGCGCAGTGTCTTATAATTAAAAAAAACTCGTATAGAAGTCTGCTAAGAAAGGACGTATAGCAAGACCATGTGTCTGTTTATGAAAATTGTTATTAAAGGTGAGATAACCTTTTAGCTAATAATTAACCTTATTGAGAAATACAGCAAGATGTTTGTATTTAAAAATATAAGAAAAGATAAAACTTTACAGTTTGAAATTTATAGATAATTACATAAAAATGATAATTGTAGTCCGGTAGATATCCCATCAATATGCAGCTTTTTTGTAGTCTGATTCATCTATTATTAAATATACCTTTCACAAGTGAAGAATTACAATATATGATCAACATATCCATTCAAAATTGATTTGATGCACAAGTTATAATAAACTTAGTCAAATACAGCAATAAAAACAAAATACAAATAATTAGTACTCTTAAGAATTAAAACACAACAAATAATAATATTATATATAAAAATCCACTTATCATGCAGTTATGTTTAAAGCTTTAAAAAGATGTTTAGAAACTACAACATCCACATTACTTCTCAAAACATTATAAATTTAAGAAATTTATGAAATAAATCATTAAATAAATCTGTAGATAATACAGTCAACTGAAAAATGCAATGCGTAGATGGGATTCGAACACGGTTGCCTCGCTCTCCGTGCGGCTGCTCTAACAATTGAGCTACTGTGACAAGATGCCGGCGGGACATTGAATTCCTCAATTGACTAATTTGTTTCCCAGACAGATCAGCAAGGCATCTCACTAGACATGACAATCTTAATGGCGACCTGCCATCGCAAGTACTTTATTAGTGGGTGGTTAAGGGTTTCTGAAAGTTTTAGTTTTTTTAATTATTTATATCACTAATTGAAATTCATTATACATTTTAGAAACCTTGTTCTGGTGCTGGCATGTTTTAATATGAATTTTTCAGTTGACTCTACATTACAATCATGCCAGGACCAGGCTAAGGTCTCTAAAAGGTATAATTAATTTTAATTAATGATATATACAAATAATTTAAAAAATGCAGTTAATTTGAATAAATCAGGAGTTTATCAGATGTATTGCAAATATTGTAATGGTATTTACAATGATAAAACAAAGAGAAATTTGAAAACTCGCAGGTGTAAACAACAAAGGAACATTAAATTAAAACAAATCAATCACTTTTGGACCTCAAACCATGAGATAGGACAAGAAATAAAATTATTGAGACAAATTAAAGCTCAATCTCAACTTAATATTTGGGAAACAAATTTATTTACAGTTATATCAATTTTGAAATCCCACTACCTGACGTCATGATGCAATTTATCCAATCGGCTCATAGGAGGCAAGTTGTGAAGAGAAGGGCTTCTCCATTTACACTTCAGAAGGCTGTGCAACGCTTCATAGAAAAACAGAAGAAGTTGATTTGAATAGTAATGGGTATCACCAGATGGCAGCAGAAACACGTTCTACATTTGATTCAAGAGGTATGAGAGACGAGCTCAGTAGTCGACTTTCAGCTGAAGATACAATATTCTGGGAATAGCTTGTGAAGTTCTCTTTATTCCGAAGGAATTCTGCATCATGTTATATAATTAGTAAACGTTGAGGGATAGGCGAAAATGTGCAACACAAAATGTATAAATCTGTTTTAAAACACACAATTCATTTCAAATAAATTGTTTGGAATTAGCCATTTTCTAGATGTTAATTAATATTATTATTAATGATTCGAATTTTCAATTCTTTCTCATTACCCTTTAAGTCTTGTCGATATTCAGTTGCTTCTCGCGACTGCATGGAAACAGCATGGAATTTTAAGAGCAGCACATAGCGACCAGTTCCTAACATTTGCCTGTCGCTGTTCCTTTTGTATCTATAGCGAGACGCGTAAAAGCTGTTTCTGCAAAGGTTTATCTCAAATGAAACGAAGTAGGGAAAAATAAAGTTTAGTAAGAATAGTTTGTTTACCCACTAATAAACGATACAGTGGAGAAAGTCATGTGAGTGTAACACATCATCTTTTACCTTACTAATCGATATATTTTTGACTACGTGGATTTCCTAGATAGTGTGTTAGCATGCTTGAAGGGGCCCAGAAAGTGTTAAAGGAATATTTATTCATAAGAACGGGACTAGATTTGGATATGATTATTGACTGAGTTATTGAGTCTTCAAATTAAAGGAACCAGTAAAGAAATTAGAGAAAGTGGGTTTTCTTGTATTTAATGCAATCATGGGTTTATAATTTCTAAATTTGCCCACCTAGACACATTACAGATGATCGGGTAAGTTAGAGTTAACGAAGGAAGAAACATCGTCACTTAAACCTGCATAGACCTATTATAGCTACCAACTCCCAGGGAGAAAGGATGAAGCGAGGAACCACAAAAGGCTAAAGACTTGCAGGCAACCAACCAGAGACGCGCAGACTTCCCTAACAATTCCATATTCAAGCACCCGTTCCACTACTAGTCCTCTAGTGCCTACGGGACTCTTTCTTTGAGAAAACTATCTGACAGCGCCATACGCCATGAAACTTAGAAACACACCTGAAAGATGAGAAGGAACAGGAATCAAAGGGAAACGATTGAAAAGAAATCGTGGTAGATGAGGCACCACCGCATTATTCGCCTACCGACCCGGGGAAACCACGAAAAACTAATGGTCAAAGTGGGCAGTCGCCCGGAAATAGTTTACACTTATCACTTCTTATAATTAAAATGTTTACTGTTTCCTACAAGCATATAGAATTTCTAAAAGTCTAAAACTCTTATGTGTAAACAAAGATGAGAATCCCGCGTGTGACATCAAAATATGGCGATAAATATGACTGAGGAGAAAGAACCCCCGTCGGCAGAAGCGGAAAGAAGGGAGAAAGAGTCGTGCGATTATTTAATTGAATTCCTAGAAAAATACTACATAAACATGGACAATAATGCCTTATTTGTAGCACCTTCTCTGTAAGGGAAACGCTCATTTTCAGATGGAGATTCCTGACTGGTAGGCGTACAATGAACACTAAATTAGTATTTGTGACGCTAAAAGCAGCAGGACGTTGATTTTAAGCTTTAAAAGCTAATTTTCGCACAGAAATACGAAGGGTAATCAGAAACTAAAGCCGCTTGTACACGATGAAATTTTTGTTAAAATTCAATACATTACAAGACTTTACAAGAGTTGTCACAACTTTTCTTGTCAAATTGCTTCCAATACTTTTAATGTCTTTGAAAGTCTTGAAAGTAAATAAGGACATGCTCTAAACGGTAAAATATTGCATAATGACAACATGGCTGAAAGTGAAAAGTAAACAGAAATGGCTACCCGGCCAAGGTATGTCGTATGCGAGCTGATTAGGTTATACATAAGCTGGATATGTCTGTACATCGAGAGCTCCGTGAACTATCATAAGATGAAGTAGATGAAGGGAATTATGAAGAAATAATTGTCAGGCAGCTTTCCAAACTATACATTAATCCAATGTTATATAGTGTGGTTAACCTATCAGTTTATGTTATTTCCATTGTATTCCACGCGCGTAATGTGATTTCATTGGATATAATACTTGAAAGTGCTACATAACATTAGTACAGAACATTATTTCATTGTGAATTGTTACGCTGTGCCGTAAATGCTAAATTGCTTTGCGCGTGATGAATTATGAATTGTGTTCTGAAGGGTTTCGGTTTGGCAAAAATACAGCTTGTAAATACACATCTTTGACAATGTCAAGTCTTGCCAGGTCCTTTCCAATATTGTCACATATTGAAAAATAGTTCACAATTTTTCTTGTAAAATCTTGAATTGAAAAAAAGGTTTGATCCTGTACAAAGGGCTTAAGATTACAAAACCGATATTCCTGGAGTTTCGTCCGTTATAGAGAAATTCATATGTTCGGTAATTCTAATACATGCGATTGGCAACTGTGATTTTCAGCCACTTGACATCTACAGTGCTAGTCGTAGGTAAACAAAAATGCCGACTCCTTTGGAAAACTAGTATCGCGAAGAAATCCGCTCCGTTATTCGATTTCTGTAGGCGAAACATGCAACCGCGACTGAACCTCACCAGCAGCTGGTAGAGGTATACTGCATACCTCATCAGCATGTCGCAGAATTGCGTCGAAAGTTTGCCGGTAGAGAAAACGTCACCGACGAGGATCGCAGTGGCCGACCTAGCACGCATCAACAGATTTGAACACACCTCGTATGGAGGAACTAAATCAGGAAAACAGAAGGATCACATTACGGCATGTGACAGTGGAATTCAGAATATCGTCCGGAAGCGTTCGTCACATTGTTCGCGATATTCTGCTGTATCGAAGTGTTTGTTCCCGATTGGTTTCAAGAAATCTGTCAAACCAACACAAGGAAAAGCGCATGAGGGCAAGTCTGACACTTTTGTAACGGTTCTCCGAGTAACGGAACAATTTTTGAAAATAGTGCACATTGTGACCGATACTACGAGACCTTGACACGATTGCGCGAGGCAGTCAGGAAGAAAACGGCTAGGATTTCTAACCGAGGGCATCCTCTTCCTTCACGAAAACGCGCGACCTATACAGCTCAGAAGACATCACGCTGTTGAAACGGTTTCGCTGGAACATCATCAACCACCCTCCCTACAGCCCGGACCTCGCTACAAGCAACTTTCACCTTTTTCCTCACTTGAAGGAGCACCTAGGAGGCCGACGATTTGCTTCAGACGAGATGAAACACTTCGCGACAACGTGGCAGAACGCGCAAGGACAGGGAATATTCAAACTCACCCCATGAGGCGACAAGTGCCTAAACCGATATGGAGACTATGTCGAAAAATAACCTAATGTATTTACTATAAGTTGGCTGTATGAAATAAAATGTACACGTTTCCCTGCAGGATTTCCCTGCAGAACCTTAGTTTCTGATCACCCCTTCGTACTTGCTCAAACTGTGCTCAGGTTTAAAACGAAGGAAGAATAAGTGCTAAAGAACACTTATAATAATAAAATGAAGTTCATAACATTATTTTAAACTGTACATGAATAATTCAGAAGTTATTTCCTAATAATGCTTTTAATGTGTTCATTTTAATTTAAGAATGCAACAGTGCTGAAAATTGGATAATCCTTATCATTAAATTGTGTAACTTGGACTAAGATTGTTACTGGTTGAAGTCTGCTGTTGTTAAGCATTTATGTTCACACAAACCTATAGGGTTTTTACGTCTGGTTTTCTTGTTTATTACGATACAACCAGAATTAGATTAAGTTTCTCTATATATAATATACCCAAATGCTAATCAATTTGCTATATTTTAATAAGCTAAATTAAGGGAAAAGTGGTTTTATTATATATTCATATACATGTCTTGTTTTTAATAATATTAAGAGCTCGTTGTAGCGTCCAATCCTATCACACTATAGTGAACAAGGTATTCATCCAAAGATAAATATACCAGATGCAAAACATTAAACAAATAAGTCCGGAGTGTTATAAAAAGTAGATTATGTAACAACTGTAGAGATCCTGCAACGAGACGCGAAACGAGTTGACAACATGTGAAAGTGGTGAAACTAGAGTAAGTTAGAAATCGGTTATAATAGAATGCTGAGGCTTCCTGTAGTCAGCACCAAAACTCAGCTTAATTTAAAGCAAACAGATCGCAGATAAAAGGTAAAGGTGGCTGAATAACGAAGTAGCCCCTGCAGCCAGTGCAGTGCACCATAATTAGGGCGAAACGGTGTTTTTGTTTGTGCTGTGACCCCTAGGAGGCAGGGATTAGGGACCAGAAAGGCGAGCAGATCATGATGACGATGAGCGCAAGTATGGGCGGGGTCCTTAACGTTTTCATATTGAACGTATCCGCTGTCCGGGCCCATCAACAAGCCTACTAATCCCGGCGGTCCCCCCTGGTGGGGCCCACTGTTAGGCGGTACAGAGACCACATATACTGTCTAGCCGCAAACATCATAACACCGTCGCCTCGGCCCAACAACCCCGAAACAGATGACAAGGAAGATGATGGCTGTAGAGAATGAGGGACAGAAATGTCATGGTAGAAGATGAAACCATCCCAGGATTCGCCCGCTGACTCAGAGAATCCACGAAAAACCATGGGAGAGATTGGACGGTCCCCGGAGATCGAACGCTGGAACGCCAGCCGCACACATTGCCGCGGCACCATCTCGTCTCATATTCAGTGTTTCTCAGTCTTGCCGTCTTTCTGCCAGTCGCCCCGTCGTTGCGACCCCTGGCACCTAAGTCGGAAAATATTCATGCTGAGAATTCACCTAGAACTGTTACAGGTATGGGAATATGTTAAAGAGGCTAGACTAGCCCCTTAGAGCATATAGTACATAGAGTAAATCTCTTGGGCTTAACGTTAGATGGACTGAAATTATTTAATCTGTCCTTCTTATTTTCCTTTCCGCGTTTAGCGAATAGCCCCTATAATGTGTTACCCCTACTGCGCAGCTTAAAATAACTTAGTCGCTATACAATACCCAATCATGTTATTTTAACTGTAGCCTGCGAGCCTTTTGAGTACCGCAAGACAGAAGTTTTCCTACACTCCGATATCTCAAAGGGCCAATTAGCGACTCCCAGAAGTGGTGCTAATAAATATAATTATTTATATTCTATGAGAATTGATGAAATAATACAGAGATTTTCCAAGCATAACGAAAACGAAATTACAAGCGCTTCTCTAATTGACGGTGATTGTGTCAAGAAACCGAAATTTTAGGTGACCGAGCGATATCTCTGGTACCATCCCCGGTGACCGTCCACTGTGGCCCATGTGTTTTTCATGGTTTCCCCGGGATATGCAGGCGAATATTTCTAACACGATTTTTTCAGTCATTTCCCTTACATTCTAATTTTTCTGGTGTGCATCTAGATTTCGTGGCGAATGGCGATGTCGGACAGGTGCCGCGAATGCATACTGAATGGAAAGAGTATCTCCTGGACAACAGAGGGTGTCGGCGGCTCCGCAGTTGGACACGTCTGCAAGCTTGGAAATATGAGGCAGTACTTTTTATCGCTTAAATGATATCAGTCTAATTATACAGAATAAAAATAACAACTCGTCTGTAAGCAATATGTGTACATTTTAGTGTATAAAGTGTATATTACAGACATTGTAGCATGTTTTTTTCATTATGTATATGTATAAAATGTTATGTGAATATATTTCGTAGTTTAATAATGTAGGAGCTGTGAGAATGGAAGCAAGCTGTTTTTCGTAGCAGAGTTACAGAATAGAAGCCGAAGGTTGCTAACAATAAGGTAACATTGAGACAATAATAACTTAGAAAGTTAAGAAAAAGGCTACCAACAGTTCATGGAACAATACTAATGTAACATTGAACAGTTTGTAAATGGTCACGTGGATGGAGGAAGCAAGCCAAAGTAAAAATAAAGGCATTCTGTTGGAATAGGCTTAGAAAATCAGAAACTAGAAATATAAAAATGTAAAAATTTAAACAATAGACTCTAGGATGTAGCGTGCCCAAGCAGTTCGGTTTGGTGGTTGTATGTGAGAGTATGTAGACGTGAGAATTCAGTGCAGTGCGGATAATATATAAATGTTGACCTTTTAAAAGTGTAATTAGGAATAATTTCTCACAGCTCCATATTTATAAACGTCAGTAAATTTTTATTCATCTGCCGTGAAGGATTAATAAAGAAGTAAAAACTTACAGTTTTAATTGGTGTAAAGTGTGTAAACATTATTCTGCAGCCCTATTTATAGATACTTGCTCTACCAGATATTATTACTGACGCAGCCGTGATATATATATATATAATAAATAAATAAAAAACATTAAAACTTATTACACATAAACTTTATTAACACACCACACCACTGCAAAGGTTGGTTCCTAAACATGGGGCAAAGATCACCGCAAATTTGGTACCCATACGTGGTGCGACCGATGTAAAATTTGACTGCCGCAAATGTTAAGAACTTCCGCGCGGCTATGTGGCATGTCTGCCTAATACTTGTAGCCTCCATTTGTTGCTTCACCTCATCCCTTCTTCCTAGGGGGAGTAGCAGTCGCAATACATATGTGCAGATCGCAGCGCGAGGGGGTACCTCACCTGAATCACCTCTAGGGTTTATTAAATTGACTTTTGTACCATTTAATAAATTTGCTCTTATACTGATATTTTAACGTTCTCTACCACGTACATAGTAGGTAGAGAAGGTATTGCATTCCACCCAAAAATTCCATACTTATATTTCACCGGAAATACATGTTTTAAGGCCCTTGAATCCAAATAAATCATTTTTAGAAAAGTGTCTGTGTGTTTATGCGACTGTGAACAGCATAACACAAGAACGAAAATTCAGATGAATACCAAATTTTGTATTTAGATTTAGCACCTTCCATACATGCGACACGAAGATTGTTAAGAAATTTTACCCTACATAAACTACCCTATACTATCCTTTAAACTACCCCTTTTATTTTCTAAAAAATGGCTCTAAAGGCTTTGACTGAGGTACTAGGTATATCGTAAACATACAGGGTTAATAAAAAATAAGGAATAGACTTTAAATATTTATTTCTATTGAACGACAATAAATGGCGATACATACAATACATCACTAAATAGAGGAAAGTTCAAAATTTTATTTTATGTGTTCAAAATGAGCACCATTTGTTATGCGAGGACGACCAGTGCTTTTCCGTTTGCATACGCAACCATATTCTACGAATTTATTGTATCAAGTGTAAATTTTTTATGACAAGGTGGCTCTTTGTTGAACTTGCAACGAAATGCAACAATGGATTCACTCTTTGCATACTGCAGCACATAAAACCACTTTTCCTATGGCGTCGCCATTTTCTCGTAAACAACCCAGCACCGCTGTAGGCACTGAATGGAACTAGTAGCTGGAGACTTAAAACTTTGAACTTTCCTCTATTCAATGATGTGTCATTCATTAAAAATGAATATTTAAAATATGTTCCTTCTTTTTGAGTAACCCATATATTTACATGACAATTAATATGTATTTCTTGAATTTTCTGCGAATAGCCTGTGAAGTCCTTTTCATTCGGAAGGAATTTTATATGATCTTGTATAGCTGGTAAACTTTAAGAGACAGACGAAAACGTACTACACAAAAAATGTAGATCTCTTTAAAACATATTATTCATTTCTAATAAGTTTTTGTGTTGTAAGCGGTTTCTGAGATATTAATTATTAATGGTTTGAAGTGTTCCTTACTTGGTCATTATTTTCAAGTCCTCAACATTCAGTTGTTTCACGCGATTGCATGGGATTTTAAAGCCAGCGTATAGCTTCCAGTTCTTAAACATTTGACTATCGCTGTTCCCTTTGTATCTATAAATAAAACTGTAATGTAGCTATTTCTGCACATATTTATTTGTATTAAAATATAGTATAAGGAAAAATAAGCTTTAGTAAGAATGGTTTGTACACTCACTAATACATATAGAATAGAAAGTCATGTGAATGTATCAGATCAGAATTTTTTTTAAACAGATCTCCCCTACCTAACCCCGCCTTGCATCAAATCGCTGCTACCCTGAAACTTGGCCAGGAAACCTCCCTTTCCTGGCACGCCTATTCATATATCTCATTTTACATTGGGGTTTGCGCGCTCCTCATAAAAGTTCTGTTCGGTGAAATGGCCAATAGGTAAGGTCTTTTAAAACATTAAGTTACCAATAAAACGCACATGTCGCGCTCCCTTCACTCGGACGAGGGTGGGGTGTAAAGGAGAGGTTTTCTCTCCAGGAGCTACCCGAGTAAGGTGTCCTTTATGTTTTTAATCTACACATTCTGGGCTCTCAACTTAGCCATCAAATTGACAGGTTACGGAATACCAAACTTTTATAGACAATGTCGGACACATTCTCTATGTCGAATCTAGTGAGATCTAATAATTAATCTGTTTGCTGGAGTATTGATCGCGTTGTATTATGAAAATTTAGTGTTTTTCCCTGTTTCCCCTTATTTTCTTTCTTTATACTCTTTTTCTGCTATCTTTCTAATTATACTTTCGTCTACACTTTTTTACGAAAAAAAAGTAATTATGTTTGCTTTTGGACTCCAGGAATACAACTCGAATTAACACAATATAATTCTCTTATGTTCTACTTAAAACAAATAAAATCATCTTAAAACATCAAAATTAGCATTGTTAGACAAACAATCGAATTGCAAATCACAATACTATTTTTATTTTCCAGCATTATCGCATTAGATGAAATAATTTCTTTTGTTTTACTCTTCACTGGGATTCACAACTACATTTTAACATTTTTATAATGTACCGCTAGTAACGTTTAAGTTTTATACATGGAGTTTTACAATTCATGTTCACTAAATGTAACATTCAAGACACACTACTCTCTGCATTTTCTTACAGTGGGTATCGTAAGTTACTTCCTTGCTACTGTCACACTTTGCTCTAGATTTTCTATCATTTTTTCTTGGAGATAACTATCATCGCCGTTTCACCTTTCGGTTTCCACAAAATTTCACCTACATTGCACACTAGGAGATCACTGAACTGTTTCTACACAATTTCAAAGTACATGCTAGAATAACTGAAAAACACAAGGCAGCCAACGTAAAACTCTCAATATCAGAAAGTTTTATGGAACAGGAGCTGATATGAGGGAACCAGGTGGACCACAAGTTGTATTTTATTTTTTTACAATTTTATTTATTCAACTTTTTGTGGAACTAATTTATTGCAATAAAGCTGATTAAATTTGTATAAACTATAAAGTTTCAAAACTCTAAATTATATATTTCACCAGATAAACTAAAAAGCTTAACTCTGGGGTCCAGTTGGACCCCGCATAGCAGTGTGCAGGTTAATCAAGGTTTTATTATATACTCTTTACTTTCTCTACTACGTATAGTAAGTAGGGGAAGTACTAAATTACATCCAAAAATTCGATACCAAGATTTCACCAGAAATATATGTTTTGAAACCCCCTTAATCCATTTTTGGAAACATGTCTGTGTGTGTCTGTCTGTCTGTCTGTGAACAGCATAACTCAGAAACGAACAGTGGATAAACACCAAACTTGATATTTAGGTTCAGTATTTTCCAGAGATGCGACACGCAGGATTTCAAGAAAATTCCCCCACACCAAATTACCCTTTACATGGAACATTTTTCGAAAATTTTAATTTTCTAAAAAATGGCTAACGATTTTGATTAAAGTATCATATGTTTAAGACATTTTCTGACAAATGAAAAATACACCTGGAATTTTCTGGGAATGTCTCCAAAAGTATTCTTCATTGTGAACGAATTTTGCATACTTGGTGAACCATAAGAGATAGAGGAAATTTTACTACACAAAAATGTAGATCGCGTTAAAATACACAAATTATCTCATATGCATTTTTTTGTTGAGTGAACGATTTTCGAGATATTGCTTGTTATTCACTTAAATTTTCCAATACTTATACTTTTTCTCAAACACGTTATTCATTTTTTTTGCCCTGGTAATGCAAAGAGAATGGAATACTCCAAATAGCAAACACCTCTTAAAATATTTGACTATCGCTTAAAGCCTAGCAATTTCCCTTGTATCTACAAGAAAATTAAAGAGCTGGTTGCTATGTGGAGTATTCCATTCTCTTTGCATTACCAGGACAAAAAATATTGAATAACGAATTCTCATTTGAGAAAAAGTATAAGTAGTGGAAAATTTAAGGCAATAATAAGCAATATCTCGAAAATGGTTTAATCAACAAAAAATGTATATGACATAAATTGTGTATTTTAACGCGATCTACATTTTGTGTGTAGTAAAAGTTTGTCTAATTCTTATGGCTTACCGGTTATGTAAAAGTCACAATGAAGAATACTTTTGGGGACATCCCAGAAAATTCAAGATATACACTTTATTTGTCATGAAAATATCTTAAATATATATATATATATATACATTTTAATCAAAATTGTTAGGTGGTATTTTTGATAGAAATAGAATTTTTGAAAACAATTTCATGTAATGCGGTGGGGGAATTTTCTTGTAAACCTTCGTCTTGCATCTCTGGAGGATACTGAACATAAATTCCAAGGTTGGTGTTTATCCGACTGTTCGTTTCTGAGTTATGCTGTTCACAGACACAGACAGACAAACACACACAGGGACAAGTTTCCAAAAATGTATTTTTTGGATTCAGGAGGCCTCAAAACATGTATTTTCGGTGAAATCTCGGTATCGAATTTTTGAGTGGGGTGCAATACTTCCGCTACATACTATACGTGGTAGAGAACGTAAAAAAGCATTCAGAAATATACGGTTAAAAGTAATATTGGAAATAAGCAGTCAGAGGATTATTTGTCACCTCAGTGTCATTGGTTTGGATTTAAGGAATCGAAGAATGTGAAAAAACTGTTCAGGTATTACACACTAGATATCAGGTAAATCAGGTATATGAAATCACGTTATGGCTAAGAAATTGTCTGCTTGTGTTTCACAAGAGTGACCGAGTACCTGTGATGTATGTGATTACTGCCAATAAGGGAAGACCATGAGAGCTTCGCAATCCTTAAACATACTTAAAGCATAGAGAAACTTTAGGTGGTTCTATAAATGGAACTGCGTGAAAGAAAGATCCAAGAATTATGGTGGAAGTTACAATAAATAAGAGCAAGGATATTTTGAGAGCATTGTGCATAACCCAATGAAGCTATTAGAAGTGAAGACGTGGACGCGCACATATCAGTCAAAGAAGAGAGGCGAGGAGTGGAATTCTTAAACATAGTCCTTAAAGAATCAAAGCTTATTAAGCTGATTTTTAACAGCCCCAAATTATCATTAATATATAATTTTGACAATCCAGTGCCTTGGAAAAGTGTAATGGGAATAAATATTTTTAATCGATGCTCTTTTCAATTAAACCTAAGGAAAAAGCTACATTTTAGAATGCATTACAGTTGCTAACGTACAACAGTAATCCTAAAGCAAATGAGACCGACTGCTTACTTCATATAATTTTTAAACCGCCCCCCGTCACTATTCGACACCTGCTCCAAAAGGTTTACCGTTTATTTGGCAGGTTCTAGTACCACCCCCTTCAAGAACGCTCCGCTTTATACGCAGGGCCTACATAAGGAAGTGATTAACGCTCGGTGTTAGTTCAATTAGAGAAGAATATTGAACAGTACCGAGTGCAACCCAATTGTGAGCTGTGATTAGACGGATCAGATGTGTTCTGTTGTGGGTGTATCAAGAGTTCTCAAGTATAAAGTTTGTGCTACTGAGCATCTAAGTGACTAAGTGTGTTTAGCAGCAATTGGTGTTCCCATTTGTTTCAATATGGAGTCTCTTGCGGTTATAAAGATTGCTTTTTAAAAATACTCTATGGGATTTAAAATGGAGGAACACGTGAGTAATACCAATTTTTGATGAGGCAAGTACTCCATTTCTTGGAACGAAAAATAAAACGAGCAATTTTGGGTACAATTATTAAAATGGTGGTCATAATTATCTTAGGAATTAAAATCACAAGAAAGCACCATCTATCGTCACAATTTCTATTGCTGCAATTTGTATACCAGATGACCCAGATTTGTCCTCCGTGGTGTAGTGGATACCATGCCAGCCTCTAGTTCTCGAGCTCGCGTGTTCAAACCCGGCGGAGGGCGATGGATTTTTTTCGGGCGTAAAAATCAATAGCATGGCTTCCTTCGGAAAGGAAGTAAAGTCGGTGGTCCAGATAAGGAGGCCTCTGAGCAAAATTAACGGTCTTTCACGCCAAATATAGAATGGAACGCTAAGGACTATAGCAGTTAAAGAGTGTCCAAAAACAAAAACTCAATTTTTAGGTGACCCAGTATTTCGTGTGTAATTGGTGCGTTCCCTTCGTGCGTTAAGAGTTGCAAAACTCAACGGGGAAATTCCAAGTTAACACAGGTCAGTAGGAAACTGGCAAATTAGCGTGAGCGAGCTCGGTTTCTTTTTTATTTCCCTTTATACCCCGCCTTTATCTACAATGTTCTTATCCGCACGCAGTTTTCTAGCCCTATAGGTATTGGTGTTATTTTTGTATTCGCTTGTCTTTGGATTTCTAGTAAACTTCGGGCTTTAATGATCAGATCATACAAACACTCTCATTCATGTTTCTAGACTCTGGGGAGGATAGCGAACAACCTTGGTTGGAGAAAAATTACCATCTCCCAGTCGGGAATCCAACACAGGACCCCAACAGGCAGATGCTCTACCAACTGAGTTACGGGAGCAGTCGAGCTTAGCTCCAATCCTCTTGCTTTTCAGCAAAGGCAATGAGCGAATCGCACTCGTTGAGAGGCATTTACCAGGCTTCCAATATAGTCTACAGTCCTTGATGATAGACAAAAACAGCCCTTGCATAAGAGTGTATACCTTCCATGACGATAGACAAAAACAGACCAAAAGGGTCTTAGAATGCTTTCCACAACGGTTGCACAGGTTTTATTTTTGAGGAAATAAACTCACTTTTTAGACTGACAAATCATTAATACACCACGTGAACAAGAGTATCCGCACACCTGGCTGAAAATGACGTACAAGTTCATGGCGCCCTCCATCGATAATGCTGGAAGTCAATATGGTGTTGGCCCACCCTTAGCCTTGATGACGGTGTTCGCTCTTGCAGGCATACTTTCAATCAGGTGCTGGAAGGTTTCTTGGGGAATGGCAGACCATTCTTCACAGAGTACGGAACTGAGGAGATGTATCTAAGTAGGTCGGCGAGACATTGCACGAAGTCGGCGTTCCAAAACATCCCAAAGGTATTCTATAGGATTAAAGTTAGGACTCTGTGCAAGCCAGTCCATTACATGGATGTTATTTTCGTGTAACCACTCCGGCACAGCCCGTGTGGTATGAACAGTTGCTCGATCGTGTTGAAAGATACAATCAACATCCCCGAATTGCTCTTCAACAGTGGGAAGCAATAATGTGCTTAAAATATCAATGTAGGTCTGCGATGTGATCGTGTCACGCAAAACAACAAGGAGTGTAAACACCCTACAGTAAAAACACGACCACACCATTACACCAACACCTCCGAATTTCACTGTTGGTACTACACAGGCTAGCAGATGACGTTCACCGGTCACATTGTGTACCGTGATTCGTCACTATAAATAACGTTTTGCCACTGCTCAATCGTGTAATGTCGATGCTCCTTACACCAAACGAGGCGTCGTTTGGCATTTTCCTATGTGATGTGTGGCTTATGAGCAGCTGCTTGACCATGGAGAACAAGGTTTTTCAGCTTACGCCTAACTGTCATAGCACTTGGAGTGGATCCTGATGCAGTTTGGGATTCCTGTGTGATGGTCTGGATAGATGTCTGCCTATTACTCTTTACGACCCTCTTCAAATGTCTGCGGTGTCTGTAAGTCAACAGACGAGGTCGGCTGTATGCTTTTGTGCTGTACATGTCCCTTGACGTTTCCACTACACTATCATATAAGAAACAATGTACCTAGTGATGTTTGGGAGTGTCGAAATCTCGCATACAGACTTCTGGCACAAGTGACACCCAATCACCTGACCACATTTGAAGTCCATGAGTTCCATGGAGCGTCCCATTCTGCTGTTTCACAATGTCTAATGACTAGTGAGGTCAGGGATAATGAGTACCAGGCAGTAGGTGGCAGCACAATGCACACAAGATGAAAAACGTATGTTTGTGGGGGTGTCCGGATACCTTTGATCACATAGTGTATGTGTTTGACCTATCCGTATCTGCCCATAGCTATATTTTGAATCACGTTTACCCTGTTTTTCTCTAACATTACACACTATAAGCAAAAGCATAAGAGCACACAGTGTTTCACTGTCATTTCTTTGCTTGCTTTTGTGAATGTTACTGCTACTATTATTATTACCATCATAAAACTGTACTGGTATGCTAGCTTCGTTTATTGAATAAGTGTTCGAAATTTTGCCCCTGTTAGTTGATGCGATGTTCCAACCGTCTCCGTGTATCCATGTGGACCTTTCTGAGAACCGCTGTAGTGGTGGTGGGAGTTTTTTGCAGCGCTAATGCGCCACTTCTCCACTGACCTGTGTTACTTGGAATAACTACGTCCAGTTCTGCGACTCTTTTAACGCATGAAGGGTTATCTGCACACGTCGAATACGGCGCGGTTGCACCACGTGATAGTTATTCCAGTGATAACTGGTCTGTGAACATCCACAGAAAGGCGGGTAGCCACATGGCGACGGAAAATCCGATGTGAGGTGGCTAAATGATCACGTAATGAGAATCGCTCTCTGATTGGCTAATTTCTGTTGTTTAAAGTAGACACAAACACAAAATTTTGGAATGTTGCAAACTTGTATGTTTATACGATAAGTGTATGGCTAGGTTTATGTTCACAAAAAGCAAAGTGAAGTTAACATCTAAGATATTATAAAACAAGCTTGTATACCTACGTAATGTTTGTCTTAATTTGCATTGTGGATGACCCTTTATGCTGCATATGGTAGGTGTGTGCCAGTTCGATCAGAAAACAGCAGCTCTATCCATAATCGAGTTGAAATTTTGCTTAGCAAGTGGTGAAAACGCTTTCTATTTATTATTATAATTATTATTATTATTATTATTATTATTTTCTCTTATTTTATCAAGCCATATATTTTCCATGATCAGTCGTAATCTGTAACAACGTTGGAGGTGATATTCGTTTTCCTATAATCATGCAATGTCTTCACTTATCACCATATGCCCGTATATGTGCATTTGTTTAACCTTTATGATTAATTCTTACCGTAGGATATAAGTGCATACTTATGCACAGACAATAGAACATTGAGAGGTGAACCCCAAAAGGAAACGAAAATGAAGTTCTATAAGTTACTGTCAGTTTCAGTAATAGCTTCTGCAAGTAAATGCTATATTATTAAAGACAAGCACATAAACAAAATATAAACAGCGGAAATGAGATTTTTAAGAATGTTAAAGGATGTACTAGAAAGGACTATATAAGTTAAAGGTAAAGGGCAGAACATCGTACGCAGGATAGTCGGCCCATTGTGCTTCCAACGTGACCCCTGGAGAAAGGATCAGGAGAGATACCCGAAGGGCGACCAGATACGAATGCCGACGGGCGCAAGCATGGACGGGGTCCCTAACGTTTCCATGAGGAACGCATCCGACACCATACGGTCCCTGCCCACAAACCGCAAAACCTCCAGGGTCGCCCGGAGCGGAGCCCCAAGCTAAGGAGGGGCCTAACTGAGCGGTACCGCAGCGACACAGGGGACGAAACCTTTTCAGAGCGCAAGCCACTTCCCAGCCGCAACCCACCGAACACCGTCGCCTAGTCCTAGAAACCTGAAACAGATAACCAGGAAGATGATGCGTACAGCAAATGAGAGGATGGAGAGTCGTGGTACAAGATGAAGCACCCCAGCGTTCTGATCCGGGGAAACCACGAAAAAACATTGTCAGTGTGGACTGTCGCCGGGGATCGATCACAGAACCTCACGAATGCGGGCCACAGACAAAACCGCCAGCTCCATGAGGACCATATAAGAAATGAAACTACCGGTAGAGAACGTCCACATAATTTAACTGATAAGCCGAAATAACATAAAGAAAACCGTAAAACACAGATAATAGGCTAAGAAAGAATACTAACTAAAACGATAAATTATAACTCGAAAGAGAAACGAAGTGTGGGAAGATAAACATACACTACGTGATCAAAAGTATCCGCACACCTGGCTAAAATGATGTACAACTTCGGTAATACTGGAAGTCAATATGGTGGTGGCCCACCCTTAGCCTTGACGACAGCGTTCACTCTTGCAGGCATACTTTCAATCAGGTGCTGGAAGGTTTCTTGGGGAATGACAGCCCATTCTTCACGGAGTGCGGAACTCAGGAGAGGTATCGATGTAGGTCGGTGAGGTCTGGCACGAAGTCGGCGTTCCAAAACATCCCAGAGGTATTCTATAAGATTCAAGTCAGGAATCTGTGCAGTCCAGTTCATTACAGGTATGTTATTGTCGGTACCCACTCCGCCACAACCCGTGCAGTATGAACAGGTGCTCGATCGTGTTGAAAGATGCAATCGCCATCCCCGAATTGCTCTTCAACAGTGGGAAGCAAGAAGATGCTTAAAACATCAATGTAGGTCTGCGTTGTGATCGTGCCACGCAAAACAACAAGGAGTGTAAATACCCTCCAGGAAAAACACGACACACCTTAACACAACCACCTCCGAATTTCATTGTTGGCACTACACATGTTGGCAGATGACGTTCACCGGCCACATTGTGTACCATGATTCGTCACTCCACACAACGTTTTTCCACCGTTCAATCGAGTAATGTTGACGCTCCTTACACTAAACGAGGCGTTGTTTGGCATTTTCCTATGCAATGTGTGGCTTATGAGCAGCTGCTCGACCATGGAATCCAAGGTTTCTCACCCTACGCCTAACTGTCATATTACTTGGAGTGGATCCTGCTGCAGTTTGGGATTCCTGTGTGATGGTCTGGATAGATGTCTACCTGTTACTCTTTACGACCCTCTACAAATGTCGGTGGTCTCTGTCAGTCAACAGACGAGGTTGGCCTGTACGCTTTTGTGCTGTACATGTCCCTTCACGTTTCCACTTCACTATCACATCAGAAACAGTGGACCTAGGGATGTTTAGGAGTGTGGAAATCTCACGTACAGACTTCTGACACAAGCGACACCCCATCACCTGACCACGTTCGAAGTCTGTGAGTTCCACGGAGCGTTTCATTCTTCTGTTTCACGATGTCTAATGACTACTGAGGTCGCCGATAATGAGTACCAGGCAGTAGGTGTCAGCACAATGCACCTAAGATGAAAAACGTATGTTTGTGGAGGTGTCCGGATACTTTTGATCACATAGTGTAAATGCGGTCTTAAACATATGAGGAGGGAATAGGCAGTGTGCTCAAGCCCTGAAGTAAAGATAGAATAACTATTAATGTATTATTATTCCTCCATGTTCTATCATTTCATTCCCTGTTTCAAGTTCCAGGTTGACTCCTGTAGTTCAGTCTATGTCGGGCATACTTTCATTTGAAAGGTCTTACTCCAACTAATATTAAAGCTGAGCTAGATTCTACTCTGGGGGAGTCTGCTCCTTCGTTTACAACAGTAAAATATTGGGTGGCAGAGTTTAAGCGAGGCCGTAAGAGCTGCCAAGACGAACATCGCAGTGGTCGAACAAATGATGTGATCACGCCAGAAATTGTGAAGATAATCTACAAAATGCGAATGGATGACCGTCGAATGAAAGTGCACCAGCTAGTAGATATTGCAGGCATTTCAAAAAGTTCTGTATATCTCATACTAATTGAAAATTTAGACGTGAGAAAGCTGTGTGGAGGATGGGTGCCGCGTTTACTCGCAATGGAACAAAGCAGCGTCTTAAGGCTGCTTCATTCGAGTGTTTGACGATGTTTCACTGCAATAAAGCTGAGCTTTTGCGCCGATTCATAACCGTGAATGAAACTTGGGTCCATCACTTCGCATCTGAGACGAAGGAACAGTCAAAACAGTGGATTGAAAGCGGAGAATTGACTCCAAAGAAGGTGAAGAGAGGTCCATCTGCAGAGCAGGTTATGGCGTCAGTTCTTTGGGATGAGCGTGGGTTAATTTTCATTGATTATCTTCAAAAAGGAAAAGCAATCAATGTCGGTACTATGCAAATTTATTGCATCGTTTGACTGATGAAATCAAGAAAACACGGCCTGCATTTAGCGAAAAAGATGGTTCTGTTTCATCAAGACAATGCACCAGTTCACACATCCATTACCCTAATGGCCAAAATCAATGATTTAAAATTGGAATTGCTTCCTCATGCGCCCTATTCGCCAGACTTAGCCCCCTCTGATTATTTTTTGCTTCCAGAGTTGAATAAATGGCTTGGTGGTAAAAGATTTGCCAACAATGAAGAGGTGGATTTTGCAGTTGATGGCTATTTTGCAGAACTCGACGCTTCTCACTATAAACAGGGTATCAAAGCTATTGATCATTGCTGGGAAAAGTGTATCTAGCTGAAAGGAGACTGTGTAGAAAAATAAGGATGTTTTGTCTCTGACAGGTCGGGTACTTCTGAGATAGCTCTCGTATAAACGGTCCATTCAAAATTTTCTTGATGGATCATTACTCGGCCCGCGGGTCCAGGTTTCGCCGCTCATGGACTAGGATGTACAGATACTCCGATTCAAGCATTGGACAATTTTTATGATTATTTTTTGAGCTTGCCGTTCCCGATGCCGAAATTGGAAGACCTTTTGTATTCGAACTGGCATTGATTGCACCAGAGAATGAAACGTTCCATGAATGTTACGATTACATTTGTGATAATTCCATGAGTGAGGCAGTAATATTTCCCTCATCTCCATGGCTTTTCCTGTTCGACAGCTTGTCGCGCACTTGTGGACGTATCTGACTGTGAAGAATTTTAAATATGAACATTGTATTTTGTATTAGGTAATTATGAGCAGTAGTTTTTCCATATGCAGGACCTTTCATAAACAAGGATGTGATACATTATATGACTTTATCTACCATTTATCGTTTATTAGTGTGTACGAAATATTCTTATAAAGTTAATTTTTCCATATACGAGTTAGATATTGTTAGAAATACACAACATAAATTGTGTGCTTTAAAGGAATATAAAGTTTTTGTGTAGTACCTATTTTGTCTATGCTTAACGTGTACCAGTTATACAAGATTATAGAAAATACTTCCAAATGAAGAAGACTTCACAGGCTATTCCCAGATAATTCACGGTATAGATTTTATTTATGATGTAAATATCTCTAATATGTGAAATTTTAATCAAACTCTTAGAGGCAATTTTTGGGAAAATACAAAATTTCGAAAAATCTTCCATGTAAAGGATAGCTTCTAGTGGGTGAATTTTCTTAAAAATCTTGGTGTCGCATCTTTGGAAGGTACTAAATTTAAATATGAAGTGTGTTGTTTATCTGATGTTTCGTTTTTAAGTTATGCTGTCCACTGTGACACACACAGACACAAACTGCTTTTTTATAAACATACTTTTATTTGGATCATGTATTTTCGGTGAAATCTCGATATCGAATTTTTGGGTGAAATGCATGAGGTAGAGAAAATAAAAAGAAACAAAATCTTCACCCATTATTTGCTTCTTCTGTCGTCCTCCGTGGTGTAGTGGCTACCATAGCTAGCCTCTGGTTCCCGAGGTCACGGGTTCAAACCCAGTGGAGGCCGATGGATTTTTTGGGTGTAAAAATCCTTAGCATGGCTTCCTTTGGAAGGGAAGTAAAGCCGGTGGTCCCATGTCGTAGATTTACTACACGTAAAAGAACCTCAAGCTTGATAAAGAGGCCTCTAAGCAAAATTACCGATCTTTCACGCCCAATATAGAATGGAACGCAAAGGACACAGTAGTTAAAGAGCGTCCATAAATAAAACTCCATTTTTCAGCCATTATTGCATAGGTCAAACCATCACAATCGTCAAACTTTTAAATGCCAACGTATTATTCTTCATTTTCTCTGAAAAAAAGCTATCCTTTTTTGGTTGCATGAAAAATGTCGTTTATTTCATAGAAATGTTTAGTTCTATGGGAAGAGATCTCTCCCCACTTGAATAGTTTTTATGGGGATATTTGAAATGTAGAGTCTTTCTTACGAGGCTGCTAATATGGAAGAGTTAAAAATGAGGACCAGATATATACCACAAGCAGTGATTGAGAATTTTCAACAAGAATTTACGCTTCGACTTAGTCCCTGGCAGGTTGTAAATGGGGAGCAATTGTAACACCTTATTAAATAATTAGAATTTATTTTTTACAGTGGTTGTGTAAATTGTGGACAAAATCGAGAAACAGGCCAACATTTAAACTGTTTCTATAGCAACCAAGCCTTTTGTATGAAACAAATGAAACTACCTTTCAGAGAATATGAAAACGTTATGTTGCCATTGAACACCTCAGTCGATGATATCACACCGTACAATAATCAAAGCATCCTAACTCGGTCCGTTATCTTCGTGAGCAAAATGTCAACAACCCAACACAGTCCCGTAGCATATACTGTGAGCAAGCCAGCTCAGTCCCGTAGCATGCACTGTCAGCGAGCCAACTCAGTCCCGTAACATATAGTTCAAAATCTAATAATACTCTGAGCACAATGAAGTGTAAAGTGGTGTTGTATCCCGGTTAAAAAAATTGATGATGGCGCTGAGTACTTGGGATTGTGGCCTTGATGGTAGCTCTCCACAAAAGAACAAACTTCATTACATATTACACATTTTGGCATTTTTAGAAATCTTCCATGTAATTAGAATCATAATTGTTTTAATAATACACCGATTTTCAACTATTTTGTGTGGGGCTATTACTGCAATATCAGTATTTTGGAAAAAAGTAGGACCAAGTTAGGTTGTTAATATTTTGGTAAAAACAGTACCGAGTTAGGATGTTTGTATTTTGGAAAAAAAGAGGACGGAGTTATGTGTTAATACTTTGGATAAAAAGAGGACCGAATTAGGTTATTTATTAATATTTTTGAAAAAAGAGGGCCGAGTTAGGTTGTTAATATTTTGTAAAAGAAATAACTAGGTTATGCTGTTAATATTTTGGAAAAAAGAGGACCAAGTTAGGTTGTTTATATTTTGGCAATATTAGCACCGAATTAGGTTGTTTATATTTTGAAAAAATTAGTACCTAATTAGATTGTTAATATTTTAGAATAAATTAGGACCCAGTGAGGTTGTTAATATTTTGGAGGAAAGAGAACTGCGCTGTTATTTATATTTTGGAAAAAAGAGGACAAAGTTATGTCAATATTTTGGAAAAATGAGGGCCTAGTAAGGTTGTTAATATTTTGTGCAAAATTAGGAGCGTATTAGGTTGTTAATATTTTGGAAAGGAAAGAGCAACGGGTTAGGTTGTTAATATTTTGGAACAAAAGATGACTGAGTTCATACTGTTAATATTTTGGAAGAAAAGAGAACCGACTTAGGTTGTTAATGTTTTGGAATAAACATAACTAAGTTATGTTGTTAATATTTTGGAAGAACGAGGATCAAGTTAGGTTGTTTATATGTTGGAAAAATTAGGACCGTATTAGGTTTATATGTTGGAAAAACGAGGACCGGGTTAGCTTGTTAATATTTTGGAAAAGATGATGACCTAGTTATGTTGTTAATGTATTGGAAAGAAAGAGGATTGAGTTTGGTTGTTAAAATATTGGAAAGAAAGAGGATAGAGTTAGGTTGTTAATTTTTTGGAGAGGAAGCAAACGGAGTTAGGATGTTAATATTTTGGTAAAAATGAAGACCGATTTAGGTTGTTAATACATTGGAAAGAAAGAGGACAGAGTTAGGTTTTTTATATATTGGAGAAAAAATAAGATCCAATTATGTTTTTAATATATTGAAAAAACAGGGAAAGTGTAGGTTGTTAATATTTTAGAAGACGGGACCATGTTAGCTCAAAAGCTTCTTTTCTTTTTTCTTTCTTTTCAAACTTCTCCTTTCAAAATACTAAATTTGATGTATGAGAGCTTTATTTTTAACAAAATGAGTTAATTTTAGTATTTTTATTTCGTTATTTCTTACTTAAGAAACCCTTGTAAGATCCAAATGTGAACGAGAGAAAATAATTTATACTTCATTTCAATATACTTTGGTACATAAGATACAACATATAGAATTACCTTTACTTATTTATACCAACATCTCTAAGCTTGTGTTTTGCATAGGTTTTGCCGTGGGAATGATGGATTGCATATGGCGTTATGATTATGGAATTTCCCAGTAACAGATATAAGGATTATTCACTTTAATGAAAACAAGAGTGCGTGAAACAAAAGCATACGCATAACTGGATTCGCATTTATTAAATTTATAAAACAAATTCAAGGTAATAGCTAACAACAATTATGGTATAAGCTTCCAATCACATAGAAACGTTAACACAAATGCAACACGAACACAAATCTTTGTGGTCAGGTTAATAAATGCGATCATTCACAATGATTTTAATTAACATTAGGGACGGTATCACAATACGTCTCTCTTGATACTCGACGCTATCGAAGTATATCTAATACCTTGCGATAAACCTTCTATCTTAATCGATAACTTTACATGTTTAAGTTTTGTACTTTTGAAAGATTTTGCTGTAATTTTGTGCCAGCTAAGAAATGAAAGGGGCCGAGACTTCAAGGTATTGCCTCGCACGTTACCCAAAGCTGTTGGACATAAGTTCTTGATTAGACTTGACTGCGTTTCCTGTGGGGAATCAATGAAACATTCAATAGACTCTTGTGTCTAAATTAAAACATATATCACAATGGGGGAAGGAATAGAGGTGCACATGTAACATGCAGCGTTAACTGAGTTGTGAATTAAGCTGATTTAGCTGACGCACTAAATCACGTTTCTGCAATAGCCTGGCTTGGTGACTCACTCTGTCATTGCAGTTACCTACTCCGGGGGATAATACAAGACATGGAAATATTTGGTCTTTCCTTCCATCTGCTGGTTTGTATTCGACTAATTTTCATTATATGGATAGAAAATCCTTTAAAAGAATGTTATCAGCACAGAATATAGAAAATAAATTATTATTATTATTATATATCAACAGAGGATATGTAACCTATGGCATTATGAAGCTAAAAAAACTCTGTGAATTGCAGAATGTCAAACAGGAACAATTTCGAAATTAGCATACAATATAAAAATTCGTTACGTACGTTTATACACAGAAAAATTCTAACAAGAACATAATTCAGTGAACAAGCTATCGCCTTTACAATTTTTATAATGTGAATATCGAGTATCGAGCAATGAGTATCGGTGCTTAAAAATCAGTATCGGTATCGAGTGACAAGTATAGAGAAACAGTGGTATGCTCCCATTACTAAAAGGGATAGATAACACATTTAAAGGGAATAAAAGGGGAAAGAAATGCTAAATAGGAATAAGAAGAGAAATAAACAAACGGCCCTAATAAAATTGTAATAAAAGGGGAGCTTATTGACAAAGAGAATAAATATTAATTATATAAGCAGAGAGTTTTGTAAACAGGGAAAGAAATATATTAAGTTCAAGCAGTATTCAGTTGGGGACCGTAAGCATTCAGACGGTGAGTAGCTAACAGATAGCCATTGACAAAAGAGGAAAGCTGACAGGCCGGACGCAAGAAACACTAAGGGGAAAACCAGACGTCCAAAAATCAGCTAAGCGCACAGAAAATGTAATCAGAGATAATAAAGCGCTAATTGCCAACGCATGGACTTTCTAAAATAGGATAACCAATAAATGTGCGTTAGAATTTATCAGAGGGTCAACAAAATCAATCAAAACCCACGTTACTAGAAATGAAACGACAAGAAACTAGAATATGGGCGTGAAATAAAAATTTGTCTAGGTCGGCAGCTCAGTGTCGAACGATGGTAACATGGGCATTTTGTGTTAGAGCGTTGTCATCATGGGTCATAGCTTCGTGTGTTAACGTTGCCGGACAACAGAAGTCGGCGTGTCAATTTGTGAAGTGTAAGTGGCGGGCTTCATCTTTGATTAGACTGAATGTAAGGGAACTAGTTAGGTATGAGGATCAAAGTTGAAAGTGTTTAAAGCTTAGGAAATAGAAATGATTTCAATACTTTCGTTTGATCGTGGGAAATAGCTAAATTAAATATTGTGTGACGGGACAAGGAAAATTAGTCTTTAGTGTAAAAAATGAAATTCAGGCTTGTTTTTGGAGCCTCTTTAACTGCTACAGTTCATAGCGTGATATTCTATATTGGACGTGAAAGACGGGAAATTTTGCTCAGAGGCCTCTTTATTAGGCTTTTTGTTATTATATGGGCCATAAATCTATGGCAAGGGACCATGACTTTACTTTCCTTCCAAAGGAAGCCATGGTAAGACTTTTTACGCCCGAAAAAATCCATCGCCCTCCACCGGGTTTGAACCCGCTACATCGGGAACCCGGGGCTAGCATGGTACCCCTAGACCATGAAGGACGAAAAAATGTTTTAGTGTAAAGGTGCATAAAGGGGCAGTGAACTCGCCTCTCCACACCTCTGAGAGAGGAGCCTCTCCTTTCCTGGAAATTACCTACCCTGCCGAAGCTAGCCGACAAAACAACGCCTTTCCCTGTTATAATCTTATCACCAAAACAAACCAACTAAGAATCTCACTTCAAGTGGAAAATCCTTTCAGTGTAAATCAAATTCAAGATAATACGTAGTTCGAATGTAATATTCGACATAAGTTAGAAAAAAAGTATCACTTTAGTTTAATGCACTTACCCAAATGTTCCTTTCAAAAGACATGTCTTTTTACAAGTCAGAAATTACCATTTAAACCTGTTATTTTGTTTGTATACCTGAAAATTTAGAATATAATCGATGGCATATATTTGAAATTATACAAATAATTTATCATATTTCTCAAAAAAATGTATTTATTTTCGTATGAAATATTCATAATTAAATTATGTTGAACACATTACATATATTTTAATGATAACAGCGGTATGTAATGCGATATGTAACTGAAAGTGTACACTGTGCTCGTGGCTCGATTTTGTCTTGCGTAAACACAAACTAACGGATGGAAGGAAAGAGCAAATACTTTCATGCACTGTATTATCTCACGTCATAACTTATAATTTGTTTCTGTTGGATTTACAGTGAGGCAGTATTTTTAACACTCAAATGATTTCAGTCTAATTATATAATATATAAATTCAATAACAGCCCGCCTTGAAGCAATATGTGTATGTAATAATTTGTAAAAAGTGTATATTACAGTCATTGTATATGCTTGTATTATTGTATCCATCTGTAATAATGTTATGTGAATGTATTACATAATTTAATAATGTAGGTGTGGTGAGAAATAGATCAAACGTTGCTAACAATGAGGTAACAATGAGGTAACCTTGAGGCAATAATGAGTTGGAGAGTTTAAAAATGTTACTTGTGATTCTTGGAAGAAAATCTAATAAAAGTGACAGTTTATAAAAAATAGCCAATCAACAATCAGAAAAAGCTTTAGTTAAATGAGGGTTTTCTATTGGAGTAGGATTAGCCAATCAGAGACTTTAAATACAGAAATTTACAAGTTTAGGCGGTTGAAATCAGTTCAGTTGCATGCAGACAGCGTTACTAACCAGACGCAAAAAAGTGTCCTCAAGAAATTTAATACGTATTCGTGTGAGACGAAAATAGTTTTACGTGTTAAAATGTGCAAGTAATTAATTAAAACATCTTACAGCTCTTTATATCACTGAAGTGTTATTTAAATCATATCAAGTATTAATAAAAGGAGTGAAGTAAAAATTATAATCTGTGTAAGCCTACATTCTTAAGTCGCACTACAACCCTTCTAAGAGAAACGTATCTCTAACAATAATACTGACGCAGCCGAGACAAACATAAATATATAATATTTAAAGAAACATTAAATTACAAAGTTAATATTTCTTTAAACTTGCGGCAAAGGCCGCCTGAAAGTACATTTGGGGCGAAGGCTACCGGAAACTGTTTACTATACGTGCGGTTGCAACTACTACAAGTTCGGCTCCCCAACGGTTGAAATACGATACAACTCCTTCTATAATACTCCTTTCTCAACAGATTTAGACACCAGAGTAGGTAAATATAATGTTTGAAAATGAGTCACCCAGCCAGGCTATAGCAGAAACGTGATTTGGTCCGTCAGCTAAATCAACTTTCACAACTCAGTTATCGTTGGATGTTCTATGAGTACCACTGCTACTTCCCCCATTGTTTTGCATGCTTCCATTAGAAACAACAGTCTGTGGGATGAATGTTAATTGATTCACCCACAGGAAACACAGTTATAGCCCAGAAACTCTTTCAGGTCACCTTCTCTATTGCGTATAGTAAGCAGGGCAAATACTACATTTCACCCAAAAATTTGATATCGAGATTTCACCGAAAATACATATTTTGAGGCCCTTGAATCCAAAAAAAAACATTTTTAGAAAAATGTCCGTGTAAACAGAATAACTCAAAAGTGAAAAGTCGAATAAATACCAAACTTTGTATTTACGTTCAGTATCCTTCAAAGATGCGACTCAAAGACTTTCAATAAAATCCCCCATCCCAGACTAACCTTACATGGAAAATGTTTCGAATTATTTGTTTTGCTGAAAATGGCTCCAACTATTTTGATTAAAGTACCATATGCTTAAGATATTTTTATGACAAATGAAATGTATATCATGAATTTTCTGGGAATGTCCCCAAAAGTCCTCTTCATTCTGAATGAATTTTGCATAAGTGTAAAAGCGTAAGAGATAGACAATATTTTACTACACAAAAAATAAATATATAATTAAAACACACAATTTATGTCATATACACTTATTGTGGAGTGAACCATTTCCGATATATTCTTTGTTATTTGTTTGAGTTTTCCAATACTTATAGGTTTTCTCAAAGGGAATTCGTTATTTGTTTTTTTAAGTCCTGGACAAGTAAAGGGAATGGAATGCTCCACTTGGCAACCAGTTCTTAAAAGATTTGACTATCGCTTAAGGTCAACCATATTCCCCTTGCACCTACAAGAAAATTAGCAAATAAGATAGTTTCTGCAAATTTTTATATCGATTAACATGAAGCAAATGGACAATAAGCGTTTGTAAAAATAGTATGTACAAGAGTAGAGAAGTTCATGTGACTTTCAACCTCACACTCCATAAAACGAGATTTATCGTGTTTGGATTTCTTACACCAAACAGAATGGGAGGTAATTTTGTATTGCCTTTAGACATTTCAATGGGCTTGTCAGCTACACACACCATTATTTAAACAAATATATATTCCGCAAACAACTTACATACCTATAAAATTCATATATCAATGTATTGAAAGTACAGGAGAATCTTTTAGCATCAGAAATAAAAATGCATATTTATTCCCTCTACCGAGAGAGTTGACGCCGTGGAAACGTGTGGGACTAGCATTCGGGAGCTTCTGAGTTTGATCCCTGGCAACCTACCATGACCCATCGAATTTTCTTGGTTTCCCCGGATCGACAGGATGGGGTAGTTTATCTTCTACCACTACTTTCCTGCCGTTCATTTGCTGTACCCATCATCTTCCTTGTCATCCCATTCAGGCTTTTAGGACCAAGGGTTGGCGTTCGGCTATTTGTGGCTGGGCGGTGGATGTTGAAGGTGGTTTAATGTTATTTATTTAACATTATTGTAGCCCCACGTTGTGGTAGCCAATTTGCGATGGTTTATTTTTTATAATGTTATTTGTATATGTTTGTGTATTTGTGTTTACTTCACGCGTTGAAGCCATCTTGTGACGTGATTCATTTGTTAGGTTTGTTAGCTCCATCTGGTGTTAGCAATTTGTGGCAGTATTAGATTTTTGTTTAAAAAAATGCTACTGTTATTTTATTTAATTTTGGTTCTTTGTCCTCCGGCTAGCTATTATCCTTTTGGTCAAGCACTTCTCTTTATACAGGTTGTGTAAACGGAAAGGAATCTTAGATCCAAAGATAACACTGATGAAGAAATTTGTTTTACACTTTTATTGTCGAACACGTTAACTATCACATTTACACATTGATCTTGACACTCGCCAAACTGAAACTGTTATAATAACTTCATTACTGATAATTCTTAATTCGCGTACTTCAACTTTTTGTATAATTAACTTTATAACACTTGAGATTTTTCATAACTCTGTTACGCGTAACCTGCAAATTGATATCCGAAGTGTGCCGTACAAATACTTTCGACGAACTGACGGGAATGCGACGTGTAGTGTACAAAGAATTTTGATGAACTGACGGGGTCTACCTCTAACCTACTCTTTTTATACTCCTTCACCCAGATATGCCTAAAGATTATAACTGAACTGCAATTGGCTAATAAAACGCGCCAACATTAGCGTCTATTTTTATATCCAATGAAAATTATGAATACATATGCTCTAGGGAAGTGTTCCAGAATATTCTAAAAGAAAAACGCGCCAATATTACGTAACTTCCTCGTTTCCAATAATAATAAACAGCTCACCCCCTCGCTGCATTATTGCACGCTATTATTGTCAGTTTCAGTAAGGCAGTATAAACTTACTTCCCAACAATAATTACAATCAATAAACATCTCAAATCAATGTCACATAAAAATGCATATTCATATTACAATCATTATTTACATTTAAGTAATTTGTGATACAAATTACTGCATCATATGCCCCACTAGAAACATAATTATAAATATTTACAACTTGTTTGGAAATTTTATAATTGGGTTTTTAGTCTCCTAAATCTTGGAACACACGCTATCACTTTCAATTAACACTTCACACGTATTTAACTCACGACATATGTTTTGTCTTTATCTTGCCACTATTTACTGGCTCTGGTTTAATGTGTTTAGACTTTAATCTGACATTACAAATTTTTTTATAGCAAATACTGTACCCTGAATTATTTAATTACTGTTACAAAATTATTTACTTTCTTATATTGTTGACAACAATTTGTGCATTTAAGAATTTTTGTAATTACTATACATATTTACCAAAAATATTCACCCTCTACACAAATATATTTACATCTCTTAAATCTAGGCACTGTTTCACATGTTCTGTTTGCTACATAAATATTTGTTTTAATTACTTTTACCCCATTTTTGTTGTTTTGTACATTATATTCACACTACTCTTGGAATTATATCATGCTTTATTTCAAATGCTGTTACAGTTACTAAGAATTTTTTTTAAACATTTTTTTTATATAATTTATTTCTCTTTACCTATGACATATATAAATAGTTAACCCTCTTACATTCCAATACATTTCTCTGCAAGTGATCTTTAACTATCCAGCATTTATTTTACACCTCATTGCTATTCACCCTCCTGGATCAAATTGTCTGCGGCTAAACATTACTCGTAGCCGTATCCTAACCTTCAAAAATTTGTTCATGAATAACCTCTTAAAGGATTCAAATGCTATTTCCCCACCTGATACTTTTTGAAAACAATCTAAAGTTTTCTGAACTACACATCTTTTAACAACTGTCATTTTCAATTCTTCTGGTATCTTTTTAATCTGAGAGTACTCTGACAAGTCTGTCATAAATTGTACTGGATTGCAGTTTTCATTCTGAAAAGCTTGGTACTTGTTAATTTCAGAAGTTAGCTTTTGATTATTTACAGGCAAAACTTTAACTTCTTCGTACAATTTATTTTTTTGCATTACTGACTCTTCTGTATTTCTGATATCTCCCCTCTGAAATTAACTTGCGCCTGATTCACATCTACATTCATCACCTCTTTCATCTCTCTTATCTCACTTGAAATGTTACTCATTCTACTACCTAACTCTGTACATTCTACATCAACATGTTCACTTTTAGTATTAACCTCACTTTCTTTGTTACCTATTTCCCTGCTCATGTCTAACATTTTCTTTGAAACTTCTCCTATCTCACTTGCTATTACTTCCTGATTTTCATCTCTCATTCTCATCATACTACTATCTAGCTCCATGAATTTCTTTTCAATTTCTTCCCTGTTTTGTTCTAAGCTCTTACCAATATCTTCCCTTAATTCTCTCTTATTCAGATCTAGTTTTTGTTTTAAACTCCTATCAATATCTTCTCTTAATTCCCTATTATTCTTTTGCATATCTTCCCTTAATTTCTCATTACTCTGAGTTAATTTTTCTAATTTCTCATTATTCTTTTGCATATCTTCCCTCAATTCCCTATTATTCTTTTCCATATTCTCATTAGTCTTTTTCATATTCTCATTCATATTTCTCAGCATTTCCATCATCATGCTAACATCAAAATTTACATTTCCTGCTGTTCTATTCTCAATTTCTGCACTAACGTTTCCTACCTCAAATACTACATTGTTTGAGCTATTTTCTGTAACCTGTATTGAATTACAGCTAACTGTTACACTATCCCTTTCCATCATTGTTTCTTCTGTATTATTAGTGTACATTGTTTTCTTTATCCTACCGCTCCTAAGGTACATCTAAATGTTACAATTTTGTTTTCTAAAAAAAATTACGATACTCTGACCTTTGTGATGCTGTCTGTTGCTGGTACTTTGATGTCCAGCTTCCTGCCCCTCTCTCCTAGGTTTGTATGTCGCTTCTGCGTCGTATCATGATGAATCTACGTCGTTTTGATGTTCTGTATTTGAATTCCCCTGTTGCCTTTTAATCTCGGAATTACGATGTCCAATCATCCGCGTAGTCTGTCGTTCCTATAGTTGTTTCTGGAATCTGCGTCTTGTAGTTCAGTTTACTGCTCCATTCGCTCCACGTCCTGATTCCTTCTCGATTTCCTGGTTATTTCACTCCTTTCCTGATCACTCTGCCCCACGTTGGGCGCCAATTTGAAGGTAGTTTAATGTTATTTATTTAACATTATTGTAGCCCCACGTTGCGGTAGCCAATTTGCGATGGTTTATTTTTTATAATGTTATTTGTATATGTTTGTGTATTTGTGTTTACTTCACGCGTTGAAGCCATCTTGTGACGTGATTCATTTGTTAGGTTTGTTAGCTCCATCTGGTGTTAGCAATTTGCGGCAGTATTAGTTTCTTTGTTTAAAAAAATGCTACTGTTATTTTATTTAATTTTGGTTCTTTGTCCTCCGGCTAGCTATTATCCTTTTGGTCAAGCACTTCTCTTTATACAGGTTGTGTAAACGGAAAGGAATCTTTTATCCAAAGATAACACTGATGAAGAAATTTGTTTTACACTTTTATTGTCGAACACGTTAACTATCACATTTACACATTGATCTTGACACTCGCCAAACTGAAACTGTTATAATAACTTCATTACTGATAATTCTTAATTCGCGTACTTCAACTTTTTGTATAATTAACTTTATAACACTTGAGATTTGATATCCGAAGTGTGCCGTACAAATACTTTCGACGAACTGACGGGAATGCGACGTGTAGTGTACAAAGAATTTTGATGAGCTGACGGGGTCTACCTCTAACCTACTCTTTTTATACTCCTTCACCCAGATATGCCTAAAGATTATAACTGAACTGCAATTGGCTAATAAAACGCGCCAACATTAGCGTCTATTTTTATATCCAATGAAAATTATGAATACATATGCTCTAGGGAAGTGTTCCAGAATATTCTAAAAGAAAAACGCGCCAATATTACGTAACTTCCTCGTTTCCAATAATAATTAACAGCTCACCCCCTCGCTGCATTATTGCACGTTATTATTGTTCAGTTTCAGTAAGGCAGTATAAACTTATTTCCCAACAATAATTACAATCAATAAACATCTCAAATCAATGTCATATAAAAATGCATATTCATATTACAATCATTATTTACATTTAAGTAATTTGTGATACAAATTACTGCATCAATGTGCATGCTGGCAGATGACGTTCACCGGGTATTCTCCATACTCACACCCTGCCATCGGATCGCCACATTGTGTACCGTGATTCCTCACTCCACACAACGTTTTGCCACTGCTCAATCGCGTAATGTTTACACTCCTTACACCAAGCGAGGCGTCGTTTTGCATTTTCCTGCGTGATGTGTGGCTTATGAGCAGCCGCTCGACCATGAAATCCAAGGTTTTTCACCTCACGCCTAACTGTCATAGTACTTGGAGTGGATCCTGATACACTTTGGAATTCCTGTGTGATGGTCTGGATAGATGTCTACCTATTACTCGTTACGACCCTCTTCAAATGTCGGCGGTCTCTGTCAGTCAACAGAAGAGGTCAGCCTGTACGCTTTTGTGCTGTACATGTCCCTTCAGGTTTCCACTTCACTATCCATCAGAAACAGTGGACCTAGGGATGTTTAGGAAGGTAGAAATCTCGCTTACAGACTTCTGACCAATCACCTGACCACGTTCGAAGTCCGTGAGTTCCACGGAGCGTCCAATTCGGCTGTTTCACAATGTCTTATGACTACTGAGGTCGCGGATAATGAGTACAAGGCAGTAGGTGGCAGCACAATGCACCTAAGATGAAAAACGTATGTTTGTGCGGGTGTCCGGATACTTTTGATCACATAGTATAAGTATATATAAGAAAGGCCCCTTTAGCAATACTAGCGCTGTGTTTTTCCATAATAAAGAAAGCTATTATGATTCGTTGGAATAGATAAATCGGGATTCTAATTTGATTTCTTGTAAGTTTTTAATAAATACATTTTACTCTTGTTGCTCAGAGCTTTGCTACACGCAAAATACAACTCAAAAGAAAAGAAATGATAATCCGGCAACGTTTCCAGTGTTGGGTTGGCTGGCACAGTAAAGAGTGTAAGTTGTCTGCTAGGACGAATTTGAGGTTCCCTCTCCGTGTGCGTCCACTGCATTTTGGGGCCTGTTGCCAATTCTCTTGTAAGTGAAGCATGTGTCGTCAGTAGCTTTTTGCTTTAGTCCAGGTGAAGTTGGTTTTTTTGTGCACGTGCAATATATTGCGTTGCGCTTGTTTAAGTTTCCTTTAAATGTTTTCTCCATACTTTAAATACTCTAACATAGGCAACTATTTCATTGTTTCCATTTTACGAAGAGATGGCACAGGTATATACACGTGTTCACAGTAGGGGTAAGAATTGGCAACACTGCTTCTCTCTGTCACGCTAAATTTCGGGGTCGAAGATAAAACGGCGCTAGTATAGTTAGGGTCACTAATCAAATATTTCAACAGACACACGCATAGGCACACAGAACTACAGACAAACACACGATTTTTTTTCGAAAAATGATCTTTTGTATTCATGGGCATCAAAGCATGTATTTCCGGTGAAATATCGATATCGAATTTTTGGGTGCAATGCAATACCATCTCTACCTTCTACGTACGTGATAGAGAAAGTAAAAACAAAACTTGGATTGATATCAAACTTGTTATTTAGTTTCAGTAGTTTTCAAAAATACGACAGGATGATTCTCAAGAAAATCCGCCCCATACCAAATGTTTATCCAAATGTTTGATTTTCTCAAAAATCTAAAGATTTTGATTAACATAATTTATATTAACGTATTTAGATGAAAACTAAAATGTATGTCTAGAATTTTATAGCAATAGCCTTTGGAGTCCTCTTCATTCGGTAGGAATTTTATATAATCTTGTATAACTAGTAAACGTTACGAGATAGACTAAATGTAAATGTAAATGTAAATCTCTTTAAAACACACAATATCATTCATTATCTGGTTACCCTCCTCTTATGTAGGACTTACACCCACCCAGGACTTACAAGCGGGAGCCTGAGGTCAGAGGCCCGTCGAGGAGCAGACAGAACATCCAGGATGGGTGATGAGCCCGATGCCTGGTATGAAGGAAGTAGATGAAACGAAATGTTGGTGAAATAGATGAAACCGGATGAATGGCGGGGGAAAACCGGAGAACCCGGAGAAAACCCGCCCAGACGCCGCTTCGTCCACCACAAATCCCACATGCAGGTTCCTGGGATTGAACCCGGGCCGCCTCGGTGGGAGGCGAGCGGTCTAACCACTCGGCCACGGCGCTGCCTAAAACACACAACTTATTTAATATATATTTATTGTGACATAAACCATTTCCGAGATAGCCGTTATTAATTGTTCAATTTGTTCAACACCTTATCATTCTGTTAAGTTCTAACGATTTTCAGTAGTTTTTCCGATGTATGAAATTTTAAAGTCGGCATATACCGTCTAGTTCTTAAACAATTGACTATCGCTCTTCGTATGTAACGGCATGTGCAGTGTAAGCCATTTTCGGAAAGGAGTAGAAGGAAAATGCATAAGATATTTAAGAATAATTTATAGTAGAGTGAGTAGAGAAATTCGCACGAATCTAACACATCGGATGTTTCTTATGGTATCAATTACAGATTTTAGTATTTATCATTAAGCATAGAAATCAACATACTATAAGTCCATATTTACTTGTTTATAAGGAAGAGCATTATAACTGTGAGGGCGCATAAAAGAGTCTCCACAAGGCACTGAAATGGCAAAGAGTTGCATCAGCTAGTACTTCTTTTCCACAGTGGGGGCGTAGGTAATTAACTGCACATATACTTTCCTCTTTGATGAGGGCGTTACAAGAGTTAATTAGCGTGGAATGAAATACCATCTTCTTTTAGATGACGCAAATGGCAGGCCACCACTCCCACGACATAACCACAAATCCGATCGTGCAGCAACGGTGGACTGATCCGCCGTATCTTTTCTAGACACTATAAATAAACGCCTGACTATGCACATTAATGTAATATCTGTAATGTATATATGTTATTCATGTAATTATAATTCTTAAATGTGTTCTTTATGTTAAAGTACATGTATGTTATTTTCATGTTTTGCTATATACATTTTATCATCTACGATTCCCACTTAACATTTTCGAATCAAGTTAGCTGTTAGCAAAGGCGAGGGAAAAATTTCTCCCTTTACAAATCCTTTATGAACTATACATGCTAATACCTCGAAGAAATAGTTTCTCTATGATTGGTTAAAACAAGTACAATTTAATTCGGTCTTCTAAAGAAAGGGGTATATTTGCACGTATAGTTAATCTAAACGACAGCTACGGCATTTACATATATGAGAGCTTTCATCAGCGACATGGCGACGAAGGTTAGGTTATTGTTGCTACGAAAGGTCAATAAGTAAACGATAGTGTAACACGAATATGCCCGTATAAGATTTAAATTGTAATGTTACTTTTCGGGTAGGTAAAGTATTCTGCCAATCCAATGTTCTAGAATTATGTTAGAAATGGAAGTGGTCACGTAGATAGGGGGTAGGGCTAGATGTTGTTAGTACCAATACAAACAAATCTCTTCCATTATAGGCTATATTTTATGCACGCCATTATATGTGGTAGATGATGCATTAAACTATAATTTCACATAGTACACACATTCAAAACAGCTTCATATAAAGTTATTGACAATATACAGCATACCAAACTGAACTGTAAATGCCGTTACCCTCCGTAAATGCGTGATCTGGGCTACTGGGGATTATTGTCATTAAGATAAACTCGACGTTCAGCAAAGTTATTGCTACATACGAGGGGCACTATTTATATTTTTATCCTTGGCAACCCTGAAGGATGTAAGTGCCATCTGGCGTTTCCCATGGAAACGTTGACAGTTTTGATCATAATCTACTTCAAATATTTTGTCAATAGAACGTCATTTGTTTTGTTTGCACTAACTTGAAAATTGTATGTCAACAAAAACATGGAATTAACTCGTGAAAATGTTCGTGCAATGATTTATTACGACGTTCGACGTGGATTATCCAGACAATAGTGCATCGATCAACTAACTTCTACATTTGGCGGCGAAGCTCCATCCTTTGCCACTGTAAAAACGCTGGTATAATGAATTTAATCGTGGCCGCCGTTCGCTCAGTGATGAAGTTCGTGAAGGTCCTCCAAAATCACTTGTTGTGCCAGAAAACATTGATGCTGTGCAAAAACTAATAATGGAAGATCATGCAACATATTGTGAGATTGAGGCAACCCTAGGCATTAGTTCCACCAGTATATATAAAATACTGCATGATTATTTTGCCGTGAAAAAAGTTTGCTCTCGTTGGATCCCAAATAATTTGACGCAATTTCAAAAAGATGTTCGTGTCGATTGGTGTACAAAAATGCTGAAAAAATACAATGGCGGTGCCTCAAAAGACGTATATAAGATTGTAACAGGTGACGAATCATGGATCTATGCGTATGAGCCGGAACGTTAACAGGAGTCGACTGTATGGGTGTTTCAAGATGAAGTAAATCCAACAAAAGTTGTTCGCACTCGAAGCACTTAAAGCAAATGGTCGCCTGTTTTTTCAGCAAAACTGGCCATGTGCAACAGTGCCTTTAGAGGACCGTAAAATGGTCAATGCCGAATGGTACACAACCATTTGTTTGCCGGAAGTCTTCGGTGAAGTAAGGAAAAGCAACAATAGCCGTAGGATCGTTCTTCATCAAGACAATGCAAGCGCACACACATCTTGTCTAACAACAGAGTATTTGAAGGCTCAAAAATCGAATTGATGGGTCATCCGCCATACAGTCCTGATTTGGCACACAATGACTTCATTTTGTTTCCGGACATCAAGAATAAATTGCGTGGACAACGATTTTCGTTGGCAGAAGAAGTCGTTGATGCCTTCAAAAACCTTGTTTTGGAGGTCTCAAGAAGATCGGAATAAATGCTTTGACAAATGGTTCAAACGGATGCAAAAGTGTATTAATCATAAAGGAGAATATATTGAAAAAACTATAAAGCAGTTTTCAATCAGAAATTAATAGAAAATATAAATAGTGCCCCTCGTATTGTATAACAGAACGTGGCGATCTCGATGGGCCTGGGGAACTCCTTTCCCCACCCCTGTGGATAACCTAAGGACCTAACATGATTAGTGCTACGCAAACAGCTTGATACAGTACTATAGTATATGTCCCTGCAGTGGCGACCAAATCAAGTCATAAGCGCTGCTAGATGCATCTGTCCGTTACAGAAATCGTTACCAGAGGCTTATACTAATATATGATGAATACCGAATCAAATTGCAGAGGTTTTAATATGTTACATTCATATGACCTTCTCTACATTCTATGCCTTACTAGTGGGTATAAAAACTATTCTTACTAGAGATTTTTTTTATCTAATTCATTTTAACCGACATAAACCTTTGCAGAAATAGCTACATTACACATTTCGTTATAGATACAAAGAGAACAGCGATAGTCAAATGTTTAACAACTGAAGGCTATATACAGACCTTAAAATTCCAAACTCTTTCCAGGATATCGAGAAACAACTCAAAATCGAAAGTAGCTTTAAAGAATGACAAAGTATTCAACAATTCGAGTCATACCTAAGAAATAGTTTATGCCAAAAAAGCAGTTACTTGAAATAAGTTGTATGTTTCAAAGAGTTCTACCTTTCTTGTGTAGCACGTTTTCATACATTTTGCTGAATGTTTACCAGTTATACAACCTTACACAAAATTTTTTCCGAATGTAGAGAACTTTAAAAACTATTTCCCAAAAATTCAAGATATACATTTTATTTGTCAGCAAATACGTTTAATATATGGGTAGTTGTGGGTGAAGCGATTTCTTGAAAAGCTTCATATCGCATCTTTATGAGATAAAGAACTTATTACTGTATTTGGTGTTTATGAGACCTTAATTTTAGGTATGCTATTCACAGATTCAGACATACACCAACCTTTTCTAAACACGTTTTGGGGGTCAGGGGGCGTCAAAACATTCATTTTGGATGAAATCTGTACATAATTAAAAAATTCTGATGTGTTATATTTACATGACTTTCTCTACCCTCTATCGTTTATCAGTGGGTATACAAATTATTCTTACACAAGCTTATTGTTCTATTTATTACATTTTAATGCAAATAAACATTTGCAGAAATACCTACATTACACATTTCGTTATAGATACAAAGAGAACAGCGATAGTCAAATGTTTAAAAACTGGACGCTATATAATGGCCTTAAAATTCCATAGTGCTTCCATGTAATCGCGAGAAACAGCTGAATGTTGAAAGGACTTTAAGAGAATGACCAAGAAATTAACAGTTTCGAACCTTATATCATAAAAGGACTTATGTTAAATAAACAGCGTGTTTTAAGGAGATCTAAATTTTTCGTGTAGTACGTTTTCGTCTGCCGCTTAACGTTAATCAGTTATACAAGGTTATACATTTCTTCCAAATGAAGTACACTTCACAGGCTATTCCCAGAAAAATAAGTGCAAACATTATTAACGTTTTTAAATATCAGCAAATTGAGAAAGTACGAAAAAGTAATAATTTCCTACAACAATAAGGGAATAATTTAAAAATCTAATATAATAGACCGTTTTCTAAACTAATTTACTGTAATCACTGAATTACATGTGAATATTGTAACGTTGTCCAGATTTTTCAACTCACTTCTCTCTGTTCATTTTTCATTAGTTCAATTTCACTGAGAGATCACTTCATTAATGTAATTTCACATACGTGTAAGTTCAATTCTCCTTCTTTTACTTTCTTCGTGACGTTGCTGCTTCTTCTGGACTGTTCACTTCTCGGGAGTGGAACACAGGACCTCCACAATCTCTCGCTCCGCAACAGCACCCGCTGTCGTAGCCAGGTCCCTCGGAGAACGCAATTGATGTCGCATGGGAAACTTGCCGATCATCTTGCTCGCTCACTCACTGACCGTCACAACTCAATTCGACTGACTGTTCTCGCGAGTACGGTCGCTTATATGGGCAGTAGAATCTTCCACAGAACATTCTAGAACTAGTGTGTACTGTATGGAGCAGGGGGAAGAAACGTTCAGAAGGTTGTGTTATCTGGGATAGTGCGCCCGGTGTTTACGGTGGAGAGCGGCACTTATCATTGTTTATTCGGACTGCCTAGCATAGCACCGACATCCCGATAACCTTGGACCACAGCCGCTGCTTTACAATATTATTAAAAATGCATTCTGTGGAGAATTTTAATTATTACAATGAATTTACGCAATCAAATTTAATATATAAGTAAGTATGGAAGCTAGAGTTTTGAAATATCTCAAATCTTTACTGTTATGTATAATTACTGTGTAATATATCTAATTTTCCAAATTTTACAGATGTATTATCTAAATCAAAATCGTTAACAACCATTTATGGAAAAATAACAAAATACTTTCTATGTGAAGGAATAGGGAATTTTCTTGCAAATCTAGGAGTCGCACTTGGAAGACGCTGGATTTAAATGAGAAGTTCGGTATTTAACCAGCTTTTCGTGTTTGAGTTATGATGTTCAAGGACACAGAAACACAATTTTATATAAAAATGCTTTTAGAGGGTGTTCAGAGGGCTACTAAACATGTATTTTAGTGACATATCGACCTACAGTTTGTTAATGGAATGCAATAATTTATCTACTTACTATAGGTAAACAGTAGAAACAGTGAATAATTATTAATTTTGGAACGTTTTAGTTTGCAAAGCTGGCTATAGCAACATCCTTGACATAGTCTACTAATGTACTAGTCGACCTCGATATGAATGCGCTTAGTAGAGGGCGCCACTGTGTTTTGTTGACAATAAGCCTAGAAATCAGAGGGATGTGAGAGGTAAAGCGATAGGAAATGTACAATTGCACAATGAAAACAGTACTAAATGTGCAAATTAAATTGAGTTTTATTTATGGAAGCTCTTTAGCTACTATGGTCCTTAGCGTCCCATTCTCTATTGGGCGTGAAAGACCGATAATTTTGCTCAAAGGCCTCTTTATCAGGCTTGAGGTTCTTTTACGTGCCGTAAATCTACGACACGGGACCACCGGCTTTACTTCCCTTCCGAAGGAAGCCATGGTAAGGATTTTTACACCAGAAAAAATCCATCGCCCTCCGCCGGGTTTGAACCCGCGAGCTCACTAAATGTGCAGACTCAGGCACTCTAGTAAATGCAACTTGGGACTGCTGATGTTTTCTTTACCCGACTGTCCTTCCGATGCTCCGCTCATTTATTTTGTAACCGTTTAATTCCTCTGCTTAACGCAGGCACTCATATCGTGGCCGACTAGTAGTAAGGTAAAGGTAAATAAATCAACTTCTCTATTACGTATAGTAAGTATTGTAATCCACCCAAAAATTCTATACCGAGATTTCACCGGAAATACATAATACTGAATAAAAAAAACCTTTTTAGTAAAATTTCCGAGTATGTGCCCGTGTCTCTGTGTAGATGTGTGTCTGAACACATGCGATACTAAAAAAGTCGGATAAACACCAAACTAGGTATTTAGGTTCAGTATCTTTCAAAGATGCGACGCAAACACTTAAAAAATCCCCCTGCTCAGACTACCCTTTACATGAACACATTTTCGAAAATTTTTATTCCGTCAAGTATATTTCTAACGACTTTGATTAAAATATCATGTATTTAATATATTTTCATGAAAAATGAAATATGCACCTTAAATTTTCGGGAATGTCCCTAAAAGTCCTCTTCATCATGAATGGCTTTTGCATAACTGTTAAATCGTAAGAGATACACAAACTCTTTCTACACAGGAAATATAGATCTCAGTAAAACACACAAACTTTGTCATATGCATTTTTTGTGGAGTGCACCAGTTCAGAGATTTTCTTTATTTGTTCGAATTTTCCAACACTTTTACCTTTTCACAAATGGGAATTCGTCATTCACTTTTTTAAGTCCTGGACAAACAAAAAGAATGGAATTCGCCACAAAGCAACCAGCTCTTAAAGCATTTGACTTAAGCTTAAAGCCTACCATATTCCCCCTTGCACCTACAAGTAAATCAGCAAATATTTATGTGGATTAACATGAAGTAGATGGAGAACAACCATTTGTAGTAATATATTGTACAAGAGTAGAGAAAATCATGTGACCGTAACACCTCAGACATTTTATGTGTATATGCAGTCTCCTTCGATAACAGTTTTCAGCTTTTGACATAATGCACCGCTGTGGGTTGTATTCGGGTTTAATTTGAAAAATGTTTGTCGGGCTTGTGTCTTAAAATAAACACAAAAAATAATTTATCATTTTAACACACCATTTCTTGTCACGTGAATATCTTAAATATATGGTATTTTAATCAAAATTATTAGAGCGATTTTTGAGAAAATCGAACATAAAAGAGCTGTTCTAATGGCTGTCCCAAACGCCGATGGATAACACAATTTGAAACACGTTTTATTAAGGCACGTTTTTTGCTGGTGTACTTCGTTTAAGTACTAGACGAATTAACAACTACTGCCTCTCATCTAGTTTGTTTAAATACGACAAAATGAACAGCGCAAATTACAGTACTGCATTTATCTCAGTAAGGTACATAACCTTAGTCCAAGAAACAAAAGCAGAACACACAAGCACCTAAGTGTTTACAGTGCACCACAGCTTTCCCATTCAAAGCAAATGTTGTAACGTACGTCCATTGCGGTGAACACAAACTGCATTGACGTGCCGTATTCTGCTTACTCTCACTAAGACTCCAGCCACTTCTCTGGTTTCGCCAGCTGTGCAGGCTATGCTGCCACAAGTTCCTCTTCAGATTCAACAGGCGTGTCAGAAACTACAGACTTCACGTCAAGTGGGGTAAGGTCAGGGAACATGCACTATGTTGTCAATAAGGTAAGGTCTCGCTGAGAACATGTAGTATGCAGCATGCGTTCTGGAAAACAATAATGCACAATTTCAAGGAAGCTAATATTGAGCTCAAGATATAAACATAGGATAAACCAACTGAAGCGTTTGCTTTCGTGTCTTATGTTTTTGTTCCCTGGACTAAGATAATATACCTTACTAAGATACACACAGTCCTGTGTTCAGTAATGGCATTAACTCGTCCACCACTAACCAAAGGACCGCAACAAAAAACGTGCCTGAACAAAAAATGTTCCAAATAACGTTATCTATCAGCTCCCAGAGCTTGATGGTCTAATTTTGATACAGCCTGTATATAAAGAGAAAATAAAAATCATGGTGAAGTGCCCAGAATACCACAATATTTGCAGCATGTACACATCCAAAGCAGTAGTAATGCATAAATGATTGCTTTGGCCAATTGCAGATAAAGTTATAATAGCACGACAGCTGTAATCATCGCCTTCCTCTATCCATCCACACCCAGGGCATCCTAGGCAGAGTGCAGTAATAGGGGCGGAATATCGTTAATAAGGTAGTATTGTGACGTATAAGCCCTTGTCTTAACAAACTATTACTTTAAATGGTGCAACAGTTAAGTATCCTTAGATAGCTTTCCCAGGAGGGTGTTAAATCATTTCCTCTTTATTACTCATGTCATGCGTGGGCATAATGTCACAAGCCCACGATGAATAACCTCTCCATAGCTTATATGGTAATTTCCTGGAGTGTAGGCGCTACTCCAGTATATAAGCTGCATGGTTGTTAAGACGTGTGTGGTAATGTTGTTGTTGCTGGAACTATGATACCCATGAGCGCGAGGCTCTGCCGGTCCCACCGCCTATAGCAACGAACCTAGGAATCCACTCGCTGACATCAGGAATGGCTATCGACTCCATGATCTGCCCCGGGTACAATCACCGTCACCTTGTAAGGTACATAAGCTTGCTGACCACCTAAAGCTGTTATTACTTCCACGATACACTTCTTACATTCTTCATTGTATTAAATTCATGTTTTCCTAAAACGTTTAGTTTTAATGCGAGTGGCTTCTTCCTGTCCTACGCTTCCCAGTGACGTCCTAACCACCCTCTACACCTATAGACGTCACAGTATGGCACCTACATGTCACTTACTACATGCGTATTCCAAAACCACAGGTTTTGGTTCCAAAGACCTGAGCGTATCTCTTACCAGGTTTCCAGCAGGAAAAAAAAATTGAAGTTTAACCCGAGTCCATTCGCACCGCAAGCAGCAGCGCTTTGAGGAGTAGTAATAACAATATTAATAGACACGTGGGGAATTTCTAAATCTTTTGAAGTCTAAACAGGAGTAAGACAAAGTGATGGACTCTCTCTACTACGTTTCAATTAAAAAGCAATACAAGAACGGCAAAAACAATTCTATAAACTAACCAACTACTTATAAGTGCCATTCAAATGAAACCCCGTCACTTGTGCAAAGTAACGGTAACGATTTTATTAACTCAAACATAATCGCCAAACTGTTGGCACATTTATCCCATTGCGACACTAACCGGTCGATTCCATCTTTGAAGAAGCTAGTGGGCTGCTGTCGGATCCAGGCCTGGACCCATTCACACACTTCGTCGTCCGTTGTGAATCGATTTCCGCGAATACCTTGTTTTAGAGGTCCATAAACATGAAAGTCACACGGTGAAAGGTCTGGACTGTGCGGTGGATGGTCCAGCGTTTCCCACCAAAACTGCTGCAATGTCGTCTTCACCGCATTGGCAGTGTGTGGGCGGGCATTATCATGCAGGAGAATAACGCCATTGGACAACATGCCTGGGCGTTTCGACTTGATGGTTCGTCTAAGGTTCTATAAAGTGACTTGATAATGCTGGCCATTGATAGTGGTTCCCCGTTCCAGGAATTCGACAAGCAGTGGGCACTTGTGGTCAAAAAAGAAGGACATCATGACCTTACCAGTACTGGTGTGGACGGTCTTTGATTTCTTTGGAGGTGGTGAAGTCGCATGTTTCCACTGGTTGCTCTTCCTCACTCCTCATTGTACCTGCTTACTCGCCTTCATGTTCAGTAGTGGACGATAACTTGTGTGACCACCTTCTCTTCGGCGTGAAACCACACTGTCGCTATGCAACGTCAAACGTTGCACACACTGTAGTCGCTCTAACAATAGATGGTGCCACCATACACGCAGTTAGGAGGTGCCACCTTACGTGTAATGCAAAGTTAGACGCACTGACCAGGATTCATTTGAATGCCCCTCATATATTTTGTAGAGCAAAATAAACATAGATTGCATAGCATATGCAGATGATCTAACATATCTCACTTGTGACATCCAAACAGCTCAAAAACAGATTGACCAACTAGAAAAATAATAAATACATAAAAAATCAATCTGCTGTTATTCTTAGAAAAAAACTGAATACATTTCGTCCAATAAAGAAGCACAAAAACATAACAAAGCCATTAATGGAACAATTAAACAGTTTCGTAGTTTAAATAGCTTGGTGGAATAGTTCCAGAAAATGCAATAAAAACTAAAACTAATAAAATCAAATACCACAAAAAATTGAAACAGCACGACTTAATTAAAACATCTGCAATAAAACGTGCAAGTCTAAGAATACAAACCTAAGACGTTATAAACAGTGTAATTAAACCAAAGTGTCTCTATGGACAGAAAAATTAATTTTGAAAATAAAAGCAGATATATAAAATACTGTGGAAAAACAACGTAAAATTTAAGAAATGTTAAGGTGCAGAAGTCATAGGTGCAAAATACAGACCAGGAAGTAAACTGACATAAAATTATACCAGGTGAGTCAGAAGCTTCTTCCGTTTTCGAAAGGTGGGCCCACCTTCAAGCTGAAATTGTGCTTTAACTCCATTTTCTTCGCTCATCAGCGGTTATTAATTCACAATTTTAAAGTAAAAGAAACTTCAAAATTCGGAGAAAAAGCGCTTTAAGGGACAAAAAGTACTCTGCACTAAAGTACAACTCAAAAACTCATTTACTGAGAGCAGATACCGGGTTTACAAAGCTTTAAATGATAGTACACATAGTCACACTATTTAGTAAACGCCTTTGATAAAATAAACCTATCATGTCAGTCCACTATCAAAATAATCCCCCAAAAGATTTGTCTATCTTTTATGGTTTACCAGTTATGCAAAAGTCGTTCACAATGAAGAATACTTTTGGAGAAATTCCCAGTAAATTCAAGATATACATATTATTTGTCATGAAAATATCTTAAACATATGATACTTTAATAAAAATCGTTGGAGCCAATTTTTAGAAAATTAAATTTTTCGAAAAATGTTCCATGTAAAGGGTATTCTGGGGTGGGGATATTTTCTTGAAAACCTTCATGTCGCATCTTCGGAAGATACTGAACCTAAATACCAAGTTTGGTGTTTATCAGACTGTTCGTTTCTGAGTTATGCTGTTCAAAGGCAGACACACACACGGACATGTTTCCAAAAATGCTTTTTTTGGATTCAAGGGGTCTCAAAACATATATTTCCGGTGAAATCTCGGTATCGAATTTTGGGTGGAATACAATACTTCCCCTACTTCTGTACGTAGTAGAGAAGGTAATAGAATGGCGAAACTTTGCAATTAGACAAAATAGGCTACGAAAAATTATAGATACACCTATGTCCACAGTGGACGCTATGCAATCAAGACACACATATTAAATAACAGTTTATTTGAATTGTGGCGTAGACTACGTCTTATATATCTCTATTAACACACAAAATAGCTTCTGCCATTTAAATAACAATCTAAAACGTACAATAGAGAATTAAATCTACCTTAAAGGGATATAATATACAGAAAAAGTCGCGAGGTAACACCGGCGTGACGCCTGGCCAGCGAACTCTAGGGTTAAACCCAGAATATGAGCTCAACCAAGCGTCTTAGTAGCTGAGTGGAATTTTGACTGTGTGCTATGCACTAATCACGGGTTCGCGTTGTAATTGCTTTTGTATTTATTAATTCTCATTAAAGCCCACACGAAATGATATTACAACAAAAAAGATCTATGCGGTGGATCAAAGAATCAAAATTGTGAAACACTTCCGCCTAAACTGTGATATGTAATTTGCTTGCACTGCCATAACTCAAAAACGAAAAGTCAGATAAATACCAAACCTGGTATTTTAGTTAGTGTCTTTTAAAAATGCAACACAAAGATTATCAAGAAAATCTCCCACCCAAACTCCTCCTTACTTGGAACATTTTTCGATTTGTTTTATTTTCTAAACCGTGATTCTAATGATTTTGATTAAAATATCATATATTAAAGCTTTTTACATGACAAATAATATGTATATCTTAAATTTTCTGGAAATATCCTGTGAAGTCCTCTTTATTCGAAAGGAATTCTGTATAATCTTATATAACTGGTAAATGTTAAGCGATAGACGAAAACGCACTACACAAAACAAACGCAGATCTCTTTAAAACACGCAATTTATTTCAGATATTTTTCTGGCACCAGCCGTTTGCAAAGCATCTCTTATTAATGGTTGAATTTGTTCAATGCTTTGTTCTTTTTAAGTTCCACCAATTTTGAGAGCTTAAATACGTTAACAATAAATGCGTTAAAATTCGTTCTCTGTGTTAGTAGCATTAAACAAATAAAATTACTTTGTAAGTACGTGTTTTCCATCTTCATTGTGAAAGTGCCCCTGTACCCTCGCCTTCTTAGAAAAAGAATCCCTCGGCTACGCTTTGCCGCTTAGGGCCCTAAATAAGTAGCAACGCCAAGTCCGTTGTTTGTAATCCATTTCCCTTTCAGATGCTGGCTGTTCTGCCAGGTGTTGGAAGCACATATTACATTCCGCTAATTTTTTACTGCAACGTTGGCACCAGAATCACGACGACAGCAATGCCATCATAATTGCCTGGTTTGAAATGCGTGTTCTGCTAAAGGTATGTTGCTTGTGAAAACTGAATAAAACTCGCAATATATTCAAACCTTTAAGCAATTGGGGTATTACGAATTCTTATGCGTTTCTGTGACATTCACAAAGGATAGGTCACTTCGTAAAGGCGTGTATGACGGTTCCATAAGTTTCGTAACATTTCATATCTGCTAACCAGATACGGAATAATCTCCGAAAATTAAAATAAAAATAACAAGGAGTATCTCGGATATGATTCACTAGTCAAAAAGATGTATATAATATTGTCGTACCTCACATATTAATAACACTCAAATTTAGATGATAGAGCGAAAAGTAACCTGGATTCATTACATATCTTCACAATCACCACGAGGTCGACAGGGGCGAGCCTAAATATCGATTAAAACTTCATGTAATCACACTTAATTTACATGGGATTATGAGGTAAGGTCACTTATTTCAATAATTAATCAATTTTAGCTTTGGATGGCCACTATATAAAACAGAAATATACACATTACTTTTACCTAATTGTTACAAGGTGGACTGCCATACTCCAACACGTGTTACCTCTTCAGTTGCCTTGCTGAAAGAGAAGGCGCTACTCACACACCCCACGATTTTCAAATCAACCCCTCCCTTTACGGCACGTCACATTCTGTCCGTGCTACCAACCTACACTGACGTGTTGCTAGCACTAGCATCCCCAGTGCTACCAACAAGTCACAATATAAACTGTTTCTTTTAACAAGATCTGCAGTTTTTATGTAGTAAGGTTTTGTCTATCTTTTGTAGTTTACCAGATAATCGAAATTCATGTAAAACGAAGAGGACTTTTGGGGTCTTTCTCTGAAAATTCAAGATATACATTTCATTTTCCATAAAAAATATCGTAAACATATGATATTTTTGTCAATATCGTTAGAGGCATTCTTAAGAATATCACAATTTTCGAAACATGTTCCATGTAGTCTGGGATGGCAAATTTTCTTAAAAATCTTCGTTTTGTATCCTTGGAAGATACTAAACTCAAACACCAAGTTTGGTACTTATTCAACTTTTCGTTTTTGAGTTGTTCATAGACAGACACACATATTTCCAAAAATGCTTTATTTGGATACAGGGCACCTCAAAACATGTATTTACGGTGAAATCTTGGTATCAATTTTTTTGGATGGAAGGAAGTACTTACCCTACATACTATACGCAGTAGAAGAAGCAATTAGTACACGCAGGAGCCACCTGTGCTGCAATATTTACAATGCAATGGATTGTTTACAAACCACACTCTCGTTCCAAATGAGCTATCTAGAAACATGAGAGATGCATAGTCAATTTAACCATGTAGTATTTGCTCGTCCCAGTATACATTTTCAGTTGGGCAAACGTCAGCTGTTAATTAAGAGTGTATTCAAAAGCGATGCCATAACATCGGTTATGTTATTAGTAACTTCTTTGGGTGTGCAATCAAAGACATCCATGTTACAAACTTTGGGTAGATATTACCATAGAAGTAGATGTTTTCATTTCGAGTATAAATTGAAGATTGCATAAAGCTGTAAAACTGTAAGCGGCTGATCTATCTGGTCGTGAAATCAGAAAAGAAAGCTAAAAGTTTATAGACATAAACTCAGGATCACAAAATAAGTAATAGAGTTCTACGAAAATAGAAGTAAAGAAAGTAAATACTATAAGGTGAATTGAAGTAGAAAATGGCTTAAAATTGGCATAAATTGCACATTAAGGTATATTAAACAGGAACAATTTAGAATTAAAGTGCACAACTGGAAAGATGACCAAGAGGACAAACCGAAGAATTAAACTGGAACAAAATCGACAGAAAAGAGAAAAAAAGCCATAGTCAGTGAATGAGAGAATGGGGATTCAAAGGAAAACAAAGAAACAGCTCTAAGTACTTTTCTTAGTTCTATATGGGATCATTAACAATAAAAATAACAATAACAGTAGACAATAGCTGGCAAATAAAGATTTACAATCAAAATATAGAATCGGGCTCGGTTCAGACCGGGCCAGGCCGAAGAATTTCGGCTAGTTCAAATCTCTATATCCACTATTCGCTCTACAAATAACTACATAGTTATATAACACTGAAGTACTCAAATGAAATTTTAGTTTTTGACTTATGCTGATCACTGCCAAACCGCGGACCTCTTTCTAAAAAGCTTCTCTTTATTCAGGAAACCTAAAAACTCGTATCTCCAGTGAAATCTCTATATACGAGGTGGTAACCAAAATATTCGGGACTGGTGCTGCCATCTGGTCAAAAACTTACTTTAAGACTAAAGACAACCGTCCCCCTCGAATTAGTTCCCTTCCACGCGTATTCACCATCCCAGCGATTCTGCTATTTTTCAAATGCATCCTGGAAGTTATGTTCTTTGAGGGTGCTTAGCGAAGACAGCGTTTCTTCTTGAATTCTCTCCATTGTGTCCAACGGGCATCCTTTCAACTTAATTTTAAATTTGGGGAATAGAGCAAAGTCACTGGGTGCCAAATCAAGCGAGTACGGTGGGTGGGGGACAACCGTCATGTTGTTTTTCGTCAAAAAGCTCCTGGGGAACAGGGAATTCTGTCAGGACGCATTATCGTGATGCAACAGCCAGTTCCCTTGTCACCAAAATTCGGGCTGTCGTCTCCGTACATTTCGACGGAGCCGTTGCAAATCGTCACAGTTGTACGTAGAATTTACTGTTTGATTTGATGGGATGAATTCATTGTGCAAAATCCCGTTGGAATCAAAGAAAACGAGGAGCATGCAGCTTGTGCAGCTCACGGGCCTACCGGTGAGAGCATCGTCTTCAATAGCTGTACCGCCGGCCCTGAACCGAGCATGCCACTCAAAATACACATGCACGGCTGATGCTTTGTTCCCCAAACACATGTTGAAACATTTCCAGAGTTTGCGAAGTTCCTTTTCTGAGAATTTTTTGTACTTTCTCTCTGTTCGAATCTTGGATCCATTGTAAAACCGCCACACACTACACACAGACTATTATGCAAAGTACTGTAGAGCCTCAACACATCCTCCCAGCTGCATGAAGCCTTAAACACTTATTCATCAGATGTGTTTGTGTTGCCACCTAGCGGTACAAAAATCTACTGTGGAGATGGCAGCACCAGTCCCGAATATTTTGGATACCACCTCGTAGGTGGAATACAATACCTTCTCTACCTACTACGTGAGTGGTAGGGAAATTAAAAAGGTATTGTAAGTAAGCTTTGTGTTTTAAAGAGATGTATACTTTCCGTGAAGTAGGTTTCTGTATTATGCTTAAGGTTCACAAATTATAAAAAAAAATCTGATGTGTTACACTCACATGACTTTCTTTACTCTTGTACAAACTATTTTTACAAACACTTATTCTCCATATGCTTCATGTTAATCGAGATATCGAGATGTTAATCTTATTGCTAATTTTCTTGTAAATGCAAAGGGAATTAATAGGCTTTAAGCGATAGTCAAATATTTTAAGAGGTGGTTGCTATGCGGAGTATTCCATTCTCTTTGCATTACCACGACAAAAAAATTAATAACGAAATTCCGTTTGAGAAAAAGTATAACTATTGGAAAATTTAAGGGAATAACAAGCAATATCTCGAAAGTAGTTCACTCAACAAGAAAAATGTGTATGACATTAATTGTGTATTTTAACGCGATCTACATTTTTTGCAGTAAAAGTTTGTCTATTTCTTATGGTTTACCAGTTATGCAAAATTCGTTCACAATGAAGAATACTTTTGGAATAATTCCCAGAGAATTCGAGATATACATTAAATTTGTCATGAAAATAATTTAAACATTTGATATTTTAATCAAAGTCGTTGTAGCCATTTTTAAGAAAATTAAAATTTTCTAAAAATGTTCCATGTATAGTGTAATCTGGGGTGGGGGATTTTCTTGAAAACCTTCGTGTCGCATCTATGAAAGATACTGAACCTAAATACCAAGTCAAATGTTTAACTGACTGTTCGTTTCTGAGTTATGCTGTTCACAGACACACACAGACATGTTTCCAAAAATGCTTTTTTAATTGTCATGTACGAGTACATATCCTAACACATGATATTTAATCGAACTTTAAGGACAATTTTGAAGGAAATTGAAGTTTTCAAACATCTACCATGTAAATAGGAGCTTGGCAAGGGGTGGTTGTTTTTAAAAAAAACCTTCTCGTCGCATGTTTCGAAGATTGTGAATTTAAATAAGTACTAAACTTGTTAGTCATCTGACATTTGGCTTTTGAGTTATTCTGAGCATAGACATACATTATAATTTTTTCTAATAAAGTCCACGTTTTCTATTCAGAGTTCTAAAATCTTTTTTTCTGTAAATTTTCGCTATCTTGTTTTGGATGCAGTGCAATGTTTCCCTTACTATACGTAAACAATAGATAAAGCAAAAGGTGGTAGGACTAGCAATAAGACTAACTGCGGATGGTGACTTGGCATCCCGACCTACTCTTTTGTGTGAAATAGGACTTGAGTTATCTGCGGATGGGACTTATCACCTCGACCACATCACAACAGAGATCTCAAAACGCGTATTTTCGAAGATGTCTCAGTATGTAACTTTTGGGTGGAATGCTGTACCCTCAATAACTACTATGTACGGTAGAGAAAGCAACATCGTAATTTTTCCTAAACACTGAACTTATCTAAAGTTTTCATACGATGATCTTCAAGAAAATTCCTAAGCCACAAGCTTCCATTTCCATGGAGAAACCTTCGTTATTTTTTATTTCTCCAAAACTAGCTCTAAATATTTTGATTACTATATTTTCCATGTTTATGATATTTACTTGATAAATAAAATGCACATCTTGAAATTACTCGGGAACAGCCTCCGAAGTATTCTTCTTTCTGAATTGTTGTGTATACATGATAAATCTCAAGAAATACACAAAATATTCTTTCTCACTGTGTGTGCTGTTAAGGATTTCCCAGATGTTATAGGTTATTGGTCTGAATTTTCAAATATTTACACCTTTTTTAAATGATAAGTCCTCTTATTCGGATAAACTTATACAACTCATAAAAATTAAGCGATAGAGGAAAACGCACTTCACAGATATTTTAGATGTCTTTATAGCATACAGTCTATTGCAGACAACTTTGTTGAGTCACATGTGATTTCCTAAGTATCCGTTTTTGGTGGCTAGAATTGTTTAAAATTAGGTCAAAGAATTAAAATCTTGGTGAAATTTAGCTGTTTTTCTCCGTTGTATGGAAGCAGGTTGTAGTTTTAAGGCCAATACAGAGTCCAGCTCTTAAACATTTCAGTATCGCTGTTCCCCCTATTCGGTTTTGACGAAATGTTTAATGCAGCTTCTACAAACGACTGTGTTGTTTAAAATGAATTCCAAAACAGATTTGTAGGAGAAGTTGCCGCACTTGCGCGGACTGTCCGCCAAAAGTATAGTCCAAATTCAATAACTGGTGTGTAGGAGAAGTTGCCACACCAGCATATATGATATCCGCCTAAATTATAGTCTAAATTCAATAAATGATCTGTAGGAGACGTTGCCACACCAACCCAGAGTATATCCGCCTAAATTATAGTCTAAATTAAATAACCGATGTGTAGGAGAAGTTGCCACACCAGCGCCTAAACTATATATTTATCTGCAAAATAGTTCTGTAGGAGAAGTTGCCGTAACAGCACGGGGTAATCCGCCAAAATTACAGGTTTATCCGCAAAACAGCTGCGTAGGAGAAATCGCCGCACTAACACGGGTCATTCCGCCTAATTTACTGGCTTATCAGCAAAACAAGTGTGTAGGAGAAGTTGCCGCAGTAGTACGGTCAATCTGCCTAAATTTGAGGTTGATCTGCAAAACATGTGTGTCGGAGAAGTTGCCGCCGTAGGAGGGGGGAATTCACCTAATTTACAGGCTTATCAGCAAAACAGGTTTGTAGGAGAAGTTGCCGCAGTAGTAGGGTCAATCCACCTAAATTACAGGTTGATCGGTAATGCAGGTATAATGCAGGTACTTTGGAGAGGTTGCTGCACCAGCACGGGGCAAACCACTTAAATTACAGACTTATCTAAAAAAAACAGGTGTGTAAGAGTTGTAGCCGCACTACCGCGGGGCTATCCACCCCAATTATAAGTTGAATTCCAAAACAAGTGTATAGGAGAAGTTGCAACATGTGATGGCTCTGAAATTCTTTATTCCTTGCATTACTATTAGAAAAATCGTAAGCAAATTATCAGCTGAAGACATTAAGTATTTGAAAATTTAATCAATAATAGAGAATACTTGGACATTTCAAAGGCACAAAAAAGAATTACTTCAAGGGGATTTAGATTTTTTAAAAGTAAGTTTTTGCCTAACCTGTACAGTTTGCCAATTATACAAACCGTTTTCAGTACAAAGCGAAATTCAAAGGGATTTCGCATAAAATTCACTTATACATTTTATTTGACATGTAAATAATATTTACGACAATATGATATTTTAATCATAAACCTTAGACCCCTTTTTGAGAAAATAAACAAATTAATAAAATCTTCCTTCTAGAGGGTATATGGGATTGAGCGGATTTTGTTAAGGGTATTCCAATCGCATCTGCAGAGAATACTTAAATCAAATACCGGTTTGTTATTTATGGACTGTTGGTTTCTGAGTTATGCTGTAGACAAACAGACGGACACACACAAGGACCTATTTAAGATTCAGGGGTTTCAAAACATGTATTTCCTGCGAAATCTGGGAATGGAACTTTTGGGTGGAATGCAGTACCCTCTGTAGTTATTATGTATGTCATAGAAAGCAAAATCCAAATTTCCCTTAAATGTAAAACTTGTTATCTATAGTTCAGCGCCTGCGATACGACGATATCCTCATCAACGTTTCCAAACCATAGGCTACCGTTTTCCATCGAAAAACTTTCGTTATTCTTTATTTCCCCAAAACTAGCTCTAGGGAGAGGTGAGGTAAGAGGAGACTGACGGCGGCGGAGCAGGAAGCACGGCAGGGTAGTGGGCAGGGTCCCTACCTTTTACAGACTGAAACTCCCCAGAAGGCAGATAGTTCAACCAGCTCCCCTCCCCCTCTGAGGGCTTATACATCCCACTGGGGAGCTCCGGACTTGGAGACCGCCCCCCATTCCGGGGATGAAGCGTTACAGCGAGGATTGTTTTACCTGCCATACAACGCCGAGACCCCCTGCCCACACTTTCAACCCTGAAGCAGATGAAAGGTGAAGTAAGTGAGACTGAGGTGAAATGGAGGTACAGGGATGGGAATGTAATCATCCTTCCCATCATAAACGCTCAAACATACCCATGGATGAGGCTGTATCTTTAACACTTAAATGATTTTCAGTCTAATTATACAAATATAAATTCAATAACAGCCCGCCTTAAGGTAATATGTGTATTTAACAATATATAAGAAGTGTATGTTACAGTAACTATATATGCTTATATTATTGTATCCATGTGCAATAATCTTATGTGAATATATTACGTAATTTAATAATGTAGGAGCTGTGAGAATAATAAGTTAAAAGTTGCTAACAATGACGTAACAATGAGGTAACCTTGAGGCAATAATGAGTTTGAAAGTTTAAATGATACTAGTCATTATTGGAGCAACAATAATGTAAATTTAGTGACAGTTTATAAAATCGCCAATCAACAACCAGAAAAATACTTAGTAAAATGAAGGTATTCTATTGGAATCAAATACTGAAAAGGAGAAACATTCACAAGTTTAGAAGTCAGTTGCCTGCAGGTAGCGTTACTTACCAGGCGCAAAAAGTGTCCTCGAAAGAAGAAAAATACGTATTCGTGTGAGACGAAAAATAGTTTACGTGTTAAAAAGTGCAAGTATTTAATCAAAATATCTCACAGCTCTCTCTCTCTCTATATATCAGTGAAATGTTATTTAAATCTGTCAAGCATTAATAAAAGGAGCGAAGTAAAATTATAATCCGTGTAAGCCTACATTCTTGTCGCATCACACCCCTGGTAAGAGAAACGTGTCTCTAACAATAATACTGACGCAGCCAAGGCAAACATAAATATTTGATACTTAAAGAAACAGTCAAACTACAAAGTTATTATTTTTAAAAATTAGGGCTAAGGCTACCGGAAAGCGGGTACCAAACGTGCGGTTGCAACTACTTCAAGTGTTCGGCTCCCCAACAGCTGAAATATAATACAACTCCTTCAATACAACCTACCTCAAATTGTCCCCAAAGTGTGTTGCAAACAAGGGAAAATAAGAAACTATCTACTTCATGGATCAGGACAGTCGGCCGCAGGAATCGAACTGATTGCGTACCCCAGATTTGCCCCTATCCATGCCACTCGCTAAAAATTTATATGTTCTTGTAATTCAGTAAAGTTTAGAAGTTTATATAGAAATTTATATATGATCTGTTTCCTATTAAAGCTAATGTTGCAATTTCGTTTAGTTTGGAAAGCAAAACAGGTGCTTTTTCTCTCCTATAGAAAGGAAAGATGTTTTCTGAAGTCGGTCCACGATGACGTCTGAAGTTCGCGTTTAGAAGTTCCTGGAATTCGACTCCTAGTGCTAGCCACTCTGAGCTTGGTTTATCGTGGTCTTCCCTGCTTGGCTAGACAAATGCTGGGGTAGTTTCGCTTTTACCACGAATTTCTTTTCCCTAATTTCCTATCATTTAACTTCCCCTTCCATTTCTGGCAGGCTTAGGGGCAGTGCACTTTTGGTTGTAGGACAGATGCTTGCTCGTTGTAAAGTTATTCTCCTCACTGCTAAATGTCAGCCATTTCTGAGTCGCCTCAGATGGGTTGAGTACTCCCTGATCCGCCAGAGGGAAGCCTTCTCTGAACAGCCAGCCGGTGTGAGCGGGTCATCAAGGTTGGAATCCTTATGTACCTCTCAGTGTCTCTGTCGGTCGGACTGACTTCGACCTACCTCACCCTCTTTTCCTAGGGGTGATACGCACAAAGTATTCACACTGAGTCGCGATGCAAGGTGTTTTTGTATTTCCTGGTCATTTAGTATTTTTAAAGCTGCATGTGGGTAAAAAAATTAATTTAAAAATCTGATGTGTTACATTCATATGACTTTCTCTGCTCTGTCTAATTTATTCATAGGTATAAAAATTATGTTACGAATATTTATTTCCCTATCTACTTATTTTAAACTAGATAAAAGTTTGCAGAAATAGTTACAATACACATTGTGTTATAAATGCAAAGGGAACAACACTAGTCAAATGTTTAAAAACTGGACGCCATACGCTGGCCTTAAAATTCCATACTGTTACCATGCAAGCACGAAAAACACTAAATGTTTACAGTACTTAAAAATCTGATGTGTTGCACTCACATGACTTTCTCTACTCTTATCCAAACTATTTTTACAAACTCTTATTCTCCATCTATTTCATACTAAACATTTGCAGAAATGATCTTTTGACATGCAAAGAGAATTACATTTTACACATAGCGACCAGTTCTAAAAACATTTGACTATCGCTTAAGGCCTACTATGTTCCCCTTGTTTTGTATTTGCAAGGCAATATAGAAATACAGTAGCCTTTAAGCTTAGACATATCTCTTAATAGCTGGTTGCTAGGTGCAGCACCATTCTCTTTGCCATAGATTAATACTCTTTGCATATCCAAGACAAAAAAATGAATAACGAATTCCCATTTGAGAAAAGTATTGAAAAAATTAAGGTAATAACAAGCAATATCTCGAAAATGGTTCACTCAATAAAAAAAAATGTATATGACATAAATTGTGTATTTTAACGCGTTCTACATTTTTTGTGTAGTAAACTTTTGTCTATCTCTTATGGTTTACCAGTTATGCAAAAGTCGTTCACAATGAACAATACTTTTGGAGACATTCCCAGAAAATTCAAGATATACATTTTTGTGAAAATTAAAACTTTCAAAAATTTTTCCATGTAAAGGGTAATCTGGGGTGGGTGTATTTTCTTGAAAACCTTTGTGAAGCATCTCTGGAAGATACTGAACCTGAATACCAAGTTTGGTGTTTATCCGAGTTTTTGGTGTTTCTGAGTTATGCTGTTCAGAGACACACGGACAGACGGATATGTTTCCAAAAATGCTTTTTTTGGATTAAGGGGGTCTCATAATATGTATTTCGGTGAAAACTCGGTATCGAATTTTTGGGTGGAATGCAATATTTCCCCTGCTTACTATACTTAGTAGAGAAGGTAAGAAGTGTGAAAAAATAATGAAGAATTCGAAACACTAATAATGGTTATCTCGGAAATGACTTATGCCACAAAAAGTTATTTGAAAGAAAATTTATGTTTTAAAGAACTCTACATTTTATGGAAAGGTAGAATCAGGCGACTGAAAAATTCAATGCCATAGCCGGTATTTGAACCACGGATCTCCCGGTCTCCGTCCGCTTGCTCTAACCACTGAGCCTCCATGGCAACATGCCGGTACGACACTAAATTCTCCAGATGATTCGCATTTTTCTCGGTAAACCACAAAGGTATCTCAAATTATATTGAGATGACATACCCCAATGGCGACTTACAATGCTGTAACGTACTTTACGTCCCGGGCTTTATAGTTTCAACCACTATAGGTCAATTAATGCGACCGGACGGAGGCCTGGAGATCCGCTGTTCAAATCCGGCAATGGCATTGAACTTTTCAGTCGTCTGGTTCTACCTTTCCAACCCTGTCCAACACACGGCTTCTGTGGAAGAACAATTAATTTAATCTACATTTTATGTGTAGTACGTTTTCGTCTGTCGCTTAGTTTAACAGTTATACAAGATTATACAAAATTCCTTCCGAATGAAAAGGTCTTCACAGGCTATTCCCAGAAAATGCAGATATGCATTTGATTTGTTATGTAAATATCTTTAACGTATGGTATTTAGTTCAGAATTGTCAAGAGCCACTTTTGAAAAAATAACAAATTTAAAAAAATTTCCACGTAAAGTGTAGTTGGAAATGGGTGATTTTCTTGAAGATCTTTATAAGCATTTTGGAAGGTAGTGAGCATGAAAACCAGGTTTGGTATTTATCCGAGTTTTCGTTTTTTAATTATGCTTCACACAGAGACCAACCGTTTTCTAAAACAGATATATTTTTATTCAGGGAATCTCAATTTCCTGTGAAATCTCGGTATCGAATTTTTGGGTGGAATGCAACCATTTCTCTACCTAATATGTACGTGGTAGAAAAAGTAAAACTTGTTTGCACTGATTGCATGTGATGTAACTCAGCTGCTATGACATCTATAATACTTCACAACTCATTATAATATTACTCGGCGGCGCACGCAGCTCGTCCATACCTCTTTACACTTGAAAGCAGCAGTGGGATCCCGGGTCCATTCTCCAGATAAAAAATATAATATGTGTATTGAAAACAAAATAAATTTTGTTCATTTAAATTTTTATATTCTAATAGATTGATTTTATTTCCTTTTTCAGTACGTGTTGCTTTCACGCTACCTGAAAAAATCAATAAATACGGCATGGCCTTAACAGTGTAGGCATCTGAAACTAGAAAGTTTTGAAATTATAGTGTGGTGGACCAAAAACAGTCGTGTGTCACTCGCTACCGCTCGTTTCATAAATATATTCACGTTTTAATTTCCACACTTATAGGTTTGTTGCATAATATAATATTTCGAAACGTGCAGCAACAACGTTATCTGCAATGAACTACTAAATATTGCAGATGATATTTCTTTAAGTTATTTGCACCACGCTTTGAAATAGATTGTATTGAAGTTTTTGTATTATTACTACTATTATTATTATTTGCCCCACGCTTTGGGAGCCAAATTTGAAGAAGATATATTGTTGTATGACTTGTATTGTAGTTCAACTGTTGGGGAGCTGAACTTGAAGTAGTTGCAACCGCACATATAGTACCCGGTAGCCTTCGTCCCAAATTTAAAAAATATTAACTTTCTAATTTGACTGTTTCTTTAAATATTATATATTTATGTTTGCCTCGGCTGCGTCAGTATTATTGTTAGAGGCATGGATGTCTTAGCAGGATTGTTGTGCGACTTAAGAATATAGACTTACACAGATTATAAATTTACTTCACTCCTTTTATTAATGCTTGATACTATTTAAATAACACTTCACTGATATAAAGAGAGAGCCGTGATAATTTTTATTTTTAATACTTGCACTTTTTAACAAGTAAAACTATTTTTCGTCTCACACGAATACGTATTAAATCTCTTGAGAACGCATCTCGCATCCGGTTACAAACACTGTCTGCAGGCAACTGAACTCTAAGTTTGTAAAATTTTCTCCTTTTCAGTTTCTGATTGGCTAATCCTACTCCAATAGAATACCTTCATTTAACTAATGCTTTTTCTGGTGTTGATTGGCTATTTTATAAACTGTCACTAAAATTACATTATTGCTTCCAAGAAACACAAGTAGTATTGTTAAACCTTCAAATTCATTATTGCCTAAAGGTTACCTCATTGTTATCTCATTGTTAGCAACCTTTAACCTATTATTCTCACAGTTCCTACATTATTAAATTACGTAATACATTCCCTTAACATTATTGAACATGTATACAATAATATTAGCATATACAATGATTGTAATATACCTTCATTTTTATATATTGTTACATAAACATATTGCTTTAAGGCGGACTGTTATTAAATTTATATATTATATAATTAGACTGAAATCATTTAAATGTTAAAAATACTGCCTCAATATTAACAGAAATGCAATTTATCTGGCTAGGGTGCCCATATATCACAAACTTGCCAGCATAAAAAGCGACCGCGACAACAGTAAGCACGTTCAGTTGTCCAATGTCTAGACACTAACTACACTTTCAGGAAACATAAAAATGCACTTCACCCATGGCAACATATTCAGCTAAAGATGTACGCTCTTAATTCCACAGCTATATGTCCTGGTTATCTCCAATTCGTTTGACGCAGTCCTATAAAATGTCACTCAAAATACGAGAGTTGTAATCTAAAACCTGGAAATGGAATTGAATGATAGACTTTCGCTGTAAGCACACCAATCCTTTTCCTCTTTCTGTGTGTTCTTGTTCCACAGACACTAATGGCCTCCTTTTTAAATCCATATCACCCTCGCTCCACCACCCCTCTCTCCTATTTGAGAAAAGAGATTAGGAAACCACCAGCTTTTCGTATATTCAAATATTCACAGAGGCTGTAAGAAATTATTCTGCATACAAAATAGCGCGAGGAGCTCAACGGTTTGTGTTTTAGATAAACAGGGCACTGCAGTAGAAGGATCATTTTGCGATTACAAACGAGGCTGCAAGCCCGAGAATGGGTCCGCACACAAGTTGGCACTGCGGTGTTAGGCTCGCTGCTATTCCAGTCAATAGGCGAATGTTCGGGTGGTTCCCTTCCCCTAATTTGCATTTATTTAATTTTCATTTTCCGGTTTCATGTTTGCTTCTAGGTTTCTTGATGTGTGGTGTAGAGGTCTACAGCTGAAACGAACCCGAGCCCGAGAATTCGTGATACTGTACCGCTCGGCCTGTACCCGATTATTAACTTTGTTTTAAATAAAATTATTGTACAGTTATTTATTCTTCTTGTTATTGTTAGGTATGGGACCTGGAAACCATTGATATCTCTATATTCTCGATTCTGGTTGGTATCAATATATGTCTAGTGCTTTGAGATAAACCTTTGGTAGCTTTTCTATAGGTATAAAGTTTTACATTTTGCATAATTGATAGTTGTTGCGTTTAACTTTATGCTAGATAAGGATTTTAAACAGTGGATACTTCACCTTATTGCCACGCACGTGTCCCCAACGAGTTGTTGGACTATAGTTCTTGATAGACCTTGACTGCATTTCTGTGGTGAATCAATACAGCATTCCATAGGCTTTTTTTCTGAATGAAAAATGCAAAGCAGTGGGTGAAGGAGCAGCATGCAGCGTTAACTGAGTTGTGCATGAAGCTGATTTAGCTGACGCAGTAAATCACGTTTCTGCAATAGCCTGGCTTGATGACTCACTATCAGCCATTACATTTATCTACTCCGTCGACCAAAGTCTATTAATCCAGCAGAAACAAATCAGAATTTTAAGATGTGAGATAAGAGCATGGATATATTTCTTCTTTCCTTATGTATTGTCACGTAGACTGACTTCTTTTTGGGGGGGGCAAAGACTTGGGGCACTTCTTTATTTTGAGAAAAGACTTACATTTTTATATAAATTATATATTTTTGTATTTGATAGTCTTTCTTTACTTATGGATTGTAACATCCTCTAACATGTAACAGGAACAACGTGGATAACCACTTTCTATGTCGATACCAATGGATTTTACCATGACATCAGCCTCCTCAGGGCTATGTGCAAACTTGCACAGCATTAAGCTGCACCCTGAGCTGTCCTGCGTCACTAGGAATGTGCTGGAACAATTTGAATACTCTATTGCTATTGGCTGTTACAACTCAAGCCTAGGGCATTGGTGTAAAGCTTACGGCATGATTGTCAAGACCCCCTAGGCAGAGATTAACTATATAAAGAGCCTCAGAGCTCAGTTGCGGGGTTCTCATTCTCTGGTCCGGCATCCTGCACGAGGCTACTCAACAGCTACGTAACATTTCTCCTAAGGTAAGCCCGTATGGAATACTCATTCAATCTAACTGATCAGTTGGTACATTTCTAAGTATCTTCAAGACTATATCCATTCTTTTGGGATCGGTAATAATCCCTAGCACTTAGGGGCATATAAGACATCAATGTACTATCTACAGACCCTAATAAATGGGCCATCCAGCTAGGATGAGAGTTGTCTCCGCCCTTTCTGCATATTCCCCTAAGCTACGTTCACATTAGTTATGACAATATGTTAATTTGTGTTTACGCAAGTCATGCTCGGGTCACGATCGTAGCTCACAGGTATACCATACGAGTAATTTCCATAACATGGACAGAAAACCTTCAAAACATACGGCATTATCAAGATAAAAATATTCCTGCCAATTGAAGAATGTCAAACTGGAACAATTTCTAATTAGCAAACAATTCAGTGAAAAAGCTATCACTCTACAGTTTTTTATAAAGTGAGTATCGAATATCTAGTACCGAGTATCTTCGCTTAAAATCAGTATCGTTATGGAGTATTGTGGCGTATTAGTAAGTATTGTCATACCAGACGCATTATTGTGTCACATTGTCGACAGTGTTATTGGGTGATTTTGATTATTTCTTTCGGATGAACGAGGCGGACACTCCATAGAGGGCAAGCTTTGTTTTGAAGTTCCCGTTTGGTGTGACACCGACCCTGATTGGCTAGAGGGCCTAGACAGGGTTGGAGAGTGGGATATATAGTAAGCGTTACTTGAATGTGTGAGCGATCTATGATTCCAAACACACATCCTACACACCCATTATGGTCTCCCATACATCGTGGACGTGGTGTGGGAGAGAACCTGTACCATGTACACGAAAACAACTTACCACGCCAACCAGCTGGTGCACTCTTTGGGCCGCTATGACCATAAGGCGCCAAGGCGGAGGAAGAGTTACCGGTTACCGAAGGACGGCTTGGGCCCCCGAGATGAGGTCTGCCAATCCCTAACATCAAAAGCACCCCCAAGTTAAGCAGCATTGTGTTTGGTCACTAGCTGGATGAGTGACCATCTAGCAGCGACCCGCCCTGCTGCCAACTTGGATACTCCCATACCATTACCTACTTTTTCCCATCCTGCTTTGCTGCCATGCCGGCTGGGCTTGGTCACTACATGGTCGCTAGTCCGCTCATGTGGGATCACCGAGACCCTGCCAATGGTAGCGCAGAAAGCTAAACTCCGCCGAAGACAAATAGACAAACATCAAAAGCTTGTGTATATTCTTTAAAACCTTCTTTATCGCACAGGTAAAACCGTATATGCGGCTAGGTACTGTGGCGATCACATTCCCCCAGCTGAACCTGGGCGACTGTTCTGGATTGCTGGATTGCTGGAATGTGTGAGCGTCACTTTTGTGTGTGAGTGTGTAAGAAGCAGGTCGCGTTTGGCGAGTCCTCGGCTGTGACGCATCTCCCCTCAGTCCTTTTTTCCCCTGAGTGCAATGTAGTAGATTCGCCATGTGTGTCAATAAATTACAGATAATGTGTGTGATGTGATATTTGTATCGTTTGTCAAAAAACCTCACGACTTCATCTGAATGTAGACAGCAAAGTCCTGGTCCTCTCGCCGTTTGTGAGTTACGCTCCCCCAAGGCGTGTTGGGATGATCTAAATTTAGTAATTTGCTGGAAACCTTTTGGCCCTGACCCAGCATGTAACAGTATGATACTGTAATTATTGACGGGAAGATATAAATAAATAAACATGTGATAGTAATCCAAAAAAATAATTTCAATAAATAATTTCCGTCTATTAAATCAATATGCAATAACCTGGAGTTCAAAAGATTTGTCCGGGGAAAGGTCATTAGCAGGTAATGTTATGCAAAGTCATTAGCAACAGCATGAGCAGCGAACTCGTTAGGTATAAAGGTTATTGGAATGCAGTTAAGGTTATAAGTTATACGTTTGCAGAGTCACGTAGACGAAATTCTGTGAAAGAGAAAGGGAGGTAGCCCATAGTAAGTGGCAGGCGCACACGTAAAGTTTAAGAGAAGGAACCTTGATGGGGTAGTTCTAAAGTATGCTGAGCTGAAGTACCAAAAGAGCATGTATTGATAAAATTAGCGTCTTGGCTTTCTTTTTATGCGTTTACAGCCTTAGGGTCTTACAGTATTTTACGGTGATCTGCAGTTCGTAGCACCTAAGACGTGCTGGGTTATCAGTTAATTAGTGGTAGCCACGATGGGCAAGTTACGCTTCTAGCTTTTTATTGAGGCGACCAATATTTCTTCTTATTCTTTTTCTGTTTACCCTCCTTGTATGCAGCACTTACATCCCCAGGACTTACATGCGGGTGCCTGGTGTCAGAGGCCTGTCGAGGAGCAGACTTTTTGGATCAGATAGAATTTACAGAATGAGCGATCAGCTCGATACCTGGTATGAGAGCGAGAAAGTAGATGATATAAAATGACGGTGAAATAGTTGAAAGGAAAGACGATGGAGTAGTTGGTGGAATGAATGGCAGGGGAAACTGGAAACCCCGGAGGAAATCCACCCCGACGCAGCTTTGTCCACCACAAATACCACATGCGGTTCACGGGGATCAAACCCGGTCCATTGTTGCACCCTAAACAGTTGTTTAAACCATAACACTGATACTGCAGAAGTTAACAGGTATAATAATTCAATTGTTATTATTTCAAATGCTACGATTCATTATCAGTTTCATTCTTTATCTTCATACGGTCAGCAACTCGCTTGAATGGCTCAAGTATTAAATCTCATTCAATTTAAACTAGCGTTATGCTTTCAAAATACTCCCACCCATACACTGAGCAAAAGATCTCACAGCCAACCACTGTAGCAGCCGACGGCAGAATCAACAGAAGATATTGGAAACAACGTCAAAAATTGAAACTGCGAATTCGTTGCCAAAAGTGACGACCGCGCCCGCTTCAAGTAACACGTTCCCATAGCTTATAATAATAATAATAATAATAATAATAATAATAATAATAATAATAATAATAATAATAATAATAATTAGTCCACGAAGCTGTACAGTCTACGATGCGAAGGGATCCACGTTCAATTTCCGGCACCTGAATGGGGAATTTTTCCTTTGTTGGAAGGCCCTGTATGGGATTCACTCACGTCTTGGACTAATTAAATCTTCTGTTCTCCTTAAAAATAGTTTACACTTTTTTTTCTTTTGGGTCAAAATGACCCGATGAAGAAAATCGTAATATAGCTGTTAAGGAAATTTTTTGTCTTTTAATTGCATTTAATTCTTTCTTAATACAGATTAAGAACTATTATACAATGTAGCGTTGGTAATGAACGAAATACAGGCAGAGAAACTGAGAATAATTATATTTTTCCTTCGTTTTAATTAGCATGCTTCAATATACAATAAAATAAAAATGGATAAATTTATTTTCAGAAAAAAATCAACATATAAATAAATGAAAAGTATTCATTTCTTTTGAAGTAAAACCATTACCATAATTTACAACATCCTTATTCTTGTTTGGAATATAAAATACAACTGTGATGTCTTTTGTGAAATAGAATTTTGAACTATGGACCTCTTCTTTGATTGATAAATTATAGAGCTCTGTCTTGTTTTTTCTCATTGTCCCCAAAATTGTAAGTTTTCTTTTGATAAGTGCTTGATCCAATACATAGGACGTAAAAAAGTTATCACATGTAACATTCGTCCTCTTAGCTCCTAAGTCAGATCCATGACAACACGCATACCTTGGTTTTTCTCACGTGCTATGCCTTGTGGTGTTCCTATGTAAATTTGTGCTTTCAGAGCATATGAAGTAGCACTGTCGCATAGTGTCTAAATTTTTATTCCGTATTTGGCGGGTTTACTTGGAATATATTGTTTGAAGGGACAGCAACCTGTGAAACCCACCAGTTGCTCATCAACCGTTACTTTTGACCCAGGATTGTATAATTTTGCAAGTGTTTCCATCCACTGTTCCCACAGGTCCTTTATAGGTGCTGGTTTGTCATTTGCTCTCCGTGCCCGTCGATCAAACTTGTCATCAAAACGTAACACTCCAAAAATGCAAAAGAAACTTTTTAGTGACATTGTATCAGGAAGAAATGGCTCTACCTGGTTCTGGATCCCACAACTTCTTGTTGATTCACCATATAATTTATTATCACCAATTAGCAATAGTACAATAGTATGCTTCTAAGGTAATTTCATATAAATCTTCCCATTTATCACAATACACTCTTCGGCCCTCAATATTAGTCATTTTCAGCACAATACTGCAAACTGTTTTGTTCATAATTACTTGAACATATATAACGTTTATATCACTTACTCTGGATGTAGCATATCTGGTTGAACCAGGTGTTTGTTTCATTATGTTAGCACCGGATGCTCTTCCATGTTGTGGAAAGGGTGCTAAACTCCAATTGATGTTTTTATCTTTCGATTGAACCACTTCCACAGTTTGAAAATTGTCACTTCTATCATCATTGTCTGAAGAACAATCTTCTGATTCCGACGTAGGGGGAAATGCTACCTTCACTAGTATCGCTTTCTTCTTCTGAAATATCCTCGAACTATCAGATACATTGCCTAAAGCTTCCAATTTACTTTCGGACGATTTGCCATGATAAAAGTATTTCACCACTCACTGTGATAAGTAAAATTACATCCTCCTTCAACAGTCAATCAGATGTAACTGACTTGTATTCTCCAGCACTTACTTCATCAACAATGTATTGCTCGTTGTTGCAAAAGCAAGTCGCTGTTATATTGTTGTGTGCATTGACTGACATACATATGGATTTAGATAGAGTGGCATATGAAACCTAATGGAAAAAATGTAGAAATTCATTTTAAAAGCAATCGGGTCATTGTGACCCAAAGAACACAAGTGTAACAATTTCAATTATAAAAAAGTATGTTTTTACTTTCTCTACTACGTATGTGAATAGGGAAAGTATTGTATTCCACCCAAAAAATTGATACCGAGATTTCACCGGAAATACTTGTTTTGAGACCACCTGAATCCAAAAAAAGTATTTTTGGAAACATGTTCATGTGTGTGTCTGTGTCTGTGTCTGCCTGTGTGTCTGTGAACAGCATAACTTAAAAACGAACAGTCGGATAGATACCAAACTTGGTATTTAGGTTCAGTATCTTCCAGAGATGCGACACGAAGGTTTTCAAGAAAATCCCTACACCCCAGATTACGCATTACATGGAATATTTTTCTAAAATTTTAATTTTCTAAAAATGGCTCTTACGATTTGATTAAAATATCATATGTTTAAGATATTTTCATGACAAATAAAACGCCTATCTTGAATTTTCTGGGAATGTCTCCAAAAGCATTCTTCATTCTGAACCACTTTTGCACAACTGGTAAACCATAAGAGATAGACAAAATTTTACTACACAAAAAATGTAGATCGCATTAAAATACACAATTTATGTCATACACATTTTTTCTAGAGTGAACCATTTTCGAGATATGGCTTGTTATTCCCTTAAATGTTTTAATACTTATTTTCTCAAATTGGAATTTGTTATTAATTTTTTTTGTCTTGGATATGCAAAGAGTACTAATCTGTGCCAAAGATAATGGAACTGCGCATAGCAACCAGATATTAAGAGATATGTCTATGCTTAAAGGCTACTGTATTTCTATATTGCCATTGCAAATACAAAACAAGGGGAATATAGTAGATCTTAAGCGATAGTCAAATATTTTTAGAACTGGTCGCTATGTGTTTAATGTAATTCTCTTTGTATGTCAAAACATCGTTTCTTCAAATGTTTATCTCGATTAATATGAATAAGATTTTGTAAAAATAGTTTGTACAAGAGTCATGTGAGTGTAACACATCAGATTTTTTTTAAATTTAGATTTTATGAGTAGTATATATTAAGAGAAACAAATTCACAAGATTACAAGTATCAGCTATCAAATTTAAATTAGTAATAGAAATATATGTTTCCTGTCGGGTCATACTGACACAAAGATAACAGCAGGGTTAAGGAATCACTTTATAGGATCAATGGCCGCTAAGATCCTGATTTCCTCATGTAGTAAGCGGCATGTTGACGGTTTACTGCCTTACTGACCTCATGCTGCTCCTATTACTGCACTGTCTAGGATTTCCTGGTTGTGGGAAGACAAAGAGGGATGTAGTTAGCATCTGCGGTGTTGTTGCAGTTATCCTAGAGTTATCGATCAAACATTTTTGGTTTCTCTGCCACGTATAGTAAGTCGATATCGAGATTTAACCGAAAATACATGCCTTGAAATGCCCTGAATCCAAATAAAGCATTTTTGTTAACATGTCTGTGTATGTTTTTATGTATCTGTGAACAGCACAACCCCAAAACATAAATTCGGATAAATACCAAAGTTGGTATTTGAATTTAGTATCTTCCAAGATTGCGAAACGAAGATTTTGAAGAAAATCCCCCCATGCCAGACTACACTTTACATGGAATATGTTTCGAAAGTTTACATTTTTTCAAGAATGACTCTTAACGATTTTGATAGAAATATCATATATTTAAGATAATTGCATGGCAGATGAAACCTATATGTTGAATTTTCTGGGAATGTCTCGAAAAGTTTTCTTCATTCTGGAGGACTTTCACTTAACTCGTAAGGCGTAAGAAATAAACAAAACTTTACTACATAAAATGCAGCTCTTCTTAAAACAAACAATTTATATCATATACATTTTTTTTGTTTAGTGAACCATTTCCGAAATATTCCTTGTTATTTGTTTCAATTTTCTAATACCTATACTTTTCTTCAAATGGTTTTTTTTATATCCTGGACGTGCAAAGAGAATGGAATGCTTCACATAGCAACCAGCTCTTGAAGGATTTGACTGTCGCTTAAAGCCTACCATATTCCCCTTACATCTGCAAGAAAATTAGTAAAAAGTTTCTGCAAATGTTTATTTCGATTAACATGAAGTAGATGGAGTATAAGCCTCTGTATAAATTGTTTGTACAAGAGTAGAGGAAGTCATGTGAGTGCAACACATCAGACTTTTTAATAATATTACTTCAATTACTACTTTGATTGATGTTGGATGCAGCGATAATTGTGCTATTTCGTGCATCTAAACGTCGCAAACCAACAAATGTATGCAATTATTTTTTATCTTTATATTCGGTTTATTTGGGGAAAAGTTTCGTTAGTTTTTATTTTCTAAAAAATTGCGCTAAACATTCTGATTCTCATACCATATGTTTAAGATATTTACATGACAAATAAGAAGAATGTAATTTTGACTGCGATAAGTTCTTGTCTTCGTCTTTATTTTCAAGCCTTAGCCCATGCAGACCTGTGCGGTGTGCTGGACATATGGAAAGGAAAGTATATTCCCGATTGGCACTAGAGGGCTGCATGTTTGAACAGGTCGTTCATCGCCTACTCCGAGCACCAGCAGTTGGACGAGCTGAGGCAGTATTTTTAACACTTAAATGATTTTAGTCAAATTATATAATATAAAATATAATAACAGCCCGCCTTAAAGCAATATGAGTATAATATATAAAATGCATGTAACAGTCATTGTATTAATATTTATCTATGTTATTATGTGCATGTTCAATAATCTTATGTGAATGTATTACGTAATTTAATAATGTAGGAGCTGTGACAATAATAGGTTAAAAGTTGCTAACAATGAGGTAACAATGACGTAGCCTTGAGGCAATATTGAATTAGAAGGTTTAATAATGCTACTAGTCATTCTTGGAAACAATGTAATTTTTGAGACAGCTTATACATAGTCAATCAAGAAGAAGAAGTAAGTTTAAGTTAAAAAAAGTATTCTATTGGAGTAGGATTAGCGAATCAGAAACTAAAATAGGGCAAATTGTACAAATTCAGAAGTCAGTTGCTAGTAGACAGCGTTACTAACTGGACGCGAGATGCGTCCTCGAGAAGTTTAATACGTATTCAGTGTGAGACGAAAAAGGTTTACGTGTTTAAAAAGTGCAAGTAATTAATAAAAGAATCTTACAGCTCTCTATATCAGTGAAGTGTTATTTAAATCGTGTCAAGAATGAATAAACAGGAGTGAATTAAAAATTATAATCTGTGTAAGTCTACGTTCTTAGCCGCACTACTCCCTGCAAAGAGATTCATGACTCTAACAATAATACTGACGCAGCCGAGGCAAACATAAATATATACTATTTAAAGAAACAGTCAAATTACAAGTTTAAAAGTTTTAAACTTGGGTCGAAGGCTACCGGAAACCTTTTACCATACGTGCGTTTGCAACTACTTCAAGTTGGGCTCCCCAACAGTCGAAATAAAATACAAGTCCTCCTAAAAATAAATAAACGTACTTCAGGATATTTGGGGACATCTGCGCCTGTCTGCCTGCGGTCTGTAACATCCTGTGGTTCCATCTCTTCATTGGTAGTCGCAATAGATCTTATGTAAGTCACAGTGTGAAAGGGGTCTCCCTCCGTTGTATGCGTTATAGGTCAGCGCGTAAACCTCCCTCCGTATAACTTTGTTCCGCATCACTTTACTCTCACGTGCACTAGTCACCTCTCATTAGCTGCTGTCGAGTAATAGGTTGTTATGCAATACAAACTAGTTCTTTATTTAACATCCCTACTCTCTTACTACACCATACTACTTTTCACCGATAAGGTGCTACGAAACGATGTGCTTCTACCATCATAGCTGTTTATCACCAACATTTTATCTGTTTTATCACCTCCATATCAGCTATTAATTTGTGTGCGTTTATTATTTGCTCTCGACAGTAAACAGGGTAAAGAGAAAGATGAACAGTATATGGAATCTGCTCGGTTGATTAGTATTTTATTATATTTACTTCTTGTAATCTTTATTTGTGTAGTTTATTTCAATCGAGATATAGTCAATTAAATTCTACTGAAGTTTTGATTTTCTCTAGTCAAATCAAAACCTCTAGAGAGATTATTATTATTAGTCATTAATTTAATTTTTCGAAGAAATTTGTCTTATTTATATTTTTATAACCCCATGAATGAAATATATTACTCAAAACTATTAATGCGTCTAGAATGCCTCTAAATTCTTATCAACAAATGGGTGCAGGTATCTTTTAGCTTAAACCTGTCTCTCAGGATGGTAAAAATGCATGCATCTATCATAGCAGCTTTTATCGTCTGTGCATTGATCAGGACTAGTTTGTCATAACATCGGCATTCAAAGGTGTACATTAGCTAATCAGTGGAAAGGGAGTGCAGAAGAATACATGCCATCAAAAAAATGTTATAAGAAACAGGCTTTAGTATTACTACGCGCTTGATATCCCGTCAACGCATAGCATGGCCTAGCTGCTCAGCATTTTACTCTCAGGAGTTGAAGAAACTTATGTTACCTTATAATGTTACCTTAACCACGGCACCATGTTTCACTGCACGGATATTGGTATTAAACAAATACGTAATACCCTTATACCTTTTCTTTTACCTCTATTTATTTTACGTCGCTTAAAATACGTAGTCATATCGCAACGGATCTGTTAGGAGATACCCTGTGGCTCGGAGTATGGCGAACAGTTAGTCTTCTAGGTCTAATTCCTGTACCGTACCATCTTACTTCGTCACGTGGCACAGAGAAATGTGCATAGCAATTGTACCTCTGGTTCTCTGATGGGCAGATTATGGCTTTAAAACGTGTCCACATAGACATTGCATAGCAGCTGTACCTGTGATCCTACACGTATCGGACAATTGGTATAAGGGTGTCGTCCAGTGCGCCTACTTTCATTATCTGCGGATAGATTGCAGGATTTCTAAGCTATTACCATCTATTTTGCATATTTACTATTGTTTTAAACATTGTATAGACGTGGTGTCCAATATCCAATCCGACATTTAGCATGGGGAGGGAAACGAAGAAGAAAAACCTGTCAGATTAGTCCGGCTACGGGATTTTAACCCGAAACGTTACGCCTGAACCTTCTCGCTGGATCTCCTATACTTGTTAAACAAACTAAATGTACTAATTGAAGAATGAGGGATGGAATATCGTTTATTAGTAAAAACGTACGTGTTATTCGGAGTCCTGGGATAATAGCGCGACCAGGGACGTACAGGGGAGAACATTTGTGTGTGGGTCGGGGGCTGAAATAGAAATAGCTGAATCACACGATGTCAATTGTACCTTCATTCCATAGTCACTTTTATTTATCCATGTGAGGCAGATATCAACTGTTTAACTGAACAGGTTATATTGCATAAAGGGTTTGATGGGCCAGCATGAGGAAAAAACAACTTATTAAGTATTTATAGGATCAAAAGGCAAACTGGTGTACATAGAGACCAAATTTCCCAGCCAGGACTCATACCCAGTCAAGTGTGTTAAACACTAGACTACGAGGAAACTCACTCACTTCACTGCAACTACAGAAAGTGCTCCATAACTATCTAGTACTAAGTATTTATGACAACAAGCAAAGTAGCACCGCGCTAATGCCGGTCGCCCTCTGACCCATGGATTTCTCGTGACTTCATCGGAGTCGGCAGGCGAATGCTAGGGTGGTTTTTGCTCTACCACGACTTCCTTTCCATATTTTCTCCTTAGTTCCCTTTCCTTCTAAATTTCAGGTGTACTTCTAGGTTTCCGTAAGGGGGGGGTTCCGACTCCTTCAGCTACCGTGATGCGAGCGCTGCGTACCCTGAGCACTCGTGGTACTTCTGACGTTACGGGAAGTGCGCTGGGCCGAACATTCGAGCCCCTCCCGTTGGGGAGTTGTTTGGATTGGGTTGGACTCGGCGGGGAAGTGGTTCCCGATACCCGTGTGATATCGGGTGCATCGGTATGGGTTTCCATACCGGCGGGGTTGTGAGACGCCTCAATGTCCTCCTGTACCTCCCTGCATAGCCGGTAGACGGCATGCTAGATTGCTGTCGGCCCTACCGAGGTTTTCGGTAGTCGCCCTTTCGGGATGACGCGGTAAGTTGGGGTGCCTATTTAGGAAACCGGGCATTGACCTCATGGGAAAACCCTCGGTTGGGAGAGCCACTCGGTTGGCTTAGAAGAGGGGCTTGGGCTTGTCTGTTGCCCCGGGTAGAACTTAGCTCTAACTAACTGTACTTCTGGGTTGCTCAATGGAAACTGTATTTCCGTGAAGACTAGAGGGCTGCTTGATTTGTTGGTGGTTCGTCGCCCACTCTGGGCGGCTCCTGTAGTGGAATGGGTCTGAGGTTGGAAATGTTAAGCATTTCCACTCTTGTGGCCTCTGTGGCCTCCTGTAGTGCTTTCACCTCATCCCTTCCTCCTGGGGAGGTGGTAGCCACAATAGCTCGCTATATGTGCGGTTCGGGAGATGCCCCATTCAGTTAATAACCTACACCCATAACTAAACTTATTCGGGTAGTAAATCGAGCACAACGAGCCGTTTAAACAGTGTTGGCCAATGAGTGTATGGAATGATAAGTTGCCGCTAAAAACGGACTAAATTCCCTGCCATCCTCTCTCAAATTCACCGTTGTTTTAATGAGTGTATGTTTTATTTATTTAACAATAGGCATAATTTGGTATATTAAACCTATAAGAATATGGGTTGTATAAAACGCATTACTTCGATATTATGGTTTTGGATATTCGGGGGAGAGCTTTGCCCCCTGCTGCGTATTCCCATGTGCGTGAGACCTATCTCAGAATCAGAAGTGATGACATCACAACTTGGCCACAAAGGGATTTACAGACACGCCAGTTTCTGCCAGTGTTAATTTAAAGACATCCTTAATAGCAAGGGTGTCCTAACGCTGAAACCAAGAGTTGAATGTAATACAATCTGTCGCTTTATCGCCACTTTTAAGGACTTTGCCACTTCTGTTTTTAATTACACTCCTCTGACCTGCTATGCACTGAGGCATGATTGCAACCAGCATAAACAATATTGAGCATACGACGGTTGTTTCGCTACAGTAAACATCGCGGGAGAGTGATATAGTAAGTTGGTGGGGCCTCCTGTAACTGGAGTGCATCACAGAGCACAGAACGTAGGCCATAGGAGGTACTTTGTGGTGATCCCTGGGATTTCCAGTTGAGGATGTACGCTGGCAAGGACCGGGCTCCAAAGGATTCTATCTTAGCACCAATCCCAAAACCAGCTGGCTAAATTTTCACATTTCTGCCGCAATAGACAAACAGCCGTCACCTGGTCCTAAAACCTTCATATGGATAGGCTGAAACAGATAAAAGGAAATCACAGAGAGAGGAAATGAGAGACAGGGAATTTTGGTAAGAAAATATGCCTACCGACCCCGGAAACCACGAAAAACCCATGGCCAGAGTGTCCGGCCCAGCGGTATCCAACACGCGGCTTCCCGAATCGAGCCTCATGCGTTACCGCAGAGCTATTTTGCTCGGTAAAATAAATAACGCGGCAAATCCGATCATTGCTTAGCCAGGATAATACATAAAATCTAACTATTTAAGTTATACTTAAACAAAAGTTTATTAATAACCTATTCTTATACACTTCTTATTCTCTTCTTCTTTCTCCTCAGAATTTAGGCTATGCAGTCTGTTCCGGCGATGTCATTTGTGGAGTTCATATTCTTCGAGGTCGGCCAACATTTCTCGTTCCTCTCGGATTATGTAGCAATTCTCTTTTTGATATATTTCATTGTTCATTTTCGTTAGGTGTTCCATCCACTTTGTTTTGTATGTTTTAATTTTACCTCGAAGGTTATAAATATTTAGTTCCTCTCTTATTGTTTCTTTTCTTATTCTATCCACGGTTGCATATTCTTTAACATTACGTAAAAAGAATCTCGCCTGCTTGTATTTTACTTTTATCTTTTGACATGATTATCCAGTTTTCGCTTCTATATAATAAAAGAGGACGGCCATTGTTTTATATAACTTGAGCTTTATGTCTTTTCTGGCCTAGATATCTTTATATGGTACCGAATTCTGTCTGAAACCTTGATATTCTATTTTCTATATATTTATCCTCCCCATAAGTTATATCACATCCCAGATACTGAAAATCTGATACTGTTCTATATCACTAGTTCTGCATGATATCGGATGAATGAAAACTAATAAGTGATTCTGACTCACTTTTTATGCTGATTTCAGAACTGCTTTTAGTTTTTTCCTATCACTTACAGTTTTTTCACATTTTCACTTAAAAAATAAAGAGATATAAAGATATTGCTTCCGCCACTACACATAAAATTGGGCTTAATGAAGCAATTTGTAAAGGTTCTATCACAGGATGGACCCTGCTTCAACTACCTTTCCAAGAAATTTCCCTTCATTACACAAGACAAATTAAAGGCTGGAATTTTTGTTGGTCCTCAAATAAAGAAATTGGAATGAAGATTTTGAGAAGACAATGAATGAGAGAGAAATAGAAGCATGCACCGCCTTCCGATCAGTTACTGAAAACTTCTTAGGTAATAACAAAGATCCTAATTACAAGGCCATTGTCGAAACAATGTTGGAAAATTTCAAGAAGATGGGTTGTAACATGATGTAAAGGTGAATTTTCTGCATTCACATATCGACTACTTTCCAGAAAATCTGGGACATTATAGTGAAGAGCAGGGTGAACGTTTTCACCATGATATTAAGGAAATAGAGAGGAGGTACCAGGGGAGATGAAATGAAACTATGATGGCCGACTACTGTTGGATGTTGAGGAGGGACAGTCATCTTCAAGGATATGCAAGGAAGCCAAAGAAAAAAAAGTTTGGAAAAAATTAAATGAAACACTTTGACTTCTTGTTTTGTTAAAATGTAGTCATGAAATAAATTAGGGGAGTTCTTGAGAGTAATCTTAAAATGTTTCTTGAATAAAAGCTTACATTTTGTGAAATGGTCTTTGAATACTTTTCTACGCTCATTAGTAAAATTGTCAAAACATTACTTCTTATTTTGTGTAAAAACCTGACGTGATAGAAAAAAACGGAAGTTATTTCTGGAATCAGTATAAAAACCTGATTCATAACACCTACTTTTAAGAAATCATCTGACAAGAAGTTTGAAAATGCAGATTGGTGATTGTTATACATTCGAGGACAATTTTATATCTTACAACATATTTTCCTTTAAATGCCATTACCTTCGATCTACTTGTTGATATCTTACAATTGTATCTATTGGCTGTCAATTGGAACTTATATGCTAACACTTGCAAGTCTCTTTCAGATTTTTTCTTAAGAATGCCGTCGTCTGCAAATAACAGTATATTTATCTTGTCTTAATTATCTGTTGCTGTTCCTTAATCAGAGGTTTGTTCTGTTCTTTCAGAATATCGTCAATACATAGGGCCCATCATAACTAACAGCGCAAGCTGAAACGGTTGTAATTATATGATAGTAGAACCAAAAATGTTCCAGTACACGGTCCGCAAACAAGCCATTTACGAGATATTTGCAAATCTGTGATTGCAAGCCGCCACTGACTTTTTTAAGCAACATCGTCCTAATTAGTACAAACAAATTTGCAAAATAGACTTTTTGTTTAATAATTGTCGTTACTCACAGCTTAATTTAACAAGGAATACAATTCCACTTTAGTATACTTTAGTGCTGTACACTCTTCCCTATTAAAGGAGGCGTTCAAAGTGCCGTCCTTGCCCCTAGATGCAATACCGCGCTCGTCTCTGCAGTGAATTTCGAATTCAATCAAACACCCTCGAATCATCTCGGAATTCTTGACAAGCAAGTACAATTCTGTGCTGCAGTACTTCAACGGTATCACCGGGAGTACTGTACACTAACTTTTGAGTTGACCCCATACATAAAAATCCAAAGGAGTGAGATCAGGCGATCATGGAGGCCAAGGCACAGGTGCTCCTCGACCTATCCATCTTGGACTATATCCACGTTAGATGTCTTCTTACAATATCACAAAAATGTGCCGGTGTTCCGTTATGCATGTACCACATACTCCGACGTCTCAAGGGGAACATCCTCAAGAACCCCACGTCAGTGGCAGCTCATTACCACACATTCGCAATAATTTGCGAACCTACGTTTATTGGAATTTTATTGCTTTATTATAGTATACATTCAACCGTTTTGGTTTGCGCTGTTAACTATGATAGAAAGTGCGCACCCTTGTCGAACCCCTTAATTTATTTTTAAAACGTTTACACCGTCTTGATTATTTTAATTAGAATAAGGGTAATCATACTTTTAATGCAATAAATAATTATTTTTATTCGCTTCAAAGATGTACTGCAACAATGGCATGTGCGTTTGTTTACACCAGGTTCTTTTCTTGGGCCCAAACTAAGCACTTTTTCACAACTTAACAACCGCCATATTTCAAACTATGTGTTGTTTTTGTGTTTGTTTTTGTTTGTAAGAATGAATATTGAATGTTACAGAGGAAGTGGTGTTGCCTCCCAGGAACCTGTCTGGAATACTGCACCCCGACACCAACACCTACCTGCACGACACCTTGGGGTACTGGCCTTTCAACGAGACATTTCACCTCTCCAAGTTTGAGGACTTCGATCACACCCATTTCGATGGTAAGTACCGAGGTGTAAGACACGTGTTGGGCTGGGCTGCATTCCAATATCACAGGCTTAACACTTCGCATTGCAGATTCACATGAAGTGGGCGCCGAGAGTACGGAACGTTATCCTGCTACCGGCCTCCGCGGCTCGGCTGGACATGTTCCGGTCGATATTAACGACCCAGTCTTCGACAACAACCTTGTTACGAATGTAACGGCTCAACTTGGTGGAACGGCTTTCCTCCGATGCAGAGTTCGAAACCTTGGAGAACGGCCGGTAAGTAACAGTGTTTAATTAGCAAGTCCATATCTGAATGTGGTGGCATGTTTTAAATGTTACATTATAAACATATTCCATGGTTGATGTCGCAAAATTTAGGAGCCGATGTGCTACAGATATTTTTTATTCATACATTAAAAACAACCATTCCATTCCATCCAAAAAATGCCTAGATTTCACGGGAAATGTGTGTTTTGATGTGCCCTGAATTCAAATAAAGCATTTTTGAAAACATAGCTATGTGTGTGTGTGTGTGTGTGTGTGTGTGTGTGTGTCTGACAGTGAACAGTATAATTCAAAAATGAAAAGGATAAGTACCAAACTTGATATTTACGTTCAGTATCTTCATTATCTTTTTCCAAAAAGTTTTGTTTTCTAAAAAATGATAACACTTTTGATTAAAATACCATATATTACGTATATTTACATGTCAAATAAAACGTATACATTGAATTCTCAAATAACCTTTGAGGTCCTCTTCATTCAGAAGGAGTTTGTATGATCTTGCATAACTGGTAAACGTTAAGCGGCAGAAGAAAATATATTACACAAGAAATGGAGACCTCTTTAAAACACAAAATTTATTAGAAATAAGTTTTCTTATGGAATAAGCCATTTCTGAAACATCCGTTATTAATGGTTTGAATTGTTCATTACTTGGTACTTCTTTAAGTCCTGTCAACAGTCAATTTTTTCTCGCGAAGGCATGGAAACAGTATGGAATTTCAAGGCCAGCATATAGCTTCCAGTTCTTAAACATTTGATTATCGTTGTTCTCTTTGTATCTATAACGTAATATGCAATGTAGCTATTTCTGCAAAAGTTTATTGGGAATATAATGTAGTAAACAGGAAAATAATTTTAGTAATAATAGTTTCCATATACACTAATAAGCGATAGAGTGTAGAGAAAATCATGTGAATGTAACACATCATATTTTTACTTTCTCTACTACGTATAGTAAGTAGGGGAAGTATTGTATTCCACCCAAAAATTCCATACCGAGATTTCACCAGAAATATATATTTTGAGACCTCCTGAATACAAAAAAGCATTTTTGGAAACATGTATGTGTTTGTGTGTGTGTCTGTAAACAGCATAACTCAGAAAGGAGCAGTCGGATAAACACCAAACTTGTTACTTAGGTTCAGTATCTTCCAGAGATGCGAACGAAGGTTTTCAAGAAAATGCCCCACCCCAGATTACCCCTTACATGAAACATTTTTCGAAAATTTTAATTTTCTCAAAAATGGCTCTAACGATTTTGATTAAAATATCATGGTTTAAGATATTTTCATGACAAATGAAATGAATATCTCGAATTTTCTGGGAATAGCTCCAAAAGTGTTCTTCATTGTGAACGACTTTTTCATAACTGGTAAACCATAAGAGATAGAGAAAATTTACTACACAGAGAATGTAGATCGTGTTAAAATACACAAATTATGTCATATACATTTTTTGTTGAGTGAACCATTTTCGAGATGATGCTTGTCATTGCCTAAAATTTTCCAATCCTTATACTTTTTTCTTAAATGGTAATTTGTTATTCACCTTTACGTTCTCTGCTACGTATAGTAAGTAGGGGATGTGTTGTATTCCACCCAAAAATTCGATACCAAGATTTCACAGGAAATACATGTGTGAGACCCCCTGAATCCAAAAAAAAAGCATTTTTGGAAACATGTCCGTGTGTGTGTCTGTGTGTGTTTGTCTGTGAACAGCATAACTCAGAAACGAACAGTCGGATAAACACCAAACTTGGTATTTAGGTTCAGTATCTTCCAGAGCTGCGACACGAAGGTTTTCAAGAAAATACCCCACCCCAGATTACCCTTTACATGGAACATTTTTCGAAAATTTTAATTTTCTCACAAATGCCTCTAACGATTTTGCTTAAAATATCATATGTTTAAGATATTCTTATGACAAATGAAATGTATATCTCGAATTTTCTGGGACTGTCTCCAAAAGTATTCTTCATTGTGAACGACTTTTGCATAACTGGTAAACCGTATGAGATAGAGAAACTTTTACTACACAAAAATGTAGAAATACACAATTTATGTCATAGATATTTTTTTATTCAGGGAACCATTTTCGAGATATTGCTTCTTATTCCCTTAAATTTTCCAATCCTTATGCTTTTTCTCAAATTGGAATTTGTTATTCATGTTTATGTCCTAGACATGCAAAGAGAATGGAATGCTCCACATAGGAACCAGCTCTTAAAAATATTGGCTATCCCCTTGCACCTACAGAAAATTAGCAATAAGATTAACATCTCGATATCTGGATTAACATGAAGCATATGGAGAATAATCGTTTGTAAGAATAGTTTGTACAAGTGTAGAGAAAGTCTTGTGAGTGTAACACATCAGATTCTTTTATATTGAAAATGGTTAACGCTACGAAAACATTTCTTCAACATAATCCCGTATAGTAAGACTTGGTCTATCCCTTATGGTGTAACAGTTAAGCAATATTCACTCAGAGTGAAGAGGACGTCACGGAATATTACTAGAATATTGCAAGATGTATATTTTATTTGTCATGCAAATATAATAAGATGGTGTTTTAAACAGAATCGTTAATTCTGTATTTGAGAAAATTAAAAATAGTGACAATCGTTTTATGCAAAGGCCAGTTTAGCATTGGCGGATTTTCGGGAAAATCTTCGTGTTGCATACTTAGAGGACAATACGTTTGGCATTTAAATATGTTTTTGCTTTTGAATTATGTTGTTTGTATACACATACAATTATTTTATGTATTTACGGTGACTCAAAGCATGCATGTTTTGTTAAGTTATGTTACGGAGTTATTTACTAATGTGTAAGTAACAGAGAAAATAAAAAATTAAATGTTATCGACGATAACAACTTATATAGAAGGTGTGAATCATTTAACCAACGGCGTACAGATTCCTCATCAAAATAATAATAATAATAATAATAATAATAATAATAATAATAATAATAATAATAATAATAATAAATAGGGAAAACTAATTACTAAATGCAGTAGACAAATAAATTGGAGTGTGAGGAAGTGATGCCCTTTCTCAACCGGACGAAGTGGTGTGAAAAATGGTTGCCCCCACTGAAAATTGACGTACATTAAAAATCCCTTAATACGATTTTAGTTGACAAAGAACAAATGAATATGTGGAGCTCAAAAATAATTGGCAGAAAGCAATTTATTGGCCAATATTGTAAAGTTAAGTATTAGGAAAAAATCCACTACTAATATAGTAGACTTGCATAACCTGAGAGTAAAAGAACTAATTAAGGAAAAATTAATTATAGAGGTTAGCAATTATAAGCACCTTAGAAGTAATGTTTCTTACAGGAATGCATTTTTCAATGTAGAGGTTGCCATAAACAAGTGTTTACCGCTGATAAGTAGAATTAAAGAAAGCCATAAAGGAAACTTTTCTAAAACTCAATAATAGCCTAAACTTACCCAGATTTCTCCATGGTGCAGAAGCCTGATATTAAAAATAAGGTGTGACACATTCACACGACTTTCTCTACCTTCTATCGTTTATGGGTGTGTACACAATTATTCTAACTCAAGCTTATTTTTCTGTCTACTACATTTGAATCCAAATAAACCTTTGCAGAAATAGCTACACTACACATTTAGTTATACATACAAAGAGAACAGCGATAGTCAAATGTATAAGAACTGGACGCCATATGCTGGTCTTAAAATTCCTACTGTGTCCATGACATCACAAGAAACAAACGAAAATCGACCGAATTTTAAAAGAACGGCTAAGTGTTGAACATTTCGAACCATTAAACACTGTCGGTACCAAAATTATCTTGAGGAAAAAGGGTCATTCTTATGGTTTTCAGGAAACTGAATCTGAATTGTGAAGCAAACTATTCTACCACGTACAACTTTAGAAGGCTTATAAAGTTATACAAAGAAAATAAGGATTTTTGTGTGTACATTTGAACGTTTGGTCTGAACCTTGTTTGTATCTTAGATTTGGTAAGTAAGCACTAATGGTAACATCGTATACAACTGTAAAATATTTGATGGTTGCACTCAAATGACTTTCTCTACTCATGTATAAATTATTTTTACAAACGCTTATTCTCAATCTACCTCATGTTAATCTAGATAAATGTTTGCAGAAACTTAATTGTAGGGCAGGGGGAATATGGTCGGCTTTAAGCGATAGTCAAATGTTTTAACAGCTGGTTGCTATGTGGAGCATTCCATTCTCTTTGTATGTCCAGGACATAAAAAAACGAATAATGAATTCCCATTTGAGAAAAAGAAGAAGTATTGGAAAATTCAACAAAATAACAAAGAATATCTCGTAAGTGTTTCACTCCACAAAAACATGTAAATTACATAAATTGTGTTCTTATTTAGATCTACATTTTTGTATAGTAAAATTTTATCTATCTCTTATGGTTTACCAGTTGTGCGAAACACATTCAAATGAAGAAGACTTTTAGGGACATTCCCACAAAATTTAAGACATACATTTCATTTGCCATGAAAGTATTTTAAACTAATGGTATTTTAATCAAAACCATTAGAACTATTTTTGAGAAAATAAAAATTCGTAGATATTAAACTCAAATACGAAGTTTGGTATTTATAAGACTTCTTGTTATGCTGTTCACAGACACACACACACACACACACACACACACACACACACACGTGCGCGAAGACGGGCATGTTTCCAAAAATGCTTTATTAGAATTTAGGACACCTCAAAACAGGCATTTCTCAATATCAAATTTTTGGAAGGAATAGAATACTTTCCCCGCTTGTATTTCAGAAATTAAAAGATTAATGTGCATTCCAAATATGCATAAACAGAGTTAATTTTACTTTTATCGTAAAAAATAAAACCACGTTACTTACATGCACAGAGGAACTACTACTGACGTCATATAAAATCTATGAACATTGTCAGAAATAAATTAAGTGAAATAGTAAAATAACACTCAAATTTCTGGAAGAAATAATGAGTAGCTAAGTTGGGTAATTGGTTAAAATTTAATATGCTGTACACTTGAACACAAACTGCATAAATGTAGTTATAGAGCGTCCATAAATAAAACTAAACTTAACTCAACTGCATAAATTCAGCAACACTCATGTACATGAAGTACTCATGGCACCTTCATCTGTTTTTATTTTAAACCCTAATTGTATCTTACCACCATCTTAACAATAACACTGTTACAACTGACGAAAATTTCCACTTTAATGGAAACCTTATTTGGTTGTCATTTTTCTTTTATATAATCCTCGGTGTCTCTCGAACAAGAGGTCAGCAATAATGGTTAACATTTCCCGCTGTATCTCCTTTATATCTTGGTGAAATTGTTCACCGTGCTCATCAGAAACTTCTCCCACATTTGCGGGGAAAAGTTCAAATGATCACTAAGGTAACTGCAGGCAATAATGCCACTAATTCGGTATTTTAGCTGTAGAGTGGGAAAATGTTGCCATAAAAATCTGTTCCCTCTTGTGAGACGTTCTTTAGCGTCTCGACCACCATCTCACCAAACATAGTTTAGAAAAGTATAACAATTTATAAAATAGAAGTAGAGAACCAAGAACAGGACAAAGTGGCATTATAACCTGCAATGATGGTAATAACGTCTCGTTGTATTACTTTCAAATAAACCTCGTTCTTGTCTTACTAAAAACACTTGTTTAGTTACAAATTAAACCAAAGAAAATTGTACATCAAAACAACAATAATACTGATTTAAAATAAAAATTGACGGTGATTAGGGAATTATTCAAGGTAACTCATCCAAATGTGCACAACCATATTCACACAGTGAACATCGTCCTGATTTCTGCACAGGTTTATTGTCATAGTCTCATGTTACCACACTTAGCACTCAGTGCACTGAATTCAACTTTTCTTGTACCTTTATCGCAGTAGTAACCTCCACAATCACTACAGTATAGATATTTATCCATCCTCTTTGTTGTTTGTTTCTTTGTTTGTGATTTGGGAAGACCTGAAGTCAATGGGACTTCTGTAGAGAAGCTTTTCACACAAATGATATTCTTCATGATACCAAAACCTATTTGCTAGAGCCTAATAATTCTTTCGCTTAATTATCTTTCAATGTCTGTATTCAAAACACAGCTGCAACCACGTTTTCCTACTGTATCCTTAATTTTACTCCACGGAATCCTATCTTAAGTGTCTTATGAGGCATGTTGAAACTCCTTGCTAACGTCTGTAACACAGTCGTCATTGGTCCATTTCGCACGTGCATTTTGACAGGTCTTCCCATTTATTTACCTACGTTGAAGATAAAAAGAAAAGGCATTATTAATCGCAGATGCCATTTTGAATTTAAATTAGCATTTAGGGTGAATTTTAATATTTCTTGGAATAAAACATTTAATTATTTATGAGTCTAAATATGTTACAAAACAAATAGCAATATTTTCCACCGAAATATATTTTCCATAATTGTACTTACCTGTCTTATATCCAAATAAATATTTGAGCACTGTCAAGCCCAAGTTTCGAACACAATCTCACAATACACTTGAAAGGGGATACATTATACATATATAGGAATTGTACATATGAAAAGGGGAACCATACATATAAGATTGAACAGTAATAATTTAATTCACTAACATGTTAAAATATTCAACATCTAACATTTGTACAGAGTTAATTGTAAGAAACAGGCGAGCTAGGAGAGTTCCAAGAGAGCATAATCCTAAGTAGAGCGTACCTTTCAACAAGCCAACAGGCAGGGAGCCAGTAACGGTACGGAGAAATAGAAAGAGACAGATAGAGAAAAGATAGAGACGGAGATATTGAACCGGCTTCACAATGCACCAGGGTGACGCTTAAGCGCACGGATTTGAAGAAACACATTCTCATACATGTTAAGGTAATGCGGTCTGAGGACCAATAGGAAATGTCGTTACATTTTTAAACGCAGAGGTAAGCGTCACTAGGCTCTCGTATATAAGGGCAGACAAGGCCTTGGAGCCCACTCTCTCGCTAACTGATCTTCAAGAATTCACGTCGACACGAGGTGCTACAAATGCACGTGGGTGCATACAAGGGTGGGAGTGCATGCGCAGATAGCTAGGCTCCTGACTTATTTAGAGTGGTGGGATTATAATAATGGGAAAAGCTAGCCGCCCATAATTTTTTCAATTGTGAATAAACTACATTTATTAAGGGAAAATTGCAGTGTATTTCTTAAACTTGCCTCACCCACTATGAACTAAGAATTAATAATTAGGTATGGTTAGGAATGGAATACGCAACAACCGACGAGCACCAATAGCCGAGAAAGAACACTGCAGAAGACCACAACAACCCAAGGATCGACGATTTCTCGCTACAAATGTCGCACCACGACGATTTCCCGCTACACACTGCACACACAATTACACTGACGCTCAAGTTTAGATGCCAGTAAATGCAGGAAACCCCCCTCCCGTCCAAGTCTAGTAGCTTGTAAGCTGCTGCCACCATTCGGACATTGCAAAAAATATAATTTTTAATAAAAAAAGGCGATAATGCCTGCGGTTACCCTAAAATATACTTCAGTGACATATTACAGCCCAATATACAAAGTGAGGCAGTGCTTCATCATTTTTAGATTTCTTATTTCCAAGAAAATTGTAAAATACAGTTTAAAATGCATCCAAACTCTTCTCTCGATTTAATTAAATATCTATTTGAATACGGTGTCCTAAAATACTTGCTATATTTGAGGTCCAACGAAAATGCTTACTTTTATTTTGGTCCTGTTAATTCGTAGAAACGTTTCCTTTATGTAAGCGAATCCTGAAATTCTGTAACGATTGCCTTCACAAATTGTTTTATTAAGCCCAACTTTATGTGAAGAGGAAACATTAGAATTTTGCCTGTCCAATAAAGACTTCGTTTGCCATAAGTTTTTTACCTAGAAAGTTTTCTGCTAGGGGTGGCCATTTTTACTTTCTCTACTATGTATAGTAAGTAGGGGAATTTCTGTATCCCACCCAAAAAAACAATACCTATATTTCACTGAAAATACATTGAGGCCACCTGAATAAAAGAAAGGCATTTTTACAAAAAATGCGTGTGTCTCTGTATATCTGTGAACAGTATAACTCAAAAACAAAAAGTCAGATAAATCACAAACTTGGTATTTAGGTTCAATTCCTTCCAAAAATGCCACACGAATATTTTCAAGGGAATCCCCTTACACCACACTAGCCTTTATATGGAATTTTTTTCGAAAGTTTTGATTTTCTAAAAAATGGCTCTAACGATTTTGATTAGAATACCATGTACTAAAGATGCCAACATAACAAATAAAAATGTATGCCTTGAATTTTCTGGGAATATCCTGTGAATTTCACTTCATTTGGAAGAAAATTTGTATAATTCTTGTAACTATTAAACGTTAAGCGACAGACGAAAACGTACTACATAAAAGACGTGCATCTCTTTAAAACACGAAATTTATTTCACAGATGTTTTCTTTATAGCAGAAGTCGTTTCTGAGATATAAAGTCCTATCAACATTCAGTTGTTTCTCGCGTATGCATGGAAACAGTATGAAACTTTAAGACCAGCGAATAGGGTCCAGTTCTTAAACATTTACCTGTATCTATAACGAAATCTGTAATGTAGCTATTTCTGCGAAGTTTATTTGTATTAAAATGTAATAGATAGAAAAACAAGCTTGTGTAGGAATAGTTTTACACCCACTAATAAACGATAGAGGTAGATAAAATCACGAAAATGTAAGAAATCAAATTTTTCTACAATATAGTGTTATTCCTTCGTGCAACTGTCTAACTCACACAAGAAGCAACTGAATTTTGTATACCCCTTGTAGCCCCGTCAGTAATGATTGAAGGTCAGCACATATGCTGCATTGATGGTTTTCGTGGTTTATTTTACGTCATAGATGTTACATAGTTTCATATGTTTCTTTCATGTTAACTGAATGTGCGAGAGGTATTCACGGATATATGACGGTCATTCAAATGAAACCGCGTCAGTGCGTCTAATTTTGCACTACACGTAAGGTGGCACCACGTAACTGCGTGTATGGTGGCACCATCTGTTGGTAGAGCGACTACAGCGTGTGCAACGTTTCACGTTGCATAGCGACAGTGTGGCTTCACGCCGAAGAGAAGGTGGTCACACAAGTTATCGTCCACTACTGAACATAAAGGCGAGTAAGCAGGAACAACGAGGAGTGAGTCATAGCAAACAGTGGAAACATGAGACTTCACCACCTTCAAAGAAATCAAAGGCCGTGCACACCAGTTCTGATAAGGTCATGATGTCCTTTTTTATCACAAGGGCCCACTGCTTGTCGAGTTCCTGGAACGGGGAACCACCATCAATGCCCAGCGTTATCAAGTCACTTTACAGAACCTTAGACGAGGCATCAAGTCGAAACGCCCAGGCAAGTTGTCCAATAGCGTTATTCACCTGCATGATAATGCCCGCCCACACACTGCCAATGCGGTGAAGACGACATTGCAGCAGTTTCGTTGGGAAACGCTGGAACATCCACCGTACAGTCCAGAACTTTCACCGTGTGACTTTCATGCTTATGGACCTCTAAAACAAGCTATTCGCGGACATCGATTCACAACGGACGACGAAGTGTGTGAATGGATCCAGGCCTGGATCTGACAGCAGCCTACTAGCTTCTTCAAAGATGGAATCGACCGGCTAGTGTCGCAATGGGATAAATGTGCCAACAGTTTTGGCAACTATTTTTGAGTTAATAAAATCGTTACCGTTACTTTACACAAGAGACCGGGTTTCATTTGAATGACCCTTATATGTTACCAATAATACGCTTCCTGTTCTTATCAGTCAGACAGCGGAATCGCGCTTTCTAAGTTCCAATTGCAATGTTAGGGTATTCATACAGGCACCATTACGAACCCTTATGGGTGGCAATTATTATTTTTACATAAAAACGAAAATTATAGAGATAATTGCTAATAAAATTTAACAAAAATTAACTTTTTTTCTAATTTTGGAGGTACCTGCCACTAAAATGGTAAATGTTAGACAAATATGTCTAACATATTTGGATTCAGCAATGTCGAATACATAAGGAAAACATTTTTTTTCCACAGAGGGGTTCCTTTTATATTCTCTTACCGACCAGTGCAACAGAAGGGCAATTTCAAATAAACTGTGTTTTAAAGAGATCTATATTTTTGTGCGTGTTTTCAACTACTGCTTAACGTTACCAGTGATACAAATTCTACAAAGTTTATTTCCGATGAAGATGACTTCACAGGCTATTCCCTGAAACTTCAAGATATACATATTTTTCATGTAAATATCTTTAATACATGGTATTTTAACCAAAATGGTTAGAGCCATTTATCAGAAAATAAATTTCTAAAAGTGTTCCATGTAAGGATATTCTGGGGCGGAGATTTTTTTGAAGGTGTGTCGCATCTTTGGAAGGTACTGAACCTAAATACAAAATTCGGTATTTATCTGACGTTTCGTTTTTGAGTTATACTGTTCACAAACACACGCATGCGCGGATCCTTTTCCAAAGATGGATCCAAGGGGCCTCAAAAAATGCATTTCCAATGAAATCTCCACAGCGAATTTTTGGTTGGAATGCAATTCTACCCCTACTTATTATACGTGGCAGAAAAAGTAAAAAATTTAAATGTTATATTCACATGACTCTCTCTGCCTACTACGTCTTATTTTATACACCTAAAATATTATTTCGACAGTATATTATTTTAGTATTTCAAATTAAAAACAAGATAAATATTTAAAAAAATACTTTCATTATATATTTTGTTGTATGTATAAGGGGAATAAAGGAAACATCGAAAGATGTTTAAAAGCGGATCGTTATCTATGACATTTCGGGAATAATTGAATAGCGACCGCACATTAAAATTTAAAAAGGTGTTGAAAAACTTAAACCAATAATAACGAAAATGGCTTATGCTACCACATGTATTATGGATTTTAAAGAGATATATGTTTTGCAGATAATTTCCTAACTATATCTTACGGTTTACCAGTTATAAAGAATTATACAAAATTCCTTCCGAATGAAAAGGTCATTACAGGCTGTTCCCAGCGCATTTAAGGCCTGCATTTTACTTACCGTATACATATCTTAGGCATATGGTATTTTAATTAAAATCGTTTGTGCCGGTTTTGATAACATCAAAAGTGTTTTAAGAATTCCATGTAAAGGGTACGTTGATGAGGGATTTTCTTGAAAAACTTGATGCGTTACATAATTTTCTCTACTTACTCATCTATATATATTACAATCAAGATAAAATGTAATGTAGCTTTTTACACTTCGTAGTAAGTATAAGAAGAGCAGGTGTTAGCGAGTCAGGTGTTTAAAAATCGGATCGCTATGTGGTGGCTATGAAGTTCCATTCTCTTTGTTGTGGCCACGACAAAAAAGCCAATAGCGGCTTTCTAATTGAAAGCTATAAGTGTTTGAAAATTCAAACCAATAACAAAAATATCTCGGAAATTGTTAACGGAGCAAAAATTGTATTTAATATTAGTAATGCGAACTACAGTTCCTTTGTTTATCGCTTAAAGTTGATCATTTATACAAAATTCGTTCCGAATTAAAGTAATTTCACAAAGTATCCCAAGGAATTTCAAAGCATGTAAATTATTTTGCATGCACATATGTTATATATGTGTTATTTTAGTCAAATCGTTGTAACCATATTCGAGAAAATAAAAATTATCGAAGCGTTTTCCATGCAAACGGTATTTTGGTGTGGAAGATTTTGTTGAAAATGTTCATTTCACTTCTTTGAAAAATTTTGAACTTAAACGCTTTATTTGGCATTTATAAAACCTTTTTTTGGGGGGTGGGTTTATGGTGTTATTAGACAGACAGGGTTCTTTCCTAAAACGCCTTTTTATTCAGGGGTTCTGAAAACATGTATTTTCAGTTAAATATCGTGGAACTCCGTGGTATAATGGCTACCATACTAGCCTATAGTTTCCGAGGTCGCGGGTTCAATCCCGGCGGAGGGAAATGAATTTTGTTGGTTGTAAAACCCTCAGCATGGTTTCCTTCTGAAGGGAAGTAAAGCCTCTTAGTTCCGTGTCGTAAATTTTCGGCACGTACAAGAACCTCAAGCCTGATAAAGAGGCTTCTGACCAAAGTTTTCGGTCTTACACAGCCAATATACAGGGTGATTTATGAAGAACTGACACACTTATTTCTTTGATTGTTTCAAAACGAGTTATGCTAGTGACAACTTATTATACCAGAAATGCAAAGGAATTTTGGGAGATTATTTACCTCTATAGCAAATGTTGAAAATGTCCTCCACCCTGCACAAGGCACAACTCAACACGTCGTTCCATATTACTGGCCACTCGTTGGAGGACTCTGTTATCAATAGCTTGAATCTCCTGTGATGTGCTTCAGATCGTCCAATGTCTGGGGACGTGTGGTGTAAACCCTGTCTTTTAAGTAACCCTAGAAAAGGCTTCGGCGATGTCAAATCCGGAGATCTCGGTGGCCACAGGTTCCTGGAAATTATCCATTTGCCAAAGAAACTTGCAAATAGTCCCATAGATTCATTTGATCTATGGCATGTAGCGCCGTCCTGCTGAAAATATCCTTAACTCAGCTCTACATTGTCTTGTTGTTCAGCAAACTCCAAGAAAATCCGTCAGTACTCTGCAGTGTTCACATTGTTTAAAAAAGAATGCTCCCACTATTCTCTGTGCGGATATTGCGCACGAAACTGCGATTTTAACCGGGTCCATAGGTGCTTCATGAATAACATGTGGATTTTCGCTGGCCCAATAGCGTGAGTTATTTGAGGACACATAACCGGATAAATGGAACCTTGCTTCATCTGTGAACCATGTGATGGACAATATGGCAGAAGTTTTCACAATGAACGCCTGAAACCAACGACAACAATTCAGTCGGCTATCCTTTTCCGGTTCTTGTAACTGATGGACAACCGTAATCCTATTTAGGCCTGCACTTTTCACAGCTCCTGAAACATTGATTAGGTGTACCCTGTTTCCTGCGACAAACGTCTTAATGATTTTTGGGTGACTGATTCAGTCGTGCTCTTACGTCAACAACAACCGTGGGAAACCTAGATGAACGAGTTTTTTCTTTTCGCTCACCAGAGATCCAATTGTTTCCGATATGTTTACCAGTCCAATTATTGTGTTTCTTTGGGGATGATTCCAAACACCAAATTATCTCTGGTATGCCTTTATTGCTTTACAGTAGTGCTTTAAAAGGCAGAGTCGTTCATTTGATGTGTACTCCGTTTTAACGTTGACTAGAACAAAATCTCAAAAACAGTTATCGACAATAAAACTAACAATTACAAATAAAATATGAACATCTGCGCATCTACTGACAGGCAATCGAAACTCCAGAATATTTTGCTTAATTTGGTGCTAAAATTTGGGCATTGAATGAATCTCTCACAGAATAATTAAAGAAAAAAGTGTGTCAGATCTTCATGAATCACCGTGTAGAATGGGACGCCAGGAACCATAGCAATTAAAGAGCGTGCATAAAGAGAACTCAATTTTTTCCAGTTAAATCTCGATATTCAATTTTTTGTAAAAACGTAGTGCGCTTCTACCTAATAGCAACGCAGTAAGGAAAGAAAAATCTGTAACACACACTCACATGACTTTCTCTACTCTTGTACAAACTATTTTTACAAACTCTTATTCTCCATCTATTTCATATTAATCCAGATAAACATTTGCAGAAACGATATTTTGACATACAAAGAGAATTACATCTTACACATAGGGATCAGTTCTAAAAATATTTGACTATCGCTTAAGGCGTACTATGTTCCCCTTGTTTTGTATTCGCAAGGGCAATATAGAAATACAGTAGCCTTTAAGCATAAACATATCTCTTAATAGCAGGTTGTTAGGTGCAGCAACATTCCCTTTGCCTCAGATTAATACTTTTTGCATATCCAAGATAAAAAAATGAATAACGAATTCCCATTTGAGAAAATAAGTATTGAAAAATTTAAGGGAATAACAAGCAATATCTCCAAAATGGTTCACCCAACAAAAAAAAATGTATATGACATAAATTGTGTATTTTAACGCTATCTACATTTTTTGTGCAGTAAAACTGTCTATCTCTTATGGTTTACCAGTTATGCAAAAGTCGTTCACAATGAAGAATACTTTTGGAGACATTCCTAGAAAATTCGAGTTATACATTTCATTTGTCATGAAAATATCTTGAGCATATGATGTTTTAATCAAAATCGTTAGAGCCATTTTTGAGAAGCTTAAAATTTTCGAAAAATGTTCCATGTAAAGGGTAGTCTGTGGTGGGCGCATTTTCTTGAAAACCTTCGTGTCGCATCTCTGGAAGATACTGAACCTAAATACCAAGCTTGGTGTTTATCCGAGGTTCGTTTCTGAGTTATGCTGTTCACAGACACACAGACACACACACGGACATGTTTCCAAAAATGCTTTTTTTTGGATTCAGGGGGTCTCAAAACATGTATTTCCAGTGAACTCTCGGTATCGAATTTTTGGGTGGAATACAATACTTCCCCTACTTACTATACGTAGTAGAGAAAGCAAAAAAGGAAAATAGCTCCAGAGATCTTTAGCGGGGTATTGTCCTTTGAATTATGTTACAATGAACAAAAAAGTATTAATATAAAGACGTTTACCGAACCAAATGTTACTCTATTATCCACCAGAAAGTAAGGCTTTGAGCTGTTTGAGTTATAAACCAGAAACAAAGCTACATAATATGTGTGTTAAAATTTAAAGAGTTAGTTGGTACTGTAATAAAACCCTCTTCTAAGCTACAATGCATCCACAGTCCAATTTGTGTTTTTGTTGGTAATAGACATCAATTAGGAAAAATGACAGCTATCACAGGTTAGATGTGGAAGCAGTTTTATTGCCAAAACCCCCAGATATAAAAGAGAATAATTGCCTTTCTAAGAAGCAGTAAAAAAACTCACAATAAACGTCTCAGGACCAGGAAAACAGCTTACGTGGGGAAAAATGAAATACAGCGTTCTTGTGTTAGATTTAACCAGGCTGCATTAAAGTAATAATATTAAATCGTTTCTAAATTATAAGCTCTTTTCTATAAAGAAAAAATTCTGATGTGTTACACTCACATGACGTTTTTTTACTCTTGTAGAAAATATTTTTACAAACGCTTATTCTCCATATGCTTCATGTTAATCGAGATATCGAGATGTTAATCTTATTCTTAATTTTCTTGTAGATGCAAGGGAAATTGGTAGGCTTTAAGCGATAGACAAATAGCTGGTTGCTATGAGGAGTATTTAAGGGAATAACAAGCAATATTTCGAAAATGATTCACTCAAAAAAGGTGTATATGACATAAATTGTGTATTTTAACGCGATCTACATTTTTTGTGCAGTAAAATTTTATCTATCTCTTATGGTTAACCAGTTATGCAAAAGTCGTTCACAATGAAGAATACTTTTGGAGACATTCCCAGAAAATTCGAGATATACATTTCATTTGTCATGAAAATATCTTAAAGATATGATGTTTTAATCAAAATCGTTAGAGCCATTTTTGAGAAAATTAAAATTTTCGAAAAATGTTCCATGTAAAGGGTAATCTGGGGCGGAGGAATTTTCTTTAAAACCTTTGTATGGCATCTCTGGAAGATACTGAACCTAAATATCAAGTTTGGTGTGTATCCCACTGTTCGTTTCCTAGTTATGCTGTTCACAGACACAGACACACACACGGACATATTTCCAAAAATGCTTTTTAGGGATTCAGGGGGTCTCAAAACATGTATTTCCGGTGAAATCTCGGTATCGAATTTTTGGGTGGAATACAATACTTCCCCTACTTACTATACATAATAGAGAAAGTAAAAAATTACTACATAACCGTTTTTAAAGCCTAAAAAACTAAGAATACCGTTCACACTTTATTTCAAAACTTACACAATGAATAATAAAATATGAACCACTAAGTTTTTAGGGTTCCAGTATATATAATTCTGAGAAAAAGCAACATGAAATGTCCTTTACGAGTTATTTAAATTAAGCGTAAAAGCTAAGCTAAACTAACAGTGTGGTGAAAGAAAAAAACATATCATGTTTTTATTATTTTTTTTCGTTTTGTTTGTGGTCGCTTAAACGGTAAAGTCATAGTGCGACCAGCATGTTAAAATTAACATAAAGAGATAAGATACCTTTATTGGTTTAAAATTATTGAAGTTATTACATAAGTATTTAGTACATGGGCCATTGACCGCATATGCATATTTAAGATACAAGGTATGGTGACAAAATGAACAATATAAAAAGAAAAGAAAAGAAAAAAGAACAAAAAAGTAAAATAGAGATAAATTACCTTTGACTAACTGAACAAATTTGACCTAGTTTCGCGCACTTTAGCCAAGAAATTTCATGTTTTGCCAGTTCCTCCGGCCAGCCAGTAGATCCCAACATGCCAATCTCTTTCTTGACGGACTTATGAATTTTTCTTTGAGTTTAATTGTTCGCTGGTTCTCCCAATGTGTACATTCCGCCAAAATATATACCACGTCCTCATTCAAATCACAGAATGGACAGATTTTCCTGCCAGAATCGTCAGTCATTTTCTATGTCCTCCAGCCCCCGAGTTACAATTACGTACATTATAGTTTACAGTACACGCAATGTTTTGCTTCACATTTATATTTTAATCTCAACAATTAATTTTTTAGACAAAAATATAACTCATCTGCAATCAACAGTATATAAACGTTAACAGTTTACAGTGTTAACTACTTACATTAACAATTTGGATAAACTATAATAAAATTATTCACAAATAGAGCTAGAACCTATGATACAGTTGTATAAAAATCATTCCATGCCAAGTCTCACAAATTTTCACAAAATCTGATCATCATGTATCCAATTCACTGTAAACTTTGTTTATGGATTACAAAAACGATGTGAATTACGTTTTAAATCCTTATTTTTTAAAATTACAATATCTTTCAAAATATTTCACAATCCAGCCTGTGTAAAGCAGCACACCTCTCTACCTTTAAATTAGAATATCTCACAGCGATAGCGCTGAAATTATGTTATAAAGAGAAATGCAAAGTTTAATATTTAATCTTTTACTTAATATTTATTATAATTGATATAATTAATTCTTTACATTAGATTTTAAAATCCAAACATTTAAAAAATGTATATCCCTATTAACCCGCAAGTTTAAATGTGTTCAAAAACTACAAACAAATTTCTTGTAGCTTTTGTATAAATTTGCATATACCAAAGATGGGATGCTATATAGTTAATTTTAAATAAAATAACTTAGAAAATGGTGCGTAGCGGGATTCCAGCGTGACGCAGCTGGAGTGTAGTAATAGTACAGAGAGATACAATAAACTACGAACCGGCAGCGCGGTGTTTTTCCTGTCCGCATTCTCGGCGCTCGTTGCCGTCTGCTATCATAGGGGCCAATTTTTCTTGAGTCAACAGTTGACGCCGGTACATATTTGGATACAATATTGCCAATTTTATTTAGAGAATTAAAAGCCCGGGAGCGATTTTGCCTTTTTTCAACAAAAATCTGAAACAGTTATTGGGACAATATTTCGATGAGAACAATTGAAAGTGCGTTAGAGGACAGAATCATCAGTAGACATTTGTGGCCCCCTCGGTCCCCCGATCTGATCCCTTGCGATTTCTATGTCTGGGGTAACTTAAAATATAAAGTGTACAAGACAAACCCACACACTCTGGAAGAATTAAAACAAAATATTCACCAGGAAATTGCCAGCATTTCTCAACGTGAACTACTGCGAGCGATGGATAGTTTCCGAAAGAGATGCCAAAAATATATGGACAACGACGGTGGCCAGTTTTGGCATCTCCTTTCATAAAATTGGTAAGTAAAGCCTTTAAAAGTAGTTTTAAAATTGTTGTATGGTTTCATCCGCGCCTTTCTATGATGGCGGCAGACGGCAACGAGCGCCGAGAATGCGGACAGGAAAAACACCGAGCAGGCAGTTCGTAGTTTTTTGGCTCTCTTTGTAGTAGTAGTAGTAGTAGCAGATGCCCTATCAACTGTTCATATCACTTCAGTTGCACTAGCTGTTCACACTAACTTAAATTTGGCATGGAAAGAATGGAACTTTCAATTTTGACTTATCATACGCAACTTAGCTACAATTTTTCCCGTCAGGCTCAAATGAATACGGTCTATTATTATTGCATTATTGTTTATTGGAATACATGAATTTAGCTCAAAGGTATCACGAGTCGCTTTCGTGTTGCCTCAAAATGGTCAGTATGTGGAAAACCACTTCTGGATTATTCACGGCATTGGTACTTTGTAGCACACAACCTCTGTTATCAGTGTGAGGTGCTTTGGGAATCTTTTTCGACATGCATCACATAGTTCTAGGTCTAGAGACAAAGTAAAGTTCTCCATTTTTACTTTCTCTACTACCTATAGTAAGTGGGGGAAGTATTGAATTCCACCCAAAAATTCGTACCGAGATTTCACCGGAAATATATGTTCTGAGACTCCCTGAACCAAAAAAAAAAGCATTTTTGGAAACATGTTCGTGTGTGTGTGTGAACAGCATAGTTCAGAAACGAACAGTCGGATAAACACCAAACTTGGTATTTAGGTTCAGTATCTTCCTGAGATGCGACACGAAGGTTTTCAAGAAAATCCCCCCCCCCAGATTACCCTTTACGTGGAACATTTTTCGAAAACTAATTTTTTCAAAAATGGCTATAACGATTTTATTAAAATATCATATGTTTAAGATATTTTCATGACAAATGAAATGCATATCTCGAATTTTCTGGGAATGTCTCCAAAAGTATTCTTCATTGTGAACGACTTTTGCATAACTAGTAAACCATAAGAGATAGAAAAAGTTTTGCTGCACAAAAAATGTAGATCGCGTTAAAATACACAATTTATGTCATATATTGTTTTCTTGAGTGAACCATTTTCGAGATATTGCTTGTCATTCCCTTACATTTTCCAATTCTTATGCTTTTTCTCAAATAGGAATTCGTTATTCATTTTTTTGTCCTGGTAATGCAAAGAGAATGGAATACTCCATATAGCAACCAGCTTTTAAAATATTTGTTTATAGCTTAAAACCTACCAATTCCCCTTGCATCTACAAGAAATTTAGGAATAAGATTAACAGTTCGATATCTCGATTAACATGAAACATATGGAGAATAGGCGTTTGTAAAAATAGTTTGTACAAGAGTAGAGAAAGTCATGTGAGTGTAACACATCAGATTTTTAAGTTTGTAAACATATTTAGGGTAAATAAGTGTAATGATTCCTGCCTTGGTGTTATGCTTGGAAACAATGTATGGACTGAAGCAATAGTCATAGCTCCGTTTCTTAGATTCACATAATGCACTTTCATAAACCACAGAGCAAAAAATGAACTTTTAACACAAAAATCTGAAGACAAAGTTACATTCCAAATGAAACAGCGGAGAGAGGCTTCATAGAATATCAGATTCCAGTTGCTAAGTTACACCGAACACCGGAAGTGATGGACTATCACGTTCGTACTGTGTAATGTATCGCCGGCGTGAATCTCTCTGTCAGCAAGCAGTCTCTATGTTCTAAAATCCCACGCGCTAACACAAATAAACTGTTTAAAAGCATACTTGTAAGGAAGATCCTATCCTGATATTAACAGGTTTAAAAAAATATAGGAGATATTCTTTCTGTATTTATTCCATATTTTAATATTAGTGACTAATTATGTCATTTCGGTTTAAAGTATTCATACTTAAAGAAGTGATTGCTCTTTATTCCGAATAAATAGTATTTTGAATGAGGAAAACCATAATGCAAAATATACAGAGGTGTGAAAATTATTTGACTGAAGCAAATTTTATGGTAAAATGATTGTAATTTCGAGTTTTAAAATCAGTTACAAACATCTAACATCTAATCAGAACCTTATGTGAAACCTATCAAGTATTTGTCACTGTGTATATGTATTTTTAGTTTCTCTACTACGTATAGTAAGTAGAGGATATATTGCATTCCATCCAAAAATTCTATAGCGTGATATCACAGGAAATACATGTTTTGAGGTGCTCTGAATGCATATGAAGCATTTTTGGAAACATGTCTGTGTGTGTCTGTGTGCCTTTGAACAGCATAACTGAGAAACGAACAGTCGGATAAACACCAAACTTGTTATTTAGGTTGAGTATCTTTCAGAGATGCGACACGAGGGTTTTAGGAAAATCCCCCCGACCCCAGATTACCCCTTACATGGAATATTTTTCTAAAATATTAATTTTCTCAATAATGGCTCTAACAATTTTGAAAAAATGCCATAATTTTAAGACATTTTTATGGCAAATAAATTGTATATCTAGAATTTTTTGGAAATGTCTCCAAAAGTATTCTTCATTGTGAACGACTTTTGCATAACTGGTAAACCATAAGAGATAGACAAAATTTTACTGCGCAAAAAATGTAGATCGCGTTAAAATACACAGTTTATGTCATATACATTTTTGTTGTTAAGTAAAGCATTTTACAGATATTGCTTGTTATTCCCTTAAATTTTCCAATACTTATACTTTTTCTCAAATGGGAATTCGTTATTCATTTTTTTGTCCTGGTAATGCAAAGAGAATGGAATACTCCACATAGAAACCCGCTCTTAAAATATTTGACTATCGCTTAAAGCCTACCAATTCCCCTTGCATTCACAAGAAAATTAGCAATAAGATTAACATCTCGATATCTCGATTAACATGAAGCATTTGGAGAATATCATGTGAGTGTAACACAGGAGAGTTTTATACTTGGTGAAAGATCAATTTCCGAACCCAAGGCCTTAAAACTCTACACATAAAAACGGCCCACATCATAGATCAAAATGTCTAATATATAATCCTCAGATATAATATTAAAATGTCACAGATAATACTTAGGTGAAAAATGACTGAAATCGATAGTCTCCAATACTGCAGAGTAAAAGGTTTGCTTCTAAGTTTCTATTCTACTTTTTCAAATAGGCAGTCACTTAATTCCAATTTGCGGAAAATCATATAGGTATTTTATCACACTATAGGGCAATATCTGGAGAGACGACCTTTAGCATTAAATAGCCATAAATTTGGTTTGAGTCTAATAATTTTCAACCTCTGTATTATATTTTCACCCATACCATTCTGTGCTCCGAAAATTAATTGCATAATTTGATGTTCCGCAAAATATAAAATACATGTCGATTTATTTTACTTGTGGAAAACGTAAACTAGAAAGTGGTGTGTTATGTGTGTTCGGTTTGATAAGAAATGACTCATATCCTTAAAGAATAAAGGTATCTTCGGGTTCCTGAGCGCTGTAACCAAGTCTGTGGAGATGTCGTGAAGTTTTCTTTCTCTTTTAAACTTGAGGCATTCGGTGATGACACGTTTGATTGTGAGAGGAGTATTGCAGGTTAGACAGATTGTTGGGTAGCAGGTAGAAGTCTGTCAATGAGTTGTGGCCAAGTTCTGCCACTTGTTCTCTTCTTACGGCAAGCATCACGGTTGAAACTGTTTCAGAGCGAGTTCTTATTTCGTGAAGTTTGTTGGGTGGTAAATTTGTCCAATGTAGTTTCCAGAGTTACCTCAGACGGTGGTTAATGTGATGAAACAAATCGGTGTGTGCCACTGGTGTCAAATGGTCATTGATTGGCTGTTTAGTGGCTTCTTTTGCAGCTGCGTCTGCCGTTTCATTGCCGGATATACCCACATGGGATGGTAACCAGCAGAATATCACTTCTTTGCCACGACGTTACAGGTCTGTATATACAGGGTGACTCACCTGAAACTTCCACCGCAAATATTTCGGAAATAGAAAGTGCTATTGACGTAGAGTTTACACAGCATTGATTGGTAGTCAGGGGCTCGTACATTTAGCCTATAAGCAAATTTTAAGAATACTGAGAAAGTGTATTTTTTGAGAAAACATACAATTTTTAGATGGAGCATTGCCTAGTTACATCAAAAGAAAAAAGGTAGGGTAAATTAGAATGTCAGTGGCGTTTGTTGCAAGATTACAGTGCACGTGGTTTAGGAGAAAGCTTATTTTGAAACTTTTACGCACCGACACTTGCACAACCTGTGGTAGCACAAACTAAAGAAAAATAAAATGGAATTACAATACTTCTGTGCATTCTTACAAGTAAAGAGAACATAGCCCTTCAAAGGTTGTGTTCAAAATGACCACTAGCAGCTTCAATACACGCTTCCAGTCTGCTATGCAAAGACTGCTGCACACGTTCTAGCATTTCAGCGGAAGTTTCAGAGCAGGAAGCAGCAATACGTCGTTTCATATCGCCTGGTGCAGTTGGTTCATCCTTGTAGACAGTGTCTTTCAGCCATCCCCACAGAAAAGAGTCTAACGGGGCCAGATACAGTGAACGGGCCGGCCAAGGTACAGGTCCTCTTCGTCCAATCCAATGATTTGGAAACAATCCGTTAAGACTGTAGTACTTCGTGCACTATGGGCTGGACAGCCATCTTGGTGGTACCACAGGTTCCTCCTAGTCTGCAAAGGAACGTCTTCTAGCATCTGTGGCAGATGGTCTGTAAGGAGGCTGCGATACTTGTGCGAGTTCATTGTTCCTTCTATGAACAAAGGGCCTATGAGCTGGTGGTTCACTATCCCACACCACACGTTTAAACTCCTTGGACGCTGACGTTCCACCTGACGAAGCCAACGGGGATTGTTAACAGACAAACAGTGCATGTTTCTGCGATTTACCTGGCCATGATTAGTAAATGTTGCCTCATCACTAAACAAGATACATGATAAATCTGGAGTATCATGTCTTAATGCCCATGTACAAAAGTTAACACGATTCTCAAAATCGTTTCCATGCAGCTCTTGATGGAGAGAGATGTGATAGGGGTGGAACTTATGTCGAAGGAGAATGCGCAGTACACTTGCGTGACTTATGCCACTTCAACGTGCGATTGTGCGGGAACTAATTTGCGGATCTACTGCAACGGCAGCCAAAATATTAATTTCTGCCTCTTCTCCAGTCACTTGTTTGTTTCTGTTACGTTTTCTAGGTGTTATAGTACCACTTTCACGTAATTGGTTGAAGAGGTTGATAAATAATTGCCGAGATGGTTGACGTCTACTGGGATACGTTTCCGCATACACCGTACAGGAACGAACTGCATTCTTCCTACACTCTCCATACACCATGAGCATGTCGGCTTTTCTTCATTAGTAAACCCCATCTTTCACTCAAGACTTACTGCTTGAATTACACAAACTAACTGACCAGAAAGTCGCAATTCAGTAATGAACAGAAAACACAATGCACACAAACATAACAACATTGTACCTAGCAACTAAGCAGGTTGAATGGGACAAACAATTGTCGTGGTGGAAACTTTTTGAAATACGATTTCTCGTAAACCACTTGCACTAGAGTCCTGCAACAAAAACCATTGACATTCCAATTTACCCTACCGTTATTCTGTTGTTTTATCTAGGCATAGTTCCATTTAAAAATTGTATGTTTGCTCAAAAAATACACTTTCTCGGTATTATTAAAATCTGTTTATAGGCTCAATACTGTGAAAGCTGCACATCCATAGCACTTTCCATTTCCGAAATATTTGCGGTGCAAGTTTTAAGTGATTTACCCTGTATGTTGCGAACATTTTGTACTAATGTATGTGGTGTATATATCTGTTCTGAAGAGCTTGTAATACACTGAGGGAGTCAGATAAGATTAGAAAAAGTTCATCATTGGAGGAGGTAATGCATTGTAAATGTTTTTAACAGCAAATATTTCATCAGAGAAGATGGAGAAGAATAGAGGGAGTCAGTATAGCATTATGTGATCTGGATAGACAACTGCACATCCGCGTTTATCTTCTAGTAGGGAGCCATCGGTGTATATTAATGTATAATTGGGCTAAGGTCATATGAGTTCTTTGAAGAGCTTTAGAGAGGATTTACCATCTATTCGTAGCATTCTTTGGTGCTTTCTCCACTAGTTTAAAGTTAATATGTAGCATTAAAATGAATTATTTTTACCTTTTTCTCTGTTTTCTAATATAATAGTAATAATAATTGTTTTTTTGCATTAAATACCACGTACAATAGGCTATATCAAGTTTTATACAGTAAGAATCTCATATAAAAACATTACAATTCAGAAACCCAGACAAATTATTAAAGAGTTGTTACATAGCCACGTCCAAAACTGTAATTTAAAGCTTTAGTCATTAAATTCATTAATCTGAGTTGGAAGTTTGCTATAAAATTTAACACTAGTATAAATGACTGGAGTGTACCTTGCTTAATCTTCTATAGGGCACTTGGAGATTATGAATATTTCTAGTGTTATGCCGATGTGTCCCATTATTGGAATCAAATTCCTGAATATGCTTATACATACAATAAGTCCTCAATAATGTAATAAGTATAGACTGTTAATATCCGTGGCATTTTAAAAAAGTGAATTACAGTGTCGGCGGCGCCGTGGCCGAGTGGTTAGACTGCTCGCCTCCCAACGAGGTGGCCCGGGTTCAATCCCAGGGACCTGCATGTGGGATTTGTGGTGGTCGAAGTGGCGTCTGGGCGGGTTTTCTCCGGGTTCTCCGGTTTCCCCCGCCATTCATTCCACCAACTGCTCCATCATCACCTTTCCTTTCATCCATTTCACCAACATTTCGTTTCATCTACTTCCTTCTTCCCATACCAGGCGTCGGCATCCTGGATGCTCTGTCTGATCTATGAGTGTCTGCTCCTCGACGGGCCTCTGACCCCAGGCACCCGCTTGTAAGTCCTGGGAGGTGTAAGTCCTACATAAGAGGAGGGTAAACAGATAATGAATGAATGAATTACAGTGTCCTGAAAATAACATATATGCGCAAAACCTTTTTTCTGTAAAAGCAAAATTGCATCCATTTTAGTGCTATTACACTACAACAACAATCCACGTTTAAAAAACCTTTCAAATAATAATGGTATATCAGTTTCAATAACATAAGGAACTTTAATCAAAATGCTTCTCAGGACGTATTACACTTGATAATATTTTACACACGTCTTATATGAGAATGCCACATCAACTCTGGACCAAATTTAACATCTATGTTAATAATGACTTACTTTTCCCTGTGAAGGTCACGACGTTTGATAAACTTGCCGACGTTTCGCCCTTCATGTTGAGAGATTCTTCTGGGCACTGCCACTGTTGCTTGCGCTCATATTTATACCGAAAAATGCAATCCGTCCTACTCATACTCTTAATTGGCTGGTAGCCTGTCACTAATTTTGTGTTTTGTGAGCAAGTGTATTGCATCCAGCAATAACGGCTTTTCCACCACCTCTGTTCAATAAACTTTTATGTTTAAAATTTTCTACTCTTTCTCGTACTATTCTGTGCGAGAAGTGGTCAGATACAGCTAACATCTCAATATTGTGTCAAAGTCGATATTGTGGCCTGTTTTAATAACATGTTCAGCCAATGCTGATTTTTCAGGCTGCCCGTGCCTTAAGAATCTGTTATATTCGTTATGTCGAGTTAATATTGACCATTCTGTCTGGCCTACTACGATTCGCCGCAATCATATTTGATTTTGTATACACCTGAGTTAAGGAATATCGAAATTTAGCTTTAACTGGGCGTGTAAAAGATCTTAGTTTTTTAACTTACATGTATATTCTTGTTATTTTGTGAAGAATTTTGAAAATCTATTTGTCACTCCATCTAGTAGGGAATAAAGACCCAATTTTCATTTCTTTTCTGTGCATTGCCATTTTCATTTTCCTACTTTTTATTTTGGAAGGTTTTAGCCTAAATAACCCTGTTGATGTGTTTTATTTATTTATATAGCAATTCTGCGAGCTCGCTGACACAAGATGTTGGCCATTGCCCATTTAACTGACGGTGAGTGGTGTGACGTGGCTACTATATACCTCTCAGTACGGGTTGCCTTACGATGAACGGAACAAGTTAAGTTCTTCTTATTTTCGTCCCATTCTACAACCTAGCGTGATGGCTCAGGTGTTTCGTCTGTGACCCGCATTCGGGAGTTCGTGGGTTCGATACTCGTGGCCTACTTTCCTGAAACATGTGTTCTTTGGTGATTTTTCCGATTCGCCGGGCGAATGCTGGGATGGATTCTCAGATCCCCCGGATTTTTTGTCCCTCCATTTCATGTCCATTCTCATTTCAATTCATCTTTCATCCGTTGGTCTCTTTTAGGATTGGAAGTGTCGGCGATAGTGTTTTGGTGCAGTGTGGTAGGGGAAAAGTATGCTCTTTGCGACTGTTTCCGTCCCTCGACTTTCGGATGGCTGCCGGGGGTATCCGAACAACCCCGTCTGTGCGGGGTGGGGCCTCTGGTCTACCGGTCCGTCTGACGGGGAAGCTCTATCTACAAACTTAGGGACCCTGCCTTTACTGTGCATCACTCCTTGTTCCTGGTGTCTACTTTCGCCTCATCTTCCTCCCGGGGCGCCCCTTGTGGGGTTTATGTATAATATCCCCTGTCAGTGCCAATCGCATTCAATCCAATCTATCCCGTTCAACAAGAACGTCAAGAAAAGAAGTTTGCCGTCCTTTTCTAACTCAACCATTAACTTAATATCTCTATGGAAATTCTTCTAGTGTTGCAAAAAATCAGCAATCGTATCCTTCTCATGTTGCCAAATTATGAAAATGCCAACGTAACGTACCTACAACATGTCACGAGTCCATTGCTGTATTTTCAAAATCTTCCAGAAATAGGTTTGCCACTATCAGTGACAGAGGCGAATTCATTCCTACACCCTCCACTTGTTTGAAAAACTGATATAAGTTATAATGGAGAACGGCACTGGAAGCTTACAGCTTCATCTACAATTATTATACATGCAGGAACATGCTGTAAATACAAAAACCATTTTTTGTTTTGTCTGTGTTTACTAACAACCCTTTATTTAAAAACCAGTTACTGATATAACCGGTCAGTGGTGGAAGGAAAATGTTTAATTTTTTCACAACGTCATCCTGAAGGTATATCTGAACACAAGTGCCACATTATATAAAACTGCCCTGGCATGGAAGCCATAAACGAGTACCCTGAGCAAAACATAACTTACAACCACAATGATACTTATTTGCTTATTTAAGGGGAGATTAAATGGTGAAGGTTGCCAAAAATGGCATTTATAATTTTCTATGTAGTCCTGTAAATTGGAATTACCTACTTAATTTTATATTTATATTTTATCATTGTAAGACATACATATGTGTACACTACCAGCCAAACGTTTCTGGACACCCAATTACAGTAACGCAACTTGGTGTTTAGCTTGAATTGTTGTTTATTGCACGTAAGTACAAAAATTACTATTGAGAATGCAATACTAGAAGTGATTATTTTAGAAAATTTACAAAACAGGTATCACACCGGTTACTTCTATCTTCCCCGTCATAATTCAGGCATGTGTAACACCGATTATTTAACATGTGCCCACCCCATCCTTATCTACAGGCCAGATAGTGCATCCAGAGGGTCTATAGATTTTTCATCTTAGGCAGATCACTCAAAGCCATTTTACCCCGCTTTGCAACCGTCCCCACTTCACTCAATTCTCTTCTTGCAGTAGTAGTAGCATTGTTGAGACCGTAGAGAATTGGGAAGGTAGAAACAGACGACTGAAAAATGTAATGCCGTAGCCGGGATTTAATACGCGGATCTTCCGGTTAGAGCCGTGCCAGACAAGTTCCAGGACAACCTATTGTTGCCGTTGCGGCAGCGAGATTGAAACCCTTACACATGTCCATCCTTAACTCTGAGGCTCTTAGAGAGAGAGAGAGAGAGAGAGAGAGAGAGAGAGAGAGACAGAGAGAGAGAGGGGGGGGATCTCAGGTTTATGAAGTGGTATATGGTGTTTTGGAAAACGGTCTCATAGAAGAATAAATATAGTAGCCATATGATGAGGCCTGGCACATCATGATTGGTATTTATCTGAGTTTTCGTTTTGAGTTATGCTGTTCACAGCCACACAGACACCACACGGACATGTTTTCAAAAATGCTTTATTTGCATTCAGGGTACCTCAAAAAATGTATTCACGATATCGAATTTTTAGGTGGAATACAACATTTCCTCTACGTAGCAGAAAAAGTAAAAAATGTGTTGTGGTACAATCACATGACTTTCTCTACCCTCCATATTTATTATTGTGTATACAAAATATTCTTCCTAAAGCTTACTTTTCTATCTACTACATCCAATCTAAATAAACTTTTGCAAAATGCTAAATTTCACATTTCCTTATTAACACAAAGAGAACAGCATTAGTCAAATGTTTAAAAACTGGACTCTATATTTCGGCCTTAAATTCTATAGATTCCATGCATTCGCGAAAAACAACTGAAAATGGATGGGCTTTAAAATAATGAGCATTGAATAATTCGACATTTAATAACGTATATCTCAGAAACAGCTTATGCTACGAAAACTTATTTTAAGCAAATTGTGTGTTTTAACGAGATCTACATTTTTTATTTGGTACGTTTTGGTCTATCGCTTAACGTTTACAAGTTATACAAGATTTTAAAATTTACTTCCGAATGGCTATTTCCAGAAAGTTCAAGATACACATTTTATTTGTCATGTAAACATATTTCATACATGGCATTTTAATCAAAATCCTTAGTCATTTTTTAAAAAATCAAAATTTTTGAACAATTTTCCATGTGAAGGGTGAGAGTGCTTTAATGTTATTTATAACCCATGTTGTGGTAGCCAATTTGCGAGTGTATTTCTTATAATGTTTGTGTATTTGTGTTTACTTCACGCGTTGAAGCCATCTTGTGACGTCATTCATATGTTAGGTTTGTTATCTCCATCTGTTGTTAGCAATTTGCGGCAGTATTAGTTTTTTGTTTAAAAAAATACTACTGTTATTTTATTTAATTTTGGTTCTTTGTCCTCCGGCTAGCTATTATCCTTTTGGTCAAGCACTTCTCTATATACAGGTTGTGTAAACGGAAAGGAATCTTTTATCCAAAGATAACACTGATGAAGAAATTTGTTTTACACTTTGATTGTCGAACACCTTAACTATCACATTTACACATTGATCTTGACACTCGCCAAACTGAAACTGTTATAATAACTTCATTACTGATAATTCTTAATTCGCGTACTTCAACTTTTTGTATCATTAACTTTATAACACTTGAGATTTTTCATAACTCTGTTACGCGTAACCTGCAAATTGATATCCGAAGTGTGCCGTACAAATACTTTCGACGAACTGACGGGAATGCGACGTGTAGTGTACAAAGAATTTTGCTGAACTGACGGAGTCTACCTCTAACCTACTCTTTTTATACTCCTTCACCCAGATATGCCTAAAGATTATAACTGAGCTGCCATTGGCTAATAAAACGCGCCAACAATAAGCGTCTATTTTTATATCCAATGAAAATTATGAATACATATGCTCTAGGGAAATGTTCCAGAAGATTCTAAAAGAAAAACGCGTCAACATTACGTAACTTCCTCGTTTCCAATAATGATAAACAGCTCACCCCCTCGCTGCATTATTGCACGCTATTATTGTCAGTTTCAGTAAGGCAGTATAAACGTACTTCCCAACAATAATTACAATCAATGTACATCTCAAATCAATGTCACATAAAAATGCATATTCATATTACAATCATTACTTACATTTAAGTAATTTGTGATACAAATTACTGCATCAAGGGTAACTGCGGTGAGAGTATTTTATTTAAAATTTACATGTCGCATCTTTTGAAGATACTAAACTCAAATACTGTGGCGTGTGTGTGTGTATTGTCAAAGATTTATTATTGCGTCGCTTTGGCGACAGCATTGTTGCGGTAATTTTAGTAATTTTTCGGCCTTGTGTTTGAATTTCCGTCGGATATGACACTCGCCACCTCCTAGCTGGCGAACCTAGCTAGAGGTGGGGAGAGAGAGGGGGAATAGTTTTAACTTTACTTTTCTTTGTGCCTTGAGCGTCAGTTTGGTTTGAGAGTCGAGGGTGTGAGTTTGTGTGTGAACGAGTGTAAATGTAGTTCGTGTGTGAGGCATCTCCCCTCAGTTCTTCTTTATCTCGTTTGTGTGTGTTTTAGGGACACCATATCTTTTATTGAATAAACAACAGGTAATGTGAGTAATGTGAAATCTGTGTTATTTGCTAAAAATATCCCACGTCTACACCGGGATGTGAATAACAAGGTCCTGGTCCTCTCGCTGTATCGGCAGCATGTTGGGGTGATTAAAATTTAGTATTGTTGCTGGAAACTTTTAGGCACCCACCCCAGCTTGTCAAAATACCAAGTTTGGTAATTATCCGACTTCATGTGGATTGAGATTTGGATTCAAACACAGATTTGGATCAAATCATACATTTCCGGTAGATCTCGGTATCGAATTTTTGGGCGGAATGCAATACTTATCCTACTTACTGTACGTAGAGAAAGTAAAAAACTGTTATAGCGTTAGAAGGCATTTAAGAATGGATGATAACCTGTTAAACGGTGAAGTATAAAGTGTGTTCCGAAACGTGCTAATAAACTTTCTGTGAGTAATTCAGGTTTTCCCCATTTTCAGTCTCTTGAGCCTTCTGTAAAAGAGGGGTGTGTGTTTAAACGACTGAATATATCACGTTTAATATCTGTGCAGAATTAATTAACTCTGGAAATGTGTTGTACTTTACAGCTTTGAATTTCAACTACGAAAAGAAACTTAAAGGTGTTTTGTTTTGGGGTCTTTTGGCGTCTAGACAACTTCAACCGTCGCGCATAAAATTTGTACACATAAATATTATTTAAAAATAAATTAAAAAATAAAATTCTTAATAGCTGAAAGAGTAAACAGAATTTACAAACGCCTGTATGTTACATACTGAACACGTAATGGAAGGTTGTTATGAACACAGCCGGCCCTCGTAACCTGGTCGCTGGAGGGTATAACTCCGGCGCTCCACCAAGCTGAGGGTCGCGGGTTCGAGTCCCGGCATGGGCGTGGGTGTTTGTGTGTGTGTGTGTGTCTGTGTGTTATGTAATTGCGTAATAAGCGGTAACGAAAGCAGTAAAAGCACAATAAGATTAACTGGGTAACACAAGGGAACTTTAAAAAACAAAACACTGAACTTTTACTTTTTCTACCAAACTGGGTAGAGAAGGTATTGAACCCCACTCAAAAATTAGGTATCTAGATTTCAACGGAAATACATGTTTTGAGGTGCTCTGAATCCGACACAGCATTTTTAGAAAATGTTTGTCTGAGTGCGTGTGTGCGTGCAGCCTATGAACAGCATAACTCCATAACGAAAAGTTGAATAAATACCAAACTTGATAAATAGTTCTGTACCTTCCAAAGACGTGACACGAATATTTTCACGAAAATCCCTCCTCCCCAAACTACCCTTTACAAGCAACATTTTTCAGATTTTCTGGGAATACCTGTGAAGTCCTGTTAATTTGGAAGGAATTTTGTATAATCTTGTATAACAGTAAGTGGTAGAATAAAACGCACTACCACAAAAAGTGTAGATCTCTTTAGAACACACAATGTAAGTGAAATAGATATTTTTGTAGCATAAACCCGAGATATCCGTTATTCATCTTTAAAATTGTTCAATTCTTAGCCATTATTTTAAATTCCTGTCGATGTTCAGCTGTTTCTCACAATGGCATAGAAAGAGCGTGGAATTTTAAGCCTAGCATATAGCACCCACTTGTATAATGAAATGTGTAATGTAGTTATCTTTGAAAAGGCTTATTGGTTTAAATTTAGTAGTCAGTATTTTCCAAATATCGACACACCCCACTTCTCTCTACATGGAAAATTTTGGAAATGTTTGTTTTTATGAAAAATGCCTATAAAGATTTTGATTAAAACACCGTATGTTAAAGATATTTATATTAGAAATAAAATGTGCATCTTGAATTTTCTGGCAATAGCCTGTGAAGTCCGCTTCATTAGGAAGGAGTTTTATACTCGTATGATATTGTATTGGTAAAGATAGAAAAAAATTGATTTATTTAAAATACACAATTTAGTTCGAACACCTTTTTGTAGCACAACCATTTTCGAGGTATTCGTTGCTAATGTTTCGAAGTTTCATTCTTTGAAGACCTGTTAACATTCACTTGTTTCTCGCGATTTCATGGAAACAGTATGGAATTTTAAGGCAGCATATAGCGTCCAGTTCTTAAACATTTGACTACTGTTGTTCTTGTTGCATCTATAACGAAATGTGTAATGTAGCTATTTCTGCATAGGTTTTATCTGGATTAAAATGAAGTAAATTGAAAAATAAGATTTCATGAGAATAATTTGTAAATCCACAAATACGCGTTAGAGGGTGGAGAAGGTCATGTGAATGTAACACATCAGATTTACCATTACAAATTTGTGCATGACAAAAATAAAGTTAACTGCCTCTGTGATCAAATGGACAGAATACTCACTAGTAACCACAGAAGTCGCAGTTTTGATTGGTGTGCAGAGATTTTTTAACCAAATCCATTCCGTACCCCCACATTGCCTGTGTAAGGCAGGGTAGGATAAGATAGGATAGAATAGTCAGGTGGAGGGGGACACAATACTGCACTTAGGCCATCTCAACAGGTCCATTGCGTCTTAGGTTACACTCTGGGTGGAAGGGATGAAGGGGGAACTAAATGATTCATTCTCACTGATAGACCTACAAGCAAAAGGCAACTTCTGAAGAATTACCAATCTTGTGGCTCAGGCGGTTGGTCCGTGGTCCGCATTCGAAAGGTCGTTGGTTAGATTCTCGTGGCCGATCTTCCTGAACCATGGGTTTTTCTGGGGTTTCCTCGGATCGCCAGGCGAACGCTGGGAAAGATCCTTACATCTCCCGAATTTTCGTGTCCCTCCATTTCATTTCATTAATCATTTCCTTCATCCTTTACCCCATTTGGGCTGTTTCAGGGTTGGAAGTATCGGCAATGCAGTTTCGGTGCAGCGTGGCAGGGAAAAAGGATGCTATCTGTGAACATTTCCGTTCCTCGGTCTTCGGGTGGTTGCCGAGGCATAAGAAAACTTTAGGGACCCTGTCATTTCTGTGCCGTCACTCCTGGTTCCGGCCGTCCGGTGTCTCCCTTCACCTCATTCCTTCCACCGGACTCCCTGTATCAGTGCACTTCCCATTACATTCTATTCCGAAAGATTTACCCTTAATATACCCTTAATTAAAATAAACTTGCATGACACGTTTACACATTTCGTTGTAGGTAAAAGAACTACACAGAAGGTTAATGCGATATGAGATTTCTACAAAAGCATATCGCTATGTGCTGGCTTTGAAATGCCATACTCTTTGCATGACCAGGAGAAGAAACGAATATCGATTTACCATTTGAAAAGTATTAATATTTTAAAGTTAAAACGAATAACTAATAATATCTTGGAAATGGTGAACGCCACAGAAGTTTTATTTGATTCATTGTTTGCTTTAACGATGTGAATATTTCTTGTATAGTAAGACATTGTCTATCTCCATATCGCTTATGAAAACTCTCATATTGTTACATGTTGGGAAGAAAGGCCAAACATTTTACCAGAAAATTATTAATTTCGGTCACCCCAACACGCACATGGAGGAGCGCAGCTCGCTGGCAGCAATATGTCCGGGACCTTAGTGTGTAAATTTAAGGGGAAGGCGTGTGTTTTATATTGCTTTGAAAGACTACATAACGCACATTATCTGGGATTTATTCACAAAAAAGGTTTTGGCTTCTATATATAATTAACAAAGGAAACAGGATGGCAAGAAATGCCACGGACCATAGACCGGCCATACACGCGTCTGCTCCCTACGACCACATCTACAGAGTGACGTTATCTTTCCCTCCCACCAACCGTGTCTAGCCAATGCCAGACAGGGATTACGTCACACCAGTTAGTTTCGAACAGATCTCTCCCTTTGGCGTGATCCGCACCGAAAGGAGAGACCGTTAGCCGAAATATATCTAAGGGGACCCAATAATGCTACATCTAGTAACAACAATACACCACAACAGTACGTCTGGTAATGATAATAAAATTATTATGCCACAATATATATGTCCTAACCGTCATCCAGTTTAATAGTACGTTCAAATAATTCATGTATTCCTCTAGAAGGTCAAGTTATGTTGCATTCGTTTAGCCCTTCCATGTGTAATCGTAATGTAACATTCATAGAGATGGTATCTGAACCACTTCTTTATTTCAAATGCATTATACATAGCTCGTTGGTTCGTTTTCTGTTCTTGAATAGGTTTTAGGTTAGCCACATAGAGACCTGGTACTGGCTGGAATGATTTAAAGGTTTGTTACTTGAAGGTTGAAACCTTACGAAGGAAAAACAATATTTTTTCTCTATTTATTTTATGTTGCTATGTGGCCATATCGCAATGGATCTGTTAGGAGATACGTAATGGATCGGTGTGTGGCGGACAGTTACCTTCTGTCTCATCCCTATAGCATCTCATCTTGCTTTGTCACGTGTCCACAGAGGCCTTAGTGCCAGGCAACTGTATGTCTGTTTCTACATTTCCCAGGCGGATGGCATTAGGGTGCCATCCAGTCCACAAGGATAGATGTCAATCGATTACATTTTTACAATTGCCTTAGACTTAAGGATGCACTTTGGGACGTGCTATTAAATATACAAATCCGATAGTTACCTTAGTGAGAAACCACGGGATTTGAACCCGAGACCTCCCGAATGTGGGCCACTATGATTTTTATGTCGTTTTTCTTATTGCCGTTCGATGGCGCCAACTTAACCTTTGTCTCTAGGTCGCAGATGAAAGCTCTCAAATAAATGTCATAGCCGTCACTCAGTTTAGTAACACATCCAAAAAGTTCTTCATTCCGTCCTCTAGAAAGTCAAATTATGTTTTATTAGTTTAGCCTTTCCTTGTGTGGAAATACTATTGAAAATTTATAGACACGAAATATCCCTTCATTTTAAATCGATCATGACATCCTTTACTGGTTCGTTTGTGTTTCTCTGGTTTGCTTTTTAGCCAGTAACATAGTTAACTGACACCGGCTGAATGGAGTCATAGGTTTATTATTTGAATGTAGAAATCTTACGGAGGAAAAACAATATTTTCTTTCCGTTTTACGTTGCTTCCTCTAATGCATAGCGTTGTCATTTGGCAACAAAGATGTTTAGGATAAATATTAAATTGTTTAATGACTCTGTACTATTTCTTTAATATAAAGAAGAAAAATTAACGTGACTGCAGTCAAGTGTTGCGCTGTCAGCATACAAGCGTAGCATTGCACCGATTATTTTACTTGGGCCCTCCCTGTCCTGTACCACAGGTGGTGCTATCGCTGGAACTCTAACTCGCGACCTTTGGCCTTTAATGGATAGCCAGTCCATTTCGTATCGCTGTAACGCTAACGGCTATTCGAATCGCTTCGGTTGTTGTGCCGGTGAAAGGATTATAAAACACGGTTAAGGAATTATAGGAAGGGCGGCGTATGTAGCAAAATAATTCATGTATTAGAAGGTTAATTACATGGTCATATCGCGGCGGATCTTTTATAAGATACCTCGTAAATCGGCATGTGGCGAACAGATATCTTTCTAGGTCTCATTCTTGTGCCATGCTTGCTGCGACACGTGTCCACAGAGGCCTTCGTGCTAGGCAACTGTACCTCTGCTTCCGTGACGGGAAGATGTCAGCTTCAGTACGTCTCCACAGAAACTTCCGTCATAGCAACAGTGCCTCTGCTCTGTGCCTCGACACGTGTCCACAGAGACCTTAGTGCTAGGCAACTGTATGTCTGCTTCCGTGACGGGCAGATGTCAGCTTCAGTACGTCTCCACAGAAACTTCCGTCATAGCAACGGTGCCTCTGCTCTGTCCTCGACACGTGTCCACAGAGACCTTAGTGCTAGGCAACTGTATGTCTGCTTCCGTGACGGGCAGATATCAGCTTCAGTACGTCTCCACAGAAACTTCCGTCATAGCAACGGTGCCTCTGCTCTGTCCTCGACACATGTCCACAGAGACCTTAGTGCTAGGCAACTGTATGTCTGCTTCCGTGACGGGCAGATGTCAGCTTCAGTACGTCTCCACAGAAACTTCCGTCATAGCAACGGTGCCTCTGCTCTGTGCCTCGACACGTGTCCACAGAGGCCTTAGTGCTAGGCAACTGTACCTCTGCTTCCGTGACGGGCAGATGTCAGCTTCAGTACGTCTCCACAGAAACTTCCGTCATAGCAACGGTGCCTCTGCTCTGTCCTCGACACGTGTCCACAGAGGCCTTAGTGCTAGGCAACTGTATGTCTGCTTCTACACGTCCCGAGCAGATGGCATTAGAGGGGTCACCCAGCCTACCTACTTTTATTATTATCTGTGGATAGATGGCAAAGAATTGCATTTTTACAGTTGCTTTAGACTTAAGAATGGCACCTTCGTACGTGTCTGCAGGGACCTTAGGATGAGCAACTGTCATCTCTGCTTCTACATGCCATTAGGGTGGTGTGCATCTTCCTACTTTGATTATCTGTGAATAGTAGGCAGAGCATTCACTATTACTGTATATTTTCCGGTTTAGTATTCTTTTATACCTAAGGTGGATTTTCGGGTCGTTGTATTAAATATTCCATCAGGTTTTACGTAATAACATAGAAGCGGTTGATAGTGAAGTATTTCAAATGAAATGAACTTTTACTTAAGTGAAGAGTGTAAATGAGTTTTCCTACTCCTCGTTCAGTTTCATTCTATCAGGTATTTACCTAGGCGACTGAGAGAAACCACGAAGAAAACATTGTCAGATTGGTGAACTCACGGGATTTGAATCCCGGTCCTCCAAAATGCGGACCACAGACGTTACCCCTTGAGCCATCCCGTTGGGTTAAAAAAGCAATATTTCTATCTAGGAAAATTAGACACTTTTTATTCACGCCGGTGCAGGTGTATTGTATTAGTAATATAATTCTTGAACCGTATAAAGCGGTACTTAATGATGGTCAGTACAAATTTTAAATGTATACAATAATACATATTCTTCTTTTATTTACCTTCTAAAAATAATGGACATCGTTTCAGAGAATGCTCCATAATTCATAAACATGTTGTACGCTTTTCTACGATTCGAAATAATATTCCTCCTTAGCATACGCTATGGAACAACTCATCCTGTCTCGTGCAGGCGTTTAAAATACGACTCGTATGTTCCGTTTCAGATGACCAAGGGCTCCTAAGCTACAATGAAAACTGAGCGGTGCTTTTGACAATACCCTACCAAGTAAGAAGTGAGAGCTTTTATCACGCTCTGGGGACCTAGTGCTGTCTCACATAATTAGCAGCAAATGAAGCGAGAAAATTTCCAGGGAATGGCAGGGATTTTGCCCTCCTACCTTATCAGCTAGCTCGCATGACATCTGGAAGGCTGAAATGCGCCCTTTGCCTTACCTCTGTTCTAGACTCAATGGGCTAAAATTCCTGTTAGCTGGACTGAGAATACATTAATTACTTACTGAAAACACCTGCAGGGAATAATATTTGCTGCGTTGTAGGAATCTGGTATGAAGTAGTTTATTTTGTATAGGGCAATATTTCCGTTTATCCTTTCCTCTACACATACTTCTCGCGTTAAAGATTGGGTTCAATTAAAAAAAAAACCTTATATGACAAATTCACATTACTTTCTCTATCCTCTATCGTTTATTAAAGGTATACAAACTAACTTCACTAAAGCTTATAGACCTTTGGAAAAATAGCCACATTTCGTTACAGATACAAAGGGAACAGCGATAGTCAAATGTTTAACAACTGGACGCTATACACTGACCTTAAAATTCCACACTGTTTCCATAACATCGCGAGAAACAACTTAATGTTGGCACGAATTTAAAAGAATGACCAAGTAATAAAGAATTCGAACTTTATATGACATAAACTATCTTTCAGATATATTTTATCAATGGTTCGAATTGTTCATTTCTTGGTCATTCTTCAAAGTACCTTAGTAAGTTAGCAGCCTATATTCGATCAACACATTTTCTTAATTGGAAAATATTTCAATATTATCATTAACAGTAAAAAAAAACCTCTATTTGGTTTCAACTAAATGTAAATAAGGATATTAAATATATCTTATTATAACATTCAATTGTTTCTCGCGATTGCATGGAAATAGTAATGAATTTTAAGGCCAGCAAATAGCGCCCAGTTCATAAAAATTTGACTATCGCTGCTTCCTTTGTATCCACAGAATGTTCGGAAACTCCACTCACAAAGTTTTATGACTTGTAAACGGGGCTGGGTGGCGCCGTGGCCGAGTGGTTAGACCGCTCGCCTCTCACTGAGGCGGCCCGGGTTCAATCCCAGGGACCCGCATGTGGGATTTGTGGTGGACAAAGCGGCGTCTAGGCGGGTTTTCTCTGAGTTCTCCGGTTTCCCCCGCCATTCATTCCACCAACTGCTCCATCATCGCCTTTCCTTTCATCCATTTCACCATCATTTCGTTGCATCCACTTCCTTCCTACCATACCAGGCATCGGGCTGATCACCCATCCTAGATATTCTATCTGATCCATGAGTGTCTGCTCCTCGACGGACCTTTGACTCCAGGCACCCGCCTGTTAAGTCCTGGGGGGTGTAAGTCCTACATACGAGGGGGTTAAACAGAGAAAGAAGATGTAAAGGGGGCTGAGTACATCAAACTTTGAATAGGAACCAGTTTGTCTGTTACAACCATTTGAAAACAGTTGTTACAAGCGACCATATTTGCTTAAGTACTTTAGTTTGGCGTGACTCAGTACATCACTTTTCCTACAATTCAACTCACTAGGTAATACTACTAAAGAAATAAACAGGAAACTTAATCGATTTTCATAAACTCTTTTGTTTACACAAATTAATTATTCTTCCACACAAGACAAGCTTGAAAAGGTAGAATCAGACGACTGAAAAATTCAATGAAATAGCCGGGATTTGAACCACGGATCCCCCGGTCTCCGTCCGGTTGCTCTAACCACTGAGCTACCATGGCAACATGCCAGCACGACAGTGATTTGCAGTTTTCTCGGTAAACCACAAGCAGATCTCAAACTGTGTTGAGATGAAATACCCCAATGTTGATTTACAATGTTGCAAGCACTTTAAGTCCCGGGCATTATAGTTTTAACCACTATTAGGTCAATTAATGGAATTAAGTGTTCTTCCACGCAAGGCTTGTGTTGGACAAGTTTGGAAAGATTGAATCAGACGACTGAAAATTCCTATACCATAACCGGCATTTGAACCACGGATCTCCTGGTCCCAATCCGGTTTCTCTAACCACTGAGCTACCATGGCAACATGCCTCCAGATTTAGAATTCTTCAACTGATTCGCATTTTTTTGTAAATCGCCATTAGGGTATGTCATCTCAATACAATTTGAAGTTTCCTTGTGGTTTACCGGAAAAAATTAAAATCAGTTGGAGAATTAATTGTCGTCTTGGCATGTTACATGGTAGCTCAGTGGTTAGAGCAACCGGATGGTAACCGGGATATCGTGGTTCAAATCCCGGGTATGGCATTTAATTTTTTGGTCCTCTGATTCTACTTTTCCAACATTTGTTTACAGTTAAACTGAACTCAGAACATAACTCAGAAACGAACAGTCGGATACACACCAAACTTGGTATTTAGGTTCCGTATCTTCCAGAGATGCGACAGGAAGGTTTTCAAGAAAATCTCCCGACCCCAGACTACCCTTTATATGGAACATTTTTCGAAACATTTAATTTTCTCAAAAATGGCTCTAACGATTTTGATTAAAATATCATATGTTTAAGATATTGTCATGAGAAATGAAATGTATACCTTGAATTTTCTGGGAATGTCTCCAAAAGTATTCTTCATTGTGAACGACTTTTGCATAACTGGTAAACCATAAGAGATAGACAAAATTTTACTACACGAAAAATGTAGATCGCGTTAAAATACACAACTTATGTCATATACATTTCTTTTGTTGAGTGGACCGTTTTCGAGATAGTGCTTGTTATTCCCTTACATGTTCCAATACTTATATTTTTTCTCAAATTGGTTATTCATTTTTACTTTCTCTACTACGTATAGTAAGTAGGGGAAGTATTGCATTCCACCCAAAAATTCGATACCGAGATTTCGCCGGAAATACATGTTTTGAGACCTCCTGAATCCAAAAAAGTATTTTTGGAAACATGTCCGTGTGTGTGTCTGTGTGTGTGTGTGTGTGTGTGTGTCTGTGTGTCTGTGTGACTGTGAACAGCATAACTCAAAAACGAACAGTCCGATAAACACCAAATTTGGTATTTAGGTTCAGCATCTTCCAGAGATGCGACACGAAGGTTTTCAAGAAAATCCCCCCACCCCAGACTACCCTTTACATGGAACATTTTTCGAAAATTTTAATTTTCTCAAAAATGGCTCTAACGATTTTGATGAAAATATCATATGTTTAAGATAATGTCATGAGAAATGAAATGTATATCTCGAAATTTCTGGGAATGTCTCCAAAAGTATTCTTCATTATGCACGACTTTTGCATAACTGGTAAACCATAAGAGATAGACAAACTTTTACTACACAAAAAATGTAGATCGCGTTAAAATACACAACTTATATCATATACATTTTGTTGTTGAGTGAACCGTTTTCGAGATATTGCTTGTTATTTCCTTAAATTTTGAAATACTTATACTTTTTCTCAAATTCGTTATTCATTTTTTTATGTCCTGGACATGCAAAGAGAATGGAATGCGCCACATAGCAACCAGCGATAAAATATTTGACTAGCTTAAAAGCTACCATATTCCCCTTGCATCTACAAGAAAATTACAAATAAGATTGACATCTCGATATCTCGATTAATATGAAGCATATGGAGAATAGGCGTTTGTAAAAATAGATTGTACAATAGTAGAGAAAGTCATGTGAGTGTAACACAACAGATTTTTTTATGTCCTGGACCTGCAAAGAGAATGGAATGCGCCACATAGCAACCAGCGTTAAAATATTTGACTATCGCTTATAAGCTACCATATTCCCCTTGCATCTGCAAGAAAATTACCTATAAGATTGACATCTCGATATCTCGATTAACATGAAGCAATGAATGGATAATAGGCGTTTGTAAAAATAAATTGTACAAGAGTAGAGAATGTCATGTGAGTGTAACACATCAGATTTTTGTCCTGGACATGCAAAGAGAATGAAATGCGCCACATAGCAACCAGCGTTAAAATATTTGACTATCGCCTAAAACCTACCAATTCCCCTTGCATCTACAAGAAAATTACCAATAAGATTAACATTTCGATATCCCGATTAACATGAAGCATATGGAGAATAAGCGTTTGTAAAAATAGTTTGTTCAAGAGTAGAGAAAGTCATGTGGGTGTAACACATCAGAGTTTTTGGATTCAGGGGGGTCTCAAAACATATATTTCCGGTTAAATCTCGGTATCGAATTTTTGGGTGGAATACTTCCCCTACGTACTATACGTAGTGGAGAAAGTAAAAAGTGTTAGCGATATTCAAACTATTCAGAATTAGACGCTGTCTGCTGTCTTTAAAATTCCATACTGTTTCCATGCAACCGGTGGAAACAACTGAAAATCGATGGGATTTGAAATGAATGCAAATATTTAAAAATTAAAACAATTAATAGTGATATCAAGGAAATGCCTGATGTCATAAAAACGTTATTTCAAATAAATTGTGTACCTTGAAGAGATGCATATTTATTGTCAAGTACGTTTCGTCTGTCTTTAACGTTTACCAGTTATACAGGATTATATAAACTTCCTTCCAAATGAAGAGAACTTCAAAGGATATTCCCAGAAAATTCAAGATATGTATTTTATTTGTTATCTAAGTATTTAACTATGTGGTATTTTAATAAAGATCATTACAGCCATCCTTTTAGAAAATTTAATATTTTGAAAAATGTCCCATGAATGTAGTTTGGGGAGGGGAGATTTCTTCTCAGCTATGCTTTAAGCTCCTTGTATACGATCAAATTTTTGTCAACTTCAGTGCTCTACAAGACTTTACAAGAGCTGTCACAACTTCACAACTTTTCTTGTAAAATTCCTTCCAATAATTTTAAAGTCTTTGGAAGTCTTGAAAGCAAATAAAGACGTGCTCTAAACGATCAAAAGTTTGACAATGATCTGAGGCTTTGGCCAATGAAATACGACTACTTGCAGTGCGTCACGAAATCTGCAACATGGCTGAAAGCGAAAAGTAAACAAAAATGGCTACCTGGGCAAGGGATGTCATATGCTAGCTGATTAGGTTATGCGAAAACCAGGCATGTCGTGGGCTTCGTGGATTACCACAAGATGAAAGCGAGAGCACATGAAGAAATTGCCGGCCCGATTTTCGAGGCGTATTAATGCAATGTTATACAGTGCAGTTAAACTATGAAGTCCTATTATTTTCATTGCATTCTTTAATCGTAATCTAATTTCTGGGGCTATAATACGTGTAAGTGTTATGCAATATTACGTAGTCAGCAATACTTCATTGCAGATTTTTATATAGTGAGGCTAATAGTAATTTACTTTGCAGTGATAAATTATCAATGTGTTCTGAAGAGGTTAAGTTTGGCAAAGAGACAACATGTTAACATTATGAAGTCTTGCAGTTCTTGTCAAATCTGTTCCAATCGTGTCAAATATTGAAAAACATTTGACAATTTCTTTTTTGTAAACTCTTGAATTGAAAAGAGGGTTTGATCATGTACAAGAGGCTTTAGAAATTTCGGCAATGCAATTGAGAGTTAATAAAGAATTCACCGCTTTTGTTGTAGGTTTAGGTTTAAATTGACAATGAGAAATTGTTAATTATATAATATTTTAATGGTACACTGTTAAGCCCCTTGTACACGATCTAATTTTTGTCAAATAAAATACTTTAAAAGACCTTACAGGAGTTGTCACAACTTTACAACTTTCTTGTCAAATTGCGTCCAATACTCTAAACTGTTTTAAAGTCTTGAAAGCAAATAAGAACGATCAAAGATTTGACAAGGATCTGATGGCTTCAGCCAATGAAGTGCGGCACGAAATCTGCAACATGGCGGAAAGCGAAAAGTAAACAAAAATGGCTACCCGGCCAAGGTATGTTGTATGCGAACTGATTAGATTATACATAAGCTGGTCATATCCGTATGCCCATGACTCTGTGGGTTGCACAAGATGAAGGCATATGAAGAATTAATTGCTAGGAAAATTTCCGAACTATGTATACATTAATGCAATGTTATATAGTGTGGTTAACCTAACAGTTGCTGTTATTTCCATTGTATTCCAGAGTCGTAATGTGATTTCATTGAATATAATACGTAAAACTGCTACATAATATTAGTAAGGAACAAGATTTCATTGCAAACTGTTATACCGTGACGCAAATAGTAAATTGCTTTCTGCATGGTAAATTATCAGTGTGTTCTGAAGTGTTTCAGTTTGAAGAAAGACAACTCGTAAATACACATTTATGACATTGTCAAGTCTTGTCCAATCTTGTCACACATTGAAAAATATTTGGCAATTTCTCTTGTAAACTCTTGAGTTTGAAAAAAAGTTTGATGGTGTACAAGGGACTTTATGCTACTGAATAGATTAAATTAAAATGCTGCTTGTCGGCTGCATGGATAGTTTGAAATGGATGTTATCTACGTGTAAAGCATTATCAAGCTAGAACATAAATTAACTAAGATTACCATTAACCAATTAGCCTCGGAATAATTAAGTGAGGTAGTAACGCTATCCTGTAGAAAAGCGAATAGTGTAAATGAGGTTGGACACTGTAAACGTAAGGTGGTTAAATAAAAACTTAGAAAGTCTTATTACTTTAGAAGAGGATTATAGCAGAAAGGGGGACCAACTAAGCAAACAGGCTACATGCACGTACCTAAGGAAGGCCTGGAGCTATAAACACTAACCCTGTGTGACCTGACGCCGAGTACCCATGAAGGTTGCAAATGGTTCCCCAGGGACATGACGTCACTGCTAGGAGGACATAGCGTAGCCAACTTAAGCGTCCTGAGCTAGAATGCTAAGCCTGTACCATTGGCAGCTTCTTTGAAACATTTAACGCTCCATGTTCGACCATTTTAAATGAGGCAGCCTCTCATTGGTGATGCGATAGGGGTTTTGTCTGCAGGGTGAGAAAATGAGTCCCTGGCTTGGGAATTTCTCTTGTGGCGAGGTTTGCAACGGGGTGAATTCATCCCCATGAGCTCCCTGGAGGCCAATTGAAGCGTAATGCGGTCTTGAAATCCTCTCATACATGCGAGGGCATTGAATGCTGAGCGCTTGCCCACAGCATAGTATTGCTCTCCATCCATAATGCTCTGCTTGGATAGAGATAGATGGCATAGAAATACTGTACAGGTATTGTGTCACATCGATTCTCTTGGACTTACATGTGACATATTTTTAAGCAATAAGTTTTATTTTAAATCAGATATTTGTTTATAAAGCAAACTCCCTATAACATACCATCAAATTGTCATTTGAAAATCTTGAATACCCCCAAGAGAAAAGAGATTTTAGCCATTTGATTTCTCTACCGCGTACGTAGTATCAAGATAAGATATTTTACTTCTCTTCTCCACCAAAGAATTTTATCCAGTTTCACCTGAAATACGTGTTTTGAGGCCATTTGAATCCACGAAATAAAAACATGTTTAGAAAAGGGCCCGACCCGCGCGTGTGTGTGGGCTTTCACAGTTGCACCTCGAAGGTTTTAAGAAAGTTCCCCAGCTCAAAGTACCCTTTACATTAAACATTTTTGAAGTTTTTTTATTTTCTGAAATAAGTCTCTAACGGTTTTTCTTAAATACCATATATTAGGGTTACCTACTGACAAATGAAAGTTATATCTTGAATTTTCTGGGAATAGCCTGTGAAGTCCTCTCCTTTCTGAAAGAATTCTGTATAATCTTGTATAATTAGTAAGCTTTAAGCCATAGACGAAAAGCGTACTACACAACAAAATGTATGTCACTTTAAGACACACAACTTACTATAAATAACTCTTTTTTGTGGCATTAGCCTTTGCGAGATATCCGATATTAATGGTTCGAATTGTTCAATACTTAGCCATTCTTTTGAAATCCTGTCGATCTTCAGTTATTTCTCGTAATGTCATGGAAAAAGCATGGAATTTTAAGGCCAATACACATGACGCCCAGTTCTTAAACATTTGACTTTCACTAATTCCTTTGTACCTATAAAGAAATTGCAATATAGCTATTACCGGGAAGATTTATCTCGATTAAAATAAGTTTTTCTTTGTTCCTTCTTCAAGAAGGAAAATAAGCTTTCATACGAATAATTTGTATACCCACTAATATGTGCAGAGGGTAGAGAGGGTCATGTGAATGTAACACATCAATTTTTTTTTACTTTCTCTACCACGTACATAGTAGGTAAAGAAGGTATTGATTCCACCTATAAATTCGATACCGAGATTGTAGTGGGAATGCATGTTTTGAGGCCCCCTGAAACCAAATAAAGCATTTATGGAAACATGTCCGTGTGTATGTGTGCCTGTGAACAGCATAACTCAAAAACGAAAAGTAGGATAAATGCTCAACTTGGTATTTAAGTTCAATGCTTTCCAAAGAAGCAACACGAAAATCTCCCACCCAAACCACCCTTTGCGTGAAATACTTTTCGAAATTTTTTATTTCCAAAAAATAGCTACATACATTTTGATTAGAATACCATAAATTATATATATTTACATTAAAAATAAAATGTATATGTTGAATTTTCTAGGAATAGCCTGTGAAGTCCACTTTATTTAGAAGGAATTTTTTTGTAATCTTGTACAATTGGTAAACGCTGAGCGATAGACGAAAACATCCTACGCATAAAATGTAGATATCTTTAAAACACAGTATTTCAAATAATTTTTTTGTAATGTAAGCCATTTCTCAGATATCATTATTAATGGTTCGAGTTGTTCATTACTTGGTAATTTTCTTACAGTCCTAACAACACACAGTTGTTTCTCGCGATTACATGGAAGCAGTATGGAATTTTAAGGCCAGCATATGGCGCCCAGTTCTTAAAGATTTGACTGTCACTGTTCCCTTTGTGTTTATAACGAAATGTGTAATGTAGCTATTTCTATAAAGCTTTAGTTGGATTAAAATTAAGTAGTTTAGAAAAATAAGCTTGAGTAAGAATAGTTTGTATATCCACTAATAAACGATAGAGGGTGGAGAAGGTCATGTGAAAATAACACATCTGATATTTTTAATGATCTATAGGAGAAATTTCTCACGGTATAGTTTTCAAAATGCTGGAACCAAATTTTATGTTTAGTATTCCAAACATTATATGTTATACATTTATATGATTTGCAAATAAAACATTTATTACTGTAGAAAACAAAATCACGGCCAAACTTTGGAGGTACATTAATCACACTTTGAAGAGGAAAATGTGTAATAGATGGACATGGTTCCGTCTTGTATCATAATAGAACATATTTTCTCCAGATATTCATAGTACATTAATCATGGGAAACACAGGAATGGAGGATGCCAGCATGCCTCATGAAACTCCAAATGTTCTCTTGGTTACCTCTGGTTAAGTTGCAATTTTTAGGTTCACCGCCAGTGTTTTCTATACCATTTGAACGAAACTAATGTTGACGGTAACATTCTGCAATTCATTCTTAATTTTTCTACGTACATAGTAGGCATGCAAGATATTGCATTACACCGGAAATATATGTTTTGAGGTCCCCAAATCCCAAAAAAGTTATGGAAGCATGCCCGTGCACGCGAGTGTACGTGTGCATGTGTGCGCTTCTGTGTGTGTGAACAGCATAACTCAAAAATTAAAAGTCAAATGAATACCAAACTTTGTATTTAGGTTCAGTACTGTCCAAAGGTGCGACACGGTTTCGAATGAAATGCCCCACCCCAAAATATCCTTTTCATGGCACATTCTTCGAAATTGTTGATGTTCTAAAAATTTCTCTAACGATTTTGATTAAAATACCAGATATGAAAAACATTTACATTACAAATAAAATACATATTTTTAATTTTCTGGAAATAGTCTATGAAGTACACCTCACTCGAAACAAATTTTGTATAATCGTGTATAACTGGTAAACGTTAAGCGATAGAGGAAAACTCAACATACAGAAGATACAGTACGTTTTAAAACGCTCAATTAATTCCAAATAAATTTTCTTGTGGCATCAGTCATATTTGATATATCCGTTATTAACTATTCGAATTGTTCGTTTCTTATTCATTCTTTTGAGGTAATTCAGTATGGAATTTTAAGGTCGGCGTCAACTGGACATTTGATATCGTTATTCTCGACATAACGAACTGTTTACGGAATATTTTACTCGATTAAAATGAAGAAGAAAGGAAAATATACTTTCGTAAGAATGATTTGTATAGCCACTAAAAAGCGCTGGAGGGTAAAGAAAGTCATGTGAATGTAATACATTATAACTTTTTGGGGGGGTTATATTAATTCCGCTGGTAAGTTGCAATATGGAAGGGATTTCCCAAATAGGCCACAAAGAAGGCTCAACAAAGATTGCTTATTGACAAGTAACTGTCCATATGTAACGATGTTAGCTAACTAAAGAAGTGAGGAACAGAGTGGTAGATATAGAAAAACTAGACTTATTTCAAAGTCTGGAAAGAAAGAAAGTTTTGGAATTATATAGACAATTAAAGGTGGACTGGGGAAGGGAGAAGCATGTGAATATCGGTAATAGAGATTAAGTGCACATAGGCTAAGTGGAGATAGGAAGGTAGCGAATTTGGATAGGTGTTCTCTTTGTGGAGAGGCAGCTAATGATTTGCATTATATAATTGAATGTGAAGAAACAAAGGTGTGGAGAGATCAGTTTTTACCTAAAGAATGGGAAAATGTTAACAAATAAGTATTAAGAATTAAACATAATGAAAATACAAAAGGAGAGGGATATAAAAAGAATAGGAGAATATATAGGTAGAGTAAGAGAAAAATGGTTTAGAAAAATAAAGCAATATGAATTTGTTATGCCCACCATGCATAAATAACCACAGTGTTAAAATGCATGATGGACTAAAGAATAACATAGCAACTCAAAGTAATGTATTAAGAATTGTAAGATTTTTGTATACCAATATGGAAATACATACATATATTCACACACACATAATACACATGCGCACGCGCACACGCACACACGCACGCACGCACATACATACATACATACATACATACATACATACATACATACATACATACATACATACATACATACATACATACATACAATAACTACAATACTTTGAAGTTGCAATACAGATTTCCCTTGAAGGGTCTTTCAGAATAATGTAATTCAATGTGTTTTAAACCATTGCAGTGATCGATATTTGATTGTTACACTCGCACTTTACACACAGCAAGGGTACTAGGTTAATCTGGTACTAATATTGCTTATCATATACAAATATGTCCACTATATACTGTGATGTAGCTACGTCCCAAGGTAATCGGAGGATCGGCACCAAGTAGTCGGAGATAAACATTAGCCACCAGGGGCCAACGCCCCCCACGAAACTAAGGGCGTCATTCAAGGGATACTCCCAACTCCCGAGAGCTTTTTCTTTGGGGCGGCACCTGAAAATTTAAACCCGTATCCCATTACAGTTGTGGAAGGGATATGCCGCTTACATGTGTCAACCCCAAAAGTGGAATACCACCGAGAAACCTCGACAGCAATCTAACACACTATCTACCGGCTATCCAGGGCGGTCCCGGAGGATCTTGAGGCGTCTTACAACCTCGCCTGGGCGGAAAAACTTGCCAGACGTACCCAATCTCCCATGGGTATCGGAAACCACTTTGCCGAGTCCAACCCAATCCGAACAACTCCCTTATGAGTGTGCTAGGTGACCGCAGCACTCTCACCACAACTGAATGGCTCGAACCTATGGGAATTCGGAGATAAGCAAAGATAAGCCCGCCCTCACTCGGCGCAAACACCAGCAGTGCTATAGGCAGATAAACAGAAACTTCGGAAAGTTTCTTTCCCCCGCTTCCAGAACGTGCATTCAGATAGTTTTATAATGTTTTCATTATCTATATAAGCGAGTGTTGACACGAGTGTAAGACAGTCGGTGAGTCAGTTGAGTCATCAGTGAATGAGTAAGCGAGTTAGTGAGCGCGTTCCTGTTGAGACAAGTGCGCTTCTCCGAGTGAGTGGGTGACGAAGGTGTACCGTGCAGCGAATGCTACTGCTGGGCGGGAGATTATATCAGTCATGTTTTCGGCTCCCCAGCGAGTCAACTGCCCGAAAGATGAGACTACAAAAGAGTGAAGTGATTGAGATATTGAACTAGTTAACATTCGTGAAGTGACAACGTGAGCTAAGTGAAGTCCCATTGAAGGTAGAACCAGATCTAAATAGTGGCGGTGAGAATTGAGAGATAACAAACTTTCAAAAACTAATGTCAGTAGGAATAAAAATCCAATATAGAGGAAATTCTTAAAAAATTATTGGTCGGAATGGATGATACAGGGACTGGAGTGAAGACGGTGCAATCTGGAGTGATAGAGATGGGAGCTGAAATGAAGAATGAGATAGAGAAATTTAAACAGACTAGGTTTTGACACCCGCTCAGTAAAATTGGAGGTAAATGCAACTTTGAAACCTCTGGACGACGACTTTGTAAAGGAGTTAGATATAAAACCTAACGTAGAAGATAAAATTAACGTGGTGGAAGAGCCTCTAGATCAGCAAGGACAACGGCTATATGGGACAGAGAAAGAAAAGAAGAGAATGACAGAAGCCAAAATGGACGAGCGTCTGGACCAGCAGATGACGGAGGATACTGCAACCCTACACCCAGTCAGTGTAACCTGCAGTTGGTAGGACGAGGAGACCTTGAGGAAGCAGCAACTGGAGGGTCGAGGCATAAGGTCGCTCTTGAAGGATAAATAATCTGGCGGACGAGCTGCATGGGCGAACGTCGCTCCTAGGGACTCAATCTATAAGGGCTATTGGGCCAGTGGGACTCCCTGGTAGTCAGATAGGTGTATTGAAGCATTTCTGGAAGCTCGTAGAGGGAAAAACTAAGGTACACACTTAGTACTCCCGAGAAGCATGGTGAAAGAAGTCTTCGAGAAAATCCATGCCGGTACTACCGGAGGCCACCTGGGGGCAATAAGATCTTGAAGTAGCTACGCCGAGGATTCTATTGACTGCATCATTGCATTCGGTATCAGCCCCGAGGGGAGCTGATGGTAGTTCGTGATCGCTTTGCTGTAGAGCGTGGAGTTGTTCGGGGTGGTCGCTAGGCTGCCGAAGATAAACTTTGCTCTACAAAGTGGTACCCTGAAAAATCTGGTAGCTTCCATATTAAGTCCAAACCAGTGGCTTCCACTTTTTCAAATATTGTTTGTTTACTCCATTTTTACGTTTAGAAGTTTTTCTGAGAATAACGGGTTTTGATATATACGACTCGTTTCCTCAGAAACGTTTCAAGATAGCTAAATTGGATTTTATTAGGTATAATGAAACAAGTCAATGCTGTGGTGGATCTTTTTTGGTTAAGCTTTTAAAAAACTTAATTGCGGTAAAGTTTAATCATAAAATTGTATAATTTGAAAAATAACACACTCTTTAACAAGTTACATTATTGCATAAAAGTAGGTCAGTGTAAGTAGAGATCATGTATCTAATCGTACATCTGGTAAAATTTCAATGTGAGTTGTTTCTGAAATAACGAGTCATGGATTTAGTAAATTTGGCATTGATGAAATAGGATTTTTAATTTCCCGTGAAGTATCTGAGCATTAGATAGACATTACTGCCAATAGTAGTATTATTGCAATATTAATTTTCGAGTATTTTAGGCCAACTATAGTGCTATAATTCTAAGTTTCTCGTATAAATTTAATTGAGTTTTATTTATGGACGCTCTTTTTTCTGCTGCGGTCCTTAGTGTACAATTCTCTTTTGGGTGTGAAAGACCAGATATTTTTTTCAGAGCCCTTTTTGTCAGGCTTAAGGTTCTTTTACGTGCCGTAAATCTACGACACGGGACCACCAGCTTTACTCCCCTTCCGAAGGAAGCTATACTAAGGATTTTTACGCCGGAAATAAATCCATCGCCCTCTCCCGCGACCTCGGGAACTAGAGGCTAGCATGGTAACCACTACAACACAGAGGACAAGCTGTTGATCTTCTATTTGCTCTTTATTTTCTTTAGCACGTGCATAGTACTTAGAGAAGGTAATGCATTCCACCCAAAAATTTGATATCGGGATTTCACCGGAAATACATATTTTTAGGCACCTAAATCCAATGAGTAGCATTCTTAGAGAAAAGGTCCATGTGTGTATGTCTGTCTGTCTGTCTAAGTTTGTGTGAGTGAAGAGCATAATTAGAAATCGAAAAGTCGAATAAATACCAAAGTTGATATTTAGGTTCACTATGTTCCAAATATACGACACAAGATGTTTCAAGAAAATCTCCCCAAAACGAACCCCCCCTTTACATGGAAGGTTTTTCTAAAAGATGTCACTAAAGGTTTATTAAAATAGCATAATTAAGGGTGTTTACATGGAAAATAAACTATACATTTGAATTTTCTGAGAATAGCCATTGAAGTCCTCTTAAATCGGAAGGAATTTTTTATAGCTCTGTAATTGACTTCAAATAATTTTTTATGCCTTAAGCCGTTTCTGAGTAATACGCTAGTAATGTTTCGAATTATGCATTACTTGGTCGTTCTCTTGAACAAACTTCACTTGTTTCTCGCGATTGCATAGAAAAAATATCGAATTTTAAGGCCAGCGTATAGCGTCCAGTTGTTCTTAAACGTTTAACTATCGCCATTCTCTTTGTTCTATAACGTAATATGTTATACAAATATTTCCGGAAAGGTTTATCTCAATTAAAATTGAGTAGTGGAATAAACTTTCGTAAGAATAATTTGTGTTCCCCCACAATATTTTTTTACATTCTTAGCGCTGTGCCACTGTTCTGATTATAATTATCCAGGAATTTATTTGATACTCCTAAGATGCTTAAGGCGTCGTAGACGTGTTTAGATTTCTAATGTAATTGCGGTCTGCGTATGAGTGTAACATTCCTTTCATTTAATCCTGTAGTCCATCGTTAGTTCTGTTTACTGTAATTATATTATGTTATAAGAAGAAGCGATACACTAAACGCTGCTAGCGTGTATCTAACAAAGAATTCTTATTATTGGGGTTATCCGCGAGAGCTAATTATCGTCTGGAATTGTCTGTCGACAATTGCAAGTCAGCGTCATTTTGTTATCGAACGACTGCTTTTTATTTTCTCTACTATGTATAGTAAGTAGGCAAGTATTGTATTCCACCCAAAAATTCCATACCGAGATTTCACCGAACATACATGTTTTGAGACCCCCTGAATCCAAAAAAAAGCATTTTGGAGACATGTCCTTGTGTGTGTGTGTGTGTGAACAGCATAACTCAGAAACGAACAGTCGGATAAACACCAAACTCGATATTTGGGTTCTGTATCTTCCAGGAATGCGACACGAAGGTTTTCAAGAAAATCCCTCCACCCCAGATTACTCTTTACATGGAACGTTTTTCGAAAATTTTAATTTTATTAAAATGGCTCTAACGATTTTGAATAAAATACAATAAGTTTAAGATATTTTAATGGCAAATGAATTGTATATGTCGAATTTTCTGGGAATGTCTCCAAAAGTATTCTTCATTGTGAACGCCGTTTGCATAACTGGTAAAACATAAGAGATAGACAACATTTTACTACAAAAAATGCAGATCGCGTTAAAATACACAATTTACGTCATATACATTTTTTGTTGAGTGAACCGTTTTCGAGATATTGCTTGTTATTCCCTTAAATTTTCCAATACTTATACTTTTTCTCAAATTCGATATTCGTTTTTTTTTGTCCTGGTAATGCAAAGAGAATGGAATACTCAACATAGCAACCAGCTCTTAAAATATTTTAATATAGCTTAAAGCCTACCAATTCCCCTTGCATCTACAAGAAAATTAGCAATAAGATTATCATCTCGATATCTCGATTAACATGAAGCATATGGAGAATAAGCGTTTGTAAAAATAGTTTGTACAAGAGTAGAGAAAGGCATGTGAGTGTAAGACATCAAATTCTGTTTTTAAACATCATGCAAGAATAAAATGTGTTCTTGAAATTCTCAAATACTTCCAACAATAAACTTAACTTGATCAGAGCAACCCACTTAGTGAAGTAATCTTGCATAGTGTACTGGTATAGCCTGATGGTCAGTGCCCATTAGCAAACTTGGTAATGAGGGTCATTAGTAAGGAGCTGTCAATCAGCGCAACCCTTAAAGGAATTCAGGGCTCAACTAATTTGATGGTTAATGTTCTAGGTAGCACGAAGGAAATACCTCAGCATACCTCAATATATATTAAAGCAAAGGGTGTTTGCATTTTAACATTATATAAATTAAAAACGCACATTACATACACTACTCACTCTTCTACTAAGTATCCACCAAAAACTTATTCTTCTACCTAGTATTGTTTTTCAGTTCCATTTATATCCTGCCTTTACCTACATTGGTCTTTTCGACGGCTTTTCCTTTGGAACTTATTGCCTATTGACAAATGTTAGCTCTTATTCTCTTGTCGTTGGATTTTTAATCATTAGATCACACATACACACACTTTCACGTTCGCATTCATACTTGCAGATTCTGGTAGAGAAACTAAACATTCATAGGCATTTGTAATTCTGTCTGAATTTAGTAAAACTGACGATCACACAATACGACGTGGAACTTCTGAAGCTAGCTAATGTTTTGCTGAAATGCAGTTTCCATAAAAAGTTTGTGATGTGATACATTCACACAGTTTTCTCTACCTCTATCGTTTATTTGGATACACAAAATATTCCTACTAAACTTTATGTTTATATCTACTACACTTTAATCCAAATAAAACTTTATTTTGTTATAAATACAAAGAGGACAGTCAAATGTAAGTACTACTCTTATAAAAATACCATTCTGTTTACATGCAATCACGAGGAACAACTGAATGTTGAAAAGACAAGAGAATGACCAAGAAATGAACAATTTGAACCTTTAATAACGGTCTCAGAGATGGGTTATGCCATAAAAATCTTATTTTAAATAAGTTGTGTGTTTTAAAGAAATGTACATTTTTTGTGTAGTACGTTTTCGTCTATCGCTTAACGTTTACCAGTTATACAAGATTATACAAAATTCTTTCATAATGAACAGGACTTGATAGGCTATCCCCAGAAATTTCAAGATATGTATTTTATTTGTCATGTAAATATCTTTCATAGACGGTATTTTAATCAAAATCGTCAGAGCTATTTCTTATAAAATCAAAGATTTCGAAAAGTGTTACATCTAAAGGGCAGTTTGGCGTTAGGGGATTTCCTCAAAATGTTTCTGTCGAATCTTTGGAAAATATTGAACCTAAATACCAAGTTTAGTATTTATCCGACTTTTCGCTTTTCACTTATGTCACAGACATACAAACATGTTTCCAAAAATGCTTTATTTAGATTTGGACGCATCAAAGCATGAATATCCGGTGGTCTTGGTATCGAATTTTTGCATGGAATACAATGCTTCCAAACACAAACTAACACAAGGGACATAAACTAAATCGAGTACCAATAAAATCGATGATATCGGGAGAAGCTATTTATGAAACGACTTAATGCTCTGATATGTATACCGGGTGCGGCATAAGTCAGTTAACCACTGCGCATTTTCCGTTCATGGTATAAGTTTAGCTAATTAATTAATATCCGCCACATTGAAAAATCCCGAAACCTGTGCGCAATGAAGCTTGATCAAGAATGGTGGAAAACTGGTTTGTTATTAACAAGTGATAATTTGAGCCTTTGCGTCATTTTTGCATTCACTGTTAGCATGAAAAGGGTTTACATTATGAATAGAAAATAGTCCACAGTACTGCGCATATATGCTTTATAGATGTAGTGAAAACTTCATAGAAATTATGGAGATGTAAAACGATCTTTCTTTGAAACTTGCCGCATACACAGCCACTATTTGCAAATTAAATCGAAGGTTGGAGGTGACAGTTTCTATAGCTAATTTACCAGGCAGTGGCAACTGAAAATTAGTTAGTACTGAAGAAAATTTGCAGCTGAATTGCACATGCATTCGTTCAATCACCCCAGAAATCTGCAAGAAGAGCTTCTAAGAAACTACAATTTTTTTGACAGAAAACATTACATCTGAAGCCTTATAGGCCTACATTACTACACGCTCTAACGACGGTGACCCTGATCGAATACGTGAGTTCCATGAATGGTATGCGAAAGTGATCCTGACTTTTACAAAACAATCCTGTGGTCTGATGAAGCAAGTTTTAAGTTAAATGGAAGAGTTAACAAGCATAATTGCGTGTATTAGTCTTGCAAAAATACATGATTAGCTTGAGGAGAAGTTAAATGTTCCTGGTTTGGGCTGGTATATGCAGCAAAGGAGTAATAGGCCCTTATTTTTCAATGGGAATGTGACTGCGGAAAGGTATCTTGAAATGTTAAGAGAAGTACTTGAAGCTTTACGAAACAACCTCATTTGGCAGCAAGATGGTGCTTCACCGCACTACGAATCACACATCCATGCATTCTTGCATGACAATTTTCAAGAGTGGATAGGAAGGCGGGGTAAAATCGATTGGCCTTCAAGATCACCGGACCTTACATCGTAATTTCTCAATGTGGGGGATAATGAAAGACAATGTTTTCGCTACAAAATCATTAAACCTACAGGTATGTAAGGAATTTGGTTGAAGAAGAATTTAAAAACATTTTTAGTGATAATAGGGAGTTATGTGACAACATATGCAAGTCAGTGTTTAAACGACGTGTTAAATGTTTAGATATAAATGAAGTCATTTCAACAATTTAGTAGGACAAATTTTAAAACTACAAAACACCGTACTGCATTTTCGGTTAACTGACTTATGCCTCGCCCTGTATTTATAACTATTACTGGAATCTTTTTCTTGATTTTGTTGCAGGTACATTTCGGAGCAATGTTCTGCTTATACTTTCCAGTGAATCGGCAATTCTTTTCGTTATTTACATACGGAGGTTTATTAAATTCTCGTCTTTTCTTTAATAGTATGCACATAATTGTCCTGGCGTGGCGCTGTGGGCTAGAGTATGTAGTTCTGGTTCCTGGCCATGGCAGAGTTTAGGATCGGCGCCCCCTCACATCGTGAGGAAAGTGAGGAGCTGCGATAGGCAGCGGTCCCGGCCATGAAGGCCAACATTCTGGCTGTGGTTGCGTGATGCCCCGTATCGGTTGTATGATCACTCACCTCTACCTTGTGTACGTGAGTGTGAGACCGGCAGTCGGATTGGCAGGTCAAGACCCTTCTTGGGTTATAGCGCCCTTGTTGTTGCATGACCATTACTGGAAAATAAAGACACGCACAAACAAATACATGAAGTCTAAATCTCAATCATCGTCTCTACTGCAGTCTCCATTTATACTATACCTGTAGCACTGTTTCAAACCTTATGATTCGTGTATCCTTTACATACACGACTTCTGTTTTCTGTTATTGTGACTGTTTTCTTAGATTCTCATTAAGAACACTATTAATAATGCAAAGCTATAGATCCTAGTATGAGTTTAAGAATTTCTTGAATCAAACGTTTAGAATTGCTCCCTACTAGTAAACATTTTGCCAGGCTTATGCATAAGCACTTGGATGCAGACAGAGATGCACTTTGCTCATCAACAGTCAACATGATATTAAGTAGAGACAGATTGTAAAATGTAAAAAAGGATGTGATGTGTTATGTTAATATTACATTATCTACTCACCATCGTTTATGATTATATATCTTCTACCAGCAATTTCTATACAAGCCTATTTTTCTATCTGATTCACGTTAAAGTACTAAGTGACCGAAACAAGTCGTGCAAAAGACGTTTCCACATCACTGCTGTTCAAAGGGGCAGTGCAGGGCAACGCGAAGGATCACTGAGATAGTGAAGCTGTCTGCAGTTGTTTACGTGGTAGTTTTCGTACTGATAAGCGGCGCGTAGTCGCTTGCTTGCAGTTCGAGCCCGGTCATTTAGACAAAAGAAACCTTCACCAATAACGAACACACGGAAATGGTTACGGTCTGTGCGGAGGTGCTGAGCCCCTAAGTCTGTGTTCTGGACATTTTCAGACGTGGCATCTGTCTTCTGCGCACTTTTCTGGGTCGTACGGAAATAATATTATGAAATTATGGATCATTTCAGGTAGAATATTGACATGAGTGGACCTTACATGAATTCGCCTACCAAAGCGAACATGTTTTTGCACATACGTATTATGAATAATGCACTAATAGAAAACAATTTAATTCTAGAGCATCTTTAAGGATACCTAAATACAATAAAAGTAGAATTTTGTTTAATCTTGTTAAATTTTCAGCAGAATTTGGTGGCATATTTTTGTACTGATTGTAGATTAAATGTTATTGAACAAAATGACTTAATATGTGTACTCAGGTTTGCGTCAATTCCTTTAAAGAGGGATTTGTTTGTTAAATAACCGATAACAACCCCCCACACACAACTACTCTCACATTCAAACACTAGAAACTGGGTATACCGTGAAATGTTTTTGTTTAAAGACAACTTTCATGAGCACAGCCTTGAATCAAATCCGCACACCTCATATGCAGGCAGTTTCGCTACCGAATGAGATCTGGGACCAGCAATAGCAGTTAAAGTGTCCGTTTTCAAGCACTGGTATTTCATTTAGTGGTCTTCTCTCTGCCTTTTAGGTTCTGCTTAGGCAAACCTTTTGGCACCCGCGCTATCCGGTATAAACTAACTTCAACTAAGGACGGCTTGGTACAAGATGATGGAGCAAGTCGAATCGATAGTCAGGATTTTACAAGCTGGTCACTAAAGCTTTAACATTCCGTACTATTACCACGCGATTGCGAAAAACAAGTGAACAGCGACAGGACTTCAAAAAAATTACAAGGTTTTAACAACTTAAACCAATATTAATGGATACCTCGAAAATGGATAGTGCCATAAATATATTGTTTGAAATACTGTTGTGTTTTAAACACATTTACATTGTTTTGTGTTGTACATTTCTGTCTCTCAATGTTTACTAGTTATATTAAATTGTGCAAAACTCTTTCTGAATGTAGTGAACTCCAAAGGCTACTCTCAGAAAATTCAAGATATGTAATTTATTTGTGAAGTAAATATCTTAAATATACGGTGTCTTAATTAAAATAGTCATGTTTTAGAAAATAAAAATATCTGAAAATAATCCATGTAAAGGGTAGTTTGTGGCGGGGGATTTGTTTGAAAATCTTCGAGTTGCAGCTTTGAAAAGGTACAAATCTTAAATAATAGGTTTGGTATTTATCAGACTTTTCGTAAATGAGTTTTAATGTTCATAAACGCACACGCGAACGTATGTTTAAAACAATCATGGGCTAAGGGGTCTCAAAACATTTATTTCCTATGAAACCTGGATATCGAATCTTTGGGTGGAAAGCAGTGCCTTCACTACCTATGTACGAGATTGAGAAAGTAGAAATTCAAACAGATAAATACCACACCCCTTCACAGACTTTCAGCACACCGTGTAATAATGCCTGATATACAAAAATAAATCATACAAATTCCTCTAGAATATGTAAAACTGCTTTGGAAGGTTTTGAAACTGCAGAATTCCTACGTGATCTCTTTAAAGAGACTTAAACGAATTTATAAATTAGCCCTCGCTAGTCAAGGTTTTACGACGCTACCCGTACACAATATTATTCAATCAGTTTGTCCAATTTACTTCTTATTCTTTAATGAAGCCCTTTTCTTTGCGGCAGCACATTGAATGCTAGGTAAACCACGGAACATACGAAGAGCATCATCAAAGTATATTGTTTGGCATTACTGGTCTTTATTGCAGTTATTGTTTGGTTGTACGTCCTCCGAGAATATATAAACGCTGCGTTTGTTGCAGGAGCAATTGTTGTAGATCAAAAGGACTGCATTTCAATTCATTGTAGCAATTAGTGGATAATTGGGCGTTAGATCATTTTACACTTAGTATAATGGAGCTCGATGGCTTAGTAGTTGCGTCTGATGTTGGGATTCGTAGTTCTGGGGATTGATTACCGTTGGACCAGAGCGGTTTCTTGGGGTTTTTCGTGAATTTTGCAGGCCGATTGTGGTGGATTATATATGGTGCGGCAAACATTGTGCAGAAAATTGTAGAGTAGAGAGATAGTACCAAACTAATTACTTTAAGGTTGGGATCATGGGGTCATAGATGCAGTATATAGCAGGAGAGCTGCATGAAAACATTTGAAATCTGACTTTATGAAGTGTGTTCATTTACCATTCAAACTGAAATTTAACTCTCACGGCAAGTGTGTACGTACAGTCTCAACTAATGAGTGAATGGTAAAGGGCAACCAGGGTAGAGTATCGCAAGCAGGCCACAATAGGCTTTTTTCTGGTAATATGCAATAATATGTTCCAAAGAAAAGGCCGCGAATAAGACCATTTTAGTTAAAGGCGGTGTATAAATGTAACTTAAAAAGAAAACAAAGCAAAATCAAGCTCTTTCATGCTAATTCGCCAGTTCCCCACTGACCTGTGATTATTTGGAATTGTCCCGTTGAATTCTGCAACTCTTTTAATGCACGAAGGGAAATCTACACACTTGAAAATGCGGCGCAGTTGGGCCACCTGGTATAGAACTGTAATTCTGCGAAACAACATGAGCTTCGTAACAAAATAAAACAGGCATAACAGAAATGGAAATTATATTGGCGGATACTTTACTTCCGGCCTACTTAGACTCCCCGAAAAAATTAAAAATTGTACAAAGGATATATAAATAACCTAAAAACCATTATTAAAAATTTTTGTGAGTCGCGATAGTTAAGAAAAATCTGATGTTACATTCACATGACATTCTCTACTCTCTATAGCTTATTAGTGCATATATAAATTGTTCTTACTGAAGTTTTTTTTTCCTATCATCTTCATTTTACTCGAGATAAACCTTTGCAGAAGCAACACTACACATTTTGTTAAATGTACAAAGGGAGCATCTACAGTCAAACGTTTAAGAGCTGGACGCTAAATGCCAGTCTTAAAATTCCATCCTGTTTCCATGTAATCGCAAGAAACAAAATATAAATTTAGACAAGACTTAAAGAGAATAACCAATTAATGAACAATTAGAAACAATAATGGATATCTAAGAAATGGCTTATACCATAAAAAGAGATATGTGTTTTAGAGATATACATTTCTTGTGCAGTACGTTTTCGTGTATCGCTTAACGTTTACCAGTTATAAAAGATTATACAAAATTCCTTCCTTTTCTTCAAAGGTTATTCCCAGAAAATTCAAGATATACACTGTGTTTGTCATATAAATATCATTAATATATGGTATTTTAATGAAAATATATAGAGCCATTTTATAAGACTAAAAATTTCTAAAACTCTTTCGTGTAAAGGGTAGTTTTGATAATGAGATGTTCTTGAAAATCCTTGTGGCGTATCTTTAGAACATAGACCTTTAGAACAAGTTTGGTGTTTATCATACTTAACGTTTTTAAGCTAGCTATTCACACACACACACACACACACACACACGAACCGTTTTCTAACTTTTTTTTATTAACAGAGGATTTTCAACCTACTATGTACGTGATAGAGAAAGTAAAAATATAAATTTCTAAACAGAGAGGAGTCAGGTACATACATGGGTAACTTATAAAATTTTCGTGTATGTTTTGACTCCTAATCGCTTATGGTATTATTCAACGCTTAAATATAAAATATTCTGTTAGTTTTACTTGTCTACTAATTACCTGTAGTAAACATAGGAAGTGCTTTATTCTACCCAAAAATTCGATACCGAATTTTCACCGGAAATACTTTTTGAACTTTAAACAGCACAGAACAGAAAAAATTATTGAAGAGAAAAAAGTACTTTTATAAAAACGTTCTACACTATGTGTATAGGCGCGCGTGCCTATGTGTGTGTGTATTTGTGGTGTGTGTGTTTGAAAAACAAAACTCAAAATCGATAGTCCGATAAGTATAAAGCTTGGAATTTGAGTTTAGTATCTTCCAAATATGCCAGATGAAGATTTTCAAAGAAATTCCCCATCCCAAACTACGGTTGACATGAAAAATTTCTCGAAATTTTTGACGTTCTCAAGAATATATGTAAGGATTTTTATTAAAGTGCTATAAGTTTAAGATACTTCTATAGCAACTTAAATGACTATCTTGAATTTTCTTCTAATAGCCTGTGAAGTCCTGTTTATTCCGATTTTTTCTTTGTATAATAGGTAACATATATAAAAAAAATCCTAGTGCAGAAATGCTATATCTCTTTAAAGAACACAAAGTAATCCAATAACGTTATTGTGGATTCATCTATTTTCGAGATATCCGATGTTATTGATTTAAATTCTTCAGTACCTTTGTCATGGATGGTCATCATTCCGTTGTTTCTGACAAGGTCTTGGAATATCATCTTGGGATTTCAAGATAAGCATTAAGCAATCCGCTTTTGAACATTTGACATTAACTTCGGTTTCCTGCATGTATAATGAAACTATTTCTGCAAAGGTTTATTTAGATTAAAATGAAATAGATAGAAAACTAAGCGCTTGCAGTAATAGTTAGTAGAAGCTATATGCAAATATATCAGAAGCAGTAGTGACATTCATGTGAATTTAATAACACGTTTTACCAATCCTTTCGTTAGATATTCTTCTGTGTTCCTCTATTTGGTGTAGCAGTGATTTTGTGACGTATCTTTCGGCCACAGAGACAGTGCTGCAGCTAACCTAGTTGGCCCAGAGGATCGACGCTGTGGGCACCGGAATGAAGGAGTGTCATTGAGGCAGCCAGGGGATAGCGGAAAATAACTACACCATGTTATATAAAAACTAGTAGCTAGGGTATTTTATTAAGCGAGCTGAGAGGTGAGGGCCTCTGACAAGCTCCGAGGTGCAGGAGCTTAGATACACATTACCAAGAGTTAACTGAAGGTAATTCTGGCAGGAATTGAGGCAGTAGGTAAAATAAAGCTAAGTCGAGAGATCGGGATTCGAGACCGAAGTTTAACATAGTCGTGTGTTTTCTATGTGGTACGTGACGGTTGAGAGATTGACCAATGTTTTACAAACATAATACACGATGTGAATAAATACAGTTCGCAACGCGACATCAGAAAAGTGTTGCCCCCGTTACTCGGTTTGTTCCAATTATACCACTTTAAGATGTCTAATGCAACTTTCCGGTAGTGAATGGAGTCCAAAGAAGGGTCGTTACAATACCAAGGTATTTAGTAAATTTGGGCCGACACTTCAAGTGAGGTTTAAGGGACGATGGGACACATTAAGGGAATAGCTACGGGGGACCGAAGTGATCGAAAAGGAAGGGGAGTCAAGTATGCGACCATCAATTAGAACCCTTGCAACAATCACTGCTATAATATTCTATTTTCTAATATACTCAAAGTTACAATCAAAAATAGATGAAATTAGTTGTAAATGTTGAGGTTACCTGAGCGAAAGAGGTCCTGACGGTCATGGCTCGACGTGGAGTATGCCCAAAACGTCGAACGTCAAACAGAGAGCCAAGCAAGCCAAGAGAGCAACCACGCGAAAATCTCCTTTACATACCCATGTGAAGCTATGTGAGAAACTTCCAGGGACAGAACCCTCAATTATTACCTCGTGTTCAAGCGCACCTCCTCGCTGACAAAGCCGGGCGGTGATCCACCCTATCTTTTGTCCTCGATGGTAATTTCTTTATTTCTCTGTAATATGGTAATCTTCAACAGTTTATCCCGCTCAATTTAGTCCCTAGTTCTTTATTTGCTGATTCCTTAGATGGCCCTTCCCCTATAGTGCTTCAGTGAATTGGTTTTATTCTGGTTTTGTTTGTACCTTTTCCAATACGTATAGTAAGCAGGAGAAGTAGTGTATTCTACCCAAACATTGGATGTCGATATTTCTTCGGAAAGTTAAATTTTGAAGCCCGCCGAAGAAAACAATAGAATTTCTGAAAAAGGTCTGTATGTATATCAGTCGAATAAATACCGCACTTGGTATTTGAGTTCAGTATCTTTAAAATATGTAACACGAAGACTTTCAAGAAAATTCCCCACCCCAGACTATCCTTTACATGGAACATTTTTCGACATTTTTGAGTGTCTAAAAATGGCTAATTATTTTGATTAAAATATTATATATTAAAGATATTTGCATGACAAATAAGATATATATCTTACATTTTCTATGAAGTCCACTTATTCAAAAGGAATTTAATACCTGGTAACTATTAAGCGATAGACGAAAACGTACTATAGAAAAAGTATAGATCTCTTTTAAAAGGCACACAATGTATTTCAAATAAATGTTTTGTGGCATACACGATTACCGAGATGTACGCTACAAATGGACCGATTTTTTCAATATTTTATCGTTTCTTATAGTCCTGCCGACATTCAACTTCAATTATGTGCAGAGTATGGAATTTTAAGAACAGTTCTAGGTGCAGTTCTTAAACATTTGACTATCGCAGTTCTCTTTGTATATATTACGAAATGTGTAATGTAGCTATTTATGCAAAGGTTTGTCTGGATTAAAATAAAGTAAATAGACAAATAAACTTTAATGTGATCAGTTTGTAATCCCAGTAAGAAACGATAGAGGTTAGAGAAAGTTCATATGAAAGTAACAGATCAGAGATTTCCTCTGTCATAGGGTTCGTTGTGAAAATTTTAATTAATATTTCCACTTGTATTGCATCCTTCAATTTCGTTTGTATTCTTTGTATGTTTGGAGCATTGTTTGTTGACGTCACAATGAAGGTGTGAAATTTGTTCAATTTATTTAACTTGATGTTATTGCTTTTATTGTTATCGCCACTTTCACTTCAACGAAACTAATATTATATCCTAAGGTGTCCTTATAGATGCTCTGTAGCGTATATAGAGCCTCGTACAGCATACCGACATATTACGTCGTTACAGTGTATTAATTTCTGTTATTCTGGAGTAATATTGTCTAAATACGTGCACAGATGAATTGTAAATAGAGCTAGCCTTGCTTTAGATACATTTGGTTAATATTTACTTTAATCATTACAGACAAATTACAATTATGATTCTGGCGTTACTCTACAAAGCTCTACTTCTCTAAATGTAACGGAAATGACAGGGTTTTTTCCTTTTTGTATTTTGTTTTTTACTGCGTAACACCTAAGATAAGTGGAAAACGTATTGCAGGTATTCCAAACAAAACATTGATGTATGTATCTTACAGGAAATACATTTTTGAGACATCTAAATCCAGAAGCAGAATTATTTTAAAAAAAGGTCCCCGCTCTGTGTGTTGTACCAGAAAAGCTACAAAAATTAAAAAAAAAATCTTACCTCTTACCTTACTCCGTCAATTACTTATACTTCAACTATTCTTACACACATATTATTTTAGCCACTTTCTATTAATCCAAATGGACTTTCAATTCGCATTTCTCATTTCGTTGTACGATACAGTAAATAAAGCGATAGTCACGTTTTTAAACAGCTTGTCTCTATGACATGGCTTTGAAATTCATGTTGTTTGCCCACGAGAAAAAAAGCGTATCCTTTGCTTCAATATCTGCTGCTGAGTCTGCTACCGGTTACTGCAGTGGTTGACTATGAAAACTTTCTCTCAGGGTATGCGTGAGCGGATGTGAAAGGAATCGGTTTAAAGTGACTGAGAAATTTAATGTAATGTAATACTTGAGCTATTGAAGCGAGTTGCACCGTTTAAAAATAAACAATGAAAGGATGATGAGTGGTAACATTCGAAACGATAACAATTATTATATCTGCTGACTTCTGCAGTATCAATTTTACAGTTTGAAATAACTGTTTCGGCAATAAAGAAACTAGACGCCTTGGGACGCTAAAATGCTTACCGGCAAAGCCCCTCGCGATGACCGTTAAAGTTTATACACAAGCGCGTCATTGAGCGCTTAATATAACACACGTGTAATCCACAGATTAAGTGGCTAATTCTCAGGAGAGACTGTCAAGAACGTACGCATGAAAGTGTATACGAACGAATGCGTCTCTGAATAAATGGCATGCCCTCTTATTAACTTACGCTCCGCATTTTACACTATGTGATCAAAAGTATCCGGACACCACCACAAACATACGTTTTCCATCTTAGGTGCATTGTGCTGCCACTTATTGCCTGGTACTCATTATCCGCAACCTCAGTAGTTATTAGACATCGTGAAACAGAAGAATGAAACGCTCCGTGGAACTCACAGACTTCGAACGTGGTCAGGTGATGGGGTGTCGCTTGTGTCAGAAGTCTGTACGTGAAATTTCCACACTCCTAAACATCCCTAGGTCCACTGTTTCTGATGTGATAGTGAAGTAGAAAAGTGGAGGGACATTTACAGCACAAAAGCGTACAGGCCGACCTCGTCTGTTGACTGACAGAGACCGTCGACATTTCAAGAGGGTCGTACAGAGTAATAGGCAGACATCCATCCAGACCATCACACAGGAATATCAAACTGCATCAGGATCTACTCCAAGTACTATTACAGTTAGACGTGATGTGAGAAACCTTGGAATCCATGGTCGAGCAACTTCTCATAAGCACACATCACACAGGAAAATGCCAAACAACGCCTCGCTAGGTGTAAGGAGCGTCAACATTATACGATTGAACTGTGGCAAAACTTTGTGCGGAGTGACGAATCACGGACACAATGTGGCGATCCGATGGCAGGGTGTGAGTATGGCGAATGCAGTGAACATCATCTGTCAGCGTGTGTAGTGCCAATAGTGAAATTCGGAGGTGGTGGTGTTATGGTGTGGCTGTGTTTTTCCTGGAGGGGGCTTGTACCCCTTGTTCTTTTGCGTGGCACGATCACATCGCAGACCTACATTGATATTTTAAGCCTCTTCTTGCTTCCCACTGTTGAAGAGAAATTCGGGGATGACGATTGCATCTTTCAACACGATCGAGCACCTGTTCATACTGCACGGGCTGTGGCGGAGTGGTTACACGAGAATAACATCCCTGTAATGGACTGGCCTGCACAGAATCTTGACTTGAATGCTATAGAACAACTGTGGGATGTTTTGGAACGCCGACTTCGTGCCAGGCCTCACCGACCTACATTGATACCTCTCCTCAGTACCGCACTCCGTGAAGAATGGGCTGCCATTCCCCAAGAAATCTTCCAGCGCCTCGTTGAAAGATGCCTGCGAGATTGAACGCTGTCATCAAGGCTAAGGGAGGGCCAACACCATATTGACATCCATCATTACGGATGGAGGGCGCCACGAAATTGTACGTCATTTTTAGCCCGGTGTCTGGATACTTTTGATCACGTAGTGTATATTATTTCCGTAACATCACTTCTTGTGCGGGGCCAGTATCACAATTCTTACGCGTGCGTGTGTTATCTTGTTGGTATGAGGTACCTCTCAGATTTTCAGAATTTCATTCCCTTTCTCTTATGCAGAATTCTTATACATGTGACTGTTCAGACGTACTGAATTCAATCCTTAACTGCATACAAGAACATTTGTACTAACGAGTTAGTATAAAAGCTCGCTAATGACTTTTATTAATATGACCCGCTAATGACCTTTCCTCGGCAAATATTCTCAACTCAAGCTTATTGCATTTTACTTGATTTAATATGGGAAAATTATTTATTTAAAGTATTATCCATACTATTATTTCTTTATTTAATTATTTATATCATCGTGTCAATAATTACAAGGAATATCTAGGAAATAGCTCCACAAAAATGACAATTTAGGTGCTTGAACACATGTTTTGTATGTAGTAATATATTTTTCTCTCTCTCTCTCATGCAAAAACTATTCAGAATAAATAGGATTTCAGAAACCATTGCCTGAAAAATCGACATATATAATTAATTTATCATGCAAATATCCTAAGTATGTTAAATGAGAAAAAACAAACTTTGAAAATAAAAAAAAATTTACAACATTGGGGATAGTTTTCAAAATCTCCGTTTCACACCCTTGGAAGGTACTGGACTTAAATATCAAATTTTATATTATGTGAATTTTATTCTTTAGTCGTGTCAAACACACACATACATACACAAACCTTTCAATTAAAATACATTTCTGGGGTTTAGCGAGCCTCAAAATATGTATTTACTATGAAATTTTGACATCAAATTTTTTGGTGGAATACAGTACTTCCCCTATGAAGCACTTAAAGTAAAGTTAAATTTGGAGTTAATATGAAACCTGCACTTAAGTTCAGCATATTCCTGAGGGATGATACACGAAAATCTTCAAGAAAATCCGCCACCCCAAAATAGTTTCTAAATATAACATAGTTCGTTACCTTTTATTTTCTCAAAAATGGCTCTAAGGATTTTGATTAAGATAGTGTATGCTGAAAATATTTGTATGCCAAATAAAATCTACGTCTTTAATTATTATACGAATAGCCTGTAAAGTCCTCTTCATTATGGATTATTGTTGTGTACATTCACCAAAAGCGAAATTTAAATCCCACTAAAACACAACAATTTATGACAAATTGAATATTTTTGTGTCATTAAACACTTCCGAGATATTTATTGTTTTTCTATTTGAATTTTAAAATATAATGTACATTTTTTAAAGTTTTAAGTCCCTATCCGTTTAACTTTTCTTGTGTTTATGGAAATAATGAAGATCCCCTTAAAATACACAATTTATTTCAAATAGATTTTTTCTGGGATCAGTTCTTCTGAGACATCATTATTACTGATTTCGTTTTTCAATACTTGGTCATTTTTTAAAAGTGCTATTACTATTCAGTTATTCTCGCTGTCATGGAAAGGTATGAAACTTAAAGACCAATATATAGCCACCCGGTTTTAAACATTGCCTTTACAGTATCCAAAAGATTGGGACAAGGTTGTTGTGTATTACCGTGGTGCTTTAACATGTATTTAAGAGAGTCTTTTTGGAAATAGAATGTGAAGAAATGTCTCTGTTAGTTATGGATAACAATAAATTATCCTTATTCTTTGTAGTGACCAAATAGCTGTTGCACAAGATAAAAAGACTTGGAATACATGACATTGAATTTAGAGACTGCACCAATCTGATGTGATAGAATGAAGAAGATTGTTTATTTAGGAGGAGTTGTATTTTATTTTTAGAGACATGAATGTCTTAGCAGGGAGTTGGTGAAACTGAAGAATATAGGCTTGCACAGATTATAATTTTTAATTCACTCCTTTTTATTAATTCTTGACATATCTTAATAACATTTCACTGATATAGAAAGCTGTGAGATTCTTTTATTAATTACTTGCACTTTTTAACACGTAAGCTATTTTGGTCTCACACTTAATACGTATTAAATTTCTCGAGGACACATCTCACGTCCAGTTATGAACACTGCCTACAAGCAACTGACTTCTAGATTTGTAAATTATGCTGATTGGCTAATACTGCTCCAATAGAATACTTTCATTTAACTAAAGCTTTTTCTGGTTGTTGATTGGCTATTTTATGAACTGTCACAAAAAATGCATTATTGTTGTTCCAAGAATGACTAGTAGCATTATTAAACCTTCTAATCCATTATTGCCTCAAAGCTACCTCATTTTTACCTCATTGTTACGAACTTTTACCCTATTATTCTCAAAGCTCCTACATTATTAAATTACGTAATACATTCACATAACATTATTGAATATGTATACAATAATATAAACATACACAATGACTCTAATATACACTTTTTATACATTGTTACTCACACATATTGCTTTAAGGAGGGCAGTTATTATATTTTTTATTATATAATTTAACTAAAATCATATAAGTGTTATAAATACTGCCTGAAGAACCGCATTACTTTCTTCCCACTCTATCGTTTATTAGGAGTATAGAAATTATTTTTACTCAAGCTTATTTTTCTATCTACTACATTTTAATCCAAATAAACCTTTGCAGAAACAGCTACATTACAAAATTCGCTATAGACACAAATACAATAGCGATAGTGAAAATGTTTAAGAAGTGAACGCTGGCCTTAAAATTCCATAATTTTTGCATGCAATGTGGAATACAACTGAATTTTGAAAGAACTTTAAGAGAATGACCAATAAATCAACAATTCATACCTTTAATAACGTATATCTCAGAAACTATGTATGCCACAATAAAGCTTCTTGAAATTAATTGTGTGGTTTAAAGAGATCTACAATTTCTGTGGCACGTTTCCGTCTATCGCTTAGCGTTTACCAGTTATACAAGATTGTACAAAACTCCTTCCGAATGAAGAGGGCTTCACAGGCTATTCCACGAAGATTTAAAATATACATTTTATTTTCATGGAAATATCTTTCATATATGCTATTTTAAACAAAATCGTTAAGCCACTTTTTTAGAAAATAAAAAATGTCGAAAAATGTTCCATGTAAACGGTAGTTTGTGAAAATCTAGAAATCTTTGGTTGAAAATCTTTGTATCGCAGGTTTTAAAACTATTGACCCTAAATACCAAGTTTGGTATTTATCCGACTATTTTGCGTTATACTGTTCAAAGACACACAGACACACACATTGACATTTTTTCGAAATTTTTTTTCGTTGTATTCGGGGAGCCTCAAAACATGTATTTGAAGTGAAATTTTGGAATCGTATTTTTGGATGCAATGCAATACTTCCCCTACTTACAATACGTAAAAGAGAAAGTAAAAATATGTTTATGAGAAGAAAATGTGAATCATTAAAGAAAAAAGAAGTAAGAAAAGTAATCCCAAATTGAATTAGGCGTAAAACTGAGCTCAGCAGGAAAACCAAATAAGGAAATAAAGAAAATTAATATCCAAAATAAATTAAATTTCCTGTGGTAGGAACATTCGAAAGAGTACTAAGGTACAAATATATAATATCTTAATTACGACTTTTATAAGGATACGGACAACTGGAGCAGAGCACACAAGTACGTTGCGACGATCCCTTTTGCGTTTATCGTGACTCCTGGAAGGAGGGATGAGGGGGGAGACCCGAAGGCCATCAGATTCGTATAACAACGGGCGAAAGCATGGATGGGATCCCTAACGTATCCAGTTCGATCGCATCTAACGCCGCCCGGGCCCACCCAACATTGTCCAATTCCTGGTAGTCCCCCCTGGTGGGGCCAGGAAAGAAATGTCTACAATGCTCACATTCACCGCCCAGCCGCAACATGCCGAACGCCGTCACCTGGTTCTACAACCCTGAAACAGATGACAATAAAGGAGATGATGGCTACAGGAAATGAGGCATTTTCGCCTACCGACCCGGGGAATCCACGAAAAACCATTGTTTGCCGGAATCGAACAAGGGACCTCCCGAATGCGAGTCACATACGTTACCATTGCCCCTACATACTCAGTTAAAAATGTTGCACTATACGTATCAAAACTATGGACATAGTAGTCCAGCATTAGAAACGGAATATCTAGGACGCTCTGCTAGGATTTCTCTTTAATAGAGGATAACGAATGAAATAATTTATGTATTTCTTGAATATAACTGGATCTGTATCCAATATAAACATTGAATTGTTATAGACACTTAAAGAGATAAGGAGGAAGCATTCCAAGACAAATATTTGAATGGATTACACCAGAAAGAAGAAAAAGATATCGTCCCATAGAGAGATAGAAAACAATGGCGTCGGGCAACTTGCGTACTAGCAACATTAACAATTCGATTTCCTCTATTCTTCTTGAAACTCTAACGAAATGTGTAATGAAACTATCTCTACAAAGGGTTATCTCAGTTATCAGAAGATAGAAAAAACAATTCTGATGCGATACACTTACATAACTTTCCCTACCCTCTATTGTTTATCAGTGGGTACACAAACTATTCTTACTAAAGATTACTTTTCTATCTACTACAATTTAATGCAAATAAACGTTTGCAGAAATCGTTACATTACACATTTAGTTATAGATACAAAGGGAACAGCGATAGCCAAATGCTCAGAACTGGACGCTACATGCTGGCTTTAAAATTCCACATTGTCTCCATGCAACCGCGGGAAAAAAATTGAATCTCGACAGGACTTAAGAGAATGACCAATTCGGATCATTGATTATAGATGTCTCCGAAATGGCTTATGCCACAAAAGAAACTTATTTGCAATAAATTGTATGCGCTAAAGAAATCTACAATTTTTGTGCAGTACGTTTTCGTCTATCGCTTAACGTTTTCCAGTTATACAAGATTATACAAAACTCCTTAAGAATAAAGAGGACTTAACATTCTATTACCAGAAAATTCACGATATACGTTTTATTGGTCATGAAAATATCTTTATTTTTCTTGAGATCGTGCCACATCCTTGGTAGGTACTAAACTCAAGCACCAACTTTTCGTTTTTTGACAGGAACACAGACAGACACACAAACACACGGACCTGTTTATAAAAATTATCTTTTTGGGCTTTGGCGGCCTCAAAAAATTTACTTCCTGTGAAATCTGAGTACCGAATTTTTGGGTTGAATAAATACAACACCTTCTCCACTTATTATCTACGTGGTAGAAAAAGTAATAGAGTTTTGTTAAATAATTTATAGAAACTATATAAATATAGAGGATAGTGAATGGAGAAAGTCTAGCGATTTCAACACATCAGATTCTTTTACACACATTTCCTGCGCAGTAACAGAAACCACCTTTACTACTCTATGGTGTTTTCAAATAAAAGTTAAATACATGTACGAAATTAGCGGATATGAGCGTGTTATATGAATAACACATTCATTTTCTAGCTTGCAGACCTTAAGAATCCTTTGTAGTATTTTAGTGATTTAGCAGATAATATCAGATATCTTATAACCGTGCTTCGCCGGGAAGAAATGATTACTCAGCAAAGAATTATGAAAATGATTTGGCTGGTTTCCCAGATAACACTCCCCTCCATATAAACAGACACACACACGCACGTACAAATGTGGCTGTTTGTAATATTAACACAGATTATGCGTGAACATATATAAATATAACATTTGTATTAGCGTTTAAAGCCTTAAACTGGCAAATACATTTTGGGTTCTGTTTTCTGGTGTTCTTTCTAGGCTACGTATTTCGGGAATGGGGCAGCTATTTCACACTTCTGTCCAGGAAAGTTCTGGCAGCCAGGTGTTTTCGTGTCGAATGTTTTGACTCAGTTTGGGTCGGATTTGCATACAATTAGCCGAAGCCTTTGGCAGGTCGATACATGATCCTGGCATTGTGTTGTGGAATGTGGCCTTCGGCATGTGCAGAATTCCTAGCGTTGCTGCTCTGTAAAGCTAACAGAGTGCTTCTGTCTCCCTCTAAACATACAGTCACATCACCTAATCTTTGTACCTACATAACGCCGTGAGGTTCTTACCTGTGCGTAAGATGTCAACGCTAAGAGACTTTCCTACATGACCAGGGATCCAAAGAGGTATTTTTGCTTTTCAGGTGTCGTGGATCCGGCGGCGGGACTGGCATATTCTCACCTCAGGCATTTTCACGTATACTAACGACGAGAGGTTCCAAGTAGTTCATACTGAAGGTGGTGATGATTGGAACCTTCAGATCAAATATGTGCAGAAGAGGGACAATGGAACTTACGAGTGCCAGGTAAGTCAGCACTTCAGTTCAGTGTTGTTGAGGGGAGGGTCTTTACTTGATATTCAAAACATTTGTGGACTTTAAGGGTAGGGCTGAAAATCTGGCTTGCGTAATAGAACACAGTGATTCACAAAATAAAAGAGTGCTTTACCTTCTCACTGTATCCACCGCACGGCCTCTCGCAACACGGACTGCCTTCGAAACAGTTATAATATCTCCTCAAACCCCTCACGTTCTCATGGCTACAGTGATAATTACAATGATAATAAGCACATACCTTATCCTAAGAGATGTTAAAAATGTTATCCTTCCCTATCCACGCATTTCTGGCTTCTTCTCAGTAAATTTTCATTCACAGAGGGTTCAATATCCGAAATTGAGTGAGTTTGTTTATCACTTGATGTTTCCTTTTAGTTCTTCCAATGTATGGGGGCTAGTTAATACACCTTATTTTTCAATGTCGGTTAAATTTCTGTAACTGATTTTGCGAAATGATAGAGTAATTGACCCACACTTAATATTCCTCTGTGATGAACATGGTTCAGTTTATATGGCTATGTTTCGTTGCAAACTAACAGATATTGGATTACAGAGAAACCCAGTTTTACACACGAGATTCCCTTGCGTGTAATTTGGTACTCAGTAAACCCACACGGAATCTTAAGGCCTATAACGTTTTTAATAAGCAATAAATGCAGAGAGATGCAAGATGTCATACTATTGTTTTTGTTTGTTTTTTGAATATCTGACCACCGTAGTGCTATTGCCTATACAGCTGAGAGTCATTAAGTTAAATTCTGGAAATTGTTTTAAGACAGAGTAATTAGTAAAGGATTATGGCCCTCGTGATCCTCTGATTTAACAGTATGCGATTTTTATCTAGGGGGAACTTGAAAAATAAGATGTATGCAACAAAACCCCATATACCAGGAGTCCGGAAAAAAGATTCCAATGTTTACGGAGGAGGTAGTATGCAACAAAAGAAGAAAAACTGTTCCTATAAACATTAGTCTTAAGCCTTATATCTTCTTAGTTAGTCTTATTTTGTACGAGAAGCATATCCTGCACTTCTAGTGCTTTGTCAAGAAACGAATGAAATCACATTCCATGTAGAGGTTTGTTACTATGTATACTTAGTACTTGTATATGGTGTATCAAGCAAGAACAAAACATTAAGAGTAATCAAACTAAATCATTCTACTGCGTGCTAAAACTAACATGAATCTTTCGGGAGGCGGTGAATTGATCGAAGAGGCCCTATCTTGGCCTTCCCGTACTCCAAAACTTAATCCTATAGGTTTTTGGCTTTGGAGATATTTAAGGACCATGGCCTATAGAGCCCTCATAAATTATTGCAGTCACTAAGAGAACGCGTGTTAAATACCTGTGACGCAACCCATTAAGAACCAGAAGTGTTTCAAAGAATGCGTGAGCTCCAGGGGACGCAGGGTGGTAGGTTGCATTGCAATGGATGCAGGCTACATGGACCACTTATTGTGAAGAGTAGATTAAAGACATGGTAATGATTGATGGTGGGTTAGTAGACCATAACTAAGCAGATGTTTTTACGACCAATATTTATAGGAACTGTTTTTCTACTTTTGTTGCGTACTATCTCCTCTGTAAATATTGGAAACTTTTTACGGACAGGCGAGAAAGTCACTGAATTTCGAGTATTAAACTTTACAGTGTGAATGAAAATTTCCTGAGAACAAGCCAGAAATATAAGGGTAGAGAAGCACAAGATTCTGAACATATCTTATTATAAGGTACATATGTGCTTAGTATGATTGTAATTGAAACTGTAACTATGAGAACATGAGGCGGGTGCGCGCATATTACAACTGTTTCAGCGGGAGTTTGAGTTCCGATTGCCGGTGCTTGATTAGCCGCGCGGTGGCCACAATGTGAAGGAAAAACACTATAAAATGAGGCATATTAGATGGCTCTTTCAGCAATTGCTTAAAAAATAATTAATGGATAGATTTTTACATAGCTTTATTTGGAACTGTTAAAAGCAAATAGAAACCTACCAATTCTAATGTACTCCAGCGATTCTATAAATATATGTACGTTGTAACCAAATATGTTATTTATAAAAAGTGAGTCCATAATAAAGCTGCATGTTATGGTCCATTCAAAATGAAATTTAGACATTAGTTCAACGTAAGCATAGACGCTTATTTCGTGCCATCTTAATGCATGCTTTCACACTGACTGACGTTGACAAAACATGGGCCTAATTTATGATGTAAATGTAGAAGTTTGGAAGCTCCAAGTTTTCATGCTTACTTCTGCGTCAAAAATAAGAAACTAGTCAACCAGAGAACAATTCTCCACGTATTTAAACACGTGTTTAGTGTCCTCTCACATCAGATTTCCCATCGTCATGTGTTGGCATGTTCCGTATAAGATCAGGGGCTAGGAATATCTGTACAATCACAGCAAAATGAAATGTGATTGTAGATGGTACGCTTTTTTGGGCCAAACGTCTTGGATAACTAACTCTTGTGTATTTGGATACAGCACATAATCTCTTTTGTCGTGGATACTGTCAGTGGTCGCTTCGGAGGTCGCCGTATTAGCTCAGATTTTCGCTCTCTCTTGCGACTGACTGTTATGTTTCCATTTGCCGTTGTGGACGACAGCATGGCGCGTTGCAGTTATGATTAAGCTTTAACGTCATTACACCAAAGTTTATCTTTCATATTAAATACCTCCTTAGACTTAACAACTACGCTTATAATAAAATAAGTAAAAAGCGCTCAAATAAACGCATTGCGCTACACACATTTGATACTTTCTATATTGATTTAAAAACAATGAAAGAACTTATATTTTCCCTAAGATCAGTACCTTTAGAAAGGTTAAACGCCCAAAAGAAATCCTAATAGTGATCTGAGATGATCGTAAATACGCAGTATAATTACGAGGAATCTGGAATGAAGTACTTTCTCTGATTTTTGAACACACAGTAAAGCATAAAATATTCCTTGAACATAGGTTTTAAGTTATTATTTCCAAAATCCGAATAATTACCAAAATAATTGCTTGGCATTTTCAGCACTCGTGTGTTATCATCGTTATTACTGAGTGCACAGCGACTTTTATTATTATCATCATCATGTTCTTTCCATTGGTACACTCCGATAATTCTCTCTTTACATAGAGTAAATAGGGAAAGTATTGTTATATTCCATCCGAAAATTACATTCCAGATTTCACCGAAAATACACCGTTTGGAAAATTTAGGTTGTGATTGTAAAATATCTCCAAAACTAAGTGCTGTAGAAAGAAATGTCTTTAATAAAAGTTGCTTGATATTATGAGGGAAATTAAATGACATTAGTCATGTTTTATTTGGAGGACGTTATGATGGCCATTTTAGGGTCAATTTAATTTTTTTAAATAGGAACCCACATTCTGTATGTTGTTTCCTAATTAGAAAATGGATTATAAAAATCTGTTTATTTTGTGATGAGGAATTAGGAAACAAAGTAAAAAATATTGGTCCCCAATTACGAAACAAAACTTCACCCTCTAATTACCATCCATGGATGGTCCAACCGTTTATTACGCTGTTCGTACACAGCCATTCAAAATTCTCCTTGTGATTTACGATGGTGTATGAACAATTGCAAACTGGTTTATACAAATGCTTAGTTTTTTATGGAAAACAACATAAAAAAAGGAAGGAGCCATTTAAAAAAATCTGATGTGTTAAACTCAGATGACTTTCCCTACTCTTGAACAAACTATTTTTACAAACGCTTATTCTCCGTATGCTTCATGTTAATCGAGATGTTAATCTTATTGCTAATTTTCTTGTAGATGCAAGGGGAATTAGTAGGCCCTAAGCGATAGTCAAATATTTTAAGAGCTGGTTGCTATGTGGCGCATTCCATTCTCTTTGCATTACCAGGACAAAAAAAATGAATAACGAATTTGAGAAAAGCTATAAGTATTGGAAAATTTAAGGTAATAACAAGCAATATCTAGAAAAAGGTTCACTCAACAAAAAAAATGTATATGACATAAAATGTGTGTTTTAACACGATCTACATTTTTTTGCGTAGTAAAATTTTGTCTATCTCTTATGGTTTAGCAGTTATGCAAAAGTCGTTCACAATGAAGAATACTTTTGGAGACATTCCCAGAAAATTCAAATATACATTTCATTTGTCATGAAAATATCTTAAACATATGATATTTTAATCAAAATCGTTATAACCATTTTTGAGAAAATTAAAATTTTCGAAAAATGTTCCATGTGAAGGGTTATCTGGGGTGGGGAGAATTTCTTGAAAACATTCGTTTCGCATCTATGGAGGATACTGAACCTAAATACAAAGTTTGGTGTTTATCCGACTGTTCGTTTCTGAGTTATGCTGTTCACAGACACACACACGGATGTTTCTAAAAATACTTTTTTTGGATTCAGGGGATCTCAAAACATATACTATACATAGTAGAGAAAGAAAAAATTGAATTGACCCTAAAATGATCATCACAACGTCCTCCAAATAAAACACGACCAATGGCATTTACTTTCCCTCCGTAATATCAAGCAACTTTTATTTAAGACATAACCTTAAGACATTTTCCCCACTATCTAGTTGGTAGAGAAGGTATTGCATACCAGCCAAAAATTCTATACCGAGAATTTCGTCGAAACACATGTCCTGAGGTCCCTGAATACAAAAGGGAATTTTTAGAAATAGGTCCATGTGTATATGTGTGTCTGTGAACAGAATAACTCAAAAATGAAAAGTCGCATCAACACCAAATTTGGTGTTTAAGTTCAGTATATTTCAAAACTACGACACGCCGATTTTGAAGAAGGTCCTTCTAGCACAAACTAATTTTTACATGTAAAAGTTTTTGAAATTTTTTATTTTATAAAATGGCTCTACCGACTTTAGTTAAAATGCCATATATTAAAGATATTAAATGACAAATAAAATGTATATTGTGAAGCTTATGGGAATAACATATAAAGTCCTCTTCATGCAGCAAGAGTTTTATATAATCTTGTATAATTAGTAAACGTTAAACGATAGACGAAAACGCACAATACAAAATATATTTACATCTCTTTAAAACACACAATTCGTTTTAAATATTTTTTGTGGGATTTGGTCTTTTCGAGATATCCGTTATTAATAATTCAAAATGTTCAATACCTAAAGTCAAAATTTAGTCCTTTCGATTATTAGTATTTCTCGCGATGTCAATGAAAACAGTATGGAATTTTAAGGCCAGAGTATACTTCCAGAATATTTCATTATCGCTTTTCACTTTGTATCTATAATTAAATTACACTATAGATGACATAAAACTACAACTAGTCGAAATAAAAAATGGCATTGGTCTTATTATTCGCAAAACACTAACAGTATTGTTAGTGTATCACATAAAAATCTTGGATTTATCATTCGTAATTCACCTCATTTCAATGATCCATAATGATTGTATAATTCATTTGTGACATCCAAGCTTGAATATGCTTCTATTATATGTAGTCCTTATAATGATAAATGTATTAAACTTATTGACATTTCTTAAGCATGTATGTTTTAAAACAAATGGTTTTTTCCCTAATTTAATATCTTATGACACATTAACTATATTATTTCAGTTTAAAATCTTATCTCATAGAAGGAATCCTCACTTGTTACTTTTCCTTTACAAATTATTAAATAATAAGGTAGATGATTCAAACCTAAGACAATTAATATACTTTTATGTTCCCAATATTACACCAAACCGTTTTTGTAACGTCTTCTTTATTCCAAGAGTCAATGCTGATGCATATAAAATTATCCAACGCTAAGAATTCAATATTTATATAATAAATTGCATTACTTAACTATTGATATATTCGATATGAATCATAACAATTTCGCTTTATCCATTGGTCATTTACTAAAAATTATACATTGATTAAAATACCATGTACCAAATTACCAACTTTCTAATTTTTGTGTTATTTTATGTAATTTGTGTTATTTGTTTGTTTTATATTGTATTTTTTGTCATGTTGGATTGATTGTATTGTGTTTATATTATCGTTGAATTGTAATTGTAAGAACATTGTATTTAATTAAGTGGACATTATAATTAGAGAAACTTCTAATGTTCACAAAATAAATAAATAAATAAATAAATAAATGTGTAATACAGCTATTTCCGGTAAGTTTTATCTTGATTAAATGAAGCAGATAGGAAAATTAACTTTCATAAGAATAGTTTGTATGCGAACTAATAAGCGATAGATGGTGGAGAAAGCCATGTAAATGTAACATATCAGATTGGTTGTTGGTCTCCCCTTATCCACAGTGTACCTCACTAACCAGGTAATCTCTCTCTCTCTCGCTCTCAATTCTACTTTAGGATACGTCCTATTAAATACATACTACTAAGATATGCTCAAACGTCGGCAGGCTTGCTTCGAATATCTGCTTTAGTTGATATGCAGCAGAACTTCAGATTTTCCTCGTATTATCCACTTTACTAACGAGGATTTTCTGTATGTCCTCTCCTATTCCTTTCCCTCTCCCCTTCTTCCCTACCTCTGTCGATATCACTTAGTATTGCTGTTGCTACAAATGGTTAACGGTTGTATTTAGAAGCCGATTGTAAACCTTGCTTTCCCAGAATAATAATACAATTCCAGACATCTGAAGTGTAAAATATAATATAAAATACAAATTTTTTATATTTACAACATTTGAAAGCGCAAGTGTTCATAATTCCGAAAATGTTAGCAGCGTTTATAAGAAAAGGATGAAAGCAAAAAATATATTACTTTCTCTAATACGTATAGTAAGTAGGGAAAGTGTTGTATTTCACCCTAAAATTCGATACCGAGATTTCGCCGGAAATATATGTTTTGAGCCCCCTGAATCCAAAAAAAGCATTTTTGGAAACATGTCCGTGTGTGTGTCTGTGAACAGCATAACTCAGAAACGAACAGTCGGATAAACACCAAACTTGGTATTTAGGTTCAGTATCTTCCAGAGATGCGACACGAATGTTTTCAAGAAATCCCCCTACCCCAGATTACCCTTTACATGGAACACTTTTCAAAAATTTTAATTTTCTCAGAAATGGCTCTAACGATTTTGATTAAAATATCATACGTTTAAGTTATTTTCATGACAAATGAAATGTATATCTCGAACTTTCTGGGAATGTCTCCAAAAGTATTCTTCATTGTTAACGACTTCTGCATAACTGGTAAACCATAAGAGATAGACAGAATTTTACTACACAAAAAATCTAAATCGCGTTAAAATGCACAATTTATGTCATATAAATTGTTGAGTGAACCATTTTCGAGATATTGCTTGTTATTCCCTTAAATTTGCCAATACGTTTTATCAAATGCGAATTCGTTATTCATTTTTCTTACGTACTGGACATGCAAAGAGAATGGAATGCGCCACAATAGCAACCAGCTCTTAAAAGATTTGACTTTCGCTTAAAGTCTACCATATTACCCTTGTACCTACAAGAAAATTAGCAATAAGATTAAAATCTCGATTAACATCAAGCATACGGGGAATACGCGTATGTAAAAATAGTTTGTATAAGAGTAGAGAAAGTCATGTGAATGTAACACATCAGATATTTTTATATTTTATTCATAAATCCCGTCTTTATGCTGACCAAAGTTAGAAACAAATTTACTGTATACCAAAATATGATTTAAATAAAAATCGTTTTACTCTTGAAATATTTATCTGATGAAGTTATCTTAACAAACCATGTTCAACAGATATATAGTATGACATTGGCGTGCATAAAATGTGGCCCATGATAAATGCAGCTGTTTATATTGGCACTGACAAAATCTAGCCCCATCCCCTAACGGTCTAAACACCACTGTTTTTTACATTATCTACTACGTAAAGTAAATGTGGGAAGTATTGCATTCCACCCAGAAATTCTATAATGAGAATTCACTGGAAGTACATGTATTGAGGCTTCTGAAACTAAAAGTGCACCTTTAGAAATAGTTACGTGTGTGTGTCTGTGTGCCTATGAACAGCATGACTCAAAAACGAAAAGTCTGTTGAATACCAAACTTGGCATTTAGGTTCAGTATCCTTCAAAGATGCGACACAAAGATATTCAAGAAAATACCCCCACACCATACTATCCCTTATGTGGAACATTTTTCGAAAATTTTTATTTTCTCAAAAAGCGCTCTAACTATTTTGATTAAAATATCATATATTTAAGATATTTAAATGCAAACAAAATGTATATCTTGAATTTTCTAAGAATGTCCCCAAAAGTCCTCTTCTTTCTGAATGGTTTTTGCATAACTGGTAAACCGTAAGAGACATGCAAAATATTTCTACACAAAAATGTAGATCTCGATAAAACACAATTTATGTTATATACATTTGTTGTGGAGTGAACCATTTCCGAGATATTCCTTGTTATTATTTGAATTTTGCAATATTTTTACTTTTGCTCAAATGTGAATTCGTTATTGGCTTTTTTATGCCCTGGAAATACAAAGAGAATGAAATGCTTCACATAGCAACCACGTTTTAAAAGATTTGACTATCGTTTAAGGCATACAATATTCCCCCTGTACCTACAAGAAAATTATTCATAGTTCTGCGAGTGTTTATCTCGATTAACATGAAGTATATGGAAAATAAACGTTTGTAAAAATAATTTTTACAAGAGTAGAGGAAGCCATGTGAGTGTAACATATCCAATTTTTCAAATATAATTGTAGCCACTGGATTGGCAGAGTACTTTACTCCCCTAAACTATAGCCGAACTGCCGAAGAGTAACATTAGAACCTTATATTTTTATGTTACACTACCAGTTTTCTTATTGCCATTCAGTAGCAGCAATAACTTAACCTTCGTCTCCATGTCGCTGATGAAAGCTCTTATACATGTAAATGTCGTAGGTGTCGTTCAGTGTAACCACACATGTAAATGATTCTTCACCCCTTCCTCTAAAAGGAGCCGTTGTATTGGTTTATCCTTTCTTTTTTTACCAATCGCAGCGAAATCATTCCATAGAGTTGGAATCCTAGTCATTCCTGCATTTCACATAGATTATAAACACCGAATATTTGTTATTTTGTATGTACCTGTATTGTTTTTCAGAAAAACAAACGGGGGAATGTTATACTTTTATGCAAGACAGTGTACATGCGTTCTCAAAAACAAATAAAAATACCATCTCGAGTATTTATCTTCGTCTTTTGAGAGAGCAATGACACCATTATACATGGTGGACCATTGAAGTTGAGATTGTATTAGATTGTCTCTCATAAGATCGTTCATTTTCCTCGGAATAGCGTCAGAAAACCTTGAACCCTCTGTACAATCATGTTGTCATTGTTGCCTAACCATCTTTACGATATAGAAGTCAACAACCAGACTCACTACTGGATATATCAGTGTGTATTTGTGACTGACGTTGGATGGAACAGCGTGAACTTGTGTTTACAAACTATGGAAAGCAAAATGGAACATTTCCGACATCTTATGGTGTTTTGCTATCGTAAGGGTAAAACCGCCTCTCAATGCCGGAAGAAAATTTGTGCTGTCTACGGGGAAGATGCAATCAAAAGTGTTTTAGCCGATTTCGAGCTGGGAATTTCTCCCTAAAATAGAAACACTTGATCTGGACAGCCAGTGGTTACGGACGTGAAAAGAATTCATGAAATGGTAGTCAACAATCCATGAATGACAACTCGGGTGTTGGCATTGGAGCTGAATTTAGCTCGTGCTACTCTGGCCAAGAACTTGAATAAAATAGGTTATGTAAATATTCGCGATGTATGGGTTCCTCATGAACTGAGTGAAGCGAATTTGGTTCAGCGCGTTCCATCTATGACTCCTTGTTGAGACGCAATCCGCATGATCCTGGAACGGCTGGTAACTGGAGATGAGAATTAGATTCTGTACAACAGCGCCCGAAAGAGTGAATCATGGCACAAGAAAGGGCAGCCACCACTATCGGTTTCCACAAAGCTGCATTCGAGAAAGGTTATGCTATGCATTTGGTGGAATTGCAAAGGAATCCTGTATTACGAACGACGTCCGAATAATGAGAGTATCAATTCCGAGAAATACTGTTCTCAGTTGGATCGTCTTAAGGCAGTCATTGAAGAGAAAAGAGCGGAATTGAGAAACAATGTCGTCTTTCGTCACGACAACCCCGACCACATACCTCTATGGTGACTCGTCAAAAGTTTCGTAATTTTGAATGGGGTGTGTTACCCCAACCCCTGTATTCTCCAGACATTACTCCAACCGACTTTCATCTATTCCGTTCCCTGCAGAATTTCCTGAATGCAAACGCCTAACTTCCTTGGAGGACTACAGACTTACCTGGAAGAGCTCATCAACCAAAAAACCTCCACATTTTGGAGAAATGGAATTTATAAGCTTCCAGAGAAATGGCAACACATTGTCAACAATAATGGTGTATACTGCAGAAAATAAATGTTTTATTTACAAAACCTAACTGCCGTAGTTATTTCTCTTTTAAAGGACGTTATGCTTAAAGTTTTAACCTGAAAGTTCGGCAACTACGCTGTCGTAGCTGTGATGCAAGTGAGGTGTGTTCCCAGGCGTTTTTAGTGATTGAAATTAAATTAAATTGTGTTTCATTTATGGACGCCTTTAACTGCTGTGGTCCTTAGCGTCCCATTTTCTATTGGGCGTGAAAGACCGGAAATTTTGCTCAGAGGCCTCTTTATCAGGCCTGAGGTTCTTTTACGTGCCGTAAATATACGTCACGGGACCACCGGCTTTACGTGCCTTCTGAAGGAAGCCGTGCTAAGGATTTTTACGCCCGAAAAAATCCATCGCCCTCCGCCGAGTTTGAACCCGCGACCTCGGGAATGAGAGGTAACCACTACACCACGGAGGACGAAGCTTAGTGACTGAAACGTAACGAAAAACGAACGAAGTTATGAGACAACCTAATACAATATCTCAAGAACTACGAGTTCAAGAAAGAAATGTCCTAAATAAAAGTTGCTGGACATTAGTCGTGTTTTGTTTGTATGACGTTACATGGTCATTTTAGGGTCAATTTAATAATTTTAAATGGGAGCCTATAATAAGGGCGAATTTAAATGTATCTTAAAATGACCGTCACAACGTCCTCCCAATAAAGCACGACTAATGGCATTTACTTTCCCCCATAATATGTAATAACATTTATTCAAAGCTACGACGCTTAGTTTTACAGATATTCTACAGTCTTACTTAAATGGTCATCGTGTATGCTTATATGCATTTATTTCGTTTTCTATTGCACTATATAAATAGGCTCTAAATAATTATATATTCTAAGTTGTAAGAAAACAGTAAATATTACCTTTTTGGTTTGTAAATAACGCATAAATAAACAAACAAGAATAAAATTTAAAAGAAACAAACAAATGGGGATTTTTAGCATACCAACTTATAAATCCAGAGTCACAAGGATCGATCCACGGCTTGAAGATGGGAATGTTTTCTCCAGCCAGGAATATTCCCCACCCTCTTAAGAGTCTGGAAGTATGAGTGAGATTGTAGTAAGTGTGAATGTAATGTTTATAAAGAAAACGTTAAATATACAAACCCAAAGATTAATATAACAGTAAATGAGTGAACATCGCTTCCCATGAGCAATTGTTCCAAAATTGTTCCCCGATATGACCTTAGAGGTCCATGGCGGCGTATAATTTTGAGGAATTTTGGTTTCATGAAAATACATTGTGTTTCTTAAGGTTTAATATCCTTTAACCGGTTATATCATACCGGACTATGAAAACAAATGGGTGAAATGATGCTCAAATGAGTCCCAGGTACACAGAGCTTACCGTTACTCGACATGCATCTTTCATAATACGAGAAAGCCCTGGAAAAACCATTATGGAATACCTCACCGTAACCGAGATTCAAACTCGTGACCTCTTGAATGTAAATCATACACACCACAGAGGTAGCAATATATTAATATTATTGAAGTTCCAGAAAACAGAAAAAAACACTACTGTGCAGAGCACAGTGACTCTGTGTTAAGTTCGCCCCACGCATGGTAAGTGTTATCAGATTGCGTTAAGTTTCAAAAAGTGTGGTAATGACGGACGACAGGTTGCTGAGCTGTCTGACTGAAATGTATTTATTGACCACCGCTGTCTCAGTTCTCTTCACGGTCCAATGCGACTAGGGTTCACACCAGCTTCGGGTCTCGCACCCCAACCGAACAAGTAATTCTTAAAATTGTACCCAAGTACTATCAGAACTTCACCAATGAGTCATATGTCGGTATATTTAAGTTCTAGCATGACCGGCTCCTTTTTAGAGCGGCTTCCACCTCACTCTAATATATCAAAGAATATAGTCAGTAGGTTTTTACACAATCTGGGACTGATTTCACACCCCTCCCCGAGCATTCTAATGCCCGCCCCTTAGCCCGGTCCCGACTGTTTCTTACCACCTGATCCTACCCCTGTTTTATAAGCAATCTTCGGGGCTAACTGCCCTAAGGATAGCTGCAATATTAAGGTGTATTTTGACAACAAAATTGTGTTAACAAACATATTGAACATTACTCTTAATAAACATGTGTTTAATTAATCTTAGAAAGTTAGAATAATAAGTCTTTTTTTAACATATGAATTAGAAGATCTCTCAGTTCATTTACACAAAACTTCAAGTGATTGTCCAGGATTGTAAATTTATAGAGGAGCCACAGAAGTATGAATAACCGCTGGGACATTGATCTTACACCACTCGAAATATGACAAATTTCCCATGGCCAGAAGGGAATTGAGTAAGCACAAAGTTCGGCACAGGCATTTTATTCTAGAGTCGATGCTTCAGGAAAAAGGTATTTCTCTCATAACGTGTCTCTTCAGAATTCTGGTCCAGATGTTATTCTATTGGAGAATCGTGTGTGTTTTTCCCCTTTCCATTTTAAGCAACATATAAGAGCTCCACCATATGAAACTTCATCGTACATTTTGCAGCTTCTTTCCTATAGTACCTGTTGTATTCGCGAAACCAGGAGAGACAGATGTGTGAGCTCTATTGAGCTATTATTCTTGTACCACTGTCTATTGGAAAGTACATTATACGTGCTAGTATTTACCAAACCAACTTAGTAAAAATCTGAGGTGTTGCAGTCACAAGGCTTTCCCTACCCTTGTACAAACCATTTTTACAAACGTTTTTCTACATTTACTTCATGTTAATCGAGATAAACATCTTATTGCTTATTTTCAGTAGGTGCAAGGGGAATATGGTAGGCTTTTAAGTGTACTCAAATCTTTTAAGAGCTCGATGCTATGTGTAAAATTTATTTCTCTTTGCATGTCCAAGGACATAAAAAATATGATGTGTTACACTCACATGATTTTCTCTACTCTTTTACAAACTATTTTTACAAACTCTTATTCTTCAGCTACTTCATATTAATCGAGATAAACATTTGAAAAAACGATCTTTTGACATTTTACACATAGCGACCACCTCAAAATATTTGACTATCGCTTAAGGCGTAATATGTTCCACTTGTTTTGTATTATAAGCGAAATATAAGCACAGGCATATCTCTTAATAGCTGGTTGCTATGTGCATCACTATTCTCTTTGCCACAGATTAATACTCTTTGCATATCCAAGACAAAAAAAATGAATAACGAATTCCCATTTGAGAAAATAAGTACTGAACAATTTTAGGGAATAACAAGCAATATCTCGAAAATGGTTCACTAAAAAAAATGTGTATGACATAAATTGTGTATTTTAACGCGATCTACATTTTTATGTAGTAAAATTTTATCTATCTCCTATGGTTTACCAGTTATGCAAAAGTCGTTCGCAATGAAGAATACTTTTGGAGACATTCCCAGAAAATTCAAGATATACATTTTATTTGACATGACAATATATGATATTTTAATCAAAATCGTAAGAGCCATTTTTGAGCAAATTAAAATTTTTGAAAAATGTTCCATGTAAAGGGTAATCTGGGGTGGGGAATTTTGTTGAAAACCTTCGTGTCCCATCTCTGGAAGACATTGAACCTAAATACCAAGTTTGGTGTTTATCCGACTGTTCGTTTCTGAGTTATGCTGTTCACAGAAACACACACGGACATGTTTCCAAAAATACTTTTTTTGGAATCAGGGAATCTCAAAACATGTATCTCCGGTGAACTCTCAGTATCGAATTTTTGGGTGCAATACAGTACTTCCCCTACTTACTATACGTTGTAGAGAACGTAAAAAGAAATAAAAAATTCCCACTTAAGAAAAAAACTATTAGAAAATTCAAACAAATGACAAGGAATACCTCGGAAATGGGCCACTCAACAAAATCGTGTGTATGACATAAATTGTGTGTTTTAACGAGATCTACATTTTTTGTATAGTAAAACTTTGTCTATCTCTTACGATTTACCAGTTATGTGAAAATCATTTTGGGGGCATTCCCAGAACATTCAAGTTATACACTTCATTTGCCATGAAAATATCTTAAACATATGATATTTTAATCAAAAACGCTAGAGTTTGAAAAAATACAAATGTTAGAAAAATGTTACATGTACAGGGTAGCTGGGTGTTTGGGGATTTTCCTAAATATCTTCGTGTCGTATCCTTGGAAGATGCTAAACTCAAGTACCAAGTTTGGCATTTATCCGACTTTTTGTTTTTGAGTTATGCACACAGACACACACATGTACATGTTTCCAGAAATGGTTTATGCAATGGAATGCAATACTTACCCTACTTACTACACGTAATAGACAAATTAATGAATTTAAAATATTAAATATATACGAACTTATCCACCCACTCTTACAAAAGGTCTTAGAAATGAGTATTTCTCTGAAACATAAACTTCGGTTACCATAAAGAAGGAGATGAACCTCTCCGAAACGTCGTTTCTAAACCAACTTGTCACCTGGCTGAAAGCCCGAGAGCATTTGAAATCAGCGTAATCCTCTATCTACTTCGTGTTAATCGAGTTAGAAGTTTGCAGAAATGGCTTCATTACACATTTCTTTGAAGGTGCAACGGGTGATGCAGAAGTTTGATACGGAAGTCAAGTCAGTATACCTTGACTTTGAAATTTTACTCTTTGCATGACTACGAGAAACAAACGAGCGACGAATTAGCATTTTAAAAGCTTAATTATTTTAACAATCAATCAAATAACTAGAAATAACCCTGTAAGGTTAATGTAATTCGAGTAAAATACGAGGTTAAGCGAGAACTACTTATATGTGAGGCAAGCGTTTACTTATTTCTTACTGTTCACAAGTTATACAAAAATCGTTCAAATTGAAGAGGACTTCAGAGTGAGAAAGGTTAGTTTTAGAAGGAGTTGTATCGTATTTCAACTGTTGGGGAGCCGAACTTAAAATTCATTGCAACCGCACGTATAGTAAACAGTTTCCGGTAGCCTTCGCCCCAAATGTATTTTCAGGTGGCCTTTGCCTCAAGTTTAAATAATATTAATTTTATAATTAAACTGTTTCTATAAATATTTAATATTTATGTTTGCCTCGGCTGCGTTAGTATTTTTCTTAGAGACACGTTTCTCTTGGCAGGGCGTGATGCGACAAGAATGTAGGCTTACACAGACTACTAATTTACGTCACTCCTTTTATTAATACCTGATACGATTTAAATAACACTTCACTGATATAAAGAGAGCTGTAAGATTCTTTTAACACGTAAACTTATTTTTCGTCTCACACGAATAGGTATTAAATTTCTTGAGGACAGTTTTTGCATCTTGTTACAATCACTGTCTGTAGGCAACTAAATTGATTTCAACCGTCTAAACTTGTAAATTTCTGTATTTCAAGTCTCTGATTAGCTATTCCTACTCCAATAGAATACGTGCATTTAACAAAAGCTTTTTCTGGTTGTTGATTGGCTATTTTTATAAACTGTCACTAAAATTACTTTATTGTTATTCCAAGAATTACAAGCAGTACTGTTAAACTTTATTACTCATTATTGATTCAAGGTTACCTCATTATTACCTCATTGTTAGCAACTTTTAACTTTTATTCTCACAGCTCCTACATTAGTAAATTACGTAATATGTTCACATAACATTATTACACATAGATACAATAATATAAGCATATGCAAGGACTGTTACATTTTACAAATTATTACATACCTACACATATTGCTTCAAGGCGGGCTGCTATTGAATTTGTTATATAATTAGACTGACATTATTTAAGTGTTAAAAATACTGCCTCAAGAGTCTATTCGGTGAAAATTCAATATATACCTTTTATTAGCGATACAAATATCTTAAACTTAAGATAACGTAATAAAAATCGTTTAGCCATTTATGAGAAATAAAAAATAAGAAACATGTTCCATGTAAGGACCAGATATCAGCTACGTCTGCGGCCTGATAACAGGAGGTCCCGGGATAGATCCCCGGCTACTGTCCACTGTGGCCTATGGGATTTTCTTGATTTCCCCGGGTCGCTAGGCGAATGTTGGGATAGTTCATCTTCTACTTCCTCTCATTTCCCTTGTCATCCTTTTCAGGGTTGTGGGACCAGGCGGCGGTGGCTTGCGCTCTCCTCAAAGTAGGGCTCCGCTCCGGTGGACCCTGGAGGTTAGTGGCTTGTAGGAAGGGACCTTGTGGCGTCGGATGCATTCTATCTGGAAACATTAGGTACCCAGCCCATGTTTGCGCCCGTGGCATTCGGATCTGGTTGCCCTTCGAGTCTTTCCCCATGCTTCCCTCCCAGGGGTTACGTTGGATACATAAAGGGCCGACTGGCCTGCGTGCGGTTCTTAGCCCCGGTTCCAAGGGGCCCTCCGTGATATGTACCTTTATTATTATTATTATTATTATTATTATCATCCTCATCATCACCATCATTAGGGGACAGTCATATAGTATCGGACGGCGGCTATATACGGACAGTATATGTTCCGCAAAGCTTCGCAGGATCCAAGCAATTCCTTGTATCTGTTTTGAAGCCTTCCTCTATTCAACCAAATACTCGAGAGCGCAACCAAGTTCAGAGTGCGTGTTATTATTTGTAGGTATCTTTGCTGGAGCAAGCGCCTCCAGTATTATTCGACACATTGCTGTTTACAATCAGGTAGTCGCTTACTCTTTTGTTCTACAATTGTCTATATTGTGGTGTAACCACCGAATCTCAATTAAAAGTTTTGTAGCATTGGCGAGAAACATTCCATCTTCTTGTATGTCGCGTAAGACAGGGCAGTGCTCTATCGGGAAGCACCAGACACCGAACTGATAAACTTTTTGTATGCTTACCGATCTTATCATGAACAGTATCGTCCCAAAACCTAAAGCTAGAGGAAAACAAAGGGCTGCTGCACTGAAGATAATATTAAGCTTGCTTGACGTTTTATCGGGAACAATAAGCGTCAGAGAGGCAGCAAGATTGTACAGCTCCTAAAAAGTTCTATACACAAAGTAAAGAAATTAAACTAGTCAGCAGAATTAGTTAGATTTTAGCCTACATTCACTGATAACTATAAAGAGGAACTTTGGAATTCTATGAAATAATTATATGGTAATTTTATGTCCTTGTCGAAGAAAGAATGCTTGAAACTAGCTCTTGATTTAGTGGAAGCGTTGTAGTTACCACATAGATTTAACAAGAATAAAGAATTAACCAGCAGGGATATTTACTATACCTTTATAAAGAGACATCCTGAAATATACCTCAGAAAATTAAAATATACCGGCATAAAACGCGCAGAAAATTTCAACAAGCCCCAGGTGGATCTGTTTTTACAAAAGCTTTGTGCATTTTCTGTAGCAAAAGTTCTGAAAAAGACTGGATTCAATGTCAAAATTGTAAGGGTTAGGCGCATAATTTGGAGAGTTCTGTGTTATATTATGAGTGTGACAGCTATATTTCAGTTTAAGAAAACCTTTGAAACAGAAAAAGTAAAAAAACTTCAAATTTGTTGGACTGTACGGTACTACCCTCCAGCTTTTAAAATTTTATTTTTGTCGTTGTTTGTATTTGTTTTGTCTCATCTATTGAGTTTTGTTGTCTTAAGTGAGTGTTCATAAAGTTTTGTTTATTTCTTTAGTACAGCCATAAATAAATAAACGCGGAAAAACCTAAGTTCCGGTCATATCAAACCTTCCATTATAATTATTATTGTTATTATAATTATTATTATTTAGCTCTTTATACAGGTGTGAGTTTTAAATATTTAAGTATCTTGTGTAATACTTTTCAAATGCCTTCAAAGAAACGAAAGACTATTAAATAAGTGCAATTTAAGGCTAAATGTTGTAGGGACAAACTGTGAAACTGCAAGCATCGTCAGGTATTTCAGATAGTATGTAATAAAATCATTTTTACAAATATTTATCTCAAATAGCACGAGGTAGATACAAGTATAAACTTTTATAAGAATGATTTGTTGAAGAATGGGTACAGAAATTCTTGTGAATGTAACACATTAGATTTTTAGAGCATCTGTTTATTGAAGCTCTTAAGTACGTGTGTACAATGATTTGAAAGGTATTGCTTGCGTACAGATAAAAACAACTCGGCTGTAGAATAGCAATCAGGGAAATAGATCTCTTTGAAACAGGGGTAAGGGATAGCTAAAGAAGAAATGCACCGCAACTAAAATAAATGCTCATTTTGAAAGAGAAATCTTTCAGTTTGATTGAGCTAAACTCGATCCTCAAAGCATTCCTTTGATTTTCATGTGCCAAAGAAATTCCAGATGGGTGTTTTACGTTGAAATTCACAGAGGTTACATGATAGCTCTCTAATAGTGATGTAGATACTGTTTTCTCTTGTTTACTGGCTGCTAACTCTTCACTTAGCTTATTCTGATTTCTAAAGGCTTTTGTCTATTTAACCTTTCCGTTTATTTACTTATATACATGGAAATAGACACCCTGAATCCAAAAGACTTTATATAACGTCCGTGAATGTGCGTGTGTGTTTAAGAAAAGTTTAACTAAAAAATAAAAAGTCAACAAATACCAAACTTGGTATTTAAGGGTATAATGTGACCGCACGCAAAGCGGTCATTTGTTGCCTCGATTGGCCTACAGAACAATAGTCGTGTTACGAACCCATTATATACCGATTCCAGGAGTTAATACTGCTCCATAAAATTACTTTCAGCGTTTCCAGTAGCTTCCCCTTCTAGAACATTCGGCTTCATTCTGTTAGATAAGAAGTTACGAAGTCAAGTGAAGTCAAGAAGTTGAAGAGTTTGGATGATCCGAGTGCAGTTCAGTTAAGAGTTGTGACTCTGCAGTTCAGTCGTGATTTGATTCAACGGATCAGTTGTGTTATGTTCTAAGTAGGTATCAAAAGTATATCAAGTGTAAAGTTTGTGCTTCCTAAGTAACAAAGTGTATTTAGTAGTACCTTTGTTTTCATTTGTTAGGATACGGAATGTCCCATTCTCCTAATGTAAAAACTGTATAACGTCAGTTTTTCATGGGGCCACTAAGGCTACGTACATTATTTTTTTTTTTACACTCCTTGTATGAAAAATGTAGTTCACACTGATTTTAATAGTTTGCTTTTAGAGATATAAATGTTTCTATTTCATTCAAAACTTTTTTATTTTTCTATAATATTTATTCTATGCAAATATTTAATCTCAATAAATCCTACAAATAATAGTACCACTATTTTCAATATTGGATCATATATAAATTTTAAAACCTTCATGCTTCTATGATTAATAAATATCCGTATTTATAAATAAAGTGAAATTAGGTAATCCTTATTCATAGTTTTCCAAATTAATGCATATCTGCTACAACCGCAGTTTGAATTATTACAGTTTAAATCAGAAAACACATGTACAGCATTTTAATGAAATTTTAACACCCTAATTTAGTTATAATATTTTTATAAGTTATTAAGCAATTAAGAAAGGGATTTCAAAGCACTAAAAAATATGGTATTTTAAAAATCAAATTTTCTACCCAAAACCCATTCCTTAGGTGTACCTTAAGATAAGTAGCTTTTAAAAAAGCGACAGGAATATTAAAAAAAAACTCCTCCCTCCTGAATTACCTTTTACATGGAAAACTATACAACATTTTGTTTTTTCTAAAAAATGTTAAAGTGATTTTAAAATAACATATATTTAAGACATTTAGGTCTTAAGTAGAAGTTTATCTTGAATTTTATTTTTATTTTGAATGGTTTTATATAATTGGTAAACCATAGAAGATAGACAAAAGCTTTCTACACAAAATGTATACCCCGTTAAAGTACACGGTTTGTGTCATGTTTTCTTGTTACGTTTAACACTTTCGAGATATCCTTGGTTTTTAGTTTGAAATTTGATTACTTAGGTACACCTTTCTCAAGTTGTCTCTTATTGTGATCTGCAAGCAGTATGAAGTTTCAAAACCATCACATAGAGCTCTACTTTTAAAAATCTGCCTTTTGCTTTAGCCTACTATGTCCTACTTATACCTACAAGAAACGTGCAATGTAAGTAGATAGAAGAATAATATTTTCTAAGAATAGTTTGTATAGGAGTGAGCAGAGAAAGTTAGGTGAAGCAACAACTCAGAATTTTAGCAAAAGGTTAGTGTGTATGAACAGAATAACCCGAAAAGGAAATATCCTATACACATGAACCTCAGTATTTTAATTTCCGTCTTCTTCAAGAATGTGATAGGAAGATTCTCAAGAAAATTCAACCTCATGATTTTCTCAAAAAGTACAGTAATAATTTTGATTAAACTACCATGTTTTAGGATACTTACATGACAAGATGTACATATATATTAAATTTTCTAGAAAAGGTCTATGAAGTCCTCTTCATTTGTAATGAATTTTCTATAATTTCTGTATAACTGATAAGGTATAAGAAACATACCACAAAAATGTTGATTTCTTGAAAACAATATTTATTTCGTGTAACCTAATATGCATCAGTCTTTTTCCGAAATAACCGTTATTATTTCAAAGAATTTTATTTTAATTTCCTGCAACGCCTTTCAGGAGAAAGCGATGAAGTGAAGCAACCACAGGGGACTACAGGCCGCAGGTAGGCAGGTCACCGCGCACGGAAGTCCTCAAAATTTCAAGTCTCGAAGACCTGTGCCAGTATTCCAGCTGCTTAGAGGGGGCAATGAACGATCCGTCGACCGAGGACCCCTCTAGGATGGAGTACTCTTTCCTTTAAGCAAGCATCCACGCCATTTGTCCAGCACTTCCATACGGCACGAAACCTTGAAGATCTGAAACATGAAAAGGAAATAGAATGAAAGGGAAATAATGGAAATGAAATCGTGGTAGATGAGAAACCACACAAACATTCGCTTACCAACCAGGAAAAACCACGAAAAACTCAGGTGAAAGAGGGCGGTTGACGGGAATGGAACATAGAACTTCCGAATGCGGCTTCACACGTTACCGCGGAGCCATATAGCTCGGTATCTACCCTGTACCTATAACCAAATCTAAATGGTCTTTCAACAAGAGTGTCCTAACTTTAACCTGTGATAGCTACCGTTGTTATTGAGTTACAGCAGTCATTTTTTCATGTGGTTACAGTTGTTATTGACAAATAGCCATGGAACGTTACAGCATGCAGCAACACGTAGAAATTGTGAAAAGTTATTACCAAAATGGATCATCTGTTTCTCAAACCATCCGTGTATTGCGAGAAGTTTACGGTGTGCATAATCGTCCCTTCGAGAGAACTTTTCGGCATTTGATCGATAAATTTGAAAGAAGTGGTTCTGTCAGCGATCAAAGAACGCCTGTACGTAATCGACGTAAGCGCTCCAACGAAAACATAGGCGCCGTTCGTGAGAGTGTACGCGAGAACCGAAACAAATCAATTGCTCGTCGAGCGCAAGAATTGAGGCTTTCGCCGACCACAATCTGACGAATTGTGCATCTGGACTTGAACTTGCACGCTTATGAAATGGTGTTAACTCAAGAACTAAAGCCCAACGACCATACTTTGCGCCGTGTATACGCTGACTGGGCTATGGGGCAATTGGAAGCTGACACGGATTTTTTTCGAAAAATCATCTTCAGCGACGAAGCCCACTTTTGGATGGATGCTTGTGTTAACAAACAAAATTGCCGCTATTGGAGCAATCACAATCAAATGCAGATTCAGGAACGACCACTTCATCCCCAAAAGGTTACTGTGTGGTGTGGATTTTGGTATGCTGGAATCATTGGACCATAGTTTTTCCAAGATGAAGATGGAGAAGCTCTAACTGCTAATGGAGAAATATACCGGGCTCTAATAAGGGACTGTTTTTGGCCTCATTTTGATGGTATGGATCTCAGAAACATTTGGTTTCAGCAAGATGGTTTCACATGTCATACTGCTCTCGAAACAATGGATCTTTTAAAGGATAAGTTCAGAGGTTTCATTTCCCGTGGTGGTGGTGGTGGTGATGCTAACTGGCCCCCGAGGTCATGTGATTTAACATGTGATTCTTGTGGAATTATGTTAAATCTCAAGTTTATGTAACAAGACAGAAACAGTAAATGATCTTATGAATAACATCACGCGTGTTATTCGTGAAGTTGGACCTAATTTACGTTCTTCTCTCATTGAAAATTGGGTCAACCGTATATGCGCAACCCAACGAATTCGCGGCGGACGCTGAACTGATGCTCTCTTCCACACACAGTGGCATTAATTATGTTCCGAAATAAAAAAAGAAATAAACCTCTATCATTTATAGAACGTGTTTTAATTAGAGTCAAAGTTAGGACACACTTATTGAAATATCCTATAAAAATCCTCCTCATTCGGAAGGAAATCAATATAATCGTGTATAACTGGTTAAGCGATAAATGAAAACGTACTACAGAAAAGATGTACATCTTTTTAAAACACGTAATTTAATCCAAGTAACGGTTTTTGTAGCATTAGCCGTTTCAGAGGTATCCGCTATTAATTATTCGAATTGTTCAATACTTAGTCATTCCTTTCAGGTTTGTTCAGCTTTAGCTGTTTCTCGCGATTTCATGAACAGTATGGAATTTTAAGAACAGCGTATAGCGTCCACTAATAAAACATCTCACTATCGCTATTCCCTTTGTGTCTATAAAAAATGTGTTATGGAGCTATTTCTATAAATGTTTATCTCAATTAAAATTAAGTGGATAGGAAAATAAACGCTTATAAGAATATGTATACCCACTAATAAGCGATAGTGGGCAGAGGAGGTCATGTGAATGTAGTGCCGGTATTTAATTTTCATCTTATATCTCGCATACCAATTTATGTAGGTAAATAAGGGATTTCTTTAGCGCAACGTTCATTCACTCCAAAGTGTCTGAGTTAACAGCAATGTACATTTTTAATTATCCATGTTTTTCTAATTATTTTAATGGATATCCACCTAGCAGACATTCTTCTGTGGTATTTAATATGAGTATGATAAAATATTTAAATGAAAAAATGAATGACGTTTTTTAACGAACAAAACGAAACACGTGAGCGTACAAACTCGTACAAATTAACCTCAAATACTGTAACAACTTTGCTGTGTCTTGGAGGTGAAGTAAATCTTGGTGAACAAATATTAATGTTTGTTTTTATATTTTACAGTTTCACGTCGTCCTCCATGGACTAGTGGTACCGTGCTAGCCTCTAGTTCCCAAGGTCGCGGGTTCAAACCCGGCGGAGGACGATAGATGTTTTTCGGGCGTAAAAATCCTTAGCATGGCTTCCTTCTGAAGGGAAGTAAAGCCGGTGGTCCCGTGTCGTAGATTTACGGCACATAAAAGAACCTCAAGTCTGATAAAGAGGCCTCTGACCAAAATTATAGGTCTTTCACACCCAATATACAATGGGACGCTAAGGACCATAGTAGTTAAAGAGCGTCCAAAAATAAAATTGAGTTTTAAACATTTTTACAGCACGCTTATCTCAAGCTTGTTTAAAGATCCAAAATGATGGTTTAATTTAAAACCTGAAACATGTTATAAAGTGGCTCCTAGTACTATGAGGTTGTTTAAAAAATCTTATTCCTTGTAGTATTTTTATATTTTCTTTCAGACTGCTTATCTTAAATGATTTGAAATAGTTTAATAATAATAATAATTATTATTATTTATTTTTGCCAATAAATACAGGATGATTTATGAAGGACTGACACACTTCTTTCTTTAGTTATTCAGTTCGAAATTCACTCAATGCCTCAATTTTAGCACCAAATTATGCAGAATGTTCTGGAGTTTTGATTACCTGTCACTAGATGCGCAGATATTTATGTTTTATTCGTAATTGTTGGTTTGATTGTCGGCATATGTTTTTGAGATTTTGTTCTAGTCAACATGAAAATGAGTATAATTAAATGAACCACTCTTCCTTGTAAAGCAATACTGGATTAAAAATTAAATTACAACTACTCAAAGGGCATAACACAGAGAATTTGGTGTTCAGAATTGGAAACAACTGGATCTCTGATGAGCGAAAAAGGCAAAACTCGTTCATCTAGGCTTCCCACGGTTGCTGTTGATGCAAGAGCACGACTGGATCATCATCCAAAAAATTATTAAGACGTTTGTCGCAGGAGACAGGGTACAGCTACTGAATGTGTCAGAGAGCTGTAAAAAGTGCAGGCCTAAAGCCGTATAGAATTACGGTTATGCATCAGTTACAGGAACCAGATAGGGATAAATGACTGAATTATTGTCGTTGGTTTCAGGCGTTCATTGTCCATCACATGGTTCACAGATGAAGCATGATTCCATTTATCCGACTATGTGAACTCAAATAACTCATGCTATTGGGCCAGCGAAAATCCACATGTTATTCATGAAGCAGCTACGCAACCGGTTAAAATCGCGGTTTGATGCGCAATATCCGCACAAAGAATAGTGGGACCAATTATTTTTTTTTTGAGTGAAGGGATTTTCTTGATTTTTTTTTAAAGTTCCCTTGTTGTACCCAGTTTATGCTACTATGTTTTACTGATTTCATACCGCTTATTTTCCGCAACACACACACACACACACACACACACACACACACCCATGCCCGTGGCGGGATTCGAACACGCGGCCCTCATCACTGATATATGTAGAACACCGCAAGTAGGTTTTTAGTTCCCTTGTTTCACCTAGTTTATATTACTGTGTCCTACTGTTATCATACCGCTTATTTCCGCAACACACATACACACACACAAACACCCATGCCCGTGGCGGGACTCGAACCCGCGACCCGCGGCGGAGCGTCGACCACGGCTACGAGGGCCGGCTTAAAATGTATGTTCCGGTACCGGGAATCGAACCCGAGCCTTCTGGGTGAAAGCCAGGTATCCTAGCCACTAGACCATGCCGGAACATTTTCTTAATACAATGTGAACACTAAAGAGTACCGATGGAGTTTCATGGAGTTTTCTGAGCAACTAGATTATGTAAAGCTGAGTAATGGATATTTTCAGCTGGACGGCGCTACATGCCATACATCAAATGAATGCATATCACTAATTGCAAGCTTCTTTGACGACCGGATAATTTCAAGAACCTGTGGCCACCGAGATCCTCGTAATCTCCCAAAATGCGTCTGTATTTCAGGTATAATAAGTTACCGCTAGCATAACTCCTTTTGAAACAATTAAAGAAATAAATGTGTCAGTTCTTCATAAATCACACTGTACAATATACAGCAGAATATGTCACAGCATGTACGGTAAACATCTCGTAATAAAATCACAATCCAAATACTCAGGTAAATTCTAAACATGCTTTTTACATAACCACATTTTCAATTGTAACTTAAAACTAAAATATTTTCTTTTCTCCCTTCTCTATTTTCGTTCTCTATTATTAAATCACTTCTTGAGAGGTCTACCCAAATTTCTTTTCCCTTTTGGTTGATAATGCAATATAATCTTTGGTAATCTGTTATTTTCCATTAAGTCGACCTGATCTTTCCAGTATATTTTGTTTTCATCGTTATTGTTGCTAACTGCAAAAATATTCAAATCTGATCTTATTGTTTCATTTCCTATTCTATCATCTTTAGTACACCCTCTGACATATCGCATAAATTTCATTTCTGCAGACTGTATATGCTATCTCTCTCTGTTTGTCGTCTACGATTCGGAGCTATAATATAAGCAGCAGGCGTAGCCTTAATATTATAGAATTTAGTATGGGCTTGTTTCTTACTTTTTCCTCCTACAGTACTTATAATTGCTCCACAAATGGTTTGAAATCTTTCATCTCAATGCCTTTTTTCGAATTTAAGCTAATACTACATACGAGGTAACTGAACTGAATGCTTTTTCCAATATTTTCATATTTATTAATAACTTGGATTTAACAAGATTCTTTCCTTTAAAGGATATTTATCTTGTTTTACTTGTAGATATAGTTAAAGTATAATATTATATTCATCAGGAAATACTAAACTATTTAAAGCTGTATTTAATTTTACCTTGATTAAAAACTGTGTTTCATATTTCCACTTTATTACTAGATTGTCAGCATTAAAAATTTAAATAAAGAGGGTGATATGCGACACCGTTGTCGAACATCTTGATTTTCCAACGGACCTCTCCGGCTGCTCGTCGTCCTGCTTCGTGGCATGGGTGTGTTTTTTGCTGTAAAAATGTTCCTACAACACTTCTGTATTGGCTTATACTCTTAATTATCTAGGGTCGTGACAGGAGACGAAATAAAATGTTTAAGTTTACTTTAAGTGTAATTTATTTGCACTTTTTCACAGGTAGCCATGACTTGTATCCCACAATTATATTACTCGTTTATGAAAGTCTATGTATCAAGCTGTACCTTCCAAAACATATAACAGCTTCTTCGCATGCTTAACCATGTGAAGTTCAACCCCTGAAAAAATTGTAAAAGGCCGTGCGAATATCAGTGCTCTGTTTTATTTATACATCCCGCAAATGACCCTACTTTTCCTCTATTTTAAAGCACTATTGTGATTGGCTGATCACCTTAGCTTCGTGTGAGAACATTTGCTCTCATATCTCTCGTCATGGCCAGTCTGGACTTTTCCTTTGTGTCCCAACCTATCGCTATCTCGTTTGAACCTCTATCTGTTTCTCTCACTCTGCTGGTCATGTTCAGTGTACGCCCTGTGCGTCGTACCACCCCAGAGAAATCTGCGCCTGGTACCGTTGGCTTCATTCCCGTTCCTTTTTCCAGTATGGCTAGCTAGTCTTCATTACATTTAACATATCACATATTTACACTTTTATAATATTTTGTGCATTAATATTGCCATTTACAATGATGCACCAATGTTTCCGCTACAATTTGTTAAGATCAATGTGAATAAATATTGAATTGAAATGAATAAATAAGAAAATAAAATGAGATGAATAAATAATAATTTAATCTGAGTGGGTAATTTAGTATGAAATCTAACGCTAGTAACAAGATGACTGGATGGTATACCTTGTGTACGGAATTTTCAGGGATTCAGTATTTGTAGTATTATGTTTATGTATCTCATTAGTTGAAACTAATTCGTTAATACGTTCATTTACTATACAATAGTAGCTCAATATCATAATTATATTCCCTTAAAATCCCTTGCAGTAGTTTCCAGGGTGTTCTGGAGGTTACATTACATATAACACGCATTGCCTTTATTAAAACAAATTTTATTATGCTATTTGAATGATTAAATTCCCCATTCGTGATCCATAATTCTTATAAAAGCTTTTAAGACCACGTATTTTATTATACTTGTCTGAAACTTACTATTCGTTGGTCAAACATTTAAATATAAAACCGAGAACAAATCATCGCTCTATTGGTAGCTCTGTAGAGAAGGCAGTCCAAACAAGGCTTAGACCAAGAGAATAAATGAATGGTTGCTTTGATTTAAATTAAAGTATACACTGTCGTGCATAAAATATGGCCCATTCCCTTATATCGAGATGGTGTTTTCCATCCGTTAGGTCTTCACCTTCAGGTATACAAATTTGACTGCACCCAGTCGGTATCAGTTTTCTGCGTAACTGGCCTGAAAAATAATACAGGGGCATAAAAATTAACCAATAAACGATACTTATAATCTGTGTGAAATGGAAGCGTGGTTACTATACTTCTCTATGAAAGAGAAACAAGTGAAAAGTTGCATGTGTAGTTAAACTGAACGACATTTACATATATGAGAGCGTTCATCAGCGACAGGAGACGAAGCTTAAGTCATTGTTGCCACTAAACGGCAATAAGAAAACAGTAGTGTAGCATGGAAATATGAGGTTTTAGTTGTGATTTTACTCTTCAGCCATACTTTAGGGGAGGTAAAGTATCCTGCCAATCAATTGGCTAGAATAATTCTCGAAAAACATAGGTGGTCACGCTGGTAGTGGTGTGGCAACATTTTGTCAGTACCAATATAAACAGCTCCGTTGCATTATGGGCCAGTATAATACCCTATCAATAACACGTACCCAACAGTCCATACGTGCTTTTATAATACATTCCTATGGTGCTACGACCCATGGAGGGCCTTGGCCTGCCAATCCGATACCGGCCTCACACTCACATATGCACGGCAGGAGGAGATGTGGGCAGCATCACACATCCCCTAGCCGAAATGTTGGCTCTCGAGGTCGGGTCACTACCTGTCACAACTCCTCACTTACCTCATGATGCTGAGTGGGCACCGGGCCTATATACGGGACTTAAAATTCCAACCCCCAAGGTGGAATGGAACCGTAGTAAATTCCGTGCCGGGAACCAGACCATTACCCTCTACCCATTGCGCCACGCGCAGGACTTTTATAATACATAGGGACAAAAAACAACAGAGAAGAGAAGGGGAAAAAGTTACCTCTGTCACATTCACATGACTTTCTCTAGTCACTCTTCAATAAATTATCCTTACAAAAGTTTATTATTTTAGCTATTTATTGCACATCCAGATAAGCTTTGAATACACGTTCACATATTTTGTTATAGTAGGTATGTAGCGATAGTCAGGTATTTAAAGGGTGCGTCCTTAGGGGATGACTTTCAAATTCCATGTATGACCTGGAAAAAAATACGAATACGAATTGCTATTTGAGAAAGTGTAAATATTTGAAAACTGAAATCAATAACTAGGAAGATCTCAGAAAAAAATTCTCCATAAAAATGTTACTTGACATAAACTGTATGCTTTAATTAGATTAATATTTATTGTGTAACAAGATTTCGTCTATACACAAAAGTAATTCAGAATTCAGAGTACTTCACAGGATATACCCGGAAAATTTAATTTTGAAAAGAAAATATTATCTCGAATTTCCTACTAGTGGTCGGTGGAGGCACCCGCGGGCGGAATCTGTTGCTTTTGGTGGTAGGGAAATATGAAGATGGCAGTAGAATGAGAGGACCTACAGCTTTTACCGTGGACTACAGACTACGTTGGGCCTTGGGAACATTTCACATGGGCAAGTCGGGTGATGGCATGATGGGAAGGACTTGAAATCTCCACCCCAGATCTGGGAATCGAATCCTAGAATAACGTTTAAACAATAAGCGATGGAACAAACTTATCGGGAGTTTGGCGAAGAGCAGTTGTTGGGAGTAAATAGAGATAAGCACCGCACTCGCCCAGCGTAAACACTGGAAACGCTAGTGAGAGACAACCGGAATCTTCTGGAACTTTCCTTTCCGCCCTCCTCCAAAACACTCTCGAATGTTCTGTGGAAAATTGGAAGCAGTTACATAAACCAAGGCATTTGTGAGTGATTGAGTCAGCTTCTGGTGCGAAAAACTGCTGTTCTCCGAGTGAGTTTGTGACTTGCAGTGAATGCTGCTACTGCAAGAGATTAGAAAATCTTGCGTTCGATTCTCCAGAGGGTGAAGAAGAGGTTACGTCGTGCGTGTTTCATTTTGCGAAGAAACTGAAGCAGCATTGAAAAGTTGAATAGTTAAAATTATTAAAGTGGTATTGAGAACCTAGTGACAGTTAAAATTTGTACAGTGACAGTATACAAAATATTTAGATGTGATTACCAATTTACAGTGGCATTAACCATTTCCTAGATATACATTTCTTAATCGCTTCATTTCATAGTCACCTTTAACTTCTAGGTTAGTCCCGTCAGAAGCTTGGAATTGAGAAGCAACACATTGACCTTAGCTTCTTTAACGTTGCATTTTAATGAAGCGCAATCACATTCACCCCATATGCAAAGCTTCAGTATCTGTGGAGGGTCGGGAAAGATTCTAATTAAAGAAAAATTCCCCAGCCCTAGGCGCGAATTGAAACCTGGATCTCTAGTTTCAAAAGCCAGAACGCAGATTATTCGATCACAAAGCAGTCTCTTTACTTTCTCTACCACGTACATGGCATGTACAAAGGGTACTGCGTTCCACCCAAAAATTCGATATCGCTATTTCATCTTAAATATATTTTCTTGTCCTCTGAACCCTAACCCCCTAAAAGTCACATAAATATCAAACTTTGCTTTAAGTTCAGTATCTTCCATGGATACGACATGAAGAGTTCCAAAAAAATTCCCTAAACCCAAAATAACCTTACCATGTAACAGTTTTCGAATTTTTTTATTTTATAAAACATGGCTAATGAAAATCACGTGGTTAGAAAGGTGGTGGAAGCAAGGATGTTATACGAAGCAGAAATATGGGGGCTGGAGAAAGGATGCTATAAATAGGAATTTTTGCAAAATAAGCCTGGTATTACCAAGATGTTCACCGAATGGGGTAACACAAGCAGAACTAGGGATAGTGGGAGCAAAAGGCAGGATGGTAGAAGGAGCTACCAAATACTGGTTCAGAATAAAGCTACTTGAGGAAAGTGAGATACAAAAGCAATGCTTAGTTGTACAGGAGAAAATGGATGCACAAGATACAAGCAACATTGCAAGAAATAGGAGTGGGAGAAACATGGGCTGAAACAAACAACAAAAGTAAGGGTTTCTGGTTTCTAGAACAAGAGTGGAGGATATTGAACGGTAAGAAATTTTCAGTAGCTTCAAGGGACAAAATGTCATTAAAAGATTACAAATATTTTAAAACGGAATGAGTGAAAAGAAAGATACATCGAAGTATGCAACAAAGAGCAGTCGTGGGTTTAAGTGGTATAACAGGCAGAGAAAAAGGAGGAGAGATGTACTAAATGTAATGAATTACATGACAATTGACGTTATATTCTGGAATACGGTGATACGGATAAAGGATGAGGGAATTTAACACTAGGGAAATGGAAAAATTTACCAATAGAGCTAAAAGTTAGGAAGACTTTTAATACAAGATCAACTGAATATACGGAGAAAACAGGACAATATTTAGGAAAAAAAGGTTAAAATGGTTAAAAGAAATGTGAAACAAATTGGATTACGTAAGGAAAAAGAGTAAAAAGGGAAAAAAGTAAATAATGGATACATTACAGGGTGGAACATTTAAGTTGATACTGTACAATATCTCCAAAACTAAGCGTTGTAGAAAGAAATGTCTTGCATAAAATTTGCTTGATATTATGGGGGAAAGTAAATGCCATTAGCCGTGTTTCATTTAGAGGACGTTGGGCAGGTCATTTAGGGACAATTTAGAATTTGAAATGGGAAACTACTTTTTACTTTCTCTACTGCGTATAGTAAGTAGGGGAAGTATTGTATTCCACCCAAAAATTCGATACCGAGATTTCACCAGAAATATATGCTTTGAGACCAAGTGAATCCAAAAAAAGCATTTTTGGAAACATATTGTGTGTCTGTATGTTTGTCTGTGAACACTATAACTCATAAACGAATAGTCGGATAAACACCAAGCTTGGTATTTAGGTTCAGTACCTTCCAGAGATGCGACACTAAGGTTTTTCAAGAAAATCCCCCACCCCAGATTACCCTTTACGTGGAACATTTTGCGAAAATTTTAATTTTCTCAAAAATGTCTCTAACGATTTTGATTAAAGTATCATATATTTAATATGCTTTTATAACAAATAAAATATATATCTCGAATTATCTGGGAATGTCTCCAAAAGTATTCTTCATTGTGAACGACTTTTGCATAACTGGTAAACCATAAGAGATAGACAATATTTTACTACACAACAACGTAGATCGCGTTAAAATACACAATTTATGTCATATAGATTTTTTTGTGTGAACCATTTTCAAAATAAACCCTTAAACTATCCAATACTTATTCTTTTTCTCAAATAGAAGTTCGTTATTCATTTATTTTCGTCCTGGTAAAGCAAAGAGAATGGAATACTCCACATAGCAACCAGCTTTTAAAGTATTTGACTATAGCTTAAAGCCTACCAATTCCCTCGCATCTACAAGAAAATTATCAATAAGATTAACATCTCGATTAACATGAAGCATATGGAGAATAAGCGTTTGTAAAAATAGTTTGTACAAGAGTAGAGAAAGTCATGTGAGTGAAACACATCAGATTTTTTATGTTGTTTTCTCACTCATCATAAAAAACTAAACAACATATGTATAAATCACTTTGCAATTGTTCTTATAACGTATATTCTGGATGCCTGTGTACGAAGAGCGCAATGAATGGTCGGAATGGTCCTTTGAGGGCGAAATTACGTTTCGTAATTGGGAAGCAACAATTTTTAGTTTGTTTCGTTATTCCTCGTCACAAAATAAGCAGCATTCTATAAGCTATTTTCTAATGAGAAAACAACATGCATAGTGTAGGTTTGCATTTTAAAAAAATAAATTGACCCTAAAACAGCCATCATAACGTCCTCCAAAACAAAACATGACTAATGGCATTTACCTTCACCCATAATATCAAGCAACGTTTGTTCAAGAGATTATTTCTACAACGCTTAGTTTTGGAGATATTCTACAGTCTCAACTTAAATGATTCACCCTATATGTACAACAGAACGTTAAATATAAAGGGAAGAGACATTAATAAGCAACTCCATTTATCGTATACTTATTATAAATTGTATCCAAAGTTTAAAGCAGACAATAAATCATTCATTCATAAAGAGTTTGATCAAAATACCATACATTAAATATATTCACATTCTGGGAAGAGCCTGCAAAATCCTGTTCATTCGTTAGGAATTTTGTATAGTCTTGTATGTAAATGCATTACACAAAACTTTAGATCTCTTTAAAATACACAGTTTATTTCAAATAACTGTTTTGTGGCATACATATCCATTAACATTCGTTTCAATTGTTCAAAGCTCTGTAATTTTTTTTTAAAATTCTGTCACCATTCATTGTTTCTCGTGATGTCATGGAAAGAGTAGGGTATTTTAAATTTACTGCGAGCCGCTTTTAAACACCCTACTATCGATTCTATTTCCCTTATCCTTCTTATCACTCCAACGAAATTTCTAATGAACTATATCTACAAATGCTTATCTCGATCAACGCGATGCATATAGAAAAATATATTATAGCGGATAGAAAAGTCATTTAAATTAACACGTTAGATGACAGCTATGTCGCCACTCAATTTTGCTCGTTTGTTTGCAAGGAACGTGGAATTTCAAACCCATCACATTGAAATATGCTTTTAAATATTTGACTATCGTTTCAATCAAATGTAACCCTTTGTACTTACAAAAATATTCTTAATAATTTCTGCCCACCTCTGTGCCGCGGGGGTAGCGTATCTGCCTAACTTTCGAGAGCTTTTCCGAGTTAGAATCTGCGTTAGACTTATACGGATAAGGTTTTTTCTAGGGTTTTTCCCTATCTTGAGAAGACGAACTTTGAGATCAATGGATCCCGGGCTCATCTAAGCTTCATTTCATTTTACTCATCATCCAGCTTAAGTTAAGTTAAACTTAATGAACTGTTGTGCTACATTCACATGACTTTCTCTACACTCTATCGCTTATTAGTGGGTGTAAAAATTATTCTATGACAGTTTATTTTCCTATCTACTTCTCTTTTATATAGATAAACCTTTGCAGAAATAACTACATTACACATTTCGTTATAAATAGCCAAATGTTTAACAACTGGACGCTATATGCTGCTCTTAAAATTCCATACTGTTTCCATGACATCGCGAAAAACAGCTGAAAATCGACACGACTTTAAAATAATAGCTGAGTATTGAACAGTAACTTTTTGTGGCATCAGAATTTCCGCCATATCCGTTATTAATGGCTAAAATTATTCAACACTTAGCTATTCTGTTGTGTCGTCGATTTTCAGTTGTTTCTCGCGATATCATGGAAAGACTATGGTATTTTAAGGCTAGCGTATAGCTACTTAAACATTTTTTAAACATTTGACTATCGTTGTTCTCTTTGCATCTTAACGAAACGCGTATTTCAGATATTTTATACAAACGTTTATCAGGTTTAAAATGAAGTAGAAACGAAAATAAACTTTCATAAGAATTGGAAACGTAGAATCAGACGACTGAAAAATTCAATGCGGTAGCCGGGATTTGAACCACGGATCTCGCGGTCTCCGTCGGGCTGCTCTAACCACTGAGCTACCATGGCAACATGCCGGCACAAATTTTCCAACTGATTCGCATTTGTCCCGGTAAACCACAAGGAGATCTCAAATTTTATTGAGATGGCATAGCCCAATGGCGACTTACAATGCTGTAAGTACTTTTAAGTCCCGGGCTTCATAGTTACAACCACTATTAGGTCAATTAATGGAATTAATTGTTCTTCCACACAAGCGTTGGAAAGGTAGAATTAGGCGACGGAAAAATGGAGCAACAGGAAGAGACCGGGAGATCCGTGGTTCAAATCCCTGTCCAACACATGGCTTGTGCGGAAGAAGAATTAATTCTTTCATAATAATATTTTATGTACCTACTTGTAAGCGATAGAGGGTGGAAAAGTCATGTGAATATAACGGATCAGGCTTTTTCAAGAAGAACTTTACCAAATAGGTTTAGATGTTTCATTAGATGACGCTTATGGAAAATATTCTTTCACGAGAACGTATGCGACGGTGAACGCCACGAAGTCTCTCTTCTCTGAGCCTAGTTCTTTCAATTGTATATCCATGACAACGGCGCTCCATATAATGCCATTGTATGGCAATACTTGAGCGTTTGTAGATGATAAGAACTAGGTTGACTGTTGCCTATTCCTTCGGGGAGAATAAAATCGGTCCCTTCTTTAGTCATGAAAGGAGATAAGAATGCTATAAGCTGGTAATCTCAAATATAAGAGGGTAAGTCAAAAAGTAAGATTCTCTCACATCTTGGCTCCGCGCCTCACATTCAACAGCTCTCGGATTTGATACCCATCGACCGCCCACTCTAGTCTTGGGTTTTCTGTGGTTTCCCCTGGTCGTAGGTGAATACTGAGGTGATTTCTTATCTACCATGATATACTTTTCCTTATTTCCCTTTCATTCCGTTTCCTTCTTATCTTTCAGTTATGCTTATAGATTATATGTTATGTTTCGATGCCGAAGAGATGGCGCAGGAAGGGTATTCCCCTTGGGCTGCTTGGTTAAACGGGTCGTTCAGCGCCCTCTTTGCACAGCTCCAGTAGTGTGCCGAGTTTTTGAGGTAGAAATGTTAGGGATTTCCGCGCGCCTCTGCGGCCTGCAGCCTCCTGTGTTTGATTCACTTCATTTCTTACTCCTGAGGAGTGGTAGCCGATTTCTCCCTCCATTGTACATCCTATACCACATGATCCGTAACGATGGCAAGCAACTGTTACGTAATAGACTATTAACGTTCGATCCTTTTCTAATTTGCTCTTAGGCTACAAAATTTTAACACATTTTTTAAACAATGACCAGCTTAATCTATGTCCAAACACTCTTCCTATTATCCAACATATGTGCTATTGAGTTTGTCTGACGCCCCGGACTTATTGCATCGAGAAGCTCTGTCGAATGGTCATTGCCCCCTCTTCTTGCGTGTCTTACTTTTCTAATCCATTTTCTTTTGCTTTTCTTAAAAGCTCACCATGTTTGCACTTTTCTTTTGTTGTTTTCTAGCTGTATTTTATTGCTACTGTTCTTTCGTACATTTTTGCCAATTTTTAGTTTCTTTACCCTACACATTGTCGAACTAGATTACCACTCTAGGTAGTCTAGGGGATCCGTAAGCTTTCCACCGTTAGGTAACCAATTTTTGACTCCAACCAGCCGGCATCAGTTCTCCATGTAACGGGCCTGAAAAACAATACATGTATATACAATACAAGTTGACCAATGAATTATGTTTATAATCTATGTGAAATTAATCTGTGGTTGGGATACTACCTCAAAGAAATCGTTTCGCTACGATTGGTATACAACGTAAGCCTAAACCAATTAAATATAATTAGGACTTCTAGAGGAAGTACATCTATGCTTAAATGGAATGACAGCTGCGACATTTTACGTATACCAGAGCTTTCATTAGCGACTGTAGACGAAGGTTGTGTAAGTGCTGCTACTAAACGACATTCAGAAATGGAAAGGCTCACTTTAAAAGTTTTGAGAATGGGCAACAATGAGTAGTGGTAAGCCAAAACAGCTTTCCAAACTTCAGATTGAAGTTCAGATAGCAACATGTGCAAGTGTGGGCGCGCTCCAACAATGTGCATCGTCAGCACCGCTGTGTATGTATACCAGGTGTGGCTACGCCATACACTAGGATGTATCTCAAGCGAGAGCATTTCCGTGCTGTGATTTTCTATGACTTAAAGTCGGTTATGGGGAGAGAGAATGCCTTGAAGGTCTGTACCGTGCATTTAGGGATCCTTGCCCTTTGCAGTCACCTTTTATCGATGGTATGCAGAGTTTAGAAGAGAAAGGGATTCCCTCGAAGTTGAAGATCCAGCAGGACGGCCGACTACAGCAACAATGGATGAATATGTGGCGACAGTAGAGCGCATGTTGTAGGAAGTTCATCATTGCACATACGGTAAGATTCAAGAAGCCCTAAATATTGGATCGGCAGCAGTGAAAACAATCCTGAAGGAAAAACTTGACGTCAGGATCCCACAGTCGCTGGATCCCATACTACGTCACAAATGAACAGAAACAAGCACGTGTTAAATGGTGCCAGGAAATGATTAAAAAATTCAATGGAAGAAGATCCAAAAGTATATTTAACATTGTAACAGGTGACTAAATTTGGTTCTACCAGTATCATCCAGAAACTAAACGATAGTGATCGGTTTGTGTCTTCCCAAGAGAAGATCCCCCAACAAAGGTGAAGCGAACGAGAAGTGTTGGCAAGCAGATGATCCGTTCCTTCTTCTCAGCAAGTGGCCACGTTGTGACGATTTCGCTTGAGGGAAAAAAGACTGTTTCTGTCAGAAGGTACACCTCAAAATGTCTGCCACAAGTGTTCAATGAACTGAGATAAAAGCATCCTAAGACTGGTCTGCGTGGAATTTTGTTGCACCATGACAATGCTTCTGCCCACACTACACAAGAGAGAACCCAAGTTTTGCAGGAGTCTGATATTTGTCCCAATCCTCCCTACAGTCCAAATCTGGTCCCATGCGACATTTTTATGTTTCCCAAAATGAAAGAAAGATTTCAAAGTTAATGATTTGAGTCACCTGAAGTCACAGTAGCTGCTTACGAAGAATGTACTTGCACTCTCTCCAAAGAAGAATGGCGTTCAGCATATGAAAAATGGTTTGAAAGGATGAAGCGGTGTATAGAGTGCAATGGATAATATTTTGAAAAGGTGCAATTAATACTTTATTGCGTCCATTCTCAAAACCTTCTATTGACCCTATGTAGTATAGCATGAAAACATATGGTTTGTAATTTTCGGCCATACTTTTGAAGAGGTCAAGTGTTCTGCTAGTTCAGTGGCTAGAATTATGCTCGAAAAAGAGAGGTGGTCATGCTGGTAGGGGGTGTGGCTAGATTTTGTCAGTACCAACAAAACAGCTACGTATCATTATGGGCCACATTTTATGCACACCAGTATACATAGCAGGTAAAGAAGGTATTGCTGTCCACCCAAAATTAAATATGAATGGTTTACCGGAAATTAATGTTTTGTGGCACCGTAACAAAAAATTCTGATGTGTTACACTCACATGACTTTCTCTACTCTTGTACAAACTATTTTTACAAACGCTTAATCTTCATATGCTTCATGTTAATCTAGATATCGAGATGTTAATCTTATTGCTAATTTTATTGTAAGTGCAAGGCTTTAAGCGATAGTGAAATATTTTAAGAGCAGGTTGCTATGTAGAGTATTCCATTCCCTTTGCATGTCCAGGACATAAACAAATGAATAACGAATTCCCATTTGAGAAAAAAGTATAATTAATGGAAAATTTAAGGGAATAACAAGCAATATTTCGGATATGGTTTACTCAACCCAAAAAAATGCATATGACATAAATTGCGCATTTTAACGCGATATATATTTTTTGTGTAGTAAATTTTTTTCTATCTCTCATGGTTTACCAGTTATGCAAAAGTCGTTCACAAAGAAGAATACTTTTGGAGACATTCTCAGAAAATTCGAAATATACATTTAATTTGTCACAAAAATATCATAAACATATGATAACTTAATTAAAATCGTTAGAGCCATTTTTAAGAAATTAATTTTTTTTGAAAAATGTTCCATGTACCTAAAGGGTAATCTGGAGTGGGGGGATTTTCATAAAACCTTTGTGTCGCATCTCTGGAAGATACTGAACCTAAATACCAAGTTTGGTGTGTATCCGACTGTTCTTTTCTGATTATGCTGTTCACAGACACACACACAGACACTATATGTAGTAGAGAAAGTAAAAGGAAAGTTCGATATATATCAAACTTTGTATTTAGGCGCAATGTCTTACAAAGATGCGGCACGCATGTATTCAAGAAAATCCCCACATATTACCCATTACATGAAGATGTTCGAAATATTGAATATTCTCAAAAATGGATCCAAGATCATCTATCAGGTATATTTATTTGACAAAATGTATGTATTGAATATTCTGGAAAGTCTGATTCATTTGGAAGGAATTTTGTATAATCCTGTATAACTGCTAAACATCGATCGGGATGACTCAGCCGGTTACGGCTGTGGCCAAAATTCGAGAGATCCCGGGATATATCCCCGGCGACCGACACTCCGGCCCATGAGGTTTTCGTGGTTTCCCCGGGTCGGTTCATCTTCTACCACGACTCTCATTGACCTCATTTCCTGTACCCGTCATCTTCCTTGTCATCTGTTGCAGGATTGTAGGACCAGGCGACGGTATTCTGCGGGTTGCGCCTGGGCGGTTTCTTTCCTGGTGTCGCTGCGGTAGCGTTCAGTTAGCTCTCCCCTCAGCATGGGGCTCCGCTGCGGGGTCCCCGTAGGTTAGTGGCTTCTGGGCAAGGACCATGCGGCGTCGGATGTGTTCTATCTGGAAGCTTTAGGACACCGCCCATACCTGCGGCATACAGTCTGGTCGCCCTTCGGGTTCCTCCCATCATCCTTCCCTCCCAGGGGTTTACTCTGGAAGTACAATGGGCCGACTGGTCAGTGTGCGGTGCTCTGCCCCGGTTCCGGGGTCCCTCCGTGACACGTACATTTACCATTATAACTGGTAAACGCTAAGTAATCCACGAAAATATGCTACACAAAAATTTAGATCTTTTTAAAACACACAATTATTTAAAACAAGTTTTTCTAGCATAAGCAATTACGCGACATGCGTTATTAATTGTTAAAATTGTAAATACTCGGTCATTATTTTAAGGTCCTGTCCATATTGAATTGTGCTTGTAACGGTGTTCTGGGATATGCATAGTGTTGCATTGGTGGACTTTGCTGAAAACGGGACCACTGAATACTGCAGCCTGCATGAAAAATTTGGTGAAGTTGCGTCGTGCCATTCGTGACAAACGCCACACACGATTACACAGAAAAAATATGGAATTTTAAAGCCAGCATTAGCAAATGTCCTTTGTATCTCTAATGGAATGTGTAATGCAGCTACTTCTAGAAAGGTTTATCTAGATTAAAAGAATTTGATGTGTTACACTCACGTGACTTTTTCTACTCTTGTACAAACAATTTTTACAAATGCTTATTCCCCATCTACTTCATGCTAATCGAGTTAAACATTTTCATAAACTATCTTATTGCTAATTTTCTTGTAGGTGTAACGCTTTAAGCGATAGACAAATGCTTTAAGAACTGGTTGCTATGTGGAGCATTTCATTCTCTTTCCATGTCCAGGTCATAAAAAACGAATAACGAATTCCCATTTGAGAAAAAGGATAGGTATTGGAAAATTCAAACAAATAAGAAAGAATATCTAGGAAATGGTTCACTCTACAAAAAATATATGTGTCTTTTAACTTAGATGTACATTCTTTATGCAGTAAAATTGTGTCTATCGCTTACGATTTACCAGTTATGTAAAAGCCATTCAGAATGAAGGAGAATTTTATGAACAATCACAGAAAATTCAGATATAATTTACTTGTAATGCAAATATCTTAAATGCATGATATTTTAATAAAATTCTTACAGTCATTTTTGAGACAGTCAAAATTTTCTAAAAATGTTCCATGTAAAGGATAGTCTGGGGTGGTGGGATGTTCTTGAAATCTTCGTGTTACATCTTTGAAAGATACTGACCTAAATATCAGGTGTTTTTAGTTATGTTGTTCGCAGGCACACAGACACACACATGGACATATTTCTAAAAATGCTTTTTTCTGGGTTCAGGAGGTCTCAAAACATGTATTCCCGGTGAAATCTCGGTATTAAAATTTTGGATTGAATGCAATACTTCTACGTAGTAGAGAAAGTAGTCAAGTAGACCAAAAAATAAGCTTTCATACGAACATTTTGTACACCCACTACTAAGCGATAGCTGGTAGAGAAAGCCAGGTGAATGTAAATACATCAGATTTTTTTCTCCCGTATCCTTTGTTCTGTACATTTTAGCATGTAATGTAGGCAATAACACGCTCTAATAAAGGCGATAAAGTTGTTACTTTACTTAGTAATTATTTTGTTAGATTATAGCCAACATTCTAGATAAGTTACGATTCCATGAAACAGCGTTTCACGGAAAATTTTATCAGGAACTGTGAAATGCATAGAACACTGTTATTTGATACGAGCATAAAGGGTTGGTGCTGTCCCTTTGTGGTGTAACTTAATTAAAGACTACTGCCGTGGTGCGTGTTGCAGTGCGGCCCAATTCGACTGCCTTATCAACTTAACACCACATTTTGGGAGCAACCTATAACGCCGCGACGCATGACTCCCCGTTTCGAATAATTAACGATTTATGACCAGGCGTGGTTTAGCTAATTACATAACCATCTGCACTGCTTCATGCGGGCAAATTTCCGAACACCAATTAAAAATTTAACATGCATTAAATTTATACAAATACAATTAATTACTTTCAAGGTTTATTTATGCTAGTATAAAATAGTGTTTTACACTCGCGCGGCCAAGTTTATCAGTCAACTGGCTTGTCAACGTTAAAATGAACTAATTCGTAGAACTGGGAGCCGAGTCCAGTCATGGCACGAAAAATGGAAAGAGGGTGTAATTGATTTTCAAAGTTTGCAGCACTGGAACTTGGCAGACTTCTGCTGGAACAGAACCAAGAGCACAAAGGCTCCCTCCAAGAAATATGTGCTCCATTGTTGTAATCTCAGCACCAGCCGCCCTGGAATGAGATTAGCATGGACATCAACACAATTTAGAGGATGTCACAGAGAGACCGTAATGCCAGGGTGTGGAGTTTGGAGCCAGGTTCCGGCTGTGAAACAAGAATCGCATGGACACAACGTGATTTAGGGATAACCTGTGTATTAGCCTGGAAATCATGAAGCAATGAGAAACCTCTGACGTTTGTCGAAGAAACAAGCATGTTACGTTCACTTTAATTAAATTATACCTCCCTGACACTCTCCCATAGACAATAAGTAAGTACTTCCAGAGAAAAATGAACCTTTAGAAGAATTCCTTTTACTTAGAATAACTTAACACAAGTAGGGAAACTATTATATTCTTTGAATCGAAAAAACAGCATTCCTAGAGAAATATTCGCTTATAGCTGCTTGTCTGCATAACTCGATTTCATTAACTTTAGAGGAAGCGACATGAACATTTTCAAGAAAATCCTCCCACCACAAGCGACCTTTACATGGAATATCTTTCAACATTTTTTATTTTCTCAAAATGGGTCTAATGATTTTGATTGAAGTACCATATACGAGGGCAGACCAGAAAGTCCCAGACCTTTTGGCCTTTCGTGGCGATGAGTAGGGCTAGAGCCGGCATCTTGGTGTCAGAACGTTCCTACATTCAGTGTGCATCCAGCTGTGGTAGCGTGAGGACTGTGCCTTCCTTACTGTGCTCTCTGTGAGTTGTTAAAATGTGCGCTGCAATAGAAAATCCCGCCACTTGTGAAGTGCGGTTGGCTAAAAGGAACAAACCAATTGAAGTTTATCGTCAACTTTGTGATGTTTACGGGCAGGGAATAATGAGTGAAAGCCGAGTCAGGCAATGGTGCATTGATTTTAAAAATGGCCGTACCATTGTTCACGACGAGGATTGCAGTGGTAGCCCTAGCCTTATGACTGATGAACTGTCAATGCAAATCAATGACAAAATTCGTGAAAATCGTCGTTTCACGATTACAGAACTTTCGGAATATTTTCCCCAAATTTCACGGAGTTTGGTGCACCAAATTGATGCTTTGATACTGACGCTGAACTGCATGCCGGTGTAGACCAGTGGTTGAAGTCGCAGGCGGCAGATTTCTGCAGAGAGGGTATTGAAAAACTTCTGCCACGGTATGATAAATGCCTTAATTTGAATGGCGATTATGTAGCAAAATAGTTTAAGAGTGTACCTTTCAAATGTAGAAAATAAACGTTGATATTTGCATTTTGTTAACTGTTTATTTCAAAACGTCTGGGACTTTCTGGATTACCCTCGTATTTGACATTTGCATGACAAATGAAATGAATATATAGAATTTTCTGGGAATAGCTATGACGTCATCTTCATTCTGACGGAATTTTATACCGCGTGAGCCTTCTCATCCTGTGCATTGGTAACTAGGCACCCCTTCATTTCACAAACGATGCGAAATGCAGGTGTGACACCTCATCCACCACCTGATTGTTATACGGCTACGATGGTGCTTCTTGCTATGGGCTCTAGTAGTGCAATGGCTAACATACTAGAAAAACGTTCATGGTGAAAGCTGGAAGTTCAAATCATACCTGCAAATACATGAGTTTTTATTCATTTCTTGCATTTATTTATAATTTTCATAAAGCGTGTTTTAACAAATAAAAATTTGTGTTTTAATAAAATTCACATAATTAAACTAATTAAGTGAAACGACACTTCCATGCCAAAGTATCAGTTCTCGTTAAAATTACTAAACACAAAAAGTACCTTCAAGCGGCAGTGTTTGAACATTGTACCTTTATCACTAAAGGCCAACGCGTACACTGCTGTTCTATGAGTTCAAGTGACTACGCACACAGCGGTGCAAAGCAGTCATTTCGGCCGAAATTGATACGATACGACGCGATGCAGTGGACAGCATTTGCTGCATAGCCTATACAACTGCATAACTTCTCAATCCACAGAATGAGAAGACTCGTCCTGTATAATATTTTATAACTGGTGAACTTTAAGCAAAAGACAAAAGCATACTATACAGAATATGTACATCTCTTTAAAAGATACAATTTATTACTAATATTATTTGCGGCACTTCCGAAATATCCGTATTAATGTTTCGAATTGTTCAATAACACTAGTCTGAATGATATCGGATGACTGAAAGCTAATAAGTGATTCCGAATCACTTTTTTCTGATTTTAGAACTGCTTATAGTTTTTTTTTCTATCACGTACAGATTTTGTTTCACAATTTCACTTCAAAAATATAGAGATATTGCTTCCGCCACTACACATAAAATTAGGCTTGATGATGCAATTCGTAAGGGCTCTACCACACGATGGACCCTGCTTCAAGTACCTTTCCAAGAAATTACCCTTCATTACACAAGACATATTAAAGGCTAGAATTTTTGTTGGTCCTGAAATAAATAAATTGATGAAGGATGAAGATTTTGTGAAGACAATGAATGGGAGAGAAATAGAAGCATGGACCGCCTTCCGATCAGTTACTGAAAACTTCTTAGCCAATAACAAAGATCCTAATTACAAGGCCATTGTTGAAACAATGTTGGAAAATTTCAAGAAGATGTGTTGTAACATAAGTGTAAAGGTGCATTTTCTGCATTCACATATCGACTGCTTTCCAGAAAATCTGGGACATTATAGTGAAGAGCAGGGTGAACGTTTTCACCAAGATATTCAGGAAATGGAGACGAGGTACCAGGGGAGATGGAATGAAGCTATGATGGACGACTACTGTTGGGTGTTGAGGAGGGACAGTCTTCTTCAAGGATCTGCAAGGAAGTCAAAGAAGAGAAAGTTTGAAAAAACTAAATGAAACTCTTTGGCTTCTTATTTTGTTAAAATGTAGCCATGAAATAAATTAGGGGAGTTCTTGAGAGTATTGTTGAAATGTTTCTTGAATAAAAACTTACCTTGTGTGAAATGGTATTTGAATACTTTTCTACGCTTATTAGTAAAATTGTCCAAACATTACTTATTTTGTGAAAAACCTGACGTGATAGAAAAAACCAGAAGTTATTTCTTGAATCAGCATAAAAACTTGATTCAAGAACACCTACTTTTAAGAAATCATCTGACAATGGATACTAGTGTAATTGGTCATTTGTTTAAATCCTGTCAACATCCAGTTATTTCTCGCGGTTGCATGGAAAGAGTATGAATTTTAAAGCCAGCATACAGCGTCTAGTTCTTAAACATTTGACTATCGCTGTTATCTTCGTATCTATAACGAAATGTGTAATGCAGCTATTTATGCAAAGGTTTATTTGGATTAAAATGAAGCAAATGGAAAAATAAGGTTTTATAAGTATCTTTAATGCACTCACTAACAAGCGATACAGGGTAGAGAAGGTCATGTGGGTGTGTCACGTCAAACATTTTTAGGGATATTGTGCAACGAGTCATTTGGTATCCGGGCAACAGTATCATACATGTTCCTTACCGTTATATTGACAAAGCTGTAGGAGAGTTTTAACGCAGATAGGAGCATTTAGTTATGGAATGGTCCTCTTTAACAAGTGGCACATGGGAATACAAAGAAGCTCATTTATGTTGTGGGTCGGTTTAGGAGTTGACCTCTTAGCTAATTTGTGAATCTTCGAAAACCTGCTCTTTAATGTGCTGCACGCTGAGCATATGGAGAGGTTTCTATTGGCCAGCATTGGGTAAAACCTGTGTTGTGATCAGTGTCGTAACGTAAAAATAAACTTGGTTTGGAAATTTTCTCTCAACTTAGTTGCTACTACTGATCGTGACACTTTTAAGTTATACCTAATTAGACTCTTAATAGTGATGGTGTACAGTTTAAAATAAAAGTTTAATTAATAATTAAATATAATAATATCATATGTATTTAGTGAATAAATTATTGTTAATATTAAAACAGATTAATAGTAAATATTTATTAAAATATCTTAAGGAGGAATAAATTCCGAATTTTTTCAAAAACTCGTACGTGTTTCACTCACATTACTTTATCTATCCTCTGTCACTTATTAGTGGGTACACAAATTATTCTTACGAAAGTTTGTTTTTCTATCCACTTCATTTTAATCGAGATAAACCTTCCGGGAAATAACTGCACTATATATTTCGTTATAGATACAAAACCAATAGTGATATTCAAATACTTTAGAACTGGACGCTATATACTGGCCTTAAAAATCCATACTTGTCCATTACATCAAGAGAAACAGCTGAAAATCGACAGACGTTAAAAGAATGGCTAAGTTTTGAACAATTCAAACCATTAATAACAGATATTTCGGAAATAGTTAGTGCAACAATAAAGGTTAATTGAAACGAAGTTTGTATTTTAAAAACTACATTTTTTGTAAAATGCGTTTTCGTATATCGTTTAACGTTTAACAGTTATACGATATAAGATTATGCAAATGTCCTTTCGAATGAAGCGGACTTCACAAACCATTCCCAGAAAATTCAATATATACGGTTATTATGCAAATATCTTTGATATGTTGTATTTTAACAAAATCGTTAAGAGTCATTTTCAGAAAATCGTTAACTTCGAAAAATTTTTAATGTAAAGGGTAGTTTGGAATGGGTGGAATTTTTTGAAAATGTTTGTGTTACACGTTTGGAAGTACTGAACTTAAATACCAATTTTGGTAGTCATCTGACATTTGATTTTGAGATATGCTGTTCACAGCACACACACATACAGATACACGCAGACACGCACACCCAGAACTTGTCTGGTTCATGGGGTCTCAAAGTATGTACTTACGGTGAAATCTGTATTTCGAAATTTGGATGAACTTCGATACATTCTCTACCTATGTACTTGCTCGTGTAGTTAAAGTAAAAATAAAGAATACGTTTTTTATGTAGTCAATTCCAATTTAGGAATTGCTGTTGAATTTATTTTGCATTTTATTATTATAGGCAGAACGCTTACATTTCAAAAATACTTTTAAAGGCGGTATTAGACCTGCCCTTTTGCACTCTGATTTTTGCATCACTTCACAGAAACAGTAATATCTCCTCAAATATGATAAAATATCTCATGTGATATATTCACATGACTTTCTCTTCCCTCTATCTCTATTAGTGGTCATACATACCATTCTTACTAAAGCTTAATTTCCTAACTACTTCGTATAATTCCAAATAAACCTTCGCAAAAATGGCTCCATTACACATTTGAAGAAATGAAAATCTATGGACTTTAAAAGAATTACAAGTATTAAACAATTTCAGCTTTGAATTACGAATATCTCAGAAATGACTTACCGCGGAAAATATTTACGTGTTTTAAGATCTACATTTTTTTGTGTGTGGTACGCTTTCGTCTATCGCTTAACGTTTACAAGTTATACAAGATTATGCGAAATTCCTTCCGAACGAAGACTTCCTAGACTATTCCCAGAAATCTCAAGATAAGCATTTTATTTTTATGTATATGTCTTTCAGATATGGAATTTTAATCAAAATCGTTAACCCATTTTTGTGAAAATAAAAAATTTCAGAAAGTGTTCCATGTAGAGGATAGCTGGGGTTGAGGGATTTTCTTGAAAGTATTCGTGTCACATCCTTGGAAGGCGCTAAACTCAAATACTAAATTTTGTGTTTATCAAACTTTTCGTTGTTGAGTTATTATGCTGTTTGCAGACAGACCACACAGACATGTTTCTAAAAATGCTTTTTTGAATTGAGGGGACGCTCAAAACATGTTTCCGGTGAAATCTTGGCATCGAAGTTTAGGGTGGAATGCAATACTTTGCCTAATTACTATCACAGTAGGGAAATTGAAACAAACCAAAATAAAAACACTTCAAATGCTTTGTGCTGTTTGGTTATATTTTAAATAGTAATTGTTACTAAATGTTATTATAAACGCTGTGTAATTAAGAAAAATTTGTATATTCCGCAATAAGGTACATTATATAAAAGCAAATCAATGAAGTTAGAAGACAGCTATACCCTGCAAGAATTTCAGTCCGATATCTTAAATATTATCTGAGATAATGGTTCATGAAGTTATTAAATTTAACATTGGCCAGATAGGACTTTTAATCTCTAATTAAATACTCATAAAAATAAGGCAGTGGAAATATAGAATAAATGTAGTTTACTAACAAACAAAGGTAAAATTTAAGCGTTTTTAAAATAAGTGTAATTATGGTTTTTGTAACTTAAGTATAGTTAGCACTGGGTTAAGATTGCATGCCAGAATAATACCAATGGCTATCAGTGATTTGTATAAGAGGTGGATATAGGTAGATGAGTAGAGGGAAAAATTAACTTGGCTACTGACTTCCAGTTTTAGTAGGAGTAAGTAGGGTATATAAGCATACTGCTATCTTATTTTACTTTATGGGGAGGTTGTAAGCTGATTTGGGCCAAAAATGTCGAAGTTGATTTTCTGTCATAAATTCTATAAAAATCTATTGTCGTTTTACGTGTAACACATCCAAAACGGGCATAAATGGGCACTTTCACAAAGAAAGTGGAAAGTGTAAAGCAAATTTTTCAGGGGTTAGTGGTAGCATGGAGTGTGAAGGAGTAGCGAAATCTTTGAGCGTTCTCTAAGTATGGTGTAAGGTACACACAATATTTAGGGGATGGGGATAGTAAAGCATAAAAAACTGTGGTAGAAAGGAAACCATATGGGGATGTGCAAATTCAAAAACTGCAATGTGTGGGGCACGTGCAAAAGCGTATGGGAACAAGACTTAGAAAACTGAAAAAGGATCTCAGGGGTCAAAAGCTAGGTGATGATAAAAGTGTTACTGAGAAGGTAAGACTAACTGAGAAGAAAATAGACAACTTACAGCACTATTATGGCATGGCTATTAGGAGAAATGCAAATAAACTGGAGATGAGGCGTGATGTTTGGGCGACATTCTTTCATAAACTGAAAAGCCACAGCATGCACTATATCCACAAGGCAAGGAGTAATAGCTAAGGAGAAGGGTATGAACACAAACATTCACTGCCTTATTATGTAGGTGAAGCAATAAAACCCACATTTAGAAGCCTAGCTGCCCCAGAACCTTCAAGTAAAGGTTTGCATGGCAAAACTCAAAATCCAAACAAGTCCTTCAATAATATAGTGTGAACCAGAGTTCCTAAAACTGTCTAAGTATGGTATAATACTTTACAAATAGGTGCTTTTGATGCTGCGTTTGCATTTAATGAGGGAAACTCGGATCGCGTGAAAGTGCTGCAAGCAATGGGAATAGATCCTGGATGGAATGCGACGAAAATTATTCAAGACATTGAATGTGAGAATAGAAAATGCCAAAGTGAAGCAAGAAACTAAATTCAAGGAGGCTAGGTTGTTGCAGAGGAACGCCAAGAGGTCAAGAGAGGATGAGAACAATGACTCTGAACCAGAATATGGTTCTGGATTGTACTGTAGGTGCTGATAGACCACGAGAAGAAGGCAAGAGAGAGGAATGTGTAACATCAACACTTTCCTGCGTCCGTATCATATTTATGTTCGCCGTGTGGATACGATAAGCATGTTAGGAGGTTATAAACTACTATACAGTGTTGTCAAGTACTCACCCATGGCTAGAAGTCCAGCAGCGGTCGTGCAAGATCCAAGCCTGAGAAGTCCTCATTTTCGCTGCTGTCGCTGCCGCTCTCCGAATCTTCATCGCTAGACTCCAGGCCTCCAACTGATAAATTAAAATTGTCTATTGCGCCGTCCACCAACCCATCCTTTTGCCTGAACTCATCCTCGAGATTTTAATGAGCCTGATATAGCCCACTCAATCAGCTGATGTAATAGAGTTCACTGCACTTTCACACACTTGCTGTAGATTTCTTAAAGATAGATCTCCAGTTACATTACGCTTTATTGCTGTCCATGCCAGTTCTATAGCGTTCAGCTCGCACATATAAGGAGATAACCTAAGAACTGTATGCCCATGCCTTTCGATTACTTTGTCGATATGGTATACTTTTTCTTTTGGCTTATGCATTTGAATTAAATCAAACAAGTCGCCCTTCCGCATTGCAGCAGAACATGGAATATTGTTGTTCTCCAACCACAGTATCATTTCCTGCTTTACAGCGTACTTTGATGGAGGCTTATTTGCTTGTACGTTGTGGTATGGAGCATTATCAAGCACGATAACGCTGTTGGATGGTATATTAGGTAAACGTTTCTCCTCCAACCATTTCTGGAAATTTGCTCCATTCATTTGACCATGATAATCCCCGCAAGCAAGTCCAGCTTTGAATATCAGAGAGGCTCCGGGTATGAAACCTTCATTGCTGCCTGCATTTACAAGAATCAGGCGGTTCGAAGAGCTGGTGTTTGTTGTTATGCCATAGACATCATCACTCTGCCAGCATTTTCCAAACGTCAAGTTATTGTCTACCCAGGACTCAGCAATGTAAATTATATTTCTCTCAGCATTTCTATATCCATTTATAGTTCTTAGATATCTAGTTCTCTAGTTAACTACGTCTGGACGTTCAATAAGTAATTTTCTCTTGTTTCCAGATCGTTTCCTTTTGTAGCCCATACTGCGCAACAGCTTCAGTAGAGTTTCTCTTCCCCCAAGGAAAATGTACAGTTTCTCTAATTTCTACAAGTAATTTGGGAACAGTAGACACTGTTCTTCTAACCAAATAAAAATCTGGAATTAAGTTTTTAATTACTGTTCTATCAAAGTCATCACAATGAAATTTAAATTCCTCGGCACACGGTCTCTTTTTTCCCGGAGTATGCAATAGTTTTTCACCAGCTGTAACACCTTCTCTCCTTATTCTTGATACAGTGCGTTCCGATATCCTAAAATAATTTGCCACGCGTGAATTACGTTGTGAAATTACACATGTCAATTGTTCTGATTTTGCTTCTTCGTCACATACATCAATCACTTTTCTTATTACTTCCCTTGATTCAATGTGGATAGTTTGTCCCTTCTTTCGAACTCCAGCCATATGTAAATAATAAATAAAGAATAAAAGTAACAAAAATGATATAAGTTGTATTATAGTATATACCGTAACGCGTGTTACAAGCAAGAGCCAATGCGTTAACACCTATTACGGCGGTTGCTGTTCTACTAGTATCAGATCTGGCTGCATGGGTGGTTCATTTGCACACATAAACACATTTCGTAGTAAACGTAGTAAACAATCGACAGTACATGAGCAGATAAACAGTTACAGAACCCCGCTCGCCCATCAGACCCCGCTCGCCTTGTTCTCGTTGTCCAACAGTAGCATATCACTTTTTTGTTATTTTCCGCTAAGTTGGTTTTTAAGACACATTGATCCCTATTTCTCTTGGCCTAGAATAATGAAACTTCTACCAGTTGTTTACTCATTATTTAGTAATTTACTGACGTTTTTGTAACTCTGTAAGAGCAAAGTGAGAGTTTTAATGGTCTTTTTTCAATTTAAAATGTACAAAAAATTAGCAATGTAGAAACAAAATATTAAAAAATACTTATTAAGGAATAAAGTTGCAATAAAAACGTCAGTAAACGTAAGAAGAGTCAAGCTGTTGATGTGCAAAGTTTCATTCCTCTAAATTTGGTGGTTCCCAAGAAAATGGGATTTAAATTAGGTAAAATTAGCATTGCGAGGATAGGCCTTACATTCATTCATTATCTGTTTACCCTCCTCTTATGTAGGACTTACAGGCGGGTGCCTGGGGTCAGAGGCCCGTCGAGGAGCAGACACTCATGGATCAGGTAGAACATCCAGGATGGGTGATCAGCACAATGCCTGGTATGGGATGAAGGAAGTAGATGAAACGAAATGTTGGTGAAATGGATGAAAAGAAAGGTGATGATGGAGCAGTTGGTGGAATGAATGGCGGGGGAAACCGGAGAACCAGACGCCGCTTCGTCCACCACAAATCCCACATGCAGGTCCCTGGGATTGAACCCAGGCCGCTTCGGCGAGAGGCGAGCGGTCTAACCACTCGGCCACGGCGCTGCCTAGGATAGGCCTTACAACCTCCACTTAATTATGTCTTTTATATTTTGCTTTATTTTATTTTACTATTTTGTTAGAGTTAGAAATAGATGGAATTGCCAATCAAGGGGAGACTGGCGAAAACTTTCAAAAAAGCTTTTGTGATACATTCCCAAGCCTTTCTGTTAATGTGTATACAAACTATTCTTACTAAACCTTGTTTTTATATCTACTAAGTTTTAACCCAAATAAACCTTTACATACATAGCTACCTTACACATTTCATTAAAGATACAAGGTATATAATAAAATAAAAATGGCTGTAACGATTTTCTTTAAATTCCATATAATGAAGATATTTGCATGATAAATAAAATGCATTTTCTGGGAATAGCTACGAAGTCTTGTTTATTCGGAAGGGATTTTGTATAATCTTCTATAACACATAAGTGTTAAGCCATAAACGAAAACCAACCACACAAAAAATGTAGATCTGTTTAAAACACACTATGTGTTTAAAATACTTTTTATTGTGACATAAACGTTTCTCAGATATCCGTTATTAAATCTTCGAATTATTCATTTCCTGGTTATTCTCTTCAAGTCCACTGAACTTTCAATTGTTTTATCAGGACTGCATGGAAACAGTATGGAATTTAGGGCCAGAATATAGCGTGCAGTTCTTTAACATTTTACTATCGCTGTTCCCTTTGCATTTATAATGAATATGTAATGTGTCTATTTCTGCAAATGTTTATTTGGATTAAAACGTAGTAGATAGTAAAATAAGCTTAATTAGGAAGAATCTGTATACCCACTAACAAACGATAGAGGAAGAAGAAAGCTATGTGAATGTATCGCAGCAGAACGTTTTAGAGTAACCTCCTCGTCATGTATATTTTACGTTTCAACTACTGTGGAACGTTCTTGTCACTTTTGAGTGTTTCTGAGCAGATTCTATGAGGTGTCGAGATGTTTTAGGTGTTAAACAGGCTCTTTTAATTCGCAGGTTCAGGTTGATAATGGACATTTCATAAATTGGAATGGAGTCGAACGTTCTATTGTTTAAAATTAACTCGCTAGAACATAGATATTTAATTGTACTAATACACGGTTTACAATTCAGAAATACAATAACAAATCTATCACAAGCAACACCAGTACACACAAGGATAATTGTGTCTGTGGGCGATATACACATGTCATTCTTTAACGGAGTCGGTCGATAATAGACAAGTCTACCCTGATCAGTAAAAGATTGGCACCAAGCAGAGGATTGGGATAAAGAGAGCATTCGCTGAAGGTGCTAGAAACCGGCTGAGGAAGGAAAGTGAAGGTAGCAGTGCAATCACATATTTAGTCGTTTTGCTTTAGTAGAAGCAGTCAAGGAAATGTCTAACCAAGGGGGGCAGCTTTGTATAAAAGAGCGAAATACATACTTTGATAATTAATAAGTATACATAATTTGTTTATGTACACTCGGTTAAACTAAAAGTGGCCGGTCAGTTTAATTATTTAGGAGTCGCTGCCTCAGTATTACAAGGTTGTATGTAGTAGCATGTAACTATTGAGAAACAAGAGTTTGAAATTTCAGATTATGAGTGTGCAGTGTGCTGATATCACCCGGCCATTATTTTGTTTATATCCTAACAAATATAAAAATATACATTATACATACTATTAACTTCATAGTATTATTATTTTTGAAGAAGTTATTTAATGTTATATTTCTACGTAGAACTTTGTAACACAAACCATAATGTATAATTGAAACAACAAAGTTGTATATAAGTATTCTGCATTAATACTCTGAGATAATACTATAGGATTATAGAGTATAAGTAGGCAAAACAAAGAATTTTTTAATGTCATATATATATTTATTGCATAGAAAGTATTATAACGCTTTTTGCTTTAATTATTATCAAGTGCAATCTATAAAATAACTAAACTTACTCAAGAAATTTGCTGAAAAATAATCAGCTCTGCTTTCAATATTGATTTCACCTAATTATTAATAATAATAATAATAATAATAATAATAATAATAATAATAATAGTAGTTCATATTGTGACGCAAAGACATGGAATCATATTTTAATAATACCAGTTTCAATTTATATAATAGTTTGACACAAAGTGAAGAATAATTAAAAATAAAATCTCAACAAGCTGACTCAAGTAAGCTACTTAAAAATATTGTACATCATTATCATAATACAATCACTTATTTTTAGTAATGTGAAGTGAACATACATAGTACAACAGCTTCCCCATCCTTGTAAATTTTTACAGAACTACAGAATAACACAGCTATTCGTTCAGGAAATAAAAAAGCAGCTTTCAATAGTGTTTGTTTAACTAAATGTGCTAAATTGATAACACAAAATATGCAAATGAAATATAATTAGTATTCCCATTCTTAACTGAATTGCTTTTATTGCTTATATTTTCTCTTGCACTCATTCTCTTTGGCCTCTTCTTAATAACGCTTCAAGGAAACACCTATCAACTTCAGGAATAAACTTTAGCATTGCCTTGAAAGACTTACTCTTGTTTGGTGGTATTCTTGTGAAGATTGTGGCTAGTTTTGGTATTGGTATTTCATCAAATTCTGTGGACTTTCTTGAAATGATTGATAAATATTTCAAATAACGATATTATATTCCTTCTCACTGTGACTCTGTTTCCATTGTAAGCATGTGAGTGACTGAGGGAATTTAAGAGATGTCATTTTTATAAATGGCACACTTTTATAATTGAAAAGGTTTGAGCAAACTTGAAAGTTATAAAAGTCATGGGGTTGCATCTGTAAAATGTTGTATGCTTTCCTTTTACAGGCTGATCTGAGTAGGCGCAACAGGGAAACTAGTGAATAAAGTTCTCTTTTTGAGAAACATCTTTCTAGACAGCTGTGAACAGAATCAATTTCCAGGAGTACAGAATTTCATAGTTATGTTTTGGATGCTTGCTAGCTTGCTTCACACACTTAATAAATATTTATATTATTTTAAGGGATCTACATTTACCATATAATACAACTTTGTCAATTCATGCACACAAACACTTCATTTTTATAGAGTTCTAAGTATACATAGAACTTTGAAAATCTCTGAGAAGAATAAAATCCATATACAACCAATTTAAAACAACTGTTATGTTTATACCTACAAGTGTTGTCACCAATTGATAATATTATGAAGTACAGCTCAAAGCATACAACCGTTTAGCACTATAACTTTAATTTCTGAATTTTCCTGACATAGAACCTTGGATATTGAGCCAGCGAAGTGTCTTCGAGTGATCGCGCGGTTCACAACCGTAAATTTTTGTGCGCCGCTTTGGCAAGCCCTATAACACAAGTCACAAGGCACTGATTTGGGCTATCTCCACACCGTGCTTGATGTGTAAAAGTGGCTAACTCGAGTTTTATTTTCCGTAGTCTATTGTTATTTTTCACTTTTTACCTCGTACAGACTTCCTGGAATGTATTTGTCAGAAAAAGAAACTACTTTCCCTAATAGTGAACTCCATGGGTAACAGAATTAGCAAAGTGGAATTGTAAGATCTTAAGTCATACTGCACTTGAGAACCAGAAATCAGTAAACTATGCTTTTTTACAAATATTTAGTGCACATTGAGGCATCTGTCTGTTTGAAGTCTTGTATATGAATTGTTTTCACGAAATACTATTATTATAATTGTGTTCCCCATTATAACTACTACATGAATATACGCAGTATTATGAACAAACCTGGCTGGTCGAGCACTCAGAGAAGTAGGTACTCGATTCGAGTCTCTCAGATACCGGCCAGTTTAAAATTGACCGAGTGTACAATAAATGCATTAATTGTGTTTGAAAGTGACGCAAGTCCAAAAGCCCAAAACAGTTAAAACAACGTTTGCCTCAGACAACAGAGTAAATATTGTTATCCCGTGTCCTCTGATGCTGCGCAACTGGTTGTGATTATAACCCCAAGCTTTACTCTGTCGCACGTGTAGACTATAAGTCAGACAACTTGCTAACCCTTTAGTGTAATCATCGTATACCCACGCCTGCTGTGGTCAGTTGACAACGGAGCAGTTTGGATCGTTTTATACTCTAGGTAACAGTAGTGCTTTGTCTACGAAGTTACTGTCTCCTTTCGGTGTTAATTATGTCCCATAACACGCATGTAGCTTCCTTGAATGACCTTCTATATATCTTCGGGGTTTCAACTAATAGACCGCATCATCTTCGTAGCCCCCCCCCAACATATTACATGAAACTTGTGTAATCCGAACATGAGGAGTCTAAGAAAACATTGGAAATATTCAAGAATTGAAACTAAAAACAATCTGTGTGTTACATTCACATGACTATCTCTACTCTTGTACAAACTATTTTTACAAACGCTTATTCTCTATATGCTTCATGTTAATCGAGATATCCAGATGTTAATCTTATTGCTAATTTTCTTGTAGATGAAAGGGGAATATGGTAGGCTTTAAGCGACAGTCAAATATTTTAAGAGCTGTTGCATTACCAGGACAAAAAGATGAATAACGAATTCCCGTTTGAGAAAACGTATAAGTATTGGAAAATTTAAGGAAACAACCGGAAATATCTCAAAGATGCTTCACTCATCAACAACAACAAAAAATATATGACATAAATTGTGTATTTTAACGCGATCTGCATTTTTGTGCAGTAAAATTTTGTCTATCCCCTATGGTTTACCAGTTATGCAAAAGTCGTTCACAATGAATAATATTTTTGAGACATACCCAAAAAATTCGAGATATAATTTAATTTGTCATGAAAGTATCTTAAATATATGACATTTTAATCAAAAACTTTGGAGCCATTTTTGATAAAATTGAAAATTTAGAAAAGTGTTCCATGTAAAGGGTAATCTGGAGTGGGGGATTTTCTTGAAAACCTTCGTGTCGCATCTCTGGAAGATATTGAACCTAAATACCAAGTTTGGTGTTGATCGCACTGTCCGTTTCTGTGTTATGCTGTTCACAGACATACACACGGACATGTTTCCAAAAATGCTTTTTTTGGATTCAGGGGACCTCAAAACATATATTTCCGGTGAAATCTCGGTATCGAATTTTTGTGTGGAATACAATACTTCCCCTACTTACTATACGTAGTAGTGAAAGTAAAAAATATCTGATGTGATACATTCACATTACCTTCTCTATCCTCTTAAGAGTATACAAACTTCTATTACCAAATGTTATTTTGCTATCTACTGTATTTCTATACAAATATACCTTTGCAGAAACAGCTACACCACACATTCCGGTATAGATACAAAGAGAACAGCGATAGTCAAACATTTAAGAACTGGACACCATACGCCGGGCTTAAAATTTCGCACTGTTGCCATGCAATCGCGAGAAATAACTGGAAATCGGTGTGACTTAAAACTAATTACATCTCAAAACGACAAAATTGAAAAAATTTAACCATTAATAACGGATACGAGTATGTAAATGCTAGATGCTTCAAAAAAGTTATTTAAAATAAACTGCATATTTTAAACAGATCTATATTTTTGTGTAGTACGTTTTCGTATACCACTTAACGTTTACCAGTTATACAAAATGATACAAAATTCCTTCTCAATGAAGAGGACTTCACACGCTATTCCCACAAAATTCAAGATATATGCTTTATTTGTAATGTAAATATATTTAATATGTGGTATTTTAATCATCCTTAGAGCCAGTTTTTAGAAAACAAAAAGCTTCGAAAAATCTTCCATGTAAAGGGTAGTTTGTATGGAGGAATTTTCTTGAAAATCCTCGTGCCGCATCTTTGGAAGGTACTGAGCCCAAACTATTCGTTTTTGAGTTATACTGTTCGCAGACAGAAGCATGCAAACTCATATAAGAGACACATACAGGGACCTGGTAGAGCTTTGTTTTTACTTTCTCTCCTACGTCTAGTAAATAGGGGAAGTATTGTATTCCACCCAAAAATTCGATACCGGATTTCACCGAAAATATATGTTTTGAGACCAACTGAATCCAAAAAAAGAATTTTTGGAAACATGTCCGTGTGTGTCTGTGTGTGTGTGTGTGTGTGTGTGTGTGTGTCTAGTCAGTCTGTGAACAGCATAACTCAGAAACGAACAGTTGGATAAACACCAAACTTGGTATTTAGGTTATCTTCCAGAAATGCGACACGAATGTCTTCAAGAAAATCCCCGCACCCCAGATTACCCTTTAAATGGAACATTTTTCGAAAGTTCTTATTATATCAAAAATGGCTGTAACAATTTTGATTAAAATATCATATGCTTAAGATATTTTGATGACAAATAAAATGTATATCTTCATTTTTCTGGGAATGTCTCCAAAAGTATCCTTCATTGTGAACCAATTTTTGCATAACTGGTAAACTATAAGAGGTAGACAAAGTTTTACTACACAGAATATGTAGATCGCCTTAAAATACACGTTTATGTCATATACATTTTTTTTGTTGAGTGAACCATTTTCGAGATATTGCTTGTTATTCCCTTAAATTTTTCAATACTTATTTTCTCAAATGGGAATTCGTTATTCATTTTTTGTCTTGTATATGCAAAGAGTATTAATCTGTGGCAAAGAGAATGGTGCTGCACCTAGCAACCAGCTATTAAGAGATATGTATATGCTTAAAGGCTACCGTATTTCTATATTGCCCTTGCAAATATAAAACAAGGGGAACATAGTAGGTCTTAAGCGACAGTCAAATATTTTTAGAACTGGTCGCTATGTGTAAAATGAAATTCTCTTTGCATATCAAAAGATCGTTTCTACAAATGCGTATCTCGATGAATATGAAATAGATGGAGAATTTGTAAAAATAGTTTGTGCAAGAGTAAAGAAAGTAATGTGAGTGTAACACATCAGATTTTTTTTAATGGAGCTATGCTAAGCTATTTTAGCTCGTGTGCCACGTAGCTGGTGAACTTCCTTTGCGTGTGGTCCATTCAAATTATAGTGCATTCTTGCTATACCAGTAACTGTGTTAAATCCAGTTAGCATGTACTGCACTATTATTTTATTTTATGGTTCATGGGGGAACTACTGTTAAGTGTGTGCAGTGAATTCATACTAACACGTTTTTTACTTTCTCTACCAAACCTCTAGTACATAGAGGAGGTATTGGATTTCACCCCAAAAGTTCGATATCGAGATTTAACCGGAACTATATGTTTTGAGTCTCCTGAATCTAAACAGAAGTTTTAGAAAAATCTCTTTGTATGTAGGAACAGCATACTTAAAAATTATTATGTGATACATTCACGTGACCTTCTCTACCCTCAATCGTTTATTAGTGTGTATACAAATTATTGTTACTAAAGCTTATTTTCATGTCTACTACATTCTAATCCAAAATAAGCCTTCGCAGTAATAGCTGATTACACATTTATTTATAGATACAAAGAGAACAAATGTTTAAGAACTGAATGCTATACGCTGGCCTTAAAACTCCATCCTGCTTCCACGCGAGAAACAGGTGAATGTTGATAGGACTTAAGAGAATTACTAAGAAATTAAAAAAATTTAGCCTTTAATAACGGATATCTCAGAAGTGGCTTATACTACAAAAAACTTCTATGAAATAAATTGTGTGTTTTAAAAATGTTTACATTTTTGTTTAGTACGGTCTCTTCTATCGCTTAACGTTTACCAGTGGTACACGATTATACCAATTTCCTTCCAAATAAAGTACTTCACAGGTCACTTCCAGCAAATTCAATATATACATTTTATTTACAATGAAAATATATTTAATATATGATTTTTAATCGAAATTGGTAGAGCCATTATTATAATATCAAATATTTTGCAAAATCCTCCATGTATAATGTAGTCTGGGGTAGGGGAGTTTTCTTTAAAATCTTGTGGTCGCAACTTTGGAACGTACTGAACCTAAATACCATGTTTGGTATTTATCTGTCATTTAGTTTTGGATTTATGGTGTTCACAGGCAGACAGACACACGGCCCTTTTTCTAAGAATTGTTTTTTGAATTCAGGGTACCTCAAAACATGCATTCCTGGTGAAATATTGATATAGAACTTATGGGGAATACAATACTTTACCTACTTCCTTATACATAGTGGAGAAGCTAAAGACAAAATGTTTTCCTTATTTGTTATTTTCCCAAAAGTGTGTGTAAAGGTTTAATTAAAATACCATTTGTTTACGCTGTTTACATAACAACATTTATACATTTTAATTTACTGAAGTAGCCTTGCTACATTTCGAATGTCACTTTATAAGTAAGAACCGTTTTGTAATATGACACGAAATATTTTATTTATGAACATGGCTTTCATGGTAAATTAAATATGAACACTATTTTACTTTTCTACATAGTCGCCATTAATATCCAAACATTTGTTCGATCGTGGCACCAGCTTTTGGATACCGTCATCACTCCGCCAAAGTCCATCTTGCACACATTTTTACTATCTCTACTATGTATAGTAAGTAGGGGAAGTATTGTATTCCACCTAAAAATTCGATATCGAGATTTCACCGGAAATGCATGTTTTGAGAACCCCTGAATCCAAAAAAAGCATTTTTGGAAACATGTCCGTGTGTGTTTGTGTGTGTGTGTGTGTGTGTGTGTGTGTGTGTGTGTGTGTGTGTGTGTGACTTTCTGTGAACAGCATAACTCAGAAAGGAACAGTCGGATAAACAACAAACATGGTATTTAGGTACAACATCTTCCAGAGATGCGACACGAAGGTTTTAAAGAAAATCCCCCCACCCAGATTACCCTTTACATGGAACATTTTTAGAAAATTTTAATTTTCTCAAAAATGCCTCAAAAATGCCTCAAAATATCATGTGTTTAAGATATTTTCATTACAAATTAAATGTATATCTCGAATATTCTGGGAATGTCCCCAAAAGTATTCTTCATTGTGAACGGCTTTTGCATAACTGGTAAACCATAAGAGATAAACAAAATTTTACTACACAGTAAATGTAGATTGCGTTAAAGTACACAATTTGTCATATATTTTTTTTTGTTGAGTGAACCATTTTCGAGATATTGCTTGTTATTCCCTTAAACATTCAAATACTTATACTTTTTCTCAAATGGTAATACGCTATTAATTTTTTTATGTCCTGGACATGCAAAGAGATTGGAATACTGCACATAGCAACCAGCTCTTAAAATATTTGACTATGCGTTAACGCCTACCAATTCCCCTTGCATCTACAAGAAAATTAGCAGAAAGATTAACATCTCAATTAACATGAAGCATATGGAGAATAAGCGTTTGTAAAATCGTTTGTACAAGAGCGGAGAAAGTTATGTCAGTGTAACACATCAGATTTTTTGTTTACAATTACATAAATACTGACCTTCACGCTTGAGGAAATAGTTAATGAAGCTCGTCAATTGTGAAATGTCTGCTTTTAAGAATCTTCTCACCAACTTTTTGTGTCAACTCTTCACTGATGAGAGTAGGCTGTCTAGATCGATCCTTAACATGAACGTTCGTGCTTCCTTCATCGAACTGTCTGCACCACTTACGCACATTTACATCAGCCATCACACCTTCCCCATACATTGCAACAATTCGTCGTAAATTTCAGCAGTGTGTACCTTTCTGCGTTTAAAAACCGAATGACGGAAAGTGCCTCATAATCGACTGGATTATGAATTGAAATGGCGGCCAATAGTGCAGCACAACTAAACAACCAACACAGGCAGGGAGTTGAAACTTACTGACAGAGTAGTGGGGGACCACCGAGAGTGGCTGAACTTGAATCGGCGTTACTTGACACTCTGCGCGAATGCTATGCATAATCGGTTCTTACTTATAAAACAATCCTCGTACTAAACTATAAGAGATGAACCGGCACACAATTTGTTTCTAATAGCTTTTTGTGGCATCAGCCATTTCCATGGTAAGCTTTGATATTGGCTTACTTGTTTAATACTTTTACACTTGTTGAAGTGCTACAACTTTCAATTTTTTCCAGCAATGTTATGTGAAGTGTATGTAATTTCAAGACCAGCATATAGCAACAGCTTTTAAACATGTGATTACCTCTTCGGCTTATGTTATTTCTCTTGCAGCTACAACGAAATGTGTTACGATAGTAATTCTAAAAATGTTTATCTAGGTTAATACGAAATAGATAAACAACGATTTATTTAAGAGTGATTTGTTCAGTGGTTTTCTTTCAAACTAGTACAGCTCTGATTCCCGCCGAAACAGTTATAATTTCCGCGCAACCGCCTTACATTCTAAGACTGAAAGCTACATTACAATGATAATAAGCACATACTTTTTTACGAGAGATCTTAGAAATGTTGTACTTCTCTACCCACATCTTTGGAAACTTCTCAGAAAATTTTCATTTAAGCTCGAGAGTGAATTTTTAGCCTGATGTTTTCTTTTAGTTCTTCCAATATATATCTTTTGTTATGTACACTTTATCTTTCATGTGATCATCACAGTCGGGTAAATTTCTGTAATTGAGCTTAGAGAACTTATTATCTCTGATGAAGCATGGTTCCAGTTACATGGTAAGGTTTCGTCGCAAAATAACTGATACTGAAGCACAGCGAAACCCGATTTTAAACACGAGATTCCCTCGAATGACACGAAAATTTCTGTGTGTGGTGTTCATAAGTGTATACAGAATAATAGAGCAACTATTTTCTGAACAAACAATAAATGCAGAAAGGTATAGAAATGACTTGCAGCATTTTATCAACATCTGACTGACATTACATATCAGTCTGGTTCTTTCCAACAAAGCCTTTAAGTTTAACTAGGACATTTGTGAAGATGCAGTAATTAATGAAGGATTATTGCCTCACAATCACCTGATTTAAATGTATGCGAATTTCATCCATGGGAGAACTTCAAAAAAGTCTGTTCTGATTCAACCTCATGGCTTTCTTTACTCTCTGTCGTTTATTAGTTAGTATATCAACTAATTTCACAAAGGTTATTTTTTTATCCTCTACATTTTTATCTAAATAAACCTTTGCAGAAATAGCTACATTACACATTTCCTTATTGATACAAAAATAACTGCGATAGTCAGATTTTTAAGAACTGAAAGGAATAAGCTGGCCTTAAAATTCCATACAGTTTCCATGCAGACCCGAGAAAGAATCAATGTTGACAGGACTTTAAGAGGATGACCAAGAGGTGAACAATTCGAACAATTTATGGCGGCTATCTCAGAAATGGCTTATGCCACAAAAGGTTATTCCATCTAAATTGTGCGTTTTAAAGAGATCTACATTTTTTGTGTAGTACGTTTTTGTCTAACGCTTAAAGTTTACCAGTTATACAAGATTATACACTATTACTTCCGAATGAAAATAACTTCAAATGCTATTCCCAGAAAATTTAAGATATACGTTTTATTTGTCATGTAAATATTTAATGTATATACTTTAAACAAAATTGTTAGATCCATTTTTTAGGAAATCAAAATTTTCGGAAAATGTTCCATGTAGAGGGTAGTTGGAGTTGATGGATTTTCTTGAAAATATCCATGTCGCATCCTTGCAAGATACTGAACTTAAATACAAATTTTGATGCTCACCCGGCTTTTCGTTTTTTTAATTATGCTGTTCACAAACACATGGACATGTTTCCCAAAATGCTCTTTTTGTATTCGGGGGGCGTGAACACATGTATTTGCTTGAAATCTCGGTATAGAATTTTTGGGCGGAGTGCTGTATTTCCCCTATTTATTATACATAGTAGAGAAAGTAATACATACGAAAAAAGCATACGATATGTGGAATATATTGTAAGTGCTAAAAAAATATATTAGTCGAGGAATCCACCAATTTCACCAATTGAACTCTCTATTGTAAACGAAATTTTATTGAGAATGTCCAAAAATGGATAAAGAGGGACCTTTCCATCGTCTCTTATGATAAGTATGATGTTATTATGAATGTAATTTTAACTAATGTAACTTAACTATGTGAATATCAGGCGGTTTGTTTTGACGGGAGTCCGAGCTACAGCTGCCGAAAAGCGGGCCGCGTGCGACGGCCACACTGTGAAAGAAAAGCACTGTGAAGTCTATGTAAAATAAAGTATAGTAGATAAAGAAATTGTCGAATATTTAACACATCAGGCTTCTTTATTATAAGCTTCCTTTACTTATCTACCGTGGTAGTATTGAAATCTTCTACTCTGAACAAGAAAATACAAGACAAATAAAGATAATTCTTTAAGTTTTGCAGTTACAGCAATGATTAATGTCATTATTTGGGCCTTTAAACCTTCCCCAGGATCTTTAGTGGACTAAATGTAATGTACTAGTGTTCATGGATATTTGCAGAACGAAGTTTATGTTAATTCTGGATTATGCAATTACACTGGTAATTTTGTTCGGTTCGCTTGCAACGGAACGAAGGGATATTATATGCAGATAAGATTCATAGGGAGATTAACTACTGCAAGCTGCAATAAAACAAATAAACCAGCTTCATCTAGGTCATTGTTCAACTCGTTGCTTTGGTAGGAACGTCGTAAATGATCTTAGGTTATAAATCCCTGTCTCGATGCCAAGAAACTGTATGCCTGGATTACATCTCTTTGGGTTCTGGAGGTTTATGCATAATCCGGTAATGCTTAGCCAAGATTTTCCTACAAAGGTATTTTAATCCACTGGCACTTATAGTATAGGTTTCAGCATAAAGCGCTCATAATAGAAATTTATAACTCTCTGTCGATTAAATATTTTATAAACCTCATTGTCATCATCCTTTTTATTTATTTCTCTCTATTTATTATTCGTGGCGTTCAATGCGTAGTCATATCGCGGAGGATATTTGATGGGTGTGTGGCAGACAGTTAGCCCCCTAGGTCTCATTCCTATGCTATACCAACCTAGTTCATTACGTGCCCACAGAGGCCTTAGTGCTAGGCAATCGTACTTCTATTTCTGTGACAGGCAGATGGCAGCTTCGACACGTGTCCACAGAAAACGTAGTGCCAGATATTTGTACCTGTGCTTTTGTAGCGGTCAGATGTGCACAGAACAGTTAGAGCTAAGCAACTGTAACTCTGTTTCTGTGAGTGTCAAATGGCAGCTTCGATATGTGTGCACAGAACATTTAGAGCTAAGCAACTGTAACTCTGTTTCTGTGAGTGTCAAATGGCAGCTTCGATATGTCTGCACAGAAAATTTAGAGCTAGGCAACTGTAACTCTGTTTCTGGAGGGTCAAATGGCAGCTTCGATATGTGTGCACAGAACATTTAGAGCTAAGCAACTGTAACTCTGTTTCTGTGAGTGTCAAATGGCAGCTTCGACATTTGTGCACAGAACATTTAGAGCTAAGCAACTGTAACTCTGTTTATGTGAGTGTCAAATGGCAGCTTCGACATTTGTGCACAGAACATTTAGAGCTAAGCAACTGTACCTTTTTTCTGTGAGGTCAAATGGAAGCTTCGACATGTGTGCACAGAACATTTAGAGCTAAGCAACTGTAACTCTGTTTATGTGAGTGTCAAATGGCAGCTTCGACATTTGTGCACAGATCATTTAGAGCTAAGCAACTGTAACTCTGTTTCTGTGGGGGTCAAATGGCAGCTTCAACAGAGGGCTTATTTCTAGGCAACTGTACCTTTTTTCTGTGAGGGTCAAATGGCAGCTTCGACATGTGTGCACAGAACATTTAGAGCTAAGCAACTGTAACTCTGTTTCTGTGAGGGTCGAATGTCAGCTTCGACATGTGTGCACAGAACATTTAGAGCTAAGCAACTGTAACTCTGTTTCTGTGAGTGTCAAATGGCGGCTTCAACAGATGGCTTATTTCTAGGCAACTGTACCTTTTTTTCTGTGATGGTCAAATGGTAGCTTCGACATGTGTGCACAGAAAATTTAGAGCTAGGCAACTGTAACTCTGTTTCTGTGAGTGTCAAATGGCAGCTTCAACAGAGGCCTTATTTCTAGGCAACTGTACCTTGTTTCTGTGAAGGTCAGATGACAGCTTCAAACATGCCCGAAAGACCCTACTACTAAGTAACTGTGTCTCTGTTTCTGTGACGGTCAGATGGCAGCTTCGACACGGGACCACAGAGGCCTAGTGCTAGAAAACTGTACCACTGTTTCTCTGACGGTCAAATGAGATCTTCGACACGGGACCACAGAAACCTTAGTGCTAGAAAACTGTACCTCTGTTTCTGTAACGGTCAAATGGTAGTTTCGACACTGGTCCACAGATACCTTAGTGCCAGGTAACTGTACCTCTGTTTCTGTGCCGGTCAGATGACAGCTTCGACACGTGTACACAGATACCTTAGGGCTAGACAACTGTACCTCTGTTTCTATGACGGTCAGATGGCAGTTTCGGAACGTGTCCACAGAGACCTTAGTGCTAGACAACATTTGCTCTGTTTCTGCTACGGTTAGAATGCAGCCTTGATACGTATTTATAGGGGTCTTAGTGCTAGGCAACTGTACTTCTGCTTCTGTGACAGTCAGATGGTATCTTCCGCACGTGTGCAAAGAGACCTTAGTATTAGACAACTGTACCTCTGCTACCGTGGCAGCCAAGTGGTAGTTTCGACACGTGTCCACAGATACCTTGGTGCTAGGCAACTGTACCTCTGCTTCTGTGACGGTTAGATGGTAGCTTCGGCACGTGTCTACAGAGACCTTAGTACCAGGCAACTGTACCTCTGATTCTGTGACGGTCCGATGGTAGCTTCTGCACCTGTCCACAGAGACCTTAGTACTAGGCAACTGTACCTCTGTTTCTGTGACAGTCAGGTGGCAACTTCTTACCATATCCACAGGAACTTAGTGCTAGGCGACTGCTTTTGTGCTTCTGTGACGGTCAGATGGCAACTTCGACACATGTCCAGAGAGACCTAGTGCTAGGCAATTGTTTCTTTGCTTCTTTGTCGGTCAGATGGCAACTTCGACACATGTCCACAGAGAATTAGTCCTAGGCAACTGTACCTCTGCTTCTGTAACGGTCAGATGGCAGCTTCGACAGTCAGACGAAGGATCTACCAGGGGCAAGGAACTAGCACTTAAGAACCTTAGCCCCCCTCCTAGCTACCGGGTTCATGGCGTCATCCGAGTGGCTATTCACAACCAAGGGTTATGAGGCTAATACCTAACAATTTAAAAAGGCCCTCTTGCTTTCGCGAGGATGGAAGTGGATACGCCGACACATGTCTACAGTCCACAGAGAAATTAGTGCCAAGTAACTGTGTATCTGATTCTACACGTGCCGGGAACATGATATTCGGCTGCGCCCAGCCTACCTGTTTTAATCATCTACGAATAGTTGGCAGAGCATTTGCTATTGCCATCTATTTTCACATTTACTATTGTTTTAAAACAAGGTGGAACATTGGGACAGGGTATTAAATATTCAAACCGACATTAACTTTGGCGACTGGGGGAAAACACGAAAAAAAAAGCAGTAAGACTGGTTGGTCAACGGATTTGCACCCGTACCTTCCGAATGTGGACCACAGGTGTTATCCCCTGAGCCATTCTGCTCGGTGTTACCAAAACTAGTTGCAAAAATAGCTTTGCAAGGAGCGGAGAACATAATGTTGGAATAATACCAAAGAAGTCGAGGAATCTATACCTTATTGCATGCAACAGATTTATTCAATGCATGGTAAGAAATTTTATGTGTTACATTCACATTGCCTTCTCTACTAATTATTGTTTATTACTTTCTTACTACGTATATTAAGTAGGGGAAGTATTGTATTCCACACAAAAATTCCATGTCCCCTGAACTAAAAAAAAACGAACATTTTAGAAATAGCTCTGTGTGTGCATCCGTGTGTGGTGTGTGTGTTTATATGTGAATGCGTGTGACTGTGAATAACATAACACAAAATGAAAATTCGAACAAATACCAAACTTGGCATTTAAGTTCAGCACCTTCCAAAGATGCAACACGAAACATTTCAACAAAATACACCCACTTAACTACCCTTTACATGGAACGTTTTTCCAATTTTTTATATTCTCGAAAATGTCTCAAACTATTTATATTAAAATGCCATAGATTAAAGATATTTACATGTCAAAAGACCGTATATCCTGTATTTTCTGGGAATAGCCTATGAAGTCCTGTTCATTCGGAAGGAATTTTGCACATTCTTGTATAACTGGTAAACATTCAGCGATAAACGAAAACGTACTGCACAAAAAATGTGGATCTCTTTAATACGCACACTTCAGTTCAAATAATGTTTTTATGGCGTCTTCCATTTCCGAGATATCCGTTATTAATGATTCGGATTGTTCATTATATGGTCATTATATTAAGTCCTGTCAACATTCAGTTGTTTCTGTTATTGCATGCAAACACCATTGTTTTTCCTACGGCCTTCATTTCGCATTCTGCGAAGAAAATATATATAAGTTTTCAGACAGTATTCGAATTTACAAAATATCAGTAATATAATATTATATTGTTTCCTGAAATTAAGATAAATCAGGTTTAGAATGAGATCAGCTCTCGTCTGCAGCGAGATGGCAGATGTTTTGATATTTTGTTGATACGCTAGCAGTCACTTTCAATGAAATTGTTTTCAATATGTTGGCCTTACACCAGACAATGAAGCGATTACATGCTATATCACATTGCTTTCCAGATTTTTTAGGGAAGTATTTCTAGTGTTAGTCCTGCGCCTTGGCGCAATGGGCTGGAGCGTGCTGCACTGGTTCCCTGCCACGGAATGTGCCCGGGTTCGATACCACCCATGGTGGTGCGGATTTTACGTCCCGGGTATAGGACCGGGGCCCACTCAGCATCGTGAGGAAAGTAAGGAGTTGCGATAGGCAGCGGTCCTGGTCTTACGAGCCAACTTTCCGGATGGGTAATGCGTAATGCTGGCCACATCACCTCCCCGTATCGATTGGATGACCATCCACTTCTGCCGTTCGCACGTGGGCGTGAGGTTGGCAGGCGGGTTGCCAGGCCCAGGTCCTTCGCGGGCTATAGCACTATAGGATTTCTTTTCTTTTTATCTTTTTTTAGTTCTAGTGTTATTCTTTATGCTGCTTCTGTAATTTTACCTGCGACTTTCATTTCAGTTTCTTCTGAATGAATAGTTGCCGCCATTTAATCTTTATGTAGGTTATAATAGATGAATGAATAACGTTTTAGATCAAGGAAAGCAAATATTGGCAATATAAGGTACGCGTATAGGTTAACTCCACAACGAATTGTGAAAAATTAAAGCATAACGATTGTATTGTAAACAGAAAATGTCAGCACCATGAGAAATTGATCATGTAAAGATACATTATGACAAATAAAGCCTAATCAAACTAACTCGAATTATAAAACATGTGAAATACAAGAGTGATTACTATGCAATTGGATTTGGTTCGATGTAGTGGTGTAAATATTTTATCGCACTAGTGCGATAATACAAAGTTTTCAGTTTGTGTGCGCTTTTAGGCCATGCTGTCTAAAAATAACTATTTTGACGCAAGCGCACATTCTGCGCTCCTGTTGGGTGGATAATTGCAATAAATTTAGCCGAGAAGTGGAGATGTAATAATTATTGTCGAGTAGTAAGAAAAAACGTTAATGCATTCCATGACGAAATTAGCATAGAGAGAGAGGGGCGAGAGAAGGAGGGAGAGAGAGAATGCTGATGATCGTATTTCCAGAACAGCAACAGCCACTTTAGAGTTTCTTACTGCAACACAACCTGTGGTCCGCACAATGACTGCATTTACTGGGAATCGATATCCAGTTCCATTCGTATTCTGACGGCCGTTCTCTGAGAGAAAAGCTTTCTCCATTAACATGCTATATCCCTTCAGCACGCTACACATACAAGATACTGCGCTACCACAATCTCCCTAGTAAAGGTTCTAAATCCGGGAAACGTAGAAGTGAACAGGTTTTCCATTACGCTTCACAATAGAGATTATTGCGCTTTAGTTACTACTGTACACTCAAAACAATATCTGATGTATTAAATCGACACGACTTTGTCTACTATTGTACAAACTATTTTTACAAACGCTTATTCTCCATCTAGTTCATGTTAATCGAGATAAGCATTCGCAGAAACTTATTGCTAATTTTCTTGTAGGTGCAAGGGTAATATGGTAGTATTTAAGCGATAGTCAGATCATTTAAGAGCTGGTTGCTATGTAGAGCATTCCACTCTCTTTACATGTTCAGGACATAAAAAAAGAATAACGAATTCCCATTTGATAAAAAGTATTAAGTTTTGAAAAATTCAAACAAATATGTTTTAATGAGATTTAAAGTTTTTGTTTAGTAAACCTTTGTGTATCTTTTACAGCTGTGCAAAAGCCATTCAGAATTAAGAGGACTTTTTGGGACATTCTAGGGAATTCAAGATATACATTTTATTTATCATGAAACTATTTTAAATATATGATATATTAATCAAAATAGTTAGTGCCATTTTTGAGAAAATAAAACTTTTGAAAATGTTTCATATAAATGGTAGTTTGGAGTGGGAGGATTTTCTTGAAAGTTTTCGCTCTTGAATTATGCTGTTATGAGACACACCGACCATTTTCTAAAAATTCCTTTTTTAATCAGGCTGTCTCAAACACATTTCCGTTGAAATCTAGATATAGAATTTTTCAGTATAATGCAATACTTTCCCTACTTACTATACGTAGTAGAGAAATGAATAAAGTAAATCGTGCGATATATTTATTCACTTAAGTGAAAACGAATGGCTACAATTGGAACCTCAATATATTTCAATAATGCTAAACAAGAAATGCGCAATTATTCCTCACTCTACCACGTACCCAGTAGGTAATGGAGGCATTGCATTACACTCAACAATTTTATATCAAAATTTCACCGAAAATAATCTATTGAAGCCCCTGAATTCCATACAAGCACTTTTATAACAAGGTCCGTTTATGTGTGTGTGTGTGTGTGTGTGTGTGTGTGTATGACTGAACATAAAAACGAAAAGTCGGTTAAAAATCAAACTTGGTATTTAAGTACAGTGCTTTCCAAGGATGTTATACGAATATTTTCCAAAACATACCCTACCCGAACTACCCTTACATGGAACACCTTTCGGAATTTTTGAGTTCCTAAGAAAATAGCCCAAAGGATTTTAATTACATACCATAAGTATTAAGTATATTTACATAACAAACAAGATGTATACCTTGAATTTTCTGGAATAGTCTGTGTTTCTCTTCATTCGAAAGAAGCTCTTATTGTAGCAAAACTAAGAAAACCGGATGGTGGAGAGTCAAGGAACACTATATAAAGTTTCCAAGCGAATTGTGCGACTTTGGAAGCGAAGCCTACCACATGTTAAAGTTATCCATCCATAGAAAAACCATCCCAAAACATTAAAGGATTTTGACTACAGGAACTCAAAGAAAATAGTTTGTACTTTTAAAGGAGAGACATATTTCAAAACATTAGCTATATATATATATATATATATATATATATATAAATACCTCTCCAAGATGCAGTGACACACTTTAAGAAGAAAATACACAAAGAATGGCTGGCCAGCTGGATGAAGAATTCTACAAGTAAAGTTCATGATGTACGTGGAACTTTAACTCAAGAATATCCAATAAGACAGCTACAGCGGCGAAACCAAATTGTAATATCCTGACTGCGAATTGGCATACTAAACTGACACACACTTATTTCTTAAATATAAGCTCTCCAACAATTTGTGAAACATGTATAACAGTACTAAAAGTAGTACATATTACACTAGCATGTCCAAAATTTGAAAATCAACGTAGTCAGGTTGGTATGGAGCACTAAATAATGCAACTTTCTTTCAGAAAGTAATTATTTTTATTAAATTAATTAATAATTATTAATACATTTAACCAAATTGTAACGTGTGTTAGTATTATACTGTAATCCAATAATGTAAACAACTGTACATGAAAGGTCGTGATAAAACCTAGAAAGGTTAAAACGACCCTAAATAAAACCTTTTTTTTTTAAAAAAAAGCCTTAGTAAGTTTATTATAAATGAAGATTATGAAATGTATGATTTACGTCTGAAGTCGGTAAAGACTGCTTTACCCCAAGCCCATGTTGACCCACTGACACACTGCACTCTATAGATGAAGAATGCTGTATGCACTTCAATATCTATGTGATAATCCGTCCAGGATCCCTACGCTTACCGTGCCAACATATAAATACTATTCCAGGTATACCAAAATAATCTCCAAAGGCATGCTAAATGCGCCAGTATATTTTTTTATAGCTGGAAAACGTTAAGCGATAGACGAAAATGTACTAAACAAAAAATTTAGACCCTTTAAAAATCTTTAACAACACATTGGATATCAAATAACGTTTGTTGTGGAAGAAGTCATTTCAGAGATACTTATCCTTTATTATTGGTAAGATTTCTTCAATACATTGTCAATAAATTCTGTCGATTTTCAGTTCTTTCCCGCGATTGCAGGAAATAGTGTGGAATTTTAGTGCCAGCATATAGCGTCCAGTTGTTAAACATTTGACTGTCGCTGTTCTCTTTGTATATATAACGAAATGTGTAATGTAGCTATTTTTGCAAAGGTTAATTCCGATTAAAATGAAATATTTATAAGGATAAACTTTCGTAAGAATAATTTGTGGAAGCACTAATACATTACAGAGAATAGGGAAGGTAATGTGAATGTAGCGCATCACACTTTTAGAAAAGTGCTCCGTATCTTTCAAAGAGAAGAAACGTTTCAAGAAATTCCCTCACCGCAAAGTGCCATTAAATTAAAGTGACACATTTGTCATTTTTTTATGAAACTGATGTGCTGCATTATCATGACTTTCCCTACTCAGTCACATTTACTCATTCGTTGCAGGGTACGTAAAGTAGTAGTCACTTTTTTAATCTTTTTCCGCTATGTAATGGCTTTGAAATTCTATTATCCTTGCACGACCACTACGAAGAAGGTTATGATCTGCATTATATTTCCAAGACCAAGGTTAAAAGTAGCCATTGCACATTTCTGCTACCTTTTCGTAACAGTTTGTCACAACTCCATTTAGCATTTATGACACTGAAGTTTAAATATATTAAATTCTCTAAACCACTGTTTCCTCATATGTAACTTTACAGAACTTGCAGTAAGCAATAGAAGTTAACTATGAGGATCACTCTGAAGGGTTTAGTATGGGCTACAATGAGTAGTGGTAAGCCAAAGCAGCTTTTCCTAAATTCAGATTGAAGATCAAATAGCAACATGTTCATGTCTGGGTGGGCTCTAACAAAAGTTGCATGGGGTCTGGATGTAGGGAGGATGGGACAAATATCTGACTCCTGCAGAAATTGGGTTGTTTCTTGTGCAGTGTGGGCCGAGACATTGTCATGGTGCCTTAGGACACTCTTTCCTCAGTTCACTGAACACTTGTGACAGAAACTTTTAATGCACCATCTGGCAGTAATAGTATTTTGTTCCTCAAGTGGAATCGTCACAATGTGGCCACTTGCTGAAAATAAGGAACAGATCATCTTCTTGCCAACATTTCTCGTTTGCTTTACTTTTGTTGGGGGATCTTCTCCTGGGAAGACCCAGACCGATGACTGTCGTTTATTTTCTGGATCATACCGGTAAATCCAGCTTTCGTCACATGTTACAATGTTAAATATATTTTAGGAGCTTCCTACACTGAGTTGTTCAATAATGCCCTGACACCATTGCACACGTGCTTGTTTCTGCTCATTTGTGAGGGTGTGGGGGATTCAGACTGCAGAGTTTCCTGATTCAAGTTCTTCTTTCAGGATTGTTTTCACTTCTGGCGACCCAATATTTAATTTTGATTAAAATACTCATATTAAAGATATTTATATGATAAATAAAACATACATCTTGAATTTTCAGGGGAATATCTATGTTAAGTTCTTTTCTATCATGAGCCATTTCCGAGATGTCGATTATTAATGGTGGAATTCTTCAATTCTCTTAAAGTCCTGTTGGTTTTCAGCTACTACTAACGATGTCATGGAAACAGTATGGAATGTTAAGGCCAGCATATAGCGCCCAGTTCTTAAACATAGGGAAATGTGTAATGTATGAGAATGGGTCAAACAATAACGTAAATCTTTTTTTTATTCGAATTTGACTATAAACATTCAAAATACCCTCATTTTGAGGTTATACTTCTCAAAACACTCAAATAAGGCCTTGTTTGACATCCTTTTCAGTATACCTAAAATAAATATTCAGTTTCTTATCGGTTCGAAGATGGCGCACACGAAGGACTTTTTCACTCGTGGAAACAGGTATAAATCGCAGGGTGCTAGGTCCGGCGAATATGGTAGTTGGGACATGATTCCGATACCTATTTGAATGATTGTCGCTTGTATTGCTATGCGGGATTAGAAAGGTGGAGGATCCATGCATTAGCAGCAAGTTCTGGTCTCGTCTTGGCCATTTTAGCCTTGAATGTTCCTTTAAAAATGTTATTATAGTACTGAGCAGTTACTGTGGTATGCTTAGGAACCACGTGATCATAAATTGCCCCAAAACACAAGGTGCATGACTTTCCCTGCACTTGCTTACATCTTTAGTTTTTTGGCCCTGTGTTGGAAGGATGTTTCCATTGTGCACTTTGTTGTTTGGTTTCCGGATCGTGGTCATGAAACCAGCTCTCATCACATGTGACAACCTTATCCAGAAAGTTGGGTTCTCTCCGAAGCCTTGTGATCCATTGCTGGCAGGTCATGACCCGATGAGACACCTCTTCCTCATGAAGCACTCGTGGAACCCATTTTTCAGCCTCTTTTCTGTAGCCCAAATCATTGCAAATTATGTCTTCAACGGACCTCATACGAGATGTGCAAAACATCTACAATATTCCCTATTATTAATCGTCGATCTTCCCGCAACATGACGTCAATGGTGTTGCCGTTCACCTCAGTTTTTGATGTGGAGGATCGTCCTTGACGTGGAGCATTTTCAAGACTTTTCTTAATCATCTTGACATTTTTATGCCATTTAAAAGCACGTGTTTTAGATAAAGTTTAGCTCTCAATATGCTGTATCATTTGCAGCGTTTCTGTTCCTGATATTTCAGAGGAACACAAAAGCGAATTCACGCTCGTTGTTCTAACTGGAAATCCATGTCGGGTCACTGATAAACGTGCCTACACGATGACTCCCTCAGAGAAACGGAACTGCACATGGACAATGTCACGCATATTCCAGTGTCAGTCAAGGTCAGTCCTCTCCGTTACCATGATTGGTGAAATTTTTCGTGCGCGTGTTTAAACACGAAAAAACTAGTTACCCTTATGTTTTACTCACCTCGTAGCTATTTCCGGAAAGGTTTATCTGGATTAAAATGAACTAAGTAGTAAACTAGCTTTCTTAAGAATAATTTGTATACCTTTAGTAAGCGAGGGAGGGTAGAAAATGTCACATGAGTATAACACATTACATTTTTTAATAAGTTGTACCGCAGTAACTGCCTAAAATATTCACTAGACGCCACTGCAGTTATTTTTCCACGTATACATCGCCTTTAACAGCAATGATCATATTGCCTGTCGTAAACATTGTATTTGTGGCTTTCTTTGGACTTTATACATTAGATCACCCACACACACTCATTCATACTCTGTGGAGTAGAGGGAATAAATCTTGGCTAGAGAAAGATTCCCACTCCCTAGCCGCATATCAAACCCGGAACCCCTCTCATAGCAGGCAGGTGCCCTACCGACTGAGCTACGGGGCCAACCCTAGATACATTGTCAATGGCACCTTTCAGAAATCGCACTTATATTAATTAGGGTCATATTTCTGAATGTTATTTTTGAAGCTTCAACTGTAAAATGCACAGTCACTGAACATAGTGTTTTTTTCTGTTACGCTGGACAAAGCAAACCCTGCCAGGCAAGTTCTGCCACTACATCCATCACAAACTGTGTGAACCCTCTGCAGCCGTATGATAAACAATAACCTCATTATAAGAAAGGCGGCAAATATGTACCCCAAAGGGACCGACTAAAATAAGAGAAAAACAGATTAACGCCAAAGTATTAATTTTGCAGCGTGGCTTTGTGCTTCTTCTATATGGAAAATTTTAAGTGAGTGTTTCTAATAACGAGAATATTGTCAACACAAAAACTTCGAATATTAGCATTACTGTTGGATGAGCATTTGGTATTTTTACTTTGACTACTACTTATTTATAGTAAGTCCAGGGAGTATTGCATTCGGCGTATAAAATCGATATGTAAATTTAATTGGAAATACATTTTAGACATTTCCTGAATACAAAAACAAATTAGAAAACGTCCATCTTAATTCAAAACCCAGAACTTGGTTAAGTAAGACGCTAAGTATTTAGGTTCAACATCTTCGAAGAATGCAACATGAAGATCCCCCCCAAAAATAATACACCCACGAAAAGCTATAATTTACATACCAAAATGTTCGTTATTTTTATTTCCTCATAAATGACACTAGCCCTTTTGGTTCTATCAGCAGAAAAGCAGAATCTTCTGGAAGTTTCCTTACTCCGTCTCCAGAAAAGGTGTCCAGATAATTCTAGAATGCTCTGTGGAGGATTTCATTGAGTATATAGGCGAGGGTTTTCGCGAGAGGAGTCAGTCAGTGAGTGAGTAAGCGAGTTTCTGTAGAGTCATCAAGTGCGGTTCTCTGAGTGATTTGGTGACCACTGCTATGACGTACAGCGAGTGTTTGTCTTGTCTATACAGATTTCGGTTATTGCTTCGGATGCACTTCAGCTTTGGGCTTGTTGTGCTAGCTGTATCGTTTTAAAGCCAATTCATTATACCTTTTCCCTTTACAAAGGAATACAGTCTCATAACAAATATAGCTTCAAATTCTTCTCGTTCTAAAAGCATTCTCCCAAAGGCAATATATCTCTTGTGAGGCAAAGTCTCGTAAGAGCATATAATGTGCTGGCTGTTTCAGTTTCCCTCTTGCTGAAACTGCAATCTAAGTTACCCTGAAATATTCCCAACGTGTTAAGATGCTTTTTCATAGGAGCATGATCTGTGAGAAATGCAAAATTCTTCTCAGCTGAAATGTGTCACACTTTCTTACACGGTTTTCTAATAAGTAGTTTTAAGCCAGGTTTTCTGATATTCGACATTACAACATTTCTTAATAGCCTCTCTTATAAATATTGTTATGTTCTTGGAGCCGGCTCTGGCCCAATAAATTGTGAAACTGCTACTTGTCTGCAAGTTCATCACTCTATGCAACTATGACCCGACACCCAGATGAGTTGAACTTCATTCTGTTCTGCCAAGCTTGTGGGCATGTTTAGGCAGTTTAAAACCAGTCCTGACGTTACCTTATGACTACTTAGTGGCTTAAGTGCAGCTTGGCTATCTGAGAAGATAAGGATCTGTTTACCAGTGTAAGCTCTCCTTATATTTTCATGTACGCACGAGTGCTACTGCGGAGCGAGAGATTATAGAAGTCTTGTGTTCGATTACCCAGCGAGTGAATTCTCAGAAAGAAGAGACTGTCATGAAGAAAATGAAGTGGCGATAAAACTGAACTAAATAGTTCACATTAGTGAAGTGACAGCGTGAACTTAGTGAAGTCCCGGTGAAGCTTGAACCACATCAAAACAGTGACACAGAACTGACAGAAGTGAGAAGCTGAAAAACAGGACAAGATCACAATACTGTAGAAAGTATGGTGTATAGCATAATTAGATAAATAGAAGGAATTAAATTGGATATCACCAATTATATTAGGAAAAGACTGAGGTTTCAATTATGGATGGCTACTAAATATAGTGGACTGAGACTCGTTACTATTAATCACAAATTCTAGGCATTGTTTCTAAAAGCATTGTTTATCGATCCTGTTCCAGTGATTTCTCCCAAACTCCAGATTCACACATTTGCAGGAATACAGAGATATTTCGAGCATTTACTCACAGATATTGGACTGAGTACCAAAGCGATTTGCCATCATTTGCAAGGAAGTAAACTTGTTAATCTGTACATCATTTCCAAATAGCCTAGTATATCATGCCAAGGCCAATAACATATTAAGTGGTAAACGATTTAATTCTTACTGAAGCATAGAGATATTAGGACATTATGAGAACGCCATGCTTTATTACGGAAGGGCCCCAAAAATGCCCCAGGGTACCACAAGCAGTGGCAACGCCCTATTTGATTCTAACGTGAGAGCCCTGGGAGGGAGGGATGAAGGAAGAAGCAATCTGATCAGGTTGACAACGCGCACAAGCACGGACGGGATCCCTAACGTTTCAAGACATACCGAATCCACCGGAGAACCAGCTCACTGACAAGCCCCTAACCCCGGCGGTCCCACACTGGTAGGGCCCACTTGGAAGTGGGTCCAGACTGATCAGTTCCGACCAACGCCGGGGTACAAAACCCTATAGAGCGCACAGTCACCGTCCAGCTGCAACCTACCGAACACGTCAACTAGGCCTACAACCCTGAAACGGATGACAATGAAGGAGGTGATGGGTTCAGGAAATGAGGAACAATAAAGCTATGGTAGAAGAGGGACCAGGACAGCATTCGCATTTTAGGAAAAGCCTCTGAGGTCCACTTTATTTAGAAGAAAAATTTGTACAATGTTCTATAACTGGTAAATCTTAAGCGGCAGATGAAAACGTACTACACTAAAAGGTAGGTATTTTTAAAGCAGACAATATATTTCCAATAAGTTTTCTGTGGCATAAACCATTTCTGATATATCTGTTATTAAAGGTTCGATTGCATGGAAACAGTATGAATTTTAAGGCCAGCACATAGAGTCCAGTTCTTAAATATTTGACTCTTTGTATCTACAACGAAATGTGTAATGTAGCTAACTCTGCAGTTTATTTGGATTAAATTGAAGGAGATATACAAATGATATTAGTAATACTAGTTCGTAGACACAGTAATAAACGATAGAAGCTAAAGAAAGTCATGTGAATTTATTACATTGGATTTTTTTAATGTTCCCCTGTTTTACCAAGTTTATTATCAACGTGTTTTAACTAATTTACTGTTTACCACTTTTTATCATAAGTACCTATTGTTACATATACGGACACAAACACCTATGCTAATGCGGGACTCGAACCCACGGTTCTCTGCTTGGCGTAGCGTCGAAACCAAGGGCTCCAGCGACCATGGTCACGAGGGCCGCCTCAACTGATATATAGGGCTGACATATGGACGTGGATATCTACGAAAATTCGAAATATACTCCATAGCGTCTATCCAAATGATATTGGCAGAATGGACCTCTTTCTCGACATTCCTGTTACTGGGAGACGACCTGTAGTGACCTATTCCAGTGGCAGGCAGATGCCTTGTTCTGTGACGTCATACTCGCTAACAAAATTGCTCACTGTCCGGCGATATCTGTGTAGTGAGCAGAGAATGGTGGGGAGGTCTGAAAAGCTTCAGCTGAACAGTGGCGGCAGTGCCTGAGCTTTGACCGACTAAGGGTTATTCTTATGAGATACTATAATTTTAGTAGAAATTATTTTAACTGACTACGAATTTCAGTCAATCACAGTAGGAATAACAATAAAACAGTATGAAAAACACCCACAGTAAAGCAAAGTAAAAAATTATTTACTTTAATATACAGGGTGATTTATGAAGAACAGACACATTTCTTCCTTTAATTATTTTGTTTGAAATTTACTCAATGTCCCGATTTTAGCACTAAATTAAGCAGAATCTTCTGGAGTTTCGATTGTCTGTCACTGGATGCGCAGATGTTCATGTTTTATTCGTAATTGTTAGCTTTATTTTCAGCAACTATTTTTGGGGATTTTGTTCTAGTCAACGTGAAAATGAAGTACACAGTAAAAGAACGACTCTTCCTTGTAAAGCAATACTGGATTACGAATTCAATTACAGCTACTCAAAGGGCATATCAGAGAGAATTTGGTATTCGGAATCCTCTACAAAGAAACACACTACTGGGACTGGTAAACAAATTGGAAACAACTGGATATCTGGTGAGTGAAAAAGGCAAAACTTGTTCATCTATGCTTCCCACATTTGTTGTTGACGTAAGAGCACTACTGGATCAGTCACCCAAAAAATCATTAAGACGTTTGTCGCAGGAGACAGGGTACAGCTACTCAATGTGCCAGAGAGCTGTGAAAATTGCAGGCCTAAAGCCGTATATATTACGGTTGTCCATCAGTTACAGGAACCAGATAAGGATAGACGACTGAATTAATGTCGTTGGTTTCAGTCATTCATTTTGCAAAATCCTGCCATATTTTCCGTCACATGGTTCCCAGATGAAGCATGGTAGTAGGATATATAGGAGAGAGCTGGGCCACTTTTTTGCGTTTATATGGGAAAGGATAGGGAAAACGAGGCTGGATGGGGTGGTTCAAGGAGGAAAATGCGTTTATATGGGAGAGATAGGGAATACGACGACCGATACTATGCTAAAGAGGGTTGAAGGAGGGAAATACGTTTATATGGAAGAAATAGTAGAGAGGTGTTAGGCTAGGAGGGTTTAAGTATGCGTTTATAAGGAGAGACGAGAAAACGGAGAGAGATCCTATGTTAGGATACACAGGTGTTAAAGTTAGGTTAGATAGGAAACCAAAGAGATACTCAGCTAGACAGGGGACAGGAGAGGAATGCGCTTTATGAGAGGTAGAGGATACGGGGAGTGGTGTTAGGCTAGACAGAGGTTGAGAGTAGAGTATGCGTTTATATGTTTGAGAAGTATAGGAACAGGAAGAGGGTGCTAGGCTAGACAGAGGTTGAGGAGTAGAGTATAGGTTATATGAGAGTTATAGGAAAACGAGGGGAGGTGTTAGGCTAGACAGAGGCTGAGTAATGTATGGTTTATATGAGCGGTATAGGAAAACGATGAGAGGTGTTAGACTAGACAGGGCTTGAAACGTAGTGCATGGTTTATATGAGAGATATAGGAAAACGAGGAAAGGTGTTAGGCTAGACAGAAGTCGAGGAGTAGAGTATGGTTTATATCAGAAGTATAGGAAAACGAGGAGAGGTATTAGGGTAGGAGAATTGAGTTTGTGTTTATAAGGAGAGACGAGAAAACGGAGAGAGATCCTATGCTAGGATAGACAGGTGTTAAAGTTAGGTTAGATAGGAAACCAAGGAGTGATACTCAGCTAGAGGGGGGGGGGTAGGAGGGAATGAGCTTTTGAGAGGTAGGGGATACGGGGAGTGGTGTTAGGCTAGACAGGGCTTGAAACGTAGGGCATGGTTTATATGTATGAGAAGTATAGGAACAGGAAGAGGGGTGCTAGGCTAGACAGAGGTTGAGGAGTAGAGTATAGTTTATATGAGAGGTATAGGAAAACGAGGAGAGGAGTTAGACTAAACAGAGGTCGAGGAGCAGAGTATGGTTTATGTGAGAGTCATAGGTAAACGAGAGAGGCGTTAGGCTAGACAGAGCTAGAGGAGTAGAGAATGGTTTATATGAGAGGTATAGGAACAGGAGGAGAGGTGTTAGGCTAGACAGGTAGTGTAGCAGTAGGAATATGGACTTATATACAGGAGAGATAGGGAATAGGAGGTGCTAGACTTGAAAGCGACTTTAGTCGTGAACTTAGTGGAAAACTGTTTCATGTCAATGTTCTAGACATGCCCATCACGTAACCTATTCAGGGAAAAGGTGACTCGTTCAGGGGGAAAAGGTGACTGCTCAGGGAAAAAGGAGGCCCACAAAGGGAAAAAGTTGACTAGCAAAGGGAAAAACGTGACCAGTAAAGGGAAAAATGTCACCAGCAAAGGGGAAAATGTGACCAGCAAAGGGAAAAAGGTGAGCCATAAAGGGAAAAAGATGACCTGCAACGGGAAAAGCTAACCCACTAACACTAACAGGTAAGTAATTCAGGTAGTATTGCAAGAGGCTGACTGGATCATAGCAGTGTATGATTTCACAGGTAATTCAGCTAGTATCGTATGTATTTAGGCTAATTCGTCTAATAACACAGGATAGATTCCAGATGCTAACTGCATCATGGCTCTGCATGATTTCACAGATAATTCAGCTAGTATCGTAGGTATTTAGGCTAATTCAGCTAGTATCACAAGAGGATAGATTCTAGGGTTGGGTATAGCATAGTTTCATATTTCACAGGTAATTCAGGTAGTATCACGGGTGCTCGTGCTAATTTAGAGCAGGAATTCGTATCAGAGCTAGTTAAGGTAATTTCACATGATTCGGGTAGTATCACAGGTATTTAAATCATTTTCACAGCCAATTCAGCTAGTATCTTGAGCATTTAAGCTAATTCAGCTAGTATCACAGGAGGCTAGATTCCAGAGGCTAACTGCATCATAGCTATGCATGATTTCACAGCTAATTCAGCTAGTATCGTAGGTATTTAGGCTAATTCAGCTAGTATCACAGGAGGTTAGATTCCAGGGTTGGGTATAGCATAGTTTCATATTTCACAGGTAATTCAGAGGGTATCGTAGGTATTTAGGATAATTCAAGTAACATAGGTGTTTAGAGTAATTAAGCAAGCATTACAGGAGGGTAGGTTCCAGGGGTTGGTTATAGCCTAGTTTCGTATTTTACAGATAGTTCAGGTAATATCGTAAGTATTTGGGTAATCAGCATAGTTTCACAGATGCTCGTGATAATTTCGATCAGAGATTTGTATCACAGCTATTTAAGGTAAATGCAGGTGATTCAGGTTGTATCAATGGTATTTGTGTCATTTTAACAGGTAATTCAGATAGTGTCTAGGTATTTGGGCGATTCAAGCATCATAGGTGTTTAGAGTAACTCAGCTAGTATCACAGGAGGCTAGATTCAATGATCAGGGTTTCGTATCAGAGCTATTTAATGTAATTTCACTTGATTCGAGTAGTATCAGGTATTTAAGTCATTTTAACGGGCAATTCAACTAGTATCACAGGTACTCATGGTAATATAGAGAGTAATTAAATTATAAAACATTTCTCATCCAACGTTACAACAATTTATATACTTTTTTCTAAATCTTACAAACTTATTATATGTTAAACAGTTATTGTACGATGCGGAGAGGGATAAACTGCATATTGGTTCACAAATTGAAAAGCTTTACGTCAACATACCTTTATTTTAGTTCGTTATAGATGTCTCTCCCCTTTTATCTAGGCTTGAGACTAGCACTAGGATTGCTCCTAATGGCAGGGTTACCACCTTCCCTTCCATCTTCTTCTTTCTTCATCAGGCGTCAGCTATCTGCATATACAGCACACAGATACCTTCTTTTTTAAGATTGTAGACTCACTAGAAAATCTTTATCTTTAACTTACATTCTTTTAAGCACTGTTTGTAATGGCGTAATGTCCATACGCATATGTTGTTATCCCGTCCTCAGCAATAATTCTTTTATCATCAAACGGAGTCAATGCAATTTTATTCACTTGTACTGTAGCAAGGGCATGCTTTCGTGATAGGATCAGATTCATAGGTGTTCTGATGATTTCACTGGTTTTAAGATAGTCTGTATAGCTGTCAAACGAAATGTACTGCTTAATAGCGCTACGTTTTATACCTTTAATCTTTTTTATCATTGACCCTTGAATATCTAAGGCATACATCTTAGGACGTAGTCCAACAAAGCGTAGGATGATTTTGCTATTAGCCTCATCTTTAAATTTTCCCAATACCTTCTTGTTCTGAGTAGAGTAACATATATGGTTGGCAGGGTAATCAGCTGTATCGAGATGCTCAAGAAAACGTAGCTTGTCCTGGTACACATCTTCAGTTGTTACACGATGAATGAACGAATCAGTGTCCATATACATAAGCTTCAGGTTTTCAGCTCCATAATAAGGCAACAAAACGTCGTAATGATAGTTATACATTAATGTCTTGGAGATGTCCAACACACTCATACCAATGTATATAGGCTTGTTGAATACAATCTGACGAGAGGCCATATGTACAGCAGCTAGATTATCAGCATATATCGTCCTGTCGATAAACGTAGGCTTGGCGATCAGCTTCTCTAGAGTTTTTTCATTGGTCACCAGTCGTATATCCATACGGTTACGCAGGTTCTCCATAGTTTTTCCAAACATAGCGTTGTTAAAGAGCTTGTAGAGATCCTTCTCGAAATCATTTGCAGCTTGTTGTCGTAGCCTGTTGTTAAATTCCACATAAGGTTTCAACCACTGAGACTGTCGGAATTGTAGCACACGATGGATTTTTGTTAGTCGTAGTCCATGACTAAGAGCTTGCTTCAAAGCCATGTAATGCACTACATACTTCTTTCGAGGTCCAAGATGAGGTATCAGTTTCTTTGTAGATGATTCCAATGGTTTCATACACTCTGGCAGGAAAGGTAGATCGTTGTGTAGATCGTGAAGTTCAGCAGGATACTCGATGTCGACTTCTAATATGTACCCATGAGGATCATCTTCTCGTAGTGTTTCTAAGTTGATTTCTTCAGGTGACACCCACTGAAATCCACCAAAAGGAAGGGCGTGACACATTGCCCACCCATATTGGTTATTTGCGTCCTCGTATGTGATAAATTGGATTGGTCTCGACGGATCAAACTTATCCATATAAGTGTTATTAGCCTCAGCATACCGATGGGAAACTTGGCATAAACCTCCTCTTATACCCGATTCCACCATGAGTAGTTGATCATAATCTTGTAACAGCTCAAGCTTAATTCCAGTATACAGTAACATGGCATCCCATGTAAGACCTGGAGAGGTAAAATAATGGGCAGGATCAACTTTGTGTGTTTTAAGGGTTTGCTCTCTGAATGTCTCAAAGACATCAGCTAGGAGAAGTACATCCGAAGTTAAGTAGAGATCGCTGTACTCTCCCAGGTTTCTCACATTAAACAGTTCCCATACATTTCTAGCATGATCGTAGTCAGTATCAGAAATTTTTTCTTCATTTAATCTATTGTAGAAGGAGTCCTTAGGAGGCAAGCAGGTCTCGTTCAGAACATCCCATGACGTAACAAAATCATATGGAAATACACCCTTACGGGTCATCAACTTAATTTGTCTTCTCCAAAGTACTTTAGCGTTTCAGGATACGAGGTTAGATTTTTTACCAACTTATCCAAGCTTGTACTGAGGAATCGGAAGCTATCCACAAATCGAAGCTTTATATCTCCTACATACTTGGTGAATGAGATATAGCTTTCTTCAGAGTTAGGAATTACCTCCACACGTTCACTTGTACAACCCAGCTCCTTAACAATGAAATGAGAGTCATATCCGCTAAGGTTATGCATGAGGACTGGTATATATTTAGGTGTTTTACAGGCTAAATTACATTCATTATGAAGACTTCCACGATATTCACCGCTGATGTGATCATGGTCGCGTACTTTATAGTTCTCTTCTGTAAAGGGTTTTCCACACAAGTAGCATGCTGAAGAAGACTCAAAATCCTTTTGCTGTTGATCCGTAAGTTTCAGAGGCTTAGCAGATTTGTATATATTACCAATCATTTCTGCAAGAGATGTAAGGTACAGCATAAACTTCTGAGCAGCATCAGCACCACGATACACATAGGGTTGCTTAGGAAGACCAGTTTCGAGATGTTCAACACTGGATGTAGGCTTCACGTAAACACAGAAGCTCATTGGTGTGTGCTCTTGATAAGGGGCTGTATAGGAAGTTTCAGGATTGGGTATACACGTATGGCATGGCGACTTGAGCCCACAGAGAGATGCCGACATCTGATAAAAGTTCTTTGATCTATGCCGGCAAGCTCCGCCCATTTTATTTCTACTGTTTAATCGCTTATATCTCCTGAATGAAAAGAGATAGAACAATGGGATAAAAACTAATCAATTCTTTGGAATGCGCCGCGTCATTAGGACATTGTTGCAAGTTGACCGGGATGCCTGGGTTCGAATCCTAGGAGTGAATGCAAATTCATCTTCTAATAACTTAGAGACTAATTAAGATAAATACGCCAAATAAACTTTATTACATTAATGTCATTAGCTAGTTTCTTGTGGATGTATATTTGGGTACCTGGTGTCCTGGGTTCGATCCTTAATTTTAAAAACTTCATTATCTCGGAAACTAAGAAAGCTAGAGGAATGGACCAAAGCATGTTTGATAGCTCCTGTGATGTGTAATTAATACTGTATATAATTTCCAATCAGTTGTCTCTAGTTCGAATCCCGATTTTTAATGACTTCCTTAATTTTACTCTATACTCTAGAAAATATCACTTAAATTGATGCTGTAACTACATACAGCACCTTTAAGCATACCAAACTCATATTATAAATTATTTTGTTCTTGGTGTTCTGGGTTCGAATACTGATTCGATGGAATTTACTTATAAATTTAATAAATGCTAAACAACTTAAGATAAAGACGTCAAATAAACTTTATAGCGTTTATGTTATTAGGTAGTATCTTGTGGATGTGTAATTAGATATCTGACGTCCTGGCTTCGATCCTTAATTTTTAAATTTTCATTATCTCGGGAACTAAGTGAGGTAGAGGAGTGTAGCAAAGCATGATTGATAGGTTCTGTACTGGGTGATTAATGCTGTATATAATTGTCAATCAGTTGTGCTTGGTTCGATTCCCGATTTTTTAATGACTTCCTTAATTTTCCTCTGTACACTAGAATATATCACTTAGATCGATGATGTAACTGCATACAGCTTTGTTTAACATGTCAGGCTAATATTATAAATTATTTTGTTCCTGGTGTTCAGGGTTCGAATACCGATTCAATGAAATTTACTTGCAAACATTTAATAACTCGTAATTTAATTTAGATAGACATGTCAAGGTAAACGTAAACAGAGTATCTAGTCCTTAAATAACGTTTTCATGACAATAACTACTTTAAAGTACTCAGATCGAATCCCGAAGGGGTGATTTCATATATCTTCAAGCCTATGAATCCTATCAGGTTCGAGTAAAGATTAAATGGTAGATGCTGATATTGGGGAGCTAAAACACATTTATTAAAAGTATTACCGAGTTCGATTCTAGAAGCTTAGAATCTGTGTAACTCTGGAAAAATTGCTTTTCTCATGATTGTAGTGAAATGTAATGGTCTTTCTGTGAGAAGATGGAAAGGAAGAATTGAAAAGGAAATAAAAACATGAAATAATTAAGTAAATAAGGGGGAAAATATTCTACGTTACCTTTTAAGCTTTTACTTTAAGAATTGTGATAATACAGCTGGAATTAACCTTCGTACAATAGGTAATGGTGGTGGTGGTGGTGGTGGTGGTAGGCTTTGAATTTGAAATATATGCCTGAATGAGCGTTTGCTTTTCTCGTGATTGCAGTGAAATGTAATGGTCTTTCTGTGGGAAGATGGAAAGGAAGAATTGAAAAGGGAATAAAAACATGAAATAATTAAGTAAATAAGGGGGAAAATCTTCTAGGTTTCCTTTTAAGCTTTTACTTTTAAGTATTGTGATAATACAGCTTGAATTAACCTTGGTACAATAGGTGGTGATGGTGGTGGTGGGCTTCAATTTGAAATATATGTCTGAATGAGCGTGTGGGAATACTTCTCTTGCTGGTGTGACAGCATAAGCAGGTAGTTATGAGACGAGTTTAAACGTGTTTGATGCTGCCAGACATCCTGTCTCTGGGTGTGACGTCATAAACATCCTGTCTCTAGACTTGAGGTTATATGGCTGGGGGGTTAGTACACGTTGAGCGATCATATACAGGTGGTTATGGAGCGAGTTTATGATTGATCTAAATGGTTCGTGCTCCCTCTATAAATATGGTGATCTAGGGCATTGGACTTCATTGTGCTAATTAGTCTTGAGGTGTTAACATCGTGTTCTCTCCAAGAATAATCAGCTTTCTAAAGTGGTGTCAAGGTGAAGAGGTCTACATTTCATTGATCAGTGATTAATACGTTATTACATCAAGAATAAAGATGAATAACTCAGCGTATAAGGATATTATTCCAAGCGCTACTGGATATGCATGCGGAAAATGTGGGAAGAAGTTCCTCCGAGGTTATGACAAGAGAAGACACGAGATGAGCTGTAAGAAGCTCTTCAAATGTAAACATTGTAATGTAACCTTCAAAGATTGTTATAAGGGACAGCGACACGAAGATATATGTGAAATAAGCATCCCTCAGAAGAAAAGAAGATTGGAGCCAACTAAACATCAGTTACTGTCAACAATGGAGGACTGCGATATGAAAGAATACGAAACTTCATTCGAAGGACGATTGAAATCGTATTTTATACGATGCGAATCAGCTAAGGACCTAAATATGTATCTGCAAGAGGCAAAACAACGTATAATCCATGCTGTGCATAAAGAGCTTAGCATTCATAAGAGTGTTAAAATTAATCTGCTGGCTGAGTGTCGATTTGTTAACAGTATTGGAGAAACCTGTGACAAAACATTTAAAACACGGAATCAAGCTGTTTTCCTGGAAACTGATCTGGACTCAACGATGGAAGTGAAATTCAAGAAATTGGTGACTGAAATGGGGGAGTCTCAGCTTAAGGGTAGCAGCTGGGCTTTGCTTGCTGTGGAAGGAGTTCGACTTCGTATCAAAAAGTACAACCCGTTACGAGGAAGTAGCTACATACCACTACCGTCAGCTGTTGAAGCAAGGAAAGCATGTATAAACATCCAGAACTTTAGCGACGAGAAATGTTTCATGTACTCTATACTGGCCAAATTCGTGAGCATCAAGCCTCAACGCGTCAGCAAATACAAACAACTTCAAGATAAGTACGACTTCAGCTGTGTTTCCTACCCTACTCCACTTTCTCAAATACCTAAATTTGAGAAGTTTAACAAGATATCCATTAACGTTTTCGGGCTGGATGAGAAGCATGAAGTGTATCCAATAAAGGTTGCTGACATTGAACTACCTGAACATCGCGACCTGCTACTATTGAATGACAGCAGTGGAAAACATCACTACGTGTATATAAAGAATTTTGAGAAACTCGTTCGACGCCAGAAAACTAGCCATAATGGACGGGTTTATACTTGTAAGCGCTGCTTTACACATTTTGATGATCGATATGGACGAAGTGGACAGGAAAAACTGCAAGAACATGTAGCCTTCTGTATTCAACATGGTGTTGCGAGGGTAGTTATGCCTACCAAGGAGAAATCAATTGTTCAGTTTAAAAATGTTGAGAGGATGCTGAAAGTACCTTATGTCATCTATGCTGATTTTGAGAGTATTCTCACTCCATGCCATACGTGTATACCCAATCCTGAAACTTCCTATACAGCCCCTTATCAAGAGCACACACCAATGAGCTTCTGTGTTTACGTGAAGCCTACATCCAGTGTTGAACATCTCGAAACTGGTCTTCCTAAGCAACCCTATGTGTATCGTGGTGCTGATGCTGCTCAGAAGTTTATGCTGTACCTTACATCTCTTGCAGAAATGATTGGTAATATATACAAATCTGCTAAGCCTCTGAAACTTACGGATCAACAGCAAAAGGATTTTGAGTCTTCTTCAGCATGCTACTTGTGTGGAAAACCCTTTACAGAAGAGAACTATAAAGTACGCGACCATGATCACATCAGCGGTGAATATCGTGGAAGTCTTCATAATGAATGTAATTTAGCCTGTAAAACACCTAAATATATACCAGTCCTCATGCATAACCTTAGCGGATATGACTCTCATTTCATTGTTAAGGAGCTGGGTTGTACAAGTGAACGTGTGGAGGTAATTCCTAACTCTGAAGAAAGCTATATCTCATTCACCAAGTATGTAGGAGATATAAAGCTTCGATTTGTGGATAGCTTCCGATTCCTCAGTACAAGCTTGGATAAGTTGGTAAAAAATCTAACCTCGTATCCTGAAACGCTAAAGTACTTTGGAGAAGACAAATTAAGTTGATGACCCGTAAGGGTGTATTTCCATATGATTTTGTTACGTCATGGGATGTTCTGAACGAGACCTGCTTGCCTCCTAAGGACTCCTTCTACAATAGATTAAATGAAGAAAAAATTTCTGATACTGACTACGATCATGCTAGAAATGTATGGGAACTGTTTAATGTGAGAAACCTGGGAGAGTACAGCGATCTCTACTTAACTTCGGATGTACTTCTCCTAGCTGATGTCTTTGAGACATTCAGAGAGCAAACCCTTAAAACACACAAAGTTGATCCTGCCCATTATTTTACCTCTCCAGGTCTTACATGGGATGCCATGTTACTGTATACTGGAATTAAGCTTGAGCTGTTACAAGATTATGATCAACTACTCATGGTGGAATCGGGTATAAGAGGAGGTTTATGCCAAGTTTCCCATCGGTATGCTGAGGCTAATAACACTTATATGGATAAGTTTGATCCGTCGAGACCAATCCAATTTATCACATACGAGGACGCAAATAACCAATATGGGTGGGCAATGTGTCACGCCCTTCCTTTTGGTGGATTTCAGTGGGTGTCACCTGAAGAAATCAACTTAGAAACACTACGAGAAGATGATCCTCATGGGTACATATTAGAAGTCGACATCGAGTATCCTGCTGAACTTCACGATCTACACAACGATCTACCTTTCCTGCCAGAGTGTATGAAACCATTGGAATCATCTACAAAGAAACTGATACCTCATCTTGGACCTCGAAAGAAGTATGTAGTGCATTACATGGCTTTGAAGCAAGCTCTTAGTCATGGACTACGACTAACAAAAATCCATCGTGTGCTACAATTCCGACAGTTTCAGTGGTTGAAACCTTATGTGGAATTTAACAACAGGCTACGACAACAAGCTGCAAATGATTTCGAGAAGGATCTCTACAAGCTCTTTAACAACGCTATGTTTGGAAAAACTATGGAGAACCTGCGTAACCGTATGGATATACGACTGGTGACCAATGAAAAAACTCTAGAGAAGCTGATCGCCAAGCCTACGTTTATCGACAGGACGATATATGCTGATAATCTAGCTGCTGTACATATGGCCTCTCGTCAGATTGTATTCAACAAGCCTATATACATTGGTATGAGTGTGTTGGACATCTCCAAGACATTAATGTATAACTATCATTACGACGTTTTGTTGCCTTATTATGGAGCTGAAAACCTGAAGCTTATGTATATTGACACTGATTCGTTCATTCATCGTGTAACAACTGAAGATGTGTACCAGGACAAGCTACGTTTTCTTGAGCATCTCGATACAGCTGATTACCCTGCCAACCATATATGTTACTCTACTCAGAACAAGAAGGTATTGGGAAAATTTAAAGATGAGGCTAATAGCAAAATCATCCTACGCTTTGTTGGACTACGTCCTAAGATGTATGCCTTAGATATTCAAGGGTCAATGATAAAAAAGATTAAAGGTATAAAACGTAGCGCTATTAAGCAGTACATTTCGTTTGACAGCTATACAGACTGTCTTAAAACCAGTGAAATCATCAGAACACCTATGAATCTGATCCTATCACGAAAGCATGCCCTTGCTACAGTACAAGTGAATAAAATTGCATTGACTCCGTTTGATGATAAAAGAATTATTGCTGAGGACGGGATAACAACATATGCGTATGGACATTACGCCATTACAAACAGTGCTTAAAAGAATGTAAGTTAAAGATAAAGATTTTCTAGTGAGTCTACAATCTTAAAAAAGAAGGTATCTGTGTGCTGTATATGCAGATAGCTGACGCCTGATGAAGAAAGAAGAAGATGGAAGGGAAGGTGGTAACCCTGCCATTAGGAGCAATCCTAGTGCTAGTCTCAAGCCTAGATAAAAGGGGAGAGACATCTATAACGAACTAAAATAAAGGTATGTTGACGTAAAGCTTTTCAATTTGTGAACCAATATGCAGTTTATCCCTCCCCGCATCGTACAATAACTGTTTATCATATAATAAGTTTGTAAGATTTAGAAAAAAGTATATAAATTGTTGTAACGTTGGATGAGAAATGTTTTATAATTTAATTACTCTCTATATTACCATGAGTACCTGTGATACTAGTTGAATTGCCCGTTAAAATGACTTAAATACCTGATACTACTCGAATCAAGTGAAATTACATTAAATAGCTCTGATACGAAACCCTGATCATTGAATCTAGCCTCCTGTGATACTAGCTGAGTTACTCTAAACACCTATGATGCTTGAATCGCCCAAATACCTAGACACTATCTGAATTACCTGTTAAAATGACACAAATACCATTGATACAACCTGAATCACCTGCATTTACCTTAAATAGCTGTGATACAAATCTCTGATCGAAATTATCACGAGCATCTGTGAAACTATGCTGATTACCCAAATACTTACGATATTACCTGAACTATCTGTAAAATACGAAACTAGGCTATAACCAACCCCTGGAACCTACCCTCCTGTAATGCTTGCTTAATTACTCTAAACACCTATGTTACTTGAATTATCCTAAATACCTACGATACCCTCTGAATTACCTGTGAAATATGAAACTATGCTATACCCAACCCTGGAATCTAACCTCCTGTGATACTAGCTGAATTAGCCTAAATACCTACGATACTAGCTGAATTAGCTGTGAAATCATGCATAGCTATGATGCAGTTAGCCTCTGGAATCTAGCCTCCTGTGATACTAGCTGAATTAGCTTAAATGCTCAAGATACTAGCTGAATTGGCTGTGAAAATGATTTAAATACCTGTGATACTACCCGAATCATGTGAAATTACCTTAACTAGCTCTGATACGAATTCCTGCTCTAAATTAGCACGAGCACCCGTGATACTACCTGAATTACCTGTGAAATATGAAACTATGCTATACCCAACCCTAGAATCTATCCTCTTGTGATACTAGCTGAATTAGCCTAAATACCTACGATACTAGCTGAATTATCTGTGAAATCATGCAGAGCCATGATGCAGTTAGCATCTGGAATCTATCCTGTGTTATTAGACGAATTAGCCTAAATACATACGATACTAGCTGAATTACCTGTGAAATCATACACTGCTATGATCCAGTCAGCCTCTTGCAATACTACCTGAATTACTTACCTGTTAGTGTTAGTGGGTTAGCTTTTCCCGTTGCAGGTCATCTTTTTCCCTTTATGGCTCACCTTTTTCCCTTTGCTGGTCACATTTTCCCCTTTGCTGGTGACATTTTTCCCTTTACTGGTCACGTTTTTCCCTTTGCTAGTCAACTTTTTCCCTTTGTGGGCCTCCTTTTTCCCTGAGCAGTCACCTTTTCCCCCTGAACGAGTCACCTTTTCCCTGAATAGGTTACGTGATGGGCATGTCTAGAACATTGACATGAAACAGTTTTCCACTAAGTTCACGACTAAAGTCGCTTTCAAGTCTAGCACCTCCTATTCCCTATCTCTCCTGTATATAAGTCCATATTCCTACTGCTACACTACCTGTCTAGCCTAACACCTCTCCTCCTGTTCCTATACCTCTCATATAAACCATTCTCTACTCCTCTAGCTCTGTCTAGCCTAACGCCTCTCTCGTTTACCTATGACTCTCACATAAACCATACTCTGCTCCTCGACCTCTGTTTAGTCTAACTCCTCTCCTCGTTTTCCTATACCTCTCATATAAACTATACTCTACTCCTCAACCTCTGTCTAGCCTAGCACCCCTCTTCCTGTTCCTATACTTCTCATACATATAAACCATGCCCTACGTTTCAAGCCCTGTCTAGCCTAACACCACTCCCCGTATCCCCTACCTCTCAAAAGCTCATTCCCTCCTACCCCCCCCTCTAGCTGAGTATCACTCCTTGGTTTCCTATCTAACCTAACTTTAACACCTGTCTATCCTAGCATAGGATCTCTCTCCGTTTTCTCGTCTCTCCTTATAAACACAAACTCAATTCTCCTACCCTAATACCTCTCCTCGTTTTCCTATACTTCTGATATAAACCATACTCTACTCCTCGACTTCTGTCTAGCCTAACACCTTTCCTCGTTTTCCTATATCTCTCATATAAACCATGCACTACGTTTCAAGCCCTGTCTAGTCTAACACCTCTCATCGTTTTCCTATACCGCTCATATAAACCATACGTTACTCAGCCTCTGTCTAGCCTAACACCTCCCCTCGTTTTCCTATAACTCTCATATAACCTATACTCTACTCCTCAACCTCTGTCTAGCCTAGCACCCTCTTCCTGTTCCTATACTTCTCAAACATATAAACGCATACTCTACTCTCAACCTCTGTCTAGCCTAACACCACTCCCCGTATCCTCTACCTCTCATAAAGCGCATTCCTCTCCTGTCCCCTGTCTAGCTGAGTATCTCTTTGGTTTCCTATCTAACCTAACTTTAACACCTGTGTATCCTAACATAGGATCTCTCTCCGTTTTCTCGTCTCTCCTTATAAACGCATACTTAAACCCTCCTAGCCTAACACCTCTCTACTATTTCTTCCATATAAACGTATTTCCCTCCTTCAACCCTCTTTAGCATAGTATCGGTCGTCGTATTCCCTATCTCTCCCATATAAACGCATTTTCCTCCTTGAACCACCCCATCCAGCCTCGTTTTCCCTATCCTTTCCCATATAAACGCAAAAAAGTGGCCCAGCTCTCTCCTATATATCCTACTCATGGTTCCATTTATCCGGCTATGTGAACTCAAATAACTCACTCTATTGGGCCAGCAAAAATCCACATGTTATTCATGAAGCACCTATGCAGCCGGTTAAAATCGGAGTTTGGTGCGCAATATCCGCACAGAGAATAGTGGGACCAATTATTTTTAAAACAATGTGAACAATGCAGAATACCGACGGATTTTCATGTAGTTTGCTGAGCAACTAGATGATGTAGAGCTGAGCCAAGGATGGTTTCAGCAGGACGGCGCTACATTTCATATATATCAAATGAAGCCATGACACTAATTGAAGATTTCTTTGACGACAGGAAAATTTCCAAGAACCTGTGGCCACCGAGATCTCCGAATTTGATATTGCCGGACTTCCTTCTATGGGGTTACTTAAAAGACAGAGTTTTTGCCACATTGGACGATCTGAAACACAACATTACACAGGATATTCAAGCTATTGACAGCAGAGTCCTCCAACGAGTAGCCAGTAACATGGAACGACGTGCTGAGTTGTGCCTTATGCAGGATGAAGGACATTTTCAAACGTTTGTTATGGAGGTAAAAAATCTCTCAAAATTCCTCGACATTTCAGGTAGCAGTTGTCGCTAGCATAACTCGTTTTGAAATAATTAAAGGATGTGTGAGTTCTTCATATATCACCCCGTACTAGTAGAACCACGAAATACATAACCGCAGATGAATTTAATTTCATAAATACTGTTGTAAATCTTCTTCGAACACTTTAAACAGCGCCATATTTTTCGCTTGGAACGATTAAAATAGGCTGCCTCTGCCCCCCCCTCTCTCTCTCTCTCTCTCTCTCTCTCTCACTCTCAAATTCCTTTCAATGCGGTTTTATACATTTTACTTTGCATTATGCATAGCTTGCATACATGTGAAACACACAGTTACTTTGAATCACTGCCCTGCCCATGTTTGACATACTCTCTTTCCCCCCGTTTTGTGCATGATTTTGTAGTATTTGGAGCCTTTCCTGGCTAACACGCAAGCGAAGAACGTTTTTCGGGTACAGATCAGAAAGTTGGTTTCTACGTTGTGGTTTATGATCTTCATACAAAAAAACATAAGCGACATATTGTGCACACGAGGGAACTTTGGGGGAAGTTACTATAAAGGAAGACAAATAGTTTTTGCTTTAAAAGCTGTCCTTAAGTTAATATTTGTTCTGTTAGTTACTTGTAATAGCATGGCGACAATCTGTCAATTTATATATATATATATATTGAAAATGGTATTTCAAATAATACAGTGTGTCCCAAATTGATGTACAGACACTTTGAAACGTTATTTCTCAGTAACTAATTGAGAGAAATAATACCTTTTTAGTGTTCCATTCCTTAAACACTCTTAAGCCCACACATGTTCAAAATGTGCAACTTCTGTCACAGTACACTACCTTAAGCCCGTATATGTTAAAAATGTCCAACTCCTGCCATTAGTACACTCCCATCAACGACATCGAACAGAGAGATATACCGTCTGGATTGTTGGTAATAGAATACTGTTACATGCTGGGTAGAGGCCTAAATGTTCACATGAAAATTAAATTAATTTGTAATCCCAGAATGCACATTGATAGGACGTACACTCACTTGGCTGCGGAGGATCGAATCCGTGGTTAAGAGGAAGCGTGGGTTTTTACTGTAAAAAATCCATAACATAAATCTACTTACATATTCCTAGATTTATTTACCAACCGTTTGGCAGTTCCTACATTATTAAATATGAAACGTGAGAGGAAATGCCCACCGATCCAAAAGCCAGCTTGCACACGTGATCCGCTTCTCACGGAATCCTAACTGAGACAGACGCTATAGTCCACACTACTCGTGGCTAGCAAAGCTACCAGCCAAGAGTGTCGTAAACAACAATGTGTCTGGTAATGACAATGTAGAACACTAATATGTCTGGCAATGACAATGACGATGTAACCTCCCAAAATATTAATACGCCACACAATGGCAATGTAACCCACCAAATTATTAATACGCCACAATATCATTGATGTCATGTTGAATCCGATCTCGCAATCTCTTAAATGTTTGTGGTTTTGTGGCGTACACCGTGTTCTTTAAAGTTCCCCCAAAGTAGGAGTCTAGACGGGTTAACTTGGTAGATCGTACGATCGAGAAATTTTCTCACAAGGACATGGAAGTGAGGTTGAACCCCGTCTTGTTGGAATTAAGCTTCATTTTCAATCTCAAAGAGATCATTAAGACACGGAATCATGATTTTCAACATTTGCACATAAGTCCGACCCGTGACATTCTCTTCGAAGATATAAGTCCCAGTTATTTCTCTGGAAGACGGACCACATTATACCGTTACTCTTGGAAGATTGACGGCATTTTCTTTAAATATGTATAGGTTTTCCTTAGCCCCGTAACCAATTATGCCTTTATGTTTGAATGTGGCTTCATGTGACCAAAAAATTGAATCTTGAAAATCTTCACTTACGTCACACTTGTCTAGGAACCACTCACAAAATTACAGTCGCCTCTCTGGGTTGTCCTTATTCAGTACGTGGAGAAGTTCGGAATGTGAGGCTTCCATTTTTGACCTCCCACACAATTCGATGAACAACGATTTTCCTGATACCAATCTCACCAGTATTTTGTTTTGTTTATCAACACATAAATAACGATGAACGTATTGCTATGCTTTTCTAGTGCCTTCTGAATCATTACGACCAAAATTATATTTCTGCCTGATTTCGTTGAGGAGTAAATGTTGGATGGAGACATTTGCAATATCTTGTAATTGGTGTCAAATTCTTGACCTAGTTCTTCCAATATCTGTATATAGTTATACATATATATATATATATATATATATATATATAATAGGGTGACATACTATAGACAACTTTAGAAACTGTGCGCGTCGACAGTCTTTGACTACTGCTTTCTTGTGTCTCCGCCATGATTAACACACGAACTTCAATAAACACCGTCAACGGTCCACCTTGACGACTGCGCTATCGTATCCACCATTATGTTGGTTCGTGTTTATGGTGATGTGCCTCTACCGTTCGCTCCTCTGTGCTGCTTGGAACTGGCTCTTACGTCACAAACGCAGCAGCTGCTGGCCACTGGTCTATACCCACTACATGCTCAGAGAACCATGTTTTGGAATGGATGATGTTACTATCTGCTATAGCTCCACCACTTTATTAAGATCGCAAAAACTGTATCTCACTTGTAAAACGTGATAAAGAATCTGATGTGTTACATTAACATAAATTTTCCTATTCTCTGTCGTTTATTTGTAGGTATACAAATTATTCTTACCAAGATATTGCGTTATAGATACAATGGGAATAGCGATAGTTAAATGTTTAGGAACTGGCGCTATGTACTGGCCTTAAAATTCTACACCCTTTCCATGAAATGGCGAGAAACAACTGAATGTCAACAAGACTTTAAAAGAATGAAAAATAATTGAGTAGTTCACACAATTGATAACCTATATCATGGAAGTGGCTTATGCCGCAGAAAAGTTATTTGAAATAAATTATATGCTTTAAACAGACCTACATTTTTCTGTGTATTAATTTCTTGTCTATCGCTTAAAGGAGTCGTTACAAATGAAGAACTAAATTTTACTTTTCTGCCTTTTATAAAATATGCCTAATTCGGCTTAATTTGGTATTTGGTTCATTAAGATATTAAATTTTTTACTATTTGAAGTAGGTTGTATGAAGATGTTGTATCGTATTTCAACTGTTCGGGAGTCGAACTTGTAGTAGTTGCAACCGCACGTATAGTAAACAGTTTTCGGTAGCCTTCGCCCTAAGTATAAAAATATTAACATTGTAATTTGACTGTTTCTTTACATATTATATATTTATGTTTGCCTCGGCTGCGTCAGTATTTTATTTTAGAGACACGTTTCACTTAGCGGGGTTGTGGTGTGACTAAAGAATGTAGGATTACACAGATTATAATTTTACTTCACTCCTTTTATTAATGATTGACACGATTTAAATAACATTTTCACTGATAGAGAGAGAGAGAGAGAGAGAGAGAGAGAGAGAGAGAGAGAGAGCTGTGAGATTCCTTTTATTAATTATTTGCACTTGTTAACACGTAAACTTATTTTTTGTCTCACACGAATACATATTATATTTCTTGAGGACACTTTTTGCATCAGGTTAGTAACGCTGTCTGCAGGCAACTGAACTGTAAATTTGTAAAATTTTCTCCTTTTCAGTTTCTGATTGGTTAATCCTACTCCAATAGTATACCTTCATTTTACTAAATTTTTTCTAGTTGTTGATTGACCATTTTATAAACTGTCACTAAAATTACATTATTGCTTCCAAGAATCACAAGTAGTATTGTTAAACTCTCAAACTGATTATTGCCTCAAGGTTACCTCATTGTTACCTCATTGTTAGCAATTTTTAACTTATTATTCTCACAGCTTCTACATTATTAAATTACGTAATATATTCACATAATAGTATTACACATGAATACAATAATACAAAGATATACAATGATTGTTATATACACCTTTTATATATTGTTACATACACATATAGCATTAAATCGGGCTGTTATTGAATTTAGTATATATTATATAATTAGACAAAAATTATTTAAGTGTTAAAAATACTGCCTCATATTATAAATTCATTTCAAAATATATTATGTTTAAGTGAGTTTTGTAGACATTTTTACTTTGAATGTCAAATTTTTCATCACAAATGACCCGCTTTCTCTGAAAATACAAAGTGTATCTGCACAAATATTACCAAATAGTAAAAACAATCACACGATCATGTGGAACTCATTTTTTATGTTGCTCAAGTTTATTTTAAAAGCATAGTGTGAGAAATTTTATTGAAAAATTTGGAGGTTTAAAAAAATTATAATTTGTTATCCAATCAGTATTTTAGCATCAAAAGGAATCAGTGTTCTCAGAAGGAACGAGTAAAGATCATGTAAAAATGTCACACTTCTATGTCCAGTCGCTTGTCAGAAATCAGGTCATTAATATAGCTAATCTAACTTTAGTTTAACGTTTACTAGTTATGCAGGATTAAATAAAGTTCTTTTCGAATGAAGAGGAATTCGGCACCTATTCTCAGAAAATTCAGCACATACATTTCATTTGTCATATAATATCTTCAGTATATAATATTTTAATCAAAATAGTTAGACATTTCTTTTTAGAAAATGAAACATTTCGTGGTAAGGGTAGATTTGGTTTTGAGATTTTCTTGAAAATCTTCTTGTCGCATCTTTTGAAGGTACTGAATTTGAATACAAAATTCGGTATTTATCCATATTTCTTTTTTTAGATATGCTGTTGTCTCTCTCTTGGCTTCAGATATTTTTCTAAAAATGACTTCTCTGGAATCAGGGAACTCAAAATATGTATTTCGGGTGAAATATTTTTATTTAATTTTTGGGTGAATACAATACCTTCTCTACTTACTATGTATACTGGCGTGCATACCATGTGGTCCATTATAGAACAGAGCTGTTTATATTGGTACTGACAATATCTAGCCACACTCCTTAACAGCGAGACCACCTCGTTTTTTTAGCATAATACTATTTACTGGATTTCCAGGGCTTTAGTACCCCAGAGTATGGCTGAACTGCTGAAGGGTAACATTACAAGTTAAACCTAATATTTTCTTGCACACTACCGTTTTCTTGTTGCCGTTTAGTAGCAGCAAGAACGTTAACCTTCGCCTCCATGTCCCTGATGAAAGCTACCATATATGTAAATGTCGTACTGTTGTTCAGTATAACCACACATGCAAATAATTCTTCACCACTTCCTCATAGAGGTGGTGTGCAACCACCCTGCCATTTCACGAATATTATAAACATCGATCACTAGTTAGTTTGTATGTCCCTGTATTAAATAAATGAGTGTATTTATTTACATAACTGTATACATACATCCCTATAAATCCCATGTGTCCGAAGACTATATGTGCTGCCATAATACACAGAATAATAAGCAAGGTTAATAATAATAAAAGCGACAATAAATAGAAGGAAACGAGAAAAAACACCATTATAAGAAAACATCATTGCAGAAAAACAAGTAAAGCCTGTTTAAATATAGCATCTTAAACGTAAACAAACACCAATATGGCGGTAAACCGTATTCTGATGTCTCATTACACCCTATTACAGTAAAAAAGGAACAGTTAAGGGAATAAATATAAAAAGCACACTAACAATTAGTAAAAATAGCATTAAAAAATAAAGTAAGAACATCAACGTTTAGATCTTCCTACATTCCCGCTTTCCTACTATGAACCTTAGTAGGGTAGAAATGACAGTTCTGTATCACTTAATATGCATGGAATGCAATTAATATGCTAATTAGCCCCGCCCCCTCCCTCCCCCACCCCCCACGCCCCGCTGTGCCTTGGTAGTTTTAGTTGCAGCTGCGGTCGTAAATCATGTTGAGTACAATGGAGGCTTGACAGTTAAGCAATTAAGGCTGTCAATCAACTGTCAAAACGAACAAAGGGGTCATAAATTTAAGGTTCTGTAACAAAGGCGAGATGTTTTTCCTACCCATTCCACATCCGGCCACTTCTGCACCTGGTCAGTTACCCACTCCACTCCTATTGTTCTCGAACACGTGGCAACCCAATAACAAAGCCTGACCCTTTCCATTGTGTAAGAGATTCCTATTGTGTGTGCCTTTCTATTGTCCTTGGCAAGCATTCTTTAGAAAGACCACCTGCAGCGTTCCCATCCCAATAACAAAGCCTGACCCTTTCCATTGTGTAAGAGATTCTATTGTCCTTGGCAAGGCTAGTTTAGAAAGACACCTGCAGCGTTCCCATTGTTTGGCCACCTGCTAGTTTAACAAAAGAATTCGAGGGTTGCTTTATACTCGACTTGTCATTTTCTGAGTGTGGGAAAAGAGAGAGCCATGAGTTCCCACGCGTCCTGTCCTTGTTTGTGTGAAAGAGAGAGAAAATTGTTTACCAACTCTGCGTGACGTCATACTTTAGAAAGACACCTGCTCCATAACAAAGCCTGACCCTTTCCATTGTGTAAGAGATTCTATTGTGTGTGCCTTTCTATTGTTCTTGGCAAGGCTAGTTTAGAAAGACACCTGCAGCGTTCCCATTGTTTGGCCACCTGCTAGTTTAACAAAAGAATTCGAGGGTTGCTTTATACTCGTCCTCTCCTTGTTTGTGTGAAAGAGAGAGAAACTTGTTTACCAACTCTGCGTGACGTCATAGTCGGCCATCATGATTTTGCCTGAGGGAGTTCTCTCCGATGTTTTACGACCTCCTACGAATATATCCGAGCATAGTTAACAAGCATTCTGTTTCAGCCAACGACTCCGAAAAAGCGTCTAATATAAATTTCATTACGTGCATTAAACCTCTGAGTGATATCCATAGATCGGTGTTCGATTCTTACTGTAATCCAAAGTTTATTGCTAATGAGAAATTAATGATTGATATTATTATATCATTACCCTAATTAATAAAAAGGCGTTCAGAGAATTCTAGCTCAAGTCTTACCAAGTGAAACTCTAACGCGTAATAACTATTAAACTATGCAAGGTCAGATTAAAAAAATGTATTTATCAATTATAATTTAATTTTTTATATATCATTACCCTAATTAATGAAAGGGTGTTCAGAGGGTTCTAGTTCGAATCTTACCCAACGAAACTCTAATGCTTAATAAATATTAAACTATGCAAGGTCAGATTAAAATGCATTTAACAAATTTAATTTTTATATATCATTACAATAATTAATAAAAGGGTGTTCAGAGGGTTCTAGATCGAATCTCTAATGCTTAATAAATATTAAACTATGTGAGTATTGCGCGGCCAGATTAAAACGTGTTTAACGAATATAATTTAATTAATGAAACGGTGTTCAGGGGGATCCTAGATCGAATCTGCGAAACTCTAATGCTTAATAAATATTAAACTATGCACGACCAGATTAAAATGTGTTTAACAAATATAATTTAATATACACGACATTACAATGTTTAACGAACTGTATTCTTAGGAACCAGAGGTCCATAGTTCGAATCCAACCCTGTGAAACGCTATAATAACTATTAAGTTATTGAAGCAGCGGGCGATCGGATTAAAATTGCATTTAACAACTATAATTATTTATATTAAACCCTGATGCATACTTAGATATCTCGATGCCTAGACAACATTCTTTCTTCTTCTCCTCTCTTTTTCTTTCTATCTATCTCTTTCTTTCTCCACGACTTGTACACATTCAGGCGTTCACATATACACGAGCGCTTGTACACACATCAGCAAACATACACTGGTGCACGCATGCAATCACATACACACACGCACATGTAGGTACACACACGCACACACGCATATACATACACCAGCACATACACACACACATGCGCATACATACAACAGTACACACACGCACACACATACATACACCAGTACACACACGCATTCACGCACCTCATGCGTATACATACATACACCAGTGCTCTTACACTCACGCATACATATACATGGACACACACACACACGTGCAAGCACATATGCCTGTTCACTTACACCCAACAGCAGCAACCCACACACGCACACACCAACTCACGCGCATGTCCTGAATGAAAAGAGACAAAATGATGCAATAAAAACTAATTATAGCTCGGGATGCAAGGCTCCATTTACGATTGCTCGAAACCGGTCTTCTAATAACTCCAAAACTAATTAAAATAAAGACAGTAAATAAACTTTATTACTTTTATGTCATTAGCTCGTTTCTTGTGCATGTATATTAGAGTCCGGGTGTCATGGGTTCGATCCTTAACTTTAAATCTCAATTATCTCAGAAACTAGCAGGGATTAAGGTGCGGACCAAAGCACGATTTTTGTTCCTACGATGAACAATTAATGCTTTATATAATTTCCAATCAGTGTCCCTAGCTCGAATCCCGAACTTTCAGTGACTTCCTTAATTTTCCACTGTGTTCTAGAATATATCACTTAGATCAATGTTGCAACTGCATACAGGTCTTTTAAACACATCAAACTAATATTATAAATAATTTTGTTTCTGGCGTTCTGAGTTCGAATACCGATTCAATGAAGTTTACTTATAAATTTAATAACAGTAAATAATTAAGACAAAGGTACCAAATAAACCTATTACGTTTATGTCATCAGAAAATATCTTGCGGGTGTATATTAGGGTACCTGACTTCCAGGGTTCGATCCTTAAGTTTAAATCTCAATTATCGCAGAAACTAGCAGAGATAGAGCTGTAGACGAAAGCATGTTTGATAGCTCATACAATGAACAATTAATGCTGTATATAATTTTCAATCAGTTGCCCCTAGTTCGAACCCCGATCTTTCAATAACTTCACTGATTTTCCTCTGTACTCTAGAATACATCACTTAGATTGATGCTTTAACTGCAAGCAGCTGTGTGAGAGAGAGCGAGAGAGGGAGAGAGAGAGAGCGAGAGAGGGAGAGGAAGTGAAACAAGCAGGGATAGAAGTGCTGAGGGCCTCTGCGCATGCGTAGCAAGAGATGATGCCATTGGCTGCAATAATCACGTGACGTGTAAGCATCACAGCCATGATGACGTGCAGGCATCGCCTGGAGGGGGTTTAGATCCCTATATAAACAGACATCTGTCCCATGTTAGAACTGTTGTGTACTTATTAACTTTACATTCAAGTTTTAAAGAGCTTTAAAAGCAACGTGAGCTACAGGCCGTCTACACATTCAGCACATATCAAAACGGGGCAATGCAAGGTGAGTTTTAAATAACTATACAAAATCACTGTTGGCTTTTACAATACATTTAATTTTATTTAAACGTTACAGTACATGAAAGACGATTCGTTACAAAGAGCATCACATTTTCTAATCTGTGCTTTACATTAACATGGATTTCACTGCATACTCTTCTTCAGTTCACATGATTTTCGCCACACATTCTTCTTACATAAACATTCATACGACTTTACCCTCATTCTTTGTTTCACTATACACTCACATGATTTCCTCTACTCATTCTTTATTCCACCTACAGGTTCATGCTTTGTTAACATTCACACGACGTTCTCAGCTCATTTCTCTATTGACATTCACATGATCTTCTCAACACATTCTTCTTACTTAAACATTCATACGATTTTCCCCCTCATTCTTTGTTTCACTATACATTCGCACACGATTTCCTCTACTCATTCTTTGGTTCTCTGCTGGCTCATCTTCAATGAACATTCACATGATTTCTGTACTTATTCTTTATTTCTCTACACCCTCATAGGCTTACTTACAAAACATACACACCCTAGTTCTTCAACTTGAATAATGTAGTGAAAATAATAATTCATGACAATGTCTGTTACAGATTGTTTAGCTGATAGACTTAACAAGATGGTGGAAGAGCGTAGTTTCCTACCGACTCGCCGAGTTCAAGATCTCGAAATAGGTCTTAACTATGAGATAAAGTCCTTAAAGAGAGTTCAAACAAGATATGGTACCAGGATCGTATCTTCGCTGGAGGATTGTCAAGTGTTCTTGCCAGAGCGCTATAATTCGTTAACCGATCAAGAGATTGCAGAAATACCTGGGAGCGTATACCTACAGTATAATGGCATGGCAGAGAAGGGGAAATTTAAGGCATGTAAATTGTCTTTTTTACATGCAAAGAAGGTGCGTAGAAGTGTCAAACTTAAGTATTGAATGTTCTCCCATTTCACAATGAAAAATTCATAAATAAAACAACTGACTCATTGATATTACATATAAAGATACAAAAGATGCATATTATAGAATTTTATAAAAAATTAACGAAATTACAATATCACATGCTTGAGTTTAATTATATCTAGCGCATTGAAATAACTCTAAATATCCGAATGTTTATACAAATCTTTGTGCTTCTTTTTACATGTGCCATATGCTTCATTTTACATGTATCATAACAAAAAATGTAATTCTTTCCAGGTTGCCTTTACTTGACCAAGATAGTTTTCTAAGACTTTCATTGTGCAATGTTTCAGGGTGTGCAATAAGAGGAAGAAGAAAAATAGAGGAATAGCCTGCTGGCATGCAAAGGATGCTGACGCTATGGGAGGGTAGAATACCTACAAGAAACATTTCGGCAAGAAACGGGTGCTGAGACATCTACATCACCGAAACACATTAAGACAGGATCCTTATATAACATTACAGGGTATACAATGAAAAACTACGGTCAATTTTGTATACAATTCAATGCATGGCTGAGAGTTAGCTCGAACTAGTCTCCCTATATTCACTGAAATTAAGCATTGTGAGCAATAATTTAAGTGACTGTGAAAATACTTTAAGTAATGGTGAAATTTGTATCCTAAAAGACTTGAGCCCTGTATACATTAACAGCATTAAGGCTGTTTGCCACGCTGGAATACAAATTATGAAAATAAAAAGACTTTCATTTAAATAATAAGGAAATTTGCATAACCTGCTGTTACAAGTGTAATGACATATACGAAACAATGAGTCGGACGAGAAAGTGATGGAAATGTAAGATAAATAATAACAATAAAAGAATTAAGGTATGCTTTTACATAGTGTTTTTATTCATTAAAAATCCTTGTATTCCTAATGAAAACTAAATCATTACAATGATTAGTTTAAGTTATATCACAATGATCAAAAAGAGAACCGTCTTTAGATGCATTACTCGATCTTAAGTCAGAGCACCAAAAATGACAAATCACGGCTTCTCCATTTTAGATGTGGTGTCACTATTCAGGTAAATTCATGTAACACAACAGGTTGAGTATGCAGATCTGTGGTCCTAAATGGGTGAAACAGAGTCTTATCCAGCTTAACAGTCTTGAGATCTCACCATCAGAAAGTCGAATCACAAGCCTTCTCCACTCGCTGAGCACAGGTTTAACAACAGCATTCTCTTCACCCTGAGACGATGTAAAGTATATAAATGTTCAACTTGACAAGGGATTCTAAACTGGTTGTTAGAGTCCAGAACTGATGTATTATATGGTGAAAACACATGTTCCTCTTCTTAGCGATCTTGTCGTCGAATCTCGGTGTCGATAACATTGAAGATGCCCATGATTATAGGATTCTGAAGCCCAAAAACTGTAGGAACTGCTGATTGCGTGATGTTAACCTGATGGGCGTCAAGGGCAGAGCATGATGTGTGCGTCGAATCATTCCATTATTATATCCTCGACGTCGTTGACTTTTTCTAAAAACTATAGGCATTATGCTTATATCCTTGTTTCTAAAGGCAATGATATTGCTGTTAGGCTCCCCTGTTTGCTCTATGAAGCGGATGTTTATGAACAACAGGTAAAATTTGATTTGATGGTTCCTGTGAAATACGTTATCCAGCCCTGACAGATGGGAAAACTGGTAGATGGAGTGTCCACTTTTACTATAGAGGAAGGAGACTGATGCAATACTGCGCTAAATTCGTATGATGCTCAACTTAAATATATTTACTAGGAAATCAGATTCAGACAGCTGATTAGATGGAATAACTTTGTCACTGAAGGGTCGCAGAACGTTCCTATAGAACAATCACTGGAAAAAATCAAGAGTGAAAGGATATTTTAATGACATTTTTCTTATTATTATTATTATTCACTGATCTAATAAAGAAGACATTCGCATCCTAATATGAGGAATCTTTCTAACTCTTTCATGGTTTTGCAAATGCTAATCACGCTATAAAACCACCCAGCTTTAAATCCTGAATAATGTCGTTAATCGCATCGGAAAAGTCATTTTTATCTGGTGTATGAAGCATCACGAGTACCCTTAGCATGTTTACCAAATCATTAGGATCGGTGTAGCGGTATAGCATCTCCTCTGTATTCGCTTTGGATATATCTTCTAATCTAGGTGATTTGACACTAGTATGCTTGCTTTCATTGGTGTGTTTATTCAGAGCTTGCTCATTCAAAGAAACTGCTGTCATTGCTTAATCAGTGGTAGCTCTTGACGTTATTACAGGATCGCTTGAACTGGTTCCAAGTACGGTACATCTTGAATCCCGCTCTTCGGGACTTGAGAAGATTTCAGGATCTCGTTTGGGTGTTGTAGTCAATGCACAGCTGGTCATTGCTTTACAGCATCTTCTCCTATGTTGTTTAAGCCTTGAAATTGTCCTGTTCTTTAAAGTTCTATTACATATGCAGCACTTAACAAAGCGATTACTCCCCCCTTGGGAAACATACGAAAAATCAAGATTCTCGTAAATTGACTGTAATTGACCGTCTTTGTGAGTGTTCATGCTCAAGCAGTATATATAAACTAGTCAATGTATACTGTAGATGTTGAATTCGTATACGATAACACGAGACTGAGCTATTTTTAAACATTTATGTATTTATATATGTACTCAGGTTTTCATGCATATAAACAGCCATGCCCGAATTAGACTAAGCAAAATATTGTAGCATTCGCACATAATAGTTGTAATTTCGTTAATTATAACTATCTCATTAAGCACAAGCAGATTCAAGTAGCTAGAAATGGATTCATAGAGGTAAGAGTACAAGTTTTCTTGATAGTTAGCACAGAGAATGCGAGAGTTGAGGGAGATACTGGTCATTTTCCCTTTGCAGGTCACCTTTTTCCCTTTGCTGGTCACCTTTTTCCCTTTCCTGGTCACCTTTTTCCCTTTGCTGGTCACCTTTTTCTCTTTCCTGGTCACCTTTTTCCCTTTGCTGGTCACCTTTTTCCCTTTCCTGGTCACCTTTTTCCCTTTGCTGGTCACCTTTTTCCCTTTGCTGGTCACCTTTTTCCCTTTGCTGGTCACCTTTTTCCCTTTCCTGGTCACCTTTTTCCCTTTCCTGGTCACCTTTTTCCCTTTGCTGGTCACCTTTTTCCCTTTCCTGGTCACCTTTTTCCCTTTGCTGCTCACCTTTTTCCCTTTGCTGGTCACCTTTTTCCCTTTGCTGATCACCTTTTTCCCTTTGCTGATCACCTTTTTCCCTTTGCTGGTCACCTTTTTCCCTTTGCTGGTCACCTTTTTCCCTTTGCTGGTCACCTTTTTCCCTTTGCTGATCACCTTTTTCCCTTTGCTGGTCACCTTTTTCCCTTTCCTGGTCACCATTTTCCCTTTGCTGGTCACCTTTTTCCCTTTGCTGGTCACCTTTTTCCCTTTTCTGGTCACCTTTTTCCCTTTTCTGGTCACCTTTTTCCCTTTGCTGGTCACCTTTTTCCCTTTCCTGGTCACCTTTTTCCCTTTGCTGGTCACCTTTTTCCCTTTGCTGGTCACCTTTTTCCCTTTCCTGGTCACCTTTTTCCCTTTGCTGGTCACCTTTTTCTCTTTCCTGGTCACCTTTTTCCCTTTGCTGGTCACCTTTTTCTCTTTGCTGGTCACCTTTTTCCCTTTGCTGGTCACCTTTTTCCCTTTCCTGGTCACCTTTTTCTCTTTCCTGGTCACCTTTTTCCCTTTGCTGGTCACCTTTTTCCCTTTGCTGGTCACCTTTTTCCCTTTCCTGGTCACCTTTTTCCCTTTCCTGGTCACCTTTTTCCCTTTGCTGGTCACCTTTTTCCCTTTGCTGGTCACCCTTTTCCCTTTCCTGGTCACCTTTTTCCCTTTCCTGGTCACCTTTTTCCCTTTTCTGGTCACCTTTTTCCCTTTGCTGGTCACCCTTTTCCCTTTGCTGGTCACCTTTTTCCCTTTGCTGGTCACCTTTTTCCCTTTGCTGGTCACCTTTTTCCCTTTGCTGGTCACCTTTTTCCCTTTGCTGGTCACCTTTTTCCCTTTCCTGGTCACCTTTTTCCCTTTGCTGGTCACCTTTTTCCCTTTGCTGGTCACCTTTTTCCCTTTCCTGGTCACCTTTTTCCCTTTGCTGGTCACCGTTTTCCCTTTGCTGGTCACCTTTTTCCCTTTGCTGGTCACCTTTTTCCCTTTGTTGGTCACCTCTTTCCCTTTGTTGGTCACCTTTTTCCCTTTGCTGGTCACCTTTTTCCCTTTGCTGGTCACCTTTTTCCCTTTGCTGGTCACCTTTTTCCCTTTCCTGGTCACCTTTTTCCCTTTGCTGGTCACCTTTTTCCCTTTGCTGGTCACCTTTTTCCCTTTGCTGGTCACCTTTTTCCCTTTCCTGGTCACCTTTTTCCCTTTCCTGGTCACCTTTTTCCCTTTGCTGGTCACCTTTTTCCCTTTGCTGGACACCTTTTTCCCTTTGCTGGTCACCTTTTTCCCTTTGCTGGTCACCTTTTTCCCTTTGCTGGTCACCTTTTCCCTGAATGGGTTACATGATGGAAACGTATATAACGTTGACATGAAACAGTTTTCCACTAAGTTCACATCTAAAGTCGCTCTCAAAGTCTAACATATCAATAGGCTGTGAGCATTCTTGTTTCATCCTCTCTAGCTTGACAGCTAAAGTAAAATAAATCGCTCTTAATGTATATACGCTAATGAGAAAGTATAAAAGAACTATCTTGAATAAAAATCGATTAGTATAACGTGGTTAAGCTCGCAAGAGGTTTCGGTTTAATTAACTCTCTCACTAGCCTGCAACCATTGAAGTACATTTACCTGGTTACATAGGCTGAGGAACTGTGGTAAAGCTAGAGAAAAATTAAAGATAGGAGACCCTGGAATCATTCCGTTAGACGATTCGTGTAATCTTAGTGGCATTGCCAACGCTCAGCATAAGGTCTCTGCTTCGAGGAACATTGCTGCCAAGATCTGACTGAAACGACTTGGAAAAGCGTGCAATCTGATGTTACATTAGGTGAAAAAGTTGTCAGCGTGACCAGTAACAGCAATTATGAAGGGAAAGGTAGCTCCAGGTGCAGTAACCATGAAGAAGAAACGAGGAGGATTTCTACCTCTCATACCAATTATTGCAGCTCTAGGCGCTGCTGCTGGAGGTGCAGCCGAAATTGCCTCAGCAGTAAATAAGAAAAAGGCAGCAGATAAACAACTTGCCGAAATGATGAGGCATAAGAGAGAAATTGAGAGAAAGGTATCTGTTGGCGGAGGGTCCAAAAAGAATAAACGAGGAGGATTTCTACAGCTCATACCAATTATTGCAGCACTAGGAGCCGCCGCTGGAGGAGCATCACAAATTGCTACAGCTGTAAATACGAAAAAAGCTGCGGATAAACAACTTGCTGAAATGATGAGACGTAACAAAGAAATTGAAGCAAGAGGGAGAGGTTTTCGAGTGAAGAAGAATAAGGAAAGAAACACAGAAACGAAGAGGAGACAGAGCCTGAAAGGGAATTCAAAAAACTCTGGCAGAGGGCTATACTTGTCCCGGAAAAAACATTGAGTAACATAGACCTTGACTTGTACGCCCGACGTTTAAAGATTCCTCATATTAGGATGCGAATGTCTTCTTTATTAGATCAGTGAATAATAATAATAATAATAATAATAATAATAATAATAATAAAAATGTCATTTCACTCCTTTCACTCTTGATTTTTTCCAGTGATTGTTCTATAGGAACGTTCTGTGGCCCTTCAGTGACAAAGTTATTCCATCTAATCAGCTGTCTGAATCTGATTTCCTAGTGAATATATTTAGGTTGAGCATCATACGAATTTAGCGCAGTATTGCATCAGTCTCCTTCCTCTATAGTAAAAGTGGACACTCCATCTACCAGTTTTCCCATCTGTTACGGCTGGATAACGTATTTCACAGGAACCATCAAATCAAATTTTACCTGTTGTTCATAAACATCCGCTTCATAGAGCAAACAGGGGAGCCTAACAGCAATATCATTGCCTTTAGAAACAAGGATATAAGCATAATGCCTATAGTTTTTAGAAAAAGTCAACGACGTCGAGGATATAATAATGGAATGATTCGACGCACACATCATGCTCTGCCCTTGACGCCCATCAGGTTAACATCACGCAATCAGCAGTTCCTACAGTTTTTGGGCTTCAGAATCCTATAATCATGGGCATCTTCAATGTTATCGACACCGAGATTCGACGACAAGATCGCTAAGAAGAGGAACATGTGTTTTCACCATATAATACATCAGTTCTGGACTCTAACAACCAGTTTAGAATCCCTTGTCAAGTTGAACATTTATATACTTTACATCGTCTCAGGGTGAAGAGAATGCTGTTGTTAAACCTGTGCTCAGCGAGTGGAGAAGGCTTGTGATTCGACTTTCTGATGGTGAGATCTCAAGACTGTTAAGCTGGATAAGACTCTGTTTCACCCATTTAGGACCACAGATCTGCATACTCAACCTGTTGTGTTACATGAATTTACCTGAATAGTGACACCACATCTAAAATGGAGAAGCCGTGATTTGTCATTTTTTGGTGCTCTGACTTAAGATCGAGTAATGCATCTAAAGACGGTTCTCTTTTTGATCATTGTGATATCACTTAAACTAATCATTGTAATGATTTATTTTTCATTAGGAATTCAAGGATTTTTAATGAATAAAAACACTATGTAAAAGCATACCTTAATTCTTTTATTGTTATTATTTATCTTACATTTCCATCACTTTCTCGTCCGACTCATTGTTTCGTATATGTCATTACACTTGTAACAGCAGGTTATGCAAATTTCCTTATTATTTAAATGAAAGTCTTTTTCTTTTCATAATTTGTATTCCAGCGTGGCAAACAGCCTTAATGCTGTTAATGTATACAGGGCTCAAGTCCTTTAGGATACAAATTTCACTATTACTTAAAGTATTTTCACAGTCACTTAAATTATTGCTCGCAATGCTTAATTTCAGTGAATATAGGGAGACTAGTTCGAGCTAACTCTCAGCCATGCATTGAATTGTATACAAAATTGACCGTAGTTTTTCATTGTATACCCTGTAATGTTATATAAGGATCCTGTCTTAATGTGTTTCGGTGATGTAGATGTCTCAGCACCCGTTTCTTGCCGAAATGTTTCTTGTAGGTATTCCACCTCCCATAGCGTCAGCATCCTTTGCATGCCAGCAGGCTATTCCTCTTCTTCTTCTTCCTCTTATTGCACACCCTGAAACATTGCACAATGAAAGTCTTAGAAAACTATCTTGGTCAAGTAAAGGCAACCTGGAAAGAATTACATTTTTTGTTATGATACATGTAAAATGAAGTATATGGCACATGTAAAAAGAAGCACAAAGATTTGTATAAACATTCAGATATTTAGAGTTATTTCAATGCGCTAGATATAATTAAACTCAAGCATGTGATATTGTAATTTCGTTAATTTTTTATAAAATTCTATAATATGCATCTTTTGTATCTTTATATGTAATATCAATGAGTCAGTTGCTTTATTTATGAATTTTTCATTGTGAAATGGGAGAACATTCAATACTTAAGTTTGACACTTCTACGCACCTTCTTTGCATGTAAAAAAGACAATTTACATGTCTTAAATTTGCCCTTCTCTGTCATGCCATTATACTGTAGGTATACGCTCCCAGGTATTTCTGCAATCTCTTGATCGGTTAACGAATTATAGCGCTCTGGCAAGAAGACTTGACAATCCTCCAGCGAAGATACGATCCTGGTACCATATCTTGTTTGAACTCTCTTTAAGGACTTTATCTCATAAATAAGACCTATTTCGAGATCTTGAACTCGGCGAGTCGGTAGGAAACTACGCTCTTCCACCATCTTGTTAAGTCTATCAGCTAAACAATCTGTAACAGACATTGTCATGAATTATTATTTTCACTACATTATTCAAGTTGAAGAACTAGGGTGTGTATGTTTTGTAAGTAAGCCTATGAGGGTGTAGAGAAATAAAGAATAAGTACAGAAATCATGTGAATGTTCATTGAAGATGAGCCAGCAGAGACCAAAGAATGAGTAGAGGAAATCGTGTGCGAATGTATAGTGAAACAAAGAATGAGGGGGAAAATCGTATGAATGTTTAAGTAAGAAGAATGTGTTGAGAAGATCATGTGAATGTCAATAGAGAAATGAGCTGAGAACGTCGTGTGAATGTTAACAAAGCATGAACCTGTAGGTGGAATAAAGAATGAGTAGAGGAAATCATGTGAGTGTATAGTGAAACAAAGAATGAGGGTAAAGTCGTATGAATGTTTATGTAAGAAGAATGTGTGGCGAAAATCATGTGAACTGAAGAAGAGTATGCAGTGAAATCCATGTTAATGTAAAGCACAGATTAGAAAATATGATGCTCTTTGTAACGAATCGTCTTTCATGTACTGTAACGTTTAAATAAAATTAAATGTATTGTAAAAGCCAACAGTGATTTTGTATAGTTATTTAAAACTCACCTTGCATTGCCCCGTTTTGATATGTGCTGAATGTGTAGACGGCCTGCAGCTCACGTTGCTTTTAAAGCTCTTTAAACCTTGAATGTAAAGTTAATAAGTACACAACAGTTCTAACATGTGATAGATGTCTGTTTATATAGGGATCTAAACCCCCTCCAGGCGATGCCTGCACGTCATCATGGCTGTGATGCTTACACGTCACGTGATTATTGCAGCCAATGACATCATCTCTTGCTACGCATGCGCAGAGGCCCTCGGCACGTCTATCCCTGCTTGTTTCACTTCCTCTCCCTCTCTCTCTCCCTCTCTCTCTCCCTCTCTCGCTCTCTCTCACACAGAGTACATCCATAATGTCGTTACACAAAGCTGCATGCAGTTAAAGCATCAATCTAAGCGATGTATTCCAGAGTACAGAGGAAAATCAGTGAAGTCATTGAAAGATCGGGATTCGAACTAGGGGCAACTGATTGAAAATTATATACAGCATTAATTGTTCATTGTATGAGCTATCAAACATGCTTTCGTCTACAGCTCTATCTCTGCTAGTTTCTGCGATAATTGAGATTTAAACTTAAGGATCGAACCCCGGACGTCAGGTACCCTAATATACGCCCGCAAGATATTATCTGATGACATAAACGTAATAGGTTTATTTGGTACCTTTGTCTTAATTATTTACTGTTATTAAATTTATAAGTAAACTTCATTGAATCGGTATTCGAACTCAGAACGCCAGAAACAAAATTATTTATAATATTAGCTTGTGTTTAAAAGACCTGTATGCAGTTGCAACATTGACCTAAGTGATATATTCTAGAACACAGTGGAAAATTAAGGAAGTCACTGAAAGATCGGGATTCGAGCTAGGGACACTGATTGGAAATTATATAAGGCATTAATTGCCCATTACTGATAGTTTCCGAGATAATTGAGATTTTAAAGTTAAGGAGCGAACCCATGACACCTGGACTCTAATATACATGCACAAGAAACGAGCTAATGGCATAAAAGTAATAAAGTTTATTTACTGTCTTTATTTTAATTAGTTTTGGAGTTATTAGAAGACCGGTTTCGAGCAATCGTAAATGGAGCCTTGCATCCCGAGCTATAATTAGTTTTTATTGCATCATTTTGTCTCTTTTCATTCAGGACATGCGCGTGAGTTGGTGTGTGCGTGTGTGGGTTGGTGCTGTTGGGTGTAAGTGAACAGGCATATGTGCTTGCACGTGTGTGTGTTTGTCCATGTATATGTATGTGTGAGTGTAAGAGCACTGGTGTATGTATGTATGTATACGCATGAGGTGCGTGAATGTGTGAGTGTAAGAGCACTGGTGTATGTATGTATGTATACGCATGAGGTGCGTGAATGTGTGAGTGTAAGAGCACTGGTGTATGTATGTATACGCATGAGGTGCGTGAATGCGTGTGTGTACTGGTGTATGTGTGTGTGTGTGTACTGTTGTATGTATGTGCATGTGTGTGTATGTGCTGGTGTATGTATGTGCATGTGTGTGTATGTGCTGGTGTATGTATGTGCATGTGTGTGTATGTGCTGGTGTATGTGCTTGCGTGGGTGCGTGTGTGCGTGTGTACTTACATGTGCGTGTATGCGTGTGTGCACTGGTGTATGTGTTTGCATGTGTGTGTGTGTCCATGTATATGTATGTGTGTAAGAGCACTGGTGTATGTATGTATACGCATGAGTTGTGTAAATGCGTGTATGTGTGTGTACTATTGTATGTATGTGAGTGTGTGTGTGCGTGTGTGTGCATGCGTGCGCCAGTGTATGTTTGCTGATGTGTGTACAAGTGCTCGTGTATATGTGAACGCCTGAATGTGTACAAGTCGTGGAGAAAGAAAGAGATAGATAGAAAGAAAAAGAGAGGAGAAGAAGAAAGAATGTTGTCTAGGCATCGAGATATCTAAGTATGCATCAGGGTTTAATTTAAATAATTATATTTGCTAATTGCAATTTTAATCCGACCGCCCCCTGCTTCAATAACTTAATAGTTATTATAGCGTTTCACAGGGTTGGATTCGAACTATGGACCTCTGGTTCCTAAGAATACAGATCGCTAAACATTGTAATGTCGTGTATATTAAATTATATTTGTTAAACACATTTTAATCTGGTCGTGCATAGTTTAATATTTATTAAGCATTAGAGTTTCGCAGATTCGATCTAGGATCCCCCTGAACACCGTTTCATTAATTAAATTATATTCGTTAAACACGTTTTAATCTGGCCGCGCAATACTCACATAGTTTAATATTTATTAAGCATTAGAGATTCGATCTAGAACCCTCTGAACACCCTTTTATTAATTATTGTAATGATATATAAAAATTAAATTTGTTAAATGCATTTTAATCTGACCTTGCATAGTTTAATATTTATTAAGCATTAGAGTTTCGTTGGGTAAGATTCGAACTAGAACCCTCTGAACACCCTTTCATTAATTAGGGTAATGATATATAAAAAATTAAATTATAATTGATAAATACATTTTTTTAATCTGACCTTGCATAGTTTAATAGTTATTACGCGTTAGAGTTTCACTTGGTAAGACTCGAGCTAGAATTCTCTGAACGCCTTTTTATTAATTAGGGTAATGATATAATAATATCAATCATTAATTTCTCATTAGCAATAAACTTTTGATTACAGTAAGAATCGAACACCGATCTATGGATATCACTCAGAGGTTTAATGCACGTAATGAAATGTATATTAGATGCTTTTCGGAGTCGTTGGCTGAAACAGAATGCTTGTTAACTATGCTCGGGTATATTCGTAGGAGGTCGTAAAACATCGGAGAGAACTCCCTCAGGCAAAATCATGATGGCCGACTATGACGTCACGCAGAGTTGGTAAACAAGTTTCTCTCTCTTTCACACAAGCAAGGAGAGGACGAGTATAAAGCAGCCCTCGAATTCTTTTGTTAAACTAGCAGGTGGCCAAACAATGGGAACGCTGCAGGTGTCTTTCTAAACTAGCCTTGCACAGAACAATAGAAAGGCACACACAATAGAATCTCTTACACAATGGAAAGGGTCAGGCTTTGTTATGGAGCAGGTGTCTTTCTAAAGTATGACGTCACGCAGAGTTGGTAAACAAGTTTCTCTCTCTTTCACACAAACAAGGACAGGACGAGTATAAAGCAACCCTCGAATTCTTTTGTTAAACTAGCAGGTGGCCAAACAATGGGAACGCTGCAGGTGTCTTTCTAAACTAGCCTTGCCAAGGACAATAGAATCTCTTACACAATGGAAAGGGTCAGGCTTTGTTATTGGGATGGGAACGCTGCAGGTGGTCTTTCTAAAGAATGCTTGCCAAGGACAATAGAAAGGCACACACAATAGAATCTCTTACACAATGGAAACGTTCAGGCTTTGTTACTGGGATGGGAACACTGCAGGTGTCTTTCTAAACTAGCCTTGCCAAGGACAATAGAAAGGCACACACAATAGAATCTCTTACACAATGGAAAGGGTCAGGCTTTGTTACAACCCTAATTCATCATGGGCTTTGTTCATTTTGACAGCTGAAGGTTAAGCATTGTTCTTTTGTTAAAAGCTAGTGGAACGAGTATGCCACGTGTTCGACACACAATGGAAGTGGGGGTGGGTAACTGACCAGGTGCAGAAGTGGCCGGATGTGGAATGGGTAGGAAAAACATCTCGCCTTTGTTACAGAACCTTAAATTTATGACCCCTTTGTTCGTTTTGACAGTTGATTGACAGCCTTAATTACGTAACTGTCAAGCTTCCATTGTGCTCAACAAGATTTATGGCCCTCAGGTGCAAGTAAAACTACCAAGGCACAGCGGGGGTGGGGGAGGGGGAGGGGGCGGGGCTAATTAGCATATTAATTGCATTCCATGCATATTAAGTGATACAGAACTGTCATTTCTACCCTACTAACATATGTCAGTTGTCTTGCCTTAAGTAGAAATTTACTCATCACTTTCATGTCTTCCCTGCCTGCCAGTAGCGTCCAACATACTCTTAGCCCTCCATTCGAGGTGGTAAACGATCGCGGTATATATTTCTCTGTTCATTCCTCCGTACACCTTCAGCTTGCCAACGTATGCACCCATTACTCTTCCTCCTGGCAAATGGGGAGAATCTCCTACCACTTTCATTAGTAATTTTTACCACCTGACATGCTCTCAGTCAAGCCCGTGTCTAAAGGTTTCGGTGCCCGTTTTGATGTATTACTCCACATCCCACTCATATAGTAGTCCAGACTGTACTTCTAAGGAAACATTCTCTGTGCATTGCGGAATTTTTTGTTGCCTGCCAATATCACAGTGGCGGTACTGAACCCTTCTCCATGCACTCCGCCTATTTCCCTGACCTTTCATTCAAACATTGCCCATCCACATGGTTTTCAAACCACTCTTTATTTTTGATGCCCATGAATTTCTTTCCATTCTCAACTGTTCACGGTAGTAGGCTGCCCTAACTAGAGATTGGTCTCCAAGAATGATTTTCATCCAGTATTTAACTGCTCTGATTTTGCAGTCTATCATCTCAGTATACGCTCCAAATTCCCTGGGAAAGTCATATAGATGACTGATACATGCTGGATTTTAAAGATGAGTACCTGAAGATTGAAAACTTACGCCTGAAAAACACTATATCCATCTAGGGGAAGGGTAGCTTACTATGCACAACAGAGTACGTGGTAGAGAAAGTAAAAACACTTAAAAATGCCGCCGGTTAATGTCGCTTTCAATGCTGTAAATTAATTCTTAAGTTCGTTGTTGGTGCAAAATATGAGCAATAATTGAACGTGTAAATTTTTTCCTCGGACAGTAACCAATTAAAAATAAAAAATACAGAAGTGACGGAAAACGAGTTAAGCAAGTCAACTAGCGTGACATATCCATTTTCCTTTTCGTTCTGTCCCTGTCATCTTGTTGATCGACCACTGGCTCTGTATTGTTATGCATTATTCTAATGCACTTGTCCATATCTGAACAAACGGTTTTCGTTTATTCCGTGACAGAAACAAATAACTTTAGTCCTGCATGCTTTGTCTGAAAACACGCTAGGCTACGTTTTGTTCCGAGTGTTAAGAATACAAATGACCATCGTCAGAAAATTTATGATCGAACAGCTGATATTCTAACAACCTTAATGTAGAGGTTACTAAAGTGCAAAATTTACGTTTTTCCATCATTAGGAGGTAAGTCGCTAGAATGTGGTAATATTCGGGTTGTCAGGTTGCATTCATAACCGGAAACGCTCCCGCAAATACGCATTTTGCACGCTGTTTATGTAGTCACCAGCTGATGCACTGATTATAACATTAGTTATATTATGATACATTAATTATATTACTATTTAGATTATATTAGTTATAATTATATTATCCGGATTATTTAGGGAACGTTTGGAGAGTAAAGTTGGGCGTTCAATCAGGCGCAACCACCAATTATATCACGCACCAAATAGGGGACGCCGCAACGGGTTAGAACGGTAACTACCGCACCAAGGTCTTGATCCGTGCGACTCCACCAATTATATTACAGACACTGTTGAAGGGGATGAAAGGATGGTGTTTGATAGGTGCCTCCAGCAAGTATTCCCTGGTTAAAATAGGGGTTAGGGTAAGGAGTCACTAAATGTCACAGGTAACTGGTGTGTTAGCTTAGAGGATGCAAGGGCTGTGACAGCCAAGACATGTGGCAGGAGATGCGTGCGCCTCCTATACATGCTACTTCTAACTTAGGGGTTCGTGCTCGAACCAAAACGACTCACTGAACACGGAAGGAAACCCAGGATGGGGGAGATCTTTAAGGTTTCCTATATTGTATAGTACATGCTCAAGGGAAGGGTTCCTAGTACGACCAGTGTTCCCCAACAATTACGTGATAGCCCCCACGTCTATAAAAATATATATAGTTTATTATAAACATGTCTGGAGGCGGAAATGGTGTTACAGAATAAACAAATGAAGTGTGCCTTAGCTGTCGTAGAGTGTTGATGAATGGCGCTGGTTGACTGTCATCTTAAAATAATGCTTTCCAGCTCCTGGTCGTTTAGCGGCGTGGGCTCCCACTACAAGACGTCCAAAAATCAACCATCAGGCATAGAAGCCAGAGTTTGTACTCAAAACCCAATTAGACGCACCATACGTTACTATTTAGTTGAACATCCTCGCTGAACTCAGCTATTTGCTGGGCAATGGCTCGAGGTTGAATGCCATCTGACGCAGCGACTTCCGGGTCTCGCCATTTGGATACGCATGGTAGCTTTAAGTTACAGATTTAACAATTAAGAATTATAAGGCCAAAAATATATATTGGTACAATGTTAACGCCAGATGCACCGTGACAATATTGTAGCGTATGAGGATTTTTTTCAATAATTTCTTCGCGCTTCATTAGTTATTTCATAATTTGGAAGCTGGGGAAGGGATCTGTTTGTGAGTATTCGTTGAATCTGTTGAAGTTCCGTTAAGCAGCTGATTCATTGAAACAGTCCGTTAGGAGAAGTATCCAGAACACTTGACTTCAGGAAACCGCTGACTACGCATGCGCGGATACTACTGTATCCGCTATGACTGATTATCCCTTAAAGCATTCAGTAAGTAGAAACGCACCAGGAGAAGACAGTGTGTAGCGTGTCCTTGTGCGGATTTCCATCTTCGGAGTTGCCGCGTATAAAGTAATACAACTTTATAATCAACTCATTCCAATGTGAAATCATCTCTAATAACTGTTATTATTTAAGCATGTCTAATCCAGCGTGATTCTTTGTCTTCAGTGCTATCTTGTTGCTTTAAATGCGAGTTAGGAAAGTGTTAGCTTTTCTTATAACGTTACCTCTTGTTACCAAGCGAACTGTTCCCAGTTACATTATGGCGTAGTTGTAGTAAGTGTATTAATGATGTAGGCTAAATTAATAGTTAAATTTCTTGTAATGTAATAATCATAATTAGGCTAATTATGCCAGCATTTCATATTAATTATTATTAATTTATTATTAGTTATTAGTCCTTAGCTTTGCAGCTAACTAGAAAATGGAGTTATTTTTTTCAATTTTATACGTAAGCCTTGTCCGTTTGTGGAGAGTTTTATTTTAGAGAAAGAATCTGGTATGAGAGAAAACCAAGACATTAATTGTATGGTTTAAGTAAGCACACCGAAAATATACAAAAACTTAGTTATAAGTTGTTCTCATACTATTGCAGTACAATAACTTGCAGCATTTAAAAATATACGCATGTTATATAAATGAAATACATAACACAGTTAAACGCTTAATTTAACACTGAGGGTGTATTCAGGTTATAGGTAATTTTAATTTTCTCAAAAATAGCTCTAATGATTTTGATTAAAATATCATATGTTTAAGATATTTTCATGACAAATCAAATGTATATCTTGAACTTTCTGGGAATGTCTCCAAAGTAATTCATCATTGTGAACGACTTTTGCATAACTGGTAAACTATAAGAGATAGACAAAATTTTACTACACAAAAGATGTAGATCGCGTAAAAAAAACAATTTATGTCATATACATTTTTGTAGTTGAGTGAACCATTTTCGAGATATTGCTTGTTATTCCCTTAAACCTTTCATTCCTTAATGTTCTCAAATGGGAATTCGTTATTCATTTTGTTGTCTTGGATATGCAAAGAGTATTACTCTGTGGCAAAGGGAGTAGTGCTGCACCTAACAACCAGCTATTAAGAGATATGTATGTGCTTAAAGGCTACTGTATTTCTATATTGCCCTTGTAAATATATATTCCCCTTACATCTACAAGAAAATTAGCAATAAGATAGGGTCTACAAATGTTTATCTCGATTAACATGAAGTAGATGGAGAATAAGCGTTTGTAAAAATAGTTTGTACAAGAGTAGAGAAGGTCATGTGAGTGTAACAGATCAGATTTTTCAACTGGTAAATCACTATTGTTACTTACTCTACTATTACATTCCCTACTACGTATAAGTAGGGGAAGTATTGCATTCCACCAAAAATTCGATACTGAGATTTCACCGGAAATATATGTTTTGAGACCCCTGAATAAAAAAAAAGAATTTTTGTAAATATATCCGTGAGTGTGTCTGTGTGTCTGTGAACAGCATAACTCAGAAACGAGCAGTTGGATAAACACCAACCTTGATATTTGGGTTCAGTATCTTCCATAGATGCGACACGAAGGTTTTCAAGAAAATCCCCCACCCCAGATCACCCTTTAGATGGAACTTTTTCGGAAATTTTAATTTTCTCAAAAATGGCTCTAACGATTTTGATTAAAATATCGTATGTTTAAGATATTTTCATGACAAATGAAATGTGTATCTCGAATTCTCAGGGAATGTCTCCAAAAGTATTCTTCATTGTGAACGACTTTAGCATAACTGATAAACCATAAGATTTAGAAAAACGTTTACTAAACAAAAAATGTAGATCGCGTTAAAATACACAATTTATGTGATATATATTTTTTTGAGTGAACCTTTTTCGAGATATGGCTTGTTATTCCCTTAAATTTTCCAATAGTTATACTTTTTCTCAAACTCGTTATTCAGTTCTTTTTTGTCCTGGTAATGCAAAGAGAATGGAACACGTCGCATAGCAACCGCCTCTTAAAATATTTGACTATCGCTTAAAGGTTAGCAATTCCCCTTGTATCTACAAGAAAATTAGCAATAAGATTAACATCTCGATATCTCTATTAACATGAAGCTTATGGAGAATAAGCGTTTGTAAAAATACTTTTTACAAGAGTAGAGAAAATCATGTGAGTGTAACACATAAGATTTTTTTTGTCTTGGATATGCAAAGAGTATTAATCTCCGGCAAAGAGAATGATGCTGCACCCAGCAACCAGTTATTAAGAGATATGTCTATGCTTAAAGGCTACTGTATTTCTATATTACCCTTGCAAATACAAAACAAGGGGAACATAGTACGCCTTAAGCGATAGTCATATATTTTTAGAACTGGTCGCTATGGGTAAAATGTAATTCCCTTTGCATGTCAAAAGATCGTTTCTGTAAATGTTCATCTCGATTAATATAATATAGATGGAGAATAAGAGTTTATAAAGATGGTTTGTACAAGAGTATAGAAAGTCATGTGAGTGTAACACATCAGATTTTTTTGTCCAGTGAACCACTTACGAGATATTCCTTTTCATTTGTGTGTATTGTCTAATACTTATACTTTCTCAAAATAGAATTCAATGTGCATTTTTTATGTCCTGTACATACAAATAGAATGGAATGCTCCACATAGCAACCAGCTCTTAAAAAATTTGACTATCGCTTAAAGCCTACCATATTCCCCTTGCATCTACAAGAAAATTAGCAATAAATGTTTATCTCGATTAACATGAAGTATTTGGAGAATAAATGATTGTATAAATAGTTTGTAAAAATAATAATGAAAGCCATGTGAGTGCAACACATCATCCCTTTTATATACCAGGTGGCCATAATTAATGAGGTGTTTGAGGGGTGATAAGTAAATAACAGGAGGGCTAAATAAATTGAAATGTTATGTACATACGTTTCAGAAAACGGAAATTCATTCTGAGAAGAAAAAAATAATAGCTCCAAAAATCGCTGACATATGATGAAGTGGCATTGTATGCGGAGTGAAAAGAAGCAAAGTTTTATTGGTGACTTTAATCCAACACATAAATGAAAACTACAGCTGGGGCTCAAAATGTTGCCCTTGAACATGTTGGACAAACCGTGGTCTCTGAATCACTTTGTCCACTGAAAAACTGTTGCAACAGTTGTTACTTACGAATTTGCTTGCTTGCACTTGTGAAGAGACAGCAGGTTGAGGTATTGAGATCATCGCAAATCATTAATGATCATGGAACCTCTCCATAATTTCTTCGCAACGGAAGCATTTCTGATATTTTAGCAATAAGGCTTGACGAGAAAAGCACGATCACGTAAGCAGAGTGTGTGAAATACCGGCACGGTTGGGCCACCTGGTATATCTAGTAATAGAAGTTAGAACGTTGCCCGCACATGTGGCATCCTGTGCGTCCCCTATTGTCAAGGGATGCTTTGACAACCAGTTTTATAATATTTGATTTGTAAAGTAATGTCTATGGTTTTAATCTTGGGGACCGATAACGCAAGGTCCGAAATGGAATCTCAGTTGGAATGTGCTATTTGATTAATGCAATTTTCCATAGATTTTCTCTTAGTCTCAAATGGAAAATTTCGGGTAACAATCACCTCAACGGAATCTAGGTTCATTGTGTCTCATTGCAACTAGTTCATGCACCGTTTCTATGGAGCTGAAATATTAAAAAGGACATTTGATACATCAAAAAGCCGAACAAAAAGGAATCGCAAGGATCCTTTTCGTTAGGTCCAACATTCCATTTTCGTTGGTCCGACCACTCTGACCATGGACACTTCTGTGGTTTCTCCTTGTCGGTAGTAAAATATATTTCCTTTCATTTTTTACCTCATCTATTTAAAGGTTGCAGTACCAGGCGAGGGTAGTTGGTTTGTTGCTGCAGGACAGTGTGGTTTGCGTCTGGGAAGATTTCTCCCTGGCACTTGGGATCTTTCCTGGGAGTGTCTTATCTATTCTTGGGACCACCAGTTGACAGTTTGGAATTGTTGCTAGCGCACATCGCCATCAGAATCTGGTCGCCCGTCGGATTTTCCCTTCATTCCTTCCTCACAGAGGTCACGTTGTATAACACAAAGGGCCCACTATGGCCTACACATTCTGCTGTGCTCCAGTTACTGGATGTTCCTCTGATTGACAACTCTAAGTATAGGTATAGGGGATTCAACGGGGGAGGAAACCTCGCGCTCTGCGAACTGCATAGAGCTATTGCGGCTACAAACTTCCAGAAGGAAGGAATGAGCTGAAACAGCAACAGCTGGCTACAGGCCGTAAACACTCAGACCACAGACGCGTTGAAAAACCTACCAATCAAACAGCATTCTGGTGTCCACGGAGAGCACTCTTTCCATTGAGCATTCATCCGTGCCATCTATCCGGCACTGTCAAACACCACAATATCTAGAAGCATACTATAAAGATGAGAAGGAAATGGAATGAAAGGCAAATAATGCAAAGGAAGCCGTGGTAGAGAGGAAAGTACATCAGTATTGACTTGGTAAGTACTCCTACTGGTAGAAACAATCCACAAAAGTAGTTACTCTGTCTTTGTATCTACAAGTTGGTTGCGGAAAATATCCACAAGTGATCTACTTAAACGGTTTACGCCTTTACGCTTCTAATTATCACTGAGAGAAAACTCCTGTAGTAGCTTGCTAATATGGTGCTTCGACTAACGTATTTTTAATTCCATTTGCTCACCTCACCTGTTAGCGCAGCTTTGTTTTTGTTTAACTTCATTTATGCACTCCTTTAACTACAATGGTCTTGTTGGCGTCCTTCCCTTTGGAACAAGTTATTGCCTATAGACATTGGTGTTCATTCGTATTCGCTTGTCTTTGCGTTACTGGAAAACCCAAGGACAAAGGTTTTATTGGTCAGTTTACACACACATTCACACTGTCATTTATATTTCCAGACCCTAGGGAATAATCTTCGTTAGAGAAAAATTCAGACCCCCATCCAGGAATGGAACTCGAGACCTCTCAAACAGCAGGCGGGCTATAGCGACTGAGCTAATGGGGCCAGGCAGGTTTGTCTTCTTTATCCCTTTATGTAACTTCATTGACGTGCATAAAAAGGGGTAATTCCCCTAGATCGCCATAATATGTTTCTCTGTGTAAGGTTTACCTTCAGGTAACTAAATTTTGACTACACCCAGTCGTAATCAATTCTCCAAGTGACTGGCCTGTCTGGCCTGAAAAACAATACAGGTCATAAAAAGTAACCAAATGAACGATGCTTAATCTATGTGAAATAAAGAGATGGTTATACACACTTCTATTTAAGAGCTATAATTGGTAAACATAAACGACAAAACCAATTACAAAAAATCTTATGTATTACACTCACATGAACTTTCTCTACTCTTGTACAACTATTTTTACAAACGCTTATTCCCCATATGCTTCATGTTAATCAAGATATCGAGATGTTAATCTTATTGCTAGTTTTCTTGTAGATGCAAGTGGAATATGGCTTTAAGCGATAGTCAAAATTTTTAATAGCTGGCTGCTATGTGGAGCATTCCATTCTCTTTGTATGTCCAGGACATAAAAAAATTAATAAGGAATTTGAGAAAAGGTATAAGTATTGGAAAATTTAAGGGAATAACAAGCAATGTCTCGAAAATGGTTCACTCAACAAAAAAAATGTATATGACATAAATTGTGTGTTTTAACGCGATCTACATTTTTGTGTAGTAAAATTTTGTCTATATGTTATGGTTTACCAATTATACACTAAGTCGTTCACAATGAAGAATAGTTTTGGGTACATTCCCAGAAAATTCGAGATATACATTTCATTTGTCATGAAAATATCATAAACATATGTATTTAATCAAAATCGTTAGAGCCATTGTTGAGAAAATTAAAATTTTCCAAAAATGTTCCATGTAAAGGGTAATCTGGGGTGGGGGGATTTTCTTGCAAACCTTTGTGTCGGATCTCTGGAAGATACTGAACATAAATATCAAGTTTGGTGTTTATCCGACTGTTCCTTTCTGAGTTATGCTGTTCACAGACACACACACAGACACACACGGACATGTTTCCAGAAATGCTTTTTTGATTCAGGGGGTCTCAAAACATGTATTTCCGGTGAAATTTCGGTATCCAATTTTTGGGTGGTATACAATACTTCCCCTGTTTACTATTCGTAGTAGAGATAGTAATAATTTGGTCTTCTAGGAAGAGTTGAACACTTATTTGCATGTGTAGTTAAACTGAACGGCAATTACTACATTTACATATATGATAGCTTTCATCAGCGACATGAGACAAAAGTTAAAGCTTTTGCCGCTACTAAACACAATAAGAAAACCGACTAACAGTATTGTAATGTTATTTGTTAATTAAAAAGCTACATCATATACTAAGATTATTTGCATGCGTAATATTTCATTACCATATACATATTGTATACCTAATATTGCCTACTCATGTATACTTCCTACGCTATCATTCACGGACTAAAGATCATTTAAGGACTAAAAATCTAATCATAAGAATACTATTCACAAAATTAAAGTCCTTTTAGCAAAACCAGGAACAGGAATTGTTAAATACAATACAATATTAGTAACCAAAATATACATGAATGTTGAATTTGTAATGTTTAAAGTAAGGGAACATTGTGGAGTTAACAAGGAGGTAAATTCGATTTGACATAGTGGCTGCCAAGTGAGAAATTCTGTTTACATTTACAACATCACGGGAGACAAAGCGCTGGTCATCAGCTCAGTGGCCATAGCATCAAAGTTTATCTAAAGGGGAGCTAACATCTCGAGAACAATAACTCGCAAGGTGAGGTTTATTGCAGACTGCTGTTATGGAGAATTGATGATAGAATTTTGAAACATTTAAGCTATTCATACAATTAATATAAAACATTTCAATATGTCTATTTATGGAAAGCTATTGCCCTCACAAGCTTCAAGATTTTAATGTACATACCTTTTAATCTTTCATTTTTTTACTCTTAATGGCTATCCCAACCAAAATAGCTTTGTAATAAACATTTAGTTTACTCTAATTTTAGCAGAGTTATTTCAGTGTAATTAAATTCAGTGTAAAGGAAAAAGGAATGTGTGAGCATAGGCATAAAATGCCTAAATAATGCATATAAGGTGAGGATTTCATAGTAACATATAGTATGCTGCTTTTAGCAGAGAAAATACCCAGGGATCACGATTGCGTGTATGCGTGATTCGCTTGTACTGCAGTGACCTAGGATTACTCCTCTAACTCATCAGCGATGAATTATCCCCTTCCTGACCTATGCTTTATCGGTTGTGAATGCCAACTGTTATTTACTACCCTCTGTTCGTGCTGTAAGAACTAGGGTTTGTTCGTTGTATATCTCAAAAGTAAAAGTTTATTCTTACGTTTATGTTGTGTGTGAATTACTTTACCAGGGTCACTAGAACTTCTGAGTATGGGCAACAATGAGCAGTGGTAAGCCAAAGTAGCTTTTCCTAACTTTAGATAGCAACATGTGCAGGTCTGGGCTCGCTCCAACAATGGGCATCGACAGTACCGCGTGGGTATGTATAACAGGTGTTTGCTACGCCATACGCTGGGTTGGATCTCAAGAGAGAGTATTTCCGTGCTGTGATTTTCTATGACTTTAAATTCGGTTCAAGGGAGAGATAATGCCTTGAAAGACTGCATCGTGAATTTGGGGATCTTTGTCCTTCGCAATCCAGCATTAATCGATGGTATGCAGCGCTTAGAGAAGGAAGAAATTCCCAAGCTGCGGGAGCAGAGAAGGGACTCCCAAGCTGAGCGCATGTTGCCCATGTGGTCAGATTCAAGAATCTACAAATATTGAATCGGCAGCAGTGAAAACAATCCTGAAAGAAAAACTTGACGTCAGGAAGCTCTGCAGTCGCCGGAGCCCCCACTACCTCACAAATGGTAGAAAGAAGCACGTGTACAATGGTGCCAGGAAATGATTGAAAACTTCAATGGAGGAAGATCCAGGAACATTTAAAGGTAAAACCTGAATTTATCCTAAACGACAGTCTTCAGTCTGGATCTTCCCAGGATACGATCTCCCAACAAAGGTAAACCGAACGAGAAGTGTTGGAAAGAAAATGATCTGTTACTTCTTGTCAGCAAGCGTCCACATTGTGACGATTCCGGTTGAGGGATAAAAGACTGTTACTGCCCGATGGTACATCGCAAAATGTCTTCCGCAAGTGTTCAGTGAACTGAGAAAAAAGCGTCCTAAGACTGGTCTGCGTGGAATTGTGTTGTACCACGACAATGCTCTGTCCACACTGCACAAGAAACAACCCAATTTCTGCAGGAGTCAGGATTCAGATATCTGTCCCGTTCTTTCTAGAGTACAGATCTGGCACAATGCGGCTTTTTTGCAATCCCCAAAATGAAAGAAAGAATTTGAGGTCAACGATTTAAGTCGTTTGAAGCCGCAGTGGGTACCTGTGAAGAATATATTTGCACTCTCTCCAACGAAGAATGGCTTTCAGCATTTGAAAAATGGTTTGAAAGAATGAAACGATGTTTCGAATGCAATGGAGAATATTTTTAGCAGATGTAGCGATCATATTTTTAATATTTTATTGCGTCCATTGTCAAAACTTTTGGAGTGACCTTATGTAGAGTATTCTTAATACTGCTGCTGTTCTAGTCTTATTAGTCCACTGAAATTTACACTTGAACAAAGAATGTTTATTTATGATACCTACGTTGTAACGGTGCTCTGTTGATTACGTTACTATTCCTTCAAGCACTCGTTAACGTTTTATGAAAGTAATGAGGAAGCTGTCCAATTTAAACATAATGATATATTATTGCCTCAAAGGTATGGATTGTTATGGACGCTCAGGATTTAATTACTCAAACGAGTGAGCTGACTTTTTTTATTATAACAAGAAGAGTTGTATAGCTTTAAATAATTATATAGTTTTTCAATTATGCCTGCGGCATTAAAATGCATATGATTATAAAATATTTTACACCTTTAAATATATGATATTCCTCTCACTTTTCCTTTTGAGAATTACTTTTCTTTACCACAAGCTCTAACTCTTTTCAAAAGTTGCCTGCTTGCTTCATCTGCCGATTTGATTTACTTAAAAGTTGCAAGTATTGAATTAAATGTTTTTTCCGCAAGTTAAACAATTTAAAAACAAGAGTAATGAATTAAATATTGAAAATACTTACCAAAATATATGAAGTTAAATTTAAACGTGTCCACAAATTACCCCTGTTTGCAACATGACGAAAAATTCTCGCTCAAGCCAAATGCAAGCTAGACTTGTTACTCGCTACGTCGTCTCTCCGTTCATGGTCGCTGTCTTGCCCGGAAAAACCACGTTCATCATCTTGCGTGCTAAAGCTTTGCGACGTTTAAACCAGCCAATGGCAGGCTTGGACGACCAATTACGTCGTTCCACCATGCTTGCGTCAAGGATGATGACATATCCTTCTGGCACGTTACTCCAAAATCGGCTGCTGCCTGTTTGTTCAACGCCAGGAAGTGGTGTGACGTAAAAACTGAATCACATAAACAGGTGTAGAATATTTTGGGAGAACTTTATGATATTGTAGCTCGAAAAGTAGATATTGACGAAATCCATGCATCACTCGAACGTTCTCAAAAGAAGTGATTAGAAATGTTGCAGAGCAACTGAATGTTTCAAAAGTCTCTATCCACAGAGATACTAAACTTTGAACATTGAAACCCTGAAATTCCTATTGTTCATGAATTATAACTTCGTGACGAGGAATGCCAGATATGTATCAATGCATACATACACCACTTTCAACAAGGTTAGTTCATGTTGGTATTACTCGAGAGTATTTAAAGTGGGAGTTTTAAAATTGGAAACACCCCGATTCTACGGGCTATTAAACACCGCTTTGTAAATATCTACTTAGAAATGCTGTATCTCAGTGTTATTAGTGTGATGTCTTATTTGTCAAGGGGTACACCTAGAATAGTGAATCGAAGCGTACGTTAGAACTTTCGTGAAGACAGATTATTCTTTAAAGCCCAACTCACTAGTATTAAATTTTCTGTTTTCATGGGCCATTATCTCAGAAAATATTTAAGTTAATACACTGCAATTTTATGCGATGTATGTGTTCTAAATTTACTGATTTGCTTTTGTTGAGTAATGTTTATAGTAAGATAGCGTTTTTAGTTAACCCTCAACTTGTGACGTGGTGTATGACAGACCTCTAAAGACAAAAATGTTCACCTCTGAGTAGATTTTCTCTCCTGAAACCTTACATGAATGGCAGCCTTTTATTTCTATCTGAACAACATCTCACTCTCAAATCTTCTTGCTCAACCTGTTATCTTCTTAGAGATAACTTCATTTCCATAGTGGCTTCACAGATATCATGTTACTAGTTATATGGTTTCCTTTTTAGTTATCTTAAAAAAGATTGGGAAAAGTTGATAATTTTATTTTCTTTGAATTCCAACAATCACTGCCTGGTACATCTCGATTCTTCATACTAGATGATCCCGCATTCGATGTTCCTTTGTTTCTGCTGTTAAAGCCCAACAACTGAACAGACACAAAAGACTGAAGTGAGGGTAGCCAAGTAAGCAGTTCCCTGCCATGTGGTTGGAGAGCGTTAGGAAATTTATGAAAATGTAAATTACCTCGAAAATCCACCCAGTGTTTTGAAAGAGTTTCAGATAATTGTAGAGTGACATTTGATATCATTGTAATTAGAAAATGTATAGACAGTGTAATTTTACGAATATTTCCAAAGTTTCAGTTTCTTGCGCCTTTAATAGCAAATCGTGGTTTATTTTAAGGACTAATATCCTGGAAATTAAATAAAAATATTCTTCAGGTAAAAATTTGCATAGAAATACTCATTTTACTCTAAATTTACATACACAGATTATTTTATTTGTAATGAAGGTTTAATCGTAGAGTGAGTAATACTGAAGTATATTAAAAGTTGATATAGCTTTTTAATATAAATATTGCAACACTTATTGGTTATAAACGCTAAAGGAGTGGGTGTCTGTCAGACACTATGTCACCAGTAATGTTATACTTTCGTACGATATTACATAAAGGTTTTTTGTGGAATCTTCATTAAAATTCTTCAGAGTTTCTTTAAAAATAATTAATAATGTTAGTGACAGCATGATTAGATACATAACACGATAGAGTGTTGATATTATCAACCTAAAGTTTCATTTAGATAGCTTAATAATTTCTGAGGAAACTGGTGATTTATAACCAGAAAATTTGATTTACAAAACCAGGTACTTAAAGTGAAAATAGAAGGAAAAAATATTTTGATTTGACATATCCACATGGCTTTCTCTACCCTCCATCGTTTATTATTGGGTATACAACCTTATCTTACTAAACTTATTTTTCTATCTACTTCATTTTAATCGAGATAAACCTTTGCAGAAATAGTTACATTACACATTTCGTTATAGATACAAAGAGAGTTGTCCTCCGTGGTGCAGTGGTTACCATGCTAGAATCTAGTTTCCGAGGTCGCGGTTTCAAACCCGGCGGAGGGCGATGGATTTTTTCGGGCATATAAAAACTTAGCATGGCTTTCTTCGGAAGGGAAGTCAAGCTGATGTTCCGTTGTCGTAGACTTACGGCACGTAAAAGAACGTCAAGCCTGATAAACAGGCCTCTGAGCAAAATTACCGGTCTTTCACGCCCAATATAGAATGGGACGCTAAGGACCATAGCAGTTAAAGAGCGTACATAAATAAACCCCAATTTAATTTAATACGCAGAGAACAGCGACAGTCAAATGTTTAAAAGCTGGACGCTATACGCTGCCCTTAAAATTCCATACTTTCCATGCAATCGTGAGAAACAGTTAAATGCATACAGAATTTTAAAACAATGACCAAGTAATGAGTAATTCAACCATTTATAACGGATACACCAAAAATGGCTTGTGCCAAAAAGAGAATTATCTCACATAAATTGTGCGTTTTAAAGAGATCTACAAATACGTTTTCGTCTATCGCTTCACGTTTAGCAGTTAAAAAAGCTTATATAACATTTCCTTCGAATGAAGAGGATTTCATAGCTTATTCCCAGAAAGTTCAAGAAAGACATTTTATTTGTCGTGTAAATATCTTTAACATATTTTAATGAAAATCGTAATAGTCATATTTTAGGAAATAGAAAATTTGAAAAATCTTCAATATAAAGGATGGGTCGGGGAATTTTCTTGAAAATCTTGTATCCAATTTTGGCAGGTATTAAACCTAAATACCTAGTTTGGTATTTATCCGACTTTTCGTTTCTTAATTATGCTGTTCACACACATAATTTTTTTTAAAAATGTTTTTTGGGGGATTCACGTAGTCTCAAAATATCTATTTCCGGTGAAACCTCAGTATCGAATTTTTAGGTGGAATGAAATACCTTCTGCACCAACTATGTACGTGGGAGAGAGTAACTAGCATATAATTATGTGCAAGGAAAAAAACCATAGAAACTGATATATGAGTATATTTAGTAATTGTACCAATTTGTAAAGCAAAACCATCCTTAAAGCATGAGCTCTGCTCCAAGGTATATCGGAGAAATTTCTTTTACTTTTTTGCGAAGTAGTGTAAAATTCAGAGTACAAATATAAAGATTGAGTATAATGTTTTAAAATATCATACACTAAATTCACATGAGTTTTTTCTACTACTATCGCTTTTTATGTAAGTTCCAAAATATTCTTACGAAAGCTTATTTTTCTATCTATTTCATGTTAATGGAGATAAACTGAGCATAAGCTGTTTCAATACATATTTAACACAGGCACAAGAGTAATAACGGTACATAGGTGTTTAAGCGTTGGATGCTATACGAGTATATGACCTTGTAATTCCATAGTATTTCCATTACATCGTGAGGCACAACGCAACAGTGATGTGACTTAAAAAAAGGTACTGAATAATTAAAACCAATAACGGGTGTCCAGGAAATAGTTGTTGCCACAAAGAGGTATTTAAAACATTTTTTCTTGTTTTAAATACATCTAATTACTTTCCCTACTACCTATAGTAAGTAGGGGAAGTATTGTATTCCACCCAAAAATTTGATACCGACATTTCACCGGAAATATATGTTTTGAGATCCCCTGAATCCAAAAAAGCATTTTTTGGAAACATGTCCGTGTGTGTGTCTGTGTGTGTTGCTTGGTATTTAGGTTCAGCATCTTCCAGAGATGCGACACGAAGATTTTCAAGAAAATCCCCCCAACCCAGATTACCCTTTACATGGAACATTTTTCGAAAATTCTAATTTTCTCAAAAATGGCTCTAACGGTTTTGATTAAAATATCATATGTTTAAGATATTTTCATGTCAAATGAAATGTATATCTCGAATTTTCTGGGAATGTCTCCAAAAGTATTCTTCATTGTGAACGACTTTTGCATAACTGGTAAACCATACGAAATAGACAAAATGCTACTACACAAAAAATGTAGATCGCGTTAAAATACACAATTTATGTCATATACATTTTTTTTGTTGAGTGAAGCATTTTCGAGATATTCCTGGTTATTCCCTTAAATTTTCCAATACTTATACTTTTTCTCAAATTCGTATTCATTTTGTTTATGTCCTGGACATGCAAAGAGAATGGAATGCGCCGCATATCAACCAGGCGGTTAAAAGATTTGACTGTCGCTTAAAACCTACCATATTCCCCTTGCACCTACAAGAAAATTAGCAATGAGATTAACATGAAGCATATGGAGAATAAGCGTTTGTAAAAATAGTTTGTACAAAAGTAGAGGTCATGTGAGTGTAACACATTAGATTTTTTTAGAAAGCTTTGTCTATATTTTATGCTTTACCCCTTTTACAAAATTACACTAAAGAGGCTTTCACAGGCTATTCCCAGAATATTGAAGGATTTGTCACGCATTATACGTTACCTGTGCCCCAAAAGGGGACCCCTTGGAAATGAGGTAGAGGTGAGAGGAAACACCGGTTGGTCGGAACCAGTAGTGACGGCACAGCAATGCAATGATCCCTACAGTTTTCAGATTGATAGATCCCGACAGTCGCACAGGCAAACCAGGGATCACGCCCTACACGGAGGGTCAAACATCCTTTTCCGAAAGGGCAGTCCGTTTTCCCCATCAACTGGCCAAGGGCTAAGGGACGGAGTTCCATACAACATCTATTTTCACTACCACGACGCACCGAAACACCATCGCCGACACTTCCTACCTTGAAACAGACCTAACGAGGTGAAGGATGAATGGAACGAAATGGAGGAACAAAATATTCCGAGGCTGAAAAACCCACTCCAGCAATAGCCTGATGATACATGAAAACCCCGATAACAACATGTGTCAGAGTGGGTGGTCGCCGAGAAACGAACCCGGGACCTCCCGAATACAAGCCACATTATTACACAGTACCACCTCGTTTGATACACAATAGCTTAATTACAGCTTTCACAAACACGTTATAATACGTTATATATATTTTACCAATAATATTCACTAATGCCTGTATTTATTCAAAATACACAGATGATCAAGTTTAGAATAAGGAGGAATTATTTTACATGTGCCTGCAAATATTCATTAGGATTGACCCACTATTTTCAGAGAAAGGGGTATATAAAGAGAAGAAAATCTAGTTTCGAGAAAAACCAATTTAAAGTTGAGACATGTCAGACATTTGGCATAGCAGTTCAAGGTTGCAAATAGCATTTGACCATATTAACCCATATGTACTTCTGTTCAGCAAGAATTGCACGTAGTTTTCAAAACTAAAAACATAACCTGTTACATTCACATGACTATCTCTATCTTCCATCTTTTATTAGTGAAAATAGAAATTATTCTTAGGAAAGTTTATTTTTGTATCTCGTTCGTTTTAATCGACATAACGATTTATGGGAAAACCAGCATTACACATTTCGTTAAAGATGCATAGCAAATAGCAATAGTCAAATGCTAAAGAACTGGACTCCATATGCTGGCATTAAAATGCTATGCTGTTTCCATGCAATCGCGAGAAACAACTGAAAATAGATGTGACTTAATAAAGGACTAAGTATTTGAACCATTAACAAACGAATATTTCGGAAATGGCCGATGCCACAAATAACGTTATTTGAAATAAATTATGTGTTTTAAAGGGATCTGCATTTCTTGTGTATTGTGTTTTAAAGAAGTTATTTTGTTGTATTATTATTTGCCCCACGCTTTGGGAGCCAAATTGAAGAAGGTTTGTTGCTGCTACGTATGGAAACTCAGTTTGAAGATGTATTATATTTCGACTGTTGGGGAGCCGAACTTGAAGCAGTTGTAAACGCATGTATGGTAAAAAGTTTCCGGTAGCCTTCGTCCCAAATGTACTTTCCGATGGCCCTTGCCCCAAAATGCCTCAGTGTTCGTCTATCGCTTAACATTTACAAGTTATACAAGATTATACAAAATTCATTCCAAACAATAATATATGGTATACTAATCAAAATCATTTGGGCCATCTTTTAGAAAATTAGAAATTTGTAATATCCACAATGCCAAAGGTAGTTTTGGGTAGGGGGATTTTCTTTAAAACCTTCTTATATCATCTTTGGAAGGCAACAGTTACTAGACACTAGTTACACTAATGCCAAGTTTTGTGTTTATCCAACTGTTTGTTTTTGAGTTCTGCTCTTCACACACACAAACACATCTGCCTTTTTATAAAAATGTTTTTGCTTATTCAGGGGGCCCTCAAAGTATGCATTTTCGGTGAAATGTCGGTAGTGAGTTTTTGGGTGGAATTATAATACCTTCCCTACTTACTAGGTATGTGCTAGAGAAAGTATAAACATGGATTTTTTTAATACATCAGTTACCTCTCTCCCTTTAAATAAACATTTTAATTAAATATATCAAGTCAGAACGTTTTAGAGTTGTAATTACGAGAGACAACGGAAATATATTACGATTTTTTTTGGATATAATTTAATAAAGTATTAGTGTAGATTGGTGGATTTTGAACCGAGCGATATGGCTCAGGTGGTAACGTCTTTGGCCGCATTCAGGAGGTCATGGATTCGATCCCCGCGGCATAATTTCCTGCTCTCCATTTCACCTCAATTCACATTTCCCTTCACCTTTCATCCGCTTGGTTCTTTCAGGGTTGCAGGTGTCGGAAGGAGGTCTTAATGTGTTCATAGCAAAGAAAGAGAATGCTTATTGGAAACCTTCGTCCTCTGGAATAGGGGCTACAGAAGTTTCAATCTTTAAAGTAGGGACCCTGCCACCTGACTGTTGTGCCTCCTGGACCGACGCCCTCTGTCTCCTCTCACTTCATCCCTGCCTCCTGGGGTGCCCGTCTGGGGGATAGGCACAAAACATCTGCTTATGTCGCCGTGCTAAGTCCCCTTCTGCTTAGACTCGTAATCCTAATCCTGGGGGATTTTGAATACATTAAATTGAGAATGTAGGAGTAGTGATAGATAGTCGATGGGCTTTTAAGGCATATTTTAATTAAATACTCTTTTTGTACTCTTATAAACGGTGTAATAGTACTCATGAATGAACTACCCCACTCTATAACACCGATGTGAAGAAAGTGGTAGGTCATATACAGGATGAACCATTTGAGACTGTACAACATTTCCAGAACTAAGCGTTGTAGAAAGAAATGTCATGAATTAAAGATATTTGATATTACTTAGTCGAATTTTCTTTGATAGGCATTTTAGGCTCAATTATTTTTTTTTTGAAATGGGAACCTACAATTATGGTCAATTTAAATTGAGCCTAATGTAACCATCATAACGTCGTCAAAAAACACGACTAAAAGCATTTACTTTCCCCCATAATATCAACCTACTTTCATTAAAGACATTTATTTCTATAACGCTTAGTTTAGGAGATATTGTACAGTCCCTACTTAAATGGTTCACACTGTATACCATGCGCAATATCTTTTCAATGCTAGAAAACGTTATGATATTTCAAAACTACACACATTTACTAAGGTTGGTTTCTCTTACGTAATACTCTTATTGTATACTCGTAACATAATATACATCAATACAATAAACGCTCCTGAAAGCTCACGCCGTGCGAAACTTTACCACCTTACTAATAAATTTCTTGGCTTCCACAGCTCCTAGCCCTCCATACAAGAAGCTGCTGGCAAACAACTTTTTAAACACAGATGTCGTCATGGAAGCGGAAAAGGGTAGAGTAAAATGGAAATGAGTTTCTTTACAATGGGCTGTGGTATATAGTTCTCCCAAAAGGTTCGAGTGTTAAGGCCTTAATTCATATGATCTACATTTTCATCTTTAGAATTTCCACTGCACTTTGTTCTGGTCTCGCCTAAAATGTTTGTAAAGAGTTAAAAATAATTTCTACGTAACGTTTTTTCTATTTCTGCTTGAGAGCCGCCTTCCAACACCTTCCTTTTGCAAGCCCATGGTCCAAGCAACGAATTTTACATTCATAATGAAACGGACAGCGTTTCCGCCAGCAGGATGGGGTGCAACAGCATTATTCATCAGCGGCATTAAAAGGGAGTGTCACTGCGCAACATAAATAACGCAAAATTCAGGACCGTTGCTAGGTAACGTTTTCACTTGTTTCTCCTTTTGTAAATACACCTGTGATTATTCTTTGGTTTTTGTTCTAGAAGTGCTTTGAGGACCGAAAGGAAATTACGACTCTACAACGCTTAGTTTTGGAGATATTGTACAGTCTCAACTTAAACGTTCCACACTATATACACGCTAAAGTAGGTCACAGTCAAATGACCTTCATCCATTACTATTTCTTATACTTTCTATAATCTGTTTATTCAAAAGCTGAAGTTCCTATCTAGTTCTTGTGATGCATTATACGATTTTTAATATACATTGCTATTATGAAGAAATGATTTCAAATAAGTAAATGCAATGAAAATACAGATTTTGTTGCCCACATGAGGCTAAGATGGCACATCCGTCTAGAAGCAACAGAAATGCATATGTTGATCATGAAAAAAAGATTGATACATTCATACAAGTTTCTCTACTCATTCTTCTACAAACAATTTGTTACAAAAGCCAATTTTTACTTTCTCTACTACGTATAGTAAATAGGGGAAGTATTGTATTCCATCCAAGAATTCGATACCGAGATTTCACCGGAAATATATGCTTTGAGACCCCCTGAATCCAAATAAAGCATTTTTGGAAACGTGTCCGTGTGTGTGTCTGTGTGTCTGTCTGTATGTGTGTCTGTGAACAGCATAACTCAGAAACGAAAAGTACGATAAACAAAAAACTTGGTATTTAGATTCAGTATCTTCCAGAGATGCGACATGAAGATTCTCAAGAAAATCCCCCCACCTCAGATTACACTTTACATGGAACATTTTTCGAAAATTTAAATTTTTTCAAAAATGGCTTTAACGATTTTCATTAAAATATCATACTCTTAAGATGTTTTCATGACAAATAAAATGTATATCTTGAATTTTCTGGGAATGTCTCCAAAAGTATTCTTCATGGTGAACGACTTTTGCATAACTGGTGAACCATAAGAGATAGACAAAATTTTACTGCACAAAAAATGTAGATCGCGTTAAAATACACAATTTGTGTCATATACATGTTTGTTGTTAAGTGAACCATTTTCGAGATATTGGTTGTTATTCCCTTCAATTTTTCAATACTTTTCTCAAATGGGAATTCGTTATTCATTTTTTTGTCTTGGATATGCAAAGAGTTTTAAATTGTGGTAAAGAGAATGGTGCTGCACATAGCAACCAGCTATTAAGAGTAATGTCTATGTTTAAAGGTTACTGTACTTCTATATTGCCCTCTTACATCTACAAGAAAATTAGCAATAAGATAGAGTCTCGATTAACATGAAGTAGATGGAGAATAAGCGTTTCTAAAAATACTTTGTACAAGAGTAGAGAAAGTCATGTGAGTGTAAAACATCCGATTTTTTTTTGTCCTGGTAATACAAAGAGAATGGAATACTCCACATAGCAACCAGCTCTTAAAATATTTGACTATCGCTTAAAGCCTACCAATTCCCCTTCCATCTACAAGAAAATTAGCAATAAGATTAACATGTCGACTAACATGAAGCATATGGAGAATAAGCGTTTATAAATATAGTTTGTTCAAGAGTAGAGAAAGTCATGTGAGTGTAACCAGATTTTTCTATCTGCGTCATACTAATTAAACAAAACATTTGCAGAAAATGTTCTATTGCGCATTTCGTTGTAGGTTCAAGGGAATCTAGTAGACATAAACGGCAGTCAAATATTTTAAAAACGTATCGGTATGTGATGGCTTTGAAGTTCCGTTCTCTTTGATGACCTGGGGAAAAAATAAATAAATGTACAAAGATAAAGCCCTCCCATTTGTGAAATGTATAGGTATTGCGGTGTTTAAACCAATAACAAGGAATATAAATCGGAAATGGTTAACCCATGAAAAAATTAAGTACTTTAAACAAGATCTACATTTTTGTGTTGTAATTAAGCTATTCAAAACCAAAAAAAAAAACAGCAGACTTTACATATTTGTTTCCAATGAACGAAAATAGATGGCGACACATTCTATACATCACCAAATAGAGAAAGGTTCAACATTTTATTTTATTTTTTCAGAATGAGCACCATTTGTTATGCGAGGACGACCAGTGCTTTTCCGTTTGCATACCAACCATCTTCTACCAATTTATTGTATCAATTGTAAATTTTTTATGACGAGGCGGCTCGTTGTTGAACTTACAACGAAATGAACGCTGCAATAAAACAATGGATTCACTCTTTGCTTAATGAAGCACACAAAACGAGTTTTGCTGTGGCGTCGACATTTTCTCGTAAACAAACAGCGCCGCTGTAGGCACTGAATGGGACTAATAAGTTGGGCTTAAAACTTTAAACTCTTCTCTGTTCAATGATATGTGGTATGTGTCGATATCTGTTGTCCTTCATTAGAAATAAATATGTAAAATCTGTTCCTTCTTTTTGAATAACCCTGTATTTTTTCCATCTATTTACCACTTATGCAAGAGTATTCAGAATGCAGAGGACTTCAGAGGATATTACCAGAAATTTCAAGATATACGTTTCATTGTTATGAAAGCATTTTAAGCATATGTCAGTTTAATCAAAATCCTTGGAAATATTTTTGATAAAATAAAACTTTTGAAAACGTCTCCATATGAAGGGTAGCTTTGGTGGGGGGAGTTTATTTATAAAATTCGTGTCGGTTCCTGGAAGATGGAAACTTAAATACTAAGTTTGGTATTTGACCGACTTTTCGTTTTTGTGTTATGCTATTCACAGACGCCGCACGAAAATTTTTCTCAAAACGGTTTTTTTTTTTTTTTTTTTTTTTTTTTTTGCTGTACTTCTGGTAAGATACTGGCATCGAATTTTAGGTTGGAATGCAATACCTCCTTTTCTTGCTATACGTAATAGAGAAAGTAAAAATTGGACATTTTTCAGACCGCCATTATCACCAGATAATATTACTATACCACACGGGACTTTTAAAGGTAAGGACACTGGACGTTTGTATGCGTAGCATGGTGTACTATGCTGACCTCGGTATTTTTTTCAGTGTGCCACTGGCGGCGCATGACCTTATCTTTATCAGTGTCTATCAATTGCTGCTGTGTTCGTGCTGTAAAGAGAGTTGACTTTTGTGCTCTCAATGGTGAAAGATTATTTAGGACATGTGTGTTGTGTTTGCTCTTCTTAAGAGTGTTTATGTCTTGTTAATAGTCCGCCTGCGGATAATTTACGCTTGAACAACGAATGTTTGTGTAAGATACATGTAAATACCGAATCATGTAGACAAGTGTGTAGAAAATTTCAGGAGCAATTTCCTGGTATTCCAGTTCCAAGTAGAGAAACTGTAAGATGTCTAATTAATAAGTTTAGAACAACGGAATCGCAAACGCTAAACCTAAGATGAGATAACAAATGTTCTAATTGGGGAAAATCTGATGTGTTACACTCACATGACTTACTCTACACTTGTACAAACCATTTTTACAAACGCTTATTCTCCATATGCTTCATGTTAATCGAGATGTTAATCTTATTGCTAATTTTCTTGTAGATGCAAGGGTAACATGATAGCTTTAATCTTTTAAGAGCTGGTTGCTATGTGGCGCATTCCATTCTTTTTGTATGTCTAGGACATAAAAAGAATGAATATCGAATTCCCATTTGAGAAGAAGTATTGGAAAATTTATGGGAATAACAAGTAATATGTAGAAAATGGTTAACTCAACAAAAAAATGTATCGGATATAAACTGTGTATTTTAACGCGATATACATTTTTTGTGTACTAAAGTTTTCTGTATCTCTTATGGTTCACTAGTTATGCAAAAGTCGTTCACAATGAAGATTACTTTTGGAGACATATTCCCAGAAAAATCGAGATATACGTTTCATTTGTCATGAAAATATCTTACACATATGATACAAATTTAAATTTTCGAAAAATGTTCCATGTAATGGGTAATCTGGGGTGGGGGAATTTTATTTAAAACCTTCGTGTCGCATCTCTGTAAGATACTGAACCTAAATACAAAGTTTGGTGTTTATCCGACTGTTCATTTCTGAGTTATGCTGTTCACAGACACAGACACATAGACATACACACGGACATGTTTCCAAAAATGCTTTTTTGGATTCAGGGGGTCTCAAAACATACATTTCCGGTGAAATCTCGGTATCGAATTTTTTGGTGGAATACAATACTTCCCCTACTTACTATACGTAGTAGAGAAAGTAAAAAAAATAACGAAATTGATGAATCTATTTGTGAGTAACTCTACAAAAGGTTTATAGGAACAATCTCCACACTATAGCTTTTAAGGATAACAATAAAACAGAAATTATGTTCATTACAAAGAAGAACTTTTGGGTGTGAATGTAAATTTCATTCGAAAATGCCAAGAATGTCTTCCGCAGATGGACACCACTTTCAGCAAGGTTACTACTCATTATAGTGCATGATACTATCACTCGTGAGTAAGTAACGCGGGAGATACGGAACGAAAAACCCCCAGTGTACTAAACAGTGTACGGAACACGCAAACGCGCGATCCGTGGCCTCATCACAAAACAATTGGACTGTATAAATCTAATATGATGAGATTTTTGTAAAATATATAATTACAATTTTAGCTATTGCATTCTCATTAAACAAATGATTAATTTCAAATATATTGGAGTCTTCTATTGACAAGGACAAAGATTTGAAACAGAAATAGAAAATTAATTAAGAAAATGTTACCTAATACTTATAAAATAGTATTCGAAGTAGCAGTATTATAACACGGATCTCAGCATTGGACAAAGAATTTCGCGAGGCCTTTGGTACTGGCAGTATGAGGGTAGTTTTATACCTAGTAGTGGCCTTGAAGGTATTCGAGAGTAACTATGGAGCGTTCCTTACGAACTCGTAGATATGGGGGCCGCGTGTCAGGTCTCTCATTCGCCGTGAACGTGGCCAGCTTGAATTAGTTTGTTGCTTTACGTATGGAAAGTCGATTTTAAATAGGAGTTGTATTATATTTCAACTGTTGGGGTACCAAACTTGAAATTCGTTGTAACCACACGTATTGTAGTACCAGCTTTCCGGTAACCTTCGCCCTAAGCTTAAAAATATTACCTTTGTAATTTTTACAGTTTCTTTAAATATTATATATTTATGTTTGCCGCGGCTGCATCAGTATTTATTTTAGAAACATGGATGTCTAAGCAGGGTTGTGGTGCGACTTAGAATGTAGGTTTACACATATTAGAATTTTTACTTCACCACTTTATTAATCCTTGACACGATTTAAATAACACTTCACTGATATAGAGAGTTGTGAGATTCTTTAACTAATTACTTGCACTTTTTAACACGTAAGCTATTTTCTTCTCCCACGAATATGTATTAAATTTCTTGAGAACATTTTTTGCGTCTGGTTGGTAACGCTGTCTGCAACCAATTGAATTGATTTCAACCGCCTAAACTTGTAAATTTCTGTATTTCAAGTCTCTGATTGGCTATTCCTAATCCAATAGAATACCTTCATTTAACTAAAGCTTTTTGTGCTTGTTGATTGGATATTTTATAAACTGTCACTAAAGTTACATTATTATTTCCAAGAATCACGAGTAACATTATTAAACTCTCAAAGTCATTATTTCCTCAAGGTTACCTCATTGTTAGCAACCTTTAACTTATTATTCTAACAGCTCCTACATTATTAAATTACGTAATACATTCATATAACATTATTGGACATGTATGCAATAGTATACAATAATATAAACATATATAATGACTTAATATACACTTTTTATACATTGTTACATACACATATTGCTTTAAGGCGAGCTGTTTTTGAATTTACATATTATATAATTAGACTGAAATTATTTAAGTGTTAAAAATACTACCTCAAGCTACAGTCGCTACTAAAAATGCAGTTTTCAGTATTGATTACTAACCTTGATTACAGAAGGAGTTGAAGAGTGGTATCCATATATTCCAATATATTCCTGATTTCCCCGAAGAAAGCTGGCATTTATACATCCATTCTACTGTGATTCACCCGATTTTGTGCACAATACTGTCTTTAAATTCACGGCTTGTATACAGATTATATTTGTATACCTTATTCTTTAGATTTCTCCATGAACAGAAATCGCAGGCCGACAAACCTGGGGATCTTGTAGGATAATCCTCTACTAATAATCCTTTCATCGAATATTTCCTTTGTGAAATTTAATTTTTCTGTGAGGACAGTCGCTGACTTCAGCTGAAAATAAGCACTCTGACGCTCGATATCGATTAACTGTTCAAAAATGGTTTCAGTGATTCTGATCTGTATATCTCACTATTGCTTGTAACATGCAACTTTCTATAAATGTACTTTAAATAGCCTATTGTTTTTATATGACAAAATAATCTTTGCAAACTGAATGTAATTTATAAAAGCCATTTATGAACTAAGTGCCATTGCAAAACGGCAAAACATAAAAATATCCAGACGATTTTAAAATGCTATGATATAATGGCCCTACCAGTCTTGCTTTATAGAGCCTTAAACACTAAAAACAGTTTAAGATTTTAACTCTTATAAATTATAACTAATTTAAATTAATTATATACATAATAATTAAAAAGAAAAACCTTAAGAAACCTATAAGTACTTGCGATGACAGGTAACCTTTGAGATTGTCATCTCTAGTGAGATGCCTTAACGGTCTACCCGAAAAGGCAATTGGGGAATCCAATATCCCACTGGCATTTAGTTACAGTAGCTCAATGGTTAGAGCAACCCCACGGTAAGTGGGAGAACCGTGTTCAAATTCTGGTTTAGGCATTGAATTTTTCAGTTTACTTTACATTAAAAACTTTCCAAGACCAGTATATATATATATATATATATAATTAAAAAAGAGGATGTTGAAATTGGCTAAATATTCCCTTCTGGACCATCGGATAAATTATGGCATCCGGGGACAACTGAATGTAAATAAGATTTCAAAAGTGTGAGCAGAGTACAGAAAACAACGCTATGACCATGTATGTAGGATACATACCTCCCGCATTCCAGTCAGCATATATATACAAGCCCAGAGGAAGAAGAGAGATCGGAAGACCGACAAGACGTTGGAAGGACCAGTTTTAAAACTTCGGAAATATCGAAAAGGCCCAAACGGTGCAATATTTGATGATGATGATGATGATTGTAACATAAAAAATAGGGCCTACAGGTCAGCTTCCACCAGTACGTCAGCTCTAACCCCGCCCACCATCGAATGGCAGTGTGACGTGGGGACAGTATGGCGCCTAGTGCCGTAAACAATCCGATGGAATGCTTCATGGAAGTTATTAAAACCTCAATAATAGAACTGCACATTACAGAAAAATCTAGTATGAGCATGTTGGTAGAATGAAAAATACGGTTAGAGCATTAAAGTATGTATACAACGATCAGCCTGCTAGAAAATGAATCTCGCAATTACAATTTGGAGCGAGAATAGACAATTATTAGCCTAATGGCCATGTGCACCATTTTTAATCAAATTATTGTTGACCGAGGGTCAATGAAGCGTGATCAAACTTTGACCACGGTAAAATTGTAACTGCGGTGCGTCATTGTTAATTCTCGATCAACGAACCACCTTCAGCCGACCGTGCTGAACGGTCATGATTCTACGAGAATTAATCAGAGGAAAGCATCCAACTCTATATAAAAAAATGTTGCATTCTAATTGCAATTTCATTGTCTATGTCGCTTCGTTTTTGTTTCGACTTTGTATTGTTGCATGATTGAATATTCTTTTGGGGCTAAACGCAAATGGAAAATAAAAAGTTGTATCTTCAGCTTTATTTTCAGGATAAGATAGACGTTCTGTTGGTACTAGCTGTCCCATATTCCAATAAAACGGAAAATAAAAGGCTTGGTTCGTGTTATTTAAAAGACAAGCAGGAGGCTTGTATGTATTTAGCCATGCATTTAAATATGACACCAGGCGAGTTGTAACAATAAAACAAGTAAAAAAATAGATACTTGTTAAAATTGCATGAGCCATGATGAGTGAACTTTCGTAAATTAAAAAAGTTACTTATCTAGCATTTTGATAATACTGCAGCATTCCTTACTCATAATAATGTGAGGTAAATTGTAGGCTAACAAACGTAATAACCGAGGTTTTACGAGGGATACTCATAAAGTAACTTCCGTTTATCTTTTTAAAAAATGTGAATGAAATCACAGAGTGTATTTTACAATACTTTGAAAGTACACACTCTAGTTTATTTTTCCAAATAGTTTCTAGCGACACTGAGATACTTTTCGTAGCGTCTGACAAGCTTTGAAATTCGGGAATCGTAGAATACTGCCGCCTGTGGCTGAAGGCAACCTACGGCGCTGGTTTTCAACTCTTCGTCATCACAAAAGTGCTTCGAGCCAAGCCAATTCCTTAACATGCCACGACGTTTGTTTTGAACAGCAGTTCTCAAATTTGCTAGAGCGTTACAATATCTTTCAGCGTTCATTGTGGCATTTCTTTTGAAGAACTCCACTAGCAAAACTCCTTCTCTGTCTCAGAACACAGTTGTCAGGATGTTACTGGAAAGTGTTTGACGACACGTTGTAGGTTCTATTCGGGAACCCAGTATGGCCCCTCTGCATTCATTGAGGTTTTGTTTGACGAGGAAATGAAGATCAGCATCGTAGGTTGGCTTCAGTCGCAGGCGGCAGAATTATACAATTGCGGGATTTCAAAGTTTGTCAAACGCTAAGACAAATGTCTCAATGCGGCTGGAAACTATGTGGAAAAATAAATCATAGTGTGTACTTTCAAAGTATTGTAAAATAAATTCTGTAACTTCATACACATTTTTTTTTCAAATCAACGGAAGTTAATTTCTGAACAGCCCTCGTATTGTAATTTATATTGCCTTACGGACGTTATACAATATGACAGGTTTAGCAAGTACAGATGCAATAATATATGTAGTACTGTATTTCGAACGATATCCAGAAATTCATCGATTTGATCATAGAATCAGGATGATCACATCTCAATTCTGAGAGCGATACAATTCGTGGACAAAAAGAAATAATTGCGAGGGCGGTTTGATAAGTCCATGATCTTGACGAAAGATAGCGTTCTAATCACAGGTTTCTTGTTTGCACTCAAGTATTACATCTATTCTGGGCATAATCGCAGAAATTTGTCATTGGTTTCTTAGAACATTGTTGAGAGTGTCTAAAATAAGCAGATGTTTGTTGCTTCGTGGAAAATGGAGAAAAGTGAATTTCGTGTTCTGACAAAGCACTACCTTTTGCGTGGTAAGATGGTCAAGGAAACGGAAGAAAAGCTGAACAAGTATTATGAGGACTCTGCTCCATCCCATGGCATGGTTCACAAGTGGTTCACAGAATTTCGACGTGGTCGTTCAAGCACAAGAGACGCCGTGCGCATAGGACGGCCGGTTGAGGTAACAACAGAAGAAATTGCGAACAAAGCTCACAATATTGTGCTGGAAGACCGCCGTGTGAAAATCCTGAGATAGCAAAAACCGTAAACATCTCGAGTGAACGGGTGTATAACATTCTGCACGAATTTTTGGGTATGGCAGCTATGAGAAAGCTGTTCGCAAGATGGGTGTCATGACTGCTCACAGTTGAGAACAAGCGGAGTCGTGTAACCATTTCACAGGGATGTTTGAACATGTTCCAGCGCAATCCAAATGGGTTTTTGCGACCTAATATCACCGTTATGAAACTTGGTTCCACTACTATCAACCTGAACCAAACAACAAACAAAGCAGTGGATTTCCTTCAGTGAACCTGTTCCAAACAGAGCGAAAACCATTCCGTCGGCAGGAAAAATTATGACAGGTGTCTTTTCGGATTCACAAGGGGTGATAGACATCCACTACCTGGAAAAGGGTAAAACGCTCACAGGTTCATATTATGCCGCAATGCTGGATCAGTTTCGCCACAAGGAGTTGTTAAAGAAACCCCCATTTGGTGAGGAAAAGCTTATTTTTCACCAGGATAATGCACCCGCTCCCTCACAAGTCAGCCATTGCCACCGCAAAACTTATGGAATTGGGGTACGAACTGCTACCTCATCCACCATATTCTCCAAATTTGCGTCTTCTTCCTCTTCGATAACCTGAAAAATTGACTCGCTGGGAATAAATTCAGTCTGGTGAACACGCCATGAAAAAGTCACTGACTTATCAATCCGCCTTCGTATAGCTGATGCATTGCTTATAGTGCGCAACGCCGTTGTTCGGTGGATTATAGAAATATCCTCAACCACAATATTAGCTCCTGTAGCGTGTGATGTAGCTGTTAAAACTGTATTCACGGCTAAACAGGATGATTGCGGTTCTTAGGGAACTCTAACCTCTCCGTCATTTCATTTACTATTGTTCAGCAACTTAGAAAAAGCTCTTCAGAGGGGTAACTCACCTGATCATGTATTAATCCTCTCCAATGCCTTTTGGTCGCTGCTTAAGCATCACACACCATAATTTCGCCTAGGTCGTGTTTTATTTCATTTTATTCTCACAAAATTGTTTATCACATCACTGTTGTAGCTATCCAACTGTAGAGTTAGGACTACAGACACAAGAGCTTTAAAGAAAAATGCTGTGTTTGTAGTTTGCTGCGACAGTCCGTGCAAAGAGCAAGATATAGCGGGTGTGAAAACAAATGTTTGCACACAATTAGCGATAGAATTTCACATATATGCGGTATTATCTTGGGATAACCTTCAAACGTTAATTCAAACTTTTCAGGTAGTTCATAGTCTTCCCTCTGTCATCTATCACTTCAAGGAGAAAGTTACTCGCTGATTTATTTTCATAATACAAGTTATTTCAATTGAAGTTTTACAAAGAAAACCAAAGGCTTCAAGTTTTTTACGGGGAGACCAATCGCACATCATCATCATCATCATCATCTGAAGCTAGGCTCTTTAAGGTATCTCTTACAGAACTAAAATAAGGATTTTAGTTTTTTTGAGCTATCACGATGTAAACAAGATCCTATTAAATTTTTCTACACTATAAAACTGCTGTATTCACATCAGTGACGACACTTATTTCCCGCGTATCAGCTCTTATTCCACCTTTAAAGACACCTCATTGGATAGAATATCCCTCCTGAATACTCACGCAGTCGGCAGACCAAGGGATTTGACTAGTTGTTATACCATAGCTACCAGACTTGTATACTTTGATAGCCGGAATTATTCTTCAAATTTCCTGTCCCCATACTGTTCAAGGGGATCGCCTCTTTCTACAATGATCCGGTTTTGACTTTGGTCCCAATTAAGTATTCTAGGTACATTATCTCATTCTCAATACCTTCAGGAAAATAGAAAGGGGTGGGCATTTTGTGCAACCTAACCGCAATCAAAGGAAGTGATTGGTCCAGCACCCGCGATCAAACTTGACCATAATCCTCTATTTAGTTTATCTTTGATCTTTGTCTATGCACCGAAAAATCACATTGAACGCGGTCAAATGTCGATTTGACCGCGATCAAACTTTGATTGAGATTGGTGCACATGGCCACTGCCTTGATAAGTTAGGATGACTACAGTAAAACTGATCTGATGTATTACACTCAAATCACTTTCTTCACTCTTGTACAAACTATTTTTACAAACGCTTATTCTCCATCTACTTCATATTAATCGAGATAAACATTTACAGAAATTATTTTATTGCTAATTTTCTTGTTGGCGAAAGTGAAATATGGTAGGCTTTAAGCGATAGTCAAGTCCTGTAAGATCTTTTCATGTCCAGAATATAAAAAAGCGAATAACGAATTCTCATTTGATAAAAGGCATAAATATTGGAAAATTCAAACAAACAAGCAATATCTCGGAAATGGTTCACCCCGCAAAAAACATGTATGTTACATAGATTGTGTGCTTTAACGAGCTCTACGTTTTTTGTGTATCTCTTATGGTTTACTAGTTATGCAAAAGTCATTCAGAAAGAAGAGGACTTTTGGGGACATTTCCGGAAAATTCAATATATACATTTTATTTGTAATGAAAATATGCTGCATTTGTGATATTTTAATGAAAATCGTTAATGGAATTTTTGAAAAAATCAAAGTTTTCGGAAAATGTTCTATGTAAAGGGTAGTCTGCGGCGGTGGGGGGGAAATTTCTTGAAAATCCTTGTGACGTATTTTTAGAAGATAGTGAACCTAAATGCCAGGTTTGGTATTTATCCGACTTTTCTTTTTGAGTTATGCTATTTTTAAAAGTGTTTTTTTATTCAGGGGACCTCAAAACATGTATTTCCGGTGAAATCCCAGTATCAATTTTTTGGGTGGAATGCAATACTTCCCCTACTTACTATACGTGGTAGAGAGAATAATAAAGACAACTTCATCCGTGTTTAACAAATGATTGAATACCTATACTTTATTCATTATAAAATAGCTCAAATCTATTTCAAATCAACTAAATTACAAGCATCTTTTGTCGCAGTTATCATGGCTCGTGTTATCTTATTTGTTGAGCGCCTCTTGTTTTATTACTTTAAATTTGGGCTTTTGTCCTCTGGCTAGCTATTACAACTCAGTCGAGAAAGTGTCTCTAAGCAGGGCGTGTAAACGGAAAGTATTTGTTGCTAAAAGATAACACTGATAAAATAATTTGTTTCTACACTTTTATTGCTGACACAATTAATTAATAATTCACATATTTAATCTTTATACACGCCTGACTGAAACTGATATTTCCGAATGTAACTGCAGTCGTTTTAGTTGCCGCGTACCAATTACTTCGCGTATTTCACATTTTGTAACTAACTTTCCTACGTGTACCTCGCGAGAGATTCTTCAGGACTACGTGACGTGCACCTCGTGAATGATTATTCCGAGATGTGCGATACTTGCTTATGGCTCGAGAATATATACTCCTTCACCCCGAATTGTCTAAAAGTAATAATAGAGCTGTTATTGGTTACCAAATCGCGCCCACTTTAGCGTCTGTTTTGTCAGCCAATCACTGCTACTAACATATATACTCTAGGGACGATATTCCCTCCATTTCTAAAAAGGGCACGCTATCCTGACATCATTTGTTTTTCTCTTCTTAGTGATAAACAACTCACCCCCTCGGTTTATTGTTACCCACTTCTATTGTCAGTTTCAGTAAGGCCGTGTAAACTTATTTCCTAACAATACTTATGGCTAACAAACATCTAAAATCCTGTACATACAATAATGTTAATTTACACTATAATCACTCTGGCATTCACAGTGTTGTGATATAAAGTATTGCCTCACTTTTCAGAAATAAGAAATAATATAGTTTTTTTTCCACCGGAATTCAAAATGACATTCTCAACACACGCAACAGGACGCATTTATATAAAAGCTACTTTTCTTTGTATTCTAGATGCTTGGTAAACTCCGATCTCCAATGCTTTTAAGTAACTGGTTGTTCCGCAAAGTTGTAGGATGACAGCTTGACATATAGACCAAGAGCCTAGCAGTAATACTTACTCGATGCGACAGACGATGGAAAATTCTCAAGGAATATTAACGGATACAGGAGTCCATTTTACATTATCTTTATTGTTTTTAAAGCGAAAGCTGCCTCTCAAAATTGTTACAACAAATGGTTCCATATTGCTTTCTCTGCTGCTTCTCCATTTTAGGTATAAGAAGTATTGTATTTGCACCAAAATTCGATATCAAGATTTAACAGTCATAATTTACCGTATGAGATCCCCCAAATAAAAGGAATATTAGAAAAAACCGGATGTGTAGCATTCACATAGCTTTTTCTATTCAACTCCTATATGAACTATGTTTACGAAAGCTTATTATTATGTATTAAACTTCATTACTCTTTTAAATGTCACGTTTTTTGTATGATCACAACGAAAAACGAATAGCGTCTTTCTACTCGAGAAAACTGTAAGTGTTAGAAAATTCAAACCAATTACAAAGAATATCTCAGAAGCGTTTAACGCCACAGAAAGCGTTATTTTGCATAAGTTGTGTTTTTTAACAATCTTCATTTTTTGTGTAGTAAGATTTTATCCATCACATACGGTTTATCGGTTATACAAAAGTCATATATTGCGTTTTAATCATAATCGTCAGAGCCAGGTTTGATAAAATATAAAATAAAGAAAAACTTTCCACGTAAATGACTTAATATCTTCGTGTCGCTTCCATGGAAGACTCTGAACGCAAAGTTTGATAATTATCGAACTTTTTGTTTTCGAGTTATGCAGATACGCATAAAATATGCTGAAGTTCTTCTAAAACCATTTTTGGGGGCCTCATGGGATTTCAAAGCATATACCTTCAGTGAAAATACTTACTCTACTTTATGTAAATGCAAAAAAAAAAAAAAAAAAAAAAAAAAAAAAGCCATGCTGATATGAGAAACCGCAGTTTAAGTTAACAATCAATAGTTAACACGCATCATTAGGTTAGAGAGGTTAATGGTTGAATGCCGAACCAATAAGAGCTGGACTCATTCAAGGGCTATGGACAGACTTTGGGAGGCATTTAGGTAACGTATATTGATTCTCCACCCTTTTCATCGCACAGCTAGGCCTGAACTTTCTTCATAGGCCAATGCTAGCATATAGAATTTCAGCTAATACCAATTAGAGGATGGCTCATCTAAGGCGGGCGCGGAGCACAAATCATCAGGAGATTCTGCCAACATTCAAGAATGAAAAACACCAAAAGTAACTAAATGTATCGGTACTTTATTCCACTCGACTGTACATAGTAGAGAAGATAAAAATCTGAGGTCTTTGATTCACATGACCTTCTCTACCCATTAACGTTTATTTTTATAAACCTTCCATAAACTAATTTTGTAAAAGTTTATTATTCTGTTTCCTTAACTTATTTGGAATTATAATCCATTATAACTAATGAAATTAATTAGACCTCTTAAAGACCTAATCTCATCTGGACATTGTTTTTAATGTAGTCAGATGAAAAATTCAATGTCAAAGTCGGGATTTGAAGACGATTACTCTAAGCATTCCGGAGGGGCATTGAATTACCAATCCGACTCAAGTTGTTTCCCAGGTACACTACCAAGACATCTGACTTAGAGATAGCAATCTCAATTGCGATCTGCAATCGCAAGTACTGTATTGCTGGGCACACGAATTTCTTTGTTAGAATGTTTTATGATGTTACAGGAGTAGCATACACCATAGTCTTTATGGTACCCTACAGAAAGAGTCAAAAACTGTAAGATCAGGTAACCGTGGTGACCATAACACAGGTCCCCCTCTACCTATTGGTTAATTGGACTATGTGGCGTCCAGTTGGCGCAGCATAGTTGTATCAAAGTGAGATGGAGCTCCATCTTGTTGCAGCCACATTACCAGGCGAATCTGTAGTACCAACACATCTAGTAGAGTAAGAAAAAATCTCTGAGAAAAGTGAAGTATGTCGGTCCTGTTAGTCTGGTTGGCAGCAGATATGGACTAATAATTGGTCCTCGATTATCCAGCACATACGTTCATACTGAACCTGTACTGGTTACTTCTAAACACTTGCGCACGCGTTTGCCCAAACATGAATGTTGTGCAGATTTTAAGCCCCACAGCTCCCAAAACATCTATTTTCGGACATGAATTCCCTCTTGAAAAACGTTCACCTCAAATACCGACCAATATACTAAGCGTGGTCGATGTTTTATCTACACACACGTACATTGGCTGTTTCCATAACATCGCTAGAAACAGCTGAACGTTGTCTTCCACTTTAACTGATTACCCTCCTCGTTATAGGACTTACAAGCCAATGTCTGAGGTTCAGTAACCTGTCGAAGAGCAAACAAACTTCTAGATCATAGCACATCCAGGATGGGTGTTCAGCTCAATGCTTGGTATGGTGATGAAGAAGAAGAAATGAAAAGTAGTGATGAAAGGGGTGATAGAAACATTTGAGGATGAGGCGGTATTTTTAACACTTAAATAATATCAGTCTAATTATATAATATAAAATATAATAACAGCCCGCCTTAAAGCAATATATATATATAATACAGTATATAAAGTGTACGTAACAGTTATTGTATAATGTTTATACTATTATGTACATGTATAATAATTTTATGTGAATGTGTTACGTAATTTAGCAATGTAGGAGCTGTGAGAATAGAAGCCGAAAGTTGCTAACAATGAGGTAACAATAAGTAATATTCAGACAAAAATAAATTAAAAAGTTTAATAAGGCTACTAATAATTCTTGGAACAATAATGTAATATTTAAAACAGTTTATAAATAGCCGATCAACAACTTGAACAAGCTTAAGTTAAACAAAGTATTCTATTGGAGTAGGTTTAGCCAATCAGAAACTGAAATAGAAAAAATGTAAGAATTTATGGGGTAGAAGCCAGACTCTACTAGACAGCGCTCCCGAGCAGTTCGATACGTATTGAGTGTGAGTTATAAAAATTTATTACGGCGAGAATAATATAATGTTTACGTATTAAAAGGTGCAATTAATACATAATCTCACAGCTCTACAGTAGGATACATCAGTGAAGTGCTATTTAATCGTGTGAAAGATTAATAAAACGAGTGAAATAAAAATTATAATTTGTGTAAACCTCCATTCTTTAGCCGTACTACCCCTGCTAAGAGATACGTGTTTCCGCAAATTAACACTGGCGCAGCCGAGGCATACACAAATATAATATTTAAAGAAACATTAAAATACAAAGTTGATTTTTTAAAAGTGGGACGTGGGCCACCGAAAAGGTAAAACGTAGAAACTTTATTGAAAATTTCAGTGTCGCATCTTTGTAAGGTATTGAACTTAAATAACAAGTTTTATATTTATCCGACTTTTCGTTTTTGATTTACGCTGTTCACAAACACACCCATACACAGACCTTTATCTAAAATGTTTATGTTTTTATTCACGGGGCCTCCAAACATGTATTCCGTTGAAAACTCGGTATCGAATTTTTCAGTGGAGTGCAATACTTTCCCTGCTTACTATGCGTGCAAAGAAGGTAAAATGAAGGTCTTATTAAAATGTACAATTTATGCCAAAGCGTTTTCTGTGACATGCACCATTTGGCTGTTGTTTGTTTGCTTTTACCAACATGTTTCATCTACTGTTCACTGCTAGCTTGTTTCTCGTGATGTCACGCAACCAGTAAGTAATGTAAATGCCATCATTTAACGATTTCCTGTTAAAACATATGACTATCGTGTGAGGCTCCTGTATTCGTTGTACACCTATAGCAATATGTATAATGTTTCTGATTAGAATTAACGCGATTTGTATAAATTGAAATTTCGTGTGGGTAATTTTTAAAACAGGTATGAAAATAAATGATAATGGCTACTAGAAAAAGTCGTGTGATTTTAAGGCCTCAGACATTTATGACTGTTGTGCATATGACGATAAGCGAGACTTCGGCATCCAGCCACAATATATCGCAGCCTTCTCCAAAAGCTCCAGTACCTTGTCGGAAACCTACACAGTTAAAATTTCCCTACCGATTACTTATAGAAGGTAATGTTTTAAAATGTTATATAAAAATTTTCCCTCAAATACCTCCACAAATCGTTACTTAACATTGTAAGTAGAGGAACAAATTCTGGGGTAGGGAATTTTCTTGAACATCTTCGTGTCGCAAGTTTGAAAGATACCGAACATAAATACCAAGTTTGGTATTTATCGGACTTTTCATTTTTGAAGTGTGCTGTTAAAAATCACACAGACACATGCACACGGATAATCCCTAAAAGTGTGTTTTTTTGGGGGGGATTCAGGAGTCTCAAAACATGTATTCCTGGTGAAACCTCGGTATAAAATTTTTGGGTGGAATGCAAGACTTCCCCTACTTGTTGTAGGTAGTAGGGATAGTAAAATTATGAGCATATAAAAATTCAAACCAATAACAAAGAATATTTCAAAAACACTTAACTTCACAAAACTAACTCTTATAACTACAATTGTGTGCTTGAACGAGATCTAGATTTTTTGTTGCAAACTTTTGTGTATCTCTTAAGATTTACCAGTAATTTCTTACAAAATTCATTCAGAACGAAGAGGGCTTGAGAACCATTCGCAGAAAATTCAAGATATACAGTTCACTTGTTATGAAAATATCTTAAGCATATGGTATTTTAATCAAATTCGCTAGATCCATTTTTTGCAAAAAACAAGGTTTTCGTAACATTTTCCATGTAAACGGTAATTTGGGGTGTGGGGATTTTCTATAAGATCGTGCTGCATCTTTGGAACATGGTGGAATCAATTACAAGGTTTGATATTTAATCGGTCTGTGTTCACATACACAGACATACACACACGGACGTTTTTTTAAAAAGAAATTTTTGGATTCAGGGTGTCTCAAAACGTGTATTTCTGGCGAAATCTCGGTCCTACTATGTACGTGTAGAGAAAGTAAAACTGGCAAAAACATTAGCCGAATAGTCGAATTGCTGTCCTGGTGATGCACAGTAAATTACATAAAAGAATATTTGCTCAGTCCTGAGGAATGCTTCTCACGATATGATCAAATGTACCAAAAACGTTTACACACGGATTAACCTCTCAGCTCCTGAATCAGGACGTTGTTCCACTTTAAACACATAGCAGGGCTTTCAGTTGCATTGAATCTTCATGCGATCACCCTCATTTAGAGTGGCTGTCGTTCTATTTCGTGCATGTCGTGCAGGCTTTCCACGAGGTCCAGACGTTTCGGTTCGCTGCCGTTGAAACCCCAAAAATTAGGTCACAAAGCAGACGAAGCTCTCTGCTGAATACAATGTTTGCTGCTACCAATTTGATGGCATCGTAAATTGTAGATACACTCGGTAAATTTAAAACTAGCTGGCGTCTGAGAGACGGAGATCGAATCCGTGAGCGCTCGAGATAGCCAGGCTTTATTCACAAGACTGCGTAAATTCTTGTAGTAGTTCTAATGGGGAAAACAATTTCAATACTGAATATTTATAATCAAAAGACACCTTTTGGATTTATCGTTCTCGATTTGAGTACGACTAAACCTCGTTACAATGCCGCGCTTACTGCAGCATTCTTAGCTTGGTGGTAGATAGTTACCTAAGTTATTGCTCCTAAGTTGCATGTTCAAATCTCCATAGAGCTGTTCAACTTAGCCTTCTCCAATTCATTTTAAGTACACGAGTAAGAATATAAGAAGTTTTATTCACTCTTTATGTATGTGACGTTAATTTTGTAGTACGTAATACAGGTAAATGGTAACCATTTCATTAATTTATCGGCAGGGATGAGGTTTCATGCTTAGTAAATTTAATTTTATGAGCACAACTTTCGCCACTATTGTAATTGTATTTGTTGGTAGAATGGAGTAACGCAAGCGTCATTCTTTATATATAGAGGAAAAGCGAGTTGTGAAAAATAAAAGATAAAAACCGACTATGGGGATTCGAACTCAAGCTGCTTGCGCACGAGTTATATACCTTATATATTGCTCCAAACCAAGCACGGTGTGAAGGTAACCCACAATGCCTTGTGACTTGTATTTTAGAGTTAACGCTAAAGCGGCGCTCAGAAGTTAGTGGTTCTGAACTGCGCGCTCATTCGAAGGAACTTGAAAAAAATTAACTATTTTGAGGTCTTGTAAATCCAAAAAAGCACTTTTATAAAACACTCCTTGTGTGTATCTATGAACAGAATAACTCAAAAACTAAAAGTCGGATAAACACCAAATTAGTATTTAGGTTCAGTTTCTTCTGAAAATACGACACGAATATTCTCAAGAAAATCACCCTAGCCCAAACTACCCTTAACAGGGAACCTTTTTTGAAATTTTTTATTTTATAAAAATGGGTCTAACAATTTTTATGAAAATACCATATATTAATTATTATTTACTTGCAAAATGAAATGTATATCTTGAATTTTCTGGGAGTAGCCTTTGAGGTCCTCTTCATTCGGAAGGAATTTTGTACAATGTTGTGTAGCTAATAAACCTTAAGCGATAGAAGAAAAGATACCACACAAGAAATGTAGATCTCTTTAAAATGCACAATTTATTTCAAATAACTTTTTCGTGGCAACAACTATTTCTGAGATATCCGCTATTAATGGTTCAAATTGTCATTACCTCAAAATCCTTTCAATATTCAGTTGTTCCTCGCAATTGTATGGACACAGTATGGAATTTTAAGGCCAGCATATAGCGTTCAGTTCTTAAACATTTGGTTATCACTGTTGTCTTTGTATTTATAACGAAGTGTGTAATGTAGCTATTTCTGTAAAGATTTACGTAGTGGAGAGAAGACAATAGTTTTGAACGTGTATAACAAGTTCTGATAGAAATATCCAGAACTTGCTATCGATGGTGTGGTGAAATTAACATCTGCGTTTACCGGTGTGTCAATTTCAAGTGTTTACAGTGTCCACAGTTGGCGAGGATAGAACTCCTGGCAAGAAGAGACCACGTGCGAAACGAGTGCTGGATGTTGTTTGTGATGAACTTGTTAGGTCAGCAATCCGCAGAAAAGTTCACCAGTTCTTTGTTAACAATGAACCCCCCTACCTTAAACAAAGTGCTGTTTGTAGTTAACTCTGATCCGGACCTTCCAAACTTAAAACGAACCTGTATGTTTTTTAGAGTGAATAAATATGTCCTAGTGGTGAAAAAACTCATATAATAGTTATCGTATGGGTAAATGTGTTCAATAAACTGAACATAATTAATTAACTACTGATACCTGATGGAGGATGGGCGTAATCTCATTTGGAACGCACATGGCCGCGCAGTGATACAACCGGTGATTTGTTTATGTCTACTTTATTCTCCTGGTGCACAGAGTATACGGGTGTTTTAGCTTGGGGTGTCTTGTTCACTTCAAGATATTATAATGCTTCCTTTATGAGGTTTGATTCAAACTGTATATCATGGAATTATGGAGCCCTCGCTCCACTATATTTTGTATTCCTGTTTGTGAATGATGTTAATTCACCAAACATTTAAAGAAACAATAATGGCAATCAACAGCTACGTGGATTCTTTTTCTTTCACGGATAAGGTCTAGAACCTCTACGGCTGAGCTAAAGTACTGCCTGTACGCTGCACTGCTGTAATAGTTTCCAGCTCTTAATCCGTATTTGGATGCTCGCTCCACAAATACCTTTTGCAGCATTGCTAATGACAGCCAATATCATCATTAACGAAGCATCTTCACTGTCGATTGGAATCCAAGATTTGAGAAAGATATATTGTTTCACGTATGGAAGTTGGGGAGCACCTGTAGTAGTTACAACCGCACGTATAGTAAACAGTTTCCGGTAGACTTCGCCTCAAATGTGCTTTCAGGTTGCCTTTGCCCCAAATTTATAAAAATATTAAGTTTGTAGTTTAACTCTTTCTTTAAATATTATATATTTATGTTTGCCTCAGCTGCGTCATTATTATTGTTAGAGACACGTTTCTCTTAGCAGGGTTGTGGAGTGACTAAGAATGTAGGCTTACACAGATTATAATTTACTTCACTCCTTTTATTAATGCTTGATACGATTTAAATAACACTACACTTATATAGAGAGAGAGCTGTGAGATTCTTTTTATTACTTAATTACTTCTTAACACATAAACTATTTTTTGTCTCACACGAATACGTGTTAAGTCTCTTGAGAACACTTTTTGCTCCTGGTTACAATCCCTGTCTGCAGGCAACTGAACTGATTTCAACCACCTAAACTGGTAAATTTCTGTATTTCATGTCTCTTATTGGCTAATCCTACTCCAATAGAACACCTTCATTTAACTAAAGCTTTTTCTGGTTGTTGATTGGCTATTTTTAAACTGTCTCAGAGTTTACATTATTTTTGCTCCAGTAATGACTAGTACCATTTAAACTTTTTAATTCATTATTGCCTCAAGGTTACCTCATTTTTTCCTCATTGTTAGCAACTTTTAACCTATTATTCTCACAGCTCCTAAATTATTAAATTACGTAATACATTCACATAACATTACTACACATGGATACAATAATACAAACATATACAATGACTGTTACATACATTTTTATATATTGTTACATACACATATTGCTTTAAGGGGGGCTGTTATTGAATTATGTATATTATACAAATAGACTGAAATCATTTTAGTGTTAAAAATACTGCTTCAGATTCTCTTCATTTTCCTTCCCGAACACACTTTAGGACCTTCCTGGACTTATTTTCAAGAACAATAATCCCCTCTCCGTTTGTTAGTCTTAGAGGTTTCATCTGGTCACCTTAGAAGGGCTGTGCAGATGAAGTTGTTTGGTGGAGATGCCACCTTACAGCCTCTCAACTTGCTTCATTTTGTTTTAGGGTGTCATCTCCTATTGCCGTTTCTTTGGCTTTGTGCTCTACTCGCCCATTTACCTAGATGCAGACACTTTGGTTGTGTGATCGACCTCGGGTGTTTTATTTCACCGGCACCACCTAGGAGGCATTTCCCTATGCACCGGCCAGGAAGGCGCCTGATGGGGAATCAGCAACTCCACACGGGATTCAACATGCACTTAGCGAGCACAGGCTGCATAGTCTAAACCCTGATGATGATCAGCTCCTTTCTCTGGGGTTTCCCACTGGAGTTCTGTCATGGTCTCAGAAGACATATCTGATTCTACGTTCTTAGCATGTCTTCCTTCAGAAGGGAAATAAAGCCAGTGGTCCCGTATCGTAGATTCTCAACAGTAAAAGAACTTCAAGCCTGATAAAGAGAACTCTGAGTAAAGTTACCGGTCTTTCCCCCCAATTTAGAATGGGACGCTAAGAACCAGAGTAGTTAAAGAGCGTCCATAGGTAAAACTGATTCATTTGTCTGATTCTACGAGATCCATTGTGTCAACAGCTTTTGGAAACACTGCTCTTTGGTGCGATGGCTTACTGCCTTAGTAACTTGTTTCAATTTCTTAGTGGTCATCTCACGCCTTAACTATGTATAGACATAACCAAAACTATCCAGATGGATTTTGGAAGCCTCTTCTCTTTCAGTTTGGTTTAATAGTCGCATTCTTATAGACGTCTCCTTCGGAACAACGTATCTTGAGGCAGTATTTTTAACAGTTAAATGATTTAAGTCTAATTATATAATATATAAATTCAACAACAGCCCGCCTTAAAGCAATATGTGTATGTAGCAATACATAAAAAGTATACATAACAGTCATTGTATATGTTTGTATTATTGTATCCATGTGTGATAATATTAAGTGAATATATTACGTAATTTAATAGTGAAGGAGCTATGAGAATAACAGGTTAAAAATTGCTAACAATGAGCTAACCTTGAGGCAATAATGAGTTTGAAATTTTAAATGCTACTAGTCATTATTGGAGGAAGCAATAACTTAATTTTAGTGAAAGTTTATAAAATAGCCAATCAACTACCAGAAAAAGCTTAAGTTAAGTGAAGGTATTCTATTGGAGCAGGATTAGCCAATCTGAAACTGAAAAGGAGAAAATTTTACAAATTTAGAGTTCAGTTGGTTGCAGACGGCGTTACTAACCAGACGCAAAAGGTGTCCTCAAGAAGAGACGAAAATAGTTTACGTATTAAAAAGTGTAAGTATTTAATAAAAACATCTCACAGCTCTCAATATCAGTGAAGTGTTATTTAAATCGTGTCAAGCATTAACAAAAGGAGTGAAGTAAAATTATAATCTGTGTAAGCCTACATTCTTAGTTACACCACAACCCTGCCAAGAGAAACGTGTCTCTAGCAAAAATACTGACGCAGCCGAGGCAAACATAAATATTTAATACATAAAGAAACAGTCAATTACAAAGTTAATATTCTTTTTTTAAAACTTAGGGCTAAGATTACCGGAAAGCGGGTACCATACGTGCGGTTGCAACTACTTCAAGTTCGGCTCCCCAACAGTTGAAATACGATACAACTCCTAAAATACTCCTTTCTCAACAGCTATAGTACCTACTAATAAAGGGTAGAGAGTAGAAAAAGTTATGTAAACATAACACACACATTTTCAAGTAGTAAGTCGTTATTCGTTCTTTCGCTGGTCATGCAAGGAGCATGGAATTTGAAAGCCATTACATTATTAACGAAACTAATTAAGGAAAATCCGATGTTTTATATTCACATGACCTTCTCTACGCTCAAACGTTTATTAGTGAGTCCAAAAGTTATTCTTACGACGGTTTATTTTCACATCTACTCCTATTTAATCGAAATATATCCTTGCAGAAATGTGCACATTACACATTTGGTTATAGATACAAAGAGAATAGTGATATTAAAATGTTTAAGAACTGGACGCTATACGCTGCCTTAAAGTTCTATACTGTTTCCATGCAATCGTGAGAAACAACGGAAAATCGATGAGACTAAAAGAATGTCAAATATTGCAAATTCCAACTATTAATAGCGGAAAATGCTTATGCCACAGACAAACATTTTTAAGTTAATTGGATTTTAGAGAAAATATGATGTGTTACACTCACATGACTTTCTCTACTCTTGTACAAACTATTTTTACAAACGCTTAATATCCATCTACTCCATGTTAATCGAGATAAACATTGCAGACTCTATCTTGTTGCTAATTTTCTTGTAGATGTAAGGGGAATATATATATTTACATGGGCAATATAGAAATACAGTAGCCTTTAAGTGCATACATATCTCTTAATAGCTGGTTGCTAGGTGCAGCACCATTCCCTCTGCCACAGATTAATACTCTTTGCATATCCAAGACAAAAAAATGAGTCAGGAATTCCCATTTAAGAAAATAAATATTGAAGAATTTAAGGGAATAACAAGCAATAATCTCGAAATTGATTCCTCAACAACAACAAAATGTATATGTCATAAATTGTGTATTTTAACGCGATCTACATTTTTTGTGTAGTAAAATTTTATCTATCTCTTGGTTTACCAGTTATGCAAAAGTCGTTCACAGAATACTTTTGGAGACATTCCCAGAAAATTCAAGATATATATTTCATTTGTCCTGAAAATATCTTAAACATATGATATTTTAATCGAAATCGTTAGAGCCATTTTTGAGAACATTAAAATTTTCGAAAAATGTTCCATATATTATGGGGTGAGGGGATTTTCTTGAAAACCTTCCTGTCGCATTTATGGAAGATACTGAACCTAAGTACCGAGTTTGGTGTTTATCCGACTGTTCGTTTCTGAGTTATGCTGTTCACAGACACACACACACACGGACATGTTTCCAAAAATGCTTTTTTTGGATTCAACGGGTCTGAAAATATGTATTTTCGGTGAAATCTCGGTATCGAATTTTTGGGTGGAATACAATACTTCCCCTACTTGCTATACGTAGTAGAGAAAGTAATATCTACATTTTTTGCGGGGTACGTTTTCATCTATCGCTTAACGTTTTCCAGTTATACAGGGCTATACAAAATTCTTCTTTAATGAGAACGACTTCTAGGCTATCCCTACAAAATTCAAGATATACATTTTACCTGTCATATAAATATCTTTAAAATATTGTATTTTTCACAAAAGATAAAAATTAAAAAATCTTCCATGCAAAGAGTAGCTTGGGGTTGAAGATTTTCTGGTAAACCTTTTTTGAGTTATGTTACTCACACACACGAAACATTTTCTAAAAATGCTTTTTTGGATTAAAGTGTTCTCTAAACATGTATTTCGGGTGAAACCCCGATATCGAGATTTGGATGGAATGCAATACCTTCTCTATCTGCTATCTACGAGGCGCATTCCAAAACTAAGTTCCGTTTGGTCATAATAACAACATCGCTCATGAGACAAGGTTGTTATTGACAGCAATATGTGCCTACACATATACTTTACCTTTCCTCATAATCGCCGTTCACATCTATACACTTGTTGTAACGCTACACCAGCTTCTATAACCTTTCGGCATAGAAGTCTGCCGCCAGGGACTAGAACCAATTGGTAATGCTCCTCTTGAGTTCATCGTCGGTTTGAAATCTATGTCCACCCAGCCGGCGTTTCAAATGTAAGAAGAGGAAATAGTCGCTTGGTGCCAGGTCGGGACTATACGGAGGGTGGTCATAGAGTTGCCAACGAAACTCTTGAATCCTCTCTTTAGTTGGCAGCGGTGTGCGGGCGTACATTGTCCTGCAGGAGGATGATGCCAGACGTGTGGATCGTACGTCTCAGTTTGGTAAGCGTTGTACAGTACTCGTCAGCTAAAATTGTTGACCCACGGTCCATGATAGCAATCAAAAGGACGCTCTTTTCGTCCCAAAACACTGTAGACATCAGTTTACGATTCGTATACGAAGATTGCTTACCCTTCGTTTTTGGTTTGGGTGAACCGTTCCGCTCCGCTGCATTGATGTTTGGATTCTGCGTTGGTGTACGCTATCCATGTCTTGTCGCCCGTAACAATGTGGGAAAGCAAACCATCTCCATCTTTCTAAAAAACTGTCGTGCACTACACATTCATTGCTCTTTGTGCTAACTGTGAGCAGTTTCGGTACCCACTCCCACAAAGTTTCCGATATCCAATCATGTAAAGTGAGTTTGGAGCAAAATTTGGGAACTCATCAGCCAGACCACTAGGAAGATTTTGGTTCACTTCCTCAAAGATATCATCGGTCCGAATACTGGGCCTCACTCCGCTTTCATCGTGCGCATTTGTGTGGCATTTCGAAATTCTCGACACCTGTGTCGAACCTTTTGTCACTCATTATGTACGGTCCATGCACGAGGCATAACTCACGTTGGATGTCCGCATCTGGCGATCCTTTTACCAGCAAAAGTCTAATCACACCGCGCACTTCATAACTGGTGGGATCTACGATTGTCGCGGGCATTGCGAACAATTCTCACCGACTGGCAAACGCCTACTGCGTCACACCAACCCTGCGGTAGGTTTCTCAGGAGTCGATAGACGGCGCTGCAGCCGTGAAGCGTCATTCAAGCCTACAACCGTTAAATAGTGTTCACCGGACCTTAGTTTTGGAACACGCCTCGTATCCGATAGAGAAAGTAAAAAATAGAGGAAGTGTTTGTAAGAGGAGTTTGTAAGAGGAATATCATGTGAATGCAACACATCGGAATAAAAACTATATGTTGTTTTCTATATTTTTTTAGTTTTTATGTTTTTGGATATATCTATATTATATGTTATTACCCATATTAGTGTTAGTAAAAAGTTAATGTTTTGAATGTTAAATCTATATCGTGTGCTTTTAATGCTTCTAAAACTGTTATTTTACATGTAAAATGCTGTACAAGAAGCATTAAACTGCATCTCCAGCAGGAGCACAGAGGTTCCAAGTACATACCAGATATAAAACAGTAAAGCATGAGAGTTCTTCTTTCATTAAATGCATTAACCAAGCTGAGCAGACGTACGTTAAACGTAAAATGCCATTTCTCTTTAAACGACAAACTAGATCCTTGTTATTTGCATTCTGCATAAGATAAAGGTTTTTGTGTGCATTGCTCCAGTTTCTTCTCTGCAACACCCTCCAGCGCTTCCATGCTACTTCTCAGAACAGACCATTGTACTTCAAGATACTTCTTGAATTTATATCTATTTACCTCCTAGATATATGTGTGTTTATACAACTACAGAATGTGTGTTACGAATACTGGTGTAAATAAAAATGAAACTTTTAATTAAATAGCCCATCCTGAGTAGCAATACATATGTTGAAAGTCTCAAATAATGTCTTCCTATGTTATTTTTGTTTCTTCACCATGTAAATACTAGATAGAGAAGGTATTTCATTCCACCCAAAAATTCAATACCAACTTTTACCCGAAATAGATGTTTTGGCACTCCCTGGATTCAAAAAAAAGAGATGTAGATCTCTTTATAACACATAATTTATTTCAAATAACATTTTTCGTGGCATCAGCCATTACTTAGATATCCGTTATTAATGATTCCAATTGTTCATCACTTAGTAATACTTTTAAAGTCCTGTAGATTTTCAGTTTCTCGCGATGTAATAGAAAGAGGACGGAATTTTAAGGGCAGCATATAACATCGAGCTCTTAAATATTTGAATATACCTAATCTCTATGTATATACAGACTGTATCATTTAAGTTCAGACTGTACAATATCTCCAAAACTAAGCCTTGTAGAAAGAAATGTCTTGAATAAAAGTTACTTCATATATGGGAGAACGTAAATGCCATTAGTCGTGTTTTGTTTGGAGGACGTTATAATAGGCATTTTAGGGAAAATTAATTGTTTTACATGAGAGCCTACAATTAAGATCAAATTAAATTGTTCCCGAAATAACCATCACAGCTTTATCCAAATAAAACACGAATAATGACATTTATTTCCCCACATAATATCAAGCAAATTATAGTGAAGATATTTCTTTCTACAACACTTAGTTTGAAAGATATTGTACAGTCTCAGGTTAAATGGTCCACCGTGAATAATGAAACGTTTAATGCAGCTGTTTCCGCAAAGATTTATCTCGATTAAAACGAAGCAGATAGGAAAGTAAAGTTTCGTAAGACTTTATAGTGTATACCCACTAATAAAATATAAAGACTAAAGAAGGTCATCTGAATGTAACACTACATTTTTTGTTCTCCTCCCCTCCTTATTCTTATATATCTTTATCTTTGTCTGAATTTTACGTTTTCTAATACTTACCTGTGGTAAGTAATGGAGTATTACATTTCACCTAAAAATTCAATACCGACATTTTACCCGAAATGGATGCTTTGACATACCCTGAATTCCAAAAGAAATCTGATTTTTTTTTGGCGGAAATAGCCACATTACACATTTCGTTGTAGATACAGAGGCAACCGCTATAGTCAAATGTTTAAGAGCTGCACGCTATATATACTAGCCCTAAAATTCCATACTGTTTCCATGCAATCGCAAGAAACAACTGAATGTTGACAGAACTTTAAGAGAATAACCAAGAAATTAACAATCTGAACCATTAATAACGAATATCTCAGAAATGGCTTATGCCATAACAAAGCTTATTTGAAATAAGTTGTGTTTTAGAGAGATCTACATTTTTTGTGTAGCACGATTTTCTTCTATCGTTTAACATTTATCAGTTATGCAAGATTATACTTCTACACTTCATTCCCAGAAAATTCAAGATGTGCATTTTATTTGTAATGCAAATACGTTTCGTATATGTTATTTTAATCAAAAGCGTTACAATTATTTTGTAAAAAATTCAGAATTTCGAAAAACGTTCCATGTGAAAGGTATTTTAGGATGGGGGATTTTTTGGAAAATCTTCCTGTTTTATACACTTTATCGAACTTTTCGTTTTTGAGTTATGCTATTCAGAGACATGTTTCCAAAAATGCTTTATTTGTATTCAGGGGGCCTCAAAATATGTATTTTCTGTGAAATCACGGTATCGGATTTTAGGTGCAATACAAAACCTTCTCTACCTACAGATCCAGGGTAGAGGAAATAATTACTCATTGAAAATATGTGACTCAGATTTTGGCGAAAAAAATAAATAACTGATCCTCAACTGATCCTCAACATGGCAAATGCTACAACAAATTATACAAAACGTTCGAATTTGCTCATTTATCTCAGAGAGGAAAGCTGCCGATATAAAAACCGACATTAAAAACAGACGAAGCTTTCATTTCTTCTTCTTCTCGCAAATTGCACGTTTCCTTTCTTTCCCCAAAGGAATTTCCTTTGTTTCCGGAAGTCGTAATTTCTACTGGAACATGTGTGGCAGTCAGCATAGGATATGATGGACGTCCAGCCTGTTTCGTGTCTGAAATAACTGATGACTGAACAATATTTTTCTAAACTGAGGCAACGCGGTGCTTTATTTAGCAATGCAGCACAGATCATGCGTAGTGACCAGTGTCAAACCTGCGTCTCTCAACAATGGGAAGTACAATTAATTATCGAGAAACCTAGTGCGATATCTATGATTTTTATTTAGCATAACTGAACTACAACTTTCCAATATGGGGTTGCCAAAAATACAAAACCTACCAATACAATTAGCAATAGTAACTATTTAAAGAATTTAAACAAACTAATAAAATAAAACAAGAGGAAAACCTAAATCAGAACATTTTGCTACCTATCAGAAAGTATACCATTATACACGTGAATCACCTAAAACTTGCACCGGAAATATTTCAGAAATGGAAAGTGCCATTGATGTGCAGTTTTCACAGCATTGATTGGTAGTCAAGGGCTCGTAATTTAGCCTATAAACAGATTTAAATGATACTGAGAAATTGAATTTTTTGAGCAAACATACAAATTTTTAAATGAAACAACGCCTAGTTACATCAACAGAATAAGGATAGATTAAATTAGAATTTCAATGGCCTTTGTTGCAGGATTCTAGTGGTTTACGAGAAATTGTATTTTGAAAAGTTTCCACCCCGACAATTGTTTGTCCCATTCAACCCATCCTTTTGCTAGGTAAGAGGTTGTTATGGTTTTTTTTTTCATTGTGTTCCCTGTTCATTGATTGCATTGCGACTTTCTGGTCAGTTAGTATGTGGCAATAAGTCGAGTGGAAGATGAGGTTTACTAATGCAGAAAAAGCCGACATGCTCATGGTGTATGGAGAGTGTAGGAAGAATGCAGTTCGTTCCTGTACGATGTATGCGAAAACTATCCCAATAGACGTCAACAATCTCAGCAATTATTTATCAACCTCTTCAACCAATTACGTGAAAGTGGTACTGTAACACTTAGAAAATGTAACAGAAACAAGCAAGTGACTGGAGGAGAGGCAGAAATTAATATTTTGGCTGCCGTTGCAGTGGATTCGCAAATTAGTTCCTACACAATCGCACGTGGAGGTGCTATAAGTCAGGAAAGTGTACTGCGCATTCTTCATCGACATAGGTTCCATCCCCATCACATCTCTCTCCATCAAGAGCTGCATGGAAATGATTTTGAGAATCGTGTTAGTTTTTTTTACATGGACATTAACACATGATACTCCAGATTTATCATGCATCTTGTTTAGTGATGAGGCAACATTTACTAATCATAGCCAGGTAAACCGCAGAAACATGCACTATTGGTCTGTTGACAATCCCTGTTGGCTTCGTCAAGTGGAACGTCAACGTTCATGGAGTTTAAACGTGTGGTAAACCGTCAGCTCGTAGGCCCTTTGTTCATAGAAGGAACAATGAACTCGCACAAGTATCGCAGCCACCTAACAGACCATCTGCCACAGATCCCAGAGGAACGTTCCTTTGCAGACTAGGAAGAACCTGTGGTATCAACATGATGGCTGTCCAACCCATAGTGCACGAAATACTACAACTTGTCTGAACGGATTGTTTGCAAATTGTTGGATTGGACGAAGATGCCCCGTACCTTGGCCGGCCCGTTCACCGGATCTGACTCCTTTAGACTTTTTCTGTGAGGAAGGCTGTAAGACACTGTCTACAAGGATGTAACAACCACACCAGACGATATGAAACGACGTATTACTGCTGCCTGCTCTGAAATGTCCGCTGAAATGCTAGAACGTGTACAGCAGTCTTTCCATAGCAGACTGGAAGCGTGTACTGAGGCTGCGGGTGGTAATTTTGAACACAAACTTTGAAGGGCTATGTTCTCTTTACTTGTAGGAATCCACAGAAGTATTGTAATTCCCTTTTGTTTTTCTTTAGTTTGTGCTACCACAAGCTGTACAAGTGTCGTTGCGTAAAGTTTCAAAATAGGATTTCTCGTAAACCACTTACAACAAACGCCACTGACATTCTAATTTACCCTGCATTTATTCTGTTGATGTAACCAGGCATTGTTTCATTAAAAAAACTGTATGTTTGCTAAAAAAAAACTTTCTTAGTATTATTAAAATCTGTTTATAGGTTTAATGTACGAGCTCCGAACTACCATTAAATGCTGTGCAAACTGCACATCAATACCACTTTCCATTTCCGAAATATTTGCGGTAAAAGGTTTAGGTGATTCACCCTGTGTAAGTTAAGTACCTTCTAAAGATGCGAAACGAAGATTTTTAAGGAAATCCCCAACCCAAACTACCGTTTATATGGATCTTATTTGGATTCGTTTGTATTTTCTAAAAAATGGCTCTAACGATTTTGATTGATACCACATATTAAGGATATCTACATAAAAATAAAATGTACATCTAACATTTTCTGGCATTAGCCTTTGAAGTCCTCTTTGTTCAGAAGGAATTTTGTATAAAATTGTATAACTAGTGAGCGTTAAGCGATAGACAAACACGTACTTCACAAGAAATTAGGTCTCTTTAACACACACAATGAATTCCAATTAACGTTTTATGTGGTATCAGTCATATTTGAGATATCCTTCATTAGTGTTACGAATTGTTCATTTCTAGGCCATTCCTTAAAGTTCTTCCAACATTCAGTTGTTTCTCGCGATGTCATAGAAACAGTATGGATTTTAAGGCCAACCTGTAGCGTCCAGTTCTGAAACATTTGTCTGTCGCTTTTATGTTTGTATCTATAACGAAATGTGTAATGTAGCTGTTTCTGCAAAGCTTTATTTGGATTAAATGAACTAGATAAAATATAAGCTTTAATAAGAAGGGCTCCTATACCCACTGATAAAGAGAAATTCAAGTGAATGTATCACAGCAATTTTTTTCTTTATAGAGGAACTTGGCGGGCGCATAAATATAGTTTTCTCCAGATTGACGTTGTAGGGTTGTCACTGTAAGACTCCATCCTGATAGTTGGATCCATTATGATGCCGATGCTGATGGTGTGATTAATGGAGATCATATAAATTTTTCTTGTAGTGCCAATTTCAGAGACGCCATGAACTTCCTTGTATACTGAGAGATCTCTCTTTCGTGGTTATTCGGCTATGAAAGATCTTATTTTATGATATCTAGAATTACCCAATAGTTTTCCATATAGGCAGGATTCCAAAACATGTCCAAAGGATTCATATTCACTCAGACAATGCCTGCAGTGGTTATCGTTTTGGGATCAACCAGGGATGGTTCTTACAGCGAAAACATTAGCAGACAATTGAACTGCCTCCTTCCATTCTCCACTTGTTAAGCGCGTGTATACTCTTTCAAAAAGATGGCGCCTTTGCCTTTCTGAGGTAGAGAACACCAACTTAGATATTCCTTCTTGCAGAGAGCCTTTCTGACCTGAGGCATATTTAAGCAGATGCCTTCAGGAGACGTAAAGGATGATCCGTTTGAGATGTCATAAGACTAAAACGTTATACATGAGAGCATAATGCACAAATTTCTGAGCAGTTTTTTACAATTTAAGCAGAAAGGATGGAAGTTAACAATGACTGATATTTCAGACTTCATAACTTCGTGCGTTAAAAGAGTTGCAGAATTCAACGGGGCAATTCCCAGTAAACAAAGGTCAGTGGAGAACTGCCGAGTTAACATCAGTTAGTTTCGCGGTTTTTATGTTCCATTTATACCCCCCCCCCTTTAACTACAATGTTCTAATCGGCATCCTTTCTTTGGACCATATTGTTGCTTAGGAAGTAGTATTAACCCGTATTCGCTTGTCCTTGGACTTCTAGTAAACTTTGGGCTTTAATCATTAAATCACACACACAGATTCACAGTCTCATGCATCCAGACTCTGGTGAGGATAGGAAACAACCTTGGCTAGAGAAAAATGTTCACCCCAGCCGGGAATCGAACCCAGAAATACTCGCACAGCAGGCAGATGCTTTACTGATTGAGCTACGGGGCCAGCTGAGCTACATTCTACTCCTCTAGTTTATCAGCAAAGACGATGAGGGGGTCGCGCTCATTGAGAGGCACCTTCCAGGCTTACGGTAGAGTGTACAATCCGTGATGATAGACAAAAGCAGACTGTAAAGATGATTGAATATTCTCTGCTTCAGTTACACAAGTTTTATTTTAGAGGATAAACTCACTTTTTAGATTGTCAAATAATTAAAATGTTTTATTTGACCTCCATAGTTATTTTTATAGTTTAGAAAAACTTTTGGTAGGGCTGACCCACCAGATGATATATTCCCTCTTTCTAACCGCCTTGGACAGTCATGCCTCTGCGTCTGAGTCGCTGCTTAAGCACCACACACCATAACTTTGCCTAGCCAGTGTTTTATTTTATTTTATCTAGCAACATCGTTTATCACACCGCTGTTAGAACTATCCAACTGTAGAGGCAGGACTCAAGAGAACATTGCAGTAAAACACCCTATTTGTAGATTGCTGTGACAGGCCACCTCAAAGAGCAAGGTAGAGTGGGTGTGAAAACAAATGTTTGCATATAACTAGTGATAGCATTTCATATACATGCGGTATTATCATAAACTATCTTCCAGAATTAATTCACACTTTTTAGGGTATTTCATAGCCTGCAATACCCATCTATCTCTTCAAGGAAAGAAGTTCCTCTGATTGATTTTCATATTACAAATTATTTCAATTGAATTTTACTACAAAACTATCAGCCTTAGTTTTTTTATAATGAGACCGATCACACATCATCATCATCATCTCGAAACTGTACTCTTTAACATACCTCTTACAGTATTTGAATAAGGATTTCAGTTTTTGTCTTATCACGATGTAAACAAGATCATATTGCATTTTTCTACATTATAAAATTGCTGTGTTCACAAAAGTGACGTGACACTTGTTTTCCGCGTATCAGCCTACTTCTTCTTTATGACATCTCATTGGATAATTCAGTAGCAAAAGGCAAAAGTCAAGTAGAGTGGAGGCAATTTATCTCTACTGAATACTCGTGCAATTCGTAGACCCAGGGATTTTACTAAGCTGTTATACTATAGCTGTGTTTACGCTATTCTTGTCTTACATTACGAACTATAAGCAAGAAACTTGATACCGTGCACTGTTTCAATGTCATTTTTTGTTTGCTGTTATAAGTGTTATTGTTACTATTATTATCTCATCTAGCGGTTGTGTTATGCTGACTTCGCTTATTGAATATCTGTTTGAAGATTTTTCCCCTTTTGAGTGATAAGATATTCCACCCGTCTCCGTGTATCCATATAGGCATTTCTGAGAACCACTGATGGAGTGGTGGTGAGTTTTTAGGGCGCTAATTCTCCAGTTCTCCACTGATTTGTGTTTACTTGCAATTGCCCCGTTGAGTTCTGCAACTGTTTTAACGCACGAAGGGTTATCTGCGTACGTCAAATACAAGAAGTATATAGAGTGAAACGTTTTTGTATGAACAGTGAGTAAAGAAAGTTATATGAATGCATTACAACACGTTTTTCATGTGTACAAAAAGGAAACACGCTCCCTGGCAGGATATATAATCATCAGGCTTTCAAGATAGTCCGGTGTCTCTCACTTCCTTATTTGCATTTTTCGTATTTATTTGGCTCTGTTAATGAAGAGTTTGTCAGTTTAGATTTACTAGATTTACTTAAACAGCAGCACAAATTCAAAAGTTAATTTTATAGAGACAAATACTCATAATCAGTTGGATAATTTGGAATAGTTTATTTATGTTTTAATATTATTGTAGTTACGTTAGTCATGTTACTTAATTTGTGTTCCTAAACAGTCAAGGTTGTGTCAAAAACTGCTAGTTCTGAAAGCACTAAAAGCATTTGAACTTTACATAATGGTTTAAGGGAATAATTTAAACTGCAGTGATGATGCCAGGACTGTTTAAAAATTGTGCAGCAAACACTAATAACGCCAGGTATCTAACCTTGACGTCGACTGTAATCTTCATATTAATTTTTACTTTCTCTAATACGTAGAGCAAATAGGGGAAGTATAGCATTCCACCAAAAAATTCTATACCAAGATTTCACCGGAAATGCATGATTTGTGGCGCCATGAATCCAAATAAAGTCGTGTTTGTGTGTGTGTGTGTGTGTGTGTGTGTGTCTGTGAACAGAATAACTTAAAAAAGAAAAGTTGGATAAATACCAAACTCGATATTTTAATTCAGTGTCTTATAAAGATACGACACGAAGATTTTCAAGAAAATCTCCACATCCAAAATTACCCTTAAGAGGCAACATTTTTGGAACATTTTGCTGTTTTAATACATGGCTCTAACGATTTCCATCAATATACCATACATGAAGCATATTTACGTGATAAATAAAAAAACGTATATCTTGAATTTTCTGGGAATAGCCCAGAAAGTCGTCTTCATTCGGAAGGAATTATGCACAACTTGTATTACTCGTAAACGTTAAACGATAGACGGAAACGTACCACACAAAACATATGGATCGCTTTAAAACACACGATTTACTTAAAATATTTGTTTTAGCATAAGCCGTTTCTGAGATATTCGTTATTAAAGGTTCGAATTGTTCAATACTTATTATTTTAAAGTCCCGTCGATTATCAGTTGTTTTTCACGATTGCATGTAAACAGTATGGAATTTTAAGGCCCCAGTGCTTAAACATTTGACATGTTGTTTGCTTTGTATCTATAATGAAATGTGTAACCTAGCTATTTTTGCAAAGGTTTATTTGGATTAAATGCAGTAAATTGAAGAATAAGCATTAGTAAGAATAATCTGTAATAAAGATAGAGGTTAGAGATGTCATATGAATGTATGACAGCCTTTATATTAAAAAGCGAAAGTTAAAAAAAGAAACGAAGTATACAGCTTCTTTTTTTTTTTTTTTTTTTGTTTTGTTTTGCAGTGTTATTAACCGTAATGTCGTTTTTACTTATATATACCAGGTGAATCAGCTGCCCCTAGACATTCGTACCTATGCAATCCGCAGCTTATAGTCTAATGTGAAAACGTTGACCCTTTTACCAAACAAATTGTTATTGTAGCTCTGCTCTTCTATTCGGTGCTATACGCAACAGCCATTAATCATTTAAGCCCTGAATGAGCCATGGAGCTGCGAAAGGCTTAAAAAGGACGGCTCTTTATGGATATAATACTTGCAAGGAGGTAGAGGAAACTTCTCCTGAAGAGCAGGACGCAATACGTGGGTTCCGACCGAATGGGTTAGGTGACGGAATGTGGTGAAACAAATGTTAGCTTCGGAGGTTCGAATCTATGTATACATCAAATTCTTTTGGTTCTTCTTTTTTCTTTCTCCTTGTGTTTATGTCCTGCCTTGTAGTATACTAATTTATTTATTTTTGTTATTGGCTCTCCATCGAGCCAAAGAGTCAAGAATTACAACCAGATAATAATTGTGTATCATGTCCACCCTAATAATATGTACCGTATCTGGTCTGTTAATCGTGTTACGTAGTTAACTTTCATTCGTTTGGGCGCATGTCGATGCTATTAAAACTAACAACTTTTGTTTTGTGTTTAAACCTTATGTTTTACTACTTCTACTGACAAAGGAATTGTAAATGTGATAAGTTCACGGGTAAACAGAATAATAAGTTGTTAAGGAGCGTGGATCTCATCAAAGAAGTAAATATTCAAAATGACGACCCCCTTCATCAATGCACATTTGAGTACGTTGGCGAAGAAACGTTCTTGCATGCGCGGTGTAGTCTGCCTGCATTCTTTACGTATGAGTGCCCGTAGATGATTTGGGCTTTTCGGTTCTTGAGCGTAGACCCGTTCCTTTAAATGACCCCACAGAAAGATATCCAGTGGTGTGAGATCAGGTGATCTAGGAGGCCATGTAATCGGACCCCCTCGGCCAATCCATTTTTGTGAATATTTTCTATGTAAGTGATTCCTTACAATCAGTGACCAGTGTGGTGGAGTTCATCCTGCTGGATCCACATTCCTGTCCTTTACTCTAGTGGTACATCTTCTAGTAGCAATGGCAATTCTTCTTGTAGAAATGCATGGTACTGTGGTCCTGTGAGGTTGCCTTCAAAGAAGTGCGATCCAATTAGGCTAATATTTCGCACCAGACATTTATGCTCTACTCTGGAATGCAGTATATTATATTCAGTAAGGATTTCCTATACTCCAGCAGTGCATATTATGGTGGTTAACGGTTCCGTTATTGTGAATGTGTCTTCATCACTGAAGAGAACATTTCTTAAAAACTCTGCATCCATTTGCGCTTGCTGCTGTAACCACTGCGCATATATCACTCGCGCTTGAAAATCACGTCCGTAGAGAGCCTGGTGTAGTTGTAAATGGCACAGATGATATCTATTACGGTGTAAAATGCGCATCACTGAAAATCGACTTAGACTTATGCATAGATCTTGTGCTATGGCCCTTGAACTGGTATGTGGTTTGTTTTCTATTGCATTTCACACAACTTCTCCATTGTCTCCAGAGGTTACTAGAGCATCGCGAACAGGTGGTGCTCTTCCAAATCATTCTGTTTCACGAAGGCGTCTTTCAACCTTTCGAAAAGTGTCTGCAGTAGGTGCCTGCCTTCCTGGAAACCTTCTTCATACAGGCGCTTTATTTACAGTGCATTACACTTTGTTTCTCTATAAATTAACAGCATTTCAACATATCCATCGTTTGTTTACATTATGGCAGCAGCCGTAACTCGCAGAAAGGTTTCAAATACTCGGTAGGTAATGCAGAGTTTATTGACGCCAAGCATGAACGCAGGCGAAAATAGCTAAAGCTACCTTGCATGTGTGAAGTGTTTTAAACTTGATTAAGTGTGCCAAGTTTAATACCGAGCGCAATAAAATGGCTACTATGAAGTATATATTATCCACATGTCAATGGAGAAAAAGCCATTATTCTAATTTGTACACACTTATAATGTTATCAAAACGTTCTTTGTATTATAATATCAAATTATAGGCCCAAAGAGATAGAACAAAACCCCATAAAACGTTTGAACTTACCCGAAGGATTTGAACCAGAACTGAATTGGCACATTAAAGCAACCATGATAATACCATTCGGCTAATGCTACCTTGCGAGTTGGAGCTCTTATATGAATAAATAGATGCAGAACTTAGGCCCCATCTCGAATGTTTACACGCTTTTTGCAACTTCATGCAGTGTTTGCAGCTTATTTTGGAAGTTTTTACTCAAATAAATAAACTGCATCAGCCATTTCAATGACTGCAGAACTGAAAAATGCCATAGTTTGTGAAGAAAAGAGAAATTACCTACCTACTACATAGCATTTTTGACAAGGCTGTACAAAGAACCTTTGTTGGCTGACGGCTTAAATCCAATTGGTTGCACTGCGTAGATCTACCATTCTGTTGTCAAATAGCTTTGTCATCCGATGCATGTGATAAGTTGTTCCTTCAGGAGCGTTTTAAGAGGTGTGATGAATGTATGCTAAAGAATGAAAGTTTGTAAAATCAGCTAAAAGCTGATTTGTTTTTGGCATCGACATACGTGGCGATGGCATTCTGTCCCGTAAAACTCTTACGCACTGAATTATCTATCCCTCCTCTATAACGTGTTATGCAAATCATTCATTAGAAGGCATTCAAGAAAGGCGTAAGTCACATATGTCGTTTAGCACGTTGCATAAATTCAAAAATACATAGGGGCAGCTGACTCACCTGGTAAAAATATTATATCAATGTAGTCAAAATACTTAAATACTATATACTTATAGTATATATACTTTTATATACTTATAAAAATGGCACTCTATTTGCCATTTAGAGTGAATTCTACATAGGTTCATAGAAAAAAGCCATGATTTCTTCACACTTTGGAGGAAAGTGGTAACTTTAGCCAATCCAATACGCTTTTTTTCTATAAATTAGTACTACTATTATATATGACAGCTTCTATGTGTTCAAGACATCTGTTTTCATGTTTGCAAATATATGCGAGCTTGTTTTCTCAATTTTTTGCGTTAATCAGTATTCACTATGAATGCCAGGTTCTGAATTAAGTGACCCGTTTTCTCACGCAATGTTGTTATTTTAAGGTCTAAATTAAAGTATCAAATTAGTAAACTAAACTCTACTAACGAAGCTAGTATCGTTCCCAAAATGCAGTAATCAATTCGCAGCGGTACCGGAGATTAATTCTACACTCTACTCGCTGACCTGATCCTGCATTCGATTTCCCACTCGCCTGCAGAGGAAAGTGTTCTGATAGTAAACGTCAAGCATTTCAAAGCAACTTTTTTACAAACCCGTGAAAGTTCAGAAAATGTTACCAATATTACTTTCTCCACCGGTTACCGATAGTAAGTAGAGGTAGTATTACATTCCACACAAAACTTCGGTACCGGGACTTGCAGGAAATACACGTTTCGAAGCTACTTGAATATTAAAAAATGACATTTTAGAAAACAATTACTGACGTGTATCTATGTTTCTGTTAACAGTCGATTAATTACCATACTTGGTATTTAAGTTCAGAATTTAACGTTTACATGGAAAACGTTTGAAATATTTGGATTTTCTAAAAAAATGGCACTAAGGATTTTGTTAAAATACCATACGTTTAAGCCATTTTTATGAAATTAAAACGTATATCTTGAATTTTCTTGAAATAGCCTGTGAAGTCCTGTTCATTCGTAAGAAATTTGGTATAATCTTGTATAACTGATTAACGTTAAACGGTAGAGCAAAACGTACTACACAAGAAACACTTCTCCTTAAAACACACAATTTATTTAAAATAATTTTGTTTTTTGCATAAGCAATTTCTGAGATATCCGTTATTAATGTTTCGAGTTTCTCATTTCTTGGTCACTCTTTAAAGTCCTTTAAGATTCAACTGTTCTTCACAATTGCATGGAAAAAGTATGGAATTTTAAGGCTAGCTGAGCTGTACCTGGAACGACGTCAGAAAGAAGCTTCTGCATAGCGCAAGCCACCGCCCATCCGCAACTCACCGAACACCACCCCTGTCCTTCAACCCTGAAACAGATGAAAAAGAAGATGATAGGACAGGAAGAAATGAGGGTCAGGAAAGTCGTGGTAGAAGGTGAACTACCCCAACATTCGACTGCCGACCCGTGGAAACAATGAAAATCCATGGGTCAGATTTGGCGGTCGCTGGGGATCGAACCCGGACCTCTCAAATGCGAGTTGAACACGTTACCACAGCATCATCTCACTTGGTTGAGAGAGAGAGAGAAAGAGAGAGAGAGAGAAATTTGCGTGATAACATTTGCGGATACAAATTTATCACTTCCGTCACTTCTTTAAAAAATATTACCAAATGATAACCGTATAAGGTGGCGCACGATAACGTGTGGGACTCGCATTTGGGAGGTTCCGGGTTCGAGCCCGAGAAACTTATGGGTTCTTATAATTTCTCCGTTGTTCGCATTCGAATACTAGGGTAATTACTTCTGCAGTACGATTTTCCTTTCCATTCATTACGTTTCCTTCGGATCTTTCATGAGTGCTTGTAGGTTTCATGGCGTATGTCGGTGCCGGATAGATGGCGCAGATGCATGCTCAATGGAAAGACACTCTTCGTGGACAACTGATGGCTGCTTGACTGGTAGGCGGCTCATCGCCCCCTCTCTCCGCCTCCAACATACGAGTAGGTCGGATCTGTTAGGTACTTTCGGGCGTCTCTGTGACCTATAGCCCCCTGTGGTTCCTTCGCTTCATCCCTTGCTCCTGAAAGGTCATAGCCGCAATAGATATATGTAGGTCGCAACGGAGAGGTGTCCCCCCTCCGTTGAATAACCTATATTTAAGCAAATATAAAATCACGGCACTTATCCTCTAGATTGCCTGGTCTTAATACGCCCTAACATGTCAGTCAGCTGGGTCCCATTTGCCTTAGTCACTGACGTTACGCCGTTGCTGCAAATATCTGAGCGGCATTTGCTTAACGATTCTGTATCGGAATGTTTCAGCACAAAGTAAAATGTTGACAAGATAACACATTACTTTCTTTAAAAATTCACAAAGAGGCGAGGTAACGTTACTCGAAAAAGTGGAAAGTTAATGATATTTGTCTGAACGTGCAGCATATCGATTCCTTCCTGTGATAGCAACCGGCTTGTGTGGTAACATTCAAATGACTTGTTCTTTTTATGTCTGAATAAATCTGCAAAGCGTTAGCGGTGCGAGCGAAAAGTTAAAACAAAATAATTCCGTGGAATAAAACAAAGCGATATTTCTTTATGAATATATCCACGTCGGAACCTCAGGCGTCTGCTGATCCGTTCGGACAAAACCCTCTTATTCCTGTATAATTCCCCAGTGTCCTCGGGCTCGTTCAGCCCAGCAGTCGGTAGTATAGGACGTTAATGATATATAAACCTGAGGCGATTACACACACAGAGAATAACAACGTTTACGTCATTCGCAGAAAGAATGCTCTTCTGCAGTAAAATATTTAAAAAGTAAATGTTTCTGGTCGGAAATTAAAGTGGCCGTCCGTCCTGTTATCAGCTAGTAGACCGGTCCAGCTTCACTTCCTTTGGACGACAGCACGAGGCGAAATGTAGAACATTCTATAGCAAACACCTTCACATCCCGTGTAAAGCAAGACGCGTTACTTCGATAAATTATCATTATAAACTAGTATTCAATACAGAAACTATAATTAATACTCGTAAAGGAAATACAGAAGCAAATAAAAACAAAATCTGATATATTGTTCTCAATGACTTTCTCTACTGTTGTACAAATTATTTTTACAAACGCTTATTCTCCATCTACTTCACGTTAATCGATATACAATGTTGCAGAAACTATTGCATTGCTAATTTTCTTGTGAGTTCAAGGGGAATATGGTAGGTTTTAAGCGACAGTCAAATCTTTTAAGAGCTGGTGGCTATGTGGAGCATTTCATTCTGTTTGTATGTCTAGGACATAAAAGAAACAAAAACAATAATGAATTCTATAGCATAAGTATTGGAAAATTCAAACAAACAACAAGGAACATATCGGAAATGATTCACTGGACAAAACAACGTTTGACACAATTGTGTGTTTTAACGAGATCTATATTGTTTGTGTAGTAAACATTTTTATATCCGTTACGGTTTACTAGTTAAGCAAAAATCTTTCAAAATGAAGACCACTTTTGGAGACATTCCCAGTAAATTCAAGATATACATTTCATTTGCCATGAAAGTGCTTTAAACATACGCTACTTCAATCAAAATCGTTAGAACCATATTTGAGAAGAAAAAAAATGTTCGAAAAGTGTTCCACGTAAAGCTTAGTTTAGAGTGGAGGATTTTCTCGAAAATCTTCGTGTCTCATCTTTGAAAGAAAGTGAGGTTCGGCATTTATACGACTTTTCGATTTTGAGTTATGCTGTTCATAGTCACACACACACGGACGTTTTTCTAAAAATGCTTTTTTTGGATTAAGGAGGCTTCAAAACCTTTACTGTGCTGAAATCTCGGTATCGAATTTTTGGGTGGTATGAAATACTTTCCCTACTTGCTATATGTAGTAGATAAAGTAATAATAGAGACCTTTACTTGATCATCCACATTATTTAATACACTATATATAGTAGTAGTAGTATTTATTAAGTATTTAGTATTACATTAATTGCATAACACAGTCGCATGGGTCATAAGACCGTACATGCTCTCTAGGAAAATACCTGATCTGTATACGAGATTTGCAGTATCGACCAGAAAAAACTATTTTTTATAATCACCACGCTATATACATACATGTAAAATTGAGAAAACGCCCTGAATCACACACTCAAACACACACACACAGTCGCGCACAAGTTCTCAAGCACCACATATGTTTAAAGAAAAATTACATAAACACCTTATTTCTTAGTACACGTTCTTCAATTAAGTATGTGCCCAAGCTTGGCCAGTTTTGGCTGTTTAGAATCAAGCCCCAGCATGCTGTCCTCCGTCTGTTGGAAGTCAAAAATACTTCCGGTAATAATTTTTTCCTAATACCCTCCGTCTGCACGCATGCTGCCAAAATATGCGTCCAGTCTTCTTGTTCCCCGCATAATGGGCAAATCCTTCTGCCATCATCATCATCTTCTTGCCATCTTTCCACCCTCCGAACCTAAGTCGTGCTATTCCAGTCCTCTGTTTTATACTCAATTCCAAACCCCACCTAGTTTTTATTTCATTTTGTAGCTCCAATGTTGATCTTTGTCTACATTCAGATTCTATTTTCTGCCTGTTTACATCGCATAGTCGTCTTTTGACTTTTCTCACGGCACTGTGTGTATTTTCATTACCCCTTTGCCAGATATCATTTAAGACAATTTTTGATAATTCGCGTTGCAATCCCGCCGACCACCATTTTGGATGCTCTATGTTGTACATTTGATGACAACCTATTGCTCTCAGAGTTGTTTGATCATCTTTAATTATTCGCAGACAGTACCTAACTACATTTAAGTTTAGCAAATACAGCATTTTCCCAGCATCCTACCTCACGAAGCACTCCGTAGTTTGAAGTACCCCTCCCCAACCCTAGAATGCGCTTCCAGAAATTGCATTGTATTTTATTTACATTATCCACCCTCTCCCATCCCCACACTTCACTGCCGTATAGTAATGAGGACCTAACCATTGCTTCATACATGGTCTGTAATGTTTTTACTGGCATATCTGGTACCCGGGTCAATATCCTTAATACTTCAGAAAGTTGTCCAATCCCTTTGTGTTTTATAAACTCCATGTTCTTGTTCCAGTTTCCACCTGTATCAAACGTTACGCCTAGGTAATCGAAAAGTTTAACATTTTGAATTTCTTCCTCCCCGTAGGTCCACTTTTCATGTTGGCCGTACACATATCCATTTTTAAAGGTGACTGTTTTAGTTTTAAGAATATTTACCTCCATACCCCATGCCTACAATATTGTCGAAGAGCGTTTAAACCAGACTGCAAACCTTTTATCGTTTTAGAAAGAATTACAATGTCATCCGCGTACCGTGTGTTTGTCTGTGTGTCTGTAAACAAAATAACCCAAAAACGAAAAATGGGATAAACATCAAACTTGGTGTTAGGTTCAGTATCTTACAAAGATGTGACACGAGGATTTTCAAGAAAATCCCCCTACTCTAGACTACCCTTTACATGGAACATTCTTTGAAAATTTTGAATTTCTTAAAAATGGCTCTAACGACTTTGATTAAAATATCATTTGTTTCAGATATTTTCATGGCAAATAAAACGTATATCCTGAATGTTCTTGGAATGTCCCCAAAATTCGTCTTAATTCTAAATTAACTTTGCATAAGTGTTAAAGCGTAAAAGATAGATAAAGTTTTAATTCACAGAAAATGTAGATTTCGTTAAAATATAAATTATGTCATATACGTCCTTTTACTTTTTTTGTGCAGTGAATGATTTCCAAGATATTTTTGTTACTTGGTTTAATTTTCCAACACTTATACTTTTTCTCAAATGGGAATTCGTTATTCTTTTTCTTATGTCCTGGAAATGCAAAGAGAATAGAATGTTCCACATAGAAACCAGCTCTTAAAATATTATAGCTATATTTAAAGCCTACCATATTCCTCTTGCACCTACAAGAAAATTAGCCATAGGATGTTTCTGCAAACTTTTATCTCATTAACATAAAGTATATGGAGAATAAGCGTTTGTAAAAATAGTTTGTACAAGAGTAGAGAATGTGTGCAATTTTAACTATGGGGTATCAAACACATATTTCCGCTGAAATCTCACCTTCGAATTTTTGGGTGGAGTGCAATATCTTCTCTACCTATTATGTACGTGGTAAGGACAGTGAAATGAAAATGTCTTGCAAGAAGCAACGTATTGCTTAAAAGAATTATGTGATAAATAGAATTTCAAAAGATCATAATATAAAACTAATGTTATGGTATTCAGAGTAAATACCCTGAACGTTCCAAATCATCAATGATAATATTATTGAACAAATATCTCACTTTAAATCTTTAGGCTGCGATATGGGCTACGAAAGAGAAAATGATGAACGGTGAATTTAAAAAAATTAAAATAATGTGTAACACCATACAAAGAACACTAAAAAGACAAGGCACAAAACGAAACTGAAATTCTATAAGATAATGATCACATAAATTTTAATTTATGAAAGTGAATTTTGGGAAATAAATAAAGGTCAATAAAATTACAGATTTTATTTACATATATAGCTTTTTAAGAAGAGGTTGTACAATATTCGATTAAATACGAAACGAAGAAATAAGAGTAAAATTAAAATTTTTCTTCATCAGTTAACGTATACAATAAAATAAATAACAATAGATTGCGCCCCCTCTTCCCTACCTCAACACCTTATAGTAGGGGAATTATCACCTAGAATCTGTCACACAAAACACGAAAATATAGCTTAAGAAATATATATTCCGTTTCATAGAAAATGCATAGAAAGGAAACATAAATAGAATTATAAGATTTACAGTTACTTTTGAGGCAGGTTGTTACATTTATGATCTTATAAGTCCTCCCAATAGCTTAATATTTGATGCAACAGAAAATGGGAATTGACATTCTTTAAAATAAATGAATGATTTATTGTCTTATTTAAACTTAAAATACAATGTGTTACTCCCTCCTGCAGTTCCTTATCATTTTTCATCTCCTTATATTTAACATTCTGTTGTAAAGGCTTCGGTTAATACCAAGGCAAGAACAGCCGTTTATGGCTGAAATGGCAGTAACCTCGATATTATGCCACTGCGCAGAAGCGGTATAGGTTAGTCAAAGGTACGTTCATCAGTTGTGAGGTGTCTCTGTCGTTGCTTTGTCTTCGTGTTGTGAAGTGTTTCGACAATACCTGTGTTATATATGATTTCCTTAGAAATGTAACCTATTAATAGTCCATGGAAACGGACCCTTGAACAATGTATTTTTATGTACGATGCATACGTGAAAACTGAATCATGTAGACAACTGTGTAGACAATTACAGCAGCAATTTCCTGGCCATCCAGTACCGTAAGATGTTCTGTCAATACATTTAGAACAACGTGATCGCTAAACGCTAAAATATAAAGCCTATAGGAACAATCTCCACACCATACACCCAGACGAACTTAAGGACAGTATAAAAGCAGAAATTATGAGCATTACGCCAGAAGAACTTATGCGTGTGAATGGTAATTTCATTCAATGATGTCAAGAATGTCTTCTCGCAGATGGACACCACTTTCAACAACACTTATAACAAGGTTAATACTCATTACATATGTTACTAACACTCGTGAGTAAGTAACGCGGGAGTTAGGGAACGGAAAACCCCGCAGTGTAGTGGACTGTGTGCGGAGTACGCATTCACGCGATCCGCGGCCTTGGCATAAAACGAAAACACTGTAAATATGGGGAAGTATAATTTATCCAGTATTTGCTTCTATACCTTGTTACCCTTTTTCCGTATTTTCTCCAATTTACTTCAAATTCCTTTTAACCTTATTTTCCCTAAATGTTTTTCTGCTTTCCAAATATCCATTAGATCTTGAATGAAAATGCTGCTAACTATGAGCTCTAAGGGGAAAATTTTCAATTTCTCTAGTACTAATTCTCTATTTCTTTATCCATATCATCGCATTCCAGAATATTATGCCAATTATCATCCAGTTGATTACATTTAGTACATATTTCCCCTTCTTCCTGTTAATCCACTTAAATACATTACATTTGTACTTGTCCATGCATACCCAATTCTGGTCTCTTCATTGCATACTTCAATGTGTTTTTCTTTTCCCCATTCCGTTTTAAATATATATAATCTATTAATGATATTTTATCCTTGAAACTGCTTATAATTTCTTGCTCTTCAACATCCCAACTCTTGTTCTAATTTCATTTCAGAAACCCCTACTTTGTGGTTTCTTCCTGCCAATGTTTCTCCCATTCCTATTTCTTCCAATACAGTCTGTAGATTGTGCATCCAAGTTTCTTTTACCCCCCAATTCCTCCTGCAACACCAAGCATTGTTTTGATATATAATCTTCCTCTAGTAGGTTTATTTTGAACCAGCATTTGATTGCCCTTTCTACCAGTTTGCCTTTTGGTCCCTCCTCCCTAATTGTATGTGCTACTCCATTCGCTGAACTTCTTTGTAGCCCCAGAGTTATTTTGCTAAAATTCCTATGTATAGCATCCACATTTTCCCATCCTTTTCCCATCCCCACTATTTCCACTGCGTATAACATCCCTGCTTCTACCACCGTGCTATATATCCTTTTTAGCCACGTAATTTGCGTTTCTGGTATTCTGTTCACACATATTCCGATTACCTGTATTGATTGCTTTCCCGTTGCTACTAATTTTTTACTTCTACTACGTATAGTGAGTAGGGAAGTATTGTATTCCACCCAAAAATTCGATACCAAGATTTCACCGGAAATATATGTTTTGAGTCCCCTGAATAAAAACAATCTGATGTGTTACACTCATATGACTTTTTCTACTCTTGTACAAACTATTTTTACAAAAGCTTATTCTCCATCTACTACATGTTAATCGAGATAAACATTTGCAGGCTCTATCTTATTGCCGATTTTCTTATAGATGTAAGGGGAATATATATATTTACAAGGGCAATATAGAAATACAGTAGCCCTTAAGCATATACATATCTCTTAATAGCTGGTTGCTAGGTGCAGAACCATTCCCTTTGTCACAGATTAATACTCTTTGCATATACAAGATAAAAACTCTGATATGCTACACTCACATGACCTTCTCTACTCTTATACAAACTATTTTTACAAACGTCTATTCTCCATATGCTTCATGTTAATCGAGATATCGAGATGTCAATCTTATTGCTAATTTTCATGTAGATGCAAGGGGAATATGGTAGGTTTTAAGCGATAGTCAAATATTTTAACGCTAGTTGCTATGTGGTGCATTCCATTCTCTTTACATGGCCAGGACATAAAAAAAATCTGATGTGTTACACTCACATGACTTTCTCTACTCTTGTACAATCTATTTTACAAACGCCTATTCTCCATATGCTTTATGTTAATCGAGATATCGAGATGTCAATCTTATTGCTAATTTTCTTGTAGATGCAAGGGCAATATGGTAGCTTTTAAGCGATGGTCAAATATTTTAACGCTGGTTGCTTGCTATGCGGCGCATTCCATTCTCTTTGCAAGTCCAGGACATAAAAAAATGAATAACGAATTTGAGAAAAAGTAAAAGTATTGGAAAATTTAAGGGAATAACAAGCAATATCTCGAAAAAGGTTCACTCAACAAAAGAAATGTATATGACATAAGTTGTGTATTTTAACGAGGTCTACATTTTTTGTGTAGTAAAAGTTTGTCTATCTCTTATGGTTTACCAGTTATGCAAAAGTCGTTCACAATGAAGAATACTTTTGCAGACATTCCCAGAAAATTCGAGATATACATTTCATTTCTCATAACATTATCTTAAACATATGATATTTTAATCAACATCGTTAGAGCCATTTTTGAGAAAATTAAAATTTTCGAAAAATGTTCCATGTAAAGGGTAGTCTGGGGTGGGGGCATTTTCTTGAAAACCTTCGTGTCGCATCTCTGGAAAATACTGAACCTAAATACCAAGTTTGGTGTTTATCCGACTGTTCGTTTTTGAGTTATGCTGTTCACAGACACACACACGGACATGTTTCCAAAAATGCTTTTTTTGGATTCAGGAGGTCTCAAAACATGTATTTCCGGTGAAATCTCGGTATCGAATTTTTGGGCGGAATGCAATACTTCCCCTACTTACTATACGTAGTAGAGAAAGTAAAAATGAATAACGAATTTGAGAAAAAGTCTAAGTATTGGAAAATTTAAGGGTATAACAAGCAATATCTCGAAAACGGTTCACTCAACAAAAGAAATGTATATGACATAAATTGTGTACTTTAACGCGATCTACATTTTTTGTGTAGTAGAATTTTGTCTATCTCTTATGGTTTACCAGTTATGCAAAAGCGTTCACAATGAAGAATACTTTTGGAGACATTTCCAGAAAAATCGAGATTTACATTTGATTTCTCTTGACAATATCTTAAACATATGATATTTTAATCAGAATCGTTAGAGCCATTTTTGAGAAAATTAAAATTTTCGAAAAATGTACCATGTAAAGGGTAGTCTGGGGTGGGGGAGTTTCTTGAAAACCTTTTGAGTCGCATGACTGGAAGATACTGAACCTAAATACCAAGTTTGATGTTTATCTGACTGTTCGTTTCTGAGTTATGCTGTTCACAGACGCACAGGCACGCACACACAGACACACACGGACATGTTTCCAAAAATGCTTTTTTTGGATTCAGGGTGTCTCAAAACATGTATTTCCGGTGAAATCTCGGTATCGAATTTTTGGGTGGAATACAATAGTTCCCCTACTTACTATACGTAGTAGAGAAAGTAAAAACATTTTTGGAAACATGTCTGTGTGTATCTGTGTGTCTTTTTGTGTGTGTGTCTATGTGTCTGTCTGTCTGTGAACAACATACCTCAGAAATGAAACGTTGGATAAAGACCAAACTTGGTATTTAGGTTTAGTATCTTCCAGAGATGCGACACAAAGGTTTTCAAGAAAATCCCCCCACCTCAGATTACCCTTTACGTGGAATAATTTTAGAACATTTTTATTTTCTTAAAAACAGCTCTAACGATTTTGAATAAAATATGATATATTTAAGGTACTTTCATGACAAATAAAATGTATATCTTGAATTTTCTGGGAATGTCTCCAAAAGTATTCTACATTGTGAACGACTTTTGCATAACTGGTAAACCATAAGAGACAGACAAAATGTTACTACACAAAAATGTTGATCGCGTTAAAATATGCAATTTATGTCATATACATTTTTTATTCAGTGAACCATTTTCGAGATATTGCTTGTTATTCCCTTAAATTTTCCAATACTTACTCTTTTTCTCAACATGTAATTCGTTATTCGTTTTTTATGACCTGGACATGCAGAGATAATGGATTGCTTCACATAGCAACCAGCTCTTAAAAGATTTGTCTATCTCTTAAAGCCTACCATATTCCCCTTACACCTACAAGAAAATTAGCAATAAGAGTAACATTTCGATTACCATGAAGTATATGGAGAATAGACGTTTGTAAAAATAGTTTGTACAAGAGTGGAGAAAGTCATGTGAGTGTAACACATCAGATTTTTTCTCAGTTCATTGAACACTTGTGGCAGTTATTTTGTGGTGTACTATCTAGCAGTAACAGACCTTTGTTCTTCAAGCGGAATCGTTACAAAGTGGTCATGTTGGAGAAACAGGTCATCTTCTTCCTGTAGCCGGCCGTCCTGCTCCGTCTTCATCTTCGAGGGAATCCCTTCCCTTTCTAAACTATGCATACCATCGATAGATGGTGGTTTAGGAAAGGCAAAGGTCCCCAAATGCACGATGCAAGTCTTTCAAGGCATTCTCTCTCACCTAAACCGAGTTTGGTAATAGAAAATCATAGCACAGCAATGCTCTCGCTTGAGATCCATCTTAGCGTATGGCGTAGCAACACCTGATACACATACACACGCGTTACTGACGATGCACATGTTGGAGCGCGCCCAGGCTTTGCACATGTTGCTACGAACTTCAATCTGAATTTAGGAATAACTCCTTTGGCTTAACACTACTCATTGTTGCCCATTCTGAAAACTTTTAGAGTGATTCTCGTACATAAAACCCATACAACGTATGTTACGAACATACTCCAAGCCCTGTTTTAACACGAATTCAGTCGCGAGAGAGAGAGTGAGAGAATACGTAAAATGGCTTAAACATGCTTGAGTTTAGAAAAATTCGGTTGTCACAAACCATAATGAGTGGCTTGTATCCAATACTCGAATTTAAAGCATAATTTACAACCAAAGTGAATTACACATAACACTTAGCTTAATTTAATATCCTAATTTCCCTTTGCCGAAAATATGTGAAATCTCTTTATTCGTAGATGTTCTACCCAAGAGCATTCACTTTTGCTGACAATAAAACTGGTAGTTTGGAGAGAAGGGAGGAGAAACAGTCAATCACAGCGGGCTGGGTAAGTTTGGCCGAGAGGTGCTGCGGTCAAGCCTGACAGCCGTTCGGAGAAACTTGCTCTTATCGCATTGTAGCCAACATCTTGAGGCATAACACATCTGCTGTTTGGTTCACTCCGCTATACGCTTGACAGAGTAGTGCTTAATCTAATTCCATAACAGCAAAGATACGTCTGGTATAATATACGTCACGTACAACTGTCGCAGCTTCTTCCTAGGATACATTTACAAAAAGCCATAAACAGACTTATGGTAGTAATCCTGAATTCTAAAACTTCTTCCGGTTACATATTATAAATTATAAAGAGAGCATTCATACAACCGAGCAAGAACAAAGAGACGGTCAGAAAAACGAAGCCCAAAGCAAATTACATTACGGGAACAAAATGAAAGATGTGGAAGTACTTAAGAGGTCGCGTACCGCGCTGGCCGACGTAGAAAAGCACTCTCAAAGGATGATAAATCGGACAAAGTGGCCCGAATACCAGAGCGAGAGAGGTGTCCTCCCCATTAACAAACAAATGATAGGCAAGGACGGCACAACCGACACTCGGCGGCAGACTGGAAAAAGAAATATGTGGAAGATTAAAAACAATCCGGCACAGAATGCAGCATATAAAACCAATTAAAAATGAAGGAAAATAGTGAAACAAATAATAGAATAGGCTGCAAACTTAATCCTTGATAATGAAGAATAGGAGCTACTATTCGAGCTTTGCTGAAACCATCATATGTCTCCGTAGTGCCTCTCATAATCCGCTATAATCATTTAATTAACATACGGTTTTCGTAGAATGTTATTTTTTTAAATAATTAAAATATTCTGTACCCAATAGCAATGTATGCAATAAATGGATACTCTTGATGATTATGGCTCGAGTGAATGTTTGTTACACGAACGACTGTCGCAATTAAGCTATCGACGACTTTGATACATTTGATACAGTGTGTTCGTTATATTGCTGGGCCGCGGATCGTGCGTGTGCATCCTCCGCGTATTCTTTATTACACTGTGGGGTTTTGCATTCTAAAACTCTCGCGTCCTTTCTTTTTCCTGATTATCGGAAGCGACTTGGCACTGCTCCAGTGAGGATGTTTTACCTATGTCCCACAAGGGGCGCCTCCAGGAGGGATGCGAAGTGTGATGATACCAGGAGTGATGGCACAATAATGACAGGGTTCCTACAGTTTCCAAATTGAGAAGTCCCGACAGTCGTACCGGGGACCCTTACCGCACACAGAGATTCCAACACGCCACTTCGAATGGGCGGTCCATATATCCCGACAACCAGCGGAAAGCCAAGGGATGGAGAAAGCTTCATTGAGAGTATTATTTTACCTTGTCACGCCGCACCGAAACACCGTCATCGTCCCTTCCAGCTTTGAAACAGACCTAACAGGGTGAAGGATGAATGAAATGTAAATGGAACGAAATGGAGGGACAGGGAATTTTAGCATTCGTCTGACTACTAACGGAAAACCCCGAAAAGACCAATAACTCAGAGTGGACGGTCGCCTGGAGTCTAACCTGGAACCTCCCGAATGCGAGCGCATGTGATATGGCTCGGTCGGTACCCACGTTTCTTACTCATGAGTTATAGTAACATGCACTATAATGAGTACTAACCTTATTATAACCGAGCAGGATGGTCCAACCGGTTGCATCTGTGACTGGAGGTCGTGGGTTCGACTCCCGCTGTCCCATGGGTTTTCTCGGTGGTTTCCTCGGGTCAGTAGGCGAATGCTGAGAAGGCTCATTATCTCGGCTTCACTCATTCTCTCTAATTCTGTCTCGGGGCTGTGTTGGCTGTCGGACGACTGCGAATAGATGGCTTGCGTGTTGGAACCTCTTCTCGGTCCCGTCAGACGGAGACCACTTGAGTCTCCGCTGGGTTGAGATTTGCCAGGGATCCGCTGGAGGGGAGCCTGTGAGTCACCCTCCGGTGGATTGGGAGGGCTGCCTGGGCGCTCTCCGGCTGAGTGGTCAAGTTTGTAAGTGTTGGTGACCTCTGCACGTGTATGTCGCCTGGTCCTGCAGCACATACGTCTCCTGCGGTCCCTTCATCTCATCCGCTCCTCCCTAGGGCGTACGCACAAAGATTCCTGTGTGGGTGAGGCAGTAGATATCCCCCACGTAGCGTAATCTTAATCCTAACCTTGTAAAAGTTGTGCTGAAAATGGAGTTAATCTGCACTGAGACCCTCCTGGTATTCCTCGTCGTCACGAGGTTGTAATTCATCAACTGTGGCAGAATATCAACTTTAAAATTTCAGTAGCTCAGGTTTTTGAAATATCTAATTGCTGTGCAACATGCCGCAGACATTTCTTGGTGAGAGCCTTCGAATGATGCACCAGTTACATCAACTTTTTACATTCTCTACTATGTATAGTAAGTAGGGGAAGTATTGTATTCCAAAACAAAAATTCCATACCGAGATTTCACTGGAAATACATGTTTTGAGACTCCCTGAATCCAAAAAGCATTTTTGGCAAAATGTCCGTGTGTGTGTCTTTCTCCGTGTGTGTGTCTGTTAGTCTGTGTGTGTGTCTGTGAACAGCATAACTCAGAAACGAACAGTCGGATAAACACCAAACTTGATATTTAGGTTCAGTATCTTCCAGAAATGTGACATGAAGGTTTTCAAGAAAATCCCCCCACCACAGATTACCCTTTAAATGGAACATTTGTCAAAAATTTTAATTTTCTAAAAATGGCTCTAAAGATTTTGATTAAAATATCATATGATTAAGATATTTTTATGACAAACGAAATGTATATCTCAAATTTTCTGGAAATGCCTCCAAAAGTATTCTTCATTGTGAACGACTTTTGCATAACTGGTAAACCATAAGAGATAGACAGAACAACAAAATTTAACAACAAATTTAGATCGCGTTAAAATACCCAATTTATGTCATATACATTTTTGTTGTTGAGTGAACCATTTTCGAGATATTGCTTATTATTTCCTTAAATTTTCCAATACTTTTTCTCAAATGGGAATTCGTTATTCATTTTTTTTATGTCCTGGACATGCTAAGAGAATGGAATGCTCCACATAGCAACCAGCGCTTAAAACATTTGACTATCGCTTAAACCTTACCATATTCCCCTTGTACCTACAAGTAAATTAGCAATAAGGTTAATATCTCGATTAACATGAAGCATATGGAAAATATGCGTTTATAAAAATAGTTTGTACAAGAGTAGAGAAAGTCATGTGAGTGTAACACATCGGATTATTCTGTGTTAGAACACATTTTCTTTTTCGTTTATCAAGATTAACGTTTAGCGATCCCAGGTCCTAAAGGCATTTGCCTTCTTACATCTTAACAGTTTCTCTATCTAGAATTGGAATACCAGAAACTTTCTCCTGAAAATGTTTCCTATCTACATGGTTGAGTTTTTATTATGTATCGCACATAGGAATTCTTGGTTCAAGCAAGAACTTTCGGTGGGCATTCAGTGAAATAATAAGAATAACCTAGTGTAACCCACACATATCACAAATGCCTTAAAAAGCTTTCATTTTTGAAATGCACAATGAATAAACTACAGCTCGAACAGTATGCAGTAACTGACACAGTGTAACAGACCTGACAAACGTAGCCTTGAGAGGACTATTCACCACTACTGCGCTAGTGAAAAATACAGGGTCTACTGTAGTGCTGGCGAGTTACGCATATACGCGATCTGTGGCCCGGTTATAAATCAAACACATGGTAGAATCTTAAGGCGGGTCTCCACTGTCTCAACAGTCATCACACAACACTCAACGGCAAACAACTTTAAAAGCATGAAATGCGATACATGTTGAGTTATGTAATATTAGTTGGAATTCCCATTCATATTCCGTCGTTACTGTATTAACAATCGATTCAAAGTGTAAAGATGCTGCGTTCGTTTATATCAATATTCAAATGGATTCATTATGAAGATTTAGTGCTTGGTGGAAGAGGTGCAAGAATAAAAGAAGAAAGTTATGGGTACGGCGTTTTCTAAGAAACAGAAACAATGTAAATAGCATCTTGTCTGCACTGAAAGTTGAGGACAGATTCGGCTTCAAGAATTTTCTAACAATGTCGAAAGAAGATTTAAATTCGTTTCTGATTATAATTTCACCAGCAATTTCAAAACAGGAGATGAACTTCAAAGCAACCATATCAGCTGAACTGAGTTGGGCTTTACGTCGTTTTTTACCTATGTACATAACGAGTCATGCACGAGTTTCAATAATTACTTGTATTGTATTATCTTTCATTCACTCAATTTCACAAGCTAGTAAACAATGAATTATACGATGGTCATTTCAAAAGTTCTGCACATCGTAAGATAGAAGTAAAGCAAACAATTTATTTTACAAAATACCTTTACAGCCCTTCAATATAATGTTCATTCTTGCTTAAGACAGCTTCGCAACGCTTTAGCAAATTCTGTGTTCGGACAGGGTACCTTCATTGTTAAGCTGCCTGAATACTCGGATCACCTCACTAGAAACGTCATCAATAGTATCAAAACGTTTTTCACGGAGTGGCTCCTTCAATTTGGGAAACAAATCAAGTCTGGTGGGCTCATATCACGACTGCATGGTAGGTGGGGAAGTATTTCCTATCCGTATTTGTCGAGCTTTTCTCTCACTGGTAGGGCAATGTGTGGTCCTGCATTATCCTACAAAATGAGGACACCAGCTACAAGCATGTCAGGCCTTCCTTGACGAATTTTCGGGCACAAAGCATTTTGCAGAAACACCTTGTAGTGCGCGCCTGTTACAGACGTCCCCTGTGGCATTCTATTTGTAGCTATGACTTCATTCATGCCAATGCAAAAATCATCATCAGTTTAACCTTTGATGTTGGCGGCTGAATTTTTTCGGTGTGAAGAGTCAGAACTTTTCCATTGTAACGACTGAGACTTCAGCTCTGGCTCAAAATCTCGTATCCAGGTTTCATCACGTGCAGAAATCCTTTTCAGAAACTGTTCTCCTCCTATTAGATAACGTTGAAGGAATTCTTTTGTGACCTGCTTTCTGCTCTTCACTGAGATCATGCGGAACCCATCAGGCAACAACTTTTCTCATCTTTAACTTTTCAGTAATGATTCTGTAAACTAAAGTGACAGATATTCTGGCCTCATATGCAATTTCCTCATATATTTTTAGTTGATCCTCTCTCAAAGTGTCATTAACAATAATCTGAGAGATGCAGTCTGTTGCAGTTGATGGCCTTCCACCTCTTGGGCTGTACTCAATGCTTACCCGACCTTCACAGAAACGAGCAGACCACCGTGATACTGTGCTGCGATTCACTGCACTATTTCCACAGACCTCTCTCAAAGCGTTGTAAATTTCAATTTGGTTCTTTCCACGTAGGGATTCGATTTTGATGTAGTAACACTGGTCACTGTGTAATCCGTCCTGACTCGGTTTCAGCTTCTATTTTAAAACTGAACTATTCACGTCACAGCCATTCAAACCAGCAAATACATCTACAACCGTAAGGCCGAAAGTCTGACTCACAAATTACATAAATTTCAACTTGATCATGCCATCGTAACGATCGCGCATGCACCGTGTGCAGGACTTTTGAAAAGAAACTCATACACTACGTGATCAAAAGTATCCGGACACCTGGCTGAAAATGACGTCCAAGTTCGTGACGCCCTCCATCGGTAATGCTGGAAGTCAATATGGTGTTGACCCACCCTTAGCCTTGATGACAGCCTTCACTCTCGCAGGTATACTTTCAATCAGGCGCTGGTATGTTTCTTGGGGAATGACAGCCCATTCTTCATGGAGTGCGGAACTGAGGAGAGGTATCGATATAGGTCGGTGAGGCCTGGCACGAAGTGGCGTTCCAAAACTTACCAAAGGTGTTCTATTGGATTCAAGTCAGGACTTTGTGCAGGCCACTCCATTACAGGGATGTTATTGTCGTGTAACCACTCCGCCACAGCCCGTGCAGTATGAACAGGTACTCGATCGTGTTGCAAGATGCAATCGCCATCCCCGAATTGCTCTTCAACACAGGGAAGCAAGAAAGTGCTTAAAATATCAATGTAAGTCTGCGCTGTGATCGTGCCACGCAAAACAACAAGGGGTGCAAGCTCCCTCCAGGAAAAACACGACCACATCATAACACCACTACCTCCGAATTTTACTGTTGGCACTACAGATGCTGGCAGATGACGTTCACCGGGCATTCTCAATACCCACACCCTGCCATCGGATTGCCACATTGTGTCATGCTACTGTCTTGCCACTGTTCAATCGTGTAATGTTGACGCTCCTTACACCAAGCGAGGCGTTGTTTGGCATTTTCCTGCGTGATGTGTGGCTTATGAGCAGCCGCTCAACCATGAAATCCAAAGTTTCTCACCTCACGCCTAACTGTCATAGTACTTGGAGTGGATCCTGCTGCGGTTTGGAATTCCTGTGTGATGGTCTGGATAGATGCCTGCCTATTACTCTCTACGACCCTCTTCAAATGTCGGCGGTCTCTGTCAGTCAACAGACGAGGACGGCCTGTACGCTTTTCTGCTGTACATGTCCCTTCACGTTTCCACCTCACTATCACATCAGAAACAGTGGACCTAGGGATCTTTAGGAGCGTGGAAATCTCGCGTATAGACTTCTGATACAAGTGACACCCAATGACCTGACCACGTTCGTAGTCCATGAGTTCCACGGAGCGTCCCATTCTGCTGTTTCAAGATGTCTAAGGACTACTGAGGTCAAGGATAGTGAGTACCAGGCAATATGTGGCAGCATAATGCACCTAAGATGAAAAACGTACGTTTGTGGGTGTCCGGATACTTTTGACCACATAGTGTATGTATGGGCGAGTTGCGTATAATAGGTCTGTCCGAAGATATTCAAGTCCGCACGAAGTTAGCCGAATGCTGGTGAAAAACAATTAAGCCATAAATGTTGAATCAACATGTTACTCAAAACTTGTTAGTCAGTGGAGACGTTGGTTTATCGCCGACATGTTGAGCTCAAGCAGTTGAATCAATCATTTGTTATTTCCCGGCATATTGGACCGCTATGCGAGACAGGCATTTGCATGCATTCCCCTCCTGGTAGGGAACTGAACAAGTGCTGCGGGTTGTGATATATCCTATAAGTAACACATCATGGTATATTCGGATCTTAATTATTTTATATTAGAATGTAAAAATGTTTTGCATTATTGTTGTTCAGAAATAACATAACAATACCGGTTAATCTTCTCTTTAAGCCGCAGCAACTTGAACTGACGGTAGTATGTAATTACTATAGGAAACGCACCATTGATGTTTATGTCAGGCGTGTCATAATGAAGCAATTATGCACGATATCGAAAACAGTAACATTGTGTTTATAATGGTAGGCTTGTGTGACAATGGGGGTGGATTTGTGTTGAAGAAAATTTAATATTCTGATTCCATAAAATGCTAATAGATAAATAAATTAAACGGATAATCAAAACACTTGTGAATCTGCTCCTAAAAGATCAGATGTTAAATTCACACCACCTTCTATACCCCTTATAGCTTATTACTTTCTCTACCACGTATCTAGAAGGTAGAAAAGCTATTGCATTCCGCCGAAAATTTGGATACCGAGATTTCACCGCAAATATATGTTTTGAGGTCCCTTTAATCCGAATAAATCATTTTTAAGAAAACCATCTGTGTGTGAGTGTGTTTCTGAACAGCATAGCTTAAAAACGAAAAGATGGATAAACACCAAAATTGGTATTTCAGCTCAGTACCCTAAAAAAAGAGGTGCACAAAGATTTTCTAGAAAATATCCTTACCTCAAAATATTATTTATATGAGAGATTTTCAGAAATGTTTGATACTATGAAAAACGCCTTTAAGATTTTTATTAAAATAAAATATATAAAAATATTTACATGAGAATTAAAATGTATATCTTGAATTTGGTGGGAATAGCCCGTGAAGTCTTGTTCATTCGGAAGGAATTTTGTATAATCTTTTATAACTGGTAAACACTATACGATAGACGAAAAAGTATTACGCAAGAAATGAAGTTTACTTTCAAAAACTTCTTTTATATACTACTATGATGATTTAGTTCGTAGTTACTAAGCAACAAAACGTATACTTTATATGCTAACAAAACTCAAACACGCTATCAAAACGTTTTATTTTCTTTCATCATAATAATATGGATTAAAACAAAAACTATCTCCCCTAATTAATAATTATTGTAATATTATAACCATTACAATTTCTAATACTTACTGGAGGCGCATTTTCTCTAGTATTAGAAGTATTGTTTTTCACAAACAACCTTCATTAATATCTGCTTCATTACCCGCACACCAGTTCTTGAATTTCGTATAACTACGTAATAAACTTTCCTCGACCTTTATGGAATTATATAAATAAGTGTATCTTGGACTGCTTTTGAAATTGTTTGCGATGAACCTTCTTCGCTTATTTTTACTTTAAATTCACATATTAAACTAACATCCAAAAGTGCAGAATATAAAACAAAGCTTGTTTATTTCTCGTGTTTCTTTTTTTGAAAGCCCATACTCTTTCTCCAAACCTATGTTTCCGAAATAAATAAATTTCATTAAATATACTAAATATGGAACATATTCTAAAATACTCTGAACGTAGATAAAATATTGTACACAGCAATAGTCACAAATTAGGTTATAAATAGTTACAAATTCTCCAAATAACTATTGTTGCATCAACCATTTCCAAGACATTTGTTATTAATGTTTCGAGTTGTTGAATTCTTTTCAAGTCCTGTCGATTTTCAGTTGTTTCTCGCGATGTCATGGAAAGAGTATGTAAATTTTAAGCCCAGCGTATAGCGTGGAGTGATAAAACATTTGACTATCGCTGTCTTCTGTATGTACAATGCAACTATTTCGAGAAAGGCTTATTTCGATTAAGATGAAGTAGACAGGAAAATAAACGTTCGAAGGAATAGTTTGTATACCCGCTAATAAACGATAGAGGACAGAGAAAGTCAGTGAATGTAACACATCAGATCTTAGTTTTCCATCTGCTTCATGTTAAATGAGAAACATATTTTACAGCAATTATTTCGTTTCACATTACGTTGTATGCGCAAGGTGGATACAGGAGCCCGAAGCGATAGTCATGTATTAAAGCAGCTCCAGCACGCTGGCCTTGAAATTTCATGCACCACAACAGAAAATGTCTTTTATGTAAACTGTGTGGCTTATAAAGATCTACACTTTTACTTCCCCTACACATATAGTAAGAAGGGGGAGGTATTGCATTCCACCCGAAAATTCGATACCGAGATTTCACCGGAAATACATATTTCGACTCCTCTTAAATAGAAAAGGAACTGTTTTAGAAAAATATCTCTGTGTGGATGTGTGTCTGTGAACAGCATAACTCAAAAACAAAAGTTGGATAAATGCCAAACCTGTAATTTAGGTTCAGCATCTCTCAAAGATGCTACACACGAAGGTTTTAAAGAAAATTCTCTCACGCCAGTCTAACCCTTACATTAAACAGTTTTTGAAAAAAATTATTTTCTCAAACATGTCTGTAACGATTTTGACTAAAATATCATATATAAGATATTTTCATTACAAATAAAATGTATATATTGAATTTTTTGGGAACGTCCCCAAAAGCCCTCTTCTTTGTGAAACATTTTCTACACCAAAAATTGTAGATCTCATTAAAACACACAATTTATATACATTTTTTTTTGTGTCGACTGAACTATTTCCGACGTAATTCCTGTTATTTGTTTATATTTTCGAACACTACTTTTTCTCAATTGGGAATCCGTTATTCGTTTTTATCTCTTAAAATATTTGACGCTTAAAGCCTACCAATTCCGCTAGCATCTACAAGAAAATTAGTAATAAGATTAACATCTCGATATATTGATTAAAATGAAGTAGATGGAGAATAAACATTTGTAAAAATACCTTGTACAAGAGTAGAGAAAGTCATATTATTACTCTCTCTACTACGTATAATAAGTAGGGAAAGTATTGTATTCCACCCAAAAATTCGATACCGAGATTTCACTGGAAACATGTCCGTGTATGTGTCTGTGTGTGTGACTCTGAGTAGGATAACTCAGATACAAACAGTCAGATGAACACCAAACTTGGTATTTAGATCCAGTATCTTCTAAAGATGCGACACGACGGATTTCAATAAAATCGCCCACCCCAGATTACCCTTTACATGGAACATGTTTGGAAAATTTTAATTTTCTCAAAAATGACTAAAACGATTTTGATTAAAATATCATATGTTTAAGATATTTTCATGACAAATGAAATGTATATCTCGAATTTTCTGGGAATGTCTCAAAGTAATCTTCATTATAAACGACTTTTGCATAGCTATTAAACCATAAGAGATAGACAAAGTTTTACTGCGCAAAAAATGTACATCGCGTTAAAATACACAATTTATGTCATATACATTTTTTCTGTTGAGTGAACCCTTTTCGAGATATTGCTTGTTATTCCCTTAAATTTCCTAAACTTATACTTTTTCTCAAATGGGAATGCGTTATTCATTTTCTTTTGTCCTGGTAATGCAAACAGAATGGAATAATCCACATAGCAACCAACTCTTGAAATATTTGACTATAGCTTAAAGTCTGCCATATTTCCCTTGCATCTAGAAGAAAATTAGCAATAAGATTAACATCTCGATATCTCGATTAATATGAAGTAGGTGGAGAATAAGCGTTTTTAAAATATTTTGTATAACAGTAGAGAAAGTCATGCAATTTTTTTTTGTTTAGTACAGTACATCTACATCAGATTTTTGGATTCACCAGCTATTGAAGTCCTGTGAACATATTTTTAAGATATGGTACTCTAATCAAAATCGTTAGGGCCGTTTTTGAGAAGATCAAAATTCTCCTGGTATACTTGGAAGATGCTGAACTTAGATACCAAATTTGCTTTTTAACCGGAGTTTTTAGTTAGGCTGCTCACAGACACACACAAGGATATTTTTCTAAAAATTAGCTTTTTGTGTTCAGGGTCTCAAAACATATGTTCCCGGTGATATATGGACATCGAATTTTTGAGTGTGGTATAATAGTTCTCGTTCTTACTATACGTAGTATAGCAAGTATAAAGAAGTCCTTATAAAATTAAGCATAACGCAAATTTGTAAGCATAGCTCATCGGGAAGTAGCGTTGAACATAATCCTAAGCTACCGAGCGGCCTGGGTGAGGCAGTATCGTCTATAACAAGCATTCATGAAGTTCCAGGTTTCATCGCCAGCGACCGCCCACTCTGAAGCACGGTCTTTTCGGGGGTTTTCCTGAGTCGTCAGGCAAATTCTGGGGTGGTTTCTTCATCGCCCAAACGTACTGTTCCTCCACTTCGTTCCATTAGTCATTTTTATTCATCAACTTCAAGGTTGAAAGTGTAAACGATGGTACTTCGGTGCAGCCTGGCAGGGAAAAAAGGTGCTCTCTGTGCACTTTCTCGCTCCCTCGGCCTTTAGCCGGTTGCCGGGGTATAAGAACAAGCCCCTGGGTTCTTTGTGGGGCCGAGTTCCAGTTCTGCCTGTCCGGCTGGCGGAAACTGGAAATTGTAGGGACCCTGTCATTTTTGTTCCGTCGCGCTTCTTTTGGCCTACCTCATCCCTCCCTCCGGATACAATATCCAGATTCTTTTGGTCAGTGCCGAATCTCGCCGCTTCAAAATCTAAAAGGTAGCAGATAGGCGAAACATCCATTCATTAGCTTTAGGTGCTTACTACGAGTTAGTAATTAAAAGCCTTTGTTTTAATTAAAGACTACAGAAGACTTGGAAAAATTATAGATAACCATAAAACAGTGCCAGTAACTGGTTTGTTAAGCACCACATCAAAAGCGAGATGTGAAATAAGGTTATATTGGTGTGACCTAGAACCAAAGAACATTAACACCCTGGGCTTTTTATTGATAGTTCCGTTACGGAGGTTAAATTGCAACAGGAAATAGGCGGCAAGACAGTAGCAGTGTCCGTCTGCAAGTTGTTAAATTACCATCAATTTAATAGTCGAATGAAATGCCGTCTCTGACTGGCGACTAGTGACACAGCACAGCCAATCTTAACTTTGCTTGGAGATAGAAGATTAAAGGTCTTTTTAATGTCTTTTACAAATGCTAGTGTGAAAGCACTGCGACTGTGGTAAAATTGAGGGTACTTCTAAGAAACAGTTATTATTTTACAGTCCAAAAGTAGCTCTTTATAACTTTTACGTGTTTCCAGAAGATTCCAGAGAAAACTGTGGGTCAGCGTTTTGTGAGATTACATTTCAAAGCTCTAGAAAATAAACCACTTAAAAAATTAATATTTTTCTGCGGAAGGAGTAGGGAATAAATAGGTGTAGGGCTAATACGGAGGGGGATTTACCACCTGCCTACAGAAGTTTTTTGACGAGGTGGCCTCGGGAGGGAGGAGCGAGGTCAGAGGAGACAGAGGGAAGCCATACCAGGAGCTACGACAGGGCTGAGGGCCGGTTCCATACCTTTTACGGATTGAAGCTCCACGGATGGTAGCCGGTGCAACCGGCTCTGCTTCATCCCCCCTTCGACTTGCACGTCCCATTGGGGGCACCGGAACTCGGAGACCGACCCAATCCGGGAAAGAAGTATTACATAGCGCATCCTTTTCCCCCGTCATTCAACGCAGAGACTCTCCCCGACAGCTTCAACCCTGAAACAGACCAAGCAGATGAAAGGGGAAGTGAAATTGGAATGGAGGGCCTGGACATTGTGGGGACATAACCAGCCTTCCCTGCATTTTCTTAGCAGCCAGGGAATCTCCGAAAAAACCCTTGGGACAGGAAGGTCGTCCGAGAGAATCAAATCCAATTTCTTATGCTACCTATATTAAGACCGAAGCAGTTTTCAAAGTGTTAGATACAGTGAATACGTTTAGAGTTCTGTGGTCGTTAATACTACATTTTCTTAGACTTGTTTAACTGGTGTTTCTGGATCCCTGGGAGGTTCAAAACTATATTCCAAACCTATGGGAACTTAATTTTTCTGCTGCTAATTTTTGGATACAGAGTGAAACACCTCGGAATTGCATCGCAAGTGCCTCTGAAACAAATACAGGATGTGAAAAATGACTTTCCCAGGCAGAAGGCAATGAGAGTATCTCATTAAATTAGAGTATATAAATGATTTAAAAATCTGATATGATACATTCACATGACTTTTTTGCCCTTTATTCTTTATTAGTGAGTACGCAAATTATTCTTACTCAATTTATTTTTCTATTTATTATATTTTATCCCAAATAAACTTTTGCAGAAATAGGTGACCTACACATTTTGTTATAGATAGAAACGGAACAGCAACAGTCAAATGTTTAAGAACTGGACGCTGTTTATTTGCCCTAAGATTTCCTACTGCTTCCATGCAATCGCGAGAAACAACTGAATGTTGAAAGAGCTTTCAGAGAATGACCAAAAAATGAATAATTCGAACATTTAATAACGGATATCTCGGAAGTAGATTATACCACAAAAAGTCTTTTAATTAAATTGTGCGTTTTAAAGAGATTAAATTTTTTGTGTAGCACGTTTTTCGTCTATTACTTAACGTTTACCAGCTCCACAAGGTTATACAAAATTATTTCAGAATAAAGAGGACTTCATAGGCTATTCCTCAAAAATTCAAGATATGCAGTTTATTTGTCATGTAAATATATTTTATATGTGGTATTTTGATTAATCTTTGGAGCCACTTTTAGAAAGCAAAAAATTTCGAAAAATATTCCATGTAAAGAGTATTTTGTGGTGGAGGGGTTTATAAAATATTTTCGTGTCGCATCGTTGAAAAATGTTGTAAATAAATGCAAAGTTTGGTATCTATACGACTTTCGTTGTTTGGTTATGGTGTTCACAGACACATACAAGGACATGTTTCCAAAAATGCTTTATTTGGATTCAGGGGGCCTCAAACCATATATTGTCGATGAAATCTTGTCATCCAGTTTTTGGATGGAATGCAATACTTCCTCTGCTTACTATATGAGTAGATAAACAAAATTATGATTTTCAACATACAAATGTGTGCCAAATTTGTGTTTAAGGCATGAAAACGAAATTGAATACTGTTCGTCCATCGCAAAAGGTCAATTACATACAGAGAAATTGTTACCTATGGTCAATACTTGAGATACAAAGAAAGAGACAAGTATTTTTTGCTTTTCTTTTTTATGACTGGAAGTCCAGTATTATTCCAGCACAACTGTTAACAGCCAAAATAACATTAACAGCAACTGTATTCTCATTGTAGAGGTCAGTCACTTCGCGATTAACTGCAAAATTCGCGCCCGAGATTCAACGACGCGGACGTGGAATTGATGTGCGTTCCGCACATTTGTAAACACAACTACAGTTCTTTACAGTTGGCTTAGTGATTTCCTCAGAAAAATGTATTACTCGTGCCCAAGAAACGCTAGCACCAATTCTCCTCAAATTTTCATGCTACACTTATTGTACATAAGCATCGTAATATAACAGCAAATTCAACATTTCCACTGTCCATGTGCACTTCCATCGTTTATTTTACTTGGACTCCCGCAAAAAGCTGTTAATTACGAGACAAACATGAAAATACACGATCACCTGGAATAAATGGATCGATGACAACTATGTGAGTTCTGAGAACCATTCTGTTCACAGCATAATGGATGTGCCATAAAGGTTCATTGTGCCACAAACTTTTGGTTTACTGCAGGTCCAGAAAAGAAAGATCCAACAACTTTTCAGGAGGTGTATCTGTTTGAAGGGAAGTTTAAAAAATCTGATGTGTTACACTCACATGAATTTCTCTACTCTTGTACAAAATATTTTTACAAACGCTTATTCTCCATATGTTTCAAGTTAATCGAGATGTTAATCTTATTGCTAATTTTCTTGTAGGTGCAAGGAGAATATGGTAGACTTTAAGCGATAGTCAAATATTTTAAGAGCTGGTTGCTATATGACGCATTCCATTTTATTTGCATGTCCAGGGCGAACTCCCATTTCAGAAAAAGTACAGGTATTGGAAAATTTAAGGGAATAAAAAGCAATATATCGAAAATGGTTCACTCAATAAAATATGTATATGGCATAAATTGTGTATTTTAACGCGATCTACATTTTTGTGTAGTAAAAGTTTGTCTATCTCTTATGGTTTACTAGTTATGCAAAAGTCGTTCACAATGAAGAATAATTTTATAGACATTCCCAGAAAATTCAAATTATACATTTTATTTGTCACGAAAGTATCTTAAATATATTATATTTTAATCAAAATCGTTAGAGCCATTTCTGAGAAAATTAAAATTTAGTAAAATATTCCATATAAAGGGTAATATGGGGTGGGGGGATTTTCTTGGAAACCTTTGTGTCGTATCTCCGGAAGATACTGAACCTAAATACCAAGTTTGGTGTTTATCCGACTGTTCGTTTCTGAGTTATGCTGTTCAATGACACACATACACACTCACATGGACATGTTTCCAAAAATGCATTTTTTGGATTCAGGGGGCCTCAAAACATATATTTCCGGTGAAATTTTGGTATCGAATGTTTGGGTGGAATACAATACTTCCCCTACCTACTATACGTAGTAGAGAAAGTAAAATGGGTTCTGGCAGATAAAACCGGCCATAGCATAGTTTTCTTTCTCCCATCCGTGTAACAGGTGATAGGCTTTTCTGTTCTGCAGAGCCATACTAACTCTGAAGTTGTTTTTACTGCTTTGAGAACATTAATTGCCTGCTGGCTACAGAAATAATAATAAATTTACTTTTCATGAAAACATAATTAAAATTGTATTGTGTACGGGCCATTGCGGCACATAAATCTATCTGAAAAGCACCTATAAAAGGTTCCCATACCACAGCACTGATCCAATTCCTTCAGGAAGTTATTTTATTAACAACAAAAACACCTCTTTGTTGAATAGGATACAGCTCTTCTGGATACAAACATACCTGTAAATCTTCTCCTTATAGTACCTAAAGCAAGGCTTCATAGGATCTTCACTCATTCCAGAAACAATAACTTCAGCTGCAACCAAGCGTATTCACACAGTGATTAGTTGTCATAATGAAGCAACGTTAACACATTTCCACCTTGATATGGGTGAGTTTCAATAAGTGGTAAAGCTGATGCCAACAACAATATAAACTGCACACAGCGTAGAAAGATGTGTCCCAGGATACTTTACAGTACTCTTCTTTTACCACATAGCGGCGCGCGCGCCGGCGGCCGCAGTATGCACTCCCGCCGAAACATTTATAATATCCCTGCAACCGTGTCACGTTCTCATGTTTACAGTTACTATTAAAATGATAATCAGCACATACCTCATCATAGGAGGCATTGAAAACTTCCACAAATCTGGATCTTCTAAGGAAGATTTAATTCACACTCCACAGTTCGATATCCCAAACTGAGCAAATTTCTCGCTTGATGTTTTCTTCTGGTTCTTGCAATTTTTGTTGTATACACACTATTACCTTCTCTACTACGTATAGTAAGTAGGGGAAGTATTGTATTCCACCCAAAAATTCAATACCAAGATTTCACCGGAAATACATGTTTAAGAACCCCTGAATCCAAAAAAAAGCATTTTTGGAAACATGTCCGTGTGAGTGTCTGTGTGTGTCATTGAACAGCATAACTCAGAAACGAACAGTCGGATAAACACCACACTTGGTATTTAGGTTCAGTATCTTTTAGAGATGCGACACGAAGGTTTTCAAGAAAATCCCTTCACCCCAGATTACCGTTTACATGGAAGATTTTTCGAAAAGTTTAATTTTCTCAAAAATGGCTCTAACGATTTTAATTAAAATATCATATGTTTAAGATATTTTTATGACAAATAAAATGTATATATTGAATTTTCTGGGAATGTTTGCAAAAGTATTCTTCATTGTGAACGACGTTTGCATAACTGGTAAACCATAAGAGATAGACAAAAGTTTACTACACAAAAATGTAGATCGCGTTTAAGTATACAATTTATGTCATGTAGATTTTTTTTTATTGAGTGAACCATTTTCGAGATACTGCTTGTTCTTCCCTTGTATTTTCCAGTACTTATACTGTTTTTCTAAAATTCGTTATTCATTTTTTTTGGTCCTGGTAATGCAAAGAGAATGGAATACTCCACATAGCAAGCAGCTCTTAAAATATTTGACTATCGCTTAAAGCCTAGCAATTCCCCTTGCATCTACAAAAAAATTAGCAATAAGATTAACATCTCGATTAACATGAAGCATAGGCAGAATAAGCCTTTGTAAAAATAGATTAAACAAGAGAATGTAACACATCAGATTATTTTTAATGTGATTGTCAGAGTCTGTAATTGGATGTTTTGAACTGTTAGTGACCCGCGCTTAATATTCTTCGCCGACGAAGTATGGTTCCATTTATGTGCTTCCTCGCAAAATAACAGATACAGGAGTACAGAAACTTCAGATTTTACACACGAGCTTTCCTTGCATAAGGTGAACATATGTGTGAGGGAAAAGCATACAGAATATAATACATAATAAAAATAATAGGACCTATATTTTTAACAATAAATGCACAGAGGTACAGGAATAACTTACACACTCCATTTTGAACAGCTGACGATGCTCAATGTCAGTCGGAATGTTTCCAACAGGACTTTGTTAAACGCTTACCACTGATAAGTCATTAAATTTAAACCACAAAAATTTTGAAGGTAGTGTTAATTGGTAAAGAATTATCGCTCTCGCAATTCTCTATTTAACGTTATGTGCATTTATCTATGAGAGAACTTTGAAGATAAGATGTATGTAAACACCATACATTAAACAACTAAAAGAAAATAGCAGACTATAAATTCACTCAATCTCAGATATTGAACTCTCGAGTGTGAATGAAAATTTCCTGAGAGGATGCCACAAATATGTGGATGGAGGACAATATTTCCAACAACTCTTGCGATAAGGCATTGCTTATTATCATTATAGTTGTAACTATGAGAACGTGAGGTGGTTTCGGGGATATTACAACTCCTTCGGCGGGAGTGCAAACTACAGCGGCCGGCGCATAGGCTGCTTTGCGTTGGCCACATTGTGAAAGAAAAGCACTGTTTAATGTACGAAGTTTTACAGTCATCAGAGAACAAATAGATGATAAGATGCTTTCGCCTCCAAATCAAGTGATGCACGATGGAGTTATTCGCAAGGAATGGTGAACGTAGGGCATTTTGCACCCGTTTCATAATATACTGGATGTTAATTTTCCTAAATTGCTCCTCTAAAATATTCCTGAATATATTTCATGCGCCGTCATTATAACCTCCTACTACAAGAACAAACTGTGCTTGTATCATGCTCTTCTCACAAATTATTAAAATGCAGTTGAGTAAGATATGCGCTGTATGTAATATTTTATATTTAAACTGCTATCCTCAATGAAAAGCTCATTCAGATTTGAAATATCCAATACCGTGCTCGGGAGACCCACCACGGATATTCGTCTCTTTTCTTATCGCATCGGATGAGTGGATTAGGCATGAGTTTAATGCACATAAGGGTATCTCAAGCGGTCAGCTTGACAAACATATGAATATTAAGATCATTTCCCATAATATTCAATTGCATATATTACGACCATCTCCCAACCCTAATCTCGATCGTTTTATAAGAATTCAGTATCCTGACATACATAAAAATGGCCCATAATAGAACGCAGCTTATTATGTTGCTAATGGCAAATGTAGCCCCGTCCTCTAACAGCGTGAGCTGCTGTTTCTCGAGCATGATTTGAAGGATTTGGTTTGGCAAGAGTACCTTCACTTCCACAAAATATTAGGGAACTGCCAAACAGTAACATTACACCCTACATGTTCTCACTAGCGGAGTACCGTTAAAGCAATGCTTCGTTGAGTTTAGGCTAAAAATAAAATATAATAATAAAAAGGTAGAAATACACACGAACAACCTTTTGTTTTCGTCTTCATATCACTAATGAAAGCCCTTCTATAAATAGCATATATGTTAATGGAATTAATTGTTCTTTCACACAAGCCATGTGTTGGACAGGGTTGGAAAGGTAGAATCAATGCCATATTTTCAATGCCATAGCCGGGATTTTTCAGTCATCTGATTCTACCTTTCCAACCCTGTCCAACACATGACTTGTGTGAAAGAACAATTAATTCCATTAATTGACCTAATAGTGGTTGTAACTATAAAGCCCGGGACTTAAAGTACTTACAATGAATGTAAGTCGCCATTGGGGTTTGACATCTCAACACAATTGAGAGCTCCTTGTGGTTTAACGGGAAAAATGTGAGTCAGCTGGAGAATTTAATGGCGTGCCGGCATGTTGCCATGGTAGCTCAGTGGTTGAGCAACCGGGCGGAGGCCGGGAGATCCGTGGTTCAAGTCCCGGCTATGGCATTGAATTTTTCAGTCATCCGATCCTACCTTTCCAGCATATATGTTGTTCGGTGGATAGCCACAGTGAACCCAGGGCCGGGTATAAAGCGGCTACAACTCCGTTATTCTGGTTCATTGTCTCCTACAAATGTTCACAAAAGTTAAGCCCTTGTAACGAGTGTGTTCTAGGTATCAAATAGAAGTTCTCTATCCTTGGCCCATGTAGGTTAAAGTGTGTGTGTCTGGTATCACTGACAACATGGCTCTTTTCCAGATTTGCTGACATCTGTCACTTAAAGGTGTCTTTAAATTGGATTAAATGCTTTCAGTACATGCTTTCTGCTTTGCGTAGCAGCCTATCACCAGCATTCGTGGAAATCACATCCTGCACTACTGAAAAGTCTTCCTCAAACAGGCGAAAGAGCGTGGGAGATAAAATGGAGCCTTCGGGACACCGCCTCGTATAGGGTTTTATATCGATATATCCCCCACAATCATTAAAAGTTACATGCAGTTATGAATCATAGTATTTTATGCTTGTTGATTTGGATTCAAACTCGTTATTTGTTGTAAGCTTTGCTGTCATCATTGCTTATTGCCGACTGCTTTGCAGCTCTGCAATCTAAATAATTAACTACCTGATGTTTGGGGATCCATATAAGACATATAGTATTTAACTAAAGAAATACATAATGGACACATGCATTCCACCTCTCTTACTGTATAGAGCTCAAACTTCGTGCATAAAGGCAGAGAAATAAAAAATTTAGAAACATGTCAAAGGAGAATGGAGAGAAGTATTCTTGTCATCAGTCTTCAGAGTATAATCCGCAGACCTGACGAACATGACAGACATTAAAGACGCAAGAGCATCAGCCATCCACACCAAATGAAAATGGGCAGGCCATGTTATGAGGATGGACTACACCTGATGGATATATAAAGAAAAATTTGGGACCCAAGAACCGGTCACAGAAAAATAGAACGACAAAAGAGAATATAAGCAGGTGACTTAAAACTCCACTTTGGGGATCGACTGAACTACAAAGGCTAAGGAATGCTGCGAGTGTAAACTGTTGGTAGAAGCAGCAATGGAGGAATGATGATATTTCCCGCACTGGCAAGCGGGATCACCAGAACAGTCACCTTGATAGTCAACAGAACCTTGCACTTCTAAAATTATGTGGGCTAATTCTTAGATATGCATTCCAGCGTCAAATTATCCATAACACTTGTTTATTGCTTCATGTAGGCTATTGTAGAACTGCATGCTATCCTCTCTAAGGATTTTGAGTATAGGTTTATCCCTGGTGTCCATAGTGGTGCTAGTAGGCTATTCATAAAAAACAGCTTGCAGGATCAAACATAATATTATTAACCACCACACAGTATGTGTTACTGAAAGCAAAATTATTAGAGCTAGAATTCACCAGTAAATTTGTATGCTACCCTGATAACACTCAGCCACAGTTAATTCCTCTAAGACACAAAATATATCAACTATGTTTTCGGATACGGAGAACCAAATAAAAGTATTATTTTTTTCTGTTGATATTTGTACGGCACACTGACTCACTGTATCCCTAAACTCTACTGCTCTAAGGGATTGTTAAAGTCCCAGAATGTACAGGTATACAACAATTTATGCTTACTATTGTATGCTAACAGGAATGCTGCCAGGATTCACATAATGTTGCTATTTTCTTTGCAAGTGTTACAGTCCGGGTAAGCATAACCATTACGAATTAGGGAGTGGTCATCAGAAGTAAAAAGGTAGTACCTATTACAGAAGCAAAACATTGATTAATGCAATAATTATGTTAAAGTAATATTTTGGAAGCGTGTAAAAATGCTATCATCTGATTCAGACTGACGCAAAATCTCCTACAGCATACATTTCCCAAGTGCAGTGACTCACTAGTGACAGAAATGAAATCGGTGCCAGAAATGGATGTTATGCTTTGTGTAGAGAAACTTCGCACAACAATATTCAGATGGCTTGGTTCCAAGAAACTAAAAAAATTGTACTTTCATATTTTGTCCCATAACACCACGTAATACAGAGCGAATATACAGTGCGTTTGCTTCCCTCTGCGGCCGGGCGGGCGATCGCATGTAAGCGCGGAACATTAGATAGCGGCGTGTATCAGCCCTCAAGCTTATCCTATTCTTTTATTGTTTATTTGTTGTTATCACTTGAGTACTAATTTTGACACAGAAGATGTTGAAAGTGTTTTTCATCTGCATTGATGCATTCTTGACATCTTTTGATGAGATTTTCCTTCAACCGCTTAATACCAACTCTTCAGTCATTTTCAAAATTCAAAAATTCTGTTCTCAATTGGAAAGCGAGTAAATGATGCATTAACTTTAACGAGTTTTTCCTCAGTTAGGATCCTTCTCTTTGGCTTAGGACATTTGGGGTTAGAGATACCTCTGTTCTTAATTATTAACAGGACGCCTGGCTGTCTCTCTATTTGGAACTGTAACGGTAGGGAATTTGTCTTGAAATTGCCTCACACCGCTCTACATGACTCGGTTTTTACGAGTATCATACATGAAAACCCTTTTTTGAAGCGTGAATTTCTCGATTACCATATTAATTGATTTTAAAATAAACCTTTAACACGTTTTATACACTGCACTACGTATTATACACTGAAGATTAGCGAAAACTAACGGCATCTTCTATACTGCACAGACAAGCGTAAACTGACTGTTTTGCAGACACCACTATGGTAAGGCAGCACGTATGTAGGCTATATCACTACTGCTCCGCGCTTGTATGCGATGCTCAAACGCAGGGGGAAACGAACTACTGTGCTATTCAGCCTTGCAAACCACTGTCGAAAATCTGAACACAAAATGTAGTTGTATTTTTGAACATTACAAACGTTAATATTTATATAAATTACATTAAATTCTTCCAAATAAGAATACATTAATTACAGAATGAATTAAATTGTAGTAATACTTATCCTCTTAGTTATTTAATTAAAGTGCTGCATTGTTAATTAAGTATTGTCCTTTCACGCATGCCATGTTTAGCCTAAAGTTGAGAAGGTAGAATCAAACTGAAAGAAACCCTCTATCGTTTATTAGTGAGTATACAGTTTATTTTTACGAAAGTTTATTTTTCTATATACTTCATTTTAATCCAGATAAACCTTTGCAGAAATAGCTATGCTACACATAGATGTTTAATAATTTCATGCTATATGCTGGTCTTAAAAATCCATACTGTTTCCATGTAATCACGAGAAACAGCTGAATCTTGAAGGGATTTTAAATAATGGCCAATTAGTGAACAATTCAAACTAATAATAACGATTATCTCGGAAATGGCTTATGTAACAAGAAACCTACTGGAAATAAATTCTGTTTAAACAGATTTACATTTCTTTGTGTAGTACGTTTTCGATTAAGTGTACTAGTTAAACAAGGTTATGCAAAATTACTTACGAATGAAGATGACGTCAAAGGCTATTCCCAGAATTTTCAAGAGATACATTTTATCCCTGATGTAAATATCATTGCAGATTATATTTTAATCAAAAGCAGTAAAGTAATTTTTAGAAAATAAACAAATTCGAAAAAGTCTCCGTTTAAGGGTAGTTAGTGGTGGAATTTTTTCGAAAATCTTGTGTCTCATCTTTGGAAGATATTGAGCCTAAATATTAAGTTTGGGATGTATCCAATTTTTTTTCTTAAGTTATGCTGCTCACAGACACACAAACACCATGGGCGTATTTATAAACATGTATTTTTCTTATCCAGGTGGCCTCAAAACGTGTATTTCTGGATAAATCTCGATATGGAAGTTTTGGGTGGAATACAATATCTTCTCTATCTCCATAACAGGTATTGAAACCATTGACATCTAGCCCAGTAGAGCAGAGCCTTGAAATGTTGAGAATCTGGTTCATATCCCGCCTATGGCATCGAGTTTTTCAGTCTGATTTCACCCTTCCAACGTTTGCCTGCACATGACTAGTTCAAAGAACAATTTACTATCTTTGATTCATCTAGTGGTGTTTAATTGTATGGGTTGATTTTTAATAGTGGTAACAATGTCGTGAAACGGAGCCAGGAAATATAATTTAGGTCTTACATACCCACCCTCCCTCAGAGAAAATGTACTCGTTGTCCCCATTCATGCACGTGTGCAGCGACAACATTTTTGTTATGTAGCTTTGAACACGAGAGTCATTTCTGTTTCTGCTTGGGGCGCAAGATAGCCTGAAGCAGCTTCTCGAATTTTCACGTGAACTTTAATGATACATTTAGCCTAAAATAATATTTTTTATTTAATGAAAGTAAAATATATATTTCAAAAGTACAGTTCTAATTTTCCTTTTGGTAGAACAATAATAGTAAGTAACACAATTATTTATCTTAACCTAGGGGGCGATTCATTCCCCCTGGCCCGACTTAATGACGGCTTTGGTTTTTAGCAAACGCTTATGGAATGTTCGCAACGATTTCAAAGCAAGATTGGAAGAGATGGTTGAAAATTGAGGCATTAGAGGTCGCATTGCAGGATAATGCTACAAAGGATTGCAAGAGGCTTTCGATGGACGTGCATTACATTACCGTACCGTACCGTAGCAAGGTGGATTCAGATCCTTCAGGCAAGGAAGACAAAGAGTGGCATCGCTAAAGAATCATCCAAATAGCCTGGAAGTGAACTATCTACAACCTCCTCACACCAGGACATCACCTTCATCCAAAGAGTGTTCATGCAGAAATGGAAGACATAGTGGTTATCACTTGATGGCAAACTTCATGAAGTTTGGGCTGTACCAATTCTTTCCAAAGTCTATGAACACTCAAATGACAAAATCAAATACTTATCTCCCTTCTAAGAACTGGCCACTGTGTCGTAGAATATATGTTGGTAGTTGGAAGATGCTTCATGTTTATCTGCACCACGTATGGGAGCCAATTTGTCGCGGTCACTTCGTGTTATCTATTGCTGGGCGCCTGTTATTGTTTTACTACTTTGAATGTTGGGTTCTTTGTCCTCCGGCTAGCTATTATTACTACTCAGTCGAGCATATCTCTTGAACAGGGTGTGTAAACGGAAAGGATTTGTTACTGAAAGATAACACTTATAAAAGAATTTGTTTTTACACTTTTATTACCGTCACAATTAATTAATTTCACATATTGACTCTTGATACACGCCAGACTGAAACTGTTATATTCTCTAATTTCACTATAATTACTTATTTGCTGCACATTATTAATTCGCGTATTTCACATTTATAACTAACTTTACAACGCGAGAGATTCTGTAGAATGACGCGATGTATAACGCATGGACGATTCTCTTAAACTGTGCGACGTATAACCTTTGTATGATTCTGTTGGACTGAACGACGTATTACCTTGTGAATTATTCTGTCAAACTGCGCGTTACCCGTCTCTGGCACGGAATTTATACTCCCTCACCCTAATAGGCCTAAAAATTATAACAGAGCTGCTATTGGTTAATAAAACGCGCCAACATTAGCGTCTATTTTTATATCCAATCAAAATTACGAGCACATATGCTCTAGGAAAAATATTCCCTCCATTTCTACAGAAAAGCGCGCTAATCTGACATCATTTGTTTGTCTCTTCTAATTGATAAACAACTCACCCCCTCGTTTCATTGTTATCCGCTCCTATTGTCAGTTTCAGTGAGGCCGTGTAAACTTATTTCCTAACAATGCTTATAATTAACAAACATCTCAAATCAATGTCATACAATAATGCTTATTTACACTACAATCACTCTGGCATTTACATTGTTGTGATATAAAATACTGCCACAACTGTAAGCCGTTCTCGGTGCGACAACTTTGATGCCGCTCATTGCTTCAAATGTTTATAACAATTGTTACCTGCTCTGCTGGTGCATTTCAGTGAAATCTCGGTATCGAATTTTTGGGTGGAATGCAATACTTCCCCTACTTACTTGCTGATCAAGTATAATTATTATCATGTTTCAAAGTTATGTCATCTAGCACAATTATTACCTACGTAGTCGTTCATATATCGTAGGTTGGCAAGCATTACCAATTCCAAAATAGTTTTATGTTCATTACACACCTTTACTCACAATACCTAAAGACAAGATGCTGTTTAAATAAAGTGCAACATCCACAGTTTATTGCGTGCTGGGCCCATGTATATTCTTTTTCTCTTAATGTGAAAACGTGCACTTTTAACTTTACATAAATAGTGGGTGACTTATGCTTAACAAGGAAGGAAAGCAGGTTAACAGCACTAAAAATAGTTATCATTCTTGCAGCTGCGATATAAACGTTTTAACCCGAAAAAATCATTCTTTACTTATATATAGAATTTTACAAAGATGAAACTATTTTAAAAGTTCGAATGTTCCTCTTGAAATGAACGAAATAATTAATTTACGTTACAATTGCTCTGAATTAGCCCGCTCAATTCCTAACGAATCACTATTTCCACACGCATGATATAGAGTTCTGAACTCTACTTACAAAAGGTTATCAAGAATTTTGACTAGGCCGAAAAGCGTGTGTATGGTGGTCGCTACACCCAGCTCAGAGCTAAAGCTGATGATGCGTCATCCGCTAGTAAGTACAAACTCGAAAATCTTCCTTTTGTTGCTTGTCTAACAAGGTGACCCGCGGAGGAGCGAATCATGTGACTTGATAGCTGTGAACGCCACTTAGAGAGGGGGAGAGAGAACGTACTCAAGCGTTCTACCGACGAATCTTTAAGCAGCTTCGATGAATCCTCCAAGGTGGTTGCGTTATAATTCCTGCAGGCGCAACAAATAAGTGATGTAAACTGGTATTTATGAAAATAAAGTTTAGCCATCACTGAACAGTTTAAATGTTGGCATAAGGAGGTCGAAGGAAATGACTCATTACTATACGCAGTAGAGAAAGTAATAAATACGATATGTCGGTCAATGGAAGTAAAAATCAAAGCTAAATGTTAGTACAACAAATATACTTTCCTCGTACACAATGACAGTATTAGCAATGTGGGAAAGCTTGTACATAAAAGAACTGAAACGAAGCCATGTGTGCTACTTAATGCAATGACATTGCAGTAGAGGTATTTCACCATCCCTCATAGTGTCATATGGGTTGGCTATTCGAAAAAAGTGGACGGCGATTAAGGAGCATCCTGTATATCGGATCGAGTCGCCGTACAAAACATTTAAAATGTTATTTTCTGTCAATTGTCGCCATTCAGTCTACCCTGAAACACATCACGTAAGTGAGGTTTCGACCCCTAAGTTGCTGCGGACCCAGAGCACTCGTGGTACATCTTACTAGAAGTGCGCCGAGCCAAAAGTCCGAGCCCCACCCATAAGGGTGTCCTTGAATTGGGTTGGACTCGATGGGGCAGTGATTTCCGATACCCGAATGATCAGCGCAAATCCTGGTGGTGTTTCTACCCTTAAACACTCCCGTAAGGGGGAGTTTCGACCCCTTCACCTGCCGTGGTGCGGGCGCTGCGGATCCTGAGCACTCGTGGTACTTCTGACGTTACCACAAGTACGCCAGGCCAAATGTCCGAGCCACACCTGTAGGGCTGTCTTTTGGATTGGGTTAGACTCGGCGGGCGTTTGGTTCCTGATACCCGTGGGGGATTGGAGACGTCTGGGCGGTTCTGCGACCAGGTGATGTTGTAAGACGCCGGTACCGTCCTGGATACCCGGTAGACGATTGCTAGTGACTGTCGGCCCTACCGAGGTACTCGATAGTCTTTCCTTTAGGAGGTTGACGCGTGTAAGTAGCGTATTCACTTCCACCCTGTAATGAAGGGCAGATTAAGCAACCAGATTCCGGCCCAAAGGGAAAGCTCTCGGGGTTGGAAGTTAATCGGTTGACGTCCACCTCCCCGGGTCACGTAGGGGCATCCCCCCTGTGTCTTATATCCTGAAACACTAAGTTTTAGGTCAAAACTTTAACTTTATACATATCACCCATTATATTTATTGTTTGCACTACATGCATTCATTTTTCACGTATGGCAACCACTTTGAGTACGTTGTGTGAGTTATTTCTTACCTGGCGTCGTTTTAATAGCAACTTGATTCCTGCTTACATAGTAAATGTTATGTGTTACATTCACATGACTTTCTCTACACTTTATCCTTTATTAGTGGGCATATAAACTTTTTTGTTCCCTCCATTTAATCCAACAAACCTTTGCAGAAAATAGCTAGATTGTATATTTCGTAATAGATACAAAGATAACAGTGATAGTCAAATGTTTAAGCACTGGACGATATATGCTGACCTTAAAATTCCATACTGTTTCCATGCACTCGCGAGAAACAACTGAATATTCAAAAGAATGGCGGAGTATTGATCAATTCGACACCTTAATAAGGAATATCTCGGAAATGGCAAATGCCACAAAAAACTCCTTCAAATAAGCTTTTAGTTTTAAAAGAGTTCTACATTTGTAGTGTAATTTTCGACTATCGCTTAAAATTTGCCAGTTACAAAAGATTATACAAAACTTCTTCGATTGTAGAGGACTTCACAGGCTATTCCCAGAAAATTGAGGATATACAATTTTATTTATCAGGATTTTCGAAAAATATTTCACTTATACGGTAGTTGAAGGTGGGGGGATTTTATTCAAATCCTCGTGTCGCATCCTTGGAGGTTTATTGTTCTTAAATGCCAAGTTTGGTGCCTATCCGACTTTTCGTTTTTGAGTTATAATGTTCACAGGCACACAGAAACATAGACGGACCTTTTTCTAAAAATGTTTTTGGATTCAAGGGACCTCATAACATGTATTTCTGGTAAAAACTGGGTATCGAATTTTGGGTGGAATGCAATGCCTTCTCTACAGGGTATTGGTAGATAAGTTAATAACCATGTTGTTTACACCAAAGTAGATCAGCAATATAATTAAGGGTGACTTTTATCACCCTAATATATAATTTAATTTTCTTCAATACTTTCTGAGAAAAAGGGTAATTTATATCAGAAAATTCCCTCATAAGAAAAGCTCTTCAAAGCAGAAATGGAGTAAACAAACTTGCATACATTTTTGCAAAGAAACAAACCACATGGGTTGACAATACAAAGGCTGCCATACTTAACGTAGTGTTAATTTGTAGGACAAAACTTTCCCTAAATCATGGGCTAAACTTTGTCTCTCTACCTAAAGCGTATAGGTACTTTGATCTTCTTGTGTAAAGGGGTGAAAAATTATCTACAGAACAAAATAGGAAGGTCTGTGATACATTTACATGATTTTCTCTACCCTCTTTCGTTTATTACTGGGTATACAAGCCATGTTACTAAAGGTTATTTTCCTATCTACTACATTTTAATCCAAATAAACCTTTACAGAAGTAGCTGTATTACACAAATCGTTATAAATACAAAGAGAACAGCGATAGTCAAATGTTTAAGAACTGGACGCTATATGCTGCCTTAAAATTCCACACTGTTTCCATGTAATCGCGAGAAACATCTGAAAATCGACGAGAGTTTAAAAGAATGGAAAGTAATGACCAATCAGAGCCTTTAATAAAAGATATATCAGAAAACTTATGTTATGCCACTTATGTGTTTTAAACAGATCTAATTTTTTGATTGGTATATTTTGGTCTATCGCTTAACGTTTACCAGTTCTACAAGGTTATACAAAATTCTTTCCTAATGAAGAGGACTTCAGAAGCTATTTGTAATGTAAATATCTTTAATATATGGTATCTTAATCAAAACTGTTACAGCCATTTAATAAAAAATGAAAGGTGTCAAAACGTATTCCGTAAACGGTAGTTGGGGGGGGGGAATTTTCTTCAAAATCTTCACGTTTCGTCTTTGAAAGATACTGGTCTAAACACCAAGTGTGTATTCATAAAAACGCTTGTTTTGGGTTATTCTGTTCACAGACACTCACACACATACACACGCGGTTTTTTTAAGAATGGATTCAGGGGGCCTTAAAACATGTATTTCCCATGAAATCTTGGTATAACTTTTGGAGTAGAATGCAATACCTACTCTGCCTGCCATGTATGTGTTGGAGAAAGTGAAAATTTATTTAATATAATAATAAAATATTATATGAAATTAAAGAAGAAATTCCAAATATCAACTCCGTACAAAAACTAAAGACTGATTCTTTATTTTGGTGGTTGGCATGCTAGCTTCCAAATATGGAGTTCCCGGGTTTGATTCCATGCTGAAAGACGGGAAATTTTCTTTAGTTGAGGTCATTCTCCACTCTCAATGGAGTCTAGAAGTATGAGTGACTATAAATGTATGTGTGTGTGTATTTGTGTGAATTGAAGTTTATGTCAAGAAAATCCAACGATTAACAGAACAGTAAGTTGTTGCAAGTGCAAAAGTCTGATATGTCGTTATGTTAAAGGCAGCAATAAATGGAACCAAACAAAACTGAAAATCTGATGTGCTACACTCAGATGAATTTCTCTCCTCTTGTACAAACTATTGTTACAAACCTTATTCTCCGTATACTTAATGTTAATCAAGATAAACGTTTATGAAAACTATTTTATTGCTAATTTTCTTGTAGGTGCAACGGGAATATGGTAGACTTTAAGCAATAGTCAAATCTTTTAACAGCTGGTTGCTATGTGGAGTATTCCATTCTCTTTGTATGTCCAGGACATAAAAAAGGATAACGAATTCCCATTTGAGTAAAGGTATAAATATTGGAAAATTCAAACGAATCTCGGAAATAGTTCACTACAAAAAAGTATACGTCATAAGTTGTTTGTTTTAACGAGCTATACATTATTTTGTGTAGAAAAAGTTTATCTTTTGGGGACATTCCCAGACAATTTCACTTATAGATTTTATTTGTCTTTAAAATATGTTAAACATGTGATATTTTAATCAAAATACCCCTTTTTGAGAAAATCAACATTTTCAAAAATTGTTTCATGTAATCTTTAAACTGGGGTATTTTCTTGAAAACTTTCGTGTCGCATCTTGAAAAGATACTGAATCAAGTTTGGCTTGAGTTACGCTGTTCACAAACACAAAGACACACACGCACGGTCCTTTTTCTAAAACTGCTTTCTTGGGATTCACGAGGCCTCAAAACATGTATTTTCGGCACAATCTGGGTATCGAATATTTGGTTGGGATGCAATACTTACTATACGTAGTAGAGATAGTAAAAAGTTCATTCTTTGAGAATTTTTGACATTTAGTTTCCTTTTAAGGAATTCCTGTAAGTCAAAACTTAACTGTATTATTACAGCCACTTTAAGTAAGATATGTCAGTTTTTTTTATATCGTGTCTTTTTATCCCAGCTCGACTCTTCCTTATGCAAAATAGTAATATCCCTTATCGATGCAATCCCTGGAAATTACGGTTCATTTCTACTGTTTTCATTTCCATATTCAGTTAGCGTTATCTGCTTATACCATTATTAAAGACTGTTACACTTTTACAATGCGGTGTGTAAAAATAACAAATGGACCCGACTGTATAATCAGATGCATTCAGACTGCTCCATCATTCGCCGTGTTCCGCGATTAAGTCGGCAACCCCGCCCACAATCTCCGCGCCGCCCCTTGATCTGTGTTTGAACTTTGGCTCAATTCCAACCCAAACCCCCTTCGGTCGTAGCGTATAAATCTACAGTGAAGGTAGAACCGGCAACTTATCTTCCTCCAACATCTGCATATCAAATCCAACTGAACCAGAAAAATATCAATATTTAAACGGATGTAAACCGGTTCACGGTCCATTAACACTGAGAAGGCGAATGCCAGGCAGTAGTTTCATTTTTATGAACTCCAGTAATTCATATACTGTGTATTGTTTTATGTAAATGTGTGCACTAGGTGGCGACTGGTTCCGGCACCATATCGCATTATTTTAACCTCCACGTGGTGGTGCCATCGGCCTTCATCCTGGGAAGCGGGGAGTATCACATCGGCGAGGGCAGCACCATCAGCCTCGTCTGCATCATCGAGAATGTAAGTACATTTTTTTCACATATTGAACTAGTGTAGGGACGATACCACTGTTTCTTGATACTCGAAAGGGATAGCTTAGGTTCCTATTAGTAGTTTTCTGTGTATAAACGCATATATTGTATTGTATGGTAATTCACATATTGAACTAGTGTAGGGACGATACCACTGTTTCTCGATACTCGAAAGGGATAGCTTAGGTTCCTATTAGCAGTTTTCTGTGTATAAACGCATATATTGTATTGTATGGTAATTCACATATTGAACTAGTGTAGGGACGATACCACTGTTTCTCGATACTCGAAAGGGATAGCTTAGGTTCCTATTAGTAGTTTTCTGTGTATAAACGCATATATTGTATTGTATGGTAATTCCAAAGTTCTTCTTGTTTGACATTCTCCAAAATTAGCTTTAAATTGTTAATCTTGGTAATACCGTAGGTTAATATCGGCTATTGTTAGGCAACAACAATAATAATAACAATATAAGTTCTTTCCTTCCCTTTCCATATAACTACACCACCACAGTTTCTGGGATCCAGTAGGGGAATGGAGGCTTGCTTAAATGTAATGTTGGACGCGGGCTGTCATAAAATGGGCCCTTTTTGTCTAAGATTCGGCAAAGGAGGTTAATTGCCCTGGAGAACGGAAGAGGGGGTTAACTGTACCCAAGAACGAGTTCTTAAGTTTCTTAGCACTATGTGTATTTGTAATATAATTGTAATTCATGCCTATTATTATTATTTTTTTTTCTTCCTGCATTGTGTTAGTTCATAAACATACTAGTACATACTTATGTATATATAGTGACTATATATTTAGTATTATACACACAGTGTTAGATTATAGGGACAGAAAAAGCATGTACGGCAATGACAATAAAAGTCCTTCTACTAATATAACTACAGGGTGGAACATTTAAGTTGAGACTGTACAATATCTCCAAAACTAAGTGTTGTAGGAAGGAATGTCTTGAATATGTGGTAAAGTAAATGTCATTAGTCGTGTTTTATTTGGAGGATGATGTGATGATCATTTTAGCGTCACTTAATTTTGACCGTAATTATAGGTTCCCATTTTAAAAAGTCTGATGTGATACATACACAATACTTTCTCTATTCTTCTACAAACTATTTTTACAAACGCTTATTCTCCATATGCTTCATATTAATCGAGATGTTAATCTTATTGCTAATTTTCTTGTAGATGCAAGTGGAATATGGTAGGCCTTAAGGGATAGTTAAATATTTTAAGATCTGGTTTATATGTGGCGCATTCCATTCTCTTTCCATGTCCAGAGCATAAAATAAATGAATGACGAATTCCCATTTCAGAAAAAGTATTGGAAAATTTAAGGGAAGAACAAGCAATATCTCGAAAATGGTTCACTCAACAAAAAATGCATATGACAAAATTGTGTATTTTAACGCGATCTACATTTTTTGCGTAGTAAAATTTTGTCTATCTCTTATGGTTTACCAGTTATACAAAAGTCGTTCACAATGAAGAATAATTTTGGTGACATTCCCAGAAAATTCGAGATATACATTTCATTTGTCATGAAAATATGCTAAGCATATGATATTTTAATCAAAATCGTTATAGCCATTTTTGAGAAAATTAAAATTTTCGAAAAATTTTCCATGTAAAGGGTAATCTTGGGTGGGGGTATTTTGTTGAAAATCTTCGTGTCGCATCTCTGAACCTCTCTCTCTCTCTCTCTCTCTCACACACACACACACACACGGACATGTTTCCAAAATCCTTTTTTTGGTTTCAGAGGGTCTCAAAACATTTATTTCCGCTGAAATCTCGGTATCGAATTTTTGGGTGGAATACAATACTTTCCCTACTTACTATACGTAGTGGAGAAAGTAAAAATTAAGTTGACCCTAAAATGACTATCATAATTTCCTCCAAACAAAATACAACCAATGGCGTTTGCTTTCCTCCATAATACCAAGCAGCTTTTATTAAAGACCTTTCTTTCTAAAACGCTAAGCTTTGGAGATATTGTGCCACCTCAACTTAAATGGTCCACTTGTATAGCTTATGCTGAAAAACTTTTTTAAAAGGATATTCTATCTATATTATGTAAATTAGTCTTACGTTATAACTGTAAGTCTCGCTAATGGCTCATGGAAGGTAAAAACAAATGTTCCATGCACTGTATTAACTCTCGTCTTAAAATATGATTTGTTTCTGCTGGATTAACAGATTTTGGTAACTGGGGAAGGTAAATGTAATGGCTGAGAGTGATTCACCAAGCCAGACTATTGCAGAAACATGATTTAGTGCGTCAGCTAAATCAGCCTCATTCACAACTCAGTTAACGCTGCATGTACCGTGAATAACCCTGCTCCTTCCACCATTATTTTTCATGATTTATTTTAGACGCAAAGGTATATGGGATGGATGTTGAATTGATTCAGCCATAGGAAACGCAGTTAAGGGTATCAAGAACTATAGCCCATCAACTCCTTTGGGCACATGCGTGAAGCCTTGACTCCTTTCATTCCTTATCTAGCATAAAGCTAAACAAACAACCTTCAATAATGCAGAACTTAAAAATGTAAGGGTATCGAAGGTTTATCTCAAAGAATTAGACACACACTATACCATCAAGTATTGAGAGTATCGAGGTATCGGCTGTATCGTGGTCCCTTCCTGTATTGAAATAGTATAGTCTCAAATTATACAATCTTACAGTGTGAAAAATATATGTTTAAAATATTAACTCCGTGATTCAAATAGTTCTTATTAATTATATTTTTACTCTAGGCTGAATCTAACGTTAGAAATTGCTGCATGTTTTACAGGCTGTAAAATATACAGGCTGGAAATCAAAACACAAGACTATAGGCTGCGTTCATAATGTTTGAGTAAATTACTACGGAAGTAAACTATACCACGGAAGTAGGTTACTACGGAAGTAATTTACTCCAGTAGTATCCTTAGAGAACTCAACTACAATTTACTTTTTAGTTACTATTTCTGAAGCAAGAGCTCATTACATCCGCACTATTAATTTGTTTGCGCGATTTATCTAAAGCGTTCGTGGAAAGGGCGAAGAACTTCAGCAAAAAATAAATGTTTTGGGGTATAGAGTATAAAAAGCACGATGCAAAATGCTGGATAAAAACAGAAAAACTTAAAAACCCTGACGGACGATGTTAAGATTCGAGCGTTGGGAGACTACTTAAACCAGCTTAGAATTATTTGGAAACAAGTTACAAATTTTATATTTGCATCACAGATCATTTATGTTTTAATCGGGGAGTACCCTTTCCGATTTCAAAAAGGTTTGCCATTTTCACCAAATGGGCACAAAATAGGAAGATACACTCCTCCTACAATACGTGGGAAACTTACGAAAGTGTAATATTATCCTTTATTTTGTAAACACTCAGACATTTGTGGGCATATTTATGTACTTTGCTGTTAACTTAAAAAACGCTCTAACAATACTACGAAGGGTGTAGTGCTCAGTTGTACGGTGAACGTTTATGATATTGCCTGCAACTATTTGAAAAGTCCTGGTATATAAAACTCGCAGGGCACATAGCAATTGCAGTTTGAGTGATACAACTGAGTTCCTGTCTTGAGTTATGTTGTAAATTATCTCCAACGAGGTTCAAAAGGAATGTAAGAGATTATTTTTAATACCGAAATGTTCCTTTAACTTTCTCCAAAAGTATTCTTCATTGTGAACGACTTTTGCATAACAGGTAAACCATAAGAGATAGACAAAATTTTACTACACAAAAATGTGGATCGCGTTAAAATACACAATTTATGTCATATACATTTTTTATGTTGAGTGAACCATTTTCGAGATATTGCTTGTTATTCCTTTAAATTTTTCAATACTTATTTTCTCAAATGGGAATTCGTTATTCATTTTTTGTCTTGGATATGCAAAGAGTATTAATCTGTGGGAAAGGGAATGGTGCTGCACCTAGCAACCAGCTATTAAGAGATATGTCTATGCTTAAAGGGTGCTGTATTTCCAAATTGCCCTTGTAAATATATTATCCCCTTTCATCTACAAGAAAATTAGCAATAAGATAGACTCTGCAAATGTTTATCTGGATTAACATGAAGTAGATGGAGAATAATCGTTTGTAAAAATAGTTTGTACAAGAGTAGAGAAAGTCATGTGAGTGTAACACATCAAATTTTTTTCAAGTTCCCTTGTTGTACCCAGTTTATGTTGCTGTGTTTTTACTGTTTCCATACTGCTTATTTCCGCAACAGACATACATACACACACACAAACACCCATGTCCGTGCCGGAACTCGAACCCACGACCCTCAGCTTGGCGGAGCGCCGGAGCGACCACACCAGCGACCACGGCTACGAGAACCTGCATTCCTTTATCAAAGTAATCTAAGTAGTTCGTGAAGACGTCAAAATATATTCCTCCAAATACGATATGATATTACAGTTCAATCGATAGGTATCTGTAAGGAGTAAAACATTTCGGAAATGTTTTACTCTTCTATGGAACTACAGAAATAGAGCTCAATCTAGGTTGGTGCAAGCCACTCATAGGCATTTAAAGTGGTAAATCAGTTTTGACTTTATTTACTACTTACCATACTAAGTAGACAAAGTATTTAATTCCACAAAAAAAATCTGATGTGTTACACTACCGTGACTTTCTCTACTCTTGTACAAACCATTTTTACAAACGCTTATTCTCCATATGCTTCATGTTAATCGAGATATCGAAATGTTAATCTTAATGCTAATTTTTTTGTAGATGCAAGGTGAGTATGGTAGGCTTTTAGCGATAGTCAAATGTTTTAAGAGATGGTTGCTATGTGGAGCATTCCATTCTATTCACATTACCAAGACATAAAATAAATAATAACGAATTCCTAAATGATAAAAAGTATAAGTATTGGAAACTTTAAGGGATTAACAAGCAATATCTCGAAACTCAACAACAAAAATGTAAATGACATAAATTGTGTATTTTAACATGATCTACATTTTTTGTGCAGTAAAGTTCTGTCTATCTCTTATGGTTTACCAGTTATGCAAAAGTTGTTCACAATGAAGAATACTTTTGGAGATATTCCCAGAAAATTCGAGATATAGACTTCGTTTGTCATATAAATATCTTAAACATATGATATTTTAATAAAAATCGTTAGGGTCATTTTTGAGAAAATTAAAATTTTCGAAAAATTTTCCATGTAAAGGGTAATCTGGTGTGGGGGATTTTCTTGAAAACCTTCGTTTCGTATCTCTGGAAGATACTGTACCTAAATACCAAGTTTGGTGTTTATCCGACAGTTCGTTTCTGCGTTATGCTGTTCACAGACACACACACGGACATGTTTCCAAAAATGCTTTTTTGGATTTAGGGGGTCTCAAAACATATATTTCCGGTGAAATCTCGGTATCGAATTTTTGGGTGGAATATAATACCTCCGCTACTTACTATACGTAGTAGGGAAAGTAAAAAATATATATTGAGTCCATAAATAATAAATAATTAGATAATGAGATGTTTATTAATACTATTATTAGATAAAAAGATAAATGTTGCTCGCTCCCTTCATTTATTAAGGGGCGGTAGTGGAAATGGCACCCATGAGACATTAGGGGTTGTAAATTGTTCAATAGAAGAAACTTTGTGAGATTTTCAGTGTGATGGAAAATGTTACACATGATCTTTAGAACAAGATCAAAAATACTATGGAGATCCTATCACAAACGGCAACCCCAAATAGGAATGAGTTTTAAAAATATTCTGCACAATGCAGTTTTGTGGATTTTCGACACAAATGGGCCTGGTTTCTTAATACTTTAATAAGTAAACGTTACTCACTTCAAAAATCACTTTTAATACGGGATCGTTAAAAATTGTTCAAGGGAAGGCAAATTAAGGAGATTTTCACTGTAAGTTTGACACACATAATCTTAAATAAAATATTAAAAATACCGTGTAGCTGTTATCATAGAAACTAATAAACAAGTTCTGATGTGTTACACTCACATGATTTTCTCAACTCTTGTACAAACTATTTTTGCAAACTCTTATTCTCCATCTACTTCATGTTAATTGATATAAAATTTGCTTAAACTATCTTATTGCTAATTTTATGGTAGGTGCAAGGGGAATACTGTAGGCTTTAAGCGATAATCAAATCTCTTAAGAGCTGGTTGCTATATGTAGCATATCCATTACCTTTGTATGTCCAGGACATAAAAAAACGAATAAAGTACTTCCATTTGAGAAAAATATAAGCATTGGTAAATTCGAACAAATAACAAGGAATATCTTTGAAATGGTTCACTCTACAAAAAGAATGTATATGACATAAATTGTGTGCTTTAACAAGATCTACATTTCTTGTAGTAAAACTTTCTCTCTCTTACGGTTTTCCAGTTATGCAAAGGTCATTCACAATAAAGAGGACATTTGGGGACATTCCCAGAAAGTTCATGATATACATTGCATAAAGATACCTCAAACATATAAGATTTTAATTAAAATCGTCAGAGCAGTTTTTTAGAAAATGTAAATTTGAAAAAAAGTTTCGTTTAAGGGGTAGTCTGTGGTATGGGATTTTCTTGAAAATCTTCCTCCCATCTTTGAAAGATAGTGAACCTAAATAACAAGTTTGGCATTTATCCTAGTTTTAGCTTTTTGAGTTATGCTATTTACAGACACACATCCACGCAGAGACGCACACAGGGATGTTTTTCTAAAAATGATTTTTTTTGTTTAGGGGGCCTCAAAACATATATTTCTGTTGAGATATCTGAATTTTTTGGTGGAATGCAATACTTCCCCTACTTATTATACGTGGTATAAAAGTATAAAATCCACCTCTCACGGAATAGATGGCTGAATGTTTCCGGCGAGAAGGAATTTTTATATTTCTCAGTACCAACGGGCCTGTTTCCTGAATATTTTTATGAAATAAAATATAAACCTTGCTCTCTTCATTCTTTCAGGGGTGGTACAACAAAACCTACACCAGAACGGGATGGAGGTTGGAAAATATTTGGCGGAGAGGGTGCAATTTTGTGGATGGGAAGGTAGAATCAGACTGTAAAATGCAATGCCAAAGCCGGATTTGGACAACGGATCTACCGGTTTTCATCTGGTTGCTGTAACCAATTGAGTTAGCATGCCAACTGCCGGCGCGAAATTAAATTTCCCAACTGACTCGCATTTTTACCGGTAAATCAGAAGGAGATTTCAAATGCATTTGGAAATGACATACCGCAATGGCGACTGAGAAAGTCTTAAGTACTTTAAGTTTCTGTCTTCATGGTTTAACCAACTATTAGGTCAATCAATGGTAATTAACCGCTATTTCACACAAGTCATGTGTAGGACAATTTAATTTCGTGTCAGCATGTTGCCTTGCTACCATGTCAATAAGTCAGTAATCGCACGGAAACCGGAAGATCCGTGGTTCAAATCCCGGATATGGCATTGAATATTTATATATGATTATAACTTTACAATCGTGTCCCGCAGATGGTTTGTGTGATAAAAAAGTACCGATTTCGAAGCGATTCAACATGAATGGGCTGTTTTCCCGATAGTAGACAAATGCAATACTGTTCTATTTATTTTTTCAGAGTTAGTAATACAAAAAACAAGCCACCTCTAAAAGTTATGGGATTTGAAAGAATTGAAAACACTCTAGTGTCCAGGAGCTAAGCATAATTCAATTTTTTGTTACCAAGCTATCAGAAGGCCACAAAAGATGTAGAAATGAATCACGCAGAATTTGGTATGCAACAGAATAACAAATATCAGAAAAGATTGCTTTATTGTGCCCTAGGGACACCTTTTTACAAAATTACAAAATCTGGCTATCACTTTGACAGCAACAATTATGGTGCTAAAGTTGCGGTTACCCCTCATGGCTACATAGTCACACAACGCTTTGCATGCTCTCTAGGTGGCTCAAGAACGCTGCAAATAACTGTTACCATTCGTCATGAAGAGCATTGTAGATGTGGGAGTGTCCTCGGTGAAGGCTGGCGGGTAGGAACTCGTCTTCCTATTGCATTCTAGGCATGTTATATATGGTCATATCCTCAATATAATTGCTTACTAGTTGGGCTCTATGCGGACGTGCATTATCGCCCATAAAGATGAAGCGTGGATCAAATGTATCTCTGAAAAGTCTCACATATGGTTCCAATGCCTCGTCTGTGTACCTATGGCATTCACAGTACCATCTTCGAAGATGTGCATATCTGTATGTTCATTGAAAAATTATACCTGCCCACACGAGTACACCATCACCACCACCAACATCACTACCAAATGGGCGCTTTTCCACGATATTTGTTTGATGAAACCGGGTTCTGCGTTCCCTCCAGATCATTGGTCAAACCAAATCTGGACTCATCTGTAAACAGCACGTTCCTCTTGAACACCACGTTCAAGGTCCAATATTGGCGTTGCTGACTCCACTGTAAGCGGGAGCTTATATGTGCTCGAGCGAGTGGGACACACTCTGCTGGCATAGAGACTGCGTGCCTGAGCCTCCGGTATACAGTTTGGGTAGAAACTCGAAGCCTGAGGCGGCTGCAAAATCGGAAGACAATTGTCTTGCAGGCATCCCCGATGTCGTCTTGCTTTTAAGGTCAAATATTGGTCCTGGTGCGGCGTTATAACCCATGGACGACCTTGTACAGGCATATGACGAACATGTCTGTGTCTTGGAAGCGTCGCCAAAGCCTGCAAATGACGCTTTGTGGCATATTCAGGGCGCGAGAGACTTCGGTCTGTGTCTAACCTGCTTCTAGATATCCGATTATTATACCCCTCAAAACAGGATCTAGTTAGTGACTTTGTAGCATGTTGGTTCTCTTCTGTAAACACTTTGCTAACAAACCACCCTCTGTTCACAACGAGAGAAAAATAACGAAAGAGCTGCACCGTATCTGAAACTCTGGTTTTGTAATCCTTGAAGCACGTGTACCCCTTCCCTATGCACAGAGCACAATAAAGTAAGGTACACACTATGGTAGACTTTAATGGCGCTCGCTCACAGTTTTCCCTTTCATCTGTCTGTTTTCGAAATTATGATTAAATTTTGGACACTGGTATAGCAAGTTAATTTGAATGAGTTTCAATATAAATAGCAGATATGGAATAAATAAAGCCAGATGATCAAATTAAAATATTAGAATAGGTGTAACACAGCAGTTTATTTAGTTCATTGAAATCTAAATAAACAAGTATTTTGAAAATGTATGTTTAACTATAACCATCAAAGCCCCAGACAATTTCAGACGTTTCTGAAAGTTGAGGCAGCATTTAACAGTCAAATTATATAATATAAAGTATAATAACACCCCGCCTTAAAGCAATATGTTTATAATATAATATATAAAATGCATGTAAACGTCATATTATTAATGTTTATATTATTATGTACATGTTCAATAATGCTATGTGAATGTACTACTTAACTTAATATCGTAGGAGCGGTGAGAATAATACGTTAAAAGTTGCTAACAATCAGGTAACAATGAGGTAACCTTGAGGCAATAATGAATTGGAAGGTTTAATAATGCTACTGGTAATTCTTGGAGCAACAATGATGCAATTTTTGAGACAGTTTATAATAGCCCAATCAACAACCAGAAAACCTGAAAGTAAAATAAAAGTATTATATTGGAGTAGGATTAGCCAATCAGAAACTGAAATGGATCAAAATTTACAAATACATATGTTAGTTGCTAGCAGACAGTGTTCCCAACCGGACGCGAGATGCATCCTCAAGAAGTATAGTACGTATTCAGTGAGAGACATAAATAATTTACGTGTTAAAAAGTGCAAGGTAATTAATAAGTAATCTCACAGCTCTCTAAATCAGTGAAGTGCTATTCAAATCGTGTCAAGGATTAATAAAACGAGTAAGGTAAAAATTATAATCTGTGTAATCCTACATTCTTCAGCCGCACCGTTCCCTGCAAAGAAATTCATGTCTCTAACAATAATACTGATGCAGCAAGGGAAACATAAATATAATATTTAAAGAAACAGTCAAATTACAAAGTTCATATTTTTAAATTTGGAGCAAAGGCTACTGGAAACCTTTTACCATACGTGCGGTTGCGACTACATCAAGATCGGCTCCCCAACAGTCGAAATACAATACAACTCCTCCTAAAATTAAACATACTTCAAATTGACGCCCAAAGCGTGGTGCAAATAAGGTAAAGTCAACTCCTTTCTAAAGGATGGATATAAAAGAAGCACTCTACAATGAATCGAGTACCTATTGGGATGCCTCAGTGGGAAACGTCTTGGCCCGCATTCGGTAGGTACCGGATGCAAGTCCCGTAGGGCGACCAACTAGGCTGGTATTTTTTGCTGGTTTCCCTTAGTTTTGATTAAGTCTTAAACAATAATAAACATGAAAACTGAAGTATTATTATGTTGTATTTATTTAACATTAATTGTAGCCCCACGTTGTGGTAGCCAATTTGACGTGGTTACTTTGTTATATTTTTATTTGCTTGTATTTGTTTGCCCCACATTTGGGAGCCAATTTGCGATGGTAAATTTATAATGTTTGTTTATTTGTGTTTACTTCACGTGGTGAATCCATCTTGTGACGTGATTCATTTGTTCGGTTTGTTAACTCCATCTGGTGTTAGCAATTTGCTGTAGTATTAGTTTTTGTTTGAAGGAATGCTACTTTTATTTTATTTAATTTTGTTTCACTGTCCTCCGGCTAGCTATTATCCTTTTCGTCAAGCACTTCTCTTTATACAGGTTGTGTAAACGGAAAGGAATCTTTTATCCAAAGATAACACCGATGAAAGAATTTCTTTTATACTTTTATTGTCGAACACTGTCACTATCAGATTTACACATTGATCTTGACACTCGCCAAACTGAAACTGTTATAACAACTTCTTACTGATCACTTTTAATCCACGTACTTCAACCTTTTGTATAATTAACTTTACCATACTTGAGATTTTTTTATAACTCTTATACGCGTAACTTGCGAATCGATAGCCGACGTGTAATATTTCTGCTGGACTGAAGGCGACGTGTATCATACAAAATATTTTCGACGAACTGACGGGAATGCGACGTGTAGTGTACAAAGAATTTTGATGAACTGACGGACTGAAGGACTTTACCCCTAACCTAGCCTCTATTTATAATTCTACACCCCGATATGCCTAAAGATTATAACTGAACTGCAATTGTCTAATAAAACACGCCAACATTAGCGTCTATTTTTATATCCAATGAAAATTATGAATACATATGCTCTAGGTAAATGTTCCAGCAATTTCTAAAAGAAAAACTCGCCAATATTACGTAACGTCCTCGTTTCCAATAATGATAAACAGCTCACCCCCTCGCTGCATTATTGCACGCTATTATTGTCAGTTTCAGTAAGGCAGTATAAACTTACTTCCCAACAATAATTACAATCAACAAACATCTCAAATCAATTATAACTAATATGATTTTCCGGGCTGTTATGCCGTGGTCTGCTGAAGAAAGATTTCCCAGACGTTTCGTCCACAACTGCGGTGGACATCTTCAGTGGCGCGGACGAAGTCTTCTCGGTGAAAGAAGCGCCTACTACTCTCAACCACTGCCGCACGGTAGTGAACTTATCTGATCACCAGCTGTCACCTGCCGAAACGTCACTCCTTGCTAAAGGAGGTAACTACGCTGTTGTCACTCCAACGTTGCCAGTTGAAGACATCATTTCTCACATTGAAGCAGGAATACGAGTTCTGCCAAGGCTTGCAGCTGATGAAATTCGCCGGGAATCTGCCAGGGTTCTCGAGAAGGCCAAACCTCCTACCAGTAGTTTAACCAATCAAGAGAGAACTGCATTAAAGAAGCTGAACTCCAACCGAGACATCATTGTTTGCTCAGCGGACAAGGGTAATGCCACAGTTATTCTTAACCAACAAGACTATCAACAACAAATCTCTGAACTCCTGCAACCAGCAACCTACCATAAGATTAAACGTGATCCGACAGCCCGTATTCTACGGAAAACCAATCTTTTGATCAAGAACTCCTCGCTTTCGAAGGAAGACAAACGCCGCCTTACCAAGTCCGAAGCTCAGCCGCCTAGACTTTACGGGCTACCCAAGATCCATAAACCAGAGGTTCCGCTCAGGCCCATTGTTAGTGGTATTGGTTCTCCCACATACGACTTAGCTAAATACCTAACCGGTCTTCTACAACCCCATGTCGGCTTGTCCGACTCTTTCATCAAAGACTCTACTCATTTCATTCAAATTCTCCGCAACCTCAAATTGCTACCTAAGGATTTACTAATTAGTTTTGACGTTGTGTCTCTATTCACCATGGTTCCAGTACAAGAAACTCTGAAGTTGTTACAACCCATCTTCTCTGATGATATCATTACACTTTTTCACCATGTCCTGACTACGACTTATTTCCAGTGGAACCGGTCATTCTACGAGCAAATAGACGGTGTTGCCATGGGCAGCCCCCTTAGCCCTGTTGTGGCCAATTTCTTCATGGAGGCATTTGAGTCAAAGGCACTAAACTCAGCTCCACTCAAACCAACAGCCTGGTTCCGCTATGTGGATGACACCTTCGTCATCTGGCCCCATGGTGAACAAGCTCTTTAAGATTTTTTGTTACATCTAAATAGCACCAATCAGCGTATACAGTTATCAATGGAACAAGAAAAGGATGGCCAACTAGCCTTTCTAGATGTACTCGTTAGCAGGAAGGCTGACGGCACGCTGGGTCATACTGTCTACCGCAAACCCACACACACAGACCGTTACCTTAACAAGAACTCCAACCGCCATCCTAGACAAAAAACGTGCTATGATTAAGACACTCGCAAACCGTGCTTCCCGTATTTGTGAACCACACTTACTTCCACAAGAAATCCGACACCTAGAAACAGCTCTGCAATCAAATGGTTATTCAGTCCAAGAGGTGAGAAGAGCCTGCCGTCCGGCCAAGCCCCGACCGGCTACTCAGGACCAACCCAAAAGCAAGTCCATCGTCTTTCTGCCATATTTCAGAAATGTCACTGACCGTATTGAACATATACTTCAACGTCATAACGTCAAAACAGTATTCAAACCTACAAGACAATTAAACAGCCTACTGCGCTCTTCCAAAGACCCCCGAGACCCCCTGTCATCGGCCGGTGTTTACCGTATTCCTTGTTCGTGTGGTTCAGTGTACATTGGTACCACACAGCGGAGCGCTAACACCAGACTGAGCGAACACAAAAGAAACTGCCGCCTGGGCCATACAGAAAAATCGGCAGTCGCCGAACATGCCATTGAAGCCGAGGGCGAACACATTATTAGATTTCAGGACACCAACATTCTTTCCTCCATAAAGCATTACCATACCCGGCTACAACGCGAAGAAATAGAGATTTATAAACATCCCAATAATTTCAATAGGAAAGAAGAAGCATTGAAACTCAACAGTAACTGACATCTAGTCATCAAAAACAAGAAAGGTCATACAAAACCGAAAAACACTGCGAGCCAATCAGAAGAGAGCAACAACACAGCCGGCGCCAGCCCCCTCATGCCAGCGGGCCAATCAGCAGAGAGCGCCCACACTATAAAGAGAGCGGCACTAACGGCCAACGCATCAGACGCTGCGATACTTTCACCGAGAAGACTTCGTCCGCGCCACTGAAGATGTCCACCGCAGTTGTGGACGAAACGTCTGGGAAATCTTTCTTCAGCAGACCACGGCATAACAGCCCGGAAAATCATATTAGTTATAATTGTGACACCGGCCGTGAAAACCTACGTTCTTACATCTCAAATCAGTGTCACACAAAAATGCATATTCATATTACAATCACTCTTTACATTTAAATAATTTGTGATACAAATTACTGCATCAAAACAAATGGTAACAGCCAATTCTCTGACATCTATCCACAGATAACACAGGACTACGAAGATTTTGCGGCATGTAATATTTACATCATAATGGTCAAATTGGATGCTCTGATTTCGAAACTAATAATAGTTCTTGCATATCAGCTACAGATTTTGAACAATTCCGTTTAAACACAAAACTGAAAGTTAATTATTCTAGTATTAATATCACAGCATATCCAACTTAAAGCATGGTTGGTTACAATATTTAAAGACGCTAAATTATAGGGATAATTGGGTGAAACCAATTGGCCAAAAAAGTCGCCAAGGACAAAATATGTAATAAATCGCCGGCTTGTTGACTGATTAAAGGTTTTGCTGTCCTCATTATGCATCGAATTTAGGGATAATGAAGCAATTTCAAAACTTAGGGTAAATTGGTCCGAGTTTCTAACATCTTATTCAGAAATATTCAATGTTGTCTGAATCAAAAGTGAACGAAGGCATTTTTGATGGCCCACAGATTTGCAAACTCATGAAGGATGTTCATTTTAGAAGTATCATGACAGAGAAGCTTCAAGCTTGGGATTCCTTCAATGAAGTTATAAATAAGTTTTTGGGTAATGTTAAAGATGACCAATACGAGTATGTTGTTAAAACTTGAAAAATTAAAGACCCTCGGATACAATAGGAGCTTAGCATTGCATTTTCTGCATTCGCATCTTTAAATTTTTCCTGTAAACTTGTGTGCACTAAGTGAATAACAGGGAGAGAGATTCCAACAGGAGATAAAGGAGATGGAAAAAAGGTACCAGAGTCGAAGGGACGTCTCCATGATGGCCGACTACAGTTGGTGTTTAATTAGAGACAATCCTCGTCAGGACCACAAGCGCATTTCAACTTAGCGTTCGTTTTCACCAAACGGAGAAGAAAATAAAACCATAAAGTATGTTTTAACGTAATGTTCAACGTAAACTGTTGCATGTGTAAAATTGTGGTTGTTTTTTAGTTTGCATGACTTTACGCATTTTAAATTGTACTTAAAACTAGAAATAAACTCAAATAGTATATCTTTCCTTTGTACATGCTAAATATAAAACGGTACTGTTACGAAAAAATGGAAAGCAGATTTGAATTCACCATACCAAAATTAGGTTAAAAGACCTGTTTAACCCCGTGCCGCAGAAAAAAAAATTAAATTTGCAGGTCTGTGTTTTGATAGTAGGTAGAATGGATGGCACCCTAATGCCATCTGCCCGGCACGTGTAGAAGCAGAGATACAGTTGCCTTACACTAAGCTCTCTGTGGCAATGCGTCACGTATAGAAGCAGCGGTACAGTTGCCATGAACATTCCTCTGTGAAAATGTGACGAAGTAAGATGGTGTGTTACGGAATGAGACTAAAAGGCTAACTGCCCACCATATACCGAGCCACGAGGTATATTCTCGTCGCGATATGAACGCGTAGTTAAAGCGACATAAAATAAATAGAGACAGAGAGAGAGAGAGAGAGAGAGTGAGAGAGAGGAAAAATGAATCAATTAAAATATATTTTCTGGAAGTGGCACCTATATTTAGCAACAACAGAAAATTCTAATAAAAAGAGTTAAACGTCTCTCATACTGAAGTCGGAGATTGAGGTACAATTTTTATATGGTGAAAATACATCGAACATGTGTATCCGCTTAAGTTGACTTGGTTGACTTTAAGTCTGTCTTCCGCTTAACGATTTGTTATCTGGTACTATGCCAGACGCTGCAGTAAATCTACTCCTATGAATGTTTCCACAAGGAAAATGAAGGTCCCATTTCTCAAGAATCGGAATACTGAATTCGGAACTGACAAGCGAGATGTCTACCACATATGAATTAGAAATATAATATTATGTATGTTCAAACGGTGAGAATGTAGACACAATTTGAACATAAGATACTTTATTAGAAATACTTTTCGTATTGCTTCAAACTTTAAAAAATTATTTCATATGTAATTTATATAAAAACAAATCTATACACATATTTGTAATACACCCAATAAAGTATTGTTAATTGACATAAACACAAATACACATTAAATCGTTCCGGCAGTTGTATAATCCATAATTAATACATTTATTCCCGAATTAATTTTAGGGAGAATTAATACAAACACCACGCTGCATGAAGACATAGAACTAATGGAAAGAATATACTGTATTCGTTTATCAATGTATCAACACAACCGCGGATGTGTCGGGATAATAAACTTTGCCCCGCACAGAGGCTACAAGTGTCTGCTTGCAAGATAGCACTAAAGACGACTTGCAACCAAGACTTCATGTAGCTAACAGAAAATCGGACGCAGTTAGGACTTTTTTCCAGTGATAGATGCCTCCAAGAGAAATAAAAATTAAAGAAATAAGTATTCACATTTCTTTAAGTTCTCTCATTTAATACTTTTTAATCACTAATATATGCAGGGAATTAGATATTATTAGTGACTGATTATAATTATTAGTAAGCAGTCTTTTTTATTGTCATACTGGGGCCTATCGGCGAGGAAGCCGAGACACAGGTATTTTTTATTTTCGATCTACTTTCACTAAAAAAATCTCAGGACAATCTGTAACATCAATGTGACAATGGCTCCTTGCCTGTAAAGCTGCTTTTCACCCAGCAAGGTCTTTGTACCTGGCTACAGTAAACATTTCCTTCAAGAACCTTCTCTCTACTATATTCTTCGTTGATGCGGTGGAGTTTAAAATGTCCATAGCTCATAACAAGGACAAAAATCATAAAGAGCTGAAATCACTGCGCGGTTTTGGAAACAGGACATTAACAAAGATTCATCATTAGGGATAGGATTCAAATGCAAATTTACATTTTCACCTGATCATTGAAAGCTATGCAAAATATGTTTTGAACCTCAAAGGTTACAAATATGAAAAGGTTATTTTGCATATGTTTGCATACCGTGAACGTTTCTGCATATAACACCGTACACATTTTGTACCATATTTTCTATTCTGTTATGTAAAGAATCAAATTTACATACCTTAAGTTTCTGAAAGAAGGCACAACGCATTCTGACCTTGTTCTAAAAGAAGCTGATGCGATACATTCATATGGCTTTCTCTACCCTCTATGCCATATTAGGGGGTACACAAACTCTTCATACTAAAGCCTATTTTTGTTTCTACTAAATTTAACTCAGACAGGAACAACCGCAGGGGAAGAACAACTGAATTACACATTTCGTTAGAGATTCAAATGGAATAGCGATAGTCAAATGTTTAAGAACTACACACTATTTGATGGCTTAAACTTCACTACTCTTTCCATGCAATTGTGAGAAACAGAGGAATGTTGAAAGAATGATCAAGTAATCAACAATTCGAAACATTATTTGACATAAACTGTGCATTTTAGAGAGATCTACAACTTTTATGCAGTACGTGATCGTCTATCGCTTGACGTTTAGGAGTTACACAAGATTATACAAAACTCTTTCTGAATAAAGAGGACTTTACAGGCCATTCCCAGAAAACTGAAGATATACATTTTATTTGTCATGTAAATACATTTAGTATAAGGTGTTTTAATCAAAATCGTTACAGCCATTTTTAGGGAATACAATTTTTTTGAAAAAATCTTCCATGTAAAGGGTAGTTTGGTGTGGGAGGATATATTATTGAAGATGATCAGCATACCAAGTTTACTATTTATGCAAATTTTCGATTTAGAATTATGTTGTTCAGCGACAGACATACAGACACACACACGGACCCGTTTTTATAAAAAACAATCTGATGTGTTACACTCACATGACTTTCCCTACTCTTGTACAAACTATTTTTACAAACGCTTATTCTCCATATGCTTCATGTTTTAAGAGCTGGTTGCTATGTGGCGCATATCCAGGACACAAAAATATGAATAACGAATTCCCATTAAGAAAAAGTATAAGTATTGGAAAATTTAAGATAATAGCAAGCAATATCTCGAAAATGGTTCACTCAATAAACGAATGTATGGGGCATAAATTGTTTATTATAACACCATCTACAATTTTGTGTAGTGAAATTTTGTCTATCTCATTGTTTACCAGTTATGCAAATGTCCTTCAAAATTAAGAATGCTTTTGGAGACAATCCCAGAAAATTCAAGTTGTACATTTTATTTGTATGAAAGTATCTTAAATATATTATATTTTAATCAAAATTGTTACAGCCGTTTCCGAGAAAATTAAAATTTTCGAAAAATGTTCCATGTAAAGGGTAATCTGGGGTTGGGGGATTTATTTGAAAATCTTTGTGTCGCATCTCTGGAAGATACTGAACCTAAATACCAAGTTTGGTGTTTATCCAACTGTTCGTTTCTGAGTTAAGCTAATCACAGACAGACAGACACACACAGACATGTTTCACAAAAATGCTTTTTTTTTTTGGATTCAGGGAGTCTCATAGCATATATTTCTCTTGAAATCTCGCTATCGAATTTTTGGGTGGAATACAATATTTCCCCTACTTACTATACGTAGTAGAGAAAGCAAAAATTCTTGGATTCAGGGAGCTTTAAAGCATGTCTTCCCGGTGAAATCTGTTACCGAATTTTTGGGTGGAATATAGAAAGTAAAGAACTAAAATTTGGGTAAATAGCAAGCTTGATTTTCAACACAGGATTTCCAACAAAACCTTAAATTTTGTTTAATTATCAGCAACAAAAACATGTGGCTGTGTGGAGGTATAATACTTTTAATATGAATTTAAATAATTTTTAAACAATTGTATGCTACGAAAATGTACATAAATGTCAGTAATACTTACAAACAACGTCAGAAGTTAAAAATTGAGCTTTATTTATGTAACCTCTTTAACTGCCAGGTTCTTATCGTCCCTTTCTATGTGGGTGTGAAGATCGGAAATTCTTTTGTTCAGAGGTCTCTTCAACGGGCTTGGGGTTCTTTTACGTGCCGTAAATCTAAGACATGGCACCGCCAGTTTTACTTCCGTTCCGAAGGAAGTCATGTTAAGGATTTTTACGCCCGAAGAGATCCATCGCCTTCCGCCGCGTTTGAAACCGCTACCTCGAGAACTAGAGGCTAGTATGGTAACCGCTACACCACGGAAGACGACAGTTTGTAACGAGTGTTATATGTTAGGATAGCATAGGACTAGGAGCGAAGAGGAACTTAACACCCTCGACCTAGCAGAACTTTTGTATCTAGGGGTGGAAGAAATGAGGTGAGGGGAGATAGAGGGCGGACAGACCAAGATGCACGAGAGGTAGTGGGCAGGGTCACTACCGTTTACAGATTTAAATTACCCGAATGGCAGCTGGTGTGACTCGCTCCTCCCCCCCTGTGGGTTTACACATCCCCTGGGATTCCTGGGGACCCGGAGTCCGCCCCATTCCGGGGGATGAGGTATACTCAGAGCATCGTTTTTACCCTGCCATGCACACGCCGAGACCTCCCACCGACACTTTCAACCCTGAAAAGAGAGCTAGCAACTGAAAGCTAAAGTGAAATGAGAATGGAGGTGAAATGGAGGGACAGAAAGTTGTAATGATCGTTCCCAGCATTCAACTAGCGACACAGGGAAACACCCAAAGAACACACGCGTCAGGAATATTGGCAGCGGAAATGGAAACCACGACCTCCCAATGCGGACCATAGACGTTACCAACCGAGCCATTCCGCTCAGTCAATGTTATATGTTTTAGTGACCTACAAAGCTTCAATATGTCTTAAAGTATTAGTGCAATGAATTGTATGTGTTAAGTTATTTACATTCATCCCTAGTCGTTGTTTCACACCCTGAGTAGAGAAAAGTGCCTACCAAAAACATAGGTAGTTGAGGCAAAATCACTTAACCTACAGCAACACAGCAATGTTTAATCACACAGACTAAAACATACATCAACATCTACCACAGGCAAGCAGAGCAGAATCAACCACAATGACATTCTAACGGAAAGCGACGGCGAAAAGAGAAATGGAACCGCGTTATATTTAAATGTAGCATGCGACTCAAAGTTGTCACGAAAAATCTGATGTGTTACACTCACATGGCTTTCTCTAGTCTAGTACACACTCCTTTGGAGACATTCCCGGAAAATTCAAGATATACATTTTATTTTTCATGAAAATATCTTAAATGTATGACATTTTAATCAAAATCGTTAGAGCCATTTCTGAGAAAATTAAAATTTTCGAAAAATATTCCATGTAAAGGGTAATCTGGGGTGGGGGGATTTTCTTTAAAACCTTCGTGTCGCATTTCTGGAAGATACTAAACCTAAATACCAAGTTTAGTGCTTATCCGACTATTGGGTTCTGAGTTATGCTCTTCATAGACACACAACGCACACACACAGTCGCATACACGGACATGTTTCCAAAAATGCATTTTTGGATTCAGAGGGTCTCAAAACATGTATATTTCCGGTGAAATCTCGGTATCGAATTTTTGAGTGGAATACAATACTTCCCCTACTTACTATACGTAGTAGAGAAAGTAATAACGAAAGTATTTCGTGTAAAGAGTACATGGGGATGGAGTGACGTTTACTTTCTCTACCACCGTAGAATAAGTAGGGGAAGTATTGCATTCCATCATAAAATTCGATATAGAGATTTCACCGGAAATACCTGTTTTGAGGCCTCCTGAATTCAATAAGCGCATTTTTAGAAAAAGTGCAAGTGTCTGTGAACAGCATAACTCAAAAATTAAAAGACGGATAAGTACCAAACTTGGTATTTAGGTTCAATGTCTTTAAAAGATGCCACAGGAAGATTTCTAAGAAAATCCGCCCACCCCAGGCCACCCTTTACATGCAAAATGTTTCGAAAGTTTTGATTTTGATTAAAATAGCATATGTTTAAGATAGTTTTATGGAAAATGAAATCTGCATCTTGAATTTTCTGGTAATGTCCACAAACGTCGTCTTCATTCTGAATGAATTTTGCATAGCTGGTAAACCAAAAGAGATAGACAAACTTTTACTACACAAAAACTGTAGATATCCTTAAAACACACTATTTATGACATATAAATTTTTTGTCGGCTGAACCATTCCCGCGATATTCCTTGTTATGTGTTTGAATTTTCTAATACTTATACCTTTCCTCAAATGGAAATTCATTATGTCATGGAATGCTCCAAATACCAACCAGCTCTTAAAGATTTGATTATCACTTAAAGCCTATCATATTCCCGTTGAACCCTCAAGAAAATTAGCAATACGATAGTTTCTATATGAAGTATATGGATAATGAGCGGTTGTAAAAATAGTTTGTACAAGAGTGGAGAAAGTCATGTGAGTGTAACCTATCATGCATGGCAACTTCACTACCATACATGAACGTTTGACGCAGAGTTTTAATTTCAAAACTGAGTGATCTAAAACATATGACGAACAGTGTATTGCAATTAGAGCGAATGAGAATTTTAAGGTCGGGAAGTTATCGATGAAATCCGTTCGAACTGTTCAGTGATACCAATGATACTACTAATTTTGGAAACATTTGAAGCCAGGACACGAATGAAAGTTCTGTGTACGTCCCAGTAATGGATAACATTAATGAAGCTATCGCATGCTGTAGTTGATTTAATCCTTGCCTCTCATACTGAAGATTGACTAAATTATTTTGCGATTTAGAAAATTGTTGGACTGTTCAGAGGCAATTTCTTTGTCATTTGTATTCACTCCTAAAATAACTATTTAGTCAATATTTAGATTTTCATTAAGCATAAGCATGTGTGTGTGATTTTCTATGTAATTTCCTAAAACGTGCCCAGAAGCTTATTTTTACCTTCTATACTACAAATCTAGTATATAAGAAATGTATGCATTCCATTCAAAATTTAGATATGTATGCTTAATGGAAATACTTGTTTTGAGGTGACCTTAATCCAAAAATTCCAGGATTTTTGGAACATTATTCCTATATGTTTTGAAGGGGGAGGTCTGTGAACACCCTTACTCCAAATCAAATACCAAACTTTATATATAAGCATAGTATCTACCAAATAGTCCACACCAAAATGTTCAAGGGAATCCCATTACCAAACTACTACATTTTCTCAAAAATGGCTGTAACGAATTTTATTATAATACAGTATGTTTAGTGTATTTACCTGACAAAGCTTTCATTTTGAATATTCTGAGAATAGTCTCCGAAGTCCTTTTCAATCTGAATGAATTTTGTATAAATCGTAAACCTTAAGAGAAAGAGGAAATCTTAATACAAAAGTCACGTTAAAGGACACAGTTTATGTCGAGTTATTTCTTTCGCATTAATCATCGTTATTGTTTTTAATTTTCATAATTGGTAAGTCCCTTAGTTGTAGTCGCTGAAGGTATGGGATTTCAACGTCACCATTAAGTTATTTACCACCGGTTTACTTTCTCTGCTACGTATCTAATAGGTAGAGAAGGCATTGCATTCCACCCAAAATTTCGATAATGAGATATCACGAAACTACATGTTCTGCGGACCCCCGAATCCAAAATAAAAGCATTTTTAGAAATTATCCACGCGCGTGTATCTGAAGAGCATAACTCAAAAACGAAATATATTATTAAATGGGTATTCAAGTTCAGTACCTTCCAAAACTGAGTTACGAAGGGTTTATTGACTTTTTTGATTTTATAAAAAATGTCTGTAACGATTTTGAGTAAAATACTACACCATAAAATTTTACAACACAAATAAAATGTATATCTTGAATTCCTATGAATAACCTGTGAGTCCTCTTCAATCGGAAGGAATTTTATATAATCTTGTATAACTGCTAAACGTTAAGCGATAGACCAAAACTTACCATACAAAAATATAGGTCTCTTTAAAACACACAAAATTTATTTAAAAAATTTGATGTGTTACACTCACATGACTTTCTCTACTCTTGTACAAACTATTTTTACAAACGCTTATTCTCCATCTACTTCATGTTAATCGAGATAAACATTTGCAGACTCTATCTTGTTGCTAATTTTCTTGTAGATGTAAGGGGAATATATATTTATAAGGGCAATATAGAAAAACAGTAGCCTTTAAGCACATACATATCTCTTAATAGCTGGTTGCTAGGTGCAGCACCATTCCCTTTGCGACAGATTATAACACTTTGCATATCCAAGATAAAAAAATCTGATGTGTTACACTCACATGACTTTCTCTACTCTTGTACAATCTATTTTTACAAACGCCTATTCTCCATATGCTTCATGTTAATCGAGATATCGAGATGTCAATCTTATTGGTAATTTTCTTGTAGATGCAAGGGGAATATGGTAGGTTATAAGCGATAGTCAAATATTTTAACGCTGGTTGCTATGTGGCGCATTTCATTCTCTTTGTATGTCCAGGACATAAAAAAATCTGATGTGTTACACTCACATGACTTTCTCTACTCTTGTAAAATCTAATTTTACAAACGCCTATTCTCCATATCCTTCCTCTTAATCGAGATATCGAGATGTCAATCTTATTGGTAATTTTCTTGTAGATGCAAGGGGAATATGGTAGGTTATAAGCGATAGTCAAAGCTTTTAAGCGCTGGTTGCTATGTGGCGCATTCCATTCTCTTTGCATGTCCAGGACATAAAAAAATGAATAACGAATTTGAGAAAAAGTATAAGTATTGGAAAATTTAAGGAAATAACAAGCAATATCTCGAAAACGGTTCACTCAACAAAAAAAATGTATATGACATAAGTTGTGTATTTTAACGCGATCTACATCCTTTGTGTAGTAAAATTTTGTCTATCTCTTATGGTTTACCAGTTATGCAAAAGTCGTTCACAATGAAGAAGACTTTTGGAGACATTCCCAGAAAATTCGAGATATACATTTCATTTTCCATGACATTATCTTAAACATATGATATTTTCATCAAAATCGTTAGAGCCATTTTTGAGAAAATTAAAATTTTCGAAAAATATTCCATGTAAAGGGTAGTCTGGGGTGGGGGGATTTTCTTGAAAACCTTCGTGTCGCACCTCTGGAAGATACTGAACCCAAATACCAAGTTTGGTGCTTATCCGACTGTTCGTTTTTGAGTTATGCTGTTCACAGACACACACACACACACAGACACACACACACAGACACACACACAGACACACACACAGACACACACACGGACATGTTTCCAAAAATGCTTTTTTTGGATTCAGGAGGTCTCAAAACATGTATTTCCGGTGAAATCTCGGTATCGAATTTTTGGGTGGAATGCAATACTTCCCCTACTTACTATACGTAGTAGAGAAAGTAAAAAATGAATAACGAATTTGAGAAAAAGTATTGAAATACTTAAGGAAATAACAAGCAATATCTCGAAAACGGTTCACTCAACAAAAGAAATGTATATGACATAAGTTGTGTATTTTAACGCGATCTACATTTTTTGTGTAGTAAAATTCTGTCTATCTCTTACGGTTTACCAGTTATGCAAAAGTCGTTCACAATGAAGAATACTTTTGGAGACATTCCCAGAAAATTCGAGATATACATTTCATTTCTCATGACATTATCTTAAACATAGGATATTTTCATCAAAATCGTTAGAGCCATTTTTGAGAAAATTAAAATTTTCGAAAAATGTTCCATGTAAAGGCTAGTCTGAGGTGGGGGGATTTTCTTGAAAACCTTCGTGTCGCATCTCTGGAAGATACTGAACCTAAATACCAAGTTTGGTGTTTATCCGAATGTTCGTTTTTGAGTTATGCTGTTCACAGACACACACACACAGACACAGACACACACACACACACAGACACACACACGGACATGTTTCCAAAAATGCTTTTTTTGGATTCAGTGGGTCTCAAAACATATATTTCCGGTGAAATCTCGGTATCGAATTTTTGGGTGGAATGCAATACTTCCCCTACTTACTATACGTAGTAGAGAAAGTAAAAATGAATAACGAATTCCCATTTTGGAAAATAAGTATTGAAAAATTTAAGGGAATAATAAGCAATATCTCGAAAATGGTTCACTCTAAAAAAATGTATATAACATAAATTGTGTATTTTAACGCGATGTACATTTTTTGTGTAGTAAAATGTTGTCTGTCTCTTATGGTTTACCAGTCATGCAAAAGTCGTTCACAATGAAGAATAGTTTTGGAGGCATTCCCAGGAAATTCAAGATATACATTTTATTTGTCATGAAAATACCTTAAAACTTTGGTATTTTATTCAAAATCGTTAGAGACATTTTTGAGAAAATTAAAATTTTCGAAAAATCTTCCATGTAAAGGGAATTCAGGAGTGGGGGGATTTTCTTGAAAACCTTCGTGTCGCATCCTAGGACGATACTGAACCTAAATATCAAGTTTGGTGTTTATCCGACTGTTCGTTTCTGAGTTATGCTGTTCACAGACAGACAGACATACAGACAGACACACAGACACACACACGGACATGTTTCCAAAAATGCTTTTTTTGGATTCAGGGGTTCTCAAAACATGTATTTCCGGTGAAATCTCGGTATCGAATTTTTGGGTGGAATACAATACTTCCCCTACTTACTATACGTAGTAGAGAAAGTAAAAATGTTTGTGGCATAAGTCATTTCTGAGATATCCGTTATTAATGGTTGGAATTGTTCATTACTTCCTATTTCTTTCAAGCTCTGTCAATATCCAGTAGCCAGCCCTCGTAGCCGTGGTCGCTGAAGTGGTCGCTCCGGCGTTCCGCCAAGCTGAGGGTCGCGGGTTCGAGTCCCGCCACGGGCATGAGTGTTTGTGTGTGTGTGTGTGTGTGTGTGTGTGTGTGTGTTGCGGAAATAAGCGGTATGAAAAGATTGAAACACAGTAGCATAAACTGGGTACAACAAGGGAACTTTAAAATAAATAAATAAATAAAAAGAATATCCAATTACTTCTCACGATGTCATGAAAACAGTAATGGAAGTTTAAGGCCAGCGTCTGCCATCAAATGCTTAACATTTGACTATCGCTGTTCTCTGTGTATCCATAACGAAATGTGTAACTTACCTTACTAGTGTATATACAAACTATTCTTACTAATGCTTATTACTTTCTCTAATGCGTATAGTAAGTAGGGGAAGTACTGCTTTCTAACCAAAAAGTGGATACCGAGATTTCGCCGGAAATACATGTTTTGAGGTGCGCTGATTCCAAATAAAACATTTTTGAAACATGTCCGTGTGTGTGTCTGTTTGGCTTTAATATCTTTCAGGAACGTGGCAGGAAGATTTTCAAGAAAGTTCTGCCAACCCAGAGTACCCATAACATGGAAAAGTTTTCGAAAGTTTTGATTTTCTCAAAAATTCCTCCAACGATTTTGATCAAAATATCATATATTTATGACATTTTCATGGCAAAAGAAATGTATATCTTTAATTTTTTGGGAATGTCCTTAAAAGTCATCTTCATTCTAAATGACTTTCGCATAATTGGTAAACCGTAATTGATGGACAATAGGGTTCTGCAGAAACAATGTAGATCTCGTTAAAACTTACAACTTATGTTATACACTTTTTTTTGTTTTGCCGAATGAACCGCTTCCGAATTCTTCCTTGTTATTTGTTTCAATTTTCCAATATTTATTTTTCTCAAATGGGAATTGCTTATTCGTTTTTTATGTCCTGGACATGTAAACAGAATGGAATGCTCCACTTGGCAACCAGTTCTTAAAAGACTTGACTGTCGCTTAAAGCCAACCTACAAGAAAATTAGCAATTAACATGTCTCAATTAACATGAAGTAGATGGAGAATATGCGTTTGAAAAAATAGTTTGTATAAGAGTTAAGAAACTCATGCGAGTGCAACACAGACGATTTTTTCTATTTACTACATTGTATGTCGAAAACAACTTATAGCTGCGCCGCACATTTCGTTATAGATACAAATTTTAAGTACTGGACGCTATATGCTGACCTTAAAATTCCATACTGTTTCCATGCAAGACAAACAACAGAATGTTGACAGGACTATAAATATAATGACCAAATAATGATCAATTCTATCCACGGATATACCAGAAATGGCTATGACACAAAAAGGTTCTTTGAAATAAATTTTGTGTTTTAAAGAGATCTACGTTTTTTGTTTAGTAGGCTTTCGTCTGTTGCTTAACGTTTACCAGTTAGATAACATTATACAAGATTCCTTCCGAATAAAGAAGACTTCATAGACTATTCCCATGAAATTCAAGATATACACTATATTCGTCATATAAACATCATTAGTATATGGTACTTTAACGAAAATCGTCAGTTTCAAATTTTGTGTTAGTCTATACACTCTCTGCAGGGGGCCACCTCGTGCGACAAGAACGCGGAAACGTAGCTGAGTCTCTGCTACACTGTCCTTTTCGGCACTAAAGCAACACAGTCTTCATTTTCTCTTATAGTGTCAACCGGCCGATGTCTGCCGTTTTACTAACCTGAGGCGGTGGCGACATGCTTGCGACTCGTCACAACAATCCAACGTTGCCAACCTGCAAATAAAATGTTTATTAGGCAATTTCAATGTGTGACATTTCGTAAGTCACCCGTTATATGATAGTTTAATCAAAATCGTTGGAGGGATTTTTTTAGAAAATCAAAAACTTTTAAAAAATGTTCCATATCGAGGGCAGTTTGGGATGGGGGGATTTTCTTGAAAACCTTCAGTCCGCATCTTTGGAAAATATGAACCTATATACCAAGTTTGCTATTTATGCGAGTTTTCGTCTTTAGTTATTGTGTTCACAGACACATAGACCACACACACATACACACACGCCTCTAAAATGTTTCCAAAAGGATTTATTTGTATTCAGGCCGCCTCACATGTATTTCTAATGAAATCTTGTTTCCAGTTTTGGATGGAATGTAATGCTTCCCCTACTTACTATACGTAGCAGAGAAAGTAATTATACATATACCAGGTGGCCCAAACAAGCCGTAATTTGCAGCTTTTTGTTTCCCGAATACATAGGTGCAAAAGAGGTTGCCGTATCACTGCTGTTCAAAGGGGCGTTGCTGGTACTGGCCTTTCATTTAGCACTTTCTTCTCTGTCAGTATGGAGTCAAATTTTCAGTTCTGCTTAGGCAAACCTTTTGGCATCCGCACTGTCCGGTATAAACTACAAAATGGGGGGACACCTGGTATATACTATAGAATGCCGATAATCTTGTGCTATTCTTTTATTTCCACTAATTCCTTATCTTACCCCTGATGGTACGCCAAACACTACGGAATTACAGATATAGAAATTATTCGTGTTTTGTTGCTGTAGTATCTTTGATGTTCTAGAGAGGAAAGAATTGATTCTGCTCGGTTGAGATGAAATCAAGGTTCAGTGCTTTAGAAGTATTTGTCAGAAATGGACTATCCATAAGTTAATTAAATTGCAAGCTTAAACCCAAATGTATATTCATTTAACGCTTCCTAACCGAGGTCGTAATCTGAAGGTCTTTGCTCTAAATTTTTGTACACTAACCAAACTTTTAATTGCGTGATTTCTTGTTTGTTTATTTATTTTTGTTAAACAAGCGACATGCGGTGATTCTAAGTGCATACCTCTCAGTATTTGTTTACTTATTACTTTCGATTCGAACCACTGACCCTTGTGTATTAAGGGTCAGTGGTTAATGAACACACATGCCTTTGCCTGTTTCTTCATAGTTTTTTGCTTCGTGCAACTTCCTTTTAACATTCTGAAAAATCTACATTTAACCCCTATAGTTCGGCAACTTCTCTGTCTCCGGTGACTTGCTGGCGTACAGAGATATCCGGGAATGCCAGCTAATTGAATTCATTCACCTTTTATTGCTGTAATACCTTTGATGTTCTACAGAGGATAGAATTCCTTCTGTTGAGTTGAACAGAAATATAGTTAATAATTATACATGTCAGAAGTAAGGTATCTGCAAAGTAGTTAAATAGTAAACTTAAACCTAAATGTATATTATTAAAGCCTTATTCCTACAGTCATTAAAATATCCTTTGAAAACTCTGTTTTAGGAAAGTAAAAATTTGATGTGTTACACATGACCTTCTCTACTCTTGTAAAAACTATTTTTACAAACGCTTATTCTCCATATGCTTCATGTTATGTGAGATGTTAATCTTATTGCTAATTTTCTTGTAGATGCAAGGGGAATATGGTAGGCTTTAAGCGATAGTCAAATGTTTTAAGAGCTGGTTGCTATGTGGCGCAATTCCATTCTCTTTGTATGTCCAGTACATAAAAAAATGCATAACGAATTCCCATTTGATAAAAAGTATAAGTATTGGAAAATTTAAGGGAATAACAAGTAATATCTCGAAAATGGTTCATTCAACAAAAAAATGTATACTCGTATGACATAAATTGTGTATTTTAACGCGATGTACATATTTTGTGTAGTAAAATTTTGTCTATCTCTTATGGTTTACCAGTTATGCAAAAGTCCTTCAGAATGAAGAACACTTTTCGAAACATTCCCAGAAAATTCGAGATATACATTTCATTTGTCATAACAATATCTTAACCATATGATATTTTAATCAAAATCGTTAGAGCCATTTTTGAGAAAATTAAAATTTTCGAAAAATGTTCCATGTAAAGTGTAATCTGTGGTGGGGGATTTTCTTGAAAACCTTCGTGCCGCATCTCTGGAAGATACTAAACCTTAATACCAAGTTTGGTGTTTATCCGACTGTTCGTTTCTGAGTTATGCTGTTCACAGACAGACAGACAGAAAGACACACACACACAGATACGCACACTGCACATGGACACACACGTATATGCTTCCAAAAATACTTTTTTTGGATTCAGGAGGCCTCAAAACATGTATTTCCGGTGAAATCTCGCTATCGAATTTATGGGTGGAATGCAATACCTCCCCTACTTACTATACTTAGTAGAGAAAGTAAAAATTATTAAAATGCTAATAATTTCGTTACTTATGAATAAACGAGTTATCATCTGTATATATGGTTATAAGAAGGCCTGGAGAGGATTCGGCATTTAAGCTCATAGTCGTCTATTTGATTCTGGAAACCACTGGGAGGAAGGGATGAAGCGAAGTACACAGAAGGCGACCAAATCCTGGGCAGCAAGATTGGACAAGGTGGAGCCCTTAACTTTTCCAAATATTGAATTCGGACGCCTAGTCTCCCCCATGGAGAGCTTTTTCTGAAAATCCGTTCCACACAAAAGCCAGGGTAAATAGTTTAACAGAGGAAACTCCACCGCCATACAACTTTCCGCCGTCCTCTCGCCTGATCCTTCGACCTGAATCAGTATAAATGAATAAATCTACAGGAAATGGGAGCAGAAAAATTCGCTGCATTATAGAACCACCTCAGAATTCGTCTACCAACCAGAAAAACAGAATACTAGGTCAGAGCGTCCGACCGTCTCGAAATCGAACACAGAACCTCCCGAATATGAGCCTCATACGTTTCCATGGAGTCATCTCACTAATAAGCTGGTTCCAAAATAAAATAGGTTTTTATTTTCATAAACAGCTTTACGAAAATAATGCTGCAATTGCAATAAAATTTTAACGTATTAGTTATAATAAAAATGTAGCTCTACATTAGCCGCGCACGAGCTGGATCCATGGCGTCGTTTAGTTCAAACTCCCTTCAGCATGTGGAATTAAAATGCTTATCAACCTAGGACATTCTCTCGCGTATCGCTGATAATTGCTTTTCACAGAAAGCCTCCAATAATAACTTAGCTAATGTGGGAGATATTAGCCTACACAGTATGAAGGCAAAGCGCACCATCTCATATGACGAGTTATCCTACTATCATGGGTCTGTTTTCTTGTTTGTGTTAACTATTCAATTTACTTCAAACATTTTTTTTAATCTTGAGTATTGAACACTATAAATAAATGCAATGATAAATGTTGTTCAAACAAGAAATTAAAAATCACGATGGATTTTTTGATGGCAGTATATCGAATTAATATTAAAGTATTGATGGACTCTTCTTCATTTCGGAGGATTCAAAACATGTATTTCCACGAAAATTTTTATATCGAATTTTTGGATAGAATGCAATACTTTCTCTGCCTTTTATATATATTGTAGGGTAGAGAAAGCATAAAAGTGAAACCACTGCCTTGCAGTGAGGTTTTCAGCGTTCTGACTTCTCATAGTAAGATCCACGAGTTCAATTCTTGACAGGAGAAAAGGCATATTGCTTTAATCAGGATTAAGCTTTAAAAATGCGAGAGCGAATACGTGTAATTTTCGGTGTCTGAAGTATGAAAAAAGGTTTAATGAAATGTAAACGAGTTTCTTTCTAAAGCAAAAGACTCCGATAAGACTACGTTAAAGGCATCTATATGATTGAAACAAACAAAGAAAAATCATAAGAAAAAACATAGACTTTGTAGATGAATGAATGAATGAATGAATAAACTTTATTTGTACATCTTTTATACACACTCGTTTTTCACAATATTCCACCTGTAAACTAACTTAACCTATGTACACTATGTGTACACTTACCGACTATGTTCTACCTATACTACTCATTTTGCCTGGCCTACTGGCCTTATGGCTCAGCTGAGCAGCCCTTGCTACCCTTAATAATCTATGAACCATCCTCTCTCCCTACCTTTCTTGTCCCTCTTACTATTCTAATACATTTCTCCTTTACTTTCTTTAAGAACTCCCTCATATTCTTATCTTTTTTTCTTATTTTCTTGTTAACATTTTAATTGCTACTACTTTTCCATCCATTCTTTCACAGTTTTCCTCCCATACCTTTGTCTCCATTCTGCTAATTCATTGCATTTTGTCGTATAATGCTCTGTTCCTTCACTACCTCCGCATAGTTCACAAATTCTGTCCTTTCTACCTCTTAGAGCCGGTTTCACCAACAGATGCTAAATGTTAACACAATGTTAAGCTGATTTAACGCTGAAGTTAACACAAATTCTGTTTCACCAAACAATGTTAACTTTAACAATGTGTTAAAGTCGGTGTTAAGTTAACATCACCATTCACCTGTGTTAGGGCGTTTAATAAATGTTAGAAGTTGGAATTGGCTGCCGTAAACCAAGCTGTTGATGCGAATTTGTTACAATTGGCATTTTTAATGTCATTTGTAAAACCAGAGTAGTTGCACTCATAATAAATTTGAAGCCCTGCAAAGAAAGAATTTTTAAAGCAATATAGACTGTCCAAGGGGTCATGATCATGGTGTTATGGGAAATAGCAGAGGTTAGAATACTACCAACAGAAGCATGCCTTTTCTCCTAAGTGTTATTTAGGTACTTAGATTTTATGCTACTAACATTTTTCATTTACTTGTGATAATGTTGGAATTTCCAAAACTACCATTCGTGGATTTATCCGGAAGGTTTCCAAAGCAATTGCTTCAAGAAACAAACTATTTTTTCGGTTCTGCTTAATTAATCAGTGATAACACATTTTCGTTCACTTTAGTTTCAATGCAGTGTCCACCATGGGTTTTAAATCATCTTAAACGCTCTTCGCACCTAAAGTTTCTGATGCTGCAATTTGTTAGCATAAAGTTGCAGTAGTTGTTTACTTGACTTAGGAGAAACGCGTTTATTCCAATTAAGTTACTCGTGTATTTTTTCCCAGGCTTGCAATATTATCCTTTAATGTAAGACCGTCAGCTTTTTCGCACTTGATAATACGTCTATACTTATTAACGAGATGTTAATTAACGCGTTTCAAACGGTAAAACATTTGACATTGTGATTTTAACCTCAAGCAATCGGGAACATCACATGGCCATTGCCATGAATGTAGAGAGTTGTCGACTACTAACACAGAAAACGCGGTGATACGTAGACAAAATTGCATTGGATTAAGTTCAGAAGCAGTGTAGTTTGCCCACTGCCTTCTCGAAACCTAGCGTTCGCAGTTGTCTTTGACGATAACAAAATGTTAGCTAACAATTTGCTGTAAAATCTTGATAAAACGCAAAAGCTTTAACCTTATGTTAAACTTTGAACATCTTGTTAAGAAACAAGTTGTTAGAGTATTTTTAAGATGGGTTGGTAAAACCGGCCCTTAGCCCTCCCAGTACCTTCATCCTGTTCTCATCCATGCAAACGCTTTCTTTTACAACTCTATTACAATAATCCACATACCAGTTTGTGTAAATATTAGCAATGACAGCACGTTTAAATAATTTTAAAATGTTCACCTATTATGAAAATTAGTATTGAGTACAGGAAGTGAGACCGAGAGACTCCATAGTAACACGCGAGGCTCGCATTTAATAGGTATCGGGATTGATTCCCCTCAACCGCCTACACTAACCTTGGCTTTTCGTGGTTTTGCGCTGGTCGGTAGCAAATGCTGGGTTGGTTGCTTATTTACAACGATTTCATTTCCATAACTTTAGTTTCAGTCTGTTTCCTTCTCATCTTTCAGGTGTGCTTAAGGTTTTGTAGTGTATCGCGGCGCCGGAAAGACGGACACTTGTCTTGTGGACACTAATGGGTTGTATGATCGACAGGTCGTTAATCGCCCTTTCTAGGCAACTCAAACATAGAACAGGTCTTCGAGCCTGGAGTGTAAAGAACTTCTGCGTGTCTATGTGCCCTGTCTGCCCACGGCCTGTAGCCTCCTGTGGTTTCTTCACTTCAACCTGGGGGTGTGTTAGCCACAATACAACTATATAGGTCGTAGTGCTCCAGGTGTCCCCCTTATGTGTACAACCTAACCTAACTTAGCCTAACCTAGCCCAACCCAACCTAACTTAGAAGAAGTGATTATAGTGATAATTCCCTGCAATACTTGATTCATTTTCTTTAACACCGTAGTTTCGAGGAACACTGGTAGTAGGGGAAGATCGGTCAAAACAGGGTACTTAATAAGCAGCTACAAATATATTGCCATTATAGGATAATACAGCCAGATGGCGAGGACCTCCAGCCACTGGAGCTCTGTACCACGGGTAGGTTATTTCAGTTGGTCCATTGTATCCTCCTAATCCCTGGGAGTAAGGGGTGAAGACGAGACTGAAGGGCGACCAGCTCTCTAAAAAAATCTTGTAAACTCTGCGTGATACTTTGTTAAACATTTAATGATTAATTACCTCAAATGTATACTTCAAATTGGTACTGACGAAATAGTTTTATAATAATAGACAATCTTTTTTTTCTGGATTTATGTCAAAGATCCTGTTTGACAGACTAGTTGGATAAAACAGTGTGCTTAAAATTATAGTGTAAATTTCAATGCACAAAATCATTTTAGTAATGCTCAATTCACTTTACGTGCAGAAATCAAAAGTATATGGTTCCTCATTCTCGCCATCAGTGCAGCCCACTGATTCATTACACTTACAACATTTCCACCATCCGTCTTCAGGCTTAGAAATAGAAAATTTTTCTTTACAATTAAAGCAAGCTGTGTTAATACCTTCTGCTTCCTCTTCTGAAGATGTGTTAAAAACATGTACCATGACAGTTTTCTTTGGCTTTTAGTTTCCTCCACATTCTCTCTCTCTCTTTCTCTCCAGTAAATTTGTAGCATTTGGCTCTATTTGAAGTTTCCTTTGTAATGTTTATGGAAGAAATTATTTCATCTGTGGTATTAATTACTCTTCCACACAGGCCGTGAGTTAAATAAGGTTGGAAAGTTAGAATTAGATGACTGAAAAATGTAATCACATACCGAAATTTGAACTACGGATCTCACAGTATCCTTCCGGTTGCTCTAAACACTAAGCTAACTATGTCATTTCAATATAATTTAAGATCGTCTTTTGGTTTACCGCAAGAAATGCGAATCATTTGGGGGATTTAATGTCATACTGGCATGTTGCCACGGTAGCTTAGTGTGTAGAACAACCGGACGGAGACTGGGAGATCCGTGGTTCAAATCCCAGTATGCCATTGAGTTTTTCAATCATCTGATTCTATATTTCCAACCTTGTCCAACACACGGCTTGTGTGCAAGAACAATTAATTGATCTAATAGTGGTTGAAACTATGAAACCCGGGGCTTAAAGTACTTGCAACATTTTAAGTCTCTATTGGTGTATGTCATCTCAATACAATTTGAGATCTCCTTGTGGTTTACCGGGAAAAAATACGAATCAGTTGCGGAATTTAATGTCGTACTGGCATTTTGCCATGGTAGCTTAGTATTTAGAGCAACCGGACGGAGACTGGAAGGTCTGTGGCTCAAATCCCGATTATGCCATTGAATTTTTTAGTCATCTGGTTCTACCTATTTCATCTTTATCAGGAAAAGGTGTTATAATTGCTGTGTTTCCTGATTTGCTGATTTTCTTTATACATTCCAGCAGGCTTTCTTGCATAGGGCGTCATAATAATGGCAGAGTTGTCAGGTACTATGAACTACAAAGATTATAATGATGATAATGATAATAATCACGATGCTCTCGGAGTAAGTAACATTTCGATTGCGAAATTTAATTTTAAACCTGTCGGATAAAATGGGATACTGCCCCGTTTAATGCAACTGCACCATGTTATGAACAATTAGACAACAATGGAAAATTAGCGTGATATTGTCGTGACCTCTTTATTAACTAGCTCAATAGGGGGTAGGGTAACTCGGTACCGAAAAATCTTAGTTATTAGTTTACATTATACGAGGTCAGACGGGGGACACAGCTAAGAGAAATATGAAAAATATATCAGAATACTTCTAGGAAAACTATTAATACATGGCGTGGAAGAGGGAAGGGACTATCTACTATGGTAATTTAAACATAAGGACGATGGATGGTAAGTGGGTTTATTTATGTAAAGGGATGCAGTACCTCCTTGTTTCCATGTCTGTCGGTGAGGACGCCATGCTTGCACGCGTGGGTAGCGCGCAACACACATCTTGCCTTGAACAGTGACTAGCCTCAACTCTACTGTGGTAACGCTAACACGCTTATCCCCTCCACTATTGTGCAATGCCCGATTCGAGTAGCCAGGTCATATACGCAACAATACTCGTACGTCACAATATGTAGTGCAGAAGGCTTAATTTATGTAATACTTGCTTCTCAGTTTTCAAACTGGTATGTTCCAGATACTAAACTCACTTTTAAAAGTCAGAAATTACAACACAACAGAGTAAAAAACTATTTTTTAGGCACAGAACATACGCTTGAAGGCAACGTATTGCTGCTATCCCCAAATTGAACTTAAACAAATATAACGAAGTTACTACGTTCAATCAAAGATGTCGCTACATACAAAACGAGAAAACCTGATAACTCGTTTTAGAAGAATCGTTTTTTACTGTTTTATCCCTCCTCTGCATTATAATTCTGTGCCTGGAGCTTCAAAATGGAAATCTGTAACCCCTCATGCATTTACAGATAATTTTTGCATCTCTTTCTGAGTGAGAAATATGTGGTTGGTATGACCTATGAAGAAGAAATTTTATTAGCTCCACCTATGGACGCCAATTTGAAGAAGGTATTTTTTTATATTGAAGGAATTGTATTATATTTCAACTGTTGGGGGGCCGAATTTGTAGTAGTTGCAACCGCACGTATAGTAAACAGTTTCCGGTAGCTTTCGCCCCAAATGTACTTTCAGGTGGCCTTTGCCCCGAGTATAAAAAATATTAACTTTGTAATTTGAATTGTTTCTGTAAATATTATGTTTATGTTTGCCTCGGCTGCGTCAGTATTTATTTTAGAGACACGTTTCTCTTAGCAGGGTTGTGATGCGACAAGAATGTAGGCTTACACAGATTATAATTTCACTTCACTCCTTTTATTAACGCTTGATACGATTTAAATAACACTTCACTGATATAGAGAGCTGTGAGATTCTTTTTATTAATTAATTACACTTTTTAACATATACACGAATACATATATTTCTTGAGGACACTTTTTGTGTTCTGGTTAGTAACGCTGGCTGCAGGCAACTGACTTCTGAATTTGTAAATGCTTCTCCTTTTCAGTTATATGATTGGCTAATCCTACTTCAATAAAATACCTTCATTTAACTAAAGTTTTTTCTGGTTGTTGATTGGTTATTTTATAAACTGTCACTAACGCTTACATTATTGTTGCTCCAATAATGACTAGTAGCATTGCTAAACGTTCTTACTCATTATTGCCGCAAATTTACTTCATTGTTACCTCATTGTTAGCAACTTTTAACTTATTATTCTCACAGCTCCTACATTATTAAATTACGTAACACATTCGCATAACATTATTACACATGTTTACAATAATATAAGCATATGAAATGACTGCTACATACATTTTAAAAATTATTACATAATTACATTATTAAATTAATTAAATTATTACATTGCTTTAAAGCGGGCTGTTATTGAATTTACATATTATATAATTAGACTGAAATTATTTAAGTGTTAAAACTACTGCCTCACCTATGACCAGGGAACAGAGGTGTCAGCTCGCAACGCAACCCAAAGTGGATCTTTTGTGCTTACCACACTTAGAAGCAAAGTGGGTTGCTTTGAAAAAGGCTTCCCTCTGGCGGAATCGGGGGCAAATTTACGCACCTCAGACCGCTCAAAGAAGGCTGATAACTAGCAGAGGAAAGAAAAGCATTCCAAAGAGCAAGTATTTGCGAAAGTCCGAAATCGAATGCACAGCCTCTTAACCTACTTGAAATATGAAAGAGTAAACGAAGTAATGAGGGAAAGTAAGATCGTGGTGGAAGGAACTACAGCAGTATTCGTCTTGTCAACCAGGGAAAACCACAGGAATCAAATCCAGAACCTCCGGAATGCGAACCTGCAGAAGCATTTCGTTTGGTATATGCAGGTAAACTGAATCCTCGTTGTTAACTTCTTAATATTTGATTCAGATTTTGGAGAGTTTAAGATTAGAGCCTTTTTGTGTATGGCAACAACATTTTATGCTCTATTACTTCAGCTCTGAAGTGTGGTAACATCCCATCTGGCTCTCCTAAGCACTGTTGCAATATAATTATGGCCTTATCTTGTAGTGTCTTGTATTCTGTAACATTTCTCCTTTGGGACAAAACCCGAGAACATGGCCCAGAGTTTCCAGCTGCTAACATCTCTGGTGACGACAAATAGAGGAATGTTGCGATGGTTCATAAATATCCTTAGAGGACAATCTTACATCACATCCTTGCTTGAGCACGAGTACACCCAATAGAACAAGTATCAAAATTCAGCCTTCTGGATGTGAGATAGCAATTAACCGTAAAACAGTTAACAGAAAAAAAATAATTTAATTACTTAACCGGAAGAGTAAAATGAACGAAAAAAATCTAATGTGATGCACTCACATAACTTTCTCTACACTCTATTTTTATTGGTGTGTATATAAAATATTTTTACTAAGATTTATTTTTCTATCTATTTCATTTTAATCCAAATTAACCATTGCGCGAATAGTTACATTATACATTTCGTTATATATACAAAAGGAATAGCGATAGTCAAGTGTTTAAGAACTGGATACTATATGTTGACATAAATTCCATGTTTCCATGCAATCGGCAGGAACACCTGAATGATGTAAGAACTTTGAGAGAATGACCATGTAATGAAAAATTCGAAACATAATAAGCGATATTTCAAAAATGGTTTATGTCACAAAAAGCTATTTGAAATATATTGTGCGTTTTAAAGATACCTTACTTTCTTGTGTAGTACGTTTTCGTCAATCGCTTAACCTTCACAAATTATATAAGATTATACAAAACTCCTTTTCAATGAAGAAGCCTTCAAGGGCTATTCCCAGAAAAAATTGTCATTTAAATATCCTTAATACACGGAATTTTAATCAAAATTTATTATACCAATTTTAGAAAATAAAGAATTGTAAAAATGTTCCGTGTAAAGTGTAGTTAGGGGCAAGGGGATTTTCTTGAAAATGTTTTTGTTTCATCTTTGAAGATACTGTGACCCGTCTTTTCGTTTTCCAGTTATGCTGTTCAAAGGCACACACAAGGACCTTTTTCTAAAACTCTTATGTGTTACATTCACATAACTTTCTTTACCTCTATCGTTTATTAATGGGTATACTATCACTATTCTCTTTGTATCTATAACGAAATATGTAACGTAGCTATTTTTGCAAAAGTTTATTTGGATTAAAATGTAGCAGATAGAAAAATACGCTTTAGTAAACATAGTTTGTATACCTACTAATAAAGATAGTAGAAAGAAGGTAGAGAAAGTCATGTGAACGCACCACATCTCATCTCATCATCGTTGTAGCATCAACAGGGATTAACAAAAGGTCTTGAGGGAAATTAGTGGTGATTGAAATGCATATAATATGTAAGAGCTGTTGGTTTAAACTATAGCATAGCGTTATAATACGCACTGAAATCTAAAAAAGCATATAAAATATGTTGTGAGATAGAAAAGGAAGTATCATAAATTCCTTAAGGACAAACATGAATAGTAATTAATTCATTTAATTAAAATGCATAGTTAATTCTGTTATTTTTGTATGGCAGGGTTAAGGATTTTAGATCTTATCCATTTCAGAAGGGACATATTTGTAAATTACGTCTGCTTGAGTTACATACAGAAAGATCAACGATAATGACGCTTAAAATATCATAGTGGCTTCACTTACATTGACACAAGGGAAAATGCAATTTATGCATACGTTAAGATAAGTAGGAGAATAAAATGGATGCATAAATGAGTATAGTTTGCAAGAAAATAAGTTTATTGTGATGGTCTCATTATGAAGGTACTAGAGCCAGAGAGACTGGTTTTCCTGAAACTTTATTTTAGATCTGTAATAAACAGGGTAAGCCCATCATTTTCGTATTATACAAAGTGTCCATGCTTAACCGTGTACTTTGCGTGTTCAAGTGTTAGAGATTTGAGGGGCTTGAAATTCTGCAACAAATTAATAAATACAAATAAAGTGCATGTTATTGTTCACCATAATTTTATGTAACAAAATAGTAGGAGACCTATGACCAAGTTTTCTTTTGTTTTGACATTTTAACATTCCCTGATAATATATGTTTTCAGGCCCCCTGAATCCAAATAAAGCAACCTAAGGTATGTGTGTGTCTGTGAAAGGCACAACTCAAAAACGAAAATTCGGATAAATGCCAAATTCCCCACCCCAAAAATACCCTTTATATAGAAGATTTTTCGGAACTTCTGGTTTTCTAAAAAAATGGCTGACGATTATGATTAAAGTATATGGAAAATATTTATATGCCAAATAAAATGTGCATCTTGAATTTTCAAGGAATAGCCTTTGAAGTTTTGTATAATTCCTCACTCCCGCTTGCATTCACAGCACTTAACCCGTGGACCAAACTCTTTTAGTAACACGCTGGACAAAGAGAGGGCTAAATAATGTCCACCATTATATCTTACCCTTATGGCTGTAGTTACATTTTTTACGCAAGTACTTGTTCTTCATTAAGTGAATTAAGTAATAAATATTATATATTAAGAAACAAAATGTTTTTATATCCTGAAAATTGTCAAATTCAATTATTTCTTAAAATATGTTGCAGTCCAGGCTTTCAACGTGTTATATTTGTAACAGTTTCTCGCGTGGGACGAGGTGGATGAGGTACATAAGCTTTTACACTTTTAGTCAACTACTTCACAATTCTTACACTTGCACTATTGTTATCACCAATATTCCTATCAGTTTCAGTGTCACTTGAAGTGCATACATTAAAATTGGGTTCTGTGTCATCACCATTAACATAATCACAGTCCATGTCTTCAATTTGATGCACTTCATCTTTAGTTTGACTAACATACTCATCAAAAATGTCACAACTTTCTTTCTCGTGATGTTCCAAAGCTCCTTTCGATTCTATTTAGATATTATTCAATTACCTGCTCGTATGTTTTAATCATACCACAGTCAGAGACAGAATAACACTGCTTATAAAATTAGTTTTCAATCTATCCAGCAATCCAACAATACAATATAATTTTACTTTCCAAGTAAGTCCATTGTTACAACATGTTTGCGGTTTCGAACACTAAGGTCATTATTATAACATATGTTTATAATTTGAAATAAAAAATTTTTACATATTGGACCAAGAGATCACTTTGTGATAACTTCCAAATACAGTCTGTATAATTAGGTTTTCAACCAAAAAAAATTATTGTCCTTATTGAGTCGTTAACTTTATACTATTTCTGACACAAAATGAGAACACTGTGGTCTGAACATGTTCTATACTATAACACTAACATTTCTAAAAAAGTGTGGTCATAAATTGACTCTCCCTTGACCCGTCTAGGGATAACGTACGAAACTTTAATTTGCATACCTGCCAAAGATGCGACAAGAAGATTTCAAGAAAATTCTCCATCCCCAAACTACCTTTTCCATGGAAAATTTCTCAAAAAATTCATTTTCTGAAAAACTGTACAAACGATTTGGGTTAATGTAGCACATATTAAACATATTTACATGATAAATAAGGTGTATATCTTGAATTTTCCGGTAATAAGTTGCAAGTCCTGTTCATTGCGAAGGAAGTTTATATGATTCTGCATGATTAGTAAATGTTAAGCAATAGACAAAAACAGAATAACAAAAAAACTGGAGATCTCTTATAAACACACAATTTATTTCAAATTTCTGTGGCAAAAGCCATCTCCGAGCTATCTATTATTAATGGTTTGCATTCTTCTTTGAAGTCCTGTCAGCATTCCGTTGTTTTTCGCGATTGCATGGTAAGAGTATGGAGTTTTAAGACTAGTTTTATATATATAATGTCCAGATATTAAACCTCGAGCAGCAGCGCTTATGCAAATCTGCTACCAACGGAATTATTTTCTTTGTTATTGTTACAACAATAATTGTACCACATTGTGGCCTTATATAATCTTCTATCGATCTTTAACAATGTCTTCAGTACAATTTTTGACTTCACAGTGTAAAATTTTGCATCTTACTATGAGGTTTTTTCACGTCGTAGCAATTTGGAGCATGCTGGTCATACAAGTAATATTGAATTATTTTCATATTATGCGTTTTATTATGAAACAAAATTATTGGTAAATCTAAAGGCCCTAGATTCAATCCCTAGCTGGTGGGGGGGAATTTTTCGTTAACATGGATTACTTTATCGACTTTTTGTTTGGAAATACAAATGAGATAGTAAATAAATATACGATGTATGCGATGTACGAGGCTTTTGAATGAATCCCTTCCTCAGCGCTGGACAGGTTGCAGGGTAAATCTGGCTCTATACTTCTGGCCATCAAGATCTCCTGATCTCACCCCATGTAACTGTTTCTTATGGGGTTATGTTAAGGAAGCTGTTTACGTCCAGGCTCTACCTACAACTCTGAACGGAACCGCATCACTGCTGCCGTGCACTCGGTAACAGAAGATACGCTTGCTCATGTGTGGGACGAGTTTGGCTATCGCGTAGATGTTTGCCGTGCAGCAAACGGTGGACACATTGAAAATTTGTAATCTATTAGACGAAAGTTTGAAAACTCCTCTGTTTATTAGTATAAAGGTGGTTCAAGTTGGATTTATACTTTAATAAATACGAATTTTATAAAATGGGCCCATCATTTAAAACCACCTGTATAAGAATCAAATCTAATATAATCCGATAATAATGACCAAATATAAACGAGTGAATATCATAACCGATCAGTAATTGCTTCTCAAGTCAAAGCCACTTATGTGATTTATTGGAAGTCAGCAACTAAATTACTGCATTTGAATTATTTTACTGTAATAAAATATAAGTTTAGTGGTTTACTCTGAAATTGTTTATTTCTTTTGGTAAATTCATCCAAGCCTTGGAATAGGAAGAGACTGAGCGATGCTGAAATTGAGAAATTATTGCTTTGGGAAAATAGTGCAGATGGCGTTGAATCTGAGCTGCTCCTGAGATAAAGAAAACGAAGATGCTGCCATTCATAGTTCCAATTCTGAACAGCAAACCAGTGATAATTATTCATTTCCAGATGATCTTAACAACTTCTATAAAGCAACGGAGGGTAATACTCTGTGGAGCAAGACTCCATGAAAAACCCTTTCCAAAATGAAGAGCAAGTATATTATACAAACCTTCCCTGGCGTAAATGCCAATGCAAGAGGTATGACTGAAGAAAACCATGATTCTTCCCGCCGGATTAAATGATAATATGGTTGATGAAATATTGGCCTGCATTACCTTATATATCAGAGATATGTAGACTGCCACCGAATATTCAAGAGATAGGTGACTAAGGAAGAAATGCTAGCCGAATTGGCTTTCTGTATCTAATAGGTTCAAAAACCGTAAATCATACAAATGTACATGAATTATGGACTTCTGATGCGGCAGGAACACAAATTTTAAGAACCTGTATGCACTATTGTCGATTTTTGCAACCTTTGAGATCTATGAGATTTGATCACTAGACATTCAAACCACATCGCAGAATGACAGATAAGGTAGCCCTATTAAGAAAACATTAGAGTTTTGTATAAAACTGTTAAATCTCCTACAATCCTAGCGAATTTGACACAAGGATCCATTCTATGGTGGAGGTAGCTTTGTTTCATATATACCAAGCAAGCCAGCTAAATACGGTATAAAATCAATGGTTCTTTTTGATGCAGAAACCCTCTTCGCTTCTAATTTGAGAATTTATTGCGGGATAGAACCCGAGGAGCAATCCGTTGTCTCAAATAACCCTAGGATGTAAATAGACTAATAGAACCATGTTCTGAGTCAAATATAAATCTTACCACCGATAGTTGGTACACCAGCTACACATTGACACTATCACTCCAGCAGGGCATCACTACTGTTGGAACATTACATAAAGACAAAGTAGAAGTGAGGATACAATTTTACCACACAAGAATCGTCAAATTGGATCTATGTATATATTACTTTCTCTACTACGTATAGTAGGGGAAGTATTGTATTCCACCCAAAAATTCGATACCGAGATTTCACCGGAAATACATGTTTAGACCTGCCCTGAATCCAAAAAGGAGTTTTTGTAAGCATGTCCGTGTATGTGTGTGTCTGTGAACAGCATAACTCAGAAACGAACTGTCGGATAAACACCAACCTGGATATTTAGGTTCAGTATCTTCCAGAGATGCGACACGAAGGCTCTCAAGAGAATCCCCCACCCCAGATTACCCTTTACATAGAACATTTTTCGAAAATTTTAATTTTCTCAAAAATGGCTCTAACAATTTTGATTAAAATTTCATATGTTTAAGATCTTTTCATTACAAATAAAGTGTATATCTCGAGTTTTCTGGGAATGTCTCCATTCCTCATTGTGAACGACTGCTGCATAACTTGTAAACCGTAAGAGATAGACAAAATGTTACTACACAAAAATGTAGATAGCGTTAAAATACACAATTTATGTTATATACATTTTTTGTTCAGTGAACCATTTTCGAGATATTGCTTTTTATTCCCTTAAATTTTCCAATACTTATACTTTTTCTCAAATGGGAATTCGTTATTCATTTTTTTTTATGTCCTGGACATGCAAAGAGAATGGAATACTGCACTTAGCAACCAGCTCTTGAAATATTTGACTGTCGCTTAAAGTCTACCGTATTCCTCTTGAATCTACAAGAAAATTAGCAATAAGATTAACATCTCGATTAACATGAAGCATATGGAGAATAAGCGTTTGTAAAAATAGTTTGTACAAGAGTAGAGAAAATCATGTGAGTGTAACACATCAATTTTTTTTAAGGTCTGCCACTTGTTTCTTTTAAGTTCCCTGGTATACCCCGCTTATCATTACTGTGTTTTACTGTTTACGTTACCACCTTTTACCGCAATTACATATACAATACCTACACAAACACCCTTGCCCACCCATGGGACTCGAACCCGCGACTCTCGTTTTGGCGGGGCGCCAAAGCCACACGCTCCAGCGACCACGGCTACGAGGGCGGGCGGTCATCAGGACGAGGTAACTCTTGTCTCTCACGTTCCGAAGAGGAACAAATCTGACCTGTTACTTTCAACAGTGCACGACGAGGGTGTTGTAGAAGAAGAGACAGCTAAACCGGAAATCATGTTGGATTATAATGTGCGTAAATGGCTGTACACAGTTGACCAGTTGTGCGCTACATACTCTGTTTCTCGTGTTACTAGGAGATGGCCATTAGCAATTATCTTTGCTTTGCTCAATATCGCTATATAATTAACAAAGGAAATCATGGAAACGAATTAGTTAGTAGATGAATATGTTTGAAACATCTGGCCCTAAAACTGAAGATACCACATCTAGCCACTAGATAAGGCGACTTTGAGCAAGTATAAGCTTAAGAAAATGCACAGATATCGAGAAAACGAAGACGGCGTGCGATATGTGCCCGATCGAAAAATAAATTCACGCCTGTGAAGTACAGTACTTGCAACTTTTGGTGTGCACAGACCACTCAAGTACGACAACTATATGTAACATCTGTAAATACACTGCCGTTAGTGAAAATTGCAACACCAAGGAAGAATTTCCCGAATAACTCCAAACTTCGTGGAAGTGTAGAAGAGTGTGCAAGCAATAAGTGATTAGGTTTCCAGAGAGATGGGCTACACGTAGGCCGAGCAGAGCCCTCTTGTGTCGGTATGACAAGTCAGTGCAGATCTGTCAAACAAGGTGGAAACAATAAAGAGAGTGCAATTATGCCTCGTCGACATCAAAGGGAGCCATATCGGCATGTGAGTGAGTTCCAACAGGGCAGAATGATCGGTCTCCGAGAAGCGGGTTTGTCATACCGTGACATTTCGGCTTGTACAGGCATGCCGCTATGACAGTTATACGTGTGTGGAAGCAGTGGATAGATGAAGGTCGTACGCAGCGAAGAGCGGGTACTGGACCACGGAACATGACGACAACACGGGATGACCGTCATCTTGTCCGCATGGTCATAACGGACCGTACAGCTTCATCCACAGTGTTGACTTGAAGTTAGCGCATTACAATAGGTGTGAACTTGTCTGCATCAGCGGTTCATCACTGTCTGCTGGAAGTTGGACTGGTTGCATGCATGCCATTACGTCTGCTTCCATTGCGCAGAAACCACAAGCTCCTTCGTATGAAATGGGCACGTGAACACCGTCACTGGGGTGCTGAGTGGCAAAATGTAGACTTTTTGGACGAGTCCCACATCAGTCTTGGCCACATACGTGTCCAGCGGTACTGTGGTGAGCGTAATCTGGAGGGCTGCATTGTTGAGTGGCATAGATGACAAAACACCAGGGGTGATGGTTTGGGGCGCCATTGGTTACAACAGCCGATCTCGCCTCCTACGAATTGAGGACACTTTGAATATCAACCGGTACCTAAAGGTGGTTGTAGAACCTGAGGTACTCCCCCTGCTTCAGGCATCTCCACAGACCACTTTTCAACAGGACAATGCCCGGCCACATATTGCGAGGAATGTACAAGTCTTCTTCGAAGAGCTACGAGTACCATTCCTTCCCTGGCCTGCACGTTCGCCTGACATGTCGCCCATCGAACATGCCTGGGATATGGTTGGTCGTCACCTGTTGCGTCAAGGCCCTCCAGTAACCAGTGTCACCGATTTGTGGGCTCGAATACAAACTGCGTGGAGGGAAATCCTTTAGTAACGTATTTAGAACTTTTTTGTTTCAATGCCATGGCGTATAGCAGCTCTAATTGCAGTGCATGGAGGCCACACAAAATACTGAATATTAGGGCTCAAATGTTATGTATAGGTTTGAAAAGTTTATCATTTTTATTACTTGTCATGTACCAAACCTATGGTATTAAATTCATTTAATTCGTGCGTCTCTTTCTTGCTGTTGCAATTTTCTCAAACGGCAGTGTACATTTTGTACGTAGTATGCATATGTTTTTGTTCCATCGATTATGTTAGGGTATTATGATTATTTGTACAATATGTTTGGTAAACAATAGATTTGAGTATTTTAGGCTTCATATATTGGTTTATTTTTTCACTTTTAAAACCGTTTAGTATTGAAATGAAAACTAACAGCAAAATTGCACAGCACTGCTCCAATTGGCGCTATTGCTTGAGGATTAAACATTTGATTATCGCTGTTCCCTTTGTGTCTGTAACGAAATATATAGTGTCGATATTTCTGCAATGATTTCTCTCGATTAAAGTGAAGTAGATAGGAAAATAAGCTTTCTTAAGAATAAGCGATAGAGGATGAAGAAAGTTATTTGAATGTAACACATCAGATTCTTTAAAATTAACCGGCTTTATCCTCTTATCCGCTTTAGACTAGCATACCCTATGATGATATTTGCTTGCAAATGTATCTGATAAATGAAAGTACTGAACTTCAGACTATTACTTGAAGAACTTTATCAAACAAGTTTTTTCTGTGAGTAAGATGCTTGATTACATTTGAAGAGGAATTTTATTTATTCATTCAAGGAGAGAAGTATAGCCAAGAAGAAGATGAAACATCTATTTGAACAAGAAGCGGAAATTGCATTCATATAGTTCATGAATGCACCTGTAGCAACAAATGAGAAAAAGAAAAGAAAAACAAACAAACAACGCTTTAAATGGTATCTTCTCAGAGCCGACTTTTCCAGGACGTACCTTAGCTTTTTTTTTCAACTTCCTTTAACAGAGTGAGACAGGATGTGTAATCTGCAAAGAAATGTGACTTATTAAGCTGTGAAGGATTAATTACTTTGAAGCTATTTAAATCTAAAGGAGAATTTTATGGTAATTACGTCTTAAATTATTACTTTATCTAGTATTTGCCTATAGAATGCACAGGAAGTACAGGATTATTAAAAAAGAAGGAAAAGATTTTAAATATTCATTTTTAATGAACGACAATAGATAGCGACACATAAGACACAGCATTGAATAAAGGAAAGTTGAAAGTTTTAAGCCTCCTTCTATTACTTCCATTCAGTGCCAACAGCGGCGCTGTGTTTGTTTACGAGAAAATGGCGGCGCTACAGGAAAAGTCGTTTTGTGTGCTGCAGTATGCAAAGAGTGAAACCATCGTTTCATTGTATCATGCATTTCGTTATAAATTCAACAAACAGCGTCCCCGTCATAAACACTTTACACCTGATACAATAAATCCGTAGAAGATGGTTGCGTATGCAAACGAAAAAGCACTGGTCGTCCTCGCATAACAAATGGTGCTCACTTTGAACACATAAAATGAAATTTTGAGCTTTTCTATATTCAGTGATGTATCGCATGTGCTGACGTCTATTGTGGTTAATTAGAAATAAATATTTAAAATCCGTTCCTTCTTTTTTAAATACTCAGTATTGCATCCCACCGAAAAAATTACATCGAGGTTTTATCAGAAATATACGTCTTAAGGTGGAAAATTGGATGTGTTATATTCATATGCGCTTCGCTTTATTAGTGGCTGTGCATTTTAATAAGATAAGCTTTTGCAGAAATAGAGCTACATTACACATTTCGTTATAAATACAAAGAGAACAGCGATAGTCACATGCTTAACAATTGGACGCTATATGCTGGCCTTAAAATTCCATACTGTTTCCATGACATCGCGAGAAACAACTGAAAATTGACGAAAGTTTAAAAGATGACAAAGTATGGAGGAATTCGATCATGGATAACGGATATCTCAGAAATGGTTTATGCCACAAAAAGTTATTTCAAATAAATGGTTTGTTTTAGAGATCTGCTTTTATGTGTAGTATGTTTTCGTCTTTTGCTTAAGATTTACTAGTTATGCAAGCTTACTTCAATTTCTGTCGGAACGAAGAGGAATTCACATTATTCACACAGAGAATTCAATATATGAATTTTATTTATCATGTAATACCTTTACTATACGCCATTTTAATCAAAATTTGTAATAGCGATTTTTCACAAAATCAACATTTTTGAAAATTCTTCCTGTGAAGTGTAGTTAACGTGGGAAAATATTATTAAAATCTTTGTGTTGGATCTATGCAGGATATTGAACTTCAATACCAAGTTTTCGTTCTTGATTTTTGCTCTTAACAGATACACAGGCACATACAAACACACACACACACACATACACACACGGACGTTTTTGTGAAAATGCCTCTTTTTACTTTCTCTACTACGTATAGTAAGTAGGGGAAGTATTGTATTCCACCCAAAAATTTGATACCGAGATTTCACCGGAAAAACATGTTTTGAGACTCCCTGAATCCAAAAAAAGCATTTTTGGAAACATGTCCGTGTGTGGTCTGTGTGTGTCTATGTGTGCGTGTGTCTGTGACACTGTGAACAACATAACTCAGAAACGAACAGTCGGATAAACACCAAACATGGTATTTAGGTTTAGTATCTTTCAGAGATGCGACACGAAAGTTCTCAAGAAAATCCCCCCAACCCAGAGTACCCTTTACAGAACATTTTTCGAAAATTTTAATTTTCTCAAAAATAGCTCTAACGATTTTGATTAAAATATCATATGTTTAAGGTATTTTCATGACAAATGAAATGTATATCTCGAATTTTCTAGGAATGTCTCCAAAAGTATTCTTCATTGTGAACGGCTTTTGCATAAATGGTAAACCATAAGAGATAGACAAAATTTTACTGCACAAAAATGTAGATCGCGTTAAAATACACAATTTATGTTATATACAGTTTTTTGTTGAGTGAACCATTTTCGAGATATTGCTTGTTATTCCCTTAAATTTTCCAATATGATGCAAAGAGAATGGAATGCGCCACATAGAAACCAGCGCTTAAAATATTTGACTATCGCTTAAAACCTACCATATTCCCCTTGCATCTACAAGAAAATAAGCAACAAGATTAACATCTCGATATCTCGATTAACGTGAAGCATATGGAGAATAAGCGTTTGTAAAAATAGTTTGTACAAGAGTAGGGAAAGTCATGTGAGTGTAACACATCAGATGTTTTGTATACAGGCGGCCTCAAAGCATTATTTCTGGTGAAATCTCGATATCAAATGTTTTGATGAAATACACTACCCTACCTGCTATGTATGTGGTAGAGAAAGTAAAAGCTATCAGTTGGAAAGGTAGAGTCGTCGACTGAAAAATCTAATGCCATAGCCGGGAGTTGAACCACGGATCTCCTAGTCTCCGTCCGGTTGATCTAACCACTGAGCTACCATGGCAAAATGTCGGTAGGACATTAAATTCCCAAACTGATTCTCATGTTTCCCGGTAAACCACAAGGAGATATCAAATTGTATTGAGATAACATACCTCAGTGGCGACTTACAATGCTGTAAGTACTTTAAGTCCCGGGCTTTATAGTTTTAACCACTATTAGGTCAATTAATGGAATTTATTGTTCTTCCACACAAGGCGTGTCGGACAGGGATGGAAAGGTAGAATCAAACGGCTACCGGCAGGTTGCCATGGTAGCTCACTGGTTAGAGCAGCCGGACGGAGAACGGGAGATCCGTGGTTCAAATCCCGGCTATGGCATTGAACTTTTCAGTCATCTGATTCTACCTTTCCAACCCTGTTCGACACACGGCTTGTGTGGAAGAAAATTAATTCTGTCTATTAGTTATTAGATTTTGAGCATCACGGTTATAAAATACCGACCAAGTTCGATTCGTATTGGTTATAAGGTCGTGAATACTGAACTTAAATTTTCTGATGTGTTAGTTTCGTTTTGTAACTGACCACTTGTTCTGCAGTTCCTTGTGTATTTATGTATAGCAAGGGGCTTCATCAAGCTTCTTCTGAAGGAAAGAAGAAAAGAACAGGATTCTGTTTTGATGGGATAGTATAATTAAGGTGAAGAGACGACAGAAACGCCGGAGCATGGAAATTAAGGAGACGGAGAAACGAGATACTAAGTAACGTGGCGTAGAAGTGAGCAGAATTTCAAATGAAATAGATTACACTTCTTCTGCATTAAGAAGCAGCCATAGCAGTGTGTAAAAGGGTAAAAGTTATATGATCAGAGGACCGTGAACTTGCTGCGTATAAAAACTAGAGATAGAGTCATTTTCCTGACACAGCCCTATGAGTAAACAGTCCCCTTTTTAATTATTCTAACTTCTCTTTGTGCATATCTGCATGCTGAAATAAAAACGTTCATTAAGATGTTACATCATATACCAGTTTATTAAAAAAAAGCTTTTCTTACTGCTTGCCTATAGTAAGCAGTGGGAGATTTTCATTCCATCCATATTCGATACAGAGATTTCACCGAAAATACACGTTTTGAGGATACCTAAATTCAAAAAGGGATTATTTTCGAAAACTTCAAGTTGTTGCGTTTGTTATAAACACGTAGCTACAGAATGAGAACCCATTACGCACCAAACTTTGTATGTATGTATGTATGTATGTATGTTGAGGCAGTATTTTTATCGCTTAAAATGATATCAGTCTAATTATATAATATTTAAAAGACTAACACCCCGCCTAAAAGAAATATGTGTATATTATATAAAGTGTATACTACGGTCATTGTATTATGTTTATTTTATTATGTATATGTATAAAATGTTATGTGAATGTATTACGTAGTTTAACAATGTAGGAGCTGTAAGAATAGAAGAAAGTTGCCTGAAAGTTAAAAAACTGATGTGTTACACTCACATGCCTTTCTCTCCTCTTGTAAAAAACTATTTTTATAAACGCTTATTCTCCATATGCTTCATATTAATCCAGGTATCGAGATGTTAACCTTATTGCTAATTTTCTTGTAGATGCAAAGGAAATTGGTAGGCTTTAAGGGATAGTCAAAGAGATGGTTGCTATGTGCAGTATTCCATTCTCTTTGCATTACCAGGACAAAAAATGAATAACGAATTCCCATTTGGGAAAAAGTATAAGTATTGGAAGATTTAAGGAAATAACAAGAAATATCTCGAAAATGGTTCACTCAACGAAATAAATGTACATGACACAAATTGTGTACTTTAACGCGATCTAAATTTCTTGTGTAGTAAAAGTTGGTCTATCTCTTATGGTTTACCAGCTATGCAAAAGTCATTCACAACGAAGAATACTTTTGGGGACATTCCAGAAAATTCAAGATATACATTTTATTGGTCTTAAAAGTATCTTAAATGTATAATATTTTATTCAAAATCGTTAGGGCCATTTTTGAGAAAATTAAAATTTTAGAAACATATTCCATTTAAAGGGTAATCTGGGTTGGAAGGATTTTCTTGAAAACCTTTGTGTCGCATCTCTGGAAGATACTGAACCTAAGTATCAAGTTTGGTGTTTATCCGACTCTTTGTTTCTGAATTATGCTGTTCACACACACACGCGCGCAGGTTTCCAAAAATTCTTTTTGGGGAGGATTCAGGGAGCCTAAAAACAAATACTTTTTGGTGAAACGTCGGTATCGAATTTTTGGGTAGAATACAATACTTCCCCTACTTACTATACGTAATAGAGAAAGTAAAAAAGGCTACTAATAGTTCTTGTAACAATACTAGTGTAACATTTTCAACAGTTTATAAATGGTCACGTGGTTGTGGAGAGAAAAGCCAAGGTAAGATAAATGTATTCTATTGGAGTAGGATTAGCCAATCGGAATACTAGAAATAGAGAACATACAAATTTAAACGGTTGACGATGGTAGATAGCGTACTCAGGCAGTTCCGTTTGGTACGGGATAGTGATTGTATGCGAGACATGATAATTCATTGCGGTGAGGATAATATATATATATGTTTACCTGTTAAAAGTGTAATTAACATTAATCTCACAGCTCTATAGTATTATACATCGGTGAAGTGTTATTTAACCGTGTGAAGGATTAATAAAAAAAAGTAAAATACAATTATAACTTGTGTAAACCTTATTCTTTAGCGGTACCAGCCATAATAAGAGAAACTTCTTCCACAAAATACTACTGATGCACCTGAGGCAATAATAATATTTAAATAAATATTAAAGTAATTATTACACATAAAATAAACACACGACACTGCCGGTGGTTCCTAAACGTGGGGTGAATACCACCGGAATGTTTGTATCCAAAGCGTGGGGCGAACACTCCTAGAAACACTCCTGCCCGCAAATTGGCATCCATTACATACGTGGGGCAAACAGCTATAGGTTTGGCTCCCATACGTGGTCCAAATCTGCTTCTATGTATATATGCATGTATGTATATACGTATACGTACGTACGTAGATAGGTAGCTATGTACGTACGCACGCGCGCGCGCGTGTGTGTGTGTGCATTCGCTGCGAATATGCATTAACCGGTGGCAGAGTTAACAATATTACTAAAAATAAGTGCATAAAAATAATAATACAATGAACAATAAACAACAATGTAAATAACTCTCTACCAACAATCATATTGTTGTAGCTACCAGTGTAACATACATAACAGCTAAAAGTTTTAAACTCTTTAATTGCCTTGCTATTTACATTCATTGCCCGACCAGTCAATATAGCCAATACGTTCACCATTAGCATTCATAACAAGTTTATAAAATTTCAAATATGCATCTAAATAAAGTGTATAGTTAATTATCCAACATTTATTCTATTCAGATTTTTCCTAAATTTCCTCACCGACAGAGGACAGCCCTGAAAGGCTGCTACAGGGAGTTAGTTCCATTCTTCAATGGTTCTACAAACAAAGCAGATTTTCCTACGTCGGTTCTGTGCATACTTTCCTTAATTTTAAACAAATGATCCTATCTTCCATAATTTGTCGGGTTCTCCAATCCCTCACTAACGCCCATCCATGCATTTAAATCATCATAATCTTTAAAAAGTGCGCATAACCACTTACGCCGAACTTTTAACGGCTCACATTTAATCCCTTCTCTTTTTGTAGGCCCAAAATATTGCCTATTTATATGAACCTCTATAGTCCATGCCTGTATCTTTTCTAGAACGGTTTGATTAATTCTATACAGATCCCAACATTCTGCTCCATATTCCATAACCGAAAACACTAAACACTTAAAGGCTGGACTTTCGACTTCGCTTTTTCGGTAACCTCATTAATTTTCACGCTTTCCTAGATGAGAATTTACCCGAATGTCCCATAAAGCGTTGCTCGCTAAGCATACACTTAATCCACTATGTGATCAAAATATCCAGACACCCCCAAAACATACGTTTTTCATATTAGGTGCATTGTGCTGCCACCTACTGCCTGGTACTCATTATCCGGGACCTCTGTAGTCATTAGACATCGTGAAACAGCAGAATGGGACGCTCCGTGAAACTCACGGACTTCGAACGTGGTCAGGTGATTGGGTGTCACTTGTGTCAGAAGTCTGTACGCGAGATATCCACATTCCTAAACATCCCTGGTCCACCGTTTCTGATGTGATAGTGAAGTGAAAACATAAGCGACATGTACAGCACAAAGCGTACAGGTCGACCTCGTCTGTTGACTGACAGAGACCGCCGACATTTTAAGAGGGTCGTAAAGAGTAATAGGCAGACATCTATCCAGACCATCATAAAGGAATTCCAAACTGGATCAGGAACCACTCCAAGTACTATCGCAGTTAGGCGTGAGGTGAGAAACCTTGGATTCCATGGTCGAGCGTCTGCTCATAAACCACACATCACGCAGGAAATGGCCAAACGACGCCTCGCTTGGTGTAAGGAGTGTCAACATTACACGATTGAACAGTGACAAAACGTTGTGTTGAGTGACAAATCACGATAAAGAATGTGGCGATCCGATGGCAGGGTGTGGTTATGGCGAATGCTCGGTGAACGTCATCTGCCAGCGTGTGTGGTGCCAAAAGTGAAATTCGGAAGTGGTAGTGTTATAGTGTGGTCGTATTTTTCCTGGAGGGGGCTTGCACCCCTTGTTGTTTTGCGTGGCACGATCACAGCGCAGACCTACATTGATATTTTAAGCACCTTTTTGCTTCCCACAGTTTAAGAGCAATTCGGGGATGGCGATTGCATCTTTCAACACGATCCAGCAGCTGTTCATACTGCACGGGCTGTGGCGGAGTGGTTACACGACAATAACATCCCTGTAATGGACTGGTCTGCACAGAGTCCTAACTTGAATCCTATAGAACACCTTTGGGATGTTTTGGAACACCGACTTCGTGCCAGGCCTAACCGACCTACATCGATACCTCTCCTCAGTTCCGCACTCCGAGAAGAATTTCCCAAGAAAGCACTCATCATATGCCTGCGAGAGTTAACGCTGTCATCAAGGCTAAGAGTGGGCCAACACCATATTGACTTGCAGCATAACCGATGGATGGCGCCACGAAGTTCTACGTCATTTTCAGTCAGGTGTCCGGATACTATTGATCACGTAGTGAATTTGTAGCTGTTCACCTGCGGGATGTTTTCCCCACCTATGGAATAGTTATGTAGGATTTATTCCTTAGATCTGCTAAATTCAATGGACATGCTGTTAGCATTAATTGTTATTTTATTTCCAACAGCCCAATTACTTAAAAAAAACCTGAAGCGCGGATTCATTTACAATATTCTGAATTTTATTTTAAATAATGCAATCATCCGCAAATAGTCTTACGTGGCATTTAATATTTATACTTATATCATTAACAAAAATAGGAAAACGTACCGGACCTAGGGATACAACGGAGCTCACACGGTGCCCCTTTTGAGGTGCTTTGTCTAATTTTACCTTCGTGTTCTCCCCTCCAAAAACGTTTTAGTCCAGTGTCTGACAAGGATACGACATCAAGCCCTTCAAAAAGCTTCCCCACTCAAAACTGCTATTTACATGGAAACATTTTCGTTAGTTCTTATTTTTTCAAGAGTTGTTGTAACAATTGTGGTTAATATACTATATGTTTAACAAATGTTAATAAAATGTATAAATTTAATTTTCTGCGATTAGCCTGTAATGTCATTCATTCCAAATGACTTTGTATAAATGGTAAACCGTAAGTATCCTACTACAAAAAGATATAGATCTCCTTAAGGGAAACAACTTAAGGAATAAAAGTATTTATGGGATTATTAATTTCCATGGTATTCTTTTTATTGGATTGAATTTTCGAAAAGTTTTAAAACATTTTCAACTAAAACGTTTTAAATTTTCTATGGGAATAGCCTGTGAAATTTCTTCATTCTAGGGTCGACTAGTTGAGCTTTTTGCTCTAGAAGTTGATACGCTAACAAGGTGTGTCAAACGAACAATATGCGATGGTTTGTGATCTAAGGGCATACCTCTCCGTATGTGTTAGCTTATAAGTTTGGATTTTAACCGTTAATCCTTGAGTATACCTAACTATAATTGATGAATATGCACCCGTATTGACACTTCTGCCGTTCTGTTCAAATTTCTTCACTTCCTAAGACTTGGCATGTAACATTCCGCACATTACATAATTACCCCTGATGGTTCGGCAACTTCTCTGCCTCAACAGACTTGCGGGCGTACAGAGATATCAGGATATGTCAACTAATTAAGATCATTCCTGTTGTGTTTGTGGAGTATCTTTGATGTTTCAGAAATGAAGGAATTTCTTCTCATGGTTTGAGATGGGATCTTGGTCATTGCTTCTGAAATATATGTCAGAAATAGAGTATCTGCAAAGAAGTTAAATCATAGACTTAAGCCAAAATGTACATTTATATATCACCTCTTAAGTGAGGTCGTATTCTGTAGCATTCCGCAAATTCTGTATTTACTCCGCTACGGTACGGCAACTTCTCTGCCTCAGGTGTCTTGCGGGCGTACAGTGGTATTAGGGAATGTCAGCTAATAACATAATTCCTGTTTTGTTGCTGTATTATCTTTGATGTTTTGATAGGATCGAATTCCTTCTGTTGGGCTGTGATGGAATCTTGTTCAGTGCTTTAGAATTACATATCAGAAATGGAGTATCCGCAAAGCAGTTAAATGGTATATTTAAACCCCAATATATATTTATTAGTAAACCGTAAAAGGTAGAAAAACATTTTACTACACATAAAGTATAAATTACATTAAAACACGTACCCTTTTACCTTCTCTATTACGAATAATAAGTAGGGGAAGTATTGTATTCCATCCAAAAAATTGATACCGAGATTTCACCGGAAATACATGTTTTGAGACACCTGAATCTGACAAAATCATTTTGGAAACATGTCCGCGTGTGCGTATGTGTTAGTGTGTGTGTATGTGAACAGCATAACTCAGAAACGAACAGTCGCATAAACACCAAGCTTGGTATTTAGGTTCAGTATCTTCCAGAGATGCAACACGAAGATTTTCAGGAAAATCTCCCCAACCCAGATTACTCTTTACATGGAACATTTTTCGAAAAATTTAATTTTCTCAAAAATTGCTCTAACGATTTTGATTAAAATATCATATGTTTAAGATATTTTCATGACAAATGAAATGTATATCTCAAATTTTCTGGGAATGTTCTAAAAGTATTCTTCATTGTGAACGACTTTTGCATAACTGGTAAACCATAAGAGATAGACAAACTTTTACAACACAAAAAATGTAGATCGCGTTAAAATACACAATTTATATCATATATATTGTTGAGTGAACCATTTTCGAGATATTGCTTTTTATTCCCTTAAATTTTCCAATGCTTATACTTTTTCTGAAGTGGAAATTCGTTATTCATTTTTCTTGTCCTGGTAATGCAAAGAGAATGGAATACTCCACATAGCAACCAGTTCTTAAAATATTCGACTATAGCTTAAAGCCTACTAATTCCCCTTGTATCCACAAGATAATTAGTAATAAGATTAACATCTCGATATCTGGATTAACATGAAGCATATGGAGAATAGACGTTTGTAAGAATAGTTTGTACATTAGTAGAGAAAGTCATGTGAGTGTAACGTATCAGATTTTTTTATTTTGTGACTTTCGTCATTTAGAGATACTTTTTGTTATTTGTTTTGAATTTTCAAATACATTAATGTCTTTCTCAACTGCAAATTGCTATTCTTTCTTTTCCGTGTTCATGCAAAGAGAACGGAATTTCAAAGACATCATACAGTGACGCCGTGTTAAAAGATTTCAATATCGCTTTGGCTTACTGTATTTATCTTAAACCTACAATGGAATGTCTGAATGCGGGTTTAACGATATTAACAAGAACTATTTAAAACAATTAGCTAATATAAAAATATGTTGTAGAAGAATGAGTAGAGAAATACATGTGAATGCAACATAATTTTTTTTTCTTATTTCCGATATTTTGTTACGCTCCCTGCTCTGAAAATGTATTTGTAATTCTGTGTTTTCACTTCCAAAAGGGTAAAGTAATGGGGCGTACCACAGAGAGCCTCCCGAAAACTGAATGTGCGACAGAAATTAGACCGCAAATGGCCCTTGTTACTTCCAACATTACCCCTAGGAAAGAGGGATAAGGGAGAGACCAAATCTGCGATAGAACGCGCGCAAGCATGGACGGGGTCCCTAACGTTTCCAGCTCAATGCCGCTCAAGCCCACCCACTGGCCCCTGAACCCCGGGGTCCCCTGATGGGGAACCGCTTCCAAGAACACTCGAAGGCGGCACCTGGCTGAGCCATCCGACACCAGGAACAAACTTCCACCGCCCAACCGCAATACGCAGAACACCGTCGCTTGGTCCTTCAACCGTGAAACAAATGGAGATAGAGATGATATGTACAAGGTAATAAAGGACAGGAAAGTCGTGGTGGAAGAGTATTCACCCCACAGCATTCGTCTATTGTCCCTGGGAAACCACGAAATACCCCTGGTTAGACTGGGCGGTAGTCGGCAATCGAACCCGGGACTTCCCGAATCCAAGCCTTGTGCGTTACCGCGGAGCCATCTCTCTCGGTTTTCCATTCCAAACAATCTACTCCTCAAAAGTATTTATATTCCACCCAAACGTTTAATACCAAAGTTTCGCCGGAAAATGTTATGAGGACCCTAAACACCAAAAAAAGTTTCAGAAAAAGGTCCGTGTATGTGTCTGTGTATCTTTGAACAGTATAACTTAAACACTAAAAGTTTGATAAATATGAAACTTGTGTTTAGGTTCAGTACCACCTAAACATGCATCACTAAGATTTTCAAGAAAGTTTCCCACCACAAACTGTAGCTTGTATGGAACATTTTTCGATTTCTTTTTATTTTACAAACATTTTTCTAATGATTTTGATTAAAATACTACATATTAATGATATTTACATGGCAAACAAAATATATATCTTGAATTTCCTGAAAATAAACTTTAAAGTTCTCTTCATTTGCAAGGAATTATTTACGATCTTGCGTAACTAATGAACTGTAAGCGATAGACGAAAATGTATTACACAAGAAATATAGATATATTTAAAAGACACCGTTTACTTCAAATAACTTTGTTTGTGGCTTCAACCATTTCCAAGGTATCCGTAAAGCTATTTTCGTCTCACACGAACACGTATTAAATTTCTCGAGGACACATCTCTCGTCCAGTTATGAGCACTGTCTACAAGCAACGCGTCCAGTTATGAGCACCGTCTACAAGCAACTGACTTGATTTCTACCGTCTAAACTTGTAAATTTCTGTATTTCAAGTCTCTAATTGGCTATTCCTAATCCAATAGAATACTTTTATTTAACTTAAGATTTTTTTGGATGTTGATTGGCTATTTCACAAACTATCACAAAATTACATTATTGTTGCTCCAATAGTAACTAGTAGTATTGTTAAACTTTAAAATTCATTATTGCCTCAAGGTTATCTCATTGTTACCTCATCGTTAGCAACTTTTAATCTATTATTCTGACAGCTCCTACGTTATTAAATTACGTAATACATTCACATAGAATTACTGAACATGTATACAATAATACAAACATTCACAATGACTGTAATATACATATACTGCCTCAAACAACATGCAGGGAGAAGAAGCATTAAACTAAAAGTAAACAATACAGGCCCAGTTGTTCTTCATTATGCATTTTTTGTACCTTAGCTTTTCGTACATTTTATTTATTTCTTAAATAAATTTGGAACTTGAGGATTATAGTGGCGACGAGAGTTTACTTCAGGTTGTATATATCACGAATTAATAACATAAAATTAATAAAACAGCCTGAACAGTATTAAAGTTTTTAAAACGTTTAAAACAAATACACAAAATAAAATATAATTACATTAATATTCAATGCAGTCAAGTAGGATTTGTGTAAACTAAACCGCTCGTTATGTAACCCTCAGTAAAATTCGTTCAATTGGTAAAACTAAAAGTGGATATTCTTTTGAGCAGTTAAATTTTTTCAAAGTCCCTCCGGGTGAGCGCGGTGTTCACAACCGTCAGCTTCTGTGCGCCGCTTTAAAATACAAGCGCAGTGATCTGGGCTAGCTTCACACCGTAGGACACCGTGGAGCAGTTAAGCTATTAAGTTTTTATGCAAGCAGCTCGAGTTTGATTCTCCACAGTGGATTATTATCCTTAATTTTTTAGAAATCATTTACTGTAATACAATAACACAGTATTGTCTGTGTTACTGCATTTTACGTACAAATGTAATTACACAATGAGGTTGAAATTTATGGTTATAGAATTAAATTGACTGAGTATGAAGCCTCCTACCGACCGATAAATTAATGTACATGATTGCCATCTACCGGTATGCTGGACTACTAAATAAACACTACGTAGATAAGAAATGAAGGAAACCTAGTAGTGCACGAAATTTGAACCTGCATCCTCGAGAAGAGTTAGCAAACTCTGTACCGAGCGGGAGGGCTGGGGCCGTAACCTCCGTGGTCCGTATTTGGGAGGTCGTAAGGTCGATTCCCTTGGCTGACCATCCTGACTTGTTTTTATCAGGGTTTCCCCGAGTCGCTCGGCGAAATCTGGGAAGGACAATTAAAGTCCCCCGAATTTGCTGTACCTCCACTTCACCTCCATTCTCATTTCACTTCACCTTTCATCCAATTGGTGTCTTTCAGGGTTTTACGTGTCGGCAGAAGCTCTCGGCGTGTGTATGGCAGTGGAAAAGGGTGCTCTGTGGAAACTTTCGTCCCCAGAATGGGGCGGTCTCCAGATTCCAGGCCTCCTGGGTAGTCTAAATTTGTAAATGGTAGGGACCCTGCCCCCTGCCTGTCTTACCCCCTGGTCTAGCCGCTTTCTGTCTCCTATTGCCTCAATCCTCCCTCCCAGGTTGCCCCCCCCCCGGGGCATAGGTACAAACGATTCATTTAGGTCGACGTGCTGTTCCCACTCAAGTTGAATCCTAATCCTAGCTAACTCTTTACCACTGTACTAACTGTTCTGCCGTAAATGTGGCATTATAACCAGATTTAGACATACTCCACTTAAGAATCGTAAATCAGTAAAGTGTTTTTCGTTTAATAATATTCAGAAATACACTGAAACATTTTTTTCTTTTTGAAAGCTTGTATATGACTTATTTTCTCGGAAGACTTTTGTTCCCGACTATAACTATTACAGAATATATGCAGTTTTGTAAACAAATCCCGCTGTCCCGAGTGCTCACGGAAATACCCGATTGGAGCTCCGTCTCTCAGACACTGGCCAGTTTTAAATTTGTACAGTGGAAAAATATGTTTCTGACTATAACTAACAATACCTATCTTTATTATGTCCTGAGGCGAGGCAGATTTCATAGGTTTATTTACGATTATGAAGCTCTGTTCCTCTGCATTGAATGCAATTTCACGAGTCATTAAAAATAAAGGTGTAATTTCACTATAATTTCGTTTAGACGTCATACTAATAAGGAAGTATCAGACCCCGCCATGCTGAAACCCACAACGAATTTTCTCCGACAGAAGTGATGTAGTATAGGGAGACTATATCCAAAACATCAGCTGCTAGTTTTAAATGCAAGGTACCAAAATCGAAGCTATATTCCCTCAACACGACTCAATAAGCGATACAGATGGACATCGTTGTTTCAATGTTTGAATAACTGGAAGGGACAGGCTGTCCCCACCAACCTTGCGACTTAGAATCCATTATTGTTGAGCACCGATCCCCAAACTCAGCGCAATAATTCAGTAAACAGTGAGGGCTGTCCAATCCAGCTAGCTAATATAAGTATAACTTTCCATGTAATTTATATGTAAGGTTTGGTCTTCAATTTCGAGAGATTGCGTTTAAAACTGGAGGGTGAAGTTTCGAGTGGGCCTGCTTATACTGCATCACCGAGCAATATGGCTCCGCGGTAACGTGCGAGATTTGCGAGGTCGCGTGTTCGATTCTCGGCTGCTGTCCATCCGAGTCGGTAGGCGAATGCTGGTGTATTTTATCTTCTACGTACTACAACTTTCCTGCCTCCCATGTCCTTCAGCGAACCGTCAGGGTCTAGTGGTTTGTGGATGGACTTGGGCGGCATCGATTGCATTCGAACAGGAAATATTAAAGACCACGGCCATACTTACAGATGTCGCCAACCAGATCCGGTTGCCTTTGGGATCTCTTCTCTCAACCGTCCATCCTAGGATTCTCGGTAGAAGCACAAAGGGCCGGAAGGCCCACGTGCGGTGCTCTGCCCCACTTTCAGGGCATCTCCGTTAGTATTTTCCTTTGCCTTATATTCCATCACCTATATTACAGGAGTTATAGGGTGATTTTCTGTTTGGAATGTCTGATACGTCCCTTGTAAATGGATTTGTTTCCATGGAAAATAATTTCACTTTGGGAATATATGTTTCATACGCGAGGTTCTCCGAGATATGGGACAGCCTATATACTCTAATTTTAAAAAATCTGATGTTGTACTCATATGACTTTCCCTACTTTTATACAAACTATTTTTACAAAGGCTATTTTTCTAATTTTCTTGTGGGTACAAGGGGAATATTTTAGGCTTTAGGCGATAATCAATCTTTTAAGAGCTGGTTGCTATGTGGAGTATTCCATTCTCTTTGTATCTCCAGGACCTAAAACAACGAATAACGAATTCCCGTTTGAGAAAGATTATAAATATTGAAATATTTCGGAAATGGTTTGCTCGGCAAAACAAATGTATATGACATAAATTGTGTGTTTTAACGAGAACTACATTTTATGTATAGTAAATTTTTGTGTTTCTCTTACGGTTTACCAGTTATGCAAAAGTCATTCAAAATGAAGAGGACTCTTGGGGACATTCCCAGAAAGTTCAAGATATACATTTCGTTTGCCATGAAAATATCTTAAATATATGATATCATAATCTAAATACTTACAACCAGTTTTGAGAAAATCAAAATTATCGAAACGTTTTATATGTAAAGGGTAGTCTGGATTGGAGGATTATCTTGAAAGTTTTCGTGTCGCATCCTTGGAGGATACTAAACTCAAATATCAAGCTTGTTATATATTTGACTTTTCGTTTTTGAGTTATGCTGTTCACAGACAGAAACACACACACCCACACGGACCTTTTTCTAAAAATGCCTTTTTTTGTTCATGTGTCTCAAAACATGCACATTCGGTAAAATCTCGGTATCGAATGTTTGGGTGGAATGTAATACTTCGCCTACTTATACTTAGTAGAGAAAGTAAAACGCTCCACGCTGTTGTAAAAATATTATTGATACGGGTTTCTATACAATATATCGCATAGATAATAAACACAATACAAACTGACATTGTGCGTCTTTAACTTTCTCCATTGAACAAATTATCCAGCTGATATCCTGTGTACTTTCAGTGTTGAGAGAAGGCGAGACAAAAGGAATAACCCACCAAAAAGGGGAATACCAAACCAAACCGCAACTTCACGTGCTTTTCGCGTTAAATTCATACCGCAAGTATATTCAAAGTGCACCTGAAAGAAGAGAAAACCTTGGACAACAAAGGAAACACCATTCTCTAAATACCACAAGGCGAATTGCAGGTAAACCATTTGCAATGGAGGAATAACTCATTACATTGGGAACAGATAGGAAGAGGAAACGAAGTGTGCCATTGAAGTTCCATCACGATAGCATAACAGGAGAATTTAGACGTTTAAGAAGACTTCAATTCTATTTCATACTCAAGGCAAAATTTACATTAATAAATAATAAAATCAATTGACATTGCATTACGTATTTTATGTTTAGTTTTAACTGCAAGAAAGAATTTCGAAAAACGTCGGATAAATGTGTTCAATTATGTGAAGTATAATCGTTCAGTAATTAACACTAATAAAAGCATAATTTGAGGTCCCCTGAATCCAAAACAAAGCGTTATGACTTGTAAACTTTATGGTTTTGCACCCACTCTACTCTTATAAAATCTATTGCGTTGTCTCATAAGTTTGTTCGTTTTGCTCGCAAGTTCCATCTATAGCGCCTGAAAACCCTGATCCCACTGTACACTCAAGTTATCCTAGTTGCCTAACCACCCCTACAACTTAGAGAACAACAACCAGACTCACTATTGGATATGTCAGTGTATTTGTGACTGACGTTGGATAGAACAGCGTGAACTTGTGTTTACAAACTATGGAAAGCAAAAAGGAACATTTCCGACATCCTATGCTGTTTTACTACTGTAAGGGTAAAACCGCCTCACAATGCCGGCTGTGCTGTCTACGGGAAGATGCAGTAACGAATCGAAGATGTCAAAAGTGGTTTAGTCGATTCCGAGCTGGGAATTTCTCCCCTAAAAGACCGGTCTGGAGGGCCAATGGTTACGGAAGTGGAAAGAATTCATGAAACGATAGTCAACAATCCACGAATTACAACTCGGATGTTGGCATTGGAGCTCAATTTAGCTCGTGCTACTCTAGCCAAGAACTTGGCAATATATTGTTGACAATAATGGTATATACTGCAGGAAATAAATAGTTTGTTTACAAAACCTAACTACCGTAGTTATTTATCTTTTGAACGATCCTCTGTTTAAGGTTTGAAAACGGAAAGTTCGGCAACTAAACTATCGTAGCTGTGCTGCGGGTGAGGTGTGTCCCCGGCGTTCTCAGTGATTGAAACGTAACGAAAAGCGAACGAAATCATGAGACAACCCTATATTTTAGAAACACTTATTCTCTACCTACTTCATGTTAATCAAGATAAACATTTGCAGAAGCTACCTTATTGCTAATTTTCTTGCAGGTGCAAGGGGAATATGGTAATACCCAGATGTTTTAAGAGCTGTTTGCTATGTAGAGCACTGCGCATGCTCTCTTTACCTCACTCTTCATGCTTGGTGATCGTCTGTGACTATCCAGAGTAAACATGTCTGTAGCTGATTATTTTCGTGCAATAATGTCATATGTACAGTGTTTTTTTTTCTTTCTCTCTTCAAAATGTGGCCAACGTACGGCTACATGCGCACCAGCCACTGCAGCCCGGGATCCAGCCGAAATAGTTATAATATCTTCTCATATTTAAAGTTAAAGTTACAACAAAAAGTATAATAATAATAAGAAGAAGAAGAGGAAGCACACATCTTATCATAAAGGATCTTAGGAATATTGACCTTCTCTATCCACATAAATCTGCCATCTTTGTAGAAACCCTTTTATTCACAATAGAGAGTTTAATATCCCAAATTGTTTGAATATCTCGCCTGATACTATCTTTTAGTTCTTCCTTTTGTTTTATTTTGTTGTACGCATATATTTTTCATGTTCTCCCATAGATAAAAGTCATATAAAGCTAAATCCGGCTACTGTAAGTGTCACAATCCTTTACTGATTAGCCTGTATTCAAAAATGTTCCGAATTAAATATAATACATCATGTATGCGCGCTAGCAAAGTCTTGTTGGAGAAATCTAGATTGAGATTCAACATGGTTTGGCTTCAAAACGTGGAGTGAGTTGGTTATTGCTGCACCTCTCGTATTTATTGCTTGTTCAACATATATAGGTCCTATCATTCTGTATGCATTTACTGCACACCAATTTTCGCGTCATGCAAGGGAATCTCCTGTGTAAAATCGGGTTTCTCTGTACTCCAATATCTATTATTTTGCGGGGAAATACAGGCATATTATTGGAACTGTGATTCATCAGAGAAGAATATTAAGCATGGATCAATTACTTATATCAGTTCGTGAAATCCAATTACAGAAGTTTACCCGATTTCGATAAGATATGAACAATAAGGCGTATGCAATAAACCCCACACATTGTAGGAACTGAAAGAAAATACCAGGCCAAGATCTTCACTCATTTTTGGATTTTTAACACGGATATGTTAAGTTCGTTCGTTTGCTCGCAAGTTCCATCTATAGCGCCTGAAATCCTTGAACCCTCTCTACACTCAAGTTATCATAGTTGCCTAACCACCCCTACGACTTAGAGATGTGTGTTTGTAACTGACGTTGGATGGAACAGCGTGAACTTGTGTTTACAAACTATGGAAAGTAAAAAGGAGCATTTTCAACAATGCCGGCAGAGAATTTGTGCTGTCTAAAAGGAAGACGCAGTAACGAATCGAGCATGGCAAAAGTGGTTTAGGAATTTCTCCCTAAAAGACCTACCTCGATCTGCACGGTCAATGGTTACAGACATGGAAAGAATTCATGAAATGATAGTCAACTAATGACAACTCGGGTGTTGGCATTGGAGCTCAATTTAGCTCGTGCTACTATAGCCAGGAAATTGAAAAAAACTGGATTACGTAAATATACGCGATGTATGAGTTTCTTACTAACTGAGTGAAACGAATTTTATTCAGCGCGTTTCCATCTGCGACTCATTGAGACTTAAACAGAAAGATTCTTTTCTGGAAGGGCTGGTAACCGGAGATGTGAAGTGGATTGTGTACAACAGCGCCGATAGAACAACTCGTGGTGCAGAAAGGGCAGTCAGCACTATCGGTACTTAAACCAGGGTTGCATCCGAAAAAGTTTATGCTATGCATTTGGTATGATTGCAAAGGAATCCTATATTACGAACTTCTTCCGAATAATGAGACTATCAGTTCCGAGAAATACTGTTCTCAGTTGGATCGTCTCAAGGCTGCCATTGAAGAGAAAAGAGCGGAATTGGGAAACGCTTGCGTCTTTCACCATGACAACACCAGACCACATGCCTCTATGGTGACTCGTAAAGTAATTTTGAGTGGGATACATTACCCCAACCGCCGTATTTGCCAGACATTGCCCCATCCGACTTTCATCCATTCCGTTCCCTGCAGAATTTCCTGAATGCAAACGCCTCACTTCCTTGGAGGACTGCAGACTGAACCTCGAAAAGTTCATCAACCAAAAAAGCCCCATATTTTGGAGAAATGGAATTAATAAGCTTCCAGAGAAATGACAATATATTTTCAACAATAATTATGTATACTGCAGGAGGTAAATAGTTTGTTTACAAAACTTAACTGCCGTAATTATTTTTCTTTAAACGATCTTGTGTTTAAAGTTTGTAAACAGTAAGTTCGGCAACTGCTCCAACTACTCTGTCATAGCTGTGCTGCGGGTGCGGTGTGTTCCCAGGCGTTCTTAGTGATTCAAACGTAACGAAAAACGAACGAACTTATGAGACAAACCAATATATGAGAATTTCCAACATATCTCATATTAAGGAATGTACTTATTGTAATTCTCTGTAACAATGAAAACATGAGGTGGTTGTGGTGATTTTATAAGTGCTTCTGCAGGAGTCTGAACTGCGTCAGCCGGCGCGCGAGCAGCCGTACGATAGCCTCAATGTAAATGGGGAGCACTGCATGTTATGTTTCTTTTAAGTGTGCGAGTACTTGTGATAGCTTTGAATAAATACAATTTAATTAGGGATGTTCTGGCGAGTAAATTTCAATGGTAGAAATTCTACTCCTTTCATTTTTTATAAACCATTATTAACAACTTCAGCTTCGAATAAATAACGACAAGTTTAAAATATAAAATATTCCTAACAGTCCCCACAAAGACGAACAAGTGAAAACAAAAATTCCAAAGTACTCGTTAATCAAAGCACAAATGATAGTCCTAAGAAACTGCTTCCCTGTTACTATTGCCTAGGAGAATCAATAAAGGAATTTATAGCTAAACTATGCAGCACACTGGAGTAGAAGGTTGTATTTCAGGCGTATAAACACTTCATATGTTAGGAAGCAGTAGGATTCATCGCTGTGTGTCTAAAATCTCCCTCGGGCAAGCCACGGAAAAATGAAATGTGACCTCTTATGAAGGGTCAGCAGCAATGCAACTAGGTATGCATGTGTAGAGAAACCGTCAATTCAAAAGTTCTTGTTATACTACATTACTGCTCAGAATATCATGAAAAAATCTTATGTGATACATTCGCAGGACTTTCTCTATCCTCTGTCTATATTAGTGGGTACATAAACTATTCCTACAGAATCTGTTTTCTCTACTACGTTTTAATCCAAATAAACATTTGCACAAATAGCTACATTACAGATTTCCTTATAGATACAAAGGGAATTGAATGCTAACAGGACTTTAAGATAATGATCAAGTCATCAAAAATTCGAACCATTAAAAACGAACATCTCAGAAATGTCTGGTTCTACAAGAAACATTGTGTACTTTAAAGAGATCTACATTACCGAGTGGAATGGCTCAGGCGATAACGTATCTGGCCCGCATTCGGGAGGTTCCGGGTTAAAATCCCGTGGATCCAATCTGAATGAGGTTTCTTGTGATTTCCCTCAGCCGCTTGTGTAAATACCGGATTGGATATTTAATACCACGACCCAAAGTTCCTCCTTAAGTCTAAAACAATATTAAAAATGAAAAATAGGTGCTAATTGCGAATACTGTGCTATCTATTCACACACAATGAAAGCAGTTACATTGGACGGCGTCCTAATGCCATCTGTACGGCACGAAACAGAAGATTCGGTTGCCATGCATTAAGGTCTCTGTGGGCACGCCGAAGCGGTTGGTTACAGGGATAAGACCTATACTGAATTCACTCTTAGGTTGATCCGCGCCAAAATAAATGCACGTGGCCAGTGCACCGTGGTACAACACTGTAGCAATGCGTGCAGGAAAGTAGTTCCATGTTAATAATCTAAATTTTAGAATGAATTTATCCTTGAAAGGTATAATATTCTATACAAGTTCTCAAAAGTTTAATTAACGTTAATTTATACCGTTAAAAAGAGCTACAAATCCCAACATGCAATTCATATAAGTATTTGACGTCCGGGTATGCGCATAATATGGTTTGTAGCCAGAAAAAAACAGTTTCTATTTAGTATCATGGAGGACGGTGATTTGCTCTTGCGTTTTCGTCGACTTACGTAAAAAATAAGCGGGCAAACCATTGACAAGTGGTGAAAAAACAATAGTGTTGGAACTTTATTGTAAGTTATGTGAGAAATATCTAACACTTCCCGTGAAAGAAGTCGTGAAATTAACTTCTCAGTTCACCTGTGTTTCGAGTACAAGTATAAACAGTGCTCGTAAAGAAGAATCTGAAACCGGAAAATGGTTACAACCGAGACAAACAGAAAGTGTATGAAATGCGCGATGCAAGAATGTGACAGTTTTGTGAAAAATGCAATTCACGTTAACAATACACAATTTCTTTTTAAAAATGTGCCGCCAGTAGTTAATAAAGTGCCACTTCTAGAGAGCAAATAAATGTAAGATATCGCATACCTGTGTACTTTCTTTTTCGCTCGTTTCTTTTAGAATTAACCATTATTACACGTGCAAACGCTTATTTTGTTGCAACTACTAAAGTAACAAATTATGGCCATCATCACCGTTTAAGTTGTCGGACCCTGTTATTTTTACATTGCGTGCCGCCTGTACTGTCACATGGTCTTTCGAAAGTATGACAGTATTTCTGGCGTGAATGGCGGAAGGATACATTATAACTGTGTACTGGTCACCTGGGTTTTGTTTTAGTGCGGATCAAGCTATGAGTGAATACAGTTTAGAAGGCTATCTGTCCGCCACACCTCGATCCGTCGCGATGAAACCCTGTAGTTAAAGCGCTGTAAAATAAATAATAATAATAGTAATAATAATAATAATAATAGATCTGCATATTTTTTGGTATAGTAGCTTTCGTCTATTTCTTAACGTTTACCAGTTATGTAAGACTATATAAAATTCCTTCCAAAGTGCATCAGAGGCTATTCCCAGAGAATTCAAAATATAGACATTTTATTTGCCCTGTACATATCTTTAGTTTGTGATATCCAATCCAATTCGGAGGCCAGTTTTTAGAAAACAATAACATTTGGAAAAGTCTTGCATGTAAAGGGTAGTTGAGCTGAGGGGTTCTCTTGAAAATCTGGGTGTTCGATCCTTGGAAAATGCGGAACTAAAATACCAAGCTGGTACTTATCCGGCATTTCGATTTTCAGTTATGTTGTTTACGGACACAGCTACGCATGGACTTTTTTCTAAAAATGCGTTTTCTATTCAGGGGCCTCAAAACATGTATTTCCGGTGAAATATTCGTACAGAATTTTTGGGTGGTATGCAACACATTCTCTACTACTTACGTGGTAGAGAAAGTGAAAATGCTAAATTAATCATCATCAAATACTACAGTGTTTGGGCCTTTTGGCCGATCAGTCTTCACAAAAAGCTAAAATTGCTCCTTTCACAGATTTCTTGGCTTCTGACCTCTCTTCTTCCTCTGGAATTTTATTTATATATGCTGATTTGAATACGAGAAGTATCTATCCAACATAAAATGCCATACCAGTATGTTGGTTGCATACAGTTCTTCCAGAATGTCATCGCTTCTCTGATGGCGTAGAAGCTAATATTCGGCAGAAGTCTGAAACGTGCTCTTTTGACCCAAGAGGAAGCGGATTAAATTAGGAATAATGGCTGATTATTACTTTGAAAATATATTACATAACTTAATTAACAACCCGAATTTCTTCCATTTAATAAACTTACACTACAATAACATAGATAATTACAATTTACAAAACCCTTATTCGTTCACCATTCTTTACATTTCTTATGACTTCAATGCTTTAAATTAAATTACAATAATTACAGAATTGCTTCTTGCTCTCATATTTACCAATATATTTCAAAACTAACAGCAATAAGTCTATAGTTCAGACGCTCGATCTTTTCCCGGTAAAGAATTGCTAACGAGAATTTTGAATAGGATAAGCCAAAAAAAATTTAGAAATACCGCTCAGAAATGCCTGTCTAAACGTTGTCCTGCTGTTTTCCTCTTAACCTAGCTCGCTATCGAAGAAAGATTTATCAGCCTTGTGGTCATCACATTGAAGAAAGCTGGAACTGATCCGGCGCCTGCGCAGTCGACGACCACAATCACCTGGCGTACTGCGTGACTCAAAATAACTGCGCCCTTTCTTCTTGTTATTGTCATCTCCTTGAGAACCACTACCATAGTCGTTTCACTTCTGTTCCCGTACATATCAGCCTTCCTTTAGTACAGTTCAGTCGCCTAAAGTAGATTTCTCCGGGGAGGGTCAATTTGACATAAGTCTCAGTATCTCCTATTTCATTATCCCTAATTATCGAGCTAGGTGGCACCGCGGTAACGTGTGACATGCAGTCATTCCGGGTACATTCCGGGTACAGCCCATTCTGACCCATGGGTTTTTGTGGTTTCCCCGAGGACTGCAAGCGAAATCTGGGGTGGTTTCTTTTCTACCACGATTTCATTCCTGTCATTTCCCTTTCATTTTATTTCATTCTCAACTTTCAGGTGTAATTCCATGTTTCGTGGCTATGACGGTACCGGACAGATGGCACGAATGCATGCGAACCAATATTCGCAGTGTACACCTGAGGGCTGATGACTAGTCCATCCGTCTCTCTCGGCGGCTTCAAAGGGTTCTGTGCGCTTGAAAATATTAGGGACTTCCCTGCGTCTATGTGCCTGTCAGCCTATGACCTGTAGCACCCCTGTGATTCCTTCACCTCATCCCTTTTCCTTGGGGAGCGGTAGCCACAATAGATCTGTGCTGGTCGGAGCGCGCGAGGTATTCACCTCCGTGAATCACCTAATAAATAATAAATCCTTTTTTTTTGGTTTGTTAATGTTTAAGCCTAGGTTCATAAAGCATGATTGGTAGGGCCAACATCTTATAAGATTTTAAAATCGTTTCTATACGCACTTTATTTCATAATATCCGCTTAATAGTCACATTTAGCTTTATAAATGTACTTAATTTATTTGATATATCACTATTTCTTAAATTAGAGGTATTGCATTCAAGTCTTTGAAACTGGAGACCTCTCAATAATTATATTTTCTATTACTATATATATTCCTTTTGGCATTTTTCTTTCGAAACCTATGACTTTAGCTTTTCCCGTAGATATTTTTAAATTACAGGATTCTCCAATTATACTCAGGTTAAAAATTTCTTGCTGAATTCATGAGAGCATTAATTAATATAGCCCACATGCCCACAGTGCGTATTTTAATTCCCTATTTGTATTAGGTATTCAGCCCTTGCATCAGATCTATTCATTGCGTAAGTCATTTTCTTAAGAACCTCTTGTAGTCTTTATGGCAGAACTGCCACTTATTCTTATACGCTCTGACTTCAAAAAGTGTGAACTGCAGGGTTGTTCAGAAAACTGTTTGACTTAGTGGCAGAACAGTTAACTATTCTTCACTTTTTCTACCACGTGTCTAATAGGTATATGACGAATAGTATTTCAACCAAGGTTTCACTAATAATAATGTTTTGAGGCCCACTGAATTAAATCAACGTTTTTATAAAAGGCATGGCCTAAGTATACACACACACAAATGTATGTCCCAATATCTGAATATGAATCATCACCACAGATTTATTTCGGCGCCACACAGTAAGAGTGAGTTCCAGCACAACAGCGCACCAGCTCATTTTGCACTTATTCCGAAGTCATCTGGACCAACTATTTGGGCAAAGGTGGATAGGTCGTGGTTGCCCGATTGCTTGGCCTGCACCATCTCCCGACATGACTCCGCCTGACTACTACCCATAGGGCAATACAATCCTTGATTTACGAGAGCCCTGTGGGATCCAAGGAAGACGCACTAGCACGAGTTATGGCAGCGGTGGGTTTGGAGGACTAGGAATTGGTCATCCAGTTAAGGTGAATATGGTACGGAGATACCGCACCTGTGTTGAAGTCGGTGGTTGTCACATCGAGTCGTTCTTTTAAGTGGGTCCAAACGACAGACAGCAGGAGTCAGACTGAGGAATGTGTGTTGTGGTAGTATTTTGCATGTACGGTACATTTCCGGACATGAGTACATATGCTAAAGCTAATCGTCTTGTTCCCCCAGGTCCTCAAAGTCTGAAAAGGGTTAGACACATCGTGTATACAACTGCAACACACGAGAACATTAGTTACTACTAAACACACTTTGTCTCTTCGAAGCTCAGCGTATTACGTACCTTATACATGAGAAGCTTTTGATGCACAATCATAGCAAAACACAATAGATCCATCGAATCATAACTGAACTACTGAGTCGTAACTTACAATTGAACTGCTGAGTAACAACTCACAACTGAACTGAACTAGCACCGTCCACTTTTAACTGTCCAAAATATTTTACTTATTGACGCTCTTAACTTCGTAACTTTAACTAATTCACAGGTAAAAGTACCTCCTTATATAGACCTCGTATACAAAGTGAAATGTTTAAGAAAGGGAAGGTACTAGAACATGCCAAAATCAATATTCTGCAACACGGAAGCTGCGCATAAAATGATATTGTTCAGCACGGGCTATTGCTCCACGGCCAGTCTAAGAAACATCCAAGTGCCCTGCCGGGGCCCCCCGCGCTTGCCAGGCGCAATATTGTGTGTGAACAGCATAACTAAAAAATTTAGGATAAATACCATACTTGGTACTTAAAGTATTTTCTAAAGATTCCACACTAGGATTTTTAAGAAAATACCCAATTCCAAGCTGCCTTTTACATAGAAATGTGTGTTTCGATGTTTTTGGTGTTCTCAAAAATAGCTCTAACAATCTTCTTTAAAATACCATATATTTAAGATATTTCTTTGAAAATACACTGTATCTTGAATATTATGTGTTTAGCCTATAAAGTCCTCTTTCTGAGTAACTCTGTATAATTGGTGAATCGTAACAGATAGACAAAATCCTACTACACAAAGCATGTAGATGTCATTTTTATTTTGTCTACCACGTACCTAGTGGATAGAGAAAGTATTGCAGTTCATCCAAAAATTTTATATAACAGTTTCACTGAAATACATGTTTTCAGGTCCACTGAATAAAAAAGAAGTTAAAAGAGTGTTTGTGTACAGCACAATGCAAAAACGAAAATATCGGATACATACCAAATCTTCCAAAGATGCGGCACGTCGATTTGGAAGAAAATCCCCCACATTTCAAACTACCTTATAGATGGAACATTTTTCGAAATTTGTTTTTTTCTAAGCGGCTCTAACGATTGTTTATTATAACACCATATATGGAAGATATATGAAAAAATAAAATGTACGTATATCATGAATTTTCTAGAACTAGTATATGAAGTCCTCTTCATTCGGAAGGAATATTCTATAATCCTGCATAACTGGTAATTGTTAAGCGATAGATGAAAAATACTACACAAAAAATGTAAATATCTTGAAAAGACACAATTTGATTCAAATAATCTTCTTTTTTTGTCCCATAAGCTGAAATATTCATTACTAAAGATTCGAACTGTTCATTACTTGGTCATTCTATTAAAGTCCTTTCAACATTCAGTTGTTTCTCGTAATGTTATGGAAACAGTGTGGAATTTTAACGCCGGCATATAACTTCCAGTTCTTAAACATTTGGCGATCGTTGTTTCCTTTGTATCTGTAATAAAATGCGTAATGTCGCTATTTCTGCAAAAGTTTATTTGGATTAAAATGTAATAGATGTAAATATAAGGTTTCGTAAGAGTAGTTTGTATACCCGCTAATAAACGATAGAGGTTAGAGAAAGTCTTGTTTTGTGGCGCTAAACTTTTCCGAGATATTCTTTGTTATTGGTTTGAGTTTTCAAATGCTTGTACTGCTTTCAAGTGGTAAGATCCTATTTGATTTTCTTATGGTCATGCAAAGGGTATGGGATCCAAAGCTATTACGTAGCAATTCACTTTTATGAGTCTGACTATCGCTTTATCATGCTGCATTTTTCCTATACCGAAAACGAATATGTAAATATATATCTCGATTAACAATAGGACTTCTAAGAATAGTTTGTATAGAATTGAATATAGAAATTCACATGAGCGCAACGCAGTGGACAATTTTACCTTCGCTTATGTTTTCAAATTTGCCTTGCATGCTTTTGCTGCTCGCTTTCTGTTTAAATGCTCTTCATTGTATATATATATATATATATATATATATATATATATATATAGCTGCCCATTACATCAGGTACTTGTACATGAGGTACTTGTTGCCCATCGCCTATAAATGCACTGATTTTCTGGAGCGTAAATGCTTTATTATATATAATATTATATTCCTCAGACTTTGGAACGTGAGAGGGTTATTGTCACACTATTGGAGAGCCAAACTTGAAGTTTTTTAATGCCCCACTACGGTACAAACTTTCAAGTGCCTTCGCCCCACGTTCACTTTTCCGGTGTCCTTTGTCCCCACGTTTAAAAAAATCAACTTTGTATTTTAATGTTTATTTAAGTATTATATATGTATACCTCGGCTGCGTCAGTAGTAATTTTCAGAAAACGTATCGCTTAGCAGGGCTGGTGTGGCTTAAGAACAAGACTTACACAAATTATAATTGTATTGTACTTTGTTTATTAATGCTTCACACGATTAAATAACACTTCACTTATGTATCCTACTGTAGAGCTGTGAGATTATTGTCAAATGTACTTTTTAACACGTAAACTTTATATTATTCTCACCGCAATGAATTTTTGTCTCACATTGAACACATATCGTACCGATCGGGTACGCAATCTTGTAGCGTCTCCCTGAATTTGTACGTTTTCTCTATTTCAAGTCTCTGGTTGGCTAATCCTTCTCCAATAGAATACTTTCATTTAACTTAAGGCTTTTCTAGTTGTTGATTGGCTATATATAAACTGTTTTAAATATTACATTATTGTTTCAAGTAGTTATTGTTGTTAGTAGCCTTAGTAAACTCTCTAATTTATTGTTGTCTCAAGGTTACCTCATTGTTAGCAACTTTCGTCTTCTACTTTATAATTCTGTTTGCTACGGAAAGCAGCTTGTTTCTATTCTCAAAACTCCTGCATTGTTAAATTACGTAATACATTCACATAACATTATTATACATGTACATAATAATATAAACATAATACAATGACTGTTACATACATTTTATATATTATACACATATTGCTTTAAGGTGGGCTGTTATTATATTTTATATTATACAATTAGAAGGACATTATTTAAGTGCTAAAAATACTGCCTCAAAGAATATACATGTGATTCACCTATTCTAGTGTTACAGACAAAACTCTGAAGGATATTAATGTACCGTTTATTTACATATTCAACATTTTATCCATTTACATTCTCTACCACGTATTTACAATACGCAGAGAAATTTATGTTTCACCCACGACCTTCTAGAACAGTTGACAGAAAATTGCGATTTTGTTGCTTACGCAGATGATGCCATTGTTACTCAGAGCCTAGAAGTATCACAGTAAACATCTTTAATGAACAAAGTTCTGGATCAAATATTTAACTGGGATCTAAATAAGGTTACCAACAAACTACGATATATTGGAGTTATTGTAGACCCCAAAGTCACATTCCCAGAACATTTCAATTCTCTTCAAACTAAAGCCAGCAAGCTTTTGAATGATTTAGCAATTGCCACGCGCATCACCTGGGGCCTTGGCTCCTCTGCAGTAAAAACTATATATCGTGGAGCAGTTGAACCGCCAAACTTTTATTGCTCTGCATTGTTTCAGGGTACACTTAACAAAAATCTGGTGTGTTAGACTCACATGACTTTCTCCACTCTTGTACAAACTATTTTTACAAACGCTTATTCTCCATATGCTTCATGTTAATCGAGATATGGAGATGTTAATCCTATTGCTAATTTTCTTGTACATTCAAGGGGAATTGCTAGGCTTTAAGCGATAGTCAAATATTTTAAGAAGTGGTTGCTATGCGGAGTATTCCATTGTTTTTGCATTACGAGGACAAAAAAAATGAATAAAGAATTTGAGAAAAAGTATAAGTTTTGGGAAATTTAAGGGAATAACAAGCAATATATCGAAAATGGTTCACTCAACAAAAAATGTATATGACATAAATTGTGTATTTTAACGCGATCTACATTTTTGTGTAGTAAAAGTTTGTCTATCTCTTATGGTTTACCAGTTATGTAAAAGTCGTTCACATTGATGAATACTTTTGGAGATATTCTCAGAAAATTCGAGATATACATTTCATTTGTCATAAAAATATCTTAAAATATGATACTTTAATCAAAATCGTTATAGCCATTTTTTAGAAAATTAAAATTTTCGAAAAATGTTCCATGTAAAGGGCAGTATGGGGTGGGGGGATTTTTTTGGAAACCTTCGTGTCGCATCCCTGGAAGATACTGAACATAAATACGAAGTTTGGTGTTTATCCGACTGTTCATTTCTGAGTTACGCTGTTCAGAGGCACACAGACACACACACGGACATAAATACTTTTTTTGGATTCAGGGGGTCTCAAAACATGTATTTGCGATGAAATCTCGGTATCGAATTTTTGGGTGGAATGCAATACTTCTCCTACTTACTATACGTAGTAGAGAAAGTAAAAAGTGGTGCCGTGGATAACTTTGCAGAATTCAGCGAGGATTCATTTTCAAACTATCAGAGCATATAGTACAATTTCCTTCGATACTACCTTAATCGTTTCCGGTATAGAGCCCCTCTACCTGTCCGATACGTATAAAGCCAAGATGTACAAGGCACGCTGGTTCCTTACACGTTTCTCTTATTATCGAAGTTAGAGTTCCATTCCTAGAATCTGGGCGTCCTGGTGTACATTGTGAACTGGTTAAACAAACTATTGAAACGATATTCACGACATTGACATCTTTTACCAACGGCTCACGAATAATTGAACTCATCTGGGTACTGGTTCATAGTGGCATAGAGGAAAATGAAAATAACTGATGAATTTGCAACACAGGCAGAGTCTCACAATTTATTTTACCAGAGCTGGCTTTAGGAACATCTCGATGTTTAATAAGAGAGGCTACAAGGAACTGATCCAAAGTAGAACACCATAAATCCTAGCTTAAAACTCCAGGAAACAAACATGGTAAACTATTTATTAGAAAACCATGTAAGAAAAGCGCTTAAAGCTAACTTTAATGTAACAGACTTCAACCAAGAACAATTATTGCATTTCTCGCAGGACATGCTCCTATGAAAAAGCGTCTAACTCCATAGCAGTTTTTCAGAGTAACTTGGAATACAGTTTGTGCAAGAAAGATGCCGAAACACCCAGCACATTGTATGCTCCTGCGAGGCCTTGGCTGACCGGAGATATATTGCTTCTGGGTAAATGTTTTAGAACCAGAAGAATTTGAAATCATGTCTGTTATAAGACTGCATTCTTTGGTAAAAGGTACAGGCATAATGAATTGGCTTTAAAAAGATAGAAGTATCACAATAATCCCAAAGCTGAATTGCGTCCGGAGCAATGACGGAAATGTGTATCAAACAAGACAAGAAAAGACGCTCTGTATCCTGTCGTTCTGCAGAATACCGTCTGCAATCTGTGCAAAGGTACTTAATAGTGTAGTGCATGTTGCAGACCTCACAATGAGATGGGTGTTTAGTCCAGCATATGTAAATCGTACTCTTGTTATAATTACTTGCTGTTTCGTTTTTAGGGGGCATGTGGGACAATGACTACTGATGATATCTTCTGTCCTTATCATGTGCAACTTGTCTGGTAGTTTTGGGCACCATGTCTGGTTCCAGCTACCTGGAAAGTATTTTATAACGTCGCGATAAAGTACTGAATGTTCTGTAATCTCGGTAAATTGAGTTGATTCTTGGTTGCTCTGCCTGCTTCTCCATTACCTTTGATGCCAAAATGAGACAGTATCCACTTAAAAAGGATGTCATTGTTTGTTAAGAGCTAGTGATAAAAGGATTTTAATTTCCTGGAGTAATTTTAAATTAATCGACTGGTCTATAAGATTTCGGAGAACGGTTAGTGAATCATTAACTACAAGGACGTTACTTTGGTTGGATTAGGTTTTGTATAACAAATCCTGACAAGGGATATAACGCTCGAATGAACATATTGTGACTTTGTCCAGTCATTCTCTGAAGTTCCCAGCTCTTTTTATCTAGTTTACTTCACTAAGGCGAACTAGTTAAATTCTCTGTAACGCCAGTTCCTTAGTGACGTAGCCTCTTCACGCCAGAAGGCTCACTTCACTCGGGAGTCGAACACAAGACCTACACAACCGCCGTAGCACTCGCTTTACGTCACAACAGCCGTCACCAACTGGCTCGGAGAATCGCTCTTGACGCCGCTCGGGGAACTCATCCGTCAATTCGCTCGCGAACTCGGTCACCGACTGTCCGACGTACTCACCTCACACTCCACTAGCAGTCCCACTAGAGCGCTCGCATGAGGAACAATTCCATTTGAAATCGTCCAAAATAGAAGGAATATCGACCTTGCATGTTTAAAACGAAACGAAACTTTTTGTATTTGTAGACAAGCCCGATACTATACTTTATGCAATCTCTTTAATTTAGAATACTATAGTTTTGCAAGGAAAGCAACGAGTGAAAAATGTAACTGAGAGGGTAATAAACAGAAAACGTTGTGCAGAAATAGTGGTAAATCGTATGTAACAAAAAAGTCCATGGATGTTGATGGTGCTGCTTTGCCTTTACATCCATTATTTTAGATGATGATAATCCTGAGATTGTTAAATTTGGTTTGTTATTCTAACTCAGAAGTGTATCAAAAAGTTACTTTTAGCAAAAGAAGTAAAAATTCACATGTTTCATTGTTTAAGTTACAGCAGAAATACAGTGAACAGAGAAAGATAAAGAAAGCTAAACACGATGAGCTGATGAAATTATTGAAATATGTATCACCAATCTATCATGACTATTATAACAGTCTTCGTCATGCTGGTGTTAATGATGACGAAAAATGCGAAGATTTGGAAATAGAGCTGGATTAGTATTTCAAGATGTTAAATGAAACAAAAGTCAATTTTACACCACTTTTTCTGTTTTGTATATTTTTGTTCTAATAAACATCACAAACTCAGGAAAACAATTAATCACAATGACTCAATAATTTACACATAGACTTAAAATCCCTTAATTTAAATACCCAGAAAATATCAAGTCATAATATTAACTACTTTCCACGCTTTGGAAAAAATCTCAAAATGACATTTATCTCAAAATAAAATTTGGTTGGGATCTGCCGTTAATATTCCTAGCGCCACAATTGTTCAAATTTATCGTATATTCCTAAAATTTCCAACTTCGCGCTGTTATAATCCTGAAACTTTGAAACATAATTCTTTAAATCGAGCTTTATTGTGATTCTCTAATTTTTAATTTCATGCTGATCAGTAACATGTTATTTTTATTTAAGTGAGGAAATTTCTATATTTTCAAATGTAGGCAGTTACAGATTAAGAAGGATATCTATTATATATGGTAAGATTCCGTAATTTAAACACAATCAAGCATGTGTTTTACTGTAATAGTTGCCGACATGCTTTCGTCTAAAATAATAAAAGAAGTTACTTTACGCGCTCATAGTCGCTTTCACACGTGTGTTTTGAACTGACGGTCAAGGAAGCTGCTGGGTATAGTTAAACAATGAGAACGCTTACTAAGCAGTGGTTCTGAGAATTTCCTCACAGATTCACAGAGCACTTGGTGATCATCGTGTATTAATTACGTAAATCGCTGCATGTATTTTTTTTTTGTGTGTTATAACTACGAACACCATAACATAACCCTTTACTAATATCGCTGACTTCTCTTCTAGTTCTAGTTTGAGAAGGGGTGGGTTTTATGCCCAAGCACTGCGACCTTAAGATCTATTGCGCATCTCCCCTTTCATCAGTTAAGTAGTCTGTTGCTCGATATGAACTTAACCAGACTGCTAACTGAGGCTTTCGATAGTTCATCTATCTTTGGAAAGTGACTGCCAAAAATACTTGCTCTTTGACTCGCAAGAGCAGGGCAATCACATAGTAGATGAGTAACAGTCTCGTCTCCTTCTAGACATCTACTACAGATAGGGTTGTTAAACAATCCCATTCTGTATAGATTCAACTTTAGGGCACAGTGTCCTGTAATGAATCCTGTTGCCCATGCAGGTCTTCTTCTACTAAGACCGCGCAAGTATTTTGCCGGCTGTTATACAGGTCTGTAATGAACAACTTGGAATGTCTGCAAACCTCAATGGAGTTCCAGTAGTTCTTGTGTTCTGCTTGAACCCAGCACTTAATAGCCTGTTTCACTGGTCTGTAGGAGACTCCCAGTACAGGCTCCGGAACAAAAAATGGGGTTTCACTGCCAATCTTGGCTGCTTCATCTGCTTTCTCATTGCCTGGTATACCTATATGTCCTGGCACCCACATAAGTTAAACCTTATTGTGTTCAGCCAGTGCCATTAAGGCTTCCCGGCATTCTGAGACGAACTTTGATTTTGTTGATGGTGATTCAAGTGCTTTAAGAGCAGCTTGACTGTCTGAGAGGATAAGAACACTTCTATTCTTATATCTCCTTTTAATGCTTTCCATGACACTGGCTAGGATTGCATAAACCTCAGCCTGGAAAACTGTAGCTAAGGTACCAAGACTATAAGAAATCTTGGTACCATTACCGTAAAGCCCAGCCCCCGTTCCCGATTTGGTTCTAGAACCATCAGTATACCAGATTGGGCCTTTGTTATTATGAGGTTTTACCAGTCTGTCCCATTCACTCCGCTGTGGATAGGATACCGTAAATTTCAAATCAAACTTGAATCTTGTTTCAAGAATGTCAATTCCCATGTTGAGTATCTGTTGTACATTCTTATCCCAAAGGAAGCTTGAGATGATTAATATGTCCAATATTAGACACTTTGGTTTGGCGACAAATACGGTGATACGCGATCATGGCTTCTGCCTTCATCCATATGTGGAGAAGTGCGAGCCCAATCAGCATCTCCATTGCCGCAGTTGGAGTAGTTTTGAAGGCTCCCATAATTGAAATGCAGAAGGTCCTCTGTAATTTACAGAGTTCCTTTCTGCACACCTTTAAATTCACCCTAGGCCACCACATCAGTGCGGCATAAGAGAATATAGGTCTCACCATGGCAGTGTATATCCAATACACTATGCTAGGTTTCAGACCCCATGTCTTACCAAGCATACCTCTACATGCCCAAAAGACTCTGTAGGCTTTGGTAATACATAATTCCATGTGATGTTTCCAAGTCAATTTCTTGTCTAAAACAAGCCTAAGATATTTAACTTTTGTTGAATAGGGCACTACTTCACCAAAGAGAGAGAGTCTGGTTAAATCAGGCCCCCTTCTCCTGGTGAAGGGTACCACTACTGTTTTGCTTGGATTAACAGTTAGATTATTCATCTTGCACCAAGCTTCAACTTTCTCAAGCACCATTTGTAGTACTTGAGAAACTGTGTGAGGAAATTTCCCTCTTATGATTATTGCAATATCATCTGCAAAACCAACTGTGAAGTAACCATCACTATTGAGTGCGCAAAGAAGTGTGTCCACTACAAGGTTCCATAGCAGGGGTGATAAAACACCCCCCTGCGGGCAGCCCCTCTCCGTGGACACATCCAGCGTCTCCCCACATAGATTCATGGTTATCTTCCTATGTTGTAAGACAAAACGTATCCACTCACAAAGAAGTGAAGGTACATCGTGTCCATAGAGGGCGTTCGTCACGACATCACAAGATGTCGTGTCAAACGCACCTTCAATATCAAGAAAAGCAGCAATGGCTATTTCTCTGGTATTAAGCGCCTTCTCAATAGTCGAGACCATTTGATGAAGTGCTGCTTCCGTTGATTTCCCTGTTTGATAGGAAAATTGGTACTTGTTTAATGGATGTTCCATTACAACATGTGCCTATCCACTAACCTCTCCAGAGTTTTAAGCATAAAAGAGGAGAGACTTATAGGGCGATAAGCCTTGGCCTGGGCGTAACTAGGACGCCCTGGTTTAGGTATAAACACCACCTTTGTTTGTCTCCAAGCCATGGGTATATATCCATAGGCTAGACAAACTCTAAAAATACCACAAAGTAGGGATTGTACTGAATCAATACCATATTGTAGAAATGCAGGGATGATTAAATCTGGGCCTGCCGATTTATATGGTCCGAACGACTTGACAGCCCATCGTATTTTAGTGACATTGACTACGCTCCTGATTAGGTTCCAATCCTCTCTGTCCAAAGAAGGATGGTCCAGATTTGGTTGCCCCTTCACAGAATTGCTGTCATTGCCTACCTTAAAGTCTGGAAAGTGAGCCCTCGCAAGTTGCAGGAGCGTCTCAGAACCAGACTGTGTGTACGTGCCATCAGGCAGTTTAATAGTGCTCACAATTTTTTAACACCCTTTGCCATGTGTTTCATGAATCTTGCACTGCTGGGAACATTCTCCATCCCCTGGCAGTACTCCCTCCACGAAATCCTTTTGGCTTTAAGTATTTCTTTGTTATAATTGGTGAGGGCTTGTCTATATGACACAAGCCTTGGCGAGTAGGCTACCTTAGGCTGAAAATTTTTATAATAGGATAGGAGAATTGACCGTTGTATTTCATCAACGGCAAACTCCACATCCAATATCGAACGAATGTTCCTTGAGATACCCGATGTCAATGCTGATAGGTCTCGTCTATATCCGTCCCAGTCAGTTTTCCTCGGATTTCTGTAAATCACTGGTAGAGTGACTTGTGTTTTAATATTGAAGCATGTGCATCTATGATCAGAGAGAGTGATCTCCGATGATACACGCCAACTTGAAATTAGGTTCTCAATACTATTAGTCCCTATGCGTCTTAGCAGCACCTTACGATCATCAGTTGTAATGTCCCGAGTCCTAAGGGCCACCTTGACTGGCTTAGGTAGATCTTTTGGATCTAATACTTTGAGAAATAATCTCTCCTTGATTTTAGCTCCCTGAATATGTTTTTGGAGGCAGTTACATGATTGCTCATCATCACAATAATATATCAGAGCCCCATCCTGTAGATAAAAGGACCTGAGTTTAGGTAGAGATTCACTGGTTGGCGCCTCATCTATCTTCCTCAGAATCTCAGCCTGAATGGGTCGAATGTCCTCCCCAATCAGCTTTCTCTCAGGATAGGATTCTTCAACAATTGCCATCTTGAAAGCGGCCAAAGCTTCCCTGTAAGTGACACCAGCTTCAGTGCTCCTAGGCCTCTTAACAGGTTTGGCTTTATCCGAAGGAGGAGTATCCACACTTGTCCTGGTTCTTTTAGAAGTCCCTGGATCAGTACGGACCTCCACCCCTTTACTCTGTGGGTTTACATACCTGTGCCCTCACTCATTTTCTTAGCTTTTTTTATTCTTCTTCTAGCTGCCCCTGACAACGTCTTAGTGTCCAGGTGCATTCTATTAATTTCAGATGCTGTTGCACCCATTTGTTTATCTAATGACAGATTTCTCTCTGCTGGAGAGTCTCTGTCACTTGACTTTTCTTTGTCAGGTGAGAGATTTCTTTCAACTGGAGAGTCTCTCTCACCCGCCTTGGTGATATTTATTTTATTTTGGTCCATATTGATCCCACGAGTACCAGGGAAATAAAAGTCACCCAATACAGTGCCCCGTATATATTGGGAAGGCTAATTACTTCAGGGTGTCGCCTGGTGCCCTGAAGAGATCGTTCACGACACTGCATTTTTTACCACCCCAGTGCCATTCATCCCTCGGCACCATGCATTCCCACCTTGGATTGGGTGAACCAGAGCCCCTGGAAGGTCCTCTAGCTGGGAGTCCCTCAAGGTTCTCCAACTGGGAGACCCTTTGGGTTGGATTTTCTGTTGAGCCACTTCTTAGTCTGGTACCCCATTACGAACCTCTCTGGCATGAGTATCTCTACCAGCACAGCTTAGTAAATCACTGGTACACGGAAGCCTGGTACAAGGTCCTGTGGCTCCTAGGGGAGGGCTGACTTCTCTTAATGAAACTAATATTTCAGTTTTATAAAAATCTGGAACATTTAAAATAAGTAAAAACCGTATATAGATTTTTGTGAATATTACAAAAATTATAAGTATATACTGTAATGATATGCGGATCTTTATCTACAAAATAAGATTTGTTACAATATTGTGAAGTAAATAATTCCAGAGCTATGACCACTTAAAGTGCAACAAAATGAATTAATACAAAACATTTATTATTCAATAACGTGACAACCTTTTGGATTTTAGATGCTAGTATTTTATAAATATGTTTTTCTTAGCATCCCTCTTTAGTAGGAAAAATCTGATGTGTTACACTCACATGACTTTCTCTACTCTTGTACAACCTATTTTTACAAACGCTTCATGTTAATCGAGATATAGAGATGTTAATCGTATTGCTAATTTTCTTGTAGATGCAAGGGAAATTGCTAGGCTTTAAGCGATAGTCAAATATTTTAAGAGCTGGTTGCTATGTGGATTATTCCATTCTCTTTGCATTACGAGGACAGAAAAAATGAATAACGAATTTGAGAAAAAAGTATAAGTATTGGAAAATTTAAGGGAATAAAAAGCAATATCTCGAAAATGGTTCACTCAAAAAAAAATGTAAATGACATAAACTGTGTATTTTAATATTTTTGTGGAATGTCGCGGTAACTTCGTGTTATCTTATTGCTGAGCGACTGTTAATTATTTTGAATTTTGAGTTCTTTGTCCTCCGGCTAGCTATTATTACCCAGTCGAGCAAATATGTTAAACAGGGTGTGTAAACGGAAAGGAGTTGTTACTGAAAGATAACACTGATAAAAGAATTTGTTTTTACACTTTTATTGCCGTCACACTTCATTAATTTCACATATTTACTCTTGATACACGCCCGACTGAAACTGTTATATTTTCGAATGTAACTATAATCACTTATTTGCCGCTCATTATTAATTCTAGTATTTCACATTTTATAACTAACTTTACGACGCGAGAGGTTCTGTAGAACTGCGCGACGTGTAACCCATGAATGATTCCGTTGAACTGAGCGACGTGTAACTTGTGAATGATTCTGTAGAACTGCGTGACGTGTAACCCGCGAATGATTCTCTTAAACTGCGCGATACTTGTCTCTGGCACGGAATTTATACTCCCTCACTCCGATATGCCTAAACATTATAACAGAACTGCTATTGGTTATTAAAACGCGCCAGCATTAGCTTCTATTTTTATACCCAATCAAAATTGCGAACACATATGCTCTAGGGAAGATATTCCCTCCATTACTAAAGAAACGCGTGCTACTCTGACGTCATTTGCTTGTCTCTTCTATTTAATAAACAACTCACCCCCTCGCTCATTGTTACCCGCTCCTATTGTGAGTTTCAGTGAAGCCGTGTAAATTTATTTCCTAACAATGCTTATAATTAACAAACATCTCAAATCATTGTCATACAATAATGCTAATTTATACTACAATCACTCTGGCATTTACAGTGTTGTGATATAAAATACTGCCACAGTAATAAAATTTTGTCTATCTCTTATGGTTTACCAGTTCTGCAAAAGTCATTCACAATGAAGAATACTTTTGGAGACATTCCCAGAAAATTCGATATATACATTTAATTTGTTATGAAAATATCTTAAACATATGATATTTTAATCAAAATCGTTATGGCCATTTTTGAGAAGATTACAATTTACGAAAAATGTTCCATGTAAATGTAATCTGGGGTGGGGGGATTTTCTTGAAAACCTTCGTGCAGTATCTCTGGAAGATACTGAACTTAAATACCAAATTTGGTGTTTGTCCGACTGTTCGTTTCGGAGTTAGATGTTCACAGACACACGCGGACATGTTTCCAAAAATGCTTTTGGGTTTCAGGGACTCTCAAAACGTATATTTCCGGTGAAATCTCGGTATCTAATTTTTTGGTGGAATACAATACTTCCCCTACTTACTATACGTAGTAGAGAAAGTAAAAATTACAACCTAAACAAGAAATGCTCGAACGTCCCAGAAATATTTGAACGGTTTCTGAAGGGGGGGGAGGAGAAGCCTCCAGAAGGTTTTGGTTATCTGCCAATAGCGCGCCAGGTGTTTACGCTGACGAGTATCAGTTATCGTGGTTTATACCGACTGCCCGGCTCCGGACCTGCCGATAACCTTCGGCCATAGTCGCTGAAATATCAGTCAGGAAGCCTGATTTAATTGTGCTATCTGGTGCTATTACTGCACATCCATTTGTGTTTTGTATCCATCTATGTAGATGAATAATTGACACTTAGAACGAATACTCTTTATTTCTTGGAAGACATGTATATAAATGTTTCTGTGTGGGATTTTGTATCGGTGTAACATCCAAGTTAAGTTGGGGAGGAGATATTCTCCATGGTAGTATTTCATGAAACATCCATGGCATTGTAAGAGAAATTTCTAGATCAAGTTCTTCAGTACATGTACTTACAATCGGTTTATTGCTGACTACTATTTTAGTTCCATTTTATTCATTACCAATAGACTCCCTGTATTTACGTTTTTCAATTATTTCATTATGCAGATTTAAAATTCCTCGGAGAGACTGCTTTCCCCTTGTAATGCTACTGTCTTATCTTACAGTAGCCTTTGGCATTCTACATTCTTAATATCGGCTATAATGCTTTTTACTTTCTCTACTACATATACACTACATGATCAAAAGTATCCGGACACTGGCTGAAAATGACGTACAAGTTCGTGGCGCCCTCCATCGATAATGCTGAAAGTCAATATGGTGTTGGCGCACCCTACGCTTGATGTTTGCGTTCACTCTTGCAAGCATAATTTCAATCAGGTGCTGGAAGGTTTCTTGGGGAATGGCAGTCCGTTCTTCACGGAGTGCGGAGCTGAGGAGAGGTATCAATGTAGGTTGGTGAGGTCTAGCACGAAGTCGGCGTTCCAAAACATCCCAAAGGTATTCTAGAGGATTAAAGTCAGGACTCTGTGCAGGCCAGTCCATTACAGGGATGTAATTGTCGTGTAACCACTCCGCCACAGCTCGTGCAGTATGAACAGGTGCTCGATCGTGTTGAAAGATGCAATCGCCACACCCGAAATGTTCTTCAATGGTGGGGAGCAAGAAGGTGCTTAAAATAGCAATGTAGGTCTACGCTGTGATCGTGCTACGCAAAACAACCAAGGGTGCAAGCCCCCTCCAGGAAAAACACGACCACACATAACACCACCATCTCCAAATTTCATTGTTGGCACTACACACGCTGGCAGATGACGTTCACCGGGCATTCGCCTTACCCACACCCTGCCATCGGATCGCCACAATGTGTACTGTGATTCGTCACTCCACACAACATTTTGCCACTATTCAATCGTATAATGTTGACGCTCCTTACACCAAGCGAGGCGTCGTTTGGCATTTTCCTGCGTGATGTGTGGCTTATGAGCAGCCGCTCGACCAAGGAATCCAAGGTTTCCCACCTCACGCCTAACTGTCATAGTACTTGGAGTGAATCCTGATGCAGTTTGGAATTCCTGGTGATGGTCTGGCTAGATGTCTGTCTATTGCTCTTTACGACCCTCTTTAAATGTCGCCGGTCTGTGTCAGTCAACAGACGCGTTCGGCGTGTACGCTTTTGTGCTATACCTGTCCCTTCACGTTTCCAATTCACTATCACATAGAAACAGTGGACCTATGGGACGTTTAGGAGTGTGGAAATCTCGCGTACCGACTTCTGACACAAGTGACACCCAATCACCTGACCACGTTCGAAGTCCGTAAATTCCAAGGAGCGTCCCATTCTGCTGTTTCACGATGTCTAATGACTACTAAGGTCGCGGATAATGAGTACCAGACAGTAGGTGGCAGCACCTAAGATGAAAAACGTATATTTTGGGGGGTGTCCGAATACTTTTGATCACGTAGTGTATAAGTAGGGGAACTATTGCATTCCAAAAAAATTCATACCGAGGTTTCTGGAAATACATTCTTTGAAGCCCCCTGAATGTAAATAAAGGATTTTTGGAAACATTTACGAGTGTGTGTCTGTGTGTCCATCTGTTTCTGAACAGCATAACTCAAAAAAGAAAAGTTGTATAAGTACCAAGCTTAGTTTTAAAGTGTAGTATCTTCCAAGGATGCGACACAAAGATTTTAAAGAAAATTCTCTCACCCCCAACTGCCCTTTACATGGAAAAGTTTCCGAAAATTTTGATTCTCTAAAAAATGGCTCTAACGGTTTTGATTAAAAAATTTACATTACAAATAAAATTTTATTTTTAAATTTCTGGGAATAGCCTTTCAAGTCCTTTTAATTCGGAAGGAATTTTTTATAATCTGGTAAACTTTCAGTGCTAGAGAAAACGTACTAAACAAAAGAAAGGTAAATCCCTTTAAAACAATTTATTTCAAACAAGTTTATTTGTGACAAAAGCCGCTTCCGAGACACCTGCAATTAATGATTCGAAATTTTAATTGCTTCATCATCCTTTAAAGTTCTTTCAACATTCAGTTGTTTCTTGCGATTGCATGGAAATAGTATGGAATTTTGAGGCCAGCATATAACGTCCAGTTCTTAAACATTTGACTATTGCGATTCGCTTTGTATCCTAATGAGCTATTTCTGCAAAAGTTTGTTTTGATAAAAATGTAGTAGGTAAAGAATGAAGCTTTATTAAGAATAGTTTTATACCCGCTAATAAACGATACAGGGTAGGGAAGGCTTATGTAATGTATTATATCAGAGTTTTACTTTCACCGACTGCGAAAAAATAAAGATTGTATTTCTCGGAATTTTTTGTAATTTATTTCACATACTTTTAAACAGTCTTTTCTTTCTAATAGCCACTCCATACTGTTCCATCCAAGCGTGGTTCTACATTTTGGCCATCCCTTGGTGTGGATTTTTTTATATTTCTTTATCTTTCATTTTTTTCAGCGTTCTTTTGCTTCAACCAGTCACGCCTAATGATCACGTGCTATTCCCTGCCTTCTTTTTCCTTTTATCTCTCCCTAATGCCCACTGCTTATCGCGCCGTCAATTTATTTCAGGAGACCTTTGCTGGTAACAGTTCGTAAATCCTTTGATGTTGTAGACTAAATAAAGAAAATCAGAGTAGAAATTCGTTTCTCACGTTAAAAAAATATTATGTGTTATATTCACACGACCTTCTCTTCTCTGTCTTCTACAATTTATTCTTACAAAAGCTTGCTCTCCTATCAACTTTATGTTAATCGAGATAAAGAATTGCCCGACGTTGCTTTCTAAACTCCAGTGACGAAGTAATTTCGTTTATCTACATCTGCCCTTTATGAAATTGTTGTAAAAATGTAATTTTGTACAGTTACGACTTTTACAAATAACGGATGAAACACTTCTTCAATATTTACGCAGAAGGATGTAAACCATCGGCGTTAAGTCTGATTTCCTTATCCTCTCCCCCCAGTCTTCCAAGTTCTGGAAATGCTGTTTAGCGCATAACCCTTTGACGGTGGAAGAATTCGGGGTTTGAATGTTCCAGTATTTTTTTAAATAATTACAGCAGAGTAAATTTTAAAATTTGTATCCCCTTTTAATCCTACAGTAATTTAATAATAAAAATCTGATGTATTACATTCAAATAACCTTCTCTATCCCCTGGCGCCTATTAGTGGGTATAAGAAAATTTATTTTTCGATCTCCCTCATTTTAATCGTGATAACACTTCCTGGAAATAACACATTACACATTTCGTTATAGATACGAACGGAATAGCGATAGTCAAATGTTTAAGAACTGGACGCCATATACTGGTCTTAGAATTCCATGCTGTTTCCACGACATCCTGAGAAGCAATTGAAAATAGACAGACAGTAAAAGAATGCCTAAGTACTGAACAATTCAGACCATTAATCAAGATATCTCGGAAATGGCTGATGCCATAAAAAGGTTATTTGAAATAAATTTTGTAATTTAAGAAGATGTAAATTTTTTGTGTGGTTCGTTTTCGCCTATCGTTTAGTGTTTACCAGCTTTAAAAGTTTATACAAAATTTTTGAATGAAATAGACTTTACAACCTATTTATTCCCATAAAATTCAAGATATATATTTTATTTGTAATTTGAATACCTTAATATATACTATTTTAATAGAAATTTTACAGCCATTTTTTAGAAAATAAAACGTTCTGGCCATCTATGTATATTATTTGCAATAAAATGTAAATTGCTATTGTTTTTTCTATGAAGTAACAACTATTCCTTTTAATATTCGACTCTTTTATTCTTTTACTCAATCCTTAAATCCTTTTTAATCTCTTAGTATTATGATGTACAGTTAAGTGTTTTCTAGTCCCATGTCCGTCAGAAAAACTTGGGCATTTCAATGGTGAAAGTATCATCAAAGCTACATACCCACCCACTCAAAAATTTTCTCTCTTGATAATATTAATATATGGTTAATATTTCACAAAGAATAAAGAATAAACAAAAAATCTTGGAAACTGTTAAAACCAAACGTTTTTGCAAAATTGTGTAATTTAATGAGATACTCATTATTATTTTCTCTACTACGTATAGTAAGTAGGGGAAGTATTGTATTCCACCCAAAAATTCGATACCGAGATTTTACAGGAAATACTCGTTATGAGACCCCCTGAAACCAAAAAAAAAGCATTTTTGGAAACACATCCGTGTGTGTGTCTGTGTGCGTGTGTGTGAGTGTGAACAGCATAACTCAGAAACGAAGAGTCGGATAAACACTTAACTTGGTATTTAGGTTCAGTATCTTTAAGAGATGCGACACGAAGGTTTTCAAGAAAATCCCCCATCCCAGATTACCCTTTATTGGAACATTTTTCGAAACGATTAATTTTCTCAAAAATGGTTCTAACGACTTTGATTAAAATATCATATGTTTAAGATATTTTCATGACAAATGCAATGTACATCTCGAATTTTCTGGGAATGCCTCCAAAAGTATTCTTCATTGTGAACGACTTTTGCATAACTGGTAAAACATAAGAGATAGACAAAATGTTACTACACAGAAAATGTAGATCGCGTTAAGATACACAATTTATTTCATAAACATTTGTTTTGTTGAGTGAACCATTTTCGAGATATTGCTTGTTATTACCTTAAATTTTCCAATACTTTTTCTCAAATGGGAATTCGTTATTCATTTTTTACTTTCTCTACTATGTATAGTAAGCAGGGAAAGTATTGTATTCCACCCAAAAGTTCGATACCGAGATTTCAACCGAAAAATATGTTTTGAGGTCCCCTAAATACAAAAAAAGCATTTTTGGAAACATGTCCGTGTCTCTGTCTGTGTGTCTGTGAACAGCATAACTCAGAAACCAACAGTTGGATAAACAGCAAACTTGGTATTTAGGTTCAGTATCTTCCAGGGATGTGACACGAAGGTTTTAAAGAAAATTCCCTACCCCAGATTAACTTTTACATCGGGCATTTTTCGAAAATTTTAATTTTCTCAAAAACGGCTCTAACGATTTTGATTAAAATATCATATGTTTAGGATATTTTCATGACAAATGAAATGTATATCTAGAATTTTATAGGAATGTTTCCAAAAGTATTCTTTATTGTAAACGACTTTTGCATAACTGGTAAACCATAAGTGGTGGACAAAATTTCACTGCATAAAAATGTAGAGCGCGTTAAAATACACAATTTATGTAATATAATTCTTTTTGTTGAGTGAACTGTTTTCGAGATATTGCTTGGTATTCCCTTAAATTTTCCAATACTTATACTTTTTCTCAAATTCGTTATTCATTTCTTTATGTTCTGGACATGCAAAGAGAATGGTGTGCGCCACATAGCAACCAGCGGTTAAAAGATTTGACTATCGCTTAAAGCCTACTATATTCCCCTTGCATCTACAAGAAAATTAGCAATGAGATTAACATCTCGATTAACATGAAGCATGTGGAGAATAAGCGTTTGTAAAAATAGTTTGTACAGGAGTAGAGAAAGTCATGTGAGTGTAACACATCAGATATTTTTTTTATGTTCTGGACATACAAAGAGAATGAAATGCGTCACATAGCAACCAGCTCTTAAAAGATTTCACTATCGCTTAAATACTATCAATTCCCCTTGCATTTACAAGACTTTAGCAATAAGATTAACATCTCGATTAACATGAAGCATATGGAGAATAAGCGTTTGTGAAAATAGTTTGTACAATTGTAGAGAAAGTCATGTGAGTGTAACACATCAGATTTTATGTCCTGGACATACAAAGAGAATGGAGTGCGCCTCATAGCTACCAGCTCTTAAAAGATTGGTCTATCGCTTAAAGCCTACCAATTCCCCTTGCATCTACAAGAAAATTAGCAATAAGATTAACAACTCGATTAACATGAAGCATATGGAAAATAAGCGTTTGTAAAAATAGTTTGTACAAGAGTAGAGAAAGTCATGTGAGTGTAACACATCAGATTTTTTCACGTAGTCTTATCTATCTCTTGTGGTATATAGGTTAGGTACAATTAATTCAACTTCAGGTTATTCACAGAAAATGCAATCTATGTATATATATATACATATATATATATGTTGGACTGTTTAAGTTGAGACTGTACATCTTCAAAAGTAAACTTGTAGAATGGAATGTCTTGGATACAAGTTGCTTGATTTTATGGGGATGTAAATGCTATTAGTCGTGTTTTGTTTGGAGGACGTTATGTTTGTCATTTTAGGGTCAATTTAATTTTGTTTAATGGTAACCTATTCTATGTATATCTTCTCATTATAAATTTTTTTAAAAGCTGTTTAATTTGGGAAGAAGAATGAGGAAACTGAGTAAAAAATGTTGGTTCCCAATTACAAAGCGTAACTTGCCCTCAAATGACCGTCCAACTATTCATTACGCTCTTTGTACACAGCCATTCAGAGTTTTCGTTGTTACTTACGTTGATATAAGTACAATTGCAAAGTTCTTTATACAAATGTGTTTATTTTTTGGTTTATGAGGAGTAAGAAAACAACATAAAAAGCGTAGGTCTTCATTTAAAAAAATGAAATTAACCCTAAAATGACCATCACAATATCCCACAAATAAAACACGCCTAATAGATTTACTTTCTCCCATAATATCAAGCAAGGTTTATTAAAGACATTTATTTCTACAACTCTTAGTTTTGGAGCTATTGTACAGTCTTAACTTAAATTTCTCACCCTGTGTGTTTATATTATGTCTGTCCATTTTCTTCACTGTCACTCTTCATTGTATTGATTCACTGCATAGTTTTTATTTAGTTCAACTTCGTTTACACTATCACTTCACTCAGGTGAACTATTTCAACTTTCCTCCATTTCACTTTCTTCGTGGCGTTGCCTCCTCTTTTGGGCGGTTCGCACACCTCCAGTCTCTCGCCACGCAGTAGCACACTCCCGAGAGACCGCGGTTGTAGTCAGTGGAATCCTTCCACAATGTTCTTGGAAGTTCTAGAACTATTTAGAATTTCGACACACCTTCTGCAGGAAGGGAAGCTTCCATAAGGTTCTAGTTATCTATCGATAGCGGCCCCGGTGTTAATGATGCCAAGCGTCAGTATCGTTGTTTACTCCGACCGCCCAGCGCCGAACTCCCGATGGACCCTGTGCCATAGGCTCTGCGTATATACATTGGATTTGTGATGGAAATATCTAAAACATATGAGATGGCAACCACGATTGTGTTTGCAAATGGTAGTATGGTGTGGGTGAATTTTCTTGAAATTCTTTGTCTCATCCTTGAAAGATTTGAACTTACATTTCAAGTTTAATATTTAACCGACTTTCCGTTTTGAGTAATGGTGTTGTAGTTGAGTTGGATAGAACAACTGAACGTAAACTGGAGGATCCGTCATTAAATTCCCAGCTATGTATTTTAATTTCTCAGTCATCTGATTCTACGTTTCCAACCTTAGTCCACATACGGTGTGTGTGAAAGAACAATTATTTTGCAGGAGTAGTTATTATAAGATATATAAAAATAAAAAGTCGATATGATTATAACACACCTCTGCGGTTTAAACAAAGAACATTAATTATGTACATATTCCTTTTTTCAATCAGAATTTCCCCTTGCAACTGATAGCTATATTATCGCCCCGAGAGTTCCATTTTCTCTTGAGAACATATCCCATTTTCTCCTGTACAGAATTCAACGAGCTCTCTACACCGTGTCAGGCAATTTCGGCAAAGAATGCCCACGACGAACGCTTTCACGAATGAAAAGGACATAATGGAAGATGGTGTTATTTCCCGCAAAAGTCTTTTAGGAAATCTCCGCAAAAGGCAACAGCTGCTTGCTTTCAGGTAGCTGTTTCACTAGAGTAGGGTGATCCAGAATATCTGCTACTAATTCCACGCGGCTTAGACTTTGAGCACGGCGGATAGTAAAAATTACTGATGAAGTTGGAATGAAAATCTTACCCATTTGCGAGGAGAAGACCTGGATGCATATCTTAACAGGCTGTAGGGGTACGGAGGAATTGAGGGAAAAATACTTAGTGTTCGCTATACTGCGGGGCCGCGGATCTGAACTCCACGCATTGCCTATTACACTGAGAGATTTTTCGTTCTAAATCTCTCTCGTTACTTACTCACGAGTGATAGTAATATGCATATAGTGAGTGTTAAACTTGTTATAGTAGTGTTGAAACTGATATTCTTCTTCATTAATGCATTCCTAGCATCTTCGGATGAAATTTCCACTCACACGCATACAATCTTGCGTAATTTAATAATTTGTATTTCTACATTGTCCTTAAGTTTGTCTATGGTGTGAGCATAAACCTTTTTTTAGAGTTCCGACAAATGGCTGTACCAATCCTGTACAGTAGCCTTTAAGCATAGGCATATCTCTTAATATTTGCTATGTGCAGCACCATTCTCTTTGCCACAGATTAATACTCTTTGCATACCCAAGACGAAAAAAAAATGAATAACGACTTCCCATTTGAGAAAAAGTATAGGTATTGGAAAATGTAAGGGACTAACAAGCAATACCTCGAAAATGGTTCACTCAATAAAACAAAATGTATATGGCATAAATTGTGTATTTTAACACTATCTACATTACTGTGTAGTAAAATTTTGTCTATCTCTTATGGTTTTCAAGTTATGCAAAAGTCGTTCATAATGAAGAATAATTTTGGAGACATTCCCATAAAATTCGAGATATGCAATACATTTACCATAAAATGTCTTAAACTTATGGTATGTTATTAAAAATCGTTAGAGCCATTTTTGAGAAAATTAAAATTTTCGAAAACTGTTCCATGTAAATGGTAACCTGGGGTGGGGGGATTATCTTGAAATCTTCGTGTCGCAACTCTGGAAGATACTAAACCTAAATACCAAGTTTGGTGCTTATTCGTTTGTTCGTTTCTGAGTTATGCTGTTCACAGACACACACACGGACATGTTTACAAAAATGCTTTATATGCATTCAGTGCACCTAAACACAAGCATTTCCTGTGAAATCTCGGTATTGAATTTTTGGGTGGAATGCAATACTTCCCCTACTTACAATACGTAATAGAGAAAGTAAAAATGCAGTTCCCTTTAAAGCACATAATTAGGGCAGTTATAATTGTTGTGGGGTTAAACATTTACGGAGCATTCTTTGTTACTGGTTTGAATGCTCAAATACTTACACTTTTTTCAAATCGGAAAGTCTTTTCCTATGCTTTTTATTTTCTCGTAGTAATGTAAAGAGACTGAAATTTCAAAGCCATCAAATATCGACACACAAATTAAAAAGCTTACTATCGCTTAAATCTAATGTATCCTAAAACCAAACCTGTAAATTTCAATTAAAGTATTATCTGGTTGAATAAGAAGTAGATAGAATAATAAGCATTTGTAGAAGAGTGAGTGGAAAAAAATCAGGCGAATGCAACATCATGTGTTTCTATCTTTAGAAGGTATTGCATTCTACCCAAAAATTCCATATGGAGATTTCACCGGAAATACGCGTTTTGAGGCCCTGAATCCAGAAAAAACATTTTTAGAAAAAGATACGTTTGTGTGTGTCTGCGCACGCGGGCTTCTCTGAGACATGAGGCATGAAGATTTTCAAGAAAACTCCCCGCCTCCAAATACAATTTACATGGAACATGTTTCGAAAATCTTCATTTTGTAAAATTGGCTGTAACGATTATGATTAAAATATTGCATATTAAGGATATTTACATTGCATATAAACTGTATGTCTTGAATTTTCTGGAAATAACCTGTGAAGTTCTCTTCATTCGAAAGGAAATTTGTATAATGTTGTGGAACTGGTAAACATTAAGCGATAGACAAAGACGCACTACCCAAGAAATGTGGATCTGTTTTAGAAACACAATTTATTTCAAATAAGCTTTTTGTGACTTCGTTATTGAACGCTCGAATTGTTCATTTCCTTGTCATGCTTTTAAAGTCCCTTCAACGTTCAGCTGTTTCTCGCGATGTCATGGAAACAGTATGGAATTTTATGGGCAGCATATAGCGTCCAGTTCTTAAACATCGCTGTTCTCTTTGTATCTATAACAAAATGTGTACTGTAGATATTTCTGCAAATGTTTGTTTGGATAACAATGTAGTAGATAGAAAAATAAGCTTTAGTGAGACTAGTTTATATACCCAATAATACCCGATGGAGGGTAGAGATGGTTATGGAAATGTAACATATCAGATTGTTTTTTGTCTTAAACCAATTAAAATTCAGAAATGACCCCAAAACCACGTCTTTAAGTTTCTGTAATAAACTTAAATTAAAATTTTGAAAGAGATACGATAAATACTTTCAAGGAGCATTTCATATTACCATATTAAAAGTGATTAATTATGAATAAAAATTAAAATAATAGCAATGGCTTGACATGCTGGTTAAAATACTGTGTGTAGTAATGCCTTAAGTAGGTATGTTGTAAAAAAATATCTTTTATTACATTCACACGACCTTCTTTATTCAGTGTTCTAAAAACTATTCTTACAAAACTTTATTGCTTTAGCTACTTCTTGATCCAGGCACTTTCAATTCCGTTTATATATTTGGTTGTAGCACACAATAAGTAAACAATAATCAGATATTTTTAAGAGCGTTTTGTAATGTGAAGGCTTTGAAATTCCATTGTATTTGCATGACAACGAGAATAAAATCAAGGGTGTAACACTCACTTCTCTACTCTTTTACAAAGTACATAGTTTTACAAACGATTATTCTCCATCTACTTTATGTTAATCAAGATAAACATTTGTAGAAATTATTTATAATTTTCTTGTAGGAGCAAGGGGAATATGGTAGGCTTTAAGTGATATTCAAATCTTATAAGAGCTGGTTGCTATGTGGAGCATTCCATTCTCTCTGTATGTCCAGGAGATAAAAAAAACGAATAGCGAATTCCCACTTGAGAAAAAGTATAAGTATTGGAAAATTCAAACAAATAACAAGAAAAATATCTTGGAAATGGTCCACTCTACAAAAAAATGTATGCGACTAAATTGTGTGATTTAACCAGATCTACTTTTTTGTGTAGAAAAGTTTTGCCTCTGTCTTGCAAAATACATTCACAGAAAAGAAGACTTTTGGGAACATTCCCCAGAAAATTCAATATGCACGTTTAACTTGCTACGAAAAAGTTTAACGTATGTCATTTAAGCAAAATCGTCTGAGGCATTTTTGAGAAAGTAAAATTTCTCCGAAAAATTTTCCGCGTAAGGTTAATTTGGGGTATAGGGATTTTCTTGAAAATCTTTATGTCACATCATTGGAAGATACTGAACCGAAATACCAAGTTTGGGTTTATCTGAATTATTGCTCTTGAGTTACACACACACACAAACACGGACCTTTTTCTAAAAAGGCTTTTGTTTTTATTCGGGGGCTATGAAAACATGCCTTTCCGGTGAAATCGCGGTATCGAATTTTTGGGTGGAATGCAATACCTTCTCTATCTACTATGTACATAGTAGAGAATGTAAAAACAAAAAACCAATGTCTTCCTATGGAAGGCCAGTGTAATTATTTGAAAATTTAAACCGATAACAAAGAATACCTCAGATGTGATTAACTCCAAAAGCAAAGGTTTATTTGACATATATTTTGTGCTTTAACGACAAGTGCTTTTTTCATAGAAAGATTTTAACTATCTCTTACAAAAATAATTCAGCATGAAGAGAACATCAGAGGCTATTCCTAGAACATTTAAGATATACGTTTAATTTGTTATGAAAAGATCTTAAGCACATAGTATTTTAATGAAAATCATTATGGCCATTTGGAGAAAATAAAACATTTCCATGTAAAGGGTAGTTTGATGTGGTGTGGTTTTCTTGAATATCTTCGAGTCGCACCCTTGGAAGATGCTGAACTTTGAATACAAGTTTGATATTTATTTAACCTTTTTGTTTTTGAGTTACACTGTTCACAGGCACATAGATGCATGTTTACTTTCTCTACTGCATATAGTAAGTAGGGGAAGTACTGTATTCCACCCAACAACTCGATGCCGAGATTTCACCGGAAATAAATGTTTTGAGGTCCCCTAAATGCACAAAAGGTATTTTTGAAAACATGTTCGTGTGTGTGTCTGTGAACAGCATAACTCGGAAACGAACAGTCATGAACATGAACATGAAGGTTTTTAAGAAAAGCCCCCTACCACAGATAACTCTTTATATGGAACACTTTTCGAAATTTTTAATTTTCTTAAAAATGTCTGTAACGATTTTGAATAAAATACCATAAGTTTAAGACATTTTGTGGTAAATGAATTGTATATCTCGAATTTTCTGGGAATGTCTCCAAAACTATTCTGCATTGTATACCATAAGGAATAGACAAAGTTTTACTACACAAACATATAGATTGTGTTAAAATACACAATTTATGCCATATACATTTGTTTTGTTGAGTGAACCATTTTCGAGATATTGCTTGCTATTCCCTTAAATTTTCCAAAACTATACTTTTTCATTTTTTTTGGTCCTTGTAATGCAAAGAGAATGGAATGCTCCACATAACAACCAGCTCTTAAAAGATTTGACTATCGCTTAAAGCCTACCATATTCCCCTTGAACCTACAAGAAAATTAGCAATGAGATTAGCATCACGATTAACATGAAGCATATGGAGAATAAGCGTTTGTAAAAATAGTTTGTACAACAGTAGAGTAGTAGTCATGTGAGTGTAGCACATCAGATTTTTTCTAAAATGTTTCTTTACTTCAGAATATTTCAAAACGTGTTTTTCTAATGAAAACTCCTTATCGAATTCTTGGGTGGAATACAATACTTTCTCTTCTTACTATAGGTAAGCAGTAGAGATCTTTCATGCATACTGGTTGTCCTTGCTGGGTCAAGAACACCCCGGCTTGTTCCTGCAGCAACAACAGGGACATTAATGAGCAGAAGAACCAGCGAAAGCCATGAACACAGACTGCTAGTCACAGGTAGCGGATTAACTAATTACTGCTCCACTCTTCACCTTTAATCACTCTGAAGCAGGTGTGTCAGTGAGCAGGATTAGACCCAACCCGGCGTGAAATTGTCCGGAGCGATGCTTCTTTTCCAACTGCAACACAACCCGAATGTATTTAGTGTCCGGTCAAACCGAGAGAACAAGGGTCCTAGAAGATGGATGTCCGGGTCCTGTAGCAAGTATAACGGGGTCTTCTTATATCAGAAAATCTAAGGTTCTACATCGTTACTCTTTAGTTTAGAGATTCATAAACTTAATCAGAAGAATACAGAAATATAGTGCGATAGTCAGTTTTTAAAAAGCGGGTGTCTGTCTGATGGTTTTTAAACTCCATGTTCTCGGTATTGCCACAGGTAAAAATCTGATGTGTTACACTCATATGACCTTCTCTACTCTTGTAAAAACTATTTTTACAAACGCTTATTCGCCGTATGCGTCATGTTAATCGAGATGTAAATCTTATTGCTAATTTTCTTGTAGGTGCAAGGGGAATATGTTAGCATTTAAGAGATAGTCAAATCCTTTAAGAGCTGGTTGCTCTGTGGCGCATTCCATTCTCTTTGTATGTCCAGGACATAAAAAAAATGAATAACGAATTCCCATTTGAGAAAAAGTATTGGAAAACTTAAGCAATATCTCGAAAATGATTCACTCTACAATAAAAGTATATGACATAAATTGTGTATTTTAACGCGATCTACATTTTTTGGGTAGTAAAATTTTGTGTATCTCTTATGGTTTACCGGTTATGCAAAGGTCGTTCTCAATGAAGAATACTTTTGTAGACATTCCCAGAAAATTCAAGATATACATTTTATTTGTCATGAAAATATCCTAAACATATGATATTTTAATCAAAATCGTTAGAGCCATTTTGAGAAAATTAAAACTTTCGAAAAATGTTTCATTTAAAGGGTAATCTGGTATGGGGGATTATCTTAAGAACCTTCGTGTCGCATCTCCGGAAGATACTGAAACTAAATACCAAGTTTTTGTGTTTATCCGACTGTTCGGTTCTGAGTTATGCTGTTCACACAAACATACACAGACGCACACAGGACATGTTTACAAAAATGCTTTTTTCGGATTCAGGGGGTCTAAAACATGTATTTCTGGTGAAATCTCGTATCGAATTTTTGGGTGGAATGCAATATTTCCCCTACTTACTCTACGTAGAGTAAGTAAAAATGATAGCAAAAAATTGATTAGAAGAAATTTAAGCATTTAAAAATTGAAACTAATAACAAGGAATATCTCGGAAATGGTTAACGAGACAAAAGTTGTTTGGTATAGACTGTGTCCTTTAACAAGATCTATATTGTCTGTGATATAAGATCTTCTGTATCTCTTACTTTATGGACTAGTACTAATTACATAGAACCTCGACCTACAAAATCTTTTGTGCCTGAAGCCTTTGACGGGTTGCCCCAGGAGGGAGGGGTGAGGTGAGATGAGACAAAGGACGGCCGGACCAGTAAGCACGACAGGCAGATCGCAGGATCTCTACTTTTACAGATTGAAACTCCCCGAATGGCAGCTGGTGCAACTGGCTGCCCCTCCCTGCGAGCTTACACATTCCCTGGAGGAACGGGATTCTGAGATTGCCTTCATTCCGGGGACGAAGCGTTACATAGAGCATCCTTTTCCCCTTCCATGCAACGCCGAAACTCCCGCCGCCACTTCAACCCTGAAATAGACAAAGCAAATGAAACGTGAGTTGAAATGAGAATGTAGTGAAATGGAGGGACAGGGAATTCGGGGATGTAATTAACCTTCTCTGCATTCGCATAGCGACCCGGGAAATCACCAAAAAACCATTGGTCAGGAAGGTCGGCCACGGATTCCAAGCTAGGATCTTACACTAATAATACAAAAAACTTTTAGAATGAAGACGTCTTTACAGGCTATTCGCAGAAAACCTATAATTCATATATTGTTTATTTTGCAAACAAAAAGTATACAAGAGAAAATTAAAATGGTTCTGCCATCTGTAAGGAATGAGAGACAATAGATTATTAAGAATGGTGCTAGAACGTAGAAGACCAAAAGAACGATGAATAGTTGAATGGGGTTCTAGAAGCATGGCGTCCAAAGAACTAACAGATGAAGCTGCAAAGGATAGGAATTTATGGAGGTATAAAATTATGAATGAGCTGTAGGAAAACTACTGTAATACAGATAATTCCTAAATTTAAAACAAGTGAGATATCGTAAATTAAATTATTTTAACAAAATTCGTTATCCGTTTTCTGACAAAAACCCAAATTATCAAAAGTTTATACCTTTTCCACTACGTAGAGTAAGTAAAGGAAATATTGTATTGGACTCGAATATTCGATAACGACATTTCACCGAAAATATATATTTTGAGGTGCCCTGAATCCAAAATAAGCATTTTTACTAATAGGTACGTGTGATGTCTGTCTGTCAGTTGTCTCTGTGTCTGTAAACAACATAATTCAAAAAGGAAAATTTGGATAAATACCAAACTTGGTATTTCGGTTCAGCATCTTTCAAAGATGCAGCACGAAGATTTTCAAGAAAATCCTCTTATTCCAGATTACCATTTACATGAAACATTTTTCGAACAGTTTTATTTTGCCAAATATGAGTAACGATTTTCGTTAAAATATCGTGTGTTTAATATATTTTCATGGCAAATGAAATAAATATATATCGTGAATTCTCTAGGAATGTCACCAAGTATCCTCTTCATTGTGAAACCATAACTGGTAAACCATAAGAGATAGACAACATTTTGCTGTACAAAAAAGTGTATCTCGTTAAAACTCACAAATTCTCTGATATAAATTTTGTCCTTTTTGTGGAGTGAACCATTTCCTTGTTATTAGTTTGAATTTACCAATATTTTTTCTCCGATGGGAAGTTGTTATTCGTTTTTTTATGTCCTGGACAAGCAAAGAGAATGGAATGCTCCACATAGCAAACATTTGACTATCGCTTAACGCCTACCACATTCCACTTGCATATAAGAAAATTAGCAATAAGATTTATCTCGATTAACATAAAGCAGATGAAGAATAAGTGATTGTAAAAATAGTTTGTACAAGAGCAGAGAAAGTCATGTGGGTGTAACACATCAGGTGTTTCATGTAACACGTATGTTGCCGTTGTGGGAATTGAAAATCTTCGTGTTGCATCTTTAGAAGATGCTGAACCTAAATACCCACTTTGGTATTTATCGATATTTCCTTTTTGGGTTATGCTGTTTATACACACACGCATATACGCACGCGTGTACACACGGACCTTTTTCAAAAAATGCTTTGTTTGGATTCAGTAGGCCCCAAAGTATGTGTTTCCGGTGTAGTATTGATATCCAATTTTTGTGTGGAAGGTTTAACATAAAGCAGGATGTCAGGAATATACAGGGTCCACCACTTAGAATGAGACTTTCAAAATCTCCAACACTAAGCGTTGTAGAAGCAAATTCTATTAGTCGTGTTTTGTTTGGAGAATCTTATGGTGGTCATTTTAGGGTCAATTCAGTTTTTTTAAAATTATAAAACTAACTTTTTTATGTTGTTTTCCAACTCCTCATAAAAAACTAAACAACATTTGTATAAAGCACTTTACAATTGTTCTTACACCAACGTAACTAACAACGAAAATTCTGAATGGCTGTGTACGTAGAGCGCAATGAATGGTTGGACCATCCATAGATGATCATTTGAGGGTCAAGTTATGTTTCATAATTGGGAACAGCAATGTAGGTTTTCATTTAAAAAATTTGATGTGTTACACTCACATGACTTTCTCTCGTCTTGTACCAACTATTTTTACAAACGCTTATTCTCGAGATGTTAATATTATTGCTAATTTTCTTGCAGATGCAAGCGGAACTTGTAAGCTTTAAGCGACAGTCAAATATTTTAAGAGCTGGTTGCTATGTCGAGTATTCCATTCTCTTTGCATTACCAGGACAAAACAATGAATAACGAATTTCCATTTGAGAAAAAGTATAAGTATTGGAACATTTAAGGTAATAACAAGCAATATCTCGAAAATGGTTCACTCAACAAAGATGTATACGACATAAGTTGTATACTTTAACGCGATCTACATTTTTTGTGTAGTAAAATTTTGTCTATCTCTTATGGTTTACCAGTTATGCAAAATTCGTTCACAATTAAGAATACTTTTGGAGACATTCCCACAAAATTCAAGATATACATTTTATTTTCCATGAAAGTATCTTAAATATATGATATTTTAATCAAAATCGTAAGAGCCATTTTTGAGAGAATTAAAATTTTTGAAAAATGTTCCATGTAAGGGGTAATCTGGGGTGGGGAATTTTCTTGAAAACCTTCGTGTCGCATCTCTGGAAGATACTGAACCTAAATACCAAGTTTGGTGTTTCTAAGTTATGTTGCTCACAGACACACAGACAGACAGACATACACACAGACACACACACGGACATGTTTCCGAAAATGCTTTTCTTGGTTTCAGGAGGCCTCAAAGCATATATTTCCGGTGAAGTCTCGGTATCTAATTTTTGAATGGATCGCAATACTTCCCCTACTTACTATACGTAGTAGAGAAAGTAAAAATTAAAGTGACCCTAAAAAGACCATGACAGCGTTCCCCAAACAAACACGACTAATGCAAATTACTTTCCCCCATAATATCAAGCAACTTTTATATAAGACACTGCTTTCTACAGCTCTTAGTTTTGGAGATATTATACAGTCACAACCTAAATGGTCCACCATGTAACAAGTTTCTAATGACTAGCCCCATGACTACTTATGTATTCTCTGAACTTGTATTTCCTGCCCGTTGATGTTACATAGTTCTCCTTTTACGTATAGTAAGTAGGGGAAGTATTGTATATCGGCCAAAAATTCCATGTCGCAATTTCACCAGAAAAGTACGTTTTGAGGCCCCATGAACCCAAAAATTCGATGTCGCGAATTTACCGGAAACATACGTTTTGTCGTCCCTGAAATAAATCCGCGCGTGCTCGTCTGTTTGTTTATTTTTGAACAGCATAACCCTAAAACGAAAAGTTCGTTATAAACCAAATTTGGTATTCAAGTTCAACATTTTCCAAAGATCCGAAACGAAGATTGTTAGGAAAATCCCCAACACAAACTAGCCTTTTCATGCAAAACTTCTGGAAATTTTTTATTTTCCCAAAAAATTGATATAACGGTTTTGAGTAAAATGCCATATGTTTAAGATATTCTCATGGGAAATGGAATTTATATCCTTAATAAGCTGGCAATAGCCTCCGAGTTCTCTTTGCTCGCAATGGCCTTTGCATAACTGAAGGACCATAAGAAATAAACAAAAGGTATGTCTAATGTATTTTTTTTGTCGTTAAACATTTTCCAGATATTCTGTGTTATTGGTTGACGTTTTAAAATACTTAATACTTAGCTCAAATGCAAGTCATTCGCTTTCTACCCCCCCTCTCTCTCTCTCTCTCTCTCTTCTCCGCCGCGTAAGAGAACAGAATTTCCTGGTCATATACCAACACGTTGTTAAAAGACTTGACTATCGCTTAAATGCTCATGTACTCCTCTAAATTTTCTTTGTCTAACTGAAAAAATTCTGGCAAGAGAATCTGCCTATTCTGTGATTTGGATGAGACTAGGTACATATCTTGACGGAATGTGCACAGTGGGAGAACCAGCGAACAATTAAACTGAAAGAAAAATTCTTAAGTCACTCAAGAAAGAGATTGGAATGTTGGGATCTACCTAAAAGGAAACTTGCAATAAGACAATCTGCAGATCTTTATCTCGATTAACATTAAGTAGACAGAAAAATAAGGATTTTTAAAAATAATTTTTAGAGTGTGTGTAGAGAAATACATGTGAATCTAACACATCAGAATTTTTCACAATGCTATATCTCTTCTCATTACACGCGAGTATATATTCTAAGTTATGCAATGTTGCCTACACGGTTGTTGAAGCAGTATATAACTGAATTTACTTAGATAGAATCTTTCAAGCACACAGGTTTCTATAGATGTGTGCTTAGCCGTCACCCCAAAAATATCATATTGGCTATTGTATCTACGTTTCAGAAACAGATTTCTGCATACACAGTAAGAATAAATGATTGACCAGGAAAAGGAGCCGACACGTTGCACCCCGACCCATGCGGATCTTTTGCGCTTATCACCCCCTGGAGGAACGGTTGAGGTGAAGGAGACGCAGGAGGCTATAGGCCACAGACAGGCCGGCCGGGGAGAACTCGACCCACATGAGGCGGATCAGAGAAGGCTGTCATCTGGCCAAAAGCTTCCTAAGGCGAAATTTCTGTACCATTTGTCCAACATTGACACTGCCCATCCCCTAAGCCTACCTGAAACATGAAAGGGGGAGTGAAATAATAGGAAATAAGGGAATAGAAATGCTGGATAGAAGAATTTCATTCCACTATTCAACTATAACCAAAGAAGACAACGAAACACGCATTGTCAGCGTGGCCGGCAACAGGAAGTGAATCCAGAATGCGAGCCTAGCACTTATATTCGGAAGCAGTTTCCCCTATAAGTGCATTGTATAATTACGGCTCAAAGAAGTACAGAAAAGTCATTTCTCAGAAGTAGCCCACCTCTGACACCAGTTAATATTATCAGTACACAGTGCCACTCCTCATAAGTAGGCCCACCTCTGACAGCAACTAGAGATTATTATCAGTACCCAGTGCTACCCCTCAGAAATAGGTTCCCTGCATGATACCAGCCCGAGATGACCACCGGAGTACAGAAGCCACGCCCAGGAACAGTTGTCCAACACGCCCACATCCTGGCAATTACGCTATATCTCGCTCTAGAGGGGGTAGAGTTTGGATCCCCGCCAAGGAGCCTTGTTTCGCAGAATACCTCACGAAGATTTGTCCAACAGATGGAAACCTGCTGCTTGTATTGAATCTGCAAAGTAAAATATACGACCTCATATTTGGAACTGTAGCCTTACGTTTGCTCTTCTCTCCAGAGAGAAAAATTACAGACATATTGTGAGCATTCAGCGGTGGCTCAGTTCAGTGCTACTGCAAGAAAAATCTGATGTGTTAAATTCACAAGTCTTTCGCTATCCATGCTTTATTTTTATACACGCCTCATATTAATCAATAAAAACATTAGCTGTAATAGTTTAATGACACAATTCGTTGAGATAAAAAGTAGATACAAAAACTGAAGCGATTTTCATATGCAAAGCGGCTGCTGATTATAGATTTTGGGTGTTCACCAAATTTCAGTTAGACAGCCCTGAAAATGCGAAATAAAATCTGCTGCATAATATTTACAGTTAGAACATACTGATACAATTGTGTCCGCTCTTAACAACAACAATAATAAAAATATGATGTGTTGCACTCACATCACTTTCTTTACTCTTGTACAAGCTAATTTTACAAACCGTTATTCTCTAATCCATTCATGTTAATCGAGGAAGAGCTGGGTGCTATGTGGACTATTCCATTCTCTTTAAATGTCCAAGACATAAAACAATCTAATGTGTTACACTCACATGAGTTTCTCTACTCTTGAACAAACTATTTTTACAACCTCTTATACTCCAACTATTTCATATTAATCGAGATAAACATTTGCAGAAACGATCTTTTGCAAGGGCAATATAGAAATACAGTAGCCTTTAAGCATAGACATATCTCTTATAGCTGGTTGCTATGAGCAGCACCATTCCCTTTGCCACAGATTAATACTCCTTCCATATCCAAGATAAAAAAAATTAATAACGAATTCTCATTTGAGAAAATAATTATTGAAACATTTAAGGGAATAACAAGTAATATCTCGAAATGGTTCACTCAAAAAAATGTATATGACATAAATTGTGTCTTTTAACGCGATCTACGTTAGTTCTGTAGTAAACCTTTGTCTATCTCTTATGTTTACCAGTTATGCAAAAGTCGTTCACAATGAAGAATACTTTTGGATACATTCCCAGAAAATTCAAGATATACATTTTATTTGTCATGAAAGTATCTTAAACATATGATATTTTAATCAAAATCGTTAGAGCCGTTTTTGAGAAAATTAAAATTTTCGAAAAATTTTCCAAGTAAAGGATATCCTGGGGTGGGGGGATTTTCTTGAAAACCTTCTTGTCGCATCTCTAGAAGATACTGAACCTAAATACCAAGTTTGGTGTTTATCCGACTGTTCGTTTCTGAGTTATGCTGTTCACAGACAGACACACACACACACAGACACACACACGGACATGTTATCAAAAATGATTTTTTTTGGAATCAGTGATCTCATAACATATATTTCCGGTGAAATCTCGGTATCGAGTTTTTGGGTGGAATACAGTACTTCTCCTACTTACTATACGTAGTAGAGAAAGTAAAAACGAATAACGAATTCCCTTTTGAGAGAAAGTATAATCATTGAAAAATTCAAAGAAATAACAATGAATACCATGGCAATGGTTCACTCGACAAAAAACGGTATATGGCATAAATGGTGGGTTTAACCAGATCTATATTTTTTACTTTCTCTACTACGTAAGTAGGGGAAGTATTGTATTCCACCCAAAAATTCGATACCGAGATTTCACCGGAAATACATGTTTTGAGACACCCTAAATCCAAAAAAAGCATTTTTGGAAACATGTCCGTGTGTGTCTGTCTGTGAACAGCATAACTCAGAAACGAACAGTTGGATAAACACCAAACTTCGTTCAGTATCTTCCAGAGATGCTGCACGAAGGTTTTCAAGAAAATCCCCCCACCCCAGGATACCCTTTACTTTGAAGATTTTTCGAAAATTTTAATTTTCTCAAAAACGGCTACAACGATTTTGATTACAATATCATATATTTCAGATACTTTCATGACAAATAAAATGTATATCTCGAATTTTCTGGGAATGTCTCCAAAAGTATTCTTCATTGTGAACGACTTTTGCATAACTGGTAAACATAAGAGATAGACAAACTTTTACTACACACAAAATGTAGATCGCGGTAAAATACACAACTTATGTCATACGCATTTTTTTTGTTGAGCGAACCATTTTCAGTTATTGCTTGTTATTCTCTTAAATTTTTCAGTACTTATTTTCTCAAATGGGAATTCGTTATTCATTTTTTGTCTTGGATATACATAGAGTATTAATCTGTAGCAAAGGGAATGGTGCTGCACCTAGCAACCAGCTATTAAGAGATATGTATGTGCTTAAAGGCTACTGTATTTTTATATTCCCCTTGTAAATATATATTCCCCTTACATCCACAAGAAAATTAGCAATAAGATAGAGTCTGCAAATGTTTATCTCTATTAACATGAAGTAGATGGAGAATAAGCGCTTGTAAAAATAGTTTGTACAAGAATACAGAAAGTCATGTGAGTGATTTTTTGTGTAGCATCATTCTGTCTATCTCTTACGGTTTACCAGATTTGCAAAAGTCATTCAGAATGAAGATAACTTTTGAAGAAATTCCCAGAAAATTCATGATATACTCCTTTCATTTGCCATGAAAATATCTTAATTCATATGATATTTTAATCAAAATATTTAGGGCAATTTTTTAGGAAATCCACATTTTCGAAAAATGTTCCATGTAAAGGGTACTCTGGGGTGTGAGGATTTTCTTTATAATCCTCCTGTCGTATCTGAAGTATGTTGAACGTAAATACCAAGTTTGGTATTTATTCGAATTTTTGTTTTTGAGTTTTGGTGTTCACAGTCTTACAAACACACAACGGACCTTTTCCTAAAAATCTGTGTTACACCCATGACTTTCTCTACTCCTGTACAAACTATTTTCACAAACGATTATTCTTCATCTACTTCATATTAATCAATATAAACATTTGCAGAAACTTCCAGTTTCAACATATACATTTCATTTTCTATGAATGTATCCTAAACATGTGATATTTTAATCAAAATCTTTAAAGCCACTTTTGGGGAAATTAATATTTTTGAAGAACGTTCCATGTAAAGGTCATTTTGTAGTATGGGAAAAATCTTCGTGTCGCGTGTTTGAATGATACTGAATCTAAATATGAATTTTGGAATTTATCCGACTTTTCGCTTTTGAGTTATGCTGTTCAGAAATACACAGTCACACACATGGATCTTTTTCTAAAAATTGTTTTGGATTCAGGTCACCTCAAACACATATTTCCGGTGAAATCTCGATATCGAGTTTATGGGTGGAATGAAATACTACTCTTATTTACTATACGTAGTAGAGAAGGTAAAAGGGATACATAACGTTTCTGACAAACAAAGGGTTATTTTTGTGAATGTTTGCTTCTGTGTACATAATTAGATATACCGTGTTAGAACAAGAACGAACCAACGTGTAAATTAAATTGTTGAGATTATGGAGAAACAGCGAGAAGTTTCCGCGCTAATTCACATTACCCACTACTGCTACAGTGACTAACTTCCTCCGTAGTGTGCTATTACCTAATGGCATTGACGCAAAATTGTAGTGATAGTGTGGAAACATAGTGCGGGAAAAAGCTTTGCCCGCTATTGCACTTCTTCAAGTGTGCACGACCCGTATGCATTTGACAATTACCTCTAATCAGTTGCGCATGCACATAATATCCTTAAAACCTGCCCAAGTCAAGATATGCTAGTGACATGTTGTCACGTGACGTCGAGTTTAGAGGAGCATTAAATAGCATTAAAAGAAAAAACTCACTGATGTGTTACACTCACATGAATTTCTCTACCCTCTATCTTTATGAGTGGGAACACCAACTATTCTTAATAAAGCTTATTTTTCTATTTACTACATTGAATTCAATAAACCTTTGCAGAAATAACTACATCATACATTTATTTACATATGTGTACAAAATAAACAGCAACAGTGAAATGTTTAAGAACTGGACGCTGGCCTTAAAATTCCTACTGTTTCCATGCAATGACGAGAAACCACTGAATGTTGAAAGAACTTTCAATGACCAAGTAATGAAAAATTCGAACCATTAATAACGTATACCTAAGAAATGGCTTATGCCAGAGAAAAAATTATTTGAAATAATTGTATATTTTAAAAAGATGTACATTTGTTCCGTAATACGTTTTCGTCTATTGTTTATCGTTTACCACTTATACAAGATTATACAAAATTCTTTCCGAATGAAGATTTCGGAGGCTATTCCCAGAAAATTCAAGACACACATTTTATTTTGAGGTGTTGTTGTTGCCCCGTATGGAAGCCAATTTGAGTAGGTATGTAGCCCCACGTTTAGGTGCCAATTTGAAGTAGGAGTTGTATTGTAGTTTCACTGTTGGGGAGCCAAAACTTGAAGTAGTTGCAACCACGTACGATACAAAGTTCCCGCTGGCCGTTGTCCCAACGTTTAGGAATCAACTTTGTATTTTTATGTTTCTTTAAATATTATATATATATTTATGTTTGCCTCGGCTGCGTCAGTATTAATTTGTAGAAACATGTATCTCTTAGCAGGGGATGATGCGGCTAAAGAATGTAGGCTAACACAAATTATAATTTTTTACTTCACTCCATTTATTAATTCTTCCCAATATTAAATAACACATCACTGATATAGAGAGCTGTGAGATTATTTATTAATTACTTGCACTTTATAACACGTAAACTTTATAATATTCTCGCCGTAATGAATTTTCGTCTCACTCTGGATACATACCGAGCGAATGAACTGTACAGGTACGCTGTCGTCTAGCCACTGGCGTTTACTGCTTAAATTTGTAAATTTCTCTATTTCAAGTCTCTGATTGGTTAAGTTTACTCCAATAGAATACGTTTATTTAACTTTCAGCTTTTCTTCTTGTCGCTTGGATATTTATAAACTATTTTAAATATTACATTATTGTTCTAAGAATTATTAGTAGCATTACTTTCCAAATTCATTATTGCCTCAAGGTTACCTCATTGTTTCCTCATTGTTAGCAACTTTCGGCTTCTATTCTCACAGCTCCTGCATTATTAAATACCTAATGCAGTCACATAACATTATTTACGTATTCAGAATAATATAAACATATACAATGACTGTAATATACACTTTTTATATATTGTAGTATACATATATTCCTTTAAGGCTCTCTCTCTACCTCGTACACAGTAGGTAGAGAAGAAATTGTATTCCAACCAAAAATTCGATTCTGAGATTTCACCAGATATACACATTTTGAGACCCCCTGAATCAAATAAACCATTTTTGAAACATGTCTGTGTGTATGTGTCTGTTAACAGGTAACACAAAAACGAAAAATCAGTTAAGTACCAAACTTGGTATTTAAGTTCAATGTCTTCAAAAGGTATGACTCGAGGACTTTCAAGAAAACCATCCACCCACAGTTACCTCCATATGGATCATTTGTTAATTTTTTTATAAAAAATGTACGCTGAAGATTTTAATTAATATACCATATATAGACATATTTACATGACACATGGAATGTATATCTTGAATTTTCTAGTAATAGCCTGTGAAGCCCTTTTCATTAGATTGGAATTTTGTAAAATCTTGTGTAACTTGTAAAGGTTAAGTGATATACAAAAACTATTAGACAAAAATTGGAGATCTCTTTAAAACATACAGTTGATTTCAAATAAGTGTTATTGTGGTACAAGTCATTTCTGAAATATTTCTATTAATGGTTGAATTTTTCATTCCATTCTCTTAAAATTCTGTCAACATTCAGTTGTTCCTCGCGATTGCACGGTGCGGCAGTAGCACCTCCTGTCCGAAGTTGTTCTGGTTCGTAATGTCCGTAGCTCGCGGCTTACCTTTCTGCAGCCTCCGCGTAGAATCTAGATGTTCGAAGTGGGCTGATTCTCTGCATTTCTATCCTCGGCTAGCTGAAGTAATTACTGAAATATGTAAGAGCAGGACTTTTCCTTGATGAAGGAAACGTAGATCTCGGGTGTGGTAACGGAGAGTAAATAGACGTGCTTCAGTTACAAAAAGACGATACCACTGTTTTCTTTATTTTGTTACTTCCAGTAGTTCACAACACTGATATTGTCGCTGTTAAAACACTGTCCACTGCTGTTGAAACACGGCGCGAAGTTTTTATATTTAGCAAACCTCTTTACTCGTAGCGATTCTTATGTGAGTAACGAAACCTGTCTTACTTCACTAACTTTTGGCGCGACATCTCTTAAGTATCCGGCAGCATCATTCTCTGTCTGTAGTTTCAAAGTAACTGCTCGATCTTTGGTCTTAGCAGCTCTATTTATAGTCGCGGACTTCTTAGGCTATTAAATTTCCTATTGGTGCTTTTTTAGCGCCACTCAACGCGTCTCACTATTTTATATCGGTTTACTTGGATCTCATTGGTCCTATTCCACCACCTCTTGCTCAATTTTAACATGAAATCGCGACTTTCCCTAATTTTACCGTTATGCTTGTCTCACTCACTCCGGTCACGGCGAATTACCTACTGTACAAAAGGACAAAGGCTCTACACCCTCGCTGTACGATCAATACTTTTGCTACCAGAGAGACAGCGTAAAAGTCACTTGCTGCCTTCGAAGACACTTTTCCTGCATCTGAAATATCTCATCGTGGACAGTATTTTAACATATCATTAAATCATCCTTCTTAAGCTACACAGGCAGTACGAAGAAAAGCAGTTGTACATAGCAAAATTTAATTTCACTAAAAAGTAATTACTCAAATTATTAATAATTACATAGCTCGGGCTCGGCCTAGAGTTTCCGTTTCAATGGAAACAGTATGAAATCTTAAGATCATAGTATAGCGTCCAGTTCTTAAACATTTGACTATCGCTGTTCTCTTTGTACTATAAAGAACTGTGTAATTTATATAATTCTGCAAAGGTTTATTTGGATTAAATGTAGTAGATAGTAAAACAAGCTTTAGTAAGAATAGTTTGTATACCCAATAATAAAAATGTCTTTTTTTACTTACTTCACGTCATTTAACTGAGCTATGTTTATGCATATGGTGCAAATGTTAGTTGCTGGTCGGCTTTAGGTTTGGTATGAATAATTCATATAAAAACTTTGTAATGTTACAACATGAAATAATTTGCATGTGCATTCCGTAAATAAATTTGTTGAACATGCTTTAATCTGGTAGTTGTCGGGATGCTAACATCGTGTACTACTGATGATGAGGTTCGAACCCACGGTGAGAGACGCCTCCTTGGCAGCCACAACAATGAGAAGGACGAAGAGAGACCGAGTTAAGATAGCAAAACGTTTGGAACCATTCCAAGCCGCACTTTAAATCCTTAACATGGCGAAGAGAAGTGCAAGAGGAACAAAGAATACACCTTCTTATGTCTCTGTCATTTTGCAACGTACCAAAGTACTTGGCACTCGTTCAGAAGTTTTTGTTACAACAACAGTAAACGTAAACGGACAGCAGTAAGTCGATCATTCCGAACTTCCTCCAATATTAAGGTCTCAACTTATCAACTAGATCTTAGCAGGCACAGAGTATGAAGTAACTTAGCTCTGGCCACAACTGGAGTTGCACGACATTGCCACTTGTTAAAGAGAAAAACCAGTGGTATTAGTAGCAGTAGTGGTATTTATTAAGTATTTAGTATTACATTAATTGCATAACACACTTTCATGGGTCACAGGACCCTACATGCTCGCTAGAGAAATACCTGGTCTGTATACGTGACTTGCAGAATCGACCAGAAACAACTAGGTTTATAATCACCACACTATATACATACATATAAAATTGAAAACCACTCTGAATCACACACGCAAACACACAAACACACAAGTGCTCAAGCACCACATATGTTTAAAGAAAATTTACATGAACACCTTATCTCTTAGTACACGTACCTCCATTAGGTATGTGCCCAAGCTTGGCCAGTTTTGACTGTTCAGAATCAAGTCCCAGCATGCTGCCCTCCGTCTTTTGTCGGTAATAATTTTTTCCTAATATTCTCCGTCTGCACGCATGCTGCCAAAATATGCGTCCAGTCTTCTTGTTCCCCGCATAATGGGCAAATCCTCCTGTCATCGTCATCAACAATCTTGCGAGCTTTCCACCCTCCCAACCTAAGCCATGCTATTCCCGTCCTCTGTTTTATACTCAATTCCAAAATATATGTTTCCTTACCTCACCTAGTTTTTATTTTATTTTGTAGCTCCAATATTGATCTTTGTCTACATTCAGACTCTATTTTCTGCCTGTTTATAGCTAAAACCGGGAATAGGGAAGAAATGGAATGAACAATGTATTTAATTATTCAGGAGGTCACGCTTTCAAATCCCGTACGTCGACCTATTTGACTAGTATTTTTGTGGTTTCCTTCAGTCGCCAAATACCGGATTGAATATTTAATACCAAAATTTCTACCTTAAGTATAAAATAATACTAAAAAGGAAAAATAGATGGCAACGTGAAGGCTCTGTCAACTATCCACAGACAATAAAAGCAGATAAACCGGACAGCACCCTTCCCGGCACGTGTAGAAGCAGAGATACAGTTGCCATCCACTAATGTTCATGTGGACGCGTGACGAAGCTGCCATCTGTCCGTCACAGAACCAGAGGTACAGTTGCTATGCACATGTCTCTGTGGTCATGTAGCGAAGTAAGATGATATGGTATAGGAATGAGACCTAGAATGCTAACCGTCCACCACACACCGATCCAAGAGGTATCTCCTAAGAGATCGGTATATATACCGTTTTATTCAAGGCCACAACCGTCTTATATGTTTATCGGCCGAGACGGCAGTGATCTGGGAATTATGCCACTGCGCAGCAGCGTCGCAGGACGCATCAACGGTACGTTGATCAGTTATAACTGTCTCAGTCGTTGCTTTGTATTCGCGTTGTGAAGTGCTTCACAATACGTATGTTGTGTGTCATTCCCTTGGTAATATTATTCTCTTATTAGTCCACGGAAATTCCTGCCAACAAATTCACGCTTGGACAGTGTATTTTATGTACGATACATACGTCAAAACTGAATCATGTAGACAGGTGTGTAGATAATTTCAGGAGCAATTTCCTGGTTATCCAGTTCCGGGTAGAGACACTGTGAGATGTTTGGTGAATAAATTTAGAGCTACGGGATCGCTAAACGTTAAAAAATAAAGTTTATAGGAACAATCCCCACACCATAGACGAACTTAAGGACAATATATAGTCAGAAATTATGGACATTACGCAACAACTTTTTCGTGTGAATAGTAATTTCATTCGACGATGTCAAGAATGTCTTCGCGCAGATGGACACCACTTTCAATACCTATAACAATGTTAGTACTCATTACGTATATGTTACTAACATATGTACACTCGTTAGTAAGTAACGCGGGAGTTATGGAACGGAAGACACCGTGTAGTAGACTGTGCGGAGCCCGATTCGCGCGAACCGCGGCCTTGGAGTAAAACGCAGGCAAAAATATATATACTGCCTTCGTTATATGTATACCATATATCCGGAAAAAAAAGGTTCCAATATTTCCAGAGGAGGTAATATACAACAAAAGAAGAAAAACACTTCCTATAAAGATTGGTCGTAAACCTAATATCTTCTGGGTTATGGTCTTATTTTGTAAAAGGAGCATATGTTGCAGTCCGAGCACTTTGGCACGAAATGAATGAGGACACATTGCACGTAGAGGTTTGTTACTATGCAGCACATCGTGTCTGCATATGGTGTATCAAGCAAGAACACAAGAGTGGTGTACCTACAGTAATCTACTGCGTGCTACATACGTATTGCTCTATCAGCAATGCGTCTGGTGTACAGTAGTGCTATAAAAGCGCATGTTTTGTTGTGACACTGCAGCACTGTAATTTGTTTTCTTGTCCTCCTTTGGACAGGGGCATCGGCCCATTTTGATCGTAGACTTAGGCGCCAGCTAACACGAGTATTTCATTAGCGATGGATTGGTCGATGTGGGCGAATACCTTGGCCATCCTGTTCTTCAGACCTTAACCATTTAAATTTTTGCTTTGGGGACATTTAAAGACCAGTGTATGCAGTCCTCATAAAATGACGTGGAGCCATCCATCGCCTCTACTGGGTTAGAACCTGCGACCTTGGGAACTAGAGGCCAGCATGGTAACCATCGCTATGAAAGAGTTTCGACACAAGGAAGGCTAAGCCAATGCAATATATTTCGGCCATCTTGAAGCAACGGTAGGAAATTATATGTATGTGTGGTTAAATGGAACTACAGCTACGATATTTACACATATAGGAGCTTTCATCAGCCGCATGGTTAAGTTTTTGCCGCTACTAAACGGCAACAAGAAAACCGGTGTTAGAAAAACTAACATGATATAGCATGAAAGTATAAGGTTTAACTTGTTACCCTTCGGCATTTCAACTATACTTTGGGGAAGGTAAAGTACCGTACCAATTCAGTGCTAGAATTGTGCTCGAAACACAGCGGTGGTCAAGCTAGATTTTGCCAGTACCAACATAAACGGCTCAGTTCCATTATGGGCCTCTTTTTATGTACGCCAGTATATGTAATTGAAAAAGCAAACATATAGTGCTCGTTAGAGCATACAAAATGTGTTAAATCATCCTTTTCATAGCCTTATCTCAAACTATACATTGCTGAAGTAGTATGTTCGTTCCCTTGTTTCTCAGTCATGCAAGAGTATCCAAAATAACAAGTATAGCACATTATACAGCTGGCGTTTTGTCGTCATACTGGAGTTCTGTATAGCTAATATAAATTGCGTATTGAAAACATTTCGCAAAACATTTATCGAAATAATAAAAAATAGAAAGTCGAGGCTTTTGCGAATAATTTCCAGAATAAACATGAAAGAAAGTCATTTGCCGATCAAATAGTCCGTTATTGATCATTATTTTGCTTCATTTGTAGCTTGTCCCTTCAAACATCATTACTTTGATCCTGTTTGCCGAAACTGTTATGTAATGCCTTCTTGCTAATTAGTTCAATCTGTGGAGAGCAATTTGTTTTTTATTTTGTGTGTTGCTAAAAACCATTTGCTCGTCTATTTCCTATACTACATGCTTTGATATAAATTCGGAAGGATACCCAATGAGGCCACGCAGGATAGAGTCAACAAGATCAAATTTCTGACAAGTGATTGTCACAGTTTAACTATCTGATCCACGCGTGCATTTATCCAATAACCCTTTCATAACAAATGTAACCACGAGAATCAATTAAAAATATAAATCAATAGTAGATATCAGTTGCACTACATTTATGTCGTTTTTACTTTCTCTACTGCAAATATTAATTAGGGGAAGTATTGCATTCTACCCAAATATTCAATACCGAGATTTTACTGGAAATATATACTTTTAGGCATCCTGAATCCAAAAAAGCCATTTCTAGAAAAATGTCCATGTATGTGTGTGTGTGTGTGTGTGTCTGTGCACAGCATAACTCAAATACAAAAATCGGATAAATACCAAACTTTGTATTTAGTTTCAGTATCTTTCAGAGACGTGACAAGAATATTTTCAATAAAATCCCAACATCAGACAACCCTTTACATGGAACATTTTTAGAAAATGTTTATTTTCTCAAAAATGGCTATAACGATTTTGATTAAAATATATATATTTAATATATTTTCATGGTGAATTAAGTGTAGATATATGACGAATTTTCTGGGAATGTCCCCAAAAGTGCTCTTCATTGTGAATGACTTTCGCACAACTGGTAAACTGTAAGAGATAGACAATGTTTGCTATACACAAACATGTAGATCTCGTTAAAATACACAGGATTTTTTTTGTCGAGAGAACCATTTCCGAGATACTCCTTCTTATTTGCTTGAATTTTTCAATACTTATACTCTTTCTCAATGGGAATTCAATTATTCGCTTTTTTATGTCCTTTTACATGCAAAGAGAATAGAATGTTCCATATAGCAACCAGCTCTTAAAAGATGTGACTATCGCTTAAAAACCTACCATATTCTCCTAGCACCAGCAAGGAAAATTAGAAATCTGCAAATATTTGTCTCGATTAACATGAAGTAGATGGAGAATAAACGTTTTTAAAATAGCACTTAAAAGAGTAGAAAAATTCGTGTGAGTGTAACACATCACATTTTTAAAGTTTATGTTTCCTGTTGAGAATATTGCTTAGGCTTGCACATGACATAAGGCAACAAAACACTGGGAAAACAAACCGACAAATATATCATTACATCTTTCTTTTCTCTTACAATAAACACACCACGAGATTACAATTGAAATTACTAAACTAATATCTACCTACAACGGCTCCAAATTACGCTAACATGAATCGCAGAAATGTAAACCTATCTACACTTTAAAAACCCAAAAGGTTTACCAAATTAACCCCCTAAAAGCTGCAAAGAGTAAAGTTAACTTAATACTCAACAATTGTATAACAAAGGTGAAATTACAAATCCCCCAAACATTCACATAAAACCTTGATTTAATATTATGATTACTTAAACTCTCCGCTTGTGTAGTTACAATACATTATTACTAGTATAATCAATGAGGCGAACACCGAAAAGGCACGCGATCAGTAATTGATTCAATAGCAGGTATTTGTTAATATTCTACATAACCCAATATAAACTAACCCCGTTATGTTGCAGCCAAGTACAGGGGAGAGCACTCAAAGCCCTTTGACAGTCTACATTACGAACCAGCTAACCTCAAAACGCGACTGGAACGCCCTCAACGGCACCAAAACAAACTTATTACGAGGTAACGCTCAGGTCTCATATACAAAATCTCTAATCAAGTGCGAAATATGAAGTTTAGAATACTATTAAAAACAAAATCGACACATACATGTGTTCGTCATTATTCCTAAGAAATATTTACTTGCTCTAGCGTTTTCCTAATTACTTCAATATATAGAGTAGTTAAATTATATTCGAACCCAATCGCCGCCTCTCTCTACTGCGCGAGACAGCCGGCAGTTACTGGGGAAATTACGTTGGCAGAGGCGGACTAAAATCCTTACCTTATAATAGATGCTGGGAATGCTCTTCTGCTCTCAAATAGGGAACATATCTCGTGTAAATATTATCGCTCACTCTCCGAAGCTCAGCAGCAGGAATGCTTGTGACTACTTGCACAATGTTTTCTTTAAGTTCCTGTAATTTGCGGGGATTGGATTGATACACTTTGTCTTTTAAAGAACCCCTTAAAAAATCACAACTTGTTAGGTCAGGAGAACGAGCGGGCCACAAAATCAACACTAATTATTCTGTCACAAACAGCTCTCTTATTACATGTAATGATTCGGTAGCAGTATGTGTTGTTGCAGAATCTTGCCAGAACCCACCATACGATTTCTCTTCTTCTGTCAAGCGATTGTAAATAGGTCTGAGAATTAACCTCTAATATCGCTCTGCAATTATTGTTTCATCAAAGAATATGGGCCCTATTATTATTTACACGAGATATCCTGCCTGTTTGAGAGCAGAAGGTCAACCTTCCACCATCTATTATAAGGTAAGTATTTTAGTCCCCATTGCCGGCATAATTTCCCCGGCAACTGCCGGCTGTCTCGCGCAGTAGAATGAGGCCACGAGTGGGTTCGAATATAATTTAACTATCCTATATAAAGGAAACATTGGGAGATATATTGGGCAAAGCTCCTCTATTTGCTATTATTAATGTTTTACAATCATAACAGAAACCCAATTATATCTAAGCATTTTCAAGTGTGAGAAGTATACTAAAATGCATAAAAGGTGCCAAATCCCTAGGTTGCAATGGTAAAATTTTTACCTTCAGGTAACCAAAGTTTCATTCCAACCAACCAACTCCGATCAGTTCTCTATGTAACTGGCCTGAAAACAATTCAAACCCACAAAAAGGGACAAATGAGCGGTGCTATAAACGATTTGAAATGAAGGAATGGCCCAGTTACCTTCTTTATGAAAGTTTTCGCCACAATTGGTACAAAGGAAACACTAAAACAAATCCAGCATAATCCGGCCTTCTAGGGGAAGGGGTGAAGAATTATTTGCATGTGAGGTTAAACTTGATGACAGATATGACATTTATATGAGGGCTTTCATCAGCGACGCGAGACGAAGGTTAAAGTTCACAATTGTGCTGAAAAACAGGAATGCTGGCAGAGGGTGTGGTTGGACTTTTAGTACTAACATAAATAACATAATGTCAGTATATATAATGCATGTCAGTGTATATATTACTTTTTTTAATACGTACTTACAGTAAGGTTTAATCGGAAATATACACTTTCACCTTATGAATAAAACAAAATATTTAGAAAGATGCCACGCTGTGTATATGTAAATAGCATAACTCAAAAACAAGAATTCGGTTAAACATCCAATTTGATAGTTAAGTACTGCATCTCCCTAAGATGTAAGATGACGATTTTAAAGAAAATCCCCCCAAACTACCTTTACATGGCAAGTACTACGTAAATTTTGATTTTCACAAAAATGGCTCCAACGATTTAGCTGAAAATACCATATGTTTAAGATATTTTCTTTACATATCAAATGTATATCTTGAATTTTCGGGAAGAGCCTTCAAATTCCCTTTTTTATGAATGAGCTTTTTATAATAATATTGGTAAACCTTATTACACACACACGAAATGCAGATCACGTTAATTGTCAATTTGTGAAATAAGCCTTTTTGTAGAGTAACACATAAGTTCCGAAACATTTCTTGTTATTGGTTGAATTTTGAAATATTTTTTCTTAAATTCGATGTCGCTATTCTTTTTTATTTTTTTTGATTAGTCGTGGTCATACAAAGATCAAGGAATTTCTATGTCATTACACAGTGATATGGTCTATGAGAATTTAAATGAAATCATTTTAGATTACCCCTTATACCCGGCAATCAGCCGAAGCCCAAGGGACGGAGAAAGTTCAGAGAGAGCATCCTTTTCCCCTGCCGAGCTGCACCGAAACCCTATCGCTGACACTTCCAACACTGAAACAGACCTAGCGGGGATAAGGATAAATGAAACTATTAATGGAACAAAATGCAGTGACAGAAAACTCAGGGGATGAAAGAAACCACTACAGCATTCGCCTGAAGATCTGGGAAAACCCCAGAAAAAGCCCATGGGTCAGAGTGAGCGATCTCCCCGGGGATAGATCCCACGACATCCCGAATTAACTATGGTATTTGTTTGAACACCAATGGGCGTGGAAGTATTGACATTATGAGAAGACAAAAGTCCTATCCTTCCTATGCTTTATCTGTTAAATTCGTGATCCGTTCCTCAGAAACCATTTAAGTGGGTATGTAGTTGAAAATGCATGGTTACACACGACTAGCTATAACTTCCAGAGTTTTTAAGATACTATAATGAAATCTGGCATCACCATTTGGAATACGTTTATTCACTAATACTGAATCACCATCATTGATAAAGTTTGAAAACCAAAAATCTTTGTGGTACAGTTTTCTTAATATTTAATCAGTTTTACCAAATCCTTATGCAGTGTTGATAAACTGTATACACAAATTTTTTATTGCGCTGCTACTTTTTTAAATTAAAATTTTTAAGTTTTGGCTTCAAAAAGTCCCTTAAATTTATCGATACGCATAATCATAAATACCATTGTCCTCAAAATATCAAAGTAATGCTGCATAGAATTTTTTTATTGTACACGTTTTAGAATATTACCAAGTTTCACTGCTCTAAGTTAAACAGTTTCAGAGAATTTTACACCATTAGTAGAAAATGTAATTTTCTGGAAAACGGTGCAGAAGATTAACTTTGTGTTTTTAAGTTTCGGAATTGATGTAAATTCGTGTCAATTGGGATTCGCCAATATAAAGTTAATATTTCAATACAAACTAGTCCCTTGCAAGGATTTCCACCAAGAAATATCACATAGTCCATGCTGCGGCATTGAAGATAGCATGTTGAATTGTTTTTATTCTGTCAAGAGATTTATTCTAAGTAATAAACGACAGAGTTGCGCCTACAGCTGTATTTTTGTTCTGTAATTTCAACACCTGAATGAGAGAGTTACGCGTTTTATTGTATTTTTTCATATAATTTTAACACCTAATTTTCTCACAACAAAAATTTAATTACATTATTATATCCTAACATACACGTTTGTTTACACTAAAAACAACAGTAGATTTTTAATTTCATTATAACTGTCAAATCCCATGGACTATTTTGCTCTTTTTCTCAGATATATGTGCTCACTTTTTTAACTAACATTGCATTTTGGGTTACTTGTAATCAACCACTTACTTTTATTAAGGAAATTCACATTTTTAATAGAATAAATTACAACACAGACTCCAATTAACAAACATAAAGCTGGTAGCAATTCCACAGCAAAGGCTTTTATATTTTAAATGAATATAGACATGGAAAACAAAATAAAATACCCTTGAAACATGTGCTCATATGTCTAATCTATGAAATAAAAATGTTAGAAAACAATCAGTTTTTTGACAACGTTTGTCTAAATCTCCCCTTGAGATATCACGTTTACACGATGTAGATGCCTGATTTCTAAATACAATCCTCTACTTTCATCCAATAGAGCGCAAGAGTCGCGCAGTGGTTTCATTTCCGGCTCTCATATTGAGGATCCGGGGAGGCAATTTTAAGTCTGTCCTATCCACACCTGGACCTCTTACATCCCTAATGTAATTCGTAGTTTACGGTAAAAGCTGTATGTCCTCTCATTCCACCGTCATCCTCATAATCATCCTAACATCAGGGTTCGTATTCCTTCCTCTGTGATATTGTTAATTATACCATACTATGATTTTTTACTTTCTCTACTACGTATAGTAAGTAGGGGAAGTATTGTATTCCACCCAAAAATTCGATACCGAGATTTCACCGGAAATACATGTTTTGAGACCCCCTGAATCCAAAAAAGCATTTTTGGAAACATGACCGTGTGTGTGTCTGTGTGTCTGTGTGTGTGTCTGTCTGTGAACAGCATAACTCAGAAACGAACAGTCGGATAAACACCAAACTTGGTATTTAGGTTCAGTATCTTCCAAGGATGCGACACGGAGGTTTACAAGAAAATCCCCCCACCCCAGATTATCCTTTACATGGCAGATTTTTTGAAAATTTTAATTTTCTCAAAAATGGCTCCAACGATTTTGATTAAAATATCATATGTTTAAGATATTTTTATGACAAATAAAATGTATATCTTGAATTTCCTGTGAATGTCTCCAAAAGTATTATCCATTGTGAACGACTTTTGCTTAACTGGTAAACCATAAGAGATAGACAAAATTTTACTACACAAAAAATGTAGATCGTATTAAAATACACAATTTATCTTTTTTCTTGTTAAGTGAACCATTTTCGAGATATTACTTGTTATTACCTTAAATTTTTCAATACTTATTTTCTCAAATGGGAATTCGTTATTCATTTTTTTGTCTTGGATATGCAAAGAGTATTAATCTGTGGCAAAGGGAATGGTGCTGCACCTAGCAACCAGCTATTAAGAGATATGTATGTGCTTAAAGGCTACTGTATTTCTATATTGCCCTTGTAAATATATATTCCCCTTACATCTACAAGAAAATTAGGAATAAGATAGAGTCTGTAAATGTTTATCTCGATTAACATGAAGTAGATGGAGAATAAGCGTTTCTATAAATAGTTTGTACAAGAGTAGAGAAAGTCATGTGAGTGTAACACATCAGATTTTTTATAAAATCTGATGTGATACGTTCACACGACTTCCTCTACCCTCTATCGCTTATTAGCGGATATACAAATTATTCTTACTAAAGTTTGTTTATCTTTCTACATTTTAATCCAAATAAACCTTTGAAGAAGTAGTTAATCTACAAATTTCATTATAGCTACAAAGGGAATTTAGATAGTCAAATGGTTGAAGAATTGGATGTTATATGCTGGCCTTAAAATTCCATGCAATCACGAGAAACAACTGAATATTGAAAGGAGTTTAAGAAAATGGACAAGAAATGAACAATTCTAACCTACATTTCTTGCGCAGTACGTCTTCGGCTGTCAAAGTTTACCAGTTATACAAGGTTCTGCAAAATTCCTTTCGAATGAATATGACTTCAGAGGCTATTCCCAGAAAACTCGAAAAAAATAATTTATGTTTCACGTAAATACCTTTAATAGGTATTAACTTTCTTTTAATCAAACTCGTTACAGCCATTTTTATAAAATCAAAACTTTCGAAAAATGTTCCATAAAAAGGATAGTTGGGATGGAGGGATTTCCTTGAAAATCTCCTTGGAAGATTTCTAAGGAAGATACTGGAATTAAATACCAAGTTTGATGCTGTCCGACTTTTCGTGTTTGAGTTATGTTCTCAGACAGACACACACACGCGGAAATATTTCCAGAAATGCTTTATTTGGAATTCAGAAGCCTCAAAACATGTATTTCCTATGAATTATCGGTATCCAATTTTTGGGTGGAGTGCAGTACTTCTCTGCATACTATATATAGTAGAGAAATTAAAAATAACCCACCATGTTTTAAACACAAAGGTTCATCCACAGGAGCACTTAAATGTTATTATCGTCCTAAAATGTAATTAGGCATTCTCAATAGTTTCGGAGAAAGGGGGTCATTTATACCAGAAAATATTACTCATAGGAAAAGTTGTTCAAAGCAAAACATTGAGAAAACAAATTTGCATATAGTGGCAAATGAAGAAACCACTTGACTTAAGCACGCAGTAGTTACTATACTTAGCAGTAGTGCCAATTTGCAGAGGAAAATTTCCCTTAAGAGGTAAACAAAGATTTACCTCTCTACACCAGAGTATAGGAATTATTTTTTCTGTGAAGTGGTGCAAAATTCACAGTTTAAAAGGACAGATGCACTACTATTTTAAACATAAATTTACAATAATAAGTATTGTTGCCACAGTGATTATATACAGGACGTTTCATAAGTAAGGAATAACAAAAATTAAACTAAAGTAACGGAATTAATTGTTCTTTCACACAAGCCCTGTGTTGGACAGTGGTTAAAGCAACCGGATGCAACCGGGAGATCCGTGGTTCCAATCCGGCTATGGCATTGAATTTTTCAGTCTTGTGATTCTACCTTTCTAAACTGAACTAAGTTTAACTATTTTTATAAAGAATGCTCGGACATGTAAAATTTAATACTTTGAAAGGGAAATTTTGCAAAAAAACAAATACAAATTTCCGCCAGTGCTGTACAGGCTATGACGTCACTGGCCAATCTCTTACATAACAGCTTATTATTGTTTAACTTTTATCTAATAGGCAGTTATCTTATTTAGTTGCATGAAAAAAATAATTTGTTTCATTAAAAATGTTTGATTGTTGTGGAAACAGTTGAACTGTTTGCTTCTTTAAGCCTTAACTGTGCTGGTGGGGTCTATGAAACACCAACGTTCTATTATTACTTTCTGCACTAAATATAGTCAGTAGGGGATGTACTGCATTCCAACCAAAAATTCGATACCGAGATTTCACCGGAAATAAATCCTTTGAGTAGCACTGAATCCAAAACATAGTCTTTTTTGGAAGCATGTCCGTAACTGTCCATCTGTCTATGAACAGCATAACTCAAAAACGTAAAGTAAAATAAATACCAAACTTGGTATTTGAGTTTAGCATCCTCTAAGGATACGATGCAAAGAGTTTCAAGAACATCCTCCACCCCAGACTACCTCTTACATGGAATATTTTTCAAAATTTTTCATTTTCTTTAAATTGGCTCTAATGAGTTTGATAAAATATAAGTTTAAGATTTTATCATGGCAAATGTAGTATATTACTTGTATTTCTGGGAATGCCCCCATAAGTCCTCTTCATTCTGAATGACTTTTGAATATCTGGTAAACCATAAGAGATAGATAAATTTTTACTACACAAAAAATTTAGATTTTGTTAAAGCAACCAATTTATGTGTCATATACGTTCTTTTTGTAGACTGAACCATTTGTGAGATATTCCTTGTTATATGGTTGAATTTTTCAGTACTTATAGTTTTTCTCAAATGGGAATTCGTTATTCCCGTTTTATGTCCTGCACATGTAAAGAGAATGGAATACTTCGCATAGCAACCAGCTCTTAAAATACTTGACTGTCGCTTAAAGTCTACCAATTCCCCTTGCATACAAGGAAATTAGCAATAAGATGAAGTAGTTGGTTAATAAGCGTTTGTAAAACTAGGGTGTACAAGATTAGAGAAAGTTATGGAAGTGCAACATATCCGACTTTTTTTATATTTCACGATTTAATGACAGATGTCGTTGTGGCGTTTTTGTAATCTTATTGTACTACATTATAATTTGACAGAAAGTGCTTTGCATAGTTGCTGCTAAAAGGTAAAATATCACAATTTTAACCCTTCGGACCCCACCAACATGTAACAGTATGCTTATTAACCCTCATATATGGAATGCAGAGATTTGAAACACTTTCCTCGTCACTTGCAAGACTTCCTACACACATTCTTACGTATGTTTTAACGTAACCTCAATGATGATCCATAAAAATAAAATCTAGCTCTGAAGTATGTTCTGACAGGCAGACAGAAAAGCCAAATCAGTGCAGAAAGTGTTTATTTATATTTATGACCACTTTTATGGAAATATTGATAATAACCTTGTCTCGCTAGAACTTATTTGTTCATAGAACTATCTTTATAAATAATATTTGCTGTATTGAGAAGTGGAATATCTTTATTTTTGACCAATTTAGCCGTTTTGCATAAGAAAACTGTTAATGTCTTTATCGTACCATAAATTATATTGTATGTTTTACAGTATTTAATTTATAAACAACATTTGTTGTATTTTACATATTTACTACTTGTTTTTAAATTTCAGGTGTATAAGACCCCATCAGCATTCCTGCAACTTAAAGAGTGAGGCAGTATTATATATCACAACACTGTGAATGCCAGAGTGATTGTAGTGTAAATTAACATTATTGTATGACAATGATTTTAGATGTTTGTTAGCATAGTTAGGAAATAGGTTTACATGTCCTCACTGAAACTGACAGTAGGAGTGGGTAACAATGAAGCGATGGGGTGAGTTGTTTATCACTTAGAACAGACAAATAAATGACGTCAGAGTAGCGTGCCTTTGTTTAGAAATGGAGGGAATATCGTCCCTAGAGCATATGCGTTTGTAATTATGATTGGCTGACAAAATAAACGTTAATGTTGGCGCGATTTGGTAACCAATAGCAGCTCTATTATAATGTTTAGGCATATCGGGGTGAGGGAGTATAAAATCTTGAGCCAAAACAAGTATCACGCAGTTCCACAGAATCATTCACGAGGTAAACGTCGCGCACTTCTACAGAATCTCTCGCGAGGTACACATTACGCAGTTCTCAGCAATCTCTCGGGAGGTAACATTACGCAATTCTACAAAATCTCTTGCGTCGTAAAGTTAGTTACAAAATTTGAAGTACGCCACAACTATTACGAGAGTAAATACAGAGAGTAACAGTTTCAGTCAGGCGTGTATAAAGATTACAGATGTGAACTATTAATTAAGTGTGACGGCAATAAAAGTGTAAAAAAATAGAGAGATATTTGCTCGACTGAGTAATAATAGCTAGCCAGAGGATAAAGAACTCAAAATTCAAAATAATAAAACAATAACAGGCGCCCAGTAAATAAGCTAACACGAACAGATTACTGCGACAAAACACAGCTCAGTTAAGGGTTAAAAATTACCTCCATAACTTACACACCTGCTTAATAAATGAAATTTTAATTATTTAATCAGGTGCTTAAAATGCTCCCCGTTTACAAACTGGTAGTGGCCAAGTCGAAACGTGAATTCCTGTTTTACATTGGTATATCTTTGGCTAATGGTGTAGAAAACAAGTGATAATACTCTTAAAAATAATGCACTCTAAAAATGGAATAACTATTAATATTACACAGCCTATATTTGTATATTAAGTCAATCCTCCGACACTTTAAGGAAGCAACGTTATGTATTTAATTATGTATATAATTTTCTATAATTATTCATAATAAATATAATTTATTGTTAAATAAAATATAAATAAATCTAAATTAGAACCAAAAAATAATACATATTAATATTCTCATAAATAACATGCTTAAATATTCTCCTAAAAAATTAAAGCAAATCCTCCCCCTCCATATTAGGTATACACTAATGCATAAGCAACAACACCCATAAAAAATAAATCGTATATTATATACAACTTCCCAGAACTTTTAGCTTGTTTCTTTACGAAAATTTGCCATCAAAAGGTCTTTCTTGTGCTCATCATTCCAGCTATTAAAGGGAATTTTTAACAAAATACACTAGACATAGTTTGTTGGAAGCATAAAAAAGACAGAAAAAGATCCAAAATTTTGTAGTCCATTTTATAATTAGACTGACATCGCAACTAGGGTTCACAGCAGCAAAGCGGAAACATCACCTTCCTCGTGATTTAATCCACGTGGGGAGGATATTTTGATGGCTTTGGTTGGCTAAACTTAGATATCAATGGATTCCTATTGGATGGAGTCGGTGTATCAGCAAAGTCTGCTCAGCCAATGCGATATCCTTCATTGTCTCGAGCAGATTTGGTGCTACCCCGACTCCATCTAATAGGAATCCATTCATATTAACTCACGCGACTTACTGACTACCCGCAAGTACATATGATATGGTATAGTATTTTTTTAAAACGTAAAAAGAACAAGACATTCAGTGTTCACATTCTTAGACCGATTCACTGACTGACTCTTCATCTAAGGCTCTGACGTTGCAACCTAAAAGCTGATACCTAACATAGCTAGACAAGCACGTTTCCAAACAAGAAATACCGAACTTAAACTGTCGAGTTTGTTGGAGGTTTGAACTGTTGTGGTCTCCTATTCCATAGGAGGAAACTTCCCGAGATTGCCTTCGAAATCAGAATACAATATAAGGGAAATTTGTCAACGTCTACACTACGAAACATTTCACAACTATGACAAGCTTCTTGTTGCCATAGATGCTGAATTTAAAGAAAATTAAGAATGGGGAAAGCAGGAAATATTAGGAGAAAAATTCTTCACCTATTTCACCTGGCCGGCCGCCTCTGCTCTGCATTCTCTCTTGATCCGCTTCCATATTAGCGGGCCTCGTAACAAGGACTCAACATATCTCCATAAAAAGTAATCAAGTGGAGAGAGATCTGTTCCCATAGCAACCAACATGAAATGGTCTATGCAAATAAATATTGGAGTTGTCTTATAAGTTCGTACACTTTGCTAGCAAGTTCCATCTATAGCGCCTGAAAACCCTCAACCCTCTGTACACTCAAGTACAGACCACCCCTACGACTTAGAGAACAATAACCAGACTCGCCATTGGTATATCAGTGTGTATTTGTAACTGACGGATAGAACGGCGTGAACTTGTGTTTACAAACTATGGAAAGCAAAAAGGAACATTTCCGATATCCTATGCTCTTTTGCTATCTTAAGGGTAAAACCGCCTCACAATGCCGGCAGATAATTTGTGCTGTCCACGGGGAAGATGCAATAATGAAGCGAGCATGTCAAAAGTGGTTTAGTCGATATCGAGCTGGGAATTTTTCTCTAAAACAGAAAACCTCGGTCTGGACGGCCAATGATTACTGACGTGGAAGGAATTCATGAAACCATAGTCAATAATCCATGAATTACAACTCGGTGTTGTTAATGGAGCTCAATTTAGCTCGTGCTACCGTAGCCAGAAACTTGGCAATATATTGTCGACAATAATGGCGTTTACTGCAGGAAATAAATGTTTGTTTACAAAACATAACTGCCGTAGTTATTTATCTTTTGAACCACCCTGTGTTTAAAGTTTGTAACCGGAAAGTTCGGCAACTACTCTGTCGCAGCTATGCTGCGGGTGAGGAGTGTACCCAGGCGCTCTTAGTGATTGAAACGCAACGAAAAGTGAACGAACTTATGAGATAACCCTATACTTTTATGGACATCACATCTTGTAAAATAATAGTTGAAGTTTTTGATTCTTTTTTTGTAAAATTTTCCTTTGAAATTATTAAATATGACGATACCGAGAATTTTTTAAAGTTATTTAATTTTAATTTTAGTTTCATTGCTTCTTACTTCCAATTAGAAAACCTAAAAAGCCCCTCTAAAAAGTAGGGTTTTTTTGCAATTTCCTCCATTGTCTACCACTAGGCCTCTCTCTGTAGTGTTTATTCACGTAAACAAACTTGGTGTGGTTGCTTTTCCAGAGTCCCTCGCCGCCACAGTACGTATTCTGGTACCACAACGATCACATGATCAACTACGACACATCAAGAGGGGGTGTCTCAGTGAGCACGGAGCCTGGTCCCAAGACTCACAGTAGACTCATCATCAACTACGCTACACATGCTGACTCCGGCAACTACACGTGTAGAGCTTCCAACACCGAGGCCGACACCATCTACGTGTATGTTTCTAAAGGTTTGTTAACATTACGTAATGTATGAAGCTATGCATCATCATAACATTTTGTACGAAAACTTTCTAACCAAAAATTGGTAATTATCTGAGGTTTAATTACCTATCGTGGCAGCTTGCTACAGGAATACGTATAACGTTAACCAAAAATACTATATGAAAAAAAGTCTGATGTGTTACACTTACATGACCTTCTCTACTCTTAAACAAACTATTTTTACAAACGCTAATTCTCCATCTACTTCATGTTAATCGAGATATCGAGATGTTAATCTTATTGCTAATTTTCTTGTAGATGCAAGGGGAATTGGTAGACTTTAAGCGATAGTCAAATACTTTACGAGCTGGTTGCTATGTGCAGTATTCCATTCTCTTTGCATTACCAGGACAAAAAATAAATAACGAATTTGAGAAAAAGTATAAGTGTTGGAAAATTTAAGGGAATAACAAGCAATATCTCGAAAATGGTTCACTCAACAAAAAAATGTATATGACATAAATTGTGTATTTTAAAGCAATCTACATTTTTGTGTAGTAAAATTTTGTCTATTATCTCTTATGGTTTGCCAGTTATGCAAAAGTCGTTCACAATGAAGAACACTTTTTGAGATATTCCCAGAAAATTCAAGATATACATTTCATTTGTCATGAAAATATCTTAAACATATGATATTTTAATCAAAATCGTTCGAGCCATTCTTGAGAAAGTTAAAATTTTCAAAAAAATGTTCCATATAAAGGGTAGTCTGGGTTGGGGGATTTTCTTGAAAACCTTCGTGTCGCATGTCTGGAAGATACTGAACCTAAATACCAAGTTAGGTGTTTTTCCGACTGTTGGTTTCTAAGCTATGCTGATCACAGACACACACACACACACACACACACACACACACAAAGACACACGCAGGGACATGTTTCCTAAAATGCTTTTATTTGGATTCAGGTGGTCTCAAAACATGTATTTGTGGTAAAATCTCGGTAACGCACTGTGGTTAAAACATGCAGTGTGTCATGAACATTTTCTGTGGAGTGAACCATTACCGGAATATTTCTTATTTGTTTGGATTTTCAATCCTTACATATTTTCTGAAGTCGGAATTCGTTATTATTTATTTTTTTATGTCCTGGACATGCAGAGAGAATGGAATGCTCCGCATAGCAACCAGCTCTCAAAAGATTTAACCATCGTTTAAAGTCTACCATATTCCCCTTGCACCTCCAAGAAAATTAGCAATAAGTTTAACATCTCATATCTCGATTAGCATGAAGTAGATGGAGAATAAGTGTTTGTAAAAATAGTTGTACAAGAGTGGAGAAAGCCATGCAAGATCAACACATCAGATTTTTAAAAACGTTTTTCTTTTGCATTCAAAAGGTCTCAAACTATATATTTCCATTGAAATCTCGGTATGAAATTTTTTATTCTCGTCTAGCTAAACGATAGAGAAAGTAAGAAATATCCGATGTGTTATATTCACATGAATTTCTCTAACTACTTTTTTTATAAACCATTTTTTACACAAACGTATTCTTTAGCTATATTTTAATGCAAATAAGCTTTCACAGAAATGGTTTTAATACGTCGTTGGTTGTAAGTTCAGGAAGAATAGCTATAGTCAAATCCTTTAAAACCTTATATGATGGCTTTGAAAATTCGTTCTTCTAAATGACAATGAGAATAAAAAAATATCAACTTAGTGGTTGAAAACAGTACACAGTACTTGGCAATTCAAAGCAATAATGAGAAATCTGATGTGTTGCACTCACATGACTTCCTCTACTCTTGTACAAACTACTTTTACAAAGGATTATTATCCATATGCTTCATGTCAATCGATATGTTAATCTTATTGCTGATTTTCTTGTAGATGCAAGGGGAATATGGTAGGCTTTAAGCTATAGAAAAATGTTTTAAGAGCTGGTTGCTATGTGGAGTATTCCATTCTCTTTACATTACCAGGACACAAAAATGAATAACGAACTCCCATTTGAGATAAACAATAAGTATTGGAAAGTTTAAGGGACTAACAAACAATATCCCGAAAACGGTTCACTCAACAAAACAAATGTATATGACATAAATTGTGTATTTTAACAGGATCTGCATTTTATTTGTCATTAAAGTATCTTAAATATGTGATATTTTAATCAAAATCTTTAGAGCCATTTTAGAGAAAATTAAAATTTTCGAAAAGTGTTCCATGTAAAGGGAAATCTGGGATGGGGGGATTTTCTTGAAAACCTTCGTGTCGCATCTCTAGAAGATACTGAACTTAAATACCAAGTTTGGTGTTTATCCGACTGTTCGTTTCTGAGTTATGCTGTTCACAGACACACACACACACACATACTGACATTTTTTCAAAAATGCTTTATATGCATTCAGTGCACCCCAAAACATATATTTCCGATGAAATCTCGGTATCGAATTTTTGGGTGGAGTGCAATACTTCCTATTTGCTACACGTAGTAGAGAAAGTAAAAGTCAAATGTCACAAAAAGGCATTGTGTATGTTAGAAATTTTGTGGATGGATAAGGTTAAGGAGATAAAACTTTTCATCTATACCAAATAGTTATAGGTCGGCTCAAAGTAAACCCCACAGGAATTCACCGCATAGATTTACTATGAAATATTTCTGTAGCTTTAAGTATGAGATGAACATCCACGAGTTCTAAATTTCAAGCGGAAAACAAGAGCTGTCCTTAAGACGAAGCGAATTTGCCGCTAACTTTTACAAGGGAAGTGTTAACCTTTCGGGACTCGGAAAACAACGGGTTGTTTACACTGTAACGAGCGGAAAAACTCCGTCTTATGTTTCCTTCACGAAGAAAAAGAAGTGGGTCAAAGCTCTGTTACACAACAAGAGTAACGCAATTCTTACCCGTCGGGTATCTCCACTAGCTCAGCGTGTAAACACTACTTGTATCTCTTGTTTAGCGAGGTCTAATTACCTTATTTATTTCTTTTAGGTAACTACTTTTCCAACTGCTTATTTACTTTCTGTTTAATGAATTAGGTAAAGTAGTGCATGCTTTCTTCTTTCAGTGCCATCTCAAAGACGCTTTGAACTAGTATTAAATAAATGCGCCTTGAACGGTTATGTTATTCCACCGAGGCTCCGTATTATAAACGTAGTTTGACTGACAACAGTCCGGATTTGGCACAAAGCTATTTTCATCTGAAGAAATTTCTTAGTAGAAAATATTTCAATGATAATGATGTTGTGAAACCAGAAGTTCAGACTTTGTTTTCATCACAGGCGGCATCATTCTTTGACGAAGGCATACGAAAACTGTTTTCCCGTTACAAGTACCTGAATTAAAGCAGTGACTATATGAAGATGCAGTGTAGTGCGTAAGGTAATGAATAATAATGAAGTATTTGGAAAATAATATTCTTTTACTATTTTTACTTTCTCTACTACGTATAGTTGGTAGGGGAATTATTGTATTCCACCCAAAATTCGGTATCGAGATTTCATCAGAAATACATGTTTTCAGGTACCCTGAATCCAAATAAACCATTTTTGGAACCATGTCCGTGTGTGTGTCTGTCTGTGACCAGCATAACTCAAAAACGAAAAGTCGGATAAATACCAAACTTGGTATTTAGGTTCTGTATCTTTCAAATAAGTGACATGGAGATTTAAAAAAAATCCCCACCCCAGGTTATCCTTTATATTGAACATATATTTTTAAAATTTTGATTTTCTCCAAAATGGCTCTAACGTTTTCATTAAAATATTATATGTTTAAATATTTTCATGACAAATAAAATGCATATCTTCTGGGAAGGTCCCGAAAAGCCCTCTTTTTCTAAATGACGTTTGCATAACTGGTAAACTGTAAGAGAGAGACATACTGTGACTAAACACAAAAAGTGTAGAGCTCGTTAAAACACAATTTATGTCATATACATTTTTTGTGGAATTAACAATTTCCGAGATATTTGTTATTTGTTTGAGTTTTCCAATACTTGTATTTTTCTAAAGTGGAAATTCATTATTCGTATTTTTTGTCCTGGACATGCAAAGAGAGTGGAATGCTTCACATAGCAACCAGCTCTTAAAACATCGATGTAGCCATTTTTGAGAAAATCAAAATTTTCGAAAAAATTTCCATATAAAGTGTAGTCTGGGGTGAGGGAATTTTCTTGAAAATCTTCATGTCGTATCCTTGGAAGGTAGTAAACTCAAGTACCAAATTTGGTATTTATCCGACTTTTTGTTTTTGAGTTATGCTGTTCACAGACTGACAGGCACACACACAGACATATTTCCAAAAATTCTTTATTTGGGTGGAATACAATACTTTCCCCACTTACTATACGTAGTATACAAAGTAAAAAAAAACAATCTCTAATGAGTTTAACCATCGTAACCTTGGTTATACGGTAACCCAATGCTGCCAATTCAACGGCAATAATTAAGGGACCCGGTGCAACCGGCGTTCACCTGGGGCTACATGTATAAAGTAAACAAGGCGAACACAACGTGTACTCAGTGAAATAGATAACAGTCGGCTACGATATGATTGCGCTTGGAGGTGGTCGCCACTGTTTTTGTTGACAATCAAGGCTTGGGAACAGAGGTGAATTAGGAGTAAGGGGAAAGGGTAATGTACAGTCGCACAAATTACTACACTTACAGGCCTTAGTCTCGCCAGTAAATGTAACTCGGATCGATGCCCCTCCCACTTGTTCCGTAACTACGAGGGAAAGTCAATAAGTATTCGCACATAATGTTTTAAATTTATTATAACAACAATAGAAACTTACAATTACCTCTTTTTTCCAACTAGTCCCCTTGCTTCTCAACGCATATGGTCCATCGTTCAACAAGCTTTCTGATGGCCTAAGAAAAACAGTTTCAGTTGAGCAGCAAGCCATGTATGCACCGCATCCTTCACTTCTTGGTCTGTGGTGAATTGACGGCTCGTTAAGACATTTTTAAGTGGACCAAAAATATATGGTTTGCCACTTCATTGACAGTCGGTCTTCGTTCTCTGAATCAGGATACGGACTTACAGATTGTTGGTGTCACTAGTGGATATGGATGGGCGTCCTGCTGTTTCCTCGTCCTTCACAGTTGTCGGACAGTTTTTAAACTTTTCAAACCATTCGTACAATTTCGCCGGGGTAAACATTGCCCCCATATTGTGCGAAATATCTTTGATGGATTTCGGCTCCTGGTGCACCTTCAGACGACGAAAAATGGATAACAGCACGCGCACAAATCGATTCATCCAACCTACAAAAAAATTAAAAATAATGTGCTAATACTTATTGACTTACCCTTGTATTAAGTACCTCTTCCCATTATACTGTGGCCAACTAGTACCTCTGTGGTGGTAGGAAGTGTTCTTTGACATTGAATACCGGTCGCTTAGATTTAGAAGGTTCCAAACATCCGAGCCTTACTTATACCTAATATAATGGCTTATTGGGTCAATTTTTTATGATTAATGCTGTAACTCAAAGCAATTAGTTTCAAAATAATAATTTGGACTATTATAGAAATTGACTGTTTTAAGAAGAATCTGAAGTCTGAGACATGGGTTATGAAGACGCATCTATGCCTGTAAAATTGGCGTCATTGGTACTTCAAAAATCTAGAATAAGGTGTGAAGTGTTCCTTCACCTATAAATAGATTAATTGTTTTCAATGTTTAAAGTCACTGTGTTCAAAGAATGCCATTCAATATAATTTTATATTTTGGTTATTAAAATAGAGCAGAGTGGTATATTTATTGGTTTTGAACATGTTCAAAGTCAGGAAATGCAAGGTACGTGCTCATAGGACATGCTGTGGTTCATATTCTTGAGACTGTAATCATCACATTGAACTCCAAAGTTAATTATATTTACAAGAAATGAAAAGAGAAGGAAAACAGAAACTAACTAACTACTAACAAAAATCACACAAATATAGCAAAAGAAGAAGTAGAGAAGAAATTGTTTGCAAAACAAACAAATCCCCTGCCCCAAGCCACTAAACCTTCCCCTTTTACCCTTGACCCTCTTCCTTACATTCGATCTCAGCTGCATAACCTTATGTAAATGCGTAACAATTGCTTCTCCCTCCTAGCCAGCAAGGTCCAACAAGCTCGTAAACCTCTCCTTGAGTTAACAGAGGAACCTGGCAGATAATTTCTCCTCAACTGTTCTGTATTAGTACAATGTGCCAGAATATGAATCCAAGTTTCTTCCTCTCTACACCAGGGACGGATTGTTATGCCTTCTTCGTTAATGAATTTGATCTGTCGGCATGATTCCAGTGTGAACCAAGCAAACCCTTGCTTGCTGGCTCCATTTCTGGACAAAGTATATTGTTCTGTACCCCATTCTCCCTTCAGTTTCGATTATAAGCTTAATGGTACCTTCTCATTACATTGTGACAGCGTCTGTTGTCTATCTATATCTTTCGGTGGCTTCTGTACTTTTCTCTACACATTCGTTCTATTTACAGGTCCTTCAAACCAAATAATACCTATCACTATTCTCTCCAGCTATCTCTAAATTTAAATAAGGGTTTAAGTGTATTTTCCTTCCCTCTCTTGTGTGTATTGTATGCTATTACCGCCAACAAAATTATTTTGGTAGATATGGGTTTCTAAAAGAATTCATGTTTTGTAATTCTAGATTTTCTTTGATGTAAATATCACTGGGAAGACCTAGAAACCCTAGGATTGTGCAATAATTATATTTGTGAGGTGACTATAGAATAACATTGTTATAAAAGTGCGTATACTATCCTAAATTAATGTTGCTTTGTTATTTTATAAAATAATGTTTATAATATGTTATTTATAACCAAAGTAATTTTATTCTGCATTTAAGAAGTATTCGATAAATATATTCTTAATAATATCAGATGTCTATACATGTTACAGTGTTCCTCTGAGATTTGTGGCTTTAAAATGCCATAAATGTTGCATTAAGTTTGTATAAATACCATTTTTTCCTAGCATTCTACTTACTTATATTTATGTATTGCATGGAACCATAAAATACTTGCGGCGAATACCTATGTTTAAAACGATTCCCATGTTACTGAACACCGGCAGAGGACAATGATACACATACTGGTCGGCCGCGATATGAGTGCGTTTGGAGGAGGAGGCCAATAATTTTGTTGACAATGTCAACTTAGGTTCAGAGGGGAGTGAGGGACAAGGCGATAGGGGAATGTACAGTCCCACAATATACTAAATTTGCAGGTCTTTGTGTCGCTAGTAAATGCAACTCGTAACTGCAGATGTTTTCTTTACCTGACTGTCCTTCCGATACCCCGCCCACTTGTTCCTTAAATGTTTAGTTCCTCTACTGACCGAACGCACTCGTATTGCGGATGACTGGTACGCTGTTATATTTAAAATCGATTCATTTGCATCACTCCTAACAAAACTAAATGTCTTCATTGGTTCTTATAAATAAACTATTGTATTTAAAATGTAGAATCAGCTGAAAATGCAATACTACAGCCGGCATTTGAACCCTGAACTCCTGCTTTATGTGCGGTTACTCTGGCCATTGAGCTTCCATAGCAACATGACGGTAGATCATTAAATTTTCCAGCAGACCACTAAGTGTCTCACTCCAGAGTTAATAGTCAATAATTTATATTAAGTGTAATATATTCACCTATTTATGTTTATATACAGATATTACTTTATATTAATGTGTACTAACTTGACCCTGTAGTTCGTTTAAATATCTATGTACCCTGAAACAAAACTTGTTAATTGTAATTCATAATTGAGGTTTATTTCTGGAATGAGACGCGATTTTAATAACTGACCAATATGTTGCAGCGGAATGGTTAAAACAACTGCACGGACAGCGAGAGATCTGTGTTCAAATTTCGGATACAGCATTGCATTATTCAGCTAATTCTTCTTTTAAAATATTCTTTATGCTCGGTTAGGCATTTAAAAAATAATACAATTCTGATATTATACATTTATATGACTTTCTCTACCCCAATCCACATTTGTATCCAAATAAACCTTTGCAGAAATAGCCAAAATGCACATTTCGTTATAGATATAAAGGAAAAAGTGGTACTCAAATGTTGTAGAACTGGACGCCATACGGTGGTTTAAAATTCCATACAATCGCAAGAAATAACTGAATGTAGAAAGACTTTGAAAAAGAAATCTTGTTGTACTCACATGACTTTCCATACTTTTGAACAAACTATTTTTACAGACATTTATTCTCCATTTAATTCATGTTAATAGAGATAAACATTTGTAGAAACTATTTTATTGCTAATTTTTTATAGATGCAAGGGGAATATGGTAGGCTTTAAGCGATAGTCAAATGTTTTAAGAGCTAGTTGCTATGTGGCGCATTCCATTCTCTTTGTATGTCCAGGACATAAAAAAGTGAATAACGAATTCCCATTTGAGAAAAAGTATAAGTATTGAAAAATTCAAACAAATAACAAGGAACATCTTAGAAATGGATCACTGGACAAAAAAAAGTGACGTGACATAACATAAATTGAGTGTTTTAACGAAATCTACATTTCTTTTGTGTAGTAAAATTTTATCTATCCCTTATTGCTAATATTCAAAAGTCATTCAGAATGAAGAGGATTTTGGTGTCATTCCCCCACAGTTCATCATATACATTCCATTTTGCATGAAAATATCTTAAGTATATTAAGTTTTAATTAAACAACATTAGATCCATTTTTGAGAAAATCAAAATGGCATGCAAATGTTTTTAATGAGTGGTATTTTAATCAAAATTGCTGGGGTAATTTTTTAAAAAAGTAAACAATTTCAAATAATTCCACGTAGGGAATAGTTTGGGTTGGGGGAAATGGTTTGGTATTTATCCCGCATTTCCTTTTTACTTTCTCTACTATGTATAGTAAGCAGGGGAAGTATCGCATTCCGCCCAAAAATTCGATATCGAAATTTCATCGGAAATATGTACATGTCTTCAGGCCCCCTAAATACAAAAATAGTTTTTAGTAAAAGGTCCGTGTGTGCCTGTGTGGGGGTGTGTTTGTGTGTGTTTGACAACAGAATAACTCAAAAACGAAAAATCAGATAAATAACAAAACTTGGTATTTAGGTTCAATATCTTTCAAAGATACGACGCAAAGATTTTAAAGAATTTCCTCCCATCCCAGACTGCCCTTTACATGGAACATTTTATGAAAATGTTTATTTTCTCAAAAACGGCTCTAAGGATTTTGATTAAAGAATCATATGTTTAAGGCATTTAAACGACAAATAAAATGTATATCTTGAATTTTCTGGGAATGTCTCCAAAAGTATTCTTCATTGTGAACGACTTTTGCATAACTGGTAAACCATAAGAGATAGACAAAAGTTTACTACATAACAAATGTAGATCGCATTAAAATACACATCTCATGTCATATACATTTTTTTTGTTGAGTGAATCATTTTCGAGATATTGTTTGTTATTTGTTTGAATTTTCCAATACTATTTTTTCTCAAATGGGAATTCGTTATTGGTTTTTTACTTTCTCTACTGCGTATGGTAAGTAGGTGACGTATTGCATTCTACCCAAATTTCGATACCGAGATTTCACTGGAAATACATGTTTTGAAGCCCGCTTATTAAAAATCATTGTTAAAAAAGGTCCGTGTATGAGTCTGCGTGACTGTAGATAGCATAACTCAAGAAAACGAAAAGTCGGATAAATACAAACTTATGCATTTAGGTTCAGTATATTTTTTCAACGATGCAACACAAAGATTTTCAAGAAAGTTCCCAATCACCAGGCTACCCTTTACATGGAACATTTTTCGAAAATTGTTATTTTCTCAAAATTGCCTGTAATGATTTTGATTAAAATATCATATGTTCAAGGTACTTTCATGGCAAATGAAATATATATACATATATATAGAATTTTCTGGGAATGTTCCCAAAAGTCTCTGAAGAAATTTTACATTACTGGTAAACTTTAAGTGTTAGACAACATTTTACTACACAAAAAATGTACATCTGATTAAAACACACAATTTGTATCATATACATTTTTGTCGAGTGAACCATTTCCAGATATTCCTTTTTATTTGTTTTTTTTATGTCCTGGACATGTAATTAGAATGAAATTCTCCACATAACAACCAGCTCTTAAAAGATTTGACTGTCCTTAAAGCCTACCATATTTCCCTTGCAACTACAATAAGATAGTTTCTGCAAATTTTCATATCGATTAACATGAAGTAGATGGAGAATAAGCGTTTGTAAAAATGGTTCGTACAAGAATAGAGAAAGTAATTTAAGTGTAACACAACCATTTTTAGTTATGCTGTTCATAGTCACACACCACACGAAAATTGTTCTAAAATGTTTTCTATGGACTCAGGGGGCCTCAAAACAAGTATTTTCGGTGAAATATTGTGGAGATATTCTTGTGTGGAGTACAATACCTTCTCTATCTACTAGTTACGTGGTACATAAAGTAAAATAACTAATATATACGAACTATTTTCGTATGAATTGCGGGATGCAGTGATTCGCATCTTACAGTGTATGAATTCCATTGCGATGTTTACCTTCGAAGATGGAGGTTCCTTGCAGCCTTTCTTATAGAGAATACGGTCACTCCTTGCACCGCCTTGATGTATGGACTGCACGTCAAAGTACGTTCCAGCTTGAATATGAAAGACGTGACAGATCCAGGAGTCTCTTTGTTCCTCACGTCCTGTCGGGAGATTTACTGCCCGGCTGGAAGAAATTGGCCTTTAGGCAGGTCATCTTGAGTACGGTTTGCACTGACAGGAATGCTTTCTTTGCGTTAACTAAACCAGAAGCTCCATGCTCATTTAATGCATCAATAACCTCAATGATACTCGAGTAATACATTGCGGCTGAGAACCAGATCCTGCGGCAAGGGGAGGGGGGATTTATCGACAGAATGTTCCCTCAGAACATAACAACTGGACATCGGGCAGCTTACTGGCTACAGGAATGTTTTGGTCATTGTAGCCTACCTTTCCAAAATATTTTACTTTTTGTACCAGTTGCCTATAAAAAGTTTGTAGTCCATACAAAAATTGGATACCACGATTTAACCGTAAATACGTGTTTTAAAGCTCCTGATTCCAAAAAAAAAAGAATTTTTCGCATCATTGTGTCAGTGTGTGTATGTCTGTAAACGACGTAACCGAAAATGACATGATCAATGTTTTGTTATTTTAGAATTTATGAAAACGGACTAATCATCTTTATTAAAATACTATATATTTAGGATATTTACATTACAAATACACGAGAACCTCGTTTATCTAGAGTAGGTGAGACCTGAGGTAATCCAAATGAACCTAAAATTCGAATCACTGCAAAAGTAGAAGATAAAAAATTCTTGTGTTACATTCACATGGCTTTCTCTACCCCGTGTCCTTTATTGTGGGTATACAAACTATTCTTACGAAAGTTTATTAATTTCTCTACTACGTATATTAAGTAGGAAAAGTCTTGCATTCCTCCCAAAATTTTGATACCGAGATTTCACTGTAAATATATGTTTTGAAGTGTCCTAAATCCAAATAAAGCATTTTTGGAAATATAACCGTGTGAATATGTCCGTGTCTATCTGTCAGTGAACAGCATAACTCAAAAACGAAAACTCGAATACATACGAGCCAAACTTGGTATTTGGGTTTAGTATCTCCAAATATGTGACACGAACATTTTAAAGAAAATCCTCCACCCACACTATCCTTTACATGGAACTTTTTTCGAAAATGTTTATTAAAATAGCATAATATTTACGATATTTTCATGGCAAATGGCTTCTGCAAATGTTTATCTCGATTAACACGAAGTAGATGGAGAATAAGCGTTTGTAAGAATAGTTTGTACAAGAGTAGAGAAAGCCATGTGAATGCAAAACATCAGATTTTATTTCTATCTACTTAATTTTAATTGAGATACATCCTCGCAGAAATAGCGGCATAACATATTTCGTTATATACACATAGAGAACGATGACAGTCAAATGTTTAAGACCTGGATGCTATATGCTGGCCTCAAAATTCCATGCTCTTTCCAAGCAATCACGAGAAACAGCTGAAAATCAATAGAATTTGAAAAGAACGACACGTTATTGAACATTTCGAAGCATTAATGACAGATATCTCAGAAACGGCTTATACCGGAAAATGTTATTCGAAATAAGTTGTGTGTTTCAAAAGAGATCTGCATTTTTTGTGTAGTAGATTTGTCTATCGCTTAACGTTTACTAGTTATACAAGATTATACAAAATTTGTTTCGAAAGAATAGGAACTTACAGACTATTCCCCAAAAAATCAATATATACATTTTGTTTCGCATGCATATATGCTTAATATTTGGTATATTAATCAAAATCGTCAGCGTCAATTTTTAGGAAATAAAAAATTTGGAAAACTGTTCCATTAAATGGTAGTTCGGGTGAGGAAGCTTTCTTGAAAATCTTTTCGTCCCACCTGTGGGAGGTACTAAACCTAAATACCATGTTTGGTACTTATGTACTTTTCGTTTTTGAGTTATGATGTTCACAGATAAACCGACAGACATTCGGACATGTTTCCAGAATACTTTATTTGTATTTAGGGGCATCAAAACATGTATTTCTGGTGAAATTTCGGTATCGAACTTTTGGGTGCAGTGAAATACTTTCCCTCTAGTAGAGAAAGTAAAACGAGGCACTATACATCACCATGGCAACAACAATATTTTGGTTTTAGTTACAAGTTAAGAGAATTATAAGTCATCGGAATATTTTAAATATTTGCAATATTACTTGAAAGCCGAAATATATGTTCGCAACAAATGATTTAAAGAGGATTTCCATCCTGCAAGGGAGTTGTGTTAACGTTTCAACAAACGCCTGAATTTAGAAAAGTCCTGGAATCCTTTTTGTTTTGCTCGTATATAAGTTGTGTGCGGCAGCTCTGTTTCTTAGCTTTCCCCACCATTTATCAGCGTCAGGCGTTTCCGCCCCAAACACTCTCTCCTAATGCTCCCTCTCTCTGTCTCTGCGAACGGATATTTGAAAAATGGAGCCCCAGTCTTTCTTACCCACACAAGCGACTCAAAGTGATGGCCAGAAGTGTGGATTTCACTTGCAAAATATCAGTGTTTTGTTTTCGAAACTTGAATTTACCGTGAAGGAACGTTATATAGAGTGTAAATGAATAACACAGCACAAATTATATTGTATCACTGAAGAGTTGTTAGCTAATCAATTTGAGACAGAAAACCGATGGTTTACGAAGTCAAACGAATGCGTTATTTGAATTAAAAATCTGATGTGATACATTCTCATGACTTTCTCTGCCCTCTATACCTTATTGGTGGGTACACAAATTATTCTTACAAAAGTTTATTTTTCTATCTACATCATTTTAATCCATATAAGCCTTTGTAGAAATATCTACATTACACATTTCGTTAGGATACAAAGAGAACAGCGATAGCCAAATGTTTAAGAACTGGACGCTGTATGCTGGCCTTAAAAACCATATTGTTTGCTTGCAAACGCCAGAAATAACTGAAAATCGACAGAACTTTGAAATGATGCGTAATTATTGAAAAAATCGAACCATTAATAACTGATATGTCGTAAATGGCTGATGCCAGAGGAAATTATTTTAAATAAATTGTGCGTTTTAAAGAGATCTACATTTCTTGTGTAGTACGATTTCGTCTGTCGCTTACGGTCTACCAGTTATACAAGATTATACAAGATTCCATCTGAATAAAGCGGACTTCATAGTAATTGTAGAAAGTTAAGTACATATATTTTATTTCTCATATAATATTTTTAATATACGGTATTTTAATCCAAATGGATAGTCATTCTTCAGAAAATCAAAAACTTTGAAAACTGTTATATATAAATGGTAGTTTGCAAAGGGGTTATTTGCTTGAAAATCCTCCTATTGTATCTTTGGAAGATACTGAGCTTAAATACCAAGTTTAGTATTTATGCTACTTTTGTTTCTTTAATTATGATGTTCACAGCACACACATACACACAAACATACACACACACGGGCCTCTTTAAAAACTCTTGACGTATTACATTTACAAGACTTTCTCTAGCCTCCATCTTTATTAGTGCGTACACAAAATATTCTTACTAAAGCTTATTTTTCCAACTTCTACATTTTAATCCAAGTAAACCTTTACATAAATAGCTAAATTACACATTTCGTTATAGATACAAAGAGAACTGCGATAGTCAACTATTTAGGAACTGGACGCTATATGCTGGCATTAAAATGCCATACTGTTTCTATACAATCGCGAGAAACAACTGAATGTTGAAATGACTTAGAATGACCAACAATAAAAAATTCGAATCTTTAGTAACGGATATCCCAGAAATGGTTTATGCCACAAGAAACGCCTTAAATGAATTCTGTGTTTTAAACAGATCTACATTTCTTGAGCAGTACGTTTCTGTCTATCGCTTAACGTTTACCAGTTATACAAGGCTATATAAAATTCCTTCCGAATAATGAGGTTTTCATACGATATTACCAGAAAATTGATAACATACATTTTGTTTATAATGTAAATATCTTTAATATCAGGGATTTTAATCAAAATAGTTAAGAGACATTTTTTGGAAATTCAAAAATTTCCGGGTATATTTTATGTATAGGGCAGTTAATCGTATATTTACGAGATATTGAACTTAAACACCCAGTTTGTTATTTATGGGACTTTTCGTTCTTGAAATACGCTGTTCACAGACCACATATATGAGTGTTTTTCTAGGAATGTTTCCTTTGGATTCAGGGAGCCTCAAAATGTGTATTTGCAGTGAAATCTTGCTATCGAATTTTTAGGTGAAATACAATTTTTCCCCTACTCACTAATCGTAGTGGAGAAAGTAATAAACAAGAGTAGGTAGACATAGTCAGATTATTTTGGGTTATGTCCGTTGCAACCACGAGTTTTCTTTAGGATATGGACTAAATTATGCTTTGGAGATAATATACAGAAGTTTTTAATTTCTATGGAGTTAATTTTTTAATTTAAGTTCTTAAACTTTCAAATGGTAACAAAATTTATTATCTGCCTATATGTATTAAAAGCTTGCTACAATGCAATACCTCTTTGAACATGATAAGCGTTTCAGTTTTCTATTTTAAAATTATTTCATTATGTCTTATTACACAACCTAGTTTGGAAGTATGGAATAGATGAGATAATCCGTTATCGGAAATAAGAGATATTTCCATATTGCCTGCCAATAAGTAGGCACATAAATTGTATGCTGTAATAATGCCTTTAGTATGTATGCAATTATGTGTTGAATATGTCCGTAATAGACACACAAATATACTAACTGGTAGTAGTAAGACATATTAACATACAAAAAATCTAATGCGTTGCACTTAGATGACTTTCTCTACTTTTGTACAAACTATTTTGATAAATGCTTTTCCTCATCTATTTCATGCTAATCTAATATCGAGATGTTAATATAATTGATAATTTTCTTGTAGGTGCAAGGGGAATATGGTAGGCTTTAAGCGATGTTCAAATGTTTTAAGAGCTGGTTGCTATGTGGAGCATTCCGTTCTCTTTGTATATCCAGAATATAAAAAAAAGAATAGCAAAATCCCATTTGAGAAAAAATATAAGTATTGGAAAATTCAAACAAACAACAAGGAATATCTCGGAAATGGTTAAGTGGACATGCAAAATGTATACGACATAAACTCCATGTTTTAATGAGTGTTAGATTTTTTTCTGTTGAAAAATTTTGTCTATCTCTTACAGTTTACCAGTTATGCGAATGCTATTCAGAATGAAGAGGACTTTTGGGAACATTTCCAGAAAATTCAACATATACATTGCATTTGCCATGAAAATATTTCAAACATACGGTATTTTAATCAAAATCGTTTGAGCCATTTTTTAGAAAATCAAAATGTTCGAAAAATGTTCCATTTAAAGCGTAGTGGGGTGGGGGGAATTTCTTGAAAATCTCCGTGTCGCATCTATGAAAGATACTGAACCCAAATACGAAGTTTGGTATTCACCCGACCTTTCGTTCTTGAGTTATGCTGTTCATAGACAGACACACGGGCTTTTTCTGAACGTGTCTTTTTTTGGATTCAGGGGGTCTCAAGACATGTATTTCCGTTGAAATCTCGGTATAAGATTTTTGGGTGGAATACAATAAATACCTTTTCTACCTACTATGCACGTGGTAGAGAAAGTAAAAAGCGGCAGATTTTCAGGAGCCGTAAGTAAAATGAAATGTGGGCGATAAAATGCCATCTAAGTTCACTATTATTCGTTTTCTGAATTTAAGCCCAGTACACTCTTTCTCCTTTTACTTTATATTCCCTCGCTGGTGCAAAATTTTTTCGTTGTCGCCCGCTTTGTTTCTTGCCGAGCTGCGTGATCAAACCAATAACTATCAATTGTTTATCCATCGTTTTAATATTCCCTGCGGCATGTCCAAGGGAATTTACAAAAAGTGATATATCGAAAATGTGCGGAGCGCTGTATCGAATAAATAATAGCTTTGTATAGCAATATTTACGCACCGTCATACCAGCAAATATTTGCACTGCGATAGAAACAAATTCGCTGCCCTAATATACCGTCAATAAAAGATTTATGCTTGTTTCATCCTCGGCTCTGATCTACTTGCAAAGGACGATTATTATTTGAATTCAACAAAGAAGCTATTTCTACCAAAAGCCATTTGCTTTTCAAATATTGAAATTTGCTTCAAACAGTTAACGAGGTATACATTCCAAAATAATCATTTATTCATCTCTTTATATTTGAGGGCAATATGATATTTGAGTTACTCATACAAAGCGACCGAGGGAGTGTCGGGATTGAATTCTCTGCGACCGCCCTCTCTAACCCAATTTTTTCGGATTTTTTCCTCTTCGTCAGACGAATGCTGAAGCGTTTTTTTTTTCAGCCCCCGAATTTCCTGAAGTCCATTACGTTTCATTCACCATTTAATTCATTCTTCAGCCGTTGGGTCTGTTTCAGGGTTGAAAGTGTCAGCGATGGTGTTTCGGTGCTGCGTACCAGGGAAAAAGATGCTCTCTGTTTAGCTTTCATCATCCCTCGGCTACTCACAGAAGATCCTGTTGTGTCTGGATTCGAATAGCTATTGAAATTGTTTTGTGGTAGAAACATGTTTTCGTTGATCTCCAGGGAGTGATACGTAAAGGCTTAACTATCTATCAATATCTATGTACGACACAGCATATGAAATTCAACACATGTTTTTCTTTTTATACACTGCCGTTTGTGAAAATTGCAACACCAAGAGGGAAACGTATGAATTCAATGAACTTAATACTACAGGTTAGGTACGTATCAAGTAACAAATGATAAACTTTTCAAATCTATACATGATCTTTCAGCCATAATATTCAGTATTTAGTGTGGCCTCCATGCGCTGCAATTAGAGCTTCTATACGCCGTGGCATTGGATCAGAAAGCTTCTGAATAAGTTCCTGAGGGATGTTCCTCCATGAAGTTTGTATTCGAGCCCACAAATCCGTGACACTGGTTACTGAAGGACCGTGACGCACCAGGTGCCGACCAACCATATCCCAGACATGTTCGATGGGCGACATGTCAGGCGAACGTGCAGGCCAGGGAAGCAATGGTACCCGTCGCTCTTCGAAGAAGGCTTGTACATTCCTCGCAATATGTGGCCGGGCATTGTCCTGTTGAAATGTGGCCTGTGGAGATGCTGAAGCAGGGTGAGTACCTCAGGCTCTACAGCCACCGTTGGGTACCGGTTACTGTTCAAAATGTCCGCAATTCGTAGGAGGCGATACCGGCTGTGGTAACCAATGGCGCCCAATACCATCATCACACCTGGTGTTTGTCCGTTATGCCGCTTAACAACGCAGCCCTACAAGTTGCGCTCACAATGATACTGCCGGACCCGTATACTACCATCACTTTAGGACACGTTGAAGTAGGAATCGTCCGAAAACACTACATTTTGCAACTCAGCACACCAGTGACGGTGTTCACGTGCCCATGGCTGTCGAAGGAGTTTGTGGTTTCTGGACAATAGAAGCCGACGTAATGACATGCATGCAACCAGTCCAACCTGCAGCAGACGGCGACGAACCGTTGATGCAGACAAGTTCACACCTGTTGCAGTGCTCCAGCGTCGAGCCAACACTATGAATCAAGCTGTACGGTCTGTTATGGCAGGGTAGACAAGATTACGGTCATTCCGTGCTGTGGTCATGTTCCGTGGTCCAGTACCCGCTCTTCGCTGCGCACGACCTTCGTCTATCCACTGCTTCCACACACGCATCACTCTCATTGCAGCATTCCCTGTACGAGCCGAAATGTCACGGTATGACAAACCCGCTTCCCGGAGACCGATCATTCTGCGCCGTTCGAACTCACTCACATGCCGATTAGGCTCCCTTTGACGTCGATGAGGCATACAGTACTCCCTTTATTGTTTCCAATTTGTTTGACAGCTCTGAACTGACTATACTAGGCGCAACGCTGACCTTGTCGGACCCACACGAGAGGGCTCTGCTCGGTCTACGTTTATCCTACCTCTCTGCAAATCTAATCACTTATTGCTTGTACTCTCTTCCACACTTCCACCAAGTGTGGGGGAATTCTTTCTTGGTGCTGCAATTTACACAAACGGCAATGTAGTTCCGAGTTGTAATAGGTTACCAGCAACAAACCATACACATTGTGTGTTAAACATAGTACATGGTTACGCTCTGAGTTCCACCAACGCGCGTTATTTAATCACTTTTCTAATAACGTATAAAATACTCTTCAGGTTTATTTACACCCTCTGCGAATTTCTAGTCATTATTAGACACATACTACTCATGCGGTTATGTTACAAAAACTGAGTTATATCCTTAAGGAAATACCGGCGGAGAAAATTCTGTTGCTAGGTGCAGTGATTACTCGTGCTTTGAACTCCAAAAACTGCATATTCTGACAGGCGCGAATGCGAAGCTTACAAATATAATTATATTGGTCCTCGAGCTGGCACGAGCCAACTTTACGTTTAAACACTAATAACTTTATGTTAAACTGATTGGGTCAAATCTGGGTCATATGTTAGAATAGAATGACCATCCCCTGTTTCTGGAATATTCCGAAATTTCCCAAGGGTCAGTTACTTGTGTCTTATTTGCACCCCATTCATACAAAAGACTTCTACGAATATGCAACACAGAATGGAATAATCTTTTTTTTACTTTCTCTACTACGTATAGTAAGTATGGGAAGTATTGTATTCCACCCAAAAATTCGATACCGAGATTTCACCGGAAATATATGTTTTGAGGCCCCCTGAATTAAAAAAAAAAGCGTTTTTGGAAACATGTCCGTGTGTGTCTGTATGTGTGTCTGTGAAAAGCACAACTCAGAAACTAACAGTCGGATAAACACCAAACTTGATATTTAGGTTTATTATCTTCCAGAGATGCGACAAGAAGGTTTTGAAGAAAATCCCCCCACCGCGGATTACATTTTACATGGAACATTTTTCGAATATTTTAATTTTCTCAAAAATGACGCTAACGATTTTGATTAAAATATTACGTTTAAGATATTTTTATGACAAGTAAAATGTATATCTTGAATTTTCTGGGAATGTCTCAAAAAGTATTCTTCATTGTGAACGACTTTTCCATAACTGGTAAACCATAAGAGATAGACGAAATTTTACTACACAAAAAATGTATATCGTGTTAAAATACACAATTTATGTCATATACAATTATTTTGTTGGGTGAACCATTTTCGAGACATTGCTTGTTATTCCCTTAAATTTTCCAATACTTACACTTATTCTCCTTATTCATTTTTTTTGTCCTGGCAATGCAAAGAGAATGGAATACTCCACATAGCAACCAGCTCTTAAAATATTTTACTATTGCTTAAAGCCTACCAATTCCCCTTGCATCTACAAGAAAATTAGCAATAAGATTAACATCTCGATATCTCGATTAACATGAAGTAAATGGAGAATAAGCGTTTGTAAAAATAGTTTGTACAAGAGTAGAGAAAGTCATGCGAGTGTAACACATCAGAGTTTTTTCTTTCCAACGCGTATTACATTTGTGCTGCTGCGGAAGTCTAAAGTTAGTTAATATAGGTGCAAACATATTTCTTTACAGTGTACACGTGAACACTGCGGTATAATAAAATGAGAAAATAGACATATAAACAGAATTAAACAGTAGGAGAGGTGTAGATGCCGTCTCAAACGGACCACGTTCTTGTTATCTGCCCTTCTTATCTCCTCAGGTTCCAAAAACAACCAAAGGATATATATGTATGCATAACGAAAACTTCACATTCACATAGTATATGCTGCGAGCTCTCAAAATCCCTCACAGATTTCCGATATTAAGGATCTTGTGTAAGCCTTATTATGTATAAATATCTACGCAGTGTGTTGTGGCCAGTAAGATAGCCCATACCCCTCTAAGCCTGTATCTGACCAAATTCAGGTGAAACACACTTTCCGTTCAGGCCCCGATATCAACACATTGGTCTGTCTGGCAGTGGTTTGCTTGCTCCAGATTTCAAGATGACTCCTCCACGCCGTAAAATGAGTTATCTCATACTTGACAGTTCTGTAGGCATATCGCAGAAGGGCGCAGGCCCAATCCACTCTTTATAAGAGTGTCTCCTATCTCGTTTCCACTAATACCAGCTTGTCCAGGAACCCAAAGGGATGTAACCAGACATGTGAAACCAGGGGACTCTGCTCCCACGTGACCCTGGGAGGAGGACGTCATCCGAGTGACAATGTCTCCCCCAAGATCTTTTCCTTTGGACCGGCACCTGAAAATTCAGTTCCCCCCCTTTACAGGATGGTGAAATCGCCACTTGCGCGTGTCAACCCCCAAAGGGGAAGACAAATGATAAATAACGGTGGGACCGACAGCAACCTTGCAGACGTCTACCGGCTCTCAGGGCCGTACCGGAGGACCTTGAGGCGTCCCACAATGCCGCCTGGACAGAAAGCCGCACAGAAGTATGTAATCTCTCAGAGTACGGGAACCACTCTCCATCGAGTTCAACCCAATCCAAACACGTATGGGCTCGCATGTTTGGTATAACGTATTTCTAGTAATGTCAGAAGTACCTCGAGTGCTTAGGTTTCGAAGCGCCCAAACCACGACAGCTGAAGGGGTCGGAACGCTCCCCCCCCTTACGGGAAGTATGATCGGACAGCTGGTACAGAATCTATCCAACATCCTCTGACATTGTCACACCAGTCCGGATGTAGCTTTAACACCCCTAAGGGCTTTCAATGCTGCCATATCTCTGCTCGTTCGCATAGCACAGGTTAAGATCGCATAGACCTGAGCCTGGAAAGCCGTGGTGACTCTACCAAGGGGAATGGCAAGCCTGATTATAAGGTCATAGGCTCCAGATCACATCCTGCCCCCAAGAACCACGTCCCGCCATCTGCCATCGGGAGAGACCTAGTCGCTGGGTCTGCCGTGGTATAGCAAAACCACCCGTTCAGAAAGGGGCATTGGTCCATCTGTGTGGGGGGAGATCCTCGGTCTGCCTGTCCGATTGTGAGGGCGTATCAGTCTGGAAACTGTGGGGACCCTGTCTTTCCTGTACTTTCACTTCTCTCACGCCCCAAGAGCTCCCCCTTGTGGAGCATAGGTAAGATATCCTCCCTGGATCGGTGCCAAGTCCCCTCAGATAATAAAAGGGTACTCATAGTCGTACATAGATAATGGTACCATATGCACTTTTCTTTCCTGAGAATGCTGAATAAATATTTAAACTTCCTTGGGCATTACTTATTTAGTCTATATCTATACATACACTATGTGATTAAAAGTGTTCGGGAATCTCCACAAACATACTTTTGTCATCTGTGCTGCCATATACGCCTGGTACTCATTGTCCGCGACCTCAGTAGTCGTTAGACATCGTGAAACAGCAGAATGGGACGCTCAGTGGAACTCACGGACTTCGAATGTGGTCAGTTGATTGGGTGTCACTTGTGTCAGAAGTTTGTATGCGAGATTTCCACACTCCTAAACATCCCTAGGTCCATTATTTCTGATGTGATAGAGAAGTGGAAACGTGATGGGACATGTACAGTGCAAAAGTGTACAGGCTGACCTCATCTATTGACTGACAGACACCGCCGACATTTGAAGAGTTCGTAAAGAGTAATAGGCAGACATCTATCCAGACCATCACACAGGAATTCCAAACTGCTTCAGGATCCACTCCAAGTACTATGACAGTTAGGCGTGAGGTGAGAAACCATGGATTCCGTGGTCGAGCTGCTGCTCATAAGCCACACATCACGCAGGAAAATGCCAAACGAAACCTCGCTTGGTGTAAGGAGCGTCAACATTACGCGATTTAACAGTGACAAGACGTTTTGTGGAGGGATGAATTACGGTACACAATGTGGCGATCCGATGGCAGGGTGTGGGTATGGTGAATGCCTGGTGAACGTCATCTGCCAGCGTGTGTAATGCCAACAGTGAAATTCGGAGGTGGTGGTGTTATTGTGTGGTCGTGTTTTTCCTGGAGGGGGCTTGCACCTATTGTTGTTTTCCGTGGCACGATCACAGCGCAGACCTACGTTGATATTTTAAGCACCTTCTTGCTTCCCACTGTTGAAGAGCAATTCGGGGATGGCGTTTGCATCTTTCAACACGATCGAGCACCTGTTCATACTGCTCGGGCTGTGGCGGAGTGGTTACACGACAATAACATCCCTGTAATAAACTGGCCTGCACAGAGTCCTGACTTGAATCCTATAGAACACCTTTGGGATGTTTTGGAACGCCAACTTCATGCCAGGCCTCACCGACCTACATCGATACCTCTCCTCAGTTCCGCGCTCCGAGAAGAATGGGCTGCCATTCCCCAAGAAATCTTCCAGCACCTGATTGAAAGTATACCTGCGAGAGTGAACGCTGTCATCAATTCTAAGGGTGGGCTAACACCATATTGACTTCCAGCATTACCGATGGAGGGCCCCACGAATTTGTACGTCATTGTCAGCCAGGTGTCGTAATTCTTTTGATCACTTAGTGTATTATACTCAGATATACATTTATTCCGTGCTTATGTGTATAGTCATTTTACTTTCTCCACTACGTAGAGTAGGTAGGGGAAGTATTTTATTTAACCCAAAAATCGATATCGATATTTGATTTGAAAGATATGTTTTCAGGTCACCTTATTCCAAAAAAAACGCATTTTTAGAAAAATGTACGTATGTGTGTGTGTTTGTGAACATCATAACTCAAAAACCAAATGGCAGATAAATACCTAACTTGCTAATTAGGTTCAATACCTTCCAAAGATGAGACACGAAGATTTTCGAGAATAATTCCCCCAACTAAAACCATCCTTTATACGAAATACTTTTCAAACGTTTTGATTTTCTAAAAAATGACTAACGATTTTGAATAAAATACATACACACAGATATATTAAAATGCGTACACTTCAAATAAAACGTACATTTTAAATTTTTTGATTCCCACTTCAGTTCGAAGCAACTTAATATAATCTTGTACAACTGCTAAATGTTAAGCGATAGACGTAAACGTACTGCACAAGAAATGTAGATTCCTTTAAAACCACAATTTACTTCAAATAAGTTTTTCGTGGCATATCCGTTATTAAAGGTCGGAATAGTTTATTACTTGATCATTCTTTAAAGTACTTTCAGCATTATTTTTTTTTTTTTTTTGCGATTACATGGAAACAGTACAATTTTAAGGCCAACTTATAACGTCCAGTTCTTAAACATTTGACTATCGCTTTCCCTTTGAGTCTGAAATAGATAATGTAGTTATTTATGCAAAGGGTTGTTTGGATTAAAATGTAGTATATAGAAAAATAAGCTTTAGTAAAAATAGTTTGCATACCCACTAATAAGAGAAATTCAGGTAGAGAAATTCATGTAAATTTATCACATCTAATTTTTACTTTCTATATAACATATAGTAAATCGGTTAAGTATTGTATTCCGCACAGAAATACGATGCCGACATTTTACTGGAAGTACCTGTTTTGAAGCCCTCTGGTTAAATAAAAAAACATTTTTAGAAACAGGTGAGCGAGAGAGAGAGAGAGAAAATGTATAGATGTGTGTATCTATGAACAGCATAACTAAAAAACGAAAAGGTGGATAAATATCAAACTTGGTATTTAGGTTCAGTACCTTCAGTACCTTCATTACCTACCTGAAACGAATATTTTTAAGAAAAACCCTCACCTGCAACTACCCTTTATATGAAACACAATTCGAAATCCTTTTATTTTCTAAACAATGGCTCCAACAGTTTTGATTAGAATACTTACATATTACATATATATATATATACTCTACAAATAAAATGTATATCTTGATGTTTTTGGGAATAGCCTGTGAAGTCCACTTCTGTTGGAAGAAATTTTGTATAATCTTATACAACTGCTAAACGTTAAGCGATAGACAAAAATGTAATACACAAAAGATGTAGATTTCTGTAAACGCACCATTTACTAGAGATAACATTTTGTGGCATCAGCCATTTTCGAGGTATCCGTTATTAGTTGCTCGAACTGTTCAATAGTTAGCTATTCTTTTAAATTCCTGTCGATTTATCAATTGTTTATCACGATGTCATGGAACAGTATGGAATTTTAACTATTCCTATTCGCTTTGTACCTATAATGAAACGTGAAACCTTTCGGAAATATTTATCTCCAATAAATTGAAGTATATAGGAAAATATATATCCATAATATTATTTTGTAGACCCACTAGTAAGCGATAGAGGTTAGAGAAATTCGTGTGACTGTACCATATCAGATTTTTATTTTCTCTACTACTTATCTGTGATGATCAGAGGAAGTACTGAATTCTACCCAAAACTTCGATACCTACAGAGTTTTCTTCAGAAATGCACATTTTGTGGCTCTCTGAAATAAGAAATAGCATTTTTAGAAATAGAACCACGCGCGTATTTAAATATGTGTGTGTGTGCGCGCGCACGCGCGCGCGCAACATAACTCAACGCAAAGTCTGTTCAACACTAAACTTGTTATTTAACTTCAACGAATTCCAAGAATTCGATAGGAATATTTTCAAGATAATCTCCGCATACCAAATTACACCTTACATGAAATTAATTTACATCTTCGATATTTTAATTTGTTAAAAAATTCTAATGATTTTGATTAAAATATCCAGTGTTTAATAAATTTGTATGACAAAATGTATATTTTGAATTTTCTGCGAATATTTCACATTCCCTCTTTATTCTGAATGAATTTTGTATAGTCTTGAATAGTAACGAATAGACAAACTTACTACAAATTGAAGCAGTATGTTTTGAGTAGCTAACTCAAATAATAACCATAGTGAGAATAAATTTCAATAACAGTAGGGATAGTATTAAATAAAACTGGAATGCAAGTGTTATTGTAAATTTAGAGAAGGGTTGAGTAGACTGTGCCATCAGCGGCCGGGAACGGATGGTTTTTCCCTCTATTGTTAAGTGTCCCGTTAGATTGCTCGAAAAGCAGACGTGTAGGAAAGGGTCAATTTTCACCAAAACCCGATAGGTTTAGGCATCCAATGAAAGAAGCTAGAAATCAGGTGATAGTGGAATGGGGAGACTGAAAATTTGAAATAGAGAAACAGGACAATTTAGAATATACACTTGGTCGTGGTAGTTCCTTGGAGATGGTTCTTAGAAAATGTGTTGGCAGATAGGTGCGAGGATATGAAGTGTAGCAATGAGGAAATGCGCGTGTGTGTATCGAAGTAATAGCAGGAATCAAATTTTAAAGCGCTGACGGAAATAAACGAGCAGGAAAACAAAACAGTCATATTCACCACTAACACGAGATCCAAGATCCATGCAAATCCCTGAACTAGTACCGAACCGGGAAACCGGTACAGTATATTCCTACATATACTGTACCGCCAAATTGTCACATACCGCCGCAAATTGGCGCCTGAAAGAAATACCGCCCCAAAATGGTAATTATGTATATCTCATTAAAACACAACTTGAGAAATTTTTTTTGGTATCATTTATCATTTGCAAAAACATTTGTTCTTATTGGTTTGAATTTTCAAATAGTTATACTTTCCTCTATGCTGAGTTAATATTTGTTTTCTCTCTCACTCTCACGTCTCTCTCTCGCTCTCTCTCTCTGCCATCGCCATGCAAAGAGTAGATTTTTAAAGCCATTACATAGCTAATCACATTCTGTAGAAGAGTGCGTGGAGAAAGTCGTGCGAGTGAAAATATTGTAGTTGTTTATTTTTAAAGAAATAAGAAGCTTCATAAAATAGATATACATAATTATATTTGAAAATGTACAGCCAAAGACAAAATAAATGAGCAACAGCCAGAGAAGAAGTTCCCTACGTTCACAATACACGATTTAATTCCTCCCTGCGTTCATTTCAAAGCTGTAGCAGTAGGAAGATTGCTTTTGAGTTCGGTTGTATGCATAGTAGCCGAGCGGTAAAACGCATGCATCTTGTAATTGGCACCACCTGGATAAAAGTTTTATTTTATTATTATAATTATTATTATTATTCAAACTTACTAAATGTATGGCAATGCCTATGTTTTCCCTGCGATTGCATAGAAATGGTATGGAATTTTAAGGCCAGCATATAGCGTCCAGTTCTTAAACATTTGTCTGTCACTATTCTCTTTGTATCTATAACGAAATGTGTTAACTATTTCTGTAAAGGTTTATTTGTATTAAAATGTAGTAGATATAAAAATAAGCTGTTGCATTAACATTCTCGCAGATGTTTGTGTGAATGTTTTATACGAAATACTCCGATATGTTATATATACATACATGTATAAACAGTGTTTATCCTTCACGCTGTGGCCAAAGCACGGAGACTGGGGCGCTACGATTTCTGCCAAAATAGTTACAATATCCCTGCAACTGGCTCACGTTCTCATATTTACAGTTACAATTACATTGATACTAATAACATACCTTATAATAAGGGATAATGGAAATGTCCTTGACTATCCATATATTTTTGGCATCTTTACAGGAAATTTTCATTCACACTAGAGAGATCAATATCCGAAATTGAACTGCTTTACTCACCTGTTTTCTTTTAACTCTCTGAAGTATGGGTTTGCTACACAGCTTTGTTTTAACTTTCCCCATAGATAAAATTACATACGGATATATCAAGGGATGGTAAGGGCCATAATTTTTGCTAATCACCCATTTTAAAAAATTCTGATTGAATTAAATGACTCATCATTTCCATGTGCGGAAGCAAAGTCTTTTTGGAAAACTCCAAACTGACATTCAACGTCGGTCATCTGTTCAAAAAATAGTGTAAATAATTCCTGTAGTTCTCTGCATTTGCTACTTCCTTTTTAAAATACAGGTCCTATTCTGATTGTTATTTATTATTTTTATTGTTGTTGTTACTCTGATGCACTGCACACCAATTTTCGCGTCATGCAAAGAAATCTTGCGTATAAAATCGGGTTTCTCTACGCTCCAATATATGCTATTTTGCGATGAAACGTACCGTATAAATGAACTGTGCTTCGTCAGAGAAGAATACTAAACGTGGGTGAATTACACTGTCATTTTCGAAATCCAATTACAGAAATTTACCCAACTCAGATGATGAAATTAAAAATAATCTGCATGCACCAAACCCCATACATTGGAAGAACTAAAGGAAAACATCACGACAAAAATTCACTCAAATAGGGATATTGAATTCTTCAGTGAGTGAAAATTTTGTAAAAAATTCAAAAGATATGGGAATAAAAAGGGATATTTCTAATTTCTTTAATGATTAAGTTATGTGCTTATTATCATTGTAATTGTAACTATGAACATGGGAAAATGAGGCAGTTGCTGGAACACTATAACTGCTTCGGTGGGAGTCCCAGCTGCACGGGCAGACGTATGGTAGCTTAAATTTCACAAATAATGCTGAAAACTGGCATCTAAGCTCCATTTCCTTTTTGTATACCTAAAATACATTTACCTACATTTCAGTGAAGAAAAAGTATCTGCATATAATCTATAGTACAAAAAATAGGTTTTTCTCTGTAGCTTTATTGCACTACGATTCAAATGTTATAAATACTGGCGAGAAAACCTGTCTCCTAGTTTAAGACAGCTTATTTAGAAAGGGGTTTGACGAGAATAGGCATGGGGTCTGTAGAGCCGAAACAAATGACAAAAACATATGGAAAGGTGTCAAAAGAAGACTAAGAGACACCAACCAACAGGAAATAGAATCGGATTATAAAATTAAACCTTCTCTAAGTCTTGCAAATGAAATAAAATTGAAATAGAGTAGAGAGGCATATATACTAAGCTTAGGAAGTAAGAAAAGATCAGGAATGGCATGGTTTAAACTGGGGGGCTGGAAGGCCCCGTAAATGATTGACGATTCTGGCAGAAGAATCTGCCCATTTTGTGATTTGGATGAGAACGAGGTACATATTTTTGCGGAATGCACCCAGTGAGAGAACCAGCGAACAATTAAGCTCAAAGAAAAATTCTTAAGTCCGTCAAGAAAGTGATTGGCATCCATCTAATTTTTCAATTGGTGAAAATTCTATAATGATTAACTACACCAAATCTTCAGTATCTTGCAGACCTAACTTGGGTATATTTACAAGGGGCAGCAATGTATGTTTTTCCTTAAAGACAAGTTAAATTTTTTTCTCTAATACATCCGAGTGCACAGAATAGTGTGAATGTAATGCTTAGTGGTTTATGTATGAAAATACTAAGTAGCCGCTGTCATGCACCTTACCTAGTCTTAGCCCTCCACTAATTGTAAAGGAAGAATCAGATGAATGAAGAATGTAATGTCATTGCCGGGAATGGAACCACGAATCCCCGGTTTCCGTCCAGTTGCTCTGATTGTACCTTTCCAAGCTTGTCCAACACAGGGCTTGTGTGGAGGAACAATTATTTCCACTCCACTTAATGTTTGTCTTTTCTTCACTCCTGAACCTGAAGCCAATCAGTGTTCATAGGTTAATGTTTTAGTGGAAGACTTTTGACATAAAACCAATAGTAGACGGACTCACCTATGGTTTGGTGTGGATCGTCATTTCGAAGCAAGGCTTCCGCCACTCAGGGGAAATGATTTCATACTCCTCCCCTTTAGCCGCTCACTTAGAACTTGTGTGTAGAACTTGAATTCAAACCAGAACTGGTATGAAAGACAGGTGATAAGGAGTTTCTGTCAACATTAAGTGAAAAAACACACTATAGCAAACCCAAAGCATCAGCACGCTTCCATGCATTCTACTGTAGAATAAAGAATCTTATATCACTCCCACAAATCGGCTCTCTTTAGACATTTGACTTAGTGTATCTTGTTGTACAGGAGATAACACAGCTGCTATCCAACGTCAGGAATCCTCTGCACACGGGCACTTCTCCTGCTGGACGAGCTTTCTGCTTACTGCTGCTCTTCTACACAGGTGAGAAAATATTAGCTCATTTCCAGAACTCAACATATGCCTACAGCGTGTTTTAAAGTAGACTAAAAAATCGTTTCTATTATGTGTGTATAAGGAATAATCTTGATAAAAGATTATTCAAAAGGTAGCCATATGTGAAATCAAGTGACATAAGTGCTGAAAGTCGCACGTATATAGTGATGGGTATGTTGAGTTTTGGAACAGGCGTATGGAGATGTTCAGTTTGGAAGTGAATTTTAATGAATGTGTTAAATATTACAACGGATGTATATGAAATGAGTAATTAGCTCACAAAATATTTCAATTTGACTTACTTATGTGCGTCAACACTTATTAAACAAAGTAGATTTACATTACCTATTTATATAACTTAATTTTTTTATGAAAACAAACCCTGCAGTATTTATAAGTATTCCTTGAACTTAAATTAACATAAATACATAATAAACTTTAATAACTTCATGACTTTTTTGAACATAATTTACTTAAAGGAAACTAGAACAAAAATTCTGATGTGTTACACTCACATGACTTTCTCTACTCTTGTACAAACCATTTTTACAAACGCTTATTCTCCATCTACTTCATGTTAATCGAAATAAACATTTGCAGACTATATGTTATTGCTAATTTTCTTGTAGATCTAAGGGGAATATATATTTACAAGGGCAATATAGAAACACAGTAGCCTTTAAGCATATACATATCTCTTAATAGCTGGTTGCTAGGTGCAGCACCATTCCCTTTCCCACAGATTAATACTCTTTGCATATCCAAGACAAAAAAAGAATAACGAATTTCCATTTGAGAAAATAAGTATTGAAAAATTTAAGGGAATAACAAGTAATATCTCGAAAATGGTTCACTCAACAAAAAAAAGTATATGACATAAATTGTGTATTTTAACGCGATCTACATTTTTGTGTAGTAAAATTTTGTCTATCTCATATGGTTTACGAGTTATGCAAAAGTTGTTCACAATGAAGAATACTTTTGGAGACATTCCCAGAAAATTCAAGATATACATTTTATTTGTCATGAAAATATCTTAAACATATGATATTTTAATCAAAATCGTTAGAGTAATTTTTGAGAAAATTACAATTTTCGAAAAATGTTCCATGTAAAGGGTAATCTGGGGTAAAGGGATTTTCTTGAAAACCTTCGTGTCGCATCTCTGGAAGATACTGAACCTAAATACCAAGTTTGGTGTTTATCCGACTGTTCGTTTCTGAGTTATGCTGTTCACAGACATACCCATAGACACACACACACGAACATGTTTCCAAAAATGTTTTTTTTGGATTCAGGGGGTCTCAAAGCAATATTTCCGGTGAATTGTTGGTATCGAATTTTTGGGTGGAATACAATAATTCCCCTCCTTACTATACGTAGTAGAGATAAGTAAAAATAAGACAAATACTTTGATATACAACCCGAAATGTAGACGTAGTTTAAACACAGTTGTATTTCCGTTACAGGCATCAATTCTCAGCATCAGGCTGTTATGAAAGCATTGTATCACTGATGTGTTTCTCATCTACTACATAATGTTTTTACCTTGTTTCTTGATCTGCTGCATTTCGGTAGATAAAACGTTTTGACAGGGAACGCCATTCTTTGCCCAAATCTCCAAAATATTGCTGACGTCTAACATTTTGGCTGGTTTAAGAACTCCAGGTTCTATAATTTGTGGTTCTAATAAGACCTCTACCTCTTGGAAAATGAGTTAGTTGTCCCAACATCAGTAAAGTAGGCCACCTCACCTTGTAGAGCTCTTTGCTTTGGGGAATTTGTAATGCCATAAAGCAGGAATCTTGAACATATCCGCTGTTAATTTCTTCCAATAAAAAACAGTTCTGGGTGAATGACGGTACCGAAAGTGTTTAATATCTTAAAATATTCTTTTGTCCCTACTGTTACTTCCTATTTCTTCAGAAACACAGGGGTCCAAACTGTCACGTTCCGCAAAATGAAAGCATACTGACATAATTTGTTGTATAATGCATAAATTCCTCGATGAAATCGGTGCAAGTCTTGAAGGCTAAGATCTGCACAGGAATATGAAAATCTTGGTGCATATCTACAGGTGGGTTCACCCGGAAGTGACTTTGAAAAGTGCCCGAAATGAAAGATGGCATACTTTTAAGTTTACTTAAATTCATTTTGAGTATGCGTTAGATTCGCTAGTGTCATAAATGAAATAGGTTTAATCAAATTATTAAAACCAAAAAATCTAATGTGTTGCACTCACATTAACTTCTCTGCTCTTGTGTAAACTATTTTACAAATGCTTATCGTCCATCTACTTCATTTTAATCAAGATAAACATTTGCAGAAATTATCTTATTGCTAATTTTCTTGTAGGTGCGACAGTCAAATCTTTTAGGAGCTGGTTGCTATGTGGAGCCTTCCATTATCTTTGCATGTCCAGGACATAAAAAAACAAATAAGGAATTCCATTTGAGAAAAAGTATTGGAAGATTTAAAAAAAAACAGGGAGTATCTCGGAAATGGTTCACTCCACAAAAATGTATATGACAAATTCAAGATATGCATTTCATTTGAAATAAAAGTGTTAATGCTTGAACACAAGCAAACATTTTATCACGAACATATGATATTTGAATCAAAATCGTTAGCCAGTTTTGAGAAAAAAAAATTATCGAAAAATTTTCAATGTGAAGGGAACCGAAACAAGAAGTTTGGTATTTATCCGAGTTATCGATTTTGATTTATGGTGTTCACAGACGGACAGATACACACACACGGACCTTTATCTAAAAATGCTTATTTTGGATTCAGGGGCCTCATATTGTATATTTCCGATGAAATCTCGATATCGAATTTTTGGGTGGAATGCAATCCTTCCCCTACTTACTATACGCAGTAGACAAACTAAACATACAAAACTTTTAAACTTTTCTTGGTTGTTTTACAACTTTTTTTAAAACCTTTCATCCCTTGCTCATTTTTTTCCGTCATCTTTAGTAGCTTCGGTGATTTTATTGCACTGCTGCGTACACTTATTTCTGTGATCCTTTTTTGGCAAAAGAATCTCCCAGAATGACAATAATGGACATATGTTTGTCGACAGGAACGACAATAACAAGAGTTCAAGTACCTTACCACATTTCCCTGCAACAATATCGCCAACATAGATAAAAATAAATGATTAACGAATCCCCTTAACTGTTTTATTAGGAAACTGTAATGCGTTCAGCTATGGAACACACAGATCGGTGATGATAAGGGGACAAGGTAGTCTGAACACATGGCATTTACACCGTAAGTGTGTTATATTACCACTGCTCTTAAAGTTCTCAATGGCTTTTCCTGAAATTTTTAAGAGTTATTCTGTAAATCGTGGGACTTACTGCAAGTGGTTGTTTGTATTGATAGCTTATGTAGTTGAGTCCATATAAATTATTGCATTCAGCAGAAAAATACTAAAATTTACTCGTAAAACTTGTGAATTCGTGTATCTTTATCTGTTATACTACTTGCAATACAGAATCACACGTTTGCATGCTTGTTCTTAGTATAATCAGCTGTCTTCTGAACCTCAATTACTTAGGTAATTGATATGTATATCAATTCACTAGAAATTAAAAAGAAATATTTACAGAGTCAAAAAAGTAAAATGCGGAAAACTTCCACTGTTCTTCCTTTCTTAATATCACTAATATACATCATAAACTTATACTTGTGGTTCAAAACGTGTAACTATGAGTTGTATACATGCAATGAAAATTTCAGCTCTATATCTCTCATACTTTCTGAGAAAAAGACACATAAGTATCCAAAAATGTTGTTTTCAGAAAACTGAATGTAAAGTTTGAACATTAAAGTTTTGACACACTTCAATACATTCCAGGGTCATAATCATCTGCATCTACATTCGTGGATTGCTTCAGCTTTTCTGATTGTCTTTTCCTGGTTCTGGTCTCCTTTGTTAATTGCTGAACTGCTCGCTGAGCATGATATAGTCGTTCTTTGTTGAAAGATACAAAAATGTTCTAAAAAGGGGCGTTGCATGACAGCTTTAAAGAAATGCAGACTAGCACTTATATGGTGTTTAAACGTCTTAAAAACCTCTAAACCACCAAAAAGTATATATTTTCTGAAACTGAAAATAATAGAAATTTTATTAGTGCCTAAAACAAAGAATGTGATTTTTTTCCATTTAAGAGTACCTTGTCCCCTTGTTTACGAACATGTCGCCTTCTTCTACGCCTCATTATAGCAGAATGTGTTCAGATTTGGAACTGCGTACTTTCATATGTTATAGTGGGTTTAACAAGGATTGAGAAACCGGCTTTAACTCAATGTTCATGGTGGATATGTTGAGTTGTGGAAATGACCTACTAAACTAATATAGATATAGTTGTGCTATGGCATTATTGATGTTGCCCTAGGCACTATAGATGACGCTGTGTCCATTATGATGATGCGAAAATGTAGGGCTTCGCGCTGTTTCTCCTGCACCCAGACCGGTCAAAATCCTGCAGGCCACAGCTGCACACATTAAAGCATGTATTTGCCACTGTCAAGGTCGGTTAGCGCATGTTTAGTTGCAACACAAAGAAGGGCAGCTCTGCTTTGTGTCTGCCATTGTTGGAACATTTAATACGAAACGGTGTATTTAAACTCAATACCTTTAAAAAAAGTGATATGCAGATTTTTAAGAATATCTCTCCACTCCAAATTACTCCTTTCATGAGAACTTTTTAGCTTTTTTCTTTTCTAAAACATCTTATGTGTGGCACTCACATGACTTTCTCTACTCTTGTTCAAACTATTTTTTAAAAAGTTATTCTCCATCTACTTCATGTTAATCGAGATAAATATTTACAGGAACTGTCTGATTACTAATTCTCTTGTACGTGCAAGGAGAATATGCGATAGTCAAATCTTTTAAGACCTGGTCTCCATTCTCTTTGCGTCTCCAGGACATAAAACAAATAACGAATTCCCATTTGAGAAAAAGTATACGTATTGGAAAATTCAAACAGATAACAAGGAATATCTCAGAAATGGTTCACTCCACAACAAATGTATATGACATAAAATGTGTGTTTTAACGATTTCTATATTTTCCATGTAGAAAAATGTTTCTATCTCTTACGGTTTTCCCGTTATAGAAAAGCCATTCAGAATGAAGAGGACTTTTGGGGAAATTCACAGAAAATTTAAGATGTACATTTTTTCTGTCATTAAAATAGCTTAAACATGTGATATTTTAAGCAAAATCGCTTTTTTGTAAAACCCAAAATTTTCGAAAAATGTTCTGGATAAAGGGTAGTCTGGGGTGGGGGATTTTTGTGATAATCTTCGTGTCACATATTCTAAACATTCTGAATATAAATACCCATTTTGATATTTGTCCGCTTTTTCGTTTTTGAGTTATGCTGGTCACAGTCACACGGACACACACGGACGTTTTTCTAAAAATGCTTTTTCTGGGTTCAGGGGCCTATAATATATGTATTTCGGGTGAAATCTGGATATAGAATATTTGGGTGGAATGCAGTACTCCCCTACTTACTATACGTAGTAGAGAAAGTAACAATGGCTATAACCATTTGTTTAAAATAACATATACTAGAAATTTTGCACCAAAAATAATATTTATAGCTTAACGTTTCTGGGACTAGCGTGTGAAGTCTTCATTCGGAAGGAATTCTATATAATCTTGTATAACTGGCAAACGTTAAGCAATAGGCGAAAACATACTACTAAAGAAATGTATATATCTTTAAAGCACACACTTTATTTAAAATATTCGTTATTAATGGCTCATATTGTTCAACACTTAGTCATTCTTTTAAAGTTCTGTCAACATTCAGCTGTTTCTCGCGATTGCAAGGCAACAGTATGAAATTTTAATGTCAATATCATAGCGTCCAGTTCTTTAGTGCTTGACCATCGCTTTGTATTTAGAACGAAATGTTGTAATTTAGCTATTTCCGGAAAGGTTTATCTGCATTAAAATGAAGTAGATGGGAAAATAAAGGTTCTTAATAATTTGTATACCCACTAATAAGCGAAGTAGGGTACTGAAGGTCATGTAAATGTAATAATTACATTTTTACCATCTCTACTACGTATAGTAAGTAGCGGAAGTATTGAATTCCAGCCAAAAATTCGATACCCATGTTTCACCCAAAATACATGCTTTGAGGTGCGCTGAATTCTAATAAATATTTTTGGAAACATGTGTGTCTGTGTGTCTGTCTGTCTATTTGTCTGTGAATAGCATAAGTATGAAACGAAAAGTCAGATTTATACCAAACTTGGTATTTGAGTTTAGTATCTTCCAAGAATGCGACAGGAAGATTTTTAAGAAAGTCCCCCCCAGACTACCCTTTACATGGAACGTTTGACGAAAGGTTTTATTTTATCAAATATAGTTCTAACGATTTTAATTAAAATATCACATGCTTAGGATATTTTATGAAATGTATATCTTGAATTTTCTGGGAGTGTCCCCAAAAGTCCTCTTCATTCTGGATGACTTTTGCATAAGTAGTAAACCATAAGAAATGGAAAAAAGTTTTACTATTCAAAAAATGCAGATCTCTTAAAACACACTATGTATGTTGTACACATTTTTACTTTCTCTACTACGTATAGTAAGTAGGGGAAGTATCGTATTCCACCCAAAATTTCGATACCGAGATTTCACCGGAAATACATGTTTTGAGACTCGCTGAATCCAAAAAAAGCATTTTTGGAAACATGTCCGTGTGTGTGTCTGTGTGTCTGTGTGTCTATCTGTGTGTCTGAGAACAGCATAACTCAGAAACGAACAGTCAGATAAACACCAAACTTGGTATTTGGGTTCAGTATCTTCCAAGGATGCCACACGAAGGTTTTCAAGAAAATCCCCCACCCCAGAGTACCCTCTACATGGAAGATTTTTCCAAAATTTTAATTTTCTCAAAAATGGCTCTAACGATTTTGATTAAAATATCATATATTTAAGATATTCTTATGACAAATAAAATGTATATCTTGAATTTTCTGGGAATGTCTCCAAAAGTATTCTTCATTGTGAACGACTTTTGCATAACTGGTAAACCATAAGAGATAGACAAAATTTTACTACACAAAAAATGTAGATCGCGTTAAAATACACAATTTATGTCATATACATTTTTTTTGTTGAGTGAACCATTTTCGAGATATTGCTTGTTATTCCCTTAATTTTTTCAATACTTATTTTCTTAAATGGGAACTCGTTATTCATTTTTTTGTCTTGGATATGCAAAGAGTTATAATCTGTGGCAAAGGGAATGGTGCTGCACCTAGCAACCAGCTATTAAGAGATATGTATGTGCTTAAAAGCTACTGTTTTTCTATATTGCCCTTGTAAATATATTTTCCCCTACATCTACAAGAAAATTAGCAATAAGATAGAGTTTGCAAATGTTTATCTCGATTAACATGAACTAGATGGAGAATAAGCGTTTGTAAAAATACTTTGTACAAGAGTAGAGAAAGTCATGTGAGTGTAACACATCAGATTTTTATTTTGTCCAGTGAGCCATTTCCGTGATATTATGTTATTTGTTTTAATGTTCCAATACCGATAGTGTTTCTGCAATGGGAATTCGTTATTCATTTTTTATGTCCTGGACATGCAAGGGGAATGGAATGCTCCACATAGCAACCAGCTCTTAAAATATTTGACTATCGCTTAAAGCCTACCACATTTTCCTAGCACCTACAAGGAAAATAGCAATAAGATAATTTCTGCAATGTTTATCTCTAGTAACATGTAGTATATGGAGAATAAGCGTTTTATAAATACTTTGTACAAGAGTAGGGAAAGTCAAATGAGTGCAAAACATCAGATTTTTACAAATAGTTCTGTGCATATGTGCCTCCGAATAGCATAACTCAAACTGTAAATATAGGATGCATACCAAACTTTGTATTTGTATACTCCAGAATGACTAAAGATTTTGATAATATATATTTAAGGTATTTGCATCTATAATAAAATTGATATGTTAAATTTTGGGACAACAGAGTGCCAAAGCTACTTCATTCGCAAACAAATGTTGATATTATTTAAATCTTAAAACCTAAGATGGATACAAAAACAGTATAGACTATGTAATTAGTTTAAAATACCGTTTCATAGCATCAATATTTTGTAGATGTGCGTGGTCATTTATTTGAATTTTTCAATGCTTTTGTCATTTATACCTTATCTACCACGTACCTAGTAGCAGAACAGCTATTGCATTGCATCTAAAAATGCATATCCATATTTCATCGGAAATACATGCTTTGAGACTCACTTAAGTTAAAAACATCTTTAAAAAAGGTTGCCGTGTGCGTGTCTGTGAACAGCATCGCTTAAAAACGAAAATTCCGTTAACCGCCATACTTTATATTTAAAATTCAGCATCCTTCAGAGATGCAACACGAAGATTTTCCAGAAGGTTCCTAACAACTTCAATTAAAATACCATATATACCTAGACTATGTGATCAAAAGTATCCGAACACCCCACAAACATACGTTTTTCATCTTAGGTGCATTGTGCTGCCACCTACTGCCTGGTACTCATTATCCGCGACCTCAACAGTCATTAGACATCGTGAAGCAGCAGAATAGGACGCTCCGTGGAATTCAGGTCGGGTGATTGGGTGTCACTTGTGTCTGAAGTCTGTACGCGAGATTTCCACACTCCTAAACATCCCTAGGTCCACTGTTTCTGATGTGATAGTGAAGTGGAAACATGAAGGGACATCTACACAAAATCGTACAGGCCAACCTCTTCTGTTGACTGACATAGACCGCCGACATTTGAAGAGGGTCGTAAAGAATAATAGGCAGACATCTATCCAGACCATCACACAGGAATTCCAAACTGCATTAGGATCCACCCCAAGTATTATGACAGTTAGGCGTGAGGTGAGAAACCTTGGATTGCATGGTCGAGCGGCTGCTCATAAGGCACACATCACGCAGGAAAATGCCAAACGACGCCTCACTTGGTGTGAGGAACGTCAACATTGCACGATAGAACAGTGACAAAACGTTGTGTGGATTGACGAATAACAGTACACAATGTGGCGATCCGATGGCAGGGAGTGGATATGGCGAATGCCCGGTGAACGTCATCTGCCAACGTGTGTAATGCCAACAGTGAAATTCAGAGGTGGTGGTGTTATGGTGTGGTCTTGTTTTTCTTAGAGGGGGCTTGCACCCCTTGTTGTTTTGCGTGGCACGATCACAGCGCAGACCTACATTGATATTTTAAGCACCTTCTTGCTTTCCACTGTTGAAAAGCAATTCAGGGATGGCGATTGCATCTTTCAACACAATCGAGCACCTGTTCATACTGCATGGGTTGTGGCGGAGTGGTTCACGACAATAACATCCCTGTAATTGACTGGCCTGCACAGAGTCCTGACTTGAATCCTATAGAACATATTTGGGATGTTTTGGAACGCCGACTTCACCGACCTACATCAATACCTGTCCTCAGTTCCGCACTCCGTGAAGAATGGGCTGCCATTCCCCAAGAAACCTTCCAGCACCTGATTGAAAGTATGCCTGCGAGAGTGAACGCTGTCATTAAGGCTAACGGTGGGCCAAAACCATGTTGACTTCCAGCATTACGGGCCCGCGAACTTGTGCGTCATTTTCAGTAAAGTGTCCGGATACTTTATCACGTACTGTAATTATACTAGATGGTTCACCAGCCGTCCTTAGTTGAAATAAGTTTATACTGAATAGCGCGGATGTCAGAAAGTCTTCCTAAGCAGAACTGCAAAGGGGGTCTCCACACCGACAGAGAGGAGACCGCTACATGCACGACCAATGCACAAAAGCGAACATTTTAACTTCCATTACTGGTCCCAGAGCTTATTCTGTGGAGAAGCTATCTATCCCGGGTTCAATTCTCGGCTGGTCCCAGAAAGTTGTCTTTATACAAAAACATTTCACGATCTGCCTAGGGTATGGTGTTTTAATTGAGAGTACGTATGTGTGAATCTGTAGGTATGTTATCTGTTATTTTATAACAATTCACTCATTAACTAGAATTCAGGTCTGCCGCTCGACGGAAACCTGAGCACGTGTGTTACGTCATTTAGTTCTGTAACAGTTAATCTACAATCAGTACAACTATATGGCACCAATTGGTGCCGCAAAGTTGACAACACGACACACAAAATTACATTTCTATTTATATACCCTTAAAGGTGTGTTAGAATTAAATTACTTTCTATTATTGCATTATTCATAATACGCATGTGCAAAAACATGTCCGTCTTGGTGGAGAAATTGATGTAAGGGCTTCTCAGACCCACGTCCTAATTGAAATGGTCTACCATTTCTTAATACCATCTCTGTACGTTTAAAATTTTCGGATCGCAGACTTGGCCTGAGCTACATTTTGATACGTCTGGACGCACATGGTAACCATATCTGTGTGTTCGATATCTGTGTGTTCGTTACCTTTTTTGTCTGAAACAAGCAGACGACCACGCCACGCTTATCAATAAGAAACTATCAACTAAACACATGCAGACATCAGCAATACCTCAGTGACCTTTCGCTTCGTACCTGCACTGCCCCTCTGAACTTCAGTAATGTGGCAACTTCTTTTGCACCTACCTATGTGGGAAATATAAAATAGTAAAGGATTTTTTGGGCCCACTATATATAGGATATTTACATCACAAGAAATGTACTATTGAATTTTCTGGGATAACTGTGAGGTTATTTACATTAGGAAACATTTTGAATCATTTTGTTTAACCTGGTAAACCTTAGATGAAAGCGTACTTCAGGCTTTTTTTGCTATTTAGTTTATTTCTAGCGATGTCTTGGAAAGAGTAAGGAATTTCTATCCCAGAATATAGCGGCTCGCATTCAAACATCTTTCAATTGGTTTTCTTCTTTGTACCTACAACGAAATACGTACTTGAACTATATCCACAAAGGTGTATCTTGATTAACATCATTCAGATAGAACTAAAAGGAAAAGAAATGAAATTGTTTTTGATTCCATCGCACCAACAAATACGAGGTAATGAGAGAGCGGACGATACAGCTAAATCGGCCATAAAAAACAACATTTAATGCAGAGATGACAACAAGGCGTTCAGACTTTACATCCGAACCAAAATTATTACTTCGTCGAAAAAATATGGTCTCAAAATCAGGGAAACAAGCTACTTACTGTAATAGGATCTTCAAGCAACAAATTTATTTTTAAAAACTTCAAACAGGAAACATCAAGTTATCATTACCCGCTTAAGAACTGGACATACAAAGATGATACACCTCTATCTAATCACCAAAGTAAGTGTTCAACATGCAAAATTCCATTGACAGTTTCCCATGTACTCGCAGAATGCCAGCGTGGTAACCCACACAGGAAAATATGTAACATCCCAAATAGGGATGCTGTGTTAATGATTCAGCAATGCAGAAAAATATTATAATGTTCTTACATAATATACAACCATATAATGAAATATAAAACAATTGTAATACAATTATAATCGTTCTTCAACAACAAAACTATTACCTGTTTATTACCAAATAATATTATGTATGGATATTCCTAGATTTATAAATGTTCAACCACCACTGTATTAATGTTAGAGTCGCGAATACACCTTTGTGTGTTAAAGCGACTTAAAATAAATTTAACAAAATAGCTTTCGTAGGAATAGTGTGCACAAGATAAACAAAATATATTTTGTAGAGAAAGTTATGGGAATGATTTACATCGAATTTTTAAGAATATATCAGCTGCTGAATCGGCAATGATTTTCCAAGCGTTCGTCTCTCCTCCTATATTTCAGTTTGCCAGACATTACTTAAATTAAAAACAACAGAGTCAGTAATGGACAAAAATGATGTGCAGAGCTCACAGGGAACCTGGATGATGCCTCTACTTGATTAGAAGTTTCACCGTTAAAGTCTCTCGTAAAGTTGGCACAACAAGCAGGGTCAGCCGTCCGTCAGGTTATCCTGCTATAAAATTGATACAATTTCATCCCTGCAGAGCTAATGAAGTGCACACCACACAGCCGACTCACCTGGGAGGAAGAGTAAATTTTTGCAAGAGGTATCTTCGATCCCTACATGAAGGATATACAAACGCTGGCTAAACTTTCTCCGACAATTTGTGGCTAAATCTGAATGGCTGAATTGAAAACCAAAATAATTGGTATATTCAACAATAAGGTATCGTTAGGTAAAGATATAGGTTATTCATTTATAAGTTACATACAGTGTGCGTACAAAGTCCTTATACGTCTATTCTAAATTAAAAATTACACGATTAATTTTTCCCTCGATGTTGGTTTATATTCTCCCGTCAGATACTCATTGTTACTGTTAGAATTTTATCGGCGTACTGAATCATGTGACTGCAAATTAGTTGATGTTACGATGTTGGAAGAATTCCTGATATAAGTGATTACATAAATGAGGAACGCTTGGTGGCCGTTGTGGGGGTTCATGAGCTTCAAATTAATGGCAAATCAATTGAAACTGTCATTAATGATTTCGTCGTGCGTTTGTGAAAGCAGCACCGTGAAAAAAATTTTGCTAGCCCAGCAAAAGACAGCATTTTAACGGGCAGTGTTCGCGACGCGCCGAGAAGTGAAAGGTCATCCACCAGACTTGGACTTAGTGCTGACGTGGAAAAATCTATCGAACAATCCATACGAAAGCGTACTTCAGAGTTGGGGATACCGGAATGAACCGTCAAGAAACATATCAACGTGGATCTGAAAATAAGGTGTTGACGTCCATTGAACGTCAATGAATTATCACATAATGATTTGGAGAGGCGTAGTCGAATGCTGCAATAATTCCAAAGAATGGCTCAGAAGGCAAATGTCATGTTTACAAACGAATGTGCGATTTATCGCAGCTCAAAGCTTACTTTTGGGAAAAAGAAAATCAACATCTTTTCAAGAAATAAAGCGGAACCATGTCATGATCTGGGCCGTATATGTTTGGCCCATATTTTTTATGGTTCTGTTACTCAGAACAGTTATCTCCAGATAATTAATGACTGGCTCATCCCACAGCTACAAAATGCGCGAATCCTAAACAGTGTTTGGTTTCAACACGATGGGGCGCCGGCTCACTCCGCAGTGGATCAACAAGTCTGAATGCAGTCTATGGGAATCATTGGATCGGTCGAGGATCGTACAATGATTTACTCTTCTTCAATGGCCTCTAAGTAGCTCTGATTTAACAAACACACAGTAATGCACTTTGGTGTTACCTCAAGGAGAAGGTGCGGAAGGAGTGGTATGCTGAAACTAATTGTCTGTAAAATGTGGTGCGCGAAGCTTTCCAGAGAGTGCCCCCAAGGACGTTGCTGAAGATGAGTCGAGAACATGGCGGCGTAGTCAGACAACAGAGACCCGTGGAGGTGCCTAACATTCCCAAGCATGCAGACCCGTACCATTGCCGGAGCTGCCGAGAGAGAGTGATGAACTGCCCACCAATCAAGCAGCCCTCTAGTGTCTAGGGGAATACTCTTGCCATTGAGCATGCATACGCGTCATCTGTTCCGCACCGCCATACACCACGAAACCTAGAAGCACACCTGAAAATAATAAGAAAAGGGAATGAAAGGGTGGAAAGGAAATCGTGGTATAAAAGAAACCACCTCACCATTTGCCCGCCGACCCAGGGAAAATCACGAAAAACCCATGGATCAGATTAGGCGACCGTCAGGGATCAAACCGTGAAGCCCCGGAATGCGATCGCACACGTTATCGCGCCACCACCTCGCTCCATGAAGTATTCTTATCTTGTACAGAAACTACAGGAAGAATTCAACACGGCTTTCCTGGACAAACCGCATTTGTTACCGCGTTCAGGACGTCATGACTTCATTTTATGGGTGGTGGTGCACCTTGGATAGCACCTTGTAGGTGCTATGACACCTTGTGCTGTGTATCGTACCAATAAGCATACCTATGTTAGTTCTGTCAATTCATTGGCAAATTGCGAATAGGTATAGGTGTTGATCTTTTGCGGGGTTAATTGAGAAAATACAGCAAATGTCTGTTTGGAAATGCTCTTGAATATGAGTCAATTCTCGAGATGTTAGCATTTTAATCCTCAAACATTAGTTATAGGTCCTCATATAAGTTAGCGATTCCTAGCTATTTACATGTTCCTAAACAGGCAACTATAACCTCCTTCCTCCGTCAACACCCTAAGTGTGAAGAAGGCGCCAGCGAATATCTTAAGTCAAGCCCTATTACCCTCCTTACAGACGATCAGAAATCGGCTGTATATTACTTCCTGTGGGATACGTACCCCATTACTGACACATGATCATAAGTACCAAACGAGTAATTGTTACATTACTCCTTTATGAAAGACGTATGATTTTAGAAATCTATTACGTTCTCCCGTTTTTTATGAAATTATTATAATACAATCTACGATATTTTTATGGTGAATCCTCCCCTTTTTTCCGCTTATAGTAACTGCAATTTCGTACAGATCCGATTGTTCCTATTAAAAATAAAAAAATCTACAGATGTGAACTCTTAGGATTTGAAACTAGGAAAAAATTGTAATAACAGTCACCATGTGCCAACATTCAACACTAAATCTTCACATTTTAAGTAATAATTTCAATAATAGTATTTCCACGAGAAAAGTACTCAATAGCTAATTATAAGATGATGTTTAAATGCTGCGCCCATTTTACTACAATACTTCAGGCATGAAGTATTCCCAGAGATTACGAATATGTTTAAATTTAAGTACAAGTTTAAGTGAGGAAAGGATTTGTAAAGAAACATGTACAGAAATAAATATCAGCGTTCCTGCAACTATATAAAACGGCTATATTCTTTACAATAAGTAATTTACAGACTTGCCTTTAGTACATGAACAAAGCGTGTTATTGTTCCTGTTATCTCTTGCACGTTAAATGACTGATTATGCACTATACAAATGTTTCAAAATATAAATTTCGTGTTCGCTGTACCTTTGTACGTTAGAAAATTTACCACAGGCCTAAAGGTTAAATTGAGTAATCTTACTTAGCCAAACTGAATATATTCATACAAAATTTTGAATGGGTCGAACAATGGCGTGGACGAAAGCACTTCCTAAACCTGAAGCTTTCGCTCGGTGATAGACTTTCCTGTCTTCTCGTGCCTTGTGGTCGCCTGGGAGTGGCTAATCATGTAATCGTATCTTCTGACATCAGAAGCTAGCTGCAGCGCCACTATATTCGTTCAGACTGCCCTCTGTTGATTGCACCTAAGATGTGCAGGCCCATAAAGTAGTCGCTGTCATATTATTGGTATCCACGTCGGCTCAGGCGGAATGACATGAGTTCTTAGCCAGCGTTGCAGTAGGTAAGGGCAGCTGGTAAAACTGGTACAGGAAGTCAAGATACTTTGGGGAAGGGAGTCAAACCGACTCAGATGTTCATACAAAAGGATTAAAATTGATCCTCAAATAATCATCCATGGATGGTCCAACAGTTCATTGCGCTCTTCGTACACAGCCATTCAGAATTTTCACTTATATTTACGTTGGTATAGGAAATTTTGCAAAGTGCTTTATACGAATGTTGTTTAGCTTTTGTGAGGAGTAGAAAACGACATAAAAAGTTAGGTTCTGGTTTTAAAGCTTACACTGAAAATATACTGGAATTAAAAACCTTCAAGGCAGTGGACACAGTGCTAATTTATCTTTTGGCCAATAGTAATCCGAATAATTTTACTAAAAGAGTATTGATCAGAAATATGCTTCATCTGTATTAAACAGATATTTAATATGACAGTGTAGAGTAAACGAAGAGGTACAATGAAATGTCAGAAACTGTTGTATGCTGAATATAAACCATGTCTTACCGATAGGTATGCCTCAGACGGCGAGTTAGGCGAATGCTGGGGTGGTTTCTTTACTACCACGATCTAATTTCCGTCATTTCCTTTTCATTTCATTTCTTTCTCATCTTTCAGGTGTGCTTCTAGGTCTCTTGACACCTGGTGGTACCGGAGAGATAGCGCGGATGTATGCTCACTAGATGGAATATTTTCCGTGGACAATGGAGGGCTACTCTCCTGGTGAATCGTTCTCCGTCCTCTCTCAGCGGCTCCGTGTTGAGACGGGTTTGTGCGTTTGGAAACGTTAGAAACATCCGCGCGTCTCTATGACCTGTCTGCCTGTGGCCTGTAGCCTCCTGTGTGGTTCCTTCAATTCAAACCTTCCTTCTGGGGATGTCCCCATCAGTTCCACTACCTATACCTATACCCATAAACGAGAATTTGTGTAAATTCCTTGTTAAATATTTAGGTCAATGTCCACATATTCTTTAAAGCATGGTTTTCTAAGTACTGTAACAGAGGTTTATAAAAAAACACAAATTAACATAATAATAATAGTAAATAAAATAAAATGGGGTTCCATAGCACACACGTACGAAATAATGTGGTTAAATTCATATATGCAATCTAGGGTTAAAGGCCCCTGAATATTCATTTTCTTTTCCTTCGATTTTACATTGAGTTAACCACTTGACGCTTGCAAGTAACTTCTCATTTTTGGAGATTACATTCGAGATTTAGAAGCCACGTCCTACACAAATGCAGGAGTGCTGCGGTGCTTCATGCCTGCGTATCTGAACAGACTAACTTAATACGAAGCAATTCTGCACAGATGAGAAACTGCACATGAAGTGATTGTAGTAATGTAGTTCTACGCAGGTGAGGTATTGCACGTGGCACCAATACATTGACGGAATCACAAACAGGTGGCTGTTTGCCTGAAAACAGAGTTCTCTCGGAGTTCGCTGAAATATGTCTGTGGTTCGCTCATGTTATGCACCAGAGCTGTGGAACTACTTTCATGTAGTGAGTTTTATGCTTGTGACCAAACACCTATCACCAAGTAGGCGAATAATTTGCAGACGATTGTGAAAAAATATAGAGAATCTTATCCACCCTCTATTTCTTTTTAGTAGGTATACAAGTTGTTCTTACTAAAGTTCATTTATCTATTTATTTCATTTTAATCGGTAATTAATTTATTTTGGACTGCATTACACATTTCGTTATAGAGACAAAGAAAATAGCGTCGCTCAAATGTTTTATAACTGGACACTATACGCGGACCTTCAATTTCCATATTGTTTCCATTACATCGCGATGATTAAAAGTTGAACAATTCGAACTATGAATATTTTAGAAATAGCTGATGCAACAAAAAAGTTAATTGAAATAAATTGTGCGTTTTAAAGAGATCTACAATTTTTGTATAATACATTGTATCGATTAAAGTTTACCAGTTATACAAGATTATACAAAATTACTTCCTAATGAGGACTTCAAGGGCTATTCCTAGAAAATTCGATATATATATATATATATATATATATATATATATATATATATATTTATTATTTGTCATATAATATACGAGGGCTGTCAGAAAGTAACCTCCGTTTTCAAAATAAGCATGAAACCGGTATATATATGTTTATTATATACATCTGAAAACTACACCTTTTCTCTATTTTTCTACATAGTCTCGAAACAGATTCAAGCACTTGTTATACCTTTTCACAGTCTTTGAAATACGCTCTCATAAACATTTGCCGCCTGTGAACTAAACCAACCAAGCTTTTTGAAGCTCTTCGTCATTGCCAAAGCGCTGAGCTGCAAGCCACTTTTTCATATACAGGAACACATGGAAGTCGCTAGAGGCCAAGGTCGGGCTGTACGGGGGTTGGTCAAAACGTCCCATTTGAACTTGGCCAAAAGTTTATGTGTTGTTTGCTATGTGAGGGCAAGCATTGTCATGCAAAAACATAACACCAGATCTCAGATAACCACGACGCTTATTTTGGATTGCTCTTCTTAGCGTTTTCACACTTCACGGTACTTCACACTTGGCAGGATTTGTTATTTCGGCGGTCATGTTGTTAGGTTATAACTGCAAACATGCGACAGTGCGATGCTCCACCTTGCACAGCTAGAAGCGTACTGAGCCACTGCACACGCTGTCGAAATGGCGGCGCTACCACACAACTCCTTGTGCTCACATGAACGGAGGTTACTTTCTGGACAGCCCTTGTAATTGGTGTTAATTAAAATCGTTAGAAACGTTTTTAGGAAATTAAAATTTTTTAAATATATTTCATATAAAGGGTAGTTTTGGAGTGGAAGTATTTTCTTGAAAATACTCATATCGGATCTTTGGAAGCTACCCAATCTAAATACCAAGTTTGATGTTTATCCAGCTTTTTGTTTTTAGGTTATGTTTTCAAACACTCACAAATATAGTAAATCGTTCCTGAAAAGGACTTGTTTTGGGTTCCAGGTGCCTCAAAATGTATTTTCTGTGAAATCTTAGTATGAAAATTTTAAAGGAATATATCGTAACTGTCCGTGATAGGAAAAATAATATTTCATAACAAACTTATTTTCCAGTATAATAAAATGTAGTACAATGCTGTTTAATAGTAGGTTATGATACAAGAGGTAAAAGTAGGGTTTTATTTTGTAATCATACGAGAAAAATGAAACCATTTTAGCACGCGTGGCATATACCTCCTTAATTTTTAGAAAACGCTCAAATTTGTAAAATATCAATATTATTTTGATTCCTAAAAATACCAGAAATCATGTTCAGAATGCGGTTCTTGAAACAAGAGAAATGACGTGAAAAGCGAGATACCAGATGCTTTGTTGATTAGCTAGCATTCATTTTCAGTGAAATTATTTTCAACATATTTAACCTACACCACGCAATGAAGAGATTATATGCTATATCATACTGATTTCTGGATGTTTTTGGTAATGTACTTCTATTGTTATTCTTTCTGCTGCTTCTATAATTTTCTTCCATTTCAGTTTCTTCTAAATTCAAAGTTTCCGCCATTTAATCTTTATGTAGGTTAGATAAAAGCGTAACGCTTCAGATCAAAGAAAGCTGCCAATATAACGTATAGGTTAACTCTACTACAAATAGCAATAAATTAAAATACGACGATTTGAATTGTGAACACAGAATGTGAGTGTCATGAGAAATTAATCATGTAAAAAGATATAATGAAGAATAAAGCCTAATCAAAACAAGTCGACTTATTAAACATGTGAAGATACAAAGGGTAATTGCCATATGATTGCTTTTGGAACCAAAGATTGTCACACTGAAGGCTATTGCACTAGTGATAGGCTTTTAGCTCGCGTGTTCTGCGTTAAAAGTTCTGCTTTTAGGCCATGATGTCTAAAAAATTATTAAAAGTAATCGTAAGCAGTACATTCTATAAAACAACTTGAATATGAATTTTAAAATACACGATTCAAGAACGATATCACATATGTACTAAACTTTGCATTTATTTATACAGACATAAAGAGTAAAATATTTAAAAAAAACTCAGCGGAGTACTTTGGACTTTTGAACTTTTAAAGATCGGTCCCCTGAAGTAGTTTATTGCTGCTAGTATGGGAAAGCCAGTTTGAAGACGATGTATTATATTTGGACTTTTGGGGAACCGAACTTTTAGTAGTTGCAACCGCACGTATGGTAAAAAGTTTCCGGTAGCCTTCGCCCCAAGTTTAAAAAATATTAACTTTGTAATTTTGACTGTTTCTTTAAATATTATATATTTATGTTTCCCTCGGCTGCGTCAGTATTATTGTTAGAGACATGGATGTCTTAGCAAGGCGTAGTGCGGCTAAGAATGTAGGCTTACACAGATTATAATTTGTACTTCACTCCAATTATTAATTCTTGACACGATTTAAATAACACTTCACTGATATAGAGAGCTGTAAGATTTTTTTATTAAATACTTGCACTTTTTAAACACGTAAACTATTTTCGTCTCACAATGAATACGTATTTAATTTCTGGAGGACGCATTTCGCGTCCGGTTAGGAACACTGTCTACAACCAACGCGTCCAGTTATGAGCGCTGTCTACAAGCAACTGAACTCTGAATTTTAAATTTTGCTATATTTCAGTTTCTGATTGGCTAATCCTACTCCAATAGAATACTTTGATTTAACTTAAGCTTTCTTTCTGGTTTTTGATTGGCTGTCTCAAAATTTACATTATTGTTGCTCCAATAATGACTAGTAGTATTATTAAACCTTCTAATTCATTATTGCCTCAAGGTTATCTCATTGTTACGTATTGTTAGCAACCTATTTTTCTCATAACTACTACATTACTAAATTACGTAATGCATTCACATAATATTAATGAACATGTATACAATAATATAAACATTTACAAAGACTGTAATATAGACTTTTTATATATTGCTCTTAGGCGGGCTGTTATTGAATTATATATATTATATAATTAGACTGAAATCATTTAAGTGTTAAAAATACTGCCTCGCCCCTTAATATTTACATACACATCACTAAAATATTTCCTTAGGCATTATTAATATTATCTTAGTAAAACCTAGTGAAGTTGGGAAGCACCCTTTTGTTTTATTGCTGTGAATATTTCCTCCATCAACCAGCCGTCTGCATACAAAGCCTTCTACAATATTTTCTCTGTTCAGCACAATCACAGCTTATGGGGTTTATTTGCAGGCTGCTGAGTTGAAGCCCTAAGACGCGAGATGTGCAAAGCAGATAAACTCCTTTTTTGTTTTTCTCTTTCATCAGATGAGGGATGGAAGAACCGTCCTCTTTAAGCTTCGAGCTGAGGCATTAAATAAGAACGAAAAAGTGAACCTGTCGTTATTTTCCTCCTCCTTATTCTTTCTACCGTTCTATATTACCTCCTTATCGCTTTTATTGCTCTGTAAATCACTGAAAGTGTCTGATCAACATAATCATTATATGATACAGGAAGAAGAAGATTGTACACAACAGATTATAAGAAATCTGATGTGTTACACTGATATGACTTTCTCTACTCTTGTACAAACTATTTTTACAAACTCTTATTCTCCATCTATTTCATATTAATTGAGATATACATTTGCAGAAACGATCTTTTGACATGCAAAGAGAATTACATTGTACACATATCGACCAGTTCTAAAAATATTTGATTATCGCTTAAGGCCTACTAGGTTCCTTTTGTTTTGTATTTGCAACGGCAATATAGAAATACAGTAGCCTTTAAGAATAGATATATCTCTTAATAGCTGGCTGCTATGTGCAGCACCACTCTCTTTGCCACAGATTAATACTCTTTGCATATCCAAGACAAAAAAATTAATAACGAATTGCCATTTGAGAAAATAAGTATTAAAAAATTTAAGGGAATAACAAGCAATATCTCGAAAATGATTCACGCAACAAAAAAAACTTGTATATGACATAAATCTACATATATGTGTAGTAAAAGTTTGTCTATCTCTTATGGCTTACCAGTTATGCAAAAGTCGTTCACAAAGAATAACACTTTTGGAGACATTCTCAGAAAATTCGAGATATACATTTCATTTGTCATGAAAATATTTTAAACATATAATATTTTAGTCAAAATCGTTGTAGCCGTTTTTAAGAAAATTAAATTTTTCGAAAATTGTTCCATGTAAAGGGTAATCTGGGGTGGGGGATATTCTTAAAAACCTTCGTGTAGTATTTCTGGAATATACTGAACCCAAATACCAAGTTTGGTGTTTATCGGACTGTACGTTTCTGAATTATGCTGTTTACAGACACACACACACACACGGACATGTTTCCAAAAATTCTTTTTTTTTGATTCAGGGGTCTCAAAACATGTATTTCCGGTGAAATCTCGGTATGGAATTTTTGGGTAGAATATAGTACTTCCCCTACTTACTATAGTAGTAGAGAAAGTAAAAAGGTTACTTGGAATAAATTGTGTATATTAAAAAGATCTATATTTTTTGTGTAGTACATTTTCGTCTACCGCTTAACGTTTACAAGTTACGCAAGAGTATTTGAATTTACTTCACAACCTATTCCCAGGTAATTCAAAATGTCATATTTTTGTGTGTAAATATATTTAACACGTGGTATTTTAATCAAAATGAATAGAGCCATTTTGAAAATAAAATAATTGGAAAAATCTTAAATGTAAAGGGTAGTCTGGTGTGGGACGTTTTCTTGAAAATATTCGTCTCGCATTCTTACAAGGTGCTAACTATGGTACTTATTCAATAATTTTGTTTTTGACTTACGCTGTTCAGAGACATAAATATATGCTTTATACCTTCTCTACTATAAGTATAAGAATTTTTGTGTGCCCCGAAAATATTCTTTGCCCAGGTTTTAGCGGAAATACACGGTTTTATGGTTTCCCGGATCTACACAAAAAGCATTTTTAGAAAACTATTCGTGTTTACATTTTATTTTATTTATTAGTAGTGTTTAACCGCTCGCCTCTCACCGAGGCGGCCCGGGTTCAATCTCAGGGACCCGCATGTGGGATTTGTGGTGGACAAAGCGGCGTCTGGGCGGGTTTTCTCCGGGTTCTCCGGTTTCCCCCGCCATTCATTCCACCAACTCTCCATTATCACCTTTCCTTTCATCCATTTCACCCTCATTTCGGTTCATCTACTTCCTTCCTCCCATACCAGGCATCGGGCTGATCACCCATCCTGGATATTCTATCTGATCCATTCGTGTCTGCTCCCCGACGGGCCTCTGACCCCAGGCACCCGCCTGTAAGTCCTGGGGGGTGTAAGTCCGGGGGGGTGTAAGTCCTACATAAGAGGAGGTTAAACAGATAAAGAAGAAGAAGATTAGTAGTGTTTATCGCTTGCTTCTAGTGTATACGGCACCACAGTCGGTGGACACTGATCACACATGAAATGAAATAATTGGGAAGAAAACGTTCCAGACCTAAGTAATAGTTCAGTGAAAGGGGACAGTACTGGCGGGATTTGAAACGCAAGACTCCTTCAAGATTCCATGCCTTTATGACCTCGGCTACCTCTGTCGATGTGTGTGGGGGAGGTTGAACAATATAACTTGAAAACGAAATCTCTGATAAATGCCGAAGAAGGTATTTAAAATCAATATCCTTCAAGAAGGTATTCAAGAAAATCGCTCACCCCAAAATATCTTTTGCACGGGAAATTGCTCCTTACATTTCATTCTATCAAAAATGGCCCAAGAATTTTGATTAAAACAGCACAAATTTAAAATATTTGCTTGCAAATAAATGTATATATTAAATTTACTCTGAACAGGCTTTTATTTTAACCATTTTCGAGATCTTCTTTTTTACTAGTCTGAATATTGAAATCCTTGAGTTCTTCAACTGATAAGTCGCTGTTATTTTTCACTCGTGGTCATTCAAAGAGTATGAAACTTCAAAAGGTACTGCATAGCGATTCGCTTTTTGTATGTATTTAGTTTATTGTACACATTTTAGATTACAAATTACAAATTTTGTTACTTTATATTTATGCTTCTGCTTTATTATGTAACCTACCATATGTTGCATAGCCAGTGCAGCTCCCTGGCCTTCAGCACTGCTGTGCAACATTTACTTCTCTTTGCTAAAGCCTCATTAAAATTTATTTCATTTTATTTTACCTCCCTCCCTCTCCCTCGCACTTCTTCTCTTTGACTTTCCTCATTCATCGCTTTTTGATTTTTATTAAAAAGCCTCATACTTTCCTATTTCATTCTTCCTGTTTGCTGGTTAAAATTTTCAATGTGACTACAAGGGGCACTATTTATATTTTGAGCCTTGGAAACCCTGAATGTTGTAGGTGCCATCTGACGTTTCCAATGGAAAGTTTGACATTTTTTACCATAATTTACTTCAAACATTTTGTCAATAGAGCGTCATTTGTTCTGTTTACACTAACTTGAAAGTTGTGTGTCAATAAAAACATGGAATTAGCTCGTGAAAATGTTGTGCAATGATTTATTACGAATTTCGACGTGGAATATCAAGACAAGAGTGCATAGATCAACTAACTTCCATATTTGGCGACGAAGCTCCATCCTTTGCCACTGTGAAACGCTGGTATAACGAATTTAATCGTGGCCACCGTTCGCTCAATGATGAAGTTCGTGAAGGTCATCCAAAATCAGTTGTTGTGCCAGAAAACATTAATGCTGTACAAAAACTAATAATGAAAGATCGTCATGCAACATATTGTGAGATTGAGGCAACCCTAAAATATTGTATGATTATTTAGACTTGAAAAAGATTTTCTCTCGTTGGATCCCACAAAATTTGACGAAATCTCGAAAAGATGCTCGTGTCGATTGGTGTACAAAAATGCTCAAGAAATGCAATGGCAGTGCCTCAAAACACGTATTTAATATTTTAACAGGTGGCGAATCATGGATCTATGCGTCAAGCCGAAGCGTAAACAGCAGTCGACTGTAAAGATGAAGTAAATCCAGCAAAAGTTGTTCGCACTCGAAGCACTTCGAAGCAAATGGTAGCCTGCTTTTTCAGCAAAACTAGCCACGTGGCAACAGTGCCTTTAGAGGAACGTAAAACGGTCAATTCCAAATGGTACACAACCATTTGTTTGCCGGAAGTCTTCGGTGAAGTAAGGAAAACCAACAAGAACCGTAGGATCGTTCTTCATCAAGACAATTCGAGCGCACACACATCTCGTCTAACAACAGCGTATTTGAAGGCTCAAACATCGAATTGATGGGTCATCCGCCATACAGTCCTGATTTGGCACCCATTGACTTCTTGTTGTTCCCGAACATCAAAAATAAATTGCGTGAACAATGATTTTTGTTGGCAGGAGAAGCCTTGATGCCTTCATAAACCATGTTTTGGAGCTGTCTCAAGAAGACTGGAATAAATGATTTGACCAATGGTTCAAACGGATGCAAAATAGTATTGATCATAAAGGAGATATTTTGAAAAACAATAAAGTAGTTTTCAATCAGAAATTACTTTGTTTTAATTATTAGGCCCTCGTATATACCGCCCCCCACCATATTATTCCACCTCTGGTCCCAGAGTTTCTCTCCCCATTTTTAAGGTCCTCATATTCAGTTAGACAATGTTCTACACCTTCCCCACCATCATAAAATTCACATATTCCTTTATGATTACCTCTTTAGTCACTCATGAATGTCGCTTCACTACCTATGCTAGCTACGCTTTCCTTTTGTCCTTTATTACACTGCTCTATACATCTTTCTATGCCCCATTCTTTTTATTCTCCTGTGAAATTTCAAAGATATTTTTGTTTTCTATGCTTCCCCATATTCTCTGATTTTCAATGTCTTCCACTTTTTGCATCACCTGAATCCAAAACCATGACTGTTCCCTTCCCCTTGGAGCCAAATATATTTCATTCCTATTTACTTCAACGCTTCCCTCAAACCTGCTCACCAAATGTTCATTTTTACTTTCTCTACTACGTATAGTAAGCAGGGGAAGTATTGTATTCCACCCAAAAATTCGATGCCGAGATTTCACCGGAAATACATGTTTTGAGACTCCCTTAATCCAAAAAAAGCGTTTTTGGATAGTGTGGGTGTGTGTCTGTTTGTCTGTGTGTCTGTGTGTCTGTGAACAGCATAACTTAGAAACGAACAGCTGGATAAACACCAAACTTAGTATTTAGGTTCAGTATCTTCCAAAAATGCGACACCAAGGTTTTCAAAAAAATCCACCCACCCCAAAGTATCCTTTACATGGAACATTTTTCGAAAATTTTAATTTTCTCAAAAATGGCCCAGACGATTTTGATTAACGTATCATATGTTTAAGGTATTTTCATGAAAAATGAAATGTATATCTCGAATTGTCTGGAAATGTCTCCAAAAGTGTTCTTCATTCTGAACGACTTTTGCATAACTGGTAAACCATAAGGGATAGACAAAATTTTACTGCACAACATATGTAGATCGCGTTAAAATACACAATTTATGTCATATACATTTTTTGTTGAGTTAACCGTTTTCGAGATATTGCTTGTTATTCCCTTAAATTTTCGAATACTTATACTTTTTCTCAAATTCGTTATTCGTTTTTTTATTTCCTGGACATGCAAAGAGAATCGAATGCGCCATATAGCAAGCAGTGCTTAAAAGTTTTGACTGTCGCTTAAAACCTACCATATTCCCCTTGCATCTACAAGAAAATTAGCAATAAGATTGACATCTCGATTTCTCGATTAACATGAAGCATATGGTGAATAAGCGTTTGTAAAAACAGTTTGTGCAAGAGTAGGGAAAGTCATGTGAGTGCAACACATCAGATTTTTTATATTCTCTTACAGTACCATACAACTACTTAATATACCTTCTTCCCTTTTCAAGCCTTTATACCGTAATTTTGCCATTCCCTCTAGCCATTCTCTTTTGCCTTTCCTTCTTGTTTTTCCTAATTCTAGTAGAGCGAGATATCTCTGGAGTGATCGCGGCAAACCTAATAGTTCTTTACAAAATAACCTGTAGAATCCATTTTTAAAAATCTTACCATTGCTTTACCCAGCTTTATTGTTCTTCTACCTACAACGAAATTCTTAAGCATTGATAGCCCGGTGTACCATATCCATTACAACGGTGATATTTTTAGGTTTTAGTTTTCAATGCGAGTTTTATTATAATTTGGTATTATACTAACCTTCAGTAATAAAAGCAAGCTATTTATAGATTTTATATTACAAAAATATATTTTTTCCAATATAATTGCACTCAAATGTAACCCTGTCACCATTCAAGCGGGCAATCACACCGGTTATTGTACCTGGGCCCTCCCCGTCCTTTACCACAGGTATGACGATTGGCTTCAAATGAATGGCCTGTCCAATCCGTCTCGCTCTAACGATCGCGGCTATTGGTATCGTTTCGGTTGTGATGCCGTTGAAAGGTATATAAGAGCCGGTTTGGGAATTAGAGAAAGAGCGACATAAGTAGCAAATTAATTCCGGCAATATAGGGTTAAATGTGTAATGAAAGTTTACGTCGATTAACGAGAAGTAGGTAGAGGAATAGGGTTTTGTGAGAGTAGTTTTCAGTAGAGTGAGTTAGAGAAAGTCATTTAAATACAACAGCTAAGATTTTCCTCGTAGTCATGCAAAGAGAACAGGGTTTCAAGGCTATCTCATACCGACCTGCTTAGTACAACTTAAGCCGATTGTATTCCGCTTTTATTAAGGGAATCCACACTAAGATTAAAAGGCAAGAAAATAAGAATATGTGTGTGTGTGTGTGTGTGTGTGTGTGTGTGTGTGTGTGTGTGTGTGTGGTAATCTCAGAAACCACTGCACCGGTTTTGGTAATGATATTATCATTGAAAATTCCAATTCGTTCAGACGGACACCGTCTATAAAACATCTAACTACATTTCCTAAATTGCTAAAAGATTAAAAAATGTTTGCAGACTACTAGTTACTTTCTCTACTACGTATAGTAAGTAGGAGAAATATTGCATTCCAGCCAAAAATTCCATGCCGAAGTTTCACCGGAAATACATGCTTGAGGTGAAAAATATCTCCGAGTGTCTGTGTGTGTGTGTGTGTGTGTGTTTGTGAACAGTATAATTAAGAAATGAAAAGCTGGAACATTACAAAGGATTTAAATAAAATCCCTCCACCCAGACTACCCTTTGCATGAAACGTTTTTCGAAGTTGTTTGTTTTCTCAAAAATTCCTTTAACGATTTTGATTAAACTGTCATATATTTAATATATTTTAATGACAAGTAATGTGTATATATTTATTTTTCCGAGAATTTCCCTAAAGTCCTGTTCTTTCTGAATGGCTTTTGCATAACTGGTAAACCGAAAGAGGTAGACAATATTTTACTACACAAAAAACATAGATTCGTTAAAAGACACAATTTAAGTTATATATATTTTTTGTGGAGTGAACCATTTCCTAGATATTCCTTATTGTTCGTTTGAATTTTCCATTACTTAGTTTTTATCAAATGGGAATTGGTTTTTCTATGTCCTGGGCATAGCAACCAGCTCCTAAAACATTTGACTGTCGCTTAAAGCCTACCATATTCCCCTTGCACCTACAAGAAAATTAGCAATAAGATTAACATCTCGATATCTCGATTAACATGAAGCATATGGAGAATAACCGTTTGTAAAGATAGTTTGTACAAGAGAAGAGAAAGTCATGTGAATGTAACATATAAGATTTGTTTTAATACGAATAGACTGGAGTTATAAAAGAATATGCTTGTGAAGAACTTTTAGTTGTGAATGTTATAGACTAGAAAACAGTTGTATGTTAATCTATAGAATATGTATGTAAAACAAAGCAAATGCCACGAATATTTCATTCCAAGCAATGTATATTTTATGAATTAAGACAGCTAAACAAAAATAGAATCCAATAATTACGTAATGCGATACCAATGCCAAGATATTTTAATAGCCCTCATGTAGAAACATTTTGTTTTATTTTCTTTGTACTTATGGTGTAATCAAGTTCGCTAGCAGGGCATGCTAAACATTTGTGCAAAGAGAGGAAATTTCTAATATTAGAAGTCAATGAACCAATGTTTTTAACTGAGAAGATTATTTCTCTCGATGGTCACAGACTATAGATACGTATTCTTCAAAGAGGTTAACTTGGTGGGCTGGAAGCGTAGAATGTAATATTTAGCAGCTTCACCTCTACGTCAATGTGTCAGGGCTTCTGTATTATCTGAAACCTACCACCTTCTGGCGATAGAGTACAGTTTTCAGGCGAGGTCATTTGTATGCCACGGCTAGGTTTAGACATGAGAGATAACGCCCGAACGGGAGTATTACCTGTTTGAGGAAAAAGTACAGTTTCCAGGCAAGGTGCTAACGTGCCATGGCTAGGTTTACAAAAGAAGGGATAATCCCTAAAAGAGAGGACTACCTGTCTGACCAAACAGTGCAGTTTTTAGCGAGGTCGCTGGTGTGCAATAGCTCTGTTTGCACAGGAGATATAGCGCCTGAAAGAGATAACTACCTATCTGAGGAAATAGTGCAGTTCTCAGGCGAGGCAATAATGTGCTTTCGTTGGGTTTAGACAGGTCAAATAACGCCCCAACGAGAGTAGTATCTGTATGGCGAAGGAGTTTAGCTTTCAGGCGAGGTCGCTAGTGTGACATTGCTAGGTTTAGGCAGGAAGGATAACGCCTGAAGAGGAGAAGTACCTGCAGTGTCAGGCGAGGTAGCTAGTGTAGCATTGTTAAGTTTAGGCAGGAAGGATAACGCCTGAAGAGGAGAACTACCTGTCTCACGAAATAGTGCAGTTCTCAGGCGAGGCAATATTGTGCTTTCGTTAGGTTTAGACAGGATAAATAACGCCCGAACGAGAGTAGTATCTGTCTGACGAAGGAGTACAGTTTTCAGGCGAGGTCGCTAGTGTGATATTGCTAGGTTTAGGCATGAAGGATAACGCCTGAAGAGGAGAACTACCTGTCTCACGAAATAGTGCAGTTCTCAGGCGAGGTCGCTAGTATGCTATGGCTAGGTTTAGACAGGTGAGACAACGCCCGAACGAGAGTAGTATCTGTCTGACAAAAGAGTGCAGTTTCCACGCGAGGTCGCTAGTGTGCCATGGCTACAGTACGCAAAGTTTAATTTGGACCATGACCATTAATAATTGACAACATACCTGCAGCCAGAATGGAAACTCTACTTAGTTTACCTCCGTTGCACCTATAGGTTAAAATGGAGGCAATAGCTGGAGCATATAGATTAAAGACTGGGGGCAACTGGAAACCTACGGGATATCTGGGATATACCAGAATTAGATGACGTGGGAAAAATCCATCTCAGGTATACCAGAGGATTTTATGAAGCCGTCTCGCAGCTTTAATAGGTCCTTCAGTGCTATAATTGAAGGTAGAAAGCATTCTGATGCTTATCATCAACACCAATCAGGGAACACTGTGTGGTTCACTAATGGATCCAAAACAAAAGATGGAACAGGAGTTGGTATATATGGAAGACAGCCCAAGCTGGAGAAGCGGTATCCTTTGGGAGCTCTGACAGCAGCATTCCAGGCAGAATTATATGCCATCAGGGCTTGTGTGGCGGAGAGTGAGGACACGTGATACAGGAATTGTAGTATCTGGATATAGTCATACAGCCAGGTGGCACTGCGGGCATTAAGAGCACCTTTCACGAGATCAAAGATCGTTAGAGAATGTCCGTCTAGGAGAGTACGTTGTGCTAATGACGGTCCGAGTGCTGAGAAACCCTGCCACAGTCACCATTCATTGTCTAATCTCTTAGCATCAGCTGTCATATTGCTTCCAGTTGCACTTTTGGCTGTGAAATGTGGGAAACATTCCGACATCTTGGGCTGGCCTTTCTTCGCTGGCTTTCGTATTTTTACAAGCGTGTGTTCGTTTTTTCTCCTTCTGAATTTCAAGTTTCAAGCCAACCCATATTTTGAATAGCGAGTTTCAATAGTAAAAGGTTTTGAGATTAGGCAGTTAAGGTTACCAACTATCGCTCTTTCTAATTTACATGTTTTAAGTTAAAGAAAACGCACTATAGGTTTAGGCAGGAGAGATAATGCATGAAAGAGAGTGCTACCTGTCTGATAAATGACTGCTAGTATGTCGGGGCTTAAATAGAAGAGATAACGCCCGAATGAGAATACAACACAATCTGTTTATCAAAATATCAACACAACGTATGCAACGAAATATTTAGACATTTACATTTCTCTTCTTTAAAAACCTGCAACACAATCAATATTATTTTTCTACTTTGTGAGTGTATGACTTCGTGTGGCGGTATTTGTATTTTAACTTGTCCACTGTAACTAACAGATCCAACTGCTGCATTATCTTACTGCAGACTTACATGCTACGCACCGGGAATGGTAACGTAATACAGCGTGTCTGTTGTGTTTCTGGGCAAACTTTTTCTGCCCCTAGTCTGCACCTTTCCTAGGGCAGGTAGTCTGCATTTTTATGTTATAAAATAACTAAGGGATAGAATAAATGCTAGAAGAATTTAATATTTCAGCTACTGTAACTATTTAACAAGTTATTCGGCGTTCGCTACGATGATTCTTCCACCGTTAGAGGGTACTTATAGGCTATGGAGAATTTCCATATCTTGCAAGACTGTCGGAGGGAGAGTAAGGAAGTCAGAAGTACCATCGACCTTTCACATCCTTTTGCATGAATATCATTATTAGGAACAACCGAGTCTGTACGCAATCACAATTATAAGGGATAAAGAGGAGTATTTACCATAAAATCTTGTAGATGCTTTACAATAATTTTATAAATAACAGGATGAGATGAATTCGTCATTGGTGTTGGAAAAGTTACCCGAGCAGCTAGTGAGTAACAAAATTATTTCTACTAATGTTTATCTCAGTTAATATGAAGGCCTCTAGAAGAATAACATTTTGTAATAATAGTTTGTAGATGTGTAAAAAAAGAAAGTCATATGAAATTAATATAAGATTTTTTTACTATCTGTACCACGTACAAAGTAGGGAGAGAAGATATTCCATTAAACAATTTGATATCGAGCTTTCACCGGTAATATATGTTGAGGCCCTGTGAATTCAGTAAATTAGCATACATTAAAATAAAATGAACAACGTTAATTTTATGGTGATATCCTGTTAAGTTCTCTCCATTAGAAAGGAATTTCATACAATCGTGTATAACTGAAAATAACTTCTCTCGGGCCATCAGTCAGGTGAATTCTGGAAGGATTTCCAAGATTACTACAGGTAACGTCACTCTCATCTTCAGGGAATGATGTCGAGACTCCTTTTATCGAGTCTATCCCAGGCCCCGATGGGTATCGGAGACAGAGTGTGGGGCTCTCCAATAAATGACCATAATCATCAAATAAGCTCCTCCATGAGAAGGAAAAAGAAAACGGAAAAAGACGAATTCAAGAGAGGTTATATAGCATAACGCTATTGCATTGCGCATTCAGGGGGAGGGTATTTTGGTGGACGCAACTGGACCTAAGCCAAGTGAAATGAGAGGACGCAAATATGGCCGAAGCCCTATTTACGCTCAGGGGAATTCAGAGTGACAAATGAAGGAAGCAATGGGTGTTACGCATAAACAGAAATAGGTTGTAGTCTATTTAGCTCTCGGCCCACGATCGTGGTGCGTTGGAGCTTCCTCAGTGTGCCCAGAGTCGGGCGGATCTTGCTAGCCTTGGTTTTATTGCCACATACATCCTGCAACGGGCCAGTCAGAGAGCTTGCCAGGAGCCAGGAGCAAGAACAGGTTGCCCGAGTTTACTCGGGCGGAAGGTTAATCGCCACGGCACCTATCCTTTTAGTTACGGATTTACCCGTGCGGTGATATAGATTGGTCTAATAGCAAGCGTTATGTCAATGTCTACATGATGATGGCGGTTGCTGGCCCCTCGTGTTGCTATTGGCTCGGGTCGGTGATACCGCCTGGGCGGACAATCGACCAGACGGTGACCGAGCTCGATGCTGCTTAACTTGGCGGCCGCTTGCTGGACCGTCAGTTAAGCAGTGCCATCTAGCGGGGGCCGATGGGAATGGGTATTTTGGTGTGAGGTTACCAAGGAAAGCAGTTGAGTGGTGCGGCTGTGTGGTCACCCAATCAGCCGTGCCCGTCTCAATGCTGCTTAACTTGGGGTGTGTGTGGTAGACAGGATGAAGTGGCAGTTATGAACCAAGGGCATCCTTGGGGAGGCGGTAGCCTTTTGTCGACTCGGTTGGCGTTGGTCGTATTGGCCAAGTACATTAACCAGTCGGTTGGGATGAGGTGCAAGCTTTGTGTAAATTGTACGAGCTCTTTCTCGTACAACATCCACAATGTAAGGGAGTCCTGATTGGGAGTGAAGGATGTGTGACGGGAATCTGCGATCTGTGCCGTAGATCATCCTTAGTGCCCTGTTCTGCACGGTCTGGAGTCTGCGGATACTGGACGGAGCCACCGAGCCCCAGACCTCGCAGCCGTACAGAAATAGTGGCGGGATGATCGCCCGATACAGCCGCAGTTTAAGGTGGGTAGGCATTGTAGAGTGGAAGACGGGGTACAACTGCCGAAGGGCGGCGTGACCTAGGCTGGCCTTAGCCTTGACATGAGGAGTGAATGTGAGGCCGCGGTCGAGCAGAACCCCCAGGTATGTGGCAGATCGGACTCAAAGGGATCCTTCTCCGCCTCAACCTCAGGGATCTCTCGGGCCGCCAGCCATGAACCTTAGCGAGCAGAAGAGCTGAGCTGCGGGCTAATGGTCATTCTCCACTTTTCACTCCATCTGCCGATGGCCTGGAGCTGTCTCTGTAGTGGAGGGAAGCAGTAACGGACATTCTTGTTCTGTGCCAATATGAGGACGTCGTCGGCATATTGGCACGTAACAGTGCTGGGTTCCATGGGGAAGTCAGACATGTAGGCAGCGAAGAGTAACGGCGACAGTACACTGCCTTCCGGTACCCCGGCCGCTATGGGTCTGACTGAGGATGGCCGCCCCTCCACCCGCACCCTGAAAGTGCGATCCCGTAGGAAGCTGCCAATCAGGGTGAGGTAGGGGGGAGGGAGGTTTGCTTCCTTGAGCTTGTACAATAGCTCCTGGTGCCACGTTGTGGAGAAGGCCTTTTCCACGTCTAACAGCACTGCCATGGTTTTGAAGTTTTACTGGAAGCCCAGGGCAGCCTTCTCGGCCAATCGCAGTAGCTGCAGGAATGTCCCCGACGAAAACCGAACTGATGATCCGGGAGGAGATGCCTATCCTCGAAAAGAGGTGTAAGGCGGGGGAGGAGCAATCGCTCAAAAACTTTTGAGATGATCGGGAGCAAGCTGATGGAGCGGTAGCTGGAAGGGAATACCGGGTCCTTGCCGGGCTTCAGAATGCAGACCACCCTCGCCTCCTTCCAACTAGTTGGAAAGTGACGGAGGTGTAGGCATGCATTATCAATCCACGTCAAATGGATGACGGCCTTCTTGGGAAGGTGCTGTAGCATGGACGCCGTGACGCCGTCATGCCCAGGGGATTTGTTGGGATTTAGATTTTGGATTTGGGAGGCCACTTCTCGTGGGGTGACTATTGGGATGTGGATCTGCTCGTGGGGGGAGGTGGGTCCTCATAGAGGTAGGCCACCGACGCCTCCACGAGTTAAGTGAAGTCCTCGTCTTGGGGGTCTACCCTAGACTCGAATTGAGACTCTAGATGGTCTGCGAAATCCGTGGCCTTCTCTTGGGGCTCGAAAGCGAGTCTCCCTCGAGTGCCGTGCAGTGGATGCTGATACTGCGTTTTGTCCCTTCTCAGGGACCTGATTATCCGCTAGGGTTGTTTCTCTTCCAGGTTAACGTTTCATAACGTATTTTCCCAGACCGCAGAGCGGTGCGCGCGAAGCAGTCGCCTAGCCAGGGTTTTGAACCGCTGGTAAACTGCTTGGATCCTGGGATGGCGGAAGCGCTGCCATAGCTTCCGAACAGTGGCCTTGGCCTTTAGCAACTGTCGGAGTTCATTCGGTATGGTCCTCGGGTTGGGATTGTCAGACGGGATGCGGTATGTGTGCGCGCGTACCACAGTCAGGATGTGTTGGGAGAAAGCCGCGGCTGCCGCCTCTAGCGCATCGATAGAATCGATGCGAGGATGCGGGTCCACGGTTTGGGTTAAGTCAAGGACTGCTGCATCCCAGTCGACCTCGTTGGTCCAGTCTGGGGTGACCAGGGCTGGTATGTCAACGTTGGAGTCCACCAAGACCGGGTCGTGGTCGGAGTCCAGCTCGTTGACAGCCGAGAGGACTAGATGAAATGGAATGTTCTTGGTGATCATGATGTCGAGTACGTCCGGCCTGCCGCGGGTCGGATGGAACGTAGGCCCTCTCGGGCCGTGCGCGATAAGGCTCGGGTTGACGCTGATGAGGCGGAGAGCCCGCGGCCTTTTGCGTTGGTAGTGCGACTATGCCAAAGGGCATCTTCGCGTTGAGCTCTCCTGCGATGCATACAACTGGGTGTAGGTTCAGCAAGGTTGTGTAGTCTGCTTCGTAGAAGCGATGGTCGGGAGGGTCGTATGCCGCTATCAGCAGCGTGTCGAACCCGCCAATGGCAAGCCGAATGGCGCAGGCCTCCACGTGCTGCAGTGGCGGGAGGGGGAAGGGTGTATGTGTGATGTGATTTTTGATGAAGATAGCCGTACCACCCCCCTGTCGGCCGATCCGATCGGACCGATGGGTAGCGTAACTAGGCAGCGAAAAGTTAGTAACAGCATTCAGGTGGGTTTCGGAGACTATCAGAATGTCAATTCCAAACGATTGCACAAACTCAAGAACGCTGGGGTAGTGGCCCCGGATGCCATTTGCGTTCCAGAACGCAGCATGTAATGGTCTCCGGACGAGTCTGGTGGCCATCACGCAGCGGAACCCGGGAACAGCTGCTCCAGCGTTTGAAGCAGTATACTATGTTTCTGCATGAGACTTAGCAGAGGGTTGCTAATCTGCAGCCTACAGTTTCTAAGTGCTGGGAGAGGTCAGCGAAACACAGTGAAAGGGCTTGGAATTCCTCCAGGTCTGCTTGCGAGATTGTACCCGCGAAAGCTGAGGAGGCCATTGAGTGAGCAGGTGTTGTGCTGACAGGCGCTGGTGGCAGACTGGCTGGAGTTGGCTGAGTCGTCTTCGTTGGTTGTGCCTCTGTGGGCGTGGCTACCGGCCGCTCAGAGACCAAGGCCTCTGATTGGTCCGGCTGAGGATTATTTGCTGGTCTATCCTGCTCTGTGGATTTTCTGCTCTTTTTCTTTTTTCCATGTCTGTCTTTAGGTGCAGGAGGTTGTGGTTGGGTGGCCTCCTCCGTCGTCGATGGACCTGGAGGGGGTGGCACAGTTTCTTCTACCGCTGGAGCTGCCGTGGCAGTCTCGCGTCCTGTAGTGTTGTTTCTGCCCTTGCGAGGGCAGCCGTAAAGGAAACACCGGGGCGGACAGTGGCCGGCTCCCGGCGCCCTTGGTGGCGGCTCTCGATGATGCGCTGCCTCGCTCCGCAGCCCTTGTAGACACTAACGTGCGGTTCTTTAAAGTTAGCGCACTGGCGCTCCTCTTGTGGTTTGGTGCAGTCCTTCACCATATGGGGTCCCGCACACCGCAGGCATGTAAGCTTGCGCTCACACACCATGATGGAGTGATGAAACAGCATACACCTATGGCACTGCACCGGGCCCTCGTTCCCGTGGTAGCGCTCGACTTTCACTACTGTGTAGATCAGTCGGCGGACAACATCAATGGACTGTACTGTTTGGTCACGCACCTTGTCCACAAGGACTAGGAAGAGTGGCATGGGCACTTTGGTTGGGCCTTCCTGGTGGTAACTGTCTTCTTCAACTGTGCCACCGAGAGGGCTTCGATATTATATTCCTCCCTGAGCGCCAATCTGACGTCGTCAGAGGTACACTCGGAGTCGAGACCCCTCTTAGCACCCTACGCTCCACGTGGGGCTGTTGCGGCGAGTAACTGTAGAACGGGATCTTCAACTCCCGCAGTACGGCCTTCGCCGCTTCGAAGTCCCCGATCGTGGAGGTCTGGAGGTGCACCTTATGAGGCTTCCTCTTGGCCTCGAAGGAGCCATTCAATTTTGAAGCCAATCTTCGCATGTCACCGACATGGTTGGGGAAAGTGTCGGCGATGATTGACGGAAGCTTTGCCCCGCTTCTTGCTGCGGGTTGGGTGGTACCCTGTGGGGGTGGCTGCAGATTAGCGGAATCCAGTTTGCTGTCCCTTCTTCCCTGGATGACAGTGAAGCCGTCAGGTTCGGCGTCGCTCACGTCTGACTCCGGCAGAGGGGTCAGAGATGGGACGACTGGTTTGATTCAACCGCCTGGTGGCGGCGAGGGGCTGAGCTTTTGCGTTTTTGCGCGTTGAGTTTAGTGCGCTTCTGCGCAGGTTCTACCACTTCAGGGAAAGAGAGAGAGGTGCTGGTAGAGGGTCTTTGCCCGTCATCATGTTTGCTGGTCGGCGCGGTTGCCATCCGGCTGTCCGTAGAGGACCGGACCCCCTTGGAGGGGGCGCCTGTAAGGGTCATATCGGCCCTAGGTTTCGGACGCGAGGTCCTCACCTTTGGCTCTGGTCGTACGAACCCGCTGTAGCGTTGTCTGTCGGTCAGTCTGTCACTAGTACAGGAAAGAAAGAAGACAGTAAAAGAGGAGTAAGAAAATTACCCTGCTCTTATGGATGCTCCTGGTGCCAATACACAACAATGTCCGGGAGGGTCTTTTACTGGCGGGCTAATAGAGGAAGCACTGTCCACTGCCCGCCAGTGGGAGGCGGTGAAGGCGGCTCGCACTCTCGCGGCCGAGCGGCAAGCTAGAAGGGGGTGCTGTGCCCACTGCTTGCCGCTATGGTGATGGCTTCCGGTGTATGGGAGAATTGATGGAGTTACCGCTAGCTGCCGCTGATGTATCTCAAGAAGCGGCGGTCGAAGGATGGTGCTGTGCTGTCCAAGCAGACCGAGGAGGAAGTCCCTGAAGACGCCGATGTTCACACCTCGGCTCCACGGTGCGGAAAATGTGTCCGTGTGCGTCCGCGTGGAGAGTTTGCGCTCGGGAACGGACGTCTTTAGTCCCCAGTCGACACCTTCCTCGTCGACCCGAGCCTATCAAAGAGCGGCATATTGCCTGTTCCCCCAACCGTACTGACTATAAATATATGGGGCCGGAGAGTGTCGAAGGTCTTTTGCTCTAGAGATGCCACGAAGGAAACAACGCATTTTCTCCGCCGACAGGCCTGTCAAAGACTCTTCGCCTTGAGATGAGACTCCTCCGCCTCACCATGGTCCACTTTGATGCGCAAATGGGCGCGGGACATCGACAATTCAAAACACGCTTCCAACACTACCTACTGGCCTTTGCTACGATCTCTCCCGAGGCGACAGCGTCCGGCCAGTCCTTCGGCACCAGCCAATAGTGGCACCTCAGCGGCAAAACTGACCGCCTACACCGCTTCACGGCACCGGTGATCGCTTAGGCACTTCCAGTGCCCGCTAACCTCTGCCAACGGATACTGCCGGTACGGTCAATACAGCCGTCACAATGGACGACACCACTGCCCAACACAACCAGCCGCCAGCGACACATCACTGTCAAAACTGACCGCCAGCACCAGACCCCCCCCCGCACCTGTGACAGCCGTTCGGTGCTCTCAATGCCCTTCAACTCATCCGCTGGATATGATTATCATGCAACTTAAGTCACAATTCTTCAGGTCGCTGCCAGGGCCTCGCCAATGACACGCTACCTGCCTCAAACTCACGATCCTTTATCCCACACGGCCTACGGCGAAAGCAGAGTATCCCGTTTGCCTACCGGACAGCACCTGACATCCTAGCTATAAATATAAAGTCTACCAACAGCATTAATTTACTTAATAGCTTAAGCAATGTTAGAAAGAAAAAAAGAAAGAGAACAAAGTCTCGAAATCATTTTCTGAAGATGAGAGCGACGTTCGACGTTAGCTCTTGAAAGCTTGGAAATCCTTCCAGAGTTCACCTGGCTGTTACTCCGAAACAATTTATTTCCATATCGCCGCCTGTAAAGTGTCATGTGTTGCATAACTAGTAAACGGTAAACGACAGACAACAACGTACTACACAAATAAAATAGATACTTTTAAAATGTACAATTTATTTCAGATAAAATATTTGGATCATCAGAAATTTCCGAGATATTCGTTATAATACTATTTCACAATTTGCAATACCTAGCCATTATTCTAAAGATTTTCAGGTATTTCTCGGGATGTCTTACAAAGAGTAACGAAGTTTAAGACCAGAGTACAGCATCAGTTCTTAAACATTTGACTATCGCTATTCCCTCTGTATCTATAACGAAATGTGTAATGCAGCTGTTTCCGAAAAGGCTTATCTCTAATAAAATGAATCATAGGAACATTTTCGGCTCCTTAGTGCGGTGGTAGTACAGCTGCATATCACGGGAGACCCGGATTCGATCCCCGGAACCTGCATGGGCATTTTCTTCCTCTGGGAGACCTGGCTTGGGATGGACTCAGCCTCATTTGGTCCCTGATTGGCCAATTGAGGGGCTATTTGTTTGAAAAGTAGAGGCTTCAGGTTAAGGGGGCCCATATACTGGCAGGCAGGACTCTGGGCGCTGACCATGTCCCACCCTCCAGTACTGCACCCTAATCATGACGCCTGTTGTGGGCAAGGTGAGTGACGCAGCGGCCAGGCGGCAGGTCCTGGCCCGGCAACGGGCTGTTGCGCCACGGAGTTTAGTTTAGATAGGAAAATATTTGAATGTAACACTAGGTTTTTTAGTTTAAATTTTTCACTACAAATCATAAATTACTATAATTAATGCTTTCTTTGCTTAATTTCAGGTAGTTGAGAAGAATCTCCCGGTCTGTGATAGTGCCAAATTGTGAACACTGAACTTTGCTAGTGTGTCGAGTGTAAGTGAACAACAACCCGTGTTCAAGTTGCTGCACTGAACGTTTATTGTTCAATAAAAAGACTTTTCTGTTCTACATTTTCCTTTTTATAAGCTTAAGGTGCTATTCAGTCCTTCACCTGTCATCAATCTGGTTCTATTTTGTAAAGATAAACGATACAAGTTAAGTATTAGTGCATATCTCTAAGGGAAACATAATTTGCAGGTAAGTCTTTTAGAGGTGTAGCTGCAATTGCCTGTGCTTGTTAAGGATACTCGTTTGCGAAATTTCTAAATTCCACAACTTAAGTCCGAATTATTTTTAACTTTAATGCAGCAATCATGTATAATATGTGCATCAAGTTTATGTGCATTTCTAAGGCAGTTCCTGAGAAAACGGCGTATGTACCAGATGTGACGACACCTCGGCATCTTCACTGGATGGGACGAGAATGGGGACGTAGTTCAGGGGGAAAACCAGACGGGAAAACAAAGCTTGACTGAAGCGTGGCAAATTATTGATATGTAACTCTGGTTCCAAATTTAGATTCATTATCTGAAAGTAATACTCTACACTATAATACACATGCCAGCAAGATTAAGTTATCTAAAGTTATACTCAATATTACTACAAACACGTCTAACACTTATAAGACTGCAAGGGACAAGTTTGCCTAGTTTGCAAATATAATGGTCTTTCCATCTTCCGGCTGTTTTCACGTATCTAACACAGAGAGCGACCCGTCAAAGAACTCTTAAGTTTAAGTACCCGAGAACTATGCTGACTAGTGCTTTAGACACCATTGACGTAAGCAGATTCAGCATGATTTACATACTCCACCCCCGTCTTGGACTTCCATAAATCTGAGGTGATCATTTCCCTCATACGGTCCAGCACCTGCTTTCATAGTTAACTATCCGGGAAATGACTCACAAGAATTCTGAAGCCACATTTATGGAGTTACCTAATTTTTGTACGGAATATCTCCATTTTAATAAAATTATATTTTTGCATTATTGTAAAACAAAACTATAATCGTAACAATTGTGTAGCAGCTCATCATAGAGATCGAACTGTGGTGAGGGATGGTATTAGAATTCATGAAGTTTCGAAAGATGTGGTAATATAGATAGTGCTGTCACCAGGAGCTTCTTGGCTCCCAGAAAGATATATATTGACTACAAGTATAGGTTATCTCTCTCAATTATCTCTGTCACTACAACGACGCCGAAGCTAAGTCGGCCAGGGCCCGGTGCTCCATTCTTAATAAGTTAATGTGTTGTCTTCAAGACCTTCGAGAGCCCACCAGGTAAGACATGACGTGTGGACACGATTAATTCTTGCCCCTTTACCAAGGTGTCTGCAGCATCATGTTATGCCATTAGAGAATACAGTTATTGGATTTCGATATAACCCAGGATTCTTATTCACTCCCTATGTCCCCCTGTATCCCGCTACTCACCAGCTACGCCACCTGAAAGTATCCCCACCCCTTTGTAAGCAACCCTCCCCTGGGACTAATTGCCCTCAGGGGTGCCACAATACTACATTAATAAGTTTTACAGATAAATGTGAAATTGTCCTACTAGTTTGGTAGAAAATAAATATTAACCACGAGTTTAATTTTTTGTGCTAAAATGAATGAATATTTTTGTTTACTAACGACACAACTAAGCGTGTTAAAAAATCATATTTTTCTGTTGTAATATAAAGGAAGGTATGCATAATCTAATTTTTTATATCGTAAAGTAAATCGAGGAATCTTAAAATGAGAATTTGCCAACAAATGAACACCAATGAAAAGATAATTTAAGATGGTAACGGTAAAATAACGGGTTTTGACTCAATACTATTTAAAAAAACATAGGGGTCTTCCTTTATCTTTTTCTTCTTCTCTGCTACTAATTCAATATTTGAAGATTTCTGAGGCCATCCCTTTGATGATTTCTTTAACTTTATATATTCTATTTCTTACAGTTTATTATGGATTCATGTTTACAGTTAGGAATTTAAATCACCATAACATACATTAAAATTATAATTGCTAGATAGAATTAATCTAGAAGGTTTGTAGTTGTAACAACACTAAACTTTATATTTGTTAATTTTGGGAACCCTTTTTACCTTCTTTCACAGTTGCAGTTTACATATTAAGCCAATTATTATGCGGTCCAAATATTCTTCACGTTTGAGGCGTGTCCATTAATACGGTACTAGCGAATTGTAGCAGCAGTGACTAATACGGACAATACACCTCGCCGCTGGTAAATCTCTAATTCCAATATCATATGTGCGCACGCGTATTTCATAATTCAGAAAAGCAAAAACTAGCTAGGGTAAAAGGCGACGTTTTCCCTGAACAGGTACAAAAAAGAATCATGTTTCTAAACCCAATGGTTCTACATTAATTCATAGTTATTTTCCCTGATGTTTAAATGCAGTCTTTTAGTTATAGCTATGCTTGTAATAGTAATAAATCCATTGCTTTTATAGTTATTTTATACGTTGTTACGTCACAGACATAATTATCACTTAATAATGTGCAATTTCTATGTCCTAAATACACTTAGAAATAATTATTCAACGAGCTTTTCTACTGCAGCTTCAAATACGTCATGAAAATCCTTTCAAAGCCCTCTGACGCAGCTATACAAAACAATTCATTATGCTGTTTTTAATAAACAACGTTATGTATTCTTTTGTTTCACAGAATAATACCATTGCAACACTAATGCTTAAGCGCAATTTAATGGTTATAGAACCAAGCACGTATCCGTTACATGAGAAGAGCGCGTTGTGCTTTTTACAACATTCGACACCTTGTTACTTGGAATGCACTTTAAAAAAATCTGATGTGCTACACTCACATGACTTACTTTACTCTTGTACAAACTATTTTTACAAACGCTTATTATCCATATGCTTCCTGTTAATCGAGATGTTAATCTTATTGCTAATTTTCTTGTAGGTGCAAGGGGAATATGGTAGGCTTTAAGCGATAATCAATTATTTTAAGAGCTGGTTGCTATGTGGCGCATTCCATTCTATTTGTATGTCCAGGACATAAAAAAATGAATAAAGAATTCCCATTTGAGAAAAAGTATTGGAAAATTTAAAAGAATAACAAGCAATATCTCGAAAATGGTAGTAAAATTTTGTCTATCTCTTATGATTTACCAGTTATGCAAAAGTAGCTGACAATGAAGAATACTTTTGGAGACTTCCCAGAAAGTTCCAGATATACATTTCATTTCTCATTAAAATATCTTAAACACACAATATTTTAATCAAAATCGTGAGAGCCATTTTTGAGAAAATTAAAATTTTCGAAAAATGCTCCATCTAAAGCGTAATCTAGGGTGGGGGATTTTCTTGTAAACCTTCGTGTCGCATTTCTGGAAGATACTGAACCTAAATACCAAGTTTGGTGTTTATCCGACTGTTTCTAAATTATGCTGTTCACAGACACAGACGGAAATGTTTCCAAAAATGCTTTTTTTATTCAGGGGATCTCAAAACATATATTTCCGGTAAAATCTTGGTATCGAATTTTTGGGTGGAATACAACACATCCCCTACTTATTATACGTAGTAGAGAAAGTAAAAATAAGGCACATAAAGAATAAGCAAAGAATCAACCACTGCTATCATATTCTCGAGGAAGCATCAACAATGGAATTGATTGTATCATTGACACGATAGCTCAAGGTTAAACATTGTTAAAACATAGACAAAACAAAAATACTGGTGTACTTTATACAGCGCGCTTGCTGGAAGGTTAAGCGATTCAGTTGTGAATTCAACTGAGGTGAATTCAGTAGGCTTTATTCGAGCGTTTATAAGGTTAACTATTTCATGAAAATGCCGCTTAGTAATACCAGCAGCGCCAGTGGATGTAGCAGTAGGGTTAAGACTTTTCTCTTCAACGTGTATAATTTCCTTAAACGTATACTGAGGAGTGTTCACTAAATATATCAATTGTTTCACATGCGTTGGGAAACGGAAAAGGATATGCCGTCAAATGTGCCATTTGAATAACAAAGGACGCATAGAAAGGTATGGATCTAATTTCCCCCTTTGTGTATTTCCATTGTTGTGACTCTTATTGTTTTCTTGTAGTTTTTAGGTGACGATTGTGATAGCATTTATAACAAATGCGTAACATTCTGGCGTAGCGAAGTGAAGCAAGTTTGACAACCGCGCGATCACACCTTATTGGTTGTCACGAAACGCCAAGACATTTGGACCACATAATAGTAGTCTCTGTTCATCTCTAGGAAGCAGCAGCTCAACAATACATCGCTAGCAGTATCATGAGATAAACTCAAAACAATGAGGAGAGGAAAATGTCGATGATTAAATAGAGGAGTAGAGTACTTAAAGTAATATAGGAAGTATTTCATTTCGCCGAAATAATTGATACTAGTTTTCACTTGAAATGCATGATTTGAGACTCCAGAATCCACAAAAGGTTTTATAAAAAACGGTCTCTATGTGAGGGTGCGTATGAACACCATAATGTAAAAAAGAAAATGTTAATAAATACAAAACTTGGTATTCAGTCCAGTACCCTCCAAAGATGCGACACAAAGATTATCAAGATTATTTCCCGAAAACGAACATACCCTTTAAATGAACACGTTTACTGCATTTTTTATTTTCTGAATCATTTTGGTTTAAACAACATATTTAGGGTGTTGCATGACTATTTCTGAATTTTCTAGGAATAGGCTGTGAAGCCCTTGTCAGTCGGAATGAATATTGATAATTCTGTATAACGGCCAAAAAATAGCAGGCCAACAATGGCTTATTATGCACACTGGCGTGCATACAATGTGGTTCATTATGGTAAGGAGCCGTTTATGTAGGTACTGATAAAATCTAGTACCACCCCTAGTAGCATGACCACTTGTGTTTTATGATCATAAATCTAGCCACTGATTGGCAGTGTACTTTATCTCTTCAAGGTATGGCTAAACTGCTGAAGGGTAACATTACAACCTAACCCTTATATTTTCATGCTACACTATTGCTTTCTTAATGTCGGTTAATAGCAGCAATAACTTAACCTTCATCTCCATGTCGCTGATGAAAGCTCTCATATACACTACGTGATCAAAAGTATCCGAACACCTGGCTGAAAATGACGTACAAGTTCGTGGCGCCCTCCATCGGTAATGCTGGAAGTCAATATGGTGTTGGCCCACCCTTAGCCTTGATGACAGAGTTCACTCTCCCAGGCATTCTTTCAATCAGGTGCTGGAAGGTTTCTTGGGTAATGGCAGCCCATTCTTCACGGAGTGCGGAACTGAGGAGAGGTATCGATGTAGGTCGGTGAGGCCTGGCACGAAGTCGGCGTTCCAAACCATCCCAAAGGTGTTCTATAGGATTCAAGTCAGAATTCTGTGCAGGCCAGTCCATTACAGGGATGTTATCGTCATGTAACCACTCCGCCACAGCCCGTGCAGTATAAACAGGTGTTCGATCGTGTTGAAAGATGCAATCGCCATCACCTAATTGGTTTTCACCAGTGGGAAGCAAGAAGGTGCTTAAAATATTAATGTTGGTCTGCGCTGTGATCGTGCCACGAAAAACAATAAGGGGTGCAAGCCCCCTTCAGGAAAACACACCACACCATACCACTACCACCTGCAAACTTCACTGTTGGAAATACACACGTTGGCAGATGAAGTTCACCGGGCATTCGCCATATCCACAACCTGCCATCGGATCGCCACATTGTGTACCATGATTCGCCACTTCACACAACGTTTTGCCACTGTTCAATCGTGTAATGTTGACGCTCCTTACACCAAGCGAGTCGTCGTTTGGCATGTTCCTGCGTGATGTGTGGCTTATGAGCAGCCGCTCGACCACGGAATCCAAGGTTTCTCACCTCACTCCTAACTGTCATAGTACTTGGAGTGGATCCTGATGCAGTTTAGAATTCCTGTGTGATGGTCTGGATAGATGTCTGTTTATTACACTTTACGACCCTCTCCAAAAGTCGGCGGTCTCTATCAGACAACAGACGAGATCGGTCTGTACACTTTTGTGCTGTACATGTCCCTTCACGTTTCCACTTCACTATCACATCAGAAACAGTGGACCTAGCGATGTTTAGCAGTGTGGAAATCTTGCATACAGACTTCTGACACAAGTGACACCCAATCACCTGACCAAATTTGAAATCCGTGATTTCCACGGAGCGTCCCATTCTGCTGTTTCATAATGTCTAATGACTACTGAGGTCGCGGATAATGAGTAGCAGGCAGTAGGTGGCAGCACAGTGCACCTAAGATGAAAAACGTATGTTTGTGGGGGTTTCCGGATACTTTTAGATCACATAGTGTATATGTAAATGTCGTAACTGTCGTTCAGTTTAACCACACTGCAAATAATCCTTCATTCGTTCGGCTAGAACGTCGAATTACATTGTGGTTGGTTTAGCCTTACTTGTGTACCAATCTTTGTGAAACTCCTTCATAGATGTGGTATCCAAATCATCCATTCATCTCACCTAGTTTATAAATATCGTTCACTAGTTAGTTTGTATGTCCCCCTATTGTTTTTAGGCCATTTCAAATACAGAACTGAGTTGGCTGGATGTAGTCACTGGTTGTCTATTAAGTTGGAAAACTTACAGCGAGAAACAATTTGGCAATCTAAGGAAATAGGCCACTTTTTATGCACGACAGCTTGTAAAAAAACGTGATTTGTTGCACTCACATGACTTTCTCTACTCTTGTACAAACTATTTTTATTCTCCATATGCTTCATGTTAATCGAGATATGGAGATGTTAAACTTATTGCTAATTTTCTTGTAGATGCAATGGGAATATGGTAGGCTTTAAGCGATAGTCAAATATCTTAAGACGTGGTTGCTATGTGGAGTATTACATTCTCTTTGCAATACCAGGACAAAATAAAATGAATAACAAATTTCCTTTTGAGAAAAAGTATAAGTATTGGAAAATTTAAGGGAATAACAAACAATATCTCGAAAACGGTTCACTCAACAAACAAAAAACGTATATGACATAGATTGTGTATTTTAACGCGATCTATATTTTTGGTGTAGTAAAATTTTGTCTATCTCTTATGGTTTACAAGTTACGCAAAAGTCGTTTACATTGAATAACGCTTTTGGAGACATTCCCAGAAAATTCAGATATACATTTCATTTGTCATGAAAATATCTTAAACATATGATATTTTAATCAAAATCGTTAGAGCCGTTTTTTGCGAAAATTAAACATTTCGAAAAATGTTCCATGTAAAGGGTAATCTGGGATGGGGGGATTTTCTTGAAAACCTTCGTGTCGCATCTCTGCAAGATACTAAATCTAAATATCAAGTTTGGCGTTTATCCGAGTGTTTGTTTCTGAGTTATGCTGTTTAAAGACACACACACAGACACACACACGGACATGTTTCCAAAAATACTTTTTTTTGGATCCAGGGTGTCACAAAACATATATTTCCGGTGAAATCTCGGTATCGAATTTTTGTGTGGAATGCAATGCTTCCCCTACTTACTGTACGTAGTAGAGAAGGTAAAAAAGTGTCCACTCTTTAAATAAAACGAAATCGTCCTAAAAGAAAATTAAACGCGGGTCAATACAGAGATTCCTAAACTACAGTTATCTTATAGGATTTTGATGTTAAACATTAGTTGGGTAATGCAAGACGTGGTTTGAATAATTCTTGATTCCCGTATAAGCTTCCATACAGACTTTTTTTGGACTTCGTTCTAACCTTTCTGCTATGTCATCGAGCAATTTACTGTCGTCCTCCGTGGTGTAGTGGTTACCATGCTTAGCCTCTAGATCCCGAGGTCGCGGGACCAAACCCGGCGAAAGGCGATGGATTGTTTCAGGCGTAAAAATCCTTAGCTGCCAAGGGAAGTAAAGTGGGTTGTCCCGTATAGTAAATTTACGGCACATAAAAGAACCTCAAGCCTGATAAAGAGGCCTCTGAGTAAAATTACCGGTCTTTCACGCCTAACATAAAATGGGACGCTAAAGACCATAGTAGTTAAAGAGTGTGCATAAATAAAACTCAAGTTAATTATATTTACGGCCATTTACTTTCGGCTTCTTACAGGAATAGATCATCGTTGATCCACAAGATTGCGAAGTGTTTTTCCCTGAAGTCACGAGCAGCAGGAAATTAACCTATAAATCGCCATAGTACTTCTCTATAGGAATTTGTTATATACAAATAATATGCAAAATACTTAGTGCTGAAGTATATGGAGTTGTTTTAGAATTATAACAGCAGTAACACACTATAATCTGAAACACGTGGTGTCGCAACATGTCAAACTTCACATCAACTATTAGCCCGTACATAGAGAGGGAACAAATTGTAACAGCGCACAGCAGGACAAGCATTTCCCCGCAATACGTCAAGGCGTTAGAACACTGTGTCGGTAGATACTAAGCTTATGCAAGAATTGTTTGTAGACGAAATAAAAAAAATCTGATGTGTTACACTCACATGACTTTCTCTACTCTTGTAAAATATTTTTATAAAGGCTTATTCTCCATATGCTTCTTGTTAATCGAGATACCGAGATGTCAATCTTATTGCTAATTTTCTTATAGGTGCAAGGGGAATTGGTGGGCTTTAAGCGATAGTCAAATATTTGAAGAGCTGGCTGCTATGTCGAGTACTCCGTTATCTTTGCATTACGAGTACAAACAAAATGAATAACGAATTGCAGCAAAAGTATAAGTATTGGAAATTTCAAGGGAATAACAAGCAATATCTCGAAAATGGTTAAGTCAAAAAAAATGTCTATCACAAAAATTGTGTATTCTAACGCGATCTACATTTTTTGTGTAGTAAAATTTTGTCTATCTCTTATGGTTTACCAGTTATGCAAAAGTCGTTCACAATGAAGAATACTTTTGGAGACATTCCCAGAAAATTCGAGATATACATTTCATTTGTCATGACAATATCTTAAACATTCATTCATTCATTCATTATCTGTTTACCCTCCTCTTATGTAGGACTTACACCCCCCAGGACTTATAAGCGGGTGCCTGGGGTCAGAGGCCCGTCGAGGAGCAGACACTCATGGATCAGAGAGCATCCAGGATGGGTGATCAGCCCGATGTCTGGTATGGGATGAAGGAAGTAGATGAACGAAATGTTGGTGAAATGGATGAAAGGAAAGGTGATGATGGAGTAGTTGGTGGAATGAATGGCGGGGGAAACCGGAGAACCCGGAGAAAACCCGCCCAGACAGGTCCCTGTGATTGAACCCGGGCCGCCTCGGTGGGAGGCGAGCGGTCTAACCACTCGGCCACGGCGCCTCCCAATATCTTAAACATAAAATATTTTAATCAAAATCGTTAGAGCCATTTTTGAGAAAATCAAACTTTTCGAAAAATGTACCATGTAAAGGGAACTCTGGGGTGGCCGTTTTCTTGAAAACCTTCGTGTCGCATCTCTGGAAGATACTGAAACTAAATACCAAGTTTGGTGTTTATCCGACTGTTCGTTTCTGAGTTATGCTGCTCACAGACACACAGACACACACACGGACATGTTTCCAAAAATGCTTTTTTTGGATTCAGGGGGTCTCAAAACATGTATTTCCGGTGAAATCTCGGTATCGAATTTTTGGGTGGAATACAATACTTCCCCTACTTACTATACGTAGTAGAGAAAGTAATAAACGATAGTGGAGATAAATTTCATGTGAATATAATGCATCATATTTTTAACTTCATTTTTACTTTCTCTACTACGTATAGTAAATAGAGGTAGTCTTGCATTCCACCCAAAAATTCCATTCCAAGCTTTCAAATAATTTTTTTGAGGTCTTCTGAATCAAACTAACCTCCTTTTTACTTTCTCTACTACGTATAGTAATTAGGGGAAGTATTGTATTCTAACCACAAATTCGATACCGAAATTTCACTGGAAATATTGAGATCCCCTGAATCCAAAAAAGCATTTTTGGAAACATGTCTGTGTGTCTGTCTGTGTGTGTGTGTGTCTGACTGTGTACAGCATAACTCAGAAACGAACACTCGGATAAACACCAAACTCGGTATTTAGTTTCAGTATCTTCCATAGATGCGACACAAAGGTTTTCAAGAAAATCCCCCCATCCTAAATTACCCTTTACATGGAACATTTTTCGAAAATTTTAATTTTCTCCAAAATGGCTCTAACGATTTTGATTAAAATATCATATGTTTAGCATATTTTCATGACAAATAATATGTATATCTCCAATTTTCTGGGAATGTCTCCAAAAGTATTCTTCATTGTGAACGACTTTTGCATAACTGGTAAACCACAAGAGATAGACAAAATGTTACTACACAAAAATGTAGATCGCCTTAAAATACACAATTTATGTTATAAACATTTGTTTTGTTGAGTAATTCATTTTCGAGGTATTGCTTGTTATTCCCCTAAATTTTCCAATACTTATTTTCTCAAATGGGAAATCGTTATTCATTTTTTTGTCTTTAATATGCAAAGAGTATTTAATCTGTGGCAAAGGGATTGGTGCTGCATCTATCATCCAGCTATTAAGAGATATGTATGTGCTTAAAGGCTACTGTATTTCTATATTGCCCTTGTAAATATATATTCCCCTTACATCTACAAGAAAATTAGCAATAAGATAGAGTCTGCAAATGTTTATCTCGTTTAACATGAAGTAGATGGAGAATAAGCGTTTGTAAAAAGTTTGTACAAGAGTGGAGAAAGTTATGTGAGGTAACACATCAGATTTTTTTATGTCCTGGACATGAAAAAGAATGGAATGCTTCGCACAGCAACCAGCTCTTAAAGGATTTGACTATCGCTTAAAACTTGCCATATTCCCCTTGAACCTACAAGAAAATTAGCAATAAGATTAACATCTCAATTAACATGAAGCATATGTAGAATAAGCTTTTGTAAAAATAGATTGTACAGGAGTAGAGATAGTCATGTGAGTGTAACACAGATTTTGTTAAGCATGGCGTATGTATGTCTGTCTGTCTGTGAAGGACGTAATGAATAAACGAAAAGTATCAAAGTAAGTACTAATTTCAAGAAAATCCCCGATCCCAGCTACCCTTTACATGGAGCATTTTTTGAAAATTTTGTTTTTATAAAAAATGGCTAACGATTTTGTTTGCAATACCATTTGGTAAAGATAAACTGTGTGATGAACCGTATGTCTTGAATTTCCTGGAAATGGCCTTTGAAATACTCTTCATTCGGAAGGAATTTTGTATAATCCTGTATAACTGGTAAACGTTAAGCAATAGACGAAAACGTACAGGAAAAAAAATGTATATATCTTTAAAGCTGTGTTTATTTCAAGTCTTTTTTTTTGCACTAGTCATTTCTGGGATATTGTTTATTTCTTGGTCATTCCTTTAAAGTCCTCCAACGTTAAGTTGTTTCTGGCGATTGCATGCAAGCAGTATGGAATTTTAAAACTAAAATAGCGTCCACGTCTTAGACATTTGACTATCGCTGTTCTCTTTGTATCTATAATATTTGGTTTAAAATAGTAGAATAAAAATACGCTTCAGTAAAAATAGTTTGTATACTCACTAATAAATGATATGGAGTATATATCTAATAGTCTACCATCTGTAAACCCTCCAATATGTAACCTCTAATTCCGCGAAATACGCCTGCAGATAATTCCACTATGCAGTTTCTTAATTAAAATGAAATCATTAAGGAGAGACTAAAAGCCTATGTTGCCAATGTCAAATTTGCTAAATTATGACCCACTACCTCAGAAACTATTTAAGATATTAGCCTGAAATTTCGCAAGAATATGGATGAATACACTTATCCAATAACTTTGTTCATTACGGAAGACAATTCTCACAATTTTAGTATTTTTTATTAAAATCTATCAGAATTTTTTTTAAAACAATAAACTATATTATTAAAACCAGAGTGGATCCACAACAGTACTAAGGGTATTATTATCTTCCTAAAGTATAATGTAGAAAACGGGTAACTTATACCAGAAAATGTGTTTCAAAGCAAAAGCTATTCAGAACAAAAATGGAGAAAACAAGCTCTCACATATTTGCAATGAAAGAAGCTACATGGTTTCAGCACACAAGAGTTGTCATATTTAAAGCAGTGCAATTTTTAGAATAAAACTTCCCCTAATGGATGCGATAAAGTTTACCTCTCTTCTCCAAAGTGTGTAAGAATTGTTATTTTTACCTTCTCTGCCATGTACGTAGTAGATGGAGAAGGTATTGTATTTCACCCAAAAATTCGATAGCGAAATGTCTCCGGAAATACCTGTCTTTGAGCCCCCTTAATAGAAAGTTTAGAAAAATTTCCGAGGTTGTGTGTCTGAACAGCATAACTCAAAAATGAAAAGTCCGATAAATACAAAATTTGGTAGTTAAATTCAGTACCTTCCAATCGATGCCATACTAAGATTTTAAAGAAAACCTCCCCACCGAAACTACCCTTAAATGGAACATTTTTTTAACATTTTTTATTTTATAAAAAATGACTATAACGATCTTGAACAAAATACCGTATATTACATAGGTTCACGAATCAAATAAAATGCATATATTGAATTTTCTGGAAATAACCTGCAAAGTCCACTTCATTGGGAAGGAATTTTGTATAATTTTACATAATTGGTATACGTTAAGCCGAAAATGCCTATAACCAAAAATGTAATCTCTTTAAAACACACAATTCATTTCAAGTAACCTTTGTTTTAAATAAGCCATTTCTGAGATATTAATTATTTATGGTTAGATTTGTTCAATACTTAGCCATTATTATTAAGTCCTGTCGATTTCATTTATTTCGCGATCTCGTTGTAAACAGTATGGAATTTTAAGGCCAGTGTATAGCGACAAATTCTTAAAAATTTGACCGTTGCTATTCCTTTAGTAAGTAGCTATTTCCCGAAAGGTTTTTTCCGATTAAAATATAAATTTTCAGATGAATAATTTTAAACACACTAATACCTAAGAGTTTTACAAATCTGATGTGTTACACTCACATGACTTTCTCCACTCTTGTACAAACTATGTTTACAAACGCTAATTCTCCATATGCTTCATGTTAATCAAGATATCGAAAGGTTAATCTTATTGCTAATTTTCTGGTGGATGCAAGGGGAATTGGTAGGCTTTAAGCGATAGTCAAATATCTGAGCTGGTTGCTATGTCGAGTATTCCGTTCTCTTTGCATTACCAGGACAAACAAAATGAATAACGAATTTGAGAAAACGTATAAGTATTGGAAAATTTAAGGGAATAACAAGCAATATCTCGAAAATGGTTAACTCAAAGAAAAAAATGTATATCACAAAAATTGTGTATTCTAACGCGATCTACATTTTTTGTGTAGTAAAAGTTTGTCTATCTCATTTGGTTTACCAGTTATGCAAAAGTCGTTCACAATGAACAATACTTTTGGAGACATTCTCAGAAAATTCTATATATACATTTCATTTGTCATGAAAATATCTTAAACATATGATATTTTAATCAAAATCGTTAGAGCCATTTTTGAGTAAATTAAAATTTCCGAAACATGTTCCATGTAAAGGGTAGTCTGGGGTGGGGAGGTTCTCTTGAAAACCTTCGTGTCGCATCTCTGGAACATAATGAACCTAATACCAAGTTTGGTGTTTATCCCACTGTTCGTTTCTGAGTTATGCTGTTCACAGACACACACATACACGGACATGTTTCCAAAAATGTTTTTTTTATTCAGGGAGTCTCAAAACATGTATTTCCGGTGAAACCTCGGTATCGAATTTTTGGGTGGAATACAATACTTCCCCTACTTACTATACATAGTAGAGAAAGTAAAAACATACAGGGAATTTCTGTTTATGAAGACTACACAAACTTAGTCTTCCCTCAAAAAACAGTTCCTTACGCATTATAGTTCAGTGAGACTTTACTGCCAAGAACCTTCTTCTTGCATCTTGCATCGTGCTCTTTGCATCTAGAACTCCTCCTTCTGTTTGCGAATCATTAAGTCCGAATTTGTTTCCCTTCCTGTGCGTCTAGCTATAACCCCGATAAAGTTACCTACTCTTTCTATTCATTATAAAAAGGGATTCTCAGCGGAAAACTAAGCCAAGTTACGAAAGACCTCCAGCATTGTGAAAGTCACGAGAGACGGCTTTTCTTTTCGTTCCTTTTTTTCTCTCATTTCGTATAAAGCGCGCTGAGGCCATGCTATGATCCTTTCCAATGTAATGGGAGAACTGTTCTTCCCTGTCAGGGACACTTTCTGTAGTAGGGATACTCTCCCTTCCAGACAGGACGATTTCTGCAGGGAACTATATCTAGCAGGAGGGCTTCCTGCAATAGGAGAAATCTCCAGTCTTGACAGCGTTTGTCTATAGTGAATTCACGAGGGTGCTACTTTGCAGAAACGGCACTATCTATATTAAGCACTCACTACTGCCAGATCCCTTTCTCCCTCCCTCTCTCTCTCTCTCTCTCTCTCTCTCTCTCTCTGAAGTAAAGATACCTTAGCTTGCTAGTGCTAACCTCATCGATCAGGTAACCTCTATCTATGAAATACCATTTTCTAGAACAGATAATTTTTATTTTCTCTACTACGTATAGTAAGTAGTGGAAGTATTGTATTCCAGCCAAAAATTATATACGGAGATTTCACCGAAAATACATGCTTTGAGGCCCCCTGCATCCCCCTAAAAACCTTTTATAAAAAGTTCCGTATGTGTCATTGTGTCTTTGAACAGCATAATTCTAAAACCAAAAGTCAGATAAATACCAAACTTGGTATTTGTGTTCAGTATATTTTAAAGCTGCGACACGAAGATTTCCAAAAAAGTCCCCCCACACTGGACTTCATTTTACATGCAAACGTTTTCGAAAATTTTGATTTTCTCAAAAAATGGCTCTAACGATTTTGTTTAAATATCATATGTTTATGATATTTTCATGACAAATGAAATGTATATCTTTAATGTTCTGGGAATATCCTCAAAAGTCCTCATTGTGAATAGCGTTTGCATAACTGGCAAACCGTAAGAGATAGATAAATTTTTTCTACACAAAGATTTATTCTCGTTAAAGCACACAACATATGTCATATATATTTTTATTTTTTGTTTTTGTAGAGCGAATCATTTCCGAGGTATTCCTTTTTATATATTGAATTTTCCAATACACGTTTCTCAAATGGGAATTCGTTATTCGTTTTTATGTCCTGGACATGCAAAGATAGTGAAATGCTCCACATAGCAACCAGCTCTCATAAGACATGACTATTGCTTAAAGCCTACCATATTCCTCTTGCACCTACAATAAAATTAGTAATAAGATTTACATATCGATATCTCGATTAACATGAAGTAGATGGATAACAAGCGTGTTTAAAAATAGTTTGTACAAGAGTAGGAAAGGTCATGTGACTGCAACGCATAAGATTCTTTCTTTTTTATTATTATATATACATATATAATGATTTAAATTTGTGCTTTTTAAAGACCTTAGCCAGGTCTAGGAAAGTTTTTAATATAAAGTTAATTTTATCTTCTTCCTCTTTTTTGCTTGTTTTTGTTTGTTTTTTATTTCTCTTCACTTACATAGTCGTAAAGAAGGTATCAGCGTATAGCGTCGAGTTCTCAAGCATTTTACCATCACTTTCCCCTTTATATCTGTAACGAAATGTGTAATGAGGCTATTTCTACACAGGTTTATCTTGATTAAAATAACGTAGACAGAAAAATAAGCTTTGCGATCTCGACGTAGTAGCCAGGCCCGAAGATGGAAAGACGGTCCTCCTCTGCCATACATGTAAATCCATCAGCTGTTTATTTATTTCTTTTTGAAATGTATTATACAAATTAAAGATTATAAAGATTGGGAACACAAGTTACATGTCTTATAATCGCACCCTTTCAAAACCCTTCCAACTGCCGCAACCTGTAATCCTCTCGAGGTCATCCTGTGCTATGTTCCCATTGTATACGTGACGTCTGGAGGCGCTGATGGATTAACTCTTGAATTAAAATTAACCTGGAATGAACATTTATGATTTCTTGAAGAAACTGGTACCTATTGCATTCCGCTTAGAAATACAATACGGAGATTTTACCGGTAATACATACATTGAGGCCGCCCTGATTTAAAAAATAGCGTTTTTCGAAAACGATCCAGCGAGTCTCTGTGAATAGTATAACTCAGAAACTTCGTATTTAAGTTCAGCACCTTCCAAAGATACGACAGAAAGATTAACAATAAAATCCCCCCACACCATTTATCCATTACATGACATTTTTTTCTAAAAATTATTTTATAAAAATGGCTGTGACTTGAATAAAATGTCATATATTTAAAGAAATTTTTGTGATAAATAAAACGTATAAATTTAGTTTTCTGGAAATAACCTCTGAAGTTCTCTTAATTCTGAATGACCTTTGTATAACTCTAAATCGTAAGAGATAGACAAAATCTTACTACACTAAAATGAATATTTCGTTAAAGCACAGTATTTATTTAAGTACTTTTTTGAATAGCTAACTATTTCTGAGATATTCTTTGTTATTGGTTTCAATATTCAAATACTTATACGTTTCTAAAAAGTCGTAAATTTTTCTTTTTTTTCCCTTTCTTTCTCTCCTGCTCAAACAAAGAGAACGGAAATATAAAGCCATTACTTAGCGAACTGCTCATAAAATGTTTGGCAATCATTTTTCTACTGTATTCCCTTATTGCCATTGTACCTACAATGAAATTATGAAATAAAACCATTGCTACAAATACTTATCTCAATTAACACGACGTATATAAAATAAGCTTTTTAAAGAATAGTTTGCTGAAGAATGTATAGGGAAAGTCATATGAAAGTAGCACGTCAGATGTTAGAAAAAAAGGTAAGCGTGTGTGCATCTGCGTGTCTGAAAAATATAACTCAAAAACGAAACGTTAAATAAATACCAAACTTGGCACTTAAATTAAGTAATAACGGAAGATTTAACATAATTTTTTTCAAGAAAATCCCCCACTCTAATTACTCTTCACATGGAAAACCTTTAGAAACCTTTTATTTTGTACAAATGGCTTTAACTATTTTTATTAAAACACCATGTATACAGAAATTGACATAAGAAATAAAACCTAAATCTTTAATATTCTGGGAATAGTCAGTGAAGCACGCTGCATTGGAAAAGTATTTTTCATAATCCTGTATGACTGGTAAATATATAAAGCTATAGACGAAAACGTACGACATAAAAGACGTATTTTCCTATAAAACACACAATTTATTTCAATAAATTTTTCGGATAAGCCATTTCCATTATTAATGGTTCGAATTCTTTAATACTGTCATTGTTTTAAGACCTGTAGACTTTCAGATGCTTCTCTCGAGTTCACGGAAACGGTATGGAATTTTAAGGCCACCATATAGAGTCTAGTTCTTAAACCTTTAACTATTGCTGTTCCCTTTGTGTCTATAAGAAAATGTGTAATGTAGCTTTATGTAAAGGTTTTACTTGGATTAAAGTGTACTAGATAAAAAAGTAAGCTTTCGTAAGAAAGTTTGATTACCGACTAATAAACGATAGAGTATAGATAAAGTCGTGTAAGTAACACGTTAGAACTTCTTCTTATTTTGTTTGTATAACCCCTTTAACTTCTATGATCATTACGGCGGCTTGGAATTTAGGAGCCACAATGGTGTTATAAAGTCGTTGACTGTCGGTATGTAAATTTGTATTTTCATTCATTTTCTTTAGGAAACACACAGCAGACTTTCTCTGATATCCATACTTCCAGACTCTGTGGAGAGTAGGTATTGAGTCTAATTAAAGAAGAATTCCCTCATTAAATTAAATTAAATTGAGTTTTATTTATGGACGCTCTTTAACTACTGTGGTCCTTAGTGACCCATTCTATATTGGACATAAAAGACCGGTAAGTTTGCTCAGAGGCCTCTTTATCAGACTTGAGGTTCTTTTACGTGCCGTAAATCTACGACGCGTGACCACCGGCTTTACTTCCCTTCCGAAGGAAACCATGCTAAGGATTTTTACGCCCGAAAAAAATCCATCGCTCTCCGTCGGGTTTGAAACCGCGACCTTGGGATCTAGAGCCTAGCCGGAAATTGAACTCGGAACATCTGGGTTGAGAAGCCACAAGTCTGACCACTGGACCTTAAGAGGCAGTCTAGAACATATTTAATCATTATTAACCATTTTGCGAAATAGTGAATTCCTCTTAATTTAAACAATTCTTATGCGTTACATTCACATGGCTTTCTCCACCCTCTATAGTCAATTAATGGATATACAGACTATTCTTACCAAAGCATATTTTCCTATCTACTTCATTTTAATCCAAATTAACCTTTCCAGAAATAGTTTCATTACAGGTTTGTTTATAGATACAAAGACAATAGCGATAGTAAAATGTTTAAAAACTGGACCCTATATGCTGACCTTAAATTTCCAACTGTTTCCATGAAATCACCAGAAAAAGCTGAAAATCGACAGGACTTTAAAATAACGACAAACTTTTGAACAGATTTTACCGTTAACAATGGATATCTCAGAAATGGCTTATACAACACAAAAGTTATTAAAACTAAATTGGGTCTTTTAAAGAGATTTACATTTCTTGTGGATGTTATGCGAGATTTTAAAAAATTCCTTCCAAATGATGATAGAAGTTCAAGATATACATTTTGTCATTAAAATATATTTAATATATAATATTTTAAACAAAGTCGTTACTGTCAGTTGCTATAAAATAAACAAAATTTTCCATGTGAAGGGTAGTCGGGGTGCGTTTTTTTTAGAAAATCTTCGTGTGGTATAGGGTACTGAATTTAAATGCATGTGGAGCCTCAAAATATACATTTCTGGTGGATTCCTAACATCGAATTTTAAACTACTATACGTTGTAGAGAAAGTAAACAAAAATAATAATAAGGTTTTATTTGTATAGATCTCATAAACTTCATTGATCGTGTGGGGTGTTTTTACTTCAGAATAACTAGCTCATTGACTGTAAATAACTTTTTATTTACTTTATTATTTTCAACTGTTGGTTTTGCTGATTTTCATTGGGAAACCCACTCCCATTCTCTCGCACTCATACTTCCAGGCTATGCAGGAGGGTAGGAATTTATTCTTAATTAAAGGATTCCCCATCCGGGAATCAAACCGGATGGTGAAAAAAACCTTATCCTGATAACTTACCCTAACAGAGATTCAACTCGGGACCTGTTGATTGTGACCCAAAAACACAGAGTGAGCTTTCTGAAGTGTTATCTCACCTTGAGAGTGGCAATTTTTATATTAAATAGGGGAAGGTGTGGTTTCTGTCTCCTCTTGGCGAGAAAATTAATGTCAATATTACTAAGAGACATTTCTGGAGCTGAAAGGGGAGTCACTTACAGGAGCAATTTCTGTAATAGAATTCGAGGCCCTTCACGTCTATTGTGTAGCGGTACAAAGCGTCCCTGCATTTCGGTCAACATCCAATGAAATAACAGTTGGTATACAGGCGACCCAATTTCCTATATACGGGGTGTACCAGACTATCCCTACCAATTGTTTCGGAAAATAGCTATTTAAATTTTCAAGAAAAAAATATTTATAACTAAGGCACGCATAAATATTCACGTGGCTTAGATTTCATCATTCAGCCATAACCAAAAGTGTGGTCAGAGGCCCCACCATTTTAGCATTTAAAATAGGAGTGGAGATCAAAAATAGCTCCATTAAATAGACGCTTTCAATACCACAGCTTTCGTAAAAAAACATTTTTACTTTCTCTACCACGTACATAGCAGGTAGAAAAGATATGGCAATCCACCCAAAAATTCGATACCAAGATTTTAGAAAATACATATTAGAGGCCCTCTGAATCCAAATAAAGCATTTCTGAAACACGTCCGTATCTATGTGTACGTGAGCAGCAGAACTCAAAAACGAAAATATAATAGGATTTTTAAACACCTAATTTGGTAATTAGGTTCAGTATCTGCCAATGATACTACACAAAGATTTTCAACAAAATCACCCAGCCCAAACTACCCTTTACATGGAACCTTTTTCGAAAGTTTTGGTTTTCTCAAAAATGGCTCTAACGATTTTGACTAAATACCATATGTTTAAGATATTTTCATGGAAAATTAAATGTATATCTTGAATTTTCTGGGAACATCCCCAATAATCCTCTTCTTTCTGAATGACTTTCGCATAACTGATAAACCGTAAGACATAGACAAAATTTTACTACACAAAAAATGCAGATCTTGTTAAAACATGCAATTTATATCATACGCTTCCTTTTTTTTGTCGAGATATTTTGTCTTATTTGTTTAATTTTCCAATACTTATGTTTTATCAAATAAAAATTGGTTATTGTTTTTTTTCTTTACTACGTTTAGTAGGTAGGGGAAGTACTGCATTCCACCCAAAACTTCTATACCGAAATTTCACGGGAATATATGTTTGAGTCGCCCTGAACCAATTAAAACATTTTGTCTGTTTCTGAACAGCATAACTCAAAAACGAAAAGCTTGTCTTTGCATGGAACATTTTTCAAAATGTTTAATTTCCTAAAAAGTTTCTCTAACGATTTTGATTAAAATATCATATATGAAAGATATTTACATGACAAATAAAATGTATGCCTTAAATTTTTGGGAACAGTCTATGAACTTTGCATTCCAAGGGAATTTTGTATAACCTTGTTCATCTATAGACGACAACGTAATGCAGAAAAAAGACAGGTCTTTTTAAACCACACATTTTTTTAAATAGGTGTTTTTCTTTGGAATAAGCCATTTCCGAGATATCGGTTATTAAAGGTTCAAATTGTTCATTTCTTGGTAATTCCCTTAAAGTTCTTTCAACATTCAATTGTTTCTCTCGATTGCATGGAAACAGTATGGAATTTTGAAGGCAGCATATAGCGTCCAGTTTTTAAAAGCTTTAACTATCGCCGTTCTCTTTGTATTTCTAAGTAAATGTGTAATGTAGCTATTGTTGGAAAGATTTACTTGGATTAAATGTAGTGGATAGAAAAATTAGCTTTAGTAAGAATATTTTGTATACATGAGGTTAGAGAAAGCCATGTGAATGTATCACACCGCATTTTTGATTCATACTCCTCCAACAGTGACAGCTGCTGCATAAGCTAAGAAGAGGACGTGAACTTTCCTAACCTTCGACACCTTGCGGATGTATCGTTTAGTTTTTCTTTGAATGCTATTTAACGTGACGTATACTTGGTAAGTTAAAACCTACGACGTTCAAATCTACCGCGATAAAACATGCCAACAGCATCCTAATGCATCCTGACTTCTGCACGTTTTACGGAGCTGCTGTGCCTACCTTATGGGGCAAGATACTGTAACTTAGTCCAGTTTTTCAGCTGTCACTTCTCAAAGTTCATATCTGGTTCAGCTTTACTGGTAGTTCACTTCATTCACACTATCACTCGCAGTTGAGCGCCCTTAAGCCCCATCTCATCATCATGATCACACTATTACTTTACTAAGGTGAACTAGTTCAATCTTTCCTCATTTCAGTGCCTTCCTCTTCACGCCGGATGGTTCACTTCACTCGGAAGTCGAACACAAGATCACAACCCGTTGTTCAACGGTAGCACACGTTGTGCGTCACAACAGTCGTCATTAGCTCGCTCGAAAAATAGCTCTTGAATCAGAGATGCACTCGCAACTCACTGACTGACTCGCACACTAACCGACGTGACTCACTCTACTATCGCCATTCCTCACCTCGCAATCACTCGACTGATGCGAGAGCGCTCGCTTATATAGTCAGTGGAATCTTTCCACAAGGTTCTCGAACATTCTGGAAGTATTTCGACACACTATCTTGAGGAGAGTTGGGGAAGAAGTGACTTACAGAAGGTTCTAGTAATCTCTCGATAACGCTCCCGGTGTTTACGCTGGTAAATTGTTGTTTATTCCGACCGCTCGGCGCCAATCTCCCGATAACCGTGGGCCTTAATCGCTGCATTACAATAAATACGGGCCGTGCACACTTTAAAAAGTGAACTAGTACGTTAAACTTTCCCGCACTCTGTTTCCACTAAAGCTACAAGTTCACGTGGATGCTACTAGGTGGTAGCACACTACGGCAGAAGTTAGGAGTCACTGTAGTAGTAGGAGGTAATGTGCACAAGCGCGGAAACTTCTCCCTGTTTCTCCGTACCATCCATGATCTAAACTACAATTTAACTTACACATTACTTCGTTCTTGTCCTAACACAGTGTGTTACTTAATTATGTACACAACAGCGCTTTTAGATAGACAAATTATGCGTTTTGATGTTAGTTATTATTGCTGATATTGGGAGCGGCTGCAGAGGCGGATCGGCGTGACCGTTTCTATGAGGTTAACTCACCTTTTACTCTAATTTATTTGCGTTGAAGGAGAGAAGGTAAGGCGATATGTAAGCAACAGGTGCGTGCTTAATTTTCTCGTACAGGTTGTATAAAAAAATATGTGGAGAAGGTCGAAAGTGAACGTTCTATGTCTCTCCCACTTAAACTCCTTTCGAAATCGCAAGAGGTGCGTACGAATAGTACACTTATATTACTGTTTGATATATTTCTTAATCTGTTTGAAAAGCGGAACTTCATACCTACTGCGGTGTATCTATTTACCCACCATCTGTACCCAGGGGACACGTACCAAAATATTATGATCTCTGCATCGATAACTTGGAATCAGGACCAGGTCACTCTAATCCGCCCTCTAGTAATTAATGCTTGTTAGGTACTAAAATGGATACTGAGGCAGTATTTTATATCATAACATGCTGTGAATGCCAAAGTGATTGTAGTATAAATTAATATTATTGTATGTACAGTATTTTAGATGTTTGTTAGCCATAAGTATTGTTAGGAAATACGTTTACACGGCCTCACTGAAACTGACAATAGACGTGAGTAACAATAAACCGAGGGGGTGAGTTGCTTATAACTAAGAATAGATAAACAAATGACGTCAGGGTAACGTCCCTATTTTTAGGAATGGAGGGAATATCTTCCCTAGAGTATATATGTTAGTAGTAGTGATTGGCTGACCAAAACAGACGCTAAAGTGGGCGCAATTTGGTAACCAGTATGAGCTATATTATAATGTTTAGGCAATTTGAGGTGGAGTATATATTCTCGAGCCATAAGCAAGTTTCGTACAGTTCTGAAGAATCTCTCACGAGGTGCACGTCGCAGAATTAGTTACAAAAATGTAAAGTACGCGAAGTAATTTGTGCGCGGCAACTAAAACAACTGTAGTTACGTTCAGAAATATCACAGTTTCAGATGGGCGTGTATAAAGATTAAATATGGGAATTATTGATTATGTGTGACGGCAATAAAGGTTTAGAAACAAATTTCTTTATCAGTGTTATTGTTTAGCAACAACTCATTTCCGTCTACACGCCCTGCTTAGAGATACTTGCTCGACTGGGTTATAATAGCTAGCCGGAGGACAATGAACCCAAATTTAAAATAATAAAACAAGAGGCGCCCAGTAAATAAGATAACACGGGCCATGAGAACTGCGACAATACTTATGTTACAGAAATCATTGTTTTAGGTGTAATGTTTTTAAGTAACGCTACCTCAACTGCAGAATGAATAGGGACTCTTAGAAGCGCTGATTCACCATATATGAATGACAAATAATGATTACCTACTGCCAAAACTAGTTCTTGCATTAGTGTTACGAGGAAAAAATGTGTATTGAGCATTATTGTTGATAAAAGAATCTATATTTTCACGTAAAATAATAACCTATATTTACAAAACCCTAAAGCAAACTAACCCATGCGTTAGTTTTGAGAATGGCCAAGAATGAATTATGGTAAGTGAAAGCAGGTCTTCCTATCCTTAGATTGAAGTTAACGTAATAATTTAGTTTTATTGTACACATTCCAGCTTACAGTTCACAATATTCTGACACATTTATTTATTATATTCCTAATTTAATATGTACATGTGACATCTTACGTTGAATTGCACAATCAGTATGGTTCTTTGGCCTTCAGAAATGTTGTGCAACATTTCTCGTGCGCTCAAACCATGTACAACGTCAGCACATCTGTGTCTGTGCATGTAGGTGTTGCTAAACTATATCCTGGAATTGATCTCAAGCAAGAGTATTTCTGTGTTTCGATTTTATTTGATTTGGAAGTCAGTTAGGGTAGAGATAATAACTTGTAAGGCTGTACAAAGCATTTGGTGATCTTTGCCCATTGCAATCCACGATTTATCGACGGTTTTCGGAGTTCAGAAGATGAAGGCGTCAACTCGAAGATGAAGACTGCGATAATCAGCCGGCTACAGCAACAATGCGTGAAGAAATGATGAAAGAAGATCACATTTTCCGGAATATAATTATTGAACGTATTATCAGTTTCAAGAATCCGTGAATATTGGATCGGCAGCAGTGAACACCAACCTTAAAGAAAAACTTCCTGACAGGAAATTCTACAGTAGTTGGATTCCCCATCACCTCACAAAAAATACAGGTTGTAATGGTGCCGAAGAATGATAGAAAACTTCTCTGGGGGAGATCCAGAAAATCATATTCAACATTTTTACAGATGACAAAACCTGAATATACCATTATAATCCAGAACTAACCCAGATGACTAAACCATAGTCATCAGTCTGGGCCTTTCCAGTAGAGGATCTCCCAACAAAGAGTGACAAGCAAGAAGTGTTGGCAAGAAGCTGATTCGTTTTTCTCAGCTAGAGGCCACATTTTGACAATTCCGTTTAAGGGACACAAGACTGTCACTGCCACTGGTACACCACAAAATGTCTGCTCCAAGTCTTCAATTAGCTGAGACGAAAGCGTCCTAAAACTTCTGTGTGGAAATTTTTTGGACCACAAAAACGCCTCTGCCCACACTGCTCTAGAAACACCCCAATTTCTGCAGGAGTAAAGAGACAAATATTAGTCTCATCCTGCCTGAAATCCAGAACGGGCCCCATGGGACCTTTTCTATTCCCTAAATAAAAGAAAAAACTCCATATCAACGATTTAACTGTTCATATAGAATCTATATGCAATCTCTCCAAAGAAGAGTGGCGTTCGACATTTGAAAAAGATTTAAAAGAATGACGGTGTATACAATGCAATGAAGAATACTTTGAAAAGATGCAAAGATCATACATAAACTTTAGGAACGTTATTGTCTTTATTCTCAAAACTTTTAGTGACCTTGTATAAATGGCAATTATGGCCTGAATGCTTGTCAGCTGCATGAAATTCTCTTTATCCCCTCATTCTTGTTTAATATCTAGTTACGTATGTATGAAAGAGTTTTAAACAAATGGGGATAAATTTGTCTTTTGCTGGAACACGACTGTGAAAAATTAACAAAAAGGGAGATTAAGGGGGAAAATCAGATCACCCGCAGGTTCCAGACTAGGTGTTCTGGTCAGCAATTACATACTTAGTTTTGAATAACAAAACCTGCTACCAAACTACTAAATTTGGCTAAATTAGATATTGCAGTATTTTACTTTTTCTACTCTTACTATTACTACTACGTATAGTAAGTAGGGGAAGCAAAAATTCGACAACTACATTTCAATTCGATAACTATATATATATATAAGTTTTGAGGCGCTCCGATTGCAGAAAAGCACTTTACTAAGTGTATGCAAACAATATATTTTGAAGAAAATCCTCAGAGACAAAATTACCGTAAAATGGAAATATTTTCGTGATTTTTAATTCTTCGAGAACGAAAAGAGGTTTAAATTGAACTGTCATGTTTTTAAGATACGTTTTTAACTTATTGAAAACCTTTTATATACTGCATTACTATTAATTTTTCTCTTAGAGATACAGTAGTTCCCAAGGAATCTCAGACATGTGTTGAGATTGTAGCCCAGTTCTCGTAGGTATGTACATGGTGTGAGATGAAATTTCATATTAGAATTTCTGTCATTTTCGTTCACGTCTTATTCGTGCTTGTGCTGAGATATCTATGTTAGTGTTTTATTTTTATGTTCATTGAAGGAAGTAAAGAGGCGTGTGTAACAGAGCTGGAGACCTGACGAAGAAAATCTGCATTAACTGTTCAGTTTAGAATGTACCAAGATGCTTTCTGTTGACTTGAACTTTAGATACATAACCTCAACCAAACATCCACACATCCAGACGGATTTCATTTGCGGGTGTACCCGCCCGTCGAAGTAATAACTTTTAAATTATACAAAGTGTAATTATAAATATCTCAGGCACTAATATTTCATATTTTTATGTTACAATGGTGATTGTCTATTATGAGTTAATATTGCCACGGCTGCTTTTGTGATGTTCGGTCGAACAAGTGTCTCTTTGCAGGTGTGGTATGGGTAAGGAATTTACAGTTTGTACTAACATACAAATAAACAACACAAAAATGTTAACAGCTTAAACTTTTCACATTATTTCATAATTGTAAATATTACGTTTTTGAAAAACACTTGCCTTCATTGAAGCCATGTTATATGAATTTTGCAATCTAACCTTGCAGTCAACCGCCAACTTTTCTAACTTATGTTCTTCCACACAAGCCGTGTGTTGGACAAGGTTGGAAAGGTAGAATCAGTCGATAGTAAAAATTCAATGCCATAGCCGGAATTTGAACCACGGATCTCCCGGTCTCCGTTCGGTTGCTCTAACCATTGAACTACTATGGCAACATACCAGTACAGCATTACGTTCCCCAAATGATTTGAATTTTTTCCCGCTAAACCACAAGAAGATCTCAAATTATATTGAGATGACATATCCTAATGGCGACTTCAATGTTGTCCCGGACTTCCTAGTTCATTAATTAAACTAACAATGGTCGAAACTATATTTAGCTGTAAAGGTTTATCTCCATTAACATGAAGTAGGTGAAAAATAAGCGTTTGTAAAAATAGTTTTTAAAGGGTCTTTCAACAAGTGTGTACTATATTTAACACGTGATAGCTGACGCTGTTATTGAGTTACAGCAATAATTTTTTTCATGTGGTTACAGTTGTTATTGAAAAATAGCCATGGAGCATTATAGCACTCAGCAACGCGTAGAAATTGTGAAAATGTATTATCAAAATGGATTATCTGTTCGCCAAACCTTCCGTGTATTGCGTGAAGTTTACGGTGTGCATAATCGTCCCGGCGAGAGAGCGATTCGGCGTTTGATCGATAAATTTGAAAGAAGTGGTTCTATCAGCGATCAAAGAACGCCTGTACGTAATCGACGTAAGCGCTCCAACGAAAACAAAGGCGCCGTTCGTGAGAGTGTAAGCGAGAACAGAAACAAATCAATTGCTCGTCGAGCGCAAGAATTGGGGATTTCGCCGGCCACAACTTGGCGAATTCTGGATTTGGACTTGAAGTTTCACGCTTACAAAATGGTGTTAATTCAAGAAATAATGTCAAACCACCATAGGTTGCGCCGTGAATTCACTGACTATGGAGCAATTGGAAGCTGACACGGACTTTTGTCGAAAAATCATCTTCAGCGACGAAGCCCACTTCTGGATGGATAGTTGTGTTAAGAAACAGAATTGCCGCTATTGGAGCAATCACAATCCAATGCAGATTTAAGAACGACCACTTTATCCCCAAAAGGTTACTGTGTGGTGTGGATTTTGGTATGGTGGAATCATTGGTCCATATTTTTTCCAAGATGAAGATGGAGAAACTCTGTCAATGGAGAAAGATGCCGGGCTCTTATAAGGGACTATTTTTGCCTCAATTACATGGTATGGATCTCAGAAACATCTGGTTCCAGCAAGATGGTGCCACATGTCATATTGCTCTCGAGGCAATCGAACTTTGAAGAAGTTCGGAGATTTCATCATTTCCCGTAGTGGTCCCCGAGGTCATATAATTTTACGCCGTTGGATTACTTCTTGTGGGGTTATGTTAAATCTCGAGTTTATGTCAACAATCCAGAAAGAGTAAATTATCTTATGAATAACATCACGCGTGTTATTCGTGAAGCTGTACCTAATTTACGTTCTTCTGTCATTGAAAATTGGGCCAACGGTATACGCGCAACCCAACGAAGTCGCGGCGACACTGATGTTCTCTTCCACACGTAATGACATAAATTATGTTCCAAAATAAAAAAAGAAATAAACCTCTATCATTTATAAAACCTGTTTTATTTAAGTTCAAAGGTAGGACACTCTTGTTGAAAGACCCTATATACAAGAGTAGCAAAAGTCATGCGAGTATAACGCCAGTTTTTTTAATACAATCTCAGCCTGTCTTCTTCAGGACAACTTTAATTTCCACGTATGACAGTAATCGCGTCCGAAGCGTACCACCGTAATGTCGACGGCATAAACTTACTAAAATTTAGTTTTGCATTTCCCACATAATTTTGGAGGGACAGTCAAAAAAGTAATTATATGCAACACATGCGAAACACGCTCTCGGCTACGCCTCGGTTGACAATCCTCACATCTGGTGCGTAAATCACTTTTTTTCGCAGTTTGTTGCGTAAATGGCTGTTATAATTTCTGTTTACAAGCCGTTATGTAATAACTGAACTATCCTACATTTTCAGTGTTCGCTTTCCTTTAATTTGCGTTGTCTTAAACCTGGTATCACTATTACCTTCTGCAACGGCTGTTTATTAGAATTATAAACAGTGAACCGTGAGCGAACGAGATTACTCTTCGATCTGCAGTACTTGTGATTTGGAGTGATTTGGACGCAATTAAACACTGCAGCAGTGATATTTAGTAACAACAGAACGACACAGCTTAATGTAGTATCGCCAGATAATACCTTTCCCAGCCATTTGCATGATGGGAATTCTCTGTGTTATAATAGAAACGTAACTGTGCTGGGGTAGATATTTGATATTTATTTATTCCCTCTTTGCCTTATAAAATACAGAAAAAGTTGTGAAGGACTATAAAAAGTCTGATGAGATACGTTCACATGACTTTCTCTATCCTCTATCGTTTATTAGTGTATATATAAACTATTTCTACTAGGACTAATTACTTTCTCTACTACGTATAATAAGTAGGGGAAGTATTGCATTCCACCCAAAAATTAGATACCGAGATTTCACCGGAAATACATGTTTTGAGGTCTACTGAATCCAAAAAAATTATTTTCGGAAACATGTTCGTCTCTCAGTGTGTCTGTGTGTCTGTGAACAGCATAACTCAGAACTTGGTATTTAGGTTCAGTATCTTCCAGAGATGCGACATGAAGGTTTTCAAGAAACTCCCCCCACCCCAGATTACCCTTTACATGGAACAGCTTTCGAAAATTTTAGTTTTCTCAAAAATGACTCTAACGATTTTGATTAAAATATCATATGTTTAAGATATTTCCATTACAAATGAAATATATATCTCGAATTTTCTGGGAATGTCTCCAAAAGTATTCTTCATTGTGAACGACTTTTACATTACTGGTAAACTATAAGAGATAGACAAAATTCTACTACACAAAAATGTACATCGCGTTAAAATACACAATTTATGTCATATGCATTTGTTTTGTTGAGTTATTCCCTTAAATTTTCCAATAGTTATATTTTGCTCAAATGGGAATTCGTTATTCGTTTTTATGTCCTGGACATGCAAAGAGAATGGAATACTCCACATAACAACCAGATGTTAAAATAGTTGACTATCGCTTAAAGCCTACCAATTCCTCTTGAATCTACAAGAAAATTAACAATAAATTAACATCTCGATATCTTGATTAACATGAAGCATATAGGGAGTAAGCGTTTGTAAAAATAGTTTGTACAAGGATAGAGAAAGTCAAGTGAGTGTAACGCATCAGATATTTTGTTTCTATTTACTTTGCGGAAATAACTGCATTACACATTTCGTTATAAATACATAGAGAACAGCGACAGTCAAATGTTTAAGTACTGAACGCTATATGCTGGCCTTAAAATTCCATACTGTTTCCATGTATCGTGGGAAACAACTGAATGTTAACAGGATTCAAGAGAATGGCCAAGTAAAGAATAATTCGGACTATTAATAACAAATATCTAAGAACTGTTTTATGCCACAAAAAGCTTATTTGAAATAAATTTTGTTCCTTAAAAAGGTCTTCTTCTTTGTGCAGCAGGTTTTCATCTATCACTTAAGGTTTACCAGCTATATAAGATTATACGAAATGCCTTCAGAATGAAGTGAACTGTACAGAATTCCCAGACGTTTCAAGATACACATTTTATTTGTAATGTAAAAATGCTTAATATATGGTACTTTCATCAAAGTCGTTTAGATCATCTTTTTAGAAAATAAAAGTTTTATTAAATGCTCCATATAAAGGGTAGTTTGGGATGGAGGATTTTCTTGAAAATTCTCGTGTGGCATTTCTGGAAGATACTGGACTCAAATAACAAGTTTGATATTTATTCGATTTTTCGTTTTTTAATTATGCTGTTCACAGCGCGCGTTCACACACGTAGATATTTGTCTAAAAATGCCGTTTTTGGATTCAGGGGCTTCAAAATATGTATTTTCGGTGAAATCTTGGTGTCAAATTTTTGAGTCGAATGCAATACCTTCTCTAGCTACTATGTACGGGGTAAAGAAAGTAGAAATGGAACACTAAAACTTTATTAATATAGAGTAAACTGAAAAAAATTCAATGCCATACCCGGGATTTAAACACGGTTCTTCCGCTCTCCTTGCGGTTGCTCTAACCGTTGAGCTACTGTGACAACATGCCGATGGGACAATGAATTCCCCAATTTTCTCAAGTTGTTTCCCAGAAAGACCACCAAGGCATCTCACTAGAGATGACAGTCTCAAAGGCCTGCCATCGCAAGTAATTTAATATTTAGTGTTTATGGATTTCTTAAGGTTTTCTTTTTAATTATCATATATTTAGTTAATTGGAATTAATTATACTTTTTAGAGACCTTAGCCTGATATTTGCAAGTTTTTATATATGAGTAAAATCTTATTTGATAGAATTCATTAATATTGTATATTGGATTGGCCAGCAGTGTTGTACTGTCTCGTATCTTAAACAGAGGTAGGATACTCTTGTGATATACTGTGGCGGGCTATTATAAAGCTTACATGAAATGCAAAGCAAACTGATTGTTATATTGCTGTATTTACAGTTAGAAAGTATTAAAACGTTTTACGTATTTATTCTGAATAAATTATTTAAGAACCTACTGGCACGGAAATACAAAAAGCTCTGTTTTATTCATAATAATGAGCGCCGTGCACCACTTTTTGCTGCACTCCGCTAGGAGCTCTAGTGCAGACATGGATACCAAGAGGGAGAAAGCGTTCTGAGAGTTGGAGTTAACAAAGACAGGTTCCATCCCAACAGTACAGAGACATTTCCGCAAATGTTTTGCTAAAGATCCTCCGTCTTGGAAGAACATCACCAGTTTCAAAAGATGGTTCTGTATGTAAACGAAAAAGCTCAGGGCGTGAAATTCTTTATCGTGTATGCCAGGAATTCGATTACTGTCTGGACGTATGCGGTGTGACACGGCGTTCTCGCATTTAATGTTTATGGATCTTTGTGATGTAAGTAAAACGTTTAAGGTTGATGCTTCCTACGTTCTCCTACTTTCAATGGTTTATTCAGAATACATGCGTGAATTTGTTCATTCGTTTTCACTTCTATTCAGGGTGGACCATTTAGGTTGAGACAGTACAATATCTCCAAAATTAAGCGTTGTAGAAAGAAATTTCCTGAATAGCAGTTGATTGATATTATGGGTAAAAATAAATAGCATTAGTTGTGTTTTATTTGTAGCTGTGAATGGTCATTTTAGGATATTTTTCTTTAGGTGGGAACCTAACTTTTTATGTTGTTTTCCTACACCTCATTAAAATCTAAATAACATTTGTATAAAGCACTTTGCAATTGTTCTTACACCAACGTAAATAACAACGGAAATTCTGAATGGCTGTGTACGAAGAGCGCAATGAATGGTTAAACCATCCATGGATAGCCATTTAAGGGCCAACTTACGCTTCGTAATTGGAAACCAATACTTTTTATTTTGTTTCCTTATTCATCAATAAAATAAACAGCTTTTTATAATGATAAAACATACAAAATGTACATTTCCATTTTGACACATTAAATTCACCCTAAAATAACCATCATAACGTCCTCCACACAAACGTAACTAATGGCGTTTACTTTCGCCCATAATATCAAGCAACTTTTATTAAAGACAGTTTTTCTGCATTTTCATAGCACTACATAAACACATGAGGAGACAAGGTTTAAATGTAATTTAATTTAATTTTAAAATGTTGGCCACACATAAGCACACTCAGTTTTGTTGAAATTGGCCACCACCTTACTCAATACATGTGGGCAACGCCCTACAACTTATTTAAAAATACGGAACAACAAAAGTTTATCTTCATGGATGGTATGAAACGCATTTTTAATGGACATTCTCAGTTCATCAAATTTCTTGCTTCTTCAGAATCTCACATAGACTAAAATTGCATTGCGTCAAATTAGAAGAGCGTGGTGACCAATCAAAGGGCCCACGACATCCAATCCACTCTTTGGATGTCTTATTCAACAAACTGCGAACGTTCATTCAAAAGCGGGGTGAAGCTCCATTTTGTCGCCAAATGAAATTCGGAATGTGGTTGTTTTCCAGCTCAGGTATTACAAAATTCTGAAACATTTCTAAATAAGCTGCTGAAGTAACTGTACCTTCAAAAAACCAAATTCCTATTAATCCAATACTTTAAATACCTCTTCAGAAATTGACATCTGCATCATTCAGCTCTTTATTCATTATTTCACGGGGGTTTGTGCCGGACCTGTGGCGATTACCATGTCCATTTAATTTGAAGCTTGCCTCAACTGTACATAAAATTGACCACAAAAAATTTGGAGCTTCGTTGCGTACTAAAAACCACTCTCAGAACTCAAGTATTCTGTTGTAATCTCTTTATGCAATACGTGAAGTAATTTTGGACGAAAAGGCTTGAATTTTACGTCTTTTAGAGTTCTCTGCAGACTCCATGGAGATATGCACAACTGAGCAGATGTCTTCCAAGTTGACTTGCTACTGAGCATTTCTTCTTTACGGGCATTACGTGGCCGACCGAATCTCAAAACATTTACAATGTTCCCTGTTGTTTCAAATTTCATGTTGAGTTTTCGCAAATGTTGCCGAGTAGGTTTCGCTGCATCAGGAAACCTTGTACGACAGTCGTTTTTTCCACTAACTGAAGCATGCAAATTTCATTAGTAAATATATGTGCCATTGCAAAGAATCTCACACAACACATAAACGACCAAAAAAACTGACTGAGGAACAAATGAATGTGTATACGTGTTGCCAACGATGTCCTTAATTAATTTTACATTCCCAGTGGACCTCAAGTTTTTCCGGCAGAAAATAAAGGGGAAACTGGATTTTTCACCACTTATATACATACACTACCGTTTATTCATTTCAATACATGTAATAATTTACGGCCAACTTCCTGTAGATACGGTATAATACCATGGTTACGGTTGAGTAAGCAAAGGAATGAAACAACTTTTGTAATCATGTCAGGTTTATGTGTTTGTTTTCATCTATATGGAATATTACCCCAAAATAATGTTGTATACATAAGCAATAGTTACTTGAACGGGTATATTTATTTACCTAGCTGACGACTGAAGGCGCATCAAATGCACCTCTGTTGTTCCCTGTAGTTTTGTGATGTCTGCACTGTACATCAAGCATTGCTAAGATATATACTATTTGGTTCCTGCATTTCAGTTCTTTAGTGACAGTTGACGGTGTGCACATCGTTATTCTGTCTCCAAGGCTGGAGATATACATAGAATAACGTGCTGTAATTGTAGCACTCAGACAAGTAGGTTTATCAATTCGCCAAATAGCGAAACAATGTAGCGTGTCTATAGGGGGAGCGCAATGAACCCTTCACCGTCAGACAACAACAGGTAGTAATATGCACATATTACGATCACGACAACCTGTGAAACAATTAAAAGTGATGAAAAAATATTTATAATTACTAGTACGAGAAATATGTTCAAAACAGTGCCACAAATTCGCGCAGATTTGGTATAAATGAACAAAAAATAATATCTGTTGCAACAGTAAAAAGGAGACTGATTGAAGCCGGGTTGAAAGGATGTGGGCAGGAAGGAAATTCTTCCTGAAGCCCATAAATAAAAAGAAGAGACTCAAATGGGCTATAAAGCATTTGGAAGAGTACGTTATTCACACATGAATCGAAGTTCGAGATTTTTGGAACCAGAGGGACGGCATTGGTTCGTCAACGTGAATGAAATAGGGTGGGCCAGCAGTGTGTTCTACTTATAGTTAAACACGGTGAGGGTTCTATAACAGTTTGGGGGTGTTTTGCAGGAGATAGAGTTGGAGACATTGTGAAAATGGATGTATGGATTAGAAGCACTACCACCGCATACTTCAGTATCATACAATACACTGTGGATTGCCTTAATAGGGAAAGGGTTCACCTTAAAACAGGATAATAACCCAAAATATCGGTCAGCGTTCTGTAAGATGTACATTGCATCAAAGGAAAAACTGGAAGTACTGAAAGATATGGTCTGACCGTCCCAAAGCCCCGATTGTAAGCCCATTGAAATGGTCTGGGATGAAGTGAACATACGTATCAGGGAAGTTCAAATATCCAGCAAGGAACATCTCTGGAATGTTGTTGGAATCTCTGTGTGCAGAACCATTATAGACTCAAAATATATACAAAAACTGATTGACCGCGTACCTCAAGTTTGTGGGGCAGACATTAAATCTAAGAGAATACTTTGATGAAATTAAAATACAAGTATAATTCTTGTTTGTATTATGTGCTTAACTTTATATAATTATGTATTTGGAAAAATAAAGTTTCTTATGTGTACACATATGAAATACCACATAACAGCCATGGTGTATTGAAATGAGTGAGCGCTAGTGCGTGTATACATACACACAGCTATTCCGAGATGATCGTGCACTGTGGAAGTTGTGATGAGAGTACTGGAGTTAGGTTTAGCATATAGCAGACAGTTCAATTCCCGGCAATGAAGGTATTCCACTGTTTTTCAGTGGAAGCATTCCAAGAGTACTTTTACATTGAGGTCTGTTTGGGTTACCACTGATTTCTTTTTTGAAGCAATAGAAATAGTGATGTATGACTTTCCCACAGAAGAGTCCCATAATTAGGCATGTTCTTCATAGTGTACTTTTAGGAATTTTTAGCTTAAACATTCTCTGTTTAATTTATTAATCAAATAATTTACGTGGGTATAGAGTTCAAGCCCTCCCTAAAAATGAATACCAAGGAACTTTGATGTGGTGTAGTTATTTAATACTCGTTTAAAAGAAAAGGAATAATGAATTTTGAATTTTTGTCACTGATGCTAAGTTTATTTGCATGACATCAAGAATGAATTTTGGAAGAAAGGTCAACCTGTTCATTTTATAGCAATTAACCTTTCTGTGTTAATCCAAGTGCCACATTATCAGCAAATATGTAAGTCTCAGTACATTCCTCCTGAGTGGATGCCGGAAGACAGAAAATGTATATAATACATAAAACTGGTCCAAGCACAGAACCTTGCGGGACACTATGTTCAATTGTATAAAAGTCAGATATTTGTACATTTAAAGAAGCCGATCCTTAAATAGGATACAAAGAAGGCAAAGCTAGTAGAATTAATACAGTAGTTTAATTTATCTAATTGAATATCATGAGAGATGGTATCAGAGGCCTTTGTAAAGCCGTGAAACCAACCACAGAAAATCATGCCTTCGTCTACCGCTTATAAACGTATTTCATCTACCTTAATGATTGTCTCAGTAGTACTCTGAGAATGTCAATATCCATACTGGTTTAAGAAAAACTTATTAGGTTCAAAATAATATGCTGTTCATATATAAGGCAAATCTCCCTATTGTTTGTAATTTTAAAAATTGGTAAAAGCAATTAGCAGACAAACGGTCAACAGACATTTCGACAGTGAAAAATTCTATCTTTTTTGTGAAATTCATTATCGTGATGAACTTATGAAACTCAACAAAGCCATTGTCGATAATAAATACTCTATCAACAAAAATATTTTGACTATTTTAGAAATCCGTGGAAAAGCATACGGTTCTGCAACAATAATAAAATTATGGAAGTAATTTATAAAGTTTAATATCCCCAAACCTCCTCTCCATTTTATAAAACGAGTGCATGACTGTAAATTATCTATATAGATTGGAAAGTTGTTATCATCGGAGTTTTCTGTAACGAAAGGATCAAGACAAAGATATGGGATGTCCATAACATTGTTCAACATATCTTTTGAAGACATTTTAACAAATTGGAATAAAGCATGCCTAGGAATTGGACTGAATATAAGCAATCATTTCATGCACTGTCTGTTATTTGTTGATGACCAGGTCATAATAGCAAAAGAGAATGATGATAAGCTTCTTAAACTTTCATGTGCATTTAAAATAGATGGGTTGAAAGTAAACCCATATAAGACAGAATATATGAGCCGTATTCTTAAAGTAAGCAGCGTTTTAATATTTTTCCACTGCAGTGCTGCACTCGCGATTTTGAGCATGCGCGATCACTTCCTTCATTAATTAGGAAGCTAGATTTAGAAGTGAGCGATTGTCCCTTTGTGGTTTCCTGTTGTTAAAGCGTTTCGAAATGTTCGGAATAATCCAAGGACTCGCCGACTGCGAAGTCTAATCAGTGATTCGTTTTTTGAACGTTAGAAATGTTACGCCAGCAAACCTTCATCTCCAATCGTGTGAGGTTTATGACGAAACGATAATAAATGATGGAATAGTAAGAAAGTGGGTTAGACAGTTTGACGAGAGTCGCGAAAACATGCATGCTGAGCCGCGGAGGGGCTGTGATCACGGATGATTTGGTGAAAGCTGTGGAAGAAAACATTTGGGAAGACAGACGTTTCACCATATTGGTGTTGCCTTCCCATTTTACATAAATTTCAAGGCCAGTTCTCTACAGCATTGTCACAGAACGCTTAAGATTTCGGAAATGGTGCCCAAGATGGGTACTCAAAAATCTTAATGATGAGCAAAAGAACAAGCGAGCTGCCGCTGCACTGAACTTTTCTCACGCGATATGCTGAGGAAGGCGATGATTACATGAGACATGAGTGTCTTATATCATCCCTAAATCAAGACAGCAATCCATGGAGTGAAGTCGCACATCTTCCGTAAGGAATAAATTCAAACATAGGATATCCACACGCAAGATCATCATGCGCACGGTTTTCTGGGACGACCAGGTGTTTTGCAGGTTGAATTCTTGCCCAGGAATGCGACAATCCACAACGACGTCTGCTGTAAGACACTATAAAGGTTCGTCGTGTAGTACAAAACAAAAGGCATTGCATACTTTTGCTTGAAATCATTTTGGTTCATGGCAATGCCAAAATATTCAAGTTCTGATCGCATCAACACCCCCTACAGTCAGTTTTGGCACAAAATTATTTTCATCTGTTTCTTCATAGATATTTCTTGCTGGAAAGCATTTTAACGACGATGATGTAAAACAGTTAGTGCAGATTTAGCTTTCATCACCGATGGCATCATTCTTTGACGAAGGCAAACACATACTGGTTTCCCGTTATGATAAATGCCTGAAAAACGCGGTGACTTTTGAAGAAGTAGTATAATGAGTAAAATAGTGAATGACAATAAAGCATCTTCAAAATAATATTTTAAGACATTTTAAAGACATGCCTCGTAAGGCTGTAGGTGGGAAGGTAGAATACTTCGAAGTAAATGATGTCGATTAAATGTGCAGACAAATTTTAATATTTGATTCTTTGATTGGCATATCCTTTATTGTCAAAAGCTGCAAAACAATCAACTTAGAAACTATAATAAAAAGTATCATTGCTTGTGTAGAAAAATCAAAACGGCAAAAAAGTGTATGGACTGCGAAGAAGCCTGAGAATACAGCATATAAGAAATGCATATGTAAGAAATGAAATAGATGATGAGGAAACCGTCCTTGATAGGATAGAGGAAATATCACTGCAATGGTACGGATATGTTCAAAAAAGTCAGATGAAAGGTGGACCAAAGGTATAATCAGTTAGCCTACACCTGGTATAAATTATCGTGGAAGCGCAGGGAAGACGGGCATGAAGGAATAAGAACAGACATGTTGAAAAGAAACCTGGAAGAAGAAGAATGGAAGAATAGGAAGCTGGAAACACAGGGATAAAAAGCAACTGCTGGAAAGTGGAGAGCCTGTAAAAGCATAGTGAAATCCCATAATATGAGGGTTCTGTTAATTGAAAAATGTAACAAAATGAATTGAAGTAACAAAAGGTAAAACTTAAATTTGAGTTGAGCTATTTATTCCTGATTATTTTCTTAATCCATTTTATGAACTAAATTTTCTAATAGCAGGCATAGAAGTTTCTAAGCTTTAAAGTCAGGAAATAAAGTTGAACTGTCACCAGAATATAGGCAGAGACGTCTCAAATAACGAACCACTCTGTATTCACCGAACGCTCTTCCCTTTGTTGTCAGCATTTGGACCGGTTTTACCTGCCTGTCAGTGATCTATAGCACTTTTATTACTTTCTCTACTGCGTATGGTAAGTAGGGGAAGTATTGTGTTCCACCCAAAACTTCGATACCAAGATTTCACCGGAAATATATGTTTCGAGGCCCCTAGAATCCAAAAAAAAGACATTTTTGGAAACATGTCCGTGTGTGTGTTTGTCTGTCTGTGAACAGCATGACTCAGAAACGAACAATCGGATAAGCACCAAACTTGGTATTTAGGTTCAGTATCTTCCAGAAATGCGACACGAAGATTTTCAAGAAAATCCCTTCACCCCAGATTACCCTTTACATGGAACATATTTTGAAAACTTTAATTTTCTCAGAAATGGATCTAACGATTTTGATTACAATATGATATATTTAAGATACTTTCATGACAAATAAAACGTTTATCTTGAATTTTCAGGGAAGGTCTCCCACAGTATTCTTCATTGTGAGCGACTTTTGCATAACTGGTAAACCATAAGGGATAGACAAAATCTTACTACACAGAAAATGTAGATGGCATTAAAATACACAATTTATGTCATATACATTTTTTTATTGTGTGAACCATTTTCGTGATACTGCTTGTTATTCGCTTAAATGTTCCAATACCTTTTCTCAAATGCGAGTTCGTTATTCATTTTGTTTATGTCCTGGACATGCAAAGAGAATGGAATGCGCCACATAGCAACCAGCTCTTAAAAGATTTCACTATCGCTTAAAGCCTTACACGTACAAGGAAATTAGCAATAAGATTAACATCTGGATTAACATGAAGCATAAAGAGAATAAGCGTTTGTAAAAATAGTTTCTACAAGAGTACAGAAAGTCACGTGAGTGTAATACATCAGATTTGGTTTTCATTCTTTGTATTGATAATGGTGTAACATCTTGCACCCAATTGCTTGAGAATTCTTATGAATTTGTTTGTTGCTGTGGTGGATTAGTAGAGCAGCCAAAAATTCGTTGTAAAAATACCTCATGCGTTACATTCACGTGACTTTCTCTACCCCCATCGTGTACACAAACTAGTCTTACTAAACATTACTTTTGTATCTATTGCATTTTAATCCAAATATAGCATTGCGGAAATAGCTACACTACACATTTCATTATAGATACAAAGATAGCATCGATAGTCAAATGTTTAAGAACTGGACGCTATATGCTGGTCTTAAAATTCCATAGTGTTTCCATGACATTGGGAGAAACAACTAATGTTAACAGTATTTTAAAGATGTTGGTAAGTATTGAACAATTCCAACTATTAATAACGTATATCTCGGAAATAGCTTATGCCACAAAAAACTTATTTGAAATAAATTGTGCGTTTTAAAGCGATCTACATTTCTTGTGTAGTACGTTTTCATCTATCGCATAACGTTTACCTGTTATACAAGGTTATAAAACGTTCCTTCCAATGCAGAGGACTTTAAGGGCTATTCCCAGAAAATTCAAGATACACAGTTTTTCGTATAAATATCTTTAATATATGGATATTAGTCAAAATGGTTATAGCTATTCCTTAGAAAGTAAGGAGTTTAGAAAAATGTTCCATTAAAGCGTAGATTAGGGTAAGGTGGTTTTCTTGAAAATCTTTGCGTCCCATCTTTGGAACTTAAATATCAAGTTTGGTGTCTATCAGAATTTTTCGCTTTTGAGATGTTGTTTACATACACAAACACAAGCGTGCGCGCGGACCTTTTTCTAAAAATGCTTTTGCTTTGTATTCATGGAGCTTCAAAACGTGTATAGATTTTTGGGTAGAGTGCAACACCTTCTCTATCTACTAAGTATATGTATAAGAGACAGTAAAAATTAGACGATATATTTGGGAATGTTGGTTTGGATTCTGTAGTGGTGGAAGGAGTAGTAGTGTTGCAGTCTTATGATATGCAATTATTATAATACGATTTTATATACATATTAGGGCTAACCTCGTGTTAAATCTAGAAACGATAGAATCCCGTGATTTCGCTGCGACTCCCAAAGGCTTAACGGTCACCGCTGGCCTTCTCGCATTTAAATCCATTATATGCATCTCATTCCATCCACTATTGCTTTATTAACCAAATGCTATGGTTTGAGAAAAATAACATATGCACATTTCACCTTGATTAAAATAAATGTTGGCTATAAGACCACTAACGAAATGTCTATCGTCATACTATCCTTTGACCACACAAAACTTATAGACGAATTCCTGTTAGCTTCCTGCTGTTGACGAAAGGAAATTGAAGGAAAGTTTTCTAAAATATAAAAACAATGGGAGCTAAAAGTGATAAAGTTTGGAAATGTGTGAACCATGAGATCGCTGCTTGTGTATAAATTCGAAATAAATAATGTTTTAACATGATTAGATCGTTGATGTACTGTAATTCAATTATTGGACGAAAACTACATAGAAATATGTTGATTATATGCATTAAAGTTTTTTAGTTGTTCTATAAATAGTAATTAATCAAATGACAGTTTCAAATTTACAATGGAAATCACATTGATAAAAAAGTTAATTGATAATTGATGCAAGGTCCCTCACTATCTGACAACCTCGAACTGACATGTCGGAAAATAAAAATAAAATGGGAAAAACAGCTGATGGTAATTAAAAGACTACTGGCGAACATAAGAACATTTGCAGAATGTATTAAAACCGTCAGGCAGTACTACTTCAGGAAAGAAAATGTAATTTCAATAGCACACCTACTAAGTACATAAAATAGGGTTTAAAACGATAAATTACACTATTTATATAAATACGTTAGTTATTCCCTTGGATGAAACAGATACACTATGTGATCAAAGGTATCCGGAAACACCACAAACATACGTTTTTCACCTTAGGTGCATTGTGCTGCCACCTACTGCCTGATACTCATTATCCGCGACCTCATAATCATTAGGCACCGTGAAACAGCAGAATGGGACGCTCCTTGGAACTCACGGACTTTGAACGTGGTCAGGTGATTGGGTGTCACTTGTGTCAGAAGTCTATAAGCCAGATTTCCACACTCCTAAACATCCCTAGGTCCACTGTTTCTGAAGTGATAGAGAAGTGGAAACGTGAAGGGACATGTACAGCACAAAAGCGAACAGGCCGACCTCGTCTGTTGACTGACAGAGACCGCCGACATTTGAAGAGGGTCGCAAAGCGTAATAGGCAGACATCTATCCAGACCATCACACAGAAATTCCAAACTGCATCAGGATCCACTCCAAGTACTATGACAGTTAGGCGTGAGGTGAGAAACCTTGGATTCCATAGTCGAGCGGCCTCACATCACGCAGGAAAGTGCCAAACGACACCTCGCTTGGTGTAAGGAGCGTCAACATTACGCGAATGAACAGTGGCCAAACGTTGTGTGGAGTGACGAATCACGGTACACAATGTGGCGATCGGATGGCAGGGTGTAGGTATGGCGAATGCCCGGTAAACGTCATCTGCCAGCGTGTGTAGTGCCAACAGTGAAATTCGGAGGTGGTGGTGTTATGGTGTGGTCCTGTTTCTCCTGGAGGGAGTTTGCACCCCTTGTTGTTTTGCGTGGCACGAATACAGCTCAGACTTACGTTGATATTTTAAGCACCTTCTTGCTTCCCACTGTTGAAGAGCATTTCGGCTATTGCACCTTTCATCACGATCGAGCGCCTGTTCATACTGCACGGGCTGTGGCGGAGTGGTTACACGGCAATAACATCCTGTAATGGATTGGCCTGCACAGAGTCCTGACTTGAATCCTATAGAACACCTTTGGATGTTTTGGAACGCCTACTTCGTGGCAGGCCTTACCGACCTACATCGATACCTCTCCTCAGTTCCGCACTCCGTGAAGAATAGGCTGCCATTCCCCAAGAAACCTTCCACACCTGATTGAAAGTATGCCTGCGAGAGTGAACACTGTCATCAAGGCTAAGGGTGGGCCAACACCATATTGACTTCCAGTATTACCGATGGAGGGCGCCACGAACTTGTATGTCATTTTCAGCCAGGTGTCCGGATATTTTTGATCACGTAGTGCTCATTTGGCGTTATAGTTATAACGCCAACCTCTGCTAACTCAATTTGGTGAACAACCCGTAGTAAACAAAACTATTGTGATTGACCTTGAGCATTCATTGAAGAGCCGAGACATCTTGCGTCAAGAAGCACCTACCCTTTCAGCGAACTTTGAGACACTGGCAAACTTAGAGAGCCTTACATTATCTTCTTCTTTAAATGATTACACAAGGCTGCGAAGGTTTTGCTGCACGGAATATTTTACATCATAATGCTCATATTGAATAGCTCTGATTTCAAAAATAATAATAGTTTTTGCCTATCACGTACAGATTTTGAACAATTCTGTTTCAACTTCAAATTGAAAGTTCAGTACGCTTGTATTAACATTACTGCATATCCGACTTACAGCATGGTTGATTAGAATGTGTAAACGTGCTAAATCATATTACGTCATGTTGCACTACTGTCTGTTTCTATTTAAGGTAATGTTGAACCTATCTTGTAAATATTTAATGCCTAAGATATCAACACGATCAACGTCTTCACAGCAGGTCTATTTTGAAACCGTGTTGGGTTGTGAATGTTATTTGTGAGAAAAATGCTAAGTTTGAGTGGTTCGAGTGGTATATCTAGGAGGGGCTGTGTGAACAATCCTAAGAATTTCTGTAATGTCTGGGTGTTATGTGGTAAAGCAGAAGAATAGAAACACAACCGCTTTTATCAAGAGTTTTTATCTGGCCTGCTTTAAAATTAAATAAGCAGATCAAGACAAGAATTTTGCTTCTCATATTGCGTGTAAAAGTTGTGTAAAGCATCTAAGACAGTGGTACAAGGGAGTTAGTTCATCTAAGGTCTTTGGTGTTCCTATGGTATTGTGTGAACAGCAAAATAAATTCAATGACTATTGTTTTTGGCTGTGTAGTATATATATGGAATCAATAGGAAAAAGAAGGCCGGCATTATATATAAACTTGCCATCAGCAATTAGGCCTGGTGTTTCTGTTCTATCACCACCTACGGTGTTACAAGAGAGTAGTGCCGATACTTCGAGTGCAGAAGATTATTTAAATTGCTTCCCAGACATGGAAGGTGACATTCTAAAGCCATTGAGTCGTAAGTATAAGTCAGAAGGTATGTTCGATATTTCCTAGTTCAATGTAAACAGTTGCATCTGTAGAATTGAGATTGCTTCTTAGTTTACATGCTTTCACGCATTTTAAATTGTACAGGTGGGGGCAGAAACACGTGACAGTTTTTGAAGTAATCCGGTGCACTTGTGAAAAATAATGTACTTGAGATTTTGACGCAGTGTTTCATCTAGGTGGGAAATGAATGCATTACTCGCTGTAGAATGTTCTGTGAATTTTCCTGTATTGTCAATCAAAAGCACTGCTTTTGTTCTAAGATGGTTGTTGGACATGCTCATACACCTTGCTATTCACGTCTGGCGCTATTAGGCCTGGTGAACGGGCGGTCCACTGCCTCTTATTGTGAGATAAGGTGTCTGGAAAACATCCCTCATGGTATGTGTATGTTATCGTGGGCTGTGTGAGCGATTGCTCCACCTTGTTGAAATCAAAGCTTACATCTTTGACGCAAAGGAATGGCGTCAAGAAATTAATATGCATAAATACGCTCCGGAACAGACCAATGCTCCATAAATTGAACTCCATGCAGTGCACTAGCAGGCAGTATCACTATTGCTAACCCGTAACACAACCCAAACGAAGAAATCATCAATGAAGCAGTCATTTCAAATTCTGTGAAGTGGTGTATCTTTCAACATGACTAAGATGTATCTTTGACCAAGCACACAGTGTTTTCAGACTACTTTCAAAACTGTCAAATGTTTATGCCCCACCTTGCTTAAGTGTTTCCTTTCTGTATGACAAAACAGCGGTACGTGATACGAAAAAATGGAAGGCAGGTTTGAATTCAGCAAGCCAAAATTAGGTTTAGAGACTTGCTTAACCTCGTGCCGCGGAAGCAAAATTTTAATTCGATGCCTGTGTTACCCTTCTCTTTGTAGGACTTACATACCCAAGTACTTACAAGCCTTGGGTAGTAGCCTGTCGAAGAGCAAGCAAACTCTGGATCATAGCATATCCAGGATGGGTGAGCAGCCCAATTTCTGGTAGACCGGTGAAGGAGTAGGTAATAATGTAGTGATGAAAGAAAAAATTGGCTGATAAAATTATCCAACCCAGCATTCGCTTAGCGACCAAGGAAAACCACAAAAAAGATCGGTCAGATTGGTCGGCAACGGGGATTTGAACCTTCTAGCTCCCGAGTGTGGGCCAGGCCATCTGTTACCACCTGGTCATCCCGCTCGGTGCCTTATCTTATAATAGCAATACATTTTAGCAGAAAAGTGCACGGATACCTATGAAGTATTTTCCATTCCTAGCAGACGCACTCTGTTTTAGGGAAATAAGGAAAACATGGAGTAGAAGGAATATCTCTCAGAAAACTAATTATTTCTAGTTTTTTACTTGAAGCATTCTAACTTCCTGTCTGAGCCTTCACTGTACAGGATGTTATCAAAACGCCATCATTTTGTTCGATTAGGCAACCCAAATGACATAAGGGATGGTAAAATACCCCTCCTGTTTATTATTACATTACGTAGAACTATTTGTTTCTGTTTTTTGTTTTATTTAGAAGAACTCTGGTATTGGTAAGACTGTCCCTACGTACGACGTGAGTGTATTTCGTATATTGACATTTAGTTTCCATGATTGTGTTGCTCTAACTGACATACTGTTTCTGTATTATTAATTGTATAGTAATGTAATATTTATAATACAAATGTAATATTCCAAAACACATTATAGTATAATAATAATAATGATAATACACCCCCTCCGTAATGAATCAGAAATTTGAAGATTATTTCTTAGGTAGCCATTTTGACCTAGATATCCGCAGCTGTTCCTTATGGTCACAGCAGCAGGTTTTTGATAAAGAGGTTTCAAGTTCGAACTCCGCTTCCGTCTTCATAGTATTATACCTATAATACATACTTTACGTGTACATGTATGTACAGTCGAGTGGATGGAAACGTGCCAATGCTTTGGGTTTCATGTAGTGTTTTTCTTATTTTTTCTTGGCAGTATCTGATATGTTCCACACCAGCCCTGGGTGACACAATCTCTTATTGATTTCAACTTAAGTTCGATACACAGCATTAGCATATGAACAAAGGTCAGACCTAGGTCATTGGCGAAAGGGGAGAACTACGGAACATTCCACCTGAAAGGCATGCTTCGCAACGACAGTCCACACCAGTCCGTCTCATATTGGTTTGAAGTCAAAAGTGCGACCTCTAGCATTAACGTATGAACACCCGACTTAGGAGCGAAGGTAAAGGGGGGAGAAAGATATATTGGGTCTTCTGTATGAAAACGTATCGCCCTACGGAGTTGTGTGTCAGAGCAAATGCCGGCTGGCTTCCCCCACTCCACACATCCCATACCCCGCACTCAAGACAGGTTTTCTGTCCTTCATTTGCCACGTAGTAATTAGTCCATATTCATTTGCGAACATGGGAAGGCAGTTATCTTTAGAATAACGCATTCTTGTATGCAAATGTTATTTTAAATACGAATCGATCGTGAATAATTCATCCTGAGGTTTCCTGCACAATCGCCTCTTCCAGAGCTTCAATTCACGTTCTTGTCAATAAATCTGAGACTATTGGTCCGATATAAGACAAGAAACACATGCAAAGGCGTGCAATGTTAACAGAAAAAACATTAGACAAAATTGGCGAAAATCTTAGCCTCTGCCATGAAAATCACTGTCGAAGTTAGAACAACAATCTCGGGTTTTGAATTCTGCACATGTAGCATTTGTTATGATCTAAGAGTTAATTTTGTTATATTTTATGTGAAGATTTACGGAAATACAGATTTAAGAAGCAAAGATAGGGTACTAGCACGGCCAGACATAAAATCCCCTAAAGCGGTCAGGTTTTGTACCGAAAACCCTGTACATTAAGTAGAGTGCTAGAACCAGGTAAAGAGAGGGTGGAGGAGTTGTGAGAGGTAAAAGTGGTATAATACTTCCTTACCAACATAAACCACTTATATTGGCAAGATTCCATGCAACCGACGTTACAAAGCTACAACTGATAAGGAATAAAATTTATGCCTCCCTTGAAGCCCCTGATAAATACAACCAACATCATCGGCTGGCAGAGTCGGATGGCTCAGGCTGCTATGTCTGTAGTCCACAATCGGGAGGCCCAACTCTGACTCAAGGATTTTTGTGCTTTCCCCGGGTCGAGAGGTGAACTGAGGTGGTCTTTTCTTTAACACAATTTCCTTTCGGCATTTCCTTTTTGTTCCGTTTCCTTCTCATCTTTCAGGTGTGTTTCTAGATCTCGTGGTGTGTGGGATGCCGTGCGGATGGCGCGGATGCATGCGCACTGGAAAGAATACACCAGTGATACTGGACTGATGGTCGTTCATCGTCCCCTCACGGCGGCTCCGGAGGTTACGCACGGGTCTCTGCGAGCTTAGTGACTTCGGCGTTTCTGTAGTCTGTAGCCTGCACTCCCCTGTTTGGTTTCTTCATATTATGCCTTCCTCCTGGCGGGCGGTAGGCTTTTCAGGTCGCGGTACCGAGGTGTCCCCCTCCATTGAACAATCTAAAACCTAAACGTTCAAGAAGTGGTTGGGGATTCGTGTAATTAAACATTATTGGAAGCCTTTAGAACACCCTTTGTAACGGAGCGTACTTCAGTTCCCGAGAGGATTAGCTTTCTCGATGACTGTTTGAAAAGGAAGTTTTTGAAACGCATTGATATCCTGTTAGATGCTCACGTGAACCATGAGCAACATTCTGGATGTTGATCTCGCCAAAGGCGCTATACAAAGAAAACGACAACTCTGCAGTTGACAAGACTTCGCGATAGGATGAAGGGAAGGTAGCGGAGAAAGGCTTCTATTGACTGACGCAAAAATCCTTTGACAAAATAAAAAGATATTCAGTACATACTGTTTCCTTTCTCTGGCATTAAACTTTCAGGGACTGTGTTCTTTCCGCGCAGTGCAGTGCTCATACCCCGCAGTGTTAGGATTACAGAGCCGCTTGCTTGCACATTATTGGACGGTTATACCGGCAATATATCATCATTTTTGAACGCGTTGCCTAAACCTGTCGACAGAAGTTGGTGCCATCCATCATTAACCCTCAGTGATGCATCCGCCTGCAGTGCTGCCAACCTAGCGTATCTTCATCTGCCTAACGAACAATAAGCGCTTTGTGTGCTAGTCATCTCGGCACTTTACTGCAATGCAACACTTTAAATAACATTCGTTAGCTTGTTTTTAATTAAGAATATAAAGGTGATAATAATAATATAATAACGAACATTAAACCAACTACATAACGTTCTCCTGAAAATCCTTCAGAGAGTATTCAGGAGAAGAACTTTACATTTCGGCGATGATATACTTTTACACTTTAGAATTGGCTGTTGGAATTTAAATGCCTTTATGTATTCTGACATTAGACCTCCTCTAAATTGATTGCGTAAAGAATACAGATAAATGGAATATGGACACACACACGATCTACATACCTACCATTTTATCTTATAAACAAAGAAATAATTGGACTAATGGTGGGCGCTTGCGAAACAATCCCTAAATTTTCCATTATGATCTGGAGCTCCTTTGGTCTACCGTCTAACCGTATACAAAATATTTTTGCACTGTTACTCGTGGATCGTTGAAAATTTTAAGAAGCCACTTATACAATAATTGAAATGTGTTTAACTTATACTGGTGTTAAATATTTACCAACATAATATCTAAAAATCGAATTTGTTGCACACACATGACTTTCTCTACTTTTGTACAAATTTTACAAATGCTTATTCTCCACCTACTTCTTGTTAATCGAGAAAAACTTTTTATAATTTTCTTGTAGGTACAGGGGAATATGGTATAGGCTTTAAGCGATAGTCAAATGTTTTAGGATCTGATTGCTATGTGGAGCATTCCATTCTCTTTGCATATCCAGGACATACAAATTTGAGAAAAAGAATAAGGTATTGGAAAATTCAAACAAATAACAGGGAATATCTCGGAAATGGTTCACTCGACAAAAAAATGCGTGTGGCATAAATTGTGTGTTTTAACGAGATCTACATTTTTGTGCAGTAACATTTTGTCTATGTCTTACGGTTTACCAGTAATGTAAAATTCATTGAATATGAAGACGACTTTTGGGGACATTCCCCAAAAAACTCAAGATAGACATTTCATTTCCCATGAAAGCACCTTAAACATATGATATTTAAATCAAAATCGTTAAAGCCATTTTTGAGTAAATCCAAATTTTCGAAAATAGCTCCACGTAAAGAATACTCTGGGGTGGGGGATTTTCTTTAAAATTTTCGTGTTGCATCCTTAGAAGATATTAAACTCAAATACCAAGTTTGATATTTATCCGACTTTTCGATGCGTTATGCTGTTCATAGATTACAGACTCACACACACGGCCATGTTTCCAAAAATGTTTTATTGTATTCAAGGCATCTCAAAACATGGGTTTCCAGTGAAATCTCGTAATGATTTTTTAGGTGGACAGCAATGCTTTCCGTGCTTACTATATGAAACAGAGAAGGTAAAAAGACCCAAGGTAGATCATAAAAAGCCGGGAAAAAGCGAAAGGTTAGGCTAGGTTACATTATATTAGTTTAGATTAGGTTAGAGTTATACTACATACCTAACATACTCCGTCATTTCATTAAGTACCAAGGCATGTTTTCGGTATACGCCGACTTTTCATGATCTACCTAAACACAATTTCTTATAACCTTGCCCCACAAACATGTATTCTTCCTCGTTGCGTATTCTTCCCTTTTCCCCGGTTGGATAATGTATAACTTCGAATGGTGACAAACAAGAGGAGTGTAGTGCAAGGGGTGTCGATAAAAACGATATAAAGATATTCTCATGATACAGGTACGTGATTTCGTCATCCTGAGAGACAGGTTTAAATCGAAGGCTGTTTGATAATAGGAATTTACATGTTTTTCGTATACATTAACTCCTCTTAAGTAATGTATTTAATCCATACGGTTATGAAAATGCAAGTTCTGCAATTATCCTCAAATATTTTAAGATATATTATCACCTTAAATAATGAACTATTTTGTATCGCATAACAACCTATTCCACGACAGTAGCCAATGAGAGGTGACTAGTGTGTGTGACTGTTAAGAAATACGGGGCGAAGTTTTATGAAATCCAGCTTAGGATCATCGCAAATTGGGGGGCTTAAGCAAAAGCCTGCGATGTTTGTGTATCTGTTTTGGAATCTTCAATTCAGAAAAGAGTATGATGTATGGCGTAGGATTAGGTAGAGGGAAGAGTTAACACCTCGACGAAAGGAAAAATTATTGCGCCTAGGCCCCTAACGTGGAGGGGTGAGATGAGGTTGCAGCCACATCAGGAGGCACGACAGAGGGCAGGGTCCTACGTTTTTCAGGATGAACCTTCCCAGTGGCAACTGGTACAAACGTCCCTGCAGGCCCGCACACCCCTCTGGGGGCCCGGGACTTAGAGACCGCCCCTATTCCGAGGAACGAAGTTTTTACAGAGAGCATCCTTTTCCCCTGCCATGTATCGCCGAGACACCCGCCGACACTTGCAACCCTGAAACAACCAAGCATATGAAAAGTGAAGTGAGATGAGAAAGGAGGTGAAACAGAGGAACAGGACCTTCCCAGCATTTACTTAGCGACCAGGACAAAACCCGAAAAAGAGACAATGCTTAGAATGTCAACAGAAGTGCCTAAGGAATTCTATATGGAGTAACAGCCCTCGAAAGTAAATTGAAAATAAACAGATTAAGAAAATTAGAATGGTCTTTGGAAAAAAGCAACGACGATGCTTGAGAATATATAAATTCATAATTCCTCAATGACAACTGCAAATCTGTATATGAAATCTTATCTTTCAATGAAGAACGCTTGGGAAACGAAAACAAATTGATAAAACAAGTAATGAACAAAGACACGGTATCGTGTAAATAGAAACAGGTGCGTGGGAATTAAAAGGACTGAGAAAGTTGTCTCAAAGGAACGTCCAGTAATTGCGGAGGGAATGAAGATATTAAATACACATTATTCGAGTGTATTTAATATCAGATGTAGGTATTGAAAGGAGCTAACAAATCCAAATGAGTTAACTTAGATACAAAAATCTGATGTGTTACAATCTCATGACTTTCTCTACTCTTGTACAAACTATTTATACAAACGCTTATTCTCCATCTACTTCATGCTAATCGAGATAAAAATTTGCAGAGTCTATCTTATTGCTAATTTTCTTGTAGATGTAAGGGGAATATATATTTACATGGGCAATTTGGAAATACAGTAGCCTTTAAGCACATACATATCTCTTAATAGCTGGTTGCTAGGTGCAGCACCATTCCCTTTCCCACAGATTAACACTCTTTGCATATCCAAAACGAAAAAATGAATAACGAATTCCCATTTGAGAAAATAAGTATTGAAAAATTTAAGGGAATAACAAGTAATATCTCGAAAATGGTTCACTCAACAAAAAAAATGTATATGACATAAATTGTGTATTTTAACGCGATGTACATTTTTGGTGTAGTAAAATTTTGTCTATCTTTTATAGTTTACCAGTTATGCAAAAGTCGTTCACAATGAAGAATACTTTTGGAGACATTCCCAGGAAATTCAGATATACATTTTGTCATAAAAATATCTTAAACATATGATATTTTAATCAAAATCGTTAGAGCCATTTTTGAGAAACTTAAAATTTTCGAAAAATCTTCCATGTAAAGGGTAATCTGGGTGGGGGGATTTTCTTGAAAACTTTCGTGTCGCATCCTTGGAAGATACTGAACCTGAGTACCAAGTTTGGTGTTTATCCGACTGTTCGTTTCTGAGTTATGCTGTTCACAGTCAGACACACACACACAGACACACACAGACACACAGACACACGGACATGTTTCCAAAAATGCCTTTTTTGGATTCAGGGGGTCTCAAAACATGTATTTCCGGTGAAATCTCGGTATGGAATTTTTGGGTGGAAAACAATACTTCTCCTACTTACTATACGTAGTAGAGAATGTAAAAATGACTTTGATTGAAATGTTCAAAAGGATAGTAACATCATAGGAAAGTTCTTAAGCAAAGTGACAAAGAATGTGGAAATTGGAGCGTTAAAAGAGAGGTAACTCCATGGTAGCTTTAAATATTTTGTAAGTTTTACGTTCTCGACTACATTTCTAGCAGGAAGAGAAGGCATTGTATTCCACCCAAAAATTGATATAGAGATTTTAGGAAATAGATGTTTTGAGGTCCCCTGATCCCCCCCAAAAGAACATTTTAGAAAGATTTCAATGTTTGTGTCTGTGAACAGTATAACTCAAAATACCAAAATTCGGATAAATACCAAACTTAGTATTTGGGTTTACTGCCTTCCAAAGATATAACACAAAGATTTTCAAAAGAATTCCCTCACTCCTAACTATCCTTTAACTGGAACATTTTTTAAAAAAAATTATTTTTTTAAAAAATGGCTCAAATTATTTTAATAAAATGCCATATATTAAAGATATTCACATGACTAATGAAATGCATATCTTGAATTTTCTGGGAATAGCTTGTGAAGTCCTCTTCGTTCGGAAGGAATTTTGTATAATCCTGCATAACCGGTAAACGTTAAGTCGGAAACGTACTACACAAGAAGTGTACACCTGTTTAAAACACACAATTTACACCAAATAAGTGTTTGTGGCATAAACCATTTCTGAGAATCCCGTTACTAATGGTTCAAATTGCTCACTACTTGGTCAAGGTTTTAAAATCCTGTCGACATTTAGTTGATTCCCGTGGTGTCAGGAAACAGTGTGGAATTTTAAGGCCAGCATATAGCACCCAGTGCATAAGCATTTGACTATCACAGTTCTCTTTGTATCTATAACAAAATGTATATTGTAGCTATTTCTGAAAGGCTTATTTGGATTAAAATATAGTAGAAGAAAAAATAATATAAGAATAGTTTGTATAACCACTAATAAAGATATAGGGTAGAGAAAGTCATGTGTATGTATCACATGAGATTATTAAGAATAGATTAAATTGTATATTGAAAGTATATTAATGCCTTGTCATATCCACATATGTTAGGTTAGCATATATAAATAAATATACATATATATTAAAGTTAATAGGAACATGGGATCGTACAAGTGTTTTTCTTCCCTACTTGGTCAACACTAAATCAGAGTCTAAGATTAAGAAGTCTGTTTGTGGCGTGTCAGATGTAAACAAACGCCCTCTTATACACTACTAGTTACTGTCTCTAGGTGTGTGTGATGTGAAGCCTAGGATTGTACGGCAATAACCTGGTTTAGTACAGTATGCTTGTGTACTAGTTGAGTGCAAAAAAAAATGCCGATATTTTTGTCACTTTTAGTGTTTTCCATTCCTGAATGCTGACAGAATCTACTCATCGTTTATTTTTGCATCTGAGTTATCCTACAAGTGGTTTTACCTGAAGTCCGATACACTAGCATTACCCTATGAAGAAAGGTCAGGCCTAGCTGGGTGAAGACAGCGGTGGAGAATTGGTATGCCACCTGAATGGTTGAAACAATATGCCTCCCAAAGACTTCCATACTACTCCCTGAATGAGTCCGGTTCTTATTGGTTCGGCGTTCAAGCATTAACCTTGTGACAGTATGAGGGATGGAAGGCGCGGCAGAGGCGTGTTAATTATCGATTGCCAACTTAACCCGTGGTTCCTCATAGCGGCACGTTTTCTTCCACCCGACTGATATTTATATCCTTATTATATTTGTTTAACTGAAACCAAATTAATTAGAATTAGGTTATTAATATAAGAAGAAGCAGATTAACTGTAATCAGTTTCGACCTGAATTGCTATTTTATTTATAATACCCTTAATAAATACATATTTACGAAAATTACAATATTATCCAATTCAAACTGATTACAATTGAATTGCTTATTACTTATATTAATCACATACTTGTAATTAATACGGTTTCAATTAAAAAATCTGATGTGTTACACTTACATGACTTTCTCTACTCTTGTACAAACTATTTTTACAAACGCTTATTCTCCATATGCTTCATGTTAATCGAGATGTTAATCTTATTGCTAACTTTCTTGTAGGTGCAAGGGGAATTGGGAGGCTTTAAGCGAAATCAAATAAGAGCCGGTTACTATGTAGAGTATTCCATTCTGTTTGCATTACCAAGACAAAAAAAAATCTGATGTGTTACACTCACATGACTTTCTCCACTTTTGTACAAACTATTTTTACAAACTCTTATTCCCCATCTATTTCATATTAATCGAGATAAACATTTGCGGAAACGATCTTTTGACATGCAAAGAGAATTACATTTACACATAGCGATCAGTTCTAAATATATTTGACTATCGCTAAAAGCGTATTATGTTCCCCTTATTTTGTATTTGCAAGAGTAATACAGAAACACAGTAGCCTTTAAGCATAGACATATCTGTTAATAGCTGGTTGCTATGTACAGCACCGTTCTCTTAGACACAGATTAATACTCTTTCAATATCCAAAGCAAATAAATGAATAAATAATTCCCATTTGAGAAAATTGAAAATTTAAAGGAATAACAAGCAATATCTCGAAAATGGTTCACTCAACAAAAAAATGTAAATGACATAAATTGTGTATTTTAACGCGATCTATATTTTTTGTGTAGTAAAAGTTTGTCATTCTCTTATGGTTTACCAGTTATGCAAAAGTCGTTCACAATGAAGAATACTTTTGGAGACATTCCCAGAAAATTTGAGATATGCATTTCATTCATAAAAATATCATTATTCATAAAAGTATCTTAAACATAAGATATTTTAATCAAAATCGTTAGAGCCATTTTTGAGAAAATTAAAATTTTCGAAAAATGTTCCATGTAAAGAGTAATCTGTGTGGGGGGATTTTCTTGAAAACCTTCGTGTCGCATCTATGGAGGATACTGAACCTAAATACCAAGTTTGGTGTTTATCCGACTGTTCGTTTCTGAGTTATGCTGTTCACAGACACACACAGACACACACAGACACACACATGGGCATTTTTCAAAATATGCTCTTTTTTATTCAGGGGGTCTCAAAACATATATTTCCGGTGAAATCTCGGTAACGAATTTTTGTGTGGAATACAATACTTCCCGTACATACTATACGTAGTAGAGAATGTAAAAATATAAATCAGGCTATAAATATCTTAATTAGTACATAATAATCAACATACTTCTAATTGAGGTTATTAAAAAGAGGATTTTTATCGAATTGTTGGTCTCACATGCTTGTTATGTGAGTTACATTTTGGATCAGATTTTGGATCATTTTTTTGATAATTGCCAATGTAGATTTGTTTAAGACAAACAATTTATTTCAAATAACCTTATCTGTGGCATCACTCATTTCTGCGATATCCGTTATTAATGGTTAAATTTGTTCAACAACTAGCATTGTTTTTAAGTCCCATGATTTTCAGTTATTTCTGACTATTGTATGAAACAGTATGGGATTTTGAGGCTAGCATAGCGAAATATTTTACTACCGCTGTTCTCTCTATATTCTAAATGTGTATTTCTGCAAAGGCTTATTAGATTAAAATAAAGTAGATTGAAAATTAAACTTTCGTATGAATAATTTGTATAACTAATAAACAATACAAGGTAGAGAAAATTATGTGAATGTGACATCAAATTCTTTTGTTTTCTAAGAGAATGTTAATTACTGATAAAATGTAATGAAAATGCATAGATATGAAAAATTATCTTATATTATATAATAACCGAATTAGTGTATAAACGTATTTGAAGGAAATTAGAATGAAAATGTTAATCTCTCTTAAATTATATCTGAGATAATGGGTCATAAATTGAATAAATTTAGCAGTGACGAGACAAGACTAATCTTAAAAATTTACGGTGATGTTTTTGGAATTTATTTGGGGAAAATATTCTTAAAACATATTACGGAATAAAAATGGAAAATATAGTTATATTTAATCACCAATTTATTACTCACCTGTAATTTTTGGTTTATATTATTGCATTTTTACAGGAAGTCAAAGTGCTCCCTTGTCCCCAAGAAATAGTCGTTACCTGGAATGACACAAAATAATTATATTTCAATTGCAGCGATTCAACTAGAATTATTTTTAAAACGCAAACAATTGCTCGTGGAAATACAATATATGTCTAGTAGCACTGCCTGCTGGCGATGTTACATGATGAATGGGATGTCAGCATCGCTGACAGTTCGATACATGTCTCTGACAGAAACACAATTCCCTCCCCCTACCCGTCCTTTGGCAGTTCAGGCAACCTGATGAATATCCACATTCTCTTCAAAACCCAAAACACTTTTTATAGTTAACTGACGTCACAGTATTTTACCGGTATTGCCTATTGAAACTCACATTGTGTTTAATTAGCGCTGCTGTAATTAGATTTTATAAGCACTCCTGAGTACAGCATAACATTTACCTGTTCAAAATTGACATACATTACTGCAGACGTTTATATTCATATAAAATTACTCTTCAATACAATATGGAGTGAGGAAAATTGCAAGAGGAATGGAATGTGGGCAAAATTATAAACATATGAAGTCTTCTGTTATACATTCACATGACTTTCTGTACCAACAAGCCTTTGCAGAAATATCTACATTACAGATTTTGTTATAGATACAGAGAATAGCGATAGTCAAATGTTTAAGAACTGGACGCTATATGCTGGTAGGATTAGGATTACGCTGCTGTAGGGGAAACCTGGCACCACGACTCACACAGGGATCTTTGGTGCACACACCGGGAGGAACGGATGAGAAGAAGGAGGAACAGGTGGCGTATGGGCTGCAGGACCAGCCGACAGAGACGCGTAGAGGTGCCTAACAGTTACAAGCCTGACCACCCAGCCGGAGAGGCTCAAGACAGTCCTACCAAACAACCGGAGGGTGGTTCAAGGCCCCCTCCAGCGTAGACCAGGGAAAGCTCGACTCAGCAGCGGATACTCGAGCGGCCTCCATCTGACGGGGCCGAGAAGAAATTCCAACACCACACAGTCCCGGAGCTAACCTGTCACGTGAAAGAGGAAGATGAAATGAGATTGAATGAGGGAAGAGAAATTAGGGGAAGCCAATAAGCCTTCCCAGCATTCGCGTGGTGACCCGGGGAAACACCAGAAAAAAACCCATGGGTCAGGAAGGTCTGCCACGGGAATCGAAAGCACGACCAACCGAATCTGGACCACAGGCGCAACCGCCTTAAACATCCCGTTCGGTTTAAAATTCTATAGTTTCCATGCATTCACGAGAAAGAATTGAACGATGAGAGGACTTATAAGAATGACTGAACATAATCTATATATAATAACGATATCTAAAAAGGTCTTATGACACATAAAATTTACTTTAAATAAATTGTGTGTTTTAAAGAGATCTGCATTTCTTGTAAAGTACGTTTTCGTCTGTCACTTAACGTTTACCAGTTATGCAAGATTATACAAAATTCCTTCCGAATGAAGAGGACTTCACACGCTATTTCCAGGAAATTCAAGACATACATTTTTTTTATTATGTAAATATTTTTAATATACGGCAATTTTAATAAAAACTTGTTAGAGAAACATTTAGAAAATGACAAATTTCGAGAAGATGTTCCATATAAATGGTAGTTTGGGTTGGGGGCGAATTACATGAAAATCTTTGTGTCTCATTTTTAGAAGGTACTGTACCTAAATACCAAGCTTGGTATTTGTCTGAGTTTTACTTTTTGAGTTGTGCTGTTCACACACACACACACATGAACAAAGCTTTTTTAAAAAGGTTTTTTTTTATTCAGGTGGCCTCAATATATATATATATATATATATATATATATCTCTGTTGAAATCTCGGTATAGAATTTTTAGGTGGAATCCAATACCTTCTCTATCTACTATGTATTGGTAGAAAAAAAAGGAAAACGAAAATGAATGTAGAATTGTAGAGGAATATCTCTCGCGGACACCGTATGTAAACTCTATGCAGAATTTCAAGAAAGAAAAAATTGTTAACGAAGAACAAAACAGATTCAGCAAAGGTAGATTACCTATTGATGCTATTTTTGTCGTGAAAGAAGGAATATAATCTAAAAACTTATTTACTATTCCTAGATTATGATAAAGCTTACAATAGAGTAGACCACGAAACATTATGTCATTCTGGAGCAATATAGTATGCGTTTAAACTCGATGAACTCAAAATCACTGTATAATAAAACCAAAATTTGTTTCAAAATAGGAAAGGAAGTATAGAAGTGATAATGTGTTTGAGAGATGTTTCTGGATTAACACCCATATTATTTTACCTTTACTTAAATACAATAATTGAGGATTGGAGGAATAAATATATACCTAAAGGGAAGAACAGTAAATAATAGTAATATCCATACCATATTGTTTGCTGAAGACCAGATATTCTTGTCAGAAAACCAGCTTGAATTACAGAAATCAGTTAATAATTTAAATAAGACTATTAGAGGCTATAATTTGGGAATGCCTTGTAGAAAGCCTAAAGACATGGCCATAGAAGTTGAAGAACAGTTGAGAGTAAAGATTGTCACTGAGGACGAAGTAATGAACAAACATCTACCTTCAAATATGTGGGCTCCGTAATAGCAATAAGTAACACAAAGGGGGATAATGAACAAAAAGAGTATTAAAGTGTTTAAGAAAATAAATGGCTGCATTAAATCCAAATCCAAACATGAGAATAGATGTCAAATTAAGACTATATAACTTAGTGTCAAAGCCAGTGTTAAAATACGCAAGTGAAGCATGGGCATTAAAAAAGAAAAATCAAGTTTGGAAGAGGTACGGATGAAATTTTTAGGATCTGTACTAGGAGTGACTAAATCAGACAAACTATGAAATGCGGATGTCAGAGAAGAACTAGTAAAAAACACAATGGAGTCGAGGGAACAGAAAAGTCTGACGTGATTCATTCACATGTCTTTCTCTATCCTCTGTTTTTATTAGTTGGTATTCTTATTATTACTAAAGCTTAATTTCCTATCTATTACATTTTAATCCAAATAAATCTTCGCAGAAGTAGCTACATTGCACATTTCTTTATAGATACAAAGGGAACAGGGATAATCAGATGTTTAGCAAATGGACGCTTTACTTGCCCTTAAAATTCGATACCGTTTCCACTCAATCGCAAGAAACAACTGAATGTTGACTGGACTTGAAGGTAATGGCCAAGTAATGATAAATTTGAACCATTAATAACTGATATGGCTTATGCCACAAAAATTATTAAATAAATAGTGTGTTTTAAGGGGACAAGGTAGTCTGAACACATGGAAATTACACCTTAAGTGTGTTAAATTACCAGTGCTCTTAAACTTTTCAAAGTTTTCTTCTGAAATGTTTAGGAATTATTGTATAAATCATGATAATTATTTCAGGTGGTTGTTTGCATTGATAGCTTATGTAGTTGAGTCCGCAAAAATTATTTCATACAGCAGAAAAGTAATAAAATTTACTCATAAAACATGTGAATTCATGTACCTTTTTCTGTGAATCTATTTGCAATACAGAATCACACTTTTGCATACTTTTTCTTAGTATAATCGAATGTCTTCTGAACCTCCATTATTTAGTTATGTATATCAGTTCACTAGAAGTTGAAAAAAAATTGAATACAAAATAAAAATGTGGAAAATTTGAAATGTTGTTGATTTCTAAATATCATTAATATACTTAGAAAATTCTAATTGTGGTTCTGAATATTAAGCTACGTGTTATATACATTTACTAAACATTTTAGTTCGCCACCTATTCATAATTTCTGAGAAAAAGATGCTTAAGTATCCAAAAATGTTGTTTTGAGAAAACTGAATTTAAAAGTTTGAACGTTAAAATTCTGACACACCTTAGTTCATTCCAGGGACATAATCATTTACACCTCCATTCCTGGATTACTCCAGCTTTTTTATTGCCTTCTCTTGGTCCTGGCCTCTTTTGTTAATTGCTGAACTGCTCGCTGGGCGTAATATAGTCGTTCGTTGCTGAAATATACAAAAATGTTCAAAAAAGGGGGCGTTGCATGACATCTTTAAAAGAATGCAGACTAGCATTTAAATGGTATTTAAATGTATTAAAAATATCTTAACCATCAAAAGGTATATATTTTCTGAAACTGGAAACAATAGAGATTTTATTAGTACCTAAAGCAAAAACTGTAATTATTTGACATTTCAGAGTACCTTGTCCCCTTAAAAAGGATTACTTCTTGTGCAGTACGTTTTCGTCTACTGCTTAACGCTTACCAGTTATACAAGTCTATACAACATTACTTCAGAATGAAGAGGAATTCACAGGCTATTTCCAGAAAATTCAAGATATACATTTTATTTTTGATTTAAGTATGTTTAATATATGGTATTTTAATCAAAATAGTTAGTCACTTTTACAAAATCACAATTTTCTAAATACAAATACAATAGAAACGTAGATCCCGTTAAAGCACAGAATTTTTGGGCAATAATACATTTCTGGCGTTAACCCTTTTCCAGACATTGTTTGTTATTGTCAACCAGTAAGTCGTTATTCATTTTTAATTTCTCTACCACGTACATGTTAGGCAGAATTTGTATTGCATTCCACCAAAAAATTCGATACCGAAATTTCACGAGAAATACACGTTTTGAGGTACCCGAATAAAAAAGAAGCATTTTTAGAAATAGATCCCACCATAACTCATATATGAAAAGTGGATTTTAGTTCAGCATCTTCCGAAGATGCACCACGTAAATTTTCAAGAAAATCCCCACCTACAACTACACTTTATATGGAATACTTTTAGACATTTTCGATTTTCTAAAAATGGTTCTAACGATTTTGATTATAATGCTATATATTTAACACATTTACACGAAAAGTAAAACATATATCTTGAATTCAGAAGGAATTTTATATAATTTCTTTAACTAATCCTTAAGTTATAGGGAAAACGTGCTACAGAAAAAAATGTAAATATCTTTAAAACTCAACTTATTCCAAATAACTTTTTTGTGGAATCAAACATTTCCGAGATATCCGTCATTAAGGTTCGAATTGTTCAATATATCGCCATTCTTCTCAAGTATTTTCAATTTTCAGTTGTTTCTCGTAATGTCATTGAAGCAGTAAAGAATTTAAATGCCAGCATATAGAGTTCAGTTCTTAAACCTTTGACTATCTATTCAAAGATAGTCTATATCTAACGAAATGTGTATTCTAGCTATTTCCGGAAAGGTTTATTTGCATTAAAATGTTGCAGATAGGAAAATAAAGTTTCTAAAACCCACTAATAAGCAATAGAGAGTGTAGAAAGTCTTGTAAAACTAACATATCAGATTTTTCTTTGTTGTAATGCAAACCACGCGGAATTTCAAGGCTTCACACAGCAACCCGCGTTTTAAAATTCAACAATCGCTTTATTCCACTATATCCTTATTATACATATAAATTAGATAGAATAAGTTTTAGTAAGAGCGTTTTGTGGAGTAGTGAGTAGAGAAAGCAATGAGAATGCAAAAAGTTCAGATTTGCATTTATATTTCCATAGATTTCCATGAAATCGGTTTGAAATTCCCAGATAAATACTCTCAGTACCTCCTAATGCATCGTAGGTATTGAATGGAATATAATCCATCATGCACGAGCAGGCAGACCGTAAGAGTGAAAGTTAAACTGCATTCGTCCCTTCAGGGTGATAGAAATCTCAGAAACAACCCCACTTAGCCGAGAACCACATCCGCGTACGCTCGATAGGAAGCACGTCAGTTCGCTGTGGTCGGAAGTGGGGTAGGATTTATCATTAGATAAAGTCGAAGAAATACGGTAGCCCACTTAAACCATGTGCGATGAAAATCTGTCGAGAAGGTTTAAGGAAGTGGTAAACTGAATTACAATGACAAATTAAATATTGTGTTTATAAATAAATACCACAAATCTATAACAATTTAGTAAAATGTGAATTTCAATGCTTAATTATTATATCACCTCTATAAAACCATGATTTTCTCTAACCATTATTGTATATTTTATATAACCTATATAAAGCATTCTAACTTAAACCTTATATTACTATTTCACGTTAATTCAGATAAATATTTGCATAAATATGATCCTTACACATCTTGCAGGTACGATGTTTAAAGCGGGTCGCTATATGCTGGGCTAGAAATTCCATGCTCTTTGCATACACTCGAGAATCAACAGCATAGCAACAGACTTTTAAAAAATTTGTGTTACATTCACATGGCTTTCTATACCCTCTATCACTAATAATGGGTATAAGCGCCTTATTACTTTCTCTATTACGTATAGTAAGTAGGGGAAGTATTGTACTCCACCCAAAAATTCCATACCGCGATTTCACCGGAAAGATGTATGTTTTGAGACCCCCTGAATCCAAAAAAAGCATTTTGGAAACATGACCGTGTGTGTGTCTGTGAACAGCATTACTCAGAAACGAACAGTCGGATAAACACCAAACTTGGTATTTAGGTTCAGTATCTTCCAGAGATGCGACACGGGGGTTTTCAAGAAAATCCCCCCACTCCTGTTTACTCTTGACATGGAACATTTTTCGAAAATTTTAATTTTATCAAAATTGGCTCTAAGGATTTTGATTAAAGTGTCATATGTTTAAAATATTTTCATGACAAATGAAATGTATAACTCAAATTTTCTGGGAATGTTTCCAAAAGTATTCATTGTGAACGACTTTTGGATAACTGGTAAACCATAATAGATAAACAAAATTTGTCTACCAAAAAATGTAGATCGCGTTAAAATACACAATTTATGTCATATACATTTTTTTTGTTGAGTAAACCATTTTCGACGTATTGCTTGTTATTCCCTTAAGTTTTCCAATACTTATACTTTTTCTCAAACGGGAATTCGTTATTCATTTTTTTTTGTCCTGGTAATGCAAAGAGAATGGAATGCTCCACATAGCAACCAGCTCTTAAGATATTTGACTATCGCTTAAAGTCTACCATATTCCCCTTGCATCTACAAGAAAATTAGCAATAAGATTCACATCTCGATTAACATGAAGCATATGGAAAATAAGCGTTTGTAAAAATAGTTTGTACAAGAGTAGAGAAAGTCATGTAAGCGTAACACATCAGATTTTTTTTCTATCTACTCTATTTTAATTTAGACAAATCTATCAGGGAATAGCTATATTACACTTTTCGTAAAAAAATACAACAGTGATAGTCAACTGTTTTGGAACTGGACGTTATATGCTGACGTTAGAATCACATAATCTTTGTATGACATCGCGAGAAACAACTGAAAGTCGACAGGACTTTAAAACAATGGGTAAAGCTAACGGTAGGCAGTCGGCCCATTGTGCTTCCAACGTGAACCCTGGGAGAGAAGGATGAGGGAGGAGACCAGATCCGGATGCCGACGGACGCAAGCATGGAAAGGGTCCCTAAAGTTTCCAGATAGAACGCATCCTATACCACCCGGTCCGTGCCTACAAGCTACAAACCTCCAGGGTCGCCCAGAGTGGAGCCCCATGCTGAGACCTAAATGAGTGGTACCATAGCGAAGCCTGGGAAGATACCATTACAGAGCGCAAACCACCGCCCTGCCGCAACCCGCCGAACACCGTCCTCTGGTCCCACAACCCTGAAACAGATGACAAGGATGATGATGTATAGAGGAAAATTAGAGGAAGGAGAGTCGTGGTAGAAGATGAGCCACCCTAGTTTTCACCTGGGGACCCGGGGAAACCACCCCATGGGACAGAATGGGCGGTCGCCGAGGATCCATCATCCTGGAACCTCCCGAATGCAGACTACAGACGCAACGCCTGAGCCAACCCGCTCGGTAAAAAAAGAATGGATAAGTTTTAAACAATTCCAAGCATTAATAACTAATATCTCAGCTTAGACTACAAAAAGTTTATTTAGAAATAAAGTGTGTGTTTTATAGAGACCTACTTTTCTGTGCAGTAGGTCTTCCATCTGTCGCTTAATGTTCACCAGTTATACAAGATTATACACAATTCTTTCCTAACGAAGAGGCCTTCACAGGCTACTCCCAGAAAATTCAAGATATACATTTTATTTGACATGTTAATATATTTAATATGTGCTAATTTAATCAAAATCGTTAAAGCATGGCGGCGCCGTGGCCGAGTGGTTAGACCGCTCGCCTCCCACCGAGGCGGCCCGGGTTCAATCCCAGGGACCTGCATGTGAGATTTGTGGTGGACAAAGCGGCGTCTGGGCGGGTTTTCTCCGGGTTCTCCGGTTTTCCCCGCCATTCATTCCACCAACTGCTCCATCATCCATTTCACCAACATTTCATTTCATCTACTTCCTTCATCCCATACTAGACATCGGGCTGATCACCCATCCTGGATGCTCTGTCTGATCCATCAGTGTCTGCTCCTCGACGGGCATCTGACCCCAGGCACCCACTTGTAAGTCCTGGGGGGTGTAAGTCCTACATAAGAGGAGGGTAAACAGATAATGAATGAATGAATGAAAGTTAAAGCCATTGGTGAATATTTGAAAGATACTAAAGTTTGGTATTTATCATACTTTTGTTTTTTAGTAATACTTCAATCTCGGAATCGAACTTTGGGTGGAGTGCAATAATAACGGATATCTTCCAAATTACTGACGTCACAAAAAGTTATTTCAAGTAAATTATGTGTTTTAATAGATTTGGAAACCACTTCAAATCATTTGTAGGACAAATAGAAGAACTTTAAGAAGAAAAACTAGAAAAGAAACACAAATTAAATTCTCTAAGTTTATGGCTGTGCCTTTCTGTATTGTATGACTCTGAAACATGGTCAGTAACAAAAAGAGAGGGATATCACGTATCAAAGAATACGTAGACTAGTTAAGTGAAGTTTATGAAATATGTAGGTATAAAATAACAAATGAAGCAATGTGATAATATTTGAATATTTTCTCAGTTAATGGCAGGATTGATGAAAATAAAACACATTGAAAATCTAATGTTGACAAAATGGCAAGATAGTAATTACCAACAACAGGGAAAAGAAGTTTGGATAGACCTCCAAGAGGTTGTTTGATGAGAAAGACGAGAACCTAATGCTTGAAGGGAAAAGAAGAAGCATACACACTTCTGGTGCAATAAATTTTGTTCTATGTCTTAAGCTTCACTCGCTTAACGAAAATTAGTTCAGGATGAAGAGGACGTCACAGACTCTTGCCATAAAATTGAAGATATGCATTTTATTTGTAATGAAAATATCTTAAATATATGGTGTTTTAATAAAAATCGTTAGAGCCATTTTGAGGAAATAAAAACATCGAAAATACTTCTACGTAGTTTGGTTAGGAGAATTTTCGTGAAAATCATATTCTTATATCTTTGGAAGATGCTGAACTTAAATACAAGTTTGGTATTTATCCGACTAAGTTATACTGTTCTCTGTTTATCTCTGTATCACTCAATATACGCACACACACAAAACACTTTTCTAAGATTGCGTTATCCCAAAACATATATTTTCAGTGAAATCTCGAGAATACATTTTTGGGTGACGTGGTAGAAAAAGTATTAGTTTCAATACCAGTGAATATACTTTCAGCAATTTATAATGGTTTCCCAAAACAAGGATCTTACAGAAATGTATATCTAAATCAATCCAAATAATCGGTAAACACAAATAACGTATTATACCGATACCTATGATCAGTCATAGGAGTTTCTAAGCATTAAAATAAGCACGTAAAGAAAAGCAAACTGTCACTAGGCAGGGACGTTACAGGTAACAAACCACCCCATCCCTCGTACAGTCTTTTAGAGTTTGCACACAGCGCCAGTGGCCCTTGACCTCTGTAGTTTTGCAGTCTTTGTAGTGATAATATGCGTAATTGTAGATAACTTGAAGCCTGTTTTAGAATTGTTATGACGTTTATGACTTTCGTAGGTATATATTTAAAGTACCTTTAATAAAGTGATTATTATTGTTATAATACTCTTAGAATACAACAAAATAATTAGGTATACTATAACAATTACTATCAGTTTATAATAAACTTTATTTTCAAAATAAAGTTTAGTAGAAATTGGATCAAAAAATGAAATCTGTTTCATCAGTTATCCTTACATCTTTATTTTACGATTGATAATGCCGTGTATAAACGCCAAACAAGATTTAGAGATGTGCAAGAAGACAATGGGTCATATGAATAAAAAGCAAGTACTTACTCAAAGTTTATACACATGAGTATGAGCACTTTCTGTGTTTATATACTCAGCTGAATGAGAACATACTAGTTTTCATAAGAATAAAACGCTACTACCTCACGCGAGTATATACTCATCCACACAGCCGTCTTGTTCACTTAAATGTAAGTATATACTCATGTCATCTACACTCTTTGACCATATACCAGCTTCGTTGAGTATGTGGTGTTATGTTATTTGGCATTCTGAATTAGAGGAGTATATTTTGTTGTATTTGGTTCTGTCCCATCTAAACTGCTCAGGAATTATCCGTGTTTTATAACAAGTTTCAGCAAAATGTTAGAGAAATATTAGGTCCTTCAAAAAATGAAAAAATAATTGAAGCAACACACACAAAAGCATAGCTGTAAATGAAATAAGCAAAAAAACAAATGAAATGAAATAGGCAAAATTCTATTATCAACAAAATCAGACAAAAAGAAAATATTCACGGATTCTTAAGTCACAACTATAAGGTGCCAGATGCAAATTCAAATCAGACTTTTTCTAGAATCCGGGATGTTTACACTATTTTCTAAAAAACAGTTTTGTTATAAGAAACCTAACTTCTTAGGTAACTAAATTTTGGGGTTAGGATTTTACTAGTAAGCTTAATCAATAAATCTGACTTTCAATGATACTTCTAGGTTATGTTTTCATGCAGCAATACAGGAGTTTGTACCTCCTTGAATGTTCATGGCAAAGTTAAAGAACCAATAAATAAAATGGTTATAAGCAAAAAGAAAGGATTAATTGTGGATTGGAAAGTCATAACTCATGGAGTGCTGGATGAAGTCATCCGACTGTTTCTAGAATCCCAGGGCATTTATAGTATTTAGGTATACTATGAAACAGTTTTCATATAAAGTTATGAGTAGGTATCTGGATTTTGAAGTTAACACTTTACATAGGAAGGTTAATTAATAAAGCTGACATTCAATGTTATTTCTATGTTATGTTTTTCTGAAATAATGCAGGATTTTGAAACTCATTTAATACATATGGCTATGTTTGTAACTTTTCCATGAGTATTATACAGCTCAAAAACTGTGCCATTATCTTCATATTTAGTTTTAAGTAAAAAAAAAAATCAATATATACTCAGATGTGAGCATGCATCTAATTATGCTTAGCATGAGAGCAGAATGAACTCATAAAACTGAGAATATACTAGCTTTTATTCATACCAAATAAGAGTATATACTCTTTTAGGATGGATGCCTGAGTATGCTCTTCTCTGCTTCCATTACTGGAGCATGTTCTCAAAATGAAGTAAAATGCGGAAAGAAAGATGATTTAGTAAATGAAAATGCATATATTACACAATTTAAGAGGAGATGGAACAGTTAGAAAGCCTCTGAAATGCCCACCGCCCTTTGTGAGACACATCTATAGTCAAAACAAATTGCTAATGTCAACAAAGTACTCCATTTTGTTACCCCTGGACATACGCGGAAGAAACCCATGATAACTACAGAAATCAATGAAAATAACTATATTTTTAGTTTTTCTTTTCCCAAACATACTCGTTACCTACCGTATCTACCCCACCAAATAAACCTTCATAATTCTTTATTGGAGCTTAGCCTCACAGAACCTAGGCTATGCCCTGTCGCCGCTCCGCAGTTGCGGCGAATCGCCACTCTTCTTAGAAATACATCCCTCGGCTACGCTTTGCGGCTTAGGGCCCTAAACCGTTCAGTCAGGTAAGACTCGCGTTTTCCGTTCAGATGTTGGCGGCTCCCCCGCACAGACACAAAGTGCTTACTGCCGGCCAAAGCGCGAAATGTTTATCCTGGTTAGATGCGGAATAAGGATACGAAAACAATTCAGACAAAAAGGTTCTGATAAGTACAATGCCCTCGTTTTATGCCCAGTCCATAACCGGCTTAATGTGTATCGGTCGAGACGGCAGTGGCCTCAGTATTATGCGACTGTGCAGAAGCTGTGCAGGACGTGTCAAGTGTATGTTTATCAGCTGAGAACTGTCTCGGTCGTTGCTTTGTCTTTCTGTTGTGATGTGTTTCGACAATACGTGTGTTGTGTGAGATTTCCTTAGGAATGTTACTCTCTTATTAGTCCAGGGAAATTCCTAACAACCTCACGCTTGAACAGCGCAATTTTATGTACGATACATAGGTCAAAACTGAATCATGTAAACAGGTGTGTAGACAATTTAAGCAGCAATTTCCGGGTAGAGACACTGTGAAATGTTTGGTCAATAAATGTAGAACAACGTGATTGCTAACCGCTAATACATAAAGTTTATAGTAACAATCCCCATGCCATAGACGAAATTAATGACAGTATAAAAGCAGCAATTGTGAACATTACTCACAAAGAACTTATGCGTGTGAGTGGTAATGTCATCCGACTATGTGAAGAATGCTTTCGCGAAAATAGACACCACTTTCAACTACACTTATAACAAGTTTAATACTCGTTACATATATGTTACTAACACACGTAAGTAAAGCGGAAGTTAAGGAACGGAATACCCCGTAGTGTAGTAGATTGTGTGCGGAGCACGCATTCGCGCCATTCGCGGCCTTTGTATAAAACGAAGGCATTGTAGTTCTGAATAGAAAATTCAAATGGTACTGCTGAAGCAGTTTAGCCAAACAACCAACATGTGTATTGGAAATGTACAAGCAGAGGATTGCAAAATTCAATGACAACGACATTAAATTCCCCAGCTAACTTAAAGAGTTTACCGGCAAAAATGCAAGTCGTACCGGCGTGTTGTCATGATGGCTCACGGTTAGAACAACTGGAAGGAAGCCGGAAGATCCGTGGTTCAAATCTCGACTTTGACATTGAATTTTTCAGTCGCCTGATTCTGCATTTCCAATCTTGTCTTGCACACCTGCTGTATGGAAGGACAATTAATTCCAATAAATATGTTAAGTACGGCAACTAAAAGAAACAGAATTTCCTTAGCTAGTTTAAACGCACGACTAATTAAGGGAAAGTACAGGTTCTAGGCTAACAATTTTTAACTATATTTATATGTCCTCGTAGTTACAATATTCTCCAGAGCAAATGCGATATATTACACTCATACAGAGGGAAATAAACAATTAAGCAGCGTTAACCTCCCCCCCAAAAAGTCAATTACCTGGTCCAATCAATACACACTTGAGTCACAATAGTGCAGCATAAATTTGAATACGGTTATAAAATATCTAAAAGCCAAAGCAAACAATTACAGTATAAAACAAAATAAAGCAACATATAAAACAAACAAAGCTCCTGCAAAGCAGTATAAAACCTCATAGAATGCCCAATTATATGGAATAATAGCCCGGTCAAACATGACCCGTTAATATTCTTAAAGCACGGCGTCTAGCTCTGGCCAAAACAACTCATGCGGTTGTATATACTGCCCCAATATTTACAATAAAAATCTGAAATATTGCATTCACATGGTTTTCTCTACTCAATCTTGTATAAACTATTCTTACAAAAATCGGTTATTCTAAGTACTTCTTGCAGTTCTAGATAAAATTTCAATTTACATCTACAAATATCGTTGCAAGATACGTAAGATAGGTTATAAGATGTTGAACGCGTATCGCCATGTGATGCCTTTAAAATTCTATGCTCTCTGCGTGAATACGAGAAAAAAGTCTGATTTGGTAGTTGCACGTATCTTTCTCTACCCCCTATTGTTTATTGGTTGGTATACAAACTGTTCTTACTCAGGCTTATTTTTTTATCCAATATTTTTCAATCCAAACAAACCTTTGCAGAAATAGCTGCATTACACGTTTCGTTATAGGTATGTCGTCCTCCGTGGTGTAGTGGTCACCATGCTAGTCTCTAGTTTCTGAGGTCGCAGGCAAACCCGGTGAAGGGCGACATATTTTTTCCGACGAAAGGTCTTTAGCATGGCTTCCTTCGGAAGAGAAGTAAAGCCGGTGGTACCGTGTCGTATATTTACGGCACCTAAAAGAACCTCAAGCGTGATAAAGAGGCCTCTGTGCAAAATTACCGTACTTCCACGCCCAATATAGAATGGGACACTAAGGGTATCTATAATTAAATTAAATTCAGTTTAATTTAGTTATAGATACAAATAGAACATGGAGAGTCAAATGTTTAAGCACTGGACGCTATACGCTGGTCTTAAAATTCCATACTGTTTCCATGACATGTGAAAAACAACTAGTTGTTGATAGAAATTAAAAGAATGGCCAGTAAATGAACAATTCAAACCTTTAATAACAGAAATCTCAGAAATTTCTTATATCACAAAATAATATTGAAATTAGTTGTGTATTTTAAAGAGATCTACATTTGTGTAGTACGTTTTCGTCTATAGCTTAACATTTACCATTATATATAAGATTATAAAAAAAAGTCTTCCAAATGATGCAGACTTCACAGGCTATTTCCAGAACATTCAAGATATATATTTTAATTGTAAGATAAATATCCTTAATATATGGTATTTTAATAAAAATCGTTAGAGCCATTTTTTACAAAATAAAAAATTTCGAATAATCTTCCAGGTAGAGGGTAGCCTGGGGTAAGGGTTTTCTTGAAAATTCGTGTGGCATCTTTGGAAGGCGTGGAAGTTTGGTATTTATTAGACTTTTCTTTTTTGAGTTATGCTATTCACAGGCACACATGGACCTTTTTCTAAATATGCTTTTTTGGATTCAAGCGCCTCAAAACATGTAATTCCTCTACCTGCTACACGTAGCAGAGAAAGTAAAAATCTACTATGTTACATTTAAATGACCTTCTCTATCTTATATCGCTTTTTAATGGGTATACAAATTATTCTTACAAAAGTTGATTTTCTTATTTATTTCGTTTTAATGCAGATAAACATTTCCAGAAATAACTGCATTACACATTTCGTAAAGTATTATTGAGTTTTATTTATGGACGCTCTTTAACTGTTATTGTTCTTAACGCCTCATTCTATAATGGGCGTGAAAGACTGGAAATTTTGCTCAGAGGCCTTAGGTTTGAGGTTCTTTACGTCCTGTAAATCTACGACACGGAACCATCGACTTTACTTCCCTTCCGAAGCAAGCCATGCTAAGGATTTTTACGCCCTAAAAAGTCCATCTCTTTTAGCCGGGTTTGAATTCGTTATAGATACAAAGCAATAGCTACAGTCAAATATTTTAAATGGACCCCATATGCAGGCCTTAAAATTCCTTATTCTCTGCATGACATTGCGAGAAACAGCTGAAAATCAACAGTACTTTAAAAGAATGTTTTAAGTATTGATAAATTTAAACCATTAATAACGCATATCTTGGAAATGGCTGGTGCCATAAAAATTATTTCAAATGATTGTGTGGTTTAAAGAGCTGTTCATTTTTTGTGTAGTACGTTTTCGTCCATTGCTTAACGTTTACCAGTTATACAAGATAATACACACTTCCGAATGAAGTGGAATTCACAAACTATTCCCAGGCAATTCAGGTTATATATCTCATTTGTCATATAAATATGTTTAATGTGTGGTATTTTAATAAGCATTGTTACAGTCACTTTCCAGAAAATAAATAATTTCGAAAAATCTTCTATGTGAAGCGTAGATTGGGTAGAGCAATTTACTTGGAAATTATTTGTCGCGTTTTTGGAAAGTTCTGAAGCTAAATAGCAAGTTTTGTATTTACCCAACTTTTCGTTTTTGAGTTATACTGTTCGCAGGCAAGCACATAAGAATATTTTTTTCTAAAAATGCCTTTTTGGATTCAGGGAGCCTCAAAACATTTATTTTCTGTGAAACCTGGAAATGAACTCTTGGGTGAAATGCAATACCTTCTCTGTATACTATTTTGGTGAAAGTAAAATGTGTTTGACATAAATTACGTGTGCTTTAACGAGATTGACATTTCGTGTGTAATAAGGTTTTCTATCTCTTACGATTTACCAGTTATACAAAAGTCATTGAGATTGAAGAGGACTTTACAAGCTATTCCCCGCAAAAAAACAAAAAAAAACGTTTGTCATGTATATTAAATATATGTATTTGAATCGAAATCATTATGAGACATTTTTGAAAAAATGAAAAATAACGAAGAGTTTTCCGCGTTAAGGGTAGTTTTGGATGAAAGAATTTTCTTAGAAATCTTGTTGTTGCTTCGTTGAAGACGCTGAACTTAAATACCTAATTTGTTATTCAGCCGAGTTTTTGTTTTCTAGTATACAGTTCACAACAGATACCAGACAGACAACAGGTACAACCTTTTTTTTTTAATGAATTCTCGGTATCGAATTTTTGAGTGGAATAAAATACTCCTCTTCCCCTACAATAGTTAAGTACTAGGGAAAGTAAAATGGGGCTAATCCTGTGTGATTAACCCCTCCATAGTAAATATTGGGGGAGAATACCTATCTAAAAGGGTTATAATACCGTAAATATTGAAGAAACAAACCTCTGAATGGTAGAGAAACGAAGGCAATATAAATACATAACATTCAAATTACTAACGTAAACAAATGAAGCAGAGCAGACTATCAATCTGAAGAGATATAGAGCCCAAAGAAGTTAATTTCCATAAAATAAATTGCATTGAAGCAAAGAGCACTTACCACAGTCGAAAGCAGCAAGACGACACAGTTTAAAGGCAACTCCAATAGAACCGAGCCGAAGCTGAACTCAAGTGGTACAAACAGCGCCAAAGAAAATCTTTGGCAGATTTTGTATCTTTTCTGGTGTCTTTTGAGACGTGTCCTCCACCTTACCTATCGAAGAGCGTGGTGGCTTGATAACACAGCAATAAGGGGGAAAGGAGGGGAGGTTGATGCCTTTGCTTTTTCTGGTGTTATTGGAACTAAAGCATGTTTATTGTCTCAGAACCAGTCATGCCGTATACTAGCGAAATTACTCGTGGACATATCGTGGGTATGTGGGAGGCTGGTCGCACTGTTACAGCAATTGCAACGATAAGTGTTTTTATAGTAAATTAGTGGATAAAAATATTTCAGGAAATTTGGGAAGACGGTCTACATTCTCGTCAGAAACTGGTCACTCCCCGTTAAACATCCGCAGCTGATGATATTCGTTTAATAAATGCAAATAACTCTTTTGTTATAATTAACGATCATGTTTAGAAACTAGAGATAAATATGTACATGTGTATATGGTTTACCGAATATGACATACATATTATGGCGATAAAATGGGGTTATATTTTTGTCTATAATCCTGTTGTATTCCTATGATCAGCAGCATGTTAGTAAAGGTATATTAATCGATTGTAGTTTGAATTAGAGAGAAAACATACTGGTTTATTTATTTATTATTTAGTTATGTTTGCCTCTATGCAGCAACAAGCAATGGTACCACTGCGAGAATACAGTTCTGTTTATTTTTTATAAAGTGCTGCCTTGCTGTGTATTTAATGAATACCATTCAAGCTTTAATTTGAAAACCTTCTCACACTACAGATTCTACATTTCGCTAACCTGGGCGCTCATCAAGTTTTCCCCTTAACTTTTAACCCTTTCAAAGGCGTGTCCTGCACTAGCCGATAAGGTATGGGCTACCTATCACAATAAGAGGTCTGTATGACAAATTGAATGCACTCACTCTAGCTCTTTCTCTTTTAGCCAATGCGATCAAGAGCGTAAACATATATTTCGTTTCTACGGCATTTTGTAACCTTTGTTGTGGTTATTGATTCAACTATTTAGCGGAAGGAGTGGCGCATTCTTGCACCGTGGCCTAAAGCAGCCAATAAAATGGTCATGGCTTCTCAAGGTCACATACAACGATGAATAATTGCAACGTAGACGCGAGGTGCAGTGAGATTTTCTTTTGCGAACACACGCCAACTGACTGTATACACTGGATGAGTCAGGCCTCGAGCAGCAAGGAGACAAGGTCAGGATGCAACTGTCTGCGCAAAAAGGTAAACATATCACATACCTCCACCTTTCTCTACATACTCCACCTGCGAAGACCAGTAGAATGCCCTCCAAAGCTGCGGTAACATCATAAATGGAGGCGAGTGTACACAGGAGAAGAGCCATTCTCGCAAAGAAGAAAAAGGAGAAGAGCTAGAAATTGACGCCAACTAATTCAAGACTAAAGCCAAGAATGGATTCACAATCTTTCTTCAATTACTGACAGAAGCATTCCCAAACAAGTTTTAAAGTGTAAGCCTAGAGGTTGAATGGTTGAAAGGCCAAAAAGTGTTGAACACGGTAGCTGTAAGACTGAAAGTGGCGTAGCCCAATCCATATGGGAAGAAGAAGAAAAACAACAACAAAAGCATCAGATGTACAATATAGACGTAGATAACAATTACAAAACTATAAATTTAGAACAAAAATTGCGGATCCGAAATTGACAACGTAACCATATAGAATAAAAGGAAAAATATTTCTTTACACTCCATGAGGTAAAACATCAATAAGAAGGGCGATACTATGCTGGGAAGACAGTCTTTGAGGCGGAACAGACTTTAAAGTCTATCCTTGAGGTATAGGTGATTCAATAATAGGGACACTTGCATGCATATATTGCGGCTATCCTCCCCCAGGAGGAAGGAATGAGGTAAAAAAAAAATTAAATGGCGTTTTCTTTTTATTTATGGGCGCTCTTCAGCTTCTGTGGTCCTTACCCATTCTATATTGGGCGTGAAAGACCGGTAATTTTGCTCAGAGGCCTCTTTATAAGGCTTGAGGTTCTTTTACGTGCTGTAAATCTACGACACGGGACCACCGGCTTTATTTCCCTTCCGAAGGAAGCCACGCTAAGGATTTTTACGCCCGAAATAACCCATCGCCCTCCGCCCGCGACCTCGCGAACTAGAGGCTAGCATGCTAACCATTATACCATGGAGGATAACGAATGAGGTGAAGGAATAGGCTACAGGACATAGGCAGACAGGTCACAGAGACGCGCGGAAGTGTATAGCATTTCCAAGTTCGCAGACCCTTTCCGCTTTTGGAACCGCTGAAAGAGGGTGCAGAACGACCCACAATCAAGGAGCCCTCTGGTGTCCACGGGAAATATTCTTTCTATTAAGCATGCATCCGTGCCATCTGTCCGACCCGCCAAACGCCACGAAACTTAGGTCATTTGAAAGATAAGAAGAAAACGAAATAAAAGGGAAATGATAGAAAGGAAATCGCGGTAGAGAAGAAATATACCCAACATTCGCCTGCCGACTCGGGGAAACCACGAAAAACCCATGGGCGTCCAACCTGGGATCCTCCGAATACGAGTCGTACAGTTACCGGGTGTCACTGCGCTCGATTCCATAGGAGGAGAAGAAGAAGAAGTATTCTTAAAGCTCTTAATTAAATTTAGAGATCAATAACTGTGTTCCTTATATGGCAAATTTCTGAATTTTCAGGAACATAAATCAAATACAGACGATTGTTAGCTTCATGTAAATGTTGGAAGGTCGAAAGGGAGTGCCTATGATTTCTGCAGCAAGTGGCGTCCTTTCTGAGCTGTTTGTAGTCATTATTGGAAAGTTCATTTTCAGCAGGGTTAAACGGTTTATTGTTGCTCTAGTGAACGCTGGACTGCCATTAAAACTTTGCCATTCACATCTACTAACCCCTCCCATGAGAGATTTAAAACACGAGGTGACAGGGGAATTGGAAATTTACAATTCTGAAGGCTTAGTTAGCATTAGCTGAATAAAATTATGACTATAATGCATGTTAATAGATCAAGAGGTGACAAAAGCAAAGCGTACAGTGGTTCAATATTTTGTGGATTTTCTGCAAAAAAAGTACAATGCATTTGATTACGTTTGAGAAAAACAAATTAAAATCTGTTACTGTTAATTTAGTCCAAATAGTTTTCTTGCTTTTCATCTTAATTTTTAATTAATTAATCAAGCAATGCATTCTCTTCATTTTTGGCGTATGTTTAAAAAATTTGAATGTTTTACCTTCACATGACAGTTTCTACCCAATGTGGTTTATTTCTGTGTAGCTATTATAATACATTTCTACAAAGGCTTATATTTCGGTTTGGATCACTTTAATCGAAATAAACTTTTACAGAAATAGGATCACACGACTGAAAAATTAAATGTCATAGCCGAGATTTGCACCACGGATCTCCCGGTCCCCGTCCGGATGTTCTAACCGCTGAGCTACCATAGAAACATACCGGTACGGCATTAAATTCTCCAACTGAGTCGTGTATATCGACATTAGGGTATGTCACCTCAATACAATTGAGAACTGCTTGTGGTTTACCGGGAAAACTAAAATCAGTTGGGAAATTTAATGCCATACCGGAATGTTGCAGTAGTAGCTCAGTTGTTAGAGCACCAGACGAATCCGGGAGGTCCGTGCTTCAACTCCCGGCTATGGCATTCAATTTTCGGTCGTCTGATTCTACGTTTCCAATCTTGTCCTACACACGGCTTGTATGGAGGAACAATTAATTATTTGAAAAAAATACTTTTACTTAATATTCAGTTATACATAGAGAAATGACCTTGAAATTCCATACACTTTCTATGACATAACGAGAAACAACTGCATAATTACAGGAATTCGAAGAAATGACAAGAATCAAACCGATAATAACGGATGTCTCTAAATGGGAGATGCTACAGAAAACAAGTCTGATATGTTACACTCACAAAAGTTTCTATACTCTTGTACAAACTGTTTCTATAAACACTTATTATCCATCCGCTCAATTTTAGTCGCAATAAACATGTACTGAAACCTATATTATTGCTAATTTTCTTGAGGAGCAAGGGGAACATCGTAGGCTTTAAGCGATAGTCAAATGTTTTAAGAGCTGGTTGCTATGTGGAGCATTCCATTCTGTTTGCATGTCCAGGAGATAAAAAAGCGAATAAAGAATTGCCATTTGAGAAAAAGTATAAGTATAGGAAAATTCAAATGAATAACAAGGAACACCTGGGAAATTGTTCACTCCATAAAAACATGTATATGAATAAATAGTATATTTTAACGAGCTCTATATCTTTTGTGTAGAAAAATTTTGTCTATCTCTTAGGTTTACCAATTATGCAAAAGACATTCAGAATGCTGAGAAGTTTTGGGACATTCCAAGAAAATTCAAGGTATACATTTCATTTATCATGAAAATATCCTAAAAATATGATATTAATAAAAATCGTTAGAGCTATTTTTAAGAAAATCAAGATTTTTTAAAAATGTTCGATGTAAAGTGTAGTCTGGATTTGTGAGTTTTTTGAAAAACTTCGTGTCGTATCTTTGAAAGGTAGCAAACCTGTATTCCAGGTTTGGTATTTATCCGACTTTTCGTTTTTGTGTTATGCTGTTCACAGACACACACACGGATCTTTTTCTAAAAATGCCTTTTTTGGATTCAGGGAACCTCAAAACTTGTATTTCCGGTGAATTATTAGGTATAGAGTATTTTGGAAAATGTAATACTTCCCCATCTTGCTATACGTAGCAGAAAAAGTAAAAGAAGAAGAAGAACAGAGATTTCAGATATACCGTCTGCTTTAAAAACATCCACAATTTTCGTGTAGCCTATATATCTTATAAATTATTCGTTACGAAATTAAGCAAACTGATTTCCAAATGAAAAGTATTCCCAGAGAATTATAGATATACATTTGTAACGTGCTAGACCTGTATTTCAACATTACTCTAAATTACAATGCAATTCCCTATTTTCACATTTAACTGTGTCAAATGGAAGCCAACGTGCTGGGAAAGGTCCGGGATCTGACTGATAATAACAGGAATTAGAATTAACAAATATCAACAGATGTTTTCTAAGTTCACACAACTATTTTCCTGACGTTACGAATCTATTAATAGCTTTGCCGTGTAACATTTCCTTCTCCGGAGGTACTATTGGTATAATTACCTTGCCATACTTCTATGTAAAATGCACAGTCTTATAACACGTTTTAACAAACACGAGTGAAATCAAGCCTTTCATTAGAATAGATAAACTTGCAGCTTTAAAAATGACACATGCTTCTACATTTTGAAAGTACAATAGCACTTCAAATTCAAATTCGTGACATCCTACAAGTTTGTACAGTATAAACTTGGCTTAAAAATTTTGCTCTCCGCTTGAAAATTAAATTCTATCTTTACAATATTTATAGTTTACGTTTTAAATTCTTGTCTTGTTCACGTTGTATTTTCTTTCTCTATCTCTCTGTCTCGGCACTCATATATTCTCTGAATTTCTAAATGTACTCACCAAAATGTTAGAGAATATAGTTTTGAACAACGCCGAAATATGATGCACAGTTTTCTTAATGTCTCCCTACTCTCGTACTTGCCGTATCCCAAGGTCGCGGGTTCAAACCCGGCGGAGGACGATGGATTTTTTCGGGCGTAAAAATCGTTAGCATGGCTTCCTTCAGAAGGGAAGTAAAGCCCGTGGTCCCGTGTCGTAGATTTACGGCACGTAAAAGAATCTCAAGCTGATAAAGAGGCCTCTGAGCAAAATTACCGATCTTTCATGCCCAATATAGAATGGGACGCTAAGGACCATAGTAGTTAAAGAGCGTCCATAAGTAAAAAAATATCCAGTGCTCTCGACGTCAGGTAGCTATCCTCTTCGTGACTTGACGTTACAAACAGATGCCGTCCTGTGACTTCGGATATGCGAAGAAATCAGAATGGTTATCATGCTGCCTCCATCGTGCCCTTAGCGTTGTGGATATCTTTTGTGTTGTTTTTAGTATGGTGATTTGTTTAATAAATTATGCATTATGTTCATTGGGCGAATGTTTTCTTAATGTGCATTAGTGAATTTTTAAGTGCGCAATTATGTTCATTGCGAGGGAAACAAAACAGTTTGTACCGAGCGGGATAGGTTAGGTGGTAACGTTTTTGGCCCGCTTTCGGGTAGACCAGGGTTCAAATACCGTGGGGCAACCAATCTTACTGAGGTTTTCGTGGTTTCCCTCAGCCGCTAAGGTAAATACCGGAATGGATATTCAATAACACGACCCAAAGTTACAGCTTAAGTTTTCATCAACAGTAAAAATGAAAAATAAGTGGTAATAGGAAATGCTGTGCCATTCTATACACAAACAGTGAAAGCAGCAGGTAGACTTGACGGCATCCTAATGCCTTCTGCACTGCACGAAGCAGAAGATCCGGCTGCTATGCGCTAGGGCTTCTGTGGACGCGTGAAGAAGCAAGATGGCACGGTTACAGGGATGAGACCGAGAAGACCAACTTTTCGCCTTTCTGTGTGAGGACGGCGGTTGGACTGGACGGCACCCTTATGCCATCTGCATGTCATGGGGCAGGGGATTGATTGCTATGCGCTAGGGTCTCTGTGGACATGACGAAGCGGATGGTTACAGGGATGAGATCTAGAAGGCTAACTGTCCACCACACCTGGATCTAAGGATTATCTACTAACAGATCCTTCGCGATATGGCCCTATAGTTGAAGCGAAATAAAATAAATAGAGTAGCAATAATAAAACAGTTTGCGTGTTCTCAGTGTAGCGAAACATATAACTACAATAAGAATTTGCAATAACACGTTTCTAAAGCCAATCCCAAAAAGTTATGTGCCATTGTATTTCCATTAATAAATAAACATTCGGACACTTATAAGTGTCAAGGTGCTTAAGAAACGCACAGAATCATTAAAGGCGACTTTAGCAGCAGTTCACAACAAAAATGAACAAGTACTAATGCCCAAAACCGAAGACACAACAGGAACCAAAAATCTCTGCCACAAAGAAGACACTTTTCTACCAAAAAGAAGAGAACTCATCAAATTTCTCTTACAAAACCAATAGCGGATGCTGAGAGTGAGTAATTATCAAAGAGCGAAATTGCGTGTCTAGAGAGGAAAGTGTGTGTTGATATGTTTATTTATTTCAGTCAACTATTGTTCTGAAACTTATAAAGACTGGGACTGAATGCATATACTGAATATACATTCATAATTTATAGCACATAGGAAGATATGCGTACGATTATTTACTTGTTTCACAAATGGCTGTAAGAGAGAGAACTAGAAACAAGTGGTAGTGCAAACTTTAATTTTGTAAATAGTCTAATTTAAGCAAATAATTGCACTTATAGTACCCGAGAGTGACTGTTCAACTGAATAGACTGCTAGTCGTAGGATTGTTTAATTTTCCGCGTTATTGTTGCATGGGTAAGCAGAGCAACAATTCAGTGAATATCAGTGCCAGTGTTAACTCCAAGCTTCGGCATTCGCTGATGATCTTCGACTTTTTCCATTGACGTTCGGAAACTGAAGACTCAGGACTGTGTCTGTCTCTACAGGTAAGTATCTTGGTGCCGACATGCCATCTCCCAGGAGGCAGGTGAGTAGTTCCTTATTTCGCCACAATGGTGCTGCCGCTGTAGGATTGGCTGGAGCATCGGCCAATAGCATTAGCGTTGTAACAAAACCGTTCTATGCTGGTCCACTCATAGTGACAGTGGAAGCCTGTGGATTATTCTCAAGCAGCAAACTTGTAGCGGGAAAGTCGAATTGTTACAAATTTTCTCATGCAAATAACTTGCAAATATGGTCTTTTAATAAATCATTTTAGTTCCATTTTTGAGAAAATAAAAGAAATTCAAAATTTTACCCATAAGGGATAGTTTGGGGTAGGGAATTTTCTTGAAAACCTTCGTGGTATATCTTTGTAAGCTACTGAACTTAAATACCAAATTAGATATTTATCGAAGTTTTCGTTAACGGCAATGCTGTGCACAGACACACAAAGATAGAAAGACACGGAAGTTATTCTAAAATGCCTTTTTAAGGTTTAGGGAGCCTCAAAACGTGTTATCTCCAATAACATCTTTGAGATTGAAGTTTTTGGATAGAATAGAACACTTCCTTTTCTTACCCTAAGAATGTCGTTAGATAAAGTAAACATACACGAGGAGTGGACTCAAAATATCTAAATTCAGAGTTTTTGTGCTGAATTACAGAAAGTAGTGAGCTAAGTACTGGAATAAGTTGTTATAATGCGATGAGTCGGTTCGTTTTTAACTCACATCTGCGGCAGTCACCTCCTTCGTCCGTTGCTTTAGGCTTACCTTGATGCTTCTCCCGTTGGTTCCAGAAGTTCACAGTGTGCTGGTTCTCTTCAATTTTATCCTCGGCTAGCTGCAGTAGTTTTCTTTAAACTATATAGGAGCATGGACTTATCCTCGGTAAAGGAAAGCGTAGATCTCGGGTGGTGATATAGGAAGACATAGACGTGCTTTGTTGATGAAAAGATGACACTGCCGTTTCTTTTTATTTAATTAACACACGTAGTATACAAAACTGGTATTGCCGCTGTTAAAATACTGTCCCCCGCTGTTAAAATGCGGCGCGGATATGACACGAAGTTCAAATATGCTTATTATCTCTTTACGAGTAGCGGATCTTAGGTGTGTTTCTAAAACTGTCTTGATTCCCTTTTTGGCGCGATATCTCACACATCCAGCAGCATCTCTCCCTGACCACACATGACAAAAACTGTCAAACAAACTGCAATGCTAAACTGACATGACAAAACTGTCCCGAATTTGCTCCAAACAGATCCATTTATAGTCGCAGGCTACTGAGGCTATTTCCTTTCCTATTGGTCCATTTTTTAGCGACACTCGACGCGTCTCCATTTCGTATAAACTTCCAGGGATCTCATTGGTCCAAGTTTAATATAAATCGCGGCTTTTCCCAAGTTTACCGTTAAGCTATCTGTCTCTCTCACTTGGTCAGGGCGAATTATCAAATAAAGGGACAAAGGCGCTACACCCTCGCTGTAGGAATAATGGCCCAGCGACCCAAAGACATGTCATAAAACTAGATTTTCTGCCTTCGAAAGCACTATTCCTGTAGCTAAAACATTTCGTCGTGGACAGAATTTTAACACAGCGCTTAAATTATTTACATTAAACCATTTATAACTCTACTAATATTAGTAACCTAGATACATACCTAACGTTAAATCACCCTTCTTAAAATATACAAGCAGTATGAGAAAAAGATATTTACATAGTATGATTTAACATCAATAAAAGTTAATTAATAAATTATCTATAATTACAGTTCTCGGGCTCGGCCTAGAGTTGCCGTTTCACATCACATCTGCGCTTAGGTTTTTACTAAGAGGCGCTTTTGGATGAAGGCTGTCTTCTATCCTCAGTTGAAGACTGACTGATTTGAGCTCCCCTCCCCTGAACGCAAGGATTTGAATTAACAGGTGATATTGCTGTCCTTTGTTGGGAAAAGTTGTTATCCCGTTGTCCTGAAATTTCTGCCATCTGTGGTTGGGGACTCACTTGTCTTTCTTCTGTTCTTGAAGCAGTATTTTATATCACAGCACTGTGAATGCCAGAGTGATTATAGTGTAAATTAACATTATTGTATGACAATGATTTGAGATGTTCGTTAATTATAAGCATTGTTAGGAAATAAGTTTACACGGCCTCACTGAAACTGACAATAGGAGCGGATAACAATGAAACGAGGGGGTGAGTTGTTTATCAACTAGAAGAGACAAACAAATGAGGTCAGAGTAGCGCTCTTTTCTTTAGAAATGGAGGGAATATTTTCCCTAGAGCATATGTGTTCGTAATTTTGATTGGATATAAAAATATACGCTGTTGGCGCGCTTTATTTACCAATAGCAGCTCCGTTATAATGTTTAGGCATATCAGGGTGAGGGAGTATAAAAAGCTAAAGCCAGAGACAAGTATTGCTCAGTTCAACAGAATCATTCACGGGTTACACGTCGCGCAGTTCTACAGAATCTCTCGCGTCGTAAAGGTAGTTATAAAATGTGAAATATGCGAATTAATAATCTGCGGCAAATAAGTGATTATAGTTACATTCGAAAATATAACAGTTTCAGTCGGGTGTGTATCAAGAGATAAATATGTGAAATTAATGAAGTGTGACGGCAATAAAAGTATAAAAACAAATTCTTTTATCAGTGTTATCTTTTAGTAACAACTCCTTTCCGTTTACACACCCTGTTCAAGAGATTTGCTAGACTGAGTAATAATAGCTAGCCGGAGAACAAAGAACCCAAAAATTCAAAATAGTAAAACAATAACAGGCACTCAGCAAATAAGATAACACGATAGATAGCGCGACATTCTGTGAGCTGATTGGATGAGCTGCATCAAGGAGTCTGCTGATGGAATTTCAAAATTCAGAATATTCTTGATTTTATAGTAGATGAGGATCTTTTCCCAAATATCCTGATGAAATTTCCAGATGAAGCTAACATCGCAGTTAACAATACTTCGTCAATCATAAACTGGAATAAGTATCAAATTTTAAATACGTAGGTGTAATATAACCTATAAAAATAACAGGATATACTTGGAAAAGGTCACAAAGTTTAAGGGATGTTTCCGTTTGTAGCGATATTTCCGCCAATTAAGAACACGGAAAAGGAACTCTATAATAATTATATTTTAGGAATTATTAATAATTAATTAATATTCAATTTAAAAAAGTCCATAATTTTAAAGCCATAGAATTAAAAATTGTATCAATCGAAAGCCCTTCATAAGCTGTAAATATGTTTTAATTTCCATAATATTGTAAAAAAAATAAAGGCGTAATTGCATGAGGAAAACTGCAAGATTGAAGATAGAATAAGAGTAGCTTCGTTTTAGACTGTCCATTATGTTTTCCGAGAGTGGGGCCATAAAAATCGAAACCTTCTTTTGTGCTTCGTGGGTGCGAGACAATTTTTCAAGCAAACGGACGCTATGAGGCAACGGCTATTTCCCACAGTTAAGCTTTGAATTTTCAACCAGGGAACCAATAAACGCAGAGAATAATTGTGAGAACCAATAGAAACATAGGAATATGTAGTGACATGTATTAAATTAGGAGGAGAACAGTCAATGAGATATGTGAATGCGAGCGTGGTTTTGGGACTGTCTGCCATGATTCTCCGCTAAGGAAACACGCATCACGTTGAGTCAAAAAAAAAGGATAAAGGTTCCAAAATTTACGAAATGCCGCACCACAATACAATCATAAAGTAATTCATGTGGAATAATTATATAGTACTAGATTGTTGTTGAAATTATTTTATCCAAGATAATAAATAACTTAACACGCCGCAAGTAATGAATTCAAGTTTGCGGGAATCTAAAGAACGGTGATAGAGCGCCTTAAATGATAAATAATTAGCCGGAGCAAAACGTTAGTGAACCATACAGTGAATATACTCTTATATAATGAGGCGTTTTTTATGTTTATTTATTTATTTATTGAGCCCCACGTTTGGGAGCCAATATATGAGACGGTATTCTTTGTTAAGTTTGAAAGAATGCTACTGTTTATTTGCCGCACGTATAAAAGACAATTTGTCGCGGTCACTTCATGTTATCTTTTACTGAGCGCCTGTTATTGTGTTTAATTTTGGGTTTACTGTCCTCCGGCTAGCTATGATCTTTTTGGTCGAGCACTTATCTTATACAGGTGTGTAAACGGAAAGGAGTCTTTTATCCAAAGATAACACTGATGAAGAATTTGTTTTACACTTTTATTGTCGTAACACATTATGCACTTTCACATATTAATCTTGACACTCGCCAAACTGAAACTGTTATAATAACTTCTTCACTGCCCATTATTAATTCGCGTACTTCAACTTTTTGTGTAATTAACTTTACGACACTTGAGATTTTTTTATAACTGTGCTACGCGTAACCTGCGAATCGATAAACTATGCTATGTATTCACCGTAACTTTTTCTGTTGAACTCAGCGACGTGTAATGTACAAATGTTTCCGATGGACTGAAGCCGACGTGTAATGTACAAATGTTTCCGATGAACTGAAGACGACGTGTAGTGTACAAATGTTTCCGATGAACTGAAGACGACGTGTAATGTACAAATGTTTCCGATGGACTGAACGAATTTGACTCTGACCTAGCCCTTTTTATACTCCTACACCCCGATATGCCAAAAGATTATAACCGAGCTGCTATTGGTTAATAAAACGCGCCAACATTAGCGTCTATTTTTATATCCAATGAAAATTACGAAAACAAATGCTCTAGGGAAAAATGTTCCAGCAAATTCTAAGAAAAACGCGCCAATATTACGTCATTTGCTCGTCTCTAATAATGATAAACAGCTCACCCCCTCGCTACATTATTGCACGCTATTATTGTCAGTTTCAGTAAGGCCGTATAAACCCACTTCTCAACAATGCTTACAATCATCAAACATCTCAAATCAATGTCACACAATAATGCATATTCACACTATAATCACTCTTTACATTTACATAATTTGTGATACAAATTACTGCGTCAATAAGAACCGTACGGGGTAGAAAAAGAACAAGAATTTTGCAGGTTTTCTGGCAGGAATACGCGTTTTAGTGAGGAAGTGAAAACGTTTTCTTCAAGAATAATATCCTAGTGTCACCCTCCCGCAATTCTATCCTGACAATAACAGTAGGGAATTTCAGACCGACTCGTCGACTGTTGACCCTGAGATGCGACGTCCATAAGTGCTTCCTGATTGATATCCGTGATCTCGAGTCCTGAAGACTTCACCCTACAACGACGCAGAGGTAAGAGTAACACAACAAAGTAGCACACAAAAACGCTACACATTTCATGGAGTTTCCATTCATGTAACAATTTGTGTCATGAAATACTCTCCTTCCTCGGGGTACCGGGAGAGGTGCTGCAAGGACAGAGCCCTTTGGTTCACTTTGTGTTCCTCAAAACAACTGGTGGGGCACCTGCCGTGCACAAACTTCGCAAATCTTCAGCTGCTCATGAATGATGTAAGCGGTTCCATGTGAACAATCTACAGCACGAGCTACGTCATCGATCGTCACATGCCTTCATTGCCAATGATTTGTTCCACACGCTGTACTGTGGCCTTAGTGGACACCTCCGCAGGACGATAAGGGCGCTTCTGATCTCTGATGCTCTGCCTTTTCGTATTAAACTTCTGAATCCAATTCAACAGGGCTTTCCATGATAAACAGTTCTCACCACACATGGACACACTTCTCCTGTAGAAAGTCCTTTGACGCACAAAAAAGCACAACCGCAAACTGTCCTTCTTGTAATCTCCTGCAAGACACCAACAATCTTCATCTGGCTGCCACTGACTTACCAGATGCCTACGTTATGCCATGTACCCGCTCGACAAGCATATATATTTATATACTATCTGCTAGTAAAACACACATGCGGGATATAATCTTCAGACCGCTATGCGGGGGACAGTTGGACCCCAATGTTAAAGTTCGTAGATTTATAAGTGAAATATCTAATTTAGAATTTTGAAATGTTTGTAATATGTTACAAATTTTATCAGCCTCATATCATAAAGTTGTTTTGTAATATATTCAATAAATACAACTGTAAAAAACTAAAATACAACTTGGAGTCCACGTGGACCCTCATAGCCGTTTATACCTCATAATATGTTCTGTATCTTGAGAGTTTTATGTCGTCTGCCTTGTGTTTTTCAGTTATTCTAGCATGCATTATTGGTTTTAAATTGTGTGGAAACAGTTCAGTACTCTCCTAGTGTGCATTGTAAGGTGTAGTCATGTCGAAACGGAAAGGTGAAACTTTTAAAAGCCCGATGTCAGTTATGTCCAAGAAAAACTAGAACAAAGTGTGAGAGTTGCAAGAAATTCATTTGCGATACCCAGTGTAAGCAAATGCAGAGAGCAGTGTGTCTTGGATGTTACACTTAGTGAACATGAATTGTATAACTTAATGTGAAACGTTAAACCTTACTGATAGTACATTATGAAAATGTTAAAATACAGTTGTAAAAAATAAGGAAATGAAACAAATTATTTCACCTAACACGATAGTGCTTGAAAATAAAAGTAATATTGTAATTCTAATTTTGAGGTAAATTGCCGGTAAAAATGTCGAGGCATTAGAATTGTTGTTTTAAAATTATTTCAGTTGTTCTAAGCAGAACATAATTATATTGTGTTAATTCGGGCTTTCTGCCTGGGATGCACTTGGACCCTCTCAGTGGTTTAGGGAGCTACAAAATCATAGCAGTCTGAACTTTAAATACCTTATACGGTAAACTGACATTTGTGACTAATTTTTTCACTCGCCTCCGTTCAAGGAATTATTATGTAAAATTCACATGAATTTCTCTACCCATTATCGTTTATTGCTACATAGCCTCTACAAAGCATTCTGGCAATAACTTATTCTATCTATCTCAAGTTAATTGAGGTAAAGGTTTCCCTAGTTACGTTTACTTTTAAATGCAAAAGAAATAGTGATAGTTAAATTTTTAAATACTGATCCTTTTATGTTGATCTTAAAATGACAAGCCGAGAAAAAAATGAAGCTTGACAGTTAAAAACATTTTTTTGACCAATTTTCTCTACTCACTCTCCTAGAAACTGTTCTAATAAAAGCTCCTTCTTGTTTATACAGATAAACTTAACAATGCACGTTTACAAATTTTGCTGTACAATGCAGCAGATAAGGGATAGCGACTTTTGTTGTGGCGTTGTTGGATGGCTTTAAAATTGCATACTCTTTGCATGATCACCAGTAATAAATCAATATGGACTTACTATTAGACAAAGTATAAGTATTTGAAAATTCCAATCAAAACAATATATTGGAAATGGTTATTTAACGAGATCCACATTCCTGAATAGTAAGATTTTTCTATCTCTTACGGTTTTGAGAATTGGATTGGATTGTGATGCGGGGGAATTCGGCACCGATCCAGGAATGATGATAATGTACCTACACTCAACGAGGGGGTTCGCCTTGGAAGGGAGGGATGAGCTGAATGTAGACTCCAGGCGCGACGTCACAACAATCACAGGATCCATACAGTCTCCAGATATAGATGATCCGGCAGTCGGACAGGCAGACTGCAGCCTCCACACAGATCCAATGCCTCCACCAATGTGCGGTCCTTGTACTCCCACAGCTGCACCGAAATACCATCGCCGACACTTTGTACCCTTATATAGACCAAACGGTGTGGAGGATAAATTAAATTATTAATGGAACGAAATGGAGGGACAAAAAATTCGGAGAATGAAATAACCATTTCAGCTCCCGCCTCGGGGGCAGCACGGACTGTGGGGCCTATGACCTAAACCAGGCTTGTCATTCCTCTTGGGCGATTTGCCACCGATTTCTAGGCTGAGGTCTTTGCGATCTTAGCTTGTGCTATGAATATTTACATTATGCACGCGGATGACCGGATGTATGCATCTGCTCGGATAGTATGACAGCTTTGGAAGCCCTTAAGGAGATCGAAACTACATCCAGAATGGTGTGGCAATGCCAGGGGATGTTGCATAGACTATCCACCGCTGCCCGGTTACACTACTTTTGGCACAGGGGTATGCTGGTATTAGAGGCAATGAGATAGCAGACGCTCTAGCGAGGAGGGAATCGGTGCGCGACTTTATAGGGACCGAGCCCTTTTGCGGAGTGTCTGCTAGAAATGTCAAGTATGGGATTACCCAGCTCACGGCGAGGGCTCATCTTGAGATCTGGATTAAGCTAACCACTACCAGGTTGGCCCATGATTTTGTACCTGGGTCTGACCGGAGAGTAAATTCCTCCTGAATTTATCTAGAGGTAAGCTCAGAGGAACTGGGGCTATCTTACAGCCCAGAATACTCTGCGCAGACATTTATGCATAACGGGTCTTGTACAGGAACCTTTTTGTAGGAAATGTGTAAGGGAGTTTGAGATCTCACAGCATATACTATGCGAATGCGAAGGTTCCTTCTTTAGGTTCCTTGTTTTTGGAACCTGAGTATATAAAAAAGGCAGATATCAAGGACGCGGTCCGTTTTATTCAGACCATTGAATTAGGGTAGTACCAGAATATGAGGCACAATAGCCTCTTCAGCCTGCGTGCATGGCTTCTTTTAGAGGTCACTTATTTATCTTCTTCATCCTCATCATCCATTCCAGCATTCGCCTGACAACGCAGGAAAAACAGAAGAACTCAATGGTCAGATTGGGCGGTAAGGATGATCTAGCCCGGGACCCCACAAATGCGAGCTACAGACGTTAGCGTCTGGGCCATACCGCTCGGTCAGTATGATGAGGACTAAGATAAATTTTCCCAGAAAATCAAGATAGTCTCATTTGTCATGGTAAGTAGAGGGGTTTTATTAATTAAACTATCAAGTTAGGAACGCACCAAAGGTTGATGGCGAGGGCAGGTGCAGGAGACTGCGACTTTGCAGTGTTCTCTGTAAACAAGACTTCTTGGCTAAAGTGATAGGTCAAATTTTTATAGTTAGTCAAAGGTAATTTATCTCTATTTTAATTTTTTCTTGCCTTTTTTCGGTTTTGTTTACTTTTCTGTTGTTTATTTTGTCACCATACCTGTATCTTAAATATGCAAGTACGGTCAATGCCCCATGTACGAATACTTGTGTAATAACTTCAATAATTTGAAACCAATAAAGATACTTTATCTATCCATCCATTCATCCGTCGTCCTTGTGGACTATTGGTACCGTGCTAGCGTCTAGTTCCCAAGGTCGCCGGTTCAAACCCGGCGGAGGGCGATGGATTTTTTCGAGCGTAAAGATATTTAGCATGGCTTCCTTCGAAAGGGAAGTAAAACCGCTGGTCGCGTGTCGTAGATTTACGACACGTGAAAGAACCTCAAGACTGATAAAGAGGCCCCTGAGCAAAATTACCGGTCTTTCATGCCCAATATGGATTGGGACGCTAAGGAACATAGTAGTTAAAGAGCGTTCGTAAATTAAACTCAATTAATTGATCCATCCATCTATCAACAAATTTGAACTCGAAGGCATTACACCTTGCTTTGAAAGCAGGTAGACCGTAATTATTGAGTATCGGAAGAAAACAATGTGGATATTTTTAGATATTATAAAATATGATGAGATAGCTTTACAACCCTTTAGTCTCTTGGTCTCCTACTCCAGGTAGGGTAGCTCATGAAAAATTCCCAAGGTGAACCAGTCCGTGGGGGAATTAACCTTGTCTTTTCACTTAACCCTATTTGTCAAATTTTAGTCTAACACCAAATTAGTCCTTAGTATAATAACTCGTTGGCGGTGATTTCCTTCCATAGTCGACAATCCTTGGCAAGGGTAGTCCATCTTCTTCTAGCTCTCTTACCACTTCATCTGAATCTCTGGAGTGGGTGGCTTCTTCTCTCCGAATCTGTTGTCCCAAACTGTGGTCGCGTGGGCCCATCTTCTGTGGTCCATCCTTGCTAAATGTCCTCCCTATTTCCACTTGAGTTGTGCGTGCACTGCTGCGTCCTCCATTCCTGTCGTTATTCTGATTTCTGTGTTTCGTATTCTATTTTAGCAAGAGCACAGTCTCAGAAAACTGCATACGCATAAAGGAATCGAGGATTAGCTGTTGCTAGTGTACAATAATGTATTTTCGAAATACATGGAGTATAAATCGTATGCGACTAGCGTGTAGACTCTTGTTCATTACCTTTTATCACCCAACCAAGTAGGAACAAATAAAAAGCGAAATACAAGCCTTACTACGTAACTTGTTTTACACATTTCTATGTAGATTGAATTCTTCTATAGAATACTTTTAAGTTTCTTTGTCACCCTTTCTTTAAAGTTTCTGCTCTATACCTTAATCGGTGTTTCTGAAACCACTTCTACTGCCTCAAGAGCTTCTACTATTTTAAATGGCCTTAATGCACATACATATGTAGTTGCTGTACTACCGAAATTATTCTGAATATATGACAAATCCTAAAACTAAGTCCGTGAAATTATTTCCTTCACTGCAGGTATATTGGCAGTGAAGGAACAGACGCAATGAAACCGAGTGTTTCGAACGGAAGGGCAGGAGTGTGTGTCAGTCACGTACCTAACGTCACCTATACTTCGCGTGGTAAGACGATTACTCTGTTTATTTACCCCCTCTGTCCGGTAAAAAAAACTTCTTAAGAGTATATTACTGTGATCCGCGCGCACGAAGCTACTTGCAAGCCGTTGGTAAGCGCAACTGGGTGGAGCCCTCCACCGGCCTTCAGAACAATAGCGATGCGAAACAATAGCTTAATATGTGCCGCTTCCCCGCTCCAGAGGATTCCTTTCTAAAACATTCGCATTGTATGTGGGAGCGATATAAGGGGGACTGCTCTTGCTTTTGCGTCATTCCGGTTAGTCAAAGGTTACGAAGTTAAGTGCAATTAAGAAGTTGAAGAGTTTTGATAGATAAAAGTGGACAGCCGAGTGCAGTTAATTGTGAATTGTGACTCTGCAGTTCACTTGTATTATGTTCCGAGAATATCTCAAGTGTAGAGTTTGTATTACACTGAGTGCCTAACTTATATATAAAATGTGTTTAAGAGAAACTGGAATAGTTCTAATTTGATAAACTATTTTAATAAAAACTGTTACAGCCAGGTTTGATTAAATCCAAACTTTAAAAAAATATTAGTAGTTGTATTTAAACAGTGGTTTGAAGGAAGAGAATTTCTTGATAATCATTGTGTCGCATACTTGGAAGATACTGAACTTAAATACCAAGTCTGGTATTTAACCGGCCTTTCGTTTATGAGTATATCCTTCAAAGACACATACGTGTTAGCGCGAACTTTTTATAAAACACGCTTTTTTAATTCAGGAAGCCTACAAAAATGTATATGCGGTGAAATTTGGGTACAAATTTTTGGGTTTATTGGTACTTCCTGTACAAACTAGCTACATGGAAGAGAAATTAATATGTTCTGGAACTTCTTCCTCAGTCATTTTTTACCAATGATTTATCCATTTGTCCCCAGGTCTTAATTAATTTTGATCTCATTGTATTCCTAATACTTTTTTAATAACTGAATTTCTCATTTAACCTCCCTTGTTCATCCCAGGAGGGCTTCTGATGAATGTCATTTCTGGAGGCTGTTACTTCATATACTTTTTTGTGGATTCACTCTCACTTGGTTACTAATTGAAATATAACTTCAGTTTATTTTCTTCTTTTCTATCTCATATTTTTATTTGTAGTGTCATCTGTTGTTTGTAAACTTTACCTTTCAATTTCTCGTGCTAAATGTTAAGTGTGAGGTCTTTTCCTAATTCACCTTTCATTATTGATAGTAGTGTATGTTGCTTGTAATGCTTTCATTCCATAATTTACCTTTCATTATTGATAGTAGTGTATGTTACTTGTAATGTTTTCATTCCCTAACTCAGTTTTCACTATTAATATTAGTATATTTTGCTTGTAATGTTTTTATTCCCTAACTTACCTTTCATTTTTTATAGTAGTATATGTTGCTAGTAGTGTTTTCATTCCCTAATTTATCTTTCATTGTTGATAGCAGTGTATGTTGCTTGTAATGATTTCATTCCCTAACTCAGCTTTCACTATTGATATTAGTATATGTTATTTGTAGTGTTTTCACTCCCTAATTTATATTTCGTTATAGATAGTAGTACTTGGTGCTTGTATCGTTTTCTTTCCCAAATTGACCTTTAATTATTGCCATTATTATATGTTGCTTGTAGTGGTTTCACTCCCTAATTTATCTTTTATTATTGATAGTAGTACTTGTTCATTGAATCGCTTTCTTTCCCTAATGTAACTTTAATTATTGATAGTAGTGTATGTTTTTTGTAAAGTTTTGTTTCCCTAATTTATTTTTCATTATTATTATTATTATTCGTTATTATTGATGCTAGTAATGTTTTGTTTCCCTAACTTATCATTAATTACTGATAGTAGTGTATGTTGCTTGTAATGTTTTCACCCTCTAATTTCCTTTGGTTATTGATATTAGTGTATGTTGCTTATAATGTTTTCTTTCCCTAATTTACCTTTAATTATTGGTGACAAGAATGTTGCTTGTAGTGTTTTCACTGCCTAATTTATCTTTCATTATTGTTAGTAGTACTTGTTGCTTGTATCGTTTTCCTTAATTAATCTATCTTAAGTTATTAATAGTACTATATGTTGCTTGAAGTGTTTTATTTCTCTTATTTACCTTTCATTATTGCTAGTGGTATATGCAGCTTGTAATGCTTTCTTTCTCTAATCTACCTTTCATTATTGATATTAGTTTATGTTGACTGTAATGTTTTGTTTCTCTTATTTATCTTTCAGTTGAGGTGTTAAGATTTCTGGTAATATTTTGTTTCTCTCATTCATTTTTCAACTGATATTGTCACATATTTCTTGTAATACCTTTTTGTTGCATTGACCTTTCAACTGAGAGAGAAGAATATTTCTTGTTATACTTTTTTATCTTCATTCATCTTTCTGTTAATAGTGTCACATGTTGAATATAAAGTTGCCTTTCTCTCTTTTATTTTTCAATTGATACTGCCACGTGTATGTTGTCATGTTTCCGTATTCTTGATTATGTTTCAATTAGTAGTTGTGCATGTTGATGGTATTTATTTATTTCTGTCATTTATCTCCAATTTATAGTATCAAATGTTTGTTTTGGATGTTTTCTTTCTCTTGTGTCTTACAACTGATACTGTTACATGTTTTTAGTAATATATTCTGCTCCCATTTATCTTTAAATTGATAGTGTCATATATTGTTGTCAAACTTTCCTTTCTCTCATTTATCTTTCATGTAATATTTTATATTCATCATTTATCTTTGATCTGTTAGTTTCTCAGGTTGAGAGGTTGCTTTTAATGTTTCTTTCTCCCATTTATCTTTCATTCATAGTGCCACGAGTTCCTTGTAATGCCTTCTATCTCTCATCTATCCTTCAATTGGTAATGTCACGTGTTGCTTGTAATGTTTCCTTCTCCCATTTACATAATTTTTGGGTAAATATGCGATATATAAACTAAGACAGTTAAACCCGAGGCATATTCTAATACTCTGTATCATATCTGCAATTGTTGCTTTATATACCACTTGTTACGGTAGGAGAGGAAATATGTTATTCTTCTAAAAGCCCTATTATAATTTTAACCTTTTCTTGGCTATTCTAGAGTTTCTTATACATGATTAATTTTTTTCAATACATGGGTGTGGAAGAAAAATTACCAAATGTTTTTCAATATTACAATATTCGGGACTGGACAAGACCTGATAAGAACTGACAAAACTTCACAGTGTCATAAATCTGCATTTACACGTTCTCTCTTGCCAAACTTAAACACTTCAGACCACATCGATACTTTATCCCGTGCAAAGTAAATTACTATTAGCGTCACGATATAACAATTTGCAATAAAGTATTGTTCTCTACGAAATACTACATAGCGTCTTCACGTATTGTAGCCCATGAAATCAGGTTACTATTAAAGAATACTATAGAAACAACTTGACTTGATATATTAACTGCATTATATTAAGACATTGCATTAATGCATTATTGTACGCTTCGGAAATCTGCCCGGCAATTTCTTCATGTGCTCTCCTTTCAACTTTTAATCCATGGAGCCCACGACGTACGGACATGGCCAGTTTTGGTGTAATCTAATTAGCTCTCAGGTAGCCATTTTTGTTTACTTTTCGCTTTCAGTCATGTTGCAGATTTCGTGACGCACTATAAATAGTCGTATTTCATTGGACAAACCCATGAAATCATTGTTAAGTCTTTGGTCGTTTGAAGCATGTGCTCATTTGATTTCAAGACTTCCAAAGACCATAAATGTATTTGAAGCAATTTGACAAGAAAAGCTGTGACAACTGTTGAAAAGTCTTGTAAAGCATTGAATTTGACAAAAACTTGAGCGTTTACAAGGAGCTTAAAGTAAAACAAAGAATGGCTAATCCATACAGTTTTATTACTTATAACTACGTTTTTAAGAAAAATTGATATTATTCATTTTTACAGTAATACAATTAGTAAAATCTTAAAAGCCTTTGTCACATTTTTATAAATTCCTTTCTGAAGATACCTACATACACTACCTAATCAAACGTATCCGACCACCTGGTTGAAAATAACGTACACGTTCGTGGCGCCCTCCATCTGTAATACTGGAAGTCAATATGATGTTGGCCCACACTTAGCCTTGATGACAGCGTTCACTCTCACAGGCATACTTTCAATCAGGTGCTGGAAGCTTTCCTGGGAAATGGCAGCCCATTCTTCACGGCGTGCGGAATTGTGGAGAGGTATCGATGTAGGTCGGTGAGGCCTGGCACGAAGTCGGCGTACCAAAACATCCCAAACGTGTTCTTTAGGATTCAAGTCACGACTCTGTGTAGGTCAGTCTATTACAGGGATGTTATTGCCGTGTACCACTCCGCCACGGCCCGCCCTGTATGGACAGGTGCTAGATCGTATTGAAAGATGCAATCGCTATCCCCGAATTGCTCTTCAACAGTGGGAAGCAAGAAGGTGCTTAAAATACCAATATAGGTCTGCGCTGTGATGGTGCTGCGCAAAACAACAAGGAGTGCAGCCCCCTCCAAGAAAAACATGACCACACCATAACACCACCACCTCTGAATTTCACTGTTGGCAGTACACACGCTGACAGTGACGTTCACCGAGCATTCGCCATACCCACACCCTGCCATCGGATCGCCACATTGTGTACCATGATTCGTCACTCCACACAATCGCCACTGTTCAGTCGCGTAATGTTGACGCTCCTTACACCAAGCGAGGCGTCGTTTGGCATTTTCCTGCGTGATGTGTGACTTATGAGCAGCCGCTCGACCATGGAATCTGAGGTTCCTCACTTCATGCCTAACTGTCATAGAACTTGGAGTGGATCCTGATGCAGTTTGGAATTCCTGTGTGATGGTCTGGTAGATGTCTGCCTATTACTCTTTTCAAATGTCGGCGGTCTCTGTCAGTCAACAGACGAGGTCGGCCTGTAGGCTTTTGTGCTGTACATGTCCCTTCACGTTTCCACTTCACTATCACATCATAAACAGTGGACCTAGGGATGTTTAGGAGTGTGGGAATCTCGCGTACAGACTTCTGACACAAGTGACACCCAATCAGTCTGACCACGTTCGAAGTTTGCGAGTTCCACGCAGCGTCCCATTCTGCTGTTTCACAATGTCTAATGAATACTGAGGTCGCTGATAATGAGTACCAGGCAGTAGGTGGCAGCACAATGTACCTAAGTTGAAAAACGTATTTTTTGGGGGGTCCCGGATACATTTGATCACATATGGTATATACTTGGCTTTTTTCAGCTAATTGTTTTTTGGCAATTACTTGGCGGATGTCATAGATGCCTTACTATTTGCTCCAATACATGATGACGGAACAATATACTTTCTGCAATTTGCGGATGATCAGTTAATTCTGGCCCAAGAATATGAAGACGAAGAATGTCTTATAAGGAACTTGATTTAAGAATACAACAAATGGGGCCTTATGTAGACAAATCCAAATATATGGCCATTGTAGATGTTCATAAAGATTTAGTACTGGAAGACGAAATGAAGATAATTAAACACACAGGGAATATAAATACCTGGGAGTAAACAACACGGGAAACAAGAAAAGGAAATAAGATAAAAGATAAACTCAGAAAGTATGCTATTTGTACTTTTAATTGTATCTTATGGTATAAACAGGCTTCAAAAGAGCCTAAAAATACAACTTTTAAAAGAGTAGAAGTATTATGACCTATTGCTCGGACGTGTGGACTCTGAAATGTTGGTTAAAAAGAAAATAATTGACAAAAGAAATGGATTATTGGAGGAGCTCTTCTAGGATATCTAAAAGAGAAAACATTATAAATGAGCATATAAAAGAGCATGTGAATTTTCAAACTAACATTAAATTTTATTCAATGGAAACAATTAAAATGATATAGGTATGCTAAACGAATGGGTGATGAAAGCTTACCCAAAGGAATAATGGAGTGGACGCTACTAGGAAAATGAGGAAAAGGAAGATGACATAACACGTGGATTCAAGGAATTAGAGGAGCAATGATGGATTGGGAAATTGAGGAATATTTGTGGTCCAATAAGCAAGAATGGACAAAAGTAATAGGTTGTTAAAAGCTTGGGTGCCGAAAATATGTTTGTAAATTGTGAAACCGTAAATATATACTATTTGCTACGGTATGCATCAGCGTGTGGCGGTTATCTGTCGTGTGGTTAATTAACATCAATAAGTAATAGAATTTATCTCCATATATGAAGCCGAAGGAAAACAATTCATGTACTGCAATAGGGACTCTTCACTCCAAATGCTATCGTTTAATATAATTACGTATTTAGCTGATGTGTAGTACTATCTCTGGTACGTATAGTAAATAGGGAAAGTATTGCATTCCACCTAAAATTCCGGTATCGAGATTTCACTGGAAATGTATGTTTTGAGATGTTCTGAATCCAAAAAACATTTTGAAAACATGTCCTTGTGTGTGTTTGTATGTCGTTGAATAGCATAACTCAAAAACGAAGTCGTAAAAACTTTTTTTTTTGGTACAAACTTGGTATACAGGTTTAGTATCTTCCAAGGATGCGACATAAAGGTTTTCAACAAAATCCCCCAACCCAGACTATACTTCACAAGGAATAGTTTTTTGAAAATTTTGAGTTTCTCATAAATGTCTCTAAGTATTTTCTTAAAATATCATACGTTTAAGATATTTTTATGGCAAACGAAACGTATATTTTAAATTTTTTGGGAATGCTTTAAAAGTTCTCTTTATTCTGAATGACTTTCGAAAAACTGGTAAACCGTAAGATATCGACAAAATTGTTTCGCTCAAAAAATGTAGATTTCGTTAAAACACACAGTTTATGTCATATACATTTTTTTGCGAGTGAACCATTTACGAGATATACTCTTTAAACGATAATCAAGTGTTTTAAGAGCTGGTTGCTATGTGGAGCATTCCATTCTCTTTGTATTTCTAGGACATAAAAAAACGAATAACGAATTCCCATTTGAGAAGAAGTATTAGTATTGGAAAATTCAAACAAATAGCAAAGAATATCTCGGAAGTGGTTCACTCTCAAAAAAGTGTATTTGACAAAGTTGTATGTTTTAAGGAGATCTAAACTTTTATGTGTGATCTCTTACGGTTTACCACTTATGCGAAAATGATTCTGAATGAAGACGACTTTTGGTGACATTCCCAGAAAATTAAAGTTATATGTTTAATTTTCCATGAAAATACTTTAACTATATGATATTTTAATAAAAGTTGTTTGAGCAATTTCTGAGAAAATGAAAATTTTCGAAAAACGCTGCATGTAAAGTGAGATCTGGGTTGAAGGAATTTTCTTTAAGATCTTTGTTTTGCATTCTTGTAAGATACTAAACTCAAGTACCAAATTTGGTATTTATCCAAATTTTCGTTTTTGAGTTTTGCAGTTCACAGCAGACAGACAGACACACTCATGGACATTTTCAAAAAATGCTTTATTTGGATTCAGGGCACCTCAAAATATGCATTTCCGATGAAATCTCGGTATAGAATGTTTGGTGGAATGTAATACTTCCCCTACTTACTATGCGTACAGAAAGTGAAAATAATTGCTAATAACTTGTCTTTAAATGGTAGTAAAATATATACATATAAACCTATATTCCTTAATAAACACATTTATTGTATAAAACTAGATTAGTGAACATAGAAGACATGCATCTACCTTGTGTAAAAATTTCAGTCTGACATCTGAAATAATTTCGGGGCTAATGAGATATGAATTTAAGATTCAACATTGTTAGTACCTTAATCTCCCCTTAAAACACACATACCTGTGCCGCTGAAATAATTGCGCAATATTATATTTAAATGTTAGAGTATAATCTTCATTTAATTGTTCCCACAAAAACACAATATTTAATTTCACAATAGAATAACTATTTATTGAAAAATTATACATTATTACTTTCTCTATCACATAGCTACTTATTAGGTAGAAAATGTATTGAATTCCAACCAAAAATACCGAAATGTCTCCGAAAAAACAAGTTTTGAGGGCATCTGAGTAAGAAAATAATTATTAAAGAATGGATAAAACATTAAAACCTTCCGGGCTGGAAGGCCGTGGTCTAAGGGTAAAACTACTAGCACCCGGCGTTTCGGTCAACTCTGTGGTTGCCATCTTCAAGAGTGTAACACCCAGGACAGCTGGATAACGACTGCCGACTAGGCAAGAGATGTTCCGCAATTTATAGCTCACGTCAAGGTGAAAACTGCCGCAGTGGTCTGCAGTGACGTGTCATCGCTGGTATCCACGTACGATTAAGCTTACAAACTATTTTTACAAACGCTTATTCTCCATATGCTTCATGTTAATCGATATATCGAGATGTTAATCTTATTGCTAATTTTCATATAGATGCAAGGGGAATTGGTAGGCTTTAAGCGATAGTCAAATCTTTTAAAAGCTGGTTGCTGTGTGGAGTATTCCATTCCCTTTGCATTACCAGGACAAAAAAAATGAATAACGAATTCCCATTTGAGTGTTGGAAAATTTAAGGGAATAACAAGCAATATCTCGAAAATGGTTCACTCAAAAAAATAAATGTATGTGACATAAATTGTGTATCTTAACGCGATCTACATTTTTTGTGTAGTAAAATTTTGTCTATCTCTTATGGTATACCAGATATGCAAACGTCGTTCACAATGAAGAATACGTTTGGAGAAATTCCCAAAAAATTCGAGATATACATTTTATTTGCCATAAAAATGTCTTAAACATATGATACTTCAATAAAAATCCTTAGAGCCGTTTTTGAGAAAAATGAAGTTTTCAAAAAATGTTCCATGTAAAGGGTAATCTGGGGTAAGGGGATTTTCTTGAAGACCTTCGTGTCGCATCTCTGGAAGATACTGAACCTAACTACCAAGTTTGGTGTTTATCCGACTGTTCGTTTCTGAGTTATGCTGTTCACAGTCACACACATGGACATGTCTCCAAAAAAGCTTTATATGCATTCAGTGTATTTTGCATGTATTTCCGGCGAAATCTCGGTATCGGATTTTTGGGCGGAATACAATACTTCTCCTACTTATTATACGTATTAGAGAAGGTAAGAAGAATTCAAAGGGAGCCAAATGATGATGATGATTCGTTCCTTGGGAGATGGTAGGACGTTTTTCTCGCCTATCCTGCTAACACCACATGTTGTTCAGTTCCCTAGAGTGCAACTAAGGGCACAAAAACTGCATTACCTTGCTGTGGTAACGTTCAGCATTTACTCTTACTTTATTTCAGTTTTTATCTTCGAGAAATGTGGCACAGTACACAGTCAGCCCAAAACGGCATCAAACAGTGATTTTCTGAAACGTAACGGCTTCGAAACATTTATTATGCTCTCTATAGCTTCAATACCGAACGAATTGACACAGCGAAACGTATGCGATTCACATTTGGGAGCATCCGGGTTCGATTCCCGGTGATCGTCCACTTTGACCCATGGGATTTTCGTGGTTTACACGGGGTCGAAAGGCAAATGCTGGGATGGTTTCTTCTCTACCATATATCCTTTCCATTAATTCCACCCAAAAATTTGATATCGAGATTTCACCGGAAATGTATGTTTTGAGGCCCCCTGAATCCAAAAAAAGAGCATTTTTGGACACATGTCCCTGTGTGTCTGTTAGCAGCATAACTCAGCATAATTGTTTTGGCGAGTAAACCATTTCCGACTTATTCCTTGTTATTTGGTTGAGTTTTCCAATACCTATACTTTTTCCCAAATGCTAATTCGTTATTCGTCTTTTATGTCCTGGACATGCAAATGCTTCTGCGAATGATTATCGCGATTAACGTGAAGTAGATGGAGGAAAAGGGTTTTAAAAGTAGTTTTTACAAGAGTAGAGAGTGTCAAGTGAGTGCAACAGATCAGAAATTCTTTTGGAATCCTTATCTATTTATTCTCCCCTTAAATCCTGGAATATATTGGGTTTTCTCATAAGTTCGTTTTTCATTACGTTTCAATCTCTTTGAACTCCTGGGAACACACCTCACCCGCAGCACAGCCACGACAGAGTAGTTACCGAACTTTTGTTTACAAGCTTTAAACACAAGGTCGTTCAAAAGATAAATAACTACAGCAATTAGGATTTGTAAACAAACAATTTATTTCCTGCAGTATGCACCATTATTGTCGAAAATATATTGCCATTTCTCTGGAAGCTTATCAATTTTATTTCTACAGAATGTGGGGGTTTTCTGGTTGACCAACTATTCGAGGTTCAGTCTGCAGTCCCGCAAGGAAGTAAGGCGCTTGCCATTCAGGAAATTATGCAGGGAATGGAATAGATACAAGTCAGATGGGCCAATGTCTGGAGAATACAGCGGTTGGGGTAACACATCCCATTTAAAATTACGCAACTTTTGATGGGTCACCATAGAGGTATGTGGTCTGGCGTTGTCGTGGTGAAAGACGATATCGTTTCCCAATTCCGGTCTTTTCTCTTCAATGGCTGCCTTGAGACGATCCAACTGAGAACACTATTTCACGGAACTGGTAGTCTCATTATTCGGAAGAAGTTCGTAATACAGGATTCCTTTGCAATCCCACCAAATGCATAGCATAACCTTTCCCGGATGCAGCCCTGGTTTAGCAAGCGATAGTGGTGGCTGCCCTTTCTTGTGTCATGATTTACTCTTTCGGGCGCTGTTGTACACACTCCACTTCTCATCTCCAGTTACCAGCCGTTCCAGAAAAGGATCATTCTGATTGCGTCTCAGTAAGGAGCTAGAGATGTAAATGTTTTGAATCAAATCGCTTCACTCAGTACGTGAGGAACCCATACATCGCAAATATTTACGTAACTCAGTTTTTCAACCTGACTACATTAGCACGAGCTAAATTGAGCTCTAATACCAATACCCGAGTTCTCATTCGTGGATTGCTGACTATCATTCCATGAATTCTTTTCACGTCCATTGGCCGTCCAGATCGAGGTTTGTCTTTTAGGGAGAAATTCGCAGATCGAAATCGACTAAACCACTTTTGACATGGCCGATTCGTTACTGCATCTTCCCCGTAGACAGCATAAATTTTCTGCCGGCATTGTGAGGCGGTTTTACCCTTATGATAGTAAAACAGCATAAGATGTCGGAAAATGCTCCTTTTTGCTTTCCATAGTTTGTAAACACAAGTTCAGCCGTTCTATCCAATGTCAGTCACAAATACACACTGACATATCCAATAGTGAGTCTGGTTGTTGTTCTCTAAGTCGTAGAGGTGGTTAGGCAACTATGATAACTAGAGTATACAAAGGGGTCCGGGTTTTCAGGCGCTATAGATGGAACTTACGAGCAAAGCGATTTAATTTATGTGGCAACCTAATATTTTCATTTTGATTTCACAGAAACTAATATTTGAATTGTTGTAATGGTTCTAAATAAAGTGAATGTACGCAAACTTAGAATTTTTATGCACTCTTGGAAAGTGTATAACTAAAAGCACAAGTGGCCTTCATAGGCGTGCAAGAGGAACATAACAATGATCCAAGAATAAAATTATGCGAGGCGATGAGAAGGGTTAATGTAAAGGAAAATGGACAAATTTGATTAAAAGGTTATACAGAAAAACTGAAGGAAGAATACAGTTAAGGAATAAGTTAATTCGAAGTTAAAGAAGGTAAAAACGAAGGTGTAAAAATTCACTTAGTTTTACTTTCTCTACGACGTATAGTAAGTAGAAGTGTTGTATTCTACCCAATTAGATTCGATACCAGGATTTCATCGAAAATACATGTTTTGAGGGCCCTTGAAACAAAAAATGTATTTTTAAAAAAGATCCGTGTATATTTGTATGTGTGTGTGACTGTCTGTTAATAGTGTGTCTGTGAACAGCATAACTAAAAACGAAAAGTCGGATAAATACCAAATTTGGTGTAATATATAAAGGGTATAATATATTTAATTTTTACATTATGTTGCCATTAAAAACGTTTTTTTGAGAATTTGCACAAAATATTGTTTTATTTAGGTATATATTTAACATGGTTATTATAAGTGATGACCAGTAGAGCCATTGCTCAAAGTTATACATTCACACGTGAATAACCTAGAACTTGCACATTAAATACGACGCTACTATTTGCGTGAAAACGTAAACAAATACACACATCCTCGATTCTTTACATTCTCCACCTGTGAAGGCTAGTAGAATGCCGCCTAAAGCTGCGGTGATGGCATAAATGGAAGCGAATGTACAAAGAATACCCGACTACAGATGATAGAAAAAAATCTTTAAATAGCAATCATCAGAAAGAAGAAGAAGGTAGGCGCCAAGTTGTGAAATACCCACCAGACAGCAATGAAAGACAGAATCCTATGATCTGGTGATTGGAATGAAAGAACAAGATTTACTACTGGAATTTTCATTACTCGCTACACTCGTAATAAAAATATTTCCCCAGAAAACAATTCCCTTCAGCCAGAAGTTGCGTAAATACGTATAAATGCCATGGTTTTTGCTTAGCACTCCATAACATCACAATTTTATGCCTTAGAGATTACATTGTTTACATAATAAAAACACCCCAATACAACTAATCGCTACATAAACAAACGAGTGTGCTTATTGCGCACTCTGTAGTAAATTATAAAAATGTGTCGTTTTGAAATTAACTGTTCCATTACTTAATTAAATGTTGCATTCTTAAGGGAACGCGCTATAACAAACATCCTCACTAGAGGGTCGTTTTGCTTGGTCCAGTGGTACCACCTCCAGCTCCCGAGGTCGCGGGTTCAAACCCGGTAGAGCGCGATGGACCTAAAAATCCTTAACATATTTAGCTTAACATAGCTAAATAAAGCCGGTGGTCCCGTGTCGTAGTTTTGCGACACGTATAAGAACTTCAAGCCTAATAAAGGGGCTTCTGAGCGAAATTTCCGATCTTACACGTCCAATACAGAATGGAGGACTAAGAAACAGTAGTTAAGGAGCGTCCATAAATAAAACTCAATTTATTTCCTTCCTATCCGTGGAACCCATTTCAACTTGTTTGTATAAACATAATTTAAATAACTGCAATACTTTCCTAGACAACTTTCGTTTTGGCAACAAGACAACGAATATTGAAGAAATACGAAGACAGTCCCAGAAGTACCCGACCTGATGTATAGATGGTGGTTGTTGTTTCAAACAAATTACTGTGGTAGAAGGTACCAAACTTATAAAGCTTAAGTCTGAATTTTGACGATGCTACGTTGTTTATTAATTGTTTGCAGCCATTACTAGTGAACTCTGTCAGCGAATTTGTAAACATGGATAAAACTGGCCATCGTTATGTGATACAATACTTTCATTTGAAAGGTCTTAGTCCAACTAATATTAAATCTGAGCTAAATTCTACTCTAGGGGAGTCTGCTCCTTCATATACAATAGTAAAATATCGCGTAGCAGAGTTTAAGCAAGGCCGTAGGAGCTGCCTAAACGAACGTCGCAGTGGTCGACCAAATGAGGTGACTATGCCAAAAATTGTGAGGAAAGTCAACAAAATGGTATTGAATGACCGTTGACTAAATGAAAATTTAAACATGAGAAAGCTATGCACAAAATGGCACGTTTACTAACGATGGAACAAAGGCAGCATCGTGGAGATGTTTCAGTCGAGTGTTGGCGATGTTTTGCTTCAATAAAGCCGAGTTTTTGTGTCGATTCATAACCATGGATGAAACATGGGTCCAGCACTTCACGCCTGAGAGTAAGGAACAGTCAAAACAGTGGACTGAAAGGAGGGAATCGGCTCCAAACAAGGAGAATAGAGTTCCGTCTGCAGGCAAGGTCATGGAGTCAGTTTTTGAGATGCGCATGGGATAATGTTCATTGATTATCTTCAAAAAGGAAAAACAATAAATGGCGATTATTATGCAATCTTATTGCAGCATTTGAATGATGAAATCATGCAAAATGGCCGCATTTAGTCGAAAATAAACCTTTGTTTCATCAAGACAATGCACCATCCATCATCAAGACATCCATTATCGCCATGGCAAAAATCAAGGAGTTTGAATTACTTCCTCATTCACCCTATTCGACAGATTTATCCCCCTCTGATTATTTTTTATTTCCAAAGTTGAAGAAATAGCTTGGTGCCAAAAGATTTGCCAACAGAGAAAAGCTGGAGTTTCAATTGATGGCTATTTTGTAGAACTCGACGGTTCTCACTATAAACAGGGTATCGAAGCTCTTGAACATCGCTGGGAAAAGTATATCGAGCTGAAAGGCGACTACCTAAAGAAATAAAGATGCTTCTTTGCAAAATTTTTGTTTTCTTTGTTAGGTCGGGTACTTCTGGGACAGCCCTCTTATATCGAAGGAAATATCTCTGCGGTAACGAATAATGCTTGCACTCGGGAGGTCCCGGGTTTGATTCCCGGTAGCCGTCCACTCTGACTAAGGGGCTTTCGTCGCTTTCCCAGGTCTTAGGGAATGCTGGGGTAGTTTCTCATCTAATAAAATTTGCTTTTCATTCCGTTTCCTTCTCATCTTTCAGGTGTACTTCTAGGTTTCGTGGCGTATGGCGGTGCAGGATGGCGTGGATGCTTGCTCAAAGGAAAGAATGCTCCCCGCTGTCACTAGACGGCTGCTTATTCGACGGGCATCGCCCCCTAGGTAGTTCCAGCAGTGGGATGTGTATTCGTGTCTGGAAATGTTAGGGACTTCCGCACGTCTCTGTGGCCTGTCTGCATACGACATGTAGCCTCCTGTGGTTTCTTCATTTTATCCCTTTCTTCTGGGGGTGGGAACCACAATATATCTATGTATATATAACCTAAGCTAACTAAACATACTGAAGAAAAAATATTCAGTATAAATAAACTAAGCATTGTGTAATTATGCCTCCGTAATGTACCAATCTCTTCTACTTTAATACTTGAAATACATTTCTCTATTACACGAAATCACTGTTTCTTTCTTCAACGTGGGAACTTTAACTGTGGTTACGGAACAAGTTGGAAGAAACTTGTAACAAAAAGGAATCCCTCCGGGATGAAGTTTTCCTTCATAGCTAGATTAATTTTTTACTACTTCTGACTGCATTGCAAAAACTCTTTGAGGATAGAATCTTTAGAGTAATAGCTTACTTTTTCTACCCATAGGAAGTATTGCATTGAAGCATTTAAATTATTTTATAGCCCCAAAGATATTGCTACATCGTTCACTGTTAGTTCATACTACTTCCTGACTTTTTAATAATTGGCGTGAAAATCAGGATTATCGAGAATATTCTTAGTAGCAGTATGTATGCGCGTACGGACACGCTAGGCCGGTTATTAGTCTTTTTTATGTTATCCTTTGTATTTTCTCTACTACAAATGGTGAGTAGAGGAAGTATTGCATTCCACCCAAAAATTAGATACCGGGGTTTCACCGGAAATATATGTTTTGAGGCCCCTTTAAGCCAAATCAAGAATTTTTAGAAACATATCCGTATTTATGTTTGCGTGTGTGCCCTCTATCCCAAAAATGAAAATTCCGATAAATACCAATTGGTATTTAGGTTCAATATCTACTGTAGATGCGATAAGAAGATTATCAAGAAAATACTCTCACACCAGACTACACTTTACATGAAACGTTTCTGGAAAATTTTGATTTTCTCAAAAATGCCTAGCGACATTTATTAAAATATCACATATTTGAGATATTTTCATGCTAATGAAATCTATATCTTGAAATTTCTGGGAATGTCCCCAAAACTACTCTTCATTCTGAATGACTTTCATATTACTAGTAAACCGTAAGAGATAGACCAAATTTTACTACACAAAAATGTTGATCTCGTTAAAACACACAATTATGTCATATACAATTGTTTTGTCTAGCAAACCATTTCCGAGATATTCCTTGTTATTTGTTTCAATTTTCTAATACTTATATTTTTTTCTCTCCACATAGCAACAAGCTCTTAAAAGATTTGACTATCGCTTAAAGCCTACATTTTGCCCTTGCACCTACAAGAAAATTAGCAATATATAGTTTCTGCAAATGTTTATCTGGATGAAAATGAAGTAGATAGAGAATAAGCGTTTGTAAAAATAGTTCCTACAAGAATAGAGAAAGTCATGTGAGTGTAATACATCAGAGTTTTGGCTAGTAGTGTGAATAGGAGATTAGTTGTTGTGACAGTCACTATTTTAGTTTTAAAAATTTTCCCGAAATGTTAAGATAATCTTTGATAAACGTTTAAATACCAAAATTTGCTTATAGTGCATTTTTCTAAGTAGGTAATCAACCAATCAATTTGGATAAAACATTGTGCCCAAAATCCTTATGGAGTGATGATAAATTGTATGCATCAGAATTTAGATTACGCTGCTGTTTTTTAAGTAAAAATTTTAAGCTGTGCTTTAAAAAATCCCTTAAATCGGCATACATAATCAATAATATTTATATTTTCGAAGACACATCGGATTTTTCGTTAGTGTGAATAGGAGATTAGTTATTAATAAAGAGTCAACTGAAAAATTTAGTACCACAGCCGGGATTTGAAAACGGTGCTCCCGCTCTCCGTGCGGTTGCTCTAACCATTGAGCTACTGTGACAACATGCCTGTGGGAAATTGAATTCCGCAATTGACTCAAGTTGTTTCCCAGACAGACCACTAAGAAATCTCACACGAGATGACAAACTTAGCGGCGACCTGCAGTCGCAGGTACTTCAGTGGTGGGTTGTGGGTTTCTTAAGGTTTCACTTTATTATTATATACAATTAGTTTTACTTTCGACAGACCTTAGCCTGGCGAGTTTTTTCTTTCTCTACTACGTATACTAAGTAGGGAAAGTATTGCATTCCACCCAAAAATTTGATACCGAAATTTCACCGGAAATACATGTTTTTAGGCCTCCAGAATCCAAAACAGTATTTTTGGAAACATGTCAGTGTGTATGTCTGTGTGTGTTTCTGTCAGTCTGTGAACAGCATAACTCAGAAACGAACACTCAGATAAACACCAAACTTAGTATTTAGTTTCAGTATCTTCCAGAGATGCGACAAGAAGGTTTTCAAGAATATCCCCCACCCCAGGTTACCCTTTACATGGAACATTTTTCGAAAATTTTAATTTTCTCAAGAATGGCTCTAACGATTTTGATTAAAATATCATATATTTAAGATACTTTCATGACAAACAAAATGTATATCTTGAATTTTCTGGGTATGTCTCCAAAAGTATTCTTCATTGTGAACGACTTTTGCATAACTGATAGACGAGAGACCATAAGAGATGCACAAAATTTTACTACACAAAAAATGTAGACCGCATTAAACTACACAATTTATGTCATATACATTTTTTTTACTGAGTGAACCATTTTCGAGATATTGCTTGTAATTCCCTTAAATTTTCCAATACCTTTACTTTTTATCAAATGGGAATTGGTTATTCATTTTTACTTTCTCTACTACGTATAGTAAGTAGGGGAAGTATTGTATTCCACCCAAAAATTCGATAGCCGAGATTTCATCGGAAATACATGTTTTGAGACACCCTGAACCCAAAAAAAGCATTTTTAGAAACATGTCCGTGTGTCTATGTGTGTATCTGTATGTCTATGTCTGTGTGTCTGTGAACAGCATAACTCAGAAACGAACAGTCGGATAAACACCAACTTGGGATTTAGGTTCAGTACCTTCCAGAGATACGACCCAAAGGTTTTCAAGAAAATCCCCCCAGATTACCCTTTACATGGCTGATTTTTCGGAAATTGTAAGTTTCTCAAAAATATCTCTAACGATTTTGATTAAAATATTATATGTTTGAGATATTTTCATGATAAATAAAATGTATATCTTGAATTTTCTGGGAATGTCTCCAAAAGTGTTCTTCATTGTGAACGACTTTTGCATAACTGGTAATCCATAAGAGATAGACGAAATGTAGATCGCGTTAAAATACAGAATTTATGACATATACATTTTTTCAGTGAAAGATTTTCCAGATATACCTTCTTATTTCCTTAAATTTTTCAATACTTATTTTCTCAAATGGGAATTCGATCTGTGACAAAGAGAATGGTGCTGCACATAGCAACCAGCTATTAAGAGATATGTCTATGTTGAAAGGCTACTGTATTTCTATATTGCCCTTGCGAATACAAAACAAGTATTTTTAGAATTGGTCGCTATGTGTAATATGATTAATATGAAATAGATGGAGAATAAGAGTTTGTCAAAATAGTTTGTATAAGAGTAGAGAAAGTCATTGAGTGTAAGACATCAGATTTTGTTTAGTCCTGGACATGCAAAGAGAATGGAATGCGCCACATAAGAATCAGCTCTTAAAGCCTACCATATTCCCCTTGCATCTACAAGAAAATTAGCAATAAGATTAACATCTCGATCAACATTAAGCATTGGGAGTATAAGCGTTTGTAAAAATAGTTTGTACAAGGGTAGGGAAAATCATGTGAGTGTAACACATCATATTTTTAATATAGAGTCAACTGAAAAATTCAATGCAACAGCCGGGATTTGAACACGGTTCTCCAACACTCCATGCGGTTGCTCTAACTATTGAGTTACTGTGACATCATGCCGGTGGGACATTGTTGCAGTCACTATATGAGTACTTCAATAACGATTTTGTATAAGCCAAGGGGATAATTAAATTATTTCCAGTAGTACAGTCCAGTTCAACTTAAAAAGAATTATTGCTCTATTAACTTTAAGACTGGATTAATAATAACATAATTATACGTCAATCTTAATTTATTCTGAGATATTAACTGTTCAATCAATATTACAAACTTATTAATCAATTGACTACGAGTGTGTTTCAGATGAGGCTTTCTTTTTCACTGATAATCGGAGGGGAGTGGGCTTTCCTCCATTGAGGACATTTTATGTATACTCCCACAGGGGGACGCTCCCGGGAGGGAGGAGAAGGTAAGAGGAGGCACCGGGAAGCCGGAACTAGAAGCGACGGCACAGCAATGAAAATTTCCCTACAGTTTTCAGATAGAGACGGTCAGGCATCAGTCTGGTTGGCTCATTTGGTTAGGTGCTGGACTTCCCAAGGTCACGGGTTCCAACGCGGCCCAGACTGATGGTTTTTTAGTGTGTTTAAAAACGACAGCCACATACCAGTAGATTTATCGGCGGCCTTGATTCATAAAATATTATTACCATTATTATTAATATTATTATTATTATGTAATAGTAGTAGTAGTAGTAGTAGTAGTAGTAGTAGTAGTAGTAGTAATAGTAGTAGTAGTAATAGTAGTAGTAGTAGTAGTAGTAGTAGTAGTAGTAGTAGTAGTAGTAGTAGTAGTAGTAGTAGTAGTAGTAGTAGTAGTAGTAGTAGTAGTAGTAGTAGTAGTAGTAGTAGTAGTAGTAATTGGACAGGCAGACTGGAGACTCCGCATCACACAGAAGGGGCGGTCCGTTGCCCTGGCAACCAGCCGAAAGTTCACATAGAGTATCCTTTTCCCCTGACACATCCTGACACCATAGGCGACACTTCCAACCCTGAAACACACCTAACTGTGTGAATGGTGAATTAAATGTTGTAACGAAATGGAGCCAATTCAGGGGCTAAAAGAAACCACTGCAGCATTCACCTTACTACCCGGGAACATCCCCGAAACAACCAACGGGCCAGAATGGGCGGTTGCCGGAAATAGAACCCGGAACTTCCCGAATGTGGGCTACAGATATTCGGTCTGTCATCCCGCTTGTTTCAGATATGCTTTTATTTGAGCAAGTAATATTTATAATTGCTGTAGACTTCCTTAACGGTACATACTGTCTGTAGTTAGTTCACCAACTTTTAATTCGTTTATCTCTGGGCTTTATCGATTGAGTAAATGAATTGTCCTAGTATTTCAGGAAATAAACATGTAAATTGCATTATCTTGTCAGATTTGCATCTAGGGCTGAAAGAAATCTGGGATGGAAGGAAAATAAAGTAAGTCTTAGAGAAGGAAGAAATGCACAATATGATAAGAAAATTAAAAGCGATGTAAGATGTATGTAATATTAGAAATCAATTCGTTCAAAAGGCAATGGAGAAGATATAGGTCACAAGTTCAGATAATCATAACAGGGTTTCCCCCTCAGTTAGAATCCTTTTTTCAGAAACTTAAATTTTACAATTTTTGAGTATAAATATCCTTCTATAGACACTAATGCAATAATTTAAACCAATGTTTTACATGTAGTACAGTACAGGTTAATCCCCAAAATCACTGAACCGATTTCGATAATTTAATACAGTTAAAAAGCTCTGTACTTTAAAAAAAACTTACGCCGTAAGGAAATATATCGACCAGTTTTTACTTTCTCTATTACGCATAGTAAGCAGGGGAAGTATTGTATTCCACCCAAAAACTCGACACCAAGATTTATGACCCCCTGAATCCAAAAAAGAAATCATTTTTGGAAACATGTCCGTGTGTGTGTGTGTGTGTGTGTGTGTGTGTGTGTGTGTGTGTGTGTGTGTGTGTGTCTGTGTCTGTATGTGTGTCTATGAATAGCATAACTCAGAAACGAACAGTTGGATAAACACCAAACTTGGTATTTAGGTTCCGTATCTTCCAGGGATGCGACATGAAGGTTTTCAAGAAAATCCCCCCACCCCAGGATACCCTTTACTTGGAAGATTTTTCGAAAATTTTAATTTTCTCAAAAATGGTCTAACGATTTTGATTAAAATATCATATGTTTAAGATATTTTCATGACAAATGAATGTATATCTCCAATTTTTTGGGAATGTCTCCAAAAGTATTCTTCATTGTGAACGACTTTTGCATAACTGGTAAACCATAAGAGATAGACAAAATTTTACCCTACAGATAATGTAGATCGCGTTAAAATACACACTTTATGTCATATACATTTTTTTTTTGTTGGGTGAACCATTTTCGAGATATTGCTTGTTATTCCCATAAGTTTTTCAATACTTATTTTCTCAAATGGAAATTCGTTATTCATTTTTTTGTCTTGGATATGCAAAAAGTATTAATCTGTGGCAAAGAGAATGGCGCTGCACCTAGCAACCAGCTGTTAAGATAGATGTCGATGCTTAAAGGCTACTGCATTTCTATATTGCTCTTAAAATTACAAAACAAGGGGAACATAGTAGGCCTTAAGCGATGGTCAAATATTTTTAGAACTGGTCGCTATGTTTAAAATGTAATTCTCTTTCCATGTCAAACATCGTTTCTGCAAATGTTTATGTCGATTAATATGATATGGATGGAGAATAAGAGTTTGTAAAAATAGTTTGTACAAGAGTAGAGAAAGTATTGTGAGTGTAACACACCATATTTTTTGGATTCAGGAGGCCTCAAAGTATATATTTCCGGTGAAATCTCGGTATTGAATTTTGGGGTGGAATGCAATACTTATCCTAGTTACTATACGTAGTAGGGAAAGTAAAAAATGGTCGGACAACTGTGAAGGTCGAGGAAAGTGCAGGAAGCCCATTCATATGCGCTAGTGACGCCCACAATGAGCAAGTCAGTATGCTGATTCAGAGAATTGAAGATTGATGTCGATGAAGTCGCAAACCATATCTTTCTTGGTCCACTTAAAAGCGCCTTAAGGAGCCGTCGATTCACCACAGACCAAGAAGTGAAGGAAGCGGTGCATACATGGCTTGCTGCTCAACTGAAGAACTTCTTTTCTGAGGACATCAGAAAGCTTGTGTAACGATGGACCATGTAAATTGAGAAGCAAGCGACTACATTAAAATGAGGTAATTGTAGATTTCTCTTATTGTTATAATAAATTTAAAAAAAAATGTGCGGATACTTATTGATACGAGGGAGCTGAGCACCCCCTGAACCAGCAATGGGCTGTCATCATGTTAAGTTGGCTATCAGAGAAGACGTGAAATACTGGAAATGATCTGTAGGTTTCAGGCACTCTAAAGCTCTCTTAGAGAGAGCACCATCGCTTGGTCCCACAATCTTGAAACCCATGACAAGGTGTAGTAGGTGTTTTCTTTTAACTTTTTTGCAACACGCTTTGGGCGTCAATTTGGTAGGTTGTATTGAAGGAGTTGTATTATATTAAACTGTTGGGGAACCGAACTTGAAGTAGTTACAACCGGTACCCGGTAGCCTTTGTCCAAAAATTTAAAAATATTAACTTTGTAATTTGACTGTTTCTTTAAATAATTAATATTTATGTTTGCCTCGGCTACGTCAGTATTATTGTTAGAGACACGTTTCTCTTGTCAGGGTTGTGGTGCAACAAGAATGTAGGCTTACACATATTATAATTTTACTTCACTCCTTTTATTAATGCTTGACACGATTTAAATAACACTTCACTGATGTAGAGAGCTGTGAGATTGTTTTATTAATTACTTGCACTTTTTAACACCTAAACTTATTTTTCGTCTCACACGAATACATATTATATTTCTTGAGTAAACTTTTTTGCCTCTGGTTAGTAACGCCGTCTGCAGGCAACTGAACTCTAAATTTGTAACATTTTCTCCTCTTCAGTTTCTGGTTGGGTAATCCTACTCCAATAGAATACTTTCATTTAACTAAAACTTTTTCTGGTTGTTGATTGGCTATTTTATAAACTGTCACTAAAATTACATTATTGTTGTAGCATTTAAACTTTCAGATTCATTATTGTCTCAAGGTTACCTCATTGTTACCTCATTGTTAGCAACTTTTAACTTATTATTCTCACAGCTCCTACATTATTAAATTGCGTAATATATTTACATAACATTCTTACACGTAGATATAATAATATAAGTATATGCAATGACTGTTACATACATTTTACAAATTATTACATACACATATTGCTTCAAGGTGGGCTGTTATTGAATTTACATATTATATAATTAGACTGAAATTATTTAAGTGTTAAAAATACTGCCTGAAAGGAAGATTATGGGTATAAGAAATGAGGGGCAGAAAAGTCATAGAAGATCAACCACCCCAGAATTCGCGTGCCCACGAAAAACACATGGGTCAGAGTAGGCGGTCAATTGGGATGGAAACAGGGACCTCGTGAATCCGAGTGTCAGACGTTACGCCTGAGCTATTCCGCTCGGTCAACTCTAGGTAAGGCAGCTAAGATATTTGTACCAAATCAGTAATAGTAAGATTGTGCTGAATAAACTCCCTCCACTGTATGCAAGGAAGCATAATAATAGAGCGTTTCTCTATCACCCCGGAGAGGGATGGCTCGGATAAAAAAAAGCTTGAAGCACAACAGCTGAGATTCTCAGAGTCACTCTTAGATATCACATTTCCTGTGAAATCCTAAGGGAAGAAGTGGGAGTTTCAAACATAGAAGGGAAATACAGCGACACAAACTAAAATGGAAAGAAGACCTATTTAGAATGGATGACCAAAGAATACTAAAGTCGGTATTTAAGTATAGGCCAGTGGGAAGGAGATATATGGGTAGACCTGAGAAGCGTTGGGGTTAAGACTCGGAAGTCTGAAGAAGAAGAGAGCAGTTAATAAACATTTTGGGTTATTACACAATTGAAAAGAGAATTTCGTTCGATTATGAGAGCTATAAGGTACTTTATGACTTACTTTAACTCCTTATAAAACCGGATGTTTCAGGCGGCAAGTCTGTGGGCCGCATATGGGAAGCCTCGGGTTCGATTCTCGCCCAATCGCAATCGCCCAATATGACCCATGGGTACTTTTGTGGTTTCCCCGGAGTCGACAGGCGAAATGCTTCCGTCATTTACCCTTCATTCTGTTTCCCTCTCATCATTCAGGTGTGCTTCTAGGTTTTCGTGATGCATGGTGGTACCGGATAGATGGCGCGGATGCATGCTCACTGTAAAGAATTCTCTCCCTGGACACCAGAGGACTGCTCGACTGATGGGTCTTTCATTGCTCTCTTCTCGGCGGCGACACACGGGTCTACTATCTTGGAAATGTTAGGAACCTCCGCTCATCTCTGCGGTCCTTCTTCCTATGGCCTGCAGCCTCCTGCATTCCTTCTTTTCGTCCACACCTCCTGGGGTGGTAGGCACAACATATCTCTATAGGTCGCGGTGCCGAGACCTATAACATATTCTTTGAGTCCTTTAGTGTAAATGTACAAATTCTTCTGTAGATAGCTTAAGAAAAGTTGAGTTATGCTTTCTTTCTAACGCTCATCATATGACCTTTGTGGGATACCTCATTCCACCAAGCGATAACTGCACTCATTTATGAAGTGAGGCACTCGGTGAGCGGAATACATTAACTCCGATGTTACGGCGATGAAGAGGAAGACGGCGGTATGAGAGGACCTATAGGTTTTCTTGTCTCCCTCCGAAACACGTTGGGCCGTAAAGGTACTTCACATGCACTATCAGAGGTGTAGACCGGATAAGGCGACTTAAAATTACCACCCCTGAGCCAAGAATCGAACTACGGGCCCTCGATACGAGAGTCAGAACCGAAATCATTGCGCTATCCGGACGCCCAAGTTGAATTATGTTGAACATAAGGATTGGGATTAAGAATATTTCGAAAACTGTAATATAGTTGATTATATTTATATATTATAAAGTCCTACTACACTATGTATAGACAGATTATACCAAAAATGCCCCTGCATAACAAAGATCAGCTTAATCAGAGAAAAATGTGGTGATATACACACCAACAACTTGTAACTCAATTTTACAAAGTCACTCCGAATGTTTCGAGAATGAGCAACGATGAGTAGTGGTAAGCCAAAGCAGCTTTTCCTAACTTAGGATTGAAGTTCAGATAGCACACTGTGCAAGCCTGGGCTCCAACAATGTGCATCGTCAGCACCGCATGTGTATGTACAGCAGGTGTTGCTACGGCCTACACTAGGATGGATCTCAAGCGAGAGCATTTCCCTGCTATGATTTTCTATGACTCCAAAGTCGGTTTAAGGGAGAGAGAATGCCTGCAAAGACTGCATCGAGCATTTTTGGATCTTTGCCCTTAACAATCCACCATTTATCGATGGTATACAGTAGTTTAGAAAAGGAAGGGGTTCATTCGAAGGTGATGACTGACAGGTCAGCCGGCTACAGCAGCTTTGGATGAAAACGTGGTGAAAGCAGAACGTAGATTGCGGAAAGATCAACGCTGCACATATGGTCAGATTTAAGAAGCCTTAAATTTTGGATCAGCAGGAGTGAAAGCAATTATGAAATATTAAGATATCGAGATCTTAATCTTATTGCAAATTTTCTTGTAGATGCAAGGGGAATTGGTAGGCTTTAAGCGATAGTCAAAGGTTTTAAGAACCGGTTGCTATGTGGAGTATTCCATTCTCTTTGCATTACCAGGACAAAAAAATGAATAACGAATTTGAGAAAAACTAAGAATTGGAATGTTTAAGGGAATAACAAGCAATATCTCGAAAATGGTTCACTCAACAAAAACAAAGTATATGACAAAAACTGTGTATTTTAACGCGATCTATATTTTTTGTGTAGTATTGGTGTTTAAATTTGTGTTTATCCGAGTGTTCGTTTCTGAGTTATGCTGTTCACATCTGACAGACACACACAGACACACAGATACACACATGGACATGTTTCCAAAAATACTTTTTACTTTCACTACCACGTATATTAAGTAGGGGAAGTATTGTATTCAACCCAAAAATTCGATACCCAGATTTCACCGGAAATATATGTTTGAGACCCCCTGAATCCAAAAAAAGGATTTTTGGAAACATGTCCGTGTGTGTCTGTGAACAGAATAACGAACAGTCGGATAAACACCAAACTTGGTATTTAGGTTCAATAACTTCCAGAGATGCGACACGAAGTTTTCAAGAAAATCCCCCCACCACAGACTACCCTTTACATGGAACATGTTTCGAGAATTTTAATTTTCTCAAAAATGGCTCTAACGATTTTGATTAAAATATCATATGTTTAAGATATTTTCATGACAAATGAAATGCATATCTCGAATTTTCTGGGAATGTCTCCAAAAGTATTCTTCATTGTGAACGACTTTTGCATAACTGGTAAACCATAAGAGATAGACAAAATTTTACCCTACAGATAAAATAGATCGCGTTAAAATACACAATTTATGTCATATACATTTTTTTTGTTGGGTGAACCATTTTAGAGATATTGCCATAAGTTTTTCAATACTTATTTTCTCAAATGGGAATTCGTTATTCATTTTTTTGTCTTGTATATGCAAAGAGTATTAATCTGAGGCAAAGAGAATGGTGCTGCACCTAGCAACCAGCTATTAAGAGATATGTCACTGCTTAAAGGCTACTGTATTTCTATATTGACCTTGCAAATACAAAACAAGGGGAAAATAATACGCGTTAAGCGATAGTCAAATATTTTTAGAACTGGTCGCTATGTGTAAAATGTAATTCTCTTTGCATGTCAAAAGATCGTTTCTGCAAATGTTTATCTCCTTCAATATGAAATAGATGGTGAATAAGAGTTTGTAGAAATATTTTGTACAAGAGTAGAGAAAGTCATGTGAGTGTAGCACATCAGATTTTTTATAAAGTGCGTGTCGAGTATCCAGCATCGAGTATTGGTGCTCAAAAATCTGTATCGATATCGAGTATCGAGAAATAGTGGTATGGTCTCATCACTAATAAGTTGCATCTCCATGCATGTATCACTCCGTACAACTGTCACAGATTCAACTCCCACATGTCCCGACATCCACCTGAGCTGAATCAATTTGGGACTCGCAGAATTCTAAAGCACACTTGGACCTAACCAAGTGATTATAGAGGGTGTTTAAGATTGCCAGACTACCTGAGAGTACAAAAATGTATATCTATAGCGTCTACTTATACTCACTCAAGTGTTAGCAAAAATAGCAAACATTCCTTCATGAAAGACCGTGGCATATTCACCCAAATTAAATGACACCTTAGTACCGTTGCCGAGTACAGCTTCTTAGTTACTTGGTAGATAAAGCAAAAATTTGATGTGTTACATTCACATGACTTTCTTTACCCTCTATCGCTTATTAGTCATATACAAAGTATTCTTACGAACGTTTATTTTTTATTTACTTCATTTTAATTGGGATAAATCTCTGCAGAAGTAGATATATTACACAATTCCTTATTTATGCAAATGGAATAGCGATAATCAAACGTTTAAGACCTGGAAGCTATATACTAACCTTTAAATTCCATACTCATTCCATGTCATCGCGAGAAACAGTTTGAAAATCGACAGAACTAGATGAACAATCCGGATATCTTGGAAACGGTTAAGGCACAGAAAAAATTACTTCAATAAGTTGTGTGTTTAAAGCCACTATACATTAATTGTTAAGTAAGGTTTCATCTATCGTTTAACGTTTAACACTTATAAAAATTATATAAAATGCTTTGCGAATGAAGAGGACTTCATAGGCAATTACAAAAAAACATACGTTTTTATTGTCCATCTAAACATCTTAAATATATGAATATGTCGAATAAATAGAGCAATGTTTTAGAAAACCAAAAATTTCGAAAAATGTTCCATGTAAACGGTAGTTTGGGGTAGAGAGATTTCCTTGAAAACTTTGTGTCCCATATTTGGAAAGTTCTGAACTAAAAGTTTGGTAATTAACCAATATTTTTGTTTTTGAGTTATGCTGTTCACATATACAGCCAAACAGATAGACATACACACATACGGACCTTTATCTAAAATGCTTTTATTCAGAGTCCTCAAAACGTGTATTTCCAATAAAATCTCAATATCGAATTTTTGTTTAGGGATAAGCAGTACAGACAGTAAAAATCTGAAGGGTTACCTTCATATGACTTTCTCTACTCTCTATCGATAAGTAGTGAATATTCAATTTATTCTTACCAAAGTTCATTTTCCTATATACTTCATTTTAATCGTGGTGAAAATATTTCCGGAAATTGCTACATTACACATTTGATTATAGATACAAAGGGGACAGAGATTGCCAAATGTTTTAAAATGAGACGCTATGCACTGGGCTTTATGCTTTCCATGACATTGCGAAAAACAACTGAAAATCGAAAGGACTTGACGGCATGATATGCCACAAAAAATGTTGTTTTAAATAAATTCTGCGATTTAAAGAGATTTACACTTTTTGTGCAGTACATTTTCATGTATTGCTTAACGTTTACAGTAGTAGTAGTGGTGTTTATTAAGTACTTAGTATTACATTAATTGCATAACACAGTCGCATGGGTCGTAAGACCGTACATGCTCTCTAGAAAAATACCTGGTCTGTATACGTGACTTGTAGAATCGACCAGAAACAACTATGTTTATAATTACCACATTATATACATACATATAAAATTGAAAAACACTCTGAATCACACACGCAAACACACACACACACATCCCACCACAAATATTTAAAGAAAATTTACATAAACACCTTATCTTTTAGTACACGTACTATCATTAAGTATGTGCCCAAGCTTGGCCAGTTTTGACTGTTTTAGAATCAAGTCCCAGCATGCTGCCCTCCGCCTGTTGGAAGCCAAAAATATTTCCGGTAATAATTTTTTCCTAATACACTCCGTCTGCACGCATGCTGCCAAAATATGCGTCCAGTCTTCTTGTTGCCCGCATAATTGGCAAATCCTCCTGCCATCATCATCAGCAATCTTGCGAGCTTTCCACCCTTCCAACCTAAGCCATGCTATTCCCGTCCTCTGTTTTATACCTAATTCCAAAATATATGTTTCCTTACCCCACGTAGTTTTTATTTAATTTTGTAGCTCCAATGTTGATCTTTGTTTACATTCAGACTCTATTTTCTGCCTGTTTATATCGCATAGTCGTCTTTTGACTTTTTTCACGGCACTGTGTGTATTGTCATTACCCCTTTGCTAGATATAGTTTAAGCCTATTCTTGATAATTGCCGTTGTAACCCCGCCGCCCATCATTTTGGATGCTCTATGTTGTTCATTTGATGACGATAACATATTGCCCTCAGAGTTGTTTGATCACCTTTAATTATTCGCAGCCAATACCTAACTACATTTAGTTTAGCAAATACAGCAACTTCCCAGCATCCTAACTCACGAAGAACTCCGTAGTTAGAAGTACTAGAATACTTCAACCCCAACCCTACAATGCCCTTCCGAAAATTACATTGTACTTTATTCAAAATTATCCACCCTCTCCCATCCCCATACTTCACTGCTGTATAGTAATGAGGAGGATTCTATAATGATTCTTCCGAATGAAGTGGGCTTCACAGGCTATTTCCAGAAAATTCAAGATATACATTTTATTTGTATTTAAATGTATTTAATATATGGTATTTTAATCAAAATAGCTAAGAGTCATTTTTGAGAAAAGGTCAAAATGTGTTCAATATAAAGGGTAGTTTAAATTTTCTTAAAATTTTCATCCAGTATCCTTTGAAGATGCTGAATTGAATACACAAAGAGGCACACACACTGACCTGCAACTAAAAGTGCTTTTTTGGAGTCAGTGGTCTCAAAAGGCGTATTTCCCATGAAATTTGGTATTGAAATTTTGAGTGGAATGCAATGCTTTCTCGACTTAGGAAGTACAAAAATTAACAATCTATAGGCTAAAATTGAGGCTCACAATAAAGCTAAAAGGCAGAATTTGGTCGTGGATTTGGTGCTTTCGTTAAGCCCTATCACATTCATTTTATATAAAAAATCATCGCCACTTATCATCTGCAAAATTCTGTAACTTTATTTCTGAGGACTGCGTAATTAATTTCAAAGCTACCAAGTGCGTATCTTCTCGTTTACTTTCACATAAACTCTTTCTCGTATTTAGAAGCAAAGTTTGGCTACATTGGGTTGCACTGAAGGATTTTCCGCTAACTTCACTAATGCGCATTATGGAAGGCTGTGCTCAGCTGATACTGCGATGCAGAACAAATGTAAAATGTACGTATGCTTTACAGAAAATGTTGTTACATTTTATGAACCAAGAAACAACTTGATGAACGTCACAGGCAGAACGGCGAAGCTGCCTGTTTTGTTTGCCAAGTTTAGCACACTCGCTTGCGGTTATCGGACTTGCTCGCTGCTTTTCTTAGTCGAGAAAAGGACGGTTGCACTTAACGGCCGACTCGTAACGAGTTGTGTTGCTACCGGAAATGAATATTTGTTTGGGGGCTTACAAACGGGAAACTGTTATAACATGCTCGCTGTCGTTGTCCTTTAGTGGATCATTAACGCAGCACTTGCTCAAGGTGTAATCGTTATTTTATATTAAGCAGTGTGTTACACGGTGTTAACGAACAACATAGTAAAGAAGTTATTTTGTTCTATTTTATTTTATTAGCCCCACGTTGGGCACCAATTTGAAGATTTATTATATTTCGACTGTTTGGGAACCGAGCTTGAAGTAGTTGCAACCGCACGTACGGTAAAAAGTTTCCGGTAGCGTTCGCCCCAAATTTAAAAAATATTAACTTTGTATTTTTATTTTTACTGTTTCTTTAAGTATTACATATTTACGTTTGCCTCGGCTGCATCAGTATTTATATTTTTTAGAGACATGAATGTTTTAACAAGGTTTGTGGTGCGACTGAATAATGTAGGCTTACACAGGTTATAATTTTTTACATCACCCCTTTTATTAATGTTTGACACGATCTAAATAACACTTCACTGATATAGAGTGAGCTGTGAGTTTTCTTTAATTAATTACTTGAACTTTTTTTAACACGTAAAATATTTTCATCTCACACGAATACGTATTAAATTTCTCGAGGACACATCTCGCATCTGGTTAGGAACACTGTCTACAAACAACATATCCAGTTATGAGCGCTGTCTACAAGCAACTGACTTGATTTCAACCGCCTAAATTTGTAAATTTCTGTATTTCAAATCTCTGATTGGCTAATCCTAGTTCAATAGAATACCTACATTTAACTAAACCTTTTTCTGATTGTTGATTGGCTATTTTATAAGCTGTCACAAAAATTACATTATTGCTTCCAAGAATTACAAGTAGTATTGTTAAGCTTTCAAATTCATTATTGCCTAAAGGTTACCGCATTGTTACCTCATTGTTAGAAACTTTTAACCTATTATGCTCACAGCTCCTACATTATTAAATTACGTAATACATTCACATAACATTATTATGTGTATACAATAATATAAACATATACAATCACTGTAATATACACATTTTATATATTGTTACATACACATATTGCTTTAAGGTGGGCTGTTATTGAATATATAAAATATAATTAGACTGAAATTATTTAAGTGTTAAAAATACCTTAATAGAAGTGTTTTATATTTAAAAAAATGATGTACTGCGCTCACATGGCATTCTCTACTCCTGTATAAACTATTTTATAAACGCATGCTCTTCATCTACTTTGTGATAATCGAGATATAAGACGCTAATCTTATTCCTAATTTTCTTGTTGGTGTAAGGGGAATATGTTAGGCTTTAAGCGGTAGTGAAATCTTTTAAAAGGTGGTTGCTATGTGGTGCATTCCAATTGTCTTTGTATGACCAGGACAAAAAACAAACAAACAAAAGACGAATAACGTATTCCCATTTTAGAAAAAGAATAAGTATTGGAAAATTCAACTAAATGACCAAAAGGTGTGTTTCAACGAAATCTATATTTTTTGTGCGTAGTAAAACTTTGTCTATCTTTTACGGTTTATCAGTAATGAAAACGTTATTCACAATGAAGAGGAAATTTGGGGACATTCTCAGAAAATTCAAGATATACGTTTAATTTGTCATGAAAATATAATATTAAATATATGATTATTTTAATCAAAATTGTTAGAGCCATTTTTGAGAAAATCAAAGTTTAAATACATATATTTCATGTAAAGAGTACCCTTCACGACACTCATTTTATTTACGATTATTTTAATTGCAATTATCTTTTTAATTTTTTATTCAAATAAAAAATATAATTTCATGTTCCAAAATTTGATATTCACGCAATTGTTATTAACAAAGCAACATCTATTGGTGGAGAATTTTCTTGAAAATCTTTCTGTCGAATCTTTGAAATATAGGTACTGAACCTAAATGCCAAGTTTAGTGTTTATCTGACTTCGATTTTGAGCTATGCTGTTCACAGACACACACACACACACACACACACACACACACACACACGGATGTTTTGGATTTGCTATCTTTTGAATTCAGGGACCTGTATGTGGCGCGTGTATTTTAGGTGGAATATAATACTTCCCCTACTTACTATTCATAATAAAGAAAATAAAATAAATCTGATGTGTTACATCCATGTGACTTTCCCTACCGTCCATCGCTTATTAGCGGTATGCAAATTATTCCAAGGTAAGTTTATTTTCTTATCTACGTCATTTTAATCCAGATAAACTTTTCCGGAAATAGCTATATTACACATTTCGTTATAGATACAAAGGGAATAGCGATAGTCGAAGGTTTTAGAACTAGACGCTATACGCTGGCCTTTAAATTCCACACTCCTTCCATGACATCGCAAGAAACAACTAAAATCCATAGGACTTTATTGAACAATTCAATTTTTAATAACGGATACCTCGGAAAAGGCTGGTGCCACAAATAATTATTTGAAATAAATTCTTTGTTTCAAACACATCTATATTTTCTGTGTAATACTTTTTCGCCTATGTTTTATTATTGTTACTTTTATTTATTACTGTCTAACTCATATAAATATGTAAACATGGGAAGGATGCTCAGTATAAGGCATTCTCCTACTTGGTATAGGTAGGAATAACTTGCAACGAAAAACGAGAATTCCTCTTTTCCTATTTTATCTCTACCATTATAACTGTTTTCCAATAATATAAATCACTCTATAATAATTTTGACTAGCTTCTTGCGTAATACAGTATTTGGCATATTATTAACACGGCTTTATCTATTCATTCGGAAAAATGTTAGATATTTAGCATATCAAAGATACATTCTACTTTCCCGTAATTATTAATCATTAACGAGATACAATATGTATTGACTTCGTTGCAATTTTGAAAGAATTTAACATTATAGATTATCACTGTAGAAGCAGCGTTTGAATCTTTATTTATTTCGCATAAGAGAACGTTACAGCCATCTCTCCTTGTTTGCTTTCTCCCTGTCTACTTGGCACTTCAAGATAATTAATTTGGAAGGTTACTCACCAAAGCTGCTGATTAGAAACTTTTGAACAGAGCATCTTGACTCACATTTCGTATTTGCATGCTACCGGTAGGCGTGCCTGGCAGAGTCTCCTCGTCTTCTCTCGTGCCAAGTCTCCCAAGCTAGGAGAAGGTGAATAGTTCTCATTTCTTCTGTTATGGTGCTGCCATCGCCTTACTATTGGCGACCTTATTCGCCAATAACATACTCCGACGCCCCAAATACTTTCCAAATGAACAGAACTTCATAGGCTACTCCCAGAAAATTTAAGATACAAATTTTATTTGTAATGTAAATAAGATTTTTATGTGTTTTTATAAAATTAAACATCGAAAAAAGTTTTCCAATAAAGGGTGGTTTGTGGTCGGATAATTTTCTTGAAAACTCTTGTGTCGCATCCTTTGAAGGTACTGAACCTAAATACCCATTTTGGTATTTGTGCAACTTTTGATTTTTGAGTTATAGCCCTCTACTCACACCCACACACACACACAATAAATACATACATGGACCTTTTTCTAAAAAAAAATTGAATGTATTTCCGGTGGAATCTCAGTATCTAATTTTTGGATGGAGTGCAATATCTTCTCTACTTAATGTGCATGTGGTAAAAAGAGTGACAAATGATAATAGCTAGAGAAAGTCGTGTAAATGTACACACGACTTTTATCTGTATAACATTTAAGGATACCCAATTAAACAAAGCAATCATCACAAAAATATAAACCTAATCGAATTGTTCAATAATGTAGCATAGACATGTAGTATAATACAACTAAACACGAATCAGTTTCAAATAAAAGTGAACAAGTAGAAAATACACCTATAGAAACCATATTATGTACAAAACAGTGACAATTCTGAGCCACTTAAATTCCCAGCCCTTGGAGAACACAGCGCGGTAGGCCATAATACCACGCCTTAATACATTAAGTACACTTAGAATTCCCTGGAGGAAGACCCAAATCCTTCCGAATCTTCACTAGTAATTTTGGAGGAAGTAGAATAGCAAACTGAGCGAAACCCAACAATTAAACATATAAATATAAAATCTGATCTGTTACATTCATTCCTTTCTCTACCCTTTATCGCCTATTAGATGTGTAGAAATTGTTATTACTAAACTTTATTTTACTATATACTTAATTTTAATTGAGCTAAACTATTGCAGAAATAGCTAAGTAACACATTTCATTAAGATCAAAGGTAACAGCAATACTCAAATGTTTAAGAACTGGACGTTACATGCTGGCCTTAAAATTCCACACAGTTTCCATGCATTCGCGGGAAACAACTGAAAATCAATCGGAGTTGAAAAGAATGGCAAAATCATTGAACATTCTCTTTATATGTTCAGGAGATAAAAAAAGCTAATAAGGAATTTCCACTTGAGAAAAGAGTAAGTACTGCAAAATTCAAACAAATAATAAGGAACATCTCGGAAATGGTTTACTCGGCAAAAAATTTATAACATATAAATTTTGTGTTTTAACGAGATTTACATTTTTTGTGTACAAAAATTGTATCTATCTCTTACGGTTTACCAGCAATGCAAAAGCCATTCACAATGAAGAGGACTTTTGGGAACATTCACAGAAAATTTAACACATACACTTTATTTGTCAGATAAAAGCTTAAATATATGAAAATGTTCCATGTAAAGGGTAGTGTAGGGCGGAGAGACTTTCTTGAAAACCTTCGTGTCACATCTTTGAAAAATACTGAACCTAAATACCAAGTTTTTTATTCACCCGAATTTTCGTTTTTGAGTTATGCTGGCCTTTTTCTAAAAGTTTTTTTTTGGATTCAAGGGACCTCGAACCATGTATTTCCGGTGAAATCTAGATATCGTAGTGGAGAAAGTAAATATGTTGAACAGTTCTTCCTCTACCTGCCATAGGTATGGGTTAGAACATAATATATTATGACGGTAGTAAATAAGAGGAATATATTTATGAAACGAGTGGTATCCAGTTTCATAATTATCATACGAGAGTCTTAATCATGATTATAGTAAAAATTTATACGACTGTTTTTTGTTGACCACAATATGTCAAATCTTTGAGATTTTACTAAAAGGTCTTACTTTGTTAATTGTGTGTATCTAAATGCTGACCAGAGTGTTTCCATGTAGTGCAACTAATGACGGTAGCATTGAACCCATGCCGTATTCATTGATTTTTTGCACGTAACGTGGAAGCAACACATATATAAACGGCGTAAATGGACTCATTTTATTAGAATATTAACATTATAATGAGGTGAATTTATTTAATTTTAAACACACATATTTAATGGTTTATCTGGAGAATGGCTCCCAGTGGACTACTGCTCTGAAGGTGTTAAAAGGTATGGGCTGTGCGCGCCGCCGAGCAAGATCAGTGTCGTTGAAGTATTATGGATGCCGTAACAGCTCAGTTGCGTCACATGTAATCAGTAAATTATAGTGTGGTAGACCAAAAAGTAAAACCTGCTTTCTGTGTCGATGCCACATGTTTGAGATTAATGGCCATTGTTAATTCCAAAGTTCCTTATAATGTACAAACATATGAGGCGTCCAGAAAGTAAGTTTACCGATTTTGTTTCCTTTAAAGTAAACTTATCAATCATATGCCGGTCGGAGAGGTTCCCACTGGTGCCAGTAGCGCGGCAGCAGTGACCTGAAATGGCGACTCTTATTCGTTCTCCCGCCGCTGCAAGATTCAGTCAGTGATAAAGTTCCTTACTGCACAAAACATAGCGCCGATCGAAATTCATCGTCCGCTCTGTCATGTCCATCGGCCGAACATCATGAACAAACTGGTGGTACATCTCTGGTCTAGGTAGTTTACCAAAGGTCATTAAAGTATCCATGATGAAGCGCGCAGTGGGCGACCGTCCCTCATCATTGATGACCTTGTTGAGCTGGTGCGGCAGCACATCGTGGAGAACCGTCGCATCACGATTACGGAGCTCGGCACCTTTTCCGCAGATATCGCGATCCTTGTTGCATGAAATTATCACTAAGCATCTGCTGTTCAGGAAACTGCGTGCCAGATGCGCGCCAAAAACCTAACACTCGAGCACAAAACGAAACGCATCAGCACTGACATTTCTGCAGTGGTATCATGATGAGGGCGACGAGTTCCTCGACAAGTTCATCAAGGGCGATGAGACGTGGATTTCGCACTTTACTGCGGAAACCAAGCAGCATTCAATGCATTGGCGTCATAGTGGATCTTCGGTCAAGACGAAATTCAAACAGACTGTATCGGTGCAGAAAGTGATGTCCACGATGTTCTGGGACAGGAAGGGCATTCTTCTCATTGACTTCCTGCCCAGAGGTGAAACAGTGAATGCTGGCCGTTACTGTGAAACACTGCGAAATTGCGAGTGCCATTCAAAACAAGAGGCGTGGAATGCTTGCTCGGGAGTTGTGCTGCTCCATGACAATGCTCGGCGCACACCAGCTGTTCTGATCATCGGCTGGGAGCTGTTTGATCATCCACCATATAGTCCTGATCTTGCTCCCAGCAATTTTCATATTTTCTTGTACCTCAAGTAATTCCTGTCCTCCGGTCAGCGTTTTGACAACGACAAAAAATTGAAGACGATTGTCACACGCTGGTTTCATTCACAGGCAGCAGACATCTACGACACAGGAACACAAAAGTTGATTCCACGATATGACATGTGTCTCAATTCTTGTGGGTGCCTTTGTCGAAAAATAGCTCAAAGGTTGCTGTACCTGTTGGCAATAAAGCTTTACAAGTAACTATGTTTTCTTTGTTTTTAAAAAATAGCGAATCTTACTTTCTGGATGCGCCTCGTAGTAAAGTACATTCGTGTTCCATATTTTAGGTATACAGTAAGTGTATAAGAGAATAATTAATAATTTGAAAGCCCATAATACCAAAAAATATTCCACTGAAAGGGGGTGTTAATGAACAGTTTTGGCTGTGATACGTAATTAATACAGATGGAACATGCGCCAGATATAGCAGCAACTTCTCTGCCTTTGTTGTATGGCGGTTCGTATCTCAGCTACGGGGTAGGAGCTATGCGAAAGGGAAAGGGAGAAAAGGCGCTTAGATAAATAAGTAGGTCAGTAGCGGGCAACACGTTACAGCAGAGATTACTTTGCGAATGGGTTCCTTTCTAAATAATTGAAAATCACAGGAGAAAATAACATAAAATATTGATTCCGAGACTGACGTGCTGTATGGAAATTAATTGAAATGGAATAAACATAAGCAAATACTTGCAAAACTGACTCTGGAAACTAGTCATAATGAAACAAAAAAGCGTTACATTCACATGAGTTTCTTTATCCACTATCGTTTATTTTAATATAGCTTTTATGCAATATGCTTTGCAGAAGATTTTCATCACACATTTGTTTGTAGGTATAAGACGGATACATAAACCGAAGTGATATTTAAATATTGAATACATTTTGTGTTTTAAAGGCTTCTGCATAGCTTCTTCTTCTTATAGTACATGATTATTGCCTAAGTTCTGCTCCACCTCGGAAGTCATCTTGCCATATTCTCCTGAGGTGCCCTATATCTTGCCACCAAATTGGTTTATAATTTAGAGTTTTGCCGGCACGGACGAAACCATCCGTTGCAAGGTGTTCTGCCCAATTCACCTTATATCCCTAAGCCTTTTCAAATAGGTTACAACTTTTAGATTTTCTTTGATTTTTACTTTCACTACTACGTATAGTAAGTAGGACAAATATTCTATTCCACCCAAAATTTCGATACCGAGATTGCACGGAAATATCACGGAACCCAAAAAGAGCATTTTTAGAAAAAGGTCATTGTGTGTCTGTGAGCAACATAACCCAAGAGTGATAGTCGAATAAATACCAAGCGTGGTATTCAAATATATCACCCCACTCCCAACTACTTTATACTGAAGATTTTTCAAAGTTTCTGATTTTCTGAGAAATTGCTCTAACGATTTTTATTAAAATACCATATATTAAAGAAATTTACATGACAAATAAAATTTATATCTTGAATTCTATGGGAATAACCTATGAAGTTCCTTCATTTGGAAGGAATTCCGTATAGTCCTGTACAACTGGTAAACTTTAAGCGATAGACGAAAACGTACTGCACACAAAATGTAGATCTCTTTAAAGTTTATTTTAGATATTTACTTTCTCTACTACGTATATTAAGTAGGGGAAGTAAAGCATTCTACCCAAAAATTCGATACCGAGATTTCACTAAAAATACAGGCTTTGAGAATCCCTGAATCCAAAAAAAACATTTTTGGAAACATGTCCATGTGCGAGTCTGTGTGTATGTGTCTGTCTGTCTGTGAACAACATAACTCAGAAACGAACAGTCGGATAAACACTTGGTATTTAGGTTCAGTATCTTCCAGAGATGCGACACGAAAGTTTTCAAGAAAATTCCCCCACCCTAGATTGCCCTTTACATGGAAAATTTTCTCAAAAATGGCTATAACGATTTTAAATAAAATGCCATACGTTTAAGACATTTATATGGCTGATGAATTGTATATCACGAATTTTCCGGGAATGTCTCCAAAGGTATTCTTTATTGTGAACGACTTTTGCATAACTGGTAAACCATAAGACAGACAACTTTTTACTACACAAAAAATGTAGATCGCGTTAAAATACACAATTTATACATTTTTTTGTTGAATGAACCATTTTCGATATATTGCTTGTTATTCCCTTAAATTTTTTCAAATGGAAATTCGTTATTCATTTTTTTTGTCCTGGGCATGCAAAGAGAATGGAATACTCCACATAGCAACCAGCTCTTAAAATATTTGACTATCGCTTAAAGCCTACCAATTCCCCTTGCATCTACAAGAAAATTAGCAATACGATTAACATCTCGATATCTCGATTAACATGAAGCATATGAAGAATAAGCGTTTGTAAAAATAGTTTGTACAAGAGTAGAGAAAGTCACATGAGTGTAACACATCAGATTTTAATGTATGTGGCATAAGCCATTTCCTAGATTCCTCTTACTAATGGTTCAAATGTTCAATACATAGCCATTCTTTAAGTCCTGTCAACATTTTGCTGTTGATTTTCGCGATTGCATGGAAAGAGCATGGAATTTTAGGACTAGTTTATAGGGTTGTGTTCTTAAACGTTTGACTATAGCTGTTGCCTTTGCATCTGTAACGAAATGTATAATGCAGGTATTACTGTAAAGGTTTATCTCGATTAAAATCAATTAGATAGTATACCCATTAATTAAAGGAAGGGGAGAGAAAGTAATGTGAATGAAACACATCATATATTTTTAATTTCTTCTATTTTCTTCTAAATGTGTCCAAAAATATAATGTAAACAGGGCATGGATGATATCCTTCTGTCCAAGGCTATATTAAACAGAAGTGAATGGATTTTCATTTACACTGGAATTAACCGAATAACTAGATTATGGTGCATTCAAAATATTCTGACACATATATGTATCGCTTTAGGACTGAAACGCTTTTATAAACTAAAAGAATCAATATTGTAATCAATGTAGGGGATTTTAAAAATAACAGTAATTCTTTTGTGATTTTCAAATATATTTTTAATTCCTCTATTACGTACAGTATGTAGGGGAAGTATTGAATTCCACCCAAAAATCCGATACCGTGATTTCACCGGAAATACACGTTTTGAGGTGCCATGAATCCAAATAAATCATTTTTGGAAACATGTCGTTGTGTACGTCTGTCTGTGAACAACATAACCCAAAAACAAAATGTGGGATAAATACCAAACTAGGTATTTGAGTCTAGTATCTTCCAAGGATGCGACACGAAGATTTTTCAAGAAAAACCTCCATCTCAGACTATCCTTTACATGGAAAGGTTTCCGAAAATTTTTTTTTTTAAAAATGGCTATAACGATTTTATTAAAATACCATATTTTAGAGATATTTACGTGACAAATCAAACTTATATCTTGATTTTCTGGGAATAACCTATGAAGTTCCCTTCATTTGAAAGGAATTTTGTATATTCTTGTATAACTGGTAAATGTTAAGCGATAGACGAAAACGTACTATACAAAAAATGTAGATCTCTTAAAAATTTATTTCAAATATATTTTTAGATATGTGGTATACCTAAGCCATTTCCTAAATTTCCATTACTAATGATTCAAATTGTTCAATACGTAGGCATTCCGTTGTTTTGCAATTGCATGGAAAGAGAACGAAATTTTAAGACCAGGTTGCAACAATCTGTTCTCAAACATTTGACTATAACTGTTTGCTTTGCATCTATAACGAAATGTATAATGCAGGTGATTCGTTAAATATTTACCTCGATTAAAATGAAGTAGATAGTATACCTACTAGTTAAAATAAAAGGGCGAGAAGGTAATTTAAATGTAACATACCAATAGTGTTCCGTTTTCATCACCAAATACTCCAGTTGTATTTTGCCCTATCTTAACCTGTAATCAACGTAGGGGATTTTAAACATAACAGTAATCGAAAAGTTAGAATCAGATGACTGAAAAATTCAATGCCATAGCCGGAATTTGAACCACGGATCTCCCGATCTCCGTCCGGTTGCTCTAACCACTGAGCTACCATGGAAACATGCCGACACGACATTAAATTCTCCAGCTGATTCGCATTTTTCCCGGTAAACCACAAGGAGATCTGAAATTGTATTGAGATGTCATACCCCAATGGCGACTTACATTCATTGTAAGTACTTTAAGTCCCGGGCTTTATAGTTGCAACCAATATTAGGTCAACACACGGCTTGTTTGAAAGAACAATTAATTCCAATAACAGTAATCCTTTCCTAATTTTCAAATGTATTTTTACTTTCTCTACTGCGCATAGTATTGGGGAAGTATTGGATTCCACCCAAGTATTCAATACCAAGATTTCACCGGAATACTTGTTTTGATGTGCTCTGAATCCAAGTAAAACAATTTTGGAAGCATTTCCGTATGCAATTCTGGGTGTCGGTCTGTCAGTGAACAGTATAACTCAAAATAAAAAAGTGGGATAAATACCAAACTTGGTATTTGAGTTTAGTATCTTCCAAGGATGCGACCCGAAGGTTTTCAAGAATATCCCCCACCCCAGGCTACCCTTTAAATGGAAAGCTTATCGAAAGTTTTATTTTCAAAAAAATGGCTCTAACAATTTTTATTAAAATACCATATGTTTAAGATAGTTTCGTGGAAAATGAAATGTATATCTTGAATTTTTTGTGAATTTCCCCAAAAGTAGTCCTCATTCTGAATGATTAGAATAACTGGTGAACCGTAAGAGATAGACAAAATTTTACTACACAAAAAAGTAGATCTTGTTAAAACACACAACTTATGTCATATATATTTTTTTTGTGGAGTGAAGCATTTCCGAGATATTCCTTGTTATTTGTTTTAATTTTCTAATACTTATTTTTTTTCTCAAATGGGAATTCGTTATTCATTTTTTTTATGTCCTGGACATACAAAGAGAATGGAATGCTCCATATAGCAACCAGCTCTTAAAAGATTTGACTCGCTTAAAGCCTAAAGCGTTGTAAAAATGGTTTGTACAAGAGTAGAGAAAGTCATTTGAGTGCAACACATCAGATGTAACATTACTACACCAAATTGTTAACTTTTATTACCTACACGTAATAATGATTATTCGTGTTGTTGGTTGATAATAATACATACCTCAAACTAAACTTATTGCATTCATTAACTAATTGGACAGCCTCAGGGAACAGGGTATATACCAGCTCTTGAAGATAAGATAATTAGTAAAGACCTAAATAACTTTTTGTTAAATACAAAAGTACTCTCTCATACAACTTCAAAATATAACTGTGATAGAATTTTAAGCTTAAAACACGTAGTTTTATTTCTATTTTGTTTTACCACAATTGTGTCGGTTTTTGCTTTCACAAAATGGATTAATCAGACTTGTTTCTCTTTACGCTGTCACCATCGTATTAGACCCTTAGGCAAGTTTTATAAATTATTGTTTGTTGGTAATGTTATTTTAAATTTTTATTAAAATATATCAGCAGCGTTTCTGTTCCGTAACATGCATATACACAGACATGCCTTTGAAGGTAAAGAAAGCAATGTATAATGCAGAAGTAACTACAAAGCTATAACTGAGCAGCAAAAAGATAGTGACATGTTACCGTCGTAAGACCGAGCAGTGCGGATACATACGCAGTAATGTGTGAGAGGTCAATTCCCGATGACCGCTCACTAATACCTTGTGTATTTCGTGGTTTTCCCTGGTAGGTAGGCGAATGCTACGGTGGTCATTCGTCTATTAAAATTTCCTCTTCATTCGGTTTCCTTTTTATGTTTCAGCTGTGATTATAGGTTTCATGGCGAACGACGGTGCCGGATAGATAGCACGGATGCTTGCTCTAAGGCAAGAGTACTTTTCGAGGGCACTAAAAGGCTGCTTGGTCGACGGGTCGTTCATCGCCCTCTCCAGCAGCTCCAGCAATGGAACAGATCTTCGAGTCTGGAACCTTTTAGACATCCGCGCGTCTGTATGGCATGTCTTCTTTTGGCCTGTAGGCATTAGCCTTTCTTTCTCTTCACCCCTTCCTCCTAGGGGTTGTAGCGATAATAGATTTATGTAGGTTACAGTGCGCGAAGTGTTCACCTCCGCTTTATAACCTATAAGGTATACACTCGTATTATTTTTTCTACCCACTATCGCTATTTTTATATAGCTTCTACAATCTTATTTTAGAAGAGCTTAATTTTATACAAACTTTATTTAAGCTGACAAGGTACTTTGAAATGTTCAAAAATCACATTTTGTTTTGTTTTAGGCAGCAATAAAATCTCTTATTTCCAGTTTCAGAAAATATATACCTTTTTGGGGTTAAGAGGTTTTAAAACATTTAGATACAATTCAAATGCTAGTCCGCATTCCTTTAAAGCTGTCATGAATCGCCAATTTTTAGAACATTTCTGTATCCTTCAACAATGAATGACTATATCATGCCCAGCTAGCAGTTCAGCACTTAACAAAAGAGGCCAGGACCAAGGGAAGGCAATCAGAAAAGCTGAAGCCAACCAGAAATGAAGGTGCAGATGATTATGATCCTGGAACCTACTAAAGCGTTTCAGAATTTTAATGTTCAAACTTTAAATTCAGTTTTCTCAAAACAGTATTTTTAGACAATTATGTGCCTTTTTCTCAGAAATTATGTGAGATAGAGAGCTGAAACTTTCAGTACACGTATAAAACACATAGTTAAACTTTCTGAACCACAATCATAATTTTATAATATATATTAGTGACATTAATAGAGCAACAACGTTGCTAATTTTCCACATTTTGACTTTTTTGACTTTGCAAATTTTTTTTCAATTTCTAGAAAACTGATATACATAACTAAATAATTGAGGTCCAGAATGTAGCTGGTTATACTAAGAATAAGCATGCAAAAGTGTGATTCTGTATTGCAAGTAGTATCACAGAAAAAGTTACATGAATTGATATGTTTTAAGAGTAAATGTTATTGTTTTTCTGGACACAACTGTATAAGCTATAAATGCATACAAAACGTGCAATAATTATCATGATCTATAGAATAACTGATAAAAAGTTCAGGAAAACCCATTAAAAACTTTAAGAGCAGCAGCAATTTAACACACTTAAGGTGTAATTTCCATCTTCTCAGATTACTTTGTCTCCTTAAACAGAGATAAACGTTAATAGAAGTGGTTTCATAACATTTCAGCTCTAGTTGCCTTAAATCCCGTTGTCTTCAACATCTAGAAAGAATGCCACCCAAACAGATTCCACAAATTATACTTCAATACCAACCTAAAAGTAAAAGAAATTTTGGTCTATCAATAACAAGATGGAAAGACTCAATCTCTTGATGTGGAAGCAGGTCTAAGGCCTAATATCAAGAGGAAGAAGAAGAAAAACATTTAGTTGTCTGTATAAAGTGTATATAGGAAACCTAAGCAAAAGTAAATTGCTGTTAACACCTTGAATTTCCGGAAAAATGTGATTAAATTGGACAATTTAATGTGTTACCGGCATGCTGGCATGGTAGCTCAATTTGTAAGAGCATAATTTTGGTACGCCGAAGATTCATGGTTTAAATCCCGGCATTGAAAGTGATCTTTTCATTGTGGTTATAAATTTCCAAATGTAATGTTATAAAACTTTTAACAATGGTTATGCCAATTCTAAAATTAGTCAAATGAGTGTTCAAGGGAAAAAATCACGTTTACAATACGGCTTTAACGGACAGAGTTGTAATATGAAACATGTAATCTCTCATATTTCTGCTCTTTTATTTACCCATAATATCACCACTTAAATAAATTATTAATATGCAAACTTATTCTCAAAATAACAATCCTGACAGCGGTATTTTGTACGTACCGTCGATAATACGCGAGTGACTTATGTTGGTAACGAGACACTAAACCGCCTATTAATGGAATTGATTGTTCTTTCACACAAGCCGTGTGTTGGACAGGGTTGGAAAGGTAAAACCGCCTATGTTAGACCCTTTACCTGGTTCTATCACTAAACTTAATATGTACATATTTGTCTTAGTTCAACCCTTTCCTTTGCTCCAGTGCCTGAAACTGATTCATTTCATAGGTTAATGTTTTACTGCCACATGCTTGATATCTAACCAGTACGAGATGGACACATTCAGGGGCTGTTGTGGACCTTTGTTACGAAGCATGCCTTCCAGCCACTCAGGGAAAGTTTCCTCCCCCCTAACCGCAGTTCACCTAGTCCTGGTCTTTGTCCAATTAGCTAATGCGTGAATATTAGATTTGAATTAAACAAATAAGGGATATGTTACACTAAGGCTTGTTTGGAACACATATAAGGAAATTATTCCAACATTAATTAAATAATAACAGTGCAGAAAACCTAAAACATTAATGTTTTTCAGTGCTCTAGACTACACTTAACATCCGTTTTAATTTTCTCTACTTCGTATACGAGAAGTAGAATGCGAAGGTATTGCATTTCATCCAAGAATTCGATTCTGAAATTTCAACGGAAATACATGTTTTGGGATACCTTAAATTAAAAAAAAACATTTCTAGAAAAAGATCTGTGTGTGTCTGTCTATGAAAAGTATAACTCAAAAACCAAAAGTCGGATAAATACAAAATTTCATGTTTGGGTTTCGCACCCTTAAAAGATGCGACTGGAAGATTTTGATTAAAATACCATATACTAAGAATATTTACATAACAAACAAAACTTATATCTGAATTTGCTGAGAATAATGTTTGACTATTATTGTAAAACATTTGACTATTGGTATTCCTTTTGTATTTATAGCAAAATGTGTGATGTAGCTATTTCTGGAAAGCGAATTAGATAGAAAAATATGCTTTTGTAACAATAACAAGTATACCAGCTAATAAGCGATAGAGGGTAGAGAAATACGTGTGAATATAACACATGAGATATTTCATTAACAAAGGTTGTAAAATAAATAAAAGTGCACACCTCTGCATCAAATAATCAGGTTCTATTAAACTACAGAACAAAAGCAAAAGAAAACAAAAACCAGCAAAAAGAGGAAAGACAAAAGGACAATATACCCACAATTCCAGTATTTGAACGCCGGACCATTACCTCTAAAGCGCAGCGAGCAGACTGGTGCACTAGTGAACACTAGTCACAATACGCCGAGAAGCACATAATAACTAATCCCGCCGAAATCGATACGACCCAGTGGATAGCATTTACGGCATAGCCTGAAAAACAGCGGGAATTCATGTCTTAACAATCTATAGAATGAGAGGATACAGCGTGTTTATGGCAATTACGGCCATTAGAATCAACCAAAATATTTTTTAAAAAATCTAATGTGTTACACTCACGTGACTTTCTCTACTCTTGTACAAACTATTTTTACAAACGCTTATTCTCCACATGCTTCATGTTAATCGAGATGTAAATCTTATTGCTAATTTTCTTGTAGATGAAAGGGGAATGTGGTAGGCTTTAAGCGATAGTCAAATATTTTAAGAGCTGGTTGCTTATGTGGTGCATTCCATTCTCTTTGCATGTCCAGGACATAAAAAAATGAATAAGGAATTACTACTTGAAAAAAAGTATACGTATTAGAAAATTTAAGGGAATAACAAGGAATATCTCGAAAATGGTTTACTCAACAACAACAAAAATGCATGACATAAATTGTGTATTTTAACGCGATCTACATTTTTTGTGTAGTTAAATTTGGTCTATCTCTTATGGTTTACCAGTTATGCAATAGTCCTTCACAATGAAGAATACTTTTGGAAACATTCCCAGAAAATTCGAGATATACATTTCATTTGTCATGAAAATATCTTAAACATACGATATTTTAATCAAAATCGTTTGAGCCATTTTTGAGAAAATTAAAATTTTCAAAAAAATGTTCCATGTAAAGGGTAATCTGAGGTGGGGGGATTTTCTTGAAAACCTTCGTGTGGCATCTCTGGAAGATACTGAACCTAAATACCAAGTTGGTGTTTATCCTGAAGCAGTTAATATCTTTACGTTATTTGCCCCACGATTTGGGAGCCAATTTGTGAAGTTTTGTTGCTACTATGTATGATAAAATGTTTCCGATAGCCTTCGTCCCAAAAAAATGTTTAAAAAATATTAGCTTTGTAATTTTGACTGTTTCTTTAAATGTTATATATTTATTTTTGCCTCGGCTGCGTCAGTATTAGGTATTATAGTGACAAATTTCTTAACAGGGCGTGATGTGGCTGAAGAATATAATCTTACACACATTATAATTTTAATTCACTCCTGTTTATTAATTCTTGACAGGATTTTAATAACACTTCATTGATATAGAGAGCTGTGAGATTCTTTTGTTAAATGCTTGCACTTTTTATCACGTAAATTATTATCGTCTTACACGAATACGTATTAAATTTCTCGAAGACGCATCTTGCGTCCGATTACGAACACTGTCAACAACCAACGCATCCAGTTATGAGCGCTGTCTACAAGCAAGTGATTTGATTTCTATAGCCTAAAGTTTGTAAATTTCTGTATTTCAAAGCTCTGATTGGTTATTCCTAATCCAATAGAATACTTTTATTTAACTTAAGCTTTTTCTGGTTGTTGATTGCCTATTTTATAAACTGCCACAGAAATTACATTATTGTTGCTCCAAGAATGACTAGTAGCATTAAACTTTCTAATTCACTATTGCCTCAAGGTTACCTCATTGTTAGCAATTTTAACCTATTATTCTCACAGCTCCTACGTTATTAAATTACGTAATACATTCAGATAACATTATTGAACATGTATACAATGATATAAACATTTACAATGACTGGAATATACACTTTTTATAGATTGTTACATACACGTATTGCTTTAGGGTCGGCTGTTATTATATTTTATATTACATAATTTGACTGAAATCATATAAGTGTTAACATACTGCCTCAAATTTCCCCTTTTAGAAATATTTACAAATACTTCTTTTTGTTGTTTTGTTCTTTTTAAATGTTTATTAAATATTTTCTGAAGGTCTCCTGAAAAAAAACATAATATTTTTACTACAGCACTTCCTATTTTTCATTGTGAATTTTTTTATTTAAAACTCACTGTTTCTTTTTTACTAAACTCGTGTATAGCAGAATACTTTATATTTTGTTCTTTCACTTGTTCGACACTTTAAGGTCAATGACCTGGTGTAAGGTTAATTATCTGGTGTTAAGTGACCTGAGTGAAGCTTGTTTATTCACTAACACAGCCACAATTAAGCATTTTATTTGCTACCTTTAACACTTAATTGGTCATATTAACACTTGTTACCCTTTCTTTACAGTTCATTTCTTAAACATTTTTATACTTCTTTTACATTTTCTTAACAATTTATATCTAATAAAATATAAATGCAGTTACCATTCAGATTTTTTTATTTATGTTTTTCTTACTAAAAATGGATTTTCTTCTATTACATCTTTTTATCTAAATCCTCTTTTGTTATGTTGACAATTGGTTACATTTAGTAAAGATATTATTATACATTTTTTAAATTATATTGCTTTCCCCTTTTGTGTTCCAGATACTTTATATTCTTTTTCGCTTTCTTCTTGTGCCACAGACATTTTAGACTTGTCCTAATCATATGTTGCACAGTTGTATTCCAAAACGTATTCATAATTAAACCTCTAAATGTTTCAAAACCTATTTCACTGTCTGCTGACATATGTTACGATTCTAAGGTTTTGTTATCCAAGGATTTTATAACAAGGATCATTTTTAATGCTTAGGCACATTTTTCAATTTAAAATATTCTACTAGATCATGTATAAATTGTACTGGACTTGAGGAAGCATTAAAATAAAGTAATGGTAATTCATTTAACACAGAATAATAGTTTGACATTTGATTTGTTACATGTACATGTGTGTCATCATTATTGTTTTGTGTTTGAGAGGCTGATGCTATGGAAAATGCAGTAGTGTGTCTTGTATTATTAGTTAACAAAGGTGATACACTTATCTCAGCACATGTATTATTGTCAGGCATTTGATTATCATTTACAGAACTAGCTACATTTGCATTTACCTTTGGTACACAGGTATTTAAGTTTACAAAACTATTTCTAAGTTTATCAATTTCTTTGCTACTTTGCTGTACTTTATCTTTAATGCCATCTATGATTGATTTGTGTGCTTCTTTAATTACATCTGCATTTGTTTTAGCCATTTCATGCATTTTATTTATTTCTCATGTTAAATCTACTTGTACTTGTACAAGATCTGCATTTGTATTTTCTACCATTGCTTTGAATTCTTCCCCCTGTTTATCTAACTTATTACAAATACCTTGTTTAGTATTAGTAAGTTTTAGCTCCATTTCAGTTAAATTTTTATCAATATGACATGACAATTTCTGTTCTAGCTGGTTACAACCTTCGTTTACTTTTAAATATATATCTTTTTGAAGTGCTTTGGAAGATTGTTCTAGTTTTATTTCTAACCTCCTAATTTCAGCTTTACTTTCTTTCATAAAAGTTTCTATTTTCTTAGCTAGATTATGTTTGATACTAGATAGCTCTGTATTAGTTTCAGTTATCTTATTACTTAACTTTACTCTCAGCTCTGTACTAGTTTCTTTTAAGTCTCCTCTCATTTACTCTATCTTATTACTTTGTTCACTTAAGTTATTATTTAGCTCTACATTATTTTCAGTTATCTTATTACTTAACTCTTTTTTTAGCTCTGCATTTCTTTCAGTTATTGCTTTTAGAAGGCACATAAATTGTTGTTGTGAGAAATTTTCTTGCTCTTGTTGGCTAGATTTCTGTGGGCTTCTTTGTTTTGCTGTTCCCTGCACTAATATATGTAAAGGTATTTGACCTTGCATACTACTGCTATCTCTTTCTATGCCTACCTGTGAATTTACAAATAACTGTTCTTCTGCATCTAACCTATTCGTTTGCTCTAACGCTGATTGTAAAGTTACATTATACTCTGTAATGGCTGACCTATCCTCTCCTACTTCCATATTTTCACGGTTTTCTGTTTCCATTTTATTTTGTATACTTTCTTCTGTTATATTTGGGAATTGCGCAATTTTAATTTACCGCTTCTTAACAGCATGAAATTATCTTTATAACAATATATTCGTAACTACTTTTATAATTATGTAAATATTTAGTATTGGAAATTTCTGACCTTTTCTCTGGCTGTTAGTAAACCTTTTTATTCTGATGTTCCCTCGTTGATTCTTGTGGAATTGTTGACTGCGTGCCCCGTACTCCTGAAAAAATTGTTGCTGTCCTTGGATGATGTTTTTAATGATTTTGAAGTTCTCTGAAGTTAAGTCCTGTAGATTCGTCGATTGTGGTAGTTCTATGTTGAATGGTAATATATTCTTTTCAGTTATTCACTCCAATTCTCACCTGTTCGAGCCCAACGCTGGGCGCCAATTTGAAGTAGAAGGTATCCTTAATTTATTTGCCCCACGTTGGGCGCCAATTTGAAGAAGTTAGCATCTTTACGTTATTTGCTCCACGCTTTGGGAGCCAATTTGAGAAGTTTTGTTGCTGCTATGTATGGTAAAATGTTCCCGGTAGTCTTCATTCCCAAAAATGTTTAAAAAAATATTAGCTTTATAAGTTTGACTGTTTCTTTAAATATTATATATTTATGTTTGCCTCGGCTGCGTCAGTGTTATTTTTATAGACATACATTTCTTAACAGGGCGTGATGCGGCTGAATAATGGAGATTATAAGTTTAATTCACTCCTGTTTATTAATTCTTGACAGGAGTTTAATAACACTTCACTGATATAGAGAGCTGTGAGATTCTTTTGTTAAATACTTGCACTTTTTAACACGTAAATTATTATCGTCTTACACGAATACGTATTAAATTTCTCGAGGACGCATCTCGCGTCCGATTACGAACACTGTCAACAACCAACGCATCCAGTTATGAGCGCTGTCTACAAGCAACTGATTTGATTTCTACAGCCTGATTGGCTATTCCTAATCCAATAGAACACTTAACTTAAGCCTTTTCTGGTTGTTGATTACCTGTTTTATAAACTGTCACAAAAATGACATTATTGTTGCTCCAAGAATGACTAGTAGCATTAAACTTTCAAATTCACTATTGCCTCAAGGTTACCTACTGTTAGCAACTTTTAACCTATTATTCTCACAGCTCCTACATTATTAAATACGTAATACATACAGATAACATTACTGAACATGTATACAATAATATAAACATTTACAATGACTGTAAGGTACACTTTTTATAGATTGTTACACACACATATAGCTTTAAGGCGGGCTGTTATTATATTTTATATTACATAGTTTGACTAAAATAAATTAAGTGCCTTAATCCGACTGTTCGTTTTTTATTTATGCTGTTCTCAGACACACACATACATGTTTCCAAAAATGCTTTTCTTGGATTCAGGGGTCTCAAAACATATATTTCAAGTGAAATCTCGGTATCGATTTTTTGGGTGGAATACAATACTTCCTCTACTTACTATACGTAGTAGAGAAAGTAAAAATCTCGTTTTGCATCTTGGGCTTTCCTGCTTACTTTTCTATAAAATATTCTTGTAAAGGCTCATCAAGATTTATTCAAGTTTTATTACGCGTTTCATTGTAAGTAAAAGGGAGATAGTAGGATTTTTAAAACGAGGACAGTCGTCTGTTCTAACATTCCACATATGGCCTTTATCTTCGGGGATACGTCATTCTGCCAAATGATGACTGGACCCATTTCTGATGTGGAGGTCCCAGCGGATGGAGTCCGTTGTCTCCGATTGTAGATTATTGGAGATGGCGGTGGAAATGAAAGGTTCTACAGCTTTTACCGTGGATTGCGAACCATGTTGGGCCTTGGGATACTTCTCATAGTGGCTTAAAATTCCACCCCGTCTACCCTGGTGCCCTAAAAGAAGGATGTCTGTGTAATGGCTTTGAAATTCAAGGGTTTCTGCATGAATACGAACCAGAGGTCCGGGTTCGATCATCGCTGACCGCAAATTCTGACCCATGGGTTTTTAGTGGTAGGCAATTGATGCGTGGCTCCTCTTCTAGCTGCCCATAATTTCCTGTATCCATCATCTCCTTCATTGTCATCTGTTTCAGAGCTGTAGGACCAGGCAACGTTTTCGACGGATTGCGAATTGAAAGGTAGAATTGCTGTCCTGTCTTGGGAATAGTTACTACCCATTTTGCTGGAGTTACTGCCATCTATGGTGAAGTTTGACAGCTCTTTTGTCTTCTCTCTTCTTTCTACAAACTGATTGGATATCCGCATCAAAGAATGTGATGGCGGGATTTCAAAATTCAATTGTCTTTTATATTATAATGGATGAATTTTAATTTCCAAATTTACAAATTCATGCCTTTAGTAGCCTGATAGCACGTCCTGTCTCGTCGTTAGAAGTCCAGAAGTGGTTGGCAACTGCAGATTTATACAATTGTTTCAATTTAATGTTTATTTGGTGTTCACACAGACATACTTCTAAATTTCTCTTAGTTCTACCAATCTAGGAACCTTCATTATCTTGGAATTGAATCTTTTTACTTTCTCTACTACGTATAGTAAGTAGGAGAAGTATTGTATTCCACCCAAAAATTCGATACCTAGATTTCCCGGAAATATATGTCTTGAGACCCTTTGAATTCAAGAAAAAGCATTTTTTGGAAGCATGTTTAATTTTCTCAAAAATGGCTCTAACGATATTGATTAAAATACCACATGTTTAAGATATTTTCATGACAAATGAAATGTGCATCTCGAATTTTCTGGGAATGTCTCCAAAAGTATTCTTCATTGTGAACGACTTTTGCATAACTGGTAAACCATAAGAGATTGACAAAATTTTACTGCACAAAAAATGCAGATCGCGTTAAAACACACACTTTAAGTTATAAGCATGCTTTTTGTTCAGTGAACCATTTTCGAGATATTGCTTGTTATTCGCATCAATTTTCCAGTACTTATACGTTTTCTCAAATGGAAATTCGTTATACATTATTTTAGTCCTGGTAATGCAAATAGAATGGGATACTCCACATAGCAAACAGTTCTTCAAATATTTGACTATCGCTTAAAGCCTACCAATTCCCCTTGCATCTACAAGAAAATTAGCAATAAGTTTAACATCTCGACATCTCGATTAACATGAAACATATGGAGAGTAAGCGATTGTAAAAATAGTTTGTACAAGAGTAGAGAAAGTCATGTGAGTGTAACACATCAGATTCTCTAAATGATCAATTGTGTTGCATAAAGATGTGTTCAACATATTCCTCAAATTAAAAATATTATTAGATAGCAAGTTAAAACATATTTTTAAATATTGAGTATTTTAATATTATACTTTTGAATTCAAATCCTTCGGGTCAGAGGAGAGAAGCTGAACTCTGTCGGTTTTCAGCTGACGATGAAAGAGCCTTTTCTTCCGAAAGCGCTTCTTACCAACAAAATCCAAGCGCAAATGTAATGTGAGTAAAAACCAAACCGACAGCCTATTTTATAATGAATCTAACATCACAGTTTACAACACTTCTTTTAATTATAAAATATCCCTCATTATACTTTCTGAATATTTGACGCGGTCATAATTCGTTTGTTTCTCACGATATGTTATGGATAGAGTACGGAATTTCAAAGCCAGCATATGGTAGCCTTTTTTTCTTTCGTTTTTACATTTGACTGTCGCTTCGGTTTCCTGTATCTCCTTTGTGCCAACATGAAATGAGTCATGACAGTGTCAGTCAGAGACAGCGAACGAAATGGTTAAAAATTATGCACAAAGGATACTGGGATCCACTGAGCTGGGAGTTGGTTAGCATTCGTCCTATAAGGAGAAGCGAATGCTCTAGAAGAAAAACATCAAGGCAATCTTCCCAACCAAGAATCGAACCGGGATTATTGAACTCTGGCCCAGTAACCTTTTCTCACATGAACTCTGTATAAACAAAACATGAACTACGTCCCAAAAAAACTTAAATTTGTCATCAGGTACAACATCTAGTGCAAACTCTTTTTTACTTTCTCTACACGTACATAGTAGGTAGAGAAGGTATTGTATTCCAGAAACAATTTAGATATAGATTACACTGAAAATACGTGTTTTGAGGTTCCATGAATCCAAAAAACATTTTAGAAGAAGATCCGTGTGTTTCTTTGTGAATGACGAAAGCATAACTCAAAAACGAAGAGTCGGATGAATACCAAACTTGTTAATTAGGTTCAGTATCTTCCAAAATACGATAAACATGACTTTCAAGAGAATTTTCTTACCCCCATTTACCCCCAACTGCACTTTACATGAACAATTTAAATATTTTTGGTTCTCTAAAAATGACTCTAAAGATTTTGATTAAAATAGCATATATTATAGATATTTACATGGAAAATGAAACTGAGGCGGTATTTTTAACACTTAAATGATTTCAGTCTGATTATATAAAATATAAATTCAATAACAGCCCGTCTTAAAGTAAAATGTGTATTTAACAATATATAAAAAGTGTATATTACAGACATTGTATATGTTTATATTACTTTATGCATGTGTAATTCTGTTACGTGAATATATTACGTAATTTAATAATGTAGGAGCTATGAGAATAATAGGTTAAAGTTTGCTAAGAATGAGGTAACAATGAGGTAACCTTGAGGCAATAATGGATTAGAAAGTTTAAATGTTACTTGTGATTCTTGGAAGCAATAATGCAATTTTAGTGACAGTTTATAAAAATAGCGAATCTACAACCAGATAAAGCTTTAGTTAAATGAAGGTATTCTATTGGATAGGAAATACTTGAAATACAGAAACTTACAAGTTTAGGCGGTTGAAATCAATTCAGTTGACTGCAGACAGTGTTCCTAACCGGATGCGAGATGCGTCCTCGAGAGATTTAATACGTATTCGTGTGAGACGAAAATAGTTTACGTGTTAAAAAGTGCAAGTAATTAATTAAAGAATCTCACAGCTCTCTCTATATCAGTGAACTGTTATTTAAATCGTGTCAAGGATTAATAAAAGGAGTGAAGTAAAGTTATAATCTGTGTAAGCCTACATTCTTAGTCGCACCACAACCCTGCCAAGACATCCATGTCTCTAACAATAAAACTGACACAGCCGAGGCAAACTTAAATATATAATATTTAAAGAAACAGTCAAATTACAAAATTAATATTTTTTAAAACTTGGAGCGAAGGCTACCGGAAACTGTTTACCATATGTGCGGTTGTAACTACTTCAAGTTCGGCTCCCCAACAGTTGAACTATAATACAGCTCCTACAATACACACTTCCTCAAATTGGCGTCCATACGTGGAGCTAATAAAATACTTCTTCAAATTGATGCCCAAAGCGTGTTGCAAACAACTTAAAGGAAAACACGTTCTTCAAATTGGCTCCCAAAACGTGAGGCAAATAATAATACAACAAAACACTTTCAAAATGCATATCTTGAATTTTCTGGGAACAGCCTGTGAAGTCCTCTTCGTTAAGAATTAATTTTATACAATTCTGTATAGCTGGTAAACATTAAGCGAAAGACGGAGTCGCACTAAACAAAAAAAAATATAGATCTCTTTGAAACACAGAATTAATTTTACGTATCCTTTCTTGTAGGATCAGCCATTTCCGAAATATCCGTTATTAATGGTTCAAACTGTTCAATATCTTGTCATTATTTTAAAGTCATGACAACCTTCAGTTGTTTTTCATGATGTCAGAGAAACAGTATGGAATTTTAAGTCCAACGTATAGCGTCCAGTTGTTAAACATTTGATTATCGCTGTTCCCCTTGTGTGTATAACGAAACGTATAATACAGTAATTTTTGCAATCATTAATCTCAATTAAAATGGATTAGATAGAAAATTAAACGTTTGTATTTAAGTTTGCTAGAGAAAAATGGAGAGGAAGGTGTTAGGATTATACCTCTAAGAGAGAGTGCTCAACACCACGTTAAGGGAAATAAGCAAACTGGAAGATGTATCCAACGAGCTACCAGTTTGAAATGGGAGTGTGGAGACCACGTGGTGAAACTCCAGAACAAGAGATGGGCATACATTTCAACAATGTGGAACCCCTACATCGATAAGAGACAAGCCAGATCCGGAACAAGAAAGGACGACGCCTTCAAGAAAGCAGTAGGAGCACACTGGAACAGGCTTGCACACGACCGCAGAGACATCCGAAGAAGTCATGAAGTGTTAAACATAACCATCTAGTGTCCGATGGGAAATAAGGAAAGAAGTGTCAAGTCTTAAGAGGTGGTCGATATGCGACGGCTTTGAAATGCTATTCTCTTGGCATAACCAGGGGAGAAAACGAATACCGACATCTCATATGAGAAAATTGAAACAAGTAACAAGAATATCTCAGAAACGGTTGGCTCCACAAAAAATAAATAAAAGTATTTGATATTGCAAGGGGGCTGTGACAGGGAATATAGCTTTCATAAATCAGGAGATTAGAGACATAAGCTTTAGCGGGGCTTACCTTGCAAGATGGTCGCATGTGTCGCCGAGGAGCAGCGTGGCCTTAGGCACGGTGTAGCAGACAAGAGCGCCGAGAGGAGAAATGCCCAGGACTCTCCGGGATCCCTTTATATAGTGATCCTGACTCTCTATATGGTCTCTCCATTGTGCAGGGGCTCTACCATATTTGGTATGCCCCCACTGAATTTGCGTGGGCATTCAGGGTTTTCCTGCTACTCGTGACATCCCTTCTTTGCATAATGAAATATTGTTCTATAAGATTCTATCCGGGTAATAATGTCAGGATAAGTCGACTGGGACTACCATAGGATGTGGTAAACCACTTGTATCCCGTCAAGTTTACAGCCAGCAAAGCTATAAAAAATCTTCTGAATTTAATATAATGACTCTCTTATAAAAATACTAGTATAATAATAATTAATGCACTCGTCAATGACAATTCGTGACAATATAAATACAATAGAATTTTGTATAGCAAGATTTGTCTATGTCTTGGGCTTACCAGTTATGCAAAAGTAAATTGGAAGGAGGAGGACTCCAGAGGCTACTACTAGAAAATTCAAGACACACATTTCTTATGTAATAAAAAAATTTAAAAATGTTATATTTTAATCAAAACCGTTAGTAATTTTTTAGAAAAACAACATTTTCCAAAAATATTCCATGTAAAAACTAGTTTACGGTGGGATGATTTTTTAAACATCTTCGTGTCGTATCCTTTAAAGAAGCTGAACTCAAATACCAGCTTTGGTATTTAACCGAGATTTTTTCGTTTTTGGGTTATGCTGTTCAAACACCATGGATGGATTTTATTCTTTTTGCTTTGTTTGTGTTGATGCAGAGAAACTCAAAGCCTTTATTTCCTGTGAAATCTTGGTAGTGTTATTTTGGGTAGAATACAAAGTAAAATCCGGTATAGTTTATGCTTTTTAGTTGCATCTAATGTCCTCTCTCACTATATACGGCACCACAGGTTGTGGTTGCTGATGTTGGTGTAATTAAATAATATTTGGGAAAGGAAATTTGCCAAGGAAAGTTCCAGGAATTTATTTGGGGTACCTTCCCAGTATTTGGAAGTGCTGAGGTTTGAGGAAAATATGGAAGAAAAACCTCGGGAGAATGATCTTAGCGGTATTTGAACCAGGGATCTCCCGTTCACAAGCCCGTGTCTGAAAGATTTCGGCCACCCGTGTCCTATAGTGTGTGTTGAAACTATATTTTATTGCATGTATTGAATACACAAAGATGTTAACAACACCGCTGGTTTAACCGAAAAGAACTGAGTGCTATATACTTTTTCGTGTAAAAGTTTAACAGATAGGATGAATGAAAATGTTAAACTTTTTGCCCTAAATATGTACGTACGTGTGTGCAGAAGGCCTGTTCCCGAGTTGTTGAACATCGCGAGAGAGTCAATCCATCCCACCCCATCAGCTATGTCAATATTGACCTCTGAAGCGATTGGAAACACTTGGCGAAACAGGGCAACTCAGCTAAATGTCACTCCAATGAACATATCGCTCTGGCTGCCCGTCTTCTATACGTGTCAGATGAACTTTATAGAAAATTACGGAAATTGCTCCTCAAAAAAGTAAAACAGATAGAGAAAAATGCTTTCCATGGAAACGTTAGTAACCTCGCGTACAAGCATATAAATACAATATCCTGTTTTTCCAGGGCAAAGTTTTGCCATTGTGTTAAGAGCCTACAGAAACCCTATAACACATATTATTATAATACTATTTATAACAAATCTGATGTGCTACACTCACATAACTTTCTCTACTCTTGTGCAAACTATGCTTACAAACGCTTATTCTCCATATGCTTCTCGTTAATCGGGATGTTAATCTTATCGCTAATTTCCTTGTAGATGCAAGGGGAATATGGTAGACATTAAGCGATATTCAAATCTTTTAAGAGCTGGTTGCTATGTGGCGCATCCCATTCTCTTTGCATGTCCAGGACATAAAGAAGTGAATAATGAATTTCCATTTGAGAAAAAGTATAAGTATTGGAAAATTTAAGGGAATGACAAGCAATATCTCGAAAATGGTTCACTCAACAACAAAAATTATATGACATAATTTGTGTATTTTAACGCGATCTACACTTTTTGTGTAGTACAATTGTGTCTATCTCTTATGGTTTACCAGTTATGCAAAGGTCCTTGGCGTCCCATTCTATATTGGGAGTGAAAGACCGATAATTTTGCTCAGAGGCCTATTTATCACGCTTGAGGTTTTGAACAGCATAGGTCAAAAACGAAATGTCAAATACATACCAAATTTGGTATTTAAGTTTAGTAGCTTCCAAAGTTGCGACATGAAGATTTAAAAAAATCTCTACCCTATACTACCCTTTACATGGAATATTTTTCGAATTTTTTTTTATTTCCTCAGAAATGGCTCTAGCGAATTTGATTAAAATACGATTTGTTTAAGATATTTTAATGGCAAATAAAATGTATATCTTGAATTTTTTTGGAATGACACCAAAAGTCCTCTTTATTTTTAATGCCTTTAGTATAACTGTTAAACCGTAAGAGTTAGAAAAATCTCTACCACGCAAAACATGTAGATCTCTTTAAAACACAAAATTTATGTCATATACATTTTCTTGTCCAGTAAACCATTTCTGAGATATTCCTTGTTATTTGTTTGAATTATCCAATATTCTCAAATGGGAATTAGTTATTAGCTTTTTATGTCCTGGTTACACAAAGAGAATGGAATGCTCAACATAGCAACCATCTCTTAAAAGATTTGACTATTGCTTAAAGCCTACCATATTCTCCTTGCATCTACAAGAAAATTAGCAATAAGATGGTTTCTGAAAAAGTTTATCTCAATTAACATGAAGTAGATTGAAAATACACATTTGTAAAAATAGGTTGCACAAGAGTAGAGAAAGTCACGTGAGTGTAACATATCAGACTCTTTCCTGGAGTTTTAATCAAAATGATCAGAAATATTTTTGAGAATATAATAAATATTGCAAAATATTTCATTAAAAGGGTAGGTTAAGGCGAGCGGATTTTCTAAATAAAGGTTCGTGTCTCATCGTCTTACAAGTTTAGTATACATCCAACATTTCGTTTTCGAGTTATGTTATTCATACACATAAACACACACATTTTTGCTTTCTCTATCACGTCCATAGTAGGTAGATAAGTTACTGCATTCCAGCCAAAACTTTTATTTCCAGATTTCATTGGAAATACATGTTTTGAGGATCCTGAATCCAAATAAAGCTCTCTTGGAAGCATGTCCTTGTGTGTGTGTGTGTGTGTGTGTGTGTGTATGTGTGCGCGTGCGTGTGTATGTGTGCGCGTGTGTGTGTATATGTGCGCGCGCACTCGCTTGTGTTCCTGTGTCTGTGTGTGTGTGTGTGTGTGTGTGTGTGTGTGTGTGTGTGTGTGTGTGTGTGTGTCTGTGAACAGCATAATTAAAAAACAAAAGTTGGTTAAATGCCAAACCTGGTATTTACGTTCAGTATCCTTCAAGGATGCGACGCAGAGATTTTAAGAAAATCTCTCCACCCTCAACTCTTATATGGAATGTTTTTTTAAAATTTTGATTTTCTAAAAGTTTGCTGCAGCGATTTTGAATTAAATCTGAAAGACATTTACCTGACAAATAAAATTTACATCTTCAATTTTCTAGAAATAGGCTGAGATGTCCTCTTCATTTGGAAAGAATATCGTATATTCTTGCGGAACTGGTAAATGTTAAGCTATAGACGAAATTTTACTAAACAAAACATGTAGTTCGCTTTCAAACACACAATTTATTAAAAACCAATATTCTTTTCTCATAAGCTGTTTCTAAGATATCCGTTAGTAAAGCTTCGAATTGTTCAATATTTGTCATTCTTTTAAGTCCCATCGCTTTTCGGTTGTTTCTCGCGATGTCATAGAAACAGTAAGGCCAGCATATAGCATCCAGTTCTTAAACGTTTGATTAACGCTGTTCTCTGCATCTAAGAGTGTGTGAAATGTATAATATAGCTATTTTTACAACGATTTATTTGGATTAAAGCATACTGTATAGAAAAATAAACCTTAAGATAGAGGTAGAGAAAGTCTTGTGAATGTATCACAGAAGTTTTTTCTGAAAACCCCTCTTTTGGATTCAGAAGGCCTCAGTTCATGTATTTATGACGAAATATCGAAATACAATTTTTGGATGGATTATTGATGAATTCCTTTTACCAGCTGTAGATAAGTGGTAGAGAAAGCAACAATTATAAACTGTTGAACAATTGAAAACAATAATAATGAATATTTGGAAAATGGCTAATTCCACAATAAAGGTTTTAAATCCATTTGTGTTTTATATAGATCTACATTTTTGTGTCACGTATTTTTATAATTTCTTATAGTTTACCCATACTACAAAATTATACAGAAAGACTTCTTAATGAAGAGGACTTCTCAGGCTATTTTTAGAATATTAAACATTTACATTTTATTTCTCGTGTATTTATCTTAAATATAAGCCGCTAGAATTAAAAAAATCTGATGTCTAACACTCACATGACCTTCTCTACTCTTGTAAACTATTTTTACAAACTGTTTTTCTCCATCTATATCATATTAATCGAGATAAACATTTGCAGAAACGAGATTTTGACATGCAAAGAGAGTTACATTTTACACATAGCGAACAGTTCTAAAAATATTTGACTATCCCTTAAGGCGTACTATGTTCCCCTTGTTTTGTATTTGCAAGGGCAGTATAGAAATACAATAGCCTTTAAGCATAAACATATCTCTTAATAGGTGGTTGCTAGGTGCAGCACCACTCTCATTGACACAGATTAATACTCTGCATATCCAAGAGAAAAAAAATGAATAACGAATTCCCATTTGCAGCAATAAGTATTGAAAAATTTAAGCGAATAACAAGCAATATCTCGAAAACGCTTCACTCAACAAAAAAAATGTATATGACATAAATTGTGTATTTTAAAGCGATCTACATTTTCTGTGTAGTAAAACGTTTTCTATCTCTTATGGTTTACCATTTATGCAAAAGTCGTTCACAATGAAGAATACTTTTGGGGACATTCCCAGAAAATTCGAGATATACATTTCATTTCTCATGAAAATATCTTAAATATATGATGGTTTAATCAAAATCGTTAGAGCCATTTTTGAGAAAATTAAATTTTTTTAAAAATGCTCCATGTAAGGGGTAGTATGGGGTGGGGGATTTTCTTGAAAACCTTCGTGTCGCATCTCTGGAAGATACTGAACCTAAATACCAAGTTTGGTGTTTATCCGACTGTTCGTTTCTGAGTTATGCTGTTCACAGTCACACACACGGACATATTTCCAAAAATGCTTTTTTTGGATTCAGGGAGTCTCAAAACATATATTTCCGGTGAAATCTCGGTATCGAATTTTTGGGTGAATACAATACTTCCCCTACTTACTATACGTAGTAGAGAAAGTAAAAAGGTTACGAGAATTTTTTAGTATGAAAGTAAAGGTAAAGGACGGACAAATGGAGGGGCCCCCCTCAACGGCACAGAGCAACAAAAGTAGACCGCAACGGCCCGTTTTGCTTCTACCATGACCCCTGAGAGGGTAGGATGAGCGGGAACATGATGGCGGGCGAAAACATGGACGGGGTCCCTAAAATTTCCAGATCGGGTGCATCCGACGCTAGAGGGTCCACCCATAAGTCACCGAAACCCTGTTGGGGCCCACTTGGAGTCTAAACCTAACTGAGCAGTCCCACAACGACGCCAGGGAAGATACTTCTACAGAGTCCTCAGCAACCCCCTGAGCACGGTGAGCTGGTCCTGTAAACTTGAAACAAATGACAAGAAAAGTGATGCGTATAGGAAATTAGGACAGGAAAGTCATGATAGAAGATGAACCTCCCTAGCATTCGTATGCCGACCGCGAAAACCACAAAAACAAAGTGGGTCGGAGTGAGTGGTCACAGACGTTACCGCTGCTCTACCTCGCTCAATCCATATAAAGGGGTGGATTGTGGTGAAGGGGATTTTCTCTAAATTCTTGATACTGTATCTTTGGATGGTACTGAATTTAATTAGCAGGTTTGGTATTTATCCAACATTTCTTTTTTAAGTTATGCTGTACACAGTCACAAAATGCACCTTTTTAAAAATACAACTTTGGGTTCAATGGTTCTCTAAATATGCATTTCCGGTGAAGTCTCGTCACCGAATTTTGGTGTGAATAGCAGTAGGACAGAGGTGAGCAGTTTGGCTCAGGGGCAGTTTGGCACATAGCTCTTATTTCAGCCCTTAATCAACACATTGCAGTTGAATGTAGACATATTATTGTCACGTATACAGTTGCAGGCAGCAAGATAATTTGTCAGTGATTTGACACTTTATTATATTGGGCAAACTCTTACACTTTTAAACATTTAGTCATTTTTCTATTTTATGATCTTTCTTGACTTGGGATTCTAGTTGAAGCTACCTTATAACAGGAAAGCGTGGTCTGCCACTTCCCTTGACATTTCAAAGGGATTTCACCATGCCATCATTTCCTTAGGAATACGTGCCTTTCTGCACATCACCAGAAGGATCACATGATCCTTAGGAAATCCTGAGCCCACTCACTTTCAGGGCAGTGGCGCACCATACCTGGTAATGCTCATGGCATGATTGTCGAGACTCCCCTAGGCAGTGACTTTCTTTATAAGGAGCTGCAGACCCTTCCTGGGGAACGTGCTCATTCTGAACTCATCAGCAGTCCATGGATCTGCAACAAGATACCTGACAACTCTCCAAGGTAAGATCCCATTAGGGAAAGTTACAATATTTTATGTAATACTTAAAGATCACATCATTATATGTTATATGTGTTGAGTCTTCAATCATTTCAAGACTGAATGTTAAGTCCCTTCAAGACTGGATTGTTAATACATAACTGGTCCCTTCAAGACCCAAAGCTGGGAACTGAAGGCCAGCATCATCATGTTATAGTTAATATAATAAAAAGGCGCACCAGGAAACATTGCGAGTTATTTGTTCTACTATCTACCTTCACCTCTAAGCTACGTTCCCCAGTCACAACCACTAAGGTTGCGACATTATTCCTTGTCTCCATGGAAGCCACAATCCTTTGTGACAAGTTATAGTGGAAGGAAGCCATGAAGCTGTTATTTTCATGGGTAAATATCCAACATTAAATGGTTCTAAATATTTTGTTTGAAAGTACTTTTAAATGGCATCATTCATTGGTACTTTTAAGTATTTTAATTCCTTATTCTTGATCGCTAATCCAGCTTCTATTAAAACAAGTAGACCAGGGGCAAGTTGGCACAACACACAGGGGGCAGGTTAGTACAATGATAGCAACAGTGTATGTATATACAGTGTTTCATTTTATTATTGCCATTTAAGTGCTTAATTAACTTAGGACTTTATATCTTACTTTAAGGAGCTGTTGATGTGTTTTAAAAATGTTACATGTGTAAGGTATCTTTACTATGACGTATCTGTAATTTTATATATGAAGTGTTCTTAATAACTTGATGATGATATTTGTTTTTACTAAATTATTTAAAACGCACAGTTTTCATTTAGATAACACGCAGCCAACTTATCCCACATTTGTGCTAACCTGCCTCCTAAGATGGGGTAAGTTAATTCACTACCAAGTGGTTTGAAAAGTTGAAAATTTAACTTTAAGTGGCCGTAAAATAATGACGCAATTATTAATAGATGCTATTTATATATAGAATAGTAACAAGTCAGGATTGCTAAAATTATAATAAAATAAAAAAATAAACCTTAAACTTTGTGCCACATGCCCCGTCTCCCCTCCTTCTCCTACCTATTGTGTATTGGTAGATAGAATAATTTATACAGGCTTCAGAAATGAAGTTTAAGTACTGCCGAAGTGTTAGAAACTGTAATCAGTGATCAGAAGATCAATGACGAAAGGCGTGTAAAGCAAATTCTAAGTTATGAACCTATATAAAGTGAGATCTAGAACACCAAGTGTGAATTTTACATCGAGATTTATCAAATCTTAATACTCTAGGCCAGTGGTGGCGAAAGCGCGACTCGCGAGGAACTGTGACTCGTAGGCGCAACTCCTTTTCTAGCCTCTATTCATTTGTTTTCCATGTGCTGCTGAGTGGTATAGTTCGTGTTGCATATTTGGTGACTCGCGGAAGGCAGGCGTTTTCGCCACTCTTACTCTAGGCTAAAACCGATATGCATAGCTCTGCTCGCATTATTACGCTAAATTCCGAATATATCCTCCTCTCATTTCTTCACTCTACTCTCCCCTCAATCTTCTTCTCTTCTACCATATTTGTATTTGTATCCCATTCCTTACCTTCTCTATTCCTTCCTCTTTCTCCCTTTCTACACTCTCCCCACCCCTTTTCTTCTCGTTGTCCCTTGACCGATGTCTTCTATATGTGCAACATACGTTTCATGTGATGTTTGAAAAACCTATGATATAACTACTTGTTTTGGATTCCTAAAATGTATTAAACTGGAATTAAAGTGATTAACACCACGGAACCGTGTTTGCTTATACTTGCAATATTATTGCAACTCCATTGTTTATAGGGGTAAATTGGTTTACGAAAAAACAAACACTGCAAAATATTTTAACTATTCATTACATCCAATTTTGTAAATAATAAAAGTGTTCGTAAGTAGCATATAAGCTTTTATAATGGAACATTTTTTTAAAAAAAAGCGGAGTAACGAGTGAGAGGTTTTAATTGCACAATTTTGCGTCCCATTAGATACTCCCCTAGGAAAGTAATTAAAATGTCGAATATAGGTCATTTTCCAGCTGGGATCTATGTTCAGTCTACAAAATTATTGTAGTGGTAGGGATTTACTAAATTTGATTAGAAATCTGCTTTTTTGAGCCTTGCACGTAGGCCAAATAAAGATCTATTGTGTACCTTGGACTGAGGAATTCACTCAACTCCTACCAATAAAGGTAACCAAGCTCCTAGGTTCTAACCCTTTAATGTTATCCGGCTCCAAAAAGGAGATCCCACAGAAAGCATTTTCTGCTGTACATATGTCGTGCTTTCCACAGGATCTGGTAGTTTAACCTTCCTCTCCACACTTCCTACCACAATAGGTTATCGATCAAATCCATATTTGCAAATACTACGAAGAGAACTGTGGCCACCACAATCCTCATTCTCTTCCTACTGAGAGTCATCAAGAGTTTCTGATGCCCTTGCACAGGGCCCATGGCGCTGCCTTGATACTCTAGAGCCCCTTCAGAGCTCAAAGGACAGACCAAAGGACTGTTCGGTTCTCACACTCTGGATGGATATCCCAAAGAAGGCTTCCGCACCAACAAACGGTGCCCTGACTCCTTCCTTGCAAATTATCTGCAATTTCATTGCCTCTAATTCTCGAATGCCCTGGAATCCACAAAACAGTATTAGGGCTTAAATCACAGAGCCTAACCTACATTCTTTGACATTTGGATGTTGTTCTAACAACACACGGTGCTTTTAATGCTGCCTCGCTATCGGAGCAAATATATACATCCCCTTGCATACGGGTGATTTAGCTATATGCAAAATACAGGCCAGTACAGCAAAGATCTCAGCATGGAAGACAGTAGAACACTTAACCAGGGAGTAAACGAACCTTGAATCAGACCCCCCAGAGCCTACCCCTAACTTGGAACAATCTATGAGGGCTGTCCAGAAAGTGACCTCCGTTTTGAAATAAACATGAAAGCGGTATACATACAAAAGTTATATTATATACATCTGAAAACTACTTGTTTTCTCTATTTTTCTGCATTGATTCCAAACAGATTCAAGCACTTGTAATACTTTTTCACAGTCTTTGAAATACCCTCTGCATAAACTTCTACCACCTGTGAACCAAGCCAACCTATCACGGCGTTTTAAAGCTCTTCGTTATTGCCAAACCGCTGAGCTTCAAGCCAATCTTTCATGTACGGGAACAGATGGAAGTCGCTAGGGGCCAAGTCCGTTCTGCACGGGAGATGGTCAAAAACGACCATTTGAACTTGGCCCAAAAGTGCATTTGTATTGTTTTCTGTGTGAGAGCGAGCGTTGTCATGGAATAACACAACACTAAATGTCAGAAGACCACGACGCTTGTTTTAGACTTCTCTTCTTAGCCTTGGCGGGATTTATTATTTCGGCGCTCATGTTGTTAGGTAACAACTCGCAAACAGGCGACAGTACGATGCTCCACCTTGCACAGCTAGAAGCGTACTGAGTAACTGCGTATGCTGATGTCGAAATGGCGGCTCTACCCCCACTAATTCTCGTGCTATGCGTGAAGGGAGATTACTTTCTGGACAACCCTCGTATAAACTAGACTTGATCTCCTCCAGAGAGGACAATTTAGCGGCCTGCACCCAACTCTCCCTAGTTAAACTTGGGCCCCATGAGACCCACTATGTAAGTGAAGAGTCGTTCTTTAGGCAGTCCCAATGTAGTAGAGGTATGTTCCCCAAACGAATATTTAAAGGACTATCCTCCCAACGGCTAGATGGGATACGCACTATCCCCTTCCTGTACTACCAGGACAACACCAAGAGGCACAATAGTGCAGCTTGGGAAGATACTGAACTTAAAAACCAAGTTTTGAACTTATCTGACTTTTCGGTTTTAAATTATGCAGGCACACACACATACAAACCATTTTCTAAAGATTCTTTTTTGGAGTTCAGTGGGCGTTAAATCATGTATTACCAATCAGAACCAATAAATCCTCTTACCTAATATAGGTTAGATTAAGTAATACAAAATAGGGGGACACACATTCTGTACCACATTCACAGAACTATTGTGGCTACCACTCCCCAGGAGGAAGAGATGAAACTGAAAGAATCATAGGAGGCTACAGGCCACAGGTTACAGAAACGCGCGGAGACCCTAAACGTTCCAGCCTGGATAACCTGTCACACTGCTGGAACTACCTAGCGGAGGCGATGAACTACCCGTCGACCGAGCAGCCCCTAGTTTCTTTGCCATCTGTCCGGCACCGCCATATGCCATGAAATCTAGAAAGATGAGAAGGATACGAAATGGAAGGGAAATTATGGAAAGGAGGTCATGGTAGTTGAGAACCACTCCAGAATTCTTCTACCGACCAGGGAATGCCACAAAAAAATCCAAATTTAGAGTGGGTGGTCAACGGGAATCGAACCTAGGATCTCCAGAATTCCATCATGCAATACCGCTGAGCCATCTCACAGGTTAAGGATGTTTGAGAGAGAAACCTCTGCACTCATGTTGTGGTTACCTGTAGACCTCGTTCCTTAAGAAGACACTTGCATGAAGTCACACTCACACTAACATCTTAAAAATGGTTATCCCATTACAGGTATACTTCATTCAAGAATTACTAAAACAACTTCGTTGCACTTTGTTTCCGTCCCTCAAAATCCAACCTCTGTAGTCCACGACCCAAGGGATGGGCAACGGGAAGTAGAGAACTGTTGATAGGGTGAGGCATGATGGGGACTTCATGTGCCCCGGGACCATTATCAAGCACCAAAACAGGTTAAACAGGTTCTAGTGATGTAGGAGGGACATCTAGCCAGAGTAAAGGCAACTCACCTAAGGGAAGGCTGCCCTGAAAGAAAGGGATGTCTTTTAGAAGAAGAGTGGAGAGAAGAAGACCTGCGGAGCAACGACAGGGTGTAGCTGTAGGATCTGTGCCTCTAAACTTGAATGAGAACCCAGGATACTACACAATGAACTCTGCGTATTAAAAGAAACTTGATCCGTAAGCTCTTAACATTTCATACCTCCTACCCGCTTACGGAAAAATACTCCTAGCTTAGAAGGTAAAGGGTCTTTCAACAAGAGTGCCCTATCTTTAACATGTTATATCTGCCGTTGTTATTGAGTTACAGCAGTCATTTTTTCATGTGGTTACAGTTGTTATTGACAAATAGGCATGGAACGTTGCAGCATTCAGCAACGCTAGAAATTGTGAAACTTTATTATCAAAATGGATCATCTGTTCGCCAAACCTTCCGTGTATTGCCTGAAGTTTACGGTGTGCATACTCGTTGCTGCGAGAGAACGATTCGGCGTTTGATTGAAAAATTTGAAACAAGTGATTCTGTCAGCGATCAAAAAATGCCTGTGCGTAATTGACGTAAGCGCTCCAACGAAAACATAGGCGCCGTTCGTAAGAGTGTACGCGAGAACGGAAACAAATCAATTGCTCGTCGAACGCAAGAATTAGGGCTTTCGCCGACCACAACTTGGCGAATTCTGCATATGGACTTGACATTTCACAGTTAAAAATTATGTTAACTCAATAACTAAAGCCCAATGACCATAAGTTGTGCCACAATGTCGCTGACTGGGTTATGGAGCAATTGGAAACTGACCCGAATTTTTTGTCGAAAAATCATCTTCAGCGACGAAGCCCACTTTTGGATGGATGGTTGGTTAACATACAAAATTTCCGCTATTGGAGCAATCACAATCCAATGCAGATTCAAAAACGACCACATCACACCCAAAAGGTTACTGTGTGGTGTGGATTTTGGTATGGTGGAATCATTGGTCCATATGTTTTCCAAGATGAAGATGGAGAAGCTGTAACTGTTATTTTTGGCCTCATTTGGATGGTATGGATCTCAGAAACATCTGGTTCTAGCAAGACGGTGCCACATGTCATACTGATGTCGAAACAATTGATCTTATGAAGGAGAAGTTCAAAGGATTCATCATTTCCCGTGGTGGTGATGTTAACTGGCCCCAGAGGTCATGTGATTTAACGCCGTTGAATTACTTCTTGTGGGGATATGTTAATTCTCGAGTTAAGTCAAAAAGTCAGAAACAGTAAATGATCTTATAAATAACATCGCGCGTGTTCTTTGTTTAGTTGGATATAATTTACGTTCTTCTGTGATTGAAAATTGGGTCAACCGTATACGCGCAACCCAACGAAGTCGCGGCGGTCGCTTAACTGATGTTCTCTTCCACACGTAATTATGTTCCAAAATAAAAAAGAAATAAACCTCTATCATGTATAGAATGTGTTTTATTTAAGTTCAAAGATAGGACACTCTTGTTTAAAGACCATATATAACAATTCAGTTTTTACAATTTCTAGTGCTACGATTTACAATCAGTTTCATTCTTTATCGTCAAACGGTGGTCTACTCGCTTCAAAACCTCAAGAGTAGATAGAATTAAATTTCTCAGTTAGTTCAAACTGGTGTTATCCTATAACAATACTACCACGCATTTCCTGAGGGAAAGATCTCATAGCTTACCGCTGGAGCAGCTGGCTCCCGAGACAACAAAAGGAACTACCAGATCACGGCAGCAGAATCAGAAACGAAGCCAGTAAAGTAAAGGCTTGAAAGAGCAAGTCCAACGAAACTACTTCAAAATTACCGCACCATTGTGTGACATCAAAAGTGACTATTATATCCTCTTGCTTCATAACGAAGGCAATAACATTGAAAGAATTTCACACGTCTCTCAGTGTATTGAGAATATATATAAGAATATGATCCGTCGTTAAATATTAAGAATTGGGCACATCCATGTGAAAGAACAGCAATAGAAACAGTGAGCAGCTGTTAAGCGTATGACAGATGGAAGGCTTCCGGAGCCTCTGCTATGATATTGAAGATTAATATTCTATGAGAATTACATGTTCCACAATAGTTGGAATATTAGACTGAAGAGCCTATCATTTTAGAAACACTAGAACTTATGTAAACACTACACTGTATTTAGAAAAAGAGCAGAACTGTAACATTTCATACGGACAGAATATGACTTTATAGCGAATAAACAAAACAAAATTATGTGTTACACTCACATAACTTTCTCTATTCCTGTACAAACTATTTTTACAAACGCTTATTCTCCATATGCATCATGTTAATCGAGATATCAAGATGTTAGTCTATTTGCTAATTTTCTTGTAGATGCAAGGGGAATTGCTAGGCTTTAAGCAACAGTCAAATATTTTAAGAGCTGATTGTTATGTGGAGTATCCCATTCTCTTTGCATTACCAAGACCAAAGGAAATGAATAACTAATTCCCATTTAAGAAAAAGTATAAGTATTGGGAAATTTAAGGGAATAACAAGCAATATCTAGAAAATGGTTCACCCAACCAAAAAAAATGTATGACATAAATTGTGTATTTTAACGCGATCTACATTTTTTGTGTAGTAAAATTTTGTCTCTTATGATTTACCAGTTATGCAAAGGTCGTTCACAATGATGGAATACTTTTTGAGACAGTCTCAGAAAATTCGAGATATGCATTTCATTTGTCATAAAAATATCTTAAACATGTGATATTTTAATCAAAATCGTTAGAGCCATTTTTGAGAAAATTAAAATTTTCGAAAAATTCTCCATGTAAAGGTAATCTGGGGTTTTGGAATTTTCTTGAAAATCTTCGTGTCGCATATCTGGACTATATTGAACCTAAATACCAAGTTTGGTGTTTATCCAACTGTTCGTTTCTGAGTTGTGCTGTTCACAGACACACACACAGACACACACACGGACATGTTTCCAAAAATGCTTTTTTTGGATTCAGGGGGTCACAAACAATGTCTTTCCAGTGAAATCTCGGTTTCGAATTTTTGGATGGAATACAATACTTCCCCTACTTACTATACGTAGTTGAGAAAGTAATATATAGACTTAAAAGAAATAATAAAGTAGAATAAATCCAGTCTCATTTCTAAAACGCGTGTCCCTATGTGATCACTTTGAAATTCCACGGTTATTGGTATATCACAAGAAAAAATGAATAGGGACCTGCCATTTGAAAAAAGTATATATATTTGGAAATTCAAGAAAAACAAGAATATGTCGCAAATGTTTAATGCACTTTAATAAGATGTATAATTTTATGTGTAATAAGATATTCTCTGTCCTTTAAGGTTTACCAGTTATACAAATAGTCACTCAGAATGAGGACGACTTCATGATTGTTCCCATAAAATTTAAGATAAACATTTTATTTAATGACAACATAGACTATTTAATCAAAATTGTTGACTTTTAAGAAAATAAAGAATTATAGTTTGATTGGGGCAATTTCAATGAGATTCTTCGCGTTGTACCCTTGGAAAATGCATGACGTAAATACTAAATGTTAACCGATTTCTCGTTTTTGAGTTATGTTGTTCACACACAGATCTTTTTCTAAAAATTCTCTTTGTGGTTTCAGGCAGTCTCTTGGTGTTGAATTTTTGGGTGGAATGCTTACTATACGTACATAGTAGAGAAGGTAAGAATAATGCATACTCCGTGGTATTTTTAGAGTTTAATAAGTAACATAATAGAGCTTCACGCATACAAGTGGACTGTGGACGTAAAATGGGTGAAGGCCCATGCACAATCCAAATGAATAGACTTATTGATGGAACCACAAAAGAGGCAACTCAAGATGAATTTATAGCAACGTTATATGACGAAGCACCAGAAAGATATTATGTCCAGGAACAGAAGAAAGGCAGTTTGAATGGGGCAACATGGCGCAAGAGCTGAAATTAAATCTTCCCATCGGTAGCGATGAAGCTCATGAGTAATCCCAACGCATATCCTCAACAACTATACCTTTGGCAGACCTCATAAAAACTATTTGTTTTAGTGAAAGAAAAATCCAAGTTGTATCTGCAACGGGAATTCCAATTTATGAAGCATTAAATGGAATATTAATTCATGAACTGTGTTGTTGAAAGAAGAAAGCGACAACGTACACTGCCGAGCATAAAATGTGTCCCATTCCCCTAGTTTAAAATAGTATTCTTTTCCTCCTAAAGGTAACCTTTGAATCCACTCAGCTGATATCAATTCTTTATATGACTGGCTTAAAAAATTCAGAGAGACAAAAACTAACCAATACGTGATGTTATAATCGATGCGAAATGAAGGGGTGGTTCGGATACCACCTTTATGAAAGAGTTTCACTATAACTGTTATAAAATAAATTAGAATTCGTTCTTCTAGAGGAAAGGTTGAAGGATTATTTACTTGTGTACTTAAACTGAATGGTAGTTACATTTATATGGAAGTATTCATGAATGATATTATTTTTATATATTAAGTTTTATTATCGTGAAATTGTCGTAGCAGTACTCTGCTAGTGAGGACATGGCCACTAGCTTGTAATATTACCCTTCAGCAATTCCGCCACATTTGCGGTTAGATAAAGTACCCTGCCAATCCAGTGGCTAGTTATGCTCAAGGAACGGAGGCAGTTACGCTGGCTGAGGGTGGGGTTATATTTGTCAGTAGTAACATAAATAGCTGTTTCCCATTATGGTCCACGTTTTATACACGTCAGCATTGTAACGGTGTCTGGCGATTGTTATTATTCCCTCAAGCATTAGTTAATATTTTATAAAGTAATGAAGCTGTAGCCCAATTTAGCCTTAGTGGTTTATTTGCCTCAGAGGTATGGAATAGTATAGAAACTCAGGGTTTAATTACTTACACGATTGAGCTGACTTTTTTACTTTCTCTACTACGTATAGTACGTAGGGGAAGTATTGCATTCCACCCAAAAATTCGATACCGAGATTTCACCGGAAATACATGTTTTGTGATGCACTGAATGCATATAAAGCATTTTTGGAAACATGTCCCTGTGTGTGTCTGTGTGTCTGTCTCGGTATCTGCTGTGAACAGCATAACTCAGAAACGAACAGTCCGATAAACACCAAACTTGGTATATATATTCAGTATCTTCCAGAGATGCGACACGAAGGTTTACAAGAAAATCCCTTTACCCCAGATTACCCTTTACATGGAACATTTTTCGAAAATTTCAATTTTCTCAAAATGGCTCTAACTGTTTGATTAAAATACATATATATTAAGATACTTTCATGACAAATAAAATGTATATCTTGAATTTTCTGCGAATGTCTCCAAAATCATTCTTCTTTGGTAACGATTTTTGCATTACTGGTAAACCATAAGAGATAGACAAAATTTTACTACACAAAAAATGTAGATCGCGTTAAAATGCACAATTTATGTCATATACATTTTTTTGGTTGAGTGAAACATTTTCGAGATATTGCTTGTTATTCCCTTAAATTTTCCAATATTTATACTTTTTCTCAAATAGGAAATCATTATTCTTTTTTTGTCCTGGTAATGCAAAGAGAATGGAATACTCCACATAGCAGCCAGCTCTTAAAATATTTGACTATGGCTTAAAGCCTATCAATTTGCCATGCATCTACAAGAAAATTAGCAATAAGATTAACATATCGATGTCTCGATTAACATGTAGTATATGGAGAATAAGCGTTTGTAAAAATAGTTTGTAAAGAGTAGAGAAAGTCATGTGAGTGTATCACATCAGATTTTTTATTATAAAATATTATATAGTTTTCAATTACAGCTGCAGCGTTAACATACATAAAATCGTGGAACAATTTACACGTTTTTAATAAATAATGGTTCTCGTTTTTTCTTTCACTTTTCTTTGTGACAATATCTTTCCTTTTCAACAAACTGTAATTCTTTAAAAGGCTTTTCTGTTTGCTTCAACTACCAGTGTGATTTACGTACAAGTTACAACGTATTGAATTGGTATGTTTCTTCTGCAAGCTAAAGAATTTAGAAGCAATGGTGAAGAGTTAAATTTTGAAAATGCTTACCAAAATTTATGAGGTTAAATTTAACCTCCACAAATTATCCTTGTTAGCGACATGTCGAAAAATGCTCGCCAAGACAAATGCAAGCTAAACTTAACAGATATCTACTGGCTATGTCTCTAAGTCGTTCACTGGTAGCTGTCTTCGCCCGGGAGAATCACGTTCCTCCTGTTGCCTGATAATCACTGTGATTGCTGACGTGGTTTTAAGCAGCCAATGGCAAGCATGGACGACCCATTACGTCGTTCTGTCATTTTTCCGTCAGAGATGACGACATTCTTCTGGCACTTTCCTCCAGAATCTCCTGTTGCCGGCGTGTTCAACGTCAGGGAGTGGGTTTAAATTAGTACAGTATACATAAAGAATTATTGTTTCAGGTGTCCTATTCAGATGTGGAGCGGTTGGTGATACACTTACAGCAACGTTTCTGTAATATTTGTAAAAAAGAAAAGAAAAAAAATTTGAAGTTATTTAGAGTTTTTCATTTGTATTACATTCATAATTTATTTATATTTTCATTATACACAATTAATATGTTAATACAACTAATTTAGCACTAATTTTAAAGCCACAAATGGGTATTTGATACGTCTTGTACCATAAATGCTACTGATGAAGATGAAAGCATTTTAACACTTTGATACAGTGTTCTTTGTGGGGTTTGCATACTATTGTCTCTATTTCCTAAATGAACACAAACCAATTTGGTATTTATTAAAACATCCTTTAAATTTACCGTTAAAGAGTGTAAATCATACATATCTCTTAATATCAGTTTAATTTAATGGCCAATATTCTGACACAGCGGCTATTACTCAAGGTTACTCATACGTTGGCGCTGGGCGGTCGGAGTAAACAACGATAAGTACCGCTCGCCAGCGTAAACACCGGGAGCGCTATCAGCAGATAACCAGAACCTTCTTGAAGTTTCGTCCACCTCCTCCAGAACGTGTGTCGAAATAGTTCTGCGAAAGATTCGGTTGCCTATATTTGCAAAAACAATCAGTATGAAGTAAAAGAGTTGCCTTGGTCACTCAGTGAGCGAGCGAGTTTGTGCCGACTGCTGTGACTACAACGGGTGTTGCGCGGTTCGAGGGATTGTAGAAGTCCCGTGTTCGACTACACAACAAATGAATCGTCCCGAATAGAAGGCTACGTCACGAAGAAAGTGAAGTGCCGAAGAACTGAAATAGTTCACCTCAAAGGGACAGAGTGAAGTGATCTCCTATTGAAGTTGAACCAGATAAGAACTAAAAACAATTACAGTGAGAACTGAGAGAGCAACAACTAAAAGAAGAAAAAATGTATGATACACCTATCTGACTTTCTCCACTCGGTATCGCTTATTAATGGGTATATAAGCTATTCTCACTAAAGCTTATTTTTCATTGCATTTTGTTATCCAAATTAAGTTTTGCAGAAAAAGCTACAATATACATTTCGTTAGGACACAAAGAGAATAGCGATAGTCAAATGTTTAAGAACTGGGGGCTATACGTTGCCTTAAAATTCCATACCGTTTCCATGCAATCGCAAGGAACTACTGAGTGTTGACAGGAAGTAAAGAACAATTCGAACCATTAATTACGAATATCTCAGAATGGCTTATGCAACGAAAATGCTTATTTGAAATAAATTGTGCTTTATAAGCAGATCTACATATCCTGTATGGTATATTTTACTCTATCGTTTACCAGTTATACTGGATTATACAAAACTCCCTCCGAATTAAGAGAACTTCAAAGGCTATTCGCCGAAACTTCAAGATATAGTAGACGATTATTCTCCATCTACTTCACGTTAATCCAGATAAACATTTGCAGAAACGCTCTGATTGCTAATGTAGGTGCAAAGGGAATACAGTAGGCTTTAAGCGATAGTCAAATCTTTTAACAGCTGGTTGCTATGTGGAGCATTACATTCTCTTTGCATGTCCAGGATATAAAAAAAACGAATAACAAATTCTCATTTGAGAAAGAGTATAAACATTGGAAAATTCAAACGACAAGGAATATTTTTGAAATGTTCATTTGACCAAAAAGTACATATGTCTCGTAAATTGTGTGTTTTAACGAGCTCTACATTTTTTATGCAGTAAAATTTTGTTTATCTCTTACGGTTTACAAGTTATAAAAAACCATTCAGAAAGAAGAGGATTTTTGCGGACTTCCCAAAGAATTCAAGATATAGATTTTATTTTCCATAAAAATATCCTAAACATACGGAATTTTAATCAAACTTTTTAGAGCTGATTTTGAGAAAATAAAAATTTTCAAAACATGTTACACAAAAAGGGTAGTTTGCCTTATGGGAATTTTCTTGAAAATCTTCCTGTCTCATCCTTGGAAGATACTGAACCTTAAATACCAAGTTTTGTATTTATCCGACTTTTCGTTTTTGAGTTATGATATTCACATATACACACGCAAGGATAATTTTTCTATTTTATTTTAATTCAGGGAGCCTCAAAAATTTTTGAGTGGCATACAATACTTCCCCTTATATGTAACGACTCACTTCAATTTGTAATACGGTATCATCACAATTAACAATACTTCTGTCCATTATAGTACTTCCACTACTTGCTATACGTAGTAGAGGAAGTAAAAAATTCTAGATTTTTGGGTGGAATGCATACATTTTCTACCAACTGCGTAGGTTGTAGAGAATATTATAAAAATGGTCATAGTCCGATATCTGTTAAGGAATTAATGTGTATATTTAGAATAATGGTAACTAAAAGTTGGTTTTCAATGTATTATTTTTCTTTGCGTGGCCCAGAATCCAAAAGAAACATAAAATGGCTTATTAATGTTGCAATACAGATGAATCTTTATAAAATACTGAAGACGTTTATTATCGTTTTCTCAAAGTGGTAAAAACGTAGATGTACCCCTGTGATTCTAGAAGGGGAGTAATATAGGTTATAAGCGTATTGCTTTGTTAGGCCTTAAAAGAATGAAAACTAACATAATAGGAGTTATTTCATGTTAAATACCCGAGTGGGTGTTAAACAAGTGACAGAATTGCAGGCTTTAACGTACTACTTCTGTGCGAAACAAATTAAACCACACACTGTGATTAAACAATAGCATTTAGGCAAGCTCTTTGTACTAGGTCAAAGTCAACCGTGCCTTACATTCATTATTTTGCTTTATTGTTTTTGTAGCCCACTAGGCCACGTCCACTGCCCCAGATGTAGATGACGTTATGGGCAAAATGCACTGATGCGGATGACACGTGTTAGCGTGCTGAGTGCTCCCTAAGGCCACTTTCACCTGTTCCTTGGGATCCGGGAGCCGCTGCTTTTCATTCAAGGACCTCCTCAATTTGCCTGAGGACCACGCAATACTGAGAACACTACACCTGCAAACATGAGAAACATTTCATGAAGGACGAGGGGCCAACTCGGGTCCCTTGGCTTTGTAGCCAGCAACATATGTGTGTGTGGTCAGAATAGTGTACAATAATGAATCAGGTAGCTCAAAACCTATTTTAAGAACCTGGTGTGAAATATTCACATGACTTTCTCTACCCTCTATCTTTATTAGGGTATACAGACTATTCCTACTAAAGCTTATTTTTCTATCGATTTTCAGTTGCTTCTTGCAATTGCCTTACATTCCATACTGTTTTCATGCAATTGCAAGAAACAACTGAAAATCGATGGGACTTAAAATGAATGACTAGTATTGATCAATTCGAACCTTTAATAACGGATATCTCAGAAACACTCTTGCCACAAAAGAACTTATCTAAAGTAAATTGTGTTTTAAAGACATCTACATTAGTGAGTAGTTTAATAATATAGGGTCATTCAACAAGAGTATCCTATCTTTAACATATGTAAGCTGCCGTTGTTATTGAGTTACAGCAGTCATTTTCTTGAATAGTTATAGTTTTTATTGACAAATAACCATTGAAGGTTACAGCATTCAGCAACGGATAGAAATTGTGAAAATTTATTATAAAATGGATCATCTGTTCGCCAAACCTTCCGTGTATTGCGTGAAGTTTACGGTGTGCATAATCGTCCCTGCGAGAGAACGATTCGGCGTTTGATCGATAAATTTGAAAGAAGTGATACTGTCAGCGATCAAAGAACGCCTGTACGTAATCGAAGTAAGCGCTCCAACGAAAACATAGGCGTCGTTCGTGAGAGTGTACGCGAGAACGGAAACAAATTAATTGCTCGTCAAGCGCAAAAATTGGGGCTTTCACCGACCATAACTTGGCGAATTCTGCATATGGACTTGAAGTTTCACGCTTACAAAATTGCGTTAACTCAATAACTAAAGTCCAACGACCATAAGTTACGCCGCGTATTCGCTGACTGGACTATGGAGCAATTGGAAGCTGACCCGGATTTTTGTCGAAAAATCATCTTCAGCAACGAAACACACTTTTGGATGGATGGTTATGTTAACAAACAAAATTGCCGCTTTTGGAGCAATCACAATCCAATGCAGATTCAAGAACGACCACTTCATCCCCAAAATGTTACTCTGTGTTGTGGATTTTGGTATGGTGGAACTATTGGTCCATATATTTTCCAAGATGAAGATGGAGAAGCTGTAACTGACAATAGAGAAATATACCGGGCTCTTATAAGGGACTATTTTTGGCCTCAATTGGATGGTATGGATCTCAGAAACATCTAATTCCAGCAAGATGGTGCCACATGTCATACTGTTCTCGAAACAATCGAGCTTTTTGAAGGAGAATTTCAGAGGTTTCATAATTTCCCGTGGTGGTGATGATAAGTGCCCCCCGAGGTGTTGGATTACTTCTTGTGGGGTTATGTTAAATCCCAAATTTATATAAACAAGCCAGAAAAAGTAAATGATCTTATGAATAACATCACGCGTGTTATTCGTGAAGTTGGACCTAATTTACGTTCTTCTGTCATTGAAAATTGGGCCAACCGTATACGCGCAACCCAACGAAGTCGCGGCGGTCACATAACTGATGTTCTCTTCCACACGTAATGACATTAATTATGTTACAAAATAAAAAAATAAATTAACCTCCATCATTTATAGAACTTATTTTTATTTAAGTTCAAAAATAGAACACTCTTGTTGAAAGACCTTATATATTAAGATATTGTAATGTATGTGTATATGTGTGTATTGTCGCGTCGGACACATTGTTGCTGTATATAATATTGTTGAGCTAATTGTTGTGATTGCGTGTTAATTATTGTCAGGCGCGTCAATTCCATTTCCTAGTCGGGGGGTGAAGTCAACAGAGGGAAGACCTCTGTGTATGTGTGTGTGTGTATGTATGTGTTATATCGTGGGTATAGTTGTAGTCAGAGTGGCGTCACTCTAATACAAATCTTCGGAGGGAACGGGTGATGTGTGATGGGTGTGTGTGCGTGGGGCATCTCTCCCAGTGTTTTGTATGTAACTTTTTATGTACCATGTAGAGCACCTTGATTTATAATAAACCTGAGTAAAATTTGAATTCAAATGTAATTATTTAAAAATATTCCACGCCCGCTTTAATTTTGTGCAGCAAGTTCTTGGTACCTTTCTGGTTGCCTGTGTCTACGTCCCCCAATGTTTATGCCGAGGTAACCAAAATTTAATATTTTAGCTGCAAAACGTTTGGTATAACAATATTTAATAGTGTAGTCATATTTTTGAAATAAAACTAACAAATGACAATTTTATTAACAAAAGATGTTACCTTAACCTTACATTTGTTCACAAAGAAGTCATCTTCCAAAGCTCATCCTTGCTACAAGGCAAGTGCAGAGAACACACCACACTGTTCCTTACGTTAAAAGTCTTGCTGCCTAAAGAGATGGAACTAAATAACCCACAACCATTTTATATTCAATCATCCCTACCCCTACTTCCTATCAAAAACCGTCATCAAAGTCATCAGAACATTGTAGAATAATCTAGAACAAAATCAAGATCCCAACTCTTGAATTGAGATTTCCGGCATGAACAGGTCTACCAAACTCATTCTGGGAGAGCCGATTCTATATTAGGCGTACCAACCTAACACTGCATGTGCCTACCACAATATAGCGTCCAGTTCTTAAGCATTTGGCTATCGCTATTTCCTTTATATCTATAACTAATATCTATCTAATAAACGATAGGACTAGAGTAGATCTTGTGAATGTAACGCATCATATTTGTTTTATCCTAGGAGTCTCAAAAAATGTGTTTCTGTGGAAATATCCATATAGAATTTTTGAGTGGAATGTATTATTATGTAAGTATACAGAAATAAAAAAGGAATGTTATTAGGAAGGTTGCAGTAACGTGTTCCTTATATGAGATGCTCGCTCTAAATAAGCTGTTGTTTTAAACCATCCTGGCAAGGTGCACTTGTAATACACATACAGCAACCCAAGGAGAGAGTATTTAATTGGTGAAGTGAGTGATGTAAGTCGACTCCAACAAGGGAATTCCCCATTGTGGATGGTGACATACCTTCAGCATTTTGTGAAAGTTTGTAAAGGGAACACAGGTGGTTGGTTGTGCTCTTTGTATAACTTTTGTTTCATTTTGATTAGAGAAGCGCCTCTCTGCCGCGATATATGTCAAGGTGTCTTGTTCCATTGTTGACACTGACAGCCCCTGAAATATTGTTCTGAAGAAGAGATAGCGTAGACTCTGGGACGATCTGTGGCCAGCACAACTTTAATGTGACATCGATTTCTGTGGATTTGAGAATTGTTCGTGGGCGAGAAAGGTTCGCGATATGGCCCCGGTCGACCTTATCGGAAAATCGACTATCAATAAATGTTTTCCCCAGAGGCTGTAAACATCTTGCAGACATATCGGCACTTGAACAGGTTTGCCGACTCGCAAACACTTCATTTCCAGTGCTGGCTGGCCACTCCAGTAATTGCATACAGTACAGCCATGTTCCCCATTATCTTTCTGGACGACTGTTTGTATGTATTGATTTAATAATACGATACATAAAGTTGAAATGATATATGCGGGAGTTCTCTTCCGACCACATCAAAAGCTGATCGCTTTGTTTGGTCGCAGCAGTTAACCACATTCTGATAATCAGTAACTTTATCCTGGGATGCTACTGCAAAGTATTTTCACCTTGTACTGGAAACAGTAGCAAATATTTCATATTGTTTTGCAACCAATGCAGTTTAAATATTGATATGACTATCTTCAACTTAAAAGTAGTAAATAATTATTCGGTAATACTAGTACAAAGTTTATTCTCCTTTACTTTGACTTATCACTTTCTCTACCATGTACCTAATAGGTAGAAAGCGTATTGTATTTCATCCAAAAATGCTATGTTTAATATTTTGAGGACTCCTGAATCAAAAAAAAGCATTTTTAGGAAAATGTGTGTGTGTGTGAGTTAGTGTGTTTCTGTGTGCCTGTGAACAGCATAACTAAAAAACTAAATTTCGAATAAACGCCCAGCTTGGTATTTAGTTTCAGTACCTTCCAAAGATGCAACAGAAATATTTTCAAAAAAATCCCCCTCCCTAAACTACTCTTCACATGAAACAATTTTCGAAATATTTTATTTTCTAAAAAACGGTAAATGCGTTTGTTTGAAATATCACATATTAATAATATGTAAATGACAAATAAAGTGTATATTTTGAATTTTCTGGGAATATCTGTGAAATCCTCTTTATTCCGAAGGATTTCGTATAAGTGTAAAAGTGATAAAGCTTAAGCTATAGAAGACGACCCAAAACACAAAAAAAAATGTAGATTTTTTTTAAAATACCTATTTATTTCAAATATCATTTTTGTGGCATTAGCCATTTCCGAGATATCTATTATTAGTGGTTCGATTTCTTCAATACTTGTCAATCTTTTCAAGTCTCATACGTTTTCAGTTGTTTCTGGCGATTGCATGGAAACAGTATGGTTTTTAAAGCAATTCTAAAACATTTGACTTTCCGTATTGCGTTTGTATCTAAACCAAATATGTAATGTAGCTATTTGCATAAAAGATTTATCTCAATTAAAATGAAGTAGATAGGAAAATAACCTTTGGTAAGAATAATTTGACACCCACTAATAAAAGATAGAGGGTAGAGAAAGTTATGTGGATGTAAAACATGATTATCTTTTTTAGTACGGTTGATTTATTATTTTCTCTTCCGTTTACCTTTAGTGCATGAATAAATTACTTGATTCCGCGTAAAAATGTGTAATGGAGATTTTACTGAATATTTCGCTAGCTTTAAAATCCTCTGAACATACACACATAAAAAGAATATGTGCGTATGTGTATGAACAGCATAACTTGAAGGGGTTTAATTGTTGTAGCGGTTGCATCACTATGGGCGACAATTTGAAGCTGTTTTAGACCACGCACGTAATGGATGCCATGCGGGAGATACGTTTCTAGGAGTGTTCGTCCCAAGTACGACACAAAGTTTCCGGTGCTCTTCGCCCCACGTTTACTTTATGTATAATAACTATTTTAATATTATTTATTTAAATATTATATATGTATGCCTCGGCTGCGTCAGTAGTAATTTGCAGAGCATGTATCTCTTAGCAGGGCTGGTACGGCTAAAGAATGAAGGCTTACACAAATTATAATTGTATTGTACTTTTATTATTAATCCTTCACACGAGTAAATAACACTTCACTGATGTATCCTACTGTAGACCTGTGGGATGATTGTTATTTGCACTTTTAAATACGTAAACGTTATATTATTCTCTACACAATGAACTTTTATGTCTCACACTGAATCAGTACCAAATCTGACTGCTTTGGTACGCTTCCTTGTAGCGTCTCTCGTCTGAATCTGTACATTTCCTCTATTTCAAGTCTCTGATTGGCTTAGCCTACTCCAATGGAATACATTGATGTAACCTTCAGCTTTTCTAGATTTTGATTGGCTATTTATAAACTGTTTTAAATATTACATTATTACTGTTCATAGAACTATTAGTAGCCTTTTTAAACTTTCTAATTTATTGTTGCCTCAAGGTTACCTCATTGTTAGCAACTTTCGGCTTCTACTTTGTAATTCTGTTTGCTACGGAACGCACTCTCCTTCTATTCTCCTAGCTCCTATATTGTCAAACTACATAATACATACACATAACATTTTTATACATGTACATAATAATATAAACTTAATACAATGGCTGTAATATACATTTTATATTTCATATTATGCACATATTGCTTTAAGGCGGGCTGTTATTAACTTTTTTTAAGTTTTTTTAACTTTACTTGTACACTTTCTACATATTCGTTTTACAATTTCTTTTTACAATATTCCTCTTACAAACTAACTTAAACTATGTACAATTTTTTTCTCGCCAGCTATACTGCTCTTTTTGCCTGGCACGCTGGCCTTCTGGCTCATCTAATCATCCCTTGCTATCTTTAATCCCTATTGCCCATCTTCTCCTTCCTCCGTTTGCCTTTCTACTTTTCTAATCCATTTCTCTTTAACTATCTTTAGGAACTCCCACATTTTCTTATTTTGGGCTGTTATTAAATTTTATATTATATAATTATACAGATATCATTTAAGCTATAAAAATACTGACTCAAACTCAGGAAGCCAAAAGACGATGAAACATGTAGTACTACGCGAAATTCTCACCAACCAAAACTATCCTTTTCATGCTAAAAATATTTTCACACTTTATTTCTCAAACAAAACAGTTCTAAAGATTTTTATCCCAAGCTTTAGTTTTACCATACCAGAATATGCCAATTATAGAGTGCGTTTATAAAGTTTGGAATATTTTCTGCTATTAACCAAGCAGCTCTGGTGTATACTGTTTCCTTAGAGCAAGCATTCGCGCCTTTTGTGCGGCACCGCCATACATCACAAAACCTAGGAAACCAATTGAAAGGGAAATAGTGGAAAATGGGAAATTATTCGCCAACCGAGCAGGGAAAACCATGAAAAACCCAAGTCAGAGTGGGCGATCGAGATGTTACCATCGAGCTATTTCACTCGTTACGTTACTCACTATAGGTTTTTTTTTTCTTTCTCCACTACGTATTAGGGTAGAGGAAGTATTGTATTCCACCCAAAAATTCGATACCGAGATTTCACCGGAAATACATGCTTTGAGACACCCTGAATCAAAAAAAAGCATTTTTGGAAACATGTCCGTGTGTCGGTCTGTATGTGTGTGTGTGTGTGTGTGTGTCTGTGAACAGCATAACTCAGAAACGAACACGGATAAACACCAAACTTGGTATTTAGATTCAGTATCTTCCAGAGATGCGACACGAAGGTTTTCAAGAAAGTCTCCCACCCCAGATTCCCCTTTACATGGAACATTTTTCGAAAATTTTAATTTTCTTAAAATTGGCTCTAACGATTTTGATTAAAATATCATATGTTTAAGATAAGGCGGCGCCGTGGCCGAGTAGTTAGACCGCTCGCCTCCCACCGAGGCGGCCCGGGTTCAATCCCAGGGACCTGCAGGTGGGATTTGTCGTGGACGAAGCGGCGTCTGGGCGGGTTTTCTCCGGGTTCTCCGGTTTCCCCCGCCATTCATTCCACCAACTGCTCCATCCTCACCTTTCCTTTCATCCATTTCACCTACATTTCGTTTCATCTACTTCCTTCATCCCATACCAGGCATCGGGTTGATCCCCCATCCTGAATGCTCTGTCTGATCCATGAGTGTCTGCTCCTCGACGGGCCTCTAACCCCTCCTGGGGGGTGTAAGTCCTACATAAGAGGAGGATAAACAGATAATGAATGAATGAATGTTTAAGATATCTTCATGACAAATAAAATGTATATCTTGAATTTTCTGGGAATGTCTCCAAAGGTATTCTTCATTGTGAACGACTTAACTGGTAAACATAAGAGATAGACAAAATATTACTACACAAAAATTGTAGATCGCGTTAAAATACACAGTTTATGTCATATACATTTTTTATGTTGAGTGAACGATTTTCGAGATATTGCTTGTTATTCCCTTAAATTTTCCAATACTTATTTTCTCAAATGGGAATTCAATTATCTCTTTTAATATGAAATATGTGGATAATAAGAGTTTGTAAAAATAGTTTGTACAAGACTAAAGAAAGTCAAATGAGTATAACACATCAGATTATCTTAGGATTGATTTCAAATTCATCAGGGCATTAGAACACGTGAAAACGATTTTCAAATGTTCATTCATAATAACCAATATTTCAGAAATATATGTTACGTGATGTTTAGTATGGAATATTTAAACATGATGTATCTCGAAAATGGCTAACATTACGAAAAAAATTATATAAATCAATTAGTATTACTTTAATCCTCTCTATATCTTTATTCTGGTAAATTTTTGTCTATCTCTTAAGGATACTTGGTAGATATCACAGAGTATTTTTAAATCTTTATCGCAACTAAAAGAAAGCCAGTTTTATCTAGCATCTAGCACAATGAATGTTTTACTGCGTATTAAAGATACTAGTATCAGTATTGTTATAGCTGGTTTTAAATATTCGAATTATAAAAATATTTCAATATCCTAAAATAATGTATAAAAAGTTTACCTACATTTGGCTTCATTATACTTTACCAGTTTTTTCTAATTTTTATAGGTAGCTTAAGATAAACTGTTAACTATTTGTTCATTTGAGGAACTAAATTTAATTATAAAGCTATACTCATAAGAAAGTAATATATTCTTGTATTTTGTGTATTTATAATTTTTTCGTCGAAACAATGTAATTTAAGATAAAAATCTTTAACCTGTTAAATGCAGTTAAACTTTCTTTACAATCACAACTATTTCAAACTTCTAAGTTAAATAAATTTTGAGCAAATTGTACCAGAAGTATATGTAATAAAATTTATGGGAAATGACAATAAACAAGGTGAGCACATTGTTACACATCAATGTACTATAACATCTTGACCATAAGAGCCCTTTAAAGGTCCAAATAAAAAAATACATTCTTTATGCCATTTAAAACCGATTACAGCAAAAAAAATCAATTCCTTGAACCAAAATCTGTACCAAACGCCTTTAGGGTTTCGATATATAAATCAAAATTATATAAAACTAATTAAAATAATGTGGACTTTACAGTATATTCACAGACAATTCAAGGTATGCAGTTTATTTCTCATATCAGCGTATTAGGCAAAAGAGATTTTAATAAAAACCGTTACAGCCATTTGGGCAAATTCAAAATAACGAAAATTTCCCCATGTTGTCTGCGAAAGCGGATTTTATTGGACATTTTTGTTTCGAAATATTTAATCACGCTGAATTTTATATCTAATTTTCATTTATGAGTTATATTGTTCAAGACACACACACAAGACATTTCTTCAAAAATACTTCTTTTGTATTCCTTGGAGCTCAAAACGTTTATTTTCGGTTAAATCTCGATATCGAACTTTTGGCTGGAATACAATTCTGCCTCTCCTTACTATAAGTAACTTTTGGAGATCCAGGGACGGCTTACTCTGACCGTGAGTTTATCGTGGCTTCCCCGGGTCGGTAGGCGAATTCTGGGGTGAATCTTCTACCACGATTTTCCTGTCCCTATTCCCTGCACCCATCATCTCCTTCATTGTCATCTGTTTCAGGGTTGAAGGACCAGGCGACAATATTCGGCGTGTAGCAGACTGGGCAGTGGAGGTGCGTTTTTTTAGAGACTTCTTCCTATTAAGTTAGGACCGCCTCTGTGTGAGCGTCCCTTCGGTGGCCCCAGGGGTTAGTACATGTGGGTAGGCTTGGACGGCGTCCGATGCGTTCGAACTGGAAACGTTAGGAGGGACCCCGTTCATGTTTGCGTAAGTCGTCACGGAACTGGCCTCTCTCCTCGTCCCTCCCTCCCAGGGGTCACGGTAGGAACCTTGTGCAATAGGTAAGTACTGAAGGAAGTAAAATGTATGTTCTGTGAAACAAAATCGAAAACAAAAGATTCTTTACTGAAAAAATTTATGTGATATATTCACATACCTTCTATCGTTTATTGGTGGGTATACAAACTATTCTCACTAAAACTTTATTTCTATCTACTTCATTTTAATGCAAATAAACCGTTGTAAAAATAGCTACATTACACATTTTGTTATATATACAAAGAGAACAGTGACAGGCAAATGTTTAAGAACTGGACGCTGACCTTAAAACTCTATACTTTTTCAATGTAATCGACAGAAACTACTAAATGTTGATAGGATTTTAAGAGAATGGCTAAGTAATGAACAATTCGAGAAATTTTTAACGGATATCCCAGAAACAGCTTATGCCACTGAAAGGCTTAATTGAAATAAATTAAACAGCTTCACATTTTTTGTGAATTACATTCTGTTATATCACTAAACATTTACAGTTATACAAAATTATGCAAACTTCCTACCGAATGAATAGAACTACACAGGCTGTTCCCGGAAAATGTAAGATATCATTTTGTCACGTAAATATCATTTTCGTTTCTGAGTTATGCTGTTCACAGTCCACTGCGACGAGCTGCTGACAGGCTAAGTTTTAGCCCGAGTGAATTTTTACTGCGTGCCCACCCTCATCAGGGTTTAACCGCAGGATGATTATTTTCAGTAGGAAATGATGGCTAAGGATGACGGTTTATTTTTAGGTAGTAATGAAAGAAGGGAGGAAGCATGTAGCTCCTCGAGCTACCTGTTAGGATGCAGCGGCCCTTCTGCACCCTGGTGCATGTGTGTGTGTGTGTTTATCAATTTCTTTGGTTGGGATTCAATTTTGAGACTAATCATCTCTTGGGTAGGATTACTATGGCGTTCAGGTTTAGCTGCTGTTGGTGTAACTCCTTGGTTATCTGGGGTGCCCGCATGCAATGGTTGTAATCCCCAAGTGATCTGACCAGGATACTCTGATGGTTGGGTAAACTGTCGTAGAATTTATTAGAGATGAGGCTAGGTGTAGTAGCCTCACGGAGAAGGCGCGGCCAACAGAATAGATAGGCTGGAGTCCACTATTCTGCGCCCGTTGTAGACATAGCAGCCATCTGTCTGCGGCCATGTCCCAGACCTCACAGGCGTACAGCATGAGGGGGCTATTAGGGCTCGGTAAAAGTGTATCTTAAGGCGAACAGGCATCCCGAATCTCAGCATCGGGTACAAGGAGGCAATCGCCCCCTACGACCGGGCCGAGACGTCTCGGACGTGTTCGCGAAAAGTTAGACCCTTACCCAACTTCACTCCCAGGTAGGTTATAGAATTCCTCCAATCAATCCTTCGACCTCGAAATTGAAATGTGGGGCAGTCTGCGGGGATGTGGCGCTTGGTTCACAGTCAGACCCAACACGGACCCTTTTCTAATAATCTGGTCCAATACATTCACATAACGTTCTCTATCCTCTATCTTTATTAGTGGGTATGCAAACTATACTTACCAAAGCTTATTTTTCTATCTACTGCATTTTAATCCAAACAAACCTTTGCAGAAATAGCTGCATTACACATTTCGTTATAGATACAAAGAGATAGTCAAATGCTCAAGAACTGGACGATATACTGGCCTTAAAATTCCATATTCTTTCCATGCAACCACGAGAAACACCTGAATGTTGAAAGAACTTTAAAAGTATGACCAAGTAATGAACAATTCGAGCCATTAAAACGGATATCTCAGAAGCGGCTTATGCCATTAAAAAGCTTATTGGAAATAAATTGTGAGTTTTAAAGAGATCTACATTTTTTGTGCAGTATGTTTTGGTCTATCGCTTAACATTTACCAGTTATACAAAATTAATTCCCAATGAAGAGGACTTCAGAGGCTATTTCTAGATAATTCGATATATACATTTTATTTGTCGTGTATATATCTTTAATATGTGAGATATTAATTAAAATGTTTATAGCCATTTTTTATAAAATTAATAATCTTGAATTTTTTTCCATGTAAAGGTAGCCAAGTTTGGTATTTATCCGAATTCTAAAAATGCTTATATTGGATACAGAGTACCTTAAAATGTGTTTGTATTTCAGGTAAAATCTCGATATCGAATTTTTTAGTAGAATGCAATACTTTCTCTACCTACTATATACGTGATAGAGAATGTAAAAATACGCAGAAGCAAACAAACAAACCTGGTGCATTAAAGCAGCAGTAAGGATTTTGATCCTCAGTGACAATGCTGAAAATGGAACGGATAAAGGAGGAAAATATTGAAACTTTAAGTGATTTTCCCTAGGGTATTTAATCCTTAATTCAAAACACTCAAATACCTTTGCGCTAATGGTTCCATTTACCTGTCCTTTCTTGTTTCTTTGGATCTATGTGCAGAAGTTACTTGATACAGATGCATCCGGAATCCTTACGAAGTGCATTTAACATGACAAGTGGGCAATAAGATAATAAAAAGTATGTTTTCAAGAAGAGATATCTGAAGTGCTAGCGTACGTAGTGTTGGCGAAATTCATCCAAGGAAAAACACTTCTTCCTTTCTTGGTTTAGACCGTTCACCTGTTTCGGTCTCACTCTCATCTCTGTATTGGCCGTCCTATCGATCTTCTCCCTATTGGTTTTTAATTTAATACATTCGTTGATAGCCTACCTGTATCCTTTCTGTTAAGATGGTCTTTCTGTTAGGTTGTCTCATTAGTAATGTCGGTTTTAAGTTTGGTGCTTTATAAGATAGAATTGGTTTTCTTTGGTTCGCCAATGCTACTTACAGGATGTCATGGCTAGTATTGCGAGAATGTGTCAGTCGTCAGTTGTTAATACACAATCACAAAATTGAATTTACAAAGTTTGAGATTAGAGTCCTAAAAAACTACTGGAAACAAGATTATAAAGCTGCTGCCGCGGCTCGAAAAATATGTGAAGTGGAAGGAGAAGGTGTCGTTAGTGAGCGTGTGGCACAACGATGGTTCCAACGTTTCAACACTGGAGCAGAAAACACTAAAGATTTACCACGTTTTGAAACACCTAAATTATGGAGTATATGGGAATACACAGAGAGGTTTGGAAGAAAACCCGTAAAACAGTACTCGTAGGCTGTCAGAAGAACTTGTTCCATCAAAAGATATGCATCGCAAGATAGAAACTTAGAAAATCAATCAGTATTTGTAGATATGTACCTCATGAATTGATCCTCAGCAGACTCAACGTAGAGTGGATATCTGTCCTCAGTTTATCCGTAATCCCATGGATGATAGATTTATCAGTATAATTGTCACATGTGATGAAAAATGGATTTATTACCGCAACCCTGACACCTCGAAACACTGACTCAGTCCCCGTCAACCTGCCAAAGTCATCGTTAAAAGAAATCAGCTTGGTCCCAAAGTAATATTGTGTTTCTGGTGGAATTAAATGGATTAAATGTAGTAGATAGAAAAACAAGCTTGTGTAAGAATAATTTGGATACCCACTAACAAACGACAGAGGGTAGATCAAGTCATGTGAATATATCACATCATATCTTTTAAAATTCTTTGCTGAGTTTGTACCCGTTAAACCTCTCCGGCTTTATATCACAGTGAGACTTCTCAGTAATTAGTTCATTTTTTTACGGAATGGGCTACAAACTCCATTGCAGGAACACCTACCAACAGGACAGGATTTATTTTCTGGCATTATTCCGTATGCGGGTAGGACGATTCTTCTCTCCATTCCTCTTCTTCTAAAATTCATCCTTCGATTCCGCTTTGAGGCTGAGAGTCCTCAATCCCTCGGCTTAGGGCCCTCGATGTTACAATGTTGAAACCCCGATTCCGTAAGTTTCTTAACATTCCAAACCTCCTACCTCATACAGAATAATGTACCTGCTAAATTCTGTAGTAAAAAAGTTACCGCAATAAAAAAAAAACTAGTAACGTAACTTGCCGTGAGTTACTATCATGCTAATTGGTGAGACCTCTCGCAATAGCCAGGAAACTTTACTCACAAGCGCGTCACTAAGCGCTTACAATATCACACGTGCAGTACATACCACAATGATGGTACCAGAATATAGTGTGCACTACTCTGTGCACGAATGAATATAAGTACCAGTGCTGATACCAGAATCAAAGTAGCCTTCTGATCTAAAACTACACGCATTTATTACTTTTAGCTTCGAATACTTCATTACTTCCCAGTGACCTTATTTTTCACGCGCAAATACTTAAAATCCTCTTCATTCACGTCTCTTAACTGTTACCATACAGCCTTGCTTAATTCTCTGTTCCAGAATTCTGTCTACCTGACCCTGCAAACGTACTGAGTCTACCTAACTGAATCCCAGAATCTTTAAGCTAATACGTTCACTACTTCGACGGACACTAATGAATTTCGCTAACCTGAATTTCCAATTACCTTCGTTTTTCCGGAATAAATTCAATTATACATTATTACGTTATATATTGATTTAGTTTACAAATTTATATATTGCAGTTATTTCTCTATCTTACCATCTTATTTCTTTATTGAATTATTTATACATTTGCCTCAATAATTACCTAAAGTATCAATTAATATCTATTTGTCGCACTCCGTGGTGTAGTGGTTACCATGCTGGCCTCTAGTTCCCGAGCTTGCGGGTTCAAACCCGGTGGAGGGTATTGGATTTTTGCGGGCGTAATAATCCCTAGCATGGCTTCCTTCGGAAGGTAAATAAAGCCGGTAGTCCCGTATCGTAGATTTACGGCACGTAAAAGAGCCTCAAACCTGATAAAGAGAACTCTGAGCAAAATTTCCGATCTTTCACACCCAGTATAGAATGGGACGCTAAGGACATAGTAGTTAATAAATAAAACTATTTTTTTAAAATTAAATATCTACTTTGAATATTTGACACATTATGGAAAGAAACCACAATGAAGTCTGTCCAAATCAAATACCGAATAGGGCGGAATCCTCTCTGTTTCGGAAAAACGTTTCGATTCCGGTGTAACGTATGAGGATCGCATATGGGAGGTCAAGAGTACGATTCCAGTTCTCAGCTCTCTATGATCTTGGGTTTGTGATGATTTTCCTGGTTTGTAGGCGAATGTTGGGGTGGTTTCCCATCTACCACGACTTCACGTTCTATCATTTCCGTTTCATTTCGTTTCCTTCTCATTTTTCAGGTGTGCTTCTAGGTTTGGCGGGTATGACGGTGCCGGTCGGTTGTCGCGGATATTTGTTCTCGCGGTTTTACCTGGTTGACAAAGGCGAAAGCTGGAGTGATGTATTCTACCACGGCTCTCCTTTCTCCCGCAATTCCTCTATTGCGTTTTCCTTTCATGTTTCAGGCTGAAAACGGGGCTGTGATGGTTTGGTTGGTGTCAGACAGATGGACCGAGACTTCCGCTTTGGAAACGTTTCGGCAGTCCCACCGAAGCGACGTCTCCTAGCGGCTCTCCCGTGGCAGGCGGGCAATCCTGTAACTATTAGGGAAATTTGTGCGTCTCTCTTCACTTGCGCCTGCTTCGCTCTGCGCCTGCTTTGTGTCTCCGGTGTTTCCCTCACATCATTCGTTTCTCCCAAGTGTGTACACAATAGATCCTTTAAGTGATGGATATCCCTATGTTCATTAGTCCAGTAAAAGTGGACGCTAGAGGGCTGCTTGGTCGACGGGTTGTTCATGGCCCTCTCTTTGTGGCTCCAGCAGTGGGACGGGTCTTCAAGCCTGGAACTGTTAGGGACTTTCGCGCGTTTCTGTGTCCTGACTACCAGCGGACAATAACCTTCTGTAGTTCCTTCATTTCATCCCTTTCTCCCAGAGGCGGCATCCATAATAGAGCAATATCAGTTGCAGTCTGCGAGGTGTTCCCCTCTGTTTTATAACCATAATTTTCGTGAATAATACGGAAACTGCTCAATATGGAAACAGATTATGCCGTTTTAAAACGTGTTTTGGGGATAGGCTGTGCTTTAAAGGAAACTGCGAAAGTTTTGTATATTTCATATTGAGACATTATGTATATACTTACGAGGAATCTGCCAATGTAGGTCATTAAGGTAAACAAGATTTTTTTTGTTTACCCGAGCGGAGAGCGCGTTAAGGATCAAAGAAGGAGGTTAGAGCTGAAAATGTTGTTTTTCCTTCAATCCTGTCTGTTGCTTAGAACAGTGTATTGTATGAAGTGCAGTGCATTTGTGATAAAGAACGTTGCCTAAGAATGTGAAGCTTTCTCAAATATGTGTATAGTAAGAAGTGATTATCGGAGTGGAACAACTCGCGCACTGTGACCACATTGATCTACTGTGGCTACATCCCCGGGAGGCAGGGAGGAGGCAAAAGAGCCGTTGGAGGTCCCAGGTCCGCAGTCAGACAGGCCCACAGAGGTGCGCAGAAGTCTCTAACATTTCATGTTTGCACACCCGTGCGAATATTCCCAAGAGGGCAACGCAGCGACCATAAGATGCGGGACAGCGCACTTTGGCGTTCACGGGTAGAAATCTTTCCAACGCGCATGCATCCATGCCATTTACTCGGCTAGCCAGCACCACAGGACCTGAAAGCACACCTGAAAAGTGAAATGGAGATGAAATGCGCGGAAATGGAGGAAAGGAGAGATGGTGGTAGAATGCACTACCCCGGTATTCGCCTTGGTTAAGAACCACGCGATCGCCGGGAATCCAACCCGGGACCTACGAAACACGTACTGAGCAAAAAATGTAGATCTTCTTAAAACTTATAGTTTACTTCAAATAACTTTTCTTGTGGCATAAGTCATTTCCAAGATACCCTTATAAATATTTTGAATCGTTTTATACTTCGCTATTGTTTTCAAGTCCGGTCGATTTTCAGTTGTTTCTCACGATGTCATGGAAACAGTATGGAATTTTAAGGCCGCCATACAACTTCCAGTTCTTAAACATTTGACTATCACTGTTCCCTTTGTATCTATAACGAAATGTATAAGCTATTTATGCAAAACTGTATCTCCATTAAAGTCAAGTACAGCTTGTGTAAAATGTCGTGACACTCCATATGCGCAAGAGAGGAGAAATGAGGAGTAGTGGTGAAAGTGGTGGGGAGCAAGTGATATCATAACTCGAAGGCAGCCACATACACAACGCATTGTAAACAAATGTGTAAGGTTACCTTGCATTTGAGCTCGCAGCAGGCGAAACACCGACCCCCACTTCTCTTATTATGCAACTGGTCTGGTCAGTGCTGTTGCGCATATATGCTTCAGGAGTGGGGGCTGTCACGACGATTTACACAAACTGTAAATAGAAAAAGCTGATGTGTTGCATTCATATGAAGTAGATAGAAAAATAGGCTTTGGTGAGAGTAGTTTATATACCCACTAATAAACAAAAACGGATAAAGAGGATCATGTGAATGTAACACATCAGCTTTTTTCGATGTACTACATTTTAACCCAAATAAACGTTTAAAGAAACAGCTACATTACATATTTCGTTACAGATACAAAGGGAACAGCAATAGTCAAATGTTTAAGAACTGGACGCTATATGCTGGTCTTAAAATTTCATACTGTTTCCATGCGATCGCGAGAAACAACTAAATGTTGACAGTACATCAAGATTGGCCAAGTAATGAATAATTCGAACTATTACTAACAGATATCTTGGAAATGACTGATGCCCCCCAAAAACTATATATTTGAAATACATTTGTATTTTAAAGAGATCTACATTTCTGTGTTGTAAGTTTTAGTCGGTCGCTTAATACGTTTACCAGTTATACAAGATTCATTTCGAATGAAGAGGACTTCATAGGATATATCCAAAAAACTCCAGATATATGTTTTATTTGTTATATAAATGTATTTAATATGTAGTAATTTAATCAAAATGTTAAAGTCATTTATTAGGAAATACAACATAACGAAAAGCGTTTTATGTAAAGGATTGCTTCGGGTGGGGGAATTTTCCTAAAACTCTGTGTCTAACTTTGGAGGGTAGTGAAACTAAATACAAGGTTGGTATTCATCCAACTTTTCGTTTTTGAATTATAGATATAAAGGATCACACACACACGGACACAAAAGGATGTTTTTCTAAAAATGATTTTTGTGGATTTATGGGTCTCAAAAATGCATTTCCAGTGAAATCTATATTAAATTTGTTGGAGGTATGCAATACCATCGTAGAGATTATATGTGGTAAAAACAGTGAAAATGTGTTTGGTTATAGGGTTATTAAATTTGGTATAGGTTAGCGATTAATGCATAGGGAAGCAACGAAGGATAAGGAAACCTCAACAAAACGGAAAAGAATTAGGAATCATATCACTTCTGTCGTGAACGGGTTACACCACAGGTTTAAAAAAAAGCTGTTTTATCATAGAATTCAATAAACAAATACATTGAGAGAAGCAATGTACTTCTAAGGATTGGTACGGATTTACGGACAGGTAGAAATATCCAAACATAGAGTCTGAATGTACGTATGTAACATCTTATTTATTCCTCACACTTAGAAACAACATAACCAGCAAGGTAAAATTGGAGGATACGAGTTGTTCAGTTTTAAGGACGAGGAAGTCGAAGAAAAGTCGAAGAAACCTCTGCCTCATCATTGTATAATCTGGCAATCTCACGTATAACCACATTCTCAAGTCCTCTTGTGTATGGAAATGCTTCCTAGGCAACGGATCTTTCAGTTTGGCTACCAAATTCTAGTCAGCATGCGAGAGATCGGGGATTTTGGTGTGTGCTCTGATGTTCCATTTACGAGGAAAGCTAAACACACCATCAGTTGCACTCCTCCCTTTGTTGTTCTTGAACCTGTATACCTCTACTGGCATCAATACAGAGTTTCCTTGAGGAGAATTTTCTTGAAAATTTGCATGTTTTATCCTGGGAAGACGCTAAATTTGAATAGCAAGTTTGATATCGGACGTTTAGTTTTCGATCTAGTCTGCTCACAGACGTGCGCGCGCACATACACACACACACAAACCATCCTTTTCTAATTTGTTGTTATTATTATTATTATTGGTATTATTACTACTATTATTCAGGGATCTCAAACCACGTACCTCTATCGTACAATGACTTCCTTTCCTTGCGTTTCCTGTTTATTTTTACTTTCTCTACTACGTATAGTAAGTAGGGGAAGTATTGTATTCCACCCAAAAATTTGATACCGAGATTTCACCGTAAATACATGTTTTGAGATCCCCTGAATCCAAAAAAGCATTTTTGGAAACATGTCCGTGTCTGTGTGCGTGTGTGTGTGTGTGTGTGTGTGTGTGTGTGTGTCTGTGAACATCATAACTGAGAATCGAACAGTCGGATAAACACCAAACTTGGCATTTAGGTTCAGTATCTTCCAGAGATGCGACACGAAGGATTTCAAGAAAATCCCCCCACCCCAGATTACCCTTTACATGGAACATTTTTCGAAAATTTTAATTTTCTCAAAAATGGCTCTAACGATTTTGATTAAAATATCATATATTTAAGATATTTTCATGACAAATAAAATGTATATCTTGAATTTTCTGGGAATGTCTCCAAAAGTATTCTTCATTGTGAACGGCTTTTGCATGCTGGTAAGCCATAAGAGATAAAAAAATTTTACTATAGAAAAATATAGATGGCGTTAAAATACACAATTTATGTCATATACATTTTGGTTGTTGAGTAAACCATTTTCGAGATATTGCTTGTTATTCCTAAAAATTTTCTATAATTTTCTAAAATGGGAATTCGTTATTCATTTTTTTTTTGTCTTTCATATGCAAAGAGTAATAATCTGTGGCAAAGAGAATGGTGCTGCACATAGCAACCAGCTATTAGGAGATATGTCGAGCTTAAAGGCTACTGTATTTCTATATTGGCCTTGCAAATACAAAACAAGGGGAACATAGTACGCCTTAAGCGATAGTCAAATATTTTTAGAACTTGTCGCTATGTGTAAATGTAATTCTCTTTGCATGTCAAAAGATCGTTTCTGCAAATGTTTATCTCGATTAATATGAAATAGATGGAGAATGAGAGTTTGAAAAAATAGTTTCTACAAGAGTAGAGAAAGTCTTGTGAGTGTAACACATCAGATTTTTCAGGTATACTTCTATATCTTGTTTGAACCTTGAAATAGAGTATAGAGGTACATGGGATAGCTCCGTCTCTATCTAACGCATACATGTTGCCATTAGCGTAGTCCTTTACTACTCTCGGGTCTCGCCAAGTGCTAATACCATGTAAATATTCAGTTATTATAATTGTTTAGCTTTGAACACATTATTACATGCAGAATATTTTTATCAATCAGATTGTGTCATTTCTAGAGCCTTTATAAGTTTCTGTGTGCACAAGATTCTAAAGAAAATGAGTTTTCAGTAAGAGTCCGATATTTTCTGTTTTTATGCTTATCACGCAGTAACTAATAAACTAAAAGGTAGAACGCATCAATATTTACTTTAGCTACCCTACACTAAAGTACTGATATCTTCCAAGTTTGAATTATTTATCTTTAATAAAATGAGCGTTGTAGTATTATCGATAAATTAATCATTTTCGGAAAATATTATGCAGATGCAGTAGAAAATTTGGCGATGTAGATTTATTTTTTTAATTATTGGGTTTACAACGGGAACCAAGGGAGAAAATGTTGGAGACGGGTTTTAAAAGAAGCTGTAATCCTGTAATTTCTTGCATTCATTGTGCACGACAAACAAAATTCATCCATTTATTTTGCTCACGTGTGCCAGGCGTGAGGCAGAAGGCACTATACATTATGGGTTTTCAGAAAATTTATAGGTTTTCAGATAAGTCTGAAAAGGTAAAATGTCACTGTTGCATAATGACTAATATTATAAACAAATTGACATAATTGCAGCTGCTCCCAAAAACAACGATAATAGTAATCCATAACACTTCTGACGAAATAAAGGTTGTTCTGTGTATGCTTGGTGATGTGAACATAATTAAATACAGAATTTTAGGACAAGAACGAGCTAATGTGTAAACTAAATTGTAGTTGAGAGTTTGTATGGTTTGGAGAAGGCGGGAGATGTTTCCGTTCTCGTGCACGTTACCTCACATGGTACTTCTACTGTAGTGTGCTACCACCTAGTGACAGTGAAGTAAACTTGCATTGCGTATGAGAAACTCTCCTTCCGAGCTTCTCCTGCGCTGGTTCACGTCTTTAAGGGTGCAAGAACCGTATGTATTTGAACGTAGACTTTAAATGATCATATATGCGTTGCATTTAACAGAATTCAAAGAAAAACTAAACAATACATCCGCAAGGTATCAAAAGTTGGTGTTCACGAGCAGTTCACGAGCTCTTGTGCTCTTATACAGGAGCTGTTACGCCCTCTTTAACTTCTCAAAAGTGCTATGTTTGTGATTGTTATCCTGGAGTTGAAGCTTATGGTGTTAGACGGTATTGGTGTTAACTCCAGCAGTCGTGGCATCTTGAAAGGTGTTAACGCCACATTGACAGCATCACTCATGAGATGAAATTTAACAGTGTTAATGTTTGCGGTTCTGATTTCATTATGGTTCAAGATTTATTAGTGTCAAGCTATATACATTTGCTAATGTCATTTAGTAAATTATTATTTTAAAAGTATTTTCTTGCAAGTTCAGTGAGATAAAACCTTTCAGAGGAAATCCGACCTCTTAGGTCGCGGGTGCAAACCCGCTGAAGAACGACGGATTGGTTGGAGCATAACAATTATTAACATGGCATCCTTTGGAAGGGAACTAAAGCCTTTGGTCCCGTGTCGCAGATTAAGGGCACGTAAAAGAACCTCAAACCTGATAAAGAGGCCTCTGAGCAAAATTAGCGGTCTTTCTAGCCCGATATAGAATGGGACGCTAAGGACCATAGCAGTTAAAGAGTGTCCATAAATAAAACTCAATTTAGTTTCATAGGAAATCCAAATGTGAGATTACCGCGTTTCTTAATTTCAGATTTAAATATTAATCTATATGTTTCATATGTAATTTACATAGGCTTAATATGGTAAACAGTTATACTCAAAGCTTATAGGTTGTTGCACGGAGAGAAAAACTTTAGTACAGCGACCTACAGAGATATAGTGTGCCTGTCACCCCCAGGAGGAATGGATACAGTGCTGGAACCACCAGGAGGCTTCGGGCCGTAGGCAGACAGGCCACAAAGAAACGCGGAACTACCTAAAATTTCCAAGCTCGAGATTTGTGTGTAACCACCGGAGCCATCGAAAGAGGGCGATGAACGGTCCACCAGTAGAGCAGCCCTCTGATGTCCACAGGGAGTGGAGTGAGCTTCAAGTGAGCATGCATCTACGCCATCTGCCCGGCACCGCATACACCACGAGACCCAGAAACAAATCTTATAAAATCGTAGTAGAGACGAAACTGCCGCAGCATTCAGCTGTCGACCCCGGGGAAACCACAAAATATCCCTGGGTGGCTGGGGATCGAACCCGGTACCTCACAAATGCGGGACACAGACGTTGCCGCCTTAGCCATACCATTGGGTTAGTATGGTAAATAGTCCGGTAAGTATACTGTAGTATGACATAGTTCCTTGTTTAGCAACCAAGGAAAATAATTAAAACAGATTATTTATAACTAAAAAGATCTGAGATGTTACATTCACAGACCTACTCTAACACGAATATCTAATTAGTGGGTGTACAAGTTATTCTTAAAAGTTTATCTTCCTATCTGCTTCACTTTAATTCTGATATTGTAGCTATTTCCGGAAATAGCTACATTATACGAGGGCACTATTTATATTTTTATCCTTGGTAACCCTGAATGTTGTAGGTGTTGTTGACATTTTTTACCATAATCTACTTCAAATATTTTGTTATTAGAGAGTCATTTGTTTTGTTTGCACTAACTTGAAAATTGTGTGTCAACGAAAACATGGAATTAACACTTGAAAATGTTCGTGAAATGTTTTATTACGATCTTCGACGTGGATTATCAAGACAAGAGCGCATCGATCAACTAACTTCTACATTTGGCGACGAAGCTCCATCCTTTGCCACTGTGAAACTCTGGTATAATGAATTTAATCGTGGCCGCCGTTCGCTCAATGAGAATTTCGTGAAGGTCGTCCAAAATCAGTTGTTGTGCCAGAAAACATTGATTCTGTGCAAAACCTAACAATGAAAGATCGTTATGCGACATATTTTGAGATTGAGGCAATTCTAGGAATTAGTTTCACCAGCATATATAAAATATTGCATGATTATTTAGCCGTGAAAGAGGTTTGCTCTCGTTGATTCCACATAATTTGACGCAATCTCAAAAATATGCCCATGTCAATTTGTGTACAAGAATGCTCAAGAAATACAATGGCGGTGCCTCAAAAGACATATATAAGATTGTAACAGGTATTGTAAGATTGTAACAGAATCATGGAACTATGCGTATGAACCGGAACGTAAACAGCAGTCGACTCTATGGGTGTTTCAAGATGAAGCAAATCCAACAAAAGTTGTTCGCACTCGAAGCACTTCGAAGCAAATGGTCGCCTGCTTTTTCAGCAAAACTGGCCATGTGGCAACAGTGCCTTTAGAGGAACGTAAAACGGTCAATGCCGAATAGTACACAACCATTTGTTTGCCAGAAGTCTTCGGTGAAGTAAGGAAAACCAACAAGAACCGTAGGATCGTTCTTCATCATGACAATGCGAGCGCACACACATCTCGTGTAACAACAGAGTATTTGAAGGCTCAAAAAATTGAATTCATTGGTCCTGATTTAGCACCCAATGACTTCTTTTTGTTCCCTGAACATAAAGAATAAATTGCGTGGACAACGATTTTCGTTGGCAGAAGAAGCCGTCAATGCCTTCAAAAACTAAGCTTTGAAGTTGGTTCAAGAAGGCTGGAATAAATGCTTTGACAAATGTTCAAACGGATGCAAAAGTGTATTGGTCATAAAGGAGAATATTTTGAAAAACAATGAAGCAGTTTTCGATCAGAAGTTACTTTGTTTTAATTATTAGGTTCAAATATAAATAGTGCCCCTCGTTAGTGCATTTCGTTATAGATGCAAAGAAATTAGAATGGACGCATAATATAGCAAGACATAACTGAAAATCAACAGGACTTGAAAAGAATGTCTAATCATTGGATATTTCGAACAATTAATAAGTAATATTACTGAAATGGCTTTCAAAAAGTTATTTAAAATATATTGTGTATCTTAAAGAGGTGTACATTTCTTGTGTAATATGTTCTCGTCTATTTTTAACCATTACCAGTTATATAAGATTGTATAAAATTCCTTCCAAACATCCACCGGGATGGCTTAGGCGATTACGTCTGTGGTTCGTATCCGGGAGGTCCCCGGATCGATTCTGTCACACTGGCTCATGGTTTTACGTGGTTTCCTCGGGTCGGTAGGCGAATACTGGGGTGATTCATCTACTGCCACTCTGCTATATCCATAATCTTCCTTGTCATCTGTTTTAGGGTTGTAGGACCAGGCGACTGGGGTGTGTCTTGCACTCTCCAAAGGTTTCTTCCCTGGAGTCCCTGCGGTACCGCTCAGTTAGGTCTTCCCTCAGTGTGGGGCTCCGCTCCGGGGTGGTTTGTGGGCAGAGACCGTGCGGCATCGGATGCGTTATATCTGGAAACGTTAGGCACCCTGTCCATTCTTGCGCCCGTCAGTATACGTACCTGCTAGCCCTTCGGGTCTCTCCTTATCCGCCCTCCCAGGGTCACGTTGGAACCCCGTTTATCTTCCGAATGAAGAGCAAATTAGAGGATATCCCATAAAATTCAGGATATACATTTTATCTGCAGTGTAAATATTTGTAATATATGGGTTTTAATCAAAATCCTCAAGAGCCATTTTTTTAGAATATCGAAGAATCCATGTGAAGGGTAGTTCGGGGTGGGGGTATTTTCTTGAAAATCTTAGTCTCACATCTTTGGAAGACGTTAAAATTAAATACCAAGTTTTGTGATTATCAGACTTTTCGTTTTTGAGTTACGTTCGCGGACACACACAGAGATACAAACGATCTTTTCTAAAAAAAAATTTTTGGATTCAGAGGCCTCAAAACATGAATCTCGGTATCGAATTTTTGGGTGGGATGCAACAGATTTTCTGCTTACATGGTAGGAAAACAAAAATAATGTTTTGTCAGTTAACAGCTTTGGTATTGCTAGTCCTGAATTTTTTACGCGCATAGTAAATTGGAATGCAAGTTTATGACTCGCTGTTGTAGAGAAGGCTTTCAAAATTCCGTTTCAAGCCGGTTTAGTTTCAGAAGTGTTTCTAGCTTTAGACATACTGATGCATGTACTTTATCACACTCACGGTAAACCATTTCTATCTATGTGACAGGGAAAGCAGTCATGCTTGAAATCACTGTCACAGTCCAATGGTTGCAGTGTGTGCGGTTGCTTGTTCTCCAAGACACAGGATGTTTATGCTACTAACTTTGTTACCCTTGACGCAGAATTTAAATGAGTCGAAAGAAACAGGTGAGGTTAAATTGATATAAAAGCAAGCAAGCAAGAGGTGCAATTCGTAGAGATGTACAATGCTTGGCGCATTTATGATGTTATGTCAATTTTTGATTTGGATTATTATAAAATATTGTGTTAAAAGGTTTAAATTACTTGCAAAGAAGGTTTTTTATAAATTAATATATTTTATATAAAAAAGAAAGAAGGAGTAGGCAATTGAATAACGATAAAAGGAACGTACGTTATTCTAAAGGTATGAAAACATGCATTTACCAAAAGAAATACAAAACAGAAATGGAAATATGCATTTAAAGGAGAAAATTCCACATAGAAAATGAAACTATAGTAATGTTTTGAGGAGCCCTGAATCCAAATAAAGAATTTTTGGAAACATATCCGTGTTTGTACGTGTGTGTGTCTGTGTGTCTGTCTGTGAACAGCACAGCTCAAAAACGAAAAGTCGGATAAATACCAAACTTGTATTTGAGTTTAGTATCTTACAAGGATTCGATACAAAGATTTTCAAAAAAATCCCCCACCCCAGACTACACTTTACATGGAGCATTATTCGCAAATTTTGGTTTTCTCAATTTTGATTAAAATATCATGTGTTTAAAATATTTGTATACATAATTATATGTATATCTTGAATTTTCTGGAAATGTCCCTAAAAGTATTCTTCATTCTGAATGAGTCTCATACAATATATTTTGTAGAGTGAATGTTTTCCGGGGTATTCCTTGTTATTTGATTGAATTTTGCAATACTTACACTTTTCTCAAATGAGATTTCGTTATTCGGTTTTTATGTCCTGAACATACAAATAGAATGGTATGCTCCACATAGCAACCAGCTCTTAAAACATTTGACTGTCGCTTAAAGCCTACCATATTATAATCGGCGCAACAGTTCTAGACACGTGAAAATCTTAATGAGAGCTATGATGCGAGTTGCTTACCAGATCAGGTGGTGACCGGTCGTCTGCATGCTTCAGGAGTGCGTGGGACAGTCATCGTCAAATATCCACACCGGTTATGCACTGCGTTGCGCTGATAAACTTAGTTATATACAGTATATTAAAATCCACGCTGTAAAAGCGCTTAATATAAAAAACGCTGTCAATCATTGCCTTCAATTCTTTCACATCTAACAACCCTTCCTCTTCTGCGGAATCACTCACATTATTGCCGTCATCACTGCTGTCACTACTTTCTGCACCATTATCCTGCATGAGAATTATTTCTATTTGATTTTCTGCAATTCCGTATTTTTCGGAATAATGATTCTTAATTTATTCAGCATGTCGCCATATATTTTCCCATTCTGGCCTTCCAATTTCAACAAATTGCTGGCGTTATAACTGCTCCACATATTTTAATTTAAAAGTGATATTTCTGCATGCCACCCATTTTTTTATATCAGCCCAGATTAATTCGATTGGGTTTAGATCTGGGCGATACGATGACAGTCTAAGTACATTATGGCGATGTTGTATTACTATCTGGTCAAGTATGTATGACTTCTGAAGCGGTTTGTTGGTTTTAATTAAGTTATATAGCTTTGTTTTACTCATGCTTTCATCTAAAGCTTTATTATGTCTAAGTTACCAAGCTCTCATTTCTTCTTTCAAGCAAGTTGAGGTAGATGGTTTGTGAATTTGAGTGTTGACGCATTGTGAAGCATTGTCGATGACCAAAACAGACCCAGCAGGCATATTAGGTATCAACATGGCGTTGATTCACTTCATGTAATTTTCTGTATTCATTTCTTGATGAAAATCTCCTGTTGTTTGTTGCGACTTGTAAAAGAAGGGCATTTGGAACGAAGCCGATCTTTCCAACAGCATGAACGATAATAAGTATTTGCCCTTTGGCAATAGGTGCCTGCAAACCTAATTCGCTATCGTCTCTCCAACTTTTAGATGCTGTATGACTGTTGTGTATGTATGACTCATCTTCATACATTATAGTATTTTTCTGAAATTTGTAGCACCACCTTGAAAAGTGATGCTGATATAAGTACACATTGATATAAGTACATATAAAACTAGTCATTTGGAAAGGTAGAATCAGACTGAAAAATTAAATGCCATAGCCGGGATTTGAACCACAGATCTTAGGCTTTCCGTGCCGTTGCTCTAACCGACTAAGCTATCATGGCAACATTTACTTTTTATTTTTATTTTTATTTTTTTATTTTATTGTTATTTCATTTTATTTATTTATTTATTTTGCTTTTCTCTTAGAACCCTTCTATTTGATTTCGGTTTCTTCCACTTGAACCCTAAATCTTTAATAATTTTTCTGAGATTTGTAGCACCACCTTGAAAGTTTCTGCTGTGTTTCAGCTGGATGAGCAATCTGCTTATTATTAGCACAGTTTTTTCTTCCACATAGGAATTGTGAATCGTGCGCCGAATGACGCATTCGAAATCGTCTATTTCTGTAATACGTTTAGGGACCTTATGTTTCTTCCCAGGCGTGTCAAATGGCATTCTTTCATCCATATGTTTTTTCTCTTATCTTTGAGAACTCTGGAAACGGAACTCGGTGAAACACCAGTTGCTTGACTACTCTTTCTTTCACTCTCTTAAGGCTTTTGTGGATCTCGGACGAACATATATTTTCTTCCTTCATCTCTGCTTCTTGCTTCATGAAGTCGAGGACATTTGCAATTATTTCCCTACTTTGACTACGTAACACCTTACCACTTAATTTTGAAAACATAGGAGCCATGGTTATGAATATAACAAATATAAAGTAAGTACTATTGAAATACTGCTCTCTTTAAAATTACAACCAGATGCAGACACTTTCTATGCGGACTGTATGTGTTACGCACTGTGAGTAAGCAAAGGTGTTATATCGCTTTCGTTGATTAAGCTAAACATAAACCATTCCTAGGCTCGGCAGCTGGGGTAGCAATCAAGGTCACGATTCCAGAAGTTTTGCGCGAGTAATACCTTTGCACCTACAAGAAAATTAGCAACAAGATAGTTTCTGTAAATGTTAATCTCGACTAACATGAAGTAGATGGAGAATAAGCCTTTGTAAAAATAGTTCGTACAAGAGCAGAGAAGCTCATGTGAATGTAATACATCATATTTATTTTAGATACTCCTCATAAAAATTTTCAAGAAATCTCTAGCCTGGCTTAAGAAAATTAATTTCAAGTATATATCATAATATATTGTGAAATATACTCAAAGAAATAATATCATCAACACTAACGATATTAAGTGAACTATTAGTTATGTAAATGAAATGAGTAAATAAAATAGGATCATGCAAAGGTAATTATTTGCTTTTATTTCTATTACTCTATTTTACGTCGCTTTAGCTACAAGGTCATATCGCGAAGGACCTGTTATGGATAACTTATGAATCGATGTGTGGTGGAAACTTAGCCTGCTAGGCCTTATCCCTGTTCGTTCAATCGCTTCGTCATGTGTCCGCAGAGATAGCAACCGGATCTTCTGTTAGAAAGAACCAATAATCACTAAATTAAGTATAGGCCACCACATCAAAATGTCTGCCAGAGTATACCATATTACCAACAGATTTACTGCAGCGGGAATTTCAAATAAGGTAGCCACGATTTGCAGTTTACGAGGCGACGAGATCTTGAGTCGTCCCGGTGAAATCTCGGTATCACATTTTTGGGATCACTACAATAATTTCTGTACTCACTGTAGCTAGTAGAGAGAGTAATATACTATGGTGTTGTAGAGGGGAACACCTCCTCATAAATAATACACATAATGCAAGAAAGCCTATGATTATAGATATATTCTGACGCATCGCTTATGCCCCAAATTTATAGGTAAGTCGGCGCCTGGCATTCGGAGTAAACAATGACAACTGCCGTTCACCAGCGTAAACATCGGGCGCGCTATCGGCAGATAATTAAAACCTTCTGGAAGTTTATTCTCCCCTCTCCTCCAGAAAGTGACGCAAAATAAATACAGAACTTTCCAGAAAGTTTGGAAATATTCCCCTGATAATATAAGCGAGCGTTCTCGCAGGAGTCAGTCATTCACTCCAACCACCGACACCTATGCTGCTTAAGGTGCGGTGACTCCCGCACCAAAGGGATCTGTCCTCGAAATCTTGCCATGTGCAGACCTCTGCTAACTGCAAGGACGAGCACGTTGCCTGCTACGAGAGCTGTCCTACCCAGAAGGCAGTCATTGCATCCAGGAAGCCGCAACCTTCGATCATACAAACCAGGCAGCCACCTCTAGCACCCAGGCGGCGTCACCCGGGACCTCTGAGCTAGGAGAGACCCCGATAACAGGAGCAGCCTCCACGTCCACACCAGCACCGTCCACACTACACCGCAGTGCCATAGAGGACTGCGTGTGGAAATACCAGATTATGGGTTAATATACAACCAACACCCACTACATCCACTCCAGTTCCAGCTCAACGAAGCAAACCCACTTCAATAGGGCGAAGGGAAATACATATCGACCCAACATACCATTTCCCCTACCGGAGTTCATCTGCTTCAGGACAGCCCGAGTGGACAGCTCCCACCACGTCAAACCCTAAAGGCCACGGCGGTTTTGAAGTCCTGATGATGTCTGTATACCACCCTCCCCGAAGGCAGTTTATACCCAATCTTTTAAATTTTGCCCTACATGCTGACATCAATATGGCCGGGGATTTCAATGCTAGGTATCCGCGCTGGCATTGCGGCCATCGATCGAATGAAAGAGGCAATGGTATCATTCACATGGTAGATACGGAACCTCAGTTCAGGGTAAACGGGACCTGGAAACCACCCACGAGGTCCAGGACGGACAACAGTTATTGCCTTCGTGTACTCCAAACACTTTCCATTTCATACGTAGCTCATTTCAATCAATGCATTTCAATTAACACACGGGTTGCCAGTAATGACTTCCCGGTGCTACACCGTGAGATCGACTGAGACTCCGTAAGGCATTGTCTCAACGTCATCAATCCTCCAAATCGATGAATCACTGGCATACCTTCCCTAAAAGCCGCTGTCTCTGCCATTATCTCCACCGTAGTGACAACTGCACATAATCCCCTACGCGACTCACAATCCAGGGTTTCTAAGGTGCTTGTGCCGTGAGTTCCGGGTTTGCCTACGCGAGCACAAGCTCCGCGCATGAGTGGATACGATGGCTCGTACAACCTCGACAGTGCTGACGCATGCCAGATCGCTAAAAGACTTTGGAACCGGCAAGGTCAATACACCTTCCCACTCCAAGGCACCCAAGGCCTGACCTATGAACCGCAAGTCAAAGAAAATGTGTTTCAGGACTACCTTGTGAGGACTATGAAGCCCCGAGGCGATCCCCAGGACCACGCCTTTTCCGAACGTGTCCGCCATGAGATTCGCCGACTTTTTCGAGGTCCTCTAGACGAGGCCTTTCGAACTCCTGTAATCAAACCAAGTGAAGTCCAAGGCGCAATTCGGCACCTCAACACCAAAAAGGCCACGTGGCCTGGCGGGTTCACACACGTTATGCTCTGTTGCCTTTCCTTCAGAGCTGTTAACTTTCTAACAAAGATCCTCAATATGCGTCACGCTCTCTGCCACTTCCCACGTGAGTGGAGAGAGGCACGGGTGATATGCATCTTGAAGCCGGGGAAAGACCCGGTTCAAGCTTCCAACTACCACTCCACCAGTCTCCGGCTAGTCTTCACTAAGGTTTTCCAAAGTCTAGTACTTGTGCGCTTGTCTCCTGTATTGGTCGACATTCACTCATTTCTGACCATCAGCGTGGGTACCGTCCTTGACACTCGATACCCCAGCAGCTACTGCGGGTGGTGGAGCCCGCTGCCCTGGGCTTCCAGGACAGGGCTTTGACTGCTGCTGTGTCTCTGGACGTCGAGAGGGCCTTCTCCACAACCTGGCATGCGGATCTCCTGTGCAAGCTCATTCAGCTGGAACTACTATCGCGGTATATGCACCTTCTACAGTCATACCGCAAACATAGATCTTTTGTTGTATCAGTTGCGGGGAATAAATCTACACATAGGCCAATACGAGACGGAGTACCCAAAGACTATATTATCGCCGACGCTATTTAGCATCTACGTGGCCAACCTACCGCAGAGCAGACCGGCAATATAACTCAATATGCTGACGACGTGCCGTTATATTGCACACAGGAAAACTCATACAGTCTTCGATCCCATATAGCGACACCTCCGGCTCATCGAAGAGTGGTGCAGGCGTTGGCGATTGTACATCAACCAGGAGAAAAGCCACGCTATTCTTTTCACCAAGCGCCACTTCCTCACCAACCTGCAATCTCCGACGTAGAATAGAGTAAAAGAATTGTATTTTACTTAAGGTGTTCAGCTAGATCGGTGCCTAATGTTTGAGGGTCACATCAGGGACCTCTCACACCGAGCCATGGGAACTACAGCCTCCTTGTTCCCCATGATGGAGTCCGATATGCCGACTCCTGTTAAGTTGCGCCTACTCAGGGCACTAATAACCCCTGTCCTACTGTTCGACTGCGGGATCTGGAGCATGACCGTAGACTCCAGTCTACTCCGGCTGCAACGGGTAAATAATAGGGGCCTCTGGGCCATCTATTCGGTATGACGCGCTTTCCCCGTGAGATTACTACACGAAGCCTTACATCTTCCATACCTGGAGGATGAAATTAGGCACCGGGTTGTAAAACTCTACGACCTTTTACCCCTCCACCTTTCCCTCGTTCGGTCTCTAGGGGACTTTAACCCCAGAGAACGCCGCTTAAGGCGTCATCGGGTTCTCCGCATAGCTTGCGGGCACACCCGTTAATCCAGGAGCTACAACAACCAGCAGTTGTTCCTATATAGTCTACTACGAGTTTCTTGGTACATTTCAAATTAACGCCAGTGCAAACTATCAAATCATCCTCCACCAGCGGTGTACTAGGTCAGGTGTACCTGACCTGCAGTTGTCGAGGAGCATCGCTGCTACCTCCTTTCACACCCATAATCTTATTCTCCATCGCCACCCTGTAATTACCTTCTCCTACCAACGTATATTCAGCCCTAAAAAGGGTAGGTATACTTAATGATACATCTTTGGGCTGCCCTCAGCCTACCAACATGCTTCAGGCTTCGAGTCGAGACGAGTGAGTGTGAGCTGAGTTGCCTTCGTCAGCGAGCGAGCGAGTTGGTAGGTGAGCTTTTAGCGTGACATCAAGAGGAATTCTCCGAGCGTGTTGATGACCGCTGTTGTCACCTGCAGTGAGTGCTGCTGCGGTACGACGGGTTGTGGAGGTCTTGTGTTCCACTCTCAGGCGAGTCAACCGTCCGGCGTGAAGAGGCTACGTCACAAGAATTGAACTAGTTCACCTTAGTGATTGAGAGAGTGGCGCGAAGTTCTAGTGAAAGCTGATTAGACAAAACAACTAAACAATGACAGTGAGTACTCAGAGAGTAACGGTTGAAAACTTGACAAAGTAACGGTAGGGAGAGTGATAGCAGAGAGGATACCATATTAAAATGAAAATAAGTACAAAACGGGAACAGATATAAATAGTAAAAGTATTGTAAGATTTTGCTATATAAAGGGGGCGGACGCCTCGCCACTCAGACCCACATACATCCTTGTAGTTAACACCCTCCGGGAGGAAGAGATGAAGTGAGACACTACAGGAGGCTACAGGTGGCATGCACTCAGGCCACAACACACGCAGAGATTCCTAATGGCTCCAGATTGGAAGACGTTATACGGAGGGGGACACTTCACTACTTCTACCCACATACATCCATTGCAGCTACCACTCCCCAGGAGAAAAGGATGAAGTGAGAAATCACAGGCGGCTACAGGAGGCATGCAGACAGACCACAGTCACACGGTAGAAGTTCCTAACAGTTCCAGGCTTGAAGACGTTTTACAATGCAGCGAGCACAACTCGCCACTTAGACCCATATACATCCATTGTAGTTACTACACTCCAGGAGGAAAGGATGAAGTGAGGAACCACAGGAGGCTACAGGTGGCATGCAGACAGGCCAGAGACACACGTATATTCGTAACAGTTCCAGGCTCGAAGACGTTATACAACGGAGGGGAATAACTCGCTACTTAGACACACATACATCTATTGTAGCTACCATCCCGGGAGGAAAGGATGAAGTGAGAAACCACAGGAGGCTACAGGTGCCATACACACGCGGAAATTCCCAACGCTTCCAGACTTGAAGACGTTATAGAAATGAGTCGGACACCTCGCCACTTAGACCCACGAAAATCTTTGTAGCTACCACACCCCGGGAGAAAAGTATCAAGTGAGGAACCACAGGAGGCTACAGACACACGCAGAAGTTCCTACAGTTCCAGACTGAAGACATTATACAACACAGGGGGACACCTCGCCACTTAGACCCACATACTTCCATTATAGGAAAGGATGAACCGAGAAACCGTAGAAAGCTACAGGTGGCATGCAGACATGCCACTGACACCGCGGAAGTTCCTAACAGTTTCAGGCTCGAAGGCCCTTCCCAGTGCTGAGTTGCTAGTGAGATCGATCAACGATCCGTCAACCAAGCAGCCCTCCAGTGTCCATAACGAGTGCTTTTTCCTTTAAGCAATCATCCGCGCTATCTCTTGGACACCAGTATGCGCCACTTAACCTAGAACTTCCAGAAATATGAGAAGGAAATGAAATAAAACGGAAACGAAGAAAGCAAATCTTGGTAGATGAACATTCGCCTACCGACGAGTGTACGGTCAACGGAATCGAACCCACGAGATCCCAAATGCGAGTACCACACGAGCCATCTCTCTCAGTAGGCAGTAAAGAAAGTAGAAATGTGATTCATCAAGTCCTTATCAAGCAGGAGTGCTATGTTCTGAGCAGATGCTTCTCTGCTAGCCGACTCTATAGTATCCACATAAATCCAACGCTCTCTGTAAATGAAAAAGAGCAACGAAACAGCAGAGCCAAAGAGAAAAGTCCATTACAAAACCGTGAGATTATTGCTTGCTGTTGTAAAGCATGTGAGTGAAATGCAATGAGTATAGCATGTTCTCCAGTCTAATCCACCATTATGGGATGTTAAGTGAACGCTTTAAGCCATGAAAAATCTGATGCTGTGCACTCACATGCCCTTCTCTTTCCATTACCATTTCGCAGGTAGCTTATACATACTACACCAGAGACGGCAATCACTACATCGGTTAGTTGCCATTTCAAAATACTAGGCATATATTCTTATTATTCTTTTGGTACCTGTGTTGTATATTTTAATATTTTACCTCTGCAGTCCGATTTTGAGCACACGCGATCATTTCCTCCTTTCATTACGGAGCCAGAGGCAGCTGTGTGTGATCATCACTGTATTTTCCTGTTGTTAGAGCGTTTCGAAATGTTCAAATTTCTAATTTTTGTTATATTTTATGTAATTTGTATTATTTTCTGTAATTTGTATTATTTGTTTTGTTTTATATTGTAATTTTTTGTCATGTTCGATTGATTGCATTGTGTTTATTTTTTCGTTGAGTTATAATTGTAAGAATATTGTGTTTAATTAAGCGAAGACTCTAATTGGGGAAACCTGTAATGTTCACAAAATAAAGTAAATAAATAAATAAATAAAACAATTGAACGTCCCACCGACTGTGAAGTCAGATTAGTGATTCGTCTTTTGAAAGCGAGAAATATTATACCAGAAAAAATTCATTTCCAACTATGTGAAATTTATGGACAAACAATAATGAGTGACAACGCCTAGCCACACACAGCCAAATAAACTAAAAATCTTATCGCATCATTTGGTTAGCAACAATTCGACCATCCTCTCCACAGTCCGGATTTGGCGATCTTAATCAGTTTCTTCGTATAAAGAAATTTCTTGATTCCACGACGATGTGGTGAAACAAGAAGTGCAGATATGGAGTGCAGATATGGCTTTCATCACAGGCGGCATCATTCTTTGACGAAGGCATACAAAACGTGGTTTCCCGTTTGGAAAAATTCCTGAATAAAGGAGGTGAGTATGTGGAGTAATAGTGTGAGCTCTAAGGAATGATAATAAAGTGTTTGGAAAATAGTGTTTTATTTTTTAAAAGATTATAAATGCCTACCTTAAAAATACGCCTCGTAATTAGTTGATCATTTTCCCCCTTACCCATGCTAGGCAGATACAGCATTATTGTATTCTACCTACTATTGTATTCTACATACTGTTAACGGCGAAACACATAATCCGGTAGTGTATACAATACGATCAATGGAGACAACACTACCAGATACCCAATGATTTACAAACAGCATTACACTATTCAATGTACCTTAAGATAATTCAATTTTCAAAAGCATAAATCTATATAAAGGTATATAATGTTCGATCAGTTTGATTAATTATAGTGTCACAATTTTATGCTAGCTTATTGTAATGGTTCAAAACTGCCATTATGTTACACAACCTCATTGTTTATTGTTAAATATGTATTTTAAAAAGTTTAAAAGTCGTCATATGACTAATATGTTAAAGCGACTATAAACGTTCAAAAACAAAAACTTATACCTTATAACTCAGTATTAAGGTTTCGATGGAAATATAAACTAGTGTGAACAGCATAACTCAAAGAAATCTGATGACATCCTGTACCCACTATCGTTTTTATTGGGTATACAAACTCTTCTTAAGAAGTATATTTTCCTATCCCTTTGCTAGCTGTTCACAGACAGACAGAGGGACTCACAGATAGACATACACACGGACATGTATCCAAAAACGCTTTATTTGGATTCAAGACACCTCAAAACATGCATTTGTGGTGAAATCTCGGTATCGAATTTTTTAGTGGAATGTAATACTTCCACTACTTACCATACGTAAGAGAGGGGAGGATGGATGGAGGATGGACGGACGGACGGACGGACAGACGGATGGGTGGACGGACGGACGGAGGGAGGGATGGATAAGGTATCTTTATTGGTTTCAAATGATTGAAGTTATTACACAAGTATTTAGGGCATGGGTCATTGACCGTACATGCATATTTAAGATACAAAATATGGTGAAAAAATAAACAACAGTAAAGAAAACAAAACAAAAAAGAACAAACAAAAATGGAAAATAGAGATAAATTATCTTTGACTAACTGAACAAATTTGACCTAGCTTCACGCACTTTAGGCAAAAAATTGCACATGTTTGGCCAGTTCCTCTGGTCAGGAGCTCCCAACATGCCAATCTCTGTCTTGACGGACTTAAGAATTTTTCTTTGAGTTTAATTGTTCGATGATTCTCCCATTGTGCACATTCCGGCAAAAAATGTACCAAGTCCTCATTAAAATTACACAATGGACAGATTCTCCTGCCGAAATCGTCAGTCATTTTCTGTGCCCTCCAGCTCCCCAGTCTAAACCATGCCATTCGTGATCTTTCCTTTCTTCCTAAATTAAGTATATATGCCTGTTTACCCCAATTCAATTTTATTGCATCTGCTAGACTTAGAGAAGGTTTAATTTTACAATTCGATTTTATTTCCTGTTGGTTGATGCGTCTTAGTCCTCTTTTGACACCCTTCCATATGTTTTGCTCATTTGTTTCAGCTCTTTGCCATACTGACTCCATTCCTATTCTCCTCGAACCCCTTTCCAAATCAGCTGCCCAAAACTTAGGAGACAGGTTTTCTCGCTGGTATTTATAACATTTGGATCGTAGTGTGGAGTTTTGCCCCTGCATCAGCCTCAGCCAGTACTTCATTGCTCTTATTCTACAGTGTATTGTGTCTTCATAGCATCCCACCTCCCTCAATACCCCTGAATTTGATATGCCTTGTGAAACACCAGGAACTCTTTTCCAAAATGCTACCTGAGTTTTATTAACATGCTCTGCTCTTTCCCATCCCCAGATGTCATTACCGTATAACAAAACCGGCCTTATCAAGAGTTATACATATTTTCTAATGTATCTACAGTACATCCGGTATCCGCGAGAGAGTACGTATTGATTCATTTAACAGCCCTCGGGCTTAATAGTTAGTTACTGATAGATGTTTGTTCCATTTTGCTCTCATAATAAACATTACTCCCTAATAGCCCCTTGTAATACACTTTTCATCCCTGTCATACACATAGCCACTTTTAAAACCATTTTTATTTGTATACCACCAAACCATATTGTTTACCATATTCTTCAAACCTATTAATGCCTTTCTGTAAGCCTTCTATCAACACTGACAAAAAAAATACAGTATGTGAATGACAATCAGATTTTTGAAATGCTGGCCAGTATCTGATGACATAGCCCAGCATCGTGATTTGGTGATAGACACTATGGACATCGGTGCAATCGATGTTTGCTATTGGCTAGTAGTGTCCAGCTGTTAAGCGTGAGCGATTCCGCATAAAGAGGGTATTATATCTTTCATAATCATAGACGTGAATCCTTGTGGGTTTTGTCCCGCTTCCCCGTGTAGGAGCTTAACAAGTTTCGTGCTGTGCAAGCCTCCAACAGTATTAAACACTGCAGGAAGCGGCTGATAGCATCCTAGCCTTTACGTGACTGCTCGTTTAGTGTGGCTGATATACTAGCCGACTGAATATTGTATGTCCTAAATCTATTATTGTATAGATATCCCAAACCTAGTGAGATTTCGCCGCAACGAGTGTGACTCGCAATCACGAGGCCCGGATTCATCTACCACTCTGAATCATGAGTTTTTCTTGATTTCCCCCGTATCGACAGCCGAATGCTGGGGCGGTTCCTTCTCTTCTACGACTTCCTTTCCCTTATATTTTTATTATTACTCTATTTATTTTACGTCGCGTTAACTACAGGGTCATATCGCGACGGATCTGTTAGTGGATAACTCTTAGTTCGAGTAGTGGCGTGGTTAGTATTCTAGGTTTCATCCCTGTAACCACACGCTTCGTTGTGTCCACAGAGACCCTAGTGCATAACAACTGGATCTTCTGCTTCATACCATGCAGATGGTATTTGGGTGCCGTCCAGTCCAACTGCCGCTTACGTATAGAAAGGCGGACAGTTAGCCTTCTAGGTCTCATCCCTGAAACCATGCCATCTTGCTTCGCCACGTGTTCACGGAGACCCTAGTGCATAACAGCCGAATCTTCTGCTTCGTGCCGTGCAGATGGCATTTGGGTGCCGTCCAGTCTAACTGCTGCTTCCATACACAAAGACTGACAGGTTTCTAGGTTTTATCCCTGAAACCATGCCATCTTGCTCCATAGAGACCCTAGTGGATAGCAACCGGATCTTCTGCTTCGTGCCGTGCAGATGGCATTAGGGTGCTGTCCAGTCTAATTACTGCATTCATATAGAAAGACTGACAGCTAGCCTTCTAGGATTCATACCCGAAACCATGACATTTTGCTTCAGCACATGTCCACAAAGACCCTAGCACATAACCACTGAATCTTCTGCTTCATGCCGTGCGGAAGGCATTAGGGTGCCGTCCAGTCTAACTGCTGCTTTCATATTGAAAGTCGCACAGTGAGCCTTCTAAGTCTCATCCCTGTAATCATACCATCTTGCTTCGTCACGTGTCCACAGAGAACCTAGCGCATAGCAGCCGGATCTTCTGCTTCATGCCGTGCAGATGGCATTAGGGTACCGTCCAGTCTAACTGCCGCTTTCGTACAGAAAGGCGACAGTTAACCTTCTGGGTCTCATCCCTGTAACCACCTGCTTCGTCACGTGTCCACAGAGACCATAGCTTATGGCAGCCGACCTTCTACTTCGTGCCGTGCAGATGGCTTTAGGGTTCCATCCAGTCTACCTGCTTTCATTGTCTGTGGATAATTGCACAGCATTCGCTCTTACCATCTATTTTTCATTGTTACCATTGTTTTAGACTTAAGGTGGAACTTTCGGTCGTGGTATTAAATATCCAATCCGTTATTTACCTTAGCGTCTGAGGGAAACCACATAAAAACCTCAATCAGATTTGTCGGCCCACAGGATTTGAACCCGGGACCTCCCAAATGCAGACCACAGAACGTTACTGCACGAGCCATCCCGTCGGTCTTTCCCTTATTTCCCATTCATTCTGTTTCCTCCTCATCTTTTAGGTATGCTTCCAGGTTTCGTGGTGTATGACGGTGCCGGACAGACGGCGCGGATGCATGCTCGCCTAGTTGGTAGGTCATTCTATGCCCTCTCGCGCGTCTATGTGGCCTGTCTGCCTACGCTTTAGCGTCCTGTGGTTCTTTCACCACATCTCTTTCTCCTGGCGAGGGAGATAGTCGCGCGCGCGAGATGTCCCCCACTGTTAAAGAAACCACATCTAGACCTATACTAGGTACACCAAGTCATTGTATGGTTAAATTGCTTCCTCCGGGACCAAATGTTTGGTTAACTCGTAAATGAGATATTAATTTCGCTTATTTGCGCAGTATTCCAATTAAAACTACTCATAATAGCCCCAAAGAATATCTGATATATTCCATTTACAATAGGTTTTCTGTTCATTTTTTCGCAAAGTATCTATTCTTAAAAAATCTTATTGTTCTACCTACTTCTTGCGCTCTTACTGATATTTCTTACTCACATTACCGATCGAGGTGGAGCCAGGGTAACATGTGTGACTCGCGAGGTCCCGGCGACCGCCCGCTCTAACACATGGGTTTTCGTAGATTCTCCGGGTTGGCAGACAAATGCTGGGGTTGTTCTTCTACCACGACTCTCCTGCCACTCATTTCCTGTACTCATTATCTTCCTTGTCATCCGTTTCAGGGTTGTAAAACCAGCCGGTGGTGTTGCGTCTAGGTGGTGCCTGTGCTCTGTGTATGTATCTTCTTGATATCGAATCAGAGACAGCTCGGCTAGTACCGCCTCAGCGTGCTTTCGGGCAGTCGCTCCTTCAGAGACCCCAGATGCGTTTAATCTGGAAACATTAGTGACCCCGTCCATACTTGCTCCCATCTCGTTATCTGGTTTTGGTCGCCCTATGGGTCTCTCCGCATATTCCACCCTCCAAGGGTCACGGTAGAAAAACAACAGAATGGAATGCCGCATATAGCAACCAGCTATTGACAGATTTGACTATTGCTTAAAGCCTACCATACTCACCTTGCACCTACAAGAAAATTAGCAATAAGATTAATATCTTGATTAACATGATGCCTATGGAGAATAAGCGTTTGTAAAAATAGTTTGTACAAGAGTAGAGAAAGTCATGTGAGTATAGCACATCAGATTTTATTTTCGATTTGACTCATACCAAAGTCCAATGTCGCCCAAATAAATTCATAAAGTTTACATTGATCTTCTTCAAGCATTGCTGTAACAGCGGTAATACAGGTGAGAAAGTAATAATTGGTCCCACTATTCTCTGTGCGGATATTGCGCAACAAACTCCGATTTTTACCGAGTGCATAGGTGTTTCATGAATAACATGTGGATTTTCACTGGCCCAATAGCGTGAGTTATTTAAGTTCACATAGCCGATAAATGGAACCATGCTTCATCTATGAACCACATGATGGACAATATGACAGAATTTTTCGCAATAAACTCCTGAAACCAACGACAATAATTCAGTCGTCTACCCTTATCTGGTTCCTGTAACTGATGGACAACCGTAATCCTATACGGCTTTAGGGCTGCATTTTTCACAGCTCTCTGACACATTGAGTAGCTGTACCCTGTCTCCTGCGACAAACGTCTTAATGATTTTTAGCGTGACTGATCCCATCGTGCTGTTACGTCAACAACCATCGGAAGCCTAAATGAACGAGTTTTGCTCTTTTCACTCACCAGAGATCCAGTTGTTTCCAATTTGTATAACATTCCCAGTGTTGTGTTTCTTTCGGGAGGATTCCAAACCAAATTCTCTCTGGTATGCCCTTTGAATATCTGTAATTGAATTCGTAATGAAGTATTGCTTTAGTAGGCGTTCATTTAATGTGCACTCCATTTTCACGTTGAATAGAATAAAATCTCAAAAACAGTTGACGAAAATAAAACCAACAATTTCGAACAAAACATGAACATCTGCGTATCTAGTGACAGGCAATCGAAACTCCAGAATATTCTGCTTAATTTGTGCTAAAATTGGAGCATTGAATGAACTTAGAACCGAATAATTAAAGAAAGAATGTACCAGTTCTTCATAAATCACGCTGTATTATCATCGGTAACAGCAATTCTTGGATGTCCTTCAGAAAATTCATGCTAAGAAAAAACGAGCTCTTTTGAATTCCCTGTACAATTATAAATTGTTGCTTTAGATGGGCCTTCTTCGCTAAATGAATTTCTAAGCCGATCTTCCAATTGGTTAGGTGTTAATCACGATTTAAACTTGTAAACACTCATAGTTTAAAATATTCTGTAGTCAGATTCATTTTTGGGTAAACACAAAATTTTTATATAATGATAATTAACAAACCATTAGAGTAAATGGAACGGACTAGAAAACAATCAACTCGCAAAACATTAGAAGGTAGCGGTCAAATATAAACAAAACTTTATTAGTTTTTAGAAAATGGCATTCTAAAAATGTCCAATAGTGCATACAGCGACCAGTTTTTTAATATTTGACTATTGCTTTAGCATCTTGTACCCACCTAGTACCAACAATTAAACGTGCATCTTGATGACATAAAAATACAAAAACTAAACTTCTAAAAGTACATTTTATAGAAGAGCAAACAGTCATGTTAATGTAACATACCAGATATTTTACGGTAGCGTTAATGCATCCTGCTGGTGGATCTTCAAATATGAGTCAACAAAAATGACAATATTAGCGGCAGATAAACAGTTTTTATGAAACTTTTTATGGATGAATGATGCGGTTTTGATGCATTATCTCGCTGTGATTATTATGAACAGGTATTGGAGCTTAATGCTCAATGGAAGAGACGCGTTGTTTCACGTTATCTGCATACGTAGAATAGGAGGCGGCGCGAGTCATGCACCATTGAACTAATGTGAATCCCAGCTTTATTCGGATTTTTCGGAAATTATGATAGCTGTTAATATTCCCTTCAATACAGTAAAAACCCTTCATAACTTTGTTAAACAATGTGATGTGTTACTAATGTAAATACAAATTATTCTTACGAAAGCTTATTTTCCTATTTTAATCGAGATAAACCTTTCCGGAAATAACTGCATTACACATTTCGTTACAGATATAAAGGGAATAGGCGTGATCAAATGTTTTTTAAACTGGACACTATACACTGGCCTTAAAATTCCATACTCTTTCCATGACATCACGAGAAACAACTGAAAACCGACAAGACAAAAGAATAGCTAGGTATTGAACAATTCGAACTTTTAATAACGGATATCTCGGAAATGGCTGATTCCACGAAAAAGTTAGTTAGAAATAAATTGTGTGTTTTAAAGAGATCTGAATGTTTGTGCAGTACGTTTTCATCTATCGCTTTACATTTACCAGTTATGCAACATTACACAAAATTCTTTCCGGATGAAGAATGCTTGCTAGAAAATTCAAAATATAAATTTTAATTTTCATGTAAATAGATTTTATATATGGTATTTTAATGAAACCTTTATGAGCCACCTTTTATAAGATAAGAAACACCAAATTACTGAATAAAAGTCCCAAATTTGTCACATCGAACACGAAGACAAACGGGCCTTTCGTTTTGCCCCGCATTTGAGTTAAATTGGGACCTGCGTCTCAGATCCACCAAACCTAACCAGAAGTAAGGGACCAGAAAGAGGCGATGTCACTTGATTCAGCGGTTACAAACAGACAGTAAATGTTGTGCTTCTCAAACCTATCTTATTGGATACGCTTGAAGCAGGAGTGAATAAATCCGTAACTATGCTTCGGAGGGTGGAGGTTGCTTGACAAGGAATATTCCCCTCTACGGAACCCATCGTTCCTCAAAGTTTGTCACAGACGTCCTGAAACACCCCTATTTATGCATGGGAATGATTTCAAAATAAACAATACATGCTTAGTTACAGACTGCGGAAACAGTATTCAATTGTTCATTCGCGGTAACAAGCTCTTGCAATGGAAGGAAAATAAAATGGAGTGAGAAAGAATGATAATTTTACATGTATGTCTGTTAGATGACGCTTGGCATGGAATATTTCGAAAACATTGTAGCGGTATACACCTCATATTATGCCCATAGTTTGGAGACATATACTTATGCGAGTTACCTTGCTACACAATCGAATATGTAGCACGGTGACGTCATCTGGTCATCGTTTTCTCTACTACGTATAGTAAGCAGGGGAAGTATTGCATTCCACGCAAAAATTCTATACCGAGATTTCACCGGAAATATATGTTTTGAGAGCTCCTGAATCCAAAAAAGTATTTTTGGAAACATGTCCGTGTGTATGCCTGTGAACAGCATAACTCAGAAACGAACAGTCGGATAAACACCAAACTTGGTATTTAGGTTCAGTATCTTCCAGAGATGCGACATGAAGGTTTTCAAGAAAATCCCCCCAACCCAGATTACCCTTTACACGGAAAAGTTTTCGAAAATTTAATTTTCTCAAAAATGGCTCTAACGATTATGATTAAAATATCATATGTTTAAGATATTTTCATGACAAATGAAATGTATATCTCGAATTTTCTGGGAATGTCCCCAAAAGTATTCCTCATTGTGAACGAATTTTGCATAACTGGTAAACAATAAGAGATAGACAACATTTTACTACACAACAAATGTAAATCGCGTTAAAATACACAATTTATGTCATATACATTTTTTTTGTTGAGTGAACCATTTCCGAGATATTGCTTGTTATTCCCATAAATTTTCCAATACTTATACTTTTTCTCAAATGGGAATTCGTTATTCATTTTTATGTCCTGGACATGCAAAGAGAATGGAATGCTCCACATAGCTACCAGCTCTTAAAAGATTTGACCATCGCTTATAGCCTACCATATTCCGCTTGCACCTACAAGAAAATTAGCAACCAGATTAACATCTAGATTAACATGAAGCATATGGAGAATAAGCGTTTATAAAAATACTTTGTACAAGAGTAGAGAAAGTCATGTGAGTGTAACACATGATATTTTCTCTTCTATCTTTCAATGTATCCGTTGATCTTCGGCTATTGATGAATCTTTACTTACTCTATCGGGTACATAGTAGGTAAAGAAGGTGTTATATTCCACCCAGAAAATCGATGCTAAAGATCGGTTTTGAGGTTCCCTGAATTAAAACCAAGCATTTTTAGAAAAAGGCCCGTTTGTGTCTATGCAGATGTCTGTGAACGCATATCACACTTGCTGTTTATCTTCAGGATTCCAAAAATTCGACACGGAGATTTTCAACAAAATTTTCCCACCCTCAACTATCCTTTACATAGAACATTTTTCAAAAAACTTTATATTTTAAAGAATAGCCGTAACAATTGTGATTAAAATATACCATATTAAGGATATTTACGTGACAAATAAAATGAATAGCATGAATTTTCTGAGAATAGCATATGAAGTCCTCTTCATTCTGAAGGAGTTTTGTATAATCTCGTATAACTGATAAACGTTAAGCAATAGATGAACATGTACCATACAAAAAGCGTAGATCTCTTTAAAATACACAATTTACTTAAAATATCTAAGCTTTTCTGTGGCATAAACCATTTCTAAATATATCCGCTATTAAGGGTTCGAATTCTTCAATACTATTCAATATATTCGTTTCATCGATTTTAAATTGTTTCTCGCGATTGCACGGAAAGGCCGGCATATAGCGTCCATCTTAAGCATTTGACTATCTCTTTGTATTTGTAACGAAATGTGTAGTGTAGCTATTTTTGCAGATGTTTATTTGGATTAATGCAGTAGATAGAAAAAAATCTGATGTATTGCAGTTACATGACTTTCTCTACTCTTGTACAAACTATTTTTACAAACGCTTACTCTCCATCTACTTCATGTTAATTGAGATTAACGTTTGCAGAAACACATGCCTTTAAGCGGTAGTCAAATCTGCTGGTTGCTATGTGGAACATTTCATTCCATCCAATTCCATTTGAGAAGGTATAAGTATTGCAAAATGCAAACAAATAATAAGGAATATCTCGGGGTCACTCGGGGTCACTCGACGAAAAAAAATTATATGATGTAAATAGTGTACTTTAGCGACATCTGTATTTTTGGTTTAGTAAAATTTTTTCTATCTCTTGAGGTTTACCAGCTATGCGAAAGTCATTCAGAATAAAGAGGACTTTTGAGGACATTCCCAGAAAATTCTTGATATACATTTATTTGCAATGAAAATATATTAAATATATGATATGTTAATCAAAGTCATTTGAGCCATTTTTGGGAAAATAAATATTTTAGAAAAAGTTCCATATAGAGGACTGTCTGGGGTGGGGAGATTTTCTTGAAAATCCTTTTGTTGCATCCTTCGAAGATTGGTGTTCATCCGACTTTTAGTTTTTGAGTTATCCTGTTCACAGACATACAGACAGACAGACACACACGGACACGTTTCCAAAAATGCTTTATATAAATCCGGGACAAGTCAAAACGTGTATTTCCGGTGAAATCTCGGTATCGAATTTTTGGGTGGAATACAGTACATCCCCTGCTTACTATACGTAGTAGAGAAACTAATAAACTTTAGTAAGAAAACTTTTTGTATACCCAGTAATAAAGACAGAGGTCAGAGAAGGTCACGTGAATGTATCCAATCAGATTTTTAATAAATTAATTTGATAATTATTTATTGGTTAATTGAAGATTCCGGTCGTACATGAATATATACTGAAGTGAAATATATCTCTAGACAGAAATTTAAAATATCGCTTTTGCACCATTACACGTAACTCTTATGAATATGTGTGAGTTTAAGTTTTAATCACTTTTAATCACCTTGTTATTTAGTTCAGCGTTTTGGCGCGTATTAATTATGTTAAGTAGCACAGACACGTGTGTATACACTTTGAAATCACTCTAATCACTTAAAGCATGTGGTTGGATGAAAGCAGTATTTCTACTTTACTGTAAAGGCGTCAGCTAGTTCAATGAATTATGTTTTTATTAATAGTTTTCTGTTTATAAAAGTATGCTAATTGTATTGTATGCTAATAGAAATTGTTCCTGTATGAAATTCTCCAATTGCAGTAATTTGGACTTTCTCTACTACGTATATTGCATTCTGCACAGAAATTCGCTACCAAGATTTCACCCAAAATACATGCTTTGATGTGCCCTGAATCCAAATAAAGCATCTTTAGAAAACATGTCCGTATTTGTGTCCATGAACAGCATTATCAGAAAGGAAAAGTCGGATAGGCATCAAGAAAATCTCCCTCGCCGTCAACTGCCCTTTTTTCGAAAATATTGATTTCCTCAAAAATGACTATTACGATTTTGATTAAAATATGTGTTTAAGATATTTTATGGCAAATTAAATGTGTATCCTAAATTTTCCTGGAATGTACCCAAATTCCTTTTCATTCTGAATAACATTTGCATAACTGCTAAACCGTAAAACATGGGCAAAATGATATCCACCCAAAATGTAGAATTCGTTAAAATATACAATTTATACATATATATATATATATATATTGCTTTTGTGGAGTGAACCATTTCCGAGATATTTCTTGTTATTATGTTCTGGACATTCAAAGAGAATGAAATACTCCACATAGCAACCAGCTCTTAAAGCATTTGACTATCGCTTAAAGCCTACCATATTCCCCTTGCTCCTACAATAAGATTGGCAATAAGATAGTTTCTAAACATACTTATCTCGATTAACATGAAGTAGATGGAGAATAAGCGTTTGTAAAAATAGCTTGTACAAGAGTAGAGACAGTCATTTGTATATTAAATATTTTGTTGGAAGGCAATACTTCCTCTGCTTACAATAGATAAACAGCAAGTGTGTTGCCTTACCTCGAGTTTTACTCTGGCTCTCAGGTGAATGCTGGATGTGTTCTCTCCTGCCATCACATCCTTTCTCTCATTTCTATTCATTGCGTTTCCTTCTCATGTTTTCAGTTTTCGTGGCGTGAGTGTTACAGATGGCGCATATACTTACTCTAAGGTAAGTGTATTTACAGTGAACGCCAGGCTATATAGGTCGTTCATCGTCCTCTCTGGGATGGCTGGGGTTTTCGAGCTGGAATTTCTAGGGACCTCTGCGTGTCTGTGCCCTGTCTGCTTGTGTCCCGTAGCCTACGGAATCTGTGGTTCCTTCGTTTTATCCGTTCCTCATGGGAGTGGTAGCCACGGTAGATCGTTGTGCGTGAGATATCCCTCTCGTTACATATCCTGTCCTAGTATAGATAAAGAAGATCTGATGTGATACACACACATGACTTTCTCTACCCTATATCTTTATTTTATATATACAATCTATTCTTACTAAAGCATATTTTCTATCTAAAATTTAAATTTACGTTGCCCTTAACATTCTATACTCTTTTCATAACATCACGAGAAATAAATAAATAAAATCTGAATATACTAACCCGGTATCTTGGCTACTACACCAGGACATACATTCAAACTTTACATTTATTCTCACAAAATATTTACATTTTATATTTATCTATTTTTTCACATAAAATAATTACAGACTACTCAAGAGCTACAAAATAATAATATAAAAATGAATGAAAATAAAAAAAAGAAAGAAAAAAGAAAGAAAGAAAGAAGGAAAGAAAGAAAGAACGAAATAAAGAGAATAGAACATATTAGGTTTGAGTAAAGGCGTATGCAGAGCTTAATTACAATTCTAAATTGTATATTTATCTACACTTTCTGGAAACCAGTTGAGGCAGTATTTTTAACACCTAAATGATTTCAGTCTAATTATATAAAATATAAATTCAGTAACAGCTCGCCTTAAAGTAATATGTGTATGTAGCAATATATAAAAGGTGTATATTACAGTCATTGTATATGTTATTATTATTATTGTATCCATGTGTAATAATGTTATGTGAATATATTACGTAATTTAATAGTGTAGGAGCTGTAAGAATAATAAGTTAAAAGTTGCTAACAATGAGGTAACAATGAGGTAACGTTGAGGCAATAATGAGTTTGAGAGTTTAATAATGTTACTTGTGATTCTTGGAAGCAATAATGTAATTTTAGTGACAGTTTATAAAATAGCCAATCAACAACCAGAAAAAGCTTTAGTTAAAGGAAGGTACTATATTAGATTAGGAATAGCCAATCAGAGACTTGAAATACAGAAATTTTAGGAGGTAGAAATCTATTTAGTTGGTTGGAGACAGCGTTACTAACCAGACGAAAAAAGTGTCCTCGAGAAATTTAATACGTATTCTTGTGAGACGAAAATAGTTTACGTGTTAAAACTGCAAGTAATTAATTAAAGAATCTCACAGCTCTCAATCAGTGAAGTGCTATTTAAATCGTGTCAAGCATTAATAAACGGTGTGAAGTAAAATTATAATCTGTGTAAACCTACATCCTTATCGCTCCACAACCCTGCCAAGGCATTCATGTCTCTAACAATAATACTGACGCAGCCGAGGCAAACATAAATATATAATATTTAAAGAAACAGTCGAATTACAAATTGAATATTTTTAAATTTTGGAGGGAAGGCTCCCAAAGCGTGGTGCAAACAACTTAAAAATGCTATCTTCTTCAAATTGGCTTTCCATACGTGGGGTATATAAATATCTACTTCACAGTAAACTTGGCAACTGGTAACCAGCTACTATCTACTCCTATTTAACTATATTCACTGGAAAACACCGAAAATGTACTGGTAGCCAGCACAAAACCTTCTACTAAACGACTAATAATTTTAATAACCGAAATACCACAAGACTTTAAAACTCTGGCTAAGTATTGAACAATTCGAACCTTAAATAATGGATGTATCAGAAACGACTTAAGTCACAAAAACTTATTTTAAATAAATTTTATGTTTTAAACAGATCCACATTTGTTGTGGCGTACGTTTTCGTCTGTCGCTTAACGTTCACTAGTTACACAAGGTTATACATTTTTTGGTAAATGAAGCAGAATATTCCCAGAAAATTAGAGATATACATTTTATTTTTCATGTGAATATGTTTAATGTATGTATTTTAATCAAAATCCTTAGAGCCATTTGTTATTAAAATAAGTTTTGAAAAATGTTCCATGTAAAAGGTAGTAGGGGTGGGTATTTTCTAGAAAATCTTTGTGTCGCATATTTGAAACATGCTGAACCTATTTACATAGTTTGGTATTTATCCTACTTATTCGTTTTTGAGGTATACTGTTCACATACAGACACTCAAACACACATGCGCGTCGAACTTTTTCTAAAAATGCCTTTTTGGATTCAGGGGGCCTCAAAACATGAATTTCAGGTGAAATATCGATATAAAATTTTTGGGTGGAGTGCAATATCTTCTCTACCTACTATGTACGTGATAGACAAGGTGAAAAAACAGATGCACTAGGACTTTTTGCCCACACTGAACACATTAGACTTCACGTCAAAAGGGCACGGGGGATTAACTGAAATTAATGAAATATTCATCAGAGCTTAAAACTCGACCACCCAAGCTAGACCAGCCAGCTATTTTCTCCCATTTTGACCTACTTTGTATGTTTCAATAGTTTTGCGTTCATTTACCCGTACGCACTTCATCCTATAGCCTTGTTGTTCGATTTGCATTCTTTTAATACCAATTCATTTGTCTTGAGGCAGTATTTTTAACACTTGAATAATTTAAGTTCAATTGTATAATATGTAAATTCAATAACAGCCCGCCTTGAAGCAATATGCATGTAATAATTTTTAAAATGTATGTAACAGTCATTGCAAATGCTTATATTATTGTAAACATGTTCAATAATGTTATGTGAATGCATTACGTAATTTAATAATGTAAGAGCTGTGAGAATAATAAGTTTAAAGTTCCTAACAATGATGTAACAATGAGGTAACCTTGAGGCAATGATGAGTTTGAGAGTTCAAATGCTACTAGTCATGATATGTAAATTTTGTGACAGTTTAAAATTAGGCAATCAACAGCCAGAAAAAGCTTTAGTAAAATGCAGGCATTCTATTGGACTAGGATTAGCGAATCAAAGATTTGAAATACAGAAAGTTAAAAGTTTATACGGTTGAAATATGTTCAGTTGCTGCAGACCTTGATAGCATCCGGTTGGAAGATGTGTTCTCTAAGAAATATTACGTATTCGTGTTAGACGTAAAATAAGTATACGTGATAACAAAGTGCAAGTATTAAATTAAAGACTCTCACAGCTCTTGATATCAGTGTAGTGCTATTTAATTTCTGTCAAGGATTAATAAAAATAAGTGAATTAAAACTTAAAATCTGTGTAAGCCTACATTCTTGTCGCACCACGCCCTGATTAAGAGAAACGTGTCTCTAAAACAATACTGACGCAGCCGAGGCAAACATAAACATAAATAATATCTATAGAAGCAATTTAATAACAAAGTTAATATTTTTTTTAAACTTGGAGCGTAACAACAAAAATACATCTTCAAATCAGTTTTTCATACGTAGCAGCATATTACGTAACAAACAATCTACTTCAAATTGACGCCCAAAGTGTGGTGCAAACTCCATCAACAACAGTAACTCCTACGTAAACAACACCCTCTCAAATTGACGTCCATACGTGGAGCTAAATAAACAAACAACTACAAGAACAATACTACTTCAAATTGGTTCCCAAGCGTGAGGCTAACATCAAAACATAAACAATAAATTAAAAATAAACAAATAAACCAATCTCAGTCTGTACCCTTTACCAAATGAACAGTCTCATGACAAATATTGATTCTAAGTCTCCTTGTTCTAAAACCATTTTCTCAAATGTACTACAGTGTTTTTCCTTCACATTGTGGCCAGCGCACGGCTGCTCCCGCGCCGAAAGTCCCAGCTAGATCTCTCACCGAAACAGTTCCAATATTAGCGCAACCGTCTCATAGTTACAGTTGCAATTACAATGATAATAAGAATGTACTTTATTATAGGAGATGTTGTCCTTCTCTATTCAAACATTTACAGCATCTACTCAGGAACTTTTCTTTGACGTTCAAGAATTTAATATCCGAAAGAGAGTGAATTTCTCGCCGGATGATTTCTTTTAATTCTTCCAATGCATGTTTTTACCTTCTCTTCTACTTATAGTAAGTAGGGGAGTGTTGCATTCCACCCAATAATTCTATACCGAGATTTCATCGGAAATAGATGTTTTGAGGTGCCCTGAATCCAAATAAAACGTTTTTAGAAGCATGTCCATGTGTGTCGGTCTGAACACCATAACTCAAAAACAAAAAGTCGGATACATGCCAAACTTAGTATTTGAGTTCAATAGCTTTCAAGAAAATCCCCGTACCCCAGACTGCCTTTTACATGGAGCAGTTTTATAAAACGTTGATTAAAATATATGTTTAAGATATTTCCATGGCAAATGAAATGTATATCTTGAATTTTCTGTGAATGTCACCAAAAGTCTCTTCATTCTGAATGGCTTTCGCATAAGAGGTAAACCGCAAGAGATAGAAAAAAATGTTACTGCTCAAAAAATGTAGATCTCTTTAAATCACACAGTTTATGTCATACACATTTTCTTTGTGGAGTGAGCCATTTCCAAGATATTCCTTGTTATTTGCTTGAATTTTCCTACAGTGAAATGCTTCACATAGCAACCAGCTTTTAAAAGATTTGACTATCGCTTAAAGCTTACGATATTCCCCTTGCACTTACAAGAAAATTGGCAATAAGATAGTTTCTGAAAATCAAAATTAAAATGAAGTATATGGATAAAAAGGTTTTGTAAAAGTAGTTTGTACAGGAGTAGAGAAAGTCATGTGAGTGCAACACATAAGACATTTTTTGGTATTCTTTTTTGTCAGGGGATCTTGAGGGCCGTAATATTTACTAATTACCATATCTTCAAAAATCTCCTGAATTAAACTAAATAACTGATCAGCAGTATGCGGTGGGAAATGTCTTTTTGGAAATACCCAGACTGGCATTTAACGTCGGTCATCTGTTCATAGAACGGTGTCAGCAAGTTATTCCTGTACGTCCCTGTATTTATTGTTTGTTGAGAAAGTATAGGTCTATCATGCATTTACTGCACAGCACACACCAATTTTCGCGTCATGCAAGGAAATCTCGCGTGTAAAGGCGGGGTCTGTGTGATTCAGTATCCTTTATTAGGGCAGAGCACAACCATGCTTCGTCAGATAAGAATGTTGAGTATAGTTCAGTTACTGTATTATCGAAATTTTGCAAAATTCAATTTAAGAACTCTACCCGACTCTTATGACAGCATGAAAAACAATCTGATGTGTTACACTCACATGACTTTCTCTACTCTTGTACAATCTATTTTTACAAACGCCTATTCTCCATATGCTTCATGTTAATCGAGATATCGAGATGTCAATCTTATTTGTAATTTTCTTGTAGATGCAAGGGGAATATGGTAGCTTTTAAGCGATAGTCAAATATTTTATCGCTGGTTGCTATGTGGCGCATTCCATTCTCTTTGCATGTCCAGGACATAAAAAAATGAATAACGAATTTGAGAAAAAGTATAAGTATTGGAAAATTTAAGGAAATAACAAGCAATATCTCGAAAACGGTTCACTCAACAAAAACAATGTATATGATATAAGTTGTGTATTTTAACGCGATCTACATTTTTTGTGTAGTAAAATTTTGTCTATCTCTTATGGTTTACCAGTTATGCAAAAGTCGTTCATAATGAAGAATACTTTTGGAGACATTCCCAGAAATTTCGAGATATACATTTCATTTCTCATGACATTATCTTAAACATATGATATTTTCATCAAAATCGTTAGAGCCATTTTTGAGAAAATTAAAATTTTCGAAAAATTTTCCATGTAAAGGGTAGTCTGGGGTGGGGGGGATTTTCTTGAAAATCTTCGTATCGCATCTCTGGAAGATACTGAACGTAAATACCAAGTTTGGTGTTTATCCGACTGTTAGTTTTTGAGTTATGCTGTTCACAGACACACACACACAGACACACAGACACACGCACACACACACACACGGACATGTTTCCAAAAATGCTTTTTTTGGATTCAGGGGGTCTCAAAACATGTATTTCCGGTGAAATCTCGGTATCGAATTTTTGGGTGGAATGCAATACTTCCCCTACTTACTATACGTAGTAGAGAAAGTAATAAAGTGTATGCAGTAAACATTGGAAGAACTAAGAGAAAACATCAGGTTAGAAATTCACTCACTGTCAGATATTGAATTTTCGAGTGTAAATGAAACATTTTTGAGAAGATACCTGAAATGCGTGTGTAGAGGACAAAATTCAAACATTTGTTACAAGAATGTGGACGGTGGTTTGGATGACTTTTTGACGGTAGTCCGAGATGTAGTCTGTATTCTGTTTCAATTTCTATTTTACATGATATGGAATCCAAGTTACCCTGAAGGCGTCCCATCGTATTAAGACGTAATAGTTATCAGCTAAGTCACTTCGATTTAAGAAATCTTTTTGCTGTTTCTTTGCTGTTCCTAATAAATACTTTTCCTTAGACAAGTTTTTAATAGTTTGTGTTAAAAAACACCGAAATGTTCCTAGAGGTAGCTCAGATTAAATAAACTGGGAAACTGCTGCATTTGCTAGTTCATGTGAACTGTACTACCACGTACCTAGTAGGTAGAAAAAATGTTGCATATCACCTAAAAACTCGATATCCAGATTTCACTGAAAATACAATACCCCTTTAATCCAAAATAAAAGTTTTAGACAGAAATCTGTATGTGTTTGTATGATTTTGAAGAGTATAACTCAAAAACGAAAACTTGGATAAGTATAAAGTATATTTAACACCTTTCAAAGATTCTACACGAAGATCTTCAACAAAATCTTACCATCCCAAACTTTCCTTTCCATGAAACATTTCGAGACCTTTGATCTTCTAATGCATGATTCTAACGATGTTTATTAATATACCACATATTAAAGATATTTATATGACAAATGAAATGTATAGCTTGAATTTTCTGGGAATGTCCTGTGAAATCTTCTTTATTATGAAGGAATTTTGCTTAATCCTTTTTTGAAGTTACATTTTTACCCCGCCTTTAACTACATTGGTCTTATTAGCAGCCTCTCCTTTTGAACTTATTGCCTATTGGCAATGGTGTTAACTCGTGTAACTCTTGTCATTGCGTTTCTTTTACTTTGGTTTTTAATCATTAATTCATACACACATTTACACAACCATTCATACTTCCAACTCTGGAGAGGATAAATAATAATCTTGTCTAGAGAAGATTCCCCACCCCTAGCCAGGAATCGAACCCGGAACCCCTAGCACAGCAGGTAGTTGCTCTACGGGGTCAGCCTTCGCGTAATTTGTTTAACTTGTAAACGTTAAACGATATACGAAAACGTACCACACAAAAATGTATATCTCTTTAAAACACAAAATTTATTTCAAATAATTTTTTGTAGTATATGCCATTTCCGAAAAATCCGTTATTAATGGTTCGATTTGTTCAATGGTTTGACATTCTTTTAAATTCCCATTGATTTTAAGTTGTTTCTCGCGATTTAGTACGTAATTTTAAGGCCAGCGTCTAGCGTACACTTCCTAAACATTTGACCGTTGCTATTACCTTTGTATCTATATCGAAATGTGTAATATAGGTATTTCTGCAAAGGTTTAACTCGATTAAAATGATGTAGATAGAAAAATAAACTTTCGAAAGTGTAATGTGTACACCCGTTAATAAACGATAGAGGGTAGAGGATGCTATGTGAATGTAACGTATAAGATTTTTATCTTTGTGAACACTTTACTCCCTGTGTTACGTGCCAAAGGTGTTAAAACACGAAAACAAACGTCAAACCTATTCACAGCAACGCTATTTGTTTGTTCCAGGTGCATGCTGAACTCGTTTCTATGGAAACCTTCTATAAATTACAACTAGCAGACAGAAAGAAAAAACAAACGCATCCAATAAAATATTGTGGATCTGACGGGTGTGGATTGCATTAATCGTGTCCCGCAGATAAATTTTCTTGGCCAGCGTAGGAAGAAAAACAACCGAGAAGGCAAGGAAAGCAGTATCTCATTGATTACTGAGTCAGATTTCCTCTCGCTCTGTGAATACAAGAATTAAATTCCATTCTCGTTGCTGTTTATCATATCTCTAGCTACGCTACAAACTCCGTGAAGTGGAAGAAGCTCTGTTTTCTGCAGTTGCTGCAATTAGTTCGTACCTCGGGGCGGACCAACAAGCGAATACAAAGACATCGCCTGGAGCATAGACTACGCGCGCATCGTCTCACCTGTGAAAACCTTGCCTCATTAATTCCCTCTACTGCACCAATCTACTGCCTTATTACGAAATATTGCACGGCGTGTGTTCCCGCGCTCATCAACAAATGTAGCCTCAATGCAGGCAATATAGCTTCATTAAGTTTGTTTCAAAGTGTGAACAGCAATGTTATAGGGTAGGTTCAGGAAAAAAAGATTTCTGATGAGTTACATTCACATGACTTTTCTATCCTCTATTGTATATTATTAGGAATACCAACTATTCTTACGAAAGTTTATTTTCCTGTCTACTTCATTTTAATCGAAATAAACCTTTGTAGCTACATTACAAATTTCATTATAGATACAAAGGGAATAGCAATAGTCAAATGTTTAAGGGGAGGCATCCGAGAAAATTGCTAAAATACATAGTTTTGGTCATAATGATGTGACATTTTGTATGTATTTGTGCCAAATGATATCTAGTAGATATACTAAATTTCACGTTTCTATCTAAGATAGTTTCGCAAAAAAAATATTTATTGTTTTTGCCACAGTTTTAGTGTAGTATAACAAATACTCCATGCATAACATTATTAGTTGTAAATAAACTAAACTCCGCTGTATGTTTCTTTTGATTATGTCTAAAAAACTTGTTATTATTTTTCAGATATGTCGAATAGTGTTGGAGAAAAAATTATTGAATACATATATTACCTTTTTTCAAAATTATTAATAATCTTCAAAATAAAAATGCAATAACAATTACACTGCTCCATATATAATTTAAAATACCAAGTTTTGTGTATGAGTTATCTAAGAACACGTGTGAAAAATTTCAAAGAAATCTGTTAAAAACTGCATTTCAAGAAGCATTTTGAACTTAAAAAAATGTAAAAAAACAGAAAGCGAAGAAAAATGACTTTAAAGCTTTAAATGTATATCAACACATATTTACTGCTTTAGAATTCCCCGGAACCATATAAAGGTCCTTGAGATAACTGTTTAGCTTCGTTTTCTTTGAGTTTTAATACTTTTAACTGTTTCTTTGCTGATTTGAATGTATTTAGCCTTGTCACAAATTATTTGAGCTGCTTTTTTTGCCTCTGAGAGTCGACGTCTATCATTTTTTAAAAACGCTGTCTTCATTTTTGACCAGTTTGGATACCCATTTTTGCACAACTTTAAGCCTACCACTACATCCTTCAAAGATACCCAAATTTGGTGAGGTGTATTCTTCTTGGAGTAAGAATAAAAATAAAATAAAATAAATTGTTACCATATCATGTCACAATGCCTTAACACGCTTGGCCATCTGAGCAATATTGTGTGTGATTTTTTTAAACTTAAAAGTGTAAAATGCACATGTGCATCCAATCGAAACCCGTCAGCATCAAACCATGCTGTCACACCGCTTGCTTTAGTTGGGCCCTCCCCATCCTTTACCACAGTTTCAATTGAATGTAGAATATACATTTTACCGGGTTTCAATCCTACGATCCTTGGTTTTAATAGGTTAGCTACTCCTATCGTGGCTTAGACCGCATGGCCATAAATCCCGATGTCGAAGTCAAGTTGCAGATGGAAGACATTGCAGTGTATAACAGAATGTTCAATGCACGCGCTAAAACTTACCCCATGTCAATCGAGTCTGTTTTCGTTCAGAAATTCTAATAAGTGCATTTCAGTAGCCACGCCCACCCGCACATGGACATTTAAATCATGACGTAACGACCTTTTAAATGGCGATACGGCGTAAACTACAATAGATTCTGAAGGTACAAAGTATAAACATAATTTTAAGGCAAAAAACGTAAAATCGGATTTTTGATCATTTTTTCCCGAATTTCACCGATGCCTCCCCTTAAGAACTGGACGCTATATGTCAGCCTTAAATTTTTATTCCGTTTCCATGAAATCGCGAGAAATAAATAAACAAAATCTGAATACATACACGTAGATCACTACACCAGGACATAGACTTAGTGACACCGAGGTAACTATATTCCTCTGCATCACTTACATGCGGCTTCAAAGAACATTCTAAAATCATCAAAATACTCTGATTCGGCAAATAACAGACAATCCACCACTTGACCCACAGCTCAGAAGACTAAAAGGAAAACACCACATCGACTTAAGTCTTTAACTGAGATGAACACATACTCGTTTATCGTTGGTAATACCTGATCACACGTGTAATATTATTTATTTGTTGACTTAAAAGGTATCCAGGAGTGTACTGTATTTAATTTACACAATAAAGTTATTTTAATAGTTAAAAATCTGATGTGTTACACTCACATAACTTTCTCTACTCTTGTTCAAACTATTTTTACAAACGCTTATGCTCCATATGCTTCATGTTAATCGAGATATTGAAATGTTAATCTTATTGCTAATTTTCTTGTAGATGCAAGAGGAATTGCTAGGCTTTAAGCATTAGTGAAATATTTTAAGAGATGATTGCTATGTGGAGTATTCCATTCTCTTTGCATTACCAGGACAAAAAAAATGAATAACGAATTTGAGAAAAAGTATAAGTATTGGAAAATTTAAGGGAATAACAAGCAATATCTCGAAAATGGTTAACTCAACTAAAAAATATATAGGACATAAATTGTGTATTTTAACGCGATCTACCTTTTTTGTGTAGTAACATTTTGTCTATCTCTTATGGTTTACCAGTTATGCAAAAGTCGTTCACAATGAAGAACACTTTTGGAGACATTCCCAGAAAATTCGAGATATACATTTCATTTGTCATGAAAATATCTTAAACGATATTTTAATTAAAATCGTTAGAGCCATTTTTGTGAGAATTAAAATTTTCGAAAAATTTTCCATGTAAAGGGTAATCTGGGGTGGGGGGGATTTTCTTGAAAACCTTCGTGTCGCATCGCTGGAAGATACTGAATACCAAGTTTGGTGTTTATCTGATTGTTCGTTTCTGAGTTATGCTGTTCACAGACACACACGGACACGTTTCCAAAAATGCTTTTTTTTATTCAGGGGGTCTCAAAACATATATTTCCGGTGAAACCTCGTATCGAATCTTTGGGTGGAATACAATACTTCCCCTACTTACTATACGTAATAGAGAAAGTAAAATGGGTAGTCCACTTTCATTTGTGAAGACAGGAAAGAGTTACCTTTATAAACACTAATATTTCATGTAAATGTTATTTTAAATATGAATTGGTCCATCGTGTTTGTGAAGAATTTATCCTGAAGTTTCCTGCAGAATTGCTTTCTTCCAGAACTACAATTCATGATCTAGTGAATAAATTTGATACTAATGGTTTAATGCAAAATAAGAAACACATTCGAAGACGTACGGTTGCCGAGTTAAATTGTATTAGTCTAAGGGCGGCGTGCACCAAGCTGAAGTAAGCTTTACTCTCGTAGTAAACTACTATTCAAGGCAACACTCGGCGACTTCCATATGAGAGTAAACTACTTCTGAAGAATTTTACTCCTTTCAGATATTCCCAGATTAAATTACTGCAGAAGTAAATGACGGAGAACACCGTCATGTAATATGTTACTACGAAATTAAATAGTGCACAAATATAGATTAGAATTTACTCTTGCTACCTGGATGGAGTAACTAACCTATCAATTAAACTGGAAAACCGTATCGTATTTGGAGGAGGATATTTTTGAGGGTTCGTGGATTACTTAGGTTACATTGATGAACTCGACGGAAAAAACAACGGGAATGTGATAGTGGTATGAGAGAACCATATGATACTTATACAGAGAGAAAGTTCAATGAACATTTCGGTATTAGGAATAATCTTATTCACGCCTTTTGAACCTGCTTGGTGAACATTTCAACAAAACTCAGACACAAATTCAGCTCTATAATCCAAACTGCAATTATTGTTATGGGTCCTATGAGTGTTTCGTACCGGAATATTTCAGAAGCTGGAGCCGGCATTACAACGAATTTAACGTAATGTAACAGCCTTACACTGTATTAAATGGAGATGTTTAGAATTGACTTAATGCGATGTAACTTAAAAGTTTGGCAATGTCAAACTTTTACTTCCTGTTACGTCAATTTTGATTTCACATGGTAATTAGAGCCAATCGGTCACAGCTTGAAGTCATAAAATAACTATCAATCAAGAGTCATTCCTATTACTGTAAGTGCATGCCGATTATACCTTTAGTTTACCAGCATTTTCATGTCACGTTAAGTAAAGTTCATCGTAATCCCGATATTACAGGCGATCTTATAAATAAATGTTCACCACGCGTCTGCTGGGCGTGTATTTCATTGCGTTGTTAGAGCGCTATTGAGATTAAGAGCGAGGTACCTATACATATAAATATACACGAGTGTTTAGAAGATAAACTTAAATTCTTCTTCAATTTTACAGATTTCCTACATATTTGGGTGCGGAATTGACTGCACACATGTTACTATTTTGTGCCCATCCGTGAATATGGTGAACTTTTTCGAAATCAGAAAGGGTATTTCTCCATCAACAGCAAGTGATTTGCGATGCAAAATGAAGATTAGAACCATTGTTTCCAGAATTTTAAGCTGCTCTTCAGTACGTTTCCCGTCGCTCGAATTATTAAACTCGTCAATCACGACTTTTCAGCATTTCTCTTCCAGCATCTTTATAACACGTTTTTTACGCTCATATTGTTTAAATTGATTTTCTTTATCTCTACCAACAAATATTTATCCTGTGCCAAATTGACCCTCCCCGGAGAAATATACAGTAGGCGACGGGGCTAAAGGAAAGCTGTCATGTACGGCAACAGAAGGGAAACGACTAGGGTAGTAGTTCTCAAGGAGTCGAATACAACAACAAGAATGGGCGAAGTTGGTTTGATTCAAGCAGTACGTCAGGTGATCGTGGTCGTTGTCTGCGCAGGCGCTGGATCATGCCCAGCTTTCTTCAAGGGTGCTGTCTACAAGGCTGGCCAGTCTGTCTTCGACGAGCAGCGAGATTGCGAGAAACAACAACAGGACAACAGTTAGATAGAAAGCATTCAGCACGGTAATTCTAAATTCATTTTCGGCTTAACATATTCAAAATTCCTTTTAACAATTATTCACCGGGAAATGATTGAGTGTCGGATGTATAGACTTATTGTGGTTGGTCTGAAATATATTGGTAAATTTGAGAGCAGGAAGCAAGTTGTAACTATTGTAATTAAATGTAAAGCATTTAAGCCGTAAATCATGTAAAGAATGGTAAACGAAGAAGGATTTGTTAATTGTAATGGTTTATGTTATTGAAGTGTCAGTTCATTAAAAGAAAGAAATTCGGCTTATTAATTATTTTGTGGAATATATTTTCAAATAACTATCTGCCATTATTCCTTATTTAATTCACCTCCTCTAGGGTTAAAGTTCACGTTTTAATCTCTTACGCTGACGTTTTCCCCGTGTTCCTATCGCACATAACCTTATTCGTGATCGCATCAAGTAAATCGCGGAAACAAAACAATACCTCCGGGAGTAATTAGCTCTTACTTCCGTAGTCGTAACCAAAAGAGTAAATTGTAATTGAGCTCCCCAACGTTAATTCTGGGGTAAATTGCTCCCGTAGTACCCTACTTCCGTAATGGGGAATTCTTTTGTAAACGTTACTTTCTAAACAATTTACTCCATGGTGCACGCCGCCCTAAGTATATTTACTCGGTACAATGTGTATTTAGCTGCGAAATGACGACATTTCTAGCATTTGCTACGAGGTAAAAGATAATTTTGTTATATTTTATGAACAGGTTTACAGGAACACAGAATTAAGAAGCGAAGAAGAGTGCTTGCACGGCCGACTGTGGTAGATCGTACTACCCAGACGCAAAATCCCGTGCAACTGTTCAGATTTTAATACCAAAAACACTAGCTGTGGCAGCCCTCTCATCCAATGAAGGTTAAAATTTTCGAAAAATGTTCCATGTGAATGGTAATCTGGGTTGAGGGGATTTTCTTGAAAACCTTCGTGTCGCATTTCTGGAAGATACTGAACCTAAATACCAGTTATGCTGTTCACAGACACACAAAAACCGATCTCCATGAAGATGCTGCAGTTAATGCTGCGGTTTAAGGTGGGATTAAAACCAATTACAAAATTCTATCCTTATGCTCATAGCTGCAATACTTTTCTAAGTTCTTTGATTTTCTTTTCTCTAAAAGGTAAAGGCATAGGTACTATCAGGAAGTGCTCACGACACTAGAGCAGAGTACCGTACGCAGGCCATTCGGCACATTGTGCTTTCAACCAGAACCCTGGAGGGAGAGATACGGGGAGAGACCCGAAAGGCGACTGTATCCGGATGCCGACGGGCGCAGGCACGGATCGGTGCCTAACGTTTTCAGATAGAATGCATCCGACGCCGCCAGTTTCCCTAGCCAAGAGCCACCAACCTCCAGGATCCCCCGGAGTGGAGCCCCACGCTGAGAGGAGCGCAAGCCAGTACCCAATCTCAACCCCCAAACACATTCGCCCGGTCCTATAAGCCTGAAACAGATGTCAAGGAAGATAATGGGTACAGGAAATGAGAAGAAACAGAGTTGTGGTAGAAGATGAACCACCGCAGCATTCGCCTGGCAGCCCGGGAAAACCACAAAAAAATCCCATGGGACACGGTGGGCTGTCGTCGGGGATCGATCCCGGGATCTCACAAAAATGCCCGGGTTCCTATCTCTAAGATTAAGCTCAAAAATAATTTTTAAGAGGTTTATTGTGTTACATTCTCTTGACTTTCTCCACCTACTATGTTTTACTTTCTTAAACCCTGTACAAAAATTGTTGTAATTGATTACTTTCCTATCCATTTCATATTAATCGATATAAGCGTTGGTAGAAATAGTAGGATTACACATTTTGTTGCAGGGCTAGAAGAGATTGAAGCGATAGTCAAATGCTCAAAAGCGGTCGCTATTGTTGGTCTAGAAATTTCATACTCGTTCCATGGCTTCGCGAGAAACAACTGAATGAAGACTGCACTTCAAAACCGACAAAGTATTGAAAACCAAATACAAACGACAACGAAGTCTTGATAGAGGCTAATGCCACAAAGGAATAATTTTAAATAATTGTGTGCTTAAAAGAAATATAGTTTTTCATAGTAGGGGAAGTATTGTATTCCACTCAAAAATTCGATACCGAGATTTTACTGGAAATATATGTATTGTCTGTGTGTGTGTCTGAACAGTATAACTCAGAAACGAACAGTCGGATAAAAACCAAACATGGCATTTCGGTTCAGTATCTTCCTGAAATGTGACACGAAGGTTTTCAAGAAAATTGCGCCACCCCAGATTACTATTTACATGGAGCATTTTTTTCGAACATTTTAATTTTCTCAAAAATGGCACTAACGGTTTTGATTCAAATATCATATGTTTAAGATATTTTCATGACAAATGAAATGTATACCTCGAAGTATTCTTCATTGTGAACGACTTTTGCATAACTGGTACACCATACCAGATGCTTTTACTACACAAGAAATAATGACCGCGTTAAAATACACAATTTATGTCATATACATTTTTTTTGTTGAGAGAACCATTTTCGAGATATTGCTTGTTATTCTCGAAATTTTCCAATAATTATTCTTTTTCTCAAATGGAAATTCGTTATTTGTTTTTTTTCCTGGCAATGCAAAGAGAATGGAATACTCCACAAAGCAACCAGCTCTTAAAATATTTGACTATCGCTTAAAGTATACCATATTCCCCTTGAACCTACAAGAAAATTAGCAATAAGATTAACATCTCGATTAACATGAAGCACATGGAGAATAAGCGTTTGTAAAAATAGTTTGTACAAGAGTAGAGAAGGGCATGTGAGTGTAACACATCAGATTTTTTCATTTACTATGGTTTGCCACTTATAGAAAAGTGTAAGAAATCCCTTGCAAAAGAAGAAATGTATGGCATATAAATCGAGAGAGCAATTTTATTTATGAGAAAATCGAAAACGAAGAAAATTTTAGTGTAAAGGCTGGTTTGGGAAGGGGGAATTTTGTTGAAAATCTTCGTGTGGTAACTTTGAAAGATAAACAACAATAATAATAAAAATAATAACAATAATAATAGTAATAATAATCCCTTGGCGCTACAGACCATGAAGGGCCTAGACCTGCCAACCCGACTAACGGCCTCACGCCAACGTACGCACGGTAGAAGAGCTTAATCATCAACCGATACGGGAGGCTATGTGACCAGTAACACGCATTCTTCAGCCGTGGCCGGGATTGCTGTTATCGCAGCTCCTCACTTTCCTCACGATGTTGAGTGGGCCGTGGTCCTATTTCGCACCCCCCCATGGGTGGGATCCAACCCGGGCAAATTCCGTGGCCAGAGATCCATGCTCTAGTCCGCAGCGACACGGCGCAGCACAACTTTGGAATATACTGAACCTAACCGCCAAGTTTAGTACTTATTCCACATTTTGTTTTTGAGTTATGCTGTTCACACACACACACTTTTATTTTCTAAAAATTTCTTCTTTTAATCAGAAGACTTCAGAATACGTATTTCCGTTGAAATCTTGGCATTGGATTTTTGGATGTAATAATACCCTTAATCTTCTACTAGGTACGTGTTAAAAAAGAAGCAAAAATCGAATGTAATACATTAACATGACTTTCTCTACCCTCTTTCGTTTATTACTGAGTATACAAACTATTCTTAGTAAAACTTATTTTTATACCTACTACGTTTTAATCCAAATAAACCTTTGCTGAAATAGCTTCATTACACATTGCGTTATAGATACAATGGGAACATCGATAGTCAAATGTATAAGAACTGGACACTATGTGCCGGCCTTAAAATTCCATACTGTTTTCATGTAATCGCGAGAAACAACTGAATGCTGAAAGAACTTTAAAGAATAACCAAGAAGTGAACAATTCTAACCTTTAATAACGATATCTCAGATCACAATAAAATTATTTGAAATAAATTATGGGTTTGAAAGAGATATACATTCTTGCGTAGTACGTTTTCAACTATTGCTTAAGATTTACAAGATGTACAAGAGTATACACAATTCTTTCCGCATGAAAAGGACTTCAATGGTTATTACATTTTATTTGTGATGTAAATATCTTTCATATATGGTATTTTAATCGAAATCATTAGGGCCATTTTTTAGAAAATCCAAATTAAATTTCCATGTAAAGGGTAGTTGGGGTTGGGAAATTTTCATGAAAGCCTTTGTGTCACATTCTTAGAAAATACTGAACTTAAATACCAAATCAACCTTTCGTAATATATTCCCGGTGAAATCTTTGTATAGAATTTTTGGGTGGAATACAATATTTCCCCTACTTGCTATACTTAGTAGAGAGAGTAAAAATGCCTTACTCTGGAATTATTGATGTAATAGGCCATTACAAAGTAATAAGCTACCCTATGTGTTCCACATTAATGTCAATAAATGGAAAATGGCAAATTCACTTCTGGCACGAACAACGGCAAGCGCGTTTTATATATCAGTAGTAATTGCTTGCCCCACTAATGAGTAATTATAAAATATCCAGTGGGGATTTAAAGCCGTAATAAAAGCCTGCTACGTACGGGTTTCACACGAATGTAAAAACCTATTTTCATCCACCATACAGCTCGGTTTGACGAAAACAACCTGAAAATTGGATGCAAATTTCAGATGGCCTGCTGGGAATTAAACGGTTGTCATGCTGAAACGCGTTGTCACTATGAATTGAGATATTTCATAGTGAGCTTGCTTGCCCATGTTTACTTTCTGCACAACGTATCTATGATAATGATGATGATGATATCGGGGTTAAGGGCGCTAAACAGCTAAGGTCATCAGCGCCACAATGTATCTAGAACCTAAAAATTCAGTAAGATATTTCAACGAGAACACAGGTTTTTAATCCATAAATCCAAACAATTGCATTTCCAGAAAAAGGCTTGTTTGTTTATACACTATATTTGTCCGTGTGTCCGTGGATACATAACTCAAATGCGAAAACTTGGATAAATATCAAACTTTGTATTCAAGTTCGACGTTAATCCAATACGAAGATTTTCAAAAACCTCAAAAATCTTAGCGTTTACAACAACTTTTTTGTAGTCTATGTTTTTCCCAAAAAGTACTAAGGATTATCTTTAAACATCCCCTATGTTTCAGATATGTACTTCACAATGTTGTATAATGGATAGACTTAAGAAATAGACAAAGTTATATCAAGAACTATAGTCCAGCAAATTTTTAGCGACACGTGCAATACAATAACGTAAAGTCTGGATACCTTTCATTCCTTATCTAGAATAAAGCTAAAGGCAACAACTTAAATAAAAGTTTTAAATTATCCATGATGTTCGTGTCGTATCCTTGGAAGATACTAAACTCAAATACCACTCAGATACACACACGGACATGTGTGATGATCTAAAAAATGATCGAAATGTAAAAATGCCATAAACATTATAAAACGTGGACAAATAACAATAATTATCTCGAAAATTGTTGATAACATAAAAAGTGTAATTTAAATAACTATATTTTCTGTAGTAACTTTGGTACATTAAGAAATTTCTGAAAACGTTTAGCTTCATTAACATGAAGTGTAAAGAAGAATAAGTGAATAGAGAAAGTCATGTAAGTGCAACACATCGGATTTTTCTCTATGCTTCATGTTAATTCGGCTAAACCAAATTGGATATGCTATTTTTACTTTCTCTAAGTGGGGGAAGTATTGTATTCCACCCAAAAATTCGATACCGAGGTCTCACCGGAAATACATGTTTTGAGACCCCCTGCAAGCAGAAAAAGGAGATTTCAACGGAAATATAAATAAACTATTTTTGGGAACATGTGATCATCCAGAAAATCCCCTCACCCCGAATTACTCTTTGCATGGAATATTTTTCGAAAATGTCTATTTTATAAAAAAGGGCTGTAATGATTTTGATTAAAATATGATATATGAAAGACATTTACATGACATCTTGAATTTTCTGGGAATAGCCTAGGAGGTCCTCTTCATTGAGAAGGAATTATCGAAGGTTTATCTCAAAGTATTAGACTAACTTCGATACCATTGATTATGTATCGAGGGCTGGATGGTAACGAGGTACAATCTCTAATTATAGGTAGAGTTCATATAATGGAGGACAGCTCGCGCGCTGTGACCTAAATAATGTGGCTACCATTCCCAGGGGGAAGGGATGTACCGAAAGAATCACAGGAGGCCACATGCCGCAGGCAGCAATGCCGCAGAGACGCGCGAAAGTCCCTAAAATTTCCAGGCTCGAAGACGCCTTCCACTCTTGTAGCTGCCTAGAGAGAGCACAAAAACAACCCGTTGAAGCAGCCCTCTAGTATCCACGGGAAGTACTCTTTCCGTTGAGCAAATAGGCATCTTTCTGGCACCTCCCTACACCACGAAACTTCAAAACACACCTGAAAGACGAGAAGGAAATGGAATGAAAGGGAAATTATAGAAAGGAGGTCGTTGTAGATGAGAAGCTATCTCATCCTTTGCCTGCCGACCAGGGAGAACCACGACGAACCCAAGTCCGTAATGGGCAGTCGTAGTGAATCGAATCCGTTACTTCCCGAATGCGAACCTCACACATCCGTTTCTCTCGATACACAGGTTTAGTACACATGCTTTATCGAGTTTAAAACTTATATATATCAAAGTATTACACATAAAACATCTATAAAAAAACTGAGAAACAGAAACCTTAGAGCTTCAAAGTGCGCTTACTTTGCCCCACCCCGCAGTCTATTTCGGATCATACATTTTGTAGCACCTTCGTGTTAACGGCCCTCAAAGCGGGCGATGCTTTTCCGAAGTTTCTTTAGTGGTGGGGATAAATCTCTGACCTTAACGTACCCTCATAAGAACAGAAGACCTGCATATCCGTGGTAATAGAGCTAAACTAATCTCCTTATAATACCCAATCCAGTTTATCTTTTAGAGAGAGAATGGTATAAAACTTACAAATGTGTAATTCCCATCTTTATACGATAACATATTTGGATATTTTGTGGTTATTTTTGTCAGCCACCGAACACCATTACGGCAAAACATTAAATAAATTACCATTATATTTCTGTAATGCTGAAAGCATGAATTTCTTTAACTTTTGGGGTTGAGGCCCACGGAATTACAAAAAAATCTGATGTGTTGCACGCACTCTTGTACAAACTATTTTTACAAACCCTTATTCTCTATCTACTTCATATTAATCCAGATAAACATTTGCAGAAACTATCTTATTGCTAATTTTCTTGTAGTTGAAAGGGGAATATGGTAGGCTTTAAGCGACAGTCAAATGTTTTAAGAGCTAGTTGCTATGTGGAGCATTCCATTCTCTTTGTATGTCGAGGAAAAAAACGAGAACGAATTCCCATTTGAAAAAATGATATTGGAAAATTAAAAAAACATAACAAGGAATATCTCGGAAATGGGTCGCTGGACAAAAAAGTGTATGACATAAATTGTGTGTTTTAAGGAGATCTACACTTTTTTGTGTAGTAAAATTTTATCTATCTCTCACGGTTTACCAATTATGTGGAAGTCACTAGAATGAAGAGGACTTTTGCGGACATTCCCAGAAAATTCAAGATATTGATTTCATTTGCCACAAAAATATCTTAAACATATGATATTTTTATCAAAATCGTTAGAGCGATTTTCGAGTAAATAAGTTTCGAAAATGTTTCATGTTAAGGGTAGTCTGGGGTTGGGGATTTCTTTTCAAATCTTCCTGTCGTAGCCTTGCAGAATATAGAGTCAAATACCAACTTTGGTATTTATCGGACTGTTCGTTTTCGAGTTATTTGTTCACAGACAGACACGCAAACACACTGACATGTTTTCAAAAATGTTTTATTTGAATTCACGGCACCACAAAATATGTGTTTTCGGTGAAATCTGGGTATAGAATTTTTGGGTGGAATGCAGTATGTCCACTAGTTACTATACATAGTAAAGAAAGTAAAAAAGCAGCTTTAGAAAAAGATGAGTGTGTTTGTGTGGGTATGATCAGCATAAACAATAAAGTAAACGTTTTTTTAATAAATGAGTTCATTTTAAGTTCATTATTTTCCAAGGATGTGACACGAAAATTTTCAAGAAAACCGCATCATATGAAACTATACTCTACATAAAAAAATAGTTATTTTTATTTTATCTTTTCCTTTGCACGATCAGGTGAAAAAATAAAAAGAAGCGAATAGCGACTTATAAGATGGGAGATATAAGTAATTAAAATTTCAAACCATTAACAAGAAATATCTTGGAAATTGTTGACAAAAAAATAAATTTTATATAAATTCTGTTTTTAACGATATGTACAACTGCTATGTAATATTGTTCACCAATTATACAAAAGTGACAGTGTTTCCGCAAAAAAAATCATTATATATACTTTATTTGTTATTTAAATATCTTAAACATGTGTTATTTTAATCAAAATCGTTAAGAGACGTTTTTGATAGAATACAAATTATCTAATATTTTCCATACAGGGGTAGTTTGCTGATGGAGGATTTTCTTGAAAATATTCGTGTCACTTCCTGAACTTATATACTAAATCTGGTATTCAACCGACGTTTCGTTTTTTTGAGTTATGCACACAAACACACAAACCGCACACACACGGGGCTTTTTCAAAAAAAATCGGATTCGATGGGCCTCAAAATGTGTGTTTTAGGTGAACTCTCAGTACTGAAGTTTTAGATGGAATACAAATTCCTCCACGTAGTGTAGAAGGTACTAGAGAAAGTAAAAATAATTGTCCAGTGCTATTTCCATCACAAATAAAATAAAAATCTATTCAATGACCCCATGACTTCTCTAGTGATAGATTTATAATATCAAAAACTGAAAAGAAATAAATTAGTTATAATTTTCCATAACATTAACCAAAGTTTTATATAAGAATATTCTAATCGAAAAAAGCTCCCCTTTGATAGAATTGATTCAAATGTGAAATACTCCAGAGAAGGCCAAAGCAATAGTGCTGAATATGTTATATCTAAAGGTAATCCTGAAACAGCATTATGTATAAAATTAAAGAATTTTGTATAAAAAAATAAAAAGATAATAATTATGGGCCCCTGTCTAACATTATTGCCTCTACTATACTGAAAGCAGTTTCTGGAAAACTAAAGTAATAAACAGCGAATTACTTTTTCATCGCAGCTTAAAAAGCTTATGATCCAGAACGAAATTTCGCAAGATATTCTGGAGAAATATTACGTAACTTAAACCCCGCGGAAAACTATTAAGAGTATTCTAAATTACTAAAGGGGTAAATTATAGCAAAACATTATCTTATTATCTCCTTGGAAAAACAATATGATCGCTTATTAGTGGGTATACAAATTATTCTTACGAAATCTACATTACTTTAATGAGATAAAATTTTCTGTAAATAGGTGCATTATACATTTGTTACAGATACAAAGGGAACAACGATAGTCAAAAGTTTTAGAGCTGGACGCTGGCCTTCAAAATTCAATTGTTTCCATAAAATCGCAAGACACAACTTAAAATTGACAGTACTTTAAAACAATGGCTAATACTGCACAATTCGAACCTTTAAAAACGAATATCTCGGAAATGGTTAATGCCATAGAAATGCTATTTGAAATAAATTCCGTTTTTTAAAGAGATCTACATTTTTTGTGCGGTGCGTTTTCGAGTAATGCTTAACGATTACACAAAAACTCCTTCGGACTTAAGAGGAATTTACAGGCTATTCCTAGATATTGAGAGACAACAATATTATTTTAATGTAAATATCTTTTATAGTCGGTATTAAATAAAAGTCATTAGCTATGTTTTACAAAACCAAAATTCCGAAAAATGTTTTATATGAAGGTTAGTTTGGAATGGGGACATTTTCTAATCACGCTTTATTTGGATTCAGGGCCTCAAAACATGTATTTCGGTGAAGTCTTGTTATATAATTTTTTAGTGTAGTGCAGTACTTCCCCTACCTATTATGTGCGTGGTAGAGAAAGTAAAAGTTATTACCATCATAAACAGGAACGATAGGTAAGTTCAAACGGTAGGGTTGAAATAAAATAATAAATATGCTGTTTGTACGGATGCTAAGAGTGCAGTGGAAGCTTCTCTGAAGGTGAAGAACTGATGCTGATGGTGTCGAGGTGAGAAAGACGCAATTACAGCGGCTTTTGTTTTCTTGAGAGACGTTTCATAAATCATTCAAATTCAATTTCACTGCTCGACCCATCTGTGGTCTGTAGGAACAAGAAACAAGAGCCTGTCTTAAAGAAGAGACGAAAATATGACACTCCTGAATATTAATGTTGAAACAGCCTTAAAAACATATTTTCACCCTCAGAGAATACACTTTGAGAATATATATATACCCACAGAAAATGCTTAAAGCTGTATTTAAGAAAATATGCCAATGTTTCCCGGAATTATAATTTCCTCAAGCGTCTAGAAGTTTACAAAAAGAACTCCGATGTGTTACATTCACATGACTTTCTCTACATACAATCGCTTATTTTATGTAGCTTCTAACAACCCTTTCAGGAAAAGCTTGTTTTCCCATCTACTTCATCTTAAACTCGATAAACGTTTGTAGAAACTCTTTAATTACCAGAAAAGTTTAATTATCAGTTTTCTTGTAGATACAAGAGAATACAGGCAACAGAAGCGATATAAAATAAAATAAACCTATAGTATACCATCCTGACATCTGGCTACCTTGAGGCAATATTTTATATCATAACATGCTGTGAATACCAGAGTAATTGTAGTGTAAATTAATATTATTTTATGTACAGGATTTTAGATATTTGTTGGCCATAAGTATTTATAGGAAAGAAGTTTGCACGGCCTAACTGAAACTCACAATAGAAGTGAGAAACAATAAACCGAGGGGGTGGGTTGTTTGTCACTAAGAAGATAAACCCGAAATTGACGCCAGGCTAGCGTGCCTTTTTTAGAAATGAAGGGAATATCTTCCCTAGAGCATGTATGTTAGTAGTAGTGATTGGCTGACCAAAACAGACGCTAAAGAGGGCGCAATTTTGTAACCCATAGGAGCTATATTATAATGTTTAGGCAATTCAGGGTGAAGGAGTATATATTGTCGAGCCATAAGCAAGTGTCGCACAGTTCTGAAGAATCTCTCACGAGGTGCACGTCGCATAGTTACAAAAATGTAAAGTACGCGAAGTAATTGTTGCGCGGCAACTAAAACGACTGTAGTCACATTTGGAAATATCACAGTTTCAGTCAGGCTTGTACAAAGATTAAACATGTCAAATGTGACGGCAATAAAGGTCTGGATTCAATTTCTTTTATCAGTGTTATCTTTTAGTAACAACTCCTTTCCGTTTACACACCTTGCTTAGAGACACGTGCTCGACTGAGTTATAATAGCTAGCCAGAGGACAAAGAACCCAAATTTAAAAATATTTAAACAATAAGCGCCCAACAAACAAGATAACACTAGCCATTGAGAACTGCGACAACCTAAACTACGATATATTAGGTTGTTTTATAAGTAATGTCGGTTTTTAGGTTTAGTGTTTGTAAGATAAAATTGGTTTTCTTTGGTTCGCCAATGCTGTTTACAGGATGCTATGGCTAATATTGCCTATATTGCGAGAATGTGTCAGTCGTCATTTATTAATACACAATCACATAATCGAAGTTACAAAGTTTGAGATTAGATCCTTCTAAAGCACTACTGGAAACAAGATTATAAACCTGCTGCCGTGGAAGGAGAAGGTGTAGTTAGTGAGCCTGTGGCACAACGATGGTTCCAACGTTTCAAACCTGGAGAAGAAAACACTAAAGATTTACCACGTTCTGGAGATCTTAAATTATGGAATATTGAGAATACACTTAGTGTTTTGGAATAAAATCCGCAAAAAATACTCGTAGGCTGTCAGAATTACTTGGTCCATCAAAAGATACCACACATCGCCAGATTAAGAATCTTGGAAAATCAAACGGAAGCTGTTGATCTGTACCTCATGAATTGCACCTCAAAGGCTCAACGCAATGGATATCTTCATCAACTTATCGGTAATCCCATAGATGACAGATTTATCAGGAGATTTGACAAATGTGATGAAAAATGGGTCTATTACTGCAACTCCGATGCCTCGAAACAGTGGCTCAGTTCCCGTTCAACCTGACAAAGCCATTGTTAAAGCAATCAATTCAATGTAATGTGTTCTTGGTGGAATTTTGGAGGAGTGTTCTAAAGCGGATCTTTATTCTCAACAAATGGAACGAGTTCATGACACTTTGAGATGGAGATACCCAGGGTTAGTTAACCGAAATAAGAGTTCTTTTGCAGCAGGACCATGCAGCGACACCTGATACTGCACGAACAAATCTGACAAAAATTCAGGAATTAGAAACAGTCGAACTGCTATCACACCCAGCATACAGCCCTGATCTCTTGCCTTCAGATTACCGTCTGTATCGATCCATTGCCCATTTCTTGCGTGGAAGAAATTTCGAAAACATTGAAGTTGTGGAAGTGGGTCTCACCAAATTCTTCGCATCAAACACCAGAGGCTAGTACCGTCACGGGATAATAAACCTCGCTGGAAGATGCCTAAAGACCATATAATCTGACGGTCTCTACTATGAAGAGTTGTTTTATTTGTTGTCAGAAAACGTTCCAAACAAAGTTTTGCTTAAAAAACGGTATTACGTATGAGACACTACCTATATTTGCCAAATGTATTGTTTACTAATCAATACTTGTTACATCAGTTATAATTGTGCAGACTGTAGGGAACATGCACCCCAAAATAAATACTGTAAATAACAGGAAAGCAATAGTCATTGTGGGAATACAATTAATAATATGATGAAATATTGTAAAATAACTTTTGTTACAAAATTTTGGACACAGGTAAGGAACATTGTAATTCGTCAAGAAGCAAGTATGCAGCAGGAAAAAGACCGCCAAGGAAGCACATTAGTGAGCATGGAAATCGGCAAAGTCGCAATGGAGAGAGGTCAGAGGATAGACAAGGCTAGGGATAGAAGAAAATTCCAGGAAGACTCTCGGCCCCATGAAGAGTTGGATAAACAGTCAAGAAATATAAAGAGAAGTGAAGGTTTTGAAGGAGGCAGACATACATGGATTTTCCCAAAGAAGACAGACTTATAAAAATGGATGATTTCTTTCTCATAGAACCCTAAGAAAGTAATCAATAAAAATAGAGATTAGGAGAAAGGGCGCGAAAACTAACGTCACAAACGCACTTATAAAAAGGAGTTTCGCCCCAGAATTTGTGCATGTGGGCGAGAGACAGTATGTCTCTTACTGCAATATTCTAAGTAGTGATAAGATGGGAACTTCAATTTATAGATAATCATATTACTTATAAAATGGGAAGCAATTGCTAGCCGCTTCGTTAGCTTTGTTTATATGGAATAAAAATCCAATCGTTAAAACAACCCCATCATATTAATTTGCCTTCACCCAAATATCCTGAGGTCAACAAAGCTAAGCAGCTAAGAATAGGATTTAGGAGAGAACTTCAGAGAACTTCCACCTGGAGTTCATCATTCAGGTGAGGTATTACATGTAGACGTGAGAAGCACTACAACATCCACGCCCACAATATATATTCTTAATCCAGTAAACTACACTAAAGAATTAAATCTTAATAATAAAATAAAACAAAATAAAATAAAATGTACATTAAGATAATTAATTCTATTAATATTCATTTTACTTTTGTTATTGGAAGCTGGCAGCTTCTCCATATAGTTAGATATGGGTAACTAGAAATCCCCTTAACCTAAATATTCATTTAGCTAACTTATTTAATAACTTATTTCATATTAATTTCTTTTAAATTATGTAACTAGTTTTTTTTAATAATTGATTTACTAAAGTTCCAAATTCGTTAACACATAATCCCCACTTTAACCTTAAAGTATATCATTATGTTATGTATTACTGTTTTTCAATAAATTTAATTATTTATAAACTGTAATAAAGTCATACTGTTTCGTTAATATAATATTTAATATAATTATTTATTTCACTATAGCTTTAACCTCCTTTCTTACTTTCTCTACTGCGTATAGTCATTGGGGGAAGTATTGCATTTCACCCAAAAATTCATTAGTAAGATTTTGCTGGAAATTCACGTTGTGAGACCCCTGAGTCCAAATAAAGCATTTTTGGAAACATGTGTGTCTGACTATGAACAACATAACTCAAAAACGAAATGTCGGATGAATACCAAACTTGGTATTTGAGTTTAGCATCTTCCGAGGGTGCGACACGAAGATTTTCAAGAAAATACTCCCACCACAGACTACCCCTTCCATGGAAAACTTTTCGAAGATTTTGATTTTCTCAAAAAATGGCTCCAATTATTTTGATTAATATGCCATATGTCTATATGTTGAATTTTGTGGGAATGTCCCCAAAAGTACACCTGACTTTAAATGACTTTTACATAACTGGGAAACTGTAAGAGAAAGACAAGATTTTTCTACACAAAAAGATGTAGATCTCATCAAAACACACAATTTACATTCCATACATTTTTTGTGCAATCACGCTCCGTGATCCATTTCCGAGATATTAGTTCTTTATTGTTTGAAATTTCCATTACTTATACTGTTTCTTAAATGGGAATTCGTTATTCGTTTATTTATGTCTTGAACATGCAAAGAGAAAGGAATGCTCCTCATAGTAACCGGCTTTTAAAAGATTTGACTATTGTTTAAAGCCTACCATACTCCCCTTGCACCTACAAGAAAATTAGCAATAAGATTTGTTTTCACAAATGTTTATCTCGATTAACATGAAGCAGATGGACAATACGGGTTTATAAAAATATTTTGCACAAGAGTGAGAAAGTCATACGAGTGCAATACATCAGATTTTAAGTAGAGAAGCTATTGCATTCCATCAAACAATTTGATTCCGAGATATCACCTGAAATAAATCTTTTAAGGCCCTCAGAGTCCAAAAAAGAAAAAAAACAAAGCATTTTTAGAAAACAAAAAATATCCATGTGTGTGGGTGTTTGTGTCTGTGAATAACGTAACACAAACAAAAAAGTGGGATAAACACCAAACTTGGTATTTAGGTTCAGTGTCATCCAAAGATGGGACAAGAAGATCAAGTAAATCACCCCACCTCAAACTGCAATTTACATCGAAGTTTTTTACGAAAGTTTTTATTGTAAAAAGCGGCCGTAACGATTTTAGTTAAAATGCCATATATTAAAGATATTTACATGCAAAAAATAAAATGTATATTTAGAATTTTCTGGGAGTTTACTGGGAATAGCCTATGAAGTTCTGCTTATTCGGAGAAATTGTGAATAATGTTGTATAACTACTAAAAGTCACACAGTAGACGAAATCATAAATTTAAAACACGCAATTTGTATCCCATAACTTATTTTGTGGCTTAAGCCATTTCTGAGATACCCGTTATTAATGTTTCGAATTCTTCATTACTTTACTGTTTTAAAGCCGTCATCATACAGTTGTTTCTCGCGATTGCATGGAAACAGTATGGAATTTTAAGGTCAGCATATAGCGTCCAGTTCTTAAACATTGACCATCGCTGTTCTCTTGGTATCTACACTATTTGATCAAAAGTATCCGTACACCCCACAAACATACGTTTTTCATCTTAGGTGCAATGTGCTGCCACCTACTGCCTGATACTCATTATCCGCGACCTCAGGAGCCATTAGACATCGGGAAACAGCAGAATGGGACGCTCCGTGGTCAGGTGATTGGGTGTCACTTGTGTCAGAAGTCTGTACGCGAGATTTTCACACTCCTAAACATCCCTAGGTCCACTGTTTCTTATGTGATAGTGAAGTGGAAACGTGAAGGGACATGTACAGCACAAAAGCGTACAGGCCGACCTCGTCTGTTGACTGATAGAGACCCCGGCATTTGAGGAGGGTTGTAAAGAGTAATAGGCAGACATCTATCCAGACCATCACACAGGAATTCCAAACTGCATCAGGATCCACTCAAAGTACCATGACAGTTAGGTGTGATGTGAGAAACCTTGGATTCCATGGTCGAGCGGCTGCTCATAAATCACACATCACGCCCGAAAATGTGAAACGACGCCTCGCTTGGTGTAAGGAGCGTCAACATTGCACAATTGAACAATGACAAAACGTTGTGTGGAGTGACGAATCAAGATACACAATGTGGCGATCCAATGGCAGGGTGTGGGTATGGCGAATGCCCGGTGCACGTCATCTGCCAGCGTGTGTAGTGGCAACAGTGAAATTCGGAGGTGGTGGTGTTATGGTGTGATCGTGTTTTTCCTGGAGGGGGCTTGCACCCCTTGTTGTTTTGCGTGGTACGGTCACAGCGCAGACCTACATTGATATGTTAAGCACCTTCCTGTATCCCACTGTTGAAGTACAATTCGGGGATGGCGATTGCATCTTTCAACACGATCGAGCACCTGTTCATAATTCACGAGCTGTGGCGGAGTGGTTACACGACAATAACACTCCTGTAATAGACTGGCCTGCCCAGAGTCCTGACTTGAATCCTATAGAACACCTTTGGGATGTTTTGGAATGCCGACTTCGTGCCAGGCCTCATCGACCTACATCGATACCTCTCCTCAGTTCCGCACTCCGTGAAGAATGGGCTGTCATTCCCCAAGAAACCTTCCAGCACCTGATTGAAATTATGCCTGCGAGAGTGAACGCTGTCATCAGGGCTAACGGAGGGCCAATACCATATTGAATTCCAGCATTACCGATGGAGAGTGCCACGAACTTGTACGTCATTTTCAGCCAAGTGTCCGGATACTTTTGATCACGTGGTGTATAACGACATGTGTAATGTAGGTATTTCTACAAAGGTTTATTTGGATTGCAATGTAGGACATATAAAAATAAGATTTACCAAGATTAGTTTGTATAACTACCACCAAGAAACGATAGAGGGTAGAGAAGGTCTAGTGTGTTATAGTAATTCATATTAAGTGGGGTCACCGTTAATCCTTCTAGGTAGATGGTGTTGCACAAACATTTACTTTTCAGCATATGATCTATGTTCATTAGCAGTAATAATATTTGACATCAATGCGTCCATTGTTGTTGTTTAGTATTGCATTCTCCTGGGATTCTCATTTTGTTTAGATTATGCGGCGTTCATATGAACGTATACAAGTGTAGTTTGTGTCACCGTTAGAAAACTTTTATAACATATATAGTCTGAATAATCCCAAGCATGTTTGTGAAATGTTTCACATCATACAAATAATAGTAATAATGAAGGACTAAATAATCACAGTGATCAAGCCAATTCTAAAATTACAACAGTGAGTGGTAGATTAAGAAATGACAGATAAAATATTAAAGAATTATGATGAAGAAAATAATAACTATAAGGATAATACATCAGCTGAAAAAAATGAAAATTTGAACTAGACAAAATCTTTCAAATCTGTTAGGCTTTTTTTACTTTCTCTACTAAGTTTAGTAAATAGGGGAAATATTGCATTCCCCGCAAAAATTCTATATCGAAATCACTGGAAATGCAAGTTTGAGGTGTCTTGAATCCAAATAAAGCATTTTTGGAAATATGTCCGTCTGTGTGTGTGTCTATCTCTTTCTCTATGAACAGCATAACTCAAAAACGAAAAGCCGGATAAATACCAAACTTGGTGTTTGAGTTCAATATCTTCCAAACATGCGACATGAAGATTTGCAGAAAAATCCCTCCATCCCAGACAACCCTTTACATGGAACATCTTTCGAATATTTTGATAATTTTCTCAAAAATAGCTCTAACGATTTTTATAAACATATCATATCTTTAAGATATTTTTATGGCAAATGAATTGTTAATGTTGAACTTTCTGTGAATGTCACCAAAAGTTCTCTTCATTCTGAACGACGTTCGCATAACCGGTAAACCGTAAGGGATAGACAGCGTTTTACAACACAAATAATTTAGATCTTGTTAAAACCCACAATTTATGTTATATAAATCTTTTTATGGATTGAACCATTTCGGAAATATTCCTTGTTAATTGTTTAAATCTTCTAGTGCTTATAGACATGTCAAATGGAAATTTGTTTTTCCTTTCTTACTTTCCCCAGTACATTATTAAGTAGGGGAAGTATTGTATTCCACCCAAAAATTCGATTTCACCGGAAATACATGTTTTCACACACCCTGAATCCAAAAAAACACTTTTGTAAACATGTCCGTGTGTGTGACTGTGAACAGCATCACTCAGAAACGAACAGTCGGATAAACACCAAACTTGGTATTTACATTCAGTATCTTCCAGAGATGCAACACGAAGGTTTTCAAGAAAATTCCCCCACCCCAGATTACCATTTACATGGAATATTTTTCGAAAATCTTAATTTTTTCAAAACCTGTCTCTAACGATTTTGATTAAAGTATCATATGTTTAAGATTTTTTATGACAAATTAAATGTATATCTTGAATTATCTGGGAATGTCTCCAAAAGTATTCTTCATTGTCAACGACTTTTGCATAACTGGAAAACCATAAGAGATAGACAAAATTTTACTACACAAAAAGTGTACATACAATTTATGTCACATACATTTTTTGTAGAGTGAACCATTTTCGAGATATTGCTTGTTATTCGCTTAAATTTTAGAGTAATTATACTTTATTTCAAATTCGTTATTCATTTTTTTGTCCTGGGATACTGAATGCAAAGAGAATGGAATACTCCACATAGCATCCAGCTCTTAAAACATTTGACTATCGCTTAAGGCCTACCAATTCCCCTTGCATCTACAAGAAAATTAGCAATAAGATTACCATCTCGATATCTCGATTAACATGAAGCATATGGACAATAAGCGCTTTTAAAAATAGTTTGTACAAGAGTAGAGAAAGTCATGTGAGTGTAACACATCAGAATTTTTATGTCCTGAAAGTGCAAAGAGAATGTAATGCTCCACAGTGCAACCAGCTCTTAAAAGATTTGACTGTCATATAAAGCCTACCATATACCCCATACACCTACAAGAAAATTAGCAATAGGGTAATTACCCGCAAACGTTTATGTCGATTAAAATGAAGTAAACGGAGAATAAGCGTTTGTAAAAATAGTTTGTACCAGAGTAGAGAAAGTCATGTGAGTGTAACACATCACATTTTTAATCTTCTCTACTATATTCAGTAAGTAAGGAAGTATTGTATTCCACCCAAAGATGTCCAAATTTCACCTGCAATATACGATCTGAAGTACCCTGAATAAAAAAGAAACATTTTTAGAAAAAGATCCATGTGTGTGTATCTGTGTGTCTGTTAAGAGAAAACTCAAAAACGAAACCTGGATTAGTTCAGTATCTTAAATGTGACACGAAGAGTTTTAAGAAAATCCGTCCACCCAAACGTTTTTCGAACATTTTTAGAAAATTTGTATTTTATAAAAAATGGCTCAAACAATTTGGATTACAATAACAATATTCAAGGTATTTACGCGACATATAAAATGTATTTGGGTTATAGGCTTTGAAGTCCTCTTCATTCGGAAGGAATTTTTTATAATCATGTATAATTAGTAAACGGTAAGCGTAGAAAAAAGCGCCCTACAAAAGAAATCTAGCTTTCTTTAAAATACACAATTTATTACAATTAAGTTTTCTATGATACAAGCCTTTTTAAGATATTCGTTATTAATTGTCCACTTTCTTCATTTCTTTGTTCATTCTTTAAAATCGTTTCAACATTTAGTTGTTTCTTGCGATTGCCTGGGAACAGTATGAAATTTTAAAGTCAGCGTATAGCGCCCAGTTCTTAAGCATTTGATTATTATGTTTGCATGTATAACAAAGTGTGACTGTTTCTGCAAAGGTTTATTTGGATTAAAATGCAGTAGATCGAAAATTGAGCTTTAGTAAAATAGTTCGTGTACTCACCAATAAACAGTCGAGGCAGAAAAAGTCATGTGAATGTATCATATCAGATTTTTCCCATTCAGTCTGTGCTTGTTTATCAAAACGTTTTTGTTTCGCTTATAAAACGTTTAACTGGGGTAAAACTTCATAAAATGCTACTTAACATTTTTTACTTTCTCTACCATGCACCCATACGGTGTGCTATCCCACCCAAAAATTCAATATCGAAATTTCACCGAAAATTCATGTTTTGAACCCCATGAATCCAAAGAAGGCATTTTCACTTTTTCTACCATGTACGCAGCAGAAGATAAGGTATTACTATCCAACCAAATATTCGATACCGAGTTTTCACCGGAAATATATGTATTATGATCCCCTGAATCCAAAACATGCATTTTTGGAAAAAGGTTCATGTGTGTGTGTGTGTGCTTGTGTGTGTGCTTGTGTGTGTGTGTGTGTATGGTTCCTTTGAACAGTATAACTGAAAATCTAAAATTCTGAAACATAGGAAACTTGGTATTTATGTTCAGCAGGTTTCAGGAAGATTTACAAAAAAATCCCTCACCCTAAACTGCTTTTACATGGAATTCTTGGAAATGTTTGATGTTCGCAGAAATCTCTTTAGCGAATTTGATCATAACATATATTAAAGATGTTTACATGATAAATAACATGCGTAATAGCCTGTGAAATCACCTTCAATCTGAAGGAATTTTGTACAATCTTGTATAACTGTGGGGCCATATTTCTAACACTTAAATGATTTCAGTCAAATTATATTATAAAAAATATAATAACAGCCCACCTTAAAGCAATATGTGTATGTAACTATATATAAAAAGTGTATATTATAGTCATTGTAAATATTTAAATTATTGTATATATGTTCAATAATGTTATTGAATGTATTACGTAATTTAATAATGTAGGAGCTGTGGGAATAATAGCTTAAAATTTGCTAACAATGAGATAACCTTGAGGCAATAATGATCTAGAAAGTAATAATGCTACTAGTCATTCTTGTAGCAACAATAATGTAAATTTTGAGACAGTGTATAAAATAGCCAATCAGCAATAAAAAAAGCTTAAGTTAAATAAAAGTATTCTATTGGAGTAGGATTAGCCAATCAGAGACTTATAATACAGAAATTTACAAATTTAGGCAGTAGAAGTCAAGTCATTTGCTTGTAGACGCGGCTTATAACTGAACGCATTGAGTAGACAGTATTGCTAACCGGACGCGAGACACGTCCTCGAGAAATGTAATACGTGTGGGACGAAAAATAGTTTACGTGTTAAAAAGTGCAAATAATTAATTTAAATAAATCTCACAGCTATCTCTATATCAGTGAAGTGTTATTTAAATCGTGTCACGCATTAATAAAAGGAGTGAAATAAAATTATAATCTCTGTAAGCCTACATTCTTCAGTCGAACCACGCCCTGCTAAGACTTTCATGTCTCTAAAAATAAATACTGACGCAGCCGAGGCAAACATAAATATATAATATTTAAAGAAACAGTCAAATTATAAAGTTATTATTTTTAAACTTAATGCGAAGGCTACCGGAAACTTTTTACCATACGTGCGGTTGCAATTACTTCAAGTTCGGCTCCCCAACTGTTGAACTACAATACAACTCCTACTTCAAATTGGCTTTCCATACGTGAAACAACAAACAATCTTCTTCAACTGGTAAACCTTAAGCGATAGACCAAAACATACTACATAAAACATGCAGGTCTCTTTAAAACACTCAATTTATTTCCAATAACTTTTATTGTGAAGTATGCCATTTCCGAGATATCCGTTAGTAATGAATAGTTGTTCTTAAAGTCCTCTTGATTGTAAATTGCCACTCGTCATGTCATGGAAAAAGTATGGAATTTTAAGGCCAGCAATAGCGTCCAACTCTAAAACATTCGACTATTGCTAATTCCATTGTACCTATAACGAAATATGCAATGCAGCTAATTCTGCAAAGATTTATTTTTAAAAATAGTTTGTACAAGGGTAGATAAAGCCATGTGAACACAACACATCAGATATTTCTTATTTTCTCTACCTTGTGCATGGTAGATAGAGAAGGTATTGCACTCCATCCAAAAATTCCATACCGAGATTTCAACGGAAATACATGTTGGGGTGTTATTATTTGTGTTTACTTGCTTTGCTTATTAGCCCCACGTTTGGGAGCCAATTTGGGGTGTTATTATTTGTTGCATATCTTTCCTGTTTTGATCTATAAATTTTATCATCATTTCCATCATCATACTAGAATCAAAATTAACATTTCCTGTTATTCTATTCTGACTTTCTGCACTAACATTTTCTCCCTCAAATCCTACATTGTTTCAGCTATTTTCTGTAACCTGTATTGAATTACAGCTGTTACATTATCCCCTTCCATCATTGTTTCTTCTGTATTATTAGTGGACATAGTTTTCTTTATCCTACCACTCCTCAAGTACATTTGATTGTTACAATTTTGTTTTCTAAAAAAATTACTATACTCTGACCTTTGTGATGCTGTCTGTTGCTGTTACTTTGATGTCCAGCTTCCTACCCCTCTCTCCTAGGTTATATGTTGCTTCTGCGTCGTATTACGATGAATCTACGTCGTTTTGGTGTTCTGTAGTTGAATTCCCCCGTTGCCTTTTAATCTCGGAATTACGATGTTCAATCATCCGCGTAGTCTGTCGTCCCTTTTGTTGTTTCTGGAATCTGTGTCTTGTAGTTCAGTTCACTTCTCCATTCGCTCCACGTCCTGGTTCCTTCGCCCCTTCCTGGTTATCTCACTTCTTCCTGGTTAATTCTGCTCCTTCCTGGTTATTCTACCCCACGTTCTGGGTGCCAATTATTTGGAGTGTTATTATTTGTGTTTACTTTCTTTGCTTATTATCCCCACGTTGGGCGCCAATTTGTGACATTATTTATTTATTGAGCCCCACGTTTGGGAGCCAATTTGCGACGGTATTACTGATAATGTTTGTGTATTTGTGTTTACTTCACGTGGTGAAGCCATCTTGTGACGTAATTCATTTGTTAGGTTTGTTAGCTCCATCTGGTGTTAGCAATTTGCGGCAGTATTAGTTTTTGTTTGAAAGAATGCTACTTTTAATTTTTATTTAATTTTTGTTCACTGTCCTCCGGCTAGCTATGATCTTTTGGTCAAGCACTTCTCTTTATACAGGTTGTGTAAACGGAAGGGAGTCTCTTATCCAAAGATAACACTGATGAAAGAATTTGTTTTACACTTTTATTGTCGAACACATTTACTATCACATTTACACATTGATCTTGACACTCGCCAAACTGAAACTGTTATAATAACTTCATTACTGATCACTCTTAATTCGCGTACTTCAACTTTTTGTATAATTAACTTTACAACACTTTAGATTTTTCATAATTCTGCTACGCGTAACTTGTGAATCGATAGCCAACGTGTAATATTTCTGTTGGACTGAAGGCGACGTGTATCATACAAATATTTTCGACGAACTGACGGGGTCTATCTCTAACCTAGCTCTTTTATACTCATACACCCCGATATGCCTAAAGATTATAACTGAGCTGCAATTGGCTAATAAAACGCGCCAACATTAGCGTCTATTTTTATATCCAATGAAAATTATGAATACATGTGCTCTAGGGAAATGTTCCAGAAGATTCTAAAGGAAAACGCGCCAACATTACGTAACTTCCTCGTTTCCAATAATGATAAACAGCTCACCCCCTCGCTGCATTATTGCACGCTATTATTGTCAGTTTCAGTAAGGCAGTATAAACTTACTTCCCAACAATAATTACAATCAACAAACATCTCAAATCAATGTCACATAATAATGCATATTCATACTATAATCACTCTTTACATTTAAATAATTTGTGATACAAATTACTGCATAAATGTATTGAGGCCCCCTGAACCCAAAACATATTTTTAGGAAAAAAGGCCCGTGTGTGTCTGTGAACAGCAATAACTCAAAAACGAAAAGGCAGATAAACAACAACCTTGGTATTTAGCTTGTCCAAAGATGCGTCAAAAAGATTTTTACGAAGAATTGAAGAATTTACACGAATAGTTTTAAGGCCAGGATGTAGCGTCCAGTTCTTAAACATTTGACTATGGCTGTTCTCTTTGTATCTATAATGAAATATGTAATACAGCTATTTCTGCAACGGTTTATCACGGTTAAAATGAAGTAGGTAGAAAAAAAATTCTGATGTGTTATATTCACATAATTCGCGTATCGCGTATTAGTGGGTATGGAACTTATTCTTATGAAATTTCATTTTCCTTCTACTTTGTTTTAATCCAAATAAGCTGTACCAAAAATAGTTGGAATACAAATTTCGTTATTATATACAAAGCGAATAGCGACAGTCAAATATTTTATAACTGGAAGCTGTATACAGGTCTTAAAATTCCATACTCTCTCCATCACATTGGTGACAAACAGCTGAAAATCGACAGTACTTTCAAAGAATGATTAAGTATTGAACCATTTGAAACATTAATAACGGATATTTTGGAAATGGCTGGCGCCATAAAATGTTATTTGAAATAAATTGTGTATTTTAAAGAGATCTGTGTGTCGAATTTTTGGATAGAATGCAATACCTTCTACACCTACTGTGTACGGGGTAGACAAAGTAAAAATCTGATGTGATACTTCACATGACCTACCCTATCCTCTATCGTTTATTAGTGGGTATAAAAGCTACTCATACTAAAGCATATTTTTCTGTCTACTACATATTAATCCAAATAGGGCTTTGCAGAAATAGCTACATCACACATTTCGTTATGGATGCAAAGAGAACAGCGATTGCCATATGTTTATGAACTGGCCTTAAAATTCCATACTGTTTTCATGACATCGCGAGAAACAACTGAATGTTGTTGGACTTAAGAAAGTGACCAAGAAATTGATAATTCGAACCTTTAATAACAGATATCTCAGAAATGGCTTATGCCACAAGGGTGCATTTTATATAAATTGTGTGTTTTAAAGATATACATATTTTTTGTGCAGTATGTTTACAACTATCACTTAACGTTTACCGGTATATACAGATTATACAAACTTTCTTCCAAATGAAGTGGACTTCACAGGCTGTTCGCAGAAAAATCAATTACTGCTCAGCGCGAATTATTTTGGAAAAGAAAAAGATGTGTTTTCTGCACATATAACACGGATTTGCTCCACAGTATGTGAGGTTTCAGTTGAAACGTGGCCATTCTGACGTTACCTGACCGGTCTAGGAGAGTGGGAGAGATAGTGACGGTCTTTGTCCACTGCCTAGACTCTCAGTATAATTGTACTTGTTATTGCTAGTTGCACTTTTGGCAGTGAATATGGAAAATATCCTGATATTTTCGGACCTCCTTGCTTCACTGGCTTTCGCATTGTTAAAACCGGGTGTTTTATGTTTCAACCTAACCGGATTTTAAACAACAAGTTTCAATAGTAAAGGTTTTGAGATTAGGCAGTTAAGGTTCACCATCTCTTTCTACAGTATCTTCGTTTTATGCCAAGGCCACAACCACCTTATACGCGTACCGGCCGAGACGTAGTGACCTCGGTATTTGCGCAGCAGCAGCGCAGGACGTGCCAAGGATTCGTTTATCAGCTGTGAGCTGTCTCATCCTTTGCTTTGTCTTCGTGTTGTGAAGTGTTTCGACAATACGTTGTTGCGTGTGATTTCTTTAGGAATGTTATTCTCTTATTTTTCCACGGAAATGCTACCAACAAATTCACGCTTGAACAGCGTGTTTTTATGTTCGATATATACATGAAGGCTGAATCATGTAGACAATTACAGCAGCAATTTCCTGTTATCCAATTCCAGGTAGAGACACTGCAAGGTGTTTGGTCAATAAATGTAGAACAATGGGATCGCTAGACGCTAAAACTACAGTTTATAGGAACAATACCCACACCACAGACGAACTTATGGACAATATAAAAGCGGAAATTATGAACATTACGCAAGAAGAACTTATAAGTGATAATTTCATCCGGCGATGTCAAGAATGTCTTCACGCAGATGGACACACTTTCAACAACACTTATAACAACGTTAGTATTCATTAAATATATGTTACTAAAACTCGTGAGTAAGTAATGGGGGGAATTACGGAACGAAAACCCCGCAGTGTAGTAGACTGTGTGCGGTACACGTATTCGTTCGATTCGCGGCCTTTGCATGAAACAAAGGCACTATACTTTCCATATTCAACTTAAAGAAAATGCAAACAGACACACACATAAACAAAGGGATATAAATTAAACATAAGACAGTCGCAGTTATAACCTATTAACTTATTATTGTTAAATAATATTGTTACATACTGAGGTGAAGGCCAATAGGGTTACCAGAAATGATCAATTTAGATCACCCCAACACTCACATGGGAGGCGCAACTCACTAGCAGCTAGAGGTCTGGGACCTTGGTGTATAATTAAGGGGAAGGCGTGGTTTTTATTTTACACAAAACATTATATAACACACATTACCTGGGATTTATTCACAAAAACGTTTGACTGCTCTACATAGTTAACAAAAGAAACATAATGAAGGGAGATGCACAGACCGAAGACCAGCCACACACGCGTATTACCACAACGACCACTTACTCTCGAGTGACACTAACTTTTCCCCCATCAACTTTCCCACCCCTTATGCAGTGTCATTTGGCGGATTGAATCCGCTGCTCCTTGTTTACAATAGAATCGTTTTTGTCTGAGGTAGACTATAGATACATCACGTTAGACAATACGGGATTGTTATATGCTATAGCTCGTGTAAGAAATAACTGTATATTTTTAGGTCTTTAATATAGCACAACAATATAAACGAACCTAGGAAGAATTAAGCATGAAATATTTCATACAGATTCTACATTTAAATGAGTTTTAATGATTTTACCGGAGTCAAGTCTTCGCCTGTTTTGTTCAAGAAATAACGAATAGATACTTACCACTTTAAAACAATTGTATGTGCTCCACTCAGATGACTTTCTCTACCATGAAATTATTTTTACAAACGCTTATTCTCTATCTATTTCAGAGTAATCGAGATGAACATTTGCAGAAACTGTCTTATGGCTAATTTTCTTATAGGTGCAAGGGGAATATGGCAGGCTTTAAGCGATAGTCAAATCTTTTAAGAGCTGGTTGCTATGTGGTACATTCCAAGCTCTTTGCATGTCCAGGACATAAAAAAACGAATAACGATTTCTCATTTGAGAAAAAGTATAAGTATTGGAAAACTCAAACAAATAACAAGGAAGATCCCAGAAATGGGTCACTCGATAAAAAAAAGTATGACATGGATTGTGTGCCTTAGGAAAGGCTTTGTCTATCTCATTACGGTTACCAGTTATGCGAAAGTCAATCATGAATGAAGAATCTTTTGGGGACATTCCCAGAAAATTCAAGATATACACTTCATTTGCCAGGAAAATATCATAAATATGTGATATTTTAATTAAGATCGTTGGAGTCATTTTTAAGCCAATCAAAATTTTCGAAAAATGTTCCATGTAAAGAGTAATCTGTGGTAGCGGAATTATCTTGAAAATCTTCGTGTTGCATCCTTGGAAGATGCTAAACTAGAATACCAGATTTGGTATTTATCCGACTTTTCGTTTTTGGGTTATGGTACTTACAGAGAGACAGACACACGGACGTTTTCAAAATGCTTTATTTTGATTGGGGCACCTCAAAACATGTATTTAGGTTGAAATCTCGGTATCGAATTTTTGGGTGTAATGCAATACTTCCCCTACTTATGTACGTAGTAGAGGAAATAATAAAAATAAGTGAGATGATTCCACCGTATGTGTGAAGCTCGCATTGGGAAGTTCCCGAGTTCGTTTACTTTGACCGCCCATTCTGACGAATTTTCCTGATTGACAAAGACGAACGCTGAGTGGTGTATTCTACCACGGATTTCCTCTCTCCCCCATTTCCACTCATATAATTTTCCTTTCATGTTTCAGGTTGACTCCAGGGCTGTGGTTCGGTAGGTGTTGGACAGATGGCGCATAGGCTTGCTAGAAAGAAGCCTGTCGAGCCTTCACTGCTGAGTCGGTTTCCTCGGTCATATTAGAGGAACACCTCCGAACAAGCCTCCCGTGGCCGGTTGGTCAAGCCTGGAACTATTATGGAACTTGCGCGTCTCTGTCGACTTGCATCAGACTTGGACTTCAATCTGGTAGGCTCGTGGTGAGCCTAGTGAGTTTTGCTATGTACCTACCCTTGGAAGGGCTTTACCATAAGTAGGATGGATTTTTGTACGGTGACGTTTTAGTGTTGGGGGTGTGATGGGAGGTAGCGGTAAATTTTTATAGGCTCCTCTGTGGCTGCCTTTTCAGGAGTAGTGCCAGTGCCCTACTCCGCTGGTATTTATTTTACTGTAATTGTGGTTGGTTTTAATTTAGATTGACCACTCCTAAGGGGAGGGAGCTGTACTTAGTGACAGCATTTTTGCTGCCGGCAGGTTTAAAGCTTTCGTTACTGGGGGTGCCCGCAAGCCATGCGAGGAACCCGGTAGCGTCTGTATTGACTATCTTGAGGTAAGTAGCCCCCAGGGATCTGACAAAGGCGTTCATATGATTAGTCATTTTGCCGTAGAATTTTAGTGCTGGGCGTCTAATCACATTCTCCACGTAAGGGAGGGCCAAAGTCTCGTGTAGTAGCCTGACTGGAAAGCGACGACAGAAAGAATAGATGAACCGATGTCCCCCATTCTGAATCCGCTGTAGCCAGAGAAGCCAGGAATCTGCCCCACACCTCACAGACGTAGATCGGAGGTAAGATAAGGGTTTTATAAAGGCGTAACTTTAAGTGAAAGTATAATGTAGCTTCCACCCCCTTAGCCCTGTTCATTGTTCCACGCAAGACTTCTCGAAAGGTTAGGCCCTTATCCAGGACAGCCAAGGAGCGTATGGAATTCCCCCACTCTATCCTTTGGACCTGATAGGTGAAATTTGGTCTGTCTTCAGCGGGGATTTGTCTCCTGGTGAACAGGAAAGCTTGGCTTGTGCCCGGATTCATGGACATCCACCACTGCCTGCACCAGAGTTCGACGAGACGGAGGTGTTGTTATATGGGGTTGAAAGCTCTGAGGAGGTGTCTGTTGGTAGTGTACAGCGGGACGTCGTCAGCAAACTGGGCCATATTGATGCCCTGCACCACTGGAAAGTCTGCCATGTAGAGACTAAACAGTGTGGGAGATAGTACAGAGCCTTCGTGGACTCCGCCTCGTATGGGTTTTTGTGTTGATGTTTTCCCCGCTACTACTACTACTACTACTACTACTACTACTACTACTACTACTACTACTACTACTACTACTACTACTACTACTACTACTACTACTACTACTGCTGCTGCTACTACTGCTACTACTACTACTATAAAGGAGCGTTGGTGTAGGAAACTGTGTAGAATGTGGAAGATTTGTCTTTGTAGACCAAACTGGATCATTTTGTAGAGCAGCCTCTCGTGCCAGGTCGTTGAGAAGGCCTTCTCCACGTCCAGAGATGCCTCAGGAGTGAAGGTCCTGTCCTGGAACCCCAGGGCAGCAGCCTCCACCACCCGCAGCAGCTGCTGGGCGGTCCAGTGCCAAGGGCAAAAACCAAACTGATGGGTTGGGATGCTTGAATGTCGGCCAATAGTGGCGACAAGCGGTGCAGTATAGGCTTCTCGAATACTTTTGAGATGGTGGGTAGGAGGTTGATGGAGCGGTAACTGGGGTAAGAGCCGGGTGCTTACAAGGTTTTGGAATGCACACAACCCGGGCCACCTTCCACTCGCGTGGAAAGTGTCCTAAGGTGATGCACATGTTAAAAACCTTGGTAAGGAAAGGTACAGCTTTGAAGGGCAGGTTGCGGAGCATGGCAGGGGTCAACCCGTCCTGTCCGCAAGCAGTTTTTGTGTTGAGACGCCGTAGTGCTCCTTGGGCTTCACTATGCGGATAATTGAGAGGTGATTCTCCGCTCCATCAGTAGGCAACCGCAAATAGCGACCTACTTCCTGATGGACGTGGGCAGTTTTGTCTGCGTCCTGAGGGTCATCTCTGGGCCTGCAGGTGTCCTCAAGATAGTTAGCGAGCACATTTTTCTTTGGCTATGGGTTCGTATACAAGGCCTAGGTTACTTTGAAGCGGGGAGCTATATTGATTGCGTTGACGAAGGATGTTTTTAGCTATCCGCCAAACGTCACCACTATGGAGTTTCTGGTCGGCCATCGTGGCCTCTCACGCTTGAACCCTGTGCGCACGCAGTCGGTCACAGACCTCTCGGCGAAGGTGTCGCAGAAGCTCTCGGTTGTGTGGCGTTCGGTGGCGCTGGTATAGCCTTCTGGCTGCCCAGGAGCGGCGGATAAGATGTTCTAGGTCCAGTGGTAGGACGTCGGGATGAGGAGGGGGAGGTGTTAGGATGGTGAAATTATGAACCGTTCGCACCACTGTGGTAGTGAAGGATTAAACTGCTGTCTCTAGGGAAGGAATATCTGTAATCTTAGAGTTAGGCGGGATTGATGCGTGGAGACAACACTCTACGCATTCCCAATCAATTTCTCTGTGGTGCCCAGAAAAATCATTACTGGCAACCCGTTTGTTGATCTGCTGTGAATGATGTGAGTGTGAGATGATAAGGGTAGTGCTTGATGATCGCAAAGTCGATGACAGAGGGTAGTCCTCGGCCTTGTGGATGGTGGGTGGGTTGCCAGGGACCCAGTACTCGAAGCTGTGGATCTCTATGAATCAAGCGAATTAGTTTGTTGCCTCTTGGACTTGCACTAGGGCCTGAATGCTAACGCTGGTGTTTGGCATTGAAGTCCCCCACCAAGATCACGCAAGGATGAAGGGCTGGTATGGACTGGTACTCAGCTGGTACGAACAGTCTGGCAGGTGGGTGGTAAATGGAGGCTGTAACAACCGCCGTGCCCCCAGTTCAACACACACTGCTGTCTCTTCAAGGGTTTGCAGATGAAGAGAAATGGGTTTGTGGATCACGTTTTGCCTCACAAGGGCCGTAGTACCGCCTGCAGGGCCGGGCACTCGATCGTGCGGTGACAAACGTAGCGAGGTATGCAGAAAGGGATGTGAGAACGCAAATGTTTCTCAGAAAATAAAATGAGGTCCAAGGCATAAAGGTTAGAAAAACGATGAAGTTCGTCCTTGTTGTTCCTTACCACATTGGCATTCCAAAAACTTGCATCGACCCCGTTCTGCAACCCATGTATCTCATGTGGGGTCCTCAACTCATACGTTCCTCCCAGGAGTGCATACACAAAGGATCCTTTGGGGTCGAAGTGCTAGGTGTACCCTACACTAACTAGGTGTACGTATTTGAGTATTTAAAGAAAAAAAACAAAGGGAATCTCGGAAGTGGTTAACGTCAAAAATACTTTTATGTATGACAAAAGCTGCTCATTTAACGAGATATACGTTTTTGTATTGTAAGACTTTGCATATTTCTCACGGGTTACCAGCTATATAAAAGTCATTCAGAATTAAGGGGACTCCAGAGGCTATTTCCAGAAAATCTAATACATGCAATTTTCTCATCGTGTTTCACATATAGCATTTTAATCAAAATCGTTAGAGCTATATCGGAGTTGGAAGTAGTGGGGAAAATTGACTATCTAGGAGTAAGGCTCATTAGTGCAGGGGAATGGGGAGAACAGAAGAAAAAAGTACTAGCAAAGGGGAAACAAGCAATGCAGGTAATCAGAGCATGTGTGACCAAAATACCAGAAATGCAAATTACGTGGCTAGAAAGGATATATAGAGCATGGTGGTGCAAGCAAAGATGTTATACGCAGGAGAGATATAGGGGCTGGAAAAAGGATAGAAAAATGTAGATGCTATAAATAGGAATATTTACAAACCCTGGGATTGCCAAGAAGTTCACCGAATGGAGTAGCACAAGCAGAACTAGGGAGGGCGGGGGTAAAAGGCCAAATAGTAGAAAGGGCAATCTAACACTGGTTCAGAATAAAGCTACTAGAGCAAAATGATATACTAAAGCAATTCTTGGTTGTGGAGGAGAAAATGTATAAAAAAGAAATTTGGATGCACAAGATACCGACAACATTATAAGAAGTAGGATTGGGATGAAATAAACAACAAAAGTAAGGGTTTCTGGAAACAAATTAAAACAAGACTGGAGGATATTGAAATGAAAAAAATTATAAGTAGTTTCAAGGAGAAAAGGTCATTAATATTATAAATATTTTAAAACGTAATGGGAAAAAGTATCCAAAAGTACATTGAAGTATCCAAAAATGTGGCCAGAATGGGGTATGTATAGGCGAGGACAGATGTAATAAATTTAAGTGTTCTAACATGAAGATATACTAAATGTAGTGGATTACATGACAATTGGAATTATATTCTGGAATGCCAGGACACGGATAAAGAAAGAGAGATTTGATACTAGTGAAATGGGAAAAATTACCAATAGAGCTAAAAGTTAGGAAGATTTTTAATTCACATCAAATGAATAGATGGAGAAAGCTGGAAAATATTTAGGAAAAATAAGATTAAAATAGTTAAAAGGAATGTGAAGCAAATTGGAGAATATTCTTAAAAAGGATAGCAGGGCAAAAATGTAAATAGTGGATATATTAGTTTAATGCAGACTATAAATCGTTCATTCATGTAGCTGGACAAAGTTAAGGATATCGAAAATCCGTGTAAAGGGTAATTTGGGGCGAGAGAATTTTCTTTAACATCTTCGTCTTACATCCTTGGAAAACTCTAAAGTTCAATACCAAGTTTGGTATTTAACAGTTCTTTCGTTTTGGAGTTATTCTGTTCACAGACAAATATACACACAAACACACCTTTATCTAAAAATTATTTTCTAAGAACACCTATTTATAAAATCAGGAAGTCCCAAAAAGTGTATTTCCGTTAAAATATTGGTATCGCATCCTTTAGTGTAAGTACATGGTAGAGAAAGTGAAGAAACACCCTGTATATAGGTAGAATCAGACGACTGAAAAATTCAATGTCATAGCCGGGTTTGAAAAACGGAACGTCCGGTTTCCATCAGGTTGCTTTAACCACTGAGCTACCGTGCTAACATGGCGGTACGACATTAAATTCCCCAACTAATTCGTATTTTTTCCGGTAAACCACAAGGAGATCTCAAATGTATTCAGATGACATGCTCCAATGGCGACTTACAATGTTGTAAGTACTTTAATTCCCGGGCTTCATAGTTTTGACCACTATTAGGTCAATTAATGTCGTATCAACATGTTGCCACGGCAGCTCAGTGGTTAGAACAACCGGACGGAAACCGGGAGATCCGTGGTTCAAATCCCGGTGATAGTATTGAACTTTTCAGTCGTCTGATTCTACCTTTCCAGCCTTGTCCAACACACGGCTTGTGTGGAAGAACAATTAATTTCATCCTGTATATAGTTATGGATTGTAAAGGGGAATGGATTTCAGCACTACGGCTAGTAGTTAGTCTTATTACGCCTTATGAAATAATAGGAATTGGAATATTATGAGATTTTATTTCAATTTGTCTAATAGTATAATACGGATGAATGAATTCTTTGGCTATACATTATTGCAAAAGCAAAATAACGTTGAAACTATTGATTTTCACAACAAACAACACGCCAACGGCCGAAATGGTATAACAAATTTGTGTTCCATTTATAGCATAGAGCCACTCCATTAAACTGCAACCCCAGTTCCCTTCCATCGAGCATAACGGTTGGTACTGGACAAACTAATGAGAAAAATTACGAGCGAAGGGAAAGCTATATAAATTTTATCAATAAAAGGGGCTTACTATCAACAATAGGAGGAAAATAATGATTTTCTAGTCTGCAATAAAGAATTTAAAAAGTGAAAGCCAAATTGTAACACGCGGCACGGAATAACGACATACCCGTACATTATTTTCTGCATCATGTGCACTGGAGTGCATAAAAATCGGCCCATTCGTCTAGATCGCTGTAGGGTTTTTCTCTCCTTAAAGTTTCGATCTTCAGGTAAAAACCTTTTGACTGCACCCAGTCAGTATCGGTTCTCTATGTGACTGGCCAGAAAAAGCAATTTGGGTCCCAAAAGCTAATCAACGAACGATGTTTATGTGTGGAATGAAGGGGTGGTTTGGATGCCATCTGAATGAAAGAGTTTCGCTACGATTGAACCCAAGGAAAGCCTAAATCAATTACAAATATAATTCGGCCTTCTAGAAGAAGGAGTAAAGAACTACGAGGGTTGTCGAGAAAGTAAACTTCGTTTTCAGATAAACATTAAAAAGTTTGATTACATACATCGGAAAACTACAGCTTTTCCCTATTTTTCTACATAGCCCTCAAACATATTCAAACCTTTTCATAGTCTTTGAAATACCTACATAAAATTCTGCCCCCTGTGAACTAAGGCAACCTGTCACAGAGTTTTGAAGCACTTCGTCATTGCCAAAGCGCTGAGCTGCAAGTCACCTTATCATGTACGGGAACAGATGGAAGTCGTTAGGGGCCAAGTCCAATCTGCACGGGGGATGGTCAAAAACGTCCCATTTGAACTTGGCCAAAAGTTAATTTGTGTTTTTTGCTGTGTGAGGGCGAGGTTGTCTTGCAAAAACACATCATATGTCAGAAGACCACGACGTATGTTTTGGATTTCTCTTCTTAGCTTTTTCACACTTCACACGCACTTCATACTTGGCGGGATTTGTTATTTCGGCACTCACGTTGTTAGGCTATAACTAACAAACACGTGACAGAGCATGCTCCACCTTGCACGGCTAGAAGCGTACTGAGCCACTGCGCACGCTGATGTCGAAATGTCGCCGCTACCTCCACTACTTCTCGTGTTATGCATGAACGGAGTTTACTTTCTGGACAGCCCTCGTATTTGCATGTGTGGTTAAACTGAACGACAGCTACAAGGAAACGAAAGTTAAAGTTGTTGCTGCTACTAAACAGCAATAAGAAAACCGACATTAAGAAAATCGTATTGAGTTAAAATATAAGGTTCAAATTGCAATATTACCCTTCGAGAGTTCGGCAAGCCTTTTAGGGAGTTGAAGTACCCTGTCTATCCAGTGGCTAGAATTATGCTCGAAAAACAGAGGTGGTCACGCTGGTAGGGGGTGGGGCTACAAAGGTCAGTACCAACATAAACAGCTCCGTGCAGTTGTGGTGCACCTTTTATGCAGCCAGTATACGTAGTAGTTAGAGAAGTAGTGTATTCCACCAAAACATTTCAGGTAGAGATTTCTCCAGAAAAATCATGTTTAGAAGACGTTATGCGCATGCGTGCGCGCTCGTATGTGTGACTCTGGATAGCAAAACCTATATTGGATAAATACCAAACAAGAATGCCACATGAATATTTTAAACAAAATCGCTGAATTACTAATCCCAAACTAGTCCTTACATGGAAAAGTTGCCTAATTTATTCATTTTATCAAAAATGAGAAACGATTTTAATTAAAGTTCCATAAATTTAACACATTTACATGGCGAATAAGATGTATACTTCAAATTTCTGGGTCATAGCCTGTGAAGCCTTTATTCGTAAAGAATAACGGGTAAACCATAAGCTATAGAAGAAGACTTACAACACTGAAAATATAGAACTCTTTAAAATAAGCAATTTATTTAAAGAAAAATATATGGTATAGACCATTTACGAAATGTCTGTTATTATTGGTTTGAATTTTTATACTATAACAAATGGGAATACCAGTTACTGTGAAACACACTTTATTTATCACTTAGGCAATCAGGTAGCACAAACTTTACACATGACTTACCTTTGACCTCCACTCGGAACACAACACAACTGATTAGCCGAATCACAACTCACAACTGAGCTGTTCACATTTCACTTCATATCTTAACTAACTGAAATGAACTGAACTCACTAGGAAAGTCAATCGCTTATATAGGCCCCGCTTACAAGGCGAAGCTTCAAGAAGAGGAACGTACCCGAACCGGCACACGGGAATCCTCTAGAGGGAGGAAGAGGCGCATAATGGCTATTGTTACGCACGACTATTGCTCAGAAGGGGACCGCCATTAGCCCCATACACGGCTAGGTAGACGAGCCGAGAAGCGCTCGCAGCGCCGGTCCGTAGGTAACTTCTCGCGCGCGGTCACAATACTTTCGTAAGTAGAAGTAATGCATTCCATCCAAAATTCGATACCGAGATTTCGCCGGAAATACAACGTCTGAGGCTCAAAAAGCTCCGCATGCATGTATGCATCTCAGAAACGTAATGCCGTTTTAATTCCAAAGTGCTTACGTTTTGCGTCTTCTAAGGATGTGACCCGAAAATTTCAATAAAATCCCCATCCCAAAACTGCGCTTTAGATGGAACATGTTTTCAATGTTCTTGTTCTTAAATTCCTTGTAATAATTTTGATTACAGCAGCACATATTTAAGATCTTTGCGTGACAAACTATATATGAAGTCTTATATGAAATTATATCTATATATGAAGTCCATTATTTCCTGAAAATTTTTTGTATAGTTGGTAAATCGAAGAGATGTGCAAAATCTTACTACACAGGAAATGTAGAATTAATTAAACATACAATTTGTGTTTTTAGAGATATTCTCTGTTATTGGCCTGAGTTCTCCAATAACTATAATTTCGGCTCGTGGACATGCAAAGAGAAGGCGTCACACGATCCCAGTTTTAACTATCTGTCGCTATATCCTACTCGTACCTTCTTATACTCCAAACACATGTGCAATTAATGTGTATTGAAAGCTCATTTCATTAACAAGAAGTAGATAGAAGAAATATGTGTTGTATGACATTCACATGACTGTCTCACCTGCATAATGTTAATGTATATAAAACTACTCTTAAGAAAGAAGCTTGCTTTTCTACTTCATTTTAATCCAGATAAGCGTTTACAGAAATAGCTATATTACACATTTCATTATAAATACAAAGAGAACAGCGATAGTCAAATGTTTAAGAACTGCTCGCTATATGCTGGTCTTAAAATTCTATGCTCGCGAGAAACAGCTGAAAATCGACAGGACTTTAAAAAGAATTTTACAATTCTGACTATTAAAACAGATATCTCGGAAATCGCTAATGACAAAGAAAGGTTATATGATATAAGTTGTGTATTTTAGAGAGTATTACGTATTTTGTGTAGAACACTTTCGTCTACCGCTTATAAGTAACTGGTTTTGTAAGATTATATACATTTTCTTATGAATAAAGAGGACTTCAAAGGCTGTTCCCAGAAAATGGAACATATGCATTTCATTTTTCATGTATATATCTTGGTATTTTAATAAAATCGTCACAGCCAGTTTTAAGAAAATCAAAACATTCGAAACATATTGCATGTAAAGGGTCACGTGGAAGATTGTTTTGAAAATCTTCGCGTCGAATCTTGGGAAGGTGCTGAACTAATTTTGGTAATAATCCGACTTTTCGGGCATTTTCCTATTTTTTGTATTTGGGGGATCTCAATAACAAGTATTTCAGGTGAAGTCTCTATATATAATTTTGGGTGGAATGAAATGCTTTATCTACCTAATATGAACGTAGTAGAGAAAGTAATAGATTTTTACTTTCTCTACTACGTATAGTAAGTAGGGGAAGTATTGCATTCCACCCAAAAATTCGATACCGAGATTTCTCCGGAAATACATGTTTTGAGACCTACTGAATCCAAAAAAAGCATTTTTGGAAACATGTCCGTGTGTGTGTCTGTGTGTGTGTGTGTGTGTGTGTGTGTCTGTGTGTGTGTGTGTCTGTGTGTCTGTGAACAGCATAACTCAAAACCTAACAGTCGGATAAACACCAAACTTGGTGTTTACGTTCAGTATCTTCCAGAAATGCGACACGAAGATTTTCAAGAAAATACCCCCACCCCAGACTACCCTTTACATGGAACATTTTTCGAAAATTTTAATTTTCTCAAAAATGGCTCTAACGATTTTGATGAAAATATCACATGTTTAAGATAATGTCATGAGAAATGAAATGTATATCTCGAAATTTCTGGGAATGTCTCCAAAAGTATTCTTCATTGTGAACGACTTTTGCATAACTGGTAAACCATAAGAGATAGACAAAATTTTACTACACAAAAAATGTAGATCGCGTTAAAATACACAACTTATATCATATACATTTCTTTTGTTGAGTGAACCGTTTTCGAGATATTGCTTGTTATTTCCTTAAATTTTCCAATACTTATACTTTTTCTCAATTTTGTTATTCATTTTTTTTATGTCCTGGACATGCAAAGAGAATGGAATGCGTCACATAGCAACCAGCGATAAAATATTTGACTATCGCTTAAAAGCTACCATATTCCCCTTGCATCTACAAGAAAATTACCAATAAGATTGACATCTCGATATCTCGATTAACATGAAGGATATGGAGAATAGGCGTTTGTAAAAATAGATTGTATAAGAGTAGAGAAAGTCATGTAAGTGTAACACATCAGATTTTTTTAGTTGTATTTATGAACGCTCTTTAACTACGGTTCTTAGCCTTTTATTCTATATTGGGCGTGAAAGACAGGAAATTTTGCTCAGAGGCCTCTTTATCAAGCTTGAGGCTCTTTCACGTGCCGTAAATATATAACACGGAACCACCGGCTTTACTTCCCTTCCGAAGGAAGCCTATTAAGGATTTTTACGCCCAAAAAAATCCATCGCCCTCCACCGGGTTTGAATCCGCGACATCGGGAACTAGAGGCTAATATGGTAACCACTACACCACGGAGGGTGATAGAAAAAGTAATAAATGATATTGGGTAGGATTATGAGCAAATATTTACGGAATGGCCCTGAAACAGGGTTAGAGCATCACACTTAGACCATTGTGGCTCTTTGCGTTTCTAACGTGACGAGGCAGAGACCCGAAGGGCAACCAGACACGAACGACGATGTACCTATATGACCATTTCAGATTGTACGAATCTTAAGTCGGTCAGTCCTGTCCACAAGTCCTGAGCACCGCGAGGCCCCCTAACGCCAGGGAGAAATTTTTCCAAAGCACACCTTCACCGCCCAGCCGCAACATACTGGACGCCGTCGCAAATACAGCCCTGGACCTCGCGAATGTGAGCCTCACACGCTATCACGTTACAATCTCACTCGGTCATACGGTGTAGATAATGTCACTTGATTGCAGAGCATCGTTTTGTTTATTACTTCTATTCCCCACGCAATGACTTTACATAAATTAATATTTACAAAACAAATATGAGAAAGCACTGACGTAAAGGAAGCGTCAGTTGGGTAAAATTGTTGCTGCAGTCATTGTAATTTATAGCAACACAGTGATTAATTTACATTACATATTTTCGAATCCATTAGTTCGAAGGGCTATTTGCAATGAAACATTTTGAAAGGTCCGCTAAATGGAATTTGTACTCCAAACATCCTCGAACTGAAATGGTGAACCTTGCTGCATTTATTCTGTTTGTTTCATACAACATGTACCTTAAGCCTACAATAATACCACATTATTAGTTTGTTATTGTACTAGTTAAAGTATAAGCCCTTCTTCATTCAAGTTAAAGAGACAAAAATGTGGATATATTCGGATTTGCTGCTTGTTGACAAATCGTAAACAATCACATTAACAATTGTATAACATAATCATCACTTGAAGCTGATATAACAATGATGGCTGTATTGAGCCTCTAATTAAGATATATTTTGCATATAAAACTTTGAAGTGAAGGTAATCTGATGACCTCAGTACAATAAAAGCGAGCTTATTCTGCGTCACTTGATTTAGTCCGGGCACCACTACGAGAGTGACGTCACAGAGCTCGTTTACTTTATTGGGCTCCACCTTGCTGCAGTCGTTATGGCCACTCTTAGCATGATTTGTCGCACGGGCCATGAAAATCAATGTAGTGTCAAGTTCACAAGGTAGGAACTATATCATGCCCGCGTTTTTTATATTCCCTAGAGAAAATGTAGATTGCAGAAATTAACATGACCAGAGAGTCTTCTTACGGCAACATAAAAATTACTGCCTCTAAATTTCTGGTTTATTTAACTTGCGTATCTAAGTCACTTTTCACACTGCGTATAGTAAGTAGGGGGAGTATTACATTTCAACCAACATTTCGATATCGAGATTTCACTGGAAATAACCGAGCGGGATGGCTCATTCGGGAGGTCGTGGGTTCAATTCCCGTACTCGACCTTCCTCACCCATGGGTTTTTCGGGGGTTCTCCGGATCACCAGTCGAATGTTGTCGCAGTTCTCGATGGCTTGAGTTATCTTATTTGTTGGGCGCCTCGTGTTTTATTATTTTTTAAATTTGGATTCTTTGTCCTCCGGCTAGCTATTATAACTCAGTCAAAAACGTGTCTCTAAGCAGAGTGTGTAAACGGAAAGGAGTTGTTACTAAAAATAACACTAATAAAAATTGAATCTAGACTTTTATTGCCGTCACACTTAATTAATAATTGACATGTTTAATCTTTATACATGCCTGACTGAAACTGTGATATTTCTGAATGTAATTACAGTCGTTTTAGTTGCCGCGCACCAATTACTTCGCGTACTTTACATTTTTGCAACTAACTCTGCGACGTGCACCTCGTGAGAGATTCTTCAGAACTGTGCGACACTTCCTTATGGCTCGAGAATATATACTCCTTCACCTCGAATTGCCTAAAGATTATAATAGAGCTGCTATTGGTTACCAAATCGCGCCCACTTTAGCGTCTGTTTTGGTCAGCTAATCACTACTACTAACATATGCTCTAGGGAAGATATTCCCTCCATTTCTATAAAAGGCACGCTACCCTGACGTCATTTGTTTATCTCTTCTTAGTGACAAATAACTCACCCCCTCGGTTTATTGTTACCCACTTCTATTGTCAGTTTCATTGAGGCCGTGTAAACTTATTTCCTAACAATACTTATGGCTAACAAACATCTAAAATCCTGTACATAAAATGAGATTAATTTACACTACAATCACTCTGACATTCACAGCATGTTATCATATAACATATTTCCTCAATGTTGGGAAGGATTCTTACTGTCCCTCCATTTCATCTCCCTTCTCATTTCTTTTCATTTTTCATCCGTTGCTCTCTTTCAGAGTTGGAAATAACGGCGATGGTGCAGTGTGGCAGGGGAAAAGGATGCTCTTTATGACTCTCACCATCCCTCGGATTTCGGCTGGCTGCCACAGGTATCCGAACCCCCTCTGTGTGGGGCGAGATCCCCGGTCTGCCTGTTGGACTTCCGCGAAGTTATAAATTTCGGGACCCTGCTTTTCCTGTGCCATCACTCCTGGTTCCGGCCGCCCACTGTCTACTCTCCCCTCATCCTTCCTCCCGGGGGCGCTCCCTTGTTGAGCGTAGGTAAAACAGCTACTGTGTGGATCAGTGTCGAGTCCCTTCCGTAGGTAATCGAAGTTTATCACCTGAATACACGTTTTGAGGTGCGCTGAATCCAAATAAACCATCTTTGTAAACATTTCTATGTGCCAGCGTATCTCAAAAACGAAAAGTTGGATAAATACTAAACTTATTTAAGTTTTATATCTTCTAAGGATGCGACACGAAGACTTTCAAGAAAACCTCCCACTCCAGACCACCTAGAACATTTTTAATAAAGTTTGATTTTCGCAATGATAGCTCCAACAATTTTGATTAAAATATCTTATGTTGAAGATATTTTCATGGCAAATGAAACGTATATCTTGAAATTTCTGGGAATGTCCGTAAACATCCTCCTCATTCTGAATCACTTTCGCATAACTGGTAAACCGTAAGAGATAGACAAAATCTTGTTACACAAAAATGTTACTGCAGAGTGAACCATGTCCGAGATATTCCTTGTTATTTTTAATTATTATTATTTTCCAATGCTTATACTTTTTCTCAAATGGGAATTCGTTATTCGTTTTTTTGGGGGGTCCTGGACATACAAACAGAATGCAATACTCCAAATAGCATCCGCTCTTAAAACATTTGACTATCGCTTAAAGCCTACCATATTCCCCTTGCACCTACAAGAAAATTAGCAATAAGATAGTTTTTGCAAATATTTATCTGGATTAACATAAAGTAGATGGAGAATAAGCATTTGTAAAAATAGTTTTTGCAAGAGCAGAGAAAGTCATGTGAGGGCAACACGTCAGATTTTCTCAAATTGTGCTTATAAAGGCAGAAAGGTGTGTGTGTGTTTCTTTGTATGTAGGGTAATCTCAAAAATACCCAACAGATTTTGATAATTATTCTTGCACCAGGGAAAAGCCCAATTGGTTGTGACGGACATGGGGCTTTAAATCACCCGATAATTTTACTTTATAACTAAGAGAAAGTTTAGAAGCCCTTGTACTTGAATACGAAAACAATGAAGTTATAATAGAACATAGCTGCGAAGAAAGCCTTGACTTTTAGTTTACAATGCCATGGAGTAAAAAATAGCTGTTATTACTGGACAGAATACAAATAGCTGCTCCACTCCACAGAGTATTAAAACAAAGCTCAGTTACATTTTATTGCAAGAAATATACAAAGATGGCCATAGTATAATACTTCAATAAACAGAAGACAGAGTGTAAAATGCGACAATCACATCTGTGTATATTTATTTCTTTAATTGTCGTTTATCATATACTACAGATGTGTATGTAATGAAACAGTGTAAAACCTCTGAATGACATTCCTTGCAATTGTTTAGATGTATGTAATGACGTTTGTGGATGCAATGACCCTCGGTAAATCTGAACCACCCCTTAAATATGTGTGTTGTAAGGAAGTATATTTTATTTATATATAAACAGATAGTTGTGTCAAGAATAAAAGTTACATTCATAAGAATATATAAATATATGAATGAAATTCAAGTACCTCTCACGTTTGCAATTTGAAAAGGAGATTAGAACGTTCACACTAATAGTGCTTTCTGTGGAAAGATACCTGAGTAGTGTGGGCCTCGTCTCAGCCCTCCCAGATATCGTCCTGTTGGAATCCACTGGAATGTCAATTGTTTATAGCTTATTTCTGTGTAATGTATTATGAAAACCAGTATAATGGTTTTGTATCTTTTGGGATAGGATGAAACAAGGTTTTGGGGGGGGGGTGGACTTACGGGAATGGGAATGTGTAATCAGGAAGAGTAAGAGGGGTATTGGTATTCCTCTGTTGCACCCCCTTTAGTGCGGAAAGATGGGCAGGCAGTGGGAGTAAGGAATGTTCGGGTGACGGCCATGACCCTAAACTGCATTCACTCTTAGGTTGATCCGCGCAAAACAAACGCACGTGACCAGTGCACTGTGGGACAACACTGTACCAATGCGCGCAGGAAAGTAGTCCCATGCTCATATTCTAAATTTTAGAATGAATTTATCCTTAAATGGTATAATATTCTATACAAATTCCTAAAAGTCTAATTAATGCTAATTTCTATCTATAAACAGAGCTACAAGTCCCAACATGCAATTCATATAAGTACCTGACATCCGGGTATACGCACAATATTGTTTAAAGTCAGAAACCAGTAGTTTCTGTTAGTATCATGGCAGAAGGTTTTCGTGCTCGTTTTCGTCGACTTACGTAAAGCAAAAGGGGGCAAACCATTGACTAGTGGTGAAAAAAAATAGAGTTGGAGGATAATTGTTAAGTTATGTGAGAAATATCTAACACTTCCCGTGAGAGAAGTGGTGAAATTATCTTCTGACTTCACTGGTGTTTCGAGTACAAGTATAAACAGTGCTCGTGAAGAAAAATCTGACAGGGAAAGTGGTTACAGGCGGGAGTGGAGTGGAGTTTATCTGGTAGGCTCGTGGTGAACCTAAGTGAGTTTGCTATGTATCTACCCTTGGAAGGGTTTTACCATAGATAGGATGGATTGTTGTAGGGTGACGGTTTGGTGTTGATGTTGGGGATGTGATCGGAGGTAGCTCTATGTTTTTATAGGCTCCTCAGTGGCTGCCTTTTCAGGAGCAGCGCCATTGCCCTGCTCCGCTGGTGTATATATATATTTTTAAATGTTTAATGGTTTGAATTTTGTTGACCACTCCCATAGGGGAGGGGGGAGTACTTAGTGACAGCATGGTGTTGCTCTTGGCAGGTTTAAAACCTTCGTTACTGGGGGTGCCCGCAAGCCATGCGAGGAACCCGGTAGCGTCTGTATTGACGTTCTTGAGGTAAATAGTCCCCCAGGGATCTGACAAGGGAGTTCTCATGGTAAATCAATTTGCCGTAAAATTTTGTTGCCCGTGTCTAATCACGTCCTCCACATTTGGAAGGGCCGAGATCTCATGTAGTAGCCTGACTAGAAAGCGACGACAGACAGAATAGATGGACCGAAGTTCCCTATTCTGAATCCGCTGTAGCCAGAGAAGCCAGGAATCTGCTGCCATGCCCCACACCTCACAGGCGTAGAGCATCAGAGGTAATATAAGAGCATTGTAAAGGCGTAACTTTAAGTAAACCGGCATGTTGGAAGCCAGAACCGGGTATGAGGCAGCTACCTTAGCTCTGTTCGCTGTTCCCTGCACGTGTTCACGAAAGGTTAGGCCCTTATCTTACAAGCGGGAAAAACAGATAGCATGTTAAATACGCGGTGAAAGAATGTAACAAGAATGCAATTAACATAACAATATAGAATTTCTTTTTTAAAAATGAGCCCCCAACAGTTGATAAACCGCCGCTTCCTGAGAGCGAACAAATGTAAGATTTCGCATACTTATTACCTACCTTTTCGCTCGTTTCCTTCAGAATTAATCTTGTTATATGTGTAAAAATGTTGTTGCAAATATCAATCTTATCACCTTCAACCTTAACAGAGTATGCTAGTCACCGTTTAAGTTGTCGGACCCTGTTCTGTTTGTATTAAATGCCGCCTGTACTCTGTCACATGGTCGTAAAAGATGACAGTATTTCTGGTGCGAATGGCGGAAGGATGCATTATAACGGTGCACTGGTCCCCTGTTTTTTTGTGGATCAACCTAAGAGTGAATACAGTTTAGAGCCCTGACCACCACAAACGGGGAGTTACGAGGAAAGGGATTGGATTGGTTTTAGTACGAACATATGTTAGTGGTGGTTAATTTATCACTAGTTATGCACCACCATTAGTATTGATTCAATGTGTTTCCGGATTGAGTGGGACTTTCATGGAGTTTCAGGTGGTTAGCATGTATGTGAGGAGTATGTCGGCCTGTGCTTGTTGTTGTTGCTGCGTCCTAATCTCAGCGACAGAGGTCTCCAGGCCTCTCAGCCGCTTGCCAGATTCTTGGAGAATGTCTGGTAGTGATTAATGTGGAATGACGGAGCTAATTAAGGTGGATTCTATGCGCTACAGCTTCCTGTATATGGATGCGGTGGCTTCTGGGTCCGCTACTGTGCTATCTTGAGTTTCGCAAGTTGTCTGGAGGCGGCGGAAAAATCTCTAGTGGTGTCCCGTTGTTTGGATTCCACGGCTGAGGTTTTGTGGTTGTGAGCCGGAGGATTTCCAGGCATCTGATTGAATTGGAATCCTCGTTCAGTATGCTGAGTGTCTGTGATAGTGGCGTCCGTTAAGTATTGTGTGGTGGCCTCTGCGGCGGTTGCGCTTGAGCGGTCCGTGACGGCGACATAGGACGTCGAGGTGGAGCGGAAGGCCGAGGGTAAAACGGGCAGACAGTTTGCCCGGTGTAGTGGTCCGTCCTGCCGCAGTGGCGCAGAATCTCCGCCTACGTGTGAGGTCGTGTTGCTTGCAGGTGGCGTGAGGGAGCCATCACCGCAGTAGTGACACCGTGGCGGTGCGTTTGCATTCGGCCACCGAGTGGCCATATTGACAGCTTCGGCGGCACGGTGGCGTCCAGGTAGTCTTGTTGGATTTTGTGGTGATAGTTTGGCCAAGACAAATAAAAAAGAATTTAGCGTTATTTGTTTCAGTCTTATGAATTCCCTTCGAAATTACTTTTTCTTTTTAAGGACATTACGCACATAAGTAAAACCATTTTCTTTCAGAGTTCATTAAGAGGAATGCTCTAAACCAATTATCTTCGTAATATTGTTATTACTTTCTCGAACTGATCCACTCCCTTGACTGGAAGTCTCGTTCCGACATCCCTTAGCGAGTTAATAAGCCTACAGTTAGTGTCCCGGTTCAGTACGAAAGTGTTACCAGAGTGAGGGTGTTGGTAGAGACAATAGGAACATAAAATTCTGATGTGATACATTCGCATGACCTTCTCTACCCTCTATCGTTTATTCTTAACTAGCTTATTTTTCTATCTCCTATATTTTAGTCCCAATAAATCATTGCAGAAATAGCCACATTACACATGTCATTATAGATACAAAAGGCAACAGCGTAGTCATCTGTTAAAGAACTGGATGCTATACGCCGACCTTAAAATTCCATACCGTTTCCATACAATCCCGAGAAACAACTGAATGCTGAGAGGACTTTAAGAGAATGAACAGAACTTAACAATTCGTACCTTTAATAAAGGATATCTCAGAAACGACCTTATAACAAAATAGCTTATTTTAAATAAATTGTATAATTTAAAGCGATCCACATTTTTGTGTGGTAATATTTCGACTATTGCTTAATGTTCACCAGTTATACAAGATTATACAAGATGTCTTCCAAATAAAATGGACTTCATAGGTTATTCACAAAAAAATTCAAGATGTAACTTTACTTGTCATGTAAATATATTTAATGTATGGTATTTCAATTAAATTCGTTAGTAATTTTTTGGAAAATAAAATTTTTCTAAAACTCTTGTTTGTAAAGGATAGTCTAAGTTAGGGAATGTATTTGTGAAAATCTTTGTGTGGCATCTTTAGAGGGTACTAAACTTAAATACAGTGTTTCCTGTCGTTTCGACTTTACCTTTTTGAGTTATGCTGTTCACAGACAAACACACACAGACAGACACACATAAGGACCTTTTTTCTAAATTTCTTTTATTTAGATTCAGGGTCTTCAAAACCTGTATTTCCGTACAAATCTCGATATCTAATTTTTGAGTGGAATACAATGCTTCAACTACTTACTATACATAGTAGAGAAAGTAACCTGCAGAATAAAACTTAGGAGCAAACACATCTAAGGAGACAAAAATGTTAATTATTTTAGAACATAAATTGAAGAACATAAAATATAGCACAGAATATGTGAACTGGTTACCAATACTCTGCAAAAGCTATAGTGAGGTTAATAGTTGTAAAATAAAACTCTGATGTGTTGCACTCAAATGACTTTTTACTTTCTCTACTACGTATAGTAAGTAGGGGAAGTATTGTATTCCACCCAAAAATTCGATACCGAGATTTCACCGGAAATACATGTTTTCAGCCCTCCTGAATCTAAAAAGAGCATTTTTGGAAACATGTCCGTGTGTGTCTGTGAACAGCGTAACTCAGAAATTAAAATTCGGATAAACACCAAACTTGGTATTTATATTCACTATCTTCCAGAGATGCGACACGAAGGTATTCAAGAAACCCCCCACTCCAGGCTACCCTTTACATGGAACACATTTCGAAAATTTTAATTTTCTCAAAAATGGCGCAAACGATTTTGATTAAAATATCATATGCTTAAGATATTTTCATGACAAATGAAATGTATTTCTCGATTTTTTTGGGTTATGTCTTCAAAAGTATTCTTCATTGTGAACGAGTTTGCATAACTGGTAAACCATAAAAGATAAACAAAATTTTTCTATACAAAAGAATGTAGATCGCGTTAAAATACACAATTTATGTCATATACATTTTTTTTTGTTGAGTGAACCATTTTCGAGATATTGCTTGTTATTCCCTTAAATTTTCTAATACTTTTTCTCAAATGGGAATTCTTTATTCATTTTTTATGTCCTGGAGATACAAAGAGAATGGAATGCGCCACATAGCAACCAGCTCTTAAAACATTTGACTATCACTTAAAACTTTCCAATTCCCCTTGTGCCTACAAGAAAATTAGCAATAAGTTTAACATCTCGATTAAGATGAAGCATATGGAGAATAAGCGTTTGTAAAAATAGTTTGTACAAGAGTAGAGAAAGTCATGTGAGTGTAACGCATCAGATTTTTCTTCCTGTGTACAAACAATTTTTACAAACGCTTACTTTCCATCTGCTTCATGTTAATTAAGGTAAACATTTGCAGAAGCCATCTTATTGCTAATTTTCTTTTAAGTGCAGGTGGAATATGGGGATTTAAGCGATAGTAAAATCGGGTTTCCATGTGGAGTATTCCATTTAATTTGTATGTTCAGGACATAAAAGAAAACGAATTACAATTTGAGAAAAAGTATAAGTATTTGAAAATTAAAACAAGGAGTATCTGGAAATAGTTCACTAGCGAAAAAAAGGTATACGACATAAGTATCTGTTTTAACGTGGTCTACATTTTTTTTTGTAATAAAATTTCGTCTATCTCTTACGGCTTACCGGTTATACAAATGTATGAACAGGACTTCTGGGAAAATTTCCTGAAAATTCAAGAAATACATTTTAGTTGTCAATAAAATATCTTAAATATATGATATTTTAATCAAATTCGTTAGAGCCATTTTTGAAAAAATCAAAATTTTCGAAAAATGTTCCATGTAAAAGGTAGTCTTAGGTGGGGGTATCTTCTGGGAAATCTTCGTGTCGCAACATTGACAGATACTAAACTCAAATGCCAAGTTAGGTATTTATCCAACTTTTCATTTTTGAGTTAAGCTGTTCACAAACAGACACACAGATGGACATGTTTCCAAAAGTGCTTTATTTGGATTCAGGACGCCTTAAAACATGTATTTTCGGTGAAATTTGGTAGAAAAGTTTTGTTTGAAATGCAATACTTCCCCTACTACTATACGTAGTGGAGAGAGTAGAAACAGTTTCCTACCCACTGGGGAACGTACGTGGACTTCTTCAAAGTATACCTGAACATCCCTTTCTGATGAGTACAAACATGAACAAAATATGCTGGTTGACAAGCGTCAACCACGGGATTACTGAGAGGTTAGTAATTTGGAAAGCTACATTGAGAGAGTATTTTTAACACTTAAATGATTTCAGTCAAATTATATAAATATAAATTCAATAATATAATGTATTCTATTGGATTAGGAATAGCCAATCAGAGACTTGAAATACAGAAATTTACAAGCTTAGGCGGTTGAAATCAAGTCAGTTGCCTGTAAACAGTGTTCCTAACCGGACGCGAGACACGTCCTCCAGAAGTATAATACGTATTCGTGGGATACGAAAAATATTTGACGGATTAAAAAGTGCAAGTAATTCATAAAACAATCTCACAGCTCTCTATAAGTGAAATGTTATTATAGCGTGTAAAGCATTAATAAAAGGAGTGAAGTAAAATTATAATCTGTGTAAGCCTACATTCTTAGTCGCACCACAACCCTGCCAAGACATCCATGTCTATAAAATAAATACTGACGCAGCCGAGGCAAACATAAATGTGTATTTAAAGAAACAGTCAAATTAGAGAGTCCATATTTTTAAATTTTTGGACGAAGTCTACCGGGTGCCTAACGTGCAGTTGCAACTACTTCAAGTTCGGCTCCCCAAAAGTTGAAATATAATACAACTCCTTCAATACTATCTACTTCCAAATTGCCGCACAATACGTGGGGCAAATAACAATACAACAAAACACAACTTCTTCAAATTAGTGCCCAAAACGTGCTGCTAAGAAAATGTATTTTTTCAACATAAGTTATGGCAGAGATAAATGTTTTGAAAAATATTTACCAGAAATATATGGCTTAATCAATAGAACACTGAAAGTTAAAGCTACAAAGGAAACGAAAACAAAGTTCTGTAAGATAATACCAGAAAAAAGTCATAGTTTATGCAAGTATATCCTGGATTATCAAAGAGTCGTATAAAAGCAAAATACACAAATCAGATTCCTAAGAAAGGTAAAAGGAGTACTAGAAATGACTATATAAGAAACAAAGATATCAGGGAAAAGCTACGTATTTATTATTCAACTCATAATCTGGAATAACACAAAAAACCACCGGAAAACAAACATTAAAAGAATACGAAAGGAAAGAATATTGTGAAGATGGTGCATGTTTATAACTTTCTTTTTCAGGATGGGGGAACTTCTAGTTACCTTCGCCCTGCACCTATGAAAGATACTGAATTACATCTCAAGCTTGGTTTGTGTTCAACTTGCTATTTTTGAGTTACACGCATACATTTTACTCAAAATCCTTCCCTTTTAATTCAGGAATACTGCTTCCTCTTCATATAGGAAGGCGATAGAGTAAACAAATTCTGATGTGTTGCACTCACATGACATTCTCCATTCTTGTACAAAGTATTTTTACAAACGCTTCATGTTAACCGAGATAAACATTTGCAGAAACTACCTTATTGCTAATTTTCTTGTAGATGAAAGGGGAATATGGTAGGCTTTAAGCGATAGTCAAATGTTTTAAGCGCTGGTTGCTGTGTGGAGCATTCAATTCTCTTTGTATATTCGGGACATAAAACAGAAATATGATGTGATACATACATATGACATTCTCTCGCTCTATCTCGCTCTCAAACTATTCTTATTGAAGCTTATTTTTCCATCTAACATATTTTAATTCAAATAAACCTCTGCAAAAATAGCTACAGTACACATTTCGTTATAAATACAAAGGGAATAGCATAGTCAAATGTTTAAGAACTAGACGCTATAACCTGGCCTTAAAATTCTATACTGTTTCCATGACATCGCGAGGAGGTTATACAAGGCTATACAAAATTCATTCCGATTGAAGACGAGTTTCAGGATTTAATCAAAATCGTAAGTGCCTTTTTCAGAAAATCAAAATTTTCGAAAAAAAGTTCTATGTAAATGGTAGTAGGGGTGCGTGGATTTTCTTTAAAGACAGCATCCCTGTGGCAGCATCCCTGTAAGATACTAAACTCAAAAACCAAGTTTTATATTTATCAGACTTTTCGTTTTTCAGTTATGCTGTTCACAGGCAGGCAGATAGACACATAAACACACAGCTACACATATGAACATTTTTTCAGAAATTCTTTATTTGTATTCAGGGAGCATAAAAGCATATTTTCGATGAAATCTCGGTATCGAATTTTTGCATGGAATGCAATACTTCCTTACCATACTTAGTAGAGAGTGTAAAAAAGTGGATTACCAATTCTCATTTGAGAAAAAGTATAACTATTGGAAAATTCAAACAAAAATAAGGAATATCTACAATGTATATAACATAAATTGTGTATTTTGACGAGATATACATTTTTGTGTAGTAACATTTTGTCTGTATAATGCGATTTATGCAAAAGTCATTCAGAATGAAGAAGACTTTTGGGGCCATACCAGAAAATTTGCCATAAAATACTCTATGGTATTTTAATCAAAATCATTAGGGTATTTTTTCAGAAAATCAATATTTTCGATAAATGTTACATTTAAAGGGTAGTCGGGTGGAGGGATTTGCTTGAAAATTTTTGTATCGCATCTTTGGAATATGTTGTACGTAAATACCAAGTTTGGTGTATATCTGACTTTTCGTTTTTGAGTTCTAAAACTGATTTTTTTATTCAGGGGGTATCAAAACATGTATTTATGGTGAAATCTTGGTATCCAATATTTAAACTGAATGCAATACCTTCTTTACCTACTATGCATGTAGTAGAGAAACTAAAAATGTTGCGCGGTTCCTAAAACAACCAATGATTTGTTTTTCAGTTTGTTGAGACAGTATTTTAACACTTAAATAATTTCAGTCTAATTATATAATATATAAATTAAATAACAGCCTGCCTTAAAGCAATATGTGTATGTAACAATATGTAAAAAGTGCATACTACAGTCATTATATATGTTAATATTATTGTATACATGTTCAAAAATGTTATGTGAGTGTATTACATAATTTAGTAATGTAGGAGCTGTGAGAATAATAGGTCAAAAGTTGCTAACAATGAGGTAACAATGAAGTAACCTTGAGGCAATAATGAGTTTGAGAATTTAATAATGCTACTTGTGATTCCTGGAAGCAATGATGTAATTTTTGTTAGAGTGTATAAAATAGCCAATCAACAACCAGAAAAAGCTTTAGTTAAATGAATGTATTCTATTGGCCTAGGATTAGCCAATCAGAAAATGAAATATAGCCAAATGTACAAATTTAGAGTTCAGTTGCTAGTAGACAGTGTTCATAACAGGATGTGAGATGCGTCCTCGAGAAATTGTATACGTATTTTGTGTGAGACAAAAAATAGTTTACGTGTTAAATCTGCAGGTATTTAATAAAAACATCTCACAGCTCTCTCTCTCTATATAAGTGAAGTGTTAATTAAGTCGTGTCCCGGGTTAATAAAAGAAGTGAAGTAAAATTATAATATGTGTAAGCCTACATTCTTGTCGCACCACAACCCTGCCAAGACATCCATATCTCTAACAATAATACTGACGCAGTCGAGGCAAGCATAACTATATAATATTTAAAGAAACGTAAAATTACAAAGTTAATATGTTTTTTAAACTTGGGGCAAAACCACCTGAAAGTACATTTGGGGCGAAGGCTACCGGAAACTCTTTAGTATACGTGCGGTTGCAACCAACTTCAAAATCGGCTTTCCATACGTGAAGCAACAAATCTTCAAATTGACGCCCAAAGTGTGGTGCAAATAACGTAAAAATACAATCTTCTTCATTCTTCAGTGTTACATCTAACGTGGTCTAAGTAGTAAATTTGCGTTGACGGGTTCAGGTTGGTTCTCATAATTAACAACGAAAATAAATTGCTGTTACACTTACATAACCTTCTCTGCTCTTATCCTTATAAGTGAATATACAAATTATTCTTTCAAAAGCTTATTTTGCTATTTACTTCATTTTAATAGAGATAAATATTTGTAGAACTAGCTATTTTATACTATTACGATATAAAGGGAACAGTGATAGGTAGTCAAAGTATTAAGAACTGGACACTCTAAGCTGGCCACTAAATCCCATACTGATTCCATGCAATCGCGAGAAACAACTGAAAATCACGGGACTTTAGAAAGACAAAGTAACGAGCAAATCGAAGCACTAATGAGAGATATTTCGGAAATTGCTGATGCCACAAAAAATTATTTGAAATAACTTGTGTGTTTTAAAGAGATGAACATTTTTATGTATTACATCCTCATTTATCGCTTAACGCTCACCAGTTTTACACCCTATTATGCAAAATTTTTCGGAATATCTTATTTATTATTTTTTTTTCGAGTGAAGGAGAAAATGATTTAATCATGACCCCAGCCCCGATGGGAGTCGGGACTGAGAGTGTGAGACTCACCAATAGTCGGCATACCCACTAAAACCTCCTCCACCTGATGGAAAAAGGAAGAAGGAAAAGTGGAATGGCGTGGCTTTGTGCGGTCCCACATAGCATCCGCGTTGGTAAATCAAGGCTCTTGGTTGCCGCCCTGTGGGCGGGAGCGGGAAAAGGTAGTTACTAGGTTGTAGCCATAAAAACTGACTACAACATTGGTGGGAATGGCGAGGGTTAGGAAGAGAATGGAAGTTAAGATTGAGGATGGTACTGACGATGATGCTGCTGTTGCTAGTTGAACTCCCTGCATTGCTGCAAGAAGTTCACGATTCTCTCCGGGTTGCTCTTCAGCCTGGGACCAAGTGATGAGACCCGGATAACTTCGGTGATGGCTGTTAGTCTGGATGAAGTGCTGTCGAACTTCCCAGCCACAAGAACCTGTTGAGCACCTGATAAAGTTTGAAGATCCCTGTTAGCTTCGTCGTAATGTTCAGGAACTCCGCGTGAAGATCCTGAACGGCGTCACGTAGGTCCTGGACTTCTTCGATGATCGGCGTGAGTGATGGTGCTGGTGTCGGCGCTGGAGTCGGCGGCTGTGGAGCTGTCACTGACTGCGGCGTAGGTGCTGGCGGCATCGGCAAGGCCTTCCTGCTGGGTTGCATGGGGCAGAGCGCCTGGCCGGTGAAATGCGTTGACCCTCAACAGGTCGCACAGTAGCGGCGTCGGCGGCGCAGGTCGTGCTGGGGGCACGAAGAGGTGATGCAGGCGGAACCATACTAGTGGCACCTTGGTTGAGCTGAGCAGGTCGTCTCCTCGTGTCCGTAGGCACAGCAGCACCTGCAGGGTGCCTGGCGTTCTAATTTGCTAACCTCGATTCGTAAGCACCGCCCTAACAAGGGCAGGTACGTCCTCAAGGCAGCTTCATAGTCGCCAGGGTTTGCGTACTCGATCCTGACGAGCGACGTAGGTCCCTGTACTCTGTAGATCCGAGTGGCCTTCAAGGTTGAAGGCCACTGCTATTGAGCTGCACTGACAAGGAACCTGGCAGGCAGGTCCCTCGGGACCCCTCGGATGACAGCGTTGTACCTCCCATGAGGCACAAGCTGGATCTGCGCAGGCTGGGAAGCTCCCAGGATCGGCGGCGTGAACCCCGGTGATGTTGGCGGCGACTGCGACTACAGTCCCGGCGAGGTTGCGCTGGATGGCGGCGAAGCTGCGTTCGAAGCATAGGTTACCCCGGTCTGCGGCGGCTGAGACGGCTGCGGCGAGAGTTTTAATAAAATATATTTAAAGTGTGGTATTTTAATCAAAATTGTTAGATTCGTTTTTTAAATTATAAAAAGCTTCGAAAAATGTTCCATAAAAGAGCTAGTGGTTTTAGGGGGATTTTATTTTCTTTAAAATCTGTGTGTGCACCTTTGGAAGGCACTGAACCTAAATACCAAGTTTGGTATTCATCCTACTTTTCGTTTTTGAGTTATGCTGTTCACACACACACAGTCCTTTTTCTAAAAATGTTTTTGTTTGGATACAAGTGGCCTCAAAGCATGTATTTCCGGTGAAATCTCGGTATAGAATTTGTGGATGCAATGCAATAACCTCCCGGTAGAGAATGTAGAAAGCAAATCAAAACAAACATTATGATTGATGTAGTACAAAGTACGAGTTTCATTAGGACCAAGTCTGTCAACAGCTGCAACATATAATATGGAAATATGGACCAAATCTTACAAAAGATCCTGTGTTACGTTCACATGCCTTTCTCAACACCCTATAATTTTTATACAGTTTATACAAGTATACTTACGAAAGCTCCTTTATTATCCACTTTATGTTATTGAGATAATTTTTTACAAAAATGGTTTCATTATGTATTTCATTGTAGGTACAAGGGGGATGGAGGAACCCAAAACGATAATCAGATATTTAAATGTAGGTCGCAATATACTGAACTTAAAATGCCATAATGTCCCATGACATCGAAAGAAACAACTAAGTAACATTGCTTTTAGAAAAATGACCGAGCATAAATGAATTCAAACCATTACAACGGGTACCTCGAAAATGCCTGAGCTCATAAAAAATGTTGTTCGAAATAAACTGTGTGTTTTTTGTGTAGTACGGTTTGTGTATCTCATGTGTTTACCGATATATAAAATTATATAAAATTCCATCCGAATTTACATTAATTCACAGTCTGTTTCTCAAAATTAAATATATTGTATTACTCGCTACGTAAATATCCTAAATACATTGCATTTTAATCATAATCGTTAGAGCCGAATGTGGAAAAACAAAAACTATCAAATATTTTTATGCCTAAAATATAATTTGGGCTGGAGGGATTTGTTTTAAAAAAGCTTGGTGTCAAACATTAGGCAGATCCTGAATTTACATATCAAGTTTGGTTTACATTTAACATTTAATTTTAGATATATTTTGGATTCAGAAGCCTCAAAATGTGTATTTCCTCAACATCTAATTTTTGGGTGAAATAAAGGGTCTTTCAACAAGAGCGTCCTATCTCTAACAAGTGATAGTTGCCGTTGATTTTGAGTTACAGCAGTCAATTTTTTCATGTGGTTACAGTTGTTATTGAAAAATAGCCATGGAACGTTGCACCATTCAGCAACGTGCAAAAATTGTGAAAATTTATTATCAAAATTATCATCTGTTCGCCAAAGCTTCCGTGTATTGCGTGAAGTTTACGGTGTGCATAATCGTCCCTGCGAGAGAACCATTCGGCGTTTGATCGATAAATTTGAAAGAAGTGGTTCTGTAAGCGATCAAAGAACGCCTTTTTGTAATCGACGTAAGCGCTCCAACGAAAACATAGGCGCGGTTCGTGAGAGTGTACGCGAGAACCGAAACAAATCAATTGCTAGTCGAGCGCAAGAATTGGGACTTTCGCCGACAACAACTTGGCGAATTCCGCTTCTGGACTTGAAGTTTCACGCTTACGAAATGGTGTTAACTCAAGAACTAAAGCCAAACGACCATAGGTTGCACCGTGTATTCGCTGACTAGGCTATGGAGCAATTGGAAGCTGACTGGATTTTTGTCGAAAAATCATCTTCAGCGGCGAAGCCCACTTTTGGATGGATGGTTGTGTTAACAAACAAAATTGTCGCTATTGAAGCAATCACAATCCAATGCAGATTCAAGAACGACCACTTCAACCCCAAAAGATTACTCTGTGGTGTGGATTTTTGTATGGTGGAATCATTGGGCCATATTTTTTCTAAGATGAAGATGGATAAGCTCTAACTGTCAATGGAGAAAGATACCGGACTCTTATAAGGGACTATGTTTGGTCTCAATTGGATAGAACGGATGTCAGAAACATCTTGTTTCAGCAAGATGGTGCCAAATGTCATGCTGCTCTCGAAACAATCGATCTTTTGAAGGAGAAGTTTAGAGGATTCATCATTTCTCGTGATGGCGATGTTTAACTGGCCCCTGTGGTCATGTGATTTAACGCCGTTGGATTACTTCTTGTAGGGTTATGTTAAATCTCGAGTTTATGCCAACAAGCCAGAAACAGTAAATGATCTTATTAATAATATCACGCGTGTTATTCGTGAAATTGGCCCTAATTTACGTTCTTCTGTCATTGAAAATTGTGTCAACCGTATACGCGTAACCCAACGAAGTCGCGGCGGTCACTTAACTGATGTTCTCTTCCACACGTAATGGCATTAATTATGTTTCAAAATAAATAATAAGACATAAAGCTCTATCATTTATAGAAGGTGTTTTATTTAAGTTCAAAATAGGACACTCTTGTTGAAAGACCCTATACAATGGTTCCGCTTACCTATTATAGATAAATGATAGAAGGTAAAGCATTGTTTACGTTTACATGACTTTCGCTAACATCTATCGCTTACTTGTGGGTATATAAATTATTGTTACGAAAGTTTATTTTTCTACTTTATTTTAATCGAGACAAGTATTTTCGGAAATAGCTACATTACACATTTCGTTATAGATATAAAGGGCATAGCAATAATCAAATGTTTAAGAACTGCACGCTGCTCAATGAATTAAAATTCCACACTGTTTCCATGACATCGCGAGAAACACCTTAAAATAACAGAACTTTAAGAGAATGGTTAAATGTTGAACAACTGAAACCATATTTACAATATGTCTGATGTGGCTGATGACACAAAAATTTTATTTGAAATAAATTGTGTGTATTAAAGAGATTTACAGTTTTTGTGTGGACATTTTCGTCTATCGCTTAACGTTTACCAGTTATACAACATTATACAAAATACTTTCTGGATGAAGTAGACTTCTGAGACTATTCGTAGAAAACTCAACACATATTCTATTTTCAATGTAAATATCCTAAATATAAGGGATTTTAATCCTAACCGTTAATGTTTTTGAGAAGAAGTTGAAAAATTTTATATCCAAAGTGTATTTTTGGGTAAGGTGATTTTCTTGAAAAGTTTGGTGTCGAATGTTCGGAAAATATTCAACTTAACTGCCAAGTTTGGTTTATATGGAACATTTAATTTTAGACGTTCTTTGGTTCCAAGTGTCTCAAAATATGTATGCTCGATGGAAACTTGACATAGAATTTTTGGGTGAAATATCTATGCATAATTTATCTTAGGTAATATAGGTAGGTGACAGACAGAGTAAAATAATAATAATTAATAGTAAGGTTAACCTCTAGCCTTTATAGGAAACAAGTAGGCTAACACGGTAGTTAAAGAATGATAGGGGAATGCCTCTAACCGGTCTAAATATCTGGAACTAGAGAGAGATGCATCCAGTAGGGTGGAGCGAGATGGCGCATTTGGGTATTGTTTACCTGTGAGGCTGTGTACAATCCTCTTCGTAACTAGAGGTACTAGCCGGCCACAATATGAGTGCGTTTGGTGGGAAGATGAACTAAACAGTTACGCAACAAGTGGGCGAGGCGTCGTAAGGACGTCAGGTAAAGAAAATATCCGCCGTTCTAATTGCATTTTCTAGCGAGTGGCACCCTCCATACAGCCGCATTCATAACGTGGCGGCTAGCACAATACACTTTTATCTCTAATTCCGATGTATTTGTGCTACTTCTTTTTCTACCATCACTAGACTGTACTGTTTACAGCAGAAAATAAGGCAGCGCATTGACGTCTTTGTTTACATTAACAGTACTGTGTTTAGTGAACTGTATACTAACGTTGTGCATATATTGGTTGCTAACATGTCCCGGATCCTTAGTCTGCCTATAGCTAATGCAACTGAAACGAGTGAGTTGACACCGCGAGTTGTGATGCTTGGGAGGTCTTAGGCGTGATTCCGTTTGTGCCGGCAACTCTTTCTTTGGGATTTTTATCGATTTTCCCTGGTTTTTACATAAATGTTTGTGAGGATTATATAGTGCTGAAACGTTTCCTGTCAATTCATTTCCTGGACATGCTTCAGGGTTGATGGATCAGGTGAATGCACGGTAGGAAGACATCTGTAGTGGAGTTTGCCTTGTGAAATTATCTCAAGCATTACCGTGTATTGCGCACTGTTGAGTGTGTTGTCAAGGTGCCACAACACACCTAGACTGTCCCTTGATATACAACAAGATGCGGATACGCGACCATGATGAAATTGTTAAGCCACGTATTTTTCATCGTAATAACTATTCTGTTATGAACTTTACCATATTCCGTGTATGAGATGGACTATATCGAAAACAAGTAGTCACTATGGGTTGATAAAACAATAATAGAAGAAAAATGTGTTCGCTACATGCGAGAAGCGAAACTACGGTCTTAACTACACAAGTACCATACGTTCTACCACAACGCTACAGAGAAGACAGTAAGAAGACAATGTTTAATAGTGTCATACAACAACTTGCCGCAGCGGCTACAAAACTGCATTGCGTATGGTGTAAACAAGGCGCTGTGCTGTGAAAGAGAAAAATTTGGCGTTCAAGACAAGATCTTTTTCTGTCCACGGGTGTACATATGGATGGTTTATCCTGAGAAAATGCTTGCGACATTGAAAGAGGTAATGTAGCATACGAGTAATATACTTATATCACTGTATTTTATATATATAATACAGATATATATTATATATCTTTAGCCATTCTGCACCAAGGTACACGTGTCAAGACTTATGCCCTCTGCACTGTAACTTGAAATCGCGGAACAGACCACTCTAATCCGTCCTCTAGTGATCACATTCTGTCATTCGCTTCACTTCTTCCTCCTGGAGGTTTCCAGAAGCACGTAGTTGCCGAAATCCTGCTCCAGTTCGTGATGACCGAAACGAATGCAACAGTGACTGCCTGGATATTTGGCGATTGGAAAGCGATTAGTCAATATCAGCAAGGTCATAAAGTGTGTAACATCAGGCTTTCTTCTGCTGCATAGTGATTCGTCAAGCCACCTTCACGTCTTTAGCAGAATGCTGCCTGTCTTCCAGTCACAAAGTAGACGTCACAGCAGGTATACGTAGGCTGGAGAGGGGCAATTGCTTGCATTTCGTTTGCGAGGATGTAGGCCTTCATCTCCACTAATATCCCTGTGCGCTGCTTACGGATATGCGTCGTAGAGCCTCATTTTACCCCGTCTAGGCTTCTGAAACAAAGAGAGCGTTCTGTTCCCGTCGACATTTGCGACCGCATGCGGTATCAATATCCTGTGCGTCTTCTCGTTTCTCCAACAGCATATGAAGCACATATTCAAAGGATTATCAGCGACTAACGGGCTGCTCGTACCAACCTGTGTTTCACTCAGCTTTATCTTTGGTGGACCGGCCCTTGATGAGCTTGGCGTTTGAGACAGCAATTAAATTATGTCAGAGAGGGAGTTAGCAGCATAGATGCACTCTGTACACAAAACACCTTTGAAGGTGCAATTACTCATAATTGAAGAGAGTGCATTGCACGAAGACCCATCGTTATTAAGCAGTTCTTCTTGTTTTCTTGTCTAGATTAAACGCAACTCTGAAATTGTTGTGTATATATAGGGTCTTTCAACAAGACTGCCCTATCTTTGAACTTAAATAAAACACCTTCTATAATTGATAGAGGTTTATTTATTTTTTATTTTGGAACATAATTAATGCCATTACGTGTGGAATAGAACACGAGTTAAGTAACCGGCACGACTTCGTTGGGTTGAGCGTATACGGTGACCCAATTTTCAATCACAGAAGAACATAAATTAGGTCCAGCTTCACGAATAACACGCGCGATGTTATTCATGAGATCATTTACTGTTTCCGGCTTGTTGACATAAACTCGAGATTTAACATAACCCCACAAGAAGTTATCCAACGGCGTTAAATCACATGACCTCGGGGGCCAATCAACATCACCACCACGAGAAATGATGAAACCTCTGAACTTTCCTCTTCAAAAGATAGATTGTTTCCAGAGCAGCATAACATATGGCACCATCTTGCTGGAACCAGATGTTTCTGAGATCCATACCATTGAGGCCAAAAATAGTCCCTTATGAGAGCCCGGTATCTTTCTCCATTGACAAAGCTTCACCATTTTCATCTTGGAAAAAATATGGACCAATGGTTACACCATACCAAAATAGACACCACACAGTAACCTTTTGGAGATGAAGAGTTCGTGCTTGAATCTGCATTGGATTGTGATTGCTCCAATAGCGACAATTTTGTTCGTTAACAAAACCATCCATCCAAAAGTGGGCTTCGTCGCTGAAGATGATTTTTCGACAAAACTCTGGGTCAGCTTCCAATTGCTCCATAGCCCAGTCAGCGAATACACGGCGCAACCTATGGTCGTTGGGCTTAGTTCTTGAGTTAAAACCATTTCGTAAGCGTGAAACGTCAAGTCCAGATGCAGTATTCGCTAAGTGGTGGTCGGCGGCGAAAGCCCCAATTCTTGTGCTCGATGAGGAATTGATTTCTTTCGGTTCTCGCGTACACTCTCACTCGTTGGAGCGCTTACGTCGATTACGTACAGGCGTTCTTTGATCGCTGACACTTCTTTCAAATTTATCGATCAAACGCCAAATCGTTCTCTCGCAGGGACGATTATGCACACCGTAAAATTCACGCAATATACTAAAGATTTGGCGAAGAGATGATCTACTTTGTTAGTAAATTTTCACAATTCCTACGCGTTACTGAATGCTGTAACGTTCCATGGCTGTTTATCAATAACAGCTTCAACCACATGAAAAAAGTGACTGCTGTTACTCAAAACTAACGGCAGCTATCACACGTTAAAGACAGGACACTCTTGTTGAATGACTCTTTATATTATGTACTTTGTAACAGCATACTAGAATCTTGTTCTGGATGGGCAAACTGTTTCCAAAGTAATCCAATTCCCAAACTTCTACACCTTACCCGATTGAAACCATGTGATACATTCACTTGAACTTCTCTTCTCTCTTTCTTTATTAGTCTTTATACAAGTTATTCTTACTAAAGCATATTTTTCTATTACTACATTTTAATCCAAATGAACCTTTGGAGAAATACCTTACATATTTCGTACATCGATAATCAAATGTTTAAGAACTGGACGCTATATGCTGGTCTTAAAATTTCATACTGTTTCCATGACATTGCGAGAAACAACTGAATGTTGACAGGACTTGAAGAGAATCAACAAATAATAAACAATTGATGCTTTTAATATCGGATATCCCGGAAATGGCTTATGCCACAAAAAACGTATTTAAAATAAATTTTGTGCTTTAAACAATTCTATAATTTTTGTGCAATACGTTTTCGTCTATCGCTTAACGTTTACCAGTTATACAAGCTTATACAAAACTCCTTCCGAAGGAAGAGGACTTCTATTTAGGCTATTCTCAGAAAATTCAAGATATATATTTTGTTTATCATGCAAATATGTTTTATATTTGCTATTTTAATCAAATCTTTTACAGCTAGTTTTGAGAAAACCACATTTTTCGTATAATTTGCTACGTAAAGTGTATTCTGGGGTAAGGGGATCTTCTTGTAAATCTTCATGTCGCATCCTCAAAAGATACTAAATTGTAATACAAAGTTTGGTATTTATTTGACTTTTCGTTTTTGAGTTATGCTGCTGACAGACACACACATACGGACATGTTTCCAAAAATGCCTAATTTGGATTCAGCACCTCAAATCATGCATTTTCGGCGAAATCTCGGTATCGATGTTTGAATGGAATGCAATACTTCCCCTACATATTATCCGTAGGAGAGAAAGTAAGAGGTAGTTTTAGAAAAAGGTCCGTGTATGATTGCGTGTGTCCGTGAACAGCATAACTCAAAAACGAAAGGTTGCATAAACACAAATCCTTGTATATAAGCTGGTGTCTTTCAGCGATAAGATACGATGGTTTTAAATTACATTTCTCCTCACCAAATTATACCTTACATATAACATTGTTCGAAAGTTCAGATTTTTCAAAAAGTGGATGTAACGTTTTTTATTAATGTAGCACATGTTAATGATATTTACATGACAAATAAAACGTATCTTTCTGGGGATAGCTTGCGATGTCGTCTTCTTTCGGAAGGAATTTTATATCATCTTGCACAACTGGTAAACGTAGACCGATAAACGAAAACGTACTAGAACAAAATCTGATGTTGTACCTACATAACTCTCTCTAGCGTTGTACAAACTATTTAACAAACGCTTATTCTCCATATAATTCTGTAGATGTCAATCTTATTGCTAATTTTCTTATAGATGCAAGGGGAATATGATAGGCTTTAGGTCATAGTCAAATGTTTTAAGAGCTGGTTGCTATGTGGAGCATTTCATTCTCATTAATGTCCAGGACATAACAAAAACAACTATATGCCCATTTAAGTTTAAGTGCTGGAAAATTCAAACAAATGACAAGGAATATCTCGGAAATAGCTCAAGCGATAAAATAAGTGTATATGACATAAATTGTGTGTTTTAACGAAATTTTTTGTGTTAAAAAGGATTCTATCTTTTATGGTTTAACAGTTATGCAAACGCCATTCACAATAAAGAGTTATTTTGGGAACATTCCCAGAAAGTTCAAGATATGCATTTTGTTTGTCATGAAAATATCTTAATATTTGATGCTTTAATCAAAATCGTTAGATCCATTTTTGAAAAAATCAAAACTTTCGAAGAGTGTTCCATGTAAAGCGTAGTCTGCAGTGGGGGATTTTCTAGAAAATATTCATGTCGCAGCTTTGAAAGATACTGAACCTAAATACAAAGTTTGGTATTTATTCAATTTTTCGTTATTGAGTTATGCTGTTCACAGACACACAGACACACACATAGACCTTCTAAAAATTCTTTTTTGAGATTCAGGGGGCCTCAATACATGTATATTCGGTGAAATCTCGTGATCGAATTTATGGGTGGAATGCAATGCTTCCCCTACTTAATATACGTAGTAGAGAAAATAAGAATGTAGATCTCTAAAATACAATTTATTTTAAAATTGCTCAAGTTGTAATAGAGGCCGTTTTCGAGATATCGGTTGGTAATGGTTCGCATTTTTCAACGCATGGTCATTATTTTAAATCGTGTCGATTTTCAGGCGTTTCTCTCAATGTCATGTAAAAGTATGGAATTTTAAGGCCACAATATTTTGGCATCCAGTTTTTAAACATTTGAACTTCGTTGTTCCCTTTGTATCTTAAAGAAATGTGCATTGCAGCTGTTTCCGGAAAGGTTTATCTCGATAAAATGAAGTAGACAGGAAAATAAACTTTCGTACGAATCTTTTGTATACATACTAATAAACGATAGAGAGTAGGAAGGTCATGTGAATGCAACGCTTTTTACTTTCTCTACTAAGTATAGTAAGTAGGGGAAGTATTGTATTCCATCCAAAAATTCGATACCGAGATTTCACCGTAAGTATATGTTTTGAAACACCCGGAATCCAAAAAATTCATTTTTGGAAACATGTCCGTGTGTGTCTGTGTGTGTGTCTGTCTGTCTGTCTGTGAACAGCATAACTCAGAAACGAACAGTCGCATAAACACCAAACTTGATATTTAGGCTCAGTATCTTCCAGAGATGCGACACGAAGGTTTTCAAGAAAATTCCTCCACCCCAGATTACCCTTTACATGGAACATTTTTCGAAAATTTTAATTTTGATTAAAATATCACGTTTAAGATATTTTCATGACAAATAAAATGTATATCTTGAATTTTCTGGGAATGTCTCCAAAAGTATTCTTCATTGTGAACGAATTTTACATAACTTGTAAACCATAAGAGATAGACAAACGTTCACTACACAAAAAATGTAGATCGCGTTAAAATACACAATTTATGTCGTATACATTTTGTTGTTGAGTGAACCATTTTCCAGATATTGCTTGTTAATCCCTTAAATTTTTCAATACTTATTTTCTCAAATGGGAATTCGTTATTTTGTCATGAATATGCAAAGAGTATTAATCTGTGGCAAAGAGAATGGTGCTGCACATAGCAATCAGCTATTAAGAGTAATGTCAATGCTTAAAGGTTACTGTATTTCTATATTGCCCTTGTAAGTATATATTCCCCTTACAACTACAAGTAAATTAGCAAAAAGACAGAGTCTGCAAATGTTTATCTCGATTAACATGAAATAGATGGAGAATAAGCGTTTGTAAAAATAGTTTGTACAAGAGTAGAGAAAGTCATGTGAGTGTAACACATCAGATTTTTTTTGTACCCGTTCGCATTATCCAACTGCTCGCTGCAACGTTGCCATGGTAACCAAGGTATACAAGGTTACCAAGTTGATTAGTAATCTGGTTACAACACGTCAATACAAATCATTACAGAACAAATCGTGGAGGTTCACTTACTGTATTTTGATACTACGTTAAACTTGCAGTGAGCATTACATATGGCAAGGATTTCTGTTTTGGTTTATGTACTTTTATTTTCGCTGCTGCAAGTTCTTCTTGCGCTCAGTACTGACTAGAATTCCGTCAGATATTGGAGCCCATCGATATGGTAATTTCAAACGCAAAATATGTGTAAAATCGATTGTTTGTTAGGGATTCCTCATTCACGTAACAGCTGACAGGGTAAGTTAAATAATTTTTTTGAGTTTCAAAAATTATCTTGCTTCCAAAATATAATTCCAATTTAAATGACTTTTACAGTAAACGTTTATTATATGACCGTCCCTGTATCATTCAAATTACGTTTTTAAACTGTATATTTTGGCTGAACCGAGGAAGGAAGTGTAGAGATCTCGTCTGATCCGGCTATTTTATATCTAAATTATATGATGCCGATCTGCCAAGAGGTGAGAAAATACAGAAAACAATACCTTGTAAGGGTGGGTTTTATTAGAGACAATTTTTGAGATAGATGTTTCAGATTAGGGCACTCTAAATATGATATTGCAGAAACTCCAAAGGTAGTCCAATGTTCTTTTGTCTGTAGTTTACCAAATGTATTGTGACTTGGTCCAGATCTCCCTGTCACTTCACTTTTCCGTTTCTTTGCACAAAGTGGTAAAATGAATCACGCGCGAAACAGCCTCTTCTCCCTCTTGGGATCCTAACTGGAGTGTGAACACAGGACTCTTCTCTCTTCCAGCACTCACTAACTGTATACACAGGTCTCCTCTTCTCTCCTCACTAACTGGAACACAGGGCTACTCTTCTCTCTTTCGGTCGCTCGCTAGTTGTTGAACCCAGGTCTCATCTTCTCTCTTTCGGTCGCTCGCTAGCTGTTGAATACAGGTCTCCTCTTCTCTCTTTCGGTCGCTCGCTAGCTGTTGAATACAGTTCTCCTCTTCTCTCTTTCGGTCGCTCGCTAGCTGTTGAACACAGGTCCCCTCTTTTCTCTTCCGGTCGCTCACTAACAGTCTTCTTCACAGAAGGAGCCCAGTTTCGATTTAGGTATCTTCCAGAGAAAACTTGCAGCTGATACTTTAGTTATGCTTTCCTTATACTACATCACATCTGCTACAGCAATTGCAGGCTGTGTTTCACCCTGAAGGGTCTTACACGTCCCTTGTCAGGTTTTGGGAAAGTGGAAGACTAAAGTATTTTTATTGGTCTTAATATTTTACACGTTCAAACTCATACATTGCACGGATGAGATAGGCGTGCGTGGTTATTAATGCACTGTAGTTAACATTTTTCAGACTCTATTCATCACAAACTTATAAAGTTAATATATTTACAAGAAATGAAATGAAAACAAAAAACAGATAAACTAACAAAAAAATGCCACAAACGATACACAAGAAAAATAGGAAAAATAATTGTTCAAAAATACACGCCATTGTTTACGAAACCAATAAATATCCCCCCAAACCACCAACCCTACCAACCCACCTTGAAAGCTCTTTTTTACACTCCGATCTAAGCTGCAGAACATTTTGTAACCTGTTCCAAACGCTTCTCCGTCCCCCCTCGCAACCAGCAAGGCCCAACAAGCTTGTTGCCCATGAGTTAACAAAGGAACCTGGATGATACTTTCTCCTCAGCTGTTATCTCTTAGCACAATGCGCCAGAACATGAATCCCAGTTTCTTCCTCTCTATACCAGGGACAGATTTTTATGCCTTCTTTGTTAATGAATTTGATCGTTCGCCATGATTCCAGGCTGAGCTAAGCACGTCCTTGCTTGTTAGCTCTATTTCTGGACAAAATATACCTTCTATACCCCACCCCATAATGTTCTTTAATTTCGATTGTAAATTTAATGACACTTTCTTATTACCTTATGACAGCGTCTGCTTCGGTTCATACCCTTTCAGTCACTTATGTAATTTTCTCCATTGATTCGCTCTATTTCCAGGTCCTTTAAACCAAATATTATCCATCCCTCTTCTCTCCAACGCTCTCTTGGTTTTCGCTGCCCACGTCTTGTCCCCTCCCTTCTCAGCTGTTCCTTGTAGCATGCCGTTCTTATAAGTGACTGATCCCACTCCTAATTCTAATCCAATCTACGATCGCCCGTACCTCACATTCAAATTCTTCGCTGTATGCACCATATTTTCTAAAAATGCCGCAGTTACCCGTACCTCTTCCCACACCTAAGATACTTTTTAGAAAACCTGTTCTTACTTGGTTTAGCCTTTCCGTGGGTTCGTGTAAACGATATCATATTTCTTGATTTTCCACACTTGTAAAATATAAAGTCAGCATTAGTTAGCTATCTGTCATATTGTGACAGTTAGAACTTTATTTTATAAGAATGTGATAAATCTAATTTTATAAAATTTGAGATATTTAGGAGAAAAATTGTTAAGTAAATCCAGAAATTGGCTTTAGTATTCTTGCGTGTCATTTTCCGGATGCTTAGGTAGGCAGAGGTTTGGTGGTATGATTTTTTGTGAAAATTTTACCTCAGGTTTGGGTGGATTCGCAAATATTGCTGACACCCGCTTAAGTCAATGCTGCCTAAAGCACTAGTCAGCATACTCCTCGGGTGTTTGAACTTAAAGAGTTTTTGATGGCTTGGGCTCTGCTAGACACATGCTAACAGGAATCTCCGATGCTCAGGCTTTTAATCCTTAACCTCATCTTCAGTCATGTCACAACCGCGCCAGAACGCGGAAGGTCCTACCTTCCTAGCAGCTGTTGTCCCTTGTAGCCTTATCGTTGTGAGGCAGTATTTTTAACACTTAAATGATTTCACTCAAATTATATAATATGTAAATTCAATAACAGCCCGCCTTGAAGCGATATGTGTATGTAATAATTTGTAAAATGTATGTAACAGTCATTGTATATGCTTATATTATTGTATACATGTTCAATAATGTTATGTGAATGTATTACGTAATTTAATAATGTAGGAGCAGTGATAATAATAAGTTAAAAGTTGCTAACAATGAGGTAACAGTGAGGTGACCTTGAGGCAATAATGAATTAGAAAGTTTAAATGTTACTTGTGATTCTTGGAAGCAATAATGTAATTTCAGTGACAGTTTATAAAATAGCCAATCAACAACCAGAAAAAGCTTTAGGTAAATGAGGGTATTCTTTTGAAGTAGGATTAGCCAATCAGAAACTAAAAACGAGAAAATTTTACAAATTTAGAGTTCAGTTGCCTGGAGACAGTGCTTGTAACCGGATGCAAGATGCCTCCTCGAGAGATTTAATACGTATTTTTGTGAGACGAAAAATAAGGTTACGTGTTAAAAAGTGAAATTAAGTAATAAAAAGCATCTCACAGCTCTCTCTCTCTCTCTCTCTATCAGTGAAGTGTTATTTAAATCGTATCAAGCATTAATAAAAGAAGTGAAGTAAAATTATAATCTGTGTGAGCCTACTTTCTTGTCGCACCATAACCCTGCCAAGACATCCTTATCTCTAACAATAATACTGACGCAGCCGAGGCAAACATAAATATATAATATTTAATCAAAATGTCAAATTATAAGCTTAGTATTTTTTTTTAAACTTGGGGCAAAGGCCACTTGAAATTACATTTGGGGCGAAGGCTACCGGAAACTGTTTACTATACGTGCGGTTGCAACTACTACAAGTTCAGCTCCCCAACAGTTGAAATATAATACAACTCCTTCAATACAAACTACTTCAAATTGACGCCCAGAGCGTGGTGTAAATAACGTAACAAACCAACTACTTCAGTTGGTAGGCCTGTTTGTAGTAATGTAGAGTATAACTTTAGCCAACTTAATCTTTCTGATATGTTGTATTGTAGATAATTAAACTAAATTTCGAACCAGAGTTACACTTCAATAATTTGCCACCCTTCATCATTGCTCCTTCTCGACCACCCATCTGCTGAGCTTAGCTCTTCCGTCTGAAAACCTGAACTACATCCCCATTCTCGTTCAATCTGTATAGGCACCAGTTTGGGCAGGTAACCCTACGTCAGAATATGTTTCATCGGAAAAATCCAGAAAACTGCAAGCTACCTTCTTAGCGAGAGATCTGATAAACAATGAAAAACTGACCAAAAATATCGTATACGGGAGACAGTAGAGTTTGCAGTGAATAGCCAGGAATTGAAAGAAGACATGAATGCTGGAAGAAAGAAGAAAATAAGCAAAGGAAACATAATTTAGTTTGGATTGACCAAATAAAGAACGTTATGATAAAATGCTTTTGTTTTCATGAATATAGGTCACGGGACATAAAATAGCTTCGCTTATTTCTTATATTTGATGTAAGGAAGCAGAATAAAGGAATGAAGATTACAGGAATTCTTAGGTATCATCTGAGCGAATCCCGGAGATAAAGTCAACTTATAGATGAAGGGCGACATGGTGAAGACGACTAAACGGTAGATGACTAGATGAAGGCTGGGAACAAAGGAATGATAACCGACTTAAAGCCCTGTGAAAGAGCTGCATACAAATGCTACGTATTTGATCCGTGAGAGTAACATTCATACATCTCATGTAATACAATCACATGACATTTTCTACCCCCTTTCTTTACTAATGAGTATACAAACTATTCTTTCTAAATCTTATTTTTATATCTACATACTAAATCTAATGCTAATTTTATTGTAGATGCAAGGGGAATTGCTAGGTTTTAAGTGATAGTCAAATGTTTTAAGAGCTGGTTGCTGTGTGGAGTATTCCATTCTCTTTGCACTACCAGGACAAAAAAATTGAATAACGAATTCCCATTTGAGAAAAAGTATCAGCATTGGAAAGTTTATGGGAATAACAAGAATATCTCGAAAATGGATCACAGAACAAAAAAATGTATATGACTTAAATTGTGAATTTTAACGTGATATATATTTTTGTGAAGTAAACTTTTGTCTATCTCTTATGGTTTACCAGTTATGCAAAAGTCGTTCACAATGAAGAATACTTTTGGAGACATTCCCAGAAAATTCAAGACATACATTTTATTTGTCATGAAAATGTCGTAAATATATGATATTTTAATCAAAATCGTTAGAGCCATTTTTCACAAAATTAAAATTTTCAAAAATATTCCATGTAAGTGTAATCTGGAGTGGGGGGATTTTCTTGAAAACCTTCGTGTCGTATCTCTGGAAGATACTGAACCTAAATACCAAGTTTGATGTTTATCCGACTGTTCGTTTCTGAGTTATGCTGTTCACAGACAGACACACACATACAAACACACAGTCTTACACACACACACACGGACATGTTTCCAAAAACATGTTTTGTTAGAGAACATTATTTTGTTGTAGTGCATTGGTTTAGAGTGTGTTGAAGAGTTTAAAATGCTTAAAAATTGCTTAAAATGTTGAAAAAGTATTTAAAATATTTAAAACATGCGTTAAAATCTTCCATCATAAAAAAGAACCGGTTCATCAAAGAGCCGATTCATTCAAAAATACATTTAAAGGATCCTGTCAAAAGATCCTCATCCAAAAATCTCTCTTCCTAGAAAGATCCTTGAAACATATGGTATTATGACGGTGCTTTTAAAAAATTTTCATAATACACCAATGAATTGAAAGCAGTTAACACTTTCAGCATTTTTCTGGAAAGAAAGCAATAACCTATAATGTTGATAAGATAGGTTTTATTTGTTTTTTATTTACTCTACTAGAATCATCTTTACAATCATAGATAAAAGAATAGCGAATTCCTATTGCAAGTTCTGCACGCCAGATGGCAGAAAATAATACCTCATGATCAAGTTGCGCTGATCAAACAAACAAAACGTAACTATATGATTTTAACTTGTTTTCAGCAACAATGGCATTTATGTTGTACTAAATATAAATTTTCCATGATTTTATTATAATAATCCTGAATTTTGGCTAAATGCCTTAATTGTATCCGTAAAACACTCTTAGTAAATGCCTCCTATGGTTTCCCTTCTAGTTTATAGATAGCCAATCCACAACTAGAAAGGCTAACAGTTAAATAAAAGTAATCTATTTGAGTAAGATAACCAATCAGAGACTTGAAATAGATGAAATTTGCAAATTAAGGCGGTAGAAGTCAGTTGCTAGTAGACAGCGTTCCTAACTGGACGCGAGACGCGTCCTCGAGAAGTTTAATACGGGTGTGAGACGAAAATTCATTACGACGAGAATATTATAAAGTTTACGTGTTAAAAACTGCAAGTAATTAATAAATAAGCTCACAGCTGTCTATATCAGTGAAGTGTTATTTAATCGTGTGAAGGATTAATAAATGGAGAGAAGTAAAAATTATAATTTTCTTAAGCCTACATTCATGACCCCCTGTTAAGAAATACATGCTTCTACAAATCAATACTGACGCAGCCGAGGCAGACATAATATATATATATATATATATAAGTATATATAATATTTAAAGAAACATAACAAAAATACAAAGTTGATTCCTAAACTTGGGACGAAGGCCACCTGAAAGTAAAGTTGGGAGAAGACCACCGGAAACTGAACATTGGGGCGAATTACAATACAACCTACTTCAAACTGGCTTCCATACGTGGTGCAAAAAAAAAAACAATACAACTTTTCCTAATTAAAATATACTTCTTTAAATTGGCTTTCCAACAGTGAGGCAAACAACTACAAAGGATGCCAGCAATTGATTGAAGAATCCACTGGAGGAAGATCCAAAAACATATTTAACATGTAACAGACGACGAAAACTGGATTTATCCGTATGATCCAGAAACTAAACCACATTCTGGTTTCTCCCAAGCGAAGATCCGCTAACAAAAGCGTACGAGAAATGTTAACAAGAAAATGATGTGTTACTTCTTATCACCAAGTGGCCACATTGTGGCGATTCCGCTGGAGGGACAAAAGACTGTTACTATAAGATGATACACCGCCAAATGTCTGCCACAAGTGTTCAGTGATCTGAGAAAAAAACGTCTTATGACTGGCCCGCGTGAAATTTTGTTTCACCATGACAATGCCTCTACTCACACTTCAAAAGAAACACCCTAATTTCTGTAGGAGCCAGGAAACAGGTATTTGTCGCATCCTCTTTACAGCCCAGATTTGCCCCATGCAACTTGCTTCTTTTCCCCAAACTGAAAGAAAGATTTCAATGACAAATATTTAAATTACCTGAAGCCGCAGTAGCTACTTACGAAGAATGTATTTGTATTCTCTCCAAAGAAGAATGTCATTTTAATTGAGAATATTTTAAAAATATGCAACAATCAGATCTAAGTTTTTAATATTTTATTGCGTTCATTCTCAAAACCTTTGGAGTCATACTATGTAAGTAGTAGAGAAAATCGTCCTCGTTTCTAACGCTCCGCATATGTCCAAGACATTCGGGGGCACTTCGTTTCACCAAGCGATGACCATTTCTGAGGTAAAGGCACCCAGCTTACGGAATCCGTTGCCCCCAATTGTAGGGTGATGAAAATGGTGAAATGGTGAAATGAGAGAACCTACAGCTTTTACCGTTGACTCCGAACCACGGGTTTTGTGGATACCTGTAATAAGCAAGTCAGAGGTGACTTGTCACTCCAAAGCCAGGATTCGAACCTCACACTCAGTACAAGATCCGGAAACGACTCTAACTTCGCTACCCAGGCTGCAGTAGAGAGAAAGTAAAAGTAATTCATAGTGTTTGCCAAGTTTTAGAGATGCATCGCTTTAAAAACAATCAACCTTTTGGACTGCCCTTAAAAGCAGTAACTTGCCTCGGTGTATTCAAAATGCAAGCTCTTAAGGCACAGGCGTATAGTGCCGACTAATGTTGCTGTATATAGCTACTTTAGGTCTCCGCGAGGAGCGCTGCTGTAGTTCACGAAGCAGAGCGACGTAGCAAATCACTCCAGTGGGCTGGCAGTATACCGTAATACAGGCTCTCAAGTAAATTGCCACTTCCATAACCCTATATCAACCGCTTTGTTTCTCCGCTCTGCAAATCAAAATATACTATAACACGCAACCTAGCAAATCATCTCACTTTATTTCACGGTCACATGTTTAATGTTACTGCATTTTATTTTTCACGGTTTAACTTTTTATCTTTAAATAAATTAATATGATTAAAAGCCTGCCCGAGACTAGAGGACAGAGATATGATACAGTGTAAATGTGTACGTTTGGTCCATTATACTGTAGACAATTCACAGATGTGTCATCCAGAACAAAACACTGTCAATCACAGAAATAGAATGGGGAGCGAGAACGATAGCTGTATCAGCCAACCAAAATAACTCCATATTTTGTGACGTAGAAGCGAAACTTGTTCAGTATTTTCCTGGCCATGTTCTCTAAGCAGAATTAATTTATTCTCCACTTTGGTGGAAAAGAAACTTCTACTTCTGTCTGTTTGTTAAACCAAAACTTCTCCTTCAGAAGTGGGAGGGGGTGTGCTTCTCTTTTTAATGTGGCAGAGCGGGTAAGTAAATTTTAAGCTGTTAAATAGCGGCCTTCAAATGCACCATGCTTCGAGATACAACAAAAAATTTACTTCAGTCCCAACATATTTGAACAGTTAGTAAAACGAGGTTTAAATAATCCTTACTATGTATAATCAGATGCCTGCTTCATAAATATTTTACAATGATACTAATAAAAAGTAAATAAGGTACTAATATTAACTAGATAGATAAGGTTTATTTATTGGTTTAAAATTATTGAAATTATTACACAAGTATTTAGTGCATGGGTCTTTGACCATGCATGCAGATTTAAGATACAAGTATGGTGACAAATAAACAACAGAACACGAAATCAAAACAAAAAGGAAAATAGAGATAGATAACCTTTGTCTAACTGAACAAACTTGACCTGGCTTCGTGCACTTTAGCCAAGAAGTTGATGTTTTGCCAGTTCCTCTGGACAGCCAGTAGCTCCCAAAATGCCAATCTCTTTCTTGAGGGACTTAAGAATTTTTCTTTGAGATTAATTGTTCGCTGGTTCTCCCACTGTGCATGTTCCGTCATAATATGTTCCCAGTCCTCATCCAAATCACAGAATGGGCAGATTCTCCTGCCAGAATGGTTAGTCATTTTATGTGCCCTCCAGCTGGGGGCTAAACCATGCCTTTCTTGATCTTTCCTTTCCTCCTAAGTTAAGTACATATGCCTCTTTACCCCAATTCAATTTTATTTCATTTGCTAGACTTAGAGAAGGTTTAATTTTACAATCCTATTCTATTTCCTGTTAGTTAATGCCTCTTAGTCTTCTTTTGACTCATTTCTATATGTTTTGCCATTTGTTTCAGCTCTTTGCCATACTGGCCCCATGCCTATTCTCATCAAACCCTTTCCAGATCAGCTGTCCAAAACTTAGGAGACAGGTTTTCTGGGTGGTATTTATAACATTTGGATCGTAGTGTGGAGTTATCCCCCTACATCAGCCTCAGCCAGTACTTCACTGCTCTTATTTTACAGTGTATCGTACCTTTATAACATCCCACTTCGCTCATACCCCCAAATTTGACGTGCCTTGTGAAACTCCTTTGTAAAGATATAAATGGATGAATACATTGGAACGAAAAAGAAAAACCACAACTGATTTAAGATTTGGTAAAACTACCATAAATTAATAGTTGGACCAAAGGCCTCCAACACTTCTTTCTTTCTGAGAAAGGTAATCAGTTGTCCAGCTCTTCAGAATGGCAATCACCAAAGGTCAACATGTGGGAGTGAGAAATTGTTTATCTTCCAAAATGCTACCTGTGTTTTATTTACATGCTCTGCTCTTTATCATACCCAGTTTTCACTTCCGTAATAATACTGGTATTCTAATTCATAAGCCTATTAGTTATAGTATAACAACTTAGTAAAATCTCTCGGTCTACGGACGGCGCGAATATTCTCGAGGAATAATTCGCCCCCACTCTATTTGTCTTTTGCCTATAGCTTCTGAGTTATCAAATGAGGTGTCTTAAAGAGGAAGTGGGCTGATACGCGGGAAAAAAAACTGTCACGTCACTGTCCGAAACACAGCAATTTTATAGTGTAGAGAAGTTTAATAGGATCTTGATTACATCGTGATAACTGAAAAAGTAAAATTCTTATTCAAGTAAGGAAAAGGTATGTTAAAGAGCTTAGTTTCGAGATACTGATGATTGATGATGTGTCATTGGTCTCCCTGTAAAAAAATTAAAACCATTAGTTTGCTTTGTAAAACTTCAGTTAAAATAATTTGTATTATGAATATCAATTTGCGGGGAACCTTTTTCGTTGAAGAGATGGTGTGGGGCTTACGTTTTTACCCAGGAGGCTGACTCTCCGGGTCTGCATTTCTGTTCTGCGGTTCTGAAGGGCTCTTCGGAGTTTTTTTATCGTATTTTAGTAAACCTCTGCATTAATGGTAGTCCCTTTAGGCACAATACCCACCAAAAGAATCACCTTACTGTCCCAAAAAACACATGCCATGGCATTTCCGATTGAAGTGAAGGAGTGGACTTGAGCTTTTTGGTGGCTGGGGAACTTAAATGACTCCACTGAAGTAATTGTCTTGTCATCACAACATTATCATAAACCCCCACGACTTCCGATGGATATTCGCAGCGGTATTGCACTACAAAATCAAAATACGGATGACCGCGCGGCAGAAGGTGGCGGGAGCGCGCGACAATTTCTCTACGGGAAGAATACTGTCTCTGAACAAAATGCCCGAGAAACACGCGGGACCAAAGAAACTGACCGTTAGGGACCTGTCCTACACGACAGGTGCGCCAATCTCGAAACAAAAGCTTCATTCTCCGCATCAGGAGCCCTTGTAGCCTTACTTACTGGATGGCTCTTGTAGGAAAATAAATTTCGTAAGAATAATTCGTATGCCCACTAATAAGCTGTAGAGGTATGGAAAGTCCTGTGAATGTAGCATAATAGACTGTTTTAAGAAAGTACCATATGTTTAAGGTATCTACTTAAGAATTTCATGTATACATTAATTTTTCGGCGAAGTCCTCTTCAATCTGAATTACCTTTGTACAGTTGGTAAATGGAAACAGATAGACAAAAGCTTACTACATAGAAGATCTCGTTAAAATCCACAAGATGCATTTTCAAGATAGTCAATGTTCTTGGCTAAAATTTTCAGATACTATATTTCTTCTTTTCAAGAGATAAACCGCTATTCGGAATTTCAAAACCTTACACAAAGACTCCATGGTTAGTCGGAGACAGAGTAAGGGATTCGCCATCCAAAAATGGCTATATCCACTAAAAGACTCGTCCACCGGATTAGGGAAGAAGAAGGTTTGCAGCGGTACCGCCTAAGCACCCGCGCATTCCGAAGTGATGGTAAATACTAGGTTGCAGTGCGGTCGCCAGGGAGTAATGGATTGAGTGCTGGGAGACATGATTGACCAAAGTGCAGCTTGCCCTCTAGCGGAGTTTAGGTGAGGGTAAAAACGAACTCCTGGTGGTAGTTGTAGGAATTAGTGGCGATAGGTTTACCTATGGTTGGATTGTGATGAGTGTGACATCACATGGGATTTCATAAAGTTATTAATGAGTGTGTAGCCCTCTTGTAGTCGCAGGAACTGTATCTGAAGTTGCTCGAAGTTTTGGGTAAAGGTTTTGTTAGCAAGTAACTGGAACTCCCGTATCCCCACGACTGAGGCCTCAAGGGCGCCCAGCCGCATGAGTCGGTCGCCGCTGCCGTCTGCTGGTTCGTCTAGTTCGAAGAGATGGCACCCGATGCGTTCCAGCTTGCGCTGGACTGACGCGAGCATCCTTCGTCCACTGGAGATTGGAGATCTGTCTGGGGAGAGCGCTGATTACTTTGGCTGAGGTTCGCTGTTTTGGCCTCCACTGCCGCAAGGCGTGTGCTGGTTGCCCGGCGTACCTCAACCAGATGAGGGACGAAACAGTGCCCATTGCTAACAGGGTCACTAAAATATTTCACTATCGGTAACCCTACTGTACTCGTACAATTGCAAGGTACCTAAAATGAAATATGCATTAAAAACATATTTGCAAATATTTACCTCATTAAGATTAAGTTGTTAAAGGAATAAGCCTTTGTAGTAAACGTTTGTTGAAGAATAGGTAGCGAAAATACAGTCAAAGATACTTCCATCTTTCATTTTCCCTTATGAAACTACAGTGAGTCGCATTCCACCCAAAAGTTTGATACAGATATTTCAATGAAAATACATGTTGTGAGACACCCTAAGTGCAAGAAAGGCGTTTTAAAAAATATGGTTGTTACATTCACATGCTTTCTCTACTCTATACCGCTAATTAGGGGTGTACAAGTTATTCTTAAGAAACCTTATTTACCTATCTACTTCATTTTCAACAAGATAAACATATCTGGAAATATACATTTCGTTATATAGGGTAAATAACCTAAAACTTGCACCGCAAATATTTTGGAAACGGAGAGTGCTATTGATGTTCAGTTTTCACAGCATTAATTGGTAGTCAGGGACTAGTACATTTAGCCTATAAGCAGATTTTAATAATACTGAAGAAGTGTACCTTTGAGCAAAAATACAATTTTTTAATTGGATTAATGCCTAGTTACATGAACTGAATAAACGTAGGGTAAATTAGAATGTCAGTAGCATTTGCTACAAGATTCTAGTGCAAGTAGTTTACGAGAAATCCTATTTTGAAACGTTTACGCACCGACACGTGTACAACATGCGGAAAACTAAAGAAAAACAAAAGGGAATTACAATACTTCTGTGGATTCTTATAACTAGATAGAACATAGCCCTTCAAAGGTAGTGTTCAAAATGACCACCGGCAGCTTCAATACACGCTTCCAGTCTGCTATGGAAAGAATGTTGTACACGTTCTAGCATTTCAGCGGAAATTTCAGAGCAGGCAGCAGTAATACTCGTTTCATATCGTCTGGTGTAGTTGGTACATCGTTGTAGACAGTGTCTTTCAGCCTTCCCCACAGAAAAATGTCTAAAGGGGTCAGATCCGGTCAACGGGCCGGCCAAGGTGCAGATCCTCTTCGTCCAATCCAACGATTTGGAAACAATCCGTTAAGACAAGCTGTAGTACTTCGTGCACTATGGGCTGGACAGCCATCTTGTTGGTACCACAGGTTCCTCTTAGTCTGCAAAGGAACATCTTCTAGCATCTGTGGCAGATGGTCTGTCAGGAGGCTGCAATACTTGTGCGAGTTCATTGTTCCTTCTATGAACAAAGGGCTTATGAGCTGATGATTCACTATCCCACACCACACGTTTAAACTCCATGGTCGATAACGTTCCACCTGACGAAGCCAACGGGGATTGTCAACAGACCAATAGTGCATGTTTCTGCGGTTTACCTGGCCATGATTAGTAAATGTTGCGTCATTACTAAACAAGATACATGATAAATCTGGAGTATCATGTCTTAATGACCATGTACAAAAGTTAACACGATTCTCAAAATCATTTCATGCAGCTAATGATGGAGAGAGATGTGATAGGGATGGAATTATGTCGATGGAGAATGTGCATGCCTGACTCATGCCACTTTCACGTGCGATTGTGCGGGAACTAATTTGCGGTTCTACTGCAACGGCAACCAAAATATTAACTTCTGCCTCTTCTCTAGTCACTTGTTTGTTTCTGTTACATTTTCTAGATGTTACAGTACCACGTTCACGTAATTGGTTGAAGAGGTTAATAAATAATTGCCGAGATGTTTGACGTCTATTGGGATACGTTTCCGCATACACCGTACAGGAACGAACTGCATTCTTCCTACACTCTCCATACACCATGAGCATGTTGACCCTTTCTGTATTAGTAAATCCCATCTTCCACTCACGACCTAATGCTTGAACTGCCACAGACTAACTGACCAGAAAGTCGCAATGCAATCAATGAACAGAACACACAATTCAAACAAACATAGCAACATCGTATCTAGCAACTAAGTAGGTTGAATGGGACAAACAGTTGTCGGGATGGAAACTTTTCAAAATAAGATTTCTCGTAAACCACTTGCACTAGCATCTTGCAACAAACGCCGCTGACATTCTAATTTACTATAGCTTTATTTTATTGATGTGACTAGGCATTGTTACCTTAAAAAAATTGAATGTTTCCTCAAAAAATGCAATTTTTCAGTATTATTAAAATCTGTTTATAGGTTAAATGTATGAGTCCCTGACTACCAATCAATGCAGCGAAAACTGCACATTAGTCAGATGTTTAAGAACTGGACACCATACGCTGGTCTTAAAATTCCATGCTGTTTCTACTCAACTGCTAGAAACAACCGAATATCCACAAGAGTTTAACACAATGACAAAGAATTGAATAATTCAAGCCATTAAAAGCCCATATTCGAGAAACGGCTGTTGTCTCCAAAACTAATTCAAATAAATTGTGTACTTTAAAGAAGTCTACCGTTATAGCTAAGGGTTTACCAGTTATATAAGATTATACGAAATTCCTTCCGAATGAAGTGAACTTCTCAGGCTATTTTCAGATAATTCAAGATATACGCTTTATTTTTCATGTGGGTATTTTAATATATGGTATTGTAATCAAAATGTTAGAGCCATTTCTGAGAAAATCATAAATGAGAAAACATTCTATATAAAATGAATAAAATTAAGACATACATGGTATGATCGTTCAAGCACATAAATAAACAGAGGTGTAGTCTTACAGTGGATTCCGGCACACTGCGGCCTTTTCGGAAATTAAATGGCAGATAATTTAACAAAGAAGGGAACTAAAATCAACTTAGAGATAACACAAAATTGTTCATATAAATAAATAAAACGTATTATAAAAGCCAAAATCATTTCTGATTGTAATCAACAGATAACACTTAAAATGAACAGTCAAAATGGAAGAAAGTTTTAAATGATCCATCAGTAGTTCCTGATTTACCAAGAAAATCTTCAGTTGCTGTACTCCGACTTATGAGAGGACTTGACTGCTTGAATAAACATCTTTACAAAATTGGAATAGTCACATCTCAAGATTGTGCTCCAGGAAGAAGAAATGGACATGGAACATCTAAAAAGTCGTGACTCTCTTGTAGTCTTTGAATATGTAACATAAAATATTGGGAAGGAAGAAGGAGTGTAATTTCGTTATTAACTCATGAGCATCAGATACACACACGCTCGCGCACGCGCGACGATTTTCTAAAAAAAAATTTTTTTGGGATTCAAGAGCCCCCAAAAAGATTATTTCCGGTAAAATCTCGATGTTTCAATGGAATTCAGTACCTTTCCTACTTATTATGTACGTGGTAGGGAAAGTAAAAAGAGAGTAAAAATAAGATAAAGTAAAAATCTGATATGAAACAAGTAAATTAATTTCTTTACTCGTTAAAATTCTGCTATACCGGCATACCATTTATATAAAAATTCGCATTTAAGTTCAGCATCTTCCAAAGAATGGACACAATATCTTCAAGAGAATCTCCCAATCCAAAAATATCCTCTTCATGGAGAATGTTTTGTCGTTTTTTTATGTTCTCAAAGATGGTTCTTACCATATGATTAAAAATTAACATCTCTTCAATTCCTCTCCATTATGAATAGCTTTTGGATAATTGGTAAACTATAACAGGCTTACTGGACAAAAGATCTTGTTAAATCGCATGACCTATAACCAATATAGTTGCTTGTAGCCTTTAACCATTTCCGAGATATTCTTTGTTATTTGTTTGTTATTCATAGTACTTTTCTCAAGTGGTAAGTGGCCCTACCAAGGTCCCTTCTCTTGCGATCCAATCTTAAAACTAAGTATATGTATCTGACACTGTTTCTATGTGGGACCTTAATCTCAGAATTTCATTCTGACCTTTAATTTACGGAATTCTTGCCTACGTGACTTTGCAAACATACGAATGCAATCTCCAACTGCATTCTAGGGTCTTTCAACAAGAGTGTCCATTCTTTGAACTTAAATAAAACACGTTGCATAAATGATAGAGGTTTATTTTCTTTTATTTTGGAACATAATTAATGTCATTACGTGTGGAAGAGAACATCAGTTAAGTGACCGTCGTAACTTCGTTTCGTTGCGCGTATACAGTTGACTCAATTTTCAATGACAGAAGAACGTAAATTAGGTCCAACGTCACGAATAATACGCGTGATGTTATTCATAAGATCATTTACTGTTTCTGGCTTGTTGGTATAAACTCGAGATTTAACATAACCCCACAAGAAGTAATCCAACGGCGTTAAATCACATGACCTCAGGGGCCAGTTCACATTACAAACCACAGGAAATGATGAATCCTCTGAACTTCTCCTTCAAAAGATCGATTGTTTCGAGAGCAGTATGACATGTGGCACCATCTTGTTGAAACCAGATGTTTCTGAGATCCATACCATCCAATTGAGTCCAAAAATTGTCCCTTATAAGAGCCCGGTATCTTTCTCCATTGACAGTTAGAGCTTCTCCATCTTCATATTGGAACAAATATGGACCAATGATTCCACCATACCAAAATCCACACCACACAGTAAGTTTTGAGGATGAAGTGGTCGTTCTTGAATCTGCATTGGATTGTGATTCCTCCGATAGCGGCAATTTTGTTTGTTAACACAACCATCCATCCAAAAGTGGGCTTCGTCGCTGAAGATGATTTTTCGACAAAACTCCGGGTCAGCTTCCAATTGCTCCATAGCCCAGTCAGCGAAAACACGCGCAACCTATGGCCGTTGGGGTTTAGTTCTTGAGTTAACACCATTGTATAAGCGTGAAACTTCAAGTCCAGTGCAGAATTCGCCAAGTTGTGGTAGCCAGAATCCCCTAATTCTTGCGCTCGACGTGCAATTGATTTGATTCCGTTCTCGCGTACACTCTCATGAACGGCACCTATGTTTTCGTTGGAGCGCTTACGTCGATTACGTACAGGCATTCTTTGATCGCTGACAGAACCACGTTTTTCAAATTTATCGATCAAACGCCGAATCGTTCTCTCGTATGGACGATTATGCAAACCGAAAACTTCATGCAATACACGGAAGATTTAGCGAACAGATGATCCATTTTGATAATAAATTTTCTACGCGTTGCTGAATGCTGCAACGTTCAATGGCTATTTGTCAATTACAACTGTAACCACATGAAAAAGATGAACGCCGTAACTCAATAACAATGACAGTTATCACATATTAAATTAGGACACTCTTGTTGAAAGACCTTTACTAATGCATTCGCTGGTCGGCTGTTACTAATAGCATTGTTTGGCATGACTCACTAATGACTTTCTTCTCCGGACAAATCTTTCGAATCAGGCTTATTACACTATACTTTCACTTAACATATAAAAGTTATTTATTCCATCATTTATTTATCTTACTATGATATCTTTATTTAATTATTTATATCCTCCCTTCTGTAATTACGGTATCAGAATGAAGGGAACTTGACCCGCTATAAGACAACGTTTTAATCTTCACTGGACGAAACGTTGTGTTCAAAATCAAAGAGTAATCAATATCAATATCAATATCAATATCAATATCAATTTATTGTCATTAAACAGTTATACAACTGCAATAGACATTGTCAGTATATACAGAAATACAAATTAATAATACAACATAAACCACACCTTGTGCAACTTTTACAGCAAAAAAGTAACAATTAAATATTAATATCAGATGCATTAAAAACAATAAATTCATTAATAGAATAAAATGGATTATCCACAAGCCAACAATGCAATCGCTTACAAAATATTTTATAAGGCAAATCTTTTACAGCTTGAGGTAGCTTGTTAAAAAGTTTAATGCCAATATAGTAGTAACTTTGAGAAGTTTTCTTAAGTCTATGCTGAGGAATATCGATCATTTGACCATTACGGATATTATAATAATGAATATTGGATCTCGTGTCATACTAATGTTGATTCTGTTTCATAAAACCCAATACAGTATAAATATACAAATTTATAACAGTCAAAATATTATATCTTTTAAAATAGGGTTTACAGTGTGTTCTAGTAGTTATCTTAGCCATAATTCTTATAGCTTTCTTTTGCACAAGTAATACATCTTGGATATATGAGCTATTACCCCAAAGTAAAATACCATAATTAATAATACTGTGAAAGTATGCAAAATATGAGACACGTATATACTCAAAGGGTACACAATTGACTAAGTTTCTCATCAGGAATAAAACCCTTGACAACTTTCTGCATAAAAATGTAATATGTGACTCCCAGGTTAAAAATCTATCAATATAAATGCCTAAAAACTTTACATTAGTACAAAGCTTTGGGACAACAACATTATTTAAAGTAAAAATTATATTTTTAGTTTTAGAATCATTAAGTAAAAACTTATTTGCTTGAAACCATTGTGATATATACATTATATTATTTTGAACCTCAGTTTCAAGATACTGTATATTTGCATTGTTGTGAATAAAAGTTGTGTCATCAGCAAATAATATGGTTTTAGATTCAGTATTGAATGGTAAATCATTAATCATGATTAGGAATAGCAGAGGACCTAGGATAGAGCCCTGAGGAACACCGCACATTACTGAAGCCACATCCGAAACCTTATCATTAATCTGAACAACTTGTTTGCGGTTAGAGAGATAAGAAGAGAGCAATTTATTAGGCGTACCACAAATACCATAATGTGCTAATTTATCTAACAGTATACAGTGATCCACACAATCAAAGGCCTTGCTTAAGTCACAGCATGTGACCCAAGCAAAGCTCTTTGATTCAAAAGTATTCGTTATATTATCAATAAGTAATCGAACTGCATCAATAGTAGATTTACCAGCCCTAAATCCAAATTGATCGATAGAAAAGACCTTGTTTTGTTCAAAATAGGAATACATCTGGTTGTGGATTAATACCTCAAATATTTTAGAAAACACTGGCACCAGAGATATCGGTCGATAATTTTCCAATAATGATTTATTACCTTTCCACATTGAGTGTGGATTTGATCCAATTAGATCCTCACGTCTCCCCTTTTCTTTACGTTTCGTTTTGATAATAAGCGTATAGTAGTGATAAAATTAAATATAGGATTTCAAAAGGACTTATGACGAGTTATGCAGATAGAGGCAATTGTATCCCAAAGCCAAATAAGATCCGATACGTGCAACAGCTGCTTGTCCCTTAAAATATCACAATTTTGACTATGGTCTTTAGAAAGTAGGTTAACTACGGTAATAACTTCTTTATACATTTGGAGGCAAAAGGGAGATACAGGAAATATAATATATGGTCAGAGGTTTAAAAGTGGGTCGATATATCCTGGCATTGAAATGACATGACATTAAAAATCAACCGAATAGCGACAACATTTTCAAATAGGTGACAAATGTACTGTAAAATTCAAACCAATGTGTCCAAAGTACCTGACGCTATAAAAGCAATATAGAGACATAAATGATGTGGTAAGTTTGTGTGTATCTATTACGGTTTACTCGTTATATAGAGTTGTACAAAACTACTTTGCATTGAAGAGGACTTTAAAGGCTATACCCAGAAAATTAAAGATATACATTTTAATTGTTATGTAAACATGTTATCACATGAAATGGTAGTTTGGGTTTAGGGGAATTGTCTTAAAATTTTTTGTGTTGCATATGGAAGATACTGAACCTAAATACTACGTTTGGTATTTTTCCGACTTTTCGTTCTTGAGATATGCTGTTCACAGACACACATAAAGAGGGACGTTTTTCCAAAAATCTGATGTTTAGCACTCACATAGTTTTCTCTACACCGGTGCAAACTATTTTTACAAACACTTATCTCCATCTACTTCATGTTAATCGAGATGGTTATTTGCAGACTTATTGCTAATTTTCATGTAGGTGCAAGGGGAATATGCTAGGCTTTAAGCGATAGTCAAATCTTTTAAGAGCTGGTTGGTATGTGGGGCATTACATTCTCTTTGCATGTCGAAGACATAAAAAAGATCTGATGTGTTACACTTACATGACTTTCTCTACTCTTGTACAAACTATTTTTACAAACCCCTATTCTCCATCTACTTCATGTTAATCGAGATAAACATTTGCAGACTCTATTTTATTGCTAATTTTCTTGTAGATGTAAGGGGAATATATATTAACAAGGGCAATATAGAAATACAGTAGCATTTAGGAACATACATATCTCTATATAGCTGGTTCCTAGGTGCAGCACCATTCCCTTTGCCACAGATTAATACTCTTTGCATATTCAAGACAAAAAAAGATGAATAACGAATTTCCATTTGAGAAAACAAGTATTAAAAAATTTAAGAGAATAACAAGCAATATCTCGAAAATGGTTCACTAAACAACAAAAATGTATATGGCATAAATTTTGAATTTTACCGCGATCTATATTTCTTGTGTAGTAAAATTTTGTCTATCTCTTATGGTTTACCAGTTATGCAAAAGTCGTTCACAATTAAGAACACTTTTGGAGACATTCCCAGAAAATTCAAGATATACATTTCATTTTTCATGAAAATACCTTAAACATATAATATTTTAATCAAAAGTGTTAGAGACATTTTTGAGAAAATTAAAATTTAGAGAATTGTTCCATGTAAAGGTAATCTGGGATTGAGGGATTTTCTTGAAAACTTTCGTGTCGCATTTCTGGAAGATACTGAATCTAAATAGCAAGTTTGATGTTTATCCGGCTGTTCGTTTCTGAGTTATGCTGTTCACAGACAGACACACACACACAGACACACAGACGGAGATGTTTCCAAAAATGCTTTTTTTGGATTCAGGGGGTCTCAAAACATGTATTTCCGGTGAAATCTCGGTATCGAATTTTTGGGTGGAATACAATACTTCCCCTACTTACTATACGTAGTAGAGAAAGTAAAAATGCATAAGTACTGGAAAATTCAAACAAATAAAAGGAATATCTCGGAGATGATTCAGTCGATAAAAACATGTATGTGAGATAGATTGTGTTTTTAACAAGCTCTACAGTTTTTGTGTAGTAAAATTTTGTATACCTCTTACGGTTTACCAGCTATGCGAAAGTCACTTAGAATAAGAGGTCTTTTGAGATCATTCACAGAAAATTCAAGATACACGTTTCATTTTCCATAAAAAGATCTTAAACATATGATGTTTTAAACAAAATCATTAGAGCCATATTTGAGCAAATTAAAATTTTAGAAATATGTTCCATGTAAGGGGTAGTCTGGGGTGGGAGGATTATCTTTAAAATCTTTGTGTCATAGCTTTAAAAGATACAGAACCTAAATATCAAGTTTGGTATTTACTCGACTTTTCGTTTTTGAGTTATGCTGTTCACAGGCACATATACCCAGGAAACTTTTTCCGAAAAAACTTTTTGATTTTTACGCGGCCTCAAAACATGTATTCCTGGTGAAATTCGACACCGAATTTTTGAGTGGAATACAATACTTTCCCGACTTACTGTACGTAAAAGAGAAAGTAAATAGTGGATTTCTCACATTGTTATTATTTCACTGAATTACATCCCCCCTCTTGCTTATAACTTCTCCTAGGTTAACTATTGAGCTTTCAAGGGCTTGCTTGTTGTCATTAGATAATTATTTCTGGACCTTCGGTCTTGAAGTAATTATCATGATAGGAAACATTGGTTAACCTGAATTAATTGTCAGCACTCGTGGTATTACTGAAGATAGTTTTTTAAATATTCTATTTGATAAACATTTTCCGTGTGTTTCAAATTGCAAAGTAATATAATCAGGTGATGTATACAGTACTCAAATGGAGCGGTCGTACACCACCTACCCGTTGTCTGGTGTTGTACTGTAATCCTAGCAAAAGCGCGCACGTGCTTTAGTGTGTGTGTGTGTGTGTGTGTGTGTGTGTGTGTGTGTGTGTGTGTGTGTGTGTGTATGTGATATGCTCGGAATGACGAAAGAGGAATATGAAAGTGGTGTATGCTCAAGGTAGTTGGAGTTGCAGTCTGAACTCATGCATAAAGGAACGTTACCGAGTTAAATATAAGTTGTCCCATGGGCCTACTTTTATCCAGTAAGCCCTTTTTGGATTCACGAGGCATTTCAGATGAAGCCCAACATATTATTTTAATAAATACTACTTCTACTTCATGTAAGCGGTAGAGAGTGTAAAAGAAATAAGAGAATAGGAAACTACAGGAATTCTAAATGAGTCCTGAATATAAAATCTACAGAAAAGTAACAGTTACATAACAGCCTAAAGTCACATCGCGTTTATCGTAGGTAAACCTACGAGAGGTTACGATTTTATGATAGACCCGTGGTTGCGAAGAACGAGAAAGTTTATCTGATGAAACTGCTAACATGCCCGGACTTACTTACACGCATATTCATAATTATTTTACTGTTTCACAAAAATATACAGGATGTTCAGTAATTAAGTATCGATTTTGTAGCAAAAGGTACTGTTTCGGTTACATGTATATGCTAGTGCATTGCAGGTGCATTGTGGAGTAAATGTTGTAGTTGTTGCTGAAAACGATGGATTGGCTTCATGACACCGCTAATACTGTTTTCTATTGTTATAGATAACTGAACAAGCGTGATATTAAATGTGCAGGACAAAATAGCCATTGTAGCTGGAAGGTTGTAGAGGTTGTCGTATGGCGAAATTCGGACAAGATTTGATCGCCGATTTCATAAACCTAAACCTACTTATAAGAGCATTTAACAATTAGTAAACAAATTGCACTGATACCTTTAAGAACGAGTCTGGGCAAGGCTGTCCATCAGCCTATGCTGACAGAATTTAATTTTAATTCTTTCTAAAACGATAAAAGATTTGCAGTCAGATTTAAACGCTCTTCGACGATATTTTAGGCAATGGGGTATGAGGTAAATATTCTTAAAACTAAAAAAGTCGCATTTAAAAATGGATATGTGTACGGCCAACATGAAAAGTGGACCTACGGGGAACAAGAAGTTCAAAATGTCAAATATTTCGATTACCTAGGAGTAAGGTTTGATATGCCTGGAAAATGGAACAAGAACATGGAGTTTATAAAACACAAAAGGATTGGACAACTTTCTGAAGTATTAAGGATATTGACCCGGGTACCAGATATGCCAGTAAAATCATTACAGACCATGTATGAAGCAATGGTTAGGTCCTCATTACTATACGGCAGTAAAGTATGCGGATGGGAGAGGGTGGATAATGTAAATAAAGTACAATGTAATTTTTGGAAGCGCATTCTAGGGTTCGCGAGGGTTACTTCACACTACGGAGTTCTTCGTGAGGTAGAATGCTGGGAAGATGCTGTATTTGCTAAACTAAATGTAGTTAGGTACTGGCTGCGAATAATTATAGGTGATAAAACAACTCTGAGGGCAATATGTTAGCGTCATCAAATGAACAACATAGAGCATCCAAAATAGTGGGAGGCGGGGTTACAACTGGAAATATAAAAAATAGGTTAAACGATATCTGGTAAAGGGGTAATGAAAATACACACAGTGCCGTGAAAAAAGTCAAAAGATGACTATGTGATATAAACAGGCAGAAAATAGAGTCTGAATGTAGACAAAGATCAACATTGGAGCTACAAAAGGAAATAAAAACTAGGTGGGGTAAGGAAACATGTATTTTGGAATTGGGTATAAAACAGAGGACGAGAATAGCATGGCTTAGGTTGGGAGGGTGGAAAGCTTGCAAGATTGCTGATGAGGATTGCAGGAGGATTTACCCATTATGCGGGGAACAAGAAGATTGGACGCATATTTTGGCAGCATGCGTGCAGACGGAGAGTATTATGAAAAAAATATTACCGCAAGTATTTTTGTCTTCCAACAGACGGAGGGCAGCATGCTGGGACTTGATTCTAAACAGTCAAATCTGGCCAAGCTTGGGCACATACTTAATGGAAGTACGTGTACTAAGAGATAAGGTGTTTATGTAAATTTTCTTTAAATATATGTGGTGGTGTGTGTGTGTGTGTGTGATTCAGAGTGTTTTTCAAGTTTATATGTATGTATATAATGTGGTAATTATAAACATAGTTGTTTCTCGTCAATTCTGCAAGTCACGTACACAGACTAGGTATTTTTCTAGAGAGCATGTACCGTCTTATGACCCTTGCGACTGTGTTATGTAATTAATGTAATACTAAGAACTTAATAAATGCCACTACTACTACATTAGAACATACATTGAACGCAGTCCAAAATTGGTGTAACTGGACATTGCACACTTGAGGTAAATAAAGTGTTGTGACACACGCTGAAAAAGACGTACTATCTGCAAGCTCTCCAACAATGACATGACGAGAATATGCCAGAGTGTATTATTATGTATCATAATTAGCTTGAAGCAAATGCTAATTGCAACTTCCTCATCCAGATCTTATTCAGCCGCGAGACAATTTTCCACACCGGTGGAAGGGTTAACCAACATAACTGCATCATCTGGGCTGACATACCACCAATTGAGCACCTGGAATTCCAAAGAGACTCTCCAAAAGTTAATATGTGGATGGGAATGTCCACTGACAAAATTTACGATCCGCTCCTCTTCGCCGAAAACGCCATGAATGGGACAATGTACCTGGATATGCTGCAACAGTTTCTTTTACCACAGCTTGTGTAAGATGAACGTGTGTGTACTGTTTACTTCCAATAGGTCGGGACATTATGCCAATATGCCAAAGATGTACTACGTTTTTGAATGATGTGTTTCCTGGAAGATGGATTGGGCGTGCAGGACCCATAATGTGGGTCCTCACACCCATGTACTTCTATGTATGGGGATTTATCAAGGGACGTGTGTTTCGCCAACACCGTAACAACTCACTGGCGGAGCTCCGAGACCAAATTAGACAAGCTGCTGCAGCAATAATACTTGGGTGGATGTCTTTCGTACCACAGCCAAGAGATAGAAAATATGTCGGGATGTGAATGGCGATAATGTAGAAAGTAACGTGTGATAACTATGTGTCACTATAAATAATAAGGATACAATAATTATTTCAACAAAATGGATACAGCATGCGGTAAACATCTGTTAGTGTTGTTACTGTAAACCGTGTTCACAGTTCTGGGTAAGCGCAACGCATATTCTTATTAGTTCTAATGAAATCAGTTTGTGTTTTGATGAGTTTATGAAATGCTTTTACATTGTAGTTTTGTTTTTAAATCTTTGGTGTATGAAAATCCCATTAACGATGTACAAACACTACCGGAAGGCATCATGAATGTCTGCCAGAGCATCCGTGACCAACCTGGAGTGGTGAGAGTGCGTAATTCCCTAAGACGTTGGACAGAAGTATGCCTTACTATGAATGGGCACCATATTCAGCACCTCCTTTAGCGATGGTTCACAAATGCAGGTTGTATGTAATTGCAAGCAGATTATATTAGAAGCTATGCCGTTTCACAGTAACAGAGTAGTGTGTCCTTATTTGTTTATTGCTTGCTGTGGGTTGTACGTAATAGCAAAGAGCTTGCAGTAGAAGTGATGTTTCAGAGTAGCGAAGAGAACAAGTGCTCATAGCTCTTAAGGTATCCACTTTAGAACCTATGTTTACTGTATATATTTTTCTTGTTTTGGTCCATACTACCACTACTCGAAATATGGAACACTTTTTAACACCCTTGTACACCTTTGTTTATTATAACCCGTTACCCACATGCATTTCACTGGAGGCATTATGGGAACATCATTTCAGCTGCCAACATAGCTCAGGGTTTAGGGCCCTAATACGCAAAGCGTAGTCCAGAGATATGGTAGAATGAAGACCGCAACTGCGGAACGACGACAGAGGTAGCCAAAGTTCGCCCTATTTGCTTCCAACGTAAACCCTGAAAGGAAAGAATGAAGAGGTAACCCGAAGGAAGGCCACATTCACTCTACTTCTTGTATATATTTCTTCATTCTATAAACTTCGTCATCTGGGAACAAGGTATTCAATAGTTGATTCCTCCCAATTACCAGTCATAGTACCTTCACGTCAATCTAGGGTTGTTATAATTCTTTATTGCTTTTGTTCATAACCATTTTGTAAGGAAGCCCCCTACATTCTGTTGATTTTGGCTTCAACAAAAGATTTCCAGTGCTTCCTTATAGTTTCTTCTAATAAGTCCTTGTATTTTTGTTTAGTCTCTGTGTATCTTAGTAAATTAAGTTTCATTCTGTACATATAACCGATTGTTGGTATTTTCTTAATTTCCTGGTTAATGATCTAAGTTATCTGTCCATATTTTTCGAACATTTTTGGGTCTTATTTTCGGAGCTGTAATTTTAGTGGTCTTGTTAAAGAATTTTGCATCCTCATCAACTGAATGCCCCCAATACTCAATTCCTTCATTTGCTGCCAATAGGCTTGCTTATAATTATATAAAAGTCTCCTCTCTATAATATTTTGGTTAGGTTTATGTAATACTATAGTCAAAATACATTATATTATGGTCACTTGTAGTCAGCTCTTAACCAATCCACCGATTGGTTTTTTAATTCTGCTTTCCTAGAACACTATGTGGTGTCAATATTTTAACTTAACCCGGCTCTGTTCTAGAATGAGCGGTGTTGTTTGTTTTATTTAAGACAACTAAGTCTAATTCAGAAATTATTTCCTTTAATTTTTCATCCATCTCATCCGTTACTTTGCTATTCCATCATTTCGATTTGGCATTACAATAACACAAATGAATAATCTCCATGTCTTTGAATTTTTTGTGTACATAGTTCCTTTGGGATATAAAGGGCTCAAGTGGTAGACTGTATTGAAAATAACAATTTACTAATATAATTTTCTCTAGGAGATGCCTTATTTCAATACAGTTTACATGACTATTCAAATATTGCGCTAAATTAATTATTTATTTATTACAGCTATTGCAGCGATGACATTTTCACCTGTTAAAATTTGCCTCGCTAAAACTGACATGTGAGCCACACAGCCATTTATTATATATAGTTCCTGGATGTAGATTACATCAATATCCAGGTACTCAAATATATTTCTTAATTCCATCATAACCATTTAGTCCTTTGACCATTTATTTGTCCAAATGTTAAAGATGTAATTTATTCTACTTACTAAAGTATTAAATTTTCCCCTTCTCACCTTTTCTGTTACCTCCGCTGCCATATTCTTATTAAGGGCCTGCCTTTTAGTTCTTGTTTTGATATTTGCTAATGTTTAATTTGGTTTTCCTGTAACTTTCAATTAACACCCGAATCTTCAACCCTCTTTGGTACTTTATACTTGTTTATTTTTCAGTTTGAATTTTGGGTTTAAACACTGCAGTGTTTGCTATAGGTTTTGTATAGGTCAATCCCTCATACCTAACCTGCACATAGCAATGCGGCCAGTTTTGATTCGGATCATAAACTACCATAACAGAGAATAAAATTTCTAAAAACTTCATCTAAATTAAGTTCTTCACCCCTCCTTACACATAATTGCTCCACAAAGTTCAATAATATTACCGGTTGTGTTGGTATGCTTTTAGATTTAAGCCCAATTCTGTCAACTGCGTCCGGTAAAGAAAACGTTATCGTTTCCCCATTCTCATATGTCGTCCTAATTATGTGTCTCAATGCCGCGACCAGCGATTTTGCTTCCTCAAGTCTGGATAATTGCAGTGTCAGCTCAAAATTGTCATATACCCCAGGAGCATTAACCACAGATTGCGGCATTGACAACGTCTCAGCTGTTTCCTGCATGCAATTTTCTACCGTCGCTGTATCATTTAAACCCTTCTCGCATTCTGTAAAGCTTCCCATCTCCTCTTTATTACGTTCTTTTTATTCCCATTCCTACCTTTTAAATCACATGCTATCTTGTTCATATCTCTTTTCCAGATGTCTTCTAAAAATTTAATTTTTGTATTCTTATGTTATTTCCTTTTCCTAGTTCGACCTCTGTACTTGAATGATAGCGTCATAATCCACAGAAATGTTCTGTTTATGCAAACTTTCATCTGTTGCTCAATTTTATGTGTTCTTCTTTTTAGTGGTAATTTCGGCATTTTGTCCACTTATTTGCCGAGAAATGATTGTTTCTCGCGAGAAATAAGTAAATAAATCATATCTTAATAAACTATCCCAGTACCTTGTTTACTATACCGGGATATACTTTCAAATATTACATTTATTCTTACAACATATTCACATTTTATACATCAAATTTTTTCAGAGAAAATAACTACAAACTACACAATGTCTAAAAACTAATAATACAATAATAAATAAAAGAAAGAAAGGGAATAGAAATTATTATATTAGAGTAAAGGGGTAAAAAAATTAATTACATTCTAAATTCTATATTTATCTACACTTGCTGTAAACCAGCACACTTAGCAACTGGATACCAGCTAGTTTCTAATCCTATTTAACTATATTCACTCGAAATCAGAGAGAAACAATTGAAAATCGACAGGTCTTCAAAGGAATGGCTAAATATTGAACAATTCGACCCCCCAATAAAGAATACTTCGGAAATGGCTTACGCTACAAAAAGTTATTTGAAATAAATAATGTATTTAAGGAGATCTGAATTTTTTGTGAAGTACGTTTTCGTCTATTGTTTAGCGTTTACCAGTTATACAAAATTCCTTCCGAATGAAGAAGACTTCACAGGCTATTCCCAGAAAATTCAGGATATACATTTAATTTATCGTGTATATATTTTTAATATATGGTACGTCAATTAAAATGATTTGAGATTCAAAAAACTGTTTCATACAAAGGGTAGTTTGGTGTGAGGTAGCTTCTTAAAAATATTTGTGCTGCATCTTTGGAACGTACTGGACCTAAATATCAAGTTTGGCGTTTATCCGACTTTTCGTTTTTGAGTTATGCTGTTCAAGGACACACATGCAGATCTTTTTGTAAAAATGCTTTCCTTTTTTTGGATTTGGAACCTCAAAACATGTATTACTGGTGAAATCTCGGTATCTAATTGTTGGGTGGAATGAAATACCTTCTCTATCTAGCACGTACGTGATAGAAAAAGTAAAAATTTTGTATAATGACCTTATATTTCGTTGCATTATGGGGACCTTTAGAAAGCGAATAATTGTGCCTAACCGCTGTTAGGTGTACATCACAGGGTGATAATCGATTCTCACTGGGCGCCAGTGTAAACAACTCCACCTACTGTTCGGTAAACACATTCCAACATCCAGTTTACACCGAACGCAACATACATGCCATTTCTGTTTTTTTGCTCCGGATTTTTTGATTAAAACAGCTGAATACGCATGGGCGAAACTGCGAATTTCGATACAGACTGTATCTCCCGGCTCTATCAATACTCTGAATAACACAACGACTACGCTGTAAATATTAATGAATGAATAAGTTTTTGTTTTCATTTTTCATTTAAAAGCCGTTTCCACTCGAACTGTTAATCTGGGCTCACGCACACACGCACCGCTGTTTTCATTTACGAAATGGAACAAGGGGGGAGAGATGCAACTTTTGAGGTGGTTGGCCACTTCGTATTTCGTACATTGTTTTCTGGTAAGAAATTCCTCCTTGTAATTAATCACAGGCCTTACTGTCCTACTCCAGGATTCCCTAGCAACCTGATGACCCTGCTAAATTAACCAGACCAAGTCACACTCGGTTCTTTTTTCCCAGTCGTGGCTTAATTAAACTGTGTGTGTGTTTTCTTTATCACGCGCAAGCAGAGGTAACAAAACCTTGGCTTACAAGGGCACCAGGGCGTTACAGAGAGGGAAATTGTCATAAAAAATCTCCTTAACATGACATCAGTTTTTAAAGAAAGAAATTGCTTAGCTAAAAATCGCCACATAATAAATCTTTATAACCTAAAATAATAATTTTAAAAATCCGGATGTGTTACACTCGCATGACTCTCTATTCTTCTACAAACCATTTTTACAAATGCTTATTCTCCATCTACTTCATGTTAATCGAGACAAACATTTGCAGAAACTATCTTATTGCTAATTTTCTTGTAGTTGCAAGGGGAATATGGTAGGCTTTAAGTGATAGTCAAATGTTTTAAGAGCTGGTTGCTATGTGGAGCATTCCATTCTCTTTGCATGTTCAGGAAATAAAAAAAAAATAACGAATTCCTATCTGAGACAAGTATAAGTATTGGGAAATTCAAACAAACAACAAGAAATATCTCGGAAATGGTTCACTCCACAAAAAAGTCGGCATGATATAAATTCTGTGCTTTAACGAGATCCACATTTTTTGTGTGAAAAAGCTTGTCTATCTTTTACGGTTTACTAGTTATGCAAAAGCCATTCAAAATGAAGAAGACTTTTAGGGACAATCCCAAAAAATTCAAGATACACATTTCGTTTATCATGAAAATCTTTTAAATATATAATACTTTAATAAATATCGTTACAGCCATTTTTCAGAAAATCAAAGTTTTCCAAAAATGTTCCACGTAAAGTGTGGTGTGGCGTGAGGGGATTTTATTGAAAATCTTTGTGTCACATCTTTGAAAGATAATGAACTCAAATACCAATTTCGGTATTTATCTCACCTTTCGTTTTTGAGTTACGTTGCTCACAGACACACATACACGAATATGTTTCTAAAAATGCTTTATTTGGATTCGGAGGGCCTAAAAATATATTTTTCTTGTCAAATCTTAGAATGTATAATGCAGCTATTTTCGGAATGATTTATGTCGATTTAAATGAAGTAGATAGGAAAATATAATTTCGTAAGAATCATTTGTATACCCACTAATAAGCGATAGAGGGTAGAGAAAGTTATGTGAATGTAACGCAGTATATTTTTTTTATTCCCGACGCTAAAAAATGTGTACTTCCGTGAAATGTCGGTATCGCATTTTTGTGTGGAATGCTATACATCCTACCTACCTCCTATTAGGTAGCAGAGAAAGAAAAAATGAACATTCTTTCCATTACTCCCCTCTCACTCTGAGACATTTATGTCTCGTTGTCAATTGAGTTTATGTATGAGGCGTGTTTTAAAATAAAAAACCGTTTTAATAGTTTGCTGCTGCAGGGCTAAAGTCGCGATTTTGAGCAGCGCGATGACTTACTCTATTCACTAGGAAGCCAGACGCAGCTCTGAGCGATTCTCAGCTTGTGTTTTCCTGTTGTTAGAGCGCTTCAAAATGTTCAAAACAATGAAACGATCCTCTGACTGTGAAGTCAGATCAATAATTCGTTTTTTGAATGTAAGATATGTTACGCCAGCAAACATACATCGCCGATCGTGTGAAGTTTATGGGGAAATCCTAATGAGCGACATTGCCTGGCTGCACACAGCCAAACAAACTCAACATGTGATCGCATCATTTGGTTGGGAATAATTTTACTACCTCTCATGCAGTCCGGATTTGGCACCAAGCGATTTTCATCTCAGAAAATTCCTTGGTGGAAGACATTTCCACGACGATGATGATGTGAAACAAGAAGTGCAGACTTGGCTTTCGTCAAGGCCGCATCATTCTTTGACGAAGACATACAAAACTAAGTGTAGCAGTGCTGTAAGGTGTAAGATAATGAATGATAATAAATTATTTGAAAATAATGTTATGTTAGGTTTTGAAACATTATTGGCACCTACTTTACAAACACTACTGGTATATCTTTCAACGATAATTTTTAGTTGGTCACACTTTAATGCGCTGATTAAATTTCACATAACTGAATTGTTATGACACCTTCAAAACAGCAGTCCACTGGGATCCATTCCATGAATAAGCATTAAATATGTGTATTTAAAATAAAATAAGTTCTGTTCGTTGCAATTTTAGTATTCTGCTTAATTGAGTCAATTTCCTTTGCTTCAATATGTGTTGCATTCACGTTACCTGCAAAAGCTCGGCAAATGCTGCATGGACTTAATAGTACTGCCATAGTACTGCAAATACTTTTGAGGTGCTGCCATCCGATCAGCAATTAATTACGTACAGTTAACAAGGTAAGGTGTTTCTGTAAAAACTCAGAAGTTTTGAAATTATAGTGTGGTCGACCAAAAACAGTCGTATGCAATTAGATTCTTGTTGCATAAAATACTACTGTGTGTATGTTAAATTTTAACAAACAAAATCATTCTTAAACATTCAGATCACAACAAATATACAGGGCTTTAAGTTTGACGACCTGCCAAGTGGTGCAGTTGGGTTAAAATGTGGTGCTACGGTTCCCAGACACGCAATAAGCCTGAATCGATTACACTCAGTGCATAGAGATTCTTTCGGCCCATGTATCGTGAAGTATTTGAGGAGCTTCGGCAGGTAGGGGTGTGTAGCTCACAGGAGATAACGTCTAACTCTGTCTTGCATACACAGCCATGAGGTTGGGTAGGTAGGCTAAGGTTGGATAAAACTTGATATTACTTAACATACATATACACTTTTCAATCTATTTAAGTTAATGGATTTTAGTTTCACAGTAATTATTACTTTCTAATTTCCAAAACTTCGGAAATCTAAGCTACATTATCACTCCGAATATACTGGCTCCTTCTACTACCTACTCGAACCAAACTTTCATTAACAATGATTTCATCCCTTTAGTGTTAGGGGTTAGGGTTTAGAAGAGGGGGGGATTTCAACACTGCGACCGGGAGGAGTGAATGAGGCAAGAGAATACGAAGGACGGGCAGATCTGATGGCGGCAAGCGCAGCGTAGTAGGGTCCTTAACGTTTCCAGGCTGAGAATCCCCGGTTGCTCCCGAAAGATTCCATGTCAGTGTGTGCAATTCTGAAAGGTAAAACGAAAAAAACTCTTATATGATACGTTCACATGACTTTATCTGCCCTCTATCGTTTATTAGCGGATTATATATTATTTTTACTCGAGCTTATTTTTCTATCTAGTACATTTTAATCCAAATAAACCTTTCTAGAAATAGTTACAATACACATTTCGTTATAGATACAAAGCGAATAACGGTAGTCAAATGTTTAAGAACTGGAAGCTATATGCTGGTCTTAAAATTCCATATGTTTTCATGCAACCGCGAGAAACAACTGAATGTTGAACGGCCTTTAAGAGAATGACAAAGAAACGAAAAATTGGAAGCTCTAATAATGTATGTATTATAATTATTTGTTTTTAAGAGATCCATATTTTTGTGCGGTAGGATTTGGTCTATCGCTTAACCTTTACAATTATACAGGATTATAGAAAATTCCTTCCAAATGAAGAGGACTTCATACTCTATCCGCGAAAATTCAAGACATACAAGTTTAATTGTTATATAAATATGTTTCACATTTACTATTTTAATCAAAATCCTTAGAGTTATTTTTTATAAAATCAAAAATTTCGAAAACGTTTCCATGTAAAGGGTAGTTTGGGATAGAAAATTTTATTGAAAGTCGTCACGTGGTCTCCTTGAAAGATATTTAACTTTAATACTAATTTTGGTATTTACCAAATTTTTCGTTTTCGAGTTATGCTGTTCGTAGACACACTGACAGACACAGACTGACCTTTTTCTAAAAATGCCGTGTTTTGGATTCAGAGGGCCACAAAATATGTATTTCCGGTGAAATCTCGCTATCGAATTCTTGGGTGGAATACAATACCGTCTCTACCTGCTATTTTCGTGGTAGAGAATGTAAAAATCCAAGCTCGGATCTGCTGGTACAACTGAAGTCAAACCTGGGACCTCACGATTGCTACAACTTGTACCATCCCGCTCGTTAGTTTAACCTTTGCTATATTATATACACAAAGACAATAAATTCTGGCATACAAAGTTTATGCTGGATAATGAGGTTGAAGACACCGCAGCTAAATTCTTAATTTGGAATAACAAAACAAACTTTGGAGAGAAGCTCTCTGGACCGTAGGGTAGTATAAATCACCGAGTTGGAATTATGTACCAGCCAGCAAAACTACTTTCCTGAACCATTTTACGTATTAGTGCATGGCCTTCCTTTGTGGTAAGTGCAGCGTGAATAATATCAACGGGTATATTCTCAAAAGTACCGTCATATTTATAAAATATCTGTTGTGATATAGTGAAGAGATGTATTGAAGACAAGAATAAGGGAGATCTCCTATAGTAAAGAAAACAACGTTTGTTCACAATCCTAGACATCTTTTAGAAAAGCATTTTCGGAAGATATGAGTTTTAGGAGTAATTTTAGATAGAAATGCTTTATTTTTGTACCTGGAAAGTTACGTGATTTGTACGCTCAATTGTTCAGCTATTTTTAGATATTATATATGTATGTACTGATTAAATTAACCGTCTTCTCTCAGATATTTAAACACGCAGTGTTTCACGGCAAAAGTTATTCAGTATTATAAGAGGATACAGGATATACAAGGAGTACACCTCGTACATCACCCCTATGCAGATCTACTTAGGCTACCCTCTGGTTGAAATGAGAAGACTGTAGATCACAGGCATGTAGACGAACCGCGGAGTCGCGCAAAAGTTTCAAAAATTTCCTGGCATGAAGACTGACCTATCGCCATCCAGAGTGGCCAAAGAACCACTCGTACAACCTCGGCAGTCCTATAGTGTTCAACTAGTCCTTCTTAAAGCAAACATCCGTGTCATTTGCCAGCAATGCCTTACACTGCGAAACCTGAAAGCACACATAAACATGAGAAGGAAACGTAACGAAAGGAAAAGCGGGACTGAAGTCGTGTTATCCCAGCATTCGCCGGCCTACGGGAGAAAACCGCGAGAACCATAGGCCAAGATGAACTATGAACAAGAATTGAACTCGGGACCTCCGAGTGCTAGTCTTTCGTTGGGTGCATCATAAGATATTGAACGCACATATTTCGGTTTTCATTGCCCACATCTGCATTGAGTTCCTTCAGATGCAAGATAGCTTTGAGAATACTGCCTAGCTTTTTAAGTATGGATAAGGGTCTTGGAAAACTATTGATTGTGAGAACAGAGCACAGATATCCTCCTCGCTAAAAAAACAGACATAGAGATTAAGAAACATTTATTGTCAATATTTAGCCACAACGTCTGTGATATTCTCTGCACATTAATTCTTACCTCCGCTTTCATCATCTTCAATTTCATCACTACTATGTGTCGTCCCCCGTGGTCCAGTGGTTACGTGCTAGCCTTTAGTTCCCAAAGTCGCGGGTTCAAAACCGGTGGAGGGTGATGGATCATTTTTCAGGCGTAAAAATCCCTAGCATGGATTCTTTCGGAAGGGAAGTAAAGCCGGTGGTCTCGTGTCGTAGATTTACGGCACGTAAAAGAACCACAAGCCTGGTAAAGAGGCCTCTGAGCAAAATTACCGGTCTTTCACGCCCAATATAGAATGGGACGCTTAGGACCACAGCAGTTATTATCCATAAATAAAACTCAATTTAAGTTAATCGCTTCTATGCAGTGCTATATTTTGAGACTGCTTACCAAGTACTAATTATACTTCCAGGGGGTAAGCTTAACACTATTATCCAAATAAAAGTCTATAGAACTCTGTTTTCTCCCATTTGGATTACCTAACACATATCAACTGCACAGATGATTAAAAATGTGGTCCATAAATTTAAGGAGTTCATGTAAGTAGGGAGACACAAACTTAGAAAACAGACATGCTCTAGACATGCAATCCTGAGTCAGTGCAAATTTGGGAATGTTAAGAAGGGAAGTACTATTTTGTAAACCTAGATTTGCATACTTAGACATTGGTTCTAAAAAATCTGATGTGTTACTTTCTCATGACCTTCTTTACCCATCATCGCTTATTAGTGGGTATAAAAATTATTCTTAAGAATGTTTACTTTTCTATCTACCTCATTATAATCTGGATAAAACTTTCCGGAATTAGCAAAATAAACATTTTGTTATAGATACAAAGGAGCCAGTAACAGTCAGTTGTTTAAGGGCTGAACGATATGCTGGTCTTAAAATTCCGTACTGTTTCCATGCAATCGCGAAAAATAACTGAAAATCAACATGACTTTATTAGAATGGCTAAGTATTAAACAATTCGAACAATTAACAACGTATATCTGGGAAACGGCAAGATACCACAAGAAGTTAGTTGAAAAATGTAGTGGTAGGTACCCAATCATAGATAAATAATAAGTTCACCACGCTACAACAAATAGCTTTTGACGCACGCTATAATGTAGCAAGTAATTGTAATAGACACTAAAAAGTAAATAATTCATTAGTGACTAAGTTCAACCGTGCGCCACAGCGGCGCTAATGTACAAATAGTTAAAGATCAATAAACTAAATGGCGCCACCAGTACTTTGTGCTGGCTACCGTTACGCAGTGACTACAGGTATAATTATGCCGATCCAAGCGACAGTGATTCAGTTATAATCGGTCCCTCTCCTCGTACGGTCACTAGCACAAACCGCCGGAGCACGAAGATACGCAAAACGATAGTCTCGTCTTTTGAGGCCAAACCTCTCTATCCATGCTCCCATGCATCCCATGCATCCGTCGAGACCTAGCTTCGCCGACTGGACGATCTCGGGCGATGTTCGAGCACAGTGGGTTTACCTACTAGCATGTCTCACATCTCCTAGTGGTACCTGGTCGGGCCTACGAGATCACCGACATGAACCTCGGAGCCTCCCTCACTTAAGGAAGAGCAAGCGATGCCATAACCGGCCGATGGGACTCTTCCTTGTATCAGACCTCTGTAGTAAAGATACAAGGTTCATAAAAAAGTCAACTGTGGGTTTCAAAGACATCTACATTTTTTGTGTAGTATGTTTTCGTCAGTTGCTAAACGTTTACCTAGTTATACAAGACTACACGAGATTCCATCCGAATGAAGAGGACTTCACAAGCTAATTCCTAAAAATTCAAGGTATACATTTTATTTGTCATGTGAATATCTTTAATACCTAGTATTTTAATCATAATAGTTTGAACGATCTTTCAGAAAAAAAACATTTCGAAAAATGTTCCATGTAAAGGGTAGTTTGTTGTGGCGGGGATTCTTCCACATCTTTGTGTCAGATCTTTGGAAGGTACTGAACCTAATACAAATTTTGGTATTTATCCAAGTTTTGTTGTTTGAGTTATGCTGTTCATATACACACACACAAGCTTCTTTTGGGTTCTTGAAACCAAAACGTGAACTCACGCGGCTCTTTGCGCTCTTCACAGAATTGAAACGTTTATATATAGCAGAGAAATGAACTAACTAATGAAGTTGCTAAAACAAAGGAGGGCGAAGGAGGAACAAATGTGATTCCTCTCTGGAAGAGGAAGAGAAATTGGCCGGGACGTTGTATGAGAATAAACTGCTTCTAAAAGAAGGAATGCTAAATGAAAATAACCTGAGAGAGAAGAACATACCATTTGATAAACAATATTAAGATAAATGGTTTCTTTACGGATGTAAAGAGGAGAGGGAGAAGAAAAGATACCAAGAGTCTGGGCTTGCATCGAACACTCTCCTCTGAGGTTGCACTTAGAATTGTTTAGCTGATGATACTTAACGGGGGACTAAAGGGCAAAAAGTGCCTAAATTACATATTTAAACTTTTGCAGTCTTATTTATAGGAATGTCCTGATTAATTTCATTATTATTGTATATAACATGCTTATAGGTTATGTATCGTCCTCCGTGCTGTAGTGGTTACCATGCTATCCTCTAGTTCCCGAGGTCGCGGATTCAAACCCGGCGGAGGGCAATGGATTTTTTCGGGCCTAAACCCCTCAGGGGCTCACCTTCTGTGAGTACGGGTTTTTGGCGCACCCGTGGGTTCCCGAGCCAATCATCGTCACATTCATCCCCTCACCCCCATCCGGTCGAGGTGGGTTCTTCTCGTGACCGGTGGACACAAGGTAGGCTCTCGTGCGTTCTTTGCATCACATTCATACCGCACCTCACTATCGTTTCTTTCTTCTCCTCTATTTCTGCGCATTTCGCCCCACGTTCACTCATTTACGCCTCTATTTTACTTCTTCACCGGCCTACCTTGCGTGCTAAACGCCCACACAGTTTTAGTTTCTTTTATCTTTCTTTTAATCCTCCGTGGACACAGCCTGACGGATACCCGCGCACTGGGTGCGCAGCTGGGTGAGTGGGTAATGGCGTCATCCCCACCACCCGGGGTCGTCATGTAGGGTTTGTGTTCGTATCCGCTGTTCAACTGCAGTCCCGCGGGGGGGCCATTGCATGAGCTGCTGACTTCCGACGGCGATTGGGTCCCTCTGTCTATGTTCTGGGAGGTGTAACCCTGGGGTGAGCTAGGTATAGATAGGCCACTCACCCAAGCCGGGATAACGCCCGGGAAGTCAGAGCTCGAGGTCGGAGACGGTTGCAATGGTGGAGGATTTTTTTCGCTATGGAGCACCCTTTCTCCATTATAAACAACAAGTAACAGAAGTAACACAAGTAGCACCGCCAACAGCTGGTTGTTACTTAGTGATTACCCGTACAGAGGAAGGACAATCATTTGAGAAGGTGAACCCTTTTATCATCCAGAAGGGCATTGATGCTATTGCTGGTGCGGTTCAGTCCTGCACTCGTCTACGGAATGGTTCCTTAGTAGCCCAAAAGAAATCCGATCAGCAAAGTAAGACCTTGTTGCGCGCTACGCTTCTCCACGGCTATCCCATCCGTGTGGAGAAGCACCGCACATTGAATTCCTGTCGGGGCGTCATTACCACCCATTGCCTCGATGGTATATCGGACGAGGACCTGGTAGAATATCTTGCAGACCAGAAGGTGACAGCGGTCCATCGAGTGCAGGCCAAACGCGACGGCGTATTGGTACCCACTCGTACCCTGTTTATTACTTTTGATGGTGTCAATCTGCCCACGAGCATTTCCGCAGGGTACGAACGGATTTCTGTGAGGTCCTATATTCCTAGACCTCTGCGTTGTTTTAAATGCCAACGTTTTGGGCATACGCAAGTCTCATGTAAGAGTGCCGTTAACATCTGTGCAACATGTAGCCAGCCCTCACACGAAGGTACCTGTTCAACAGCCCCCGTCTGCGTTAATTGTAAAGGGTCACATTCTGCTTCGTCTGCCGACTGTCCGCGGTACTTGGACGAGAAGGCGATCCAGGAGATCCGGGTAAAGGAAAAACTCTCCTTCGCTGAAGCCCGGAGGCGTTACCATGCGCGCCAACCTTCACTCCTGCGATCTGGCACATTTAGTTCTGTTGTTGCCTCGCCAGTACCACGAGTAGATGCCGAAACTCAGACCTGGACCATGACTGGATTAACCGACACTACCATCCGGCCGTCCATTAAGGCTACAGTTACCAAGCCGTATAAACCTGGTCCCAAGTCAATGAAGTCGCAAGCCGCTGAAAAGAAACCCAAGCAGAAACTTCGTAGGGAAGATTTTCTAAAGGACCCTCCGCGTGCGCGCGGTAACAAAAGTTCACCTTCTCCTCCTCGGAGGTCGCTGTCCCAGGAAGGTCCTGGGACAAGCCGCGCTCAGCGGCACCCCTCACCCATCGCCACCCAGAACCGATTCACGGCGCTTGAATCGGTTTCTGGCACTGAGCTCGTGGGCCCTCCCTCCGAGGAAGCTATGGAGTCTGACCAACTCCATACAAAAAGCCCGAGCCCAAAGGTTAAGCAAAAGATTCTTTTAAGCCGCCCTTCTAAGTAGACCGTTTATCCCTTTTATTCATGGCTATCCTGACCTGAAATGTACGTGGTGTACGATAGCATAGGGCGGAACTGCAACTTTTATTGCGTTCCCATTCGCCTATGGTCGTATGTTTGCAGGAGACTAAGCTTCGCCCTAAAGATCCTTTTGATCTCCGAGGATATACTCCGGTTCGCTACGACCTTGAACCGGAGGAGGGTACTCCTGCTCATGGAGGTGTCATGTTGTTAGTGCGTAACGACGTTCATTTTAAACCTGTCACACTTACATCCGACTTGCAAGCTGTTGCCGCTCGCCTTCACTTACCCGGCTTTTTGTTTTCTGTTTGCTCTGTGTATTCACCTCCATCGTCTCCCCTCGCTACCGCGGACATTCGAGCTCTCCTGTCCGCTCTCCCAACACCATTTCTTCTGTTGGGAGATTTTAATGCCCATCACCCACTATGGGGTTCGCCAAGGGCTTGTGCGAGGGGAACTCTTCTTTCCGACATTTTTATCAGTTCAATCTTTCCATCCTCAATACAGGTACACCTACTTTTATTTCTGATTCTTCTAGTACATTCTCTCACCTGGACCTTGCCATTTGCTCCCTCCAGCTTGCTCATCGTCTTCAGTGGAACGTCGTCGCTGACACCTACTCCAGCGACCATTACCTCTGCATCGTTTCTCTTCTGTCGCACCACGTACAGCATTCCAGAGTACCTACCTGGATATTCCCAAAAGTCGACTGGAGCTTGTATTCCAGCCTCGTGCATTTTTACGATCAGCCCTTCGCCGACATTAACCAACTAGTGCAGCACCTTACGTCTACAATTTTCTCTGCCGCCGAACGCGCAATTCCCCGTTCATCCTCTCAACCTCGGCGGCCACCTGTTCCGTGGTGGAACGAGGATTGTCGGGACGCCGTTCGTGCCCGTAGGACTGCACTTAGGATGTTTCGGCGACACCCTACTCTTGATAATTTGGTGACTTTTAAACAATCGCGCGCCAGGGCTCGTCGCATTATTCAGGATAGCAAGAAGGCGTCGTGGACTCGTTTTGTCGAGTCTTTTAATCGCTTTACGCCTTCATCCGTTGTTTGGGATAAACTTCGTCGCTTCTCAGGTAAAGTGTACTGTTTCTGGCCTTCAGGTTCCCAATGCCATCATAGTAGATCCGGCTGCCATCGCTAACACCCTAGGATCTGCCTTTGAGGCGGTTTCCTGTTCAGACCATTATTCCGCCGGTTTTCGCTGTATTAAGGACCGGCTGGATTCCGCACCATATACTTTTCGGTCTGCTAACACTGAATGTTATAACGAACTTTTTACAATGAGGGAGCTGGAGCACGCTCTTCATTGCTCTAGGCACTCCGCTCCTGGGCCGGACGGCATTCATGTCGTGATGATAAAGCACCTTTCAGCCGACAGTAAACTCTTTCTCTTACAGGTCTATAACCGTATTTGGCAAGACGGCATTTTTCCTTCCGTTTGGCGCGAAGCCACCATTGTCCCTATTCTTAAGCCTGGGAAGGATCGCCAACTACCTTCCAGCTACCGCCCTATCTCCCTCACCAGTTGCATTTGCAAGGTGATGGAGCGCATGATCAACGGGCGGTTGACATGGTGGCTTGAGTCTCAGAAACTTCTAGCGAACGCTCAGTGCGGATTTCGTCGCTATCGCTCTACCGTCGACCATCTGGTGTCCCTGTCGACGCATGTTATGAATGGATTTCTGAGAAAGTGTCAAACCGTGGCTGTGTTTTTTGACCTGGAGGAAGCTTATGACACTTGTTGGAGGGGCGGCATTTTACGTACACTTCACGCATGGAATATCCGCGGTCGTCTTCCCATATTTCTTCGGGAGTTCATGAAAGACCGTGTTTTTCGTGTACGTGTGGGTTCGGTTTTATCTCGTCATTTTATTCAAGAGAACGGAGTACCGCAGGGCTCTGTACTCAGTGTCACACTTTTTGCGATTGCTATCAACCCCATTGTTGATTGTATTCCATCTGGAATGTCATCGTCGCTTTTTGTTGACGATTTTGCTATTTATTGCAGTTCACGGCGGACCTGTCTACTCGAACACCGTCTCCAGAGCTGTATCGACCGTCTCTACACCTGGAGTAACGCCAACGGCCTTAATTTCTCCGCCGAGAAGTCCGTCTGCATCAACTTCTGGCGCCGGAAGTATTTCCCTCCGCCCTCTCTCCATCTTGGGCCAGGGATACTTCCGTTTGCAGACGAGGCGAAATTTTTGGGGTTGATTTTTGATAGGAAGTTGTTTTGGACCTCGCACGTTTCCTTTTTAAAAGCAAAGTGTGACCGTTCTCTTAATCTTTTACGTGTTTTAAGTGGCACATCCTGGGGAGCTGATCGGACCGTCCTTCTTCGCCTTTATCGCTCTTTGGTCCGATCCAAGCTTGATTACGGGTGTATTGTTTATTCGTCGGCACGTCCATCTGTGTTACGTCGATTGAATGCCATTCACCATCGTGGCATAAGAGTCGCTACAGGGGCCTTTCCAACCAGCCCTGTTCTTAGCCTGTATGCTGAAGCTGCAGAGCCTCCGCTGTCCTTCAGGCGTGAGATGCTCTTGTGCAGCTATGCCTGTCGACTCTCAAGCTTGCCTGACCACCCGTCCTTCGAGTTATTTTTCGAGGAGTCACTTGATCGTCACTATTTCATTAGCTCCTCTACTTTGCTCCCACCAGGGGTTCGCTTTTGACAGCTCCTTCGGCATTTAGACGTTCCGCCAGCGCCGGTCCTTCCACGGGGGGAAACGCGTTTTCCTCCATGGTCCCGCGCTGAGGCCCACTGTCACCTTGGGCTAACGTCGATGCCGAAGACTGAGACCCCTGCTTCAGTCTTTAGATCGGCTTTTTTTAGAAGTACGGGTTCAATTCGGGGACTTCCATTTTATCTTTACCGATGGATCTAAGACTGAAGCTGGAGTTGGATGTGCCTTTGTTTTTGGTCACTGTAGTTTTAAGTTTCGTTTACCTGGACAATGTTCCATTTTTACCGCCGAACTTTTTAGCATTTATCAATCTGTTTTATACATTCAGCGGCACGACTTACGGCACTGTTTTATTTGTACGCACTCTCTGAGTGCCCTTCAGACTATTCATGCGCTGTACCATTACCACCCACTCGTACAGCGCATACATGACCTGCTCCACTCGCTTGGTGTCTCTGGCATCAGCGTGTCCTTCATGTGGATTCCAGGTCATGTGGGCATCTCAGGTAATGAGTCTGCCGGCGCCGCTGCGAAATCGGCGATTTTATTACCCAGATTTTTTACTTCTGTTGTTCCCTCGTCAGATTCGTGTGTTCTTTTACGTCGCTGCATCCTCTCGCGCTGGCGCGATGAGTGGACGGACCTCCGGCGGAACAAGTTGCGGGAGGTTAAGCCTTTCCCGTTGATCTGGGGTACCTCTTCTCGTTCGTGTCGTCGGGAAGAGGTAATTTTAGCTCGTTTACGGATTGGACATTGTGTTTTTAGTCATAGGTATTTGCTCAGTGGTGACCCCGCACCACTCTGTGGGCAGTGTGACGTGCCCTTAACGGTGCGTCACATTTTAACAGAGTGTCAAGTTTTAGCTGCATTGCGTGCTCGTGTGGGTCTGCCTGTTGGCCTAGCCAACGTTTTGGCAGACAACACGCGTGCTGTAGAATGTCTTTTACGTTTTATTCATGACAGTGATTTTAATCTGCGCATTTAATGCGTTGAGCGTCTTTTAGCTTAGTAATTTTATTCTGTCTGTTTTTATGGGGACTCTAATCCCCGGTGGACATATGGCGCTCATGTCCCTCCCATTCTACAGTTCTTGACACGTTTTAATCTTTTATTGCCTATGCATTTAGTGTGTTGGTTTTTCAGATATTTGTATTGTTATTATTGTTATTATTGTTGTTATTGTTATTATTGTTATTGTTATATTATTGTTATTTTTAGCTTTTTGGACATCGCGGGTTTGTGTCCCGTTTTTTTTTTAATTATGCGGTTCTTTTACCTGTCTTTTATATTTTGACCTTATATTTTATACATTGTAAGGGCGCTGATGACCTTAGCAGTTTAGCGCCCTTAAACCGCATTTCATCATCATCATTCGGGCCTAAAAGTCTTACGTATGGCTTCCTTCGGAAGGGAAGTAAAGCTGGTGGTCCCGTGTCGCAGATTTACGCACGTAAAAGAACTTAAAGCCTGAAAAAGAGGCCTCTGAGCAAAAATCCTGTCTTTCACGCCCAATATAGAATGGTACGCTAAGGACCACAGCAGTTAAAGAGCGTCCTCAATTGAATTTCAATTATATTTTAAGGTTTCATTCTGCACCAACACACAATAAAAATGTTTTATATAAAGGTACGAGTTTGGGGAGGGGGAATTTTCTTGAAAGACCTGGTGTCGCGACTTTGATAGATACTGAACTTAAATACCAAGTTTGGTATTTATACAACTAGACACATATACGGACCTTTTTCCAAAAATATGTGTTTTGGATTCGGGGGCCACAAAAGATGTATTTTCGGAGAAGTACTGGTATCGAAATTTTGGGTGGAAAACAATATCTTCTCTTTGTCTGTTAAAATTTGGACAATATTAACAGTGAAGTGTCAATCCACTGTTTTGACTCTCAGGTGTAAGTGATGGATCCATGTTTCATCCATGGTTATGAATGGATGTAAAACCTCGACTTTATCGTAGCAAAACATCGCCAAACACTCGACTGAAACTTCCTCACGACGCTGCTTTTTTCCATTGTGAGTAAATGCGGCACCCATTTTGCGCACAGCTTTCTCATGTCTAAATTCTCAGTTAGTGTGCAATGTAAAGCACTTTTTGAAATGCCTACGATGTCTGCTAGCAGGCAAACTTTCAGTCGACAGTCATCCAATACCATTTTGTGGATTTTCTTCACAATTTCTGGCGTGGTCACATCATTTGGTCGACCACTGCGATGTTCGTCTTGGCAGCTCGTATGGCCTCGCTTAAACTCTGCCACCCAATATTTTGCTGTTGTAAACGAAGGAGCAGACTCCCCTAGAGTAGAATCAAGCTCAGCTTTAATATTAATTGGCCTAAGATCTTTCAAATGAAAGTATTGTATCACATAACCATGGCCAGTTTTATCCATGTTGACAAATTCGCTGAGAGAGTTCACTACTGATGGCTGCCAAACAATTACTAAACAACGTAGCATCGTCAAACTTCAAATTTGAGCTATATAAGGATGGCACTTTCTACCATAGTCATTTGTTTGAAACAACAGCTGCTTGATTTCTTCTTCTTGGGCACTTCTGGGACTCCTGCCCTCGTAGCTACACTTAAAGGACCAATGGGTATATTTTGCACAGTTCTATCTTTAAACTAATTATTTTCAAGTAACGGTCTCCTTCAAGAAGATGATATAAAAGGTGTGACAAATTGAAATGTATACCCAAGTTATAGTTTCCTGCTACGACTACAAGCTTAGAAGGAAAGACTATTTATCACCATTTCAAAGTTGTTGGTCGCTTCACCAATATTCGTTACTATTCTAACGCGTCGTTAAAAAGGTTAGTCTCCTCAGTAATAACAGTCGTGGTGAAATCTACAAAATGGGACTTTCTCGAGTACATTCATCGAAAATTTGAATCATAAAAGCTCTAAAATCAAGACATAAACAGTTTTAGCAACGTTAGTTTAACGACTGTGGTTTAGAATTTAAAAGAAAATATTATTTGTTACGTTCACATCACTTTCTGTACACTCTATTGTTTAATTTTATAGAACTTCTACAAATTATTCTTACGAAAATTTATTTTTGCATCTATCCTCATGTTTATAGATATAAATATTGGCTTCATTACACATTTCGCTCTAGGAACAATGAACGGAATCAGAAGTCAGATGTTTAAAATCGGGTCGCTGTCCATTGTCTCTGATATTCCCTGCACTTTCAATAACAAGGCGAGAAACAACTTTGGGATTACTTAAGGTAATGAATTAAGCTATTGAAAAATTCAGACACATAACTATTCATTGGACGATACTACTATTTCTCAAAACTTGATAGTGATACTGATTTTGAGTACCGATACTCGATACTCACTTTATAAAACAACTATAAAGGCAATAGCTTGTTCATTGTTTTCTGTATATAAACACAGGTAACTAATTTATATTGTATGTTAATTCCGAAAATGTTCGTGTTTGTCATTCTCCAATTGGCAGCAATTGTTTTTCTTGATAATTCCGTGGACAGTCAAGGCCTAATAATAGTAGTAATTATAATTATTATTATTATAATTATTATTGATTTGGTTCTCTATATAACTATATTTGTTGCTAAAAATCTGCTTTAAAGGATTTTCTATCCATAGAAAAAATGGTAACTCTTTATTCTGTAATTCTTGAACATATAAACTCATATATTTTTCATGAAACAGAAACAACTAATAATAACAAATGTTTGCATGCACAGCATTTTCTCACGTCTTTACTTCTGATTTGTTTCTGCTGCATTCACAAATTTTGGTCACCGGAGTAGGTAAATGCAATGGCTGGGAGTGAGTCAACAAGCCAGGCTATTGCAGAAACGCAATTTAGTGCGTCGCTATATCAGCTTCATTCACAATTCAGTTAACAGTGCATGTTTTCGCTGCATCTTTCCGCATCTTTTGCATGTTTTCATTTAGATACAGGAGTCTGTGGAATATTGCATTGATTAACCCACAGGAAACACAGTCAAGATTTATCAAGAACTATAGTCCAGCAACCCTTTGGAGACACGTGCGAGACAATGTGAACTCTCGACTTCTTTCATCCCTATCTGACATAAAGTTAAATGCCACAGCTTTCAATAATTCAAAACTTAAAACGTTTGAAAGTATCGAAAAGGTATCGAATGCTTATCTCAAAGTATTAGACATACTTCAATACCACACAGTATCGAGGGTATCGAGGTATCACCGTATCGAGATCCCATCCCTATGAACTTGAATGAAATTGAATTTGATACACTCCACTTTTACATTGAATATTTCGCAAAATAATATAATATTATGTTTATTAGAGTTTTTGATAATATATTTAAAGAATTTAAATAAAAATCCTCACCATGAGTATTTAATGGAGATTCTGTTGTCCATATTTGAAGATAGCACATAGTATCATCACCCCATTAAAGTTGAATTTCATTATAATCGGAGTCTATTTCAGATGGGTTATCAATAATGTTCAGTTTCCTTCTAAATACCCCTAGCATTGTATTTGTGTTCCTAAAAATATCTATAATTATCTCCTCATTGAAAAATAATCGCTACACTTCATCGGGCATAGAATTCTGATTCAAACTCAAGAAACTACCCTTTAGCCATCAATTTCAGATTTATTACATTACGTTACCTCACTTTACCGTTTTTTATGGTTCTTATGAGCTACATATATTTCCCACACATAAACTGACTGCTTTCTTATTCTTACCAGTATCCGAACTGCCATTACCATGGCATTTTCTAATTTCACTTATATTTGCATCAAATTCAGAGACTATGCCATGACGGAACATGATATATCGTTCTCTGTATCACAGAAGTCAGCTGAACTATAGCTGTCATCTGCTTGTTGCAAGGCTAACTGAACCATCAGCTGACTTCAGCGTGACACATTTACATATGGTGACCACACGTCCCGTATTATCCAGGAAAGTCCCTCGTCTGTCCCGTCTTCTTTAAGGCAGAAACGGGACACCAAAGTTTCCCTTTTTTGTGGCAATGACTTATCGGCAAAAAACACCGTTAACTATAATTCTCAAAAATTAAAAATATCCTGTTTTGCATCAGTTTGATGAAAAATTTAAAAATACCAATAACTCACTGTTTATATTATCGGTTTACAACACATATATACCTGAAACCGTGTGGAGACTTCGCCTGGAAAAGTGCAATTGGGGACAATTCAACTGTGCCGGTCTGCGCCGTCAATAAACAAATCGCAATCACTCGTGTTTGATGAGAATGCCGCCAAAAATAACGAAAATTATAAACGCATTTGCTTGAGTCAAAAAAATTCATTACAGCTGTGACTTCGATAGAAAACAGTACTGTGTTTTGCATTTGGGAAATGATAGAATACAGTGAACTTCTGTAAACTGCGAGTGTTAAAACACCTGCCACCGCCGAAAAGTCTTTTAATACTGAATATCCATATATTAAAAATCTGATGTGTTACACTCACATGACTTTCTCTACTCCTGTACAAACTATTTTTACAAACGCTTATTCTCCATATGCTTCATGTTCATCGAGATATCGAAATGTCAATCTTATTGCTAATTTTCTTGTAGATGCAAGGAGAATATGGTAGGTTTTAAGCGATAATCAAATATTCTAAGCGCTGGTTGCTATGTAGCGCATTCCATTCTATTTGCATGTACAGGACATAAAAAAATGAATAACGTATTTGAGAAAAAGTACAAGTATTGGAAAATCTAAAGGAATAACTAGCAATATCTCGATAATGTTTCACTCAACAAAAAAACTGTATATGACATAAATTGTGTATTTTAACGTGATCTCATTTTATGTATAGTAAAATTTTGTCTATCTCTTATGGCTAACCAGTTATGCAAAAGTTCCCAATGAAGAATACTTTTGGAGACATTCTCAGAAAATTCGAGATATACATTTCATTTGTCATAAGAATATCTTAAACATATGATATTTTAAATAAAAATCGTTAGAGCCATTTTTGAGAAAATAAAATTTTCGAAAAATGTTCCATGTAAAGGGTATTTTGTGGTGGGGGGATTTTCTTGAAAACCTTCGTGTCACATCCCTGGAAGATGCTGAACCTAAATACCAAGTTTGGTGTTTATCCGACTGTTCGTTTCTGAGTTATGTTGTTCACAGACACACACACCGATATGTTTCCAAAAATGCTTTTTTTGGATTCAGGGGGTCTCAAAACATGTATTTCCGGTGAAATCTCGGTATCGAATTTTTGGGTGGAATGCAATACTTCCCCTACGTAGTAGAGAAAGTAAAAAACAATTTCTGACTCAGATATTCGATGCAATAAGCGTGCATCTACTTTCAATATAAGCTATGGGGGGCGATCGGATTAATCACAACATATAAACAGCGAAACACATAAAGGAATGGGCGTGCAAGTGCTTTTTCTAGCTTCGTATTCACTAATTGTTTTAAAAGTGAAAGTTTTGGTGATAAAGATAATAAATTAGCAGCTGTTGAAGCAGCATTCGCTTACCATACTGTCCATCGCGACCAAGCTTTCAGATCAATGGACCGTACTTCTAAACTTATCCAATGTTGAGGAATGACTCCTGCACTAATAATTCTAAGGGATTGCTTGGCTGGAGTGGATTCAGACCTACTATATGTGTAAGTTATAGATTATTCATTAATTATTAGATTTAAAACCTTAGTATATATGACGAAACAATTTTATGCATTCTATTTTGTTCCTTGTTTCACTGGTAACCAGGAATAGAGAGCAGCTCGCTCAGATTCACCTGGGCGAAATGTAAAATCCCACAGTACCTAGCCGCTAATGTGGCTTTACCTGTGCGATAAAATAGGTTTTCAGTTTTACGCAAGCTTTTGTGTCGTGTGTCCCTGGGTGGAACTTCGCTTCCTGTGCTGCCATTGGCTGAGTCTTGGTGAACAATCCGAGCGGACAAGCTATCAAGTGGCGACCAAGCTTAATGTTTCTTAACTTCTACAACAGTTTGCGTGGTTGTGAAATTAAATAAGCTAATTGGCAGCGAACCAAGATAGGATGTAGGTAAAGAATTTAGTATTACCAAGTTAATAAGAGGGGGATCACTGCTAAACGATCACTTGTCCAGTTAGTGACCAAGCCCAATACTTGCTTAACTTCGGGAGTGTAGAGATGGATTGGTAGCCCTCATGCAAGCGGTCCATGGCGTCCTTGGGTAGACGGGAGCTCTTCCGACTTCTAGCGGGCCTGTGGTCATGGTGTACCAGGCGTTTACTAGCTGATTTGAATGGGTTGCATGTCTCGTGTGCATGATGCGGGATCTCTCGCGCAACATGTCCACGGTGTAATTGAGTCCAGAATGGGTGTGCAGGATGAGACGGGAATCTACGCCCAGTATCATAGATAATCCTTAATGCTGTGTTCTGAAGGTCTGCAATTCGCGGACGGTGCTCGCTGTAAATATACATTTCCGATGAAACAAATATATCGAATTTTTGGGTGGAATACAATACCTATTATCACTACGTGCTAGAGAAAGTAAACATTTGTTGCAGACAGACGAGTTCCAATTTCATTTTCTGGGCTGTGCCATGCAAAAGAACATGGGATAATAGCACCATTGAACCCATGCATCATTTACGGTTTGGCATGGAGTTAGTGGTTTTGGGATTGTAGACTATCATTTCATAACAGCAACAATGTGGCATAACTCTCAACTCAGAATCCTTACTGTGTAATTTGGAAGACCAAGCTTGCGGTGGCGTAACCTTCAGTCAAAGGTTATAACCTTATAACCCTGAAGGACAGAGTAACAGCCTATATCACGTTGCAATTCTACGCAATTTATTTGGAAATAGAATCATTCGTTCGGCAGACATAGTTGGCCTGTTCCATCTACTGATCCCACTATCACAAATGTTTCTCTTTCGGAGACATTTAAAATACTATGTATAGTGAACTGTTGTGTCAGAGCATTATGAGTCTTCTTCTGAAGTCATTTAAGAGATTATGTACTGTGAACTGCTAAATCTGAGCAGTGGGGTGGTGGCGTTTTGACTCGTTCCTATGATTCACAGAATTCTTTCTCTAGGGACATTTAAAAGACACGGACTGTGAACTGTTAAGTCCAAGCTTTAAGTGTCCTGTTTGGAGACTTTGCCACAAAAAATTGTGGTGATGCGTGTTGACTCGATCCCATGATCCTACTATAACGTCTTCCTCTGAGGAAGAACCTCATGTGGTCACGTTTGAAGACTTTTCTAAACCAAATTTGTGGTAGTGGCGTGTTGACTCGATTCCATGATTCTACTGACACATATTTCTTCTTCTAAGGAAATTTAAATGGCTATGCTCTGTGAACTATTAAATCAGAGCATTATATGACAGTATTAGAAGACTTTCCTAAACCAAATGTGTGGGCGCTGGACGTTAACTCCACAGCGTCAATCGGGATAGGGTAACAGATGAAGCTGGAATTATAAAGGCAATAATTATCATAATAATCTGAGAAGGATAGTGATATAAAATAAGTAATAATATATTTAAAATCAGTGCATGTATAAAAAGGAAAAGCATTGTGAAAATTGTTGACTGTATAAGCGACAGAAAGACCAGACAGGCACAGTTTTGTTAATTAGGGACCAGCCTCAGGTAGAAAGGGTACATACCATTGAAGCAAGTTTTTCCTGGTAAACAGTTGAGTACAGCTGCACTTAGCCTGGTGAAGGCCACCCGTGTCTTCATGACGCGAAGGAGTTGAGGGACGAGAGGGGAAGTTTAGGCGTTGGTTTCCCTTGTAGTAGCGTAGGTAGATCAGTCTGTCTGAGAGTCTGGTGAGTGCAGGATGACTTTCTCGTCGTGTGGAGAAGAATGCTGGCGAACATGCTAGAGGGTAGAACGCTTAGCTGTAGTTAATATTCTTCGGTCTTGGTAAAGACAAAGTATCCTCGTATGCATTTAATAGTGATCGGCAAACCTAAAGTATTATTTTAAATAGTGAATAAAAGTGGTCCAAGACAACGTTTGTGTGTTTCTCTGTACACACCCACGCATAACCTGAGGTTAAGGTTTCATGCTGGAGCAGCCGTGGCAAAAGAAGAACCAACTGGGAGGAGACAAGCAGCAACCATGAGGCAAAGGTATTGCTTCATTGTTGAAGGACGGAGGGTGGCTGCGTCATATTGCGCCTAAACTTGGGGTAGAAATAAATACCTGCGTCACAGACTATATCGCAGCAAAGGGTGTGGCCTTTCTTCGCAATCATTTTTGGAGCTTTAATCTCTAGTTCCTGAGAAATCACTTGGCTTATTCGATCTCCTGATTCATTCTTTAGGATATTTGAAAGGCGATGTATTCCGGAGTCGTGTCGTGATAGTCAAACAACTCAGACAAGATATTGTTGACGAAAGTTTTAGAGACGAAGAACTAGGTTTGTTTGTCACAACATTATGTCATGCACAAATTTTAAAAGAGAACTTGTCTTCGCTGAAATTTAAAAAAGCTATTATCACTGAATAATAAACCTTATGTTTCAGTGTATTTTTAACGTTTCCCTCGTGTTAAAGTTTTCAAATAATTTATTGTTAATGATCATTTGACCTGTGTCAGTCGAGTGGACGCCACCTGTAATTTAGTATCGTCCAGCCAATGAGGAATTTCTTTAAATTGAACTCCAAGTTAACTTAGTATTTTTGCAAAATGGACCCTTTTCATCGAAAACTGATGCATCTTTGCCTATCTTACTCCTTAAACGCGTTCTTAAGTGGTTAAACGTTTGAGTCATCAACAGACTAAATATTTTTTATTGGAAAGAATCTCTGTTTTCATTTCCATTTAAGACGATAATTTCAAAAATTTCCTTGTACATTTAAGATAGGTTTACGATGTGGTTATTGTGTTTTACATATCAATTATTTTTTCGATTACAAAGCATGAGAATATCTTATGTGTTAAACTCACATGACTTTATCTACTCTTGTACAAACTATTTTTACAAACGCTTATACCCCATATGCTTCATGTTAATCGAGATATCGAGATGTTAATCTTATTGCTAATTTTCTTGTAGATGCAAGAGGAATTGGTAGGCCTTAAGCGACAGTCAAATATTTTAACAGCTGGTTGCTATGTGAAGTACTCCATTCTCTTTGCATTACCAGGACAAAAAAAGATGAATAACGAATTTGAGAAGAAGTATAAGTATTGGAAAATTTAAGGGAATAACAAGCAATATCTCGAAAATGGTTCACCTAACAAAAAAAATGTATATGACATAAATTGTGTATTTTAACGCGATCTACATTTTTGTGTAGTAACATTTTTTCTATCTCTTATGATTTACCAGTTATGCAAAAGTCGTTCACAATGAAGAATACTTTTGGAGACATTCCCAGAAAATTCAAGATATACATTTTATTTGTCATGAAATTATCATAAATATATGATATTTTAATCAAAATCGTTAGAGCCTTTTTTGAGAAAATTAAAATTTTCGAAAAATATTCCATGTAGAGGGTAATCTAGGGTGGGGGATTTTCTTGAAAACCTACGTGTCGCATCGCTGGAAGATACTGAACCTAAATACCAAGTTTGATGTTTATCCGACTGTTCGTTTCTGAGTTATGCTATTCACAGACACACACACACAGACACACAAACGGACATGTTTCCAAAAATGCTATTACTTTCTCTACCACGTATAGTAAGTAGGGGAAGTATTGTATTCCATCCAAATCTTCGATACCGAGATTTCACCGGAAATACATGTTTTGAGACTCACTGAATCCAAAAAAGCATTTTTGGAAACATGTCCGTGTGTGTGTCTGTCTGTGTGTCTGTGTGTCTGTGTGTGTGTCTGTGTGTCCGTGTGTCTGTGTGTCTGTGAACAGCATAACTCAAAAACGAAGAGTCGGATAAACACCAAACTTGGTATTTAGGTTCATTATCTTTCAGAGATGCATGCGACACGAAGGTTTTCAAGAAAATCCCCCCACCCCAGACTACCCTTTACATGGAACATTTTTCGAAAATTTTAATTTTCTCAAAAACGGCTCTAACGATTTTGATTAAAATATCATATGTTTAAGATATTGTCATGACAAATAAAATGTATATCTCGAATTTTCTGGGAATGTCTCCAAAAGTATTCTTCATTATGAACGACTTTTTCATAACTGGTAAACCATAAGAGATAGACAAAAGTTTACTACACAACAAATGTAGATCGCGTTAAAATACACAACTTATGTCATATATATTTCTTTTGTTGAGTGAACCGTTTGCGAGATATTGCTTGTTATTAACTTAAATTTTCCAATACTTATACTTTTTCTCAAATTCGTTATTCATTTTTTTATGTCCTGGACATGCAAAGAGATTGGAATGCGCCACATAGCAACCAGCGTTAAAATATTTGACTATCGCTTAAAACCTACCATATTCCCCTTGCATCTACAAGAAAATTACCAATAAGATTGACATCTCGATATCTCGATTAACATGAAGCATATGGAGAATAAGCGTTTGTAAAAATAGATTGTACAAGAGTACAGAAAGTCATGTGAGTGTAACACATCAGATTTCTTTTTATTCAGGGGGTCTCAAAACATAAATTTCCGGTGAAATCTTGGTATCGAATTTTTAGGTGGAATACAATACTTCCCCTACTTACTATACGTAGTAGAGAAAGTAAGAAATCATAAATTGGTTATAAAATGAACATCTAATTTTCAGTTGAGATAACTGTAATAAAAATATCCAAATTTGTGTTCACGTTAGTCGATAGGTTCAAGACTGTAAAGGAAAATACAAAAAGAAAGAAAAGAAAACGAAATTCTTCATGTTACGAAAATTTAGAACCAGTTGCACATGTTCGCATGTGGACGAGGGCAACAGGCATTTGCAACTGAAGCATTGACAGCGACATTGAAGGAAACAACCAAACAAAGCGAGCGAAATCGGATCGCATGGATATGTGAACTGTGAAGTGAATAAAAGCTGGATCCTAATTGCCTCACTAACACCATCTGCTCTCGACATGACCGGTTCGTACAACTGAAGCCCTAACAAATGCAGCCTTTCCAGAGAGAAACACCTGTGTCCTTATCAACAGATTTCATGTTGGTCTAGTTTATTTCCGCACATCTGCATTAAAACCGGTTACTATATTCATCAAAGTTAATTATGCTATGATCTATTAGGTCATGGAACTTTATTAAAATATTTCTGTACAATTGTACCGAAGTGGTTTTCCCTCACAGTGCGGCCACAACACGACGGCTCACGCGCCGGTCGCTACAGATCGTACTACCGCCAAAATAGTTATAGGAGGGTCATCCAATAAGTAAATTTCCCTATTTCATTTTATTACACACAACTGATCATGTTGAATTAATTTTATTTACATTGTAAAATCCTTCTGTTACTTTTCTACATAGTCAACACGTTTTTTAAAGGTTTTTGGGGACGTGACACAAGTTTCTCCAAGCCAGTGTTGAACCGAAGTCGGGTCACAGTTGAATCTTCTGAGCTCCGCCTGGATCAAGATTCAACTTCGAAGTTTTCTCGTATCCTCCGTATTCACCGGAGCTTGCCCCAAGTGATTTTCACATGTTCCCCTGACTCAAAGTTAAGCACTTTTAACACCGATGATGAAGTCGAATCAGTGAACAGCTGGTTTCGAGCACAGGACACGACCTGGTACAACACTGGCTTGAAACACTTGTGTAACGTCCCCAAAAATGCTTGGAAAAACATGTTGACTATGTAGAAAAGTAACAGAAGGATTGTATAATATAAATAAAATTAATTCAATATGATCAACTGTGTGTAATGTTTTTTTTTATAAAACAGGGAAACTTACTTATTGGAAGCAGCTCGTACCATCCTCTCAATCGCCTCACATTCTCATATTTACTAGTGATGGAACGATACCATATTTCTCAATACTCGATATTAGAGACCGACACTAATTTTTGAGAACCCATACTCGATACCCACTTTATAAAAAACTATAAAGGGCGATAGTTATGTTCTTATCAGCAGTTTTCTATGTATAAAGACAGGTAACCAATTTTGTATTGTATGGCAATTCAGAAATTGTATCTGCTTGACATTCTGTATTTGACAACAATTTCTTTATCTTGATAATGCCACAGGCTATACAGGGTGGACCATTTAAGTTGATACTGTACAATATCTCGAAAACTAAGCGTTGTAGAAAGAAATCTCTTCAGTAAAAGTTGCTTGATATTATGGGGGAATGTAAGAGCTATACGTCGTGGTTTGTTTGGAGAACGTTGTGAGGTCATTTTAAGCTCAATTTAATTTTTTTAAATGGGAACCTACTTTTTATGCTCTTTTCCCAGTCTTCATAAAAAAATAAACAACATTTGTATAAATAACTTAGAAACTGTTCTTACAACAAACGTAAATACCAACGAAAATTCTAAACGGCTGTGTAGGAAGAGCGCAATGAATGGTTGAACCATCCATGCATAACCATTTGAGGGTCAAGTTACGTTTCGTAATTCAAAACCAACATATTTTTATTTTATTTCCTTATTCCGCATTACAATGTAAATATATTTTTATAAACCCTTTTTGAAAACAACATACACAATGTATGTTTCCATTTTAAAAATTTGAATTGACCTTAAACTGACCATGATAACATCATCCAAACAAGACACGACTAATGGCATTTACTTTAGCCCATAATATCAAGCAAATTGTATTGAAGAGATTTATTTCTATAACGCTTAGTTTTGGAGATATTGTGCTTTCTCAACTTAAATGGTCCATCCTGTATATCCACTACTGTTAGTCAAGGTTAATAATAAAAAGAGTCTGATGTGTTACACACACATGATTTTCTCTACTCTTTTACAAACTATTTTTACGAACACTTATTCTCCATCTATTTGACAGTAATCGAGATAAACTTTGCAGAAACGTTCTTTTGACATGCAAAGAGAATTACATTTTACACATAGCGACCAGTTCTAAAAATATTTGACTATTTATTAAGGCCTACTATGTTCCCCTTGTTTTGTATTTGCAAGTGCAATATAAGTACAGACATATATCTTAATAGCTGGTTGCTATGTGCAGCACCATTCTCTTTGACACAGATTAATACTCTTTGCATATCCAAGACAAAAAATGAATAACGAATTCCCATTTGAGAAATTGCGTTGAAACATTTAAGGGAATAACAAGCAATATTTTGAAAGTGGTACACTCAACAAAAAAAATGTATATGACATAAATTTTCTATTTTAACGCGATCTACATTTTTGTGTAGCAAAAGTTTGTCTATCTCTTATGGTTTACCAGTTATTCAAAAGTCGTTCACAATGAAGAATACTTTTGGAGACATTCCCAGAAAATTCAAGATATTAAATTTATTGGTTATGAAAATATCTTAAAAATATAATATTTTAATCAAAATCGTTAGAGTCATTTTTGAGAAAATTAAAATGTTCCATGTAAAGGGTAATCTGGGGTGTAGGGATTTTCTTAAAAAACCTTAGTGTCGCATCTCTGGATGATACTGAACCTAAATACCAAGTTTGGTGTTTATCCGACTGTTCGTTTCTGAGTTATGCTGTTCTTTGACACACACATAGACACACACACGGACATGTTTCCAAAAATGCTTTTTTTGGATTCAGGGGGCCTCAAAACATATATTTCCGGTGAAATCTCGGTATCGACTTTTAGGGTGAAATACAATATTTCCCCTACTTACTATACGTAGTAGAGAACGTAATAAGAATAATAATGATTTTCTATCCATATTATGGAAATTAGTCATACAGTATACCTATAAGCTACGCTGCGCCCCAACTTTGACTTACGTAAACACAAACTGACATACGAAGAAACGAACAAATATTTCCATGCACTGCATTAAATCACGTCTCAAGTTCGGATTTTTTTCTGCCAGATTCATAGATTGTCACCGGAGTATGTAAATGTAATGGCTGAGATTAAGTCGCCAAGCCAGGCTGTTGCAGAAACACGATTTAGTGCATCAGCTAAATCAGCTTCACAGCACAGTTAACACTGCATATTACATGAGTACCTCTACTCTTTTCCTGGTTGTTTTGCATGTCTTCATTTATTAACAAGGGTCTATGGAATGTTGCATTTCTTCACGCACAGGGAACGCAGTCGAGGTCTATCAATAACTGTAGTCCATCAATTATCCTTGTTTAGGCGATCACGTGAAGTCTCGACTCAGTTCATCCTTATCTAGCATAAAGTTATAAGCAACAACTTTCAATAATGTAAAACTTAAAAATCTTAAAGCATGGAAGGTTTATTTCAAAGATTTAGACAGACAGATACCACGAGCATCGGGAGTATAAAATGTCGACGTCGCATTCCTAATATTTACAATTATATATCTGAAATTGACTGAATTTCTCCCCTGGTGCTTTCTTTCAGTTTTACCAATGCGTGGGGTTTGTTGCATAAACTTCTATAATTGAATTTTGCGAAATGTCAACCATAGAGTAATTCACGGCTCTTAATATTCTTCTCCGACGAAGCCTGGTTCCATTTGCATGGTTATATTGCGTCGAAAAATAAGAGATATTGAAGAACAGAAAAACCCGATTTTGCTTAAATAGTTTTAGAGGTATTCTATGAATATTCATATATATTTTTCTAAAGTGGAATGTCGATATTTGATTTTCTCGAGCTTATGCAAAGAGCATGGGATTTCAAAGCCATCACACAGTGTCTAGCGTTTTGAAAATCTTTCTAGTGCTTTATCTGCTGTATCCTTATACCTACAAGTACATGAGTAAATATGAAATGAACGCTTCTCTTAACAAGAACTAGATAGAAGAATAAGCTATTTTAAGAACACATTATAGGAGAGTAGAGAAAGCCATGTCATCAGATTTTTAAAACGAAAATCTATATTGTCGGAAAAATAATGATGTGTTACATTCGCAGGACCTTCTCTACCTTCTATCATTTATTAAGGATATATAAATTATTCCTACGAAACTTAGCTACATCCCACATTTCGCTATAGATACAAAGAGAACAGCGATAGTCAAATGTTTAAGAACTAGACGCTATACTGACCTTAAAATTCCACACTGTTTCCATGCAATCGCGAGAAACAACTGAAAATCCACAGGAGCCAAAAATAATGAACAAAATACTGAACAAACCAAAACACTATAACGTATATCTCGGAAAGCTCTGAAGCTACAAAAAAAGATTATTTGGAATAACATGTATTAAAAAAATTCACTTTTTTTGTGTAGTGTGTTTTCGTCTATCACTTAACGCTTTCAAGTTAGCTATACAAGATGTTATTCCGAATGAAGAAGACCTCCCAGGCTATTCCCAAAAAATTCAACATACATGTCATTGGTCATGTAACACACACACACACACACACACACACACACACACACACACACACAGAATGTTTACCATTTTTGGAATGGGACCTCGATACCGTCGATACCCCGATATTTTCGATACCCGGTGGTATAGAAGTAGGTCTAATACCTTGAGATAAACCATCGTTACTTCTAAATTTTAATGTTTTGCTTTATTGAAAGTTGAGTGCGACGTTATGCTAGATAAGGAATGGAAAGAGTCAACAGTTCACGTTATTGCCATGCACGTGTCCCCCCAAAAATCTGGACTATACTTCTTGATATACCTTGACTACGACTCCTGTGGGTAAATCAATGCAACATTCCATTTATACATCGCCTAAAGGAAAACATACAATCAATGGGGGAAGGAGTAGAGGTTACTCATATAACATGCAGCGTTCACTGAGTTGTGAATGAAGCTGATTTAGCTGACGCACTAGATCACGTTTCTGCAATAGCCTTTTGGTGACTCACTCTCAGCCATTATATTTACATACTCTGGTATCCAGAATCTGTGAATCCAGCAGAAACAATCAGAACTTAAGGCGTAAGATAATACAGCGCATGAAAATGTTTGTTCTTTCATGAACATTCGTGTTCTTAAGCAAAAATCTTTGATTGCTTCTCTGTGTTTCATATACTCCCATAATTTTTTTCTTCAAAAATTTAATTGTGTCTAATATGTTACCCAGTTTATGGTACTGTGTTTTCACTGTTTTCGTTACTGCTTATAACTACAATTATACAACATACATACACCCATGCCCAGTAAAAAAATCTGCATGAATATTAAATTTTGGAAGAAGAAATTAAATTTTTATCTAGATTGTATAATAAATAAATAGGTCAATATATTTAATTGAATTAAAACTAATCATTAAAGGTATATTTCATGGGAAGACTCGAACCCGCGACCCTCAGCTTGGCGGAGTGCCGGAGCTATACGCTCCAGCGACCACGGCTTAAAGGGTCGCCTGTGTTAAATATGTATATAATGCATGAGTTTGGGTGTTAAAGAGGTTTAACCCACAAAATTACTATGTTTCCAAGTGTTATATGTGGCATTATCAAGGGAAAACATTGCTTCAAATTGGAGAATACAACACAAAATTGGTTACATGTGTTAATTCACAGACAACTACTAATAGGAACATAATTCAGTGAACAATCTATTGCCTTTACAGTTTTCATAAAGTGAGTATCGATTATCGGTACTCTAAAATAAGTATGGGTATCGAATATCAAGGAATAGAGGTATCGTCTTATCACTAATATGTAATGTGGAAGAGAAAGTAAAAATTGTCTCATACGAATATATAACTCTCTCTCCCCTTCTCTCCCTCTCTTTCTGTATCGGTTTGTCTCAACGGTCAACACACACTAAATATCTACAAATGAAATGCTTTGTTCTGTGCAAGTTTGTTATCGCATTATTTTGCATATTCATGGCATTTCTCGACCTCAAGTAGCAAAAAGCGACAAAAGGGACTAATTTAAACTCTTGATTAAGCATAGCAAACACAGCACAGAATCTAGCTGAAAGCCGTTGAACTCTGGCTGAGTGTATGCTCTCCGCACAAGTTGAAGTGGCTGAATCACTGATGTAATTGTTTGGAGGAAAATATGGAAGCTAATATCTTTATTCAAGATGAAATTTCTAAAAGGGTGCTGTTAGGATGCAGCATACTCACAATTCATTTCGTCCTTTCATTATTGAGCATGCATTTTAAATAGGAATGCCAAACGTAAAGCTCAACAGAAAGAAGTGCTTTCAGCGAGCAGGAATCAAACCTTAAGCTTTGCTAAACGAAGTATTCCATAGCTGTCATCAACTCTCACAACCACAGAGGGAGTAGAAATAACATAGGATTACTTTCTCTACCACGTAACTACATAGTAGGTACAGGTTTTGAAGCACCTTGAGTAAAAAAGAAGCATTTTTAGAATAACGTCCAAGTATGTGTCAACGAACAGCGTAACTCAAAAAATCTGATGTGTTACACTCGCATGACTTTCTCTACTCCTGTACAAACTATTTTACCAACTCTTATTCTCCATCTATTTCATATTACTCGAGATAAACATTTGCAGAAACGATGTTTTGACATGCAAAGAGAATACATTTTACACATAGCGACCAGTTCCAAAAATATTTGACTATCGCTTAAGGCGTACTATGTTCCCCTTGTTTTGTAATTGCAAGGGAATACAGATATACAGTAGCCTTTAAGCATAAACATATCTCTTAATAGCTGGTTGCTATGTGCAGCACCATTCTCTTTGCCACAGATTAATACTCTTTGCATATCCAAAACAAAAAAATGAATAACGAATTCCCATTTTAGAAAATAAGTATTGAAATATTTAAGGGAATAACAAGCAATATCTCGAAAATGGTTCACTCAACAAAAAAAAAATGTGAATGATATAAATTGTGTATTTTAACGCGCTCTACATCTTGTGTGTAGTAAAAGTTTGTCTATCTCTTATGGTTTACCAGTTATGCAAAATGGTTCACAATGAAGAATACTTTTGGAGACATTCCCAGAATATTCGAGATATTCATTTCATTTGTCATGAAAATGTCTTAAACATATTATATTTTTCTGAGATATGCTGTTCACAGACAGAAACACACACAGACACACACACACACAGACACACACACGGACATGTTTCCAAAAATGCCTTTTTTGGATTCAGGGGGTCTCAAAACATGTATTTCCGGCGAAATCTCGGTATCGAAGTTTTGGGTGGAATACAATACTTCCCCTACTTACTGTACGTAGTAGAGAAAGTAAAAAGTAGAATAAATACCAAACCTGGTATTTAAGTTCATTGTCCTCCAAAGATTTAGCACGAAGTTTTTCAAGAAAATGCTTTACGTCAAGCTGCCCTTTACGTGGAAGCATTTCCTAATTTTTATTTTCTAAAATTGCTCAAGAATTTTGATTAAAACACCGTGTATTAAAGATATTCACAACACAAATAAAATGTACATCTTGCATTTTCTGGGAACAGACTGTGATCTCCTCTTCATTCGGAGAGAGTTTTGTATAATCTTGTACAACTGGTAAACGTTAACCGATAGACGAAAAGTTGCTTCACAGAAATGTATATCACCTTAAAGCACACAATTTATTTCAGAAAAACTTTTTTGTAGGATCAGCCATTTCCGAGATATCCTTTATTTATGTTTGGATGTTTTCACTACGTAATTCTTTTTAATTCCCGTCGATTTTCAGTTGCTTCTCGTGTTTATATAGAAATAGTATAAAGTCAAGTTCTTAAACATTTGAATATCGCTGTTCTTTTTATATTCTAACGAAATGTGTAATGTAGCTATTTCTATAAAGGATTACCTCAATTAAAAGGAATCACACAGAAAAAGAAGAAGAATTTATATAACCAATAATGAGTGCCAAAGGACGGAGAAGTAATGTAAATATAACATATCAGAGTTTTAGAAAAGGTCCACATATGTTGCTGTGTGTATGCCCGTGAACAATATAATTCAAAAGCAAATTGTCGGATAAATACCAAAGTAGGTACTATACGAAAATTTTTCAAGTAAATCTCCACAACGCCAACTATCCTTTACTTGGAAAATGGTTTGTAATTTTTCATTTTCTAAAACAAAATAGCTAATATGATTTTAATTATATTGTTAGATGCTGGGGTGAGGGCCAAAAGGTTTCCAGAAAATGAATGAATTTAATTCACTCCAGCACGCAACTCGCTACAGCAAGAAGACCAGGACCTTAGTGTATATAATTTAGAGGAAGGTTTGGGATTTTACATTACACAAAAACATCACATAACACTCATTACCTGGAATTTATTAACAAACGTTTGGCCACTGCTCCGAAGTCGTGGACTGACCACCGCACGTATTGCTACGACTGTTATTACTCAAGTGACGCTATTTATACCCCCTCCAACAATGTCTAGCCATGCCAGCCAGGGTTAGCGTCATACCAGACGAGTTTCAAACAGAGCCCTCCCTTTGATGTGTTCCCCGCCAAAAGTAGAGATCGTTAAGCCGAAAAATCAAAGAAACCCAATAATGCTATATCTAATAGCGACAATGCAACACAACAGTTTGTCTGGTAATGACATTGAAGTTATTGAAACGCCAACAACATCGCCATATATTAAAGATAATGCTGAAAAATAAAATGTATATCTTAAAATTTCTGGGAATGGCCCGTGCAATCCTCTTCATTTTGAAGGATTTTTGTAGAATTTTGCATAACTGGTAAGCGTTAAGTGATAGACGAAAAAATACTGCACAAAACAAAGATCCCTTTAAAACAATTAATTTACTATAAATAACTTTTTTGTGGCATAAGGCATTTCCGAAATATCCAATATTAATTCATCAAATTGTTCAATCCTTAGTCATTCCTTAAGCCGTGTCGATTTTCAGTTGTTTCTTGCGATTACATTGAAAACGTATAGAATTTATAGGCCGGCATATATCGTCCAGTTATTAAACATTTGAGTATATATCTCTCTCCCTCTTTCGTTTCTATAACGAAATGGCTATCTGGATTGAACTTAAGTAGACAGTAAAATAACCTTTCATAAGAATAGCTTGCATACCCACTAATAAACGGGAGAGTGTAGAGTAAGTTATGTGAATGCAACACATCAAATTTATTTTATAGATTTCGTTTCTAATTTTAACCCAAATGTCTAACAGGTGGACCATTACTCTTTGGAAACGTATGGTGTAAGTTTCTAATACTCTTAAACTTCTGCACCGGATTGTTCTGCCTTAAACTGTAGGGAACTTTCTCTTAGTGTAGTTTCATTGAAGCGTCGGGATGAGTTTTGGACTTTCCTCATTCATTGCTTCATTATCAATAGTGCTGAAATATTAGTTTATAATTTTGTTATTTTTGAATTAAGATAATGTTTCCTTTTTGCAGAAAAGTTTGCAACTATGCAATTTTGACGCCTCAAGGTAATCAGAAAAATATACACGTGCTTCATAAATAATGTCAGTTTTTAAGCAAAACTTTATTTGGAATCTTTTCTGACCAGAAATTAAACTAATCTTCAAAGTGGAGACCATCAGATTTCAATGTCATCGCATTAGCCATCTTTCAACGAGGTTTATTATCCCGCGACGTTATCAGTCCCTGGTTTTTGATGCGAAGAATTCAATGAGAACCAATTCCAAAGCTTCAATGTTTTCAAGATTTCTTCCACGCAATAAATGGGCCATGCATCGAAATAGATGGTAATCTGAAGGCGCAAGGTCAGGGTTGTATGCTGGGTGTGGTAGTAGTTCGACTCCTTCCAATTGCTGAATTTTTGTCATGGTTGTTCGTACAGTACTGGTGTTGCATTGTCCTGCTGCAAGAGAACTCTATTTCGGTTAACTAATGCTGGGTATCTCCGTCTCAAAATGTCATGAACTCGTTCTAGTTGTTGAAAATAAAGATCCGCATAGATTGCAAACCAATTTGGAACAAACTCCCAGTGAATCACTCCTTCAAAATGCCACCAGATACACAACATTACTTTGGGGACGAACAGATTGATTTTAACGACTTTGGCAGGTTAACGGGGCTGAGCCACTGTTTCGAGGCGTCAGAGTTCGGTAACAGACCCTCTTTTCATCACATGTAACAATTCTCCTGATAAATCTAACATCTATGGGATTACCGAAAAGCTGACGACAGAGATCCACTCTACGTTGAGGATATTAAGAGGTACAGATCTGCAGCTTCTGTTTGTTTTTCCAAGTTTCTTAATCTGGTGATTTTGGTATATTTTGGTGGAGCAAGTTCTTCTGACAGCCTATGAGTACCTTTTTGCGGATTGTCTTCCAAAACTCTCTGTGTATTCACAATATCCTATAATTTAGGTCTTCCAGAATGGGTAAATCTTTAGTGTTTTCCTCTTCAGTGTTGAAATGTTACAACCATCATTGTACCACACGCTCACTAACAATAGCTTTTCCTTCCACTTCGCATATTTTTCGAACCGCGGCAACAGCTTTATAATCTTGTTTAGTGTTTTGTGTGTGTGTGCTTTAGAAGGACTGTAACCTCAATGTTTGTAACTTCCATTTTGTAATTGTGTATTAACAATCAACAATGAACATGATCATGCACAAATAATTCGAGCAAATACAGATTTTCTTTCTTCTTTTTGAAAGGATTACCCTGCTCTTTGTAGGACTTAAAGGGTCAGTGCCTGTCGAGGAGCAAGCAAACCTGGTTCATGGCATAACCAGGATTGTGATCAGCAGAATGCCTGATATGGCAGTGAACAAGAAAGAAATGAAATGTAATGATGAAAGGAATAATAGAAACATTCGTGAATCAAATTAACCAATCCAGCATTCATCTAGCGACCGAGAAAAACAGCGAAAAAATTGGTCGGGTTGGTCGGCTCCGGCGGTTTGAAGCCGGGACCTGAATGCGGGTAGCACAAATTACTGCGGTGCCACTTCGCTAGGTAAAGATTTTTTTATTTAATTGTTATATATACAATTAATTGAAATTAGTTATACCTTTTAGAGACCTTAGCCTGGTTTTAACATTTTTCTAATATAGAGTCAACTGAAAAAATCAATGCCACAGCCGGGATTTGAACACCGTTCTCACGCTCTAACCACTAAAGTACTGTAAAATGCCGACGGGACATTGAATTACCCAAATGACACAAAATGTTTCTCGTTGTTCTCTTGCAAGGAGAGCGGGGGAACCTGTTGAATTACATTTTTTAATTGACTGTATATTAAAAACTTTCCAAGGCTAGGCTAAGGTCCCTTAAATTTATAATTAGTTTAATTTTGTATGTATAATAATTCAGAATTTTTTTTTAAGAAACCCAAAACCACCCAATATTAAAGGAATTAATTGTTCTGCCACACAAGTTTGGTGTTTATCCGACTGTTCGTTTCTGAGTTATGCTGTTCACAGACACACAGACATACACACACAGACAAACACACGGACATGATTCCAAAAATGCCTTTTTTGGATTCAGGGGGTCCCAAAACATGCTTTCCGATGAATTCTCGGTATCGAATTTTTGGGTGCAATACAATACTTCCCCTACTTACTATAAGTAGTAGAGAAAGTAAAAATTCCAATGTGTTACACTCACATGAGTTTCTCTACTCTTGTACAAACTATTTTCATAAACTCTTATTCTCCATATGCTTCATGTTAATCGAGATGTTAATCTTATTGCTAATTTTCTTGTAGGTGCAAGGGGAATTGCTAGGCTTTAAGCGATAGTCAAATATTTTAAGACGTGATTGTTATGTGGAGTATTCCATTCACTTTGCAGGTCCAGGAAATAAAAATGAATAACGAATTTGAGAAAAAGTATAAGTATTGGAAAATTTAAGGGAATAACAAGCAATATCTCGAAAATGGTTCACCTAACAAAAAAAATGTATATGACATAAATTGTGTATTTTAACGCGATCTACATTTTTGTGTAGTAATTTTTTTTCTATCCCTTATGATTTACCAGTTATGCAAAAGTCGTTCACAATGAGGAATACTTTTGGAGACATTCCCAGAAAATTCAAGATATACATTTTATTTGTCATGAAATTATCATAAATATATGATATTTTAATCAAAATCGTTAGAGCCTTTTTTGAGAAAATTAAAATTTTCGAAAAATATTCCATGTAGAGGGTAATCTAGGGTGGGGGATTTTCTTGAAAACCTACGTGTCGCATCTCTGGAAGATACTGAACCTAAATACCAAGTTTGATGTTTATCCGACTGTTCGTTTCTGAGTTATGCTATTCACAGACACACACACACAGACACACAAACGGACATGTTTCCAAAAATGCTTTTTTTGGATTCAGGGTGTCTCAAAACATATCCGGTGAAATCTCGGCATGGAATTTTTGGGTGGAATACAATACTTCTCCTACTCACTATACGTAGTAGAGAAAGTAAAAAATATATATTTACGAATTAAAATATCCAGGTAAATAAAAAGAGGCTTACACTGAGACCTGTAATTACATTTCCTTAGAATTCTCGTGAATTGCTTTTGTATCAAAGGAATGTTATATATTTTATTTCAGCTACAGTATAGTAAGATCATATCTCATAATCGAGTGGAACAATGTAAAATAGGCACATTTTATATATGCAGCAGGCAAATAGTATGTTAAATTTTTCATTAGGTGCACAACCCTACATAACCTTGTTGATAAAGCTTTAATGTGTATTATCTCGTTGTGTACATCAAAGCCTATAAATTGTGTTTGTTTACTGGTGTATAATATTTCCTCTACCTACTATAGGTACGTAGTAGAGAAAGTGACAGTATTTGAACTTATAAATTACCTAATGTACCTATGTATTCATTATAGGAACAATAGTCTGAACCACCTACCAAGCTACCACTTTCTTTTGAAATCTAAACTTTCTCCGATTCTTTATAAGGAATTTGGGAAATTCCTTTCCACATTTATAAGGTCTTTTGCCGACAGCTAACACTTGTGGTTGTGACCTCCTCCCCCAAGCTGTTCTGTACGGACCACACAGTGATGGATGACGTTATAACGAGGGGTTACGTGGAGCTTTAAAAACTTTGAAATTAAACCTTAGGCAACGTCGCTGAAGTATTTCTTTTAAAACTAACAAACTAACTTTCATAATTGCTTAAGGCAAGGTGCTCCAGCTGTGACGTAATATATTTACTCCTTAGAACCGCAATTAATATATGTTTTTATAGAATTTAAAGGAAAAACCCTTGTAATAATAGGTGATGGATATTTTATTTCTTCAGTGATAAACAGTTTTAAACTAGTTACCAAAGCGAAATAATAATAATAATAATAATAATAATAATAATAATAATAATAATAATAATAATAATAATAGCACTAATAACTATTATAAAACAAAACATATATTTATAATATTCATTGTGATTTATTTTTAACGGTTTATCATTTTGTATTCCACCCAAAAATTCAATACCGAGATTTCACCGGAAATATATGCTTTGAGATCCCCTAAATCCAAAAAAAGCATCTTTGGAAACATGTCCGAGTGTGTGTCTGTGAACAGCAGAACTCAGAAACGAACAGTCGAATAAACACCAAACTTAGTATTTAGGATCAGTATCTTCCAGAGATGCGACACGAAGGTTTTCAAGAAAATCCCCCACCCAAGATTACCCTTTACTTGGAACAGTTTTTGAAAATTTTAAAAATGGCTTTCACGATTTTGATTAAAATATTTAAGATATTTTTATAACAAATGAGGTGTATATCTTGAATTTTCTGGGAATGTCTCCAAAAGAATTCTTCATTGTGAACGACTTTTGCATAACTGGTAAACCATAAGAGATAGACAAAATTTTACTACACAAAAAATGTAGATGGCGTTAAAATACACAATTTATGTCATAAATATTTTCTTTTTGTTGAGTGAACCATTTTCGAGATATTGCTTGTTATTCCTTTAAATTTTCCAATACTTATACTTTTGCTCAAATGGAAATTCGTTATTCATTTTTTTGGCGTGGTAATGCAAAGAGAATGGAATACGCCACATAGCAACCAGCTCTTAAAACATTTGACTATCGCTTAAAGCCTACCAACTCCTCTTGCATCTACAAGAAAATTAGCAATAAGATTAACATCGCGATTAACTTGAAGCATATGGACAAATAGTTTGTACAAGAGTAGAGAAATTCATGTGAGTGTAACATATCAGATTCTTTATTCTATTTTAATTATTGTCTTGTTCTTGAGAACCATTAGGTTTTTATTTTATTTTAGGCACTGTTTATTCTATTATTGATTTGAAATATTGTATATTGAATTTTCTTTCAGGTACATTTTGCTCTCTCTACTACGTATAGCAAGTACTGGAAGTATTGCATTCTACCCATAAATGTGATACCGAGATTTCACCAGAAATATATGTTTTAAGACTTCTGAATTAAAACAAGGCATTTTCAAAAATAGCACTTTTGTGTGTGTCTCTGTGAAAAGCACACCCCAAAAAACGAAAACTCTGATAAATACCAATTTTGGTGTTTAGGTTCAGTATGTTTTAAAGATTCGACACGAAGATTTTCAAGAAAATCCCTCCTTCAGACTACTCTTTACATGGAAGACTTTATGAAAATTTTTATTTTCCAAAAAATGGCTGTAACGATTATGATTAAAATACCATTTGATTAAGATAATTTTATGAAAAATTAAATGTATATCTTGAATTTCCTGGGAATGCCCACAAAAGTCTTCTATATTGAATGGCTTTTGCATAACTGGTAAACCGTAAGGGACAAAATTTTACTACATAAAAGGTGAAGATTACGTTAAAACACACAATTTATGCCATATACATTTTTTGGAAAAAAAAGCTTGCGCCTATAAGAAAATTAGCAATTAGATAGTTTCTGCAAATGTTTATCTTGGTTAACATGAAGTAGTTGGAAAATAAGCGTTTAAAAATTAACAAGGGTAGAGAAAGCCATGTGAGTGCAACACATCAGATTTTTATTCCTTTATTTTGTTATAATGTTTGTTTAGGTTTGGTTTTTGAGTGTTGTTTATTTTATTTTAAGGATTTCGTATTTTTTTAATTTCTTTTGTGTACTATTTATAGTTTTATTTTAAGCGTTGTTACTGCTCTTATTTTTAAGTATTTAAATTGATTTATTTTATTTTAAGTGTAGTTTTATGTTGTGGGCCGTGGCGCAGTGGGTTTTTAATTTGATACTCTGGTTCCCGGATTCGATCCCACCCATGGGGTGCGGATTTTAAGTACCAAGTATAGAACCGGTGCCCACTCAACATCGTGAGAAAAGTGAGGAGCTGCGATAAGCATCGGTCCTAGCCTAGTGAGCCAACTTTCCGGCTGGGTGTTGCGTGATGCTGTACACATCACCTCCCGTTTCGGCTGGGTGATCGCTTACCTCTGACGCGCGCATGTGGGCGTGAAGCCGGCAGTCGGGGTGGCAATGTCAGGCCCTTCGCCACAGGATTTATTTATTTGCATAATTTTTTGCCTTAGATGGCAAGATTTGTGCAATTTGCGTTGTCAATGTATGAAAAACGTTTACAATTATAATTTTTATAATACAATTTTACTCTGGAAGAATTCGTCGAACGAATAAAAGGCCTTACTACTGAGCTAACTAGAGATATTGTTTTATTTTAAGTATTGGAATTATATCATCATTATCATCATCATTATGCTTTAGTTATGTGGTGACCCTTTTGTGATGTTGTACGACTTACGAATGACTGCCAGGATAAACAGTCCCACCCATCTACCAAGGGTTTTTTTAAAGAGGAGGAACAGATGAAAGACCTTCATATCAACTAAGAGAACTAAAATGTGTATCTACTAGGTGTCCTTTACCCAGGGACATGGGTAAAGTCCCTAACAGTTAATATGCCATTCATGACTTAATCATCCCTTTGACATGAAGAGTGTAAGGAGCATCCATATTGTGGGGCAAGCACACGAAGCATCTAGGTCAGAAGCTTTCAGGTTTTATTCCTACCACTTACCTTACCTTGCGCAGCGCCCGTAACGCGGCCAAGGGACACATTTTATACTGGCAAAACTCAAGGGAACAGCCGGATGTATAGGATAGACTGGCAACTTCTTTTGGTTCGGAATAGTCAAAGGTATAAATCCGATAGAAGATTATTATTATTATTATTATTATTATTATTATTATTATTATTATTATATTATTATTATTATTATTATTATTATTACTATTTTATGCTTTTATATAATACTCGATCAAATCTGAAGTTACTGGAAACGCCACTTTGAAACACTGGATAAGCAGCCTAATCCTAGCGTTTTTAAAGCGGTAACGCGTGCGACTCGCATGCGGGAGATTCCGGCTTCGATTCTTGGCGACCGCGCATTTATAATCCATGGGTTTCTTCTGGGTTTTCCCGGGTGTGGTCAGGAAAATTTTGGAGTGGTTTCAGCTCCCAAATTTCCTGTCCCTCCTTTTCGTTCCATTCTTCATTTCATTCATCCTTCACCCCATTAGGACTGTTTCCATGCTGGAAGTGTGGACGACGGTGTTTCGGTGTGGCTTTGCAGGGAAAAACGACGCTCGCTGTGGGGCTTTCTCCGTCCGTCGCTTTTGGTTGGTTAAAAAAATTAAATAGTGTTTTTATTTATGAACACTCTGTAACTACTGTGGTTCTTAGCGTCCCATTCTATATTAGCATGAAATACCGGCAACTTACCTTTAACAGGCTTGAGGTTCTTTTACGTGCCGTAAATCTACGACACGGGAATGCCGGCTGTACTTCCTTTCCGAAGGCAGCCATTTTGAGGATTTTACGCCCGAAAATAAAAATCCATCTCCCTCCGCCGGTTTGAACTAGAGATTAGCATGGTACCCCTACATCACGAAGGATGACTTTCGGCTGGTTGCCGAGGTATACGTACCTGCACTTCGGAGCGGAATGCTAGACCAGCCGTGCGGCGGGAGTACTATCTCCGAAATGACTAACTCCAAAAGACAACTTTATTTAACTTGAATTGTGGGCTTTAATGAGGTGAGCATTTTTAGTGAGGTAAGATTTTGTTTGTCACACGATTTAGCAATTATGCAAAAGTAACTCAAAATGAAGACGACATAAGAAAAAATAAGACAGGACTTATGGCATTTATTTTCTCCCATAATATCAAGCAACCTTTATTCAAAACATTTCTTTCTATAACGCTTAGTTTTGGAGATATTGTACAGTCTCAACTTAAATAGTCCACCTTGTATATTCACTGCCTTCGTTTTGTGACAAGACCACAACCGCCTTATATGCGTATCGGCGGAGACGGTAGAGACCTTAGTATTATGCCACTGCACAACAGCGGCGAAGGACGTGTCAAGGGTACGTTTATCAGCTGTGAGCTGCATCAGTCGTTGCTTAGTCTTCGTGCTGTGTTTCGACAATACGTGTGTTGTGTGTGAGTTCCTTAGGAATGTCATTCTCTTATTAGTCCACGGAAATGCCTGTCAACAAATTCACGCTTGAACAGCGTATTTTTATTAACATACGTGAAAACTGAATCATGTAGACAGGTGTGTATACAATTTCAGCAGCAATTTCCTGCTTATCCAGTTCCGAGTAAAGACACTGTGTGGTTGGTCAATAAATTTAGAACAACGGGATTGCTAAACGCTAAAACAGTAAAGCTTATAAGAACAATCCTCAAACCATAGACGAACTTAAGGACAATATAAAAGCAGAAATTGTGAACATTACGCAAGAAGAACTTATTCGAGTGAATGGTAATTTCATCCGACGATGTCAAGAATGTCTTCGCGCAGATGGACACCACTTTCAACAACGCTTATAACAAGGTTAGTCTCACTACATATATGTTACTAATACTCGAGTGTAAGAAACGCGGAGCGTGCATTCGTACGATCCGTGGCCTTGGCGTAAAACCAAGGCCTTATATATAACCAAGACATTTCAACTCCATCCCTGAAATGACCAAGAATTTTGCTCAGAGGCCGCTACATAGAATTGAACGCTAAGAACTATAGCAGCTAAAGGGCGTCCATAAATACAGGGTTATTAAAAAGCAAGGAACAGAATTTAAATATTTATTTCTAATGAATGGCAATAGATGGCGACACATGCAATACATCACTGAATAGAGAAACGTTCAGAAGCTTACTTTGTGTGTTCAAAATGAGCACGATTTGTTATCCGAGGGCGACCAGTGCTTTTCCGTTTGCATACACAACCATCTTCTACGAATTTATTGTATCAAATGTAAATTTTTTATGACAAGGCGGCTGTTTGTTGCACTTACAACGAAATGCACGCTGCAATGAAACATACTGCAGCACACAAAACACAGCGCCGCTGTAGGTACTGAGTGGAACTAATTGGTGGGGTAGAACATTTTGAACTTTCTTCTATTAAATGATGTGTCGCTATCTATTGTCGTTCATTAAAAATGAACATTTGAAATCTGTTCCTTCTTTTTGAATAACCCTTGTGCCAAATTGACCCTCCCCGGAGAAACCTACTCTAGACGATTACGGGTTCCACCAAGGGAAGGCTGACATCTACGGGAACAGAAGTGAAACAACTATGGTAGTGGTTTGTCAAGGAGACGACAATAACAGGAAGAAAGCGCGCAGTTAATTGGACTTGTGTAGTACGTCAGGCAATGGTGATCGTCGACTGCGCAGGAGCCGGATGAATTGCAGCTTTCCTCAACATGCAGTCCACAAGGCAGATGAGTTTTTCTTCGACGGGGAGAGAGGTCACGAGGAAAACAGCAGGGCAGCGTTTAGACAGAAGGCATTCCGGACGGTATTTCTAAATTCCTTTTTGGCTTAATCTATTAAAATACTCTTTAGTAATTATTCACCGGGGAAAGGTTAATCGTCCAAACTATAGATTTATTGGTGTTTTGATTTCAAATATATCGCTGTATGTGAGAGCAGGAAGCAAGTATGTAATTATTGTAATCTAATTTAATGTATTGAAGCCGTAAAGAACGTAAAGAATTGTGAAAGAATAAGGGTTTCTAAAAAGGTAAACATGTATGTTATTGAAGTGCAAGTTTATTAAGTGAAAGAAATTCAGGTTATTATTTAATAATGTAATATATTTTAAAGTAGAAATCTGTCATTATTCCTACATTCAATCCACTTCCTCTTGGGTTAGAAAAACACGTTTCACCGTGTATAAAACTCAATTCTTAATTCCATACGTGAAGTGGGTTCAAGGTACTTTCATACACACAGGCAGATACAGTTTCGGACAATCCGACGTTACGTAAGTTTAACGACGAAAATAAAAGGAGCGTTATGATATTTATGCAGTTAACTTAATCGCTAAATTGTTTTAAATGAAACATTCAAAATCTCATTTAGCCCAAACAAGAAAAAAATAAAATGGAAATACAAAGATATATCTGTTATTTTACTATTTTTAAAGACACGCGTTTCATTTAGTACCTACCAAGAAATTGTATGTTTTAAAGAGTGCTCTGCTGGTGGGCACATTATAACAGTCGGGTTTATATAACATGTTCAATAATTTAAAAGGAAGCTTAGTTCAAATAAAATATTTATGCTACTAAAGAACAACTCCTATACTGAACGTAGAAATTGAGCTGTCTGTTTTGCAGAACCCAAGAAGAGTTTTAAAAGCCGAGATATACAAGTGTGTTTATTTGCATTATTTCTGTTTCCTCCGGTATGTTATAGAAGAAATGTGGCATTGCTACTTGCTTGGTAGAGTAAGTATTGTATTCTGCTAAAAAGCTGGATATCACTGGAAATGCACGTTTTGAGGTTCATTGAATAATAATATTATTTTCTTTTAAAAAAACCTGCGTCCGTATGCGAATGTGTGTGTCCGTTCGTGAACAGATTAACTCAAAAACGAAATATCGGTTAGATACCAAGCGGGGTATTTAAATTCAGCATTTTGCATTTACTGTGTACTTCGTTTTTGTCTATTGGTTAACGTTTACCATTTGTATGATTAAACGAAATTTCCTCTGAGGGCTTAAGAGGTTATTCCCAGAAAACTAAATATATTGATTTTATTTCTCACATAAATATCTTCAAATATGGTAAAATAAGGTCGAAAAATTTTCCAGGTGTAGTTTGAGGGGTTTTCCATAAAATCTCCGTGTGTTTGGAAGATAATGAATTTAAATACCATATTTGTATTTATCCAACGTTTTAATTATGGTCTCCCACACACACACGCACGGAATGTTTTCTGAAAATGTTTCCTTTTGGATTCAGGGGAGTCCAAAGCATGCATTTCCGTCAAAATCTCTATATAACTTTTGACTAGCATGCAATACCTTCCCTAACTGCTAGGTATATGATACAGAAAGTAAATATCTGTTGTGATGACCTTCTATACCCTGTATCTTTATTAGTGGTAATACAAACCATCCTTACTAAACACTATTTTTCTATCTACTACATTTAATCCAAATAAACCTTTGCATAAATACAGAGTGAGCCAAAAGACTCCGAATCGCCTGCGCGGTACTTTTCCTGTCCGCGTCCTCGGCGCTCGTTTCCGTCTGCCGCTATCATAGAAAGGCGCTGATGAAACCATACAAGATTTTTAAAACTAATTTTATAGGCTCTACTTACCAACTTTATGAAAGAAAATGCTGAACCTGGCCACCGTCCTTGTCCATACATTTTTGGCACCTCTTTAGGAAACTATCCATCATGGAATTTTTTTGGTAAATTTTCCAAACGATGACCGATGTCGTCTAATGTTTCTTTGGTAAGAACCGAACGCCGTCTTTTAGATTTCTTAGGCTGAACACATCGTGTGGCCTGAAATTTACTGAAAAGTTCATCGACTGTTGTACGGCCTGGAACGTTTACACCTGGAAATCTTTCTGCAAATTGTACTTTCACTTGGCGAGCTAACCGAGTTAACACATACGAATCATAAATAAATACACGCTGTGCAGTAGAAAACCTATACTGAGCCATAATATACTTTGTGACTAACTACAGGACAAAATAATAAGTAACTCGTAATAACTGAACTACATCACACCACCGTCAACTCAAAACTGCACTTCATACTGCACAACAAAATCACAACAGCGTGACTTTGTTTATAGCAGCAGTGCGTTATCATGTTTTATCATGTTTTTATCATATTTCCACACGCCCAGTGGAGAAACACCGCGCAGCCGGTAATATTGTTCATAAAACTCCCCTCCGGGGCAACTTAAAACTTAAAGTTACAAGACAAACCCACACACCCTGGAAGAATTAAAACAAAATATCCGCCAGGAAATTTCTCAGCGTGAACTACGGCGAGTGATGGATAGTTTCCTAAAGAGGTGCCAACAATGTATGGACAACGACGGTGGCCAGTTTCAGCATCTCCTTTAGTAAATTTGGTAAGTAATGCCTTTAAAAGTAGTTTTAAAAATGTTGATTGGTTTCATTTGCGCCTTTCTAAGATAGCGACAGACGGCAACGTGCGCCAAGGACACGGACAGGAAAAACTCCGCGCAGGTGGTTAGGAGTCTTTTGGCTCACTCTGTAGCTACATTACACATTTCGTTATAGATACAAAGAGAACAGCGATAGTCAAATATTTAAGAACTGGACGCTATATGCTGGTCTTAATAGTTCATGCTGTTTCCATGACATCGCGAAAAATAACTGAGAATCGATGTGGCTTAAAAGGAATGGCAAGTATTGAACAACTCGAATCTTTAATAACGGATATATCGGAAATGGCAGTTCACAAAAAGTTATTTTAAATAAATTGTATGTTTTAAAGAGATCTACATATCTTTTCGTTTGCTACATTATGGTCTATCGCTTAAGCCAATTATAGAAGACTAAATGAAATTCCTTCCAAATGAAAAGGACTTCACAGGCTATTGACAGAAAATTCAACATAAAAGTTTTATTTGTAATGTAATATCTTTAATATGTGGTACTTTAATCAAAATCGTTGCAACCACTTTTAAAAATTCAAAAATTTCCAAAAATTATTTCGTGTAAAGGGTAGTTTAAGCTGGGGAATTTTCTTGAAAATGCACTAGTTACATGTTTGGAAGGTACCATACACAAATGCGAATTTTTGTATTTATTCAACGTTTCGTATTTTAGTTATACTGTTTAAAGTTCAAAAACTCACCACGGAGCGTTTTGTAAAAATGCCTTTTTTGAATTCAGGGGGACACAAAATATGTATTTCCTGTGAAATCTCGGTATGGAATACTTTTATGGAATGCAATACCTTCTCTACTTACTATGTACATGGTAGAGGGAGTAAGAAGCTTTGATTTTATAACATTCATAATATATACAATTAGCCGTATAGCGAACGTGCGATCATGTATACATACACATATACATAAATCCTAATTCAGTTTTCTTCAAAGAAGAAATTATGTTAAATATTCAACTTTGTTTCCTTATAGATATACTCAGTATTTCCGGGTTCCCACACATTTCCTGAAGTTGTGCCCCATTAATGTTGATTCAGGTTACAAGGATTACACATTTTGATCATTCACGGATTCTCTCTCTCTCTTTCTCTCTCTCTCTATGTATATACACATATACGTAGATTAGAGTATGCATTACAGAGGTACATGTCTGAAGGCGAGAGCTGGATTCGAACGCTCCCTCTTGCTTAATAAGTCGTCATCCTAGCCACTCTACACAAAACATAACTACGGTTATAATGAGCAAAACAGGTCTGTGAAATAGTAATTTTCAGATGTCTACTGTATAATTATGTTTATTATTATTATTATTATTATTATTATTATTATTATTATTATTATTATTATTATTATTATATATCGGAATATTACATAGGATTAATATTATAAACAAATCTGATGTGTTACAATCACATGACTTTCTCTACTCTTGAACAAACTATTTTTACAAACGCTTATTCCACATATGCTTCATGTTAATCGAGATATCGATAAGTTAATCTTTTTGTTAATTTTATTGTAGATCCAAGGGGAATTGGTAGGCTTTGAGCGATAGTCAAATATTTTAAGAGCTGGTGCATTCTCTTTGCATTACCAAGACAAAAAAAATGAACAACGACTTCCCATTTGAGAAAAATTTAAGAGAATAATAAGCAATATCTCGAAAATGGTTCACTCAAGAAAAAGAAAATGTATATGACATAAATTGTGTATTTTAACGCAATCTATATTTTTTGTGTATTAAAACTTTGTATATCTCTTATGGTTTACCAGTTATGCAAAAGTCTTTCACAATGAAAAATACTTTTGGAGACATTCCCAGAAAATTTGAGATATACATCTTATTTGTCATAAAAGTATCTTAAATATATAATATTTTAATCAAAATCGCTAGAGCCATTTTTGAGAAGATTACAATTTTCGAAAGATGTTCCATGTAAAGGGTAAGCTGGAGTGGGGGGATTTTCTTGAAAGCCTTCGTGTCGCATCTCTGAAAGATATTGAACCTAAATACCAAGTTTGGTGTTTACCCGACTGTTCGTTTCTGAGCTATGCTGTTCACAGTCAGACACACAAGGACATGTTTCAAAAAATACTTTTTTTGGATTCAGGAGGCCTCAAAACATGTATTTCCGGTGAAATCTCGGTATCGAATTTTTGAGTGGAATGCAATACTTCCCCTACTTACTACTATACGTAGTAGAGAAGGTAATAATACTATACGAAGTATACATTTAATAATACACAAACGGTATGTTGGTTAGATCGATGTAACAATGAAGCTATGCGTCAATACACCAAAACACTTGCCTCGTACGTGGGGACAATATTAGCAATACCAGAACGCTTTCAAATAAGATAACTGAAACAGAAATAATTAGTCCTAGATAATTAGATGATTAAGCAGTAGAGATACTATATCATTCCTGATGTCATTTGGGTTGCCCATTATAACAAAGCGGACGGCGATTCAGGAATACGTGATTAGATTAGAGTATTTATTTTATCATCTTGAAGGTATAACATTTTAATATTAGTCTGCTCTGCTGTAAAAATACGGAGAGTTTGTAATGCCCCTAGTGAATTTAGAAACTCATTTTGAATTAACATCACTTATCAACCGTTTACTTTTATAGTTAGAGATACACCTGAGTAAAATAAAGTCTATATGAGAATTGTAATGCTGGTTTCAGGACACAATGGTCCATTGGAAACGCCAAGATATGGGAGAATTATTGTTTCCATTTTCGGTTCCAAACAGACCAGTTAGGGTTTACCGTCATTGTCCCCAGCCGCAAAGGTAAACGCATGTCGGTGTATGCTTTCCCTAATGTCCAGGCTGCATTGTAGAACAATAAAACAGTTGGTGACTCGGAAGCTCATCCCAAGAGCCTTTCATCAACAACAGATGTAAGGCCACCTGTCCGGCATAATTGATCTATCTAAAAACTGCATATGGAGCAAAATTTGGATGTGTTACAGGTTAAAAGGGCAATCAGTGACGGAAAATAAAGACAACAGTTTTCTAAAAGCATCCACACGGCCATCTCTATCCTCTATCCGTTATTAGTGGGGGTACAAATTATTCTTACGAAAGTTTATTTTCCTATCCATTTCATTTTGGTCGAGATAAACCATTCCGGAAATAGGTACATTACACATTTCGTTATAGATACAAAGGGAATAGCGATAGTGAAATGCTTTAGAACTTGATGCTATACGCTGGCCTTAAAATTCTATACTGTTTTGACACAGTATTTTTAACACTTAAATGATTTCAGTCAGATTATATAACATAAAATATAATAACAGCCCACCTTAAAGCCATATGTGTATGTAATAATATATAAAAAGTGTATATTACAGTCATTGTTTATGTTTGTATTATTGTATACACGTGTAATAGTGTTATGTTAATGTATTACGTAATTTAATAATGCAGGGGTTGTGAGAATAGTAGGTTAAAAGTTGCCAACAATGAGGTAACCTTGAGTCAATAATGAATTTGAAAGTTTAACAATACTACTAGTCATTATTGAAGCAACAATAATGTAAATTTTGAGACAGTTTATTAAATAGCCAATCAACAACCAGCAAAAAGCTTTAGTGAAACGAAGGCATTATATTGGAGTAGGATTAGCCAATCAGAAATTGAAATATAGCAAAATTTACAAATTCAGAGTTCAGTTGGTTGTAGACAGTGCTCCTAACCGGACGCGAGATGCGTCCTCGAGAAATTTAATACGTATTCAGTGTGAAACGAAAAATAGTTTACGTGTTAAAAAGTGCACGTAATTAATAAAAAAAATCTCACAGCTCTAGCTTTCTATATGAGTAAAGTGTTATTTAAAACGGGTCAAGCATTAATAAAAGGAGTGAAGTAAAAATTATAATCTGTGTAAGCCTACATTCTTCAGTTGTACCATTCCCTGCTAAGACATTAATGTCCTCTAAAAAATTAATACTGACGCAAACATAAATATATAATATTTAAAGAAACACTCAAACTACAAAGTTAATATTCTTAAACTTGGGGCGAACGCAACCGGGTACCATGCTTCCGGTTGCAACTACTTCAAGTTCGGCTCCCCAACATAAGAACTACAATACAACACCTAAAACAAACTTACTTCAGTTTTCATGCATTTTCGAGAAGCGACTGAAAATTGACAGAACCTTAAAAGAATGTCTATGTATCGGAGAATTAATCGCAGATATCTCGAAAATGGCTGATGCTACAAAAAACGTTATTTGAAATAAATTGTGTGTCTTAATGAGATGTGCATCTTTTTATGTAATAGTTTTCGGATATCGCTCAATGTATACTGGTTATAGAAGATTATACAAAGCTGCTTTCGAATGAAGAGGACTTCAAAGGTATTCCTAGAAAATTCAGGATATACATTATTTGCCATGTAAATATATTTAATATATGGTATTTTAATGAAAATTCTTAGAGCAGTTTTTAGAAATTCAAAACCTTTTTTAATTTTCAGGTAAAGGATAGCTCCGGGTGGAGGGATTTTCTTTTAAATCCTTTTGTCCCACTTTTGGAAGGTACTAATACCAAATTTGGTACTTATCCGACTTTCTGTTTTTGAGTTATGCTGTTCACAGAAAGACAGACACACATGTTTCCAAAAATGTGTTGTTTATATTCAGGGCACCTCAAAACGTACATTTCCGGTGAAATCTAGGTATCGAGTTTATGGGGGGTACGAAATACTTCCCATCTTACCCTGCGTAGTAGAGAAAATAAGAATGCTTCGTATTTGTTTTGGTTCAGGGTGCTCAAAACATTCCTGGTGAAATCTTGGTAAAGAATTTAATACAATAATTCCTCTACTTACTGCAATACATAGTACAGAAAGTAAAAACTCTAATATTCAGAAATTGTAACTATTCGGTACCCTTAAAGTATTAAACATTATCACATAAAGTGCAATTGTTCTTTTACAAGCTGAAAATAGATGCACACAAAATGAGGGAACGTGCCAGTGGTTGTTGATCCCAAGTTCCAGTGTTTTTTTACTGCTGTGGAATCCTCGGAGACATATGCGTTCTATCAACGCACTTTGAGAGAGAACATAAGGAAATTGAGTTTTGTGGACGTGGCGGGACTGCAAATGCACATTACGGGGTTATACAAGATGGTAGTTCAGCTTTTTTATGTCGCATTTCCATGGCGACGACATTCTGCTGTTTATTGACAAATACCTATAGCTGAAACCCCTTTCCCCTTGCAATCACGAAACAGTGCAAAATATTCCAGATATTTTATTAGCTCTTTCCAGGCTTTCCGCAGCTCGTATTTCCAGAGTTTATGTAAACTTTACTCTCAATATAGTCCTGGACGTCAAGAAGCTGTAACAGTAAGGATGCATTGCTCTGCTAGAGTTTTTATCGATATCCTCATGATGCTGATCTCCAAGAATTAGTTCAGGGAAGCACTTCCGGTCTCCTATACAAGTTTGCTGCCCTTTTATCTATTCATTGTTCTTCCAGGATCTCGACATTCTTATAATATGTCTTTTCATAACAGAATCCATTGTACATATAAGAGTGATACAAGAGATTGAAGCAATAGTCAAATTGTTAAAATCGAGTATTTATATGCTGGCTTTGAAGCTTTAAATAATATCGCTAAAAACGATTGGTCATTTAAAAATGGAATGTACTACACTCATATGACTAACTCTACCTTCTATCGTTTGTTAGTGGGTGTAGTGGCATCCTGCTACAACGATAGACAAGTTCACCACAGACTCAATGCGCGGCACATAAGCACTGGATTACTATTAATAGCAAATGATATGTAAATAGTTCACATGCGCTCCACAGTGGCGCTGATGTACATTTAGTCAAGCTCAATAAACCAGACGGCAGCACGGGTAAAAAGCACAGGAGTTTCGACTTAATGCCACCATTCTCTAATGAATAGACTGTCTTAACTGATCCTCGCTACTTTCCCACCATCCTCTGCAACCTTCCTTTCCGAGCCGTACTTTTCCTTACCAGGGTATTCAACATGTGTCTCACTCTGGGACACTTTTCGCGCGAGTGGAAGGTGTTCCGGGTGGTATGCATTCCGAAACCAGGTAAGGATCCGGGTCTTCCCTCCAGCTACCGCTCCAACAGCCTCCTACCCATCCTCTATAAAGCTTTTGAGAGGCTTATACTGCACCGCCTTTCGCCGCTACTGGCTAACATTCAAGCCATTGCAACCCATCAGTTTGGTTATCGTCCTGGACACTCGACCGCTCAGAAGCTGTTGCGGGTGATGGAGGCTGCTGCCCTGGGTTTCCAGAACAGGGCCTTTACTGTCTCTGAACGTGGAGAAGGCCTTCTAAACGACCTGGCACGCAGGGTTCCTCTACAAACTGATCCAGCTTGGTCTCCACAGACAGATCAACCACATAGTAGATATTTTCCTACACCAACGCTTCTTCACAGTAGTAGTTGCGTGGAAAACATAAACACAAAAACCCATACGAGTCGTAGTCTCCGAAGGCTCTGTACTATCCCCACACTGCTTATTCTATACATGACAGACTTTTCAGCGGTGCAGGGCGCCAACATGTCCCAGTTTGCTGATGACGTGCTGCTGTACACTACAAATAGACACATAATCAGAGCCATCAGACCTATACAACGACACCTCCGTCACGTTTTACTCTGTGCAGGCAGTGTCGGATGTCCGTGAATCCGGACAAAAGCCAAGCTGTCCTGTTTACCAAGAGACGAATCCCCGCTGCAGACAAACCAACATTCACCTACCAAGACCACAGGAAAGAATGGGGACATCCGTTCGCTACGTGGGCGTCACACTAGATAAGGGCCTAACTTTTCGTGAACACGTGCATGGAACAACGAACAAGGCTAGGGGGACGGTAGCCGCCGTATACTCGGTTCTAGCTTCCACTATGCCGGTTCACTTAAAGTTACGCCTTTACAAAGCACTTATTCTACCTCTGATGCTCTATGCCTGTGAGGTGTGAGGCATGGCAGCAGATTCCTGGCTTCTCTTATTGCAGCGGATACAGAATGGGGGACTTGGTCCATCTATTCTGTCTGCCGTGGCTTTCCAGTCAGGCTAATACACGAGACCTCGGTTCTCCCATACGTGGAGGATGTGATTAGGCACCGGGCTCAAAATTTCTACACCAGATTGGTTCATCACGAGAACGCCCTTTCAGATCCCTGGCGTCTACTCGTACTTACCACAAGAACATCCATACAGACATTACCAGGTTGTCCGCATGACTGGTGGCCACCCCGGATAAGGAAGGCTTTAAACTTGCCAACAGCAAAACGCTGTCACTAAGTACTCTCCCCCTCCCCATGAGAGTGGTCAATCAAAATTCAACCAATCAAAATTGTAGTAAACTAAACGCCAGCGGAGCAGGGCACTGGCGCTGCACCTGAAATGGCAGCTACTGAGGAGCTCATAAAAATATAGAGCTACCTCCCATCACACCCCTAACATCAACACCATACCGTCACCCTACAATAATCCATCCCACCTATGGTAAAGCCCTTCCAAGGGCAGGCACATAGAAAAACTCACTTAGGTTCACCACGAATCTACCAGATTGAAGTCCAAGTCCTATCAAAGTGGCGTCCTTTAAACCCGAAGGACAGTTGACTGTTCATCATTGGAATAAATACTATGCCTCTATGACCATCTCCCGTCTCGTCTTATCAATGGGGACGTCGTAGAGATGACTTACCGTGGCCTCCACATTCAGTCGAGCTGAGATGATGAACCTGTCTTGATCTCCTAAAGCCACCTCAACCCCAGGAAGAGCCCGAGATCAATCAGGCGGTGCCTTCTCCAGCCGGCCGAACAAAATCCTCAGACCTTGAACCTCTTGCAGTGACAACGCCTAACAGTGGGTATAAAATTTTTCCTTTCCAATAGTTTATTTTGCTATCTAATGAACTTAAATCAAGATAAACTTTGCACAAATAGTTGCAGTATATAAAGAGAACAGCGACAGTCAAATGTGTAAGAACTAGACACTATACGCTGCATTAAAAATCTGTATGTTCCATGCAATCGCGAAAAACAACTGAAAATAGACGGGAATTAAAAATATCGACAAAAAAGTTACTTGGGATAAATTGTGTGATTTAAAGAGATCTATATTTTTGTGTAGTGCCTCTTCGTCTATCCCTTAACGTTTACCAGTTTTGCAAGATTATACAAAATTCCTTCCGAATGAAGAGGATTTCACAGGTTATTTCCAGAAAATGGAAGATCTACATTGTATTTGTCATGTAAATATCTTTAATATGTGGTAGTTTAATCAATATACTATTACTTCAACTCATTGGTTACAAAATAAAACATTTCGAAATGCTTCTATGTAAAGGTAGTTTGGAGTCAGAGATTTTCATAAAATCTTTGTGTCGCGTCGTTGAAAGACACAGAACTTAAATAACAAGTTTGGTGATTATTACATTTTCGTATTTGAGGTATGTTGTTCACAGGCACATACATACGCTAACGGACCTTTTTTCTAAAAATGCTTTTTGGGGTCAGGGGACCTCAAGACATGTATTTACTGTGAAATCACGGTATCGAATTTTCGGGTGGTATGCAATGCCTTCTCTACCTGCTAGGTACTTCATAGAGAAACTAAAAATTAAGGATAATAAAATTCACTAATTTTTAGACTCAATTTCATGAGTAAATCTTCACCAATAATAATGTTATTATTGAAGCCGCTTGAATTGTTGCTGTATGTTTGCACAATAGTCCTCACAAAATCAGTATGCGTAATTCTGACTCAAATAGTGATAACTACATGTAAGTATTCACCATACAAAAAATGTTGCGTCAAGAATAAGCTATGGTTTGTTGGAAGAGGTATACATGTACAACGGAGGTTTCGATTAAATGCTAAACATTTGATTGTGTGCTTATGTGCAAACCTAAGTCAGTTAAATACACACGTGTGTGCGCATACATAGGTGTATGCATACAGAATGAACCAAAACTCCGACAAACTTCAGAGATTGTCCACGGATACCTTCAGAGTATTTTGGTATAATTGACCCACATCCGACGGCTCGTTACAGAGTAAATTGCATTTCGTTTGGTTTCTCGACCCCATTAACTCTGTATCTGTATTGGATTGAAAATACTTCACCTGCTGTTGACAACATTAATGCCCTCTTTAACTCGCCCTCAAGTTTGCATTCAGTACTGCTCTATTATGTCTAGCGTTTTGTTTTTCCGGCAGTGTGAGTTGTGCGTTAACGGTGAGACACATCAATATGGATAGGTTTACTGATAAAGAGTTGGCCTTTTTGCCCTCTAGTATGGGTTCACTGAATGCAATAGTAGAGCGGTACAATGACGCTATACTGAACTGTTACCACACAGACAGTAACCACATCACATTAGTTTCGCATGCGTACATAGGCGCCTACGAGATGCACTATCCTTCCGTGTTAAAATAGAAGAAACTGACTGTGCGATGTTGCCAGAACACCCGATCTGGAAGAAAATGTGTTACACGCGATTGGTAACAATCTTGTCGCCAGTAGTTGGCACGTTGCATGTGCTCTGAACACAAGCCAGTCAAATGTTTTGGGAGTCGTACATGAAAAACAATTGCAGCAGTTTCATCCACAGAATGTGCAATCACTGTAGCCAACGGACTTCACATTTCGAGTGGAGCTTTAAAATTGGTTCCCACAGTAATGTGCAAGAAACCATAATTTTCCTGCTTTCGTATTGTTTACAGACGAGGCAAGTTTATAAGAAAGGGCATGTTCAACAGGGCATGTTCCTGATGCACTGAACGGAGTCGTATACAAAACGTTCCTTCGACTTGTCCTCCCACAGTTCCTAGAAGAGGTGCCCCTGAGAATTCATCAGCTTATGTGGCTTCAACATGGCGGGTCGCACTCGATGTTAGGAACCACATTGATGTACAGTTTTAACCACAATGGATTGGTCACGGTGGTCCTAATTCATAGTAAGTTCTGTCACCAGAGATGACACCAATGACTTCTTCTGGAGGTATGTCAAGAGCCTAGTTTACAAGATTCCGGTCGATACTTGCATGGACTGGTTGCAAGGGAGTTCCGTCTCACCTTAGAGAATCCTCAAGGATGAGCTCAAGCTCTTCCTGAGGAAACTCAAAGGATAACAATCAGAACTTCCAGAATCGCTGACGCAGCACATAGAGGCCGCGTTCGGCAGCCAAGGAACTTTTAGAAGCCAACTCACCGAATCCACCGCGGTGGTAAACTGGGTTCTGCCTAGCTTGCCTCCCGCTACACCATTCCTTCCCTCAAAATCTTCCATTATTACACCTCCCTGAATTCCCAAGGGTGCACGCAGGGCCTCGGTCATGCTTGCGTCCTGGCACCATACTCTCACCTGGCTGAGGCCCTCGTGGCCGGGCAATATATCGCTACCTTGAATACGCTGGTGCAATAGCGGTACAGCCGAAATATCACTCCTGAATTTCTCTTTTTCCTTCTTCTATTTTCCTTCCGTTGGAGGAGTTTTTGGTGGGTATGCCCACTACTGGTGAGTCCCACACTCTCAGTCCCGACTCCCATCGGGGCTGAGTTAGTGACTAAATCATTTTCTCCTTCACTCGAAAAGAAAACTTAGGTTTGGCTACATCGTGCATAAACGAAATGAGCCTAATTGGTATTGTAAAGGCTCTTACTTCCATTCAAGCTTTCCTCTTTGTTCCTTTGATTACTGTACAAGAAATCCCTCCAGACTCCAGCTATTAATTCGATCACCTTCCACAGCGATGATTCTTTGTTCAAACTATTTTCACTTCGTTTTACCATTTTTATTCATAACATAAAAACCCTTCCAAAACCATAGTCAATATGTCCGGTATATAATGCAAAGAGAAACAAACGGAAAGCTCAAACAAAACACTGTCGTATGACGATAACTAATAATATTTGTGAGGCTAATTTATTAGTTGCTAAGAATATTGATGAAAAATAATTTCGTAACTACTAATGCCTTTCCATTACTGTAGTAATGTTAATTAATATGACACAGGCCCAGGAATTAAGCACTTCCGGGCTTCCATTCAAGTTTCGTGCTCTTTCCGACTTGTTCTTCCAGGATCTCGAAGTCCCGATAGCTTGCATAGGGACATTATAACACATTTCATTGTTAGTACAAGAGGAATACAGAAGACTGAAGCAATAGTCAGGTTGTTAAAGTCTTGTCTTTATATGCTGGCTTTGAAACTTTGCATGACATTGCGAGAAACAAACGATTGATTTAAAAATCTGATGCGTTACATGCACATGACCTTCTCTACACTCTGTCGTTTATTAGTGAGTATGCAAACTGTTAGCTTATTTTCTATCGACTTCATTTTAATCGATTTGAGCCATTCCGGAAATATCTGCACTACTCATTTCGTTAGGAATACAAAGGCAATACCGACAATCGAATATTCTTGAACTGGGCGCTACACCCTAGCCTTAAAATTACGCACTGTCCACGACATCGCGAAATGGGCAGGACTTTAAACAATTTATAACGGATATTTCCGAATTGGCTTATGGTAGAAACCTTACTTGACATAAATTATATATTTTAAAGATATCTTGCTAGTATATTTGCGTGTATCCCTTAACCTTTACAATTATGCAAGATTATATTATTTCCTTCAAAAAAGCTACAAGCTATTGAAGCGTATGTGTGTATCGTCGTGTGGGACACATTATTGCTTTGTAGCATGACATTGTTGAACCAATTATTTTGATTGGGGTTTGAATTCCGTCAGACGCGGCATCTTTATCTCTCCCCTCCTCCTGGCCAAGGGGTGGAGAGAGGAAAGGGGTTGAGGGCAAGTAGGGGGACGAGTTTCTTTGTTCGAATGGGGTCAATCTAGTAGTAGCGTGGATCAATCTTGTGTGTGTATTCAGGGCGAGTGGATGTAGCGTGTGTGTCTCGTGTGAGTGTGGAGCATCCCCCTCCAATATTTGTGCTGTAATATTTTGTGTATAATGAAGTGGCACCAAGGCAAATTTATAAGAAAGCGCAGGTAATGTGTTAAATGTAACATTAAGTGTATTTTGTTATGAATATTCCACATCTGCTTTGAATTTGTGCAGATAAGTTCCTGATCCACTGCAAATTTGCTTCCCAGTGTTTATGCCGGGATAACTAAATTTAATAATTTATCTGTAAAACCTTTTTGCCTCAACCCCGGTGTTTAACACTATTACCAGAAAGTTCAACATATGCAACTTATTTGTGATGTAAGTATATTTAATATTTGCTTTTTTAATTAAATTTATTAGACTTTTTTTGGAAATGCAAACATTTCGAAAAAAATATTCCATGTAAGGTAGTTGGAGGGGATTAAAAATCTTTGTATTTTCTTTTATCTTCGGAAGATGCTGAATTTAAAAATTCCGAGGTTTGTATCTATTCAACTTTTGTTTTTGATTTATGCTGTTCACATACACTCATACAGATTCAAGGGATCTCAAAACACGTATTTCCGATGAAATCCCGGTATCAAATTTGGTTGGAATGCAATACCTTCTTTGTAAAGAAATTAAAAGCTCAAAAATATGTGGGATAAAGTATTAGAAGATTCAAACCAATAGCGAGTATCTAGGAAATATTCTGTGACAATAAAGATTGCGAATTGTGTTCTTTAAGGTGAATTATATTACATTCAGTTTTATTACTCATACAAATATTTTAAACATATCGCATTTTATTCAAAATGAGCATTTTATCTTAAATACCAAGTTTTATATTTATTCTACATTCCATTTATACTTTCTCTACCACGTACCATGTATGAAGAAGGGCGGTTTAAGTTAGCAATCAATAATTAACACGCTCCTGCCGCGCCTTCCTTCTCTCATTCGGTTCACAGGTTAATGCTTGAATGTCGAACCAATAAGAACCGGACTTATTCAGGGGCTAGTACTGACAGTGTTTGAGAGGTATATTGTTTCAACCTTCCGGGTGCTATACATAGATTCTCTACCCCTTTCATCTTCCAGGTAGGCCTGATCTTTCTTCATATGCTAATGCTGGTGTATCGAACTTAACTTAAAACCAATTAGAAGATGGTTCACCTAAGCCAGGAGAGGAAAGAAGAAAGTAGAAAAGGTAATGTGAAAGTTTCACATCAGACTTTTTTAAATAGAGCAATGAGTGAGGCAGCGAAACGTAACTAGCATTCGGGAGGTCCCAGATGCGGAAAGTCTCCGACGACGCCCACTCTGATCTGTGGGATTTTTAAGGTTTTCCCGCGTCGGTAGGTGATTACTGGGTTATTCATATTGTATCACGACTCTCCTGCGTCTTATTTTCTGTACTCGTCATCTCCTTTGTCGTGTGTTTCAGGGTTGTAAGACCAGGCGACGGTGTTCGCGGGTTGCGGCAGGGCGGTGGCTTTCTTTTCTCCTGAGTTGTCCAGGGACGACTCGGTTGGATATCCGCCTCTGGGACCTTTCGGGCAGGTTGGAGGCTCGGCAGAGATAGAGGCGTTCATTCTGCAAACGTTAGGGACACCAGCCGTGCTTACGTCTGTCGTCATATGGAATTGATTGGTCTTCCAGTTTATCCCCTCATCCCTCCCTACCAGCGGTCACGGTAGAAGCACAAGGTGCCGGATGGCCCGCATGCGGTGCTCCGTCCCGGTTTCGGGGGCCCTCTGTTCCTGAGCACCTTTTCCTTTAACCCCGCTCTTACTGACTTCGGCATCATGAGTGGCGACATTGTGATGTATAAAATTAAATACATTTGTCTGGTATAAAGTCTGAAGAAAACGTTTAAGAGGAGGAGGAAGACCCTCTAGGTGAACGGAGGGGACACATAGCACTGCGACCCTCAAGGAATCTGTTGTGCATACACCCCCGAATGAAGTGAGGAAACCGCAGAAAGCACATGGATTGCAGAACGAAGCCAGCGCCAGTGGACAGAGACGCACAGAGTTCCCTAAGAGTTCCAGAATTGACCACCCGGCTTGCTCGGAGACGCCCCTCCAGTGGAACTGGGGAAACACTTCCAAATCTCAAGTCTCTGCGCATCTACCGGGAGTCAATCTTAATCATGAAAGGGAAATGAAATGAGAGCCGTGGTCATGTTTGTCAAGCAGAGAAAACCACGAAAGATTGGGCGGCCTCCGGATATCTAACCTAACTAACTCGCTAAGAGGGGCAGGCCGGAAAGACGGTCCTGGCAAGATTTGAACCACAGAGCCTTTCACGAGTCCGTATCTTCTGCTACTTCGGCAACCCATGTCCATGTGCTAGTGTAATAATTACACTACAGAAGCATGCAGATATAAGAGCTAAAATTATAGACACTAATATGAAATGAATAGTTAATTTGCCTTAATTGTAAGAAACGGTATCCGTAAACGAAAGGAGATGGTATTCGCTATCTCAAACTGCTCTGCAAGTCCTGTTTATTCTGCGAAAAATAAAACATCTGATTCAATAAAACGATATCCTAAAACTTGGAAACTTTCTTCTCAGCCAGCCTGCAGCGGAGTTTTGACTACCAGTAATGGCAAAAACTTTTATAATAAAGCTTTGAAACCCCGCAGATAGAGCCGAGTTTGAATCCCGGTGGCACAGTCTCTGCGGCTTTAATGCTCGCATCGGAGCATAACTGTAAAATATATTACCTTATCTGATGCAATTTGGTATTAACTGCTCTGGTCTCTGTTGAAACAAAATCAAAGCAACTGACATTCAATAAAAAGTGCACTTGAGCGATTCATCAAATTAATAATTTGATTAAAATGCGCAGTTTGAGCACATAAACACAGTTTAGATGTGTACTTTGAGGAAATTTTATTCTATTTATCTGGGCCGTTATAGTATACATCGTAAATGTATACAGTAAGTTACATTTAAGGTGTGGGCGTCGGGGTAGCGGAGTGATTTCTTTTCCGACTGAGGGTCTGGGTTCAAATTCCGACTCTCGGGTGGTAAGTTCAAGTCATTACTATCCTGGTCTACTCATGTGAAGTATTCACAAGCCTCAACTTGGCATAACCTGTAGATCCCCTCATTCCACCACCATTCTCATCACCTTAGCATCGAAGGCAACGGATTCCGTCCACTGGGTGCCCCCACCTCAGAAATGGGTCCAAACATTACTTGGTGGAATGAGTTATCCCCCAAGATCATAGGCCATAGGAGAAGTGTCAGAAATGACGACATTTAAGGTACGTATTGTAGCAGAAGACGTATTCCACCCAAAAATTTGGTATAAAGATTTCACCGCAAATACCGTTTTGAGGCTCCATAAATAGTAAAAAGAAATTTTAGAAATTTTTTGCGTATGTGTATGAGTCTGAACAGTACAACTCCTAAATGAAGAGTCGGTTAAATACGAAACTTAGTATTTAAGTTCAGCATCTTTCAAGAATCCAATACGAAGATATTCAAGAAAATTCCTTTACTCCAACATATACTTTTATGGAAGGTTATTCTTTATTTCTTTATTTTCTCAAAATAACTAAATAGTAATCGCTCCAAGGATCTTTATTAAAATGTCATATATTTAGGATATTTTCATGTCATTTAAGATGTATATCTTGCATTCTTTCAGAATGCCTGAACTCCATTTTGTTCTGATCACTGTTGTATAATTGGTGAAACGTAAGAGATAGGCACAACCTTGTTATAACTCTTCGTCAAAACTTCAATCAATGCCGTGGGGCCACTGGGTCACTGAAAACATCCACAAAGTGTCGTCAAACACTTTCAGGTACGAAACTGAAGGCAACGACCTCTGGGACAGAACAGAATCTTGCTAGTGGAGTTCTTGAAGAGAAATGCCACAATGAACGCTGAAAGATATTGTAGCACACTAACAAGCTTCAGAAGGACCATACAAAACAAGCGTCGTGGCATATTGAAAAGGTGTTTTGGCTCGACGCGCTTTGGCGATGAGGAAGGGTTGAAAACAAATTTTTAACTTCATTCATATATTTTAAAAAATAAACGGAAGTTACTTTATGATTAGGCCTCTTAGGTTACGAAGTAATACTATCAACATAAATTAAACATAAATACAGTCGAAAATGCTAGAAAATAAAACGGATGAGACATGTATGAAGGATTGGCACACACAGACCAAAATTACCTCTTGGGAGAAGAAACCAAGGTAGGCCAAAGGAAAGATGAACACATAAGTACTGAACTTGAAATGGGTGTTTGTTCTTCAGTCTTTGAATAGGAAGAAGAAATTCTTAACCATAACGTATAACTTTAAAATTTCTAGGATTCTGTACTGAAAATTTCTAAACATGCTGTACACACATCGCTTTGATCTAACTGCCATTACCTAGTACAGTGGAGCAGATTTCACAGATCACGTTGCACCAACTCTCATTATACGCAGCTCTCTCTTAGAAGTGTCAATGTGATCCGAGTTTTCATTTCTACTGAATACACTCCAAACATTTATCCAGGAATGGAAAGGTGGAAACAGCCGACTGAAAAATTCAATACCATCGCCAGGATTTCAGCTACGGAGTTCCCGATTTCCGTCAGGTTGCGAATCAGTTGGGGAATGTAATGTCGTACAGCCATGTTGCTATGGTGGCTCAGTGGTTAGAGCACTGAAGTTTTCAGTCATCTGATTCTAACCTTGCTCAACACACGGCTTGTGTGCAATACCAATTAATTCCATTAATTGACATAATAGTGGTGGAAACTAGGAAATAAATAAAGTACTTAAAGAATTGTAAGTCGCCATTGGTGTATGTCATCTCAATACAATTTGAGATCTACTTGTTATTTACCGGGAAAAATTCGAATTAGTTGGGGAATTTAATTTAACGTCGTACCGACATGTTGCCATCGGAGCTCAGTGGTTCAAATACCGGCGAAGGCATTGAAGTTTTGAGTCTTTGATTCGAACTTTCCAGCCATACCCAAACACAGGGCTTGTGTTGAAGAACAATTATTATCATTTATCCAGGAATTTTGACCTTTCAGTTCCCTAAATTAATTCCCATTTCCTCGGATAATCTTAGAACTACACTTCATGGTAGTCTATACTTGCATAAATATAGGTTTTCTTTGTTGATTCATGCAGTCACACATCCAGCAATCAAAACAACCTTTTGTTGCTTTCTGCTAATTCATCAAATGAAAATAACCTGTACATTGCATTTCAAAAGTCTCGCCTATTTTCTGCCACAACTAAATGGAAATATTTTTCAAAACACGTCAAACGGTAAATTTTAAAATACACTTTTTTAGAGAAACAGTCTATTCTTAATAATATTATTGTGAAAGTTGTGACGTCATCCGAAACATTTTTAAATTACATTCTATATACAGTAAAACACCTATACTTGTACAACCCTGAATGCTATAAACCTCATTATGTTGGGCATATTTTCTTGTAGGTAAAAAAACTGCTATTTTTTATATGCCCAATAGACCCTGCATATTGGACATCGCTGAATCCTGGAAGCTGGACGCCTCCTATGGTTCTATCTTGGTAAATTCTTTAGTTTTATTGTGTGTTTCTGATATGTACAGAATGACCCAATTGTCGGAATCAATTGTTGGAATTCATAGTTACATGTTCTCGTAGTGGAGGTTTAATTTGTAGCCATGGCAGATGTGAGCGTTCATAGTTACACTCAGGGCAGACAATGAGACAGATTATCGAAGCGTTCCAGGAAATATTTAATAAGGCTCTACGGCGAAAAGCAACACTTTTGGATTGGGAAAGACGTGATTTTGCTATTAGCAGTGTTAAAAACAGGTCGCGGAGTGGAAGGAAAAAGAAACATGTGCCGGAGTCTCTGCTTGGATTGAACAATCTCCTATGAAGTCGACACGTAAACGTGCTTCGGAACTCGGTATACCGGCACAACAATGCGAGATCACACGATAAAATACCTTAAGCTGAAACCTTTGAACCTGACGTTCGTAAACGAGTTATCGGACAGAGACCGGAATGAGCACGTTTTAGCATGCAGTGAACCGTGCGAAGGTTATGTTTACAGATAATTTGCGACTTATCGCAGTTCGCGTGCTAGAAATATTCTCTTTTGAGCCAAAGAGAATCCTCGTTACACAGTCGAGTTAAAAAGGAACCAGCTTCACGTAATGATATGGGCAGCAATGACATACATCTGCTTGGACCATATATTTTTGAAGGGGCTGTGAATGGCTAAAATTATTTACACATGTTACAAACATGGTTAGTACCTCAGCTTGAGAAAAGGGGCCTCACAGAACGCATATGGTTGCAGCAAGATGGAGCACCTCCTCACTATGCTCTTTCAGTGCGTGGGTTCCTAAATAAACACTTTTCAGGACGGTGGATAGGTCGTGGTTCATCAGCAACACCAGCTCCCTTGAAATAGCCACCAAGAAGTCCCCACAACACCTAAAAACTCGGTATGGGGAGTCATTGAGGCGCATGATCTGCACGTCTTTATGCTACAAACAAAGAACTGCGCAATGCTGTTGAGTATGCATTTTGCACTATAACACCGGACATGCTCAAGAATATGTCAAGAAGAACATTGTGGTGTATGGAACTATATTTACAGCATGATGGGGAACATACAGATATATTGGACACTTAATACATAAGTACTTGTACTAAACTAAATCAATTAGCATTCGATACTAGGGAGTAGAGGACTTCTTGCCCACCCTGTATGTACTTGTTAGGGTTATGTGATATTCAGCTATTTATTAGAGGTCCATGAAGATGTTACAGTTATCACTCAAAAAGTGCTAGAGAAGGTTTCATCAACCGATAACCAGAATGAATAAATATATTCAGATGAAGATGATGCGATTTCTCTTTCTGAAAATCACCCATCAACGTGCTCTTGAGGGCATTAAAGATTTTCAGAATTATGTAGTTACATAAGTTGAGCCAGAAATGATTGAACTTCTATTTGCATTTGAACGTGATATTGGGAAACAGTGGGTATTGTGAAAAATTAAAAACCCAAGCAGTGTATTTTAACAGACCGTTTCAAAAAGCAGTGGCAATTGGTCAATACATATCTACTGCTTTTCCACTGAATGTGATTTAACATGTATAGAACCGTAACACGTTAGATACGTTATTTTGGTACAATATATTGTAATGTTTTTTGTTTAATAAATAGCTGCTTGGAATTAGGTAACCTTCACTGATTTCTTTTCTGTTGATTGCAAAACAAAAAGCCTCCCTTGTGTTACCTAATTCATGGTACTGCGTTTTTACTGTTTTCGTTACCGCTTATTACCGCAACATACACACAAACACCCACGACCCTCAGCTTGGCGCAGCGCAGGAGCTATACTCTCCAGCGATCACGACTAGGAGGGCTGGTGATGGTTAGAACATTTTTTATTGAACCCTTTGTTTATTGAACGGTGTCCTGGTTAGAGAGGTTTACTGCAATTTTGTATACCATCTCAAAGATTATTGTGTATGAACTATCAGCGTTTTATTAATCAAATGTTGCTAACAAATAGGTCAATTTCTTGGTATTATTGATGCAGCATGTTTGTACAAATTCACACAAAATAACGATATTTTTAAGTGAAAATGAGAGAACTGAGATTTTAATGTTTGGATATAATGACAGGAAACGTGCACAATATGTAACAAAACAATTAGATATGCATATAATGTTATGGTTTGCATTTGTAACCTATTTATTTTAATGTTATTTTAAATTCAGGTTTTCTTTCAAATATTTATACTTACCATAACAACGTTTGTTGCATGAAACAATTTATAGCTTGTACAAACATACACAATAATAAAATCTTTGAGAAGTGTACAAAAATATCTGTGATACATTCATATGGTTTTCTCCATCACTATCTTTATTAGTGGATACACAAACTATTCTTACTAAAGTTTATTTTTCTATCTACTAAGTTTAATCAAAATAAACCTTTGCAAAAATAGCTACATTACACATTTCGTTATACATACAAAGAGAACAGCAATAGTCAAATGTTTAAGAACTGGACGCTATATTCTGGTCCTAAAATTCCTTACTATTTTCATGCAATCTGGAGAAACAACTGAAAATCAATGGGGCTTTAAAATAACAAGGTTGAACGATTCGAACCTTTAGTAACGGATATTTCTAAAACGGCTTATGCCACAAGAAAGCATTTTTTTAAGTAAATAGTATGTATTAATGAGATCTACATTTTTTTGTGTGGTACGTTCTCGTCTATCGCTTAACGTTCACAAGTTATACAAGATTATACAAAATTTCTTTCGAATGAAGGGGACTTCATAAGCAATTTACAGAAAATTCAAGATATTCATTTTATTTGTCCGGTAAATATCTTTTATATACGGCTGTTTAATCAAAATTGTTACAACGAATTTTAGAAAGTCATAATCTTCGAACAATGTTCCAGTAAAAGGTACTTGGGTGGGGTATTTTGTTCAAAATCTTCGTGTCATAGCTTTGAAAGATACTGAACGCAAATTCCACTTTGGTATTTATCCGACTTTTCATGTTTGAGTTACAATGCCCACAGACACCTTCCTCTAGAAAGACTTTTTAGCATTCGGGGGCCTGAATACATGTATTTCCATTGAAATATAGACATAGAATTTTTTTGTGGAATACAATACTTCCCTAATTACATTATGTAGTAAAAATGATACAATGAAACAGGAACTACACATATACAATATACGAGGGCGGATCGAAAAGTAACACAAAATAATTTTTTTTACAAAAACATTTGATAGTTAAAACAAAAAAAAAACACAAATGAACTTTTACCTACTTTTCGACATAGTCACCAAGTTTCTCAACGCATTTTTCCCATCGTGATACCAGTTTCAATATGCCCTGTTCCAAAAAGTCCGTTTCCTTGGAGTATAGCCATCTGTGGACTGCTGATTTCACTTCTGCATCTGTCGCAAAGCGTTGGCCGGCCAGGAATTTCTTCCTGGGATCAGATGAAAGTCTGACGGCGCAAGATCCGGACTGTATGGTGGATGCTGGTGCACCTCCCAACCAAATTTGGTGATTTTCTGACGAACAGCAGCAACAACATGGGGTCGAGCATTGTCATGAAGAATTTTGACATCATCAGCATTCATGTTGTGGCGTTTGCCACAAAGGTCACGACGCAACTTCACCAATTTTTTCATGTAGGCTGCAGCATTCACAGTGGTCCCGTGTTCAGCAAAGTCCACCATACAACACCATGCATATCCCATAACACCGTCACCAGCACTTTCGTAGCGGCTTCAGTCACTTTGAATTTTTTCTTCGCTGGGGAATCAGAATGATTCCACTCCATACTTGCCCGCTTGGTTTCGGCGTGTAGTGGTATGCCCACGACTCATAACCAGTGATGATTGCTTTCAGAAAGTCATCTCCTTCTGCGATGTACCGCTTTAGATGATCCAAGCTCGTCATCATTCGCTGGCCCTTGTGGTTGACTATCAGTTTGTTAGGCACCCAGCGAGCACTAACTTTACGAAATTTCAGAGTGTCATAAAAAGCATCGTACACTGCACCATAGGAAATGTTGAACTTTTGCGATAAGGTTCGCAGTTGCACACGCCGGTCATTCAAAATTGCGGCTCAATGTTGTGACATTCTGCGGGGCCTCCCGGAGCGTGACGGATCACTAAGGTTCACACAGCCCTCTAGGAAGAATGCAGAGCACCTGGAGATATTGCTACGGTCCATAAAATCATCCCCATACACGCCACGCATGTCCCTGAGAATGTAACTCGGTTTATGCCTTTTGGCCCACAAATATCGAAACGCACCTCTTTGCTCTTCACACGTGGACAACATAACATGCCCGCCATCTTTGTTGCGTGGTTCATGCTTCTCTCGCTAGAGCTATACATGAAACAAAAAATACTCCCTATAGTGAAAATTTCAAACTATATCTGTGTGAAATTGTAACATTCCAGTTGCAATACCAAGGCAGAAAAAATTATTCTGCGTTACTTTTCGATCCGCCCTCGTAAATGAAACAACTGTCAGTTTTAGAAACAAATGGCTGGAACACTTATAACACGTGCTACAAGGAAGACACCCAAGAAGAGCTTTAAGGTACCTATATACTGAGAGGTTGGAGAAACATAGGAAGATCTAACAAGAGATGGGCGGACCAGTTTGGAGATGCAACAGGCTAATAAGTCTAATACATGCAGTGGAAGGAAACGACAAGAGTTAGACTGCAATAATGGCACACTTTCGCATCTATATTTTTACTCTGTCTACCTCGTACCCAGTAGCAATGGAGGTATTGCATTCCAAAAATAAATTTTGTATTCATATTTCACCGGAAATACATGTTTTGAGGTTCAGAACAAAAAGAGCTATAGAAAGGGCCCCATGTGATGGTAAGGAACAGCATAACTCAAAAACGAAAAGTCGGGTCAACATAAAACTTGTATTTAAGTTCCACACCCTCCAAAGATGTGACAGGAAGGTTTTCAAGAAGGTCCCCCTACCACGAACTCGCTTTACATTAAACATTTTTTAAGTTTTATTTTAAAAAAAATGGCTAAAATGTTGTATTAAAATCTGTTACAATTAAAAATACTTACATAAAAACTAAAATGTATATCTTCAACTTTTTGAGAATAGCGTTTGAAGTCCTGTTCATTCTGAAGGAATTTTATATAATGTTGTATCACTGATAAACCTTAAGCGTTAGACGAAAATGTACTACATAAGTATTGTAGATTTCTTTAAAACACACAGTTTGTTACAAATAACTTCTTTATGGTATCAGCTATTTCCTAATATTCGTTATTAATGTTTCGAATTGTTCAATACTTAGCCATTCTTTTAAGGCCACGTCCACTTCTTAAACATTTGACTATAGTATTCCCTTTTCTACCTTCTCTACTACGTAGAGTAAGTAGGGGAAACATTGTATTCCATCCAAAAATTCGATACCGAGATTTCACCTGACATATATGTTTTGAGACTCCCTGAATCCAAAAAGAGCATTTTTGGAAGCATGTCCGTGTGTGTGTCTGTATATGTATCTATCTGTCCGTCTGTGAACAGCATAAATCAGAAACGAACAGTCGGATAAACACCAAACTTGGTATTTAGGTTCAGTATCTTCCAGAGATGCGACACGAAGGTTTCCAAGGAAATCTCCCCACCCTAGATTACCCTTTACATGGAACATTTTTCATGACAAATGAAATGTATATCTCGTATTTTCTGGGAATGTCTCCAAAAGTATTCTTCATGTGAACGACTTTTGCATAACTGGTAAACCATAAGAGATAGACAAAATTTTACTACACAGAAAATGTAGATCGCGTTAAAATACACAATTTATGTCATATACATTTTTTTATTGAGTGAACCATTTTCGGGATATTGCTTGTTATTCCCTTAATTTGTCCATTACCTATACTTTTTCTCAAATGGGAATTCTTTATTCATTTATTTATGTCCTGGACATTTAAAGAGAGTGGAATGTGTCACGTAGCAACCAGCTCTTAAAAGATTTGAGTATTGCTTGAACTCTACCCTATTCCCCTTGCACCTAAAAGAAAATTAGCAATAAGATTAACATCTCGATTAACATGAAGCATATGGAGAATAAGCGTTTATAAAAATAGTTTGTACAAGAGTAGAGAAAGCCATGTGAGTGTAACACATCAGATTTTGTTTTTATATGTTTCATTTTAATCCAAATAAACCCTTGCAAAGCTAGCTACATCACGCATTTCGTTAATAGCGATAGTCAAATGTTTAAGAACTGGACGTTATATGCTTGGCCTTAAAATTACATACTGTTTTTAAGCAATCGCGAGAAATGACTGAATAAGGGATTTATAGAATGACCAACCAATGAAGAATTCGAACCGTTAATGATGGATATCTTGGAAATGGCTGATGCCACATAAAAGGTTATTTGGAGAAAACTGTGTGTTTTAAAGAGATCTGTATTTGTGATGTAATACGTTCAGGTCTATTGCTTAATGTTTACTGGTTATATACGATTATAGAAAGTTTCTTCGGAACGAAGAGGACTTCAAAGTTTATTCCCAGAAAATTCAAGACATGCAGTTTGTTTCTTATATATATATATATATATATATATATATATATATATATATATATATATATATATATATACATCTTTAATGTGTGGTGTTTCAATCAAATTTGTTAAAGCCGTTTTCAGAAAATCAAAACTTTCGAAAACTGCTCCGTGTAAAGGGCCTTTTTTTTGGTGGGTTTTGTTTCATGGAAAGCTTCTTATCGCATCCTCCAAACGTACTGCACCTACATAGCAAGTCTGGTGTTTATTCGAATTTTCGTTTTTGATTTATGCTGTGAGGTGTGCTGTCATGTGTTCCTTTTATGTTTTGTATCTGTGTTATACATCCAGCCAGTCACTTTACGTTGCTTGTCCCCTTGCTTAACGCACTCTTTGGTGCTCTCTTTTTTCTCCTCTCTGGTTTGCTTACGTGGCATGTGCTTTGGCTGTACGCGGTGAGTGGTGGATTTCTGTCGCATTGCAGGGATAGTTCTCTGCCCGGCAACAACTCATCCGGATTGTGGAAGTTTTTTGTAATGGATTTAAGGAACGTCTTTTGTGATTATTTGTGGATCGGCCTTATGTAAAGGTAGGCTTTGTTATCAGTTTATATCTTGGTAATGGTGAGTGAATTTTGGGGCGGAAAACGTAATGTGTGTTTTAAAACACGAATTCGTAAAGTGAATGGCTCTTGAAATTGTTCATATGTTTAGTGTGTTTTGGTTCTTTTCTAGCTGAGTTATATTTTCAGTACGTGATTTTCAGTGCATAGTTAGTTTAAAATTACAGAAATTCTGTTGTGTTAATTATGAGAGCAGTAATTGCAGTTAAAACCCAATCATGCTGAACCCAATCATGCTAAACTTTTGTAACTGAAAACGGTTGGGTTGTAAAGTACATCTAGCTCAGCTGGACTTTGAAGCTCACTGTTACTAGAAATTCATAAATGTCTGTTTGGGTCTTGATCAACATACTTAGCAAGTCTTTGACTAGATAAACATAATTAAATATATTAGTCTGATGTTTATAGTGGCCTTGTTTTATAAAGTTTCTAAATTGATTTTGTTTGTTGAATTTTTGTTTTACTTAATTTTTGCTGTATTTAAAACTTGCCTTACTGCTCTGCTCAATTGGTTTTGGTTTGTTTACTATTTAAGCCATCTTTGTTTTACAGTTATTTTTTTAAGGTTGCTTTACGGTTCTGGTTATTAATGTTTGTTTATTATTATCATTAAAGTACCCAAAAAAAGTTTATCAATAGTAGTATATTTTTGAGAGTTCTGGTTTCCATCTTTTTTTTTCCCTACGGCACTCGTTAGGACTTCCCTTTTCGCTTGGCCGGGGTTCCCTAACTCAGTCAAACCTTTCTTAAGCGTCTGCATGGTTTCGCTGCCTTGCTCCAGTGTTATGTTTTGGGAGAAACAGCGGAACCATTGCAGAGGCAGTATTTTTAACATTTAAATGATTTCTGTCCAATTATATAACATATAAATTCAAGAACAGCTCGCATTAAAGCAATATGTGTATGTAACCATATATAAAAAGGCATGTAACAGTCACTATATATGTTTACATTATTGTATACATGTTTAATAATGTTATGTGAATGTATTACGTAATTTAATAATGTAGGAGCTGTGAGAATAATAGGTTAAAAGTTGTCAAAAATCAGGTAACAGTGAGGTAACCTTGAAGAAATAATGAATTTGAAAGTTTAATAATACTACTAGTCATTATTGGAGCAACAATAATGAAAATTTAGAGACAGTTTATAAAATAGCTAATCAACAACAACAAAACAAAGACTTACGTTAAGCAAAAGTATTCTATTGAATTAAGAATAGCCAATCAGAGACTTGAAATGCAAAAATTTACAAATTTAGGCGGTAGAAATCAAGTGAGTTACTTGTAGACAGCGCTCATAACTGGACGCGTTGGTACTAGACAGTGTTCCTAACCGAACGCGAGATGCGTCCTCAAGAAATTTAATGCGTATTCAGTGTGACACAAAAATATTTTACGTGTTAAAAAGTACAAGTAATTAATAAAAGGAGTGAAGTAAAATTATAATCTGTGTAAGCCTACATTCATAAGCCGCACCACTCCCTGTTAAGACATTCATATCTCTAAAAAATATAAATACTGACGCAGCCGAGGCAAACATAAATATATAATATTTAAAGAAACAGTCAAAAATTACAAACTTAATATATTTTAAACATTTGGGGTGAAGGCTACCGGAAACTTTTTACCATACGTGCGGCTGCTGCTACTTCAAGTTCGGCTACCCAACAGTCGAAATGTTAATAGTTAATCAAAGGATATGAGGTGAGTTTTGAGGGAGTTTATTATTGTAGCGATTGCATCACATTAGTCACAAATTTGAAGCTGTTTTATACCACGCACGTAATGGATGTCAATTTGCGGGAGATATGTTTCTTGGAGTGTTCACCCCACGTACGTTACAATCTTTCTGGTGGCCTTCGCGCCACGTTTAAGAACCAACTTTTTATTTTAATGTTTATTTAAATATTATATGTGTATGTATATGTATGCCTCGGCATTGTCAGTAGCCATTTGCAGAACATGGTAGGGCTAAACAATGAAGGATTGCACAAATTATAATTGTATTTCACTTTTTTACTTTTTCTACTACGTAAAGTAAGTAGGGGGAGTATTGTATTCCACACAAAAATTCGATACCGAGATTTTACCGGAAATATATGTTTTGAGAACCCCTGAATCAAAAAAGGCATTTTTGGAAACATGTCCGTGTGTGTGTCTGTGTGTCTGTGAACAGCATATCTCAGAAACGTACAGACGGATAAACACCAAACTTGGTATTTAGGTTCAGTATCTTCCAGAGATGCGACACGAAGGTTTTCAAGAAAATACCCCACCCTAGATTATCCAATACATGGGACATTTTTCAAAAATTTGAATTTTCTCAAAAATGGCTCTAACGATTTTGATTAAAATATCAAACGTTTAAGATATTTTCATGACAAACGAAATGTATATCTCGAATTTTTTGGGAATGTCTCCAAAATAATTCTTCATTGTGAAAGACATTTGGATAACTGGTTAACCATAAGAGATAGACAAAATTTTACTACACAAAAAATGTAGATCGCATTAAAATACACCCTTTATGTCATATACATTTTTTTTTTTGTTGAGTGAACCATTTTGGAGATTTTGCTTATTATTCCCTTAAATTTTCCAATACTTTTTCTCAAATGGGAATTCGTTATTCATTTTTTTACGTACTGGACGTACAAAGAGAATGGAACACTCCACATAGCAACCAAGCTCTTAAAAGATTTGACTATCGCTTAAGGCTTACCATATTCCCCTTGCAACTACAAGGAAATTAGCAATAAGATTAACATCTCGATTAACATGAAGCATATGGAGAATAAGCGTTTGTAAAAATAGTTTGTACAAGAGTAGAGAATGTCATGTGAGTGTAACACATCATATTTTTTTATTAATCCCTCACACAATTAAATAACACTTCACTGATGTATCCTACTATAGAGCTGTGAGTTGTCAATTGCACTTTTTAATAGGTAAAGTTTATCTTATTCTCACCGGAATGAATTTTTACGTCTCACACTGAACCCGTACCGAACCGAACTGCTTGGGTACGCTTTCTTCTAGCGTCTACCTTTTGAATTAGTAGATGTTCTCTTTTTCTAGTTGTTCCAATAGAATACCTTTATTTGACTGTTAGCTTTTCTAGTTTTTGATTGGCTATTTATAAACTGTTTTAAATATTACATTATTATTGCTCCCAGAACTATTAGTAGCCTTTTTAAACTTTCTAATTAATTGTTGTGTCAAGGTTACCTTATTGTTAGCAACTTTCGGCTTGTACTTTGTAATCCTGTTTGCTACGAAGAACAGCTTGCTCGTATTCTCACAGCTCCTAGATTGTTAAATTACGTAATACATTCACATAACATTTTTATACATGTACATAATAAAATAACCATAATACAATGACTGTAATATACACCTTATACATTATATAATACACATATTGCTTTAAGCTGGGCTGTTATTTTATATTATATACTTAGATTGATATTATTTAAGTAATAAAAATACTGCCTCAGTTTATGATAGCCAATTAAATATTACAGAGCAACTTAACGTAAAATTGCTAATATCTAACGTATCTACTAAAGATTACAGCTGTATTGCATTTCAAGCGTATTCCGTCTGCTTCACAGCCTCCGCTCCGAGAAGCTGAACTATCCAAGGATATCGAGAAATGGGTAATGTTACCTGATAGGAGTTGCAGCGTTAATTATACCAAGCTCCCATCCCAAAAAAGAAATGCAGTGCCGTAAGCATTTACGAGTGTCTCTGAAACCTGGTGTTTGTACGGTGAACTCAAGCAAACATGTAGAATTTGATGCCTTGTTATGTTCTACATTGCTGCAATTGCTTGCAGATCAATATTGCCATACACTTCAGCATAAACACTGCCAGCTTGAATGTTGTTGTTTCTAGGCTCCCTCTATGGTCAACGACCTTCGGGGAAATCTTGTTCCACCAAGCAATGGCTCGACCAACTACCTCTGTCCGTTATCTCGATATGAAGGAGGTAACACCTCGGACTTCATTGCACGATTTCTGAAGCTGTGCTTCAAATGTGTGCCAAGGCGTTGGTTTAAAGGGAAGGGAAGATCATTTCTCATTCGCTTTGTTGTATAGTTACAGTGCGATGAAGAGCAAGGTTGCAACTTGATTTGAATGACATTAAATTGCATTTTAGCAATATAATTTTAATGCCCAAATTCTGATACAAAACTTTAATGAATATATTCATATTAGACAAACGATGAAACAGTTTACTTTTATGACCTACTTTTTTATGTTTCCATAGTTCTATTACAATAAGTAACAATACATTTTAAATATAAAAAGAAAAACTTATTTATTACTTATTACTGTATTTATTTTACTTCGCTTTAACTACAGGGTCATATCGCGACAAATCTGTTAGTGGATAACTCTCAGATCGAAGTGTGGCGGACAGTTAGCCTTCTAGGTCTCATCACTATAGCCACTCCTTCGTCACGTGTTCACAGAGACGGAAGCAGCTGGATCTTCTGCTTCGTGCCGTGCAGATGGCATAAGGGTGCCTCCAGTGTACCTCCTGCTTTCATATAGAAAGGCGGACAGTTAGGCTTCTAGGTCTCATCCCTGTAACCATACCATCTTGCTTCGTCACGTGTCCACAGAGACCTTAGTGCATAGAAACAGGATCTTCTGCTTCGTGCCGTGCAGATGGCATTGGAGTGCCGTCCATTCTACCTGCTGCTTTCATATAGAAAGGCGGACACTTATCCTTCTAGGTCTCATCCCTGTAACCGCCTGCTTCCGCACGTGTCAACAGAGAACCTAATGCATAACAACCGGATCTTCTGCTTCGTGCCGTGCAGATGACATTAGAATGCCGTCCAGTATACCTGCTTTCATTGCCTGTGGATAGATATTTCATGTTTACCATTGTTTTAGACTTAAGGTGGAACTTTGGGTCGTGGTATATATCCAATCCAATTTACCTTAGCGGCTAGGGAAACCACGAAAAAACCTCAGTCGGACTGGTCGGATCACGGGATTTGAACACAGGACCTTCCGAATGCGGGCCACAGACGTTACCGTCTGAGCCATCCCGCTCAGTATATACGTCTCAGTTTATCACTTAAAAATCTTTTGTATTTATAAAATGTCTCAACTTAAGGTTACAAACGTTAAACCTCTTAAAACTCTGTACTCTCTAAAAGCGAATGACCAACCGTTGTACTGTTGACAAATGAGTGCATTTCCCATTGTTTGTCCCAGTCATTAGCTAGATTGGACAGATGGACGTGACATCATACGCGGTGTGTATCGGTTCTCAAGGCAATGGAAACGCAAAGAAGTGTGAGATCTAGTGATAATTATTTGAGTGGCGCTGGAACGAAGCGACCTACAGCTTTGACAGTAAACCACAAAGCATGGGGATACTTCGTATGATAGTCATGTCGCCCTCCCAGATTTGTGAATCAGAAGCACAGACCTCCAACACGAAAGCACCCCACTACAGCTTGAGAGTGGATCTGTATCTTCACGTCTTTTGGTAGTCTGAAGGTGGCATCAGTCGTACTTCCTTTAACTTTGTGGTTCCTTACGTACACTAAGGTACTAGTCGACTACGGAACAAGTGAACGGGATATTGTAAGGACAGTGAGGTAAAGAAAACATCTGCAGTTCCGAATTGTATTTATTAGTGAGGCTGAGGCCTGTATATGTAGTACTGTTTTCATTGTGCAGCTGTATATTCTCCTATTTGCGTTGCCAACAAAAAATAGTGGTGCTCCTCTCCAAGCGCACTCATGTCGCGGCCAACTAGTATATAATGCAGTGATGTTTTCCCCTCCGTAAGGTTTCCATCTTCAGGTAAACAACTTTGACTCCTCTCATCCGCTATCAGTTCTCTATGCCACTGGCATGGAAAACAATTCAAGGACACTAAAACTAGTGAACCAAGTTATAATTATAATCGTTGTAAAATGAAGGGGTGGTTCGGATATCGCCATTATGAAAGAGTTTCGCGATTATTGCTACACAAAGAAAGGCTAAACATATAATTAAAGCTTCCAGAGAAAGGGATTAAGCAATATTTGCATGTGTCGTTAAATTGGATGACCGCGATGACCTTTATGAAAGCTTTCAACAGCGACATTCTTTCTACGTTTTTGTTATACTACATTTTATTTTTGGCTAAAATTCAATGAAGCATTGTCTTAATGCTACACCACCAGTGAGAAGAAGGGCAAGTTGACTGTATTTGTTACTTTTCGGCATTTCTGATGTACCCTAGGGATTGTAATCATGCCAATCCTTTATTTGTAATTACATTCAAGCAATAGAGAAGTTCACGCTGTCAGAAGGTGGGGCTAGATTTATCAGTACCAACATAAAGATCTGCATAGCATAATGGACCATATTTATGCCCGTGAGCATAAATTACTTTTCCGTTCCTGTCTTAGAAATCTTTACAACCAGGCTACCAGTATACACTAGTAATAGCAAAATAATTTGAAAACCTCTGATAATAAATAACAATTTGTGTTAATTAGGCCACTAACAGGAGCGTGCTTTGTTGATGATAATGTTTTAAAGAATTCGTATTTCATTTTTAAATGTTTGTGTTTTCATGTTAATAATACAACAAAACTTCTCAATAATTTCTGAAGAAGAAGAAAAACAGCACATGGTGGTAGTTCGTATAACAACCGACTTTGAAATTCAGTTGACAAAAATATTAGCCTATCTTGCACAATAGAAGTGTTGAATTATCCGAAAATTTGAATTACCATATCTACAGCAGTTTATGTGAGGTTTAACAAACATACACGTTAATTTTGAAAGGATGTCAATATTTGGAAGATTGTTAAGAAAATCCTATCCACAAAGCACCATTTTAAGGGAAAAACTTTCGTTACTCTTTATTTCCTGAAAACTGCCATATAATTAAGATATTTTCATGACAAATAAAATGTGTATCTTTAATTATTTGTAAATAGACTTTTGTATAATTGTTAAACCTAAGAGATAGACAAATGTAGCATTAAGCAAAAAAAATCCAATGTGATACATTTCATAACTATATCTTCCCTTTAACTTTATTAGTGAATATACAAACTATTCTTACTAAACCTTATTTTTCTATTTACTATATTTAATACAAATAAAATTTTACGAAAATAGCTACATTACAGGTTTAGCTATAAATACAAATAGAATACCGATAGTCAAATGTTTAGGACCTGGACCTGTATGCTGACTTTAAAATCCCATGCTGTCTCCATGCATTGGCGAGAAACAACTCAAATTATATGGGACTTAAAAACAACGACAGTATTGAACAAATTAAAACTTTAATATCGGATATCTCGGAAAGCGCTGATGCTATAACAAGTTTATTTTAAATGAACAGCTTGTTTTAAAAAGATGTACATTTTATGTAGTACGTTTCGTCTATCCCTTAACGTTTACCAGTTATACATGATCATACAAATTCCTTCCGAGTGAAGAGGGCTTCCTAGACTATTTCCAGGAAATTCAAGATATAAATTTTATCTGTCATGTAAATATCTTTCATATGTTGCATTTTAAACAAAATCTTAGAGCAATTTTTTAGAAAATAAAAATTTTCAAACAATGTTCCATGTAAAACGTAATTGGAGATAAGGGGTTTTATTAAAAATCCACGTGTGGCATACTTTAAAGATGCAGAACTCAAACACCAAGCTTAGTATTTATCCGACTTTTCGTTTTTGAGTTACGCTTTTCACAGACAAATACACGCACAGGCATGTTTACAAAAATGCTTCGCTTTTCACAGACAGATACACGCTCGAGCATGTTTTCAAAAATGCTTTATTTGGATTCAAGGCGCCTCGAAACACGTATTTCCGATGAAATCTCGACATGAAATGCTTTGGTAGAATGTAATACTTCCACTACTTACTGTACGAAGTAGAGAAAGAAATTATGTCGCTAAACCTCAAAATTTTTGTCAAATAGGAATTGTGGCATTAATCACTTCGGGGATATTCTTTGTTACTTCTATGAATATTCAAATACTTATACTTTTTCAAGTAATAAGTAACTATTCATTTTTCTTCGCGGTCATACAAAGAGCACGCAATTTCAAAGCTATCGTATAGCGATTTGCCTTTAAAAATCTCACTATCGTTTAAACCTACTGTTTCCTTCTTATACCTATAAAGAGTGTAGATGTGTAATGAACGTTTTTCTTGATTAATAAGAAGTAGGAGCCTTTGGAGGAATAGTTTGTAGAAGAGTGAGTAGAGAAATTCATGTGAATGCAACATCAGTAATTTTTTCCTAGCAGCAGGAAATTTTGTACCAGAAACCATTTTCCTCAGCAACAAAATTTCACAGTCAGTACAATACAATTGAATAGAATAACATGGTAAAATCTTATATACATCTTTAGACAGCATGGCCTAAAAGTAGCACTTCTAACGCAGTGCACACCAGCTAAAATCTTCATTATGACCAACTTTGGTTTCAAGTTCAATCACAAGGCAACTAATCCTTGTATTCGTACATGTTTAATAAATCGACTTGGTTTGATTATATTTTACTTTTGATTGCTTTTTTACATGATTAATTTCTCATAGGGCTTCCATATCTGTTCACAATACAAATGATCGTATTGAAATTTATCGCAATTTGTTGTGATTTGACTTTTACGTTATTTTGCCGGCCTTCTGCTTTCTTTGATCTAAAACGTCATTCTTTTATCTAGTATAGCCTACATAAAGATTAAATGGTGTAAATTATGGGTTCAAAAGAAACTGAAATGAAAGAGCCAGGTGAAATCACAGACGCAGCAGAAGGAATAACACTAGAGTTTCTTACCCAAAAATCCAGAAAGCAATATGATATAGCATCTAATTGCTTCATTGCTGGTGTAAGGCAGAACATGATGAAAATAATTTCACTGAAAATAACTGCTAGTGAATAACTTCTGACATCTCGCTGTATATAGAGCTAATTTCGTTCTGATAGTTATTTTACTTGGTTTCAGGAATCAATATAATATTATTTTATTTACATTTTACAAATTCGAGCACTGTTTAAATATAACTTATGCCACACTTCTTAAGAGTAGCTTTATTTTGCTCGTAGGATTTTAATCTACTATTAAACAAGGCTTAATACATGTTGTTCCTGGCTTCCAAGTAGCGGCTGAATTCTGCTTTGCTTTAAAGGACAGCGCAACTTCCGAGGTGAGATCTGTCACATCTTATATACACACCATACACTTTGCTCTGGTGTTAAGCCCATTTCGTTGAAGGTGTTATTCTAGACAGTCGTGTTCAACACAGAGGCAAAACTCGGCAACTGTTTTCTTTAGTGGCCCATCGGGGATGTTGGTTGTATTCAATTATAGTTCACTGCTATAGTCCGTATCGATTGTTTGATTTATTAAGCAATGTTTTTAAAACCGTTAAACCGCCAATATTAAATGACCATCTTCTAAGAAACTATTTAATATACCCGACTGAAATTAATATAGGATGTAGATGAACGCCTTCTAAGTTCAGTGATATATTTTCATCTTTTGTTAAAGAAAGTGGCAGTTATTTCACCACTATACCTTTCTTTGATTAAAACATGTTAACACCACTGTTTTAAAATAATAAATATATTATCACAACAGCACTTAGAGATTGTATTTATCATAGGTAATACTAAGAGTGTCTTTTTTTCTTCCTTTTTATGGAGCGAGATGTCTCAGGCGGTAACGCATGTAACCCGCATTGAGAGGTGGTGGGTTCGATTCCCGTGGCCGACATTTTTGACGCAAGGTGGTTTCGGGGCTTTCCGGGATTGTCAGGAAAATGCTGGGAAGGACCATTACATTCCCAAATTTCCTGTCCATCCACCTTTCATCTGTTTGGTTTCTTCCAGGATTGCAAGTGTCGGCATAAGGTCTCGGCATTATGGCAAGGGAAAAGGATGCTCTACGGAAATCTTTGTCCTCCGGATTGCGAGCAGTTTCCGGGTCCCGAGCCCGCAGGGGGAGGGGGCCGACTGCACCAGCCAGCATCCGGGGAGTTCAAATCTGTAAATTGTAGGGACCCTGCCCACTGCCTGCCGTGCCTACTTGTCCGCCGCCCTCTGTCTCCTCTCACCTCATCCCTCCAGGGGGCACCCCGTCAGGGGCATAGGCGCAAAAGTTTTGCATAGGTCGAGGTGCTGTGTCCCCCTCGCTTCTATGGCTATCCTATCCTATCCTATCTTAAGAGGACTTTTGAACTTATCGATAAATTTACGTGAGCGAATTATTGTAATGAAATTCGTAAACTCGATTGGGAATAATTAAGGTCATTCCAAGAATATGATATAACGTATTATATAAATAATAATTATTTCGTTATCTGCTGTTTAAAATCAAATCACAGTTATGTCAACCGTCAGATCATGGCATACAACATTAATAAACGATGGAATGTGTTATGGAATATTAATCCATGCTAGCAAGAGTAGGAATGAGGCGATAGTTAATCTCAAGATTAACATTAGCAAAATTCATAACACAATAAAGACACATATTTTCAAGAACATAATTTCATTTCAAATTAATACTATTTGAATGTGCGTTGACTAAATCCACAAATTTAAAAATTGAAGGAATCTTCTGGTTTTTGATAATGCTAACTGAAGTGCATAATGATACTATTACGGTTCAGTAATGAGGTGATGTTTTATCCTATTAAGTCACAAACTCGCAAACATAATACTATAAATCGATCTTTGCTAAACGTTATTAATCAATATCAAATAAGCGGAGCATACATAGGTTAGTGATCCTATGTAATTTAGCTATCTTCAATATTTTCTGAGAAAACGGGATATTCATACCAGGAAATATCATTCATCAGTAAAAAAGCGGCTGTTGAAAATAAAAATAGATTAAGTCGTCTTTTCCTCTTGGGTTTCCTGGATTTTTTTAGCGTTTGGAGCTTACCATTGATTTCATGATTTGAAAACCAGTTACAGGGGTATTTATTGATGTTTATTTATATATAATAAAATAATATATAACCTGCATAAGACAGCCTTGAGAATCTGCAATCCCGTTTTATATACCTATAAACACTTCGTTGTTAGTATCAAGTTAACCGAATAGCTCTATTATAATTTTTAGTTTCTGTATTACATACTAGGCAAACAAATTATTACATTCCATCCAAAACTTTCATATTGATATTTCACCTGAGGACCTGAATACAAAAAAGTATTTAGAAAAATGTCCGTGTATGTGAACAGCATAACTGAAAAACGATTAATCGGACAAATACCAAACTTGATATTTAAGTTCAATATCTTCAAAAGATTCCACACTAAAGTTTGAAAAAATCCCTCCATCGCAACTACCCTTTACATGGAGCTTTTCTTTAAGTTTTTAATTTTATCAAAAATTGCTCTAAAGATTTTGATGAAAATGGCACACATTAAAGATATTTACGTGGAAAATAAAACATACCTTTAATTTTCTGGGAATATGCTGTACAGATTACTTCATTTGGAAGGAATTTCGTGTAATCTTGCATAGCTAGTAAACGTGAAGCGATAGACGAAAACTTGCCACACAGAAAATGTAGATGTGTTTAAAAAGCACAATTTATTTCTGATAACGCTTTCTGTATCATCAGCCATTTCCGAGATATCCGTTATTAATGATTGGAATTGTTCATACGGAGCCATTTTTTAAAGTTGTCTCTCACGATGTAATGGAAAGAGTATGAAATTTTAAGGCCAGTGTATAACCATTAGTTCTAAAACATTTGACTATCGTATTTGCTTTATATCTATAACGAAACGTGTAATGTAGCTGTTTCTGCAAAGATTTACCTCAATTCAAATTAAATAAATAGTAAAACAAACTTTCGTATGAATAATTTGTATACCCACTAACAACCGATAGAAGGTAGAGAATGCCATGTGAATGTATCACGATCTTTCTTACAGATTGTCATAAATACAAGAATTAAACACGTGTTTCTCTAAATACACATGTGTTTCGCTCTTTATGCTGCGACAACGTGTGGCATAAAAGAATAAAACAAAAAAGAGAGTGGTGTTAAATCCGCTACATGGCTTTGTTTTACAAGACTATGGGTAGTTAACACGGTATTAGAGAGCTTTCCTGTTTGTCGAGCTTTGTGGGTACACTTAATTTACGGTTATTGTGTAGGAATAATTTAGAACCTCTTATGGATTTACTGCCTTGGTATTTACGCATTAGAAAACAATTTGTAACACAGTAAATTATAACTCTCTTATGTCAAGTGGATTTTGCAAGTAATAGCAGAAAAAAATAATTAGATACATATTGCGATACATGTGTGGTAAAGGCATAAATATAGATCGAGATAATTTCTTCTACTACCGAGATTTTCCAATGGTTTTAGGTATGCATATTGTATAACTATTTTGGACTATAGTAAATAATGTAAATAGCAAAATAAAATTATTGCTAACAACTGTTAACAATAACAAAGTCACCTACGTTAACACTTGTGATGAACTGCTGATGGAAATATACTGTTAGTGAGTGTGGCTAGACACTCTGTGTGCTCTGTCTCGTCTATCGATAAGGATGGGATGGTCCCAGGCTAAATAAACGTTGGTGCGGCATGCCTGGAAGATGACAGGACGGATAGAAAATAAATTAAGTTGTTTTATTTATGGACGCTCTTTAACTGTTGTGGTCCTTAGCGTCCCATTCTATATTGGGAGTGAAAGACCAGTAATATGGTTTAGAGGCCCCTTTATCAGGCTTGAGGTTATTTTACGTGCCGTAAATCTACGCCACGGGTCCACCGGCTTTACTTCCCTTCCGAAGGAAGCCATGCTAAGGATTTTTACGCACGAAAAAATTCATCGCCCTCCGCCGGGTTTGAACCTGCTACCTCGGGAACTAGAAGCTAGCATGGTACCACTACACTACGGAGGACGACAGGACAGATAGAAGTACCCACTGTGAGATCTATATGTAAGTTTTCGAAACAAATAACTACACTCACAATGTTAACAATATTGCATTCTGAATAATTATTCCGTGGTTCCTTGTAACAAAGCAATTATATTAGTTAAAAGAATTTAATATTTTAGTGGAATAAATAATGATGTAAACTCAACATATGCAGCTGTTGGCTGTTTGAAAAAGGTGCACATGGCTACAAGATGCTGGCATTGCTGTGGATAATTCCTTGACGCAGCGGCTATAACCCAACGTTATCGGAGGTCGGCGCCGAGCGGTAGGAGTAAACAAATAACCACCATTTGCCAGCGTAAATACCGGGTGCACTACCGAGAGATAACTAGAAATTTATGGAAGCTTTAACTCCCCTCTCCTCCAGATGGTGTGTCGAAATATTTCTAGAATGTTCGAGAATCTTCTATGGAAGATTGCACTGGTTATATAAGCGAGCGCTCTGGTGGGAAATCAGTCAATGCCTGTCGAGTTGCGAGTCGAGTGCGAGTTGAGTCAGTCAGTGGCGAGCGAGTTAGCGACTGCGTTTATGATGCGATATGAAGAGCGATTCTCCGAGCGAGTTGGTGACAACTGTGGTGACGTGTGGCGAGTCCTACGGCGGAGCGATGGTTTGTGGAAGTCCGGAAGTGAGCCGTCCGGCGTAAAGAGGCTACGTCACGAAGGAAGTGAAGTGGCGAGAACTGAACTAGTTCACCTTAGTGAAGTGACATTAGTGAAGTGTTAAGGTGAACTACACAAAAACGAAACAGTGACAATGAGAACTGAGTAAGAGTTGAAACATTGGTCAAATTCACAATATTCCTTATTTGAGGAAAACGCCATCTAGAATATATCCTCTTTAAGCAGTTTAACTAACCTTGTTCCGATGGAACAAACTATCAAACTGTCACATGCCGCTTATTTAAAAAAATATTAATTACGGCTTGTTGTTATGATCTGATTCTGTACATATTCTTAAAATACTAGTTATGCAAAAATGTCGGTAGTCCACTATAAATCTCTGTTTAAAAAATTAGAGTAGAGGAGAGACGCGCAGAGATGTGTATTTATTGGTCTTAAACATTTTACATGTACAAGCGCACACATCACACGGATTAGATAGACCGTACGTGCTTATGTAATACTCTGATATTCATATTCTTCAGACTATACTCATCACACTGAATGACATTTATAAGAAAGGAAAAAGAAAAGAAAAACGGATAAACTAACAACAAAATGAGAAAAAACCTTGTTCATAAGCACAGGCATTGTTTACAAAACAAACAAATACCCGCCACTAATACACCAAACCCTCCACCTCCCACCCTTGATCCTCTTCCTTACACTCCGATCAGAGCTGCATAATCTGTTGTAAAAGTGTATCAATTGTGTCCCCCTCCCCGCTCCCAGTCAGCAAGGTCCAACAAGCTTGTAACCCTCTCCTTGAGTTAACAAAGGAATCTGGCAGATACTTTCTCCTCAACAGTTCTGTCTTAGTAAAATGCGCCAGAATATGAATACAAGTTTCTTCCTCTCTACTCCAGGATCAGAGTCTTGTGCCTTCTTCATTAATGAATTTGATCGCTTTTCATGTTCCCGGTCTGAGCCAAGCAAGCCCTTGGTTGCTGGCTCTATTTCTGGACAAAATATATTGTTCTAAACCCTATCTTGGTATTAGTTTCGACTGTAAGTCTAATGATACCTTATAGTTACCTTGTGGCAGCGTCTCCTCTCAATCTATTTTTTTCAGTTGCTTCTGTACTTTTCCCCACACATTCGAAATTATGACCGTGATATCTTTGTATCAGGTGGCACAACACCGCTGTGTTTCACGTGTGCAGATATCCTTTCTTGCGCTGAAGTGTTGCAGAAATGAACGGGGCAATTTAAGGCAAACACAGGTCAGTGGAGAACTAGCGGATTAGCGTGAGCACAATTCGTTCTGTTGCTCTTGCTTATCAGGAAGACGATGAACGGGGAAGGGTAGTGGCCAGGGTTGCACTAAAGTGTACAGTCAGTGACGATAGACAAGAACTGTACGCTATTTACAAACCGAAAAGGTCTTAGAATGTTTTCCACTTCAGGTATTTCTTTTTCGAGAGAATAAGCTCACTTTTAAGATTAAGAAATAATTAAAATATCTTTGTTTGAACTATCAGCATCCGCCCATAGTTATTTTTTAAACATCCATCCTTGCCTAACATTACAGACTATATGCATTGCAGAATTAAATCAAAACATTAAAGCGCCTAAGGAAACCAAACAGACATGACAGCACGAAGTGTTTAACTGTGATATTTTTCACTGTTGTTGTTATTATTATTATTATTATTATTATTGTTATTATTAATTAAGTAGGTAACGTACTGCATTCCATCCAAAAATATGATACCGAGATTTCACCGGAAGTGTATGATTCGAGATCCCTTTCCTTTTAGGAAAAGGTATGAGTGTGTTTTTGTGTATGTGTGAACAGCTTAACTAAAACACGAAAACTGGGATAAATACCTAAATTGGTACTTAAGATACGACACGAAGATGTTCAAAGAAAACCTCCAAACCCAAATTACACTTTGCATGGAATATTTACGTCTCAAAAATGTTTGCAATGATTTTGATTAAAATATTGTATACACTACCGTTTGTGAAAATTGCAACATCAAGAAAGAATTTCCCGAATAACTCCAAACTTGATGGAAGTGTAGAGGAGTGTGCAAGCAATAAGGTTTGCAGTGAGATGGGGTATACGTAGTCCAAGCAGAGCCCTCTCGTGTCGGTCCGACGAGGTCAGCGTTGCGCCCAGTGTAGTCAGTGCAGAGCTGTCAAACAAGGTGGAAACAATAAAGTGAGTGCCACTATGCCTCGTCGACGTCAAAGGAAGCCATATTCGCATGTGAATGAGTTCGAACAGGGCAGAATGATCGGTCTCCGGGAAGCGGGTTTGTCATACCGTGACATTTCGGCTCGTACAGGGCAGTCTGCTACGACATTGATGCGTGTGTGGAAGCAGTGGATAGATGAAGGTCGTGCACAACGAAGAGCGGGTACTGGACCACGGAACATGACCACAGCACGGGATGACCATCATCTTGTCTGCATTACCTTAACGGACCGTACAGCTTCATCCACAGTGTTGGCTCGACCCTGGAGCACTGCAACAGGTGTGAACTTGTCTGTATAAACGGTTCGTCACCATCTGCTGCAGGTTGGACTAATTGCATGCATGCCATTACTTCGGCTTCCATTATCCAGAAACCACAAGCTCCTCCGACTGCAATAGGCACGTGAACACCGTCACTGGTGTGCTGAGTAGCAAAATGTAGTGTTTTCGGACGAGTCCCGCTTCAACGTGTCCTACAGTGATGGCCGCATACGTATCCGGTGGTACCGTCGTGAGCGCAGCGTGGAGAGCTGCATTTTTGAGCGGCATAGCGGAAAAACACCAGGTGTGATGGTTTGGGGCGCCATTGGTTACAACAACCGAACTCGCCTCCTACGAATTGAGGGCACTAACGGTGGTTGTAGAGCCTGAGGTACTCCCCCTGCTTAAGGCCTCTCCACAGGTCACATTTCAACAGGACAATGCTCGGCCACATGTTACGAGGAATGTAGAAGCCTTCTTCGAAGAGCGACGGGTGCCATTGCTTCTCTTGCCTACACTTCCGCATGACATGTCGCCCATCGAACATGTCTGGGATATGGTTGGTCGGCACCTGGTGCACCACGGTCCTCCAATAACCAGTGTCACGAATTTGTGGGCTCGAATACAAACTGCGTGTAGGAAAATCCGTCAGGAACTTATACAGAACCTTTTTGATTAAATACCACGGCGTATAGCAGCTCTAATTGCAGCGCATGGAGGCCACACCAAACACTAAATATTAGGACTCAAAGATCATGTATAGATTTGAAAAGTTTATCACTTGTTGCTTGTCATGTATCTAACCTGTGGTATTAAATTCATTGAATTCATGCGTTTTCTTCTTGGTGTTGCACGCCAAATAAAACCTACGTATTAACTTTTCTGACAATAGTCTCTGCAGCCGTCTTAATTCCCAAAGAATTTTGTATACTCTTGTATAAATGGTAAACTTTAAGCAATAGATGAAAATGTACTACACAAAAATGCAGATCTCTTTAAAACAACCAATATATAACTTCTTTGTGGAAAAAGCTATTTCCGAGATATCCGTTGCTAATGGTTCGAATTGTTCAATACTTTGTGTTTCTTTCCAAGTCCTATCGATATTGGGTTGTTTCTCGCAATCATTGAAATTTTAAAGCCAGCATATAGCGTCCAGTTGTTAAACATTTGACTATTGCTGTTCTCTTTGTATCTATAACGAAATGTGTAATGTAGCTATTTCTGTAAAGGCTTGTCTCCATTATAATGAAGTACTAGTGGATGGAAAAATAAGTTTTCGTAAGTATAGTTTTTATACCTATTAATAAACAATGAGGATAATGAAGGTTATGTAATTGTAACACATCGAAGTCTTTTAAATAATATTACAATTCTCTTTGGTCCTGCAGCATAAAAGCTACCGTTTTCACATTATACAGAAACCTTTAGAATATTGAATGCAATACAGGTGAAGCAGGTGAATATTATAAAGTTGTTGAGGGATAAACGGAGATGCCATTCACCAATGAATTAAAGTGATTAATAATGTAAAATTGGAGATTATAAAAGTGATAATGGTGAAACACTATTATGTAATAGAGTGTGAAAATTGTTAAAATGTTAATTTTTTTTAAAATGCAAGGTTATAATGAAGTAAATTCAGAAAATTGTAAGGTGGAAGAGAAGAATTTTATAATTATGTTAGAAACTAAATAAGAATATATTATGTTACTGATATCTTAATAAATATATATAAGTTTAATAAATTAAATTTAAATAATATGATTATAGGCGGTAAGTCAATAAGTATACACACACTGTTTTTAATGTTTTGTAGGTTGACTGTTTCGGTTTGTGCGCGCGCACGTCGACATGCTGTTCCTTTGTCTCCGCTTGTGGAACGTTTGACCGTTACCACTCCAGTGATTATTGCATTGTTGCATAATAAGCATGGCTGCACCCCTCATCGTTTGCACCAAAGAAGAACAGGGTGCAGTTATCGATCTTTCCCCGCCTGAAGGTGTACCAGAAGCCGAAATTCATCGAAGACTTTTCGGACAGTTTGAAGGCAATGTTTACCACAGCGAAATGTGTACGAATGGATTTGAAAGTTCAAAAAAGGTGGGACAACTGTGATGGACGAGGAAAGAGCCGGACGCCCGTCCATATCCACTGGTGACACAACATTGAGAAAGTCCTGATTCAGGGTACCGAAGTTTGACTGTGATGAAGTGGCAAACTATATCTTTTTTGGTCCACTTAAAAATGCCTTAATGGGCCGTGGCTTCACCACAGACCAAGAAGAGAAGTACGCGGTGCATACATGGTTTGCTACTCAACCGAAAAACTGTTTTTTCTGAGGGCATCAGGAAGCTTGTGAAAGATGGACCATGTGCATTGAGAAGCAAGAGCATTACGATAAAAATGAGATAGTTGTAACTTTCTATTGTTGCTATAATAAATTTAAAAGATTATGTGCGGGTATTTATTGACTTGCCCTCATATAATATTAGCTTACTAAGTATATAATAATACACGAATAGTTTATGCTGTAGAAAGCTGATAAGGTTTAGAAATTGGAATTGTACTTTTAGATTCGTTAGAATGACTAGGATTGAAGTTAATACCGTGCCGTTGATAGATCGGCCGACCATTTCGCGGCGGCATTGCACTGGGTTAGGAGTGGCGCGCCTGCCGCCAGAGAGTAGCGCCGTAGCTACCGCACTTTTAACGTTCGTCAATGATAAAGCGTGGTTTTATCATCGAGGTCACGTTTCTACTCAGAACGATAGATACTGGGCTACGAAAATTCCGATATTATTCATGGAATTCCTCACCACACTGCAAAAGTTGTGGTTTGGTGCGCAGTGAGTGCGCGTAGAATTTCCGGGTCCCATATTTTTCGAGAAAAAAGAACAGTTGATTCACGCGTTTATCAGAAATAATTTTAAGTAATTTTTTCCGAAAGTAACAAGAGATGAAAGATTGTGTGGCTGGTTTCAACAGGATTCAGCTACAGCGCACACTGCTTTGAATTCTATGCATGTATTCCGAAGTGTGTATGGTAACGGAATAACTAGTCGAGTATTGTGGTCCTCTCGTTCCCCATGCGATTTTTGTTTATGGGGAACGTTAAACAATAATGTATACGCATCAAATCCGCAAATGTTACAAGAATTGAAGGACAATATCACTAGGAAATACTGGCCATAAGTTATGAATTTTTGTGAGTAAACCAGAATTGTTTTTGGAGATATAGGAAATGTGTTCCCGTTAAGGGTCATCAATTTCAACATCCGCTGTGTTACAGGTAAGCCTAATGCAAGTTAGTACAGTAGTTAATGTTCCATACCCAAGACTTGCCGGTAGTTACGTGTAACTCTGTTCTAAGATGCGCCAATCCTCACCCAGTCCAGGGCCGCCGCGCAACGGCCCGGCCGATCTAGGAACGCACTGTATAAAGGAAAGGGAAATATATGCTAACTGGCAACCACTTGGTGCGACTGCGGGTATTCAGCAGGAATAATAGAAAATACAGTATTATATATATTTTTTTAGTAATTCAATTAGTTTAAGACTTTATCCCTACAACAATCTGAAAACATTTCTGTACAAAGAATTAAATAATAAACCATGAATTAGGAATATACGTTCTGACTTAGAGATCCGGATGCCAGGATGATATTTGACACATTTATTGTATTTAAAGTTTACGGAAATTAGGCTTATTCTGAAAACAGAAGTTCAAAATTTATATAAAAATGCATATGTAAAAGTAAAATGGAAAATACTTGTAACCGGATTTCATGTTAATAAAGGATTACCCCAGGAATGCCGTGTATCTCCTACATCGTATAAAATTTACACAGAAAAAGCTATAGGAGGTTAGAAAAATAAGTGTAAAAATATGGAAATTCCAACAGATAATGACTCAAAAATATATTGTCTGCAATTTTCGGATGGTTAGCTAATTCTAGCCTAAGAATATGAAAACGTAGAATATCTTAAAGGACTGATTCAATAATACAACAATTTGGGCCTAAAAGTAAATATGGATAAAACCAAATAATGGCCGTTAGAAATGTTCATCAAGATTTGGTACTAGAAGATGAAATGGGAATAATTAAACATCTAGGGGACTGTACATACCTGGAAGCAAATATTACACAAGATGGGAAACAAGAAAAGGAAGTAAGATCAAACATAAACTCAGGAAAGTATCCTGTATGTGTTTTGAATGGTACATTATGGGATAAAAAGGCCTCAAAAGAAACTGAAACTACAATTTTTAAAACAATAGTCAGAAGTATTACAACCTGTCTCCGACATGTGTACCCTCAACTATTCAGTTAAAAAGAAAATTATTGGCAACAGAAATGGATTCTAGGAGGAGATATGCTAGGATATATAAAAGAGAAAGAAAATTAGCTATGAGATTATAAAAGAAAATATGAATGTTTTCATAATTCAATTTTAGATTTAATTCAACTGAAACAACTAGAATGTAAGGAATGGAAGATGAAGGATTACTCTAAAGAATAATAGAGTGGACACCACCAGTAAAGAGGAGAAAAGGAAGACCATATAGCACGTGTATAATAAGAGAGGCAATGATGGATTGTAAATTAAGTAAGATTCATGGTCCAACAAACAAGAATGGAGAAGAACTGTAGTCTTGGGTAGCGGTAAAGTGTTTGTACATTGCAAAACCGGAAATGTATATATTTATTTATTGTTGTTTGTTGTTGGCTATTATTTCTTATTATGGCATTAAAGTGAGGTGGAAAACCTGCTTCCAGCATGTTGGTTTGATTACACGCATGCGTAGGGTAATTTATTGTTACGTAAGTTATTACCCTCACTTGTTTACGTAATTTATTTATTCATTTCCACACTTGGGAAGCCAATTTGAGAAAGAGTTTTGTCTTTGTTGAAGTTTGCACCATGCTTTGAGCGTCAATTTGAAGGAGATTGTTTGTTACGCAATATGCTGCTACGTATATAAAGCCTATTTTTGAAGATGCATTTTTTTTTTGTTACGCTCCAAGTTTAAACAAAAACTACTATTTTAACTTTGTTATTAGACTGCCTCTATAGATATTATTTATGTTTATGTTTGCCTCGGCGGTGTCAGTATTGTTTTAGAGTCACGTATCTCTTAGACAGGGCGTGGCACGACAAGAATGTAGGCTTACAGAGATTTTAAGTTTAAATTCACCTCTTTTTTATTAATCCTTGGCACAAATTAAATAGCACTACACTGATATTAAGAGCTGTGAGATTCTCAATTTAAACTTTGCATTTTTGTTATCGCGTATACTTAATTTTCGTTACACACGAATACGTAATATTTCTTTAGAGAACACATCTTCTATCCGGTCACTACCATGGTCTGCCAGCAACTGAACATATTTCAACCCTATAAACTTTTAACTGTTTGTACTTCAAGTCTGTAATTGACTAATCCTAGTCCAATAGAATACCTGCATTTTATTAAAGCTTTTTCTGGCTGTGGTTGGCTAATTTTAAACTGTCACAAAATTTACATTATTTCTGCCCTAATCATGACCAGTAGCATTCAAACTTTCAAACTCATTATTGCCTCAAGGTTACCTCATTGTTAGCAACTTTAAACTTATTATTCTCACAGCTCTTGCATTATTAAATTACACAATGCGTTCACATAACATTACTAAACATGTTTACAATAATATAAGCATTTGCAATGACTGTTACATACATTTTTAAAAATATTACATACATGTTGCTTCAAGGCGGGCTGTTATTGAATCTACATATTATTTAATTCAAGTGTTAAAAATACTGCCTCACGCTATCATTGTGCTACGGAAATAGAGCAGATTACTTGGTCGCGCAAGCTGCAACACCATGCTACAAAACTGGCTTAGCATGCCGTCTTACAACTGAACACCTCAGGAAGTGGCACATCAGGATTACAATTACTTTGAAGATGCAGAATACACTATAGTTTATAGAAATTAAAATATTTTATTCCTATGAATTTTAAGGCAACACGTATTCAATGTCTAATACAGCGTTAATATAGGACAGGGTGGGGCAAGTGAGTCCTACCTTTCGATTTTTCTTTCTAATGTACATGGTATTTAAGTTTAAGTTTTAGGAATACGTTAAATTACAGCTAATACATGCATAATCTTAAATGCCTATGTTAAAATATTTCGTTCTTGTTTACAATTTCCTAAAATAGGAAAATAAACTTAGAAATGAGTGGGGCAAGTGAGACACCCCTTGGGGCAAGTGAGTCTTTAAACACGTTTAACAATTGTAGCAAAGAAATGCAACGACTTTTATTTAAAATTACTTTTTTTCTGAAGCTATAACACATGGCAAGTCTAATGCAATAAAATATAACATGTACTGATCACTTATAAATAAAATATTCACTGAGATCCATAGTATAACTGCTATTGTCACATCTTAAGCTCAGTAGATATTCACTTGGATTAACTTCGCAAGACTGTTGATGTTATTAGTTGTAAACATTGCATAAAATAACATGAACCACGTAAAGAAAGACAAATAAAAGAATAGTCACTTGTTTTAATGGCAGGTATCACATACAAAACTGTCACTGACAGTTTCATTATCTGTGCATTCCTCATGCATCCACTGCTTGCACTTAATGCAGCTAATCCACTCTTCGAAACTTGGTATTAAACTAGATCTGATCTCGTTTAATGCCACTTGAGCATCATCTTCTGTCCATCCTTTCCCTCTATCAGTTTTCCTTTTATAGTTCCGGACCATACCTGCAATACGAGTTTCAATATAATTAAACTATGCTTTAGACGTAACTTCTTTATTATATTGTCAAAAGTTGGCAGTAGTTACTAAGTCTTCTAAATAAATTTAATATAGACTTGTAGTTTTGCACACACGAATAGTAGGGCAAGTGCGTCACTGCCAGTATTCTAGTGGACTCACTTGCCCCACCACTACTACTCGGAATAAATTGGTACCTATCATAGAGGCTACCTTAGGTATTCTGCCGCCATTGCACCAGAATATGCTTCAAACAATGCCATTTAAGGAGCATTAAAATCTGCCATGAAATTAACTTGTTAGAATACAATACACCTGCTCTTAGAAATAGCAGTTCTTACATCAAAATCACCAAAAACAATATTTACCTGCCAAAACTCTGCCAGTTTCTCCTGGAGCGTCACTTTCTCTATTGTCACACTTCCGGGCAGCCAAGCTCTTACTGATAGGCTCCTACCAGGTCTCAAAAATGTGTATTGTGGAAGAAAATGAAGGTGACGCTCTTGCCCCACCTGACTCACTTGCCCCTCCTTCCCCTATATAATAAAACACTTATGTAAACTAAAACACTTGTCTTCATTTAACAGGGAGGAATACAAATAAATCATAACATTGATAACCAACATGCAAAAGAACTCCTGTAGTCTTCACATTTATGTCAATTTTTCGTTTCATATACTTTTGTTACAATTTTGGCACCATTTAGTGCCCTGTTGAGGACAATATAGCTTCTTACATTTTTCACACACTAAAAGGTGTCTTTCTGTCCTTAGAATAAGCGCAAATGAAACATCTTGTGCGTTTAGCACTGATAACTGTTTCAGAAGGAAGTCAGTAGTTTCCTGAACTCATGACCTGATTCCTCGGCAGGTTAGTCAATTTCAACATAGTCGGTAGGTTCTGCAGGTGTATCATCTTCAGAATCTGTTTCATCTAAAACATCACTTGACTCACACTCAGTATTCTGTTCCTCCAATATTTCCTCATCAGTTGCATAATATCATTTTACGTGCTATTTTCACGTCTACATACTGTAGCGTGTATGTGTGTGCATTGTCGCGTCGGACACATTATTGCTTTGTAGCGATGACATTGTTGGGTATAATTATTTCGGCTGGGGTTTTGAATTTCATCCTACGTGGTATCTCTCCCCACCACCTGGCAAGAGGTGGAGAGAGGAAAGGGAGGGAAGCGAGCGTTACTAGTTTCTTTGTATGGAAGCGTGGCTTCAGTAGTAGCTAATCAGTCGTAGTGTGTCTCTTCAGGGCGAGTGATGTGTTTGGGAACGTGCGTGGATTGTGTGAGTGAGAAACATCTCCCTCCAATATTTTTAATTTTTTTTTTGTGAACGATGTAAAGTCGCCAAGTTTAATATTGAATAAACAAGGTAATGTGCTAATGTGAAAAGCACGTCTGCTCTAAAACGTGCAGCTAAAAATCCTAGTTCTCTCGTTGCCTCTGAATCTACGTTTCCCAATGTTTATTCTAGAGTATCTAAATTTAATATTTAGCTGAAAAACCTTTTGGCCTTACCCCGGTATATAACAGTATTTCACTCTTTTTTTAGCAGAAATGTTGCTAAAATCGTAGACCAGGATGATACCGACCCTGTATTAGCCATTTATAACAAATTATCTAACAAATAAAACATTAGAAATTCGAACGTACGTCCTTTAGTAAGTCTCATTAAATACTGAATTTGCACTTGTAGGAGCCGCCTATGGTCATCACCCAGCGCATGCGCAGAACGAAATAAAGTGATGCAGGGTCACGGTGACCCTTGTGTACGGCTCTAGGGCTAGGTTTCGGTCTGGCTCGCATCATCTTGGAGAATATAATAACCAAGGTGCGTTGTAAAAATAAGTTTGTGTTAAACTGAACTTTCCCTTAAATTAACTTTATTACCACTCTAACTCCCATTTTCTGAGCTACTCCTGGGATTTTCATCATGCAAAAAATAGTGTGTGTTTGGTGATTTACTTACATTTTTAGGGCCCGCAGAGTTCTTACGTATTCACTTTTTGTTGATACTACATATTTAATGTATCGCCCCGTTGCATTTAGGATTATTATCGAGGTTCGTTACAGTATGCAGATTCTTCACTCCCATGCCTTCAAGTTAACCTCTTTGCAAACATGGGTACTTTGCTATTAACGAGAAGAATAATCTATTTAGTTATTAATGTAACACAGGTAAGGGCGAGCCATGTCACATCCAGGAGGTAGGGGTACTGGGACGTAACGTACTGTACTCCCTCTATTGGAGCAGAGGCATAATGAAATTCTTAATTTTGAAAAGATATAAATGCCTATGGATTAAAGCGCAAGGTATGTATCGAATGACAAAACAAAATCAACTGCTCTATTTGTTATTATTCATACAATGAAGGATTGAAACTAAAATATCTCATACTTGTTACCAAACTGAACAAATAAATACGTTTACAAACTTGAAAGAAAGATAAACAAACAATACTCAGTACTTACAGCTTTCACATTAAATAAACGTCTTGCTACAATAATAGCTGTTGACTTACTAATTAAAGCCTGGGGTACTAAGCCATGCTTTTTATTTCCCTACCACGTACCAGTTAGAGAAGGTATTGCACCCAAAAATTCAATACCGAGATTTCACTGTAAAATTCAAGTTTTCAGGCCCTGTGAATAGAAAAAAAGATTAGAAAACTTCCTTGTTTGTGTGTGTGTGTGTATTTGTTAACAGCATAAGTCAAAAACGAAACCTAGCATAACTACTAAACTTTGTATTTAAGTTCAGTACCTTCCAAAGATTTGACACGAAGATTTTCAGAAAATCCCCCAAACCAAGCTTCTATTGTATAGATTTTCTAAGATATGGCTCTGACGAATTTGATTAAATTACCACAAATGAAAGATATTTAGATAACAAATAAAATGCTCGTCTTGAATTTTCTGGAAATAGCCTGTGAAGTCCGCTTCATTCAGAAGGAGTTTGCATAATCTTGTATAACTGGTAAACTTTAAGCGATAGACGAAAACGTACTACACAAAAATTATAGATCTCTTTAAAACACACTATATACGAATATGTATATACACACATACACATACACACAAGTACACACACCAGTATATTGCAGCATCTTTGTATGATACAAAATATGAAAGCGCCCATTCTTTCTTAAATGTCCTACTAATTCTTGTGAAATGCATCTTCTAATTTCGTTAAGTAGTGTTCTACCACTAAGTTAGAAGACTGCTTGTGTGTTGCAAATAGCAAAAGAGAAGGGAAGCGGTGGAAGTGACTTGACACGCGGTGACACGTGGGTTCAATAATGCCCATACCTGATGTAACATATTGGTACACTGATCTCTAACGATAGCAATATTCTGCCTTTATACACTTCTTTAGCATACCCTACTTATGAATGACATTACAGCATGAGTACAAAGGAAATAGTTTCCTTATGGGGAGGTTATTAGAAGATTTGGTTTCAATGCATACGCAGACAAACACACGTATTTTATAAATGGCAATTAAGGTAATGAATACAACTTAGGATTCCTACAGTTATAAACAGAATTGATTGTCGCTTTTTAAGCTCTGTGTTTTGCTTAAGTGTTACATCATGGTCAACAATGTATATTGCTTGAAATAAAAGTAACCGCTATTATTTTTACAGGAATTCTCTACGGAGTACAGCAACTAACGGCTTTTGTTTCTGCATGCATTCTCTGTGGAGTACAGTAACTTTTTTTCTACCCCATGGTATTCTCAACGAAGGCTTTGTAAATCCTCTTTTTATAAGCTGGCACTAAACGTAGAGGTTTTAACACGAGCCACTAGAAATTGAAGATTACAACACACAGTGGAATAACATTTTTGTAACACTTCATTGTTACCAACCTTGTTTCTTGCAATGTGTATACAGGGGAGCGTTTAAGTTGAAACCGTGCAATATTTCCAAAACTAAACGTTGTAGAAAGAAATGTCTTTAATAAAGGTTGCTTGATATCATGGGGAAAAGTAAATGCTATTAGTCGTGTTTTGTTCGGATAACATTATGATGGTCATTTTAAGTTCAATTATGATTCTTTTAAATGGGCACCTACATTTTGTATGTTGTTTTCTCATTAAAATGGTTTATAAAAATGTTTTTTTTGTGATGAAGAATAAGCAAATAAAACGAAAGTAGCTTCACCCTCAAATGACCGTCCATAGATGGTCCAACCATTCATTGCGCTCTTCGTACACAACCATTCAGTATTTTCGTTATTATTTACGTTGGTGTAAGAACAATTGCAAAGTGCTTTATACAAATGTTGTAGAGCTTTCTTATGAGGAGTGAGAAAACAACATAGGTTCATTTAAACAAAATAAATTTACCCCAAAACGACTATCATAAAGTCCTCCATACAAAATAAGACTAATGATGTTTACTTTCCCCCTAATATCAAGCAACGTTTATTAAAGACATTTCTTTCTACAACGTTTAGTTTTAGAGATATTGTTCAGCGTCAATTTAAATGGACCACCCTGTATAATAAGCGGATACTTTGTAAGATTAATGTAATGACAGATTATCTGAATGACTCGGAAGTGGGCTCAGTAGAACCAGAAGACATATTTCAGCATATTTCTGGAATGGTGCAAATTATATGCTATAAAATATTATGACTGTACAAGTGCACTAATTGTCAGCACTGGTGTTATGAAGCTCAAACAACATCGGAGGCCAAACAACAACAGGCTAGATTTCACCATTGCTAATGTCTGAATGTATATCTATTACTACTGCACACACGTTTCAGCTGGATAATTTATAATTTAATATTCAGGGATTTCTAAAAATAGCATACGGCAATACATGCTAAAGGTGATTTTATTACAGATAAAAAATATAACTATTTAGTAACTTAGTAACTTATTATGCTTTTTTACCTTTTGCAGTTTAGGCCAGACACCTGCATCAGCTCTTTACACCTTTTTTTGGGACTGTAGGATTCAAAGTTCTAATGGTCTGTATTGGTGTGCCAATTATAGAAGTCTTGTATAGGGTCTTTCAACAAGAGTGTACTATCTTTGAACTTAAATAAAACACTTCTATATATGATAGACATATATTTCTTTTTTATTTTGGAACATAAATAATGTCATTACGCGTGGAAGAGAACATCAGTTAAGTGACCGCCGCGACTTTGTTGGGTTACGCGTATACGGTTGACCCAATTTTCAATTACAGAAGAACGTAAATTAGGTCCAACTTCACGAAAAACTCGCGTGATGTTATTCATAAGATCATTTACTGTTTCTGGCTTGTTGACATAAACTCGAGATTTAACATAACCCCACAAGAAGTAATCCAAGACGTTAAATCACATATCTCGGGGGCCAGTTAACATCACCACGGGAAATGATGAAACCTCTGAACTTCTCCTTCAAAAGATCGATTGTTTCGAGAGCAGTATGACGTGTGGCATCATCTTGCTGCAATCAGATGTTTCTGAGATCCATACGATCCAATTGAGGCCAAAAATAGTCCCTTCTAAGAGCCTGGTATCTTTCTTCATTTACAGTTAAAGCTTCTCCATCCTCATCTTGGAAAAAATAAGGCCCAATAAATCCACCATGCCAAAATCCACACCAAACAGTAACCTTTTGAGGATAAAGTGGTCGTTCTTGAATCTGCATTGGATTGTGATTGCTCCAATAGCGGCAATTTTGTTTGTTAACACAACAATCCATCCAAAAGTGGGCTTCGTCGCTGAAGACGATTTTTCGACAAAAACTCCTGGTCTGCTTCCAATTGCTCCAAGCCCAATCAGCGAATACACGGCGCAACCTATGGTCGTTGGGCTTTAGTTCTTGAGTTAACACCATTTTGTAAGCGTGAAACTTCAAATCCAGATGAAGAATTCGCCAAGTTGTGGTCGGCGAAAGCCCCAATTCTTGCGCTCGACGAGTAATTGATTTGTTTCCGTTCTCGCGTACACTCTCACGAACGTCGCCTACGTTTTCGTTGGAGCGCTTACGTCGATTACGTACAGGCGTTCTTTGATCGCTGACAGAACCACTTCTTTCAAATTGATCAATCAAACACCGAATCATTCTCTCGCAGGGATGATCATGAACACCGTAAACTTCACGCAATACACGGAAGATTTGGGTAACAGATGATCCATTTTGTTAATAAATGTTCACAATTTCTACGCGTTGCTGAATGCTGTAGCGTTCCATGGCCATTTGTCAATAACAACTGTAACCACATGAAAAAAGTGACTGCTGTAACTCAATAGCAACGGCAGCTATCACATGTTAAAGATAGGACACTCTTATTGAAAGACAGTTTAGAAGCGAAGTTTCAAATTATTTCGACATTAATGAATTTTATCACGTTTGTAATTCATTTCTGATGTCTTCATTTCGTACGTGATCTAGAATTTTACAGCAATTAGTCCTTCTCAAGAAAGTAATTTCTGCTCTTTGAACTCCACTATTAATTTTCTTATTAATTACCCCAAGGTTCACCACCATAAAGAACAGTCATTACGTCACAGATCTTAATTCTTGATCCTTTTTTAGTTTTCGTCTTAAAATCCTATGAATCCTATCACATATATTTTGAAATTCTGACAGTTATGTAGAGATGCTTTACAGAAATTTATTCGTACTTCTCCTCTAGTTTTTTGTCTTAATGCACTATGAATAACATTTCATAGCTCTTAAAATTTTGGGATTTTGTAAATACTTTTCAAAACTTTATTCTTGTTTCTTTTCTACTCTTTCGCCTTAATATGAATATAGCCATATACGTGTTGAAATATTGACAACATTTTATAAATGCTTTACAAAACTTTATTACTGTTTCTTCTCCAATTCTTCGTCTTAATGTCCTATGAATTGTGGTGCATACCTGTTGAAACTTTGAAGCTTTATATGCGTATGTTTTTGTGTATTAAATTCCGTACTGAATTCGAACTTAGACATCTAAAGTTGGAAATCCTGTTTTAATGTTTTATCTTCTAGAATTGTTTTTGATCCTAATGGTGTCTTTCCTAAAATTATATAACTATGGTTTTTGCTTTTGAAATTTTAAAATCACGTTGTTTGCTCTTTGTATAGGTAATGTAAACAATATTACAAGAACTGTCCCAGAAGTACCCGACCTAACAAAGGAAACAAAAATTTTAGGAAAAAAAATCTTTATTTCTCTACATAGTCTCCTTTAACCTCGATACACGTTTCCCAGCGATGTTCAAATGCTTCTATACCCTGTTTATAGCGAGAACCGTCGATTTCTGCAAAATAGCCATCAACTGCAGACTCCATCTCTTCATTGTTGGAAAATCTTTTATCACAAGCTATTTCTTCAACTTTGGGAATATAAAATAGTCAGAGGGGACTAAATATGGTGAATAGGGCGCATGAGGAACTAATTCGAACTTTAACTCATTGATTTTGGCCATGGCACTAATGGATGTGTGAATTGATGCATTGTTTTGTTGAAACAGAATTTTTTTTTCTAAAAGCAGCCGTTTTTGTTTGATTTCATCATTCAACTCTGCAATAAGTTTACATAATACTCGTTATTGATTGATTTTCCTTTTTGAAGATAATCAATGAAAATCATACCACAAACATTCCAAAAAAACTGACGCCATGTCCTTAGCCTGCAAATGGAACTGTATCACCTTCTATGGAGCCGATTCTCCCCTTTCAATCCACTATTTTAACTGTTCCTTCGTCTCAGGTGTGAAATGATGCATTCATGTTTCATCCATGGTTACGAATCGATGCTTTATTGCAGCGAAACATTGCCAAACCTTCACGACTCTGCTTTTGTTCCATTGTAAGTAAACGCAGCACCCATCATGCGCACAGCTTTCACATCTCCAACTTTTAGTTAGTGTACGATGTACATCACTTTTTGAAATGCCTACGTTGTGTGCTAGCGCGCGCACTTTCAGTTGACGGCCATCCAATTCCATTTTTCGGATTTTCCTCACAATTTCTGGTGTGGTCACCTGATTTAGTCGACCATTGCGATGTTCGTCTTGGCAGCTCGTACGGTCTCGCTTAAATTCTGCCACCCAATATTTTACTATTGTAAACGAAGGAGAAAACTCCCCCAGAGTAGAATCTAGCTCAGCTTTAGTATTAGTTGGAATAAGGCCTTTCAAATGAAAGTATTGTGTTACATAACGATGGTCAGTTTTATCGTCTCTCGCTGAGAGATTTCACTATTGATGGCTGCCAAACAATTACTAAACAACGTAATTTCTTCAAACTTCTAACTTAAGCTTTAAAAGGATGGTACTTTCTACCATAGGCATTTATTTTAAACAACAACCACTGTCTATACATCAAGTTGGGTATTTCTGGGACTGCCCCCGTATTCATTTTTACAGTCATGGAAAAAGTGATAGAGCGCTGTAACCTTTCAGTGTAACAGTTAACAGAGCTTGGTTCACACGTGCACGTGCGCTATATTGCAAAATCTGACTTTTACACAGCAGATAAGACAGTTAATTGCGTTATAATCTAAAATAACAACCAGAAAATAATTTTTAAAAAACCCTTCTTCGCTAACATTCACAGTAACTACTCATAAACCAAACCAAACCTTGAAAGTTGAAAGTTACGTTACAGTTCTGTATAAACAGAGTAGGAATTCCTTCGTGGTAGAATTGCTCAATGTCAATGTTTTGCGTTTGGAACTCAACGTGCTATTGGGAAAATAGGTTCGTATCCAACGACACGCATAAGCTTTTCTTGTGTGTGTGTGTGTGTGTGTGTGTGTGTGTGTGTGTGTGTGTTATCACTCTTTATATGGATGTAGCTTTGGTTCTATACAGCAGATTTCACTCTATGGTATGACATAGTTATCTGCTGTTCTCATAAACTAGAAAACGAAGAGAAACGTAACGACATGAATTTCAACTGCTGTTATATGTAACAAAAGCTGATAAAACAAGGGAAGAGGAAAAAGAAACCTAGTACTTTCTATCATCCTGGTTATTTTCTGCCACTGCTCTCAATGTTCGAGGGATGGAATTGATGCAGCTTTATGCCCAGGACATTATTTACCAATTTTAAGTACACTATGTGATCAAAAGTATCCGGACACCCCACAAACATACGTTTTTCATCCTAGGAGCCTTGTGCTGCCACCTACTGCCTGGTACTCATTATCCGCGACCTCAGTAGTCATTAGACACCGTGGAATAGCAGAATGGGTCGCTCCGTGGAACTCACGGACATGGAACGTTGTCAGGTGATTGGGTGTCACTTGTGTCATCAGAAGATTGTAAGCGAGATTTTCACTCCTAAACATCCCTAGGTCCACTGTTTCTGATGTGATAGTGAAGTTGAAACGTGAAGGAACATGTACAGCACAAAATCGTACAGGCCGACCTCATCTGTTGACTGACAGAGACCGCCGAAACTTGAAGAGGGTCGTAAAGAGTAATATGCAGACATCTACCCAGACCATCACACAGGAATTCCAAACTGCATCAGGATCCACTCCAAGTACTATAACAGTTAGGCGCGACGTGAGAAACCTTGGATTCCATGGTCGAGCGGCTGCTCATAAGCCACACATCACGCAGGAAAATCCAAACGAATTCTCGCTTGGTGTAAGGAGCGTCAACATTACACGATAGAACAGTGGCAAAACGTTGTATGGAGTGACGAATCATGGTACATAATGTGGCGATCCGAAGGCAGGATGTGGGTACGGCGAATGCCCGGTGAACGTCATCTGCCAGCATGTGTAGTGCCAACAGTGAAATTCGGAGGTGGTGGTGTTATAGTGTGGTCGTGTTTTTCCTGGAGGGGGCTTGCACCCCTTGTTGTTTTGCGTGGCACGATCACAGCGCAGACCTACATTAATATTTTAAGCACCTTCTTGCTTCCCACTGTTGAAGAGCAATTCGGGGATGCGTTTGCATCTTTCAACACTATCGAGCACCTGTTCATACTGCACGGGCTGTGGCGAAGTGCTTACACGACAATAACATCCCTGTAATGGACTGGCCTGCACAGAGTCCTGACTTGAATCCTATTGAACACCTTTGGGGTGTTTTGGAACGCCGACTTCGTGCCAGGCCTCACCGACCTACATCGATACCTCTCCTCAGTTCCGCACTCCGTGAAGAATGGGCTGCCATTCCCCAAGAAACCTTCCAGCACCTGATTTAAAGTATGCCTGTAAGAGTGAACGCTGTCTTCAAGGCTAAGGGTGCGCCAACACCACATTTACTTCCAGTATTACCGATGGCGGGCGCCACGAACTTGTACGTCATTTTCAGCCAGGTGTCCGGATACTTTTGATCACGTAGTGCATTTTACCTAGGAATAATAAAAATAATTGCATAATAATGAGTAAGGAGAGATTATCTGATCTGTATTACATATATTTTGTGATGCAAAGTTTTGTTACAAGTTTGACCAAGCTAGAAAGCAATCCTTAGCTTCGTCGAGAGAAAGCTACCATCGCGCACGTTGATCTATTGTCAAGCAGAATCATAAAAGTAGCAACAAAGGCCCATATGTAAGGAAAACATCGTCACATGTAGGGAGTTCAGCCAGTAAGAATGCTTGGCGGGAATTTTTAAGGATATTTAAGCAGGGTGTGACCCCAGCCTTACGAAAACTTTCGGAGTAGAATCTGTATCAGTGTGTGAGAAATTTTGCCTTCAAGTTGTACAATCAAGGAGTAGTACAAGGATGTTGTTGTCACGTTTACCCTTTAATTTTTATGTGGCTGACTTAATTCAAAATTAAACGCCCCCCAGGATTTTATTTAAAACAAAATTTACCTGCAAACACTTTACTTTTTGCTGACGATCAAGCCATAATCGCCACAACAGAGGACATCCTTCAGAAATCAATATAGTTTATGGATATAATTGGTAAAAGGTATAACTTAGAAATATCTACAGAGAAAACTACAATTATGGCTTTTATAGCCAATAAAGCTCTTAAGATCAAAAATATGCATAAATAATGGAGCCTTTGAACAAGCTGCTCACTTTAAATATTTAGTCTGTGATCCATTTTATGCCTTAGGTAACATAAACATAATACAATTAAGAGTAGACCATTTAAGTTGAGGCCTTACAGTCTGTCCAAAACTAAGCGTTGCAAAAATAAGTGTCTTCAATAAACGTTGCTCGATATTATGAAGGAATGTAAATGCGATTAGTCATGTTTTTTTGGAGTACGTTATGATGGTCATTTTAGGGTCAATTAATTTTTTTATAATTGGCAACCTACCATTTTATGTTGTTTTCTTACTCCTCATAAAAAACTAAACAACATTTTTATAAACCACTTGTAAATTGCTTTACACCAACGTAAACAATAAGAAAAATTCTGAGTGGCTGGTACCAAGAGCGCAATGAATATTTGGAACATCCTTGGATGGTCATTTGAGGGTCAAATTACGTTTCGCCATTGAAACTAACTTTTTTCTGATGCAGGGGTATGAATCCACACTACGATCTAAATGTTATAAATATCAGCGATAAAACCTGTCTCCTAAGTTTTGGGCAGCTGATTTGTAAATGGGTTTGAGGAGAATAGGAATGTGGTCAGTATGGCAAGGAACGGAAACAAATGACAAAAATGGAAAGGTGTCAAAAGAAGAATAAGAGCCATCAACTAACAGGAAGTAGACTCGGATTGTAAAATTAAACCTTCTCTAAGTCTAGCAAATGAAATAAAATTGAATTCGGGTAAAGAGGCATAAATACTTAATTTAGGAAGAAAGAAAAGATCAGGAATTACGTGGTTTAGACTGGTGGCTGGAGGGCACAGAAAATGACTGACGATTCTGGCAGGAAAATCTGCCCATTCTGTGATTTGGATGATGGACTACAATAAATTGTATTTATTATGGATAATTATTGGAAAGTAATTTAAAGCTGGATTTAATTGTAATTTTATGAAGTTTGTTAAAATGATTTATAGTTCTATAATATGTACACATCGCCCGTCACTGGTTACATAATTTGGTGGAATGTGCACAGTGGGAGATGCAAGGAACAATTAAACTCAAAGAAAAATTCTTACGTCCCTCAAAAAAGAGACTGGCATGTTGGAATCTACTGGCTGACCAGAGGTACTGGTAAAGCATGGGCAATTTCTTGCCTAAAGTGCATGAATCCAGGTCAAATTTGTTCAGTTAGACATAAGTAGTTTATCTCTATTTTCCTTTTACTTGCTGTTTTCTTTTTCTGTTATTTATTTTGTCACCATACTTGATCTTAAACATGCATGTACGGTCAATGACTCATGCACTAAATACTTTTGTAATAACTTCAATAATTTGAAACCAATAAAGATACCTTATCTATCTATTTTGCTTCCTTATTCCTCATTACAAAATAAAGTTCTTTTTATAAATCATTTCCTAGTGAGAAAGCAACATACAAAATGTAGGTTCACGATAAAAAAATTAAAATGGACTCAAAATGAGTATCATAATGTCCTCCAAACTTAACACGAGTAATGGTATTTAGTTTTCCCCATAAGATCAGGAAACTTTTATTCAGAACATTTCTTTTTACAACGCTTAGTTTCTGAGATATTATACGTCTCAACTTAAATGGACCACCCTGTATATTTAAGCATGCTGGGCACGATCCTAGAACATTACATTATTGTAGAAAAGGAACCCAATTACAACTTTATAAAGTTATGGCTGTGAATCGCGGGTAATATGACAGAATGATAGAAGGAAAATACAGACAGCTGAGATGAAATTTCTGAGGGGAGTGAAAGGATGCACAAATGTAACACATACGAAATGATGCCACATGAGAAGAGCTCTATAAATTTGCGGTAGAAAATAAGATCAATGAATATATGTACAATTGGTACCAACATGTTGACAAATGGATGATGGCAGAAGACCAAATTTTACCATCAATTATAATCCTCGGGGGAAAAGAAGTATAGGACGCCAGAGGATGAGATGAGAAGTTATGCCGGAAGAGGCTATTGAACCGTGAGTAGAAGAAGAAACTGAACAATGGAAGTTTATATGTAATGTAAGTCACTACTCTGTATTCACTCTTAGGTTGATCCGCGTCAAAACAAACCCCAGGTGACCAGTGCACCGTTATAATGTATCCTTCCGCCATTCGCACTAGAAATACTGTCACAGTTTCAGACCATGTGGCCAGTACAAGCCACACGTAGTGCAAAAAGGACAGAGTTCTTATTTCGACCACTGAAAGGGTGACTAGCATATTCTGTTAAGAGTTAAAGATGATAAGATTGATAGCTGCAACAAAATAAACGTTTGCACATATATTAACAGTTAATTCTAAAAGAAATGAGCTAAAAATAAAGTAACAGGTATGCGATAACTTAATTTATTCTCTCTCTGGAAACGGCACTTTAGTAACTGTTGGCGGCTCATTTTAAAAAAAGAAATTGTGCAATATTACGCGAATTGCATTCTTCTCAAAATCATCACATTCTTGCATCGCGTATTTCATATGCCTTTATTTTTTTTCCGGGTGTAACCACTTTTCTTGTTTCAGATTTTCCTGCGCAAACACTGTTTATACTTGTACTCGAAACAACGGTAAACTCAGAAATTAATTTCACCATTTTTTTCTCGGAAAGTGTTGGATATTTCTCACATAACTTATAATAAAGATTCAAAACTATTGTTATTTCGCCACTAGTAAATGGTTTGCGCGGCTAATGCTTACTAATTCGACGAAAACACAAGAGCTAATTCACCGTCCTCCATGATATTAAACACAACTGCTTGTTTCTTGCTGTAAACAATATTCTGCGCCCACCCGGATGTCAGGTGACTCATACGAAATGCGTCATGGGACTTGTAGCTCTGTTTTACGGTATAAATCAGCGTTAAATAAAACCTTAGGTATTTGTATAGAATATTATACTATTTAAGGATAGTAGGGGGGAAATGACAGAGCTGGCGCAGTTAATTTATGCATGGCTATTCATATGCAAATGAGCTCCCCCACCTCCTCCCTCCCCCACCTCCTCCCTCCCCCTCCCCCCCGCTGTGCCTTGGTATTTTAGCTGCACCTGCGGTCATAAATCATGTTGAGTACAATGGAGGCTTGACAGTTAGGTAATTAAGGCTGTCAATCAACTGTCAAAACGAACAAAGGGGTCATAAATTTAAGGTTCTGTAACAAAGGCGAGATGTTTTTCCTACCCATTCCACATCCGGCCACTTCTGCACCTGGTCAGTTACCCGCCCCCACTTCCATTGTGTGTGTCGAACACGTGGCATACTCGTTCCACTAGCTTTTAACAAAAGAACAATGCTTGCCCTTCAGCTGTCAAAATGAACAAAGCCCATGATGAATTAGGGTTGTAACAAAGCCTGACCCTTTCCATTGTGTAAGAGATTCTATTGTGTGTGCCTTTCTATTGTCCGATGCAGGCATTCTTTAGAAAGACCACCTGGCAACCCAATAACAAAGCCTGACCCTTTCCATTGTGTAAGAGATTCTATTGTCCTTGGCAAGGCTAGTTTAGAAAGACACCTGCAGCGTTCCCATTGTTTGGCCACCTGCTAGTTTAACAAAAGAATTCGAGGGCTGCTTTATACTCGTCCTCTCCTTGTTTGTGTGAAAGAGAGAGAAACTTGTTTACCAACTCTGCGTGACGTCAGGTCGGCCATCATCATTTTGCCTGAGGGAGTTCTCCCCGATGTTTTACGACCTCCTACGAATATATCCGAGCATAGTTAACAAGCATTCTGTTTCAGCCAACGACTCCGAAAAGCATCTAATATACATTTCATTACGTGCATTAAACCTCTGAGTGATATCCATAGATCGGTGTTCGATTCTTACTGTAATCAAAAGTTTATTGCTAATGAGAAATTAATGATTGATATTATTATATCATTACCCTAATTAATAAAAAGGCGTTCAGAGAATTCTAGCTCGAGTCTTACCAAGTGAAACTCTAACGCGTAATAACTATTAAACTATGCAAGGTCAGATTAAAAAAATGTATTTATCAATTATAATTTAATTTTTATACATCATCATCCTAATTAATGAAAGACCGTTCAGAGGACCCTAGTTCGAATCTTACCCTGCAAACTCTAATGTGTAACATCTAGTAAATTACGGATGCGTACTCTAAAAATATATTAAACACATGCGTATACATAGGTATCCAAGTTGATATTTTCTTAGGGTAAAACATTATTATATCATTACCCTGATTAAAGCCCGTTCAGAGGTTTCTAGTTCGAGTCTTACCCTGCAAGCTCTATGCCTACTAACTATTTAATTACGGAAGCGTGCACGATAAGATTAAAAATGTATTTAACAAATATAATTTAATTTTATACATTACGCTGTTTTAATGAAAGGTATTCTTAGGAACCCAGAAGCCCATAGTTCGAACCTTACCCAGCGAAACGCCATAATAAATACTAAATTATTGAAGAGTGAACGGGTCAGATTAAAATGTGTTTAACAAATATAATTTAATATACACGACATTACAATGTTTAACGATCTGTATTCTTAGGAACCAGAGGTCAATAGTTCGAATCCTGCCCTGCGAAACGCTATAATAACTATGAAACTATGCACGGGCATATTAAAAATGTATTTATCAAATATAATTATTTATATTAAACCCCTGTGTATACTTAGATATTCCGATGCCTAGACACGATTCTTTATTTTCTTTCTCCACAACTTGTACACATCCAGGCGCTCCCATATACACGAGCACATGTGCATACATCAACTGGCATACACGGGTGCATGCATGCACACACACATGCACATACATGTAACGCAACAATTATCTCTTTCAAACAGAGATATCAAAAACCTTTACGTGCATTGCCTCTCTATAATAAAAGTTTTCATTTCCCTCACTGAATCATTTATTCTCTTGCATAAAAAAACACATTCATCTCCCCCCCCTCCCTATAGATCGCTTCCCCCACCGATCCTCTCTGCAAGTCATTACATGTGATAGAAGAACCGGTTTTTCTAGCCGCTATATATAAGCAGCCCTTCTCGCACTGCTCTGAATATTATTCGAGGAGTAATCGAGTCGATAATACAATGGACGATTTTTGGAGTGAATGCGGAGAAGAATCATACCATTATACATATTATCATAAAGAGTCGTGTAATGGCATCATGCATTCTATAGTATGTAACATGCCTTCCTATCATGACCAGATGACTTCTCGAGGCATATGCACAGACAACTGCCCTGTCTACAAAAGAAGCATCATGTAAGTATCGTTTTTATTATTGAATGCAAGCTCTAAAAAGAATGCAATTGTTCTCTAAAGAAGAGTGAAAAATTAAAATGGTTCATTCTATTGTACCTTCTTTCTTTCCAGAGAAACTGATACCGAAAGTGAGGGCGAGATGCTCAGCCTCATTTCAAATCACGGCTCTCTGTGGCATTCAGAGTACTGCAATGGGTATACTCACTCTGTACTGTGTGCAAAACCAGAGGTGCACGACAAGATGGCGTCATACTTTCCATGCAATGAGAGCTGCAGTGTATTCCTCTTCAGACAGAGAAATTTAAAGTGAGTACCTCTTTAAATATGTATCATTATTGTACATTGCTATTGTCATATACGTAACTTCAGAGAACATCAATGTAAACATTAATTGTATGCGATACTAACATACATTACATGCTACTATAGTACAAGAGCAGTTGTATACGACTAACACTGGAAATTATAATGACTTTTGCAGAATTCAAATGACGACACCAGCGCCTAAAACCGAGGTAGATTCCGATGATAAAGAACCAGAAGATATAGTGGAATATCCCATTGCACAGCAGTATGCTAAACACGTAGATGAGGAACAGGATTCCAATTCACAGCAGGCGGGGGATCTAACACAGACGACCTCCGAGTCTCCCCTTGGAAAGCCTGCAGAACTCGGGAAAATATTGACGTGAGTATTTTCACATATATAAAAATCATTGTTTCATTTTAAGTGTACACTAACAGAAATTTAATTCTTTTCAGGTTACCTTAACTTCACCCAAGCACTTTTCTAAAACCTTCATTGTGTAATGTTTCAGGCGGTGCAATAAGGGGAAGAAGAAGAAGAGGAACAGCTTTGCAGACCTGCAAAGGAGGCTGACGCTATTGGAGGATAGAATAAGCAACATCGAGACGCCCAAGAAACATGCTGGTAAGAAGAGTGTGCCGAGACGTCTACATCTCGAAAAGGCGCAGCATTAACATAGCATTCTTCTATGATCTTCCAGTGCTTTTAGTGCAAAACACAGACAAATTTGTATACATGACAATTCAAGACTGGGTGATAATTCGTGAGAGTCTTCCTACATTCAGTTTATTCCTCCAAACGAGAAAGTATCCGCGTGTGGAATATTGTGAAAATATTCTTTTTTCTTATAATATTGTTGCTTATATGCAAGAGACAGAAATAAAATTTTTGAACACTAATTTAAATGATTGTGAAATATTTTTAAATAGAGATGAAATTTGCAGGCTAAAAGGACTTGTACCGTTTATAGACTACCATTTAGGTAACATAACTGATGCAAATGTAATGCAATATTTTGGAACGAGGAGTTGGAGGAAGAAAGTGATGGAAATGCAGGATAAATAATAACAATAAAAAGATTGAAAGTATGTTTTTACATAGTGTTTTTATTCATTAATAATCCTTACATTGCTAATGAAAAAACAAATCCTTACAATGATTAGTTTAAAATAAAAGCTGCATCACATGAGTCAGAGGTTTGTATGTAAATACTTTATCGTGAATTATCAAACAATACAAAGTGGTCTGTGCAGGAATATTTGCACTAGCCTGAATTTCTATTCTAATGTTAACTGCACCATTTACAACTTCCTCTGGTTGATGTGAGCAATCTATAACAAATATAGGAGCAAATTTAAGAAAATCTTTTCTCTTCAATAAAGGATAGTTCTCTTTTTCATAATAAGCGTTTTGAAACTTTGAGTACATGTCATACAAAGATGCAAATCTAGAGTTTCCAAAATCCAAATTCATGTCATGATAGGGATAACATTCGCTATTAAGATAAATTCTCAAATTAGTTATGTTACAATGATCAAAAAGAGAATCGTCTTTAGATGCATTACTCGATCTTAAAGTTTGAGCACCCAAAATGACAAATCTCGGCTTCTCCATTTTTGATGTGGTGGCGACATTCCAAGTGAATGATTTAGTTTGCGGCACAGCAGGTTGAGTATGCAGATCCATGGTCCTAAATGGGAGATACAGCGCCTTGTCCGACTTGACAATCTTGAGAATTTCAACCTTTTCAGCATCAGAAAGTCGTATCACTGGCATTCTCCACTCGATTCGTGCAAGTTTAACGCTTGCATTCTCTTCACCCTCAGGCGCTATAATACAGTTTTTAGAGTCCTTGGATCGAATCAGCACCAGCTCAAACTTGCTATTGAGTATGAGTTCCTTGTGGTCGTCAGCAAATCCCAGTAGCATCGAAAGCGGTACTATGGCGTTGAAGGCTCCATTTGCTGCATTCACAATGTCCATGTCTTCTCCAGGATAGCACCATCCAGCATTCAGCAAGCGATCAGACTCCATTGGATTGAGAGCAGCATAGTTGCGTAAAGTTGAGGCGATCCCGGGGTTCCTGGTTCGATCAACAGTTGAGCCGTTCATATCCAGTCGAATCTCCTCAAACATGAATGCAATAGCGTTATTGGTAAGCTTTGCAGTAGTAGCTGTTCCATTAGGTTTAGTAATACTCCCCTCGATGTATAGATAACTTCGATTAGGTAAAGTATATAAATCCTCAGCTTGACAAGGGATTCTAATTTCATCATTAGCGTCCAGAGCCGATGTATTATACGGTAAAAACACATGTTCCTCTTCTTTAGTGATCTTGTCATCGAATGTCGGTGCGCTGGTAACATTGAAGATGTCCATGATTATAGAAGTCTAAAGCCCAATACCTGGAGGAAGTGTCGATTGCGTGATGTTAACCCTCCGGGTGTCAAGGGTAGAGTATGATGTGTGCGTTGAATCACTCCCTTATTATATCCTCGACGTCGTTGACTTCTTCTAAAATCTATTGGCATTGCAACGGATGTGAAGCCTTATGCTTATATCCTCGTTTCTAAAGTGAATGATATTACCACTTTGGTCCACTACACGAAGACTAATTTGCTCTATAGCGTTGGTGTTTATGATTGGAAGGTAAATTGGATTTGACGGCTCTTGAGAAATATGATATCCAGGCGGAACAGAAGGGAAAAACTCGTAGATCGAGTGGCCGCTTTTACCGTCGATGAAAGAGCCTGTTGCAATACTGCACTCGATTCGAATGATGCTCACCTTAAATATATTCACCAGGTAATCAGATTTAGACAGCTGATTAGCTGGAATAACTTTACCTCTGAAGCCCAGTAGCGAGCCTATAGAACGATCACCGGAAAAATCAATAGTGAAAGGGCACTTAATTTCAGCCTTCATTGTGTTATTATTAGGTCTAATAAAGAAGACATTCTCATCTACACCTAGCTTATCTCTGATGTATTCATTAATATCAGAAATCTCATAAGTTCCATCAGGTATATCAATGATCTTAATTTCATCATTGTGCATGTAATGAAATTGATTATTACTCCAATCAACATTAGGAATTGAATAGAAGGTTTCAAAATTCAGTAGAGCAATCTCATAATGATACTTTGGATCTAACTGAAGAGGAGGATTCAGGTATGTAGTAAGCACAGACTCGTTGCCACTGACTGCAATAGTGTAACTCATTGCGATAGAAATTGCAAGCACAAGTGCCCACAGATGACTGAGCTGAAACTCTGAAACCTCTTAGTGTTATACAGTACCTTAACATCTCTGAGGTACCTTTCTATCTCTTTTGGAGGCTTTAAGTTTCCAAAGCTATCGAAATAAAATGACACGTTGCCATCCTTCTTTATAGCAACCCAATGAGTGCCTTCATTCTCTGAAGTATCGAGATTAACAATAATTCTCTCTCTGTAAAGAGGTCTTGAGGGTAGCTGATCGATCATGTATACACCCCTAAAATGGGGAATCTTTAAACGTCGGGCATACAAATCGAGGTCTATGTTACTTAATGCTTTTTCCGGGACAAGTATAGCCCTCTGCCGGAGTTTTTTGAATTTCCTTTCTTGCTCGGCCTCCTCTTCCTTTCGGTGTTCCTCGCCTTATTCTTCTTCTTCTTCTTCTTCACTCGTAGGCCTTTCCCTCTTGCTTCAATTTCTTTGTTATGCCTCATCATTTCAGCAAGTTGTTTATCCGCGGCCTTTTTCTTATTTACAGCAGAGGCTATTTGTGCAGCGCCTCCAGCGGCGGCTCCTAGTGCTGCAATAATTGGTATGAGTGGTAGAAATCCTCCTCGTTTCTTCTTCCTGGATCCAGCACCAACAGCTACCTTACCCTTCATGATGGTTGTTACTAGTCGGGCTGCCAACCTTTCACCTAATGTAGCATCAGATGATTGCACTCTTTTCCAGGCCTTTTCAGCCAAGATTTTGTCGGCAACGTTCCTCGATGCAGAGTCCTTATGCTGTGCGTAGGCTATGTCGTGAAGCTTACACGCTTCGTCTAAAGGATTTATTCCGGGGTCTCCTCTCTTTAGTCTTTTTTCTAGCTTTGTCCCAGGTCCACAGTATCTGTAACCAGGCAAATGTGCTTCAAATGGCAGTAGGTTAATGAGAGAGTTAATTAAACCGGAACCTCTTGAGACCTTAACCCCCTTGGCGCTCATGGTACACTGATCGATTTTAATGGCACATAGTTCTTTTATACTCTGTCATTGCTTACATTTATTAACATATATACATTAAGGATGATTTATTTTATTTTAGTTGCTACGATGGAGCTGGTGAAGCAAGATTGCTCGCTGCCTATCCAGGTGCTAGACTTTGAAAGTGACTTTAGACGCGATCGTCACGGGAAGCTGTTTCCAGGCAATGTTAGAGCGCTAATTCTAGGTAGCTCCAGTGCTGGAAAAACAAATGTATTACTCAATATGATACTCCACGAGAATGGACTACGCTTTGAAAATGTGTACATTTATTCAAAGTCGCTATACCAGCCAAAGTGTCAATATCTTGTTAAGCTGCTTGAAAACATTGAGGGTATAGGCGTGTATACTCACGAAGACGGTGAAAGCGTCTTGCACCCATCAGAAATTAAAGAAAATTCAATCTTTATATTTGATGACGTCATCACTGAAAAGCAAGACAAGATTGCATCCTTTTACAGCATGGGCAGACATCGAAATGTAGATTCAATATATCTAGAACAATCCTATGCCAAAGTCCCAAAGCATTTAATTAGAGATAATGCGAACATGATTATACTCTTTAGGCAAGATAATTTAAACTTGAAACATGTATATGAAGATTACGTAAACACAGATATGACGTATACTGAATTTAAAGATTTGTGCAAAGGAGTTTGGGAGAGCTCTACAGAAGGAAGACCTTTTATGGTAATAGTTCCCGAATTTCCGATGAATGACGGTCGATATAGGTGCGGATTCGATGTATATATTAAAGTTGTTAATAAAGAAATTGCTCATTCATAGTTCATCATGAGTATTGACAGGTTTGGATCACAGAGGGCTGCTCCAGTGAAAAGATCGCTACATCAATTTACCATAAACAGAGATGGAAAAGGAAATTACCAATTCAGGAACAAGAGACTGTGCATTGTTCAGGATCCTGAGGAGAACGACGACGCAAGCACTAAACGCTACGTGGATACGCTTACGTCTTCTACTGAAAATCGAATGCAGGAGTTCACGGAAAAAACGACATATCAGCGCATGGGCGAACTTCAAACTACGCTTAGGGATCACATCCAGAAGTCGCTAGACGTGCAACATGATGCTCTAATGGAATATCTGAATAAAAATACCCTTAAACGCGACGATGGAAACAACATTATCCTGGATTCTATAAGATTGAAGATAATGCTGCCACCTCAAGAGGACTATGACGTGCCAAATAAGAAGCATGTATTAGAATATATAAGTGCAAGAACACCACCGCTCGATTCAAGCGGTAACGTTTCATTCCAAAAAAGAAGGCTAATTGAAGTAGCAGATCCTGTCGATGACAGTGATGGAGCAACAAAAAAGTTTGTTAAAGTTCACGTGGGAAGGAAACAAAATGAAATGCGCCAAGATTTAAACAACAGACTTGGTGCAATAAGTACCACTGTTACAGAAACAGTGGGAAAACACATGGAAACTATGGCGAACCGCCAGAAATCAATGGATGGGCATCTGACATCTGCAATGGATAATATCAATACCCTTAAAACACAAATGAAAGTCGTAAATTCATTAGTAGAGCAAATGAGAGGGGAACATGTAATTACACTGCAGTCGTTGCCTTTCAGAGGGAAATCACAGAGGTACATGTTAACAACAGGTCTTGAATATTACAAATCAAGCGTAAACGGCGAGATTGTTTCTTGCTATATGACATCACCAACAGCTCCTACTGTAAGACCTGATACAATAATTGAAATAAATAACAAGTCTCTGAGAGCTCTACCTGCACCAATTGCAAATGGTGATAAACTAGCCTTCACTGCTCCTGCAAATCGTGTAAGGGACGGCCATTTTCTAAATATCGAGCTGAAAATCTCTTATAAACTGAAGTCTGCTAAATAAATAGGGTATATATTAAGGTGAAAGTCTAATTTCAGTGTCATTTCAAGATGGACAGCGAGTGCATACGACTTAAAGAATCTGTAGCTATGCACACGAAGGCTATAAGAGAAAAGTTACGTTCTCTTAAAGGTCAGCAGTTCGAAACCCAGAGAGTGATGAGTGAAGCTCTTCAACCAGTGACAAATCCGCTTCAAGATATACTTGAAATACAGAAAAAGAATACTACAAGCAAGGAGGAATCACCGAAAGACATGAAAGATGAGAAACTCTACAACTACCTTAATAAAGTTCGAAAGAAGGACAAAAATGAAATAGATTCATCATATGGAGTACGATATGAGGATGGCAGCTACATGCTAGGCAACAAGATTATTGATTTCATCAATAATAAAGTTCGAATAGGGGACGAAACGTATGAAACCACGCCTGGATTGAAGGAACTCATCTTCAAGAGAATACCTGAAATGCATGCATACACCGAGGATGACCTTGAAACATACAGTAAAATACTTAAAGCAACACATGTTCATCGAAGAAACTTCAGCAAGCAAGGGCCGCTGAGATCGGGTAATTCCTACAAGTATAAAAGCGTTATACGTCCTCTAGTAACGAAACACAAGGGATTAGGACTACAGTGGAAAGAACATCGCCCTAATACGAGGCAAGACTACATCTACTGGACCGACCCTAATGATCTGGTGGATCGCCTTAGGCTACTTGTGGCATCCAGAGACGCCGGCAATAACAATCATACTCAAGAAATTGAAGAGATTATTCAAGAACTAAAAGCGGCAAAGGTTATAGCATGACATCAGTGAAGCAACATATAGCAAGCGAGCTCCATGCTCCAGCCCGGAGAAACTTCATGCGTCGAAAGATTATCAGCAAGGGGCTCCACGACTTGGTGCAGATCGACTTGGTGGAGATGATACCGCATGCAAAAATCAATAAGAATTTCAAGTACATCATCATTGCAATCAACTTCTACTCTAAAATGGCATATGCGAGACCTCTAAAGGACAAGACAGGACTTCAAGTTGCAAAGGCCATGGAAGATATACTGCAAGAAATGATAACCCCACCCAAGAACATACAGAGTGATAACGGAAAAGAATTTTATAATAAACATTTTAAAAGTTTAATGACAAAATATAACATCAATCACTACAGTACCTATACCCATGTGAAGGCAGCTGCTGTTGAACGATTAATAAGAACTTTAAAAAATATGATGTATCGCGAATTTCTAGCCAATGGATCATACAAGTGGCTAGACCTTTTACCTCAGATCATTGCAAGATATAACAACACTTACCACTCCACTATTCGAATGAAGCCTATAGAGGTGAAGAACAATGATCTTCTTCTGACTGTTTACAACTACACTCAAGATCGAAAAGAGAAGAGAGGGGCAAGAAAGTTTAGTGTTGGTGATTATGTGAGGATATCAAAGGACAAGGGACATTTTGAAAAGGGCTTTGAAGCTAATTGGAGTGTTGAAATATTTCAAGTTGTTCATGTGAATCACACCAATCCCGTTACATACATGCTAAAAGGTAATGATGGTGACGAGATAAAGGGGTCCTTTTATGGTCATGAACTGTGACCTACACTGTACCCTAATACATTTCTGGTAGAGAAAGTATTACGCAGGCAGGGAAATAGGATTCTTGTAAAGTGGTATGGATTCCCTAATACTCAATGGATTGACAGAAAGGATTTATTGTAGAAAAATAATAATGAAAATAAAGAGGCTTTCATTCCACAATAATGCGTGTTTTTTTTATTTCACTGTATATATATTGTGTTAAACAAGAAAATCACTATTTAAAAACATTTGGTGTTTACAGGGTTTACATGATTAAAAATCAATAAGTTGTTTTAAGTAAAAAAAATCATAAACAAAAAAACTACATATATATATATATATACAACATTATCATTTGAATTTTTTAAGGTCAATCTTTATATATACACACACTCACACACACACAATACATACATGATAAAAAACACTCGCTCACTAGACTGCATTTTTACATACATTTTATAAAACTAAAAATCAATAAATTAATAAATAGAAGAGCTAAACATTTACATTATCCATGTACATATATAAATACACACATACACAACCACTCACGCATACACCTATACACACGCATACACACGCACATAAAAGCAATTTGTTTAAAAACTTCACAACTCAAAATTTACACAACTAAAAATTTACATATATACATCTAAGGGTCAGTCATACTCAGACAATAGTGACCCCAGGCAATTGTCTGGTCTGAACCTTCAATCAGTTTTCTCTTATCGTCTCTACCACAGAGAGCGACCTTATTCATTTCTATGGTCGAGACTTTATGTTTGAAATTTCGAAATGTTGTTGTTTTTGTTAAAACTTTTTTTCTAATATCATTTAGACAGCCGAAATAGTGCTCAAAATTTATGTTACGCATGCCGGTCTTGTTGATGCCCTTTGCTTTCATCATAGTTTGGTCCTTGTATCTGTAAGCATATAACTTGGACCTTAGCCCAACATATTCTATCATAGGGACTCCTGCAAGCTCATCCTTGAACAGGCCGATGACTTTCTTGTTTTGCGGTGTAATTCCATAGCTGTTTTGTGTTTCGTAATTTGATGTGTCAAAATGCTCTTGATTTTCCTTAATAAATTTGTATATGTCGCTTGAGGTTTCCAGAATAAATGAATCCGTATCCATGTAATTTAAAATTAAATCTTCTAGGCCTGGCTTCAATATATTGTAATAAAAACTGTACATGATATGTTTGGATATATCAAGGATGGCTTGCCCTATGTAGATGGGTTTGTTCATGTAAATTTCCTCTCTGGCAAGTTCTATCCCTACAAGATTTTCCGCAAATAAAATGCTCCGAACGTAAGTTGGTCGCGCCGTCAATTTCTTGCATTGCTTCCAACTTGTAACGATACGGAAGTCATTGTATTTGCGCACATTCTCAATAAATTTGCCATATACAGAGTGTTCATTTTCTTCCATAAATTCTGACCGAATTTGGAAGTTTCCCTTGCACGTCTCTCTGTATTTATATTGATGTAGGTTTTCAGCCATTCTGACTGATCATATGCAACCACTCTATGGATCTTCTTTAACTTCATGCCCAAGTCAATGCACTGCTGGAGGTTTCTATAGTGCAAGGTATATTTCTCTTTGTTCTCTAGTGTTGCCAGCAGTTTCTTGTATTGGCCTCCAGGTGGTATCTCACTTTTCGCGCAGAGAGGAAGGTTATTGTGCTCATCATGTAGGTGCTCAGGGTACTCGAGGTCGACTTCCAAAACGTATCCAGTTGGGGAATCAGGAGCAACAGCAAAGAAGTTTATGTTTAAAATTTCTTCTGGCAGAAGCCATCTGAGGTTCTTGTGTGGCATATGGCTCGCCATTGAAGCTCCATATAAATTGTTTATGTCGAGATATGCCAAATATAAGTCTTTTTGTGTCTGTTTGTGTCCAGGAAGGTACTTGTTGTTTGCTTTAGCATGCCTCTTTGACACTGTGCACATTCCGCCCCTGATTCCTCCCTCAAAGAATTTGATCATTTCCTCATCATGGATGAGGTCAAGCTTGACCTGAGTCACCTTGAGCATTGCATCAAATGCAAGTCCTGGTAGGGTATAGTACCAGCAGGGGTCCAAGTTATATACCTCCAGAGAAAGGTCCCTAAACTTCTCGAATGCATCGGCCAACAAGAGCGTATCCGTTTTCAAATAGAGGTCGCTGTATTCGCCTAGATTGCTGATGTTGAAGGTGTTCCAGACTTTGACAGCATGGTTGTATTCCTCTTGTGTTATATTGTCAAAATTTTCAATTGAAGGGAGTGCTGTTTCCTCTAGTTTTGTAGGAGAGTCGACGTAACTGTAAGGGAATATTCCCTTAGATCTCACTAACTGCTGATGTTCAGGATCGGGATACTCAGAGTTTGTGATCTTGAACTCATCACTACTCAGCATGCAGGCTAAACTAGATAGCTTATCGTCCAAGAACTTAAAGCTATCTAGAAACCTGAAAAAGATAGTCCTGTACTTTTTGCTGAATGATATATATCGCTCAGAGGAGCTTGAGATACACGAAATGGGGTGATCATCATATGCCAGGTGTTGCATCAGAAAATGGCTGTCATAATTGCTAAGGCAATGAAAAAAGATGGGTATAAAGTTAGGTACCCGTCTATTTAAATTGCATGCATTATGAGCAGCCCCCAGGAATACACCGGTCACATGGCAGTGGTCACGTACCTTCAAGTCATCTACCTCAAACTCCTTCTTGCATATGTGGCAATGACGAGCATTATCGAAGTCAGCCACGTCCTGAGCAGTCAAGGTCATTTCTTCATTGCGGCTATATAGCTCAATAACCATGTCGGCTATTGACCTAAGCTCAATAAAGAACTCCTTGATTGCATCAGGACCTCTGAATAGCTTAAACCGCGACAATGAATCATCATGGCGACATACAAGCTTAAGCGATATAGAAATAGCCTCATGATGCTGGATAGCCCGAGTCCAGCTCTGATTAGCCGACGGTTCACAGGACTGAACTCGGGCTAACACGCTCTCAATATCGGCATACACAACAAAATTTACAGGACTACCCTTCGAGTATGTTGAGAACTCAATCACTTCACCCTGATTAGGCATTTTGAGCACCTGGCACTGCATGCACTTCAATTGATGCTTTTTAAAGGCACCTTCAGTATTGAAGTGCTTCAGGCAGGGCTCGCATACCCATTGTTTCCCATCATGTTTACTGAGTTGCCTTGAAATCAGTTTTGACATATCCTTAATCAGGCAGTAGTGAGATCTTCCATCTTGTTCAATTAGTAATAGGTTAACAGTTAATTCTTTCCTGCTGCTGGTTTGGTATAGTGGTATAATTGCGCACTCCCTTTCTATTCCAAATACTGAAACTGATATTCCGTTGTTTTGCTGTTCAAAGTCCGGAATCTGGTGTAGGCTAACAGGGAAGTTTATCCCGCTGTAGTTAAATGCAGTGAATAACTGTTTTGCAGGGTATTTGCTCGTTCTTTGACCATCGCGCTTTGCGGGATACTTTGCAGCGAGCAAACACCATGCAAAACAGTATTCATCTTCATTTTGTATGTTTATTACAGCTTTCTTGGCCTTGATAGCATTGGGTAACTCTATGTATCGCGATGCATTCAAGGGATCATAGAAGCTAGTTCCAATAACAAGAGCCCTGACAGCGAACAGAGATTTTGAGCTTGCACCTCCTTCGAAATTCGAGATGTTTTCTAGCATTTCATCGACCATAGAAGTGTATAAGGCATTGAGATTGCTTGATTGAAGACCCAGCTTTGTCTTACTATTGAAAAAGATGGTTTCTGCATGCTCTTTTTCAGGAGATTGTATTAGGTAGGTGATCTCTATGGAGGCATTTACTTTAAACCCAGAAGAGCTTCTCCCGAGTACAGAAACCATCTCTCCCAATACAAGATGTCTGCATTCCTGCAGAAATTGACCGGGGTCAGCTATCTCTAAAGAGTTTTCTATGCGGCTATTGAAAAGGCGGCCCTTGAACGCCGATTCAATAACGTTACACTCTAGCTGAGTATGACTAACCTTTAGTTTTTTGGTGATGTTCCTGTACTCGGTGTCGTCACTATCGGAGTCAGCAGTGGTGGTTGAGTTGTCACAATGGTTGCGACCGATGCCTGATGGCCCTGCAACTGGTGATGGAGGAGCCATAGAAGATCCTGGGCGGGCGAGGGGGCTAATGGTTTGTCCGTGTTCCTCTTCAGCCTCGTGAGGTCTTTTGGTACCCCGGAGCATTGCATCCTCAGGCTCCGGGCTCATGACCACTATTGAAGGTTCTATAACAATAATAAAGTGGAATTAATTGGAATGTCAGTTGAAATAGAAATGCAAGAATATAAGTTTATTAAATCATTGAAGAAAAAATCTTAAAGTCACATGTTAATGTCACGATAATTATTTATATAATTGTATACTTTAATAAATAAAGAAATGAGTAAAAAATGTTGATTGAGAAAAGTTATGCGTTAACGTTACGATAATTATTATGTAATTGTATTTTAATCAATAAAATGAGTAAAAAAATTTTATTGAGAAAAGTTTTGCGTTAACGTTACGTTAATTATTTATGTAATGATGTTACTAGAATAAATGAAGTTAAAAAAACTCACCATTCAATTCACGAAGCATCTGCAGGTACACGGTCCTGTATGCACAATTTTCGCAAGTGCACACATCGATGGGAATAATCGCCCATGGATCTCCTACAAACATCGGCGCAACATCCTCGAATCCAGGAGGTGGCGGGGTCAGGTAGTCCTGTGAAAAGATTGGCGAGGGCAGGCTACCAGCATCGTCCATCTCCCCCGCCCCGTCTGAAGTTGTTTCAGGAACTAGAACAAAGAAGCAATGCAGAATTAGCTTCACATTGAATATTTTGATTGAAAGGTGCTAGTAAATTGAATCCTTCATTCCATTATTGAAGCTCTGAGTTGTTCTCTGGTTATACATTGATTAATGATAAAGATAATATTTCTAGAAAAAGTGTAATAATATATCTAAACTCACCGTTCGCTTCGTTAAGTATCTTTATTGCAGCAACTTGGTATTCGCAGTTATTGCACATGCAACATTGCTCCGAAGCGCTGCCCATGCCACCATTCACCCCTGTAACGGGAGTGACATCCTCAAAACCAGGTGGCGGCGGGATAATATAATCACCCCCCGATAAGATTGGTGACGGGGGGCTATTAAACATGTATGTGCCTTGCAGCGTCACATCTGGTATCAGATCCCCTGCCAGGGGTGTCGGCATGTTGTACATTGTGCTGTTATTAGCGGGCTCTCTATTGACTTGCATAAATTGGTTAAGTCGAGAGCCCGCTCCTCTGACGAGTGCCGCTCTTGCGAGTCCCATTGAGTTTGCAGTATTACCTGTGAAAAAGTTTAAATGTGTAAATTCAATTGTTTTTTATAATTGATAAAAGATGAATGAGTAGAGAAAGACGTGTAATATGAAATAAATGAGTAGAGGAAATCGTATGAATGTTAATAGAATGCTTTGTGAAAAAGTCGCATGAAGCTTTTCGGAAAGAGGAACCTGTAGCGAAAATCATATGAATGTTAATAGAAGAATGCGAGGAGAAATCATGTGAATGTCAATAGAGAAATGAGCTGAGAAAACCATATGAATGTTTACAGAAGATGTAGAGAAAATCATATAAATGTTACAGAAGAATGTGTGTTGAGAATATCATGTGAATGTTTATGCATGAAGAACGTGTAACGAAAATCATATGAATGTTAATAGAAGAACGTGATGAGAAATCATATGAATGTTATTAGAGGAATGCTAATAGAAGAACGCGATGAGAAATCATATGAATGTTAATAGAGGAATGTGGCGGGAATATCATGAATGTTTGCAGAAGAAGAAGAATGAGCGGAGAAATCATGTGAATGTCAATTGAGGAATGTATTGAAAAACCATATGAATGTTTTCAGAAGAAGAAGAATGCGTAGTGAAATCATATGAATGTCAGACGAATGTTTTGAGAAGATCATGTGAATGTTTATGCATGAAGAACGTGTAACGAAAATCATATGAATGTTAATAGAAGAATGCGAGTAGAACTCATGTGAATGTTTACAGAAGAAAGTGTAGCGAAATCGTATGAACGTTAATAGAGGAACACTGATTAGAGACTAAGTGTGAATGTTTATGTCTGTATCTAAAGAACTATTCTTACACCATTGATGAAAGCACTACATTTTTTAACAATTCTGATGTTAATTATTAAAGAAATGAAAAATTTAGATAAACAATATGGTATTCTTGCAATGATTCGTGTTTCACTTAGTCATGTAAAAAACTCACTCACCTTGCATTATGTAGATGATGATGAATGCAGTCTGGAAGACAATATCACTAAATTCGATGAAGCGAATCAATATACTTTAACTTAAAAGTCGCAGTGGCTTTCTTATGCGCCAGCGCTGGTTTATATAGGGAGCCTAGAGCCCCTCAGGCAATTTCAAGCGTTGGTGTGGCGGGGGGGTGGAGAGATGTTACACGTCACGTGATTATTGTATCCAATGACATCATCTCTTTCAGCGCATGCGCGCGTTGGCATGGCGGGGGAGAGATGTTACACATCACGTGACATCGTCTCTTGCAGCGCATGCGCAGAGAGAAGTAGCCCTCGGGCAATTCAGGTGACGCCTGGAAGTCGGGGGGGTGGAATGGGAGAAGAAAGAAAATAAAGAATCGTGTCTAGGCATCGGAATATCTAAGTATACACAGGGGTTTAATATAAATAATTATATTTGATAAATACATTTTTAATATGCCCGTGCATAGTTTAATAGTTATTATAGCGTTTCGCAGGGCAGGATTCGAACTATTGACCTCTGGTTCCTAAGAATACAGATCGTTAAACATTGTAATGTCGTGTATATTAAATTATATTTGTTAAACACATTTTAATCTGACCCGTTCACTCTTCAATAATTTAGTATTTATTATGGCGTTTCGCTGGGTAAGGTTCGAACTATGGGCTTCTGGGTTCCTAAGAATACCTTTCATTAAAACAGCGTAATGTATAAAATTAAATTATATTTGTTAAATACATTTTTAATCTTATCGTGCACGCTTCCGTAATTAAATAGTTAGTAGGCATAGAGCTTGCAGGGTAAGACTCGAACTAGAAACCTCTGAACGGGCTTTAATCAGGGTAATGATATAATAATGTTTTACCCTAAGAAAATATCAACTTGGATACCTATGTATACGCATGTGTTTAATATATTTTTAGAGTACGCATCCGTAATTTACTAGATGTTACACATTAGAGTTTGCAGGGTAAGATTCGAACTAGGGTCCTCTGAACGGTCTTTCATTAATTAGGATGATGATGTATAAAAATTAAATTATAATTGATAAATACATTTTTTTAATCTGACCTTGCATAGTTTAATAGTTATTACGCGTTAGAGTTTCACTTGGTAAGACTCGAGCTAGAATTCTCTAAACGCCTTTTTATTAATTAGGGTAATGATATAATAATATCAATCATTAATTTCTCATTAGCAATAAACTTTTGATTACAGTAAGAATCGAACACCGATCTATGGATATCACTCAGAGGTTTAATGCACGTAATGAAATGTATATTAGATGCTTTTCGGAGTCGTTGGCTGAAACAGAATGCTTGTTAACTATGCTCGGATATATTCGTAGGAGGTCGTAAAACATCGGGGAGAACTCCCTCAGGCAAAATCATGATGGCCGACCTGACGTCACGCAGAGTTGGTAAACAAGTTTCTCTCTCTTTCACACAAACAAGGAGAGGACGAGTATAAAGCAGCCCTCGAATTCTTTTGTTAAACTAGCAGGTGGCCAAACAATGGGAACGCTGCAGGTGTCTTTCTAAACTAGCCTTGCACAGAACAATAGAAAGGCACACACAATAGAATCTCTTACACAATGGAAAGGGTCAGGCTTTGTTATGGAGCAGGTGTCTTTCTAAAGTATGACGTCACGCAGAGTTGGTAAACAAGTTTCTCTCTCTTTCACACAAACAAGGACAGGACGAGTATAAAGCAACCCTCGAATTCTTTTGTTAAACTAGCAGGTGGCCAAACAATGGGAACGCTGCAGGTGTCTTTCTAAACTAGCCTTGCCAAGGACAATAGAATCTCTTACACAATGGAAAGGGTCAGGCTTTGTTATTGGGTTGCCAGGTGGTCTTTCTAAAGAATGCTTGCATCGGACAATAGAAAGGCACACACAATAGAATCTCTTACACAATGGAAAGGGTCAGGCTTTGTTACAACCCTAATTCATCATGGGCTTTGTTCATTTTGACAGCTGAAGGGCAAGCATTGTTCTTTTGTTAAAAGCTAGTGGAACGAGTATGCCACGTGTTCGACACACACAATGGAAGTGGGGGCGGGTAACTGACCAGGTGCAGAAGTGGCCGGATGTGGAATGGGTAGGAAAAACATCTCGCCTTTGTTACAGAACCTTAAATTTATGACCCCTTTGTTCGTTTTGACAGTTGATTGACAGCCTTAATTACCTAACTGTCAAGCCTCCAATGTACTCAACATGATTTACGACCGCAGGTGCAGCTAAAACTACCAAGGCACAGCGGGGGGGAGCGGGAGGGAGGAGGTGGGGGAGGGAGGAGGTGGGGGAGCTCATTTGCATATGAATAGCCATGCATAAATTAACTGCGCCAGCTCTGTCATTTCCCCCCTACTAAGGATAAATTCATTCTTAAATTCAGAGATTAGCGTGGGACTACTTTCTTGGGCGCATTGCAACCGTGTTGCACCACGGTGCACTAAACACGTGGGTTTGTATTGCTGCAGATAAACCTAAGAGTGAATATAGTTTAGTAAAATGAGTCAAAGAAGTAAACGGTAGTTTTAAGTGAATCAGTTACATAATAAATCTGTGAACGTTGTATCCGGAAATTACTAACTTTTGTGAGCAGGAAATATACTCGTATATTGGCACGCGGTATTTCAAAGCCGTGAGACTAGCGGATCAAACTAACAAAGGGTTGTTTCTTTGGGGCATAACTTATGGTACTCAAGCTGTGTCAGGTGATTTGTGATCTATGTGTGACTTGATGTCAGTAAATTAAACTAAAACTCGTATGTGATGTGTCCTTCTTCTCGTGTAAGTATCTCTCTCAATCCACACCTAAAATCAAATATAAAAGCACTCTCCCATAATTAACCTTAGTGATAGGACGATACCACTATTTGTCGATACTCGATACCGATTCTGATTTTGAGCACCGATACTCGATACACACTATATATAAAACACATAAAGGCGATAACTTGTTCACTGAATTTCGTTCTTATTAGTGGTTTTTGTGCATAAACATAATGTTACCAATTTCGTATTGTATGCTAATTCCGGAATTGTTCCTGTTGGATATTAATCAGTAACCAAAATAACAATTATTCCCATGCCTTGTAACATCTCACGTCATGAGTTCTGTTTCTGCTGGATTCACAGATTTCGGTTACTGGAGCAGATAAATGTAATGACTGAGAGTGAGTCACCAAGCCAGGCTGTTGCAGAAACGTGATTTAGTGCGTCAGCTAAATCAGCTTCATACACAACTCAGTTAACGCTGCATGTTACATGAATACCTCTACTCCTTACCCATTGTTTGCATGTTTTTATTTGGATACAAGTGTCTATGGTGCAAATGTTGTTTTCACCTACAGGAAACGTAGTCAAGGTCTATCAAAAACTATAGTCCAACCACTCTTTGGGGTCGCGTACGAGGAAATAAAGAAGTCTCTCATTCTTTATCTAGCATAAAATTAAACGCAACAGCTTTCAATAATAAAACACTTCAAACTTTAAAAGTTTAGAAGGTTTATCTCAAAGTATTACACATATTTCGAATACCACCGAGTATCGAGCTTATCGAGGTCCCGTCCCTAATTAAGCTTTTGTTAGGATTTCAGTCCAGAATGATGCCAGCTAGCCGGAAATAAATATCAGCAGTGCTGCAGGAATACGAGACTCCGACATAAACTGTAGATACCTGTTGCAGTGTAATTCCATCTGATAGAAGGCGTCACACGCAAACAATCAACTTTCAACGATTAGTAAATAATGAATCCAAATAATTCATGCCATAGCAAAGTGGTCCTAATCAATTAATAGAACCGCATCAGAATCCATCAACAGTTTAAAATAACTGACATCCTCTGTAGCTGATTCTCAAGTGTCAATCATGGTACATCAGAGTTGTGCAGCATTAGCCGATCTGGGACCTCGAGAAGACCTGTGGTTTAGTGGGTCCCAAACATGTTCTATAGGTTGAAATCTGATTAATTCGGAGGCCACGGTATCTGCTCTAAGTTATCCAAGTGCTCCAAAAACCACTTTTGAATCTTGGCCGACCTGTGGACCGCGTGGTTATTCTGTTGCAATCTAATAATACCTTCAGAATAGCACCCTCCGACAGACGGAAGCAGAACATGTGCTAGAACTTCAGAATAGGTTTCTTCATTCAGCATTTCATGAACGTGTTCCAACATAACTGCCGCTTCCCGAGATATCCACGCCGGCTTGTTTGAGGCAGCCAGATAACGTCTGTCATAGCGAGTCCCTCTAGGCCTGTAAACAAACAGTAGAATTGGCACTTGCAGGGCAGAACTCGTCGTTTCGTCCGAGACAATTAATTCTCTCCAAACAAATTTTTCACACTGTAAAAGCAATTGCAAACCTGTTAATTTTGTATGCATCTTTTGACTCTTCCTTAATTGTTGTACGTCTACGCCGAATTCCGGCATTTTTACATGGTTGATAACTGCCCGTGCACTACCCGGGAAAAAAGCCAAAGCCTTGTATTCAGTGCCCGTTAGAAACGGATTTCTTTCGACCTCTTCCAAGAGGGTTCTTTCTTAATTCTCTGTATACAGGGTGAACCATTTAAGTTGAGATGGTTGTGATGATTATTTTAGGGTCAATTTAATTTGACTCTGATTGTAGGTTTCCATTTAAAAACATTAAATGGACCCAAAAATGACCATCATAACTCTTCCAAAAAACCACGACTAATGACATTTACGTTCCCCCATAATATCAAGCAATTTTTATCAAAGGGATTTATTTTTACAACGCTTAGTTTTGGAGATATCTCAACTTAAATGGTCCATCCTGTGTATATGTGGGCGACCTGAACTCTTCCATGCAGCAATCTGCCCATTTGCACGATACTATTTCGCCCACCTCCTCGCAGTGGACTGTGGAACACCACAAATGCTATCTGCTCTGGTGACCGTATAGCCCTGTGAAACCAGGATGAGAACAGCAGTATGTTTATCAACGACCGCTCTCATTGTTAAAGTATGAATGAATGCGCCGTTTAGGATACTATGACGGCCTTATTTGGCGATTAATTCAACTAAGCACAAGTGTATGACCAACACAGAAGGAAAAGAAGCAAAATAGTGACAAAGGAATCGAGCTTTTCACCAGTATTTGGAAGCGTTGGCTATGGTATAGATTTATAACAAACACTGTGAAAAATCTATATTAGTTTATATTAAGAATATGCAGTAGATATCCAAGATATAAGAAATAGAATAAACGGAACAAAACTATACGTCAGCACCAATATTTGTGAGTATCCAAAGCACGTGCGTTATCTCTGAGCTAAGTATGGTTGGGCTTAGAAAGATGCGTTGTCACATCCAGTTAATACAAGACGCCATAACAGCAGCCGTGCGTTTTATGGTAATATGATTTATTTATGTTATTCAGGGTACTTGATGGTTCAGGTCATTTGGTGTTTTTGGTCGAATGCGTTTTGGTGTACTCCTTTTGTATAAATACCAATGAGAATATCATTAGATAGAAATACTTTTGCGTTCCGCTGACGTGTTGGCTAACGAAGAATAGGGAGAATAGGACTAGTTTGCCACATCGTCCCTTTTTTCTTTATGAGGAACAAATACAAATGCAAGAGGTGATTCAAGACACGAGTATTTGTGTGTTCGACAAACAATAACGTGTGCCACAGAGACTGTTAATAAAGTGTGGCTGCATACGTGTGTAAATCGCGCTGCAACACTAAGTGGGACTTATAAATATTCTGCTCAGAGAATGCGCTCAATCATTTTTACCATGACAGTACTACGGAAACATTATCGGCATATATTAAGATATTAAAGTTTTCAATGTTGTTTAATTTAATCATGAAGAAACAATGCACATATTTAAATATAGAACACTCAGTAGTACAAGGTATAGATTTGTTTACAATTCAGGAATTACAAAAAGCATTGGCGATTTATGAACTTAAATTGTTTGTTTTATACTCCATGTCCGACATAAAGAATAGTGCCTTCAATGGAAAAAGAATTATAAAATGGAACACCCCTGTGTTCTGATGGTTAGCATGCTGGCTTCCAAATCCGGGGCTCCCGGATGTGTAACTGGTGCGTGTGTGAATTTGATATATAAAAACAAAAACAAACATCAATAAACCCAAAACTACACAAAAGAAGACATCTCTGCCAATGAGTAATTGCTCCAAAGCCATCGATATGACCTTACAAGATGCCATTGTCACGTTGAATGTCACAGATTCAGCAGCGAATTTTTATAGTAAAAATCTGTTGTGTTACACTCATATGACTTTCTCTACTCTTGCACAAACTATTTTTACAAACGCTTATTCTCCATAAGCTTGATGTTAATTGAGATATCGAGATGTTAATCTTATTGCTTATTTTTTTGTAGATGCAAGGGGAATTGGTAGGCTTTAAGCGTTTAAGAGCTGGTTGCTATGTGGAGTGTTCCATTCTGTTTGCATCACTAGGACAAAAAAGTGAATAACGAATTCCCATTTGAGAAGAAGTATAAGTATTGGAAAATTTAAGGGAATAACAAGCAATATCTCGAAAATGGTTCACACAACAAAAAAAACATATATGACATAAATTCAATATTTTAACGCGATCAACATTTTTTGTGTAGTAAAACTGTGTCTATCTCTTATGGTTTACGAGTTATGCAAAAGTCGTTCACAATGAAGAATACTTTTGGGCACATTCCCAGAAAATTCGAGATAGACATTTTATTTGTCATAAAATTATCTTAAATATATGATATTTTAATCAAAATCGTTATAGCCATTTTTGAGAAAATTAAAATTTTCGAAAAATGTTCAATGTAAAGTGTAATCTGGGGTGGGGGATTTTCTTGAAACCTTCGTGTCGTGAACCTAAATACCAAGTTTGGTGTTTATCCGACTTTTCGTTTCTGAGTTATGCTGTTTACAGACAGACAGACAGACAGACAGACACAGACACGGACATGTTTCCAATAATACTTTTTTAGATTCAGCAGGCCTCAAAACATTATTTCCGGTGAAATCTTGGTATCGAATTTTTCGGTGGAATGCAATACTTCCCCTACGTAGTAGAGAAAGTAAAAATGAAAGAAAGCACTATCTCGAATTTCCCTCTCTTAGGATTCCTATTTGTCGGGAGAAAATTAAAAAATTATAACGCCTGAATTTAGATCTGTCTTCCACTTTAGGATCAGCTGCCTGGTCCTATATCAGACGCTGCAGTAAAAGCGTACAAGGTAGTCACAAGGGAAACGAAGGTCGTATTTCTCAAGAATCGGATATTGAATTGGAACTGACAAGTGAAGTACTAATACACAGAAATTAAAACACAATATTATGCATCTTCAAACTGCTTTTATATGAGAGCGTAGGCATAATTTGAACATATAACTTTATTGCAAATACTTTTCATATCCGTCAGACTTTTAAAAAAGTATTATTTAGAATATGGTGTATATAAAAACAAATCAAGACCCATCTTTATAATATATCCTTAAAAAGAAGAAGTATTATTGAACTGATAAGCACATGCACATTCAGACGTTTCAGTTCGTCCTCCGTGGTCTAGAGGTACCATACTGGCATCTAGTTCCCGAGGTCGCGGTTAAAACCCGGCGGAGGGCGATGGATTTATTCGGCGTAAAAATCATTAGCATGGCTTCCTTCGGAAATGAAGTAAAGTCTGTGGTACGTAGGTTTACGGCACGTAAAAAAACCTCAAGCCTGATACAGGTCCCACTTTAGAATGGGACGCTAAGGACTATAGTTAAAGTGCGTCTATAAATTAAAACTCCAAAGTAAAAGATGTTCCAGCAGTTGGATAATTCATAACTAAGCATTTATTACCCAATTAATATTTAAAGAGAATTAACACACACCACGCTGCATGGAGAGAGAACCAATGGAAAGGAAATAAGTATTCCATCGTCAATATATCAACACAATCACGAATGGGACGGGGTAATAAAGTTTGCCCCGCACCGAGGCTACAAGTATCTGCGCGCAAGACTGCACTTAGATAACTTACAACCAAGATTTCATATAGCGAACAGAAAATAGGAGCAGTTACTTTCATTTTTACTTTTTCTAGCACGTACCTAGTAGATAGAGAATATGTTGTATTGCATCGAAAAATTCTATGCCGAGATTTCATCGGAAATACATGTTTTGGGGTCCCCTCAATAAAAAAAGGATTTTTAGATAAGGGTCAGTGTATGTAACTGTGAACACCATAACTGAAAAATGAAAGGTGGATACAACACCAAAATTGGTATTTGAGTTCAGTGCCTTCCAAAGTTGCGACACGAAGATTTTCAAGATAATCCCTCACACCAGACTACGCTTTACATGTAACATTTTTCGTAATATTTTATTTTTTAAAACGTTCCTAACGATTTTGATTGAAATATCATGTATTAGATATATTTAAATGAAAAATAAAATGTATATACTGAATTTTATGGGGATAGCTTTTGACGTATTCTTCATTTGGAAGGAATTTTATATAATCTTGCACACTGGTAAACGTTAAGCGATAGACGAAAACCTACTCCACAAGAAATGTAGTCTCTTTAAAACACATAATTTGTATCAAATAACTTTTTTGTGGTATCAGCCTTTCCGAGACAGCGTTATTAAAGGTTAATTGTTCAATACTTTTCCATTCGTTTCAAGTGCTGTCGATTTTCAATTGCTTATCGCGTTTGCATGGAAAGAGTTTGCAATTTTAAGTCCAGCATATATCATCCAGTTCTTAAACATTTGATAATCGCTCTCCGTTTGTATCTATAGCGAAATGTGTAACGCAGCTATGTTTGCAATGGTTTATATGGATGAAAATGTAGCAGAGATAAAAAAAATCTGATGCGTTACACTCACATGACTTGCTCTACTCTTGTACAGACTAACTTTACAAACGTTTATTCTCCATCTACTTCGTGTTAATCGGGATAAGCATTTGCAGAAACTATTATATTGCTAATTTTCCTGTAGATGTAAGGGAAATATGAGAGGCACTAAGCGATAGTCAAATCTTTTAAGAGCTGGTTGCTATGTGGAGCAATCCATTCTATTGTATGTCCAGGACATAACAAAGAATAACGAATTCCCATTTGAGAAAAAACATTAAGTATTGGAACTTTCAAACAAATAATAAGGAATATCTCCTTAAAAAGCAGATATAATATAAATCCTGTGTTTTTTTTTAGACCTCTGCATTTTTTGTGTAGTAAACTTTTTTCTATCTCTAATGGTTTACCTATTATACAAAAGGCATAGAGATTAAAGAGGACTTTTGGGGACATGTTTGATATTTATCCAACTTTTCGTTTTTGAATTATGCTGTTTACAGACACAAACCCACGGAATTTTTCTAAAAGTGCCTTTTTATTCCATCCAGGCCACCTCAAAACATGTATTTCCGATTAAATCTCGGTGTCGAATTGTTGGGTGGAATGTAATACTTCCAATACTTGCTATACATAGCAAGAAAAGTTTGTCTACTCTCTAATAAACGATGGAGGCTAAAAAAAAGCACGTGAATGTATTACTTAAGATTTTTCCCCAGTGAAAAGATAAAAATGGCACATCTCTGTGCGTTCCAAGTTTTAAACACCAATATATGCAAGAAATTAGATATTAGTGAATCATTCTGGTATGTTTTATTTTTCTGTTGTGAAACCTAGGTCTATGGGGGAGATGGCCGTGACACAGGTATCTTTATTTTGATTTACTTTTGCTAAACAAATCCCAGCTCGATCTGTAACACCAGCCTCTTGTTAAACGTTAAGAGGCGGCATATAAATGGAACACAATAATAACATTAAAATGGATTTACTGGTTGTGCTTACCCTACAAACACGTACATATTTAAATCTTCTCTCTTTGTAGAGTTAGTATATATTACGGAAATACAGCTAAGAATAAATGAAGTGGATTGCCAATATTATTATACCATAACTGAGGTAGGCTTTAAAGTATTAAACAAACACAGCGCGTGGAGATCAGGAACTATGCAAACGACCGATAAAGTGTCTACCTTATTCCAGTGTTATCTCGCCATACCAGGTCTCTCTCTCCTTTCCAGAGACAAGAAGAATGTTCGCAGCAACAACTTTGTAAGCACTTGCCACTTTATAATGTTTATTTCTCGCGTTATAAACACTTTTTTTCTCACTACAGCTGTTACGAATACACAGACGCAGCAGGAAGATTATTTAATAGCAAAGTTAAGGTAACGGCTTTGGAAACGTGAAAGAAAACCATTATTTTTCCTGTAAAGGTAGACTAAAGTATAAACTAATGTAATGCACATTTACCTACTAAATGCCTTTCTCTCTCCTGCAGTTTAGCCAAATTATTCTAGTTATAACTCTAGATTAAGCTCATGCATATTTCTTTATTCTTTCCCCTTTTTGCACAAGGAGGAAAAGACTTTTGGAGTCATTCCATAGTCACTTTGTATTACTAAAACTTTAACTTGATGCACATTATAATGAATACTTGATTAAGCATGAGAAAAAATAGTTAAAAAGTATTATGTGATACATTCACTAACCTGTATCTTTATCGTGAGTATACAGACTATTCTTAATAAAGCTTATTTTTCTACCTACATTTTAATCCAAATAAACCTTTGCAGAAATAGCTACATTACACAATTTATTATAGATACAAAGAGAACAGCGATAGACAATTTTTTAAGAACTGGACGCTATATGCCGGCTTTAAATTCTATACTGTTTCCATGATATCGCGAGAAACAACAATATGTATAAATGACAATTAGTATTGAACAATTCGAACCTAACGAATATCTCATAAAGGGCTTATGCTTTAAGTAAGTTATGTGTTTTAAAGAGATCTACATCTTTGTGTAGTACGTTTTCGCCTATTGCTTAACATACAAGATTATACAAAATTCCTTCCGAATAAAGAGGACTTCAAAGGCTGTTCCTAGAAAATTCAAGATATACGCTTTCTTGACCTAAATATCTTCAATATATGATACTTTAATCAAAACCGTGCAGCCATTTTTTAAAAAGCAACGTTTTCGAAAAATGTTCCATGTAAAAAGTAGTTGAATTTTCTTGAAAAATCCTTGTGTAGCATATTTGGAGGGTACTGAATCTAAATACCAAATGTGGTATTTATTCGATCGTTTTTTCAGTTATGCAGGGTGTTTAGGTGGTAATAGTGCCATCTATCCACAGACAACGAAAGCAGGTATACTGCACGGCAAGAAGCAGAATATTCGGCTACTGTGCGCTAGGGTCTCTGTGGACACGTCACGAAGCAAGATGGCATGGTTACAGGGATGAGACCTAGGAGGCTAACCGTCCAACTTTCTATATGAAAGCGGCAGTTAGACTGGACGACACCGTAATGCTATCTGCACGGACGAAGCAGAAGATCCAGTTGCTATGCACTAAGGTCTCTGTGGACACAACGATGCGGGTGCTTACAGAAATGAGACCTACAAGGCTAACAGTCCACCACACGTCGATCTAAGAGATATCCAGCAACTGATTCGTCGCGATATGACCTTGTAGTTACATCGACGTAAAATAAATAGAGCAATAAAAAAGACATTTTAAAACAACAGTTCTTATGTCTCAACTCTTTTTTATAAACAATGTACCTCAAGATTAGCATTGTCAAACAAACAATCGAATTACAAATTACAATATTTTTTTTATTTTTCAGCACTATCGTATATATTGAATAAATTGTTTTATTATTTATTTTTCACTTTACTTTTTCACTGGGAGTCATAGCTGCGTTTTAAAATTGTTATAATGTGCTACCAGTACCGTTTAAGATTTTTACATGAAGTTTTACAATATATTCACTAAGCGTAACATGCTCTCTATTTTCTTACGGTGGGTATCGCAAATGAATTTCTTGCAACTCTCACACCTTGTTCTAGTTTTTCTATCGTTTTTTCTTGGACATAACTGAGATCGGCCTTTTAAAAGTTTCATGTTTCCGTTTCGACATGACTATACCTTACAATCCACACTAGGAGAGTACTGAACTGTTTCCACACAATTTAAAACCAACAATACATGCTAGAACAACTGTGAAACACAAGGCAGCCAACATAAAGCTCTCAAGATGCAGAATTTTCTATGAGACGAACAGTATGAGGGGTCAAGTTGACCCCAAGTTGCATTGTATTTTTTACATTGTATTTATTGAACGTTTTACGAAAATATTTTATGTAATAAAGCTGATTAAATTTGTAACACATTACAAACGTTTCAAAATTCTAAATTAGGTATTTCACTCATAAAATCTAATAAGTTTAACCCTGGGGTCCAGCCGGACCCCACATAGCGATATGAAGGTTAACCAACATACACAAACACACACAGACACACATTTTCTCTCTTGATATCGTTAGTATAGATTACAACATTTACACATCTTTCTGTTCCTAAAGTTTTACTTTTCTTCTCCACTCCTCCCGTCATTCCACTTCTCCTCTTTTGCTTTCATCCCCGTTCTTATTTCCTGCATCGTATTTCTGGTTCTACCCACTCCTCTTCTCCAAAGTAGTTTTGGTTATTCTTTCCTCTGGCATTCTCCTGATGTGTCTATACAGGCTTAGTTGTACAAGAATTAATTTATCCTCAGTGTTCAAAATAATTATGAAACACCTTGAACAATTTAAAGGAGTTACTAAAATAAAATGGCGGTTTTTAAACTTCATTCTTGAGTTTGTGCTGAAAATATGAACAAGATTGCTTACAAACTACATCGTGTGGAACATTTTTAGTGCGTAATAGTGTAAGAAAATTCAAAGTTATGTAAAAGACATTAAAAGCAAAAGCAGACCATAGGAAGTAAGTTCTTGCGAATTTAAACGGACACATGTTGAAGTCTTAAATGGCTCTGAAAAGAAAAATCTATAGTGTGAATTGACACAAAAGTTTAAAAATAACAACAATATTTTTTTTAAATATTTTTGAAAATTTTGGTACAATTTTAATCTTTGGTACCCGTAAAAGCAATAGATATATGAATAAGCGTTTGTAAGAATATTTTTATAAGAGTAAATGGAGAAACTTCTGGAATATCCCTAATATGCTGACACGTGGTATGCGCTATTAAGATTAGACATTTTGTAGAAACATAATGTTATGGAAAAGATTTGACACTGTAATAAAGTATATTATAACTTGATATTTGTTAACAAATTTTTGCTTTTTCTACCACATACGTAGAAATTTGATATGAGATTTCACCGCAAATGTATGTTTACTCCTGAATCCAAATGAAGCATTTTTACATAAAGATTCCGAAGATTTTCAAGAAAACTCCCAACACTAAACTACACTTTACATTTAGTATATTTCGAAATGTTTGACATTTAACGATTTTTATTAAAATACTATATATGAAAGATATTTGCATAACAAATAAAATGTACCTACATATCTTGAATTGATTAATGTTGTATAATTCGTAAACGTTAAGCGATAGACGATAGGGTACTACACAGAAAAGGTAGATCTCTTTAAAACATACAATTTATTTCAAATAATTTTTTATTGACATAAGTCATTCCTGAGATATCCGTTATTAAAGGTTCGAATTCTTCATTCCTTGGCCATTCTCTTAAGGTGCAGTTAAATTCACTTGTTTCTTGTGATGTCGTGGAAACAGTATGGAATTTTAAGGCCAGCATCTAGCGTCCAGTTCTTAAACATTTGACTAACACTGTTTCCTTTGTATCTATAACGAAATGTGTAATGTAGCTGTTTCTGCAAAGCTTTATCTGGATTAAAATGTAGTAGATAGAAAATTAGGCTCTAGTAAGAATAGATAACGGATAGAGAAAGAAATGTGTAATGAAGGTTTATAAAATAATTTGAGTTTTATTTATGGACGCTCATTAACTACTATGGCCCTTAGTGACCCATTCAATATTGGGCGTGAAATTTTGTCAGAGGCCTCTTTATCAAGCTTGAGGTTCTTTTACATGCCGTAAATCTAGGCACGGGACCACCGACATTACTTCCTTTCCGAAGGAAGCCATACTAAAAAGTTTTACACCTGCGACATCGGGTATCCCTGTCTATTAGCAGGCAGCTTGTACAAGATTGAGCAGAGAAAGTCATGTGAATGTAATGTATAAAATTTTCTTACAAATGGTCTGGGCTATTAATAGTAAACGTTTTACGGAAACGTAATCCTATGGAAACGATTAGACATAAAAAAGACGGTTTATAACTTGACATCTGTTAGCAGACGTTTTATTATTATTTTCGAGCCTTGATATCTGAATTGCTGGCAGCATAAAGTGAACTTTGGTACATAATGTGGTGAGCGAAGCAGCTATCATCCTACTTTGCTGCAGGCTTCCAGAGCATTTCTTGTTTCTCTTTACGACGCATTCCGTCGTTAGCAGCAGCAGATATCAAAAGCTGCTGTTTTTTTGGTTGACGGGATTCACTTTGATGTTCGGTACGAGGTGTTGGCGGTTCTGAAACGTTCTTCTGTTTCTTCTGCTCATCTTCCTGAGGTTGCTAATTACACCACTGCAGAGTCGGTTTTCAATGTGACTCCTTCATTTGGAACTAGACAGAATTCCGTTTCCATGACAGAATTTCCTGAAAAGTAAAGGGCAAAAGCTCGAACTCATGACTTACCTGATCTCTGTTTTACCTGAATGTGCTGAGGGCATTTACTACCAATCCTCTGGTGTAAAATTAATACTGCATTTAACGTTTACTAGAAGAAAATTTTTAAGTAAAATCTGTATTACATATACATGACCTTCTATACCCATTATAATTTATTAATTGGCATTAAAATTATTCCTAAGAAATTCAACGCCATAGCCGGGATTTGAGCCACGGATATCCTGACCTCTGTCCGGTTGTTCTAACCACTGAGCTATCATGTCAACATGCTGGCACGACATAAAATTCGCAATTTACCCGGTAAACTACAAGATCGCAAATTATATTGAGCTGACATACCCCAATGGCGACTTACATTGGTGGCTATGGCATTGAATTTTTCATTCATCTGATTCTACCTTTCCAACTCTGTCCAACAAATGGCTTGTATGGAAGAACAATTAATTCTATTCCTAAGAACTCTTATTTTTGTATCCACTTCATTTTAATTGAGATAAACCTTTGTAGAAAAACCGAACTTGCACATTTCGTTATACATATAAAGGGAATGGCGATAGTCAAATGTTTTAGACATAGACCTAGTTATTTGAAATAAGAGGGGCGTTTTAATAATACCTAAAATTTTACTTTCTCTATCACATGCATAGTAGGCAGAGAAGGTATTTCTTCCAACCAACAATTCGATACCGAAATTTTGCCGCAAATCTGAATACCAATTAGTCACACCACATGTCCCCGTATATCCTTGAAAGTCGGATAAATACCGGACTTGATATTTGGGTCCAGTACCTTCCAAAGACCCGACACGAACATTTTCTAGAATATCTCCCAACCAAAACTATCCTTTACATTTAACACTTTTGGAAATGTTTGAATTTCTAAACACTTGCTCTAATGGTTTTGATTCAAATACCATACATCAAAGATGTTTACATGAGAAATAATTTTTTTTAATTTTCTACGAAAAGCTGATAAATTCCTCTTCATTCAGAAGGAACTATGTACAATCTTGCATAACAGGTAAATGTTAAGACATAGACGAAAACGTACTACACAGAAAATGGATATCTCTTTAAAACACACAATTTATTTCAAAATTTATTTGTGGCATAAGCGTTTCTGAGATATCCGTTATTAGTGGTTCGAATTGCTCATTACCTGCTCATTCTCTTAAAGTCCTTTCAGCATTCACTTGTTTCTCGCGGTTGCATGGAAACAGTATCGAATTTTAAGACCAGCGTATAGCGTTCACTTCTTAAACATTTGACTATCGATGTTGTCTTTGTATTTATAAGGAAATGTGTAATGTAAGTATTTCTGCAAACGTTTATTTGGATTAAAATATATTAGAAGGAAAAATAAACTTTAGTAACAATAGCTTCATACGCACTAATAAACATAGACGGTAGACGAAGTCATGTGAATATATCATATCACGTTATTTGTGCAGTCCGTTTTCTTCTATCGCATAACGTTTACCACAAGGTTATAAAACTTTCCATCCCAATAAAGAGGACTTCATAGGCTATTCCCAGAAAATAAAAGGTATACATTTTATTCGCCATATAACTGTCTTTATTATATGGTGTTTTAATAAAAATCTTAGAGCCATTTTTTGAAAATCGAAAACCCATACAAACTTTTCAACTTGGGTATTTGGGGGTTTGGAGAGCTTTCTTGAAAATCTTCGTTTGACATGTTTGGAATATACTGAACTTAAATATCAAGTTTGTAATTTACTCGAAATTTTTTTTGAGTTAAAACTTTCAGATACACACAAACACTGTACTGATCTATTTCCAAAAAAACTCTTCCTTTTCACTTTCTCTACTACGTATAGTAAGTAGGGGAAGTATTGTATTCCACCCAAAAATTCGATACCAAGATTTCACCGGAAACATATGTTTTGTGACCCCCTGAATCCAAAAAAAGTATTTTTGGAAACATGTCCGTGTGTGTGTCTGTGTGTCTGTGTGAGTCTGTGTGTCTGTCTGTGAACAGCATAAATAACTCAGAAACGAACAGTCGGATAAACACCAAACTTGGTATTTAGGTTCAGTATCTTCCAGAGATGCGACACAAAGGTTTTCAAGAAAATGCCTACACCCCAGATTACAATTTATATGGAAGATTTTTCGAAAATTTTAATCTTCTCAAAAATGGCTCTAACGATTTTGATTAAAATACCATATGTTTAAGATATTTTCATGACAAATAAAATGTATACCTTGAATTTTCTGTGAATGTCTCCAAAATTATTCTTCATTGTGAACGACTTTCCCTAACTGTTAAACCATAAGAAACACACAAAATTTTACTACACAAGAAATGTAGATTGCGTTAAAATACACAATTTATCTCATATACATGTTTTTTGTTGAGTGAACCATTTTCGAGATATTGCTTGTTGTTCCCTAAAATGTTTCGATACTTATTTTCTCACATAGGAATTCGTTATTCATTTTTTTGTCTTGGATATGCAAAGAGTATTAATCTGTGGCAAAGGGAATGGTGCTGCACCTAGCAACCAGCTATTAAGAGATATGTATATGCTTAAAGGCTACTGTATTTCTATATTGCCTTTGCAATTACAAAACAAGGAGAACATAGTACGCGTTAAGACAGAGACAAATATTTTTAGAACTGGTCGCTATGTGTAAAATGTAATTCCCTTTGCATGTCAAAGATCGTTTCTGCAAATGTTTATCTCGATTAATATGAAATAGACGGAGAATAAGAGTTTGTGAAAATAGTTTGTACAAGAGTAGAGAAAGCCATGTGAGTGTAACACATCAGATTTTTTAATTCGGGGCGCCTCAAAATATTTCCAATGAAATCTTGGTATCAAAATTTTGGGTGGAATTTAATGCCTCTCTTCGGGGAGGAGAGAGAAAAAATATCGATATCTTACATTCACACGGCTTTCTCAATCCTCTATCGCTTATTAGTGTGTATAAAGTTTATTACTCCGTAAGTTTATTGTCCTATTATCATTTTAATGGAGATAACCTTTTCGGAAATATATGCATTTCTCATTCGTTATAGGCATAAAGAAAATGGTGATATTAAAATGTTTTAGCACTGGACGATATATGCTGCCCTTAAAATTACATAATTTTTCCATAACAGAAGGACTTTAAAAGAATGACTATACAGACTGAATCGCCTAAAACTTGCACCGCAAATATTTTGGGATTGGAAAGAGCTATTGATGTGCAGTTTTCACAGCATTGATTGCTAGTCAGGGGCTCGTACGTTTAGCCTATAAACAACCTTTAACAACTGAGAAAGTGTATTATTTTAGCAAACATACAATTTTTTTAAATGGAACAATGCTTAGTTACATAATTAGAATAAACGTAGGGTAAATTAGAATGCCAATGGTCTTTGTTGCAGAATTTTAGTGCAAGTGGTTTACGAGAAATCGTATTTTGAAAAGTTTCCACCCCGACAATTGTTTGTCCCATTCAACCTGCTTAGTTGCTCGATACGATGCTATTATGTTTGTTTGCATTGTGTTTTCCGGTCATTGATTGCATGGCGCCTTTCTGGTCAGCAAGTCGTGAGTGGAAGATGGGGTTTACTAATGCAGAAAAAGCCGACATGTTCATGGTGTATGGAGAGTGCAGGAAGAATGCAGTTCGTTCCTGTACGGTGTATGTGGAAACCTATCCTAATAGACGTCAACCACCTCGTCAATTATTTATGAACCTCTTAAACCAATTAGCTAAAAGTGGTACTGTAACCCCTAGAAAACGTAACAGAAACAAACAAGGGACGGGAGAAGAGGCATAAATTAATGTTTAGGCTGCCGTTGCAGTAGATCCGCAAATAAGTTCCCGCACAATCGCACGTGGAAGTGATATGTCAGGCAAGTGTATTGCGCATTCTCCATCGACATACACTATGTGATCAAAAGTATCCGGACATCCCCACAAACATACGTTTTTCATCTTAGGTGCATTGTGCTGCCACCTACTGCCTGGTACTCATTATCAGCGACCTCAGTAGTCATTAGACATCATGAAACAGCAGAATGGGACGCTCCGTGGAACTCACGGACTTCGAACGTGGTCACGTGATTGGGTGTCACTTTTGTCAGAAGTCTGTACGCGAGATTTCCACACTCCTAAACTTCCTTAGGTCCACTGTTTCTGATGTGATAGTGAAATGGAAACGTGAAGGGACATGTACAGCACAAAAGCGTACAGGCCGACCACGTCTGTTGACTGACAGAGACCGCCAATATTTGAAGAGGGTCGTAAAGAGTAATAGGCAGACATCTATCCAGACCATCACACGGAATTCCAAACTGCATCAGGATCCACTCCAAGTACTATGACAGTTAGGCGTGAGGATTCTATGGTCGAGAGGCTGCTCACAAGCCACACATCACGCAGGAAAATGCCAAACGACGCCTCACTTGGTGTAAGGAGCGTCAACATTGCACGTTTGAACAGTGGCAAAACTTTGTGTGGAGCAACGAATCACGGTACACAATGTGGCGATCCGATGATAGGGTGTGGTATAGTGAATGCCCGTGAACGTCATCTGCCAGCGTGTGTAGTGTCAACAGTGAAATTCGGAGGTGGTGCTGTTATGGTGTGGTTGTGTTTCTCCAGGAGGAAGCTTGCACATCTTGTTGTTTTGCGTGGCACGGTCACAGTGTAGACCTACATTGATATTTTAAGCACCTTCTTGCTTCCCACTGTTAAAGAGAATTTCGGGGATGGCGATTGCATCTTTCAACACGATCGAGCACCTGTTTATACTGCACGGGCTGTGGCGGAGTGGTTACACGACAATAACATCCCTGTAATGGACTGCCCTGCACAGAGTCCTGACTTGAATCCATTAGAACACCTTTGGGATGTTTTGGAACGCCAGGCCTCGCCGACCTACATCGATACCTCTCCTCAGTTCCGCACTCTGTGAAGAATGGGCTGCCATTCCCCAAGAAAACTTCCAGCCTCTAATTGATAGTATGCCTGCGAGGGTGAACGCTGTCATCAAGCCTAAGGGTGGGCCAACACCATATTGTCTTCCAGCATTACCGATGGAGGGCGCCACGAACTTGTACGTCATTTTCTGCCAGGTGTCCGTATACTTTTGATCAGTAGTGTAGGTTCCATCCCCATCACATCTCTCCCCATCAAGAGCTGCATGGAAACGATTGTGACAATCGTGTTAACTTTTGTACATGAGCATTAAGAAATAATACTCCAGATTCATCATGTATCTTGTTTAGTGATGAGGCAACATTTACTAATCATGGCCAGGTAAACCGCAGAAACATGCATTATGGGCCTGTTGACCATACCCGTTGGCTTCGTCAGATGGAAGATTACGTCCACGGAGTTTAAACGTATGGTGTGGGATAGTGAACCATCAGCTTATAGGCCCTCTGTTCATGGAAGGAACAATGAACGCGCACAAGTATCGCAGCCTCCTGACAGGCCATCTACCACAGATGCTACAAGACGTTCCTTTGCAGCCTAGGAGGAACGTGTGGTACCAGCATGATGGCTGTTCAACTCATAGTGCACGAAGTACTACAGCTTGTCTGAACGGATTGTTTCCAAATCATCGGATTGAACGAAGAGGACCTGTACCTTGGCCGGCCCGTTCACCGGATCTGACCTCTTTAGACCTTTTTCTGTGGGGAGGGCTGAAAGAGACTGTCTACAGGGATGTACCAATTTGCACCAGATGATATGAAACGACGTATTACTGCTGCCTGCTCTGAAATTTCCGCTGAGATGCTAGAACGTATGCAGCAGTCCTTCAATAGCAGACTGGAAGCGTGTATTGAAGCTGCCGGCGGTCATTTTGAACACAGCTTTTGAAGGGCTATGTTCTCTTTACTTGTAAGAATCCACAGAAGTATTGTAATTCCCTTTTGTTTTTCTTTAGTTTGTGCCAACACAGGTTGTACAAGCGTCGGTGCGTAAAAGTTTCAAAATAAGATTTCTCGTAAACCAGTTGCACTAGAATCTTGCAACAAACGCCACTGACCATTGTAATTTATCCTACCTTTATTCTGTTGATGTAACTAGCATTGTTCCATTTAAAAAAATGTATGTTTTCTCAAAATATACACATTCTCAGTATTATTAAAATGTGTTTATAAGCTAAATGTACGAGCCCCTGACTACCAATCAATGCTGTGAAGACTGCACATCAACAGCGCTTTCCATTTCTGAAATATTTGCGGTGCAAGTTTTAGGTGATTCACTCTATATATAGAACAATTCGAAGCATTAGTAACGGATATATCGGAAACGGCTGATGCCATAAAAAAGTTTTTTGAAATGAATTGCGTGTTTTAAAGACATCTGCATACACTTTCGTCTATTGCTTAACGTTTATCAGTTATGCAAGGTTATATAAACTTCCAAGTTATTCCTGGAAAATTCAAGATAGGCATCTAGTTAATTATGTAAATATCTTTAGAATATGATATTTTAAACAAAATCGTTATATTTGTTTTTTAGAAATTAGGAATTTCGAAAAATATTCCATGTAAAAGTAGTTTGCGGTGGGTGGACTTTTTTGAAAATCTTTACGTGGCACGTTTAGAAGTTACTTTACCTAAATACCAAGTTTGGTATTTATCCAGCAATTGGTTTTGAGTTATTCACATACACACGGAAGGTTCCTAAAAATACTTCATCTGGACTTAAGGGGCCTCAAAACATGTATTTGTGATACAATTTTTGGGTGGAATGCAACGTGAGTACATTTTCTACCTAATAGATGGTAACGGATAGTGAAATTCTTGTGAATGTAACACATCAGATTTTTATAATAAATAATCAAAGGTACACCTCTATTTATATGTCTTGAATGCAGGCGGTACTATGCTGTTTGCTTCTCTGTGTTTCCTGCCTTTTGTTTGTTGCTCTATATTAACCATCACGATGCGGCGTCTGCTTATTATTTTGATTGTTCAGAACTAGTTTCCACAGGAGCAAATGTTACAGGTTCGCTGCATTGATGAACGGAGGATAGGGAGCTCGTTTCTAATACAAATTGTTTCATGCGTTTGAAACTATTGCAACATGTTAGTTTACGAAATAGTTTCAATAGCGAACCTGTTTCAAAGCTCTATTGTGTGTTTAATTTCCCTACCACGTACACTGTCGTGCATAAGTGTGAACCATTTAGGGGAATGGAAGCTAGGGGGATCGACATAGTGTTTTTTCCTGCGTAAGGTTTCCAGTTCCTAGTTCCGCTCAGCCGGTATCAGTTTTCTATGTGACTGGCCTGAAAAACAATACAGGAACATATAAACTAATCAATGAACGATGTTTATAATCTATGTGAAATGAAGTGGTGGTTAGGATACCACCTGTATGAAAGCAAATGTTATAACGATTTTTTTAGGGCTTATCTTAAAAGAGGCAGAACTACAAGTTTTAAATCTAATATGATACTATAGCTATTTTTACTTTCTCTACTACGTGTAGTAAGTAGGGGAAGTATTGCATTTCACCCAAAAATTCGACTGAGGTTTCACTGGAAATATATGCTTTGAGATTCCCTAAATACAAATTAAGCATTTTTCTGAGCATGTCCGTATGTCTGTCCTGTCGTCAACAACATTACTCAAAAAGGAAAAGTCGGATAAATACCTAACTTGGAATTTGAGTTTAGTATCTTCCAAGGATACGATATGAATTTTTTCAAGAAAATCCCCCCACCACGGGTTGCCCTTTACATGGAACATTTTTCGAAAATATTGATTTTTTCAAAAATAGCTATTACAATCTTCATTGAAATATAATATATTTAAGATATTCTAATGACAAATGAAATGTATATCTTGAATTTTCTGGGGATATTCGCAAAAGTGCTCTTCATTCTGAATGGCTTGTAAATAACTGGTAAACGTAGGAAGTAGACAATTTTTTCTATTTAACATGTCGTTAAAACACACAATTTATGTCATATGCCTTCTTTTCTGGAGTAAACCACTTCCGAGAGTTCCTTGTCATTTATTTGAATTTTCCAATACTTATACTTTTTCACAAATAGAAATTCGTTATTTGTTTTTTTTATATCCTGGGCATACAAAGAGAACGGATTGCTCCACGTAGCAACCAGCTGTTAAATGATTTGACTGTCGCATAAAGCCTACCATATTCCCCTTGCACCTACAAGAAAATTAGCAATAAGATAGTTTCTGAAAATGTTTATCTCGATTAACATGAAGTAGATGGAGAATAAGGCGTTTCGAAAAATAGTTTGTACAAGAGTAGAGAGAGCCATGTAATGTAACACATCAGATTTTTTAAAATGTAATATCTATGTATAAGGAATGGATGTGGAAAAAAACAGCACAATTCGAAACTCGCTACCAAAATAATTTCATGTTTAAAAGATTGAACTTGACAACATTGTGTAATTAAATAATACTTGAATAATACAAATGATTTATTACTACTTTGAACTTTGCATATAATTTATACAATGTGTACAGTGGAGTTGCTTATTATTTCTCTTCCCCTTATATTTAACATTCTGTTGTATATATATAACACCGTGGTTATTTATGCATGGTGGGTCATAATAAATTCATATTGCTTTATTTTTCTAAACCATTTTTCTCTTACTCTCCCCATATTATATTTATATCTCCTATTATATTTATATCCCTCTCCTTTTGTATTTTCATTAACCTAACTTTTAATACTTCTTTGTTAACATTCTCCCATTCTTTAAATAAAAGCTGATCTCCCCACAGCTTAGTTTATTCACATTCAATTATGTAATGCAAATCATTATCTGCCTCTCCACATAGAGGGCACCTATCCAAATTCGCTCCCTTCCTATCTCCCATTAGCATGTGTGCACTTAATCTAGACCAGACCCACCCTTCTCTCACTAACCTATTACCTACATCCACATACTTCTTCCTTCCCCAGTCCACTTTTAATTGTCTATATAGTACTAAATTTTTCTTTCCTTCCAGACTTTCAAATAATTCTTGTTTCTCTATATTCTGTTCCTCACTTCTTTAAAGAAACCTTTACCTAACCCCTCTCTCTACTCCCATAAGGTACCCATTCCTATTTCCTATAAAATTCTCCTTATTCCCTGAGCCCAGTTCATCCCAGCACTGGATTTTTCTTGGATTATTAAACATTGCCTTAAGATATTATGCTGGTCCAATGATTTCAATCTATTCCAATATTTAAGTATCCTTTCTATTCTCATGTCCTTGCTACCTACTCTTCCCAACTAGAACATTGCTGCTCCAATAGGTGATGAAATAGATAAACCTAACATACATTTACAAAACGATCTATGTACTTTATCAATCATCTCCCATCCTTTGCCACTTCCCCTAATCTCTGATCCATAGACCATTTTTTCTTCAACTACAGCTTTGTAAACTCTTTCCATCCATTTAGTTTGCATATCTTGTATTTTCTTTAAGCATATTCTTATAGCAGTCCTTGCTAAACCTCCCTTAGCTAAGACACATCCTGTGATCATTCCATCTCCCATTACTACTTATTCTCACTCCCAAATAATCAAACTTGTTTACTATTTGCAACTCTTCCCCTTTCACATACCACTTTTCCTCCTTCTTCAATTTATAGCTCTTTTTAAATACCATTATCTTTGATTTTTTAAAATGTATTCTTAAACCCTATTTATTAAAAAATGGATACCTACCACTAAATCATTTGAAAAAAGTAATCTGGAATTCCTATGTTATTTACTGTGGGTAAATATAAGTTATCATTATTTAACTCTTCCAAGATATCGTCAATAAATCAGTTAAACAGTATAGGCCTAAGTTAGCAATCTTGGCTTAACCCCATATTACTATCAATTTTTCCCATAATTCCATCACCATTCAGCTTAATATAATACTTTATAATATAAACTAATATAATACTAATAAATTTTCAGCTTAGTCTCTTACTTCTCAGTTTAATCCATAGTGCCTCTCTATCTATAGTATCAAATGCCTTCTCTAAGTCAATAAATGCCATGTATACCCTACCTCTTTTAATACTTAATTATTTATCTATAATTCATTTTATAATAAAAATATTGTCCATTTTTCTCCTATTAAGCATATATATATATTATACAACATACAAATATTTACATTTTAGAAAAAGTCTGTGATTCTTTTTCTGGACAGAACATTTCAGAACTGATTCTTTCAAGTACAGCGTGATCCATATAAATCTGAACCACTTTAATGAGCCATAATTCTAGAACCAATAGTAGGATACATATACTACTTTGGAAGAATATAATACACAATTGGGAGATTACATTGTTTGTTTTTCACCAGAAAAAAGTGTTGGATGTATTCTCCACCGGCTTCCATAAATATCATATTTTGTTTCACCATATTCTGTAACGTATTTTGAAGAGTATCCTCGCCAATGTTGTTTACTTTGCTACTAATGGATTCACGAAGTTCAGCAGTTCTCTTATACACTCTATTTTTAAGATACCCCCATAGGAAAAAAATCCAGCGAGGTTACGTCAGGTGATCTGGAGGAGTTAGGCGTTAGATGTATGACAAAACGAAACATCGGGTAAAGGCCAAACTTGTATTTAAGTTCAGTATCTTCTAAGGATACGACACAAAAATTTAAAAAAGAAAACCCTCCAAACTACTCTTTTCAAGTAAAAATGTACAAGATAAAATAAAAAATAATGAAAAAGAAATTTCTTTTAAACTCTTCGTGTCTCTCCTTGGAGGATGCTGACGCTGGCCTGGAGGACCAACTTTTGTTTTTGTGTTATGCTGTTCCTGGACGGGGACACACATACACACATTTCTAAAAATATTTTTTTCTGCATTCAGGGTGATTCAAAACGTGCATTTCCAATGAAACCTAGGTATCGAATTTTTGGGTGGTACAGAATACTTCCTCTACTTACTACAGATAAACCGAGTGAGGTGACTCCGCAGTAAAGTGTGAGGCTCGCAGTCGGAAAGTCCCAGGTTCTATTCCCGCCGACCACCCACATTTACCTTGAGTATTTCGTCGTTTTCCACTTGCGTGGTTTATGATCCACCACAATGTTCGTTCCATCATTTCCCTTTCATTCCGTTTCCTTCTCATCTTTCTAAGTTTCGTCGCATATGGCGGTTCCGGACAAATGGCGCAGACGCTTGCTCAAAGGAAAGAGTAAATACCCCCGTGGACACTAGAGGGCTACTTAGTCAACGCGCCGTTCATCGCCCTCTCTAAGCAACTCCAGCAGTAGGAAGGGTCTTCGAGCAAGGAAGTGTTACGACTACCGCGCGTCTCTGTGGTCTGTTTGCCTGCGGCCAACATCCTCCTGTGGTTCCTTCACTTCACCCTCTCCACCCGTAGGTCGCAGTGAGGAAGGTGCACCCTCCGTTGTATACCTTACCCCTACTCTACTATAGGTAAGCAATAGTTGTCCACGGTGTAAAAAAAACAAACACACATTTGCAATTGACAGAACTCATAGTAAACGGAAAGAAACGTGAAGTTATTTGGACCTTGGCTTACACGTACTGGGTGCGCGATTTTGAAGTACAAAACCTAGTAAGGGGAAGTTCATTGGCCGATGGGAGTCGGCAAAAGTTTACCTTCACATCAGGACGCCTGTTGGACATTCCACTCTAATGTTATTAAATTGAGTTAATAAAATCTATTCACAGTGCTACGCAGAAGTTTCTCCCAGCTCCTTATCAGCTCATTCGAACTTAAATCAGCCAAAGTTACAAATTTTGATTCATGGCCGAGTTAACTCTTGTGAATGACTTTGAATGAATTGCACAAAGAGGAAATTATTCTTAGCTAAATTTGTTCTCCTACAGGACTTGGCTCCAATTACGTTTTACACTGCAATTCACAAAATAGCTGAATGTACATATACGAAAAAAACACATCCTGCTGTATTAAAAACTTCTATATGATAACATGATTATAAAAACCATATGTATTACACTCACATGACGTTCTCTACCCACTAGAGTATATTATTATATGGCTTCCATAAATATACTTGCAAAGCATATTTCTAATTCGTATAAGTACAAGATGAATATAGGAAGTCGAAGCGAAAGTCAAATGCTTAAAACAGGATCGCTATATACTGACCTTGATATTCTATACTCTTTCACTGATATCGCAAGAAAAAGCAGAATGATGACCACTTCAAAAGTTGTAAAAAAAAAATCTGATATGTTGCACAAACATGACTTTCTCTACTCTTGTACAAACATTTTTTACAGACACTTATCTTCCATCTACTTCATTTTAATCGAGGTAAACATTTGCAGAAACCTATTGCTAATTTTCTTGTAGGTGCAAGGGGAATATGGTAACCTTTAAGTCATAGTCAAATCTTTTAAGAGTTGATTGCTATATGGAGCATTTCATTTTCTTTGTATGTCCAGGACATAAAAAAATGAATAACGAATTCCCATTTGAGAAAAAGTATAAGTTTTGGAAAGTTCAAACGAATAACAAGCAACACCTTGCAAATGGTTCATTAGACAAACAAAATGTATGTGACATAATTGTATGTTTTAACAGATCTACATTCTTTGTTTAGTAAAACTTTGTGTATCCCATACGGTTTACCAGTTATGCAAAAGTCATTCACAATGAAGGGGGCTTCTGGGGATATTTCCAGGAAATACAAGACATGCATTTCATTTGGCATGAAATACCTTAAACATTTGCCATTTTTGAGAAAATAAACATTTATGAAAAATGTATGTAAAGGGCAGTCTGCTATGGAGAGATTTTATTGTAAATCTCTGCGTCGCATTTTTGGAAATTACTAAATTCAAATCCAAGTTTGGTATTTGTCCGGCTTTTCGTTTCTGAGTTTTGCTATTCGCAGATACACAGAAACACACGGAGCTTTTTCTAAAAATACTTTTCTGGATTCAGGGGGCCTAAAAACATATACTTTCGGTGAAATTTCGTTATCGAGTTTTTGGAGGAATACAACACTTCCCCGACTTACTATACGTAGTAGAGAAAGTAAAAATGCTTTAAACATTCAAACAAATAATAAAAAGTATATTACAAATGGCTGAGTCCACAAAAGGTTATTTTAATTAAACTCTGAGATTTAAAAAGAGATCTACATTACCTATATAGGTATTAAGTTTCTGGATATCTCTTATGGATGATTATATAAAATTATAGCAAATTAATTTTTTATAAAGGGGACTTCACAGAATATTCCCAAAAAACTTAACTATACATCTTATTCATACATAAATGGTGTTCTAATCCATTTGGAGCCCTTTTTGGCAAACAAAAGGTAACCAAATACATTACATTTATTTATCTATTTATTTTAATATGAATGGGTGTATTTATTTACATAACTGCATACATACATAGATACCTATCAATTGCTAGGGTCCGTACGTGATGTTATAATACACAGAATAGTAGGCAAGATTAATAATAATATTAATAAGAATAAAAATAAAAACGTCAACAAATAGAAGTAAACGAGAAGAAATACCACTATAAGAAAACATCATTGCACGAAAAAAAGTAAAGCAATTCAAATATAGCATTTTAAACATAAACAATCCCCAAAGCAGCGGAAAACCGTATTCGGATGCATTATTATACCCTATTATAGTAAACAGCGAACAGTTAAGAGAATAAATATACACAGCACGCTAACACCCGCTTTCCTACTATCACCCTTCGTACATCTCAGCTGTCTTATCTTAAGGTAAAAATGTACCTAGCCTGCCTACCAGTAGTGCAAAACATGCCCTTAACTCTCCATTCGAGGTGGTAAAAGATCGCGGTAAATATTTCCCCACCATTCTTCCCTAATCCTACTGGTTGACCAGATATGCACCCATGACTCTTCCTTCTCGCAAATGGGACAGATTTTCCTATCAACTTTCATAATTAATATTGGATAGTTTAGGATGGCAAGATTTTCTTGAAAATCTCCGTGTCACATCTTTGAATTCAAATACCAAGTTTAGTATCCATCCGACCTTTCGTGTTTTAGTTATAGACACATACTTAAGGGACCTTTTTATGAAAATGAGTTTTTTGGGTTTCAGGGGTTACCAAAACTGTATTTCCAGAGAAATTTCGATATTGAATGTATTAGTTTCGCTCCCTACCACACAGGGCGTTCTAGTAATACTCATGCATGCAGGAGCCAATATTAAAAGCCACCAATTGCAGATACGATTGAATTCATATAATAAATATTGTTAAACCTCCTTTGCTAGGTGCAATTTAGCTTAGGTATTTCTTTGCAAGAACCTGCTATCAATTTCCTTCTAGAACCTCTTTTAAGTTAGTACAAGCTAATATTGTTATTATTTAGTTATTATACAAACACTATATTGTTGTAAGCAGTGGTATCTGTTGAAATGTGACTATTCTTCCTATATCGTACCGATATTTCACTGTAAATACATGTTTCGAGATGTCCTGAATCCAAAATAAAAGCATTCCTAGAAAGAAGATCCGTGTGTGTCGGTCCGTGAGCAGCATAACTCAAAAACGAAAATTCCGATAAATATCAAACTTAGTATTTAGGTTTAGTATTTTTCAAGGATGCGATACAAAGATTTTCAAGAAAATCCCCCACCCCAGACCATCCTTTACATGGAACATTTATCGAAAATTTTAATTTTTCAAAAACGGCTCTAACGATTTTGATTGAAATATCACATGCTTAAGGTATTTTTGTGACAAATGAAATGTATATCCTGAATTTTCTGAGAATGCCCTCTTTGTTGCGATTGGCTTTTGCATAACTGGTAAACCGTAAGAGATAGATTGAACTTTTGTACTCAAAAAATGTAGATCTCTTTATAAAAAACAATTTATGTTATATAATTTTTTTTGTCGAGTAAACCATTTCCGAGATATTCCTTATTATTTGTTTGAATTTTCCAATACTTGTACCTTTTCTCCAATGAAAATTCGTACCTCGTTTCTTTTTATGTCCTGGACATACAAAGAGAACGCAATGCTCCACATAGCAACCAGCTCTTAAAAGATTTGACTATCGCTTAAAGCCTACCATATTCTCCTTGCGCCTACAAGAAACTTTGCAATAAGATTGACATCTCGGTAAACATATAAAGCATACGGAGAATAGGCGTTTGTAAAAATAGTTTTACAAGAATAGATAAAGTTATGTAAGTGCAAAACTGATTTTTATAAAATGCTTTCAACATGATACTGAAAATAGGATTTTATTTGACTCAGGAATAAAATATCAAAGCTGGGAATTTTCAACATTTTTGCCTTTCTTCCACCGAGAACAATTACATGTGATAGACTGCGAAAACCTTGAAATGGAACGTTTCTCCACTCGCTTCCGGGCTGAATGCCTTTTAAGCGCTGCCTGGTTATTGATTTAGCAATGAAAAATTAAACAACGCTTAGACGTTTAAGTTCTTAAATAAAACATGGTGTTCGCAAATGATCCTATAAGTATGAGATACTGGCATAAATTTAAAGTACACCTTAAATTAGCCGGAGAAGTGCTCATAAGTGTGTTGAATTTTTACTACTGCAACATTCTGAAGTTAAATAAAACACATACACCCCCTTTAAGAAATTCTAGCAGCCAAATTAATGAAGGAAAAAACCTAAATTGTTACTTTCTCTACTACGTATAGTAAGTAGGGAAGTATTGTATTCCATCCAAAAATTCGATACCGGGATTTCACCGGAAATACATGGTTTGAGACCCCTGATAAAAAAAGCATTTTTGGAAATATGTCCGTGTGTGTGTGTGTGTGTGTGTGTGTGTGTGTGTGTGTGTGAACAGCATAACTCAGAAACGAACAGTCGGATAAACACCAAACTTGATACTTAGGTTCAGTATCTTCCAGAGATGCGACACAAAGGTTTTCAAGAAAATCCTCCCACCCAAGATTACCCTTTTTATAGAACATTTTTCGAAAATTTTAATTTTTTCAAAAATGGCATTAACGATTTTGATTAAAATATCATATGTTTAAGATATTTCATGACAAATGAAATATATATCTTGAATTTTCTGAGAATGTCTCCAAAAGTATTCTTCATTGTGAACGACTTTTGCATAACTGGTAAACCATAAGAGATAGACAAAATTTTACTACACAAAAAACGTAGACCGCAATTTTCCAATACTTATGCTTCTTCTCAAATTCGTTATTCAATTTTTTTGTCCTGGTAATGCTAAGAAAATGGAATACTCCACATAGCAACCAGCTCTTAAAATATTTGACTATCGCTTAAAGCCTACCAATTCCCCTTGCATCTATAAGAATATTAGCAATAATATTAACATCTCGATATCTCGATTAACATGAAGCATATGGAGAATAAGCGTTTGTAAAAATAGTTTGCACAAGAGTAGAGAAAGTCTGTGAGTGTAACACATAAGATTTATTGACATAAAGTTCAAATAGCAATACAGTGTAGATGTTTTGGCGGTCTTTCAAATCGTTCATTTTATCAGTTTTATACATTTTTGAAAAAATATGCCAAAATTACGTGGTGTTTTTTAAAATTATCTTTCATGCATTGTGTATAGAAGTTTTTGTGCATACATCACACAATTCCATCCACATGTAGGTCAAACTGGTGAATAAATAATTCGTGATGTAAAAAGTCAGCCGAAAATAAGGTATTCAGGCAAAAGGTTAAAAATTTCCAACTTTGATATTTTATTCCCCCATCAAATAAAACCCTGTTTTCACCACAAAATCAATAAACAAAAAATTTCCCTACTCAATACATGAAAGTTGATTTTGAAAACACCACCTACAAAAAATTGCAATTTTGGCATATTTTAAAGAAGTTATAAAACTGGTAAAATGAACAAGCTGAAAAGCGCCAAAGCGCCAAATTGTATTACCATTTGATCCAAAAATTATATTTTCCCTCCATTAATTTGTTTGCTGGAATTTTTAAAGTGCAAACTAATACGTTCTTGAGGGGTTGTGGTTTATGAAAAGTGTATATTCCGTGGAAATATTCACTACCTTCTCTACCATATACATAGCAGGTAGAGAAGATACTGCACTCCATCCAAATTGAATACCGAGATTTTTCTGGAAATGCATGTTTAGAGGCCCCCTAAAAATTTTTAATATTTGTGAACAGTATAACTGGAAAACAAAAAGTCGGAGAAACACCCAACTTGGAATAAAGATAAGACACGAATATTTTCAAAAAAATTTCCCTTACCCAAAATAGTACCCTTTACATGCAACATTCTTCGAAAAATTTGATTTTCTCAAAAATGAATAACCATTTTGTTTAAAATGCCATCTATTAATGATATTTAAATAACAAATAAAATTATATCTTGAATTTTCTGAGAATTTGGAAGGAAATGTATATATTCTGTATAACTGATAAACATTAATGCTCTACACAGAAATGTAAATATCTTTAAAACACACAATTTATTTTAAATAATCTATTTGTTGCATCAGCCATTTTGGAGATATCCGTTAATAATCGTTTGAATTCTTCAATTCTTTGTCATTCTTTTAAAGTTCCACTGTTGTCATTCAGTTTTTTCTCGCGATGTCATGGAAACAGTATGGAATTTTAAGACCAGCGCATAGTGTCCAGTTCTTAAACATTTGACTATGGATGTTCCCTTTGAACCCGAAGGAAGCTAGTTCTCCAAATGTAGCCTCGATTAAAATAAAGCGAACAGGAAAATAAGCTTTCATAAAATAGTTTTTATACCCATTAATAAATGATAGAGGGTAGATAAAGACATGTCAAAGTAACATAAGATTTTTTTTTCAAATATTTCCTATAGTAATTTAAAGTTCTATTCAATTCGCCTTCACTGCTTATAGATATATTTAAAAATATGTGTTACATTCACATAACTTTCTCTACCCTCTCTTCTTCAAACTATTCTTATACAAATGTATTATTTATCTACCTTTTTAATCGGCAGAAATGATTGTAGAAGAACTATATTATGCATTTTGTTTTCTTTTTTCGTAAGAGGGATACCTCATCCTAAAATGGGCTGTGTGATGAAGTTGAAAGTGGTGTAAAATATTTTAAAATTCAAACTGAACAAAAAATAAACCATGACGTAAACTGTGAGCCTGGTGTAATCGCTATAGCTTTAGCACATAGAATTCTAATACATATTTCTTCAATGCAACTATCACGAATGCTGTTTATACATTTTAAATCTATTCACCACCTTCGAAGAGAAGCAGCTTCTAAATTAACCCTATGGATAGTGTCTAATTGAAAAATATGAGTATTATTATTTTTAACTAGAACTGCATGTTATGTGTCCTAAGCTTTTTTCTATTTCTTACGACTTAGAACTTATACAAAATTCATTCCAAATGGAGAGGACTTCATCGGCAATCCACAGAAAATTCAAGACCTACATGTTATTTGTCTCACGGAGATCCAACCCATAAGGTAGTTTAGTGTAGTTCTTAAGAGCCATGAAAATAACGAAAAGTTTTACATATAAGGATAGTTTCGTTTGGGTAGACTTCCTAGAAAATGTTTGTCTGTCTTCCTTGGAAGATACTGAATAGTATGGTCAATGAGTTTGCTATTTTTCTGAGATTTCGTCTTTGGGTGATGCAGTTCACACACACACATACACACATAATATACACTATCTTTACTAATTCCTATAATAAATAGAAGAAATATTGAATTCCACCCAAAAATTTCGAGATTTCACAGAAACGCACATTTTCAGAGTTCCTGAACCTAAAAATAAACTTTTTTGAAAGAGATCTCTACGTGTGCTTATGCAAACCGGCTATCAAAAACGAAAATTCGGTTTAATACCAAACTTGGTATATAAATTCAGTATCTTCCAAAGAGGGAACTGGACGCTGTGTGCTGGACTTAAAATTCCATACTGTTTCCATGCAATCACTAGAAACAATATCGATGTGTATTGAAATATTGACCAAATCTAAATATTAATAACGGATATCTCGTAAATGGCTGATGCCATATAAGATTATTTGAAATAATTTGTGTTTTTAAAGAGAGATGTATATATTTTGTAAAGTAGTTTTCGTCTATGGCTTAAAGTTTACGAAGGTTTTCAAAAAAGTTCTTTCTCTTAAAATCATACTATAAACAGAAATTGCTTTTATATTTTTTGTTTTTTTCAAAAATGGTTTAAGGATTCTGATTGAAACAACACAAGTTTAAACTATTTATAGAGGTATTCTGAGAATAGCCTCTGAAGTCTTTTCTCAATTCTGAATTACATTTGTCTAATTGGTAAAACGTAAGACATACTAAAATCTCTTCCAAACATAAGCAAGTACCAGGCCTAAGTTCAGATTAAATCCCCGCCGTTGTCAGCATAACGTAAAGAAATCTTCAGTAAGCGAAAGCTGTCCGGGCTGAATTTGAAGAGCAGACCTCCCGTTGACGGGTCAGGTGTTACCGATCTTAGTTACCCATGTCGGTATAATTTTGTAAACTGGAAATAACAAGAAAGAGACAAAACCCTTAATACACAAACATGTAGATCCTTTAACAGATTCAATTTATTGCAAATAACATTTTTGTTGCATCAACCATTTGCGAAATGTACGTTATAGGTTTGAATTTTTCAATACCATGTCATTTTTTAAATTACGGTCGCTGTCCACTTGTTTCGTTGATGTCATGGAAAGAGTATGGAATTTCTGGGGCAGCATACAGCGACCCGGTACTCAAAAATCTGACTGGAATCAGTTTGCACTATTCCGATTGTACCTTCAACAAAATGTGTATAATGGAACTATTTCTGCAAGGTTTATCTCGATTAACAAAAATTGATAATAAAATAAATTTTCTTAAGAATAGCTCATAGTAGTTATGTAAAATTGAACGATACCGGTTAGGCAAAGTTATTGTGGACATAAACATTAATATTTTATTATCCTTCTTGTTCTCCTACATGTATTTTTGTTTGCTTCACGTGCTTAATATAAAACCTTCATTCTGATCAGGGACATTACTTAGTTTTCGGTTTTCTCAATCCTAAGCATTAATTATATACTAAAAGCCAAAATCTGATGTGATACACTCACATGACCTTCTGTACCCTCTATCTTTATTAATGGGCAAACAAACTATTCTCACTAAAGCTTACTTTCCTATCTGCTACATTTTAATCCAAAAAAACTTTTCGTTACGTTACACATTTCGTTATACATATAAAGAGAACAGCGATAGTCGAATGATTAAGAACTGGACGCCATAACTTTGCTGGTCTTAAAATGTCATAATATTATTATTGTTATTGTTATTATTACTCTATTTATTTTACGTCGCTTTAACTCCATGGTCATATCGCGACGGATTTGTTAGTGGGTAATCCTTAGATTGATGTGTGATAAACAGTTGGCCTTCTAGGTCCTGTAGCCCTAGTGCACAGCAATGATATCTTCTACTTCGTGCCGTGCAGATGGCATTAGGATGCCGTCCAGGCTATGCTGCTACTTTCATATAGAAAGACAGTTAGCGTTTTAGGTCTCATCTCTGAAACCATGCCATCATGCTTTGTCACGTGTCCACAGAGACCCTAGTGCTATTCATACAGTTCCCATGCAATCGCGAGAAACAACTGAATGTTAAAAGGACTTTAAGAGAATAACCCAGTAATGAACAACTGGAAACAATTTATAACGTAAATCTAAGAAATGGCGTATGCAACAAAAAACTTATTTGAAATAAATTGTGTGCCTCAAAGAGATTTACGTTTTATTTCTAGTACTTTTCGTCCATCGATTAACATTTATTAGTTATACAAGATTATATAAAAGTTCCTCCGAATGAAGAGGACTTACTAGGTATTCCCAGAAAATTTAAGATATACATTTTGTTTGTCATGTAAAGATCTTTAATATATGGTACTATAATGAAAATCGTTAGAACCATTTTTACAATATCAAAATCTTAGATAACTGTTCCATGAAAAGATTAGTTTAGAGTGGGGATTGTTTTTCGAGTTATACTGTACAAAGACAGACACACACACAGACTTTTTATTAAAAATGTGATGTGTTACACTCACATGACTTTCTCTACTCTTGTACAAACTATTTTTACAAACGCTTATTCTCCATATGCCTCCTGTTAATCGAGATATCGAGATGTTAATCTTATTGCTAATTTCTTGTAGATGCAAGGGGAATCGGTAGGCTTTTAGCGATAGTCAAATATTTTAAGAGCTGAGTGCTATGTAGACTATTCCATTCTTTTTGCATTACCAGGACGAAAAAATGAATAACGAATTCCCATTTGAGAAAAGGTATAAGTATTGGAAAATTTAAGGGAATAACAAGCAATATCTCTAAAATGATTCACTCAACAAAAATAATGTATATTACATAAATTGTGTATTTTACCGCGATCTACATTTTTTGTGTAGTAAAAGTTTGTCTATCTCTTATTGTTTACCAGTTATGCAAAAGTAGTTCACAATGAAGAATACTTTTGGAGACATTCCCAGAAAATTCGAGATATACATTTCATTTGTCCTAAAAGCATCTTAAATATATGATATTTTAATCAAAATCCTTACAGCCATTTTTGAGCAAATTAAAATTTTCGAAAAATGTTTCATGTAAATGGTAATCAGGGGTGGGGGGATTTTCTTGAAAACCTTCGTGTGGCATCTATGGAAGATACTGAACCTAAATACCAAGTTTGGTGTTTATTCGACTGTTCGTTTCTGAGTTATGCTGTTCACAGGCGCACACACACGCACATGTTTCCAAAAATGTTTTTTTTGGATTCAGGGGGTCTCAAAACATATATTTCCCCTACTTACTTACGTACTAGAGAAAGTCAAAATTTTTTTTTCTTTTCAGGGGCCTCTCAACATGCATTTCTGGTGAAATCTCGGTTTCTAATTTTTGGGTCGAATGGCATAGGGACCTTCTCTACCTAATATGTATGGTAGAGAAAGTAACAAATTAATACTGATATTTCTGTGGAACAAACTCAGGAAAATGTCGATATAACCTCAAGGTATAGAGTAATAAAAATAGAAACGATTACTCAGCTTTGTGATACAAAATTCTATTAAATTGAGTTATTTATAAGTTAATTTGTTTGTTAAGCATTAGACCACACTTTCTCTGGAATAGGACGCAGGGTTTTCATTACTATTAGCAGAACAGGGGAGAAAAAAGAGCAGGCTATTCAGCGTGGTGAAGGGAAGATTGGGAGTGTCCCAAGAGAGTTTAATTAAGGGTCTTCACTGGACGCTGTCTGCTTGTTTAAGGAAGAGGCTCGATCCTGTGCCAGCTACCGTAATGATACCGTCGAGTTCTCATGGGAACTAGAAGTTACGTTGCTATGGACACATACTTTTCAACTCGGTTACCAAGTGAGATGTGTATTGCTGTTACCATTAAGCGGTCCTGAAAGAAACAATATTCTAATGCGGAGCAGGTACACAATATTCTCTAACTCTTACTAGTTTATAGGTCACGCATTATAGGTACCTCTATAACACTCTATTCACTTTATGTTAATTTAAATGAAGTATCTGGCCAGAAATTAGCTAACACGATGTGGAGACTGTATTTATTAGTCATGAGGTAGTGCGTTTAATCTTCATTGTGAACAACTTTAATTTCAAGTCCAATCACATGACAATTACGCTTTGTATTTGCACATATTTAACAACTGGACCTGTTTGATTAGGTTTTACTTTTTATTATGTAATTTTACATCATCGTTTCTGATGGCGTTCGCATTATCTGTTCACAATACAAATCGTCATACTTCAATGTATCGCACTTCGTTGTAGAGTTAAACTATACGTTATATTGGAAGCTTTCTTTAATCTAAAACGTTACTCTTTTACCTAACCTACATAAAGTTTAATTGGCGGCAATTATGAATTAAGAAGAAACTGAAGTGGAAGTGAAATTAGAGAAGCAACAGAAACAATAATAATTACCCCCCAAAAACTCCATAAAGCAATATAATATACCATTTAATCGCTTCTTTGCCTGGTGTAAGGCAAAGATGGTGAAAATAATTTCACTGGAAGTGACTGCTAGCGAATCAAGAAAACACTTTGCATCTCGCTTTTTAATGTGATTTTTCTTGTTTCAAGAATCGCGTTCTAGACGTGATCTGTGTTACTTTAAGGAATAAATATGATATTATTGGTATTTTACAAATTCCAGTGCTGTCTAAAAAATAGTATATGCCACACGTGATATCAGTGGTTTTACCCCTTGCATCATAGTCTAATATTGTTCTATCCACTTTTTGTTAATCCAGAAATAGTTTCAATACACACTTCTCTATAGTTATAAGAAGGATACGTGGGCTAAAATGATAGTCAATTTTTAGAAAGCTGATCGGTTTGTTATGATTTTGAATTCCACGCCCTTTGTAACACCACGATAAAAAATAAATACATGACCTATCACTTGTATAAAATCATAAGCATTTTAAACTTTAAAGAAATAACAAAGAATATTGAAGTTGGATTGTTGTTGATGTTAGCCCCACGTTTGGGAAGCCAATTTGAAGTAGTAGTATTGAGTGAGTTGTATTACAGTTCAACTGTTGGGGAGCCGAACTTGAAGTTATTGCAACCGCACGTATAGTACCCGGTTTCCGGTAGCCTTCGCCCCAAGTTTAAAAATATTAGCTTTGTAATTTAACTATTTCTTTAGATATTATATATTTATGTTTGCCTCGGCTGCGTCAGTATTATTGTTAGAGACATGGAAGTCTTGGTAGGGTTGTGGTGCGACTGAAGAATGTAGGATTACACAGATTTTAAGTTTTAATTCACACCACACTTCACTGATATAGAGAGCTGTGAGATTCTTTTATTTAATACTTACACTTCTTAACACGTAAACTATTTTAATCTCACACGAATAAGTATAAAATCTCTCGAGGACGCACAAGTAATGCATCCACTTATAAGCACTGTCTGCAGGCAACTGACTTGAATTTGTAAATGTTTTCTCCTTTTCAGTTTCTGATTGGCTAATCCTAATCCAATAGAATACCTTCATTTAACTAAAGCTTTTTCTGGTTGTTGATTGGCTATTTTATAAACAGTCTAAAAATCTACATTATTGCTGCTCTAATAATGACTAGTAGTATTACTAAACTTTCTTACTCATTATTGCCTCAAGGTTACCTCATTGTTACCTCATTGTTAGCAACCTCCAACTTATCATTCTCACAGTCCCTACATTATTAAATTACGTAATGCATTCACATAACATTATTGAACATGTATACAATAATAAAACATTTACAATGACTGTAATATACACTTTCTATATATTGTTACATACATATATTGCTTTAAGGCGGGCTGTTATTATATTTTTTATATAATTTGACTAAAGTCATTTAAGTGTTAAAAGTACTGCCTCAACTTGTATAAAAGCATAAGTTTCTTAAACTTTAAAGAAATAACAAAGAGTATCTAGGAAAGGGTTAATGCCACAAAAACTTTACTTGGTGTGTCCATCTACGAGATCTACATATTCTGTATAGTGAGATTATGTCGAAGATGTCCTACGTTTTACCAGTTAGACATAAGTAATTCAGAATTGAGAGGACTTTACAGGCTATTTACAGTAATTCATTATATACACTTTATTAGTAATGGAAATAAAATTTTCAATAAAAGAACAATTTTGAAAAACTGAATGTTCGTTTTTGAGTCATTCTGTTTACAGAAACACACACAAACAGACATTTATTAAAAAAATTATCATAATGAACTTAAGGACTCTTGAAATCTATATTTCCGGTGAAATCTCTATAACCAATTCTTCGATGGAATTCAATATTTCGTTCTTGCAGTAGAACATAGTAAAGAGTGCGTGTGTACTGCATCAATCAAAACTTCAATCTTATAAAAATACCAAACTTAGTAATTATATTCAGTGTCTTCCAAGAAAGCGACCCAATCCAAACTAAATGGAAAGTTATATCAGATCTCAATATTGAATGTTTTGATGCAATGCAATACTCCTCTATCTACTATGTACTACGTGGTATTGAAAGTAAATAAATACTACTACGGAAAAGACATTTTTCATAAACTATATGTTTTAATTAACTTCAAAATGTTGCAGTAGTAGGCATCTCTTGTGCAAAATTTAAAACATTAATGAGCATTTCTGGAGTAAATTTAAGCATGCTAAATTTGTAATGCTGGGATATCATACTTATAGTATCATTTGCGGACAACTTGTTTTATTTAAGCACTTAAACGCGTAAGCGTTGTTTAATCTTCATTACTAAATCAATAACCAGGCAGCGCTTAAAACACATCCAGCTTGGAAGAGTGTGGGGGAAACATTGCATTTTAAGGCTTTTGCTGTCTGATTCGTCGTACTTTTCCCCGGAGTGAGAACATAATGAGATAATCTCATACAGAATACATTACTCTCCGATATATCAGGAGATAACATATTTTATCAAAAGCATCAACAATCACATTTGAATAAGTACGATTGTTCGCAGTAGCACAGTATTTCGTATAATATATTTAACAATAACAAGATGAGTTTGTTTCTAGTAGCTCAAGGGAGGGTTAGAAAGAAATTGGTAGCAGTTTTCTCACAAATCCCAAGCTATGCTATAAGCATAAAATACCATCCATGTTTGCGGAGATTTAATAATGTTTACTGTTTAATCTTAATGGTAGTTCCATTTGTTGTCACATAATATTCGCCGTTCATGCATGAATTCTTTTAGAACGTGGCATGGCGTGCATTAAAATTGTGGGCCTAAATGGAAGGGTTGGTACTGATAAAATCTAGTCCCCCCCTTAGCAGCGTGACCCATGTTTTTCGAGCATAATTTTAGGCACTAGATTGGAATGGTAGTTTACCTCCCCCAAAGTACAGCGTAAACCTCATATTTTCATACTACACTATGGTTTTCTTAACCCTCTAATGCATGACGTAATTGTTTCTTGATTTTCATGCTGAAAAAACTATTTTAGGATAGTAGATAATCATAGGATTTCATCATCACTTATTACTTTCTCTACTACGTATAGTAAGTAGGGGAAGTATTGCATTCCACCCAAAAATTCGATACCGAGATTTCACCGGAAATACATGTTTTGAGACCTCCTGAATCCAAAAAAAGCATTTTTGGAAACATGTCCGTGTGTGTGTCTGTGTGTGTGTGTGTGTGTGTGTGTCTGTGTGTGTGTGTGTCTGTGTGTCTGTGAACAGCATAACTCAAAAACCAACAGTCGGATAAGCACCAAACTTGGTATTTAGGTTCAGTATCTTCCAGAGATGCGACACGAAGGTTTTCAAGAAAATCCCCCCACCCCAGACTACCCTTTACATGGAAGATTTTTCGAAAAGTTTAATTTTCTCAAAAATGGCTCTAACGATTTTGATGAAAATATCATATGTTTAAGATAATGTCATGAGAAATGAAATGTATATCTCGAATTTTCTGGGAATGTCTCCAAAAGTATTCTTCATTGTGAACGACTTTTGCATAACTGGTAAACCATAAGAGATAGACAAAATTTTACTACACAAAAAATGTAGATCGCGTTAAAATACACAACTTATGTCATATACATTTCTTTTGTTAAGTGAACCGTTTTCGAGATATTGTTTGTTATTTCCTTAAATTTTACAATACTTAAACTTTTTCTCAAATTCGTTATTCATTTTTTTTATGTCCTGGACATGCAAAGAGAATGGAATGCGCCACATAGCAACCAGCGTTAAAATATTTGACTATCGCTTAAAAGCTACCATATTTTACCAATAAGATTGACATCTCGGTATCTCGATTAACATGAAGCATATGGAGAATAAGCGTTTGTAAAATTAGATTGTACAGGAGTAGAGAAAGTCATGTGAGTGTAGCACATCAGATTTTTTGTAAATACACAAAGGCTTTATTCATAAAGTTAAAAGTGTGTTGCTTTGAGGCAACACCATACACACAAACTTCTTCACATTGGTTCTGGTGTAATGTGGAACTGCAGAAACCAATAAGCTCTTTCTTATCATTGGATGGAGTATACATACCCAATTCACCCACGCTGTCTGTCTCAGGTATAACTATGCCTTTGTATCTAGCTCGTAGCTCATTCAAGTGGTCATCAGCTTCACTTTCTAAAGGAGAACTCTCACTACCCTCTGGTAGTTGAAGTTATTTTGTTGTAGGAGTTGTATTTTAATTCAACTGTTGGGGAGCCAAACTTTAAGTAGTTGCAACCGCACGTATGGTACCCGGTAGCCTTCGTCCCAAAATTTAAAAATATTAACTTTGTAATTTGAATGTTTCTTTAAATATTATATATTTATGTTTGCCCAGGCTGCGTCAGTATTTATATTTTTTAGAGACATGAATATCTTAGCAGGGACGCGGTGCGACTGAAGAATGTAGGCTTACACAGATTTTAATTTTTATTCACTCCTTTTTATTAATTCTTGACACGATTTAAATAACACTTCACTGATATAGAGCTGTAAGATTCTACTAGTAAATACTTACACTTTTTAAACACGTAAACTATTTTCGTCTCACACTGAATACATATTAAACTTCTCAAAGACACAACTCGCGTCCGGTTAGGAACACTGTCTGCAAGCAACGTGTCCAGTTATGAGCGCTGTCTACAAGCAACTGACTTAATTTCTAACGCCTAAATTTGTAAATTTCTATATTTCAAGTCTCTAATTGGTTATTCCTAATCCAATAGAACACTTTTATTTAACTTAAGCTTTTTTATGGTTGTTGATTGGCTATTTTATAAACTGTCACAAAAATTACATTATTGTTGCTTCAAGAATGACTAGTAGCATTATTACACTTTCTTATCATTATTACCTCAAGGTTACCTTAATGTTAGCAACTTTTAACCTATTATTCTCACAGCACTACATTATTAAATTACGTGATACATTCAGATAACATTATTACATGTATACAACAATATAAACATATACAATGACTGTAATATACACTTTTATATATTGTTACATATATTGAATTTTTTATTACATAATTTGACTGAAATGATTTAAGTGTTAAAAATACTGCCTCATAGTATTGGTATTCTTATGCTTTTGCATGTTGAAGGAGCAATAGGTTTCGTGGTTATGAAAGCAAATAACATTCCTAGTAAAGATTTCAATGGTCTGTATGGTCACACCAATGTCATTGTAGTTGTCCGTCTGTATTCTGTCGTGCATGGTGCGGCTTTGAAAACACAAACAGTAATAGAATTAATTGTTCTTTCATACAAGCCGTGTGTTGGACAGGGTTGGAAAGATAGAATCAGAATACTGAAAAATTCAATGCCACAGCTGGGATTTGAACCACGGATCTCTCGGTCTCCGCCCGGTTGCTCTAACCACTGGCTTGCCGGCATGTTGCCATGGTAACTCATTGGTTAGAGACCGGGAGATCCGTGGTTCAAATCCCGGCTATGGCGTTGAATTTTTCAGTCATCTGTTCTACCTTTCCAACAAACAGTAATATCATAGTAAATCATAACGTATATCAGTTGTAACTGTATGTATATATCAATGAAGACAAAAAAACTTACCTGATCCAGCAATAATTTCTGATTGGTTGTAAAATCCAATTTACTTTGCAATATTACAGCACATGCTCCGCTTACGCACACGGTTCACTTTGCTGCAAGCCACGAATGAAAACGCCTTTTCGCTCTCAGTGTTGCCAACATAATCTGTGAGTTTGTTGTGATTTAGTGGCAGGTAGCTTGGAATTCTTACCTCATATATACACCATGCACAGGAACTTCTTATTCTTCAAGAAAAAAATAATAAAACTTGGTTTGCTGCTTTGGGGCAACACCACGCGGTAGTGGGTAAATGTCGGTTTTCTTATTGCCGTTTAGTAGCAGCAACAACTTAACCTTCCTCTCATGTCTCTGATGAAAGCTCTCATATATGTAAATCTCGTAGCTGTCATTCAGTTTAACCTCACATGCAAATAACTATTCAACTCTTCCTCTCCTTATTTGTGATTGGTTTAGGCTTTAATTATGTACCAAACGTAGTGAAATTCTGTCATAGAGGTGGTATCCTAACCATCCTGCCATTTTGCTTAGATTAATAAGATCGATCATTGGTTAGTCTGTATATTCCTGGATGTTTTTCAGAGCTGCCACATTGAGAACTTATCCTGACTGGATGGAGTCAAAAGTTGGTTACCTTAAGGAGAGAAAAACACTATGTCCATTTATGAGAATGGGTCATTTTTAATTCACGACAGTATACATAGTAGCTATAAAAAGTATTACATTCCACCATGAATTCAATGTCGCGAGGAAATATATATTTGATACCATGAGTAACCTAAAAAGGAAAGAAAAAAATCTGATGTGTTACACTCACATGAATTTCTCTACACTTGTACAAACTATTTTTACAAACGCTTATTCTCCATCTGCTTCATGTTAATCGAGATGTTAATCTTATTGCTAATTTTCTTGTAGATGCAAGGGGAATTGGTAGGTTTCAAGCGATAGTCAAATATTTTAAGAGCTGGTTGCTATTGGAGAATTCCACTCTCTTTGCATTACCAGGACAAGAAAAAACAGAATAACGAATTTGAGAAAAAGTATAAGTATTGGAAAATTTAAGGAAATAACAAGCAATATCTCGAAAATGGTTCACCCAACAAAAAAATGTAATTGACTTAATTGTGTATTTTAACGCGATCTACATCCTATCTCTTATGGTTTACCAGTTATGCAAAAGTCTTTCACAATGAAGAATACTTTTGGAGACATTCCCAGAAAATTTGAGATATACATTTCATTTTTCATGAAAATATCTTAAACATATGATATTTTAATCAAAATCGTTAGAGCCATTTTTGAGAAAATTAAAATTTTGGAAAAGTGTTCCATGTAAAGGGTAATCTGGGATAGGGATTTCCTTGAAAACCTTCGTGTCGCATCTGTGGAAGATACTGAACCTAAATACCAAGTTTGGTGTTTATCCGACTGTTCGGTTCTGAGTTATGCTGTTCACAGTCACACACACGGACATGTTTCCAAAAATGTTTTTTTTTTTGGATTCAAGGGGTTTCAAAACATATATTTCCGGTAAAATCTCAGTATCGAAATTTTGGGTGAATATTTACTATACGTAGTAGACAAAGTAAAAAGGCACGTAACGTCTATAGCCACATTCGGGAGGACTTGGGTTCAAACTTCCGGAAAGTCCAATCTGACCGAAGGTCTTTTCGCGAGTTTCTCGGTTGTAGGCGAATGCTGGTTTGGATAATTTCATCCGTCAATTTTCCTATCATCTCTACATTTCATTTCCTTGTTCACCTTCTTCACCGCCATACCAGACATTGCGCTGATCACCCATCCTGCATATGCTATGATACAGAGTTTGCTTGCTGCTGACCTAAGGTATTGGCTTGTAAGTCTTTGAAGGTTTAATTCCAACAAAAGAGGAGGGTAATCCGTTAAAGAAGAAGCATCTAAATAGAGTCATTTTCAGAAAAAGGTGCATGTGTTTTTCTGTAAACAGCATAACTAAAAAACGAAACGTCGATGAATGCCAAACTTGGTATAAGCCCAGTACCTTCCAAAGATGCAAAACAAGAATTTTCAAGAAATTGCTTTCACTCCAAAGTACCCTTTAAATGGAAACCTTTGTTTCGTTATTACTTTCTCTACTACGAATAGTAAGTTTCAACCCAAAATTTGGATACTGAGATTTCACTGGAAATACATGTTTTGAGGTGCCTGAATCCAAATAAATTTTTTTTGAGACATGCCCATGTCTGTGTGTGTGTCTGTGTTTGTCTGTCTGTAAACAGCATAACTCAAAAACGAAAAGACGAATAAATACTAAACTTAGTATTTGAATTCAAATACGCGACACGAAGATTTTTCAAGGAAATTCCCCACCTAAGACTACCCTTTACATGGAATATTTTTCTAAAATTTTGATTTTCTCAAAAATAGATCTATGTTTAAGATATTTTCATGGCAAATGAAATGCTTATCTTGAATTTTCTAAGTCCTTTTCATTCTGAATGACGCATGGTAAACCATAAGAGAGAGACAAAATTTTACTACACAAAAACTGTAGGTCTTCGTTAAAACACTCAATTGTAGTCATATGCTTTTTCTTTTAATTGATTTTTTTCTTGTGGAGTGAACCATTTCCCATATATTCCTTGTTATTTGTTTGAATTTTCCAATACTTATACCTTTTCTCAAATGGGAATTCGTTATTCGTCTTTTATGTCCTGGACATACAAAGAGAATGGAATGCTCCACATAGCAACCAGCTCCTAAAAGATTTGATTATCGCTTAAAGCTACCATATTCCCCTTGCATCTGCAAGAAAATTAGCAGTAAACAAATGTTTATCTGGATTGACATGAATGTTTATCATACCGCTTTTCGTTGTATATTATCATCTAAATCTTAACGGAGTGTTGGATTTTTCATTTTCAGACTGTGTGCTTCGCGTGGTTTGTGTACATCGGAAGTCAACACAGACACTAGGCATGCAGCTTGAAGTAGATAATTATCTTTACGTTATTTGCACCACGCCTTGGGCGTCAATTTAAAGTAGTTTGATTTGAAGGAGTTTTATTATAGTTCAACTTTTGAGGAGCCGAACTTGAAGTAGTTGCAACCGCACGTATGGTAAACAGTATCCGATAGCCTTCGCCCTAAGTTTTTGAAAACTGTTAACTTTGTAATTTGACTTTAAATATTAAATATTTATATTTGCCTCGGCTACGTCAGTATTATTGCAAGAGACATGGATGTCTTGGCAGGGTTGTGGTGCGACTAAGAATGTAGGCTTACACAGATTATAATTTTACTTCACTTCTTTTATTAATACTTGACACGATTTAAACAACATTTCACTGATATAGAGAGCTGTGAGATTCTTTAATTAATTACTTGCACTTTTTAACACGTAAACTATTTTTCGTCCCACACGAATGCGTATTAAATTTCTTAAGGATACTTTTTGCGTCTGGTTAGTAACGCTGTCTGAAACCAACTGAATAGATTTCTAGCGTCTAAAATTTGTAAATTTCTGTTTTTCAAGTCTCTGATTGGCTATCCCTAATCCAATATAATACCTTCTTTTAACTAAAGCTTTTTGTGGTTGTTGATTGGCTATTTTATAAATTGTCATTAAAATTATATTATTGCTTCCAAGAATCACAAGTAGTATTGTTAAACTCTCAAACTCATTATTGTCTCAAGGTTATCTCATTGTTAGCAACTTTTGACTTATTATTCTCACAGCCAATACATTATTAAATTACATAATATATTCACATAACATTATTACACATGGATACAACAATACAAACATATACAATGACTGTAATATACACTTTTTATATATTTTAAATACACATATTGCTTTAAGGGGGCTGTTATTGAATTCATATATACATATATATATATATATATATATTATAATTAGACTGAAATCATTTAAGTATTAAAAATACTGCCTCAAGCTGTATTACCTCTATGCACACGCAACCTGACGACAAAGCACACAAATCCCTCACCTTTAGTCATTACCAACATACAGCTGCATTCCATTATGGGCAGCATTTTATTCACGCCATTATACCTGCGAGTTAATATGATAACAAAGAAATTCGCAATAAAATGGTATCCTTAATAAAAGGCTTCAGGAGTCGTTAATGAGAGTACTGTGCCTCATGGCACCTGTTGTTTCGGGTATTTACATTCTCTCAGACTGTATAAACTGCTCGGGAAGTTGACAGCTACAATGAAGATCCTTTCAACAAAACATCAAACATCTCAGGGTTTTTCTGTCCCAGATCTATAAACCCAAAGTGCGGTATCTTGTCGTAAGCCCTCAAACTGCCGCCAGATCAAACCACTGCGGCAGATCTGAGAAGGAGATAAAAAGAACAGGGTGGCAGAGTATCCTGGCAACCTTCTTTTTTCTCTTTGTTCGCTTTTCATCCTTCCCTACTCTCTCCTATTTCCTTTATGTGTATTACCACAGTTCCTGCCACGTGCGAACTAATAGCCCATAAGGAGTTCCTCTTCTCCTGGAGAGTATCATTAAACTTGAATTTGAGTTAAGATATTCAAAGATGTTGTAGCGAACTTGCGGAGTTATAAACCCGTCCAAGATGCCATCGTTTTCTCAGGAGTAGTCCACGGCCCTTTTCAATAAAATATGATGGCGAACATTATAAGCTAAAATCAAAATGTCCTTGCAAAATAAGGATTTACAGCTTTCTTTTCTGCCCACTTCTGTTGTCTGGGGTAGCGTGGGAGTAACATTCAAGAGGTCATGTGTTCGAATCTCGGTTATGGTGAACTACATAACTATTGCTTTTTCCGGGCTTTTTTCCTTATTCTGAGCGGCTCTAGGGACTCCAGGCACATTTGGGCATCATTTTAAACATTTAATTTATTCATAATCATCATCATCAAAATATTTGTTTTCTACAGCTACATGGGGTACAGCGTTATGCAATTAGTTATTAGCTATTCCATGAACAGCATAACTCAAAAACGAAAAATGGGATAAAAACCAAACTTGGTATTTGTAGGGACAAAAAGTCGTTGGGCGACATTTGTAATGGGAAACGGTGCTGTGCGCTATTTGTAGCGCGAAATCGTCGATCCTTGAGTTGTTGTGGTCTTCTACAGTGTTCTTCCTCGGCTATTGCTGCTCTTCGGTTGTTGCGTATTCCATTCCTAACTATATTTATTTATTAATTCTCAGGTTATAGTGGGTGAGGAAAGTTAAAAAATACACTGCAAGTTTCCTTTAATCAATGAAGTTTATTCACTGTTGAAATAATTATGGGTGGCTAGATTTTCCCATTATTAATAATCCCACCACTTTAAATTACTCAGGAGCCTAGCTATCTGCACACGCACTCCCACCCTTGTGCACCCACGTGCATCTGTAGTACTCGTGTCGACGTGAATTCTTGAAGATCAGTTAGAAAGAGAGAGTGGATCTGAGGCCTTGTCTGCCCTTATATACGGGAGCCTAGTGACGCTCACCTCTGCGTTTAAAAATGTAACGACGTTTCCTATTGGTCCTCAGACCGCGTTTCCTTAACATGTATGAGAATGTGTGGCTTCGGATCCGTGCGCGTACGCGTCACCTTGGAACATTGTGAAGCCAGTTCCATATCTACGTCTCTTTCTTTTCTCTATTTGACTCTTTCTATTTCTCCGTACCGTTACCGGTTCCCTACCTGTTGGCTTGGTGAAAGGTACCCTCTACCTAGGATTATGCTCTCCTGGAATTTTGCTAGCTCGCCAGTTTCTTACAATCAGTTCTGTACAAATGTTAGATGTTGGATATTTTAACATGTTATTGTATTAAATTATTACTGTACAATTCTTATATGTATGGTTCCCCTTTCATATGTACAATGCCTAAATATGTATAATATATCCCCTTTCTAATTAGCTTTTAGGATTACCCTACCCCAAACTACTCTTTCCATTCAACTTTCTTCGATATTTCTTATTTTCTAAGAATGGTTCTATTTTGATTAAAATACCCCATTTTAAAAATATACTTACATGACAAAATAAAATCCATGTCTTGAATTTTCTGGAAATAGCCTATACAATCCTCCTCATTCGGAAGGAATTTTATATAATCTTGTATAACTGGTAAATGTTAAGCGATAGACGAAAAGGTACTGCATAAGAATGTAGATTTCTTTAAATCAATCACACAATTTATTTAAATAACCTTTTGTAGCATCCGCCACTTCCAAGGTGCCCGTTATTAAGAATTTTGTTCAAAGCTTAGCATTTCTATTAAATTCCTGCCAACTTTCAGTTGTTTCTCCCGATTACATGGAAACAGTGTGGATTTTAAGGCTAGCATATAGCAACCAGATCTTAAACATTTGACTATCGCTGTTCTTTTTGTATCTACAACGAAATGTGTAATATAGTTATTTCTGAAAAAGCTTATCTGTTTAAAAATGAAATAGATATAGTAAAGATAGTTTGTATTTTCACTAATAAACTGTAGAAGGTAGAGAAAGTCATGTGAATGTATCACAACAGAGTTTACAGTGTATTCGCTGTAAGTTAGCGTGTTATATTCAGGGTTTAATTCGTTAATTTTTCAGAATCTATAGTTCTTAATCTATTCAGAGATTGTATAAGTTGTGTAGTAGTCATTGTTAGTTATTAACGTATTTAGGAAACTATGCACATCGTTTGATAATGTAAAAATTTCACCACGTTGTTTTTTATATTTCCGAGTATTCTACTACCAGCGCGTGTCATTAATTTAGAATGGGGCGGATATGTTAAGTAGTTGTGATTTTACGCTTGCTTATTGTGCCAATATAAAAGACGCAACCATCGTTCACGTAAACAAATCACTTTAGCAAAACATATGGGTAGATTGGAATGTAGATAGATAGATAAGGTATCTTTATTGGTTTCAAATTATTGAAGTTATTACACAAGTATTTAGTGCATGGGTCATTGACCGTACATGCATATTTAAGATACAATAGGGTGACAAAATAAACAACAGATAAAGAAAACACAACAAAAGGAACAAGAAAAAGGGAAATAGAAATAAATTACCTTTGTCTAACTGAACAAATTTGACCTAGCTTCGCGCACTTTAGCCAGAAAATTGCCCATGTTTTGCCAGTTCCTCTGGTCAGCCAGTAGATCCCAACATGCCAATCTCTTTCTTAAGGGACTTAAGAATTTTTCTTTGAGTTTAATCGTTCGCTGGTTCTCCCACTGTGCACATTCCGCCAAAATATGTACCCAGTCCTCATCCAATTCACAGAATGGGCAGATTCTCCTGCCAGAATCGTCGGTCATTTTCTGTGCTCTCCAGCCCCCCAGTCTAAACCATGCCATTCCTGATCTTTCCTTTCTTCCTAAATTAAGTATATATGCCTCTTTACCCCAGTTCAATTTTATTTCATTTGCTAGACTTAGAGAAGGTTTAATTTTACAGTCCGATTCTATTTCCTGTTGGTTGATGTCTCTTAGTCTTCTTTTAACACCTTTCCATATGTTTTTGTCATTTGTTTCAGCTCTTAGCCATACTGATCCCATTCCTATTCTCCTCAAACCCCTTTCCAAATCAGCTGCCCAAAACTTAGGAGACAGGTTTTCTCGCTGGTATTTATAACATTTGGATCGTAGTGTGGAGTTATCCCCATGCATCAGCCTTAGCCAGTACTTCACTGCTCTTATTTTGCAGTGTATTGTGTCTTCATAGCATCCTACCTCCCTCAATACCCCCGAATTTGATGTGCCTTGTGAAACTCCAAGAACTCTTTTCCAAAATGCTACCTGTGTTTTATTTACATGCTCTGCTCTTTCCCATCCCCAGATTTCACTGCCGTATAACAGAACAGGCCTTATCATGGAGTTATACATCTTTTCTAATATAAGATGTTATGTTATACGTGCTGATCGTTTAAAATCTTGAACATTAAATGGCTTCTCACTGAACTTTCCTTTGCAGCACTGGGGTTAATCCTTTCCTTTAAGTGATCTTTCCGCTTCCTCAGTATTATGGCCGTCTTGTATTTTGATATTGGCTCTTCCATTTTGAGAAATTCAAAATGTGAATAAATGATCCTTTGTGGTGCAGTAGTAAGCCTTTATGTATCTCTTATAGTTTAGTAGTAATAAAAAATTAAAGAAAGGTTGGGGCAGTAGTACTAACACTTGAATAATTTCAATTAAATTATATAATATGTAAATTCAAGCAATATGTGTATGTAATAATTTGTAAAATGTATGTAACAGTCATTGAAAATATTTATATTATTGTATCCATGTGTAATAATTCTATGTGAATGCTTTACGTAATTTAATAATGTAGGAGCTGTGAGAATAATAAGTTAAAAATGTTGCTAAGAATGAGGTAACCTTGAGGAATAATAAGTAAGGAAGTTAAATGCTACTAATCAGTATTAGAGCAGCAAAGATGTACATTTTGAGTCAGATTAACAATAGCCAATCAACAGTCAGAAAAAGCTTTAGTTAAATGCAGGTATTCTATTGGAGTAGGATTAGCCAATCACAGACTTGAAATACAGAGAATTTAAGTTTAGACGGTTTAAATCTGTTCAGTTGCTGCAGATCGTGATAGTGGCCAGATGCGTGATGCGTCCTCCAGAGAAATATAATACGTATTCGTGTGAGACGAAAAATAAATATACGCGTTAAAAAGTGCAAGTATTAAATAAAAGAATCTCACAGCTCTCTATATCAGTGAAGTGCTATTTAATTTGTGTCAAGAACTAACAAGTCTGTGTAAGCCTACATTATTGTTGCACCACGCCCTGCCTAAGAGAAACGTGTCTCTAACAATAATACTGACGCAGTGGAGGCAAACATAAATATTTAAAGAAGCAGTTTAATAAAAAAGTTAATATTTTTTTAAAACTTTGGGCAAAGGCCACCTTAAGGTACATTTGGGGCGAAGGCTACCGGAAACTATTTAACATACGTGAGTTTGCAACTACTTCAAGCGTTCGGCTCCCCAACAGTTGAGTTATAATACAACTCCTTTAATACACTTCAAATCGGCCTTTCCATACGTGAGGTAAACAACTCCAACAAAAACACCTTCTTCAAATTCGCTCCCAAACATGGGGCTAACATCAACAACAACAATAAAATCTACATCTTCAAGGTCTTACTGAATGGAAAGGAGATGATGGGTTTTTCCAAGAAAATTCAAAATATATCATGTAAATTCCCTATATATGTGTTGTTTCAATCAAATAATTAGTCAATATTGAGAAAATGAAAGAAACGTGATGTTTCTCTAATCTTGTACAAACTATTTTTACAAACGCTTATTCTCCGTCTACTTCATGTTAGTCCATATAAACATTCTTAAACATAACTTTCTTGTAGGTTCAAGGGGAATATGACAGGCTTTAAGCGATAGTCAAATATTTTAAGAGCTAATTGCTATGTGGAGCATCCCAATCTCTTTGTGTGTCCAGGACATAAAAAAACGAATAACGAATTCCCATTTGAGAAAATCTATAAATATTAGAAAATTCAAACGAATAACAAGGAATATCTCCTAAATAATCTTTGGACCAAAAAAGAATTCTATATGATATAAATTCTGTGTTATAACGCGATATACATTTACTGTGTAGTAAAATTTTATGTATCTCTTACGATTTAACAGTTATGAAAAAGCCATTCAGATTGAAGAGGATGGGACATTCCCTGAATATTCATTATATACATTGAATTTTCCATGAAAGTATCTTAAACATATGATATATTAATCAAAAATCGTTAGAGCCATTTTTTTAGAAAATCAAAATTTTCCAAAACTGTTCCTTATAAAGGGTAGTCTGGTGTGTGTGGAGAATTCTGGAAACGCCACGCCATCTGTCGGGAATTGAGCTAAGCTTACTCCGACATAATATTTGTATGATTGTGACGTGGGCTAGACTGAGACTGAGAGAGAGTGTTATTTGCTGGGAATATGTATGCAATACGTTATGTCAATAAATGTGTGAAAATTAAAGTTATTTACGGTGTACTTCATTTGCTGCTATCACCAGACAGAAGATCCTTTTCTAGACGTCAGCTAGCTGTTCCCCCACATGTTTTGGTGCCGAAACCCGGGAAGGAACAAATAAGTGACTACAGCTAACTGAAATCACCATTGTTCAAGGAAGACGGAAATAATTAAATCACGAACACGGCAGGCACGGTTACAAAATATAAAAGGCAAGTGGAAAACTTCAGATTTATGTATATTTCACGTCTTGCACATTCAGTCGATAATGTAGGTTGCAAACTAAACGAAGGGAAACTACAGAAAATTACAAAAGACAATCGGTCGGTAAAGGTGAATATTTGCACAGATTCTGCTACTTTCAGGTTTAATTATTAACACCATGTCTGCAGACGACGCACTACACAAGTTGCGAAGAAAGCGCACACGTGATAGGAATAACATTACAAAGTATTCCAATACAATTAAATCTTTTACAGATACCGCATTACTTGAAGATTACGAGCTTTATAAAGAACGATTGTCAGAGACTTTGGAGCACCTACTGAACCCAGATGAAGAGATACACGACTACCTCACTGAAGAAGACTATGATGCTGATGTGTGAACTTGCGAGGAATACTTTGAGATGGTAAAACGGGCAATCCAAAGGGTATCACTGGGAATACGAGATAAGGCATTAACGGTTACTCAAGAGTCGCAGGTTCAAGCTTCGACTCCTACTATGGCATCATTTCCGGTTTCACCGGTCACTCACTCGGTCAAGCTACGTCCGATTAAATTGGAACCGTTTGTCGGAGACCTAGAATGTTGTACGGGTTTTTGGGAGCAGTACTCGTTCTCAGTAGACAGGGGTCCCACACTGTCGGCAGTGAATAAACACGTATTTCTACAAGGATATTTAGAAGCCGAGCCGAAATATCTCGTAGATGGAATTGCAGTCAGTGGAGACATCTACGAGCAGACGAAACGCATACTACAACCTAAATATGGCGACAAGAACCGCATAGTCCAGGCATATTTGGAGTTTTTAGACGTCCTGAAGCAAATTCAAGACGAAAGTCCTGAGGCGCTTAATGCCACTTATGTGGAATGCAATCGCCGAATACAAGCACTCACAGCTTTGGGGGAAGATGTTGATGCTTATGGACGAATGTTAGCTCCAAAACTTCTTCGGGCGTTTCTTAGTGAACTCTGTCGTCACTGGATTACACACTGCAAGAGAATTAACAGGCCTGAGAATAGCATTTCCAAATTAATGGAGTTTTTGGACAGTGAAATTGAGGTAACTCTAACAAAACAAAAGATTCGAGGAGAAACTTATTTTGGTTGCACTGCAACCGCTGCGACATTTCTTGCACGTTCAAAGAACAAGAAGATCACACTCAAGACTGCAATTGAACCCTTCTGTGACTTCTGTGAACGCAATGGTCACTTGGCATAGGATTTCAGAACAGTGATCAATATAGGCGAGCGCATTGGGAAACTGAAAGCAACCAATCGATGTTTCGTTTGCTTGAATCGTGGTCACAACTCTCGAGCATGCACTAAAAGGTGTCGAGCTTCATGCTCTAATTGTAAAGCAAGCCACCAAAGATCAATTTGTGAAACCAAGAATGACTTGACAGCCAAAACATCTCAAACCACTTCTACTTTAGTTGGCAAGTTTGACACAATGCCACGTGGTTTTACGTATCTACAAACAGCGTGAGTACGAATAGTTGGCTCAGACGGAACAAGTAGACTCACTAAATGCATTGTTGATCCGGGCAGTCAATTTTTCTTTGTGTCTAACTCTCTTGTAAATGACTTGCAACTGACGACATTAGAGAATAGATGTCTGTCTGTAGGTTCCTTTGAGTCTTTACTTCTTCAGTCCAGTAGACGACGGCTAGTTCATTTTATTCTAAGCGGTATATGTACCAACTTCACAACTTCCATCAATACCCTTGAGAACAATCACTCTTTCTTTTCACATCCTAGTATTCCTTGTGATATTCGATCATTAGGGAAAATGCAAAAACTGCAAATGGCCGATCCTAAAGGCGCCTCTGACGACATACCCATAGAAATTCTTATAGGTGCTGACTATTACTGGAATTTTGTTAAAGACTCTGCACGCATCCCAATTTCACCATCACTAGTATTGCTACCTACACGAATGGGTTGGATACTTAGCGGCAATCGATCAGGTATTACTACAAAGACTGTGGCTGTGAACTGTATAGACTCCAATCAAATAGTTTCTATTTTGACGCTTCTGGGATCTGTCAACTTTAGGAATATCTCCGGAACAACCACGAACTTTGATTGCTAAGGACTCATCCATACTAAGGGCTTTTTTCATGACAATTATTATATAGAAGAGGGACGAAGAGTAGTCAGTCTTCTCAAGAAAGAATAAGTTACTCTATCAGACAACCGCCAAAACACACGGAAGCTATTTTATTCTCTAGAAAAGAGGCTACAGAATGGATATCTTAGAGACATTTACTACAAACAGATGTTGAGTTACATCCGCAACGGACAGGTTGAAGTTGAATTCTTTGAAAAGATTGCTCAAGAAATGTACTATTTGCCTCACAATGCAGTTAGGAAACAAAAACATGTTATTGAAAATGGCGCATTGTATTTTACGGATTTTATGCGAAAGAAATTCACCATCACTTAATGATACTCTGGAAATGGGACCCAACTTACTCTCTGGTGTAATGTCAGTACTACTGGGATTTCGCTTGCACCCCACGGCGATCATCAGAGTTATCCACCAAGATTTTTTGCAACTGCTGATACATAAGAAGGACAGAGATCTGACACGCTTCTTTTTGTATTGCACGGCACAAAAAGACGACAGAAAATACTCTACAACAGCAGAGGTTGTCACTTTTGGATTCAGAACATTGCCATTTGGTCTCACTTGCAGTCCATTCCTTTTATGTGCAACTGTATGGGAGCTAGCAACGATGTACAGAGAAGAATTTCCTCAAGCCTCTGCTGTCTTGGATAAAAACATGTACATGGATGACTTTGAAGTAGGAGCAAAAACGGAATCAGATATGATTAGCCTTTACTTCTAAACAGTATCACTGATGAACACAATACGCAAGCCTATGACCAAATGGGCCAACAATGCACCACGGCTGAAAGGCATTGGCAGAACGAGGGCCAGGAAATTCGACAAAGGACACAAGTGTTTGGCTTTGACTGGAACACGAAGACTGATAGTTTATGCTTTGATATTGCTGACAACATATCAGACAAACCGGCTACGAAGATAGTAATACTGCAAGCTATTGCGAACCTTTACGATCCTCTTGGTTTACTTTCTCCGATTTTTATGCTTGGAAAAATGTTGTTCCAGGATACTTGGTGCCAAGGTATTAGATGGGATTAACGCCTTCCAAACGATCTAGCATTGCAAGTGCATCAATGGCAGTCTACTCTTCCATGTTTGTCGCAAGTTCATGTTGCTCGTCACATTGACATTTTACACGAATTTTGCCAAATTCACGTCTTTTGTGACGCCTCTGAAAGGGAGTATGGAGCTGTGCTTTACGTCAGAATCACGGTATACGGTACAGTTAAAGTTCATTTGATTTGTAGCCAGAGCCTCACTAAAGAGGGTGAAGGCTTCCGCGATTGGAACTGCTTGCTGTTTATTCCGACAGTGATGGAAACCTTAAAGTAGGCTGCAAAGAACTATGTGGTCTTAATTCAATGTTAACAGACCCAAAGATACACCAGTATTTTTCCAATTACAACATGACTTGGAACTTCATTTCCCCAGGAGTAGCTTGGTGTGGAGGATGGAGGGAAAGGATGATTGGCTCTGTGAAATGATGCATAAGGAAAACTCTGAGAAAACTACACATCGACGAGGAAGAAACTAAAACATTGTTGATTAGCATTGAAGCCGCCATAAGCTCCAGACCACTTATCTCGGGAGAAGACCAGTAGCTTCTGACACCATCACATTTCTTGAATGGGGATAAGTTGACAGCATCACCATCCGGAAAAGCAGCATCAGCAACAAACTAGACTCTGACTAAATTATACAGACATGAACAAAAGATAGCTGAAGGCTTTTGGAGGCGCTGGACAAAAGAATATCTTCTAGAACTGCGAAGTTTCCATACCGTACGGAATCCTTGCGGTAAACCCACAGAACTAAAGGTGGGAGATATTGTTTTGTTGAAGGAGGACCATGTTCCGCGCCTTATGTGGAAACATTCCCGCATCGCCGAGCTAAAGCCAGGGAGGGATGGCAGGGTACGGACTGTGTTCCTGAGGACTACCCAAGGGTCACAAATCGCCGGGCCTATCCAGCTGAACGTCCCTCTGAAGATTGGGACAGATCAGGGTGGGGAGGATGTGGAGAAACGCCACGCCATCTATCGGGACTTGAGCTAATCTTACTCGGTCATGATATTTGTATGATTGTAACGTTGGCTAGACTGAGAGTGAGTCAGCCGCGAATATGTACGCAATACGTTAGTGTCAATAAATGTGTAAAATTTAAAGTTATTTCGATGTACTTCATTTGCTGCTATCACTAGACAGAAGATCCTTTCCTAGACGTCAGCTAGCTGTTCCTCCACAGTGTGGGGGAGTTTATTGAAAATCATGTCACATCTTTAAAAGATACAGAACCTCAATACCAAGTTTGGTATTTTTCCGACTTTTCGTTTTTAAGTTATACTCTTCACAGACAGACACACAGGGACCTTTTTCCAAAAATGTTTTATTTGAATTAAGGGGCCTCAAAACATGTATTTCCTGTGAAATATCGGTATCGAGTGTTTAGGTGGAATGCAATACTTACCTTACTTGCTATACGTAGTAGAGAAGTTAAAAATGAGGTAACCAAGGTGTTTTAAAACTTGCGCAGGGAACACAGTTCGTTATTTCCTGCACATCTAGGTCTAATGACAATAGTGTTGCGCTGCAGCAGAAGTCATCATCTCGAATAAGTTAAGAGGTGTAACTAAAAGCACAATGCTTGTTATTCTTCCTACGGCGAATAGAGCGCTCTTCAGTCTAATTAAGAAACCGAGGCGAGGTTCTTTTGTTTGGCAGCGCTGAAAGAAACATCTGCAGCAACATTTAATTAGCAAGCCAGCACAAAAGTTACGGCATTTACTCACTTTTTATGCCAATATTTTAACTTTAACGCTATCTTCTCCACGGCTGTAAAACTAGGATAATGCAGCAGATAAGCTTGGTCAAAACCCCGCTGAACTGCCTGACAGGAAAACATATAGCTAGCATCTGCATCACCTTTCACACAAGGTTATGATAAGCAACGTCTTTCACTGGATTCAAATGATGATATAAACAAAAAGTTGATGTGATACATTCATATTACATTCTCTGTCCTCTATCTTTATTAGTGGGCATACAAACTACTCTTATTAACGCTTATTCCTTTCTGTATCACGTACATAGTAGGCGGAGAGTCCAAATAAAGCATTTTTGAAACATATTCTTTCTGTGTGTGTCTGTGAACAACATAACTCAAAATCCAAAAGTTGGATAAGTATCAAACTTTGTATTTAAGTTAATTGCCTTCCAAGGTTGCGATATTAAGATTTTCAGGAAAATTCTCTCACTACAAAACACCCCTTATATGAAAATTTTTTCGAAATGTTTACTCTTCTAAAGAATGGCTCTAACGATCTTGATTAAATTACTATATATTAAATATATTTAAATGAGAAATAAAATGCATATCTTTTATTTTCTGGGAATAACGTTTGAAGGCCCTTCCTTCAGTAAGAATTTTGTATAATGTTGTATAAGTGGTAAACGTTAAGTGTGAAAGGGAATATACCACACACACACACATACGTATACGCATATAAATCAATATCAAACAATAACTGTACATAATAATACAATTCACCAAGGAATATGTTACAATATTTAACAAGCAAGAATTACACAAAAGAAGATTGTAACTTAGATAAGTAAGGAACGACCAGCTGGCTAATTCCAGGTAAAACATAATTATAGGTAAAGCCCACCCCTCACCAAGCTAATGAGCAAGGAACTGGAAGCAGTAAGGCGAAATAGAAAGAGACAGATATAGAAAGGAAAGAGACAGAGATATCGAATATACTTCCGGACGCGTCACTGGGATGCGTATGCGAAACCTTTTGGAGCCGAATATTCTCATACATAATAAGATAAATTGGTCTGAATACCAATTAGAAATGTCGTTACATTTTGAGGCGCGAAGGTGAGCCTCACTAGGCTTTGGTATAAAAGGGGAAGAAGTCCCCAGATTTTCACTCTCTTATAGAATCTTGTCGACACACAGTGATACCCTCTGGACGGCAAATGCACGAGTGTGCATATGGGTGGGAAGACGTGTGCAGTTAGACTAGGCTCCTAATTTAATATAATGTTGGGAATTGTTATAATGGGAAGAGCTAGCCGCCAATAAGTATTTATTTGATAATAAACCAGATTTTTAAGGGAAATGCAGTGTTTTTTAATTTGCCTCACCTACGAAAAACCCTAAGACCCGTGAAATTAGCTAGATGGGTAATGATTAGGAATGGAGAAGACAGCAGCAGAGGGCACCAACCAGAGGAGCAACGCTTCTCGCTAGAAGTGATAAACGAAAGCATACTACACAAGAACTGTATATCTTTTCAAAACACACAATTTATTTTAAATAACATTTTTTGTGTAATCAGCCACTTACGAGATATTAATGGTTCGAATTATTCAATACTTACGCCATTATTTTAAATTCCTGTTGATTTTCATGGAAAGAGTATGGATTTTTAAGGCCAGCGTATAGCGTCCAGTTTTAATCATTTGACTACCCCTATTCCCTTTGTTTTTAGTTCTATTTATACCCCGCCTTTAACTACATTGGTCTTATCGGCGGCCTTTCCTTTGGAACTTATTGCCTATAACTCTTGTCGTTTGGTTTCTTGCACTTTTGGTTTTTTAATCGTTAGATCATACACACACTCATACTTCCAGACTCTGGAGAGCATAAGGAATAATCTTGGCTAGAGAAAAATTCCCACCCCTAGCCGGAAATCGAGCCCTCGCCCAGCAGGCAATTGTTTTACCGACTGAGCTACCGGGTATCTATAAGAAAAATGTGTAATGGAGCTGTTTCCGGAAACATTTATCTCGATGTGAATGAAGTATATAGTAAAACAAGTTTTCGTAAGAATAATTTGTATACCACTAATAAACGATAGAAGGTAGAGAAAGTTATGTGAATGTAACGCATCAGAATTTTTTTGGTGTAAGGTATTTCCGAGATATACATTGTTATTTAAATGAAGCTGTTTATTCCTGCTTTCAGTTTATTTAACTATGGTTTAGAGAATACAGAATGTTTTATTGCTTGATCGAAGAAGTATCTTGTTTGATTTTTAACTAAAGCTTACATAGGTATGTCCCCTTTCGTAAGTGAGTCACAAACATTACTGTAAATGCGACTTCCCTCTTCTTGGTTTCAGAGGATCGCGTCTTCTAAACGACTCTTTCCCCGGCGGGATTTAAGAAGATTGTTCTGGATAAGTCTTGCTCCAGCGGAGTCCAAGAAGATTGTGTATAAATGTGTTATGGTATGGCATGGCAACTAAATAAACCTTTACATCAAAAGGTTACAGAATAAACTCAAGTTTATACGTAGAGTAATAATTTATGGGAGTTTAGATAAATCTCGATTGCTATATGAATAAATTGACAACGCTTTAAACTACATATGAAACATATAAAACATGTTTAATTAGGCTAGCCAACATAAACATAATAAACAAAAACGTATTACATTCAAATGAATGTGTCCTTTGTCGTGCATTAGCTTATTTTCATACTCACTGCGTTTTCGAGATAAACTTCATCAGAAATAGCTACATTACACACTTCGTTATAGATATACAGAGAAAAGCCATACTTAAATGTTTTAGAACTGAACGCTACACGATAGCACTAAAATTTCATGCTATTCCCTGCAATCGCGTAAAACAACTGAAAATCGACAGGACTTGAAAATAATGATAAAAGTATTGAAGAGTTTGAACAATCAATAATGCATATCTCAGAAATGACTCATGCCTCAGAAAAGTTTTTTTTTTTAATAAATTATATATTTTAAAGAGGTACACATTTTTGCATAGTGCGTTTTGTGTGTCGTTAACGTTTACGAGTTATACAAGATTACACGATTTTTGAGAAAATAAAGAATTGAAAAAATTTCCAAAAAGTACTTTATATAAGAGGTAGTTTATTGTGGGGTTACTTTGTTTAAAATGTTTGTCACTTATCTTTGGAATATGTTGAACCTAAATACCAAGTTTGGTATTCATCTAACTTTTCGTTTTTGAAATATGCTGTTCAGAGGACCTTTTTCTAAACATGTTTTTATTTGGGTTCAATGAGCCTCGAAACCTACTATATTTCCGGGTAAATATCGACATGGAATATCTGGGTGAAACGCAATACCTTTTCTACCTGCTATGTACACAGAGCGCCTAAGAAAATCTTCGGCATTATAGTATGAATTGCAGGGAAAACATGCCCCTTTATTTATTTATTATTTAGTTATGTTTGCTTTTATGCAGCAACAAGCATCGATATCACTATGAGATTGCAGTTCTATTTATTACTTTCTCTACTACGTATAGTAAGTAGGGGAAGTATTGTATTCCACCCAAAAATTCGATACCAAGATTTCACCGGAAATACATGTTTTGAGAACCCCTGAATCCAAAAAAATCAGTTTTGGAAACATGTCCGTGTGTGCCTGTGTGTCTGTCTGTGAACAGCATAACTCAGAAACGAACAGTCGGATAAACACTAAACTTGGTATTTAGGTTCAGTACCTTCCAGAGATGCGACAAGAAGGTTTTCAAGAAAATCCCCCCACCACAGAGTACCCTTTACATTGAACACTTTTCGAAAATTTTAATTTTCTTAAAAATGGCTCTAACTATTTTGATTAAAATATCATATGTTTAAGATATTTTCATGACAAATAAAATGTATATCTTGAATTTTCTGGGAATGTCTCCAAAAGTATTCTTCATTGTGAACGACTTTTGGTAAACTGGTAAACCATAAGAAATGGACAAAATTTTACTACACAAAAGATGTAGATCGCGTTAAAATACACAATTTATGTCATATACACTTTTGTTGTTGAGTGAACCATTTTCGAGATATTGCTTGTTATTCCCTTAAATTTTTCAATACTTATTTTCTCAAATGGGAATTCGTTATTCATTTTTTGTCTTGGATATGCAAATAGTATTAATCTGTGGGAAAGGGAATGGAGCTGCACCTAGCAAGAGATATGTATGTGCTTAAAGGCTACTGTATTTCCAAATTGCCCTTGTAAATGTATATTCCCCTTACATCTACAAGAAAATTAGCAATAAGATAGAGTCTGCAAATGTTTATCTCGATTAACATGAAGTAGATGGAGAGGAAGCGTTTGTAAAAGTAGTTTGTACAAGAGTAGAGAAAGTCGTGTGAGTGTAAAACGTCAGATATTTTGTTATAAAGTCCTACTTGCTATGTATTTAATGAATACCATTTAAGCTTTAACTTGCTCAGCCTGAAAATCTTCCCATACTACAGATTCTACATTTCGCTAACCTGGGCGCTCATCATGTTTTCCCCATAGCTTTTAACCCCCTCAAGGCGTGTCGTGCACTAACCGATAAGCTACGGGCTACCAATCACAATAAGAGACTCAATACACTCACTCTACCTCTTTCTCTTTTAGCCAATACGATCGAGAGGTAAACATACATATATTTCGTTTCTACGCCATTTATAACCTTGTTGTAGTTATTGGTATAACTATTTAGCAGGAGTGGCGCACTCTTGTACCGTGGCCTAAAGCAACCAATGAAATGGTAAATGCCTTCGCAAGGCCACGTACAATAATTAATGTGACATACGTAGGCGTGAGGTGCTCTTTATACGTAGTATAGAAAGCGAAAAAATTATTTTGCTTTACTCATCGTTTCTATTAGCAATTATTCATTACAATGTTAACAGCTTTAGATACTTTCTATGACAAATATGTGAGTAGTCTAAGATCCCGTTATCTGGTTTTCGTAACATGATTCTCATTTGTTACAAACATGGCCCGCGACAATGAAACAAAATGACATAATAGAATTAATAACAAGACCGCTTCTGTGGTTGGTATACTAACCTGCAAATACAGACGTCTAGGGTTAGATTCCCGGCTGGAGGGAGCCAGGGTTATTCCTATCGCCTCGAAATACAACAGAAAACTACTGGCGCTTTTTTGGGGGGGGGCCTCTATAGTGCATTCATCGATATGGCGATGTAGCACCCTGAGTGATAGCATATGTGAGCCGCCAATTTAAAACAAACACTGTTTATCTGAAGTATCACATGATATGAAGAGTTCTTCCCCCTGGCGGAGAATTTAGTGGGGGATTTTCGTCCGTCTAGGATCATGTCTCCATTTCGTGCTTTGGGCGCGTGATAGACAATGTTCTTATAAGGCCATTATATAATATTAACTCATATTTCACCGAAAATGGGCATAACCCGTTTTTTCTCTGATGTGTTCATATAGTAAACCACCTTGAGGTGCCGTCGGCGTTATCATCGGGTGACCTCGGCGACGGCCACATAGCTGACCAATATTCTTTCCGAGGTAAATAATATATGATCGGATAATCTCAGAATTCTTTATGGATAGGATTATAGTGCATCCTATGTGTCCAGCAAGAAAGGGCGACGACATTTGCCTTTTAAATTATTTATTTTCTTTAACTATAGATTCATACCGATACTGCTAAATTTCACTTCGCAGTATTATCACAGTTTAAGCTATAAAATGTGTTTCAAATTTCTGTAAGGTAATTTAAAGTTTATCTTAAGCGGCAAACTAATATACTATGGTCATTTCTACTATGTATAGTAAATAGAGAAGGCATTATGCTCCACATAAGAATTCTACCACCGGAAATACACGTTTTGAAGCCCTTGATTACAAGAAAGGCATTTTTAAAAAAAGCTCCGTGTGCGTGTGTGTGTGTGTATGTTTGCGAACAGCATAAATGAAAAACGAAAAGTCGTTCAAAACCAAACTTGGTATTTAAGTTCAGTACTTTCAGAAGATTCGACACGAAGATTTTAAAGAAAATTTCTCTCCTCCAAACTAGCCTTTATGTGGAACATTTTTCCAAATTTTTTATTTTCTACAAAATGACTGAAATGATTTTAATTAAAACACTATATACTAATGTATATTTACATCGCAAATAAAGTGTATATCTTGAATTTTCCGGTTGTAGCCTTTGAAGTCCTTTCGGTTCGAATTTTTCAGATCATAGCCATTCTTTTAAGGTCCTGTCAACATTCAGTTGTTTCCTGCAATTCTATTGAAACATTATGCAATTTTAAGGCCAGCATATTGCGTCCAGTTCTTAAACATTTGACTGTAATAAACGATAGAGGGTAGAGAGTGGAGAAGGTCATGTGCAATTCTGTTTTTTTATAAAAAGGTCCATGTGTGCGTGTATGAATAGCATAACTCAAATTCGAAAATTCGGTTAATACGAAACCTCGTATTTAAGATCTCCGCTTTCCAAGAATGCAATACGAAGCTTTTCAAGAAAATCCCCGCACCCAAAGCTTTTCGAAAACTGTAATTTTCTTAAAATTTTCTCTAAGAAGTTTTTTTAATCTATTTATATATATTTAATGCATTTTCAGACAAATGAAATGCAAGTGTTCAATTTTCTGGGATTAAATCCTAAAAACTACTTCCTTCTGAACGATATTTGCATAGTTAGTAAACCTTAAAGAATAGAAAAATCTTACTACACAAGAGAACCTAAATCTCTATAAAATACACAACTGATATAAACTTCTTGTAAACTTAACTATTTCAGATATTCTTTGTTGTTGGATTGAATTTTCAAATACTTGTACCCTTCTCATATAGTAACTCCTTAGTTTTACTTTCTCTACTTCGTATAGTATGTAGTGGAAGTATCGCATTCCACCCAAAAATTCGATAATGATTTTTCACCGGAAATACATATTTTGAAGTTCTCTGAATCCATATAAAGCACTTCTGGAAACATGGCAGTGTGTGTGTGTGTGTGTGTGTGTGTGTGTGTGAACAACATAGCTCAAAAACAAAAGTGGGATAAATACCAAACTTGATACTTGAGTTAGTATCAACCAAGGATGCGACACGAAGATTGTAAAGAAACACCCTCCACCCAACTACCTTCTACATGGAACATTTATCGAAATTTTTATTTTCTCAAAAGTACCTATATGGATTTTAATTAAAATATCATATGTTTATGATATTTTTATGGAAAATGAAATGTATATCTTGAATTTTTTGGGAATGCCCCCAAAAGTCCTTTACATTCTGAATTAATTTCGTATAACTGGCATACCGTAAGAGATAGACAATATTTTACTACACAAAAATGTACATCACATTAAAACACACAATTTAAGTCATATCTATTTTTTTGCCAAGTGAACCATTTCCGAAGTATTCCTTGATATTTGTTTGAATTTTCCAATACTTATAATTTTTCTCAAATGGAAATTCATTATTCGTTTTTTTATTTTCTGAAACATGCAAAAATAATGTATTGCTCCAAATATCAACCGCTCTTAAAAGATCTTACTATCGCTTAAAGCCTGCCATATTTCCCTTAAACCTATAAGAAAATTAATAACATGAAGTATATGGAGAATAAGCGTTTGTAAAAATCGTTCGTACAAGAGTAGAAAAAGTCATGTGAGTGTAACACATTATATATTTTTTTCTTTTCTTTCTTCTCTCGCCTGTAATGCAAAGGGAACGGAATTGAAAGCTATCACATAGAGACCAGCTCTTAAAGGATTTGACCATCAGTTAAGTTTACTGTATTTCCTTATTCCTATTGTACCCAAAGGAAATCTTAATATATATCTAAAAGCCAGTATATGTGCGTGGGTGTGTGTGTTTGTGTATGTGAGCGTGTTCCTTATAGGCTTCTACATCGTTGCACTGAATGCTACCAAACTTGGCACACATATAACCTTTACAAAAGACAGAAATTACTGTCTAAATTTGAAGAACATAATTTATTAGCCGCACGTATGGAAAGCCAATTTGAAGAAGGTTTGTTGCTGCTGCGTATGGAAAGCCGATTTGAAGAAGGTTATATTAAAGGAGATGTATTAAATCTCAACTGTTGGGGAAGTTTGTTTGCAACCGCACGTATGGTAAACAGTTTCCGGTAGGCTTCGCCCCAAGTTTAAAGAATATTAACCTTATAATTTGACTGTTTCGAAAATATTATATATTTATGTTTGCCTCAGCTGCGTCAGTATTTATTTTAGAGACATGGATGTCTTGGCAGGGTTGTGGTGCGACTTAAGAATGTAGGCTTACACAGATTATAATTTTACTTCACTCCTTTCATCAATGCTTGTTGCGATTTAAATAGCACTTCGCTAATATAGAGAGCTGTGAGATTCTTTAATTAATTGCTTGTACTTTTTAACACGTAAACAGTTTTTGTCTCACGCGAATACGTATTAAATTTCTCGAGGACACTTTTTGCGTCTGGTCAGTAACGCTCTCTGCAACAAACTGAATAGATTTCTACCGCCTAAAATTTGTAAATTTCTGTATTTCAAGTCTCTAATTGGCTATTCCTAATCCAATAGAATACCTTCTTTTAACTAAAGCTTTTTCTGGTTGTTGATTGGCTATTTTATAAACTGTCACTAAATTACATTTTTGCTTACAAGAATCACCAGTAACATTAATAAATTTTCAAACTCATTATTGCCTCAAGGTTACCTCATTGTTACCTCATTGTTAGTAACTTTTAACCTCTTATTCTCAGAGCTCCTATATTATTAAATTACGTAATACATTCATATAGGATTATTTAACATGTATACAATAATATAAACATATACAATGACTGTAATATACACTTTTTATATTTTGTTACATACACGTATTGCTTTAAGGCGGGATGTTATTGAATTTATATATTATATAATTTAACTGAAATCATTTAAGTGTTAAAGCACTGCCTCAGCTTAGATTCAAATTATGGGCCCATTTCACAGGATTGTTATTTAATATTTTGTTAGGCTTACAAAAGGTCACAGGACCACCCATCTAATTTTTCTCGAATGTGATCGTAATAGATCGAACATTGACAAAATAACAATAACAATTACTTAGACTTTGACCGACTCACAAAACAAAAAAGGAACAGCGAGTTCATATGTCCTTTGATCTCTTCCCTCACATCAATCATGAAGTAATAACACAGTCAAATAAATAACTACAACAGCTAGCCCACCTAAAACAGCAACAGCATCAAACCAGACAAAATACCAATTCCTTTTACCTTTCCTGCTATGTATAGTAAGTAAGTAATTTTATTAACCCAATTAATTGTACAAATTTACAACAATTATACAAATTTATTCTTAACCCAATTTCTAAAAATAACAATAAAATAAAATATAAAGAAAACTAACCTCATAACTACTGGTAGCCAGCATTCCTCCTAATTTAAAAGTACAATTATAAATTTGTTTAATCTGTAATCTAACTCTACCTGGAGTTGTTTTCCTTGGACCACAACAAACTCAAACCTTGAGGTTGTCGAATTGTTGGCTCCTACTTACAACATATCAAATAAACACTACTGTAATTTAATTTAATACTCATTTGCCTCTTCCTTGCTAATTTTCCTCATCGATTTTGCTCTTACTCTGCCCAGAAAGTTCCCTACTTCTACTATATTTTTCCTAAATTGCACATTTACTATCTCTTTAGCTTGAATTTCTATTGGTAAATTTAACCATTCTCTTTTCTCTATTCTCTTTCTAAGTAACTTTGTTTCTTCACACTCTAAAACTATATGCCACTCTTTACCTTTCCGGTGGCATAGTGGACATTTCTCCAAAACAATCTCTTTTCTCAAACATTTCAAATTCACCACCCCTGTCCTAGCCCATGCAAATCCTGCTCTTGCTGTTTTATCACATATATCAACAAACTGTTCCCTACTCCATACTACTTTCATTTCTCTAGTATTGCATTCCACCCAAAAATTCGATACCGAGATTCCACCGCAAAAACAAGTTTTTAGGCCCCTGAAACCCCAAAAAAGCATTTTTAATAAACGATCCTAGTGTGTGTCTGCCTCTGGGTCTGTGAAATGTCGGATGAATACCAAACTTCGTTTTTAGGTTTAGTATCTTTTAAAGCTGCAACACAAAGATTTTTAAGAAAATTCCCCCACCCCAGACTACCTTTTCATGGAACATTTTCGAAACTTTTGGTTCTCTTAAAAAAATGGCATTAACCAGTTTGATTAAATATTACGTGTTTAAGATATTTTTATGGCAAACGAAATGTATATCTAGAATTTTCTGGGAATGTCTCCAAAAGTATTCTTCATTGTGAACGACTTTTGGTAAACTGGTAAACCATAAGAAATGGACAACATTTTACTACACAAAAGATGTAGATCGCGTTAAAATACACAATTTATGTCATATACACTTTTGTTTTTGAGTGAACCATTTTCGAGATATTGCTTGTTGTTCCCTTAAATTTTTCAATACTTATTTTCTCAAATGGGAATTCGTTATTCATTTTTTGTCTTGGATATGCAAAGAGTATTAATCTGTGGGAAAGGGAATGGAGCTACACCTAGCAAGAGATATGTATGTGCTTAAAGGCTACTGTATTTCCAAATTGCCCTTGTAAATGTATATTCCCCTTACATCTACAAGAAAATTAGCAATAATATTGACTCTGCAAATGTTTATCTCGATTAACATGAAGTAGATGGAGAGGAAGCGTTTGTAAAAATAGTTTGTACAAGAGTAGAAAAAGTCGTGTGAGTGTAACACGTCAGATATTTTGTTATAAAGTCCTGCTTGCTATGTATTTAATGAATACCATTTAAGCTTTAACTTGCTCAGCCTGAAAATCTTCTCATACTACAGATTCTACATTTCGCTAACCTGGGCGCTCATCATGTTTTCCCCATAGCTTTTAACCCCCTCAAGGCGTGTCGTGCACTAACCGATAAGCTACGGGCTACCAATCACAATAAGAGACTCAATACACTCACTCTACCTCTTTCTCTTTTAGCCAATACGATCGAGAGGTAAACATACATATATTTCGTTTCTACGCCATTTATAACCTTGTTGTAGTTATTGGTATAACTATTTAGCAGGAGTGGCGCACTCTTGTACCGTGGCCTAAAGCAACCAATGAAATGGTAATGGCTTCGCAAGGCCACGTACAATAATTAATGTGACATACGTAGGCGTGAGGTGCTCTTTATACGTAGTATAGAAAGCGAAAAAATTATTTTGCTTTACTCATCGTTTCTATTAGCAATTATTCATTACAATGTTAACAGCTTTAGATACTTTCTATGACAAATATGTGAGTAGTCTAAGATCCCGTTATCTGGTTTTCGTAACATGATTCTCATTTGTTACAAACATGGCCCGCGACAATGAAACAAAATGACATAATAGAATTAATAACAAGACCGCTTCTGTGGTTGGTATACTAACCTGCAAATACAGACGTCTAGGGTTAGATTCCCGGCTGGAGGGAGCCAGGGTTATTCCTATCGCCTCGAAATACAATAGAAAACTACTGGCGCTTTTTTTGGGGGGTGACCTCGATAGTGCATTCATCGATATGGCGATGTAGCACCCTGAGTGATAGCATATGTGAGCCGCCAATTTAAAACAAACACTGTTTATCTGAAGTAGCACATGATATGAAGAGTTCTTCCCCCTGGCGGAGAATTTAGTGGGGGATTTTCGTCCGTCTAGGATCATGTCTCCATTTCGTGCTTTGGGCGCGTAATAGACAATGTTCTTATAAGGCCATTATATAATATTAACTCATATTTCACCGAAAATGGGCATAACCCGTTTTTTCTCTGATGTGTTCATATAGTAAACCACCTTGAGGTGCACGTCGGCGTTATCATCGGGTGACCTCGGCGACGGCCACATAGCTGACCAATATTCTTTCCGAGGTAAATAATATATGATCGGATAATCTCAGAATTCTTTATGGATAGGATTATAGTGCATCCTATGTGTCCAAAAAGAAAGGGCGACGACATTTGCCTTTTAAATTATTTATTTTCTTTAACTATAGATTCATACCGTCACTGCTAAATTTCACTTCGCAGTATTATCACAGTTTAAGCTATAAAATGTGGTTCAAATTTCTGTAAGGTAACTTAAAATTTGTCTTAAGCGGCAAACTAATATACTATGGTCATTTCTACTATGTATAGCAAATAGAGAAGGCATTATGCTCCACATAAGAATTCTACAACCGGAAATACACGTTTTGAAGCCCTTGATCACAAGAAAGGCGTTTTTATAAAAAGCTCCGTGTGTGTGTGTGTGTGTGTGTGTGTGTGTGTGTGTGTGTGTGTGTGTGTGTGTGTGTATGTTTGCGAACAGCATAAATGAAAAACGAAAAGTCGTTCAAAACCAAACTTGGTATTTAAGTTCAGTACTTTCAGAAGATTCGACACGAAGATTTTAAAGAAAATTTCTCTCCTCCAAACTAGCCTTTATGTGGAACATTTTTCCAAATTTTTTATTTTCTACAAAATGACTGTAATGATTTTAATTAAAACACTATATACTAATGTATATTTACATCGCAAATAAAGTGTATATCTTGAATTTTCCGGTTGTAGCCTTTGAAGTCCTTTCGGTTCGAATTTTTCAGATCATAGCCATTCTTTTAAGGTCCTGTCAACATTCAGTTGTTTCCTGCAATTCTATTGAAACATTATGGAATTTTAAGGCCAGCATATTGCGTCCAGTTCTTAAACATTTGACTGTAATAAACGATAGAGGGTAGAGAGTGGAGAAGGTCATGTGCAAGTCTGTTTTTTTATAAAAAGGTCCATGTGTGCGTGTATGAATAGCATAACTCAAATTCGAAAATTCGGTTAATACGAAACCTCGTATTTAAGATCTCCGCTTTCCAAGAATGCAATACGAAGCTTTTCAAGAAAATCCCCGCACCCAAAGCTTTTCGAAAATTGTAATTTTGTTAAAAATTTCTCCAAGAAGTTTTTTTAATCTATTTATATATATTTAATGCATTTTCAGACAAATGAAATGCACGTGTTCAATTTTCTGGGATTAAATCCTAAAAACTACTTCCTTCTGAACGATATTTGCATAGTTAGTAAACCTTAAAGAATAGAAAAATCTTACTACACAAGAGAACCTAAATCTCTATAAAATACACAACTGATATAAACTTCTTGTAAACTTAACTATTTCCGAGATATTCTTTGTTGTTGGATTGAATTTTCAAATACTTGTACCCTTCTCATATAGTAACTCCTTAGTTTTACTTTCTCTACTTCGTATAGTATGTAGTGGAAGTATCGCATTCCACCCAAAAATTCGATAATGATATTTCACCGGAAATACATGTTTTGAAGTTCCCTGAATCCATATAAAGCAGTTCTGGAAACATGTCAGTGTGTGTGTGTTTGTTTGAACAACATAGCTCAAAACAAAAGTGGGATAAATACCAAACTTGATACTTGAGGTTAGTATCATCCAAGGATGCGACACGAAGATTGTAAAGAAACACCCTCCACCCAACTACCTTCTACATGGAACATTTTTCGAAATTTTTATTTTCTCAAAAGTACCTCTATGGATTTTAATTAAAATATCATATGTTTATGATATTTTTATGGAAAATGAAATGTATATCTTGAATTTTTTGAGAATGCCCCCAAAAGTCCTTTACATTCTGAATTAATTACGTATAACTGGCATACCGTAAGAGATAGACAATATTTTACTACACAAAAATGTACATCACATTAAAACACACAATTTATGTCATATCTATTTTTTTGTCAAGTGAACCATTTCCGACGTATTCCTTGATATTTGTTTGAATTTTCCAATACTTATAATTTTTCTCAAATGGAAATTCATTATTCGTTTTTTTATTTTCTGAAACATGCAAAAATAATGTATTGCTCCAAATATCAACCGCTCTTAAAAGATCTTACTATCGCTTAAAGCCTGCCATATTTCCCTTAAACCTATAAGAAAATTAATAACATGAAGTATATGGAGAATAAGCGTTTGTAAAAATCGTTCGTACAAGAGTAGAGAAAGTCATGTGAGTGTAACACATTATATATTTTTTTCTTTTCTTTCTTCTCTCCCCTGTAATGCAAAGGGAACGGAATTGAAAACTATCGCATAGCGACCAGCTCTTAAAGGATTTGACCATCAGTTAAGTTTACTGTATTTCCTTATTCCTATTGTACCCAAAGGAAATCTTAATATATATCTAAAAGCCAGTATATGTGCGTGGGTGTGTGTGTTTGTGTATGTGAGCGTGTTCCTTATAGGCTTCTACACCGTTGCACTGAATGCAACCAAACTTGGCACACATATAACCTTTACAAAAGACAGAAATTACTGTCTAAATTTGAAGAACATAATTTATTAGCCGCACGTATGGAAAGCCAATTTGAAGAAGGTTTGTTGCTGCTGCGTATGGAAAGCCGATTTGAAGAAGGTTATATTAAAGGAGTTGTATTAAATTTCAACTGTTGGGGAAGTTTGTTTGCAACCGCACGTATGGTAAACAGTTTCCGGTAGGCTTCGCCCCAAGTTTAAAGAATATTAACCTTATAATTTGACTGTTTCGAAAATATTATATATTTATGTTTGCCTCAGCTGCGTCAGTATTTATTTTAGAGACATGGATGTCTTGGCAGGGTTGTGGTGCGACTTAAGAATGTAGGCTTACACAGATTATAATTTTACTTCACTCCTTTCATCAATGCTTGTTGCGATTTAAATAGCACGTAAACAGTTTTTGTCTCACACGAATACGTATTAAATTTCTCGAGGACACTTTTTGCGTCTGGCTAGTAACGCTCTCTGCAACAAACTGAATAGATTTCTACCGCCTAAAATTTGTAAATTGCTGTATTTCAAGCCTCTAATTGGCTATTCCTAATCCAATAGAATACCTTCTTTTAACTAAAGCTTTTTCTGGTTGTTGATTGGCTATTTTATAAACTGTCACTAAATTACATTTTTGCTTACAAGAATCACCAGTAACATTAATAAATTTTCAAACTCATTATTGCCTCAAGGTTACCTCATTGTTACCTCATTGTTAGTAACTTTTAACCTCTTATTCTCAGAGCTCCTATATTATTAAATTACGTAATACATTCATATAGGATTATTTAACATGTATACAATAATATAAACATATACGACTGTAGTATACACTTTTTATATTTTGTTACATACACGTATTGCTTTAAGGCGGGATGTTATTGAATTTATATATTATATAATTTGACTGAACTCATTTAAGTGTTAAAACACTGCCTCAGCTTAGATTCAAATTATGGGCCCATTTCACAGGATTGTTATTTAATATTTTGTTAGGCTTACAAAAGGTCACAGGACCACCCATCTAATTTTTCTCGAATGTGATCGTAATAGATCGAACATTGACAAAATAACAATAACAATTACTTAGACTTTGACCGACTCACAAAACAAAAAAGGAACAGCGAGTTCATATGTCCTTTGATCTCTTCCCTCACATCAATCATGAAGTAATAACACAGTCAAATAAATAACTACAACAGCTAGCCCACCTAAAACAGCAACAGCATCAAACCAGACAAAATACCAATTCCTTTTACCTTTCCTGCTATGTATAGTAAGTAAGTAATTTTATTAACCCAATTAATTGTACAAATTTACAACAATTATACAAATTTATTCTTAACCCAATTTCTAAAAATAACAATGAAATAAAATATAAAGAAAACTAACCTCATAACTACTGGTAGCCAGCATTCCTCCTAATTTAAAAGTACAATTATAAATTTGTTTAATCTGTAATCTAACTCTACCTTGAGTTGTTTTCCTTGGACCACAACAAACTCAAACCTTGAGGTTGTCAAGTTGTTGGCTCCTACTTACAACATATCAAATAAACACTACTGTAATTTAATTTAATACTCATTTGCCTCTTCCTTGCTAATTTTCCTCAACGATTTTGCTCTTACTCTGCCCAAAAAGTTCCCTACTTCTACTATATTTTTCCTAAATTGCACATTTACTATCTCTTTAACTTGAATTTCTATTGGTAAATTTAACCATTCTCTTTTCTCTATTCTCTTTCTAAGTAACTTTGTTTCTTCACACTCTAAAACTATATGCCACTCTTTACCTTTCCGGTGGCATAGTGGGCATTTCTCCAAAACAATCTCTTTTCTCAAACATTTCAAATTCACCATCCCTGTCCTAGCACATGCGAATCCTGCTCTTGCTGTTTTATCACATATATCAACAAACTGTTCCCTACTCTATACTACTTTCATTTCTCTAGTATTGCATTCCACCCAAAAATTCGATACCGAGATTTCACCGCAAATACAAGTTTTTAGGCCCCTGAAACCCAAAAAAAAGCATTTTTAATAAACGATCCTAGTGTGTGTCTGCCTCTGGGTCTGTGAACAGCATAAACAAAAAATGAAAAGTCGGATGAATACCAAACTTCGTTTTTAGGTTTAGTATCTTTCAAAGCTGCAACACAAAGATTTTCAAGAAAATTCCCCCACCCCAGACTACCTTTTTCATGGAACATTTTCGAAACTTTTGATTCTCTTAAAAAAATGGCACTAACCAGTTTGATTAAATATCACGTGTTTAAGATATTTTATGGCAAACGAAATGTATATCTAGAATTTTCTGGTAATGTGCTCTTCATTCTGAATAGCTTTCGTAAAATTGATAAACAGTAAGCGATAGACAAAGGTTTACTACACAAAAAATGTTGATCTCGTTAAAACACACAATTTATGTAATATAATTTTTTGCCCAGAAACCCATTTCCGATATATTTCTTGTTATTTCTTTGATTTTCCAGTAGTTCTACCTTTCCTCAAATGGTAATTCGTTATTCGTTTTTTACTTTCTCTACTACGTATACTAAGTAGGGGAAGTATTGTATTCCACCCAAAAATTGGGAGCCAATTTGAAGTAGTTGCAACCGCACGTATGGTAAAAGGGTTCCAGTAGCCTTCGCCTCAAAAATGTACTTTCCGATGGCCTTTGCCCCAAATGTTTAAAAAATATTAACTTTATAATTTTTTTAACTTTTTCGTTAAATATTATATATTTATATTTGCCTCGGCTGCGTCAGTATTATTGTTAGATACATGGATTTCTTTGCAGGGAGTAGTGCGGCTAAGAATGTAGGCTTACACAGATTATAATTTTTACTTCACTACATTTATTAATCCTTGACACAATTTAAATAACACTTCACTGATATAGAGAGCTGTGAGATTCTTTTATTAATTACTTGCACTTTTTAACACGAAAACTATTTTCGTCTCACACGAATACGTATTAAATTTCTCGAGGACGCATCTCGCGTCCGGTTAGGAACACTGTCTACAACCAACGCCTCCGGTTACGAGCGCTGTATACAAGCAACTGACTTGATTTCTACCGCCTAAATTTCAATTTCTGATTGGCTAATCCTACTCCAATAGAATACCTTCATTTAACTAAAGCTTTTTCTGGTTGTTGATTGGCTATTTTATAAACTGTCATCAAAATTACATTATTGCTTCCAAGATTCACAAGTAGTATTGTTAAAGTTTCAAATTCATTATTGCCTCAAGATACCCCATTGTTAACAACTTTAAACCTATTTTTTCACAGCTCCTAGATTATTAAATTGCATAATACATTCACATAATATTATTGAACATGTATACAATATAAACATATACAATGAGTGTAATATACACTTTTATATATTGTTACATACACATATTGCTTTAAGGCGGGCTGTTATTGAATTTATATATTATATAATTAGACTGAAGTCATTTAAGTGTTAAAATACTGCCTTAGTATCCATTCCGCTGCGGAAACTGTTGAATTCCCGCATCAACTTCTCGGGGAGATGTGACCTCCAGCACGTCCGGTGCATGCCGAATACCTCTCTCATGTGAAGCTCTTCTCATTTTAATTCTTAGCATCTCCGCGTTTGTAAATGTTGATTCTTTACTTTAAAATTTTATTAGCTACTTATAAATTTTAAACGTTGCTTTTCTGCACCTGTATTGTATTTCTCCTTAGCATTTGGGACAGCGATCACATCCTTGACTCCCTGACTTTCAACGCTAGGAAACAAACATGACAAACTATCTATTGAAAACTATGTAGGAAAAGAACTGGAAGATTACTTAGATGTAACAGACTTCAGCTGAGAATAATTATTGCATTTCTCAAGGGACATGCTTCTGTGAAAAAGCATCTTAACACGATGGGAGTGTTTAATTGTAACTTATATTGCAGACTGTGCAAGAAAGAATCTGAAAAGCCTAATACATTATACGAGGGGCACTGTTTATATTTTTACCTAATAATTAAAACAAAGTAATTTCTGATTGAAAACTGCTTTATTGTTTTTCAAAATATTTTCCTTTATGAGCAATACACTATTGCATCAGTTTGAACCATTTGTCAAACATTTATTCTTGAGACACCTCCAAAACATGGTTTTTGAAGGCATCAACGGCTTCTTCTGGCAACGAAAATCGTTGTCAACGCAATTTATTCTTGATGCTCGGGAACAAAAAGAAGTCATTGGGTGTCAAACACTTCAATTCGATTTTTTGAGCCTTCAAATACTCTGTTGTTAGAAGAGATGTGTGTGCGCCTCGCATTGTCTTTGAAGAACGATCCTATGGTTCTTGTTGGTTTTCCGACTTCGCGCAAAAAAAATGGTTGTGTACCATTCGGCATTAACCGTTTTATGTTCCTCTAAAGGCACTGTTACCACATGGCCAGTTTTGCTGAAAAAGCAGGCGAACATTTGTTTCAAAGTGCTTCGAATGCGAACAACTTTTTTTGGATTTGCTTCATCTTGAAACACCCATACAGTCGACTGCTGTTTACGTTCCGGCTCATACGCATAGATCCATGATTCGTCACCTGTTACAATCTTATATACGTCTTTTGAGGCACCGCCATTGCATTTCCGAGCATTTTTGTACACCAATCGACACGAACATCTTTCTGAGATTGCGTCAAATTATGTGGGATCCAACAAGAGCAAACCTTTTTCATGGCTAAATAATCATGAAATATTTTATATATGCTAGTGGAACTAATGCCTAGTGTTGCCTCAATGTCACAATATGTCGCATGACGCTCTTTAATTATTAGTTTTTGCACAGCATTAATGTTTTCTGGCACAACTGATTTTGGATGACCTTCACGAACTTCATCATTCAGCGAACGGCGTCCACGATTAAATTCGTTATACCAGCGTTTCACAGTGGCAAAGGATGGAGCTTCGTTGCCAAATGTGGAAGTTAGTTGATCGATGCACTCTTATCTTGATAATCCACGTCAAATGTCGTAATAAATCATTGCACGAACATGTTCACGAGTTAATTCCATGTTTTTGTTGACACACAATTTTCAAGTTAGTGTAAACAAAACAAATGACGCTCTATTGACAAAATTTTTGAAGTATATTATCGTCAAAAATGTAAAACTTTCCATTGGAAACGTGAGATGGCACCTAGAACATTCAGGGTGGCCAAGGCTCAAAATTGCGATGGTAAATTTATAATGTTTGTGTATTTGTGTTTACTTCACGCGTTGAAGCCATCTTGTGACGTGATTCATTTGTTAGGTTTGTTAGCTCCATCTGGTGTTAGCAATTTGCGGCAGTATTATTTTTTTTTGTTTGAAAGCAAAATGCTACTGTTATTTTATTTAATTTTGGTTCTTTGTCCTCCGGCTAGCTATTATCCTTTTGGTCAAGCACTTCTCTTTATACAGGTTGTGTAAACGGAAAGGAATCTTTTATCCAAAGATAACACTGATGAAGAAATTTGTTTTACACTTTTATTGTCGAACACGTTAACTATCACATTTACACATTGATCTTGACACTCGCCAAACTGAAACTGTTATAATAACTTCATTACTGATAATTCTTAATTCGCGTACTTCAACTTTTTGTATAATTAACTTTATAACACATGAGATTTTTCATAACTCTGTTACGCGTAACCTGCAAATTGATATCCGAAGTGTGCCGTACAAATACTTTCGATGAACTGACGGGAATGCGACGTGTAGTGTACAAAGAATTTTGATGAACTGACGGGGCTTTACCTCTAACCTACCTTTTATACTCATACACCCTGCTATGCCTAAAGATTATAACTGAGCTGCAATTGGCTAATAAAACGCGCCAACATTAGCGTCTATTTTTATATCCAATGAAAATTATGAATACATATGCTCTAGGGAGATGTTCCAGAAGATTCTAAAAGAAAAACGCGCCAATATTACGTAACTTTCTCGTTTCCAATAATGATAAACAGCTCACCCCCTCGCTGCATTATTGCACGCTATTATTGTCAGTTTCAGTAAGGCCGTATAAACTTACTTCTCAACAATAATTACAATCAATATACATCTCAAATCAATGTCACATAAAAATGCATATTCATATTACAATCATTATTTACATTTAAGTAATTTGTGATACAAATTACTGCATCAAAATATAAATAGTGCCCCTCGTATACCCTTGTGAGGCCTTGGCTTACAGCAGATATATTGCTTTTAGGGTTGTTTGTGGAAACAGAAGATTTTGAAACCATATCTGTTATGAGACTGTATTCCTTGATAAAGGGCGCAGGCATAACGAATTGGCTTTAAAACGATGTAGGTCAAACAATAAGCCTAAGCTGAGGTGCGTCCGAAGCAATTACGGAAGTCTGTATTGAGCAAGATAAGACAAGACATCTCTGATTAATTTTCTACGCATACAATAGCTATAAAGCATTTCACTTTCGTCCCTGTGCGTGGCTAATCTACAAGATGGAAACATGAAAACATTGCCCCATCCACAAAATTTACTGCTCTCGGGAAGGCGTTGTCTTTCAATATATGATTATATAAATGCTTCATCAAAGCGGGGAAGCTGTCCCTTACAACCTTTGCTGACAAAGTTGAACCTTGAATACTGAATTGTCAGTGCTTGTAGTCAGATAGGAAGGAATTCGAAACTCAATGCTCAGTGTTGCGTGCAGATGCTCGGACGACATTTGAATTACCTTGGTTAAAATTTACGACAGAACAGTCTTGTAACATGCAAAATTGCTGTTATTAAAACCAAAACAACGTAGAGCAGGTAAATCTGATCCTCAATAAAAGTTGTTTATAGGAAGGTACTCGTTTTGTTGCCTTTGTGTTAAGAGAAGCCCAAACGGTGAAAATTGCTAAAAAATGACAATTTTACCTTTAAACAAACTTCACCCAGCGGGATGGCTCAGGCGCTAACGTCTGTAGTGCTCATTCTTGAGGTCCTGAGTTCAAATCCCGTGGGCCGACCAATTATTTTTCGTGGTTTTCCTCAGTTGTCAAAGCAAATACCCACCCAGGTTGGATATTTAATACCACGACTCAAGTTCCACCTGAAGTCTAAAAATAGTAAAAATCTGATGTGACACATACACATGATTTTCTCTACCCTCTATTATTTATTAGGAGTATACAAGTTATTCTTACTTAAACTTCCTTTTCTGTTCACTACATTTTACGCCAAATAAACCTTTGCAGAAATAGCTTCATTACACAATTTGTTATAGATTCAAAGGTAACAACGATAATCAAATGTTTAGGAACTGAATGCTATACACTGGCCTCAAAATTTCATACTGTTTCCACACAATTGCGAAAAAAGTGGATGTTGAAAGGACTTCAACAAAATGACCAAGAAATGAACAATTCGAACCATTATTAAGAGGTACCTCAGAAATGGCTTATGCCGCAAAACACTTATTTTAAATAAATTGTGTGTTTTAAAAAGATCTACTTTTTTGTGTAGTACATTTACGTCTATCGCTTAACGTTTATCTGTTATATAGTATTATACCAAACTCCTTCTGAATGAAGAGGACTTCATAGGCTATTCCTGGAAAAATAGAGATATACGTTTAGTTTTTCATGAAAATATCTTTCATATATGGGTTTTAAACCAAACCTTTAGCCGCTTTTTTTTAGAAACTATAAAATTTCGAAAATGTTCAGTGTAAAGCGTAGTTCGGAGTAGGGAGGATTTTGTTAAAAATTTCCGTGTCGGATCTTTGGAAAATATTGAACCTAATACCAAGTTTGGTATTTCCGACGTTTTGTTTTTGAACACAGATACACAGAGAGACACGTACGGATATTTTTCCAAAAATGCTTTATTTGGATTCCGGGTGCCTCAAAATATGCATTTCCGATGTAATCTGGGTATCGAATTTTTGGATTGCAATACTCCTCTACTTACACCAGGCGTTTACGTCCGTGGCCATTATTCGGGAGGTCCCGGGGTCGATCCGCGGCGATTGCCCACTCTGGCCCATGGATTTTTCGTGGTTTCCCCGGGTCGGCAAGTGAATGCTGGGGTGATTTATCAAACACGACTCTCCTGCCCCTCATTTCCTGTACCCATCATGTTCCTCATTATCTGTTTCAGCGTTATAGGACGCGTTGCGGCTTGGCGGTGGGTTGCACTCTGTAAAGTTTTCTCCCCTGTCGTTTCAGTGGGGCTCCGCTCTGGGGGTCCCTGGAGGTTGGTGGCTTGTGGGCACGGACCGGGCGGCGTCGGTGTGTTCTATCTGGAAACGCTACGGACCTCGTCCAGGCTTGCGCCCGTCGTCATCCGTATCTGTTAACACTTCGGATCTCTCCCCACTTCCTTCCCTCCCAGGCAACACGTTGGAGTGGGCCGACTGACTTCTTGCGGTGATCTGCTCCGATTCGGGGGGCCCCTTTGTGATACCTACCTTTATCTTTTACAGTTGCCTGGTATTAAGACCTATGCGGAGATGTGACGAAGCAAGATTATATGGTAAAGGTGTGAGACCTAGAAGGCCGTCACACACCGATCTACAGGATATCTCCTAAGAAATCCATCGTGATATGACCACGTAGTTAAAGTGGCGTAGAATAAGAGCAAAATACAAATAAAAAAATCAAACATCGCTCTCTGGATTCATTAATTGGAGTTATAAGGACAATACCCAAAAAATTGCACCAGGTATGATTTAAGTAAATGCGTGCTCACTGGATTAACTCTTATCACCAGAAAGCATTTGTATTTATTCCATTAATATTATTAATACTTGGCAAATTGATTAAAATTGATATATGACCTTTTTACGCTCTCTACGACACACAAAGTATTAAGAGAAGGTTTACATTCCACCCAAAAATAAGATACCGAGATTTCTCCTAGAATACACGTTTTGAGGTCCTCTGAATCCGAAAGAAGAATTTTACAAAAAGGTCCTTTTCTGTATGTGTGTGTCTATGATCAGCATAACTCATAAACGAAATGTCGAATAAGTGCCAAACCCGATATTTAATATCAGTATCTTCCAAAGATGCGACTCAAAGATTTTCAAGAATATCCCGCCACCCCAACTACCCTTTACATGGAACATTTTTTGAAAATTTTGATTTTCTGAAAATCGCACTAACGATTTTGATTAAGATACTATATATTAGAGATATTTACGTTCCAAATAAAACGTATATCTTGAATTTTCTGAGAATAGCCTGTGAAGTCCTCCTTATTCAGAAGGAATTCTGTATAATTTTATATAACGGTTAAACGTTAAGCGAGAGTCGAAAACGTACTACACAAAAATGTAGATCTCTTTAAAACACATAATTGACTTCAAATAACCTTTCATGTGGCAATAGCAATTTTCGAGATATCCGTTATTAATAGTTCGAATTATTCAATACTTAGCCATTTTTACTTCCTCTACTACGTGTAGCAAGAAGGGGAAGCATTGCATTCCACCCAAAAATTAGATACCAACATTTCACCGGAAATACCTCTTTTGAGGCCCCCTGAATCCAAGAAAGTATTTTTGGAAACATGTCCGTGTGTGTGTGTGTGTGTGTGTGTGTGTGTGTGTGTCTGTCTGTCTGTGAACAGCATAACTCAGAAACGAACAGTTGGATAAACACCAAACTTGGTATTTAGTTTCAGTATCTTCCAGAGATGCGACACGAAGGTTTCCAAGAAAATCTCCCCTTTACACGGAACATTTTTCGAAAATTTTTATTTTCTCAAAAATGGCTCTAACGATTTTGATTAAAATATCATATATTTAATATGCTTGCATGACACATAAAATGTATATCTCGAATTTTCTGGGAATGTCTCCAACAGCATTCTTCATTGTGAACGACTTTTGCATAACTGGTAAACCATAAGGGATAGACAAAATTTTATTACACAAAAAATGTATTTCGCGTTAAAAGTAATAATTTACATGATTTATCCTATCAAGATACTCCTTTTTAATCAGGCATTTTACTTTTGTCATTTAAAGAAATTTTAAATTCATTGAATAGATATTAATCTTCTATGGGTTAATTACATATAAATATATATAATAAGTAATTTATGTCATACACATTTGTTTAGTTGGTTTATCCATTTTCGAGATATTGTTTGTCATTCCCTTAAATTTTCCAAAATTTATACTTTTTCTCAAATGCGAATTCGTTAATCAGCTTTTTGTCTTGGATATGTAAAGAGTATTAATCTGTGCTGCACGTAGCAACCAGCTATTAAGAGATATATTTATATGCTTAAAGGATACTACATTTCTATATTGCCGTTGCAAATACAAAACAAGGGGAACATAGCACGCCTTAAGAGATAGTCAAATATTTTTAGAACTGGTCGCTATGTGTAGAATGTAATTCTCTTTGCATATCAAGAGCATAAATACACATTCTGTGGGCGTAAGAGAAATGAGAACGTAATAACAGTCAAAATGACATTTGTAATACAAGCAAGGATACTGAAAACCAAAACACAGAGCAAGATATGATTGTATACGAACAGAAATCCTGATGTGTGTGAATAAATCAAGGTGTGATTATAAACGAGCGGAAGTGCACTCGGATAAGGCTAAAATTGAGGTACAAGTGAGGCGCACGTATTTCCAGCAAAGCAGTAAACGAGAAGAAAAAAAAATCTGATGTGATACATTCACATTACTTTCCCTACCCTCTATCGTTTATTAGTGGGTATACAAAGTATTTTTACTTAAGCATATTACTTTCTCTAATACGTGTAGTAAGTAGAAATATTGCACTTAACCTAAAAATTCTGTATTGAGATTTCACCGGAAATACATGATTTGAAGCCCCATATTGCAAAAAAAAAAAAAATTAAAAAAGGCCAGTGTGTGTGTGTCTGTGAACAGCGTAACTCAAAAACGAAAAGTCGGATAAATACCAAACTTGGTATTTAGTTTCAGTATCTTTAAAAAATGCGACACAAAGATTTTCAAGAAAATCCCCCCATTCCGGACTACCCTTTACATGGAACATTTTTTGAAAGTTTTTTTTCTCAGAAATGGCACTAGCGATTTTGATCAAAATATCATATTTTAAGACACTTTCATGGCAAAAGAAAGCCATATCTAGAATTTTCTGGGAATGTTCCCAAAAGTCGTCTTCATTCTGAATGAATTTTGCATAACTGCTAAACCGTAAGAGATAGATAGAATTTTACCACAAAACACACAATTTATGCCATATACATTTTTTGTGTGCAGTGAACCATTTCCTTGTTAATTGTTTGAATTTTCCAATACTTAATACTTTTTCTCAAACGGGAATGCTCCACATAGCAACCAACTGTTAAAATATTTGACTATCGCTTAAAGCCTACCATATTCCCTTCAACTTACAAGAGAATTAGCAATAAGATCGTTTCTGCAAAAGTTTATCTCGATTAATATGAAATAGAAGGAGAATAAATGTTTCTAAAAATAGCTTTCACAAGAGTAGAGAAAGTCATATGAGTGTAACACATCAGATTTTTAAAGTCCTGTCAGGGCTGTTTCTCGCGATGTCACAAAAGGAGTGTGGAATTTAAGGTCAGCGTATAAAGTGCAGTTCTAAAACATTTTACTATCGCTATTCCCCCTGTATCTATAACGGAATATGTAAGGTAAGTTTATCTCGATTAAAATAAAGTATATAGGAAAATTAACTTTCGTAAGAGTAATTTGTATACTCACTAATAGAGAAACTCATGTGAATGTAACAAATCGGAACCTTCCTTCTCTATCACGTACATAGTAGATAGAGAAGGTATTTATTCCACCCTAAAATTCAATACCGAGATTACCCTGGAAATACATATTTTAAAACCCCCTGAATAAAAAAGAAGCATTTTAAAACAAAGGTCGGTGCGCGCGAGCGCTAATGTGTCTGTGAACAGCAGAACACAAAAATGAAAAGTAGGATACATACCAAATTTGATATTTAGGTTCAGTATGTTCCCAAGATTCGACACGAAGATTTTCAAGGATAATCGGCCCGACCCAAGCTCCCTGTACATGGAAAAATTTTCGAAGTTTCCGATTCTTTAAAAGGTGCCTCTGGCGACATTGATTAAAATACCATACGAACGATATTCACATGGCAAACAAAATGTGTATCTTGAATTTTCTGGGAATAGACTATGAAGTCGTCGGAAGGGATTTTGTACAATCTTGTGTAAATGGTAAAAGTTAAGCGATAGACGAAAACGTCCTGCACAAGAAATATAGATCTCTTTAAAACACACAAGTTATTTCAAATGACCTTTTTGTGGCATATCTGTTATTATTAAAGGTTTGAATTGTTCATTTCTTGGTCATTCTCTTAAAGTCCTGTCAACATTTGTTTCTCGGGTTGCATAGAAACAGTATGGAATTTTAAGGTCAACATATAGCGTCAAATTCTTAAACATATGTCAGTCAATATCACTGTTATCTTTGTATCTATAACGAAATGTGTAATGTAGCTATTTATGCAAAACGTATTTGAATTAATATGTAATAGATAGTAAAATAACCGTTATAAGAATATTTTGTATACCGACTAATAAAGGATACAGGATAGAAAAATTCGTGTGAATATAACACACCAGAACTGCATTAGCTTTTTAATTAATAATCAATAATTTTACTCTGACAAGATTAATGTATATTATTTGCAATTGAGGGGTGGATTACAAATATCTAAAATACTCCCTCCCATCTACATATGACAACCAATTAAGCTGTAAAACCATAGGTAATGTGGGATGTACATAGTTTTATGTTCTATGTTAATTTCTATGAAAATAATTGTGGTTGTGTAGTAAAATGCAAGAAGCTATTGGAATTGTCTGTTTTTACCTTCTCTTCTACGTATAGTAAGTAGGGTAAGTATTGTATTTCGCCCAAAAATTCTATATCGAGATTTCACCAGAAAAACATGTTTTGAGACCCCCTGAATCCAAAAAAAAACATTTTTGGAAACATGTCCGTGTGTGTGTCTGTGTATGTCTCTGTGTGCGTGTCTGTCTGTGAACAGCATAACTCAGAAACGAACAGTCGGATAAACACCAAACTTGGTATTTAGGTTCAAATCTTCCAGAGATGCGACACGAAGGTTTTCAAGAAAATCCCCCATCCCAGATTACCCTTTACATGGAACATTTTTCGAAAATTTTAATTTTCTCAAAAAATGGCTCATCACAAATAATTTGAATATCTTGAATTTTCTTTAATGTCTCCAAAAGTATTCTTCATTGTGAACGACTTTTGCATAACTGGTAAACCATAAGAGATAGACAGAAGTTTACTACGTAAAAATTTAGATCGGGTTAAAATACACAATTTATATCCTATACATTTTTTGTTGAGTAAACCGTTTTCAAGATATTGCTTATTATTCCTTTAAATTTTTAAATAATTATTTTCTCAAATGGGAATTCTTTATTCATTTTTTTGTCTTGGATATGCAAAGAGTATTAATCTGTGGCAAAGAGAACGGTGCTGCACATAGCAACCAGCTATTAAGAGTAATGTCTATGCTTAAAGGATACTGTATTTCTATAATGCCCTTGTAAATATATATTCCCCTTACATCTACAAGAAAATTAGCAATAAGACAGAATCTGCATATGTTTATCTCGATTAACATGAAGTAGATGGAGAATAAGCGTTTGTAAAAATAATTTGCACAAAAGTAGAGAAAGTCATGTGAGTGTAACACATCAGATTTTTTATTTAGAAATAAAGTATAATTTTTGAAATAAATACTATTTTTATTATTATGAATTGAATTCAGTAAATATAGGAGTATAGAAATAAAATAATGGCTTCATACATCATTTCAGTGCATGTGGATGAGATATTCATGTTAAGAGTTACCAAAACCATTTAAGAAACATTTTCACAGACTTCACTGTTATCATCCTCATAAATCTCTATTCATAACCTTGTTTTATCAACACTACGGAACATAACAGATATCTTCTTAGAAATGCGTGTTCCTAGGATTCTCCAAATACTGGTTCAAAATCAGGAGTTCTCGAGCTTTGGCCGGCTAGATACCGGGATTACTGTTCTACAGTGGACGTAGTTCTAAAATGTCTGTGATGGGAGTTGGTGTATGAATGACATGCATATTCAATAGACCATGGATTGAATTTCGTAGCATAATGTGTGAGACCGCTGCATAAATCCTGATCATTCGCACCTGTTGCAGTTGGGGTGGTGCAGAAAGAAAGGCTCAGTAGCACATTTCATATCAACGAAATGATGTATAATTTCATTTCTTTCAACCTGAACGCATTGGGGGATTTACGTGCTTCAGGAATCTTACTGTCCCATGTTTCGGGAACTTCTATATTTTTTTGTTTTCTATCAGTGCAAATTCCTGTTAATTTGGCAAGTAACTATGCCTTCTTACAGGAAATAAATAGGCAACACTTTTGTAAGTTTTCAGGACATGTAGTAGCCAATAAAAGAACTGAACCATTATTTTGTTCTTGTTTTTGACCAGGACAACCGTCGCTGAGCAGAACAAGATCTGTAGGATTTTCAGGTGAAATGTTGTTTATGTAGTTTAAAATTACTGATGTAACTTCATTCGGCCCTTTTCTTCCTTCATTTTCAAGATATCGATACATTACCACAGAATCATTTGCTAGGTTGTGCCATTTTGGCACACCACCCGTTACGACAGTTACGATAACCATCGGAAGTGGTGACTTGGTTAGATTATATCATCGCTACAAAGAAGGAACGAAAAGTCTAGAAACTTCGAGCGGCTCCAGACCAGCCAGTTATTTGTTTCGTGCCCACGCCGCCCGGAGGGGAAATGGTACGTCGGAGAACCACGTCAGAGTAAAGGCAGTGCTGTAGCTGCTGACATCCCCTCGCCCTGGCATTGATAGTTTATCTGGAAACCAAAGTAAGGATCTACAGGAGAGTCGGCGAGCATTCAGCAATCCGGGGCACAACCGCAGCAGCATTTTAAGCAGTGGGCACGTAGCGTATGTCCGAAGGTTTGGTCTTGCTAAAATTATCTTTAATCTCATTCTGGCAAGTAGTTTTCTGAATTTCAACCATTGGGTGTACGCACGTATATTTCTTAAATAATTCTAAATTCTTTCATAAAGGATGCCGGGAGCAAACCACATTATTTGAATGTAGATTTGTATTTTAATTACGTTCGCGTCCATATTACATTTTCAAAGCGAACGAATTAGGTAGTAGTAGTAGTGGTGGTATTTATTAAGTATTTAGTATTACATTAATTGCATAACACAGTCACATGGGTCATAAGACCGTACATGCTCTCTAGAAAAATACCTGGCCTGTATACGTCACTTGCAGTATCAACCAGAAAACAATTATTTTTTTTTATAATCACCGCACTATATACATACATATGAAATTGAAAAAACACTCTGAATCACACACTCAACACACACACACACATACACACACAGTCGCGCACAAGTACTCAAGCACCACATATGTTTAAAGAAAAATTACATAAACACCTTATCTCTTAGTACACGTACTTCCATTAAGTATGTGCCCAAGTTTGGCCAGTTTTGGCTGTTTAGAATCATGTCCCAGCATGCTGTCCTCCGTCTGTTGGAAGCCAAAAATACTTCCGGTAATAGTTTTTTCCTAATACGCATGCACGCATGCTGCCAAAATATGCGTCCAGTCTTCTTGTTCCCTGCATAATGGGCAAATCCTCCTGCCATCGTCATCAACAATCTTGCGAGCTTTCCACCCTCCCAACCTAAGCCATGCTATTCCAGTCCTCTGTTTTATACTCAATTCCAAAATATATGTTTCCTTACCCCACCTAGTTTTTATTTCATTTTGTAGCTCCAATGTTGATCTTTGTCTACATTCAGATTCTATTTTCTGCCTGTTTATATCGCATAGTCGTCTTTTGACCTTTCCCACGACACTGTGTGTATTTTCATTACCCCTTTGCCAGATATCATTTAAGCCAATTTTTGATAATTCGCGTTGCAACCCCGCCACCCACCATTTTGGATGCTCTATGTTGTTCATTTGATGACGATAACATATTGCTCTCAGAGTTGTTTGATCACCTTTAATTATTCGCAGCCAGTACCTAACTACGTTTAGTTTAGCAAATACAGCATCTTCCCAGCATCCAACCTCCCGAAGAACTCCGTAGTTTGAAGTACCCCTCCCCAACCCTAGAATGCGCTTCCAGAAATTGCATTGTATTTTATTTACATTATCCACCCTCTCCCATCCCCACACTTCACTGCCGTATAGTAATGAGGACCTAACCATTGCTTCATACATGGTCTGTAATATTTTTACTGGCATATCTGGTACCCGTGTCAGTATCCTTAATACCTCAGAAAGTTGTCCAATCCCTTTGTGTTTTATAAACTCCATGTTCTTGTTCCATTTTCCGCCCATATCAAACCTTACTCCTAAGTAATCGAAGTGTTTAACATTTTGAATTTCTTCCTCTCCATAGGTCAACTTTTCATGTTGGCCGTACACATATCCATTTTTAAAGGTGACTGTTTTAGTTTTAAGAATATTTACCTCCATACCCCATTGCCTACAGTATTGTCGAAGAGCGTTTAAACCAGACTGCAAACCTTTTATCGTTTTAGAAAGAATTACAATGTCATCCGCGTACAAAAGAATTGGTATTTTTTGGTCTGCAATTGTCGGTGCATCTATGTCTTCCTCCGTCATCACGCTAACAACATCATCAATAAACAAATTAAAGAGTAACGGAGATAGTATACAACCCTGTTTAACCCCCTCTGCGCTATGTTACATTCTGATGTATTGTGCTGATCGGTCTTGATAACAAACTTCTTTATACATTGCCCTAAGTGCTCTAATCATTTTCCCCGAAAGTCCTTTACGTGTTAATTTCTAGGTGTTTATATGTACAGAAAGGTTGTAATATAAGGGAATATTTTTCACGTTTAATGTGAAGCTTTGTTATTTGAATGAATATATATGAACTTTACGAAAGAAATTGTAAGCTGAACATTGTGAGTGTTTATAACGGTTGCCACAGACAGTTTTATTAAATTTCAAACCAGCAGTATTATGCACAGTTTCTTGAACTCCTGTTCTTTCTTTGTACTGCCATGGTCATTTTCTCTTTATTTTAGGTCTTTAAGCCTCCCTGATTGGTGAATGCGATTCACACTTGGTGTGTGGTGTTATGATTTAGGATGAAAGTAAGTAGGTCACACCATGGCATATGTCAGTTAGCAATTTCTTAACCCCAAGATACAAACTTACATCTGTTCATTTAAGGTTAACGAAAATGGCAGCGGTAGAGTGAGTGCTAAATACACACTACAATGTATTAGCAGTGCGTAAAAAATGTAATGAGACGACCACTACGAGATTATGAATTCTAAACACATGCCAAACTTTCTAGCATAGTACACGGCATTAGACTGCAAATGCGGTAATGGAAAATTTTGAATATAATCCAATTATATGAAGTTAATCAGGCCTTGCTTTGCTCGTTGAATAAATTTATTTTTCACTTAGAAAAGCTTCTGCCTTTTTCAGATGCAAAGCTCTTTGTGCTTGTAACTGATGCTTCCCCATTTCGTCTTCTTCAGATTTAATTTTGTTGTTAAAAGAACCACAGACTGTAGAGGAATCGGACCTAGGATACCCAAAATGTATGTTGAAATTACTGAAAATGTCCAGTAACCTTTGTAAGAGATATTAATCCTATACTCCTTTAAAAATTCCTGATCGATATCGGTAATAGTCAGATCTTCCGGTAAGTATCTTTTATTGGGATTATCCCCCAAGAGAGTAGAGCGATTGTTGATACCGTCTGTCCTGTCCGTTGACACGCAACATATCATTACATATTAAACTAATATAATTAGCATTAATAGAATTAAAATAATGAGCGGAAAATAAGTTGCCCGTTATGTAAAATAAAGTACGTTTGCTAAATCATACACTACGTAATCAAATGTATCCAGACAACTTGCTGAAAATGACGTACAAGTCCGTGGTGCCCTCCATCGGTAATGCAGGAAGTCAATATTGTGTTGGCCCACCCTTAGCCTTGATGACAGCGTTCACTCTAGCAGGCATACTTTCAATCAGCTGCTGGAAAGTTTCTTGGGGTATAGCAGCCCATTCTTCACGGAGTGCGGAACTGAGGAGAGGTATCGATGTAGGTCGGTGAGGCCTGGCACGAAGTCGTCGTTCCAAAACATCCCAAAGATGTTCTGTAGGATTCAAGTCAGGACTCTGTGCAGGCCAGTCCTTTACAGGGACGTTATTGTCGTGTAACCACAGCCCGTGCAGTATGAACAGGTGCTAGATCGTGCTGAAAGATGCAATCGCCATCCCCGAATTGCTCTTCAACAGTGGGAAGCAAGAAGGTGCTTAAAATATCAATGTAGGTCTGCGCTGTGATCGTGCCAGGCAAAACAACAAGGGGTGCAAGCCCCCTCCAGGAAAAACACTACCACACCTTAACACCACCAACTCCGAATTTCACTGTTGGCACTACAAACGCTGGCAGATGACGTTCACCGGACATTCGCGATACCCACACCCTGCCATCAAATCGCCACATTGTGTACTATGATTCGTTACTCCACACAACGTTTTGCCACTGTTCAATCGTGCAATTTTGACACTTCTTATACCAAGCGAGGCGTCGTTTGACATTTTCCTGCGTGATGTGTGGCTTATGAGCAGCCGCTTGACCATAGAATCCAAGGTTTCTCACCTCACGCCTAACTATCATAGTACTTGGAGTGGATCTTGATGCAGTTTGGAATTCCTGTGTGATGGTCTAGATAGATGTCTGCCTATTACTCTTTACGACCCTCTTCAAATGTTGACGATCTCTGCCAGTCATCCTGTACGCTTTTCAACTGTACATGTCCCTTGACGTTTCCACTTCACTATCACATCAGAAACAGTGGACCTAGGGATGTTTAGGAGTGTGGAAATCTCGCGTACAGACTTCTGACACAAGTGACACCCAATCGCCTGACCACGTTCGAAGTCCGTGAGTTCCACGGAGAGTCCCATTTTGCTATTTCACGATGTCTAATGACTACTGAGGTCGCGGATAATGAGTACCAGGCAGCAGATGGCAGCACAATGCACCTAAGATGGAAAACGTATGTTTGTTGGAATGTCCGGATATCTTTGATCACATAGTGCATATGAAATAGCATGTGCATGTGAATGTGGGTCAGTTTGCAGAATACAATAAGCCGTCGAAAGAGAGGTAAAGGCCACTTTCCCTGGGGGTTACCTTCGGCACCGGTATTTCTAGGCACAGTTTATTTGTACAACACCCCCAATGTGACAAACAAAAAGTTCACAGCTTAGATCGGGGACGAAGCCTATGTGCCGTATCTTAGATCTGAAATACCAGCGTGAGAAATTCAATTGTCCTTGGGCACATAATAAAACACGAGTATAGGTTGTCTAGTCAGAACGAATATAAATATTATGAGAAGCAAATAAAATTGGCAGGAAGATGTCAGATGAGTAGAAAAGGTTAGCAAATTGACGAAAGAAGTGGAAATTTATATCATGACCGAAATAAGTTTTTCTTATCGAGTCAAGACACCCTGCAACAGAGAGAGCGGCTCCAAGACACAAAATGTCTCGTGAAGCTCGCAACCAGGTAAAATGTATTATTAAAATTGGTTCCGCTGGATAGATTGCTGTCATCATGACAACATACAATTTGATTTTGTAAATTTGGTTTCAGACGGGTACGGGTTATACGACGAGTAAACGTTTCACTAATTACGACAGTCAGGTCATTTCTAAAATACACACGCGGTGGCGAGTATGACAACGATCATAGGTAATAAATGTGTTTATTAGAACGAAATAACAGTGCATTAATTTAAACTGAACAGCCAGCCCATATACAGGAAGCACCCACACCTTGGAAAATTCAGAAAGAGATCTCAGGCAAACCTAGACAAACCCCGAAAACAACTAACCCCTTGCTACCTCCTATCCGCCCTTTGTATAATCCTGGCTGTCATCAGAGTGTGAGGCGACGAATGCACAATCTCATTGTCTATCCTTAAATGAGTTGATGTAGTGTTCAATTAAATGCGCAATAGGATCTGGTGTCTTATTTGGTTCATTCTTATGAGAACCGCTTTTGTACTTTGGAGACTGTCCTTCCATTATTAGACTATGCTGGATTTTAGTTTTTCTGTACTTAATTATTTCATGAAAGCCAGTTTAAGTATTGGAATCTCCCTAGCTCCAATTCGAAGATTGTAAGAAAATGCAACTGCATGATCCCGTTCTGCCTGCTCGTGCAATACTATGCCGCTTCCTCTGAATCATATGGAGGGAAATCATTTCATGCAAGATGAGAATCCTGTGAATTCTTGTCTGTCGTATTGTTAAAATATTTGAGGATGATAATTCTACTCTCTTCATTAATTTTCTCGAAACCTCTGAAACGGGAGCATATGCAAGAATGAAAAGTAATAGTTTTTCATGATTTGTTCCTGTAGACATATTGCATTCAGTGTCAATATGGAGTTAGCTTTAAGATTGTTCCTAAGGCAGTAATACAAGAGTAGTAATAAAAAATCAATTGTAAGTAGATAGAATAGATAAGCAATAGAATATAATATTGAAATAATAGGAATAAGTAATAATGTAAAATAATATTGACAAATTGCGTTACTGAAATATAACTTGTAGTTAAGAATGTAATTAAGTGAAAGGAAGCATGTAAGGAACCGTGCAATTTGTAACTACGGCAAGTAACATGGGTGAAGTCCACATGCACAAACACGCTAATACACACAGGTTTTAGACAGTCACAGAAAATAGAGAGGTCCGAGATTAGAGTGGGAAAGAGATAGTGGTCCAATTCCTGGAAGATAAGGGGAGTTGGAAAAAACAGAAAGTGAAACGAGAGTTGTAAAGTGAGACGGAGATTTGGGTTTTACCAGAGAAGTCAGAGGGCTGCTAAAATTGGAACATTTTATTTCCATAGCACGTTAAGTAGATAACCAATGAGAATATTTGTTACATATAAAGGCGAAAATCCTAGCGTCCTTGTAGGAAGGCATAAAACGAGGAGGAGACAACAAGTTACACACTCTCTGATTTTACTCTCACGGTGTAACAGATGTGAGTCACGCGGAAGATTTTGTGCGTGTATGTCGGTGGAGTAATATCGTGTGTCGCAGTTAGAAAGGTCCACGTAATGAATTAGCGGTAGCGGGAAGGCTAAATCTAACGCTTTTGTATCCTTAAACAAGGGAAAGTTGCTAGCCGCCTCAATGGGCATTATATTTTGAATAAATTAAGCTGCTTCATGGAAAGTCAGTTTATTATTTGCCTTCACTTACATATAATCCCGAGAAATAGGGGATAGGAATTTCTGCACTTTAAGCAGTTCGGCAGAGAATATTCCTCCATGATAATATAAAAGTCTAATGACACAGCAATTAGCCGTTAATTAATACAATAATATATTGAGATCTCAAAAATCAAAATGTTATACCTTTCTTAACGATATATACCTTACCAACACACAAAAATAACATCGAAATATATTATGGTAAAACTTCACAGGTTCTGGACTTGTTTACTTTTTGTATGAACAGAAACGGACTTATCCAGTTTTTATTGAAACCCAGGGCTTTCAAGTGGCTTTTTCTCTGGATCAGTAGTATTTTTGAGGAAACAAATTCTAATATCAGATAGCAGAACTAACAGAGTCTTATAACTGAATACTCTCAAAAGGTCAATTTTTGGACTTGCCCGGTTTCTGTAATCCTCATTTAATTTGAATTTGCTTATTATTAATTATATTGTCATCGTAAGTTTTTAAAGATAATGTTAATTGTTTAGGTATACTTTGTCCGCATGGCAACTCATACAGTAGACATTCATTCATTATCTGTTTACCCTCCTCTTATGTAGGACTTACAAGCGGGTGCCTGGGGTCAGAGGCCCGTCGAGGAGCAGACACTCATGGATCAGACAGAGCATCCAGGATGGGTGATCAGCCCGATGCCTGGTATGGGATGAAGGAAGTAGTTGAAACGAAATGATGGTGAAATGGATGAAAGGAAAGGTGATGATGGAGCAGTTGGTGGAATGAATGGCGGGGGAAACCGGAGAACCCGGAGAAAACCCGCCCAGACGCCGCTTCGTCCACCACAAATCCCACATGCAGGTCCCTGGGATTGAACCCGGTCCGCCTCGGTGGGAGGCGAGCGGTCTAACCACTCGGCCACGGCGCCGCCCTAGACAAAATTCACATTTTTTAAATATATCTTTAGAAATCTAATGTTATACATACACATGGCTTTCTGAACCTTCTATCGTTTATTAGTGGCATAGAAACTAGTCTTACTTAAGCTTCTTTATATATACATATAGTTCATTTTAATCCAAAACACACCTTTGCATTAATAGTTGCATCATACATTTCGTTTACAAAGGAGTGTTAGCCAAATGTTTAAGAACTGGTTACTATACGGTAGCCTTAAAATTCCATACTGTACCCATGGAAATAGGAGAAACGACTGAATTTGACTGAAATCTAAGGGAATGGCTAAGTATTGAACAATTCGAACCATTAATAACGGATATCTCGGAATTTACTAATGCCATAAAAATATTATTTGTATAAATTGTGTGCTTTAAAGAATTCTACATTTCTTGCATACTATATTTTTGAGTATTGCTTCATATAAGATTTTACGTAATATAAGATTATACAAAATTCCTTCGGAGTGAAGAGGACTTCAAATGCTATTTCCCGAAGATGTGAGATAAACATTTTATTTGTAATGTAAATGTCTTTAATATACAGTATTTAATCAAAATCATTAGAGCCATTTTAGAAAATAAAAAAGATTTGACAAATGTTCCATATAAAGGGTAGTTTGGGTTGGGGTATTTTCTTTCAAATGTTCGCGTCGTATCTTTGGAAGCTACTGAACTTAAATACCAAGTTTGGTGTTGATCCGGCTTTTCGTTTTTGGGTTATGCTGTTTATAGCGACACACACATGGACCGTTTGCTAAAAAAATGGTACCTACTAAATTCGACATTTAGCGCTGTGAATTCTGCATCACTTCACAGAAAAATAGTCTAACTCTACAACTTTGGAGTAGAGAAATACAATTTCATTTTGTTTAGCGCAATTTCCAAGTTGGAGTATTGTGCCTGTGGAATGATGTATTCAAATGCATAACTTAACTTTACATAAACAGATGTTAGCTGCATAGCCAATATAATTATGATTCAGTGCTGATTATTCATCATCACATTTATAAAATATAAACCTATATCACGAGAAATTAATTTCCAATTTAATGTATTTTATTTCTTAATTAAATCTGTACAGTTATTGAAATGTATTTTATAAAATCAAACTCCTAAGTGATATATACAACATACTGATATGGTAAGCTATATCCTGTGGCAACTTCCTACAGCAAGCAGATCCATTTTTGGTTCTTTGAGTCAATGAATGGTTTTCTCCATCTAGCCCCTATTTTGGGCTAAGTTTTGCACCACAAACTGATACCACCGTTAAATATGACACCTTCTGTGCGCGCAAGTAATGTGGTTTCTTTTTCGCAAATATATGTGAATTTTTCTTTATCTTTGCTTTGAACAGCTTTTTCTGTGGATTCATTTTGTGATATTAATGACGCTTTTTCACAGAAACCATTGAAAAGAGCTAACTTAACTTTATATTATAACTACCTCTAAGTAAGTTTGTGTATCTACTTTAGTGTAAATTGCACGGTTAGTTATTTTTTAAATGTATTGCATGACAAATTTTAATTGAAAAATGGTCTAATTAAGAAAATAATCACCCCGAACTTAATCAATAAAGTTATTATATAAACGTAGATCAGTGAACCTGGAAAGCGTTTGTTGTGATCCATAACAACAGCTATACAATCTTTGGACAAGGCCCTATGGGTCTCATTCTACTTAGTGTCTAAGTTCGCCACACAGAGGCGCTAATGAAATAGTTAAATCAATAAAGCAGAGACGATGCCAGCGTGCTAATTACAGTGGATTGATGAGCCATAGGTATAAAAGGGAGAGGGAACCGGCCATGAGATAACTACCGCTCGCCTCAGATTAGACATCCCCACTCCTCGAGGATGGAAAAGAAGCCCCTGGCGCACCGCGGCCACACCGAACACATACCGCCGAACAGACGTCTGCAGACCCGGTCCCAGCCTCTAATTTCGTTGAGCCCAGGCTGCTGCTGGGGCCACTGGCGCACACTCTACGAGAGTAACGACAACACCGCTGCCAGAGCAACCAGCTACGCCACGATTTTTGAGAACACCACCGGAGCCTCCACAGCCACCGACCGGCCGATCGACCAATGCCGGTAACACCACCGATCCACCAACTCCTTCAACAACGATTCCACCGGCCACTATGGACACTTCAGTGCCATGGCAATCACCGTACAACGTAACCTGCCTACGCAGATCTTCATGTAGGTTTAGGCATCCAGACACAATGCACCTTTGCATCTTGTGCGGCTTGTCTTCGGAGACAGGTCGAACTATAGCACTGCACTCGCCACCGGCATGAATTTCTACGCCCATGGCGTTAGACAGTAACCGAGCTGCAAATCCTGCAGCCTCCTTTACGCCTGTAGGTTCAGTCGGTGGCATAGTACTCTGCTGCGTCGCGCTACACTACTACGGCGCCCCCTGGCTGACGTCCGCCTGCACACAACACGACCTTATGCGCAGATGGTGCTTCTGCGCCACATGTTTCGTACCCTCGTACCCAGAGAACCAACCCTCGCCGGCTTCACCACCGACACCACAGCTTCATCCCGAGCGGCTAGCTGCACATCAACTCCCGCAGGGTGCATCAGCGCCCACCTCAGACTCTTTTACTCCTCCGATGACTAAAAGGTAATCATCGACGAATTAAAAATCACAGACGCCACCTTACCAGTCGAAATAACGATGCTCAGCAACAGGGTCGAGGCGCTATGGATCTCAGTCCCAAGCGTTTCGCTGTCATACAAGCCACACAACGTTTAACAACGTAACTGATTCGCCGCAGCCACGAACAAATTCAACAAGCTTCACCGCCATCCGAGAGATCGCAGTCGATGCTGAGCTGGCAGTTATCGCTTTAATCCAGCGCAAGCTGTATCGGATCGAGGAATATCTGGAAGACGCGAAGGCTCGCACCAGTACCAGCAGTGCCTAAACTCCACTTCCTAAAGTACTAGCCAGAACCGGGTCAGACGCCAACTACACCAAAAACGACATCTTACTGATGGCCATTGAAGCCTCCATCGCCAACCTGTGGACTAGATGCACTCCAATCATTCCACCCGAATATTCAATATGTTGGCTAGCCACGACATCCTCACAGAAAACTAACAGCTCATCCGCAACTTCATGGAGCACCACGTGCTCTACTCTACATGGCAACGTCGGAACTATAATACCAGGCATTAAGACTTTTAAATGGAAATTAATGATTAAAGATTAGACCTCATCCTCCTTCTCCTTCCTTTCTCTTTTCCAAACCGCCGCCATTTCACTACGGCTATTGCCAGGTTCTTGTGTCATGATTATAGCCTTGTCTCGCAAAGCTAACTGCTTGCTGCCGCCCTTCGCCTTTATGGCGGCCGCAAAGACTCACCGTTACTAGCGGAGATGCAATATGCGGAACTCCCCAAATCTCAGTAACTCCCTGTCGTCCTTCTTCCCTTCTCTTTTCTGTCTTCTTTCCCTCCCCCCCCCAAACAAAATTATGAGCCAGTCAATGCATCGCATCCAACCAGGCAACACTTCTCTTATATAGCACGGTTATGCCTCTCAAGTGAAAGTGTAAACTCGAGGTATTCATTCAGCCTCTTCAGCACTCCTCGAGCACAGATGACCCGGTCTTAAGCTGACGTTTCTGCATATCGGAGTTCATCAGAGTAACTTGCGTGCGAATCTGAGGAGCCTCCTAAAGCCATATGTCTTAGTGCCGCCAAGTTTACATCTATTTACGATCCCGTTCTGCACTTCGAGCAGATCAGGTTAAGCTCTGACAGCGTATCTCGATGCACATCTGTGGAGTCTACTGAGGCAAGGATATCCTATTCTCCTTTGTAAACCTTAACGTGGTAGATCTAGTCAGAAGCCAGAACGTCTACGCCGTGACCTACACCACTAGTATTCATCTACAACCTGTAAAAATGTCATTCTGCTATCTCAAATACCTTGAGATAATGAGTCACTAATTTGGTAGAGTTAATATTGCTTGTTTAGGAAATTTAATCTCCTCTTAGTGATATCTGTACTAATAAATTACGTATGTCGTGGTGTGCAATAAGAAGAGTGGGTGACATATCAAAACCGTACATTCAGAATGATCTCACTAGCAGTTAATTTGCACATCAACTCCCGCAGGGAGTACTACTTAGAGTAAACGCACCCCCATGAAGTCCCTGGTGGTGCTAGCATTCTACAGCGGCGAGCCTCTTTGCCTTCAGTTTCAACTTGTATGAGCAAACGACAGTGCAGCAGAAGTTCCAAGATGGGAGTTTAACACAAGATATCTTCAATTTCTCCTCCAGTAGCAGTACTCACGCACGCGACGGCAGTCGTTACAAATTCGCTAGGAGAACAGCACTTTTCGTCGCAGCAGAAATGTGCTAGACATCTCGCTTTTTCAATCACTGATCGTCTCAAATGACTGACTGACTCCTCTCGCGAGAATATTTTAGAACTATATGGGTACGTGTTCTCGGCGAGGGAAAAGAAACCTTCAGAAGATTCTGGTTATCTGCCGATAGCGCTTCCGGTGCTTACGCCGGGCGCGAGCGTTGCTTATCACTGTTTACCTCCAACTTGCCATCGATTTACTTCGCGGAAATAATCTACCTCTACCTATAGTAAATAGATGAATTATTGCTTTCCATAAACAATTGGATACTGCAATTTCCACTGGAATATGCGTTTTCAGAGTCCTTAAATAAATAATACGATGTGCTGTACTCTCATAACTTTCCCTACCCTTGTAAAAACTATTTTTAAAAACGCTAATTCTCTTACTGCTAATTTTCTTGTAGATACAATGGGAATATGATAGGTTTTAAGCGATAGTCAAATGTTTTAAGAGAGGATTGGAGGTATTGGAAAATTCAAACAAATAACAAGGAATACCTCAGAAGTGGTTAACTCCTTAGAAAAATGTATGTGATCTAAAATGTGTGGTTTAACGACATCTACATTTTTATTCAGTAAAACCTTCTCCATGTCTTACGGTTTACAAGTTATGCAATAGTCATTCAGAATGAAGAAGTCTTTTGGGGATATTCCCATAAAATTGATGATATACATTTCATTTGCCATAAATATATCTTAAACATATGGTATTTTAATTAAAATCGTTAGAGCTATTTTTCAGAAAACCCAAATTTTCGAAAAAAGTTCCATGTAAAGGGTAGTCTGTAGGGAGATTTTCTTCTAATATTTTGGTGTCCCATTTTCCAAAAATGCTGAACCTATGTACCAAGTTTGGTATTTATTCGACTTTTCGTTTTTGAGTTATGCCTTATTGAGAATGCTCACAGACATGCTCACACGGGCATGCTTCCAAAAATGCTTATTTTGGATTCAGGGGGCTTAAAACATGTTTCCCGAAACCTGGGTATCTAATTTTTGGTTGGATTACAACACTTTTACTTACTATACGTAGTAGAGAAAAATAAAACGATGTGTTACATTCATGTGAATTTTTCTTCCCACTATCGTTTACATTCCTAGAACTCCCATAAACTATTATCAGAAAGCCTATTCATGTTGCTGTCCTATAAATTCCATCTTTCTTTGACATCACGAGAAACAACTGAATAGCGTCAGGACTTTAGTGCGTTCCAACTTCGTTTTCAAATTAGGACTTTCAATAAAAAATATCCTGCCCCAAAATACCCTTTACATGAAAAGATTTTTGTTACAATTTTCTCAAAATCCCGTGTTTATGATATTTGCATGGCAAAGTAAATGTATATCTTGAATTTTTCTGGCAGCGCCTCTGAAACTAAACAATTTAGAATAAATGCTACACAAGTACCCAAAAGGTTATTACTTTCTCCACCACGTATATAGTAGGTAGAGAAGGTATTGTATTCCACCCATAAAAACAATCGATACCAAGATTTCACCAGAAAAGCTTTGAGGTCCCTTAAATCAAAAAAAAAAGTTTAGAGAAATATCGTTGTATGTTTGTGTGTCTGTGAACAGCGTAATTCAAAAACGAAAAATCCAATGAATACCAAACTTTGTATTTAGGTTCAGCACCTTCCAAAGTTCGCCACGACGATTTTCAAAAAAACTCTCCCCATCGCAAACCACACTTTACATGGAATAATTTTTGTAATGTCTTATTTTCTAAAAACAAAATGGCTCTAAAGGTTTTTATTCAAATCCCATATATTAAATATATTTATTTGACAAAATGTTGATCTCGATTTACTGGAAACTGCCTGTTGAAGCTGGCCGCATCCTCGATACGTAACAATTAAGTCTCTTCTTTCACCGGCTAGCGTTGAGCAGTGTCGACTCTGTAAAGTCTACAGTGGGTGGTAAAATTATATATATATATATATATATATATATATATACTGCGATAATAAAAATATCGGCTCTGGTAAATATTAGCTTTATTATACCGTTATGTTACACATTCAGGAACGCGAGCCATCACTTCGTCAATTATCCGCGACTGACATAGAGATGACTTGTTAGTCGGCAGTATTAGGAAGTATTGTAATGTTTTACCTGCATTAATAGCCGCAGCCTGACTTACACGGCGCGAGTTCAACTAAGTGAACTTACATGTCACAGGATTCCGCGAAGAGTATAGTTACATGGCGCAGGGTTCAGCGAAGAGTGTAGTTGGTTGTATTCCGGCGCAGAGTTCAACTAAGAGAACTTACATGTCACAGGATACCGCGAAGAGTGAAGTTACATGGCGCAGGGTTCTGCGTAGAGTGTAGTTGGTTGTATTTTTGAATTTCGCCATGTCTGATTTCATCCCTACTCTGCATATGTCACGTGATTATTTTGTTCGATTTTCAACCATGTAACGATCTCCTGTTTTCGTATTCGTCAGTTTGCATTCTTGACTCTCCATTTACTGGCTAAAATTTCAGTTGTGTTTAGCTTTCTCTTCCCACGGTACTATTTACAATTAGTTTAATTTATACTGTAGCACGCACATATATTTATGGTTTTAATCCTTTTCTCGGCGAAACATCATGTTTCTTTCGCTTTGAAAAGAAATAGCACTTTCCGAGACTTATTTTCCACAGACCCTTATTTATTGGCTCGGTGCACTTGCATACGACCGACAGACCTTTCCTGTCCCAAGAAAAGGGATGGGTTGGTGACTCGAACCTTACTTCCCCAAACAATTGCAATATTTTGTGTTAAGGTTTTTCCTATGGAGTTATAATATTAAATACAACATTTTACATCTTTGTTTAATCTATATACAATCAAATACGGGGCCGAGTTGAACCGTACCACTGTGAAGACCTCTTCATTCGGTAGGAATTTTGAATAATCTTGTATAACTGGTAAACGTTAAGCGATAGACAAAAGTGTATTCCACAATCGCTTTAAAACACAATTTATTTCAAATAACTTTTTGTGGCATCGGTCATTTCCAAGATATCCCTTATTAAACGGTAATTTTTCAATACTTATCTATTTCTTTGAAGACCTGTGGACATTATGTTGTTCCTCACTATGTCATGAATTTTTAAAGCCAGAATCTAGCGTCCAGTTGCAAAGGTTTATCTCGATAAAAATTCTAAGAATAATTTGTACACAGACTAATAAGCGATCGAGGGTAGAGAAGGTGATATAATTTAGCATTAGTTTTTTTCTGTAGAACGGCGTATTTAACTCAACAATCTCCACTTTAAATACCCAGTCCCGGATTAAGCGTTTTAAATATTGCATAAACGCGGATTTTGAAACAACTGCCTAAATGTTTGGTAGCTAATGCGAGTTCTTTGACCTGCTGAGTCTTGTTGTCACAAATGCAACAATTAAGCCTCCTTGGAAACGTTGGATAAGAGAATCTCATTTCCAGAAACTGTTACAGAAGGGAGTAATATCAGTTTGTTTTGCCTCGCGCACGTTTGACCCATTTCTCCGGTTGGGGAACGGAATGCTTTGAGGAAAATTACATTGAAAGATGCGAAGCAGAGTTAGTTTGCATGATCTTAAAGAGATATCGCGGCAAATCCTTGGTTCGCTAAGCCTCAGCGCAAGAAACAGAATGCATACAGGAGTAAAAGAAGAATCGCATTAGCAAGCATATTGCTAATCCCGCACTGATCTAGGTGAAGTAGAAACAGCTTACTAGAGAGGCAATGTTACTTTTTTATTCAGAAATTACCTTCCAGAGTATTTTCCTACAACCCATTCATAATTTTATTTCTCCTTAAATCCCTATCTTTTACATTTTCATCTTAGTCCTCTAGTCGTCATTCTTTTTCAAACACCATCCATCCATTGTTCTTCTGGTCCACCCCGTCCACTGCTTCATTCTAGCACAATGCTTACTATTCTGTCGTTTCCAATGCTCTCCACAAGGCCGAATCATTTCAATTTTCTCTGTTCTATTATTTCCGATTACATTCTTTTTTCACAAACATTACTCCTAGAATTTTAACTCTAATTTTATCTTTTCATGAGATTCGAGAAGCTTTTGCCAAAAATAAAATATAATTTGTATTGTTGAATTATAAATATAATTTTCAGTTTTACTTAAAATGTTTCTATCACATAGAGTTCAAATTTCCAACTGCTTTTCTTCATTCAGTTATTCGTTTTTTTATTTGTAATCTACTAGTTCCATATGCTTGTATGATTGATCCTAAATACTTAAATTTGTTCAACATTCTAATTTTCTCATTGATGACTTTCTCTACTGCGTATAGTAAGGGTACGTATCATGGAGGGGTCCCCGGAACCGAGACAGAGCACTGCACAGAAGCCAGTCGGTCCTTTATGCTTCCAAAGTGACCTCTAGGTTGGAGGGAAGAATGAGGGGAGAGATCCAAAGGGCGACCAGATACGGAAGCCGACGGGCGCAAGCATGAACGGGCTCACTAACGTTTCCAGATAGAACGCATCTGCCGCCGCTTGGTCCCAGTCCACATATCACCTACCTCCAAGGTCACGCGGAGTGGAGCCCCATGCTGAGGAGAGAACTAACTGAGCGGTACGCAGCATTCGCTTGGTGACTCGGAGAAACCACGAAAAACCCATGGGTCAGAGTGAACGGTCGCCGGTAATCAAACCCGGAACCTCCCGAATGCGGGCCACAGACGTAACCACCTAAGCCATCCCGCTCGGTACTACGTATAGTAAGTAGGGGAAGCATATTCCACCCAAAAATTCCATGTCGAGATTTCACCGGAAATGAATTATGTAAAACAACTATAGAAAGAGCATTTTTAGCAAGAGGCCCAATAAAAAGCAAACTTATTTAAGTTCAGTACATTCCAAAGATGTGACACGAAGATTTTCGGGAAAATCCTCGCACCCAAACTACCCTTTGCATGGAAGTATTTACGAAAGTTTTAGTTTATAAAAACTGGCCCTTTAGGTTCTCTTTATTTGGAAGGAATTTTGTATAATCTTGTAAAAGTGGTAAACGTTAAGCGAATAGACGAAAACGTACCCAAGAAAAGTAGATCTCTTTAAAAGACACAATTTATTTCAAACAGCTTCTTTTGGTGCATCAGCCATTTCCGAGATATCCGTTATTAATGATTCGAGTTGTCAGTCCTGTTGACTTTCAATTGTGTCTCGCGATGTCATGGAAAGAGTGTGGAATTTTAAGGCCAGCATATAGCAACCAGTTCTGAAACATTCGACTACCGCTAAAGTTAATATCAAGTCCCCACATTTTATATTCAATTAATTTTCTCATCCTGCATGAAGCCTCCTCAGTATCATTAATAAAAATAACCTGGTCCTCCAGGTTGGAATTTGTAACGACTTGGCAGCCCCTCGTATTGTGCAAAAAAGCTACAATGCTAAAAGACGCAAAATAAAGAAAAAAGAAAAATGCTACTGAGAGAATAAAAATTCATTACCACACCAAGTTTTGTTTAATCATCTAGCCTGAAGGTAGAATGGCGGAATAAAACTGTCGTGTTCATAATGTGCTTAATGGTATTGTCAAAATAGCGCTAATCCAGGACAGATTCTGTAGCAGAATGAGTGCAAATCCTGCTTGCCTGTATAAATCAATATTACAACTGTATGCGGGCGAGCAGAGTTGCTTAAGGACATTTCTGTGGAAAGTTATTCTAACCACAGTGTTCCATATGAATGGCAGCATTTTAATGCCCAAACCTTATTCTATAGCAACGCGTGTAACTATTTTCATTCGCCCAAAGGCGGAAATATCACATATTGTGGCGAATATTACAACAATAACGCGATTTCAGCAATATTTATAGTAGAAATAGTGAAAGAAACACCATAACACAGGTATATCATGATACATATATGGTTTTCTCGAAAGTCCATCCGCTTTTTGAACTTTTATCTTGTACAGAGCGTTTACTCTATTGCAGGGCCGCGGATTTTGCATATGCATGCTCCGCGCTCTATTACACAGGGGAGTTTTTGGTTCTAAATCTTCCGCGTTACTTACAAGAGAAGTATTGGGGGGGATCTGAATTAAGCATAAACATAGACCAGAGCTACAGAACGTTCTGTAAAGAGGTATTGGGGTTACCAAGACCAGCATCAGGGGAAGTAGCATTAGTGGAATTAGGAGGAACAAGAAGAAAGGGAGTGATACTGGAAAGGATATTAAAATTTTGGTTTAGATGCCTGAGGAAAGATGAAGAGGAAATTTTAAAGATATGCATGGAACAACAAAAGAGTATGAAAAATAAAAATAGCTGGCGGACAGCGGTAGAAAAAAATTATGGAGAAGATAGGAATGGGAGATATTTGGAGAACAGGAGAAAGAAATAGCAATGGCTTCTGGATAACAGTAAGAAACAGAGTGGAGGACATAGAAAGACAGATTTGGGGAAGCTTACAGAATAAAAAGTCACTAGGGTTCTATAGATTAGTAAAAAGGAAATGGGAAAGATAGGACTGGATTATTGTAATAGAGCAGAAAATGAAGCGTTTGCATGGGTGAGAACAGGATCAATGTATCTGAGAGGGCTAAGAGACAACAACAACGGAATTTGCGAATTATGCGGAGACAGTGAAAGCACAGAACATTATATGACAAAATGCAAAGAATTAGCAGAATGAAGACAAGAAGTATGGGAGAAAAAATGGGAAAAAATGTATGGAAAAACAGTAGCAATTAAAATGTTAACAAAAAAAGAAGAAAAGCAAAATAAGAAAGTAAAGAAAGTAAAACATAAATGGACTAGAAAAGTAAGAGAGAAGAAATGTAGAAAGGCAAACGGAGGAAGGAGAGGATGGGCAATAGGGATTAAGGGTAGCAAGGGATGCCCAGACGAACCAGAAGACCAGGGTGCCAGGCAAAAAGGAGCAGCATAGTTGGAAAGGAAATTTGTACATAGCTTAAGTTAGTTTATAAGTGGAATATTGTAAAAAGAATTGTGTATTAAAGTGTGCAAATAAAATTATCTATCTATCTATCTACAAGAGAAGTAACATGCATTATAATGTGTACTAACTCTATTATAAGTGTCCATCCTGGTGTCTTTTGTTAGAAGAATTAATTTTAGCTTCTTAGATTTAGCATATAGCAATCCCGTTGTCCTAAACTTATTAACCAGGCGTATAACAGTTTCTGTACCTGGAAATGGAATAGCAAAAAATTACTCCTGAAATTGTTTACGCATCTGTCTACGTGATTCGTGTGTTTTTACGTATGTATCGTATATAAAAATTCGTTGTTCAACGTGAATTTCTCGATAGACATTTAGTGGACTTATAACAAGACAAAAAAGCAACAATAATGAGAACAGCCTTAAGAAGCCACACACTGGTCTTGAATAAACTTTCACCTTTGATATGCCTCAATGCACAAACTCTATTGCTTACAGCACAGACAGAAAGTAGTAACCGACGCAGTACGAGTGTAACACAGTGTCATTCACCACTAGCATGGCATTCAATCAACCTGAGACATCTGAAATTTCACTCTAAGTGGAGAAATGGGAGAGCTGCTTTACCACGTTGTATTGGAGTAGGTGTGCATTGTATAGTAGCGCGCCGAATATCAAACAACTCGCTGGGACGTAAGGCTAGTGAACAGTAGTAAACCATGCCAACATGGCATCGTGTTACCCTTCAAAGTTCAGCTTATAGACGAACAGAAGGAGGGTGGTGGCACCTTACTGGCTAGAGCACCAGCGGAGGGGGCATTGCCATGAAAACTTACCGCTACAAGAAGTGTCAGAGGTTTGTTATTTAAATACTACCGTGTTGCGCAGCAGAAAAGAACCGAGGTCGTTGCAGTGCAGGCGGAGCATGCATACACACGATCTGTGGCCTCACAGTCCAGCGACCGTTCTGTAGTTGTGCGACAGTAATGTTGGTTGTATGTTGCAGGGGTATTTTTATAAATATTAATTGTGCTCTGCACAAACCACACTAAAGTACAGTATCATTGCAGATAAATATAAAACTTTGCAGATGACAGCGATTAGAACTTGTCGTTAGGAAGCCACCGGCCCAACTGCACAGTTGCAGTTATGTAGGTCCAGCAGGTACCTAATAGGTAATCTTCATGTCTGATTTATTACTGACGGGACTTATTACTATTTTTTTTAATTTTAATGTACGAATGGACCCATGTAGGACTACGAAAAGTACATAGAGATGTTTCTTTGTTTTCTTTTGAATCTATTGTTCTCTCATTCTATGGCTATGGACTTTCCTTCTCTGTCTATTCTTGCTGTTCCAGTTTTTCTTGGTTTGTCCTCTTGGTCCATTTCCCACTTATATAATTTAACTGTAAATATATCTCTGTTAATGATACCTACTTGTGTAATTCCTACCAATTTTAATTATTATTTTTTTTTACTTCCCCAATCCACTTCATAATACCTACTTGCGTTTTACTCCTATTTTCGAAGAGTTACATTATTTGTTTTGTGAACTGTTTGAGTTCATTTGTTTAATATGGGCACAATTTTTTAATGTTCAATTTCCTAATGTCATTGTGTATGTCTGTATACATTTTATTTTTACTTGTAAATCTGTATTGTTCACCTATGACATAGGTGTTACTGAACATTACATCAGTATTAATATTATAAAAATTATAATTAGAGGCGGATAAGCGACCTTTTTATGACGTTAACCTGTCTTCTACTCCAATCTTTATTTTAAACGAGAGAGGGTGAGTCCAGATGTAAACAACGGGCGCATGTCTGCAGTGTTCGCATAGGTTATATCAAAAGAACATGCGGAAATTGTCGAAAGTGAGTTTTCTCCGTCTCTCACTTAAACAAAATCTGTATCGTGAGAAACACCTTTCAACATCGAAACAGTACTACGTACATACGAATAATACTTATAACGCTATTTGATATATTTCTTACTCTGTTTGCGAAGCGGAACATCATACCTATTGTGGTATATTTCCTTGCCTACCATCTCTAGCTACCGGATACGTGCCAAGCTCTGCATCGGTAACTTGAAATCGTGGACCAGGTCACTTGAATCTGCCTCGAATTATAATACTATACCAAATATACAATAAACTAAAACATAAGTAGTATTTCCGTTAGACCCATGAAGTAATCAAATCTGAATTTTAGTGCACATAAAATACTTGTCTAGTGGTGGTATTAAAACGTTCTTTCTTACTGCATACGGCACCACAGGCGGTGAACACTGATTATACATACAATGAAATGATAATTGGGGAAGGAAATATGGGAAGGATTTGGAATGAAGACGTTCTACGCCTAAGATTAGGGGACCTTTCCTGGTAAAGAAACCTCGGTAAGGGATAACTGTTGTGGCGGGATTTGAATCGCAGACCTACCGTTCACTCCGCGCCTTAACGATCTCGGCTACTTGCGTCAGTTCGTACGCGGTAGTCATGATAGCAACACTGAAAGACTTTTAAACAAAATAATTGACACAGAAATAAGTAGCAAGGAATCGTTTAATGATAAAGTAGTAGAGATATTCTACCATCTCTAATATTGTCATTTGTTTTATGCCGTGGCGCTGTAAGCTGGAGCTTGGAGCTTGGTGCTCTGGTTTCCAGCCAAGGAATGCACCGGGTTTCATCCCACCCATCGGGGTGCAGACTTAAGTTCCAGGTATAGGACCGGTGCCTACTTAACATCGTGAGGAAAGTGAGGAGCTGCGATAGGTAGCTCTCTCAGCCACGGAGACCGACATTCTGGCTAGGATATGCGTAATGCTGGCCACATTACCTCCCCGTATCGTTGGATGATCACCCAACTCTACCTATTATTATTCTTATTTTTATTATTATTATTATTATTTATTATTATTATTACTACGAGGACCACATTGAGAATTTTAGAAAATCAAACAAGGATTAGTTTTCAAAAATGCAAATCGTCTTATTGTTTTCAAAATATTTCCCTTTAACATTAATAAACTTTTGCATTCGATGAAACCAATCCTTAAAGCAACAATGCCACTCTTTCTGAGGCAGTTTAGAAACCATTGCTTCATTAGATAACCTAAACATTATTCCACAGACTTTATCTATAATTTTTGGAAACAAAAAGAAATCGCAAGGTGCTATGTCAGGACTGTATGGTAGGTGCGTGGTGCTGGCCTTTATGGCATGCAGATATTCAGTTGTTAGTTTCACTGTATGCGACGATGCGTTGTCATTATGTAACATTATTTTTCCATTTGTGCTTTTTTCAAGAACGTTCTCGGACATTTGCGGTAAACAGATATTTGTGTACCAGTCGGCAGGGGTCTATCTTCTAGTGCTGCAGTAGCACTATGACCATATTAGGAAAAGAAAAAAATCTGATGTGTTACACTCACATGACTTTCTCTACTCTTGTACCAACTATTTTTACAAACGCTTATTTTCCAATCTACTTCATGCTAATCGAGATAAAAATTTGCAGTCTATCTTATTGCTAATTTTCTTGTAGATGTAAGGGGAATATATATTTACAAGGGCAATATAGAAATACAGTAGCCTTTAAGCATAGGCATTACTCTTAATAGCTGGTTGCTATGTACAGCACCATTCTCTGCCACAGATTAATACTTTTTGCATATCCAAGACAAAAAAAATGAATAACGAATTCCCATTTGAGAAAATAAGTGGTGAAAAATTTAAGGGAATAACAAGCAATATCTCGAAAATGGTTCACTTAACCAAAAAAAACTGCATATGACATAAATTGTGTATTTTAACGCGATCTACATTTTTGGTGTAGTAAAATTTTGTCTATCTCTTACGGTTTACCAGTTATGCAAAAGTCGTTCACAATGAAGAATACTTTTGGAGACATTCCCAGAAAATTCAAGATATACATTTTGTTTGTCATGAAAATGTCTTAAACATATGATATTTTAATCAAAATCGCTAGAGCCGTTTATCAGAAAATTAAAAATTTCGAAAAATGTTCCATGTAAAGGGTAATCTGGGGTGGGGGGATTTTCTTGAAAACTTCGTGTCGCATCTCTGGAAGATACTGAACCTAAATACTAAGTTTGGTGTTAATCCGACTGTTCGTTTCTGAGTTATGCTGTTCACAGACACACATCGACCGACACACGGACATGTTTCCAAAAATGCTTTTTTTGTATTCAAGGGGTCTCAAAACATATATTTCCGGTGAAATCTCGGTATTCAGTTTTTGGGTAATTTACAATACCTCCCCTACTTACTATACGTAGTAGAGAAAGTAAAAATAGCACTGGGAATTCGTCGGACTTTTGTAGCCTTAGGTTCTGTTCGAAAGACCCATTAAGCGGATTGACTTTTATTTTTAGGACCTTAACAATAAATCCAAGATTCGTCACTAGTAACGATATTCCAAAAGAAATTTGAAGTGCCGCCTTGGAATATTTCCAAAGTTTTTCTGCACTAATCAACGCGTTGTTGTTTTTGATCGTGAATCGGTTTATGTTAAATGCATCGACAACAAAGTTTTCTCGCGTCTGTTGATGTAAAACACTTTGGATTTATCTCATGCAAATGCCGATTGTTGTCCGAGTAAACTCATAAGATGTCCGTCGATCTTCTTCAAGTATTGCTCGAACAGCGGCAGTATCTTTATCAGTAACAGCAGTTCTTGGGCGTCCTTCACGAAATTCATCACTAAGAAAACTCCGATCTCTTTTGAATTCGCTGCAGCAATTATCAATCCTTGCCTTAGATGTGCCTTCTTAGCCCATCTTCACATTGGATTTAATTGTTCTTGTACACGAGCCGTGTGCTTTACAAGATTAGAAATGTAGAAGCAGGCGACTGAAAAATTTAATGCCATAGCCGGGATTTGAAGCACGGATCTCCCGGTCTCCGTCTGGTAGCTCAGTGGTTAAAGCAGCCGGACGGATAACGGGAGATCCGTGATTCAAATCCCGGCTATGGCATTGAATTTTTCAGTCGTCTGATTCTGCCTCTCTGATCTTCACATTGTTCAGGTGTTAATGATAATTTAAAATCGTAAAAAAGCATACCCCGAAAATGTTCTCTAGTCATATTACTTTTTGGGTAAATACAAAAATTTTAAATACCGATAATTAACAAATTATTACAGAGAATCTAACAATACATGGCAATCAACTCACAAAACATTAGAAGGTAACTGTCAAATACAGTGCCTCTGTTTTATACCAAGGGCACTACCGCCTTATATGTGTATCGGCCGAAACTTCATGGGCAGTGACTTCGGTAATTAGGCCACTGTGTACAGAAGCGGTCCAGGACGTGTGGAAGGATGTGTTTATCAGCTGTGAGCTGTCTCAGTCGTTGCTTTGTCTTCGTGTTGTGGAAGTGTTTCGACAATATGTGTGTTGTGTGTAATTTCTTTAGGAATTTTATTCTCTTATTAGTCCATGTAAATGACTGCCAAAAAATTCACGCTTGAACAGCGGATTTTTATGTATGATACGAGACGAGAAAACTGAATCATGTAGATAGGTGTGTAAAAAATTACAGCAGCAATTTCGTGGTTATCCAGTCCCGGGTAGAGACAATGCAAGACGTTTGGTCAATACATTTAGAACAACTGGAACTAAACAATAAAAAATCTGATGTGTTACACTCACATGACTTTCTCTACTCTTGTACAAACTATTTTCACAAACGCTTATTCACCATATACTTCATGTTAATCGAGATGTTAATCTTATTTTTAATTTTCTTGTAGATGCAAGGGGAATATGGTAGGCTTTAAGCGATAGTCAAATCTTTTAAGAGCTGGTTGCTATGTAGAGTATTCCATTCTCTTTGCATTATCAGGACAAAAAAAATTAATAACGAATTTGAGAAGAAGTATAAGCGTTGGAAAATTTAAGGGAATAACAAGCAATATCTCGAAAATGGTTCACCCAACCCAAAAAAATGTATATGACATAAATTCTGTATTTTAACGCGATCTACGTTTATTTGTGTACTAAAATTTTGTCTATCTCTTATGGTTTACCAGTTATGCAAAAGTCGTTCACAATGAAGAATACTTTTGGAGACATTCCCAGAAATTCGAGATATACATTTCATTTGTCATGAAAATATCTTAATAAACATATATTTTAATCAAAACTGTTATAGCCATTTTTGAGAATATTAAAATTTTCGAAAAATGTTCCATGTTAAGGATAATCTGGGGTGGAGGGATTTCTTGAAAACTTTTGTGTCGCGTCTCTGGAAGATACTGAACCTAAATACCAAGTTTGGTGTTTATCCGACTGCTTGTTTCTGAGGTATGCTGTTTACAGACACACACACACACGGACATGTTTCCAAAAATGCTTTTTTTTTGTATTCACGGAAGTAGGGTAGAAATAAGAGAGCTGGCACAGTTAATTTATGCATGGCTATTCATATGCAAATGAGCTCCCCCACCTCCTCCCTCCCCCACCTCCTCCCTCCCCCTCCCCCCCGCTGTGCCTTGGTAGTTTTAGCTGCACCTGCGGTCGTAAATCATGTTGAGTACAATGGAGGCTTGACAGTTAGGTAATTAAGGCTGTCAATCAACTGTCAAAACGAACAAAGGGGTCATAAATTTAAGGTTCTGTAACAAAGGCGAGATGTTTTTCCTACCCATTCCACATCCGGCCACTTCTGCACCTGGTCAGTTACCCGCCCCCACTTCCATTGTGTGTGTGTCGAACACGTGGCATACTCGTTCCACTAGCTTTTAACAAAAGAACAATGCTTAACCTTCAGCTGTCAAAATGAACAAAGCCCATGATGAATTAGGGTTGTAACAAAGCCTGACCCTTTCCATTGTGTAAGAGATTCTATTGTGTGTGCCTTTCTATTGTTCGATGCAAGCATTCTTTAGAAAGACCACCTGGCAACCCAATAACAAAGCCTGACCCTTTCCATTGTGTAAGAGATTCTATTGTCCTTGGCAAGGCTAGTTTAGAAAGACACCTGCAGCGTTCCCATTGTTTGGCCACCTGCTAGTTTAACAAAAGAATTCGAGGGTTGCTTTATACTCGTTCTGTCCTTGTTTGTGTGAAAGAGAGAGAAACTTGTTTACCAACTCTGCGTGACGTCATACTTTAGAAAGACACCTGCTCCATAACAAAGCCTGACCCTTTCCATTGTGTAAGAGATTCTATTGTGTGTGCCTTTCTATTGTTCTGTGCAAGGCTAGTTTAGAAAGACACCTGCAGCGTTCCCATTGTTTGGCCACCTGCTAGTTTAACAAAAGAATTCGAGGGCTGCTTTATACTCGTTCTGTCCTTGTTTGTGTGAAAGAGAGAGAAACTTGTTTACCAACTCTGCGTGACGTCATACTTTAGAAAGACACCTGCTCCATAACAAAGCCTGACCCTTTCCATTGTGTAAGAGATTCTATTGTGTGTGCCTTTCTATTGTTCTGTGCAAGGCTAGATTAGAAAGACACCTGCAGCGTTCCCATTGTTTGGCCACCTGCTAGTTTAACAAAAGAATTCGAGGGCTGCTTTATACTCGTCCTCTCCTTGTTTGTGTGAAAGAGAGAGTTACTTGTTTACCAACTCTGCGTGACGTCAGGTCGGCCATCATGATTTTGCCTGAGGGAGTTCTCCCCGATGTTTTACGACCTCCTACGAATATATCCGAGCATAGTTAACAAGCATTCTGCTTGGCCCCATTTCAGGCAGTGACTGAAAAAGCGTCTAATATACATTTCATTACGTGCATTAAACCTCTGAGTGATATCCATAGATCGGTGTTCGATTCTTACTGTAATCAAAAGTTTATTGCTAATGAGAAATTAATGATTGATATTATTATATCATTACCTTAAATAATAAAAACGGCGTTCAGAGGATTGTAGCTCGACTCTTACCAAGTGAAACTCTAACTCGAAATAACTATTAAACTATGCAAGACCAGATTGAAAATGTATTTAACAAATATAATTTAATTTTTATACATCATTACCCAAATTAATGAAAGGGTGTTCAGAGGGTTCTAGTTCGAATCTTACCCAACGAAACTCTAATGCTTAATAAATATTAAACTATGCAAGGTCAGATTAAAATGCATTTAAAAAATTTAATTTTTATATATCATTACAATAATTAATAAAAGGGTGTTCAGTGGGTTCTAGATCGAATCTCTAATGCTTAATAAATATTAAACTATGTGAGTATTGCGCGGCCAGATTAAAACGTGTTTAACGACTATAATTTAATTAATGAAACGGTGTTCAGGGGGATCCTAGATCGAATCTGCGAAACTCTAATGCTTAATAAATATTAAACTATGCACGACCAGATTAAAACGTGTTTAACAAATATAATTTAATTTATACGACATTACAATGTTTAACGAGCTGTATTCTTAGGAACCAGAGGTCCGTAGTTCGAATCCAACCCTGTGAAACGCTATAATAACTATTAAGTTATTGAAGCAGCGGGCGGTCGGATTAAAATTGCATTTAACAACTATAATTATTTATATTAAACCCTGATGCATACTTAGATATCTCGATGCCTAGACAACATTCTTTCTTCTTCTCCTCTCTTTTTCTTTCTATCTATCTCTTTCTTTCTCCACGACTTGTACAAATTCAGGCGTTCACACATACACGAGCGCTTGTACACACATCAGCAAACATACACTGGTGCACGCATGCAAGCACATACATACAATAGTACACACACACGCACACACGCAAGCACATACACACACGCATATACATACACCAGCACATACACACACACATGCACATACATACAACAGTACACACACACACATACACCAGTACACACACGCATTCACGCACCTCATGCGTATACATACATACACCAGTGCTCTTACACTCACGCATTCACGCACCTCATGCGTATACATACATACACCAGTGCTCTTACACTCACGCATACATATACATGGACACACACACACACGTGCAAGCACATATGCCTGTTCACTTACACCCAACAGCAGCAACCCACACACGCACACACCAACTCACGCGCATGTCCTGAATGAAAAGAGACAAAATGATGCAATAAAAACTAATTATAGCTCGGGATGCAAGGCTCCATTTACGATTGCTCGAAACCGGTCTTCTAATAACTCCAAAACTAATTAAAATAAAGACAGTAAATAAACTTTATTACTTTTATGCCATTAGCTCCTTTCTTGTGCATGTATATTAGAGTCCAGGTGTCATGGGTTCGATCCTTAACTTTAAATCTCAATTATCTCAGAAACTAGCAGGGATTAAGGTGCGGACCAAAGCACGATTTTTAGTTCCTAAGATGAACAATTAATGCTTTATATAATTTCCAATCAGTGTCCCTAGCTCGAATCCCGATCTTTCAGTGACTTCCTTAATTTTTCACTGTGTTCTAGAATATATCACTTAGATCAATGTTGCAACTGCATACAGGTCTTTTAAACACATCAAACTAATATTATAAATAATTTTGTTTCTGGCGTTCTGAGTTCGAATTCCGATTCAATGAAGTTTACTTATAAATTTAATAACAGTAAATAATTAAGACAAAGGTACCAAATAAACCTATTACGTTTATGTCATCAGATAATATCTTGCGGGTGTATATTAGGGTACCTGACGTCCAGGGTTCGATCCTTAAGTTTAAATCTCAATTATCGCAGAAACTAGCAGAGATAGAGCTGTAGACGAAAGCATGTTTGATAGCTCATACAATGAACAATTAATGCTGTATATAATTTTCAATCAGTTGCCCCTAGTTCGAACCCCGATCTTTCAATGACTTCACTGATTTTCCTCTGTACTCTAGAATACATCACTTAGATTGATGCTTTAACTGCATGCAGCTGTGTGAGAGAGAGCGAGAGAGGAAGAGAGAGAGCGAGAGAGGGAGAGGAAGTGAAACAAGCAGGGATAGAAGTGCTGAGGGCCTCTGCGCATGCGTAGCAAGAGATGATGCCATTGGCTGCAATAATCACGTGACGTGTAAGCATCACAGCCATGATGACGTGCAGGCATCGCCTGGAGGGGGTTTAGATCCCTATATAATCAGACATCTGTCCCATGTTAGAACTGTTGTGTACTTATTAACTTTACATTCAAGTTTTAAAGAGCTTTAAAAGCAACGTGAGCTACAGGCCGTCTACACATTCAGCACATATCAAAACGGGGCAATGCAAGGTGAGTTTTAAATAACTATACAAAATCACTGTTGGCTTTTACAATACATTTAATTTTATTTAAACGTTACAGTACATGAAAGACGATTCGTTACAAAGAGCATCATATTTTCTAATCTGTGCTTTACATTAACATGGATTTCACTGCATACTCTTCTTCAGTTCACATGATTTTCGCCACACATTCTTCTTACATAAACATTCATACGACTTTCCCCTCATTCTTTGTTTCACTATACACTCACATGATTTCCTCTACTCATTCTTTATTCCACCTACAGGTTCATGCTTTGTTAACATTCACATGACTTTCTCTTCACATTCTTTGCTTCCATTAACATTCACATGATTTTCGCCACACCTTCTTCTTACATAAACATTCATACGACTTTACCCTCATTCTTTGTTTCACTATACACTCACATGATTTCCTCTACTCATTCTTTGCCCCCCTGCAGGTTCATGCTTTGTTAACATTCACACGACGTTCTCAGCTCATTTCTCTATTGACATTCACATGATCTTCTCAACACATTCTTCTTACTTAAACATTCATACGATTTTCCCCCTCATTCTTTGTTTCACTATACATTCGCACACGATTTCTTCTACTCATTCTTTGGTTCTCTGCTGGCTCATCTTCAATGAACATTCACATGATTTCTGTACTTATTCTTTATTTCTCTACACCCTCATAGGCTTACTTACAAAACATACACACCCTAGTTCTTCAACTTGAATAATGTAGTGAAAATAATAATTCATGACAATGTCTGTTACAGATTGTTTAGCTGATAGACTTAACAAGATGGTGGAAGAGCGTAGTTTCCTACCGACTCGCCGAGTTCAAGATCTCGAAATAGGTCTTAACTATGAGATAAAGTCCTTAAAGAGAGTTCAAACAAGATATGGTACCAGGATCGTATCTTCGCTGGAGGATTGTCAAGTGTTCTTGCCAGAGCGCTATAATTCGTTAACCGATCAAGAGATTGCAGAAATACCTGGGAGCGTATACCTACAGTATAATGGCATGGCAGAGAAGGGGAAATTTAAGACATGTAAATTGTCTTTTTTACACGCAAAGAAGGTGCGTAGAAGTGTCAAACTTAAGTATTGAATGTTCTCCCATTTCACAATGAAAAATTCATAAATAAAACAACTGACTCATTGATATTACATATAAAGATACAAAAGATGCATATTATAGAATTTTATAAAAAATTAACGAAATTACAATATCACATGCTTGAGTTTAATTATATCTAGCGCATTGAAATAACTCTAAATATCCGAATGTTTATACAAATCTTTGTGCTTCTTTTTACATGTGCCATATGCTTCATTTTACATGTATCATAACAAAAAATGTAATTCTTTCCAGGTTGCCTTTACTTGACCAAGATAGTTTTCTAAGACTTTCATTGTGCAATGTTTCAGGGTGTGCAATAAGAGGAAGAAGAAGTAGAGGAATAGCCTGCTGGCATGCAAAGGATGCTGACGCTATGGGAGGGTAGAATACCTACAAGAAACATTTCGGCAAGAAACGGGTGCTGAGACATCTACATCACCGAAACACATTAAGACAGGATCCTTATATAACATTACAGGGTATACAATGAAAAACTACGGTCAATTTTGTATACAATTCAATGCATGGCTGAGAGTTAGCTCGAACTAGTCTCCCTATATTCACTGAAATTAAGCATTGTGAGCAATAATTTAAGTGACTGTGAAAATACTTTAAGTAATGGTGAAATTTGTATCCTAAAAGACTTGAGCCCTGTATACATTAACAGCATTAAGGCTGTTTGCCACGCTGGAATACAAATTATGAAAATAAAAAGACTTTCATTTAAATAATAAGGAAATTTGCATAACCTGCTGTTACAAGTGTAATGACATATACAGAAACAATGAGTCGGACGAGAAAGTGATGGAAATGTAAGATAAATAATAACAATAAAAGAATTAAGGTATGCTTTTACATAGTGTTTTTATTCATTAAAAATCCTTGTATTCCTAATGGAAAATAAATCATTACAATGATTAGTTTAAGTTATATCACAATGATCAAAAAGAGCACCGTCTTTAGATGCATTACTCGATCTTAAGTCAGAGCACCAAAAAATGACAAATCACGGCTTCTCCATTTTAGATGTGGTGTCACTATTCAGGTAAATTCATGTAACACAACAGGTTGAGTATGCAGATCTGTGGTCCTAAATGGGTGAAACAGAGTCTTATCCAGCTTAACAGTCTTGAGATCTCACCATCAGAAAGTCGAATCACAAGCCTTCTCCACTCGATGAGTACAGGTTTAACAACAGCATTCTCTTCACCCTGAGACGGTGTAATGTATATAAATGTTCAACTTGACAAGGGATTCTAAACTCGTTGTTAGAGTCCAGAGCTGATGTATTATATGGTGAAAACACATGTTCCTCTTCTTAGTGATCTTGTCGTCGAATCTCGGTGTCATTGAAGATGTCCATGATTATAGGATTCTGAAGCCCAAAAACTGTAGGAACTGCTGATTGCGTGATGTTAACCTGATGGGCATCAAGGGCAGAGCATGATGTGTACGTCGAATCATTCCATTATTATATCCTCGACGTCGTTGACTTCTTCTAAAAACTATAGGCATTATGCTTATATCCTTGTTTCTAAAGGCAATGATATTGCTGTTAGGCTCCCCTGTTTGCTCTATGAAGCGGATCTTTATGAACAACAGGTAAAATTTGATTTGAAGGTTCCTGTGAAATACGTTATCCTGCCGTAACAGATGGAAAAACTGGTAGATGGAGTGTCCACTTTTACTATCGAGGAAGGAGACTGATGCAATACTGCGCTAAATTCGTATGATGCTCAACTTAAATATATTCACTAGGAAATCAGATTCAGACAGCTGATTAGATGGAATAACTTTGTCACTGAAGGGCCACAGAACGTTCCTATAGAACAATAACTGGAAAAAATCAAGAGTGAAAGGAGTGAAACGACATTTTTATTATTATTATTATTCACTGATCTAATAAAGAAGATATTCGCATCCTAATATGAGGAATCTTTAAACGTCGGGCGTACAAGTCAAGGTCTATGTTACTCAATGTTTTTTTTCCGGGACAAGTATAGTCCTCTGCCAGAGTTTTTTGAATTCCCTTTCAGGCTCTGTCTCCTCTTCGTTTCTGTGTTTCTTCCCTTATTCTTCTTCACTCGAAAACTTCTCCCTCTTGCTTCAATTTCTCTGTTACGTCTCATCATTTCAGCAAGTTGTTTATCTGCAGCTTTTTCGTATTTACAGCTGAGGCAATTTGGGCCGCACCTCCAGCAGCAGCGTCTAGAGCTGCAATAATTGGTATGAAAGGTAGAAATCCCCCTCGTTTCTTCTTCATGGTTACTGTACCTGGAGCTACCTTTCCCTTCATAATTGCTGTTACTAGTCACGCTGCCAACTTTTTCACCTAATGTAACATCAGATTGCACGCTTTTCCAAGTCGTTTCAGTCAGATCTTGGCAGCAATGTTTCTCGAAGCAGAGACCTTATGCTGAGCGTTGGCAATGCCGCTAAGATTACACGAATCGTCTAACGGAATGATTCCAGGGTCTCCTCTCTTTAATTTTTCTCTAGCTTTACCACAGTTCCTCAGCCTATGTAATCAGGTAAATGTACTTCAATGATTGCAGGCTAGTGAGAGAGTTAATTATACCGAAACCTTAGCTCTCACGTTATACTAATCGATTTTTATTCAGGATAGTTCTTTTATACTTTCTCATTAGCGTATATACATTAAGAGCGATTTATTTTACTTTAGCTGTCAAGCTAGAGAGGATGAAACAAGAATGCTCACAGCCTATTCATATGTTAGACTTTGAAAGCGACTTTAGATGTGAACTTAGTGGAAAACTGTTTCATGTCAACGTTATTTACGCTCCCATCATGTAACCCATTCAGGGAAACGGTGACCAGCAAAGGGAAAAATGTTACCAGCAAAGGGAAAAAAGGTGACCAGGAAAGGGAAAAAGGTGACCAAGAAAGGGAAAAAGGTGACCAGGAAAGGGAAATGGTGACCAGCAAAGGGAAAAAGGTGACCAACAAAGGGAAAAAGATGACCAGGAAAGGGAAAAAGGTGACCAGCAAAAAGAAAAAGGTGACCAGGAAAGGGAAAAATGTGACCAGCAAAAGGGAAAAAGGTGACCAGGAAAGGGAAAAAGGTGACCAGCAAAGGGAAAAAGGTGACCAGCAAAGGGAAAAATGTGACCAGGAAAGGGAAAAAGGTGACCAGGAAAGGGAAAAAGGTGACCAGCAAAGGGAAAAAGGTGACCAGCAAAGGGAAAAAGGTGACCAGGAAAGGGAAAAAGGTGACCAGCAAAGGGCAAAAGGTGACCAGCAAAGGGAAAAATGTGACCAGGAAAGGGAAAAAGGTGACCAGGAAAGGGAAAAAGGTGACCAGGAAAGGGAAAAAGGTAACCAGGAAAGGGAAAAAGGTAACCAGCAAAGGGAAAAAGGTGACCAGCAAAGGGAAAAAGGTGACCAGGAAAGGGAAAAAGGTGACCAGCAAAGGGAAAAAGGTGACCAGCAAAGGGAAAAAGGTGACCAGCAAAGGGAAAAAGGTGACCAGCAAAGGGAAGAAGGTGACCAGGAAAGGGAAAAAAGGTGACCAGGAAAGGGAAAAAGGTGACCAGCAAAGGGAAAAAGGTGACCAGCAAAGGGAAAAAGGTGACCAGGAAAGGGAAAAAGGTGACCAGGATAGGGAAAAAGGTGACCAGCAAAGGGAAAAAGGTGACCAGCAAAGGGAAAAAGGTGACCAGCAAAGGGAAAAAGGTGACCAGCAAAGGGAAAAAGGTGACCAGCAAAGGGAAAAAGGTGACCAGCAAAGGGATCAAGGTGACCAGCAAAGAGAAAAAGGTGACCAGCAAAGGGAAAAAGGTGACCAGCAAAGGGAAAAAGGTGACCAGCAAAGGGAAAAAGGTGACCAGGAAAGGGAAAATGGTGACCAGCAAAGGGAAAAGGTGACCAGCAAAGAGAAAAAGGTGACCAGCAAAGGGAAAAAGGTGACCAGGAAAGGGAAAAAGGTGACCAGAAAAGGGAAAAAGGTGACCAGCAAAGGGAAAAACGTGACCAGCAAAGGGAAAAATGTGACCAGCAAAGGGAAAAACGTGACCAGCAAAGTGAAAAAGGTGACCAGTAAAGGGAAAAATGGGACCAGAAGAGGCAAAAAGGTGACCAGCAAAGGGAAAAAGGTGACCAGCAGAGGGAAAAATGTGACCAGGAAAGGGAAAAAGGTGACCAGAAAAGGGAAAAAGGTGACCAGCATAGGGAAAAACGTGACCAGCAAAGGGAAAAATGTGACCAGTAAAGGGAAAAACGTGACCAGCAAAGTGAAAAAGGTGACCAGTAAAGGGAAAAATGGGACCAGAAGAGGGAAAAAGGTGACCAGCAAAGGGAAAAAGGTGACCAGCAAAGGGAAAAATGTGACCAGCAAAGGGAAAAATGCGACCTGCAAAGGGAAAAAGGTGACCAGCAAAGGGAAAAAATGTGACCACCAAAGGGAAAAAGGTGACCAGGAAAGGGAAAAACGTGACCAGTAAAGGGAAAACAGGGACCAGCAAAGGGAAAAACGTAACCTGCAAAGGGAAAAGGTGACCAGCAAAGGGAAAAATGTGACCATCAAAGGGAAAAATGTGACCAGCAAAGGGAAAAATGTGACCAGCAAAGGGAAAAATGGGACCAGAAGAGGGAAAAACGTGACCTGCAAAGGGAAAAAGGTGACCAGCAAAGGGAAAAATGTGACCAGCAAAGGGAAAAGGTGGCCAGCAAAGGGAAAAAGGTGACCAGCAAAGGGAAAAATGTGACCAGCAAAGGGAAAAATGCGACCTGCAAAGGGAAAAAGGTGACCAGCAAAGGGAAAAAATGTGACCAGCAAAGGGAAAAAGGTGACCAGGAAAGGGAAAAACGTGACCAGTAAAGGGAAAACTGGGACCAGCAAAGGGAAAAACGTAACCTGCAAAGGGAAAAGGTGACCAGCAAAGGGAAAAATGTGACCATCAAAGGGAAAAATGTGACCAGCTAAGGGAAAAATGTGACCAGTAAAGGGAAAAATGGGACCAGAAGAGGGAAAAACGTTACCTGCAAAGGGAAAAAGGTGACCAGCAAAGGGAAAAATGTTACCATCAAAGGGAAAAGGTGACCAGCAAAGGGCAAAAAGGTGACCAGCAAAGGGAAAAATGGGACCAGAAGAGGGAAAAACGTGACCTGCAAAGGGAAAAAGGTGACCAGCAAAGGGAAAAATGTGACCAGCAAAGGGAAAAGGTGGCCAGCAAAGGGAAAAAAAGGTGACCTGCAAAGGGAAAAAAAGGTGACCTGCAAAGGGAAAATGACCAGCATCTCCCTTAACTCTCGCATTCTCTGTGCTAGCTATCAAGAAAACTTGTACTCTTACCTCTATGAATCCATTTCTAGCTACTTGAATCTGCTTGTGCTTAATGAGATAGTTATAATTAATGGAATTACAACTATTATGCGGAAATGCTACAATATTTTGCTTAGTCTAATTCGGACATGGCTGTTTATATGCATCAAAACCTGACTACATATATAAATACATAAATGTTAAAAAATAGCTCAGTCTCGTGTTATCGTATACGAATTCAACATCTACAGTATACATTTGACTAGTTTATATATACTGCTTGAGCATGAACACTCACAAAGACGGTCAATTACAGTCAATTTACGAGAATCTTGATTTTTCGTATGTTTCCCAAGGGGGGAGTAATCGCTTTGTTAAGTGCTGCATATGTAATAGAACTTTAAAGAACAGGACAATTTCAAGGCTTAAACAACATAGGAGATGATGCTGTAAAGCAATGACCAGCTGTGCATTGACTACAACACCCAAACGAGATCCTGAAATCTTCTCAAGTCCCGAAGAGCGGGATTCAAGATGTACCGTACTTGGAACCAGTTCAAGCGATCCTGTAATAACGTCAAAAGCTACCACTGATGAGGCAATGACAGCAGTTTCTTTGAATGAGCAAGCTCTGAATAAGCACACCAATGAAAGCAAGCATACTAGTGTCAAATCACCTAGATTAGAAGATATATCCAAAGCGAATACAGAGGAGATGCTATACCGCTACACCGATCCTAATGATTTGGTAAACATGCTAAGGGTACTCATGATGCTTCATACACCAGATAAAAATGACTTTTCCGATGCGATTAACGACATTATTCAGGATTTAAAGCTGGGTGGTTTTATAGCGTGATTAGCATTTGCAAAACCATGAAAGAGTTAGAAAGATTCCTCATATTAGGATGCGAATATCTTCTTTATTAGATCAGTGAATAATAATAATAATAAAAATGTCGTTTCACTCCTTTCACTCTTGATTTTTTCCAGTGATTGTTCTATAGGAACGTTCTGTGGCCCTTCAGTGACAAAGTTATTCCATCTAATCAGCTGTCTGAATCTGATTTCCTAGTGAATATATTTAAGTTGAGCATCATACGAATTTAGCGCAGTATTGCATCAGTCTCCTTCCTCGATAGTAAAAGTGGACACTCCATCTACCAGTTTTCCCATCTGTTACGGCAGGATAACGTATTTCACAGGAACCTTCAAATCAAATTTTACCTGTTGTTCATAAAGATCCGCTTCATAGAGCAAACAGGGGAGCCTAACAGCAATATCATTGCCTTTAGAAACAAGGATATAAGCATAATGCCTATAGTTTTTAGAAGAAGTCAACGACGTCGAGGATATAATAATGGAATGATTCGACGTACACATCATGCTCTGCCCTTGATGCCCATCAGGTTAACATCACGCAATCAGCAGTTCCTACAGTTTTTGGGCTTCAGAATCCTATAATCATGGACATCTTCAATGACACCGAGATTCGACGACAAGATCACTAAGAAGAGGAACATGTGTTTTCACCATATAATACATCAGCTCTGGACTCTAACAACGAGTTTAGAATCCCTTGTCAAGTTGAACATTTATATACATTACACCGTCTCAGGGTGAAGAGAATGCTGTTGTTAAACCTGTACTCATCGAGTGGAGAAGGCTTGTGATTCGACTTTCTGATGGTGAGATCTCAAGACTGTTAAGCTGGATAAGACTCTGTTTCACCCATTTAGGACCACAGATCTGCATACTCAACCTGTTGTGTTACATGAATTTACCTGAATAGTGACACCACATCTAAAATGGAGAAGCCGTGATTTGTCATTTTTTGGTGCTCTGACTTAAGATCGAGTAATGCATCTAAAGACGGTGCTCTTTTTGATCATTGTGATATAACTTAAACTAATCATTGTAATGATTTATTTTCCATTAGGAATACAAGGATTTTTAATGAATAAAAACACTATGTAAAAGCATACCTTAATTCTTTTATTGTTATTATTTATCTTACATTTCCATCACTTTCTCGTCCGACTCATTGTTTCTGTATATGTCATTACACTTGTAACAGCAGGTTATGCAAATTTCCTTATTATTTAAATGAAAGTCTTTTTATTTTCATAATTTGTATTCCAGCGTGGCAAACAGCCTTAATGCTGTTAATGTATACAGGGCTCAAGTCTTTTAGGATACAAATTTCACCATTACTTAAAGTATTTTCACAGTCACTTAAATTATTGCTCACAATGCTTAATTTCAGTGAATATAGGGAGACTAGTTCGAGCTAACTCTCAGCCATGCATTGAATTGTATACAAAATTGACCGTAGTTTTTCATTGTATACCCTGTAATGTTATATAAGGATCCTGTCTTAATGTGTTTCGGTGATGTAGATGTCTCAGCACCCGTTTCTTGCCGAAATGTTTCTTGTAGGTATTCTACCCTCCAATAGGCGGCGCCGTGGCCGAGTGGTTAGACTGCTCGCCTCCCACCGAGGCGGCCCGGGTTCAATCCCAGGGACCTGCATGTGGGATTTGTGGTGGACGAAGCGGCGTCTGGGCGGGTTTTCTCCGGGTTCTCCGGTTTCCCCCGCCATTCATTCCACCAACTGCTCCATCATCACCTTTCCTTTCATCCATTTCACCAACATTTCGCTTCATCTACTTCCTTCATCCCATACCAGGCATCGGGCTGATCACCCATCCTGGATGCTCTGTCTGATCCATGAGTGTCTGCTCCTCGACGGGCCTCTGACCCCAGGCACCCGCTTGTAAGTCCTGGGGGGTGTAAGTCCTACATGAGAGGAGGGTAAACAGATAATGAATGAATGAATGAATTCTACCCTCCAATAGCGTCAGCATCCTTTGCATGCCAGCAGGCTATTCCTCTACTTCTTCTTCCTCTTATTGCACACCCTGAAACATTGCACAATGAAAGTCTTAGAAAACTATCTTGGTCAAGTAAAGGCAACCTGGAAAGAATTACATTTTTTGTTATGATACATGTAAAATGAAGCATATGGCACATGTAAAAAGAAGCACAAAGATTTGTATAAACATTCGGATATTTAGAGTTATTTCAATGCGCTAGATATAATTAAACTCAAGCATGTGATATTGTAATTTCGTTAATTTTTTATAAAATTCTATAATATGCATCTTTTGTATCTTTATATGTAATATCAATGAGTCAGTTGTTTTATTTATGAATTTTTCATTGTGAAATGGGAGAACATTCAATACTTAAGTTTGACACTTCTACGCACCTTCTTTGCGTGTAAAAAAGACAATTTACATGTCTTAAATTTCCCCTTCTCTGCCATGCCATTATACTGTAGGTATACGCTCCCAGGTATTTCTGCAATCTCTTGATCGGTTAACGAATTATAGCGCTCTGGCAAGAACACTTGACAATCCTCCAGCGAAGATACGATCCTGGTACCATATCTTGTTTGAACTCTCTTTAAGGACTTTATCTCATAGTTAAGACCTATTTCGAGATCTTGAACTCGGCGAGTCGGTAGGAAACTACGCTCTTCCACCATCTTGTTAAGTCTATCAGCTAAACAATCTGTAACAGACATTGTCATGAATTATTATTTTCACTACATTATTCAAGTTGAAGAACTAGGGTGTGTATGTTTTGTAAGTAAGCCTATGAGGGTGTAGAGAAATAAAGAATAAGTACAGAAATCATGTGAATGTTCATTGAAGATGAGCCAGCAGAGAACCAAAGAATGAGTAGAAGAAATCGTGTGCGAATGTATAGTGAAACAAAGAATGAGGGGGAAAATCGTATGAATGTTTAAGTAAGAAGAATGTGTTGAGAAGATCATGTGAATGTCAATAGAGAAATGAGCTGAGAACGTCGTGTGAATGTTAACAAAGCATGAACCTGCAGGGGGGCAAAGAATGAGTAGAGGAAATCATGTGAGTGTATAGTGAAACAAAGAATGAGGGTAAAGTCGTATGAATGTTTATGTAAGAAGAAGGTGTGGCGAAAATCATGTGAATGTTAATGGAAGCAAAGAATGTGAAGAGAAAGTCATGTGAATGTTAACAAAGCATGAACCTGTAGGTGGAATAAAGAATGAGTAGAGGAAATCATGTGAGTGTATAGTGAAACAAAGAATGAGGGGAAAGTCGTATGAATGTTTATGTAAGAAGAATGTGTGGCGAAAATCATGTGAACTGAAGAAGAGTATGCAGTGAAATCCATGTTAATGTAAAGCACAGATTAGAAAATATGATGCTCTTTGTAACGAATCGTCTTTCATGTACTGTAACGTTTAAATAAAATTAAATGTATTGTAAAAGCCAACAGTGATTTTGTATAGTTATTTAAAACTCACCTTGCATTGCCCCGTTTTGATATGTGCTGAATGTGTAGACGGCCTGTAGCTCACGTTGCTTTTAAAGCTCTTTAAAACTTGAATGTAAAGTTAATAAGTACACAACAGTTCTAACATGGGACAGATGTCTGTTTATATAGGGATCTAAACCCCCTCCAGGCGATGCCTGCACGTCATCATGGCTGTGATGCTTACACGTCACGTGATTATTGCAGCCAATGGCATCATCTCTTGCTACGCATGCGCAGAGGCCCTCAGCACTTCTATCCCTGCTTGTTTCACTTCCTCTCCCTCTCTCGCTCTCTCTCTCTCCCTCTCTCGCTCTCTCTCACACAGCTGCATGCAGTTAAAGCATCAATCTAAGTGATGTATTCTAGAGTACAGAGGAAAATCAGTGAAGTCATTGAAAGATCGGGGTTCGAACTAGGGGCAACTGATTGAAAATTATATACAGCATTAATTGTTCATTGTATGAGCTATCAAACATGCTTTCGTCTACAGCTCTATCTCTGCTAGTTTCTGCGATAATTGAGATTTAAACTTAAGGATCGAACCCTGGACGTCAGGTACCCTAATATACACCCGCAAGATATTATCTGATGACATAAACGTAATAGGTTTATTTGGTACCTTTGTCTTAATTATTTACTGTTATTAAATTTATAAGTAAACTTCATTGAATCGGAATTCGAACTCAGATCGCCAGAAACAAAATTATTTATAATATTAGTTTGATGTGTTTAAAAGACCTGTATGCAGTTGCAACATTGATCTAAGTGATATATTCTAGAACACAGTGAAAAATTAAGGAAGTCACTGAAAGATCGGGATTCGAGCTAGGGACACTGATTGGAAATTATATAAAGCATTAATTGTTCATCTTAGGAACTAAAAATCGTGCTTTGGTCCGCACCTTAATCCCTGCTAGTTTCTGAGATAATTGAGATTTAAAGTTAAGGATCGAACCCATGACACCTGGACTCTAATATACATGCACAAGAAAGGAGCTAATGGCATAAAAGTAATAAAGTTTATTTACTGTCTTTATTTTAATTAGTTTTGGAGTTATTAGAAGACCGGTTTCGAGCAATCGTAAATGGAGCCTTGCATCCCGAGCTATAATTAGTTTTTATTGCATCATTTTGTCTCTTTTCATTCAGGACATGCGCGTGAGTTGGTGTGTGCGTGTGTGGGTTGCTGCTGTTGGGTGTAAGTGAACAGGCATATGTGCTTGCACGTGTGTGTGTGTGTGTCCATGTATATGTATGCGTGAGTGTAAGAGCACTGGTGTATGTATGTATACGCATGAGGTGCGTGAATGCGTGTGTGTACTGGTGTATGTGTGTGTGTGTACTGTTGTATGTATGTGCATGTGTGTGTGTATGTGCTGGTGTATGTATATGCGTGTGTGTATGTGCTTGCGTGTGTGCGTGTGTGTGTACTATTGTATGTATGTGCTTGCATGCGTGCACCAGTGTATGTTTGCTGATGTGTGTACAAGCGCTCGTGTATGTGTGAACGCCTGAATGTGTACAAGTCGTGGAGAAAGAAAGAGATAGATAGAAAGAAAAAGAGAGGAGAAGAAGAAAGAATGTTGTCTAGGCATCGAGATATCTAAGTATGCATCAGGGTTTAATATAAATAATTATAGTTGTTAAATGCAATTTTAATCCGACCGACCGCTGCTTCAATAACTTAATAGTTATTATAGCGTTTCACAGGGTTGGATTCGAACTACGGACCTCTGGTTCCTAAGAATACAGCTCGTTAAACATTGTAATGTCGTATAAATTAAATTATATTTGTTAAACACGTTTTAATCTGGTCGTGCATAGTTTAATATTTATTAAGCATTAGAGTTTCGCAGATTCCATCTAGGATCCCCCTGAACACCGTTTCATTAATTAAATTATAGTCGTTAAACACGTTTTAATCTGGCCGCGCAATACTCACATAGTTTAATATTTATTAAGCATTAGAGATTCGATCTAGAACCCACTGAACACCCGTTTATTAATTATTGTAATGATATATAAAAATTAAATTTGTTAAATGCATTTTAATCTGACCTTGCATAGTTTAATATTTATTAAGCATTAGAGTTTCGTTGGGTAAGATTCGAACTAGAACCCTCTGAACACCCTTTCATTAATTTGGGTAATGATGTATAAAAATTAAATTATATTTGTTAAATATATTTTCAATCTGGTCTTGCATAGTTTAATAGTTATTTCGAGTTAGAGTTTCACTTGGTAAGAGTCGAGCTACAATCCTCTGAACGCCGTTTTTATTATTTAAGGTAATGATATAATAATATCAATCATTAATTTCTCATTAGCAATAAACTTTTGATTACAGTAAGAATCGAACACCGATCTATGGATATCACTCAGAGGTTTAATGCACGTAATGAAATGTATATTAGACGCTTTTTCATTCACTGCCTGAAATGGGGCCAAGCAGAATGCTTGTTAACTATGCTCGGATATATTCGTAGGAGGTCGTAAAACATCGGGGAGAACTCCCTCAGGCAAAATCATGATGGCCGACCTGACGTCACGCAGAGTTGGTAAACAAGTTACTCTCTCTTTCACACAAACAAGGAGAGGACGAGTATAAAGCAGCCCTCGAATTCTTTTGTTAAACTAGCAGGTGGCCAAACAATGGGAACGCTGCAGGTGTCTTTCTAATCTAGCCTTGCACAGAACAATAGAAAGGCACACACAATAGAATCTCTTACACAATGGAAAGGGTCAGGCTTTGTTATGGAGCAGGTGTCTTTCTAAAGTATGACGTCACGCAGAGTTGGTAAACAAGTTTCTCTCTCTTTCACACAAACAAGGACAGAACGAGTATAAAGCAGCCCTCGAATTCTTTTGTTAAACTAGCAGGTGGCCAAACAATGGGAACGCTGCAGGTGTCTTTCTAAACTAGCCTTGCACAGAACAATAGAAAGGCACACACAATAGAATCTCTTACACAATGGAAAGGGTCAGGCTTTGTTATGGAGCAGGTGTCTTTCTAAAGTATGACGTCACGCAGAGTTGGTAAACAAGTTTCTCTCTCTTTCACACAAACAAGGACAGAACGAGTATAAAGCAACCCTCGAATTCTTTTGTTAAACTAGCAGGTGGCCAAACAATGGGAACGCTGCAGGTGTCTTTCTAAACTAGCCTTGCCAAGGACAATAGAATCTCTTACACAATGGAAAGGGTCAGGCTTTGTTATTGGGTTGCCAGGTGGTCTTTCTAAAGAATGCTTGCATCGAACAATAGAAAGGCACACACAATAGAATCTCTTACACAATGGAAAGGGTCAGGCTTTGTTACAACCCTAATTCATCATGGGCTTTGTTCATTTTGACAGCTGAAGGTTAAGCATTGTACTTTTGTTAAAAGCTAGTGGAACGAGTATGCCACGTGTTCGACACACACACAATGGAAGTGGGGGCGGGTAACTGACCAGGTGCAGAAGTGGCCGGATGTGGAATGGGTAGGAAAAACATCTCGCCTTTGTTACAGAACCTTAAATTTATGACCCCTTTGTTCGTTTTGACAGTTGATTGACAGCCTTAATTACCTAACTGTCAAGCCTCCATTGTACTCAACATGATTTACGACCGCAGGTGCAGCTAAAACTACCAAGGCACAGCGGGGGGGAGGGGGAGGGAGGAGGTGGGGGAGGGAGGAGGTGGGGGAGCTCATTTGCATATGAATAGCCATGCATAAATTAACTGTGCCAGCTCTCTTATTTCTACCCTACTCACGGAATCTCAAAACATATATTTCCAGTGAAATCTCGTATCGAATTTTTGGGTGGAATAAAATACTTTCCCTACTTACTATACGTAGTAGAGAAAGTTTATAGGAACAATCCCCACGCTATAGAAGAACAAAATTATAAATGTGGAAAGTATGAGCATTACGCAAAAAGAACTTATGCCTGTGAATGGTAATTTCTTCCGACGGTGTCAAGAATGTTTTCACGCAGATGGACATCACTTTCAACAACACTTACAAGATTCGTCGTACTCATTACATATGTGTTACTAACACTCGTAAGTAAGTAACGCGACAGTTACGGAACGGAAAACTCCGCAGTGTAGTAGATGTTAGCGGTGAACGCATTCGCGTGATCCGCGGCCTTGCCATAAAACGAAGGCACTGTACAAACAAATTTCACTTGTTTTTAGAAATAAGGGATTCTAAAACTTTTCAGTATCGCCATCGCCCTTGTAGTATTAGTTTATTGTCATATTTTAGTATTATCATTTGGGTTGCCTATTCGAACAAAGTGGATGGTGATTGGGGAACGAGTATAAGACTAAATGAGAACTTATATACGAGTAGGTTACCACAGGACCTTTTTAGGTAAAGTCACAACTCGAATGATGCGAATAAAACGGAAAGGAGGCTAATAATCATCACTATAGGAAGTTCTGTTTTAAAATGCAATGTGGCAGACTAACACGCTGCTTCCTCCAAATGCATGTGATTAAGTTTTCTGCAAATTCATGCCATAAATTTGGGGCTCAGCTCTGTAGCACTAAAACAAAACATGCACTCGTAGCTGATATGTCAGTACTAAACCTACCACTTAAACCTGATTGCTTTCCAACTTGCTTTAGGACGGCTATAGCAATCTGCCCATCTCACTTGCCTTATCCGAGAAATGTCGTAGAATGATACGAAAACAAATAAACTATGACAATGAAGGATGCTCTGGGTCCTTAAAGCCATACAGAAGACGCCATCATAAAAATACTCCTGCAGTGCTGTATCTTCAAAGTAAAATCGTTTTATTGCTAGTTGATATTTTTACTTCCTTAGCCTAGTGAAGAGACCGCTTGTCTCTCACCAAGGTGGCCCGGATTCAACGCCAGGTACGCGCATGTGTGGTTTAAGGTGGACAAAGCGGCATCTGGGCGGGTTTTCTCTGGATTCTCCGGCTTTTGCCGCCATTCATTCCACCCATTGACGCATCATTACCTTTCGTTTCATTCATCTCACCGTCATTACGTATCATCTCCTTCCTGCTTTCATACCAGTGTTCAGGCTGATCACCCATCCGAGCTGATCATTCTATTCCTTAATACTCTGTGCTCCCTGAAAGATCTCAACGCCAGACACCCGCTTGTAAGGGGTGTAACGGAAAGGGTAAACAGGAAAATAAGAAGACATTATTACCTTTTTCTTTTTGCTTATGTATGTACCGAGCGATGCGACGCCGCGGCAACGTGTGCGTGTTGCATTCGGGAGGTCCCGGTTCGATCCCCGGCTACCGCCCACTCTTACCCATGGGTTTTTCGTGGTTTCCACGAGTTTGGCAGGTGAATTCTGAGTCATTCATCTTCTACCACATTTTCTGCACCCATCTTCTTCCTTGTCTGTTTCAGACACGGCGGCTTTCGTGGGTTGCGGCTGAACAGTGAAGAAGATGTGTTGCCCCACGTATGTGAGCCTTAACTTCTAGGGGTTTAATTGTTTCTAGGGTTGTTCGCCCCACGTAGTACAAACTTTCCAGTGGACTTCGCCCCCACGTTTAAAAATCAAGTTTGTAATTTGAATGTTTATTTATTTAAATATTATATATGTATGCCTCGTCTGCGTCAGTAGTAATTTGCAGAAACAAGTAACTCTTAGCAGGGCTTGGTACGGCTAAAGAATGAAGGCTTACACAATTTATAATAGTATTTAACTTCGTTTTATTAATCTTTCACACCATTAAATAACACTGCACGGATATATCCTACTGTAGAGCTGTGAGATTATTGTTACTTGTAATTTTTAACACGTAAACTTTATATTATTCACGCCGTAATGCATTTTTATATCTCATACTGAATGCCTACGTACGGAACGAACTGCTCAGGAACACTGCCTTCTCGTCTGGTTAGGAACGCTGTTTTGTAGAGTCTGCCGCTCGAATTTGCACTTTTTCCCTATTTTAAGTCTCTGACTGGCTAATCCTACTCCAATGGAATACTTTTATTTAACTTTTAGCCTTTCTAGTTGTTGATTGGCTATTTATAAACTGTTTTAAATATTATTTTATTGTTCCAAGAATTACTAGTAGCATTATTAAACTCTCTGATTTATTGTTGTTTCAAGGTTACCTCATAGCAACTTTCGGGTTCTATTCTCACAGATCCTATATTGTTAAATTACGTAATACATTCACATAAAATGTACATAATAATATAAACATAATACAATAACTGTTACATATATTTTATATATTATGTTTTATATTATTATAATTAGACTGATATCATTTAAGTGTTAAAAGTACTGCGTTTTGCGGAAGTTTCACCCTGACGTCGTCCAGGGACTGCTCGGCTCGAACCAGCCTCTGGGTGCTTTGTGGCGGGAGCTCTTTTGGGGAACCTCAGAAGGTCGGGTTCCATTGAGTGAGCGGCGTTGGAGGCGTTCATTCTGGAAACATTAGGTACCCCATCTGTGCTTACTAAACTTGTCATCCGGATCTGGTCGCCCTTCTAGTCTCTCCCCTGATCCATACCACCCTCCCTCCCGGGGGCCAAAGTAGAAGTTTCTCCGTACCGTTACTTTTGCTACTTACTTACAGTAAGTGGAGGAGGTATTGCATTCCAAATACAAATTGTATATGGAGATTTCACTGGAAAAACATGTCTTAAGGAACACTTGAATCCATAACAGCATATTAGAAAAATATATGCATGGATGTTTCTCTATAAGTGTGTGTGAGCGCGCGCGTGTTTCTTTGAGCAGTTAAACTCAAAACGAAAAAGGTAAAGGTACAGATCAACGGAGGGGCAATGTGACGCAGCACCGCAAGTATGCAGCAACGACCCTTTCTTGCCTCTACCGTGACATCTGGAGGGAGGGATAAGAGGAGTTACCTGAAGGTCGACCTGATCCGGATGACGACGGGCGCAAATATAGGCGAGGTCCCTAACGTTTCCAGATCGAACGCATCCGGCGCCGCTTGGAGTCACCCAAAAGCCACTAAATTCCCGGCGAACCCACTCGAAGACGAGACCTAGCTGAGTAGTCCCACAATGACGCCAGGAAAGGAACCCCTACAAAGCGCACAGTCACCGCCCAGCCGCAACCAGTCGAACACCGACACCTGGTCCTATAGCCGTGTTACAGATGATGGGTACAGGACATAAGGGACAGGAGAGTCGTGGTGGAACACGAATGACCCCAGCATTCGCCTGCCGACCCAGGGAAACCACGAAAAAGCCATGGGTCGGACTGGCGGTCGCGGAGATTGATCCCATGACCTCCAGAATGCAAATCACACGTTACCACCTTGCTTGTTTCAAAAACGAAACCTTGGTCAAATAGTAAACTTCGTATTTAAGTTCAGCATCTTCTAAGAATATGACACGGAGGTTTTCAAGAAAATTCCCCAACCCCGAAATACTTCCCCTTACTTCCAACTTCCCTAAACATGAAAGAAGAATATGTTTTACAAATCCTTATAACTATTGTGATTAAATGCCATATGTTTAAGATATTTGCATGTCAACTAAAATTTATATCTTAAATTTTCTGGGATTAGCCTGTGAAGACTTCGTCATTCTGAATGCATTTTGTGCAACTTGTAAACCGTCATGGATAGGAAAATTTGATGTGATACATTTATATGACGTTTACTACTCTATCGTTTATTAGGGGTTCTTAGTAAAGCTTATTTTTCTAGCTCTTACATTTTAATCCAAATAAACCTTTGCAGAAATAGCTAAATTATATATTTCGTTACAGATACAAAGGGAACAGCGATAGTCAAATGTTTAAGAACTGGATGCTATATGCTGTCCCTCAACTTCAGTACTGTTTTCATGTAATCGCGAGGAACAACTGTATGTAAACAAGACTAAAAGTATGACCACGTAATGAGCAATTTAATCATTAATAACGAATCTCATAAATGGCTTATGCCACAAAAAAGCTTATTTTAAATAGACTGTATGTTTGTTGTGTAGTACGTTTTCGTCTATCGCTTAACGTTTACCAGTTATACAAGATTATAAAAATTCCTTCCAAATGAAGAGGTCTTCACATGCTATTCCCAAGAGAATTAAAAATATACGTTTTATTTATCATATAAATGTCTTTCATATATGGTACTTTAGTAAAAAGCGATAGAGCCATTTTTTAAAAATCAAAATATTCGCAAAGGTTTCCATTTAAAGGGCAGTTCGGGTGGGATAATTTTCTTGAAAATCCTCGTGTCTTGGAGGATATTGAAGTTCAATACCAAGTTTGGTATTTATCCGACTTTTTAATTCTTGTTATCCTGTTCCCACACACACACACACACACACCAGGGATATTTTTCTAAAAAATGTATTTTCTTATTATAGGTGCCTCAAAACATGTATTTCCAGTGAAATCTCGGTATCGAATTTTTGGAGTGGAATGCAATACCTTCTCTACCTACTATGTATGTGGTAGAGAAAGTAAAAATGCAGCAAAAAATGGGGATATCGTTAAAACACGTACTTTATATTTAGTAAACATTTTTGGCATTAACATATCCGAGATATTCCCTATTATTCGTTGTAATTATCAAATAATATACTTTTGGAAAACTGAAAAGTCGCTATTCGTTTTTTTACTCGTGTAGTATGGCCAAAACGGAATTTCATTGCTTTTATATAGCACCGCACATTTAAAAGGTTTGATTGTCACTTTAACCTAGTACTTTCCTTGTACCTACAGCGACACATGCAATAAAACCATTTCTGAAAATGCTTACATCAATAAACCTGAAACAGATAGAATAAAATGTATTGTAAGAATATTCTGTGGAAGAATGATTTGGGGAAGGTCATGTGAAAGGAACATTTAAAATAAATATTGCTTGAAAAGAAACCATATCTCTTAATCTTATGATATAATATGTAGGGCATGGTATTTGTATATGTAGGTACAGTACGGTTGTTTTATTTCGAGGCCGCAGATCGGGGTATGCTCCGCGCACTGTCTATTACACTGGTGGTCTTTCGCTTCGTAACTCCCACGTTACTTGCGAGTGATAGTATTATGCACGATATTCTGCGCTAACCTTGTTATAAGTGGTGTCCATGTGCATTGAAGCATTCCTGGCATCTTTGAATAAAACTTACATTCACACGCGGATGTCCTTTTTGCATAATGTTAATAATTTCTGTTTATATATTGTCCTTAACCTCGTCTGTGATGCGAATTTTGTTCCTATGATGCATTTCTGTAAGTTTCCCCACCTGTAGGCACACCAATTTCGTAGATGTTTTTCCTCTGCTAGAATACTTAATTTTCGCGTCTTAGGTGTAGCGTTTGACGATCCCGTTTTCCTAAACTTATTAACCAGATATCTAAGAGTTTCTCTATGGTACTGGAATGCAAGGAAATTTCTCCTCACATTGACCACACACCTGTCTAGATGATTAGGGTTTTACGTACACTACGTGATCAAAAGTATCCGGACACCTGGATGAAAATGACGTACAAGTTCGTGGCGCCCTCCAACGGTAATGCTGGAAGTCAATATGGTTTTGGCCCACCTTTAGCCTTGATGACAGCGTTCACTCTCGCAGGCATACTTTCAATTAGGTGCTGGAAGGTTTCTTACGGAATGGCAGCCCATTTTTCACGGAGTGCGGAACTGAGGAGAGGTCGGTGAGGTCTGGCACGAAGTCGGTGTTCCAAAACATCCCAAAGGTGTTCAATAGGATTCAAGTCAGGACTCTGTACAGGCCAGTCCATTGCAGGGATGTTATTGCCGTGTAGTATGAACAGGTGCTCGATCGTGTTGAAAGATGCAATCGCCATTCGCGAATTGCTCTTCAACAGTGGGAAGCAAGAAGGTGCTTAAAATAGTATCATGTAGGTCTGCGCTGTGATCGTGCCACGCAAAACAACAAGGGGTGCAAGCCCCTTCCTGGAAAAACACGACCACACCATAACACCACCACCTCCGAATTTCACTGTTGGCATTACACACGCTGGCAGATGAGTTCACCGGGCATTCGCCATACCCACACCCTGCCATCGGATCCCCACATTGTGTACCGTGATACGCCACTCCACACAACGTATTGCCGCTGTTCAATTGTGCATTGTTGACGCTCCTTACACCAAGCGAGGCGTCGTTTGGCATTTTCCTGCGTGATGTGTGGCTTATGAGTAGTCGCTCGACCATGGAATCCAACGTTTCTCACCTTACGCCTAACTGTCATAGTACTTGGAGTGGATCAGGCTGCAGTTTGGAATTCATGTGTGATTGTCTGGTCTTTACGACCCTCTTCAAATGTCGGCGATCTCTGTCAGTCAGCAAACGAGGTCGGCCAGTACGCCTTTGTGCTGTACATGTCCCTTCACGTTTCCACTTCACTATCACATCAGAATCAGTGGACCTAGGGATGTTTAGGAGTGTGGAAATCTCGCGTACAGACTTCTAACACAAGTGATACCCAATCACCTGACCACATTCGAAGTCCGTGATTTCCACGGAGCGTCCCATTCTGCTGTTTCAATATGGATAAAGACTACTGAGGTCGCGGATAATGAGTACCAGGCAGTAGGTGGCACAATTCACCTAAGCTGAAAAACGAATGTTTCTGGGGGTGTCCTGATATTTTTGATCACATAGTGTATGTATCATGCATAAACATTCGTTCTTATTCTTCTGTTTTCGCTTTCCAAGTACTCCCATCTTTTTCTAGGACGCCCTACATCTCTTCTTCCATGAGGATAACATCTTATAATACTGTTATTCTTTCTTCAGTCATTCTATTCATATGGTCTTTCCAATCCTGTTTATTTTCTTCTATTTTATTTTGTAATTTATATAGGCCTATTTTCTCTCAGATTTTGGTGCATTCATTAACTCCTCTTAAAAACCTCATTTCTTATTCCCGTATTTTGCTCTTGTGTCTTTCAGGACTCACTTCCATACATGAGGACCGGACTGTCATGATTTTCTAAAATTTCAGTTTCGTTTCTTTCCTTTTTTACTTTCTCTACTACGTATAGTGAGTAGGGGAAGCATTGTATTCCACCCAAAAATTTGATACCGAGATTTCACCGAAAATACATCCTCCTGAATGCAAAAAATCTGATGTGTTATACTCGAACGACTTTCTCTACTCTTGTACAAACTATTTTTATAAATGGAATTAATTGTTCTTCCACACAAGCCGTGTGTTGGACAGGGTTGGATTATATTTTTACAAACGCTTATTCTCCATAGTCTTCATGTTAATCGAGATATCGAGATGTTAATCTTATTGCTAATTTCGTGTAGATGCAAGGGGAATTGCTAGGCTTTAAGTGATAGTCAAATATTCCAAGAGGTGGTTGCTATGTGGAGTATTCCATTCTCTTTGCATTACCAGGACAAAACAATGAATACCGAATTTGAGAAAAAGTATAAGTATTGGAAAATTTAAGGGAATAACAAGCAATATCTCGAAAGTGGTTCACTCAACAAACAAAACATACATGACATAAATTGTGTATTTTAACGAGATCTACATTTTTTGGGTAGTAACGTTTTGACTATCTCTTATGGTTTACCAGTTATGCAAAAGTCGTTCACAATATAGAATACTTTTGGAGACATTTCCAGAAAATTCGAGATATACATTTCATTTGTCATGAATATATCTTAAGCATATGATATTATAATCAAAATCGTTACAGCCATTTTTGAGAGAATTAAAATTTTCGAAAAATGTTTCATGTAAAGGGTAATCTGGGGTGGGATGATTATTTTGAAAACCTTCGGGTCGCATCTCTGGAAAATACTGAACCTAAATACCAAGTTTGGTGTTTATCCGACTGTTCATTGCTGAGTTATGCTGTTCACAGACACACACAGAGACACACACGGACAGGTTTCCAAAAATGCTTTTTCTTGGATTCAGGGGGCCTCAAAACATGTATTTCCGGTGAAATCTCGGTATCGAATTTTTGGGCGGAATACAATACTTCCCCTACTTGCTACACGTAGTAGAGAAAATAAAAATGTATTTTTGGAAACATGTCTGTCTGTGAGTGTGTGTGTGTGTCCGTGTGTCTGTCTGTGAACAGCATAACTCAGAAAAGAACGTCGGTTAAACACCAAACTTGGTATTTAGGTGCAGTATCTTCCAGAGATGCGACCCGAAGGTTTTCAAAAATCCCCCCACCCCCGATTACCCTTTACATGGAACATTTTTCGAAAATTTTAATTTTTCAGAAATGACTCCAACGATTTTGAGTAAAATATCCGTGTAAGACATTTTTATGACAAATGATATGTATATCTCGAATTTTCTGGGATTGTCTCCAAAAGTATTCTTCACTGTGAACGACTTTTGGATAACTGGTAAACATAAGAGATAGATAAAATTTTACTGCACAAAAAATGTAGATCGCGTTAAAGTACACAATTTATGTCTTATACATTCTTTTGCTGAGTTAACCATTTTCGAGTTATTGCTTGTTATTGCCTTGGATTTTCCAATACTTATACTTTTTCTCAAATGGGAATTTGTTATTTATTTTTTTTTTTTGTCCTGATAATGCAAAGAGAATGGAATACTCCACATAGCAACCAGCTCTTAAAAGATTTGACTATCGCTTAAAGCCTACCATATTCCCCTTGCACATACAAGAAAATTAGCAGTAAGATTAACATCAATTAACGTGAAGAATATGGAGAATAAGTGTTTGTAAGAATAGTTTGTAGAAGAGTAGAGAAAGTCACGTGAGTGTAACACATAATAATTTTTGGTATCCAAAGTTCTTGCTATGATTCCACATATCAGGTTTAACTTGCTTACCTTGTTTTCTAACTGCTTGTCTAAATGAAAGCTTACTTCACAGCCCAAATAGTTAATATATGAGGCTTGTTACAGGCATTTGTTTTCAATTTTTGACCATATCGGACGTTTTCCTTGATTGCTTTCGTTTTCTTTATGGATATGTTTAAATTCGTTGTTCAAGGGTGACTTTATCAGCAGGCATTAATAAAACATTAACACAAATGTCTTGAAAGACTTTCAATTTGAGATGCACAACGCCAATTCTTTTTACAGCATGAACACAGTAGCGAAGTAAACATAGCTGATAAAGATAAACTTGAACGCGTAATGCCCAATGGAAAAGTACCGACGTTGCTGCAGTACAGCGTGCTACAATATAGCCGATCTGTGGTTCACCTTCGCATGGTATATTGTATTATTGAATTTCTCTTGAATGAGTGGATTGGCAACCCTCCGTTGTCATCGGATCCTATACGAATTCGCTGCAATAATGGACTCCTCTTGCAGCAGTGGTGAACCGGCCTCAGTTTTCCCCTAGATAATGCTATGGATACGAAACAACACCAATTCTTTACGCTTATTTTTGTTATAAAATTTGTTCTAAATAATTATGTCGCTCCGTGTCTACGAGGGGTGATCAGAAACTAACAAGCCCGATATTACTGGAGCTTCGGCCGCTATAGAGCAATTAGTAGTTCATAACTGTAAGGATTTTCAGCCATTCGCCACTTATAGCGCTAGCTGTAGGTAAGCATATATGGCAACTCGTTTGAAAAACTGGTCTCGCGAAGAAATTATACGATTTCTGTAGGTGAAACATGTAACTGTAACTGAGATTAACCGATTACTGGTAGAGGTTTACGGACAGACTGTAATGTCTCGTCAGCATGCTGCAGAATGGTGTCGGAACTTTTCAGCTGATAGAGAAAACGTCACCGACGAGGATCGCAATGGCCGATCTAGCACGGCATTAACAGATGTGAACACCGCTTGCGTGGAGGAGCTAATTCAGCTAAATAGGAGGATCACGTTACGGCATATGACGACAGAATTGGAAATTACGTTCGGAAGCTTCGCCACAGTGTTCACGATATTCTGTAGTATCTGAAAGCTTGTTCTCCTGTGTTCCATGAAATTTGTCCACCAGAACAAGGAGAGCGTAAGGGGACAAGTCTGCAGCTTTTGCAAAGGTTCTCCACGGAAAGGAACAGATTTCTTCACCACATTGTCACGGTTGAGGAAACTTGGATCCACCACCACACCCACAGTAGTAAGCGGTCGTCAATTGAGCGGGAACACAGCTCCTCTCCAAAGAAAAATAAGTTTAAGGTGACGCCATCTGCCGGGAAGGTGATGGCACAGTGTTTTGAAACAGCGCGGATGTCATACTCGTGGAGGTTTTGGAAGGAGAGCTCACAGTGACTGCTGACCGATACTGCGATACCTTCACACGATTGTGAGAAGCTATCAGGAGGAAACGGCAGGACTTCTCACCGAGGGTGTCATCTTCCTTCACGACGATTTGGGACTTCATAGCACCTGGAAGACCACCACTCTGTTAAAGCAGTTTAGCTCCGAGCGACTTTCAACTTTTTCCTCACTTGAAGGAGCACCTATGGGGCCGACGATTCGCTTCAGACGACGAGGTGAAACACTTTGCGACAACGTGGCTAAACACGCAAGGACAGGAATTTTACCGGCAGGGAATATTCAAGCTCATCTCAGGAAACGACAAGTGCCTAAACCGATATGGGGACAATGTCAAAAAATAACCTAATATATTACTATCAGTTTTCTATATTGTAGTACGAAATAAAATGTACACGTTTCACTGCAGGCTTGTAACCTTAGTTTCTGATCACTCGTGTATATAAGTCTAGCACCTGTTGAATACAATATTGAACCCTCGACGAATTCGTGCAGTTAAAATATTGGAAATCGCAGCCCCAATTAAAACTACAACTCGTCGAGCGTATTGAGATTTATTGCATAAACTATTTTCAAGCAATCCCCGTGGTTTATGTTCACATGGGATCTGGAGACCGAACAGATATGTAAATTATCCTGTCATAAAAAATACGTTGTAATGCGTGCATAGACTGATTAGTATATATGTACCTGCTTTATCCTGCAGTGGCACGTTCTGAAGGCTTCAGTTCTCCGAAGAGATGTACAGTCGTTTCTATTTATGCCGTCCCCGCAGCTTTGAGAGGCATTATACCAGCTTTCACAGGCGAGTATCTATAACAAGCAGGAGATGCGTGTATCTGTTTACCTTTTCGCTCATGCAGTGTCGTCTTGTTTTACGTGCACAGTTATAGGTTGTTCACATATGAATATATCAGGTTGATTCATAAGTAATTTCGCTATCTAAGTTTGGTATTTTATAAGATATAATTGGTTTTCTTTGGTTCGCTATTTACAGGACGCTATAATTAGAATTGGGTATATTGCGAAAATGTATCAGTTATCAGTTGTTAACGCACAGTCATAAATGCAAGTTACAAAGTTTTAGATTAGAATCCTAAAGCACAACTGGAAACAAAAGTATAAATCTTCTGCCGCAGCTCGAGAAATATGTAACGTGGAGGGAGAAGGTGTCGTTAGTGAGCGTGTGGCACAACGATGGTTCCAACGTTTCAACACTAGAGAAGAAAACACTAAATATTTACCAAGATCTGAAAAATTATGGGATATTGAGAATACACGTAGTGTTTTGGAAGAAAATCAGAAGATTTTCTGCCTGCCTGAAGAACTTGGTCAATGAAAAGATACAATACATTGCCAGATAAAGAAACCTGGAAAATGAAACACAAGCTGAAGATCTGTACCTCACGAATTGACATCTCAACAGGCTGAACGTATAGTGGATATCTCTCGTCAGCTTATCGGTAATCCCATGCATGATGGATTTGTCAGGAGAAATGTCACATGTGGTAAAAATGCGTCTATTACTTGAAACATGGCTTAGTCATCATTAAAAAATCAGTTCGACCCCAAAGTAGTGTTGTGTGTCTGGTGGAATTTTGAAGGAGTGATTCACTGGGAGTTTTTTCCAAGCGGGCGTAAACTCAATGCAGATCTTTATTCTCAACATTACCCGGCGTTAGTTAATCGGAATAGAGTTCTCTTGCAGCAGGACAATGCAAAGTCCCATACTGCACGATCAACTATTACATACATTTAGGAGTTGAAGGAGCCGATCTTCTACCACATCCAGCATACAGCTCTGATTTTACGCCTTCAGATTACCATATATTTCAATCCATGGCCCATTTCTTGCGTGGAAGAAATTTGGAAAGCATTGAAGCTGTGGAAGTGGGTCTTACCGAATTCTTCGCATCAAAAATCAAACACTGATACCTTCGCGAGATAATAAACCTCGCTGAAAGATAGCTAAGGACGTTAGAATCTAATGATCTCTACTTTGAAGAGTACTTTAATTTCTTGTCAGAAGACGTTCCCAATAAAGTTTTGCTTAAAAACCGACAGTACTTATGAGACACCATCATGCAACTTTAAGTAATAGCTTTACTTATCTCACTTATATATTTAAACATGTTAATAATATGTAACTAAATAAAACCCTTTTTGCAGAGTATCTCCATGGAAAAATATTTTCATTACAGCATAAGGTAAAACTAAAGTATATACTTTTTACTCTCAAATAGGATGCATTTACTAGACATTTTAATAATCTGTCCAATCTATAGTCTTGTCCAGTACCTGATTTAGCCTCCTAGGCACTGAGTCACTCATAGACCTGGGGACACTGTCATGAAATGTGGGAACATATGCGTTTAGAGTCACACTTATTCTAGCACCGAAGTGATTAGGTGCCTAAATGGCTAAATCAGATATTGGACAAGAATGGAGATGGGATAAATTATTAAAATAATGTCTAGTAAATATGTCTTCTTTGAGAGTAAAAGGTTTAATATACTTTAGTTTTACATTATATTGCATGAAAATACTTTTTTCGTGCAGAAATTGTGAAAAATAGTGTTTTATTTCGATCTATATTAAGATTGTACAGATGTTTCCAATAATGCTTATTAAATGAGCCCTTTTTGACAGTAAACCCTATAGGATTTTTACTTTTACGTTACGTTGCCAGTAAAGTATTTTTCGTTGAATTATTTGCAAAACATGATTTCATTTAATTATATATGATTTTAACATGGTTATTATAAGTGATGACGAGCAAAGCTAATACTCAAAAGCTATACAGGGTGATTTAAGAAGAACAGACACATTTCTTTCTTTAATTATTCTGTTCGAAATTCGCTCAATGCCCCAATTTTAGCATCAAATTTAGCAGAATTTTTTGGAGTTTCGATTGCCTGTCACTAGATGCGCAGATGTTCATGTTATATTCGTAATTTTTAGTTTTATTGTCGACAACGATTTTGAGATTTTGTCCTAGTAAACGTAAATAGAGTACACATTAAATTAACGACTCTTGCCTATAAAGCAATACTGGAATACGAATTCAATTACAGCTACTCAAAGGGTATACCAGAGAGAATTTGGTATGCGGAATCCTCCCCAAAAAACATAATGCTGGGACCGGTAAGCAAATTGGAAACAACTGGATCTCTGGTGAGTGAAAAAGGCAAAACTCGATCATCTAGGCTTCCCACGGTTGTTGTTGACGTAAGAGCACGACTGGATCATTAACCCAAAAAATCATTAAGACGTTTGTCGCAGGAGACAGGGTACAGCTACTGAATATGTCAGAGAGCTGTGAAAAATGCAGGCCTAAAGCTCTATAAGATTACGGTTGTCCATCACTTACAGGAACCAGATAAGGATAGACGACTGAATTATTGTCGTTGGTTTCAGACGTTCATTGTGAAAAATCCTGCCATATTGCCCATCACATGATTCACATTGGTTGCATTTATCCGACTATGTGTCAGTTTTTCATAAATAATCCGCTATATTCATATGCAAGTAATCTAGATCTGTGCACGTAAAACAGCTCGCCACTGTCAGCGGGAAAAGGTAAATAGGTACACGCACCTTCTCCTTGCTATACATATTCAGCTGTGAAGGACAGTAGAATGCCTCCCAAAGCAGCGAGGACGTCATAAATGGAAGCCACTGTACTAATTGTAGGGAATGGGTTTGTGTTTTGGTAGCTCTGGCGATATGTATATGTGGGCAGGGTTTATTTACCGCCAAGATGCAGGCTCCAATGCCCTCGGCTATTCACTCTTGTCTCAGGTGTGGTCAAGCAGGTGGATAAATGGACACTGATTATTGACCCTTGACGTTGTTAACTCACTTGGTTTTATTAACTACTGACACGATGTTATTGCTACTCCTTAACATGCCTCATTCGTTTCTATTACTTGAACACATCCTCTTATAAACAGATGACTTGGAGAATGTTAATATTGAAAATGCCTCATTTTCAACTATCACGCTCACTTTTATAGAATACTAATTATGTCGGTTACAGACACTATTTTTCCCGGGAGTTTTGATACATTAAATCTCATTCGCTCATTCATACATTTTAAGTTTGTTTCAGCTATCCTTATTGGTTCAGGTCAACAACCACCTTTGGGAAAATACTGGAATCTCGCATCCTCAACTCAACGAATTTCCAAGTCATCTGTCACTCACCCCACTTGCTTCTTCCACCCTTATATTCATTTTGAAGGAGGCGCATTTATGGACGGAGCCACTGAACTTCAGTTTTGCATTTTCATTCAGTGACTTCGTATAATTAAACATTTAAAAACATATAAGGGAGATATGAGGGGGAGAAGGCAGAGTGTGGCCGTACCAAGAGGCACGACAGGCAGAAGACAGTGCCCCTACCATTTATAGATCTGAACTCCCCGGGCCTTTGCTGGTTCAGCCGGCTCCCCTCCAACCCTGTGGACTTACACATTCGCTGGGGGACCCGAGACCCGGTGACCGGGAGAAGAAGGTTTCCTCAGAGCATTTTTTCGCCAGCCATGCACACGTCGAGACCTCCCGGCGACACTTGCAACCCTGAAATAAACCAAGTAAATGAAAGGTCAATCATATCCGGTATTTGCCTGGCGATTCAGGGAAACCCATGGGTCAGGAGGTTCGGCCATGGGAATCAAACCCATGACCTAGGGTTTGCGGGTCTCAGGCGTTACTACCTGAGCAATTCCGCTCGGTTTTACAGAGTAAAACTCATATAAATTATATCACCTCCTAAAAACTACCTATGTAGACATAATACTACTGTCTCAAAGTGAATCCTTCACATATTCACAGTAGCTTGCTTTCGTAACAGAAAATTATTAGATTAATTCTTATAGAACTGACAGCGCCATACTCGATTCTACGTCATGAAGTGGTTTTGTTGTAACTAAGGTGCATTTTAAACTCTCCAGTAACTTTATTATACCTGATCGGATAGATGTACCCAAGACTCAGCAGAAAAATACAGCACATCTAGTTAACATATCCACCAGGCATAGAAGCCAGATGCAACATTATCCACAGCCGACAGTCTTTGCTCAGCTGTTACTTCACATGGGTTTAATTTTAATATCCGAACAGCTTTATTCCTTGATGGAACTCAAATGCCAGTTTGAAGTGCTAATCGAGGCATGGACAGGCCTATCTAATTTAACTTTCTTCCGTTAGAAATGCTGGCTGGATAGCTACCTTTTTGTCGAACACCAAACGCCTGTTTAAATCTGTCTAACAACCTCTCAGTTGTGAATTTTTAATTTGCTAACAAGTATATGGTAGGTAGAACCGATATTGTATTACGTCCAAAAATTTGATACCGACATTTAATCAGAAATACATGTTTTGAGTCCCTCGAATGCAAGAAAAAAAAATTTAGAGTAAAGTCCGTGTCCGGATCAACATCAAAGTTGGTTTTCAAGTGCAGTACCTTCCAAATATGTAATACAAAGATTTTGAGGAACAAATACCCTTTACATTGAATATTTTTAGAAATGTTTGATTTTATAAAAATTGGCTGTAACGATTTTGATTAAAATACCACATCTTAAAGATATTTATACGATAAACAAACGCATATTTTGAATTTTCTGGGAATATCCTGTGAAGTCCTCTTCATTCGTAAGAACTTTTACATAATCCTGTGTAAGTGGTAAACGTTAAACGATAGACGAAAACGCATTACACAAAACTTACTACAAATTACTTTTTGTCTCATATGACATTTCCTAGAGATCTGTTTTAATTGTTCAATATGTTCAACCCTTAATCATGCTTTAAAAGTCCTAGCGATATTCAGCTGTTTCTCGTAATGTCACGGAATGAGTATATAATTTTAAGGCCAGCATATAGTGTCCAGTTCTACAACATTTGACTATACCTATTCCCTTTGTGTCTATAACGAAATGTGTAATGCAGCCTTTTCTGGAAAGATTTATCTCGATTGAAATGAACTAGGTAGCAAAATAAACTTTCGTAGGAATAACTTGTACACTCACTGATAAGCGATAGAGGATAGAGAAGGGCATGTGTATGTAACAAATCAGATTTCTTTTAAAGGACGGTAAGATCTGTAAAAGTTTTGTAATTCAAGCTGAGGGCCACGTACGACTACATTCAAGCAAGACTTAACACAATAAACACGCCCTGCGCTGTAGTATACACTATACACCAATAATAGTAAACTCAATCAACAGATAAGCAATACCTGCTAAGAGTAAAGCCCTTACCGCCAGTTGCTTTTTGAAGATAAACGAAGATAGGTTATATATTTATGTAAGTATGTTTACTTTATTTTGTTTTTATATACATTCTGCATGCTCCATTGCTGTTTAGCAAAATTACATGTACAGGTTTGTATGTATGGACGGATTTATTGTATCAGAGCCCTCCATTTTGCTCCCGCGTCGTGGGTGGCAAGCGTATTCTTCAGCGCTAGCAGTCCGGTGATTGGTCGGAGAGAGAGCGGGCTAAGAAAACAACCGAAATGTTAATCGCGAAGCATGGAGAAATTTCTGGGCCTACCTTGAACAGGATTTACAAAACCCTTCTAGAAGGCTCGTGCGGTACAATTTAGACAGGGTTTTTGTGACGTTTGGTGTTGTACTGTTTACTCAGCGAGTTCTGCTTCCGTAATCTTGTGTTCGACACATTAGTGAGCTACGGGGAAGGGAGAAATACTGCTTGATGCGTCATTAACTGTAACGCTACGCGCATTCAAAAAAGTGAAGTGTGACTGGGATAAAAACTGGAAAAGGGCACTGTGTGTATTTAGTGCACATAGTACACAGTACCAATCTAAACATTTTGAGGTAGGGGCAAGGGGTCGCAGTTGCAGTATAATCACAAGAGAGCTGCATGAATATAATTGAAATCTGAGTTTCTGAATTATCTTCGCTGACAGGCAAAATAAAATGCAACTCACACGACAAGTGTGTATGTACTGTCTCCCATAATGAGTACTGGGACACAATGAGGGATTAACCATTACATGCATGTACTGTACTGAACATTACGGTATTACAGTACCATCCAGTAGACTCACATCAAACACACCTAGTAACAGTAATTAATACTGCACAAGACAGTGTTTTGTTTACATCTGGCACGTCACAAACAGGTTTCACAATCGGAGACATTAATGACGGATTTAATGCTAGCTCATATAATGCAGTAAAACTATTTTCGAAACCTTGTTCATAACTCCAAATACTTATTTTGGTTCTGCTTTTCTATGCTACAGCTTGTTTTTCCGCACCCTAGATCAATTTATTTATTTATTTTTGCTCAATTTTAATTAATCATAAACTAGTGACGAGACGATACAGCTGTATTTCGATTCTCGATACTAGATATTGATACTGAATTTGAGCACTGATACTCGATACTCACTTGATAAAAAAACCGTAAACGCCATAGCTAATTCACTGAATTAATATGTTCCTACTAGTACTTTTCTGTGCATAAATGCATGTAACTAATTTTGTATTTTATGTTCGTTCCGAAATGGTTCCTGTTTATTATTATTATTATTATTATTATTATTATTATTGTTGTTGTTGTTGTTGTTGTTTCTCAGCTTCCCTCTTTATGTAACTATGTTTTGAGCTGAAAAAACTATTTTAAAGGATTTTCTATCCGTATTATGGAAATTCGTCGTACAGTATACCTGTAAGCTAAAAGAAAAGAACAAATACGAGAGTATTCCAGAACTAAAGTCCGGTGAACAGTATTTAACGGATGATAGTTTTGAATTACATTTCACGTCTGCAGCGCTATCTACCGACTCCTGAGGAACCTACCACAGTGTTGGTGTGATGCAGTAGGCATTAGCCAGTCGGTGAGAGCAGATCGTAATGGCCGCGACAATCGTATATCCCACCAGCTGTGAAGTGCGTGGTATGATTAGATTTTTGCTGGCAAAAGAATCGTCAGCTGCGGACATCCATCATGAGTTATGTCTCGTGTATGGACCGGACATAATGAGTGACAAACACGTTCGACACTGGTGTCGAGAATTTCGAAATGGCCGCACAAATGTGCACGATGAATAGCGGAGAGATAGACCCAGCATTCGGACCGACGACATCGTCTAGCAAGTGAACCAAAAGCTTTGAAGTGATCGGCGCTTGACGATTGGTGGTCTGGCTGATGAATTCCCAAATGTTGCTCGAACCTCACGTTACAGGATTGTCACAGAACACCTTGGATATCGGAAACCTTGTGCGAGGTGGGTGCCAAGAACTGTTCAGCGATCAGCACAAGGAGCAACAAATGCGTAGTGCACGACAGTTTTTGGAGCGCTATACACAAAATGGAGGTGGTTTATTTACCACATTGTTACGGGTGACGAGATATGGTTAGCGTACACCAACGCAGAATCGAAACAAAAGTCAATGCAGTGGCGCCGTTCTGAGAGTGAGTTACCAAGTCAGGTATTGCAGCAACGTCATTTAGTGAGTCTGCTAAATCAGTTTCATTCATACCTGAGTTAATGCTGCATATTATATGAGTACCTCCACCCCTTTCCCCATAGTTTTGCATGGTTTCATTTACACTCAAAAATCTACGGAATATTGCATCGATTCATCCATAGGAAACACAGTCAAGATCTATAAAGAACTACAGTCCAGCAACCCTATGAGATACAGGTGAGGCAATAACGTGAAGTGTCGACCCCTTTCACTCCTTATCTAGCATAAAGTTAAAAACCACAACTTTAAATAAGCAATACTTAAAATTTTAAAAGTCCTGGAAGGTTTGTCGCAAAGTGTTACACTTCTTCGATCGAGAGTATGGAGGTATGGAGGTGTCATCCCTATTAGAAACGTTTCCAATAACATCTATCTTTATTTAATAAAATATGTACACGTGTTTCATTGCTCTAACCGTATAGAGCTTAAGATTAGCACGAGTGCAATAGTATGCATTACTTGCGGTTCACTTACTCATAGTGTCATTTTACCCCCTGCAGCGTAAAACAGCGTGACGTAGCAATCTCACAGTAACTAGACACTAAGCCGGGGGCAATCTGTCTCCTATTTCATTTCATTGCAGTCATCGTCTTGAAGGATTCTGCTAGTTTATGGGACCTTAAACGCTTTTACCAGTTGTTCAATGACGGGAGATTCAAACCCTTTGCGGAGAAATTGCATAACAATTTATTTTCGAAAGCATTTGCCTATATAAGCTTGATTAGGAGTTCAATTATTAATTGTTCCAATAGTTAAGCATTTTCTCAGAAAAACCAGACAGTTGAGAAATGTTAAATACGGGGTTGTCATCACCGCAAAGCAGGAGGAGTAGGGGAGTATATTAAGGTAGGTATGTTTACCGTGTTCATTTGGATTTCAGAAACTAGAGCACTGGCCGCACAGCAGCGTATATTCTACGTAGAGCACTTTATTGCAACAAGATCCGTCGTAGCAGCGCATCAGGCGTTCTGGAGGGAGTTTGGAGATCAACACAACCGGAGCAATTCCTTCAAGGGTAAGTCAGTAAGTATATGCACATAATTTATTTATAATTATCTCATATTTTATCTAGTCCCCTTGCTTCTCAATGCACGTGGTCCATTACTCACAAGCTTTCTGATGCCCTCAGAAAAAAGTTTTTCGTATGAATGAAAGCCATGTATGCAGCGCTTCCTTCTCTTCTTTCTGTGGTGAATAGATGACCTCTTAAGATATTTTAAAGTGGACTAAAAAAGACAGTTTTTCCACTTCATCAAGAGTCAATCTTCGGTTCTCTGAATCACGATATGGGCTTGCTCAACGTTGGTGTCACTAATGGATATGACGGGCATCCTGATCTTTCCTCGTCCTTCGCAGTTGTCCGATCACTTTTTAACTTTTCAAGCCATTCGTAAACATTTCGCCGAAGTAAAACATTGCTCCAATATTGTGCAAAAGGTCCTCGATGGATTTCGGCTCCTAGTACAAATTTAGATGACAAAAAAACGGATAACCGCACGCTGTTCTTCTTTAGTGCAAACTGTGAGGGGTGCAGCCATGGTTATTATGCAACAACGCAACACGCACTTGAGTGATAACAGTCAAACATTCCACAAGCGGAGATAAAGGAACAACATGTCGACGTGCGCGCACAAATCGATACAGCCAAACAACAAAGAATTTAAAATTGTATGCGGATACTTATTGACTTACCCTCGTAACTATCGACCCTATTTATAACAATGCCAGTGCTCACAATCAATGACGGCCGTGAAAAAGAATGGTACGAACACCCGAAAACATTGCGCAGTGCTGTTCTCCAAGTCTTCAACGTGTAGCAAAGCGTCACACACGAAAATTGCAATTAACACGAAGAAGCCTACATAGTATCTTACATGATGACCTCACTTCCCGTACAACATCCAAATGGTTCAGCACCTGAAGGAGAGAGACACTGTCTTAAGCCTGCACTCCGTAACGCACTGCTAACCAGAATAAATTCGGATACTGGATTCATTAATCCCCTGTTTATCGCTGATAAGACAAACTTTCACTTGACAGGATATATGAAAATACAGAATTTAAGGTATTGAATGTCTTAGAACCCCCAATTAACTTTCAAGATCTCAGTAGGAAAGATCGTCAGTTTGGTACATGGCTCTTATTTCAGTCCTGAGTCAACAGATGGCAGCCAAATGGAAACATGCTATTCCTTGGAAATAATTGTTCTTTCACACAAGCGGTGTGCTGTTCTAACCACTCAGCTACCGTGGCAACATGCCGGCATGCCGTTAAATTCTCCAGCTGACTCGAATTTTTTCCTGTAAACCACAAGGAGATCTCAAATGTATTGAGATGTCATACCCTAATGGCGACTTACATTCTTTGTAAGTACTTAAGTCCCGGGCTTTTAGTTTCAACCACTATTAGGTCAATTAATGGAAATAATTGTTCTTTCACACAAGCCGTGTATTGGACAGGGTTGGAAAGGTAAAATCAGACGACTGAAAAATGCAATGCCATAGCCGGAATTGAACCACGGATCTCCCGGTCTCCGTCCGGTTGCTGAATTAAGTCGCCATTGTGGTATGACATTACAATACATTTGAGATCTCCTTGTGGTTTACCGGGAAACATTCAAGTCAGCTGGAGAATTTAATGGCGTGGTTAGAGCAACCGGACGGAGACCGGGAGATCCGTGGTTCAAATCCCGGCTATGGCATTGAATTTTTCAGTCGTCTGATTCCACCTTTCTAACCCTGTCCAACACACGGCTTGTGTGAAAAAACAATTATTTCCATCAATTGACCTAATAGTGGTTGAAACTAAAAGCCCGGGACTTAAGTACTTACAAAGAATGTAAGTCGCCATTGGGGTATGACATCTCAATACATCTGAGATCTCCTTGTTGTTTACCGGGAAAAATTCGAGACAGCTGGAGAATTTAATGACTTGCCGGCATGTTGCCATGGGAGCTCAGTGGTTAGAGCAACCGGAACGAGACCGAGAGTTCCGTGGTTCAAATCCCGGCATTGAATTTTTCAGTCGTCTGATTCTACCTTTCCAACCATGCTATTCCTTGTCTCCAAATACCGTCCCACGGTAGTGACAATACTTTATGAGAAATTATGGTGGAAGGAAGCCGTAAAGTTGTTTTTCCCGCGAGGCTATCCAGTATTAAATGGCTTCTAAATATTTATTTTGATAGTTGTTATAAATGGTTTTATTCTTTGGTTTTTTTAAGTATTTTAATACCTTATTCTTGATCACTATCTCGAGCTTCCATTAAAACGAGTACACCAGGGGCAAGTAAGCATAACAAAAGGGTGCAAGGTTAACAAATAAGTATTTAAATTTGGAAGTTATATCTTACTTTAAGGACCTGTTGATATGTTTAAAAGCTTTACCCTGTCTTATGTGTTTTTACTGTGATAAATCTGTAATAAAGTGTTCTTAATAACTTTATCATGATATTTGTTTTAATTAATCCTTTAAAAGGCACATTTTCCATTTAAATAACATATAGCCAATTTATCCATCATCCTGTAACCAACATGCATCCTAGATGGGGTTAAGATGCCTAACTACGTATTGTTTTAAAGCTAAATCATTTAGCTTTAACTGGTAGTAAACTAATGCTGCAATTATTAATGGATAATGTTAAAGAAATTAGGAGAACAGTACCATACCAGAATTAGTTAAAGTGTTGCAGTAACATAGAAAAATAAAGCTTCAAACGTGTGTCAACTTGCTCCTCTCTCCCCTATACGCTCAAAAGCCATTGTGTGTTACGGTATTGGAATCATGGAGATCGTCGGCCCATATCTTTTCAAGACCACCAGGGACGTGCTGTCACTGAATGCCGAACACTACTCCCTGCGCTGTGCAACGTTGGTTATCCTTTGGAAAGCTCTGGTATCAACAAGATGGACTCACGGCTCACACGGACCGCCCCAGCATTAGAACATTGCGGAGTTGGTTCCTAGTCACATCATCTCGTTTTGAAGACGTTCCTTGGGCGTCACGGGCTCCAGACTTCACTGCTCCGGATTGCTTCCTCTGGAGCTACCTGAAAGATAAATTGCTTGCAACCAGTGTTGACGAGATGAAGACAAGAATCAGAGAAAAAACTGCACAGATTACTACTGATCCAGTTTCACTTGTCATGCGAGGCTCTTCAAACTCTCTATCGCAATTACGCAAATGGCATATAACATGAAAATTCATGTGCAATTGTACATTGTGTTGTGAAAATGCAAAATATACATATACTTCACTACAAGTGCTTCAATCTTTCTTTAAAACTAGGTATTCAAAAATGTTCCATCCTGTATTAATAGGTATACAGAAATGGAAGGTTTAGTCATTTACTTAAGGGGGCTCATTAGCGCCCCTCTTGACAGTGGTACGAATATACATATCTATGGTCTTCTTTACTACTTACCCATAATAGGGGTACAAGGGTCCTCCAGAAACTGGAGTATAACACCACAAGTACGCCACATTGGTCCTTTTTTGCAGCTGTGACCCCTAGGAGGGAGAGATGAGGACGACCAGATCCGTCGAAGATGAGTGCCAACCAGAACGAGGTCCCTAACAATTCCATATGGAACACATCCTGGCGCCGGCTAGCCACACCGTACCCCATGCCCCTTGGGGGTCCCTGTAACTGAGACACGTGACTAGGAATGTGGCACCAGCGCACAATACACCATCGCCTGGTACTTCAACCCTGAAACAAATGAAAAACAATGTTTGAGACAGGCAATTCGTGATAGAAGAGGAACCCCACAACACTTGCCTACCTACCCGGGGAAACCACAAAAAAGACATGGTCAGAATGACCGATTCAGGAGAAATTGAACCCGGACCTCGCAAATGTGGAGCACTCTTACTCCGTATTTACCTACAGCAAGTAGAGAAAGTATTTCATTCCATCCGAAAAGTTCATTACTGAGATTTGATCGGAAATATACGTTTGAAACTCCCTGAGAATTCAAAATAAAGGTCTGTCATAGAGAAAGGTCTGTCAAAAGTTGGTTAAATATGAGTAATGGTATTTAAGTTTTGCCCTGCGGTTTGCAGTTACAGGCATGGCTAAGCTACGCGTCACCTGCAAGTCCCTTCCGCTTCCACTTGCCCATTACACAAATTTGTGCTACCTCTATGTGAGTCTCTGCAAAAGTAAAACAAGATCCTCACGTGCTGTTAAACACCTACAAAACTTGCATTGGAGCAAAATTGGGTTATGGTGCTGTTGTTTACAATTCTGCAAGACCTTCTTCTCTCCTAATGTCGTATTCAATACAAACCACAGCACTTCGAATAACATTTGGAGCTGATTGTACCAGCACGACAGCATGTAAACATATAGAAACCAATGAACCTCCACCTGAAGTTAGAAGAAAACAATTGACTTCAACACTTACTCTCAAGATAGCGACGATGTCCGATTCTGGAATGAAAAACTATATGAGGAAGGATTGATAAGTCAGTGACTTTTTAAAGAAAATAACAATTTTTTCCCAAAATTCCATTTTATTTTTCAACATAACCTCCTTTCAATTAAATACATGTTTTCCAACGTTTCTCCAAATTTAACCTTTCCAAAAAATATGATTTTTTCAAGTCTGCAAACTATGAGGTTGTTTCATGCCATATGTTCATTGGAAGTTAATTTCTACTCACTGAGCCAATTTTTCATGTTTGCGAAGAGAAAGAACGCGTTCGGAGCCAAATCTGGAGAATATAGTGGGTGAGGTAGCAATTCGTAGCCCAATTCCACAAATTTTGCGATGGCAATGGTTGATTTGTGTATAGGTGCACTATCCTGGTGAAAAAGAACCTTTATCTTCACCGAATGGGGTCGTTTCTTTAAAAATTCCTTGTGAAACTCATCCAGCTTTGCGGCATATGAAACTATGATTGTTTTACTCCTTTTCAGGTGGTGGTGTCACAAATAAACCCCTCTCTTGTTATTCCGCCCTGGACAATCACTTCACCTAAAATAAACTTAGAACTGAACATCATCTCCGAAGAACACACGCGTTCCTTAGTTTATCGCCAAATATTTAATGAATTACATGACATATATGGAAAACATAGAGCAATTTACACAGATGAATCAAATTGTAATGATAGAAATGTCTGTGCTGTTGTTTATCCAGACCACACTATGTTATTCAGACTTCCTGATTTTTGTAGCATCTTCTCAAGTGAGCCGTTTGAAATTAAACAAGCTGTGATTTATGCTTTGAATAATGAATACTCAAAGTTATTTGTTATACACTCTGCGGCAGTCATCTCCTCCTCTGCGCTGCTGTTGGGCTTACCTTGATGCTTCTCCCCTGTTGGTTCCAGAAGTTCGCAGTGTGCTGGTTCTCTGCAATTTTATCCTCGGCTAGCTGCAGTAATTTTCTTTAAACTATATGGGAGCATGGACTTATCCTTGGTAAAGGAAGCGTAGATCTCGGGTGGTGATATAGGAAGACATAGACGTGCTTTGGTTATGAAAAGATGACACTGCCGTTTCTTTTTATTTAACTAACACACGTAGTATACAACACTGGTATTGCCGCCGTAAAAATACTCTCCACCGCTGTTAAAAAAAACGTGGCGCGGATATGACACGAAGTTTAAATATGCTTATTATCTCTTTACGAGTAGCGGTTCTTAGGTGTGTTTCTAAAACTGTCTTTATTCCCTTTTTGGCGCGATATCTCACACATCCTGCAGCATCTCTCCCTGGCCACACATGACAAAATGCCAAACTGAAATGAAATCCACAACTGACCCTGATTTGTTCCTAGCAGATCCATTTATAGTCGCAGACTTCTGGGGCTGCTTCCGTTCCTATTGGTCCATTTTTAGCGCCACCCGACGCGTCTCACTATTTCGTATAAACTTCCAGGGATCTCATTGGTCCAAATTTAATATAAATCGCGGCTTTTCCTAAGTTTACCGTTAAGCTATCTGTCTCTCTCACTTGGTCACGGCGAATTATCAAATAAAGGGACAAAAGCTCTACACCCTCGCTGTAGGAATGATGGCCCTGCGACCAAAGAGACGTCATAAACTAGATTTTCTGCCTTCGAAGGCACTATTCCTGTAGCTAAAACATTTCGTCGTGGACAGTATTTTAACATAGCGCTTAAATTATTTACATTAAACCATTTATAACTCTTCTAATATTAGTAACCTAGATACATACATAACGTTAAATCACCCTTCTTAAACTATACAAGCAGTATAAGAAAAAGATATGTACATAGTATGATTTAACATCAATAAAAATTAATTAATAAATTATCTATAATTACAGTTCTCGGGCTCGGCCTAGAGTTGCCGTTTCAACTCAGATTCTAAAAGTGCAAGACTTGGAACAAATAATCTGTCATAAACACATATTCCTACACAAGAAATTCAATCACAGCTTCATAGAGCCAATAAGCAAGGAAAACAGGTGTCTTGGATTCCATCTCGCATTGGAATACAAGGCAACGAATTAGCCAATCAGGCAGCAAAAGAAGCTACTAAATTTCCACTAAGTACCCAAATATAACTATACGAGCCCATGATGTTATCTCAACCATTAAAAAGAAGCTCTGCCTACAGTGGAAGAGAGGGTGACTTGAGTCGTTATCCGTGGTGTAGTGGTCACCATGCTAGCCCCTAGTTCCCGAGGTCGCGGGTTCAAACCCGGCGGAGCACAATAGATATTTTCGGGCGTAAAATTCCTTAGCATGGCTTCCTTCGGAAGGGAAGTAAAGCCGATGGTCCCGTTTCGTAGATTTACGGCACGTAAAAGACCCTCAAGCCTGATAAAGAGGCCTCTAAGCAAACTTACCGGTCTTTCACGTCCAATATTGAATGGGACGCTAAGGACCAAAGTAGTTAAAGAGCGTCCATAAATAGAACTCAATTTTTAAATTTCAGGATGGCTCGACTCCACGAGAAGCAAACTCCGTGTATAATATCGAGCTTTTGGACACATTTTCCCAGTAATTCTCTTTGCAGACAGGATCAGGTTTTAATATCCCGACTTAGAATGGGCCAAACCAAGATCACGCACAGTTATCTTCTTTCAAAGTACAATCTGCCACCAGTATAACATACTGTTAACGACAAAATACATAATCTTGAAATGTCCACAATACGATCAATGGAGAGAACACTACCATATACACAATGATTTACAAACATTACTCAACTATTCCATGTACCTTAATATAGTTGAGTTTTTGAAAGCATAAATTTATATAAAAGTATATAATGTTCAATCAATTTGATTAAGGTGTCACAATTTCATATTAGTTAAATGTAGTGGTATAAAACTGTCAGTTGTTGTTTTATTAGTAAATATTTATTTTATAAAAAGTTGTAAAGTCGCGGTATGACCAATATGTTAAAGAGACTACAATCTTTGAAAATAAGAAATATAAATAAACCTTCCCCTCCTTTTTACCTTTTTTACCATGTACATAGAACGTAAAGGAAAACGTTTTCAATAAAAGATTCGTGTGTGTGAACAGCATAACTAAAAAACGAAGAGTCGGATCAACACCAAACGTGGTATTTAAGTTCATTAACTTCCAAAGATGCCACATGAACATTTTCAAGAAAATCCCCCACCTCAAGTTACCCCTTCCATACAGTATGCGAAATTTTGATTTTCTAAACAATGGCTGTAACAATTTTTATTAAAATGCCATAAATTAAAGATATTTATGTGACGAATAAAATGTAAATCTTGAATTTTCTGGGAATAGACTAGGAAGTCCTTTTCATTCGGAAGGAATTTTGTATAATCTTGTATAACTGGTAAATCTTAAGCGATAGGCGAAAACGTACTGCACAAAAAATATAAATCTCTTTAACACACACATTTTATTTCTAATACCTTTTTTGTAGCATAAGCTATTTCTGAGATATCCGTTATTAATGTTTCGAATTCTTCATTTCTTGGTCATTTTCTTGAAGTCCTGACAACATTCAGTTGTTTCTCAATTGTAAGATTAAGGTCTAAAGTTCTTAAACATGTGACTATCCTTGTTCCCTTTACATCTATAACGTAGTGTGTAATGTAACTATATCTGCATAGGTTTATTTGAATTAAAACGCAGTAGATGGAATATAAGCTTAGAAAGAATAGTTTGTACACCCACTAATAAACTTTAGTGGGTAGAGAAAGACATGTGAATGTACCACATAGATTTTATCCTTCCTAAAACGTAATGCCTATGAGCATTTGTTTTCCTAAAAGTTCTCTGTATTGCAGAGAAGTCTGCTTGTATTTGTAGTCCGGCGCAGGTCGACCACGAATAAAAGTACATGAATGAATATTTCATTCACGGACACGCTCCCTTTTTTGCGGTTACCGATGCATTTAATTATAAAGTGTGTAATGAACCACTATAGCATTTTTTCTGCACAACCTGTGATAGTTTGTAAATCATATGCATTAATACAGTGGGTTAGTCAGGTTCAAAGAAGCAACTTTTTTCTCTAAGTGGATTAAATAATGCGTGTAGTACACAAAAACATAGGACGGAGGAACAGAAAACAATATCTGTCACGATAATGCCGTTACAATTAAGCACTGTAGCGTTGTTAAATTGCATTTTAAAGAAACACCTCCAATATTGGTACGTAAATTTGACTCCACCGACTAATGCAACAACTCCTTCCTCCTTTCTTTCATCGCTTATGCCTTTATCTTTGTGTGCATTTCTTTTACTTATTTTTCTGTTCTTATCTAAGGTAGAAACAGAATTATGTACTACTTTGGTTTCATTATAAATAAAGTTTCGAGGACCTAGAATCAAAAACAAAAATTTTATAAACAGTTCAAGTATACATTTATGCACAATATTGTGTGTGTTTGTGGATAATTTTGGAGATTTTTTAATTGATAAGCAATTCCAGAACTTTCAGACATAGCTTGTTGTGTATGCATCCATGTGCGCATGAATAGAAAAGTCAACATTGAAAGCCCTTGATGATTACCAGACTGGAGACTGCCTGTCCCCCACCACCACAACTGCATGCACGCTAGTTAGCTCCTTACTCCACCTCAGTGGGAGTCGAGTTCTGTTGCTGTAAGGTCACGCCTGTCTGTTCTACAAGGTATTCAAACTGCGGGGCCAATTGAAAATCCCGCCAAATGTGAAGTGTGTAGTGTGATTCATTTTTTGAATGCACAAAATATTCGATCAATAGAAATTTATAGGAAAATAATACAAGTGTATGGTGATAATGCAATGAAGAAGGCTTCAGTGAGAAAATTGTGCGTAATGTTTAACCAAGGAAGAACCAGTGTGCACGACGAAGACCGGTGTAGGAGGCCCTCACTTATTACGGATGAGTTGAAAGAAAATGTTGATGAAAGAATTCAGGATATTCACTTGTTTAGAAACTAAAGGACTCTTTGGGTGGAAAAGAGTTTTCAGCCGATGAAGGCCTCAATGAGGCGGTGACAGCCTTTGGCGGTAGAAGAGAAGAACATCGGCACTATCCTACCTTTGTTCTACCTCGAACTCATCATTTTTAAGAGAGCTGCAGGCGATTTAAACAGAAGCACACTTTAAACAATATAACACTGCTTTCCAAAATATTTGGAATCGAAACTTCTTTGAATCCTATCATCACGAGAAAGTGGCTGCGGATGCAATTGGAAGGCACGTAAAAAGGAAGCGTGGATGCCTATTAAATCTGAAACTATAGTGTAAAATGCAGGATAGTTCATTCGTGCTGTGTTTAATAAACGGAAATACATTCTTTCAGTAGATACACCGCATAGAACTTGAGGATGTAAAAATATATATCTTGGAAAAAGATTTCAGCATCTTTCGGCTGTTCCAGCTACTCAATGGGTTCTTTGCGTGAAAGTGATAGATTAATATGTCATTGAGTGTGCTCAAACTGATCCATAAGTTCCACGGCTCAGTACTAAAGCAATAGCAGCACTTTATGTACAGTGATTGCTGCAGTTTAGTAGAAGGACTTTTATTGTGAACAGTTCAGCCTACTCTTGTAAACTACACAATTGCTATACATGATTTTCCTGTCTCTATAATCTAACTGTGTGTGTGTGTGTGTGTGTGTGTGTGTGTGTGTGTGTGTGTGTGTGTGTAAACGCTGTAACAAAAATGTGCGGCACAAATTGCAAGACACATTTCTCACACGTAGCTGAAGAAATTATGTTACATGAACATGGGTCTGGAAATGCTTTGTGTCCATGTTACAACTCATTTTCTCAAACTCATTAATCTTGGGAAAAACACACGAACAGAACATTAGAATTATGGGGAACATGCACCCTTGGTTACGTTATCATTATGGTAGGTGCACCGCCAGTGATTTGTTTTACATTTCCTTGTTGGCATGCAACTTACGTCATTTCTGTTTACAGGTAACATCAACTGTTCCAGTGGGCAGTACGACCTTGGCAAGCACACGGGTTACTACGTACTAGTAGAATTGATCACAGACTTGGTTCGTGCAATGTACACAAATGCAGGGATGGCAGTCGCCCATTTGATGTATGGATTAGCAGACGGCAATAGCGCTTGCACTCAACGTTTGTCCAGGGAGGGATTTCCAGGACAAAGGTACCGCGACAGGAGAACGTTTGAAGCCATGAGGCATTTCAGCCTGATACTCTCGACCGGGGGAGGCCTAGAAGGACGAGGACACCGCAACAGGAAGCAGCAATTTTTAAGGCAGTTGACGACGACCCTAGTGTTAGTACAAGGCAAGTAGCTGCAACAATGAATGTTGACCACATAATTGTCTGGCAAGTGTTACACGAGTTCCGGCTGCATCCATACACTTTAAAACGTGTGCAGGCACTATCAGCAGCTGATTTTCCTGCACGGGTACGCTTCTGCGAATGGTTTATGCAACGAAGTGTTTAGTGCAATGGTGCTGTTCACAGATGAGGCGACGTTTCAATGAGATCAGATTGTAAATTATCACACTCGGCATGTATGGGTTGACGTCAATCCTCACGCAACTGTTGAATCAAATCATCAACAAAGATTTTCTGTCAATTTTTGAGCCGGCATTGTTGGTGACTGTTTGGTAGGACCTCACGTTCATCCAACCAGATTCAGCGGACAAAATTACCATAATTTCGTAGAGAATGTTCTATCTGATCTGTTTGCAGATGTGCCTTTAGCTGTGCGACAAAGCATGTACTTCATGCACGATTGAGCACCTCATTTTACTGTTAATGTCCGTAGGCTTCTAAATAACAGATTCGGTGACGGATGGATAGGTAGATTTGAACCAATTACCTAGTCTCCACGCTCACCGGAACTAAACCCACTGGACTTTTATTTGTGGGGGCATTTAAAAGCTCTTGTGTATCGAACCCCAGTACCAGATAATCAGAGTTTCCGTGCCCGTATTATGGAAGACTGCGAAACTATACGCAATACCCCAGGGATACATCAGCGCATCCGTGATTCACTACGACGGCGGGCTGATGCATGTGTCAATTCCACGGAGGACATATTGAACATCTCCTGTGAGAAAGAGTTGCACGTGGTATGCTGGTACGCTCTATTCTTGTGTGTTTCCCATGATTAATGAGTTGGAGAAAATGAGTTGTAACGTGGAAACAAAGCGTTTCCAGACCCATGTTCACATAACATAATTTCTTCGTCTACGTGTAAGCAATGTGTCCTGCAATTTGTGCCGTACATTTTTGTTACAGCCTATTTGCATACCGCGGGAGGTTTCTCAATTTGCGGATTGGTAACTAGGCAACCCTACATTTTATAGACGATGCAAAATGCAGGTATTGATACCGCATTCATCAGTTCACTGATTAAGGCTACGGTGGCGCTCGTTGCTAACGTGCTGTAGTGGCGCAATGGTTAAAGTCATGGTGAAGGTCGGAAGTTCAAATCACGCCTACCAACAAATGATTTGTTTTTTTTTATTTCTGTTCATGTTTCATGAAGTTTAGTAAATTATGATTTCTTTCCAATGCAGTAGAAAGTAGATTTGCATATTCTAACAAGTAACAATTTGTGTTTTAATAACATTCACATAATTAACCTAATTAAGTGAAACGACACTTCCGTGCCAAACAATCATTTCTCGTTAAATTTACTACGCATAAAAACTATCTTCAAGTGGCAAAATTTGAACCTGGTACCTTCAACACTAAAGGCCAATGCGCACACTGTTGCGCTAAGAGTGCAAGTCACTGCACATACAGCAGTCATTTCGGCCGAAATTGATACGACGCGATGTAGTGGACAGTGTTTACGGCATGGCCTGTACAACGCCGAGACTGCATAACTTCTCATTCCGGAGGCTGAGAAGACTCACCCGGTGTATGTATGTGTGTGTGTGTGTGTGTGTGTGTGTATGTACTAGTATGTGCTGAGGTACATACTAGCATAATAAGGAGGAGGAACAAAAATAAATAAAAAAACATGAATTATAGTTATAGTACAAATATATACAGTGTTCCGATCATATGTACCGTCACCCCCTCTTACGTTTTCCAGGGCAATTAGCTTCTTTTGCCGAATCTTAGACAAATATCTGATGTGTTACACTCACATGAATTTTTCTACTCTTGTAGAAACTATTTTTACAAACGCTTATTCTCCATATGCTTCATGTTAATCGAGATCTTAATCTTATTGCTAATTTTCTTGTAGATGCAAGAGGAATTGGTAGGCTTTAAGCGATAGTCAAATATTTTAAGAGCTGGTTGCTATGCGGAGCATTCCATTCTCTTTGCATTACCAGGACAAAAAAGAAAAAAAAAGAATAACGAATTCCCATTTGAGAAAAAGTATAAGTATTGGAAAATTTAAGATAATAACAAACAATATCTCGAAAATGGTTCACTCAACAAAAAAAATGTATATGACATAAGTTGTGTATTTTAACGCGATCTACATTTTTTGTATAGTAAAATTTTGTCTACCTCTTATGGTCTTCCAGTTATGCAAAAGTCTTTCAGAATGAAGAATGCTTTTGGAGACATTCCCAGAAAATTCAAGATATACATTTTATTAGTCATGAAAGTATCTTAAACATATGATATTTTAATCAATATCGTTAGAGCCATTTTTGAGAAAATTAAAATTTTCGACAAATGTTCCATGTAAAGGGTAATCTGGAGTAAGGTGATTTTCTTGAAAACCTTCGTGTTGCATCTCTGAAAGATTGAACCTAAATACCAACTGTTCGTTTCTGAGTTATGCTGTTCAGAGACAGACACTCACACGGACAAGTTTCCAAAAATGCTTTTGGATTCAGGGGGCCTCACAACATATATTTCTAGTGAAATCTCGGTATCGAATTTTTGGGTGGAATACAATACTTCCCCTACTTACTATACGTAGTAGAGAAAGTAAAAAGAACCCATTTTATGACAGCACATGTCCAACATTATACCCAAGCAGTCCTCCATTCTCCTATCAGACTCCAGAAACTGTGGTGGTAAATTTTGTTTTCTTAGTAATTCCGTTTCCTTGCACTCAGCCAGAATATAATTCCATGTTTCCCTTTCACCGCAGAGTGGACATATTCTCACTCGGTATCATCAGTTAACTTGTTGCCTTTCCAGGCGCCCAATCTTATTCGCAGTTATCTAAATAGGCCTCCCTCCCTCAGTACCACGTTATTTGACACTAAGTCAAGTGACATTTTAGCCGTACATTGTGATTCTAAATTCTGTGTGTCATATCACGCAGTCGTCTCTGAATTATATACCATCCGCTACGTCACATGTGCCTTCCAGTACCAAATGTACCCCATTTCAATTTCTTCTAAGCCCCTGTGCAATTTCGTTGCCCTTCCCGTAGTTGCTCCGGCGCGCAGAAGTGTCTGATCTCCCCGTACTATGCGTAACCAGTATTTAACTGCCCTTATTTTTAAATGTATGGTTTCATTGTATAAGCCGAATTCTTTAATAATCCCACATTTTGCAGTACCCCTCCCCACCTGTAGAACTCGCCTCAGAAAATACGTCTGGATTTGGTTCAATTTTTCTATCATTTCCCAAACCCAAATTTCTGCTCCATTTGATAAACTAAACCTAGCAATAGCTCTGTATACCATCTCCATTTTCCTCATTAGTATATTAGGAACTTTCATAAGAGACTTCAAGCACCTGATTCGGAGAACTGTGCATGTGCATGTTCCGAAGGCTTGTTTTTCGGCTTGAGTGGGAAATGAAATTGAGTTCTCTATATGAATTTGAAGGTGTGTAATCAGAATATTGTATCTTTGTTGAAACTAAAAACTAGTAATTCATTCTCTCTCTCTCTCTCTCTCTCTCTCCCACTCTGCTGTTGTCTTTGACGTGAAAAGTCTTAATGAATAGGTCTTATTAGAAGTAAATGTTTACCTTACACTTCTATTGTTTGAAATCCTGTAGTGCTTAAATTACTTTAATTGTAAATAGGCCCACATAAACTTAAATAATAGTGAATAAAATAAATATGTATTTATCGGGTTGTCTCATAAGTTCGTTCGCTTATCTCGCAAGTTCCATCTATAGCGCCTGAAAACCCTCAGCCCTCTGTGCACTCAAGTTATTATGGTTGCCTAACCACCCCTATGATTTAGAAGTCAACAACCAGACTCACTATTGGATATGTCAATGTGTATTTGTGACTGACGTTGGATAAAACGGCGTGAACTTGTGTTTACAAACCATGTTTGGAAAACAAAAAGGAACATTTCCGACATCTTATGCTGTTTTACTATCGTAAGGGTAAAACCGACTCATAATGCCTGCAGAAAATTTGTACTGAGTACGGGGAACATAGGTAACGAAGCGAGCATGTCAAAAGTGCTTTAGTCGAATTTCTGGGAATTTCTCCCTATAAGACAAACCTCGGTCTGGACGGCCAATGGCTACTGACGTGGAAAGAATTCATGAAACGATAGTCAACAATCCACGAATTACAACTCGGATGTTGCCATTAGAGTTCAATTTAGCCCGCGCTACATTAGCCAGGAACTTGGCAATGTATTGTCGACAATAATGGTGTATACTGCAGGAAATAAATAGTATGTTTACAAAACCTAACTGCCTTATTTTTCTTTTGAACGACCTTGTGTTTAATGTTTGTAAGCTGAAAGTTCGGCAACTACTCTGCCATAGCTGTGCTACGGGTGAGGTGTTTTCCCAGGCGTTCTTAGTGATTGAAACGTAACAAAAAACGAACGAACTTATGAGACAATCCTATACATCATGTATCGTGTCAGTTCGTTTTGATAATCGCACATTGTCTTCATTCTGGTGCAACCAATATGCACAATTTCACAAATATTAGTCTTTTAAGAAAAGAGGTCAGTCTGGTATGGAAAATATTTTGGACCCTAATTTCTTCAATAATTGGTATATTTTTATTTTTAAAACCTTCCAATAAAGGTTACCTGCCTTACTTGACCTGTAAAGAGAGTTGACATAAATGTTAGTCTGTTACAAAATGTTTAATATAAATTTCGTCTTAAACACTATTTTTATGATCATTTTAATCATCTTATGTTGTGTCTATCACCTGAAGTATTCAAAACTCATATTTCAGTGCCCTCATCCGTGTGAGACATTGGTTTACTCAAAAAAATGTATTGTGAATGTCAGTCTGTTACACGTGGAATTGCTCATTACTGGCATTCCTTTCTTAACGTCACCAGTGTAAATAGTGGCTGCTTAGCACAATAAAGCGTAGGTAAAACTCCACTACAAAAAACACCACTGGAAATTGAACATTTTATATCAACCCATCGCTGCGCACATTTATGCGCTGTCTTTATTCTTTTTCCCACGTAGGCGGAAACACAGTGCTGCCCTTAAAAACCTAGACTTACGTCATTGCAAAAGCAACCAACAAGTTTAATAATAAACTCGGTACAGAGCTTAAAAAACTATAGGTACTTACGTCATTGCCAAAGCAACAACAAGTTTAACAGTCATACATAGCAGACTAAATAATTATTACAAACCAGCGTGGGAGCGTGAAACGTATTGAGGGCTGGAATAGGGTTTGCCATAAAAATACACAGTAACTGAAAAATATGTTTACAGCTTACACCTCATTAAGAGAACTGAGGAATTTTGTAAATTTAATACATATGGTATATATGTTTTTAGGTGGTAAACGAATATATTATTATGCCTACTTCAATGCTTATTACATCGTCCTCCGTGGTTTAGTAGTTACCATGCTGACTTCTAGTTCCCGAGGTCGCGATTTCAAATCCGGCGGAGGGCGATGTGTTTTTTCGGGCGTAAAAATCCTTAACACGGTTTCCTTCGGAAGGGTGCAATGATTTCGCCAACCTCAGACAAAAAGCCTTAGGAGGCCACCGAAAATTAAGCAAACGTATACGAAATTTGTCTGAGACTAGGAATCCCGGCAAAACGAAGAGGGAAACCCTAACGAGTGCCGTAGGGAAATAAAATACCTAAGATGAAAGAGAACCAATTTAACACTAGCACAGCCCCCCCCCAAAAATTGAAGGAAGTATCTACCCAAAATAAGTTAACTGCAAACCAACACTATAATTTTAACTGATTTTACTTTATCAAAAGGTATGCCACATTGTTAATACCCCATCAGAAACAATGAGAACTATAGAACAACAAAGTGTGATAAAGACAACCCAAAATACTAATTAAATCAAAACGAAATTTTACAAAATTTAAAAATAAAAAGAACGTAGGTTTTCACGGCCGGTGTCACAATTATAACTAATATGATTTTCCGGGCTGTTATGCCGTGGTCTGCTGAAGAAAGATTTCCCAGACGTTTCGTCCACAACTGCGGTGGACATCTTCAGTGGCGCGGACGAAGTCTTCTCGGTGAAAGTATCGCAGCGTCTGATGCGTTGGCCGTTAGTGCCGCTCTCTTTATAGTGTGGGCGCTCTCTGCTGATTGGCCCGCTGGTATGAGGGGGCTGGCGCCGGCTGTGTTGTTGCTCTCTTCTGATTGTCTCGCAGTGTTTTTCGGTTTTGTATGACCTTTCTTGTTTTTGATGACTAGATGCCAGTTACTGTTGAGTTTCAATGCTTCTTCTTTCCTATTGAAATTATTGGGATGTTTATAAATCTCTATTGCTTCGCGTTGTAGCCGGGTATGGTAATGCTTTATGGAGGAAAGAATGTTGGTGTCCTGAAATCTAATAATGTGTTCGCCCTCGGCTTCAATGGCATGTTCGGCGACTGCCGATTTTTCTGTATGGCCCAGGCGGCAGTTTCTTTTGTGTTCGCTCAGTCTGGTGTTAGCGCTCCGCTGTGTGGTACCAATGTACACTGAACCACACGAACAAGGAATACGGTAAACACCGGCCGATGACAGGGGGTCTCGGGGGTATTTGGAAGAGCGCAGTAGGCTGTTTAATTGTCTTGTAGGTTTGAATACTGTTTTGACGTTATGACGTTGAAGTATATGTTCAATACGGTCAGTGACATTTCTGAAATATGGCAGAAAGACGATGGACTTGCTTTTGGGTTGGTCCTGAGTAGCCGGTCGGGGCTTGGCCGGACGGCAGGCTCTTCTCACCTCTTGGACTGAATAACCATTTGATTGTAGAGCTGTTTCTAGGTGTCGGATTTCTTGTGGAAGTAAGTGTGGTTCACAAATACGGGAAGCACGGTTTGCGAGTGTCTTAATCATAGCACGTTTTTGTCTAGGATGGTGGTTGGAGTTCTTGTTAAGGTAACGGTCTGTGTGTGTGGGTTTGCGGTAGACAGTATGACCCAGCGTGCCGTCAGCCTTCCTGCTAACGAGTACATCTAGAAAGGCTAGTTGGCCATCCTTTTCTTGTTCCATTGTGAACTGTATACGCTGATTGATGCTATTTAGATGTAACAAAAAATCTTGAAGAGCTTGTTCACCATGGGGCCAGATGACGAAGGTGTCATCCACATAGCGGAACCAGGCTGTTGGTTTGAGTGGAGCTGAGTTTAGTGCCTTTGACTCAAATGCCTCCATGAAGAAATTGGCCACAACAGGGCTAAGGGGGCTGCCCATGGCAACACCGTCTATTTGCTCGTAGAATGACCGGTTCCACTGGAAATAAGTCGTAGTCAGGACATGGTGAAAAAGTGTAATGATATCATCAGAGAAGATGGGTTGTAACAACTTCAGAGTTTCTTGTACTGGAACCATGGTGAATAGAGACACAACGTTAAAACTAATTAGTAAATCCTTAGGTAGCAGTTTGAGGTTGCGGAGAATTTGAATGAAATGAGTAGAGTCTTTGATGAAAGAGCCAGACAAGCCGACATGGGGTTGTAGAAGACCGGTTAGGTATTTAGCTATGTCGTATGTGGGAGAACCAATACCACTAACAATGGGCCTGAGCGGAACCTCTGGTTTATGGATCTTGGGTAGCCCGTAAAGTCTAGGCGGCTGAGCTTCGGACTTGGTAAGGCGGCGTTTGTCTTCCTTCGAAAGCGAGGAGTTCTTGATCAAAAGATTGGTTTTTCGTAGAATACGGGCTGTCGGATCACGTTTAATCTTATGGTAGGTTGCTGGTTGCAGGAGTTCAGAGATTTTCTGTTGATAGTCTTGTTGGTTAAGAATAACTGTGGCATTACCCTTGTCCGCTGAGCAAACAATGATGTCTCGGTTGGAGTTCAGCTTCTTTAATGCAGTTCTCTCTTGATTGGTTAAATTACTGGTAGGAGGTTTGGCCTTCTCGAGAACCCTGGCAGATTCCCGGCGAATTTCCTCAGCTGCAAGCCTTGGCAGAACTCGTATTCCTGCTTCAATGTGAGAAATGATGTCTTCAACTGGCAACGTAGGAGTGACAACAGCGTAGTTACCTCCTTTAGCAAGGAGTGACGTTTCAGCAGGTGACAGCTGGTGATCAGATAAGTTCACTACCGTGCGGCAGTGGTTGAGAGTAGTCGGCGGTTTGATGGAGTCAGTAAGGCCATCAAACTTCTTCTTGTGACGAGTGGTCATGCTGTTGTGATTGTATGTCATAGAGCTGTAGGTGATTCTGTCAGTGTTGTCCCAATCAAAACTGTGTAGTGAGTTACTTACTTGAAGATGTAAGATGAGTAGTTGACTATTGTTGGCAGAGAGTTGTCGTCTGGTCTGATGGATGCGTTCTCGGAGCAAGGCCCATTCAGAGCGATTGTAAATGCGGTTGGCGGCAGCGGTGGTGAAATGTCGTTTCTGTCGTAGGAATTTAGGAATAATTCCCGAGTCTCGGCAGCGTAGAAGAAAGGCAAGTGAACACAGCAAAGAAGATTTTTGTTTGCGTAGCACTTCTAGTCGAGGATCAGACGGTATGCCTCCTCCCCGTAGAGGCGAGTCATGTAAGAACGTAGGTTTTCACGGCCGGTGTCACAATTATAACTAATATGATTTTCTGGGCGGTTATGCCGTGGTCACTGACCAGTGGAACCGGTCATTCTACGAGCAAATAGACGGTGTTGCCATGGGCAGCCCCCTTAGCTCTGCTGTGGCCAATTTCTTCATGGAGGCATTTGAGTCAAAGGCACTAAACTCAGCTCCACTCAAACCAACAGCCTGGTTCCGCTATGTGGATGACACCTTCGTCATCTGGCCCCATGGTGAACAAGCTCTTCAAGATTTTTTGTTACATCTAAATAGCATCAATCAGCGTACACAGTTCACAATGGAACAAGAAAAGGATGGCCAACTAGCCTTTCTAGATGTACTCGTTAGCAGGAAGGCTGACGGCACGCTGGGTCATACTGTCTACCGCAAACCCACACACACAGACCGTTACCTTAACAAGAACTCCAACCACCATCCTAGACAAAAACGTGCTATGATTAAGACACTCGCAAACCGTGCTTCCCGTATTTGTGAACCACACTTACTTCCTCAAGAAATCCGACACCTAGAAACAGCTCTACAATCAAATGGTTATTCAGTCCAAGAGGTGAGAAGAGCCTGCCGTCCGGCCAAGCCCCGACCGGCTACTCAGGACCAACCCAAAAGCAAGTCCATCGTCTTTCTGCCATATTTCAGAAATGTCACTGACCGTATTGAACATATACTTCAACGTCATAACGTCAAAACAGTATTCAAACCTACAAGACAATTAAACAGCCTACTGCGCTCTTCCAAATACCCCCGAGACCCCCTGTCATCGGCCGGTGTTTACCGTATTCCTTGTTCGTGTGGTTCAGTGTACATTGGTACCACACAGCGGAGCGCTAACACCAGACTGAGCGAACACAAAAGAAACTGCCGCCTGGGCCATACAGAAAAATCGGCAGTCGCCGAACATGCCATTGAAGCCGAGGGCGAACACATTATTAGATTTCAGGACACCAACATTCTTTCCTCCATAAAGCATTACCATACCCGGCTACAACGCGAAGCAATAGAGATTTATAAACATCCCAATAATTTCAATAGGAAAGAAGAAGCATTGAAACTCAACAGTAACTGGCATCTAGTCATCAAAACAAGAAAGGTCATACAAAACCGAAAAACACTGCGAGCCAATCAGAAGAGAGCAACAACACAGCCGGCGCCAGCCCCCTCATACCAGCGGGCCAATCAGCAGAGAGCGCCCACACTATAAAGAGAGCGGCACTAACGGCCAACGCATCAGACGCTGCGATACTTTCACCGAGAAGACTTCGTCCGCGCCACTGAAGATGTCCACCGAAGTTGTGGACGAAACGTCTGGGAAATCTTTCTTCAGCAGACCACGGCATAACAGCCCGGAAAATCATATTAGTTATAATTAAAAATAAAAAGTTAATAAATCAGCAAAAGTAATGACGCAAGTTTTTCACATTCAAGTCAAAAACAAAATCAGCCAAAGTATTACTACAGCTTAATTTGCAAAATTACTTTAATATGAAGAACCAAACATCAATCAACAATCATATTCAAAAACATTAAAATGAACTTTTAAACAATAAACGAAATTATATTCAACCAATGAACAGTGAAATAACTAGCCAGGAAAATAGTTGTTTCAGGATCGAAATTATAAAAGCTCAATGTTTGCAGGCGCTATATAACGTTAATGTGACATGTATTAGTATTTACGTCGACATCAGGAAACCATGTCCCATGTAAATTTAAATTCCTAATTAAATGACATAATAATCCATAACTACGTATACATGTCAAAGAGGCCCAAAACATCTAACTCATGCGTTAATCGGAATATTTAACCACAAAGTACCTGAAACAACCATTAATATACCTGTTGCTGAAAGAGAAAAAAATTAAACCTAAATCAAGGTTATACAAAAGAAGCCTTAAACGCATGCACTAAAAGGGCAAATAGCCTAGCAATCCTGAAGCGAAAGTTCTCAAGATGTGTAAACCAGTGAAATTTAAGCCGAACAATCAAACAGTGATACAGGAACGGGCAAATGATAAAAAAAGCCAAACCTTGACATAAAAAATATGGGAGCCCCAAACGATCACCCGATACCTATAACACCAAACAATTTGTCCAGTAGTGCACGTAAGGGCCCTAAACTTGTCTAGATTTAATAAATTCCCAAAATTCCACTAGTTTTAAAATATTTCATACAAAGTACCTTGCTTAATGGGGGCAAAATTAGTTCAACGTACACATATATTATAGATATAAACAATCAGGTAGACTTGAAATTGTCTACAAAGCGTCTTTATCCCATCTTTAAGGGGAAAAGAATTAAAAGCGTAATAGCTATTGTAGGCCTGACTACCTAATGCACAAAACCCTTGCATAAACTGCTTTAATTTATTTTTTTATTCCAGTAAACATCTTTAGGAATTACACTTTATAATCGTGGTGCATAACTACAAAAGGGACACGTCCATGTTACATGGAACAGCTCAATAACCCATGGCCAATTTAACTCTTACATGAATGAAGTCAAAATTACAAGAATCACTAAACACTTTAAAACGGCTAAATAAGAGAGCCAGTCACTTAGAATAATTACTGCAAATATAATGGCTTTAAATATGCCTTCAACATCCCCACTTCCTCCGAACTAGAATACATAAGCTGAAAACAAACGCTAACTTTGTGTCGCAAGGTCGAAACTCCGTCGAGAAACCGCACCGAAAATGTAACGGAGCTAGCAAACGAATTTGTGCCAATATAAACTAGCACTTCTGCTAATAAATGCTAAACCATTTTACTGAATTTTGAAAAATGTCAGAAGTACTGACAAGCACACAAATTTAAGTGCGTTTTCACTCCGGCACGTGCTCTCCCAACTCCATCCACGAGTTCAGCCGTCACTTTACGACTGCCCCTCGATACAGACCCACTCAGACAGACTGACTCAGTCCCGCCGGTAGGCAGGCAGCCACCAAAGCTCTCAGGCCAGGCCTACAAACCATAGAGAAAAAAAAACAAGCACCGGGGATACCAACATAGAAGTGATGACTAGCTATTCTCAGTGACTGGCCGCACAATAAATATATAGATCCAAAGCAAATCAGCACAAGGGAAGTAAAGCTGTGGCACTAAAAGAACATCAAGCCTGTTTAAGAGGCCCTGAGCACAATTTCCAGTCTTTCACGCCCAATATAGAATGTACACTAATGACCACAGCAGTTAAAGAGCGTCCATAAAAATGCTTATTAATACTAATAGTCCCCTATATAAATGCCTGTTTTGAACTTCATTTAGTGCCTATTTGCCTATCTATCTTAAGTTTTTAGCGCCTATTGCGGCGAGCACTACTTTTGATGTAGAAAAATAGTTTGGATATTTACGGTTTACTATGTGAAATACATGTTTATAATTAACCTTTGTTTTTTTTACATATCGTTAAATTGCACTTTTTTCAAAATAATATCTGGTTTCTTACATCAGAGTGTTTGTTTACTAGATAATGCTTCTCTCTGTAGAAATGTTAGCGCATTTTAAATTCCTCAATTAACTCAAACCCTAATAGGTTTTTCCGAAGGCCCCGTGTAACTGCTGAGCGCATCTAGATATGCTTGTGAAGTTGGATGGGGTGCGCTCACAATAAATGGGCGGTGATAAAGTATGCTTATGTAACTTAGATAATGACGTGGCATACAGGAGTATTCATTGCAAAACTTGTCTTGTAAAATTTTGGGGATACGTTATTACTCGGTATACTCAATTTTTAAAATGGATTTTCTAATTTCAAACGCATTTCTCCAGAATTTATGTATTTATTATTATAATTGGGTACAGTGTCACACCTAATATTAGATGATTGAAGGCGCTAACATCATTAGATGTCAATATATTCAACAGCTTGTCATAAAAATAGATTTTTTTTTCCATTTCAGTCAGTTTTATAACACTTAATTAATTTCAGTCGAATTATATCAATTGTAAGTTCAATAACAGCCCGCCTTGAAGCAATATGTGTATGTAATAATTTGTAAAATGTAACAGTCATTGCATATGCTTATATTATTGTATACATGTTCAATAATTTTATGTGAATATATTCCGTCATTTAATAATGTAGGAGCTGTGAGAATAATAGGTAAAAGTTGCTAACAATGAGGTAACCTTGAAGCAATAATGAATTTGACAGTCCAACAATACTGCTTCTGATTTTTGGAAGCAATAATGTAATTTTAGTGACAGTTTATAAAAAGAGCCAATCAACAACCAAAAAAAGGTTTAGTAAAATGGACGTATTCTATTGGATTAGGAATAGCCAATCAGAGACTTGAAATACAGAAATGTACAAGTTTAGGCGGTTGAAATCAATTCAGTTACCTGCAGACAGTGTTTGAACCGGATGTGAGATGCGTCCTCGAGAGATTTAATACGTATTCGTGTGAGACGAAAAATAAGTTTACGCGTTTAAAAGTACAAGTAATTAATAAAAGAATCTCACAGCTCTATATCAGTGAAGTGTTATTTAAATTGTTTCAAGTATTAATAAAAGGAATGAAGTAAAATTATAATCTGTGTAAGCCTACATTCTTAAGTCGCACCACAATCCTGCGAAGACATCCATGTCTCTAAAATAAATACTGACGCAGCCGAGGCAAACATAAATATAACATTTAAAGAAACAGTAAAAATACATTTGGCGCGAAGGCTACCGGAAAGCGGATACTATACGTGTGGTTGCAACAAACTTCAAGTTCGGTTCCCCAACAGTTGAAATATAATACAACTCCTTCAATACGACCTATTTTAAATTGACGCCCAAAGCGTGTTGCAAACAAGCTACAACAAAATACCTTCTTCAAATTGGCTTTCGATACGTAAAGCAAAACAACTACTTCACGTTAAAACATAGAAACGTTAAGCTACATAGAAGCCAAATAAGTGAGAATATCTCTAACGAAAGACTGAGAGAATAAAGATTGCCCTGAGTAATGCAGGAGAACACGATTTTTGTTCCTTCAGGTAATGCCAGGTCTAAGCACACCAGATTGTGTCGTCCTCCGTAATCTAGGAATACAATGTTACCTCTACTTTCCGAGGTCGCGGGTTCAAACCCGGTGGAGGATAATGGAGTTTTTTTGGGCGTAAATATGCTTAGAATGGCTTGCTTTGGAAGGGTCATAAAGCTGGTGGTCCCGTGTCGTAGAAAACACGTAAAAGAACCTCAAGCCTGATAAATAGACCTCTGTTTTGTTAACGCCCTCTTTTCATATTCCCAGGTTCAAATTTGCACGTCTACCATTTAGTCATCAACGGATGTATTGGTTATGATATTCCTTATATTACTATATTATTATATATTATATTATTATTTATATTGTATTGGTTTTACTTCTAATAATTGGGATAATTATACGAGCATTCAATTCTTTAATTCTTAATTATTAGTTAGGTTATTACTGTTTATTATGTGTTACTTTTGCATTTACCTAAAAATTTGAATTTGTTTCTACAATTTTTGGTGTAAGCGTTCTCTGTTTTGTGGGATTTTATTTTTACAGGATGAAATCTGTGTAAATAAATATTTAGTTGTTTGGTTTAGGTAAGTACAGCTAAATTATGTTAACTGTTTCCAACCAATTGCTGCCTTATGGCATTATTAAATTTCTTGTTGGAATTTGGATAAACAATTTGACAAATTCTCTATCTTAATACCTAACAACAAACCTAAAACAAAGATAAAGGTCTTATTTCCTTCCTTTATTTTAATACAAATTTCCAAACATGTGTTCAGCCACACTAGTAACAGCATTTGCACATGTCAGTCAGCGCTTATTTTATGTGGGTCCATCCCATCCTTTACCACAGACATGGAAATACTGCAGCAAAGATTCAAAATCCTGGGTAATCGGAGATTAAGGCAAGCTAATTGGCACAAGTTCTACCATATACCACGAGGTTTCAAAAGCGGTTTCAGCCGAAAATAAATTGGGAACCAAAGGGTTAAAACGTAACTAAGTTGTTATTCGTACTATTACAATACATTACGTTTAATAACATGTTACTATTATATAAATTAAGTCCATAGAGCGGTTCAGTGCTTAATTTAACACTTAAACTGCATCCAGGTTATATCTAAGTTGTAATCGGCGATTATGACGGAGAAGGACGGTGGTGAGCAAACCTTTTCACCAAAGAAAATAATATTACAGATCAGTATATATGATATTACAATGACTCAATGCAAGCAGAAGACCGAAACAGTGCAACGTTTGTGAATAGATTGTTTGGTGATTTCCCTGGTTATGTATCCAGTGACTCAAGTTAGAATGTTCACCGCCCTGACAAACGGCATTAGGCATCCTTATTTTTCAGGAACCTGAGTTAGGCTGCGTCCCCTATATTACCTAAGTGAAATAATTCTTTACAAATATTATTGCTCTAGACATAAATAGATAAAAATAACGTTTTATATGAATCGTTTTTACAACTGCATTGGGACGTTAATGGGTAGAGATTGGCGTAGGGAACATAAACGGAAGAGGATTTCTGCACTGTGGCTACCAAACCCCCGGAAAGAAGGGATGAGGCAAGTATGTACTGCGAAGAGGGGGGCCAGACGTAATGGCGGCAGGCGCAGCGCAGTCGATTCACCGAGCGAGATGTTTCCGTAGTAACGTATGAGGATCCCATTGAAACAGTCACTCTGACCATGGGTTTCTTTGTGGTTTTCCCGGGTCGGCAGACAAATGCTAGTGAGATTCCCCTTGCACCATGAATTTCCTGTCCATCATTTGCTGTTTCCACCAGGCGACGGCGGTTGGTGTGTTGCAGCAAAACGTTAGAATTTGCGCCAGGGAAATATTTCTCCCTGGCGCTTTGCGGGACCACTCCTCTTCCTTCATTGGAGTGTCTGTTACCAGGAACACCAGATTTCATGTGGCTAAGGCAAGGCTACTCAGCATCAGCACTGGTGCTGGAATTGTTAGGGAACCCTCCTTGCTAGCGCCCATCGTCGTCCGGACCTGGCCGCCCTTCGGGTCTTCATGCTGGAAGCTCAAAGGACGCACTATAACCTTTAAGCTCCAGGGAAAGAATGCACCTCCCTAACCTTTCCAGATTGAACATCACAAGAATGTTCCCGGGTAGTGGTAGTGGTTTTCAAGGCATAGACTCATGAACGGGAGGTCTAAGATTCAAAACCCGCCAGGATCGTCCTTCCTGACTACTTTTTTCAGTTTTCCTAATCTCCTAACTAGTTTCTTACCCAAATTTCCTTTCTTAAGTATCACTTAATTTCATGCATCATAGTGCCCACTACTGTGGTGCTGTATACAGTAAGAGCGGGCATTAAACACTACTAACAAAATCCCCAAGGCACCGCATATATCGCACACCACCTCCGCCGCGCCTAACCCTGAAAGATGAAAAGAAACAGAATGTGAGGAAATGAGGGACTTGTAGATTCATGATACTGCATGAGCCATGCCTGCATTGGCTACCGACTAACAGAAACCCCAAGAGAGATTGGCCGATCGAACAGAATCTGCCACCTGAGCAATCGCGCCCTGTAAGAATACCAATAATAGTGTTTGCGTTCCGTATGTCACCTGGACTAGGTAAGAGCTTAATATTCTACCCAAGACTCCAAATAAAGATTTCACCAGCAATACAGGACTTGTTATTTCCTGAAACCAAGAAAATATCCCTTAAAGCTACTGTGAGCAGTATAATAAAAATTTTGTTGTGTAACATTCATATGACTTTCTTTACCCTCTATGGCTTATTGATGAATATACAAATTATTCTTACGAAAGTTGTCTTTTTTCATTACTTAGTTTTAATGAGATAAACCTTTCCACAAATAGGTGCATTATACATTTGGTTATGGATACAAAGGAAATAGCGGTAGTCAAAATGTTTAAGAACTAGACGCCATACAACGACTTTAAAATTCCATACTATTTCAATAGAATCGCGAGAAACAACTGAAAATCGACAGGACCTGAAAAGAATGCGAAAGCATTGACCAATTCGAAAATTTGTAACGAATATCTCGGGAATGGCTGATGCCACCAGAAAAGCTATTTGAAATAATTTCGGTGCTTTAAAGAGATCTTCATTTTTCGTGTAGTGCGTTTTCGTCTATAACTTAACTTGAATTTTCGGGGAATGGCCTAGGAAGTCCTCTTCGTTCGGAAGGAATTTTTTATAATCTGTATAACTGCTAAGGTTAAGCAATAGACGAAAACGTACTAAACAAAAAATGTAGATCGCTTAAGAAACACGCAATTTATTTAAAATAAGTTGTTTTTGTGGCATAAACTGTTTCTGAGATATCCCTTATTAAAGGTTCGAATTGTTCATTTCTTCGTCATTCTTAAAGTAGTTTCAACATTCAGTTGTTTCTCGCAATTGCAAGGAAACGTTATGAAATTTTAAGGCCAGCAGATTGTGTCCAGTTCTCAAACATTTGACTATCGCTGTTCTCTTTGTATCTGTAAGAAATGTGTAACACAGCGTTTCTGCAAAGGTTTATATGGATTAAAATGTAGTAGATAGAAAATAAGCTTTAAAAGCAAGTTTTGTATACCCACTAATAAAGATAAAGGGTAGAGGAGGTCATGAAAATTTATCACATCAAAGTTTTGAATTATGCTGTTAAGATACACACACACATACGGAAATTCTCTATCTATTAAGTACGTGGTAGGGAAAGTACTATGAAAAATTGTAGTTATTTTCCTTCTCAAAAGTTAAAAAATGAAGCAGTCTAAAATATCATTATTACGAGATATTTTTATGGTTATAAAAATGGCTTGTGAAGGTCTCTTCATTCTCAATGATATTCACTTAATTTGGAAGCAATAAGGTGCAGAAGGTACTTTATTCAGAGAACCATATATGCCCTTAGAATATACAGATTATGTGAAATTGCGATTTTTTAGCTTTAGTGGTTTGAAAAATATCCGATTTTTCATATTTTAACCATTTTCAGGTTGAAAAATGTGACGGGGTATATATAAACCCTCTAAATATAAACCTTTCTCTGACGCTTACATGAGGTAGAAGAGGTTGTGATATATTCCGACAAAAAATGAGTAGAAATACAAACTTTTAAGTTTGTAGATAGGTGCTTTTGCGTATATGAATAGCATAACTCATGAAGGAAACGTAGCATAAATACCAGATTTTCATTTAATTCTAATACCTTTCAGGGATGCAATGCCAAGAATTTAGCTAAATTTCTCTCATGATGGTAAAATCTTTGCGTTGAAAAACATATATCACTTTTCATTTTCTTAAAATGTTCTGTAACAATACAATATGTTACATGATTGAATTCCTTTTTAGAACTACTGTGAAGCGTTTCTCCATTGTTATAGAATTCGTGTAACTTGCATGTCCATTATTATTTATTTACTTTCTCTACTACGGATAGTAAGTAGGAGAAGTATTGTAATCCACCCAAAAATTCGATACCCAGATTTCACCGGAAATATATGTTTTGAGACCCCTGAATAAAAAAAAAAATTGGAAACATGTCCGTGTGTGTGTCTGTGAACAGCATAACTCAGAAACGAACAGTCGGATAAACACCAAACTTGGTATTTAGGTTCAGTATCTTCCAGAGATGCGAGACGAAGGTTTTATAGAAAATTTCCCACCCCAGATTACTCTTTACATGGAACGTTTTTCGAAAATTATAATTTTCTCAAAAATGGCTCTAACGATTTTGATTAAAATATCATATGTTTAAGATATTTTCATGACAAATAAAGTGTATATCTCGAATTATCTGGAAATGTCTCCAAAACTATTCCTCATTGTGAACGACTTTTGCATAACTGGTAAACCATAAGAGATAGACAAAATTTTACTACAGGAAAAATGTAGATCGCGTTAAAATACACAACTTACGTCATATACATTTTTTTTTGTTGAGTGAACAATTTTAGAGATATTGCTTGTTATTCCCTTAAATTTTCCAATACTTATACTTCTTCTCAAATTTGATATTCATTTTTTATGTCCTGCGCATGCAAAGAGAATGGAATGCGCCACATGGCAACTAGCGGTTAAAAGATTTGACTATCGCTTAAAGCCTACCATATTCCCCTTGCATCTACAAGAAAACTAGCAATATGGTTAACATCTCGATTAACATGAAGCATATGGAGAATGAGCGTTTGTAAAAATAGTTTGTACAAAGGTAGAGAAAGTCATGTGAGTGTAACACATCAGATATTTTTTGAATGGCTTCTTCAAAATCTTAGTGCGAAAGCTTATTTACGAGATAAACTTTGCGAAACAATTCATACATACTTCGTTCTAGCTACAAATACGCTATAGGAAATTAAAGTGACAGTGAAATATTTAAAAGCACATCATTATACACTGGTCTTGAAATTACGTACTTTTTCCATGACTTCCCAGAAATAATTGAGATCTGACAGTACTCCAGATACATCAATTCATTACATTCTTACTTTCTCTGCTAAGTATAGTAAGTAGGGGAAGCACTGCATTCCACCCAAAAATTCGATACCGAGATTTTACTGGAAATACATGTTTTGAGGCCACTGAATCCAAAAAAGTCATTTTTAGAAAAAGGTTCTGTGTATGCCTGTGAACAGCATACGTCAAAAACGAAAAGTCAAATAAGTACCAAACTTGGTATTTAAGTTCAGTATCTTCCAAGGATACGACACGCAGATTATCAAGAAACTTCCCCTAACTACACTTTACATGGATCACTTTTCGAAAATTTTGATTTTCCTAAAATTTCCTCCAACGATTTTGATTAAAGTAACATATATTAAACATATTTAGATGACAAATAAAATGTTTATCTTGAATTTCCTGTGAATAGACTTTGAAGTCATTTTCATACGGAAGGAATTTTGTATAATCTTGTATAACTGGTAAACGTTAAGCGATAGACCTAACGTACTAGGAAAAAAATGTACCTCTCTTTGAAACCAACAATTTATTTAAAATATTTTTTCTGGCATCAGCCATTTCCGAGATATCCGTTATTAATGGTTCGATAAAGTCCTGTTAACATTCAGCTGATTCTCGCGAGTCCATTGAAATATTTGACTACCGCTGTTTTCTTTGTATCTATAACGAAATGTGTAATGTAGCTATTTCTGCAAAGGTTTAATTATATTAAAATAAAGAATATAGAAACATAAGCTTTAGTAAGACTACCTTGATTAGTCAGTAATAAACTATATAGGGCAGAGAAGGGCATGTAAATGTATCCCATCAGAATTTTAATTTTATGTAGTGTAGTCTCTCTCGCTTCCCCTGAAAAAAAAATCTGATATGTTACACTCTCATGCCTCTTATACAAACTATTTTCACAAACGCTTATTCTCCATCTACTTCATGTTAATCCAGATAAACATTTGCAGAAACTATCTTATTACTAATTTTCTTGTACATGTAAGGGGAAGATGGTAGGCTTTAGGCGATAGTCAACTGTTTTAAGAGCTGGTTGCTATGTGGAGCGTTCCATTCTCTTTGCATGTTCAGGACATAAAACGAATAACAAATTCCCATTTGAGAATATGTATTGGAAAATCTAAACAAATAACAAGCAGTATCTCGTAAATGGTATATCAGTTATGCGAAAGTCCATAAGAATAAAGAGGACTTTGGGGACATTATCAGGAAATTCAAGGTACTCTAGGGTGCAAGGAATTTTCTTAAAATATGGAATATACTAAACTCAAATGCCCAGTTTGTTATTTATTTGACTTTTCGTTTTTGAGTCATGCTGTTCACAGACTGGTAGACGGACACGAACACACACACGGAATGTTTCCAAAAATGCTTTATTTAGATTCAGGACATTTCAAAAACCCGTATTTCCGGTGAAATCACACTATCGATTTTTGGGTGGAATGCAATGCTTTCCCTACTTATTACTATACGCAGTGGATAAGGTAATAAAATTCGATATATTCCCATGTATTATGTAAATTGCTAAAGAGTAGAGAACGTCGTATGATTGTACAAATCAGAGTTTTGCAGTAGTAAAGGAGGTTTTTTTTTTTTTGCGGAAAGGCTTTCCCGCACAGACAAAGTTCCTCCACTAGGCCTGCCTATTCAGCAGAAAAAAGGAATTCTTAGTAAGACTAAATTGAGCAAAGATAACGCAGTTTGCAGCTACTTTAATTCGCGTGCTTTACATTAACTAAAAAGAAGTGGAAGACAAATTGGATTTCCATTGAGCTGCGAGTCGCGGCAGTCAGCCTGCGGTCCGTAAGCCAACGTTTTATCGCCGCTATATTTTCCTTTTGTAGGCTTAGTAGCCCATTAGTGCGAGACATTTATCTTTGTTATAAATTCCGTTAACGCAGAAAGTTAGGCCGTTAGATATGATCCTCTGCTACATCAGAACGCATAAACAACAACGATCCATAAACAGGAAGTTGTTTCCTAGAGCCCGGATTTCAGGTAGGTGCGTACAGGAAAGCGCTCCGTAACATTTCCTAATACTGAGGCAGTATTTTCAACACTTAAATAATTTCAGTCTAATTATATAATATTTAAATTGAATAACAGCCCACTTTGAAGCAATATGTGTATATAATAACTTGTAAAATGTATGTAACAGTCATTGCATATGCTTATATTATTCTATACATGTTCAATAACGTTATGTGAATGTATTACGTAATATATTAATGTAGGACCTGTGAGAATAATAGTTTAAAACTTGCTAACAATGAGGTAGCAATGAGTTAACCTTGAGGCAATAATGAATTTGAAAGCTTAAAAGCTACTAGTCATTATTGGAGCAACAATAATGTAAATTTTGAGACAGTTTATAAAATAGCCAATCAACAACCAGAAAAAGCTGTAGTTAAATGAAGGTATTCTATTGGAGTAGGATTAGCCAATCAAAGGCTTTTAATACAGAAATTTACAAGTTTAGGTGGTTGAAATCAATTCAGTTGCCTGTAGACAGTGTTTGTAAGCGGATGCGAGATGCGTCCTCGAGAGATTTAATACGTATTCGTGTGAGACGCGAAATAGTTTTACGCTTTTAAAAAGTGCAAGTAATTAATAAAATAATCTCACAGCTCTCTCTATATTAGTTAAGTGTTATTTAAAATCGTGTCAAGCATTAATAAAAGGAGTGAAGTAAAATTATAATCTGTGTAAACCTACATTCTTCCGTCGCACCACAACCCTGCCAAGACATCCATGTCTCTAAAATAAATACTGACGCAGCCGAGGCAAACATAAATATTAAATATTTAAAGAAACTGTCAAATTACAAAGTTAATATATTATTTTAAAACATTTTGGGGCAAAGGCTACCAAAAAGCATATTTGGGGCAAAGGCTACCGGGTACCACACGTGCGGTTGCAAATACTTCAAGTTCGGCTCCCCAACATTTGAAATATAATTCAACTCCTACAGTACATTCTTCTTCAAATTGGCAGCAACAAACCTTCTTCAATACAAATACTGGCTTCTTATGTATTGCTTTCAGATCTTAAGTATTACAAATCTGATGTGTTGCGCTCACATGACTTTCTCTACTTCTGTACAAACTATTTTTACAAACGCTTATTCCTCATCTACTTCATGTTAATCGAGATAAACGTTTGCAGAAACAGGACTTGTCCAGGGCATAAAAAAACGAATAACGAATTCCCATTGGAGAAAACGTATAAGTATTATAATTTCAAACAAATAACAAGAAATATCTTGAAAATGGTTGACTGGAAATAAAAATGTATAAGACATAAATTGTGTGTTTTAACGAGATTTACATTTTTGGTGTAGTAAACTTTTTTCTATCTCTTACGGTTTACCAGCTTTGCGAAGGTTATCAAGAATGAAGAAAACTTTTGGGGCTATTCCCATAAAATTCAAGATATACATTTCATTTGCCATGAAAATATCGTAAACATATTATATTTTAACGAAAATCTTTAAAGCTATTTTTGAGAAAATCAAAATTTTCGAAAAATATTTTCTGTAAAGGGTAGTCTAGCGGGAAACGTTCTTGAAAATCTTCGTATCCCATCTTTGAAAAATACAGAACGTAAACAACAAGTTTGTTATTTATCCGACAGATATACAGACACACACAGACATGTTTTCGAAAAATGCTTTATTTGGATTTTGGGCACCTCAAAACACGCATATCCAGTGAAATCTTCCTATCAAAATTTTGGGTGGAATGCAGTGCTTCCACTACTTACTATAAGTAGAAGAGAAAGTAAAACTGTGCACTTTCCTGCAATGTAAACGGCTTTCTTTGAAAAGAAATCAGAATTTACTTTCTCTATCGCGTAATTATTAAATAGAAGAAAATACTACATTCCACCCAAAAATTGAATCCGGATATTTCATTGGATATACATTTTAAAGGCTTCCTGAATCCAAATAAAGAATTTTTGGAAACATGTCCGTGTATGTGTATATCTGTAAACACCATAACTCAAAAAGTCAAAATTGCATATATACCAAACTTTGTATTTAGGTTTAGTATCTTCCAAAAGAAGCGAACCAAAAATTTAAAGAAAATCCCTCCACCCCAAAATACCCTTCACATAAAACATTTTTCGAAGTTTTTTATTTTGTAAAATATTGATCTAACAATTTTAATTAAGTATAATATATAAAATATATTTACATGACAAATACGGTATATACCTTGAATTTTCTGGAATAGACTATGAAATCGTCTTCATTCTGAAGGAATTTTGTACAATCTGGTATAACTGCTAACGTTAAGTGATAGACGAAAACTACACAAAAAGCAAAATCTTTGTATTTTGTGCCATAAACCGTTTCTGAGGTATCCATTATTAATGATTCTAACTGTTCACTTTTTGCTCATTCTCTTAAAAGTCCCCTCAACATTCAGTTGTTTCTCGCGATGTCATGGAAACAGTATGGAATTTTAAGGCCAGCATTTAGCGTGTAGTTCTAAAACATTTGAATATCGCTGTTCTGTTTGTATATATAACGAACGTTTGTTTGGATTAAAATGCAGCAGATAGATAAAATAAGCTTGAGTAAGAATAATCTGCATAGCCGCGGATAAACCATAGGGGGTAGAGAAAGTCAAGTAAAAGTATCACATCGGATTTTTACTTTCTCTACTACGTATAGTAAGTAGGGGAAGTATTGTATTGCATCCAAAAATTCGATACGAGATTTCACCGGAAATATATGTTTTAAGAACCCTGAATAAAAAAAAAGCATTTAGAAACATGTCCGTGTGTGTCTGTGTGTGTGACTGTGAACAGCATAACTCAGAAACTAACAGTCCGATAAACACCAAACTTGGTATTTAGATTCAGTATCTTCCAGAGATGCGACACGAAGGTTTACAAGAAAATCCCCCCATCCCAGATTACCCCTTACATGGAAAATTTTTCGAAAATTTTAAATTTTTTCAAAAATAGCTCTAACGATTTTGATTATAATATTATATGTTTAAGATATTTTCATGACAAATGAAATGTATATCTTGAATTTTCTGGGAATGTCTCCAAAAGTATTGTTCATTGCGAACGACTTTTGCATAACTGGTAAACCATAAGAAATAGACAAAATGTTACTACACAAAAAATGTAGATCGCGTTAAAATACACCATTTATATCATATACATTTTTTTGTTGAGTGAACCAGTTTTGAGATATTGCTTGTTATTCCCTTAAATTTTCCAATACTTATACCTTTTCTCAAATTCGTTATTCATTTTTTTTTGCCCTGGTAATGCAAAGAGAATGGAATACTCCACATAGCAACCAGCTCCTAAAATATTTGACTATGGCTTAAAGCCTAGCAATTCCCTTTGCACCTACAAGAAAACTAGCAATAAGATTAACATCTCGATATCTCTGTTAACATGAAGCATATGGAGAATAAGCGTTTGTAAGAATAGTTTGTTCAGGAGTAGAGAAAGTCATGTGAGTGTAACACATCAGATTTTTTAATTAGGGTGTATTGCCCGTTCTTACTGCTTAATGTGCCACAGGCAATGGATACCGATGATATGAGTACATGACATACCATGATAATTAGAAAAGGAAATTTGGGGAGGAAGCGTTACAGGCCACATGGAAAGAGTACGGAATTTCAAGGCCAGCATACAGCAACCCGCTTTAAGATTCTGACTAAACACGTAGATACGGTTTCCTTCATCTTCCTAGCTACATGAAACTATTTCTGCAAAGGTGCATTGCAATTAACATAAAGTAGATAAGCCAACAAGCTGTCCTAACAATATTTTGTGGAAGAGTGAGATGAAACGGTGGTGTGAATGCAGTGCCTTATGTTTTAATAAATCTAGCGTCTTTGAAATCCCAGAGCTCCCAAATGGAATACCAAGTGATATAAGGAAATTAAATACTTCACTGTCCTCGCTCACGGACTCGATGTAGTAGTCCTAGCCAATCACTAACTACGTGTCTTTGCGACTTGGTGTCCAAGTTGTAGATGATGATGATGTCGCGAAATGCAGGGAGTTCTGCGGCACATGCAAATGTTGCCAGGAGCAGAATCAACATCGAAGTCTTTTATATCAATTCAATCCAAAAAGGTTTATTCCCGATTGAGAATTTTTACTTTCTCTACACCCAAAAATTCGATACCGAGATTTCGCCGGAAATACATGTTTTGAGGTGTACTGAATGCATATAAAGCATTTTTGGAAACATATCCGTGTGTGTATGTGTGTGTGTTTGTGAACAGTATAACTTAGTAACGAACAGTCGGATAAACACTAAACTTGGTATTTAGGTTCAGTATCTTCCAGATATGCGACACGAAGGTTTTCAAGAAAATCCCCCACCCCAGATTACCCTTTACATGGAACATTTTTCGAAAGTTTTAAGTTTCTTAAAAATGGCTCTAATGATTTTCAATAAAATATCATATATTTAAGATACTTTTATGACAAATAAAATTTATATAACCATAAGAGATAGACAAAAGTTTACTACACAAAAAATGTAGATCTCGTTAAAATACACAATTTATGTCATGTATATTTTTTGTTGCTGTGGAAACCATTTTCGAGATGTTGCTTGTTATTTCCTTAAATTTTCCAATACTTATACTTTTTCTCAAATGGGAATTCGTTATTCACTTTTTTGTCCTGGTAATGCAAAGAGAATGGGATACTCGACATAGCAACCAGCTCTTAAAATATTTTACTATGGCTTAAAGCCCACCAATTCCCCTTGCATCTCCAAGAAAATTAGCAATCAGATTAACATCTCCATATCTAGATTAACATGAAGAATATGGAGAATAAGCGTTTGTAAAAATAGTTTGTACAGAGTAGAGAAAGTCATGTGAGTGTAACATCATATTTTTTGTCTATTTACTTTATGTCACCTTAATTACGTGGTCACATTGTGACGTATATTTTAGGAGATACCTTATGGCTAGGTGTGTGACGGACTGTTATACTTCTAGGTCTCATTGCTGCACCATACCTTCTTGTTCGTCACATAGTCACTGATGCATGTGCATAGCAACTGTACCTCTACATCTGTACCGGGAAGATGGTATCTTAGACACCTGCCCACAAAGACCTTAATGCTTGGCAACTGTATCTCTGCTCTACAAATGACGAGCAGGTGGTAGAGTGTTGTCCAGTCTACCTACTTTAACTGTGTGGAAAGATGCCAGAGATTATTAAAACTGACAGGCATTTATATATATCAGAACCACATATTTTTAAATTTTGTATCGAGTCTGTTCTATGTGTTCCAACCTAAAATGACCATCACAACGTCCTCCAAATAAAACACGACTAATGGTATTTACTTTCCCGCATAATATCAAGCAACTTTTATTCAAGACATTTCTTTCTACAACGCATAGTATTGGAGATATTGTGCAGTGTCAACTTAAATGCTCCAGCCTGTATATACATACAAGAGTAAATACAGTATAGTGTAAATGGTTTTTCCACATTTCACTAAGGATTTTTAGCAGCATACCTACGCATATAAAACCTTTCACGCCAGGCATTCAAGTACAGGGTCGAGCTATTAAGGTCGAGTCCTATATATAGTATTCATGATTTTTATATTGTAAATATATGAGTTACTTTGTTCTATGACGATTCTGATTTAGATTGAATTTGTAGTACACGAATATGTTGTTTACTGACGTCATGAATACTTGTATTCTAAAGACCAATAAGTTATCTATCTATTGCCATATATATTTTCAGTTTTACTATTGCATTAGACATGGGGTGGGACTTTTGGCCGTGGTATTGGTCGGTCCACGGGATTTGAACCCGGAAGCTCCCGAATGCCGGTCACTGACTTTAACGCCTGAGCTACGCAGCTCGTTGTGTTTGATTACCTTTACACGCACAGTGCGTGTGCACAGCGCAATAAAACGTTTGATTAAATAAAATCTAATCTGAAAACCATACGAGAGAATTAGTTACAGAGTAAAATATTTACCATTGCTAATAAATAACGTAATTTGAATTAAAGAGAGATCTAATAAGCCACACGTGTGCCATAAATAAAAACATGAAGTAAGTTATTTTGTTAGAGCAGAACACAATAACCTATAAAAATGCAATAAATCTCACGTAAGTTTCATTATCGATATAAAAAAGGAATTTTAGTATTGCTGATAATGTTTTATGAAGACATTAATTGCGCGATATCAGTAAAAACAAAGGTTTTTAAAACATATAGGACTTTTCAAACCTTAACCCGTTTAATTCGAAAAAACTTAGATTATCTCTCAGGTGAACATCGGCCTCCAATATCCTGACTGTTTTTCATCTTTCCCTTCGTTTCAGCATCTCAACATTTATCCTAATAAAACTCCAGATGCTTTACACTCACATGACTTTCTCTACCTAACTCTACTACTCATCTAAAACAATTAGTAGTGTTAATTTCACTCAAAAATCGATACCTAGACTTCATTTAAGTACAGATCATTCCAAGGATGTATACGCCGTGCAGTTTTGGGCTGGAGCTGTAGTTCCCGACAACGCAATGCGCCTGTGTTCGATCCTACCAATGGGAGTGCAATTGTGTGTTCCAGAGTATAGGATCGATGCCTACTCAGCATGTGAGGAAAGTAAGGAGCTACGACAGGCAGTGATCCTAGGCACGGAAACCAAAATCCTGGCTGGGGAATGCTGTTTCTGTCCACATCACCTCCCATATCGTTTGGATGATGGTCCATCTCAGCTGTACGCACGTGGGTGTGAGGCCGGCAGTCGGGTTGGCAGGTAGGGGCCATTTATGGACTGTAGCAAGACGCAATTATTATTATTATTATTATTATTATATTAGTATTATTTTATCTTCCAAAAATGCGAATAATGGCTTTCAAGAAATCCCTTAAAACCCTTCCAAAAACTACGCTTTACATAGAAAAATGTTCGTTATTTTCGGCTGTATCAAAAACACCTCTAATGATTTTCATTAAATAATATTTGTTTAAAGCATTTGCGCGATATATAAAATGTATATCTTCAGATTTCTGAGAATAACCTATAGAGTTCTCTTCTTTCTGAATGAATTTTGTATAACTGGTCGGAGATAGCCAAAATCCTCCTGCACAAAAATATAGATCACACAAGAGCACATAATTTATGTAAAACGCACTTTGGTGTCATTAACTATTTCTAAGATATTCTGTGTTAAAGTTTTGAATTTTCAAATAGCTTTTTGAAGTGATAAGACGTCATTCGTCTTCTCGTGCAAAGATCCTGGAATGTAAACGTGATCACATTGCACTGCTCATCAGCCCTACCGTAAACACATTCGAGGGGAAATTTCACCCAGAGGACGTCACAAAGCTTGGAAAATATAAATTAATAAATACGAATGCATGTGCAACAAACAAATGCAAGGTGAATTTCAGACATTTTCTGAACATTTGTGATCTTTTTGAGTCCATTACAACAAAGTATGGAAGTTAGAATTATGTAGCTAGCATAAATCAACTTTGAAGCCCATCGTTTCACATTGTAAACATTTGCAGTGATGACCATTAATTACATTAAACCCCACCGGCTAAAATTAAAAAAACATAAATACTTATTTAAGCCACTGAATTACAATAAACTTCCGACTAAATATTAAAAGGGAACAAGAGACGGTCACAAATACCTAGGCCAGAGCAGGTTACATTACGCAAAAGAACTGAAAGGTGTGGGGGAACTTAACAGAATGCGAGCCGCGCCGAAACAATAGGCAAGGACTGCACGACAGACTCCCGGTGGCGAACCCGCAAACTAAGCGTCAGAATATACTGAACCGTTCGCGGAAAAACAAAACCTGTGGGGAATCACAATATCCGACACAACATAGCGATTTGCTTTTTAAAAATCTGACTCTCGCATTAGCAATATTAGCAATATACCTGTAAAGAAATGTGTAAAAGTGTAATTAAAGTTTATCTCGATTAACAATAGTAACAAAAAACTCTGATGTGATACATTCACATGACTTGCTCTAACCTCCATCGCTTATTACTTAGTAGGAAAAATATTCTTATTAAAGTTGGTTTTCCTGTCTACTTCAGTTTAATCCAGATAATCCTTTCCGGAAACAGCTACATTGCAGATTTTGTTGTACATACAAAGAGAACAGCGACAGTGAAATGTTATATCTTTAATCAAAAAGGGTGATTTAGAAAATAAAAAATTTGTTAACTTTTTCCATGTAAAGTATAGTTTGGGTTGGGGAATTTTCTTGAAAATGTTGTGTCACATCTTTGGAAGATATTGAATTTAAATACCGTTGGGTATTTTTAAGACTTCTCATTTTTGAGTTATGCTATACACAGACACACACAAACAATCATAGCAGATATGTTGTCTAAAAATACTTGTTTTCAGATTCAGTGGCTACAAAACTGTACTTTTGATGATATCAAATACTATACTTCCTCTTAGGTACTATAGGGAGATGGAATGGAGTGTAAAGGATTAGGATTCGCAAATGGATGGGACCCCTGACACCTCGACCCACACATGGATATTTTATGCATACTTCCCCGGGAGGAACGGATGAAGTGAAGGAACCGCAGCAGAGCTATGGACTGCAGGACTGGCCGACGCAGGCGACAAAGACGCGCAGAGGCTACAGGCTTGACCACCCGGTCGGAGAGCACTCGCCGCTGAACATCTCAAGTTACCGTAAGGTGACTCCTAAGCTCCTCTCCAGCGGAGATCAGGGAAAGCTCGACCCAGAAGTGGAGACTCCAATGACTGGCATCTGACGGGGCTGAGGAGGAGTTCTAAAGCGCAAGCTCCTGCGCCATCTGTCCGTTGCCAACCTATGCACAGCCACGGAGTCAAACTGCAACGTGAAAGAGGGAGATAAAATGAGAGATAATGAGGGAGAGAAGAGATCCGTGGTAGACATCAACACACCAGCATTCGCCTTGCCGACCAGGGAAAACCACGGAAAAGCCTATGGTCAGAGTGGACGGTCAGGAGGAATCGAACCAGAATCTGGCGAATGCGAGTCGCACACGTTACCACGGCGCCACCCCGCTCGGTCAGGGATTGTAAAATATTAATTCTGTTTGTGATTATCTCGCAACACACATGAAGGAACGGCGACAAGAGACAAGTCGGCGCAATACTTTGGCTACAAAAATCCTATCGTTTTTATTTTCTTTGGGATTTCCTCTGTAATTTCATACCTATTTGATCGTTGTAGGTAAACGGTAAAGGTACATATGAACGACGAGGCCACCGAAGGCGGGGCAGAGCATTGCAAGTAAGCTACAGCGGCCCTTTTTGCTTCTACCGTGACCTCTGGGAGGAAAGGATGAGGAGAGAGATCTAAAGAAACATCCGAATGAGACGAGTGCAAGCACGGACAGATTCCTCTACATTTCCATAGCTAACGCATCCAATACTGTCCAGGCCTACTCACAAACCAATAACTCCTGGAGGTCCCCCGTCCAAGAGCTCTCGGTGGCGGGTCCTAACTGAACAGTCCTGCAACGACGCCAGGAAAGAAACCTCTACAGAGGCATTGCTCAGTCGAACAACCCTGAAACAGATAAGGAAGATGATGGTTGCAGGAAATGGGTAGGAAAGTCGTAGTAGAAGATGAAATTCACCTGCAAATCTGGGGAAACCACAAAGAACCTATGGACCAGAGTGAGCGGTCGCCGTGGATCGACCTTTCGAATCCGAGTCGCACGCCTTACCGCGGCGCACCTCGCTCGGTATCGTAGATATACTACTTATATTAAAAATATATTTTTTAAAATGGTATTGCATCTATCACTTTCTAATCTGAGTTAGCACCATTTCACAGAAAAAAAAAGCTTTTATACTCTTCGGAGAACAGAAGTAAACTTATACGTCATATTTTAGGAGAAGTTTGTTCTACAGATTCGTACCACTTTTAAATACTTGTATCCTTCGGTTCCTATATCCAACCAATTTAATTTTATGTGTGTTTTTTCCCAATTTTTAGATTTGAAAAGATTTTTCTCTAAATGACATTTTATGTTAGATTTAAAGGTTTTTCTTGGAAACTCTTCAGGATAGTTAAACTAAATTTTGATGTATATACAAGAGTTCATTATACTGTATACTGGCCTTAAAATTCCACGCTGTTTCCATGCAATCGCGAGAAACACCTGAATGTTAACAGGACTTTAACAGAATTCTTGGAATTGTTGAAGAGTGAATTACATCTTCTGATGTAATTAAAATTCGTGTTAACGTACTTATAGGTAATGACATTCGATTATCAACTTAAAGAAGACAAATATTGTGTAGATTTCATTCATTTCAATTAATGAACAATTCGAACAATTAATAATGGATATATCAGAAATTGTTTATGCCACAAAAAACTCTTTGAAATAAATTGTGTTTTGAAGAGATCTACATTTTCATCTATAGCTTAAATTTCACCAAAATTATAAAAAAAATGTCTTCCAAATGAATAGTACTTCATAGACTATTCCCAGAAAATTCAAGAAATACATTTTATTCGTCATGTAAATATCTATAATATATGGTATTTTAATCAACATCGTTAGAGCCATTTTTTATAAAATCAGAATTTTACATTTAAAGCGTAACTGGGGTGGAGGAATTTTCTTGAAAGTCCTCGTGTCGTATCCCTAGAAATACTGAACCTAAATACCAAGTTTGGTATTTTTCAGTTGTACTGTTCACACACACACGGATATGTTTCCAAAACTACTTTATTTTGTCTCAGGGGACCTCAAAATATGCACTTCCTTGAAATATCGGTGACAAATTTTTGGGTGGAACGCAATACCTCTGTTTACTATGTTCGTGGTGGAGAAAGTAAAAATGGTATTGCATCTAGCATTTTCTACTCTGAATTGACAACCATTTCAGAGAAAGAGTAGCTTCTATTCTCTTTGGAGCAAAGAGCTAAATGTTACCTACCTAATATTTTAAGAAAATATTTGTTTTGCAAATTAATACCAGTTTTAAATATCACTGAGTTCATTATCCAAGCAATTTATTTTTTCGTGCAAGTATATATGTGTTCTATTTCCCATTTTTTGATAACAAAACCTTTCTTTGAATGAAATTTTATGTTAGATGTAACGAGTTATCTCAGAAACTATTGAGGATGGATAAGCTAAATTTTGCTATGGTAAACATAACAGCTCACTAATATTAATTTTTCTGTAAATATTTCAGAGTGATGTTCTAAATAATTTTTCTGAGAAAGTGGGTCATTAAGTTAGCCAAATTAACATTGGTGAGATAGGGCTTTTAATCCCCCTTAACATTTCCAGGTGCAGAGAACAGTAACACCACACAGTGTGACGGAATTTAGAAACAATGCTACAGAATGGGCAGCGTATGCAAATAAAATTTGTGCAGGATCAAGCAATTTCTGCACCTTGTCTCAAGACGGTCGTCATAGCAACAAGGATGGCCGAAAGTCGCACTGCAATGCAGGTGTGTCACATGGTCACTCGGTCCCGCATGTCGCCCACGAGGGGGCACTTTGTGGAACCCAGGAAGTCGTTTAACTTCGAGTATGAAAGATTTAAATGGGTCTCCGAGGTCTCTACTTTACATTCGCCTTCTGTTCACAAACGAGGGTGCTGCTTCAGGAAAATACTTAATAACGTGAAACAGGACCGAGGAAAATAAATGTTACGAGTGAACCGCTTCAGTACTTACCGGGATGTTTTAGTTCTGCAGCAAGTGACGAACGAAACGGGACGAGACCGTCATACCTCTGAGTCTGTACACATAGGTCGTTATTAAAGTACTCTGAAGTGGTCAAAAATCACATTTCTTGTTGTTTTAGAAACCAATAAAATGTCTCTTATTTCCAGTTTCAGAAATTATATACTTTTTGGGAGTTAAGAGGTTTTAAGACCTTTAGATACCATTTAAATGCAGGTCTGTATTCCTTTAAAGCTGTTTTGCAACGCTCTTTTTCATTTTTGTATCTTTCAACAATGAACGACTATATCAATCCCAGTGATCAGTTCAGCAATTAACAAAAGAGGCCAGGATCAGGCAATCAAAAACGTTTAAGCAATCCAGGAATGAAGGTGCAGATGATTATGACCCTGAAATGTACTCAAGTGTGTCAGACTTCTAATATTCAAACTTTTAATTCAGTTTTCTCAAAGCCACATTTTTGGATACTTATGTACCTCTTTCTCAGAAAGTATGAAAGGTAGAGAGCTGAATTTTTTAGTACATGTATAAACCACAGGTTAAACATTCTGAACCACAATCATAATTTTATAATGTATATTAGTGATATTAAAAAAGCAAAAATATTGCAAATTTTCCATATTTTACTTTGCAATTAATGTTTTTTTTTAATTTTTAGTGAACTGATATACATAACCAAATAATTGAGGTTCAGAAGATAGCTGATTATACTAAGAATAAGCATACAGAAGTGTGATTCTGTATTGCAAGTAGTATCAAAGAAAAAGGTACATGAATTCACATGTTTTAAGAGTAAATTTTATTATTTTTCTGCTGAATGAAATTATTTTTACTGGCTCAACTGCATAAGCTATCAATTCAAATAACCACTTGAAATAATTTTCCTGATTTAGACATTAATTAATGAAAATTTCAGGAAAACCATTCAGAACTTTAACAGAAGTGGTAATTTAACACACTTAAGGTGTAATTTCCATGTGCTCGGACTACTTTGTCCCCTTAACTAGTCCAGGAAAACCAAAACACACAATTAACATATAGTACAATGCGGTTGTTTTATGGCAAGGCCACAGATCGCGCATATGCGTGCTCCGCACACTGTCTATTACACTGAGGGTTATTCGTTCCGTAACGCCCGCATAACTTACTCACAAGTGATAGTAACATGTGCTATAATGAGTACTAACCTTGTTATAAGTTGTGTCCATATTCAAATGAAGTTTCCATTCAAACGTATAAGTTCTTCTTGCTCAATGTTCATAATTTCTGTTTTTATATTATCCTTAAACTGGTCAGTGGTGTGGGGAATGTTCCTGTAAGCTTTATATTTAGGAATCCCAAAAATAGATGTACACCAACTTCGCAAATATTTTCCTTCGTTAGAATATATCGTTTTTGCTTCTCAGGTTTAGTCATTCTGTTGTCCTAAACTTATTAACCAGACGTTTAACAGTTTCTCTACCTGAAACTGGAATTTCTCCTGAAGTTCTCTAGCTGTCTACATTATTCAGTTTTTACGTACACTATGTGATCAAAAGTATCCGGACACCCCACAAACATACTTTTTTCATCTTAGGTGCCTTCTGCTGCCACCTACTGCCTGGTACTCATTATCCGCGACCTCAGTAGTCATTAGACATCCTGAAACAGCAGAATGGGACGCTCCGTGGAACTCAAGGACTTCGAACGTGGCCAGCTGATTGGGTGTCACTTATGTCAGATTTCCACACTCCTAAGCAATCCTAGGTCCACTGTTTCTGATGTGATAGTGAGGTGGAAACGTGAAGGGACATGTACATCACAAAAGCGTACAGGCCGACCTCGTCTGTTGACTGACAGAGACCGCCGACATTTGTAGAGGGTCGTAAAGTGTAATAGGCAGACATCTATCCAGATCATCACACAGGAATTGCAAACCGCATCAGGGTCCACTCCAAGTACAATCACGGTTAGGCGTGAGGTGAGAAACCTTGGATTCCATGGTCGAGCGGCTGCTCATAAGCCACACTTCACGCAGGAAAATGCCAAACGACGCCTCGCTTGGTGTAAGGAGCGTCAACATTACAAGATTGAACAGTGACAAAACGTTGTGTGGAGTGACGAATCACGGTACACAATGTGGCGATTTTTTCTTGTGGGGTTACCTTAATGAAAAAGTGTATTACGAAACACCAACGACATTGATTGCCCTAAGGTGATACTCTGTGCACCTACCTTTCATTAATTTTTAATTGTCTACATCAGTGAAAGAGCCATGTACTTTGTAGAAAATGGTTTATAAAAACGATGAGGAATATGGAAACAAATTAAAGAATTTTGGTTCCCAATTACGAAACGTAACTTGATCCTCAAATGACTATCCATGGATGGTCAAATCACTCATTGCACTCTTCGTACAATCCATTCGGAATTTTCGTTGTTATTTACGTTGGTGTAAGAACAATTTCATAGTACTTCATACAAATGTTGATTACATTTTGATCGGGTGTAAGAGAACAGCATAAAAAGGTAGGTTTCCATTTTAAAAAATTAAATTCACCATAAAATAACCATCAAAACATTCTCTAAATAAAACATAACTAATAGTATTCACTTTCCCCCATATATATATATATATATATATATATATATATATATATATATTCTTGCGATCTTATAGAAAGATTATGGAAATTAAAAGCCAGTGTATACCGACTACTTCTTAAACATCTGAATTTGTTTCCCTCTATACACTTCTACCTGTGTAACTAAGTGTATAATGAAACCATTTTTGCAAAGTTTTATCTCAATCAACATGAAGTATATCGAAAAATAAGCTTCCCTGACAATTTTTTGTATAAATCATGTAAAAGTATACTATGCTCGGTAGAGGAAGTCATGTGAATGTAGTACACAAGATTTTTACTGTAGTAACTTCTGCTTATGTTTTAAGGTTTTCCTGTATCTCAGAATTACACAAAATTAAGCCAAAATATAGAGCACTTTGAAGGCTAATCACAGAAACTTTAGGATAAGTATTTTACTTCTCATCTCAATATATTAAGCGTTTGACACTAAGTAAAGGAAATTACCAAAAAGTTTCCACTTAAATACCATACCTGGTATTTAAGTTCAGTAATTAGTTTTCATTTCGCTTATTTAAAGAAACACACACACACACACTTTCTTTAAAAATTCTGGATTCAGGAAATCTCAAAACGTATATTTCTCGCGAAATCACACATCAAATTTTTGGGTGGAATACAAGATTTCCTCTGCTCAAATTTATAGGTACAGGAGCTACAGAATTTCCCCCCCCCCCAAAAGAACCAACTGAACCATCGCGCTCGGTCCTTTGTATACTTTGAATGAACAGAAACTTGTCTATGCTTCTGGTTTCCTATAGTGTTTTTCGTTATTTAATGTTGGTAGAATCCCCTTTTCATCTGTGTTTCACACCACATCTGGGTGAGCCAATTTTTTATTTGTTTCAATTCAAACCCGACACACATATATTAACCTATGAAGAAAAGACAGATCTTGGTGAGCGGCGAAAGGGGACGAGTATGAAACATTTCACCTGAGCGACTGGAAGGCATGCTTCGCCACGGCGGTTCACGCCAGCTCCTATATGAGTCCGTCTCGCATCGGTTTGATGGTAAAGTCTGGCATTCAAACAACGTACGGAGCAAAGGAAAAGAGTAGAGTAAAGACAATTAAGTGGAATACAAAAACCAAGTAAGGGGTGGGGAATGGCTGTTATTATATCCTTACCAACATAAACCACTGTGCATTATTTTGACATGTATTTGATATGCATTCAACTTTACATTGTCGTACATCTTCTACTTCTAAGGACCAAACTTCAGGCTGTAATAACGCATGCGTGTCCCCAAGCTAAATACAATCACTATGCCCGATTAATGATGGTGGTGGTATTGCTGGTAATGATGGTGCTGGAGTAAGTTGGTTACGATAATTTTTTGCCCAAAATTACCAGCTACTTACATTATTTTGGAAACAATTCCTACATAAATACTTTTTAATACTACAGGTAGACCCAGTGAACTATGAACCGGCTGAGTGGTGTTTTTCCGGTTCGCGATGGCGGTTCGCGTTGACGTGTGCGGCTATCATAAAGTGACGCTGATTCAAACCATACAATTTGCTGCAATATGTTTAAATATTTTACTTACCAATCTTAATCGAGCGGTACGTCCCAAGGGTAACGTCCGTGGCCCGATTCGGGAGGTAATGGGTTCGATTCCTGTGGCCTACCTTCTGACTCATGGTGTTTTAGGGCTTCCCCGGATTGCTAAGCGAATGCCTGGAAAACATCCCCCGAATTTCCTGTTCCTATATTTCACCTCCTTTCTCATTTCACTTCACCTTTCTTCTGCTTGGTCTTTTTCAGGGTTGAAAGTGTCGGCGGCAATCTCGGCATTGCACGGTAGGGGAAAAGTATACTGTATGTAACCCTTCATCCCCAGAATGGGGGCGGTCTCAGAGTCCGGGGTCTTCCAGTGGAATGTGTAAGCCTGCAGGATGGTGCTGGCCAGGTGCCATCCGGGGAGATTTAATCTGTAAAATTAGGGACTTTGCGCTCTGGCCCCTTCAGGGGCTTCGGCACAAAGGATCTTGTAGGTCGAGGTTTTAAGATGGCCTCCGTACATACTCCTACACCTACTCCCTACCAGTATTATAAAAGGAGTGTTGAAATTGGCCACCGTCGTTGTCCATACACTATTGCCACCTCTTAAAGAAACTAGCAATCTTTCGCCATAGTTGATGTTGCGAAATGCTGGCAATTTCCTGACGGATGTTTTGTTTTCCAGAGGTTTTGGATTTGTCTTGTATATTTTATAGTTTTCTTTACTCCAGAGATAAAACTCACAGTGTGTTAGCTCGAGGGATCGAGGTGGCCACAGAATCTCTGGTAATAATCCTGCTCTCAAATACACTTTCTAATTTACATATTGACTGTATGGGCAGAGTCTTGATGGAAAAAGGCAAAGGCACACTCCTTATTTGCTAATTCTCTAAAACACGGGGCAAAATTGTATTCACTTATGTAGGAGCATCAACTGAATTCGGAAAAATGGGTCCTATAATTATTCGATCTCCACTTGACGCACCATACACCAACTAGTTCAATATGGAGGGATACTTCAAGAACAAGATTAAGTTTGTCAAAGCTCCTATGGATGTTATTTTGTGTACAGTCCGGTGAAAAAGCGCTCAAATGCTTTTGGTTTCCTATAGTGTTTTTGTTTATTTAATGTTGAAAGAATCCCCTAATGAGTTGCTTTCCACACCGACTCGGATGTGTTAATCTCTCATTGGTTTGAACAAAGTGATTGACGAAAGCAGTGGGAAACGGAAGCATTTTACCTGAATGGCTGCAAGGTACTCGCCAGACACACGCCAAGTCTTTCCGTGTCTAATTGGTTTTGTCAAAATACTGGCTCTGAAACCTTAACCAGTGAACAGTGGTCGATTTCCGGCTCAGGAGCAAATGAACTCGGGTGAAGGGGTAGGACGAAGATTATTATAGATATTTATTTATATCCTGTGGCGCTTACAATCCATAAGTCATATGGACTGGAAGATCCGTGGTTCAAATCCCGGATATGGTATTGAATTTTTCAGTCGTGTGATTCAATCTTTCCAACCTTGTCCAACACAAGCATTGTGTCGAAGAACAATTAATTGTATTAATTGACCTAATAGTGGGCGAAACTATGAAGCCCAGGACTTAAAGTACTCACAACTTTGTCGGTCGCCATTGGGGTATGTTATCGTAATAAAATTTGAGATCTCCTTGTGGTTTACCGGGAAAAATGCAAATCAGTTGGGAATTTAATGCCCTACCGAAATGTTGCCATGGTAGCTCAGTGTTTAGAGCTACCGGACGGAGACGGGGAGATGCGTGGTTCAAATCCCGGCTATGGAATTGAATTTTTCAGTCATCTGATTCTATATTTCTAAATAATGGATTGATGTGCGACCTTGAACCTTATACCCAGGAATCGTTTTGCAAATCGTCTTTGCACTTGAGCTGACTGCGTTGTCACCAGGTATAGGGATTTTAGTAAGTAAAACTGAAATTACTAACCCTCCGAGGGCTGGTGGTGAGGTAAGGTGGAGGCGAATTCCACCTTGCAGCGTTCTCTGTAAACAAATATCAACAGTTGAAAGCACTATACCCTGCTTCGAAAGCAGGTAGAGCAGAATTACGGAGTTTCGGAAGAAAACAATGCAGATATGTCTAGCTATTGGTAGTGTGCAATAAAGTTACTTAATTATTTAATTAAGGTATTAGTATACAGCTTTTCTCTTACGTCGTGAGTTTCATAATGTACAACGATGCATTTTCGAAATACATGGAACATAAGTCGTATGCGATTGGTCTGAGACAGTTGCTATATTCAGAAAAACGGCATTCTATGTCACCCGACGTAATAGGGGCAAATAAAGAACGAAACATCAGACTTGCTCTAGATTCTTTGTCTCAGTAATGCGTTTCTCGTTTTACACATTTCTGCGCATTCTTGAATTCTTTTCTAGAATACTTTTAAGTTTCTTTGTCACCGTTTCTTTTAACCTCCAGCTTTATACCTTACTCAGTGTTATTATAGTTGCAATATTACTGAAATGATTCTAAATGTATGAAAGATGTAAAACAAAGCTGGTAAAATTATTGCCTTAACTGCACGTGTAACAGCATTTTCTCTCATCAGAGACATTAAGTACATTAATAACTTCATCGTAATTTAAACGTTGAGAAAGGCGATTTGTTATTACGTTATTTGCACCACTCTTTGTGCGTCAATTTGAAGATGTTTTGTTGTAATTGTTATTATAATACGTATGGAAGCAAATTTAAAGTAGGAGTTGTATTATATTTCAACTGTTGGGTAGCCGAACTTGTAGTAGTTGCAACCTCACGTATAGTAAACAGTTTCCGGTAGCCCTCACCCCAAATGTATTTTCAGGTGGTCTTTGTCCCAAGTTTAAAAAATAATAGCTTTGTAAATTAACTGTTTCTTTAAATATTAAATATTTATGTTTGCCTCGTCAGCGTCAGTATTATTGTTAGAGACATGGAAGTCTTGGCAGGGCGTGTAGGCTTACACAGATTTTAAGTTTTAATTCACTCCTTTTTATTAATCCTTGACACAAATTAAATAGCACTTCACTGATATCGAGAGCTGTTCTTTTATTTAATACTTGCACTTTTTAACAAGTATACTATTTTTCGTCTCAAACGAATACGTAATTAATTTCTCGAGGACACATCTCGCATCCAGTTACAAACACTGTCCGCAGACAACTGACTGGATTTCAACCGTCTAAACTTGTAAATTTCTGTATTTCAAGTCTCTGATTGGCTATTTTACACCAATAAATAACCTGCATTTAACTAAAGCTTTTTCTGGTTGTTGATTGGCTATTTTTATAACTGTCACTAAAATTACATTAATGCTTCCAGGAATCACAAATAACATTTAAACTCTCAAACTCGTTATTGCCTCAAGGTTACCTCATTGTTAGTAATGTTTAACTTATTATTCTCACAGCTCCTACATTATTAAATTACGTAAAATATTCACATAACATTATTACACATGGATACAATAATATAAGCATATGTAATGACTGTAATATACACTTTTTAGATATTGTTACAATTACATATTGTTTTAAGGCGGGCTGTTAATTAAATTTATATTTATATAATTTGATTAAAATCTTAGTGTTAAAAATACTGCCTCAACGTATTATATAATTGGTGGTTAGCCAAGGTAAATCCAGATTCCCTCCCCTTATATATGTTGATCCCGTATGGTTGTGCTGAGTCTCCCTCTACACAAAGGATGTTAATTGTGATGATGGTTTTGATGTGCGATTCTTCTTTATTTTAAGCATATGGGTTGCGAGATTTCTCCAGTACCCCGTGGATAACATGATTGCTCTGTTTACTTACTAAAACACCTCTGCCAGGTTATCATATTCGTGTCATAGATAAATACACGCGGCGCAATAGTAAACATGTACTGAATCATAATTGTGACTAATTACAGTACAGCAAAATAAATAAGTCTTAACAACTGCGCTACAACTCACACTGCATTAGACCGCATCATGGTCAATGCAATACTGCATAGAAGAGCAGAGCTACACTCAGTACCGTAACCTTGATTGCAGAAGCGGCGGAAAACATGTGTTCACGCGCCCAGTGGAAAAACACTGCGAAGCTGGTTCACAGTTCATTGGATCTCTCGGTAGAAAACCCATCACGGTGCTTGGAATCGAAAGCATCCTTAAGGCCTGAGTTTTTTCCTATACTCTCATACTGTTTACTAGTATTTGATAATGAAGCACACCGAAATTACAGTGCAAGTATAAAGTTATTTACTTCATATTAATTGAGCTAAACTTTCAGGTAAACTAAACGAATTAAACTAATACAGCAGGTTCGCTTTCCCCTGGGATTGGGCGATCGCATGCAAGCGCGGAGCAGCAGTAATATATCCACATACGTGCTGCCTCGCCGTGATGGTTTCCGTAAAACGGTCGGTTTACGCTTTTCTGCAGTATAGAAGACGAGAGTCAGTTTTCGTTTATGTCTACAGGTATAAAGCGTAGTGCAGTGTATAAGACGTGTCATAGTTTTATTTTAAAATCCATTAATATGGCAATCGAGAAATTCACGCTTGAATAAAGTTTTCATGTTTGACACTTATATAAATCCCGAGTCATGCAGAGGGATGTGTAGGCAATTTCAAGACAAATTTCCTACCGTTCCAGTTCTAAGTAGAGAGACTGTCAGGCGTCTTGTTAATAAATTAAGAACAATGATATCCCAAAACGCAAAAAGTACCAAGACAAAGAGAAGGGTCCTAACTGGGAAAAAAAACTCGTTGAAATGAATGCATCATCAACTCGCTCCCTAACTAACTCTCTAAAAGATGTTGCACAGCAAGTATATGTTTTAAAAAACTTAGCCCATACGACTACTAAAACTTTAAAACTGAAACCATACAAACTAGCTATAGTTATAACAATAAATATACAATAAATGAGTAGGATAAACCTGAGTATTGATACACATCGCTCTCTAATGCTCCGCGCTTACATGCGATCGCCCGCCCGGCCAACCGGCCGGACCAAGGGTTAAGCGAACGCACTGTACTTGCATTACATATCTCGTTGTACGTAAAAGTGGAATAGAGGAACCGAATCGTGTCATGTTTAATTGCGAGTGGCTATAAGGTAGCCTTTAAATTCCATACTCATTCCATGACATCTCGAGAAATAATTTAACAAACACAGTACTTTAAAAAATTACAAAATATTGGAAAATAATAACGGATATCCCGGAAGTATTTTAAATAATTTGTGCTTTAAAGAGATCTACACCTTTGGTTTCCTGTCCTTTTTCTCCTATTTCTTAATGTTTACTAGTTATACAAAAGTCACTCAGAATGAAGAGGACTTCATAGGTTATTCACAGAAAATTCAACATATACATTTTTAAAAAATTATTAAATATATGGAATATAAGTCAATCGTTAGAGGCATATTTTTATAAAATAAGGAGCTTTGAAAAATGTCCTATGCAAAGGGTAGTTTGGGGAGGAGGGATTTTGCTTAAAATTTTTGTGTCCTGATGTGTTGCATTCACATGACTTTCTTTATTCATGTACAAACTATTTCTATAAGCCCTTATTCTCTATTTACTTCATTTTAATCGAGATAAACGTTTGCAGAAACCAACTTATTGTTAATTTTCTTGTACGTGTAAGCGGAATATGGTAGGCTTTAAGCGATAGTCAAATTTTTAAGCGCTGGTTGCTATGTGGAGCATTCCATTTTCTTTGCATGTCCAGGTCATAAAAAAACGAATAACAAATTTGCATATGAAAAAAAGTATAAGTATTGGAAAATTCAAACAAATAACAAGGAATACCTACGAAATGGTTCACTGTCCAAAAAATGTATTTGGTATAAATGGTGTTTTATCGAGATCTGGACATTCCCAGAAAATTCAACATGTAAATCTCATTTGGCAAGAGAATAACTTCAAACATATATCATTTTAATCAATATCGTGAAAGCCATTTTTGAGAAAATCAAAACTTTCGAAAAATGTTCCATGTAAAGAATGATCAGGGTTGAGGGGATTTGCTTGAAGGTCTTCGTGTCGCATCTTTGAAACATGCTCAACATATATACTAAATTTGGTATTTATACATTTCCTCTTGAGTTATGTTGTTCACGGACAGATACACACACGCGGATCTTTTCCTAAAAATGCCTTTCTGGGATTCAGGGGGGCTCAAAACATGTATTTCCTTGAAATATGGATATGGAATATTTGCATGGAATGCAATACGTTCTCCTCCCACTAAGTGCGTGATGGAAAGCTGAAGTGCATGAGAGCAAGAAACGTTGCAAATTCATAGAACAATTTAAAACCGTATAAACTTTCCGTGTTTCGCCAATGGTAATTTTAGCTTTGACGGGAAAACGGAGTGCACAAGTTGAGACGATAATAACTAGACGGACGGACGGACGGACGGATGGATGGATGGCGCACTTTAGCCAAAAAATTGCCCATGTTTGGCCAGTTCCTCTGGTCAGTCAGTAGATCCCAACATGCCAATCTCTTTCTTGAGTGACTTGAGAATTTTTCTTTCAGTTTAATCGTTCGCTGTTTCTCCCACTGTGCACATTCCGCCAAAATATGTACCCAGTCCTCATCCAAATCACAGAATCGGCAAATTCTCCTGCCAGAATCGTCAGACATTTTCTGTGCCCTGCAGCCCCCCAGTTTAAACCATGCCAATCCTGATCTTTCCTTTCTTCCTAAATTAAGTACATATGCCTCTTTACCTTAGTTCAATTTTATTTCATTTGCTAGACTTAGAGAAGGTTTAATTTTACAATCCGATTCTATTTCCTGTTGGTTGATGTCTTTTAGTCTTTTTTTAACACCTTTCCATATGTTTTTGTCATTTGTTTCAGCACCTAGCCATACTGACTCCATTCCTATTCTCCTCAAACCCCTTTTTAAACTATCTGGAAGCAGAGACAAATAAAGGATTACAAGATAAAATCAGTGAAAAATGTAATATCTGCGCAGCAAAGATTGCTTCTGGGCTGCAACATATTTCAAAGAAAGGAAAGGAATTTCTTCAAACTAAAATTAGACTAAGCTGTGGAACTGGTAGGTTATTATTTAACATTTTCTTACGAAATGCAGAGATTCTGTTTAATGAGTACGGAATTGAAACAAAACCATGGAAAATAAAAGGCAATATATTCAGTGATCAAGATTTCCAAAATAACAGCAACGAAAACAGATTAAGAGTAGGATTAAATTAATAAACAGTATATTACGATATGAAGTAGGGAATTGGATTTCTACAGAATCGACTGAAAGGATTAAAACAAGAGAGAAGCGGGTATCTCACTTCAGAGAGATAGTATAGTATTTCTTTACACAATAGAGTATTTTAAAATTTTAAGTCCAAATTCAAGTATAATACGTATGTTGGAGTTGAAGACTATGAAAAATGAAGAAGCGTGGGAAATGACACGATAACACACACACACCTATATTATTTAGAAAGTAACTGGATAAGAAAAATTTGATGTTTCACATTTCATGACTTTCTCTACCACGTGCATTGCAGATAGAGAAGGTATTAAATTCCATCCAAAAATTCCATACCGATATTTCACTGTAAATACTTGTTTTTTGGATAAAAAATTAAACAATTTTAGAAAAAGGTCCACGTGGGTGTGGGTGTGGGCGTGTGTGTGCACGCGCGCTTGTGAGCAGCATAATTCGAAAACGAAAAGTTGGACAAATGCCTAACTTGGTATTTAGGTACAAAGATGCGACACGAAGATTTTCAAGAAAATCCTTCCGCCCACCCTTTACGTGAAAACCTTTTGGTAATTTTTTATATTATAAAAGATTGCTCGAACGATTTTGATTAAACTACTATGTACTAGAGATATCTTGAATATTTGGGAGGAAGTTTGTAAAATCTTGTATAACAGATAAACATTAAGGATAGACGAAAACGTTCTACACAAACAATGTAGTTGTCTTTAAAACATACGATTTGTTTGAAATAATTTTTTTTGGGAGGGGTATCAGCCATTTCCGAGATATCCATTATTAAGGTTAGATTTGTTGCATACTTAGTCATTCTTTTTAAGTCTCATGATTTTCATTTGTTTCTGGCGATAGCTTAGAGCGTATACCGCCAGCGTATACCTCCCAGTTCTTAAACATTTGACTATCGCTGTTTTGGTTTATCTGGATTAAAATGAAGTAGAAACATAAACTTTCGTAACCACAATTTGTATACGTATTACTAAACAACAGAGGGTAGAGAAGGTTATCTGAATGTAGCATCAGATTGTTTTTCTATTTACTGCGTTTTAGTCCAAATAAACTCTGCAGAAATAGCCGCGTTACATCTATTACTTTGAACTGGTAATGGAAGGAAAACAGCGAGTGTCAAATGTTTTAGACTGGACTTTATACGCCAGTCTTAAAATTCCATACTATTTTAATGCAATCGCGATAAATAACGGAATGTGAACCGGACTACAAGAAAATGACCAATTAATGAACAATTCGAGCCATTGATAACAGATGTTGCAGAAATGGATTATGCCACAAAAAATGTATTTGAAATAAATTGTGGTTTTAAAGAGATCTAAATAGAGACCAGTTATACAGGATGATAAAAATTAAATTCCGAATAAAGAGCACTTCAAGCTATTCTTATAAAATTCGAGATATGCATTTTATTTATCATGTAAATGTCTTAAATATATGGTATTTAAATCGAAATCGTTACAACCATTGTTACAAATCCAAACATTTCGTAAACTGTTCCAGTTGGGAGATTTTCTTGAAAATTTTCGTGTCGCATCCTTGGCACATACTGAAGTTAAATACCATTTGGTACTAACCTGACTTTTCGTTTTTGAGTTATGCTGTTCGCAGACACTCGCATATACACGGACAGTTTTCGAAAATGTAACAGGGGCTTCAAAACATGTATATTGGGTAAAATATAGGTATAGAATTTTTGAGTGGAATGCAATGTCTTCTCTGTCTATAATGTACCTGGTGGAGAAAGTAATAAACCCTCGTGATGTTATGGGAAGCGTAAGTAAACTCAAGGTCAACATAATGCGAACCGTTTTAAACATCTGACTGTCGGCTCAGTTTCCTGCAAGCTGCGCAATGAATCTAATTCTACAAAGCTTATGTCAATTGACATGAAGCAGAAAGAAAAAAAAATGTGATGTAAAACGTTCGCATGACTTTCTCTACCCTCTATAATTTATAAGTGCGTAATAAACTAATCTTACTCAAGCTTATGTTTCAATCAACTACATTTTAATCCAAATAAACCTTTACAGAAATAGCTACATTACACATTTCGTTATAGATGCAAAGATAACAGTGATGGTTAAATGTTTAAGAACTATATGCTGGCCTGAAAATTCCATACTGTTTCCATGATATCGCGAGAAACAACTGCATGTTGAAAGGACAGTAAGAGAATGACCAGGAAATGAACGATTCGAATTTTTAATAACGGTATCTCAGAAATGGCTTATGCCACAGTGAAACTTATTTTAAATAAATTGTGTGTTTTAAAGAAATCTACATTTCTTGTGTGGTACGTGTTCGTGTATCGCTTAACATATACCAGTTATACAAGGTTATATAAAATTCCCTCCTAAAGAAATAGGCTGTTCCCCGAAATTGAAGATATAGTTTTATTTCTCATGTAAATATCTTCGATATATTATATTTTAATCAAAATCGTCAAGAACCATTTTTTAGAAAATCAAAAATTTCGAAAACCGTTTCAGGGAAAAGGTAGTTTGGATGGGATTTTGTTGAAAAGCTTCGTGTCCATCTTTGTAAGATAGTAAGACCAGATTCCAAGTGTGGTATTTATTTTTTGGTATTTATTATTCATTTTCCGGTTATGATGTTCAATAATACAAAGGACAGACAGACAGACGCATAGATACACACTTGGATATGTTTCCTAAAATGCCTTCCTTGGATTCAGGGCGCCTCAAAACATGTATTTCCTTTGAAATCTCGGTATCCAATTTTTGGTTGTATTGTAATACTTCCCCTTATAAGCTTTCGTAAGAATAGGTTTCAGAAAATGTTAAAAAATCTAATTTGATATATTCACATGTTTTCACTACTTTATTAGTGCATATACAAACTATTCTTAGTAAAGCTTATTTTTCTATCTACTAAATTTATTCTAAATACACCTTTTGCAAAAATGCTAGTTAGCTACACCACGCATCTCGTTTTAAATACAAAGAGAACAGCGATAGGCAAACGTATAAGAACTATATGCTATCTGCTAGCCTTGGAATTCCATACTGTTTGCCCTGCAATCACGAGAAACAACTGAAAATGGATGGGACTTTAAAAGAATGGCTAGTATTGAGCAATTGGAACTTTTAATAACGGATAGCTCAAACTATCTCAGAAACGGCTTATGCCACAAAAACACTACTTAAATAAATTGTATGTTTTAAAGAGGTACTTTTTTTGGGCGTGGTACGTTTTCGTCTATCGCTTAACGTCTATAAGTTATACAAGATTATACAAAGTTCCTTCCGAATGGAGTAGAATTCCTAGGCTATCCCATAAAATTAAGGATATACATGTTATTTATCGTGTAAATATCTTTCGTATATCGTATTTTGATCAAAATCGTTAGATAAATGTTTTAGAAAATCAAATTTTTTTCAAAAATATTCCATGTTAATGGTTCTTGGAGTGGGGGATTTTCTTGAAAATCTTTGTGTTGCGTCCTTCTAAACTCAAATATATGAAGTTTGGTATTTATCGAACTTTTCTTTTTGAGTTACGCTGTTTACAGACCGACAGACACACACGTGTGGCCATGTTTCAAAAAATGCTTTATTTTGATTCAGGGGCCTCAAAATATCCATTTCTATTGAAATCTCGACATCCAATTTTTTCGGTGGAATGCAACACTTCCCCTACTTACTACACATAGTAGAGGCAGTAATAAAGACTATGGGGTGTAGAAGGTCATGTGGATATAACTGATCAGATTTTCACTTAAACGGTTAACATGATATTGCTTGTCTTCAAAGCGTGTTTTACGTTTTATAAGAACATAACTATAGGGTTTTTACTTTCTGTAATACATACGTGGTAGATAGAAAAGAACTGTATTCCATCCAAAAATTTGACGTCCAGATTTCTACACGTTTTCAGGCGCCTGAAATCAAAAGTGTATTTTTAGAAAAGTCTTCGTGTGTGTGTGTGTGTGTGTGAACAGCATAATACAAAAACGAATATTCGGGTAAACACAAAACTTGGCATTTAAATTCAGAAATTTCCAGTGAAACTATGCAAATATTTTAAACAAAATACCCCACTACAAACTACCCTTTACGTGGAAAATTTTCGAAGTTTTAGACTTCCCAAAAATGTGTCTAACGATGTTTACTAAAATGCCATACTAGTCGGCCACGATATGAGTGCTTGCGGCGGGGATAGGAACTAAACGTTACGAAATAAGTGGGCGGGGCACCCCAAGGACAATCAGGTGAACTAACCACATTTCGGATTTACTGAGGCCTGCACATGTAGTACTGTTTTCATTATGCGACTGTATATACCTTTTGACCTTGTCCCTCACTCCCCTCTGATCCCAGCCTTGGTGGTTAACAAAAGGACAGTGTGGTCTTCCTCCTTTAACATACCGAGAGATCCAAGGAACTAAGAATTGGCTGTTTTTTCACTGGGCGTGTGGGCACATGATTCCGCGCTGCTGCAATCAAGATTACGCTACTGACGCGGCTTTGCTCTGCTCTGGCTCTGCAGTATTAAGTTGCAGTATGGTATAGTTCAGTTATCAAGAGTTATTTACTATTTTACCCTGTATTTAATCACAATGTATATTGTAGCTCTGTATATGCTTTCTACTGCGCAGCGTGTATTTATTTATGATTCGTTTGTGTTAAAACTAGGCAGCTCGCCAAGTGAAAATACGATTTACAGAAAGATTTCCAGGTGTAAAAGTTCCAAGCATACAACTATCCATAGACTTTATAATAAATTTCAGGCCACATGAAGTGTTCAGTCTAAGAAAACTAAATGGTTCTTACCGAAGAACCATTAGACGACATTGCTCATCGTTTTTAGACTTCCCCCAAAACTCGCTTAGGCATCTTTCATAACAGGCAGTATTTCTTTATATCTCTGTACGAAGAGGTACTAAATTGTTGAAGTTAAAGCCACATAAAATAACTGTGTCACATGCTTTTCAACCAGGTGATCCTGTAATTAGGCGCACATGTTTTGAGTGTACTCCCAATGGTGTATAGAATGGCAAAATAGACCCATATTTTATATTTTTCTTGGACGAGGCTTGATTCCACCTTCATGGATATGTGTGTACACAAAATAGTCGTTATTGGAGCTCTGGCAAACCTAATATTGTTCATGAACTACACCTCCATTACGAAAAATTTGGTGTATGGTGCGCCATGAGCGGAGAGGGCCAATTGTTTTCGAGTCAACAGTTGACGCCTCTATACCGTGAACACAATTTTGCCCCCCTTTGTTTAGAGAATTAACAGAAAGGGAGCGTCATTTTGCCGTTTTACCTTCTCTATTATGCATAGTAAGCAGGGGAAGTATTGTTTCCCATCCAAAAATTAAATATCGAGATTTCACCGAAAATATATGTTTTGAAGCCCCTAATAAAAAAGCATTTTTCGAAAATGGCTCGTGCGTGTGTCTGTGCACGTGTCTATCTGTGAACAGCATAACTTAAAAACAAAAATTCGATAAATACGAAACTGGGTATTTAGGTTCAGTGTCTTTCAAAGATGGGACACGAAAATTTCAGGAACAAACTCCCACCCGGACTACCCTTTACAATGAACATTTTTAAGGAAATTTGGATTTTCTAAAAAATAGCTGTAAGGATTTTGATAAAAATACCATAGATTAAAGATACAAACATGAGAAATAAAACGCATATGTTGAACTTTCTGGGAATGGCCTGTGAAGTTCATTTTATTTGGAAGATATTTGGTATAAACTTGTATAATTGGTATATGTTAACCGGCGGACGAAAATGTACTACAAAAAAATGTAGATGCCTTTAAAACATACAAATTCATTTGAAATAATTTTTTTCGGGGTATAAGCGTTTCTGAGCGTTATCCGTTATTAAAACTTCGCGGTATTTATTTTGATAATCCTTTCAACATTCAATTGTTTCTCGCGACTGCATGGAAACATAGCGTATAGCGTCCAGTTCTTAAACACTTGACTATCCCTGTTCTCTTTGTGTCTATAACGAAATGTGTAACGTAGCTGTCTCTGCAAAGGTTTATTTGGGTTAAAATGTAGTAGATAGAAAAAAAAAGTCTGTGTAAGAAGAATAAGTGTTAGCAAAAATACACGATAGAGGGTAGAGAAGGTCATGTGAATGTAGCACATCAGACTTTTTTTCAACAAGACCCTGTCATAACTCATACGTCCGATATTTCGATGAGAAAAATTGAAAGTACGTTTGAGGACAAAATTATTAGTAGACAAACTCCCTGCGATTCCTGTCTCTGGGATAAATTAAAACATAAAGTATACAAGATTGACTCTCACATCCTGGAAGGGTTAAAGGGTTAAAACATCCGTCAGGAAATTACCAGCATCATTTAGTGTGAACTATGGAGACTGATGAATATTTTCTAAAGAGGTGCCAAAAATGTTTGGGCAATGACGGCGGCCAGTTTCAGCACCTAATTTTTTAAAGTTAGTAAGTGAAGCCGTTGAAAGTAGTTTTAAAAATATTGTATGCTTGTATCCGCGTCATTCTATGACAGCCGCAGACGGCAACGAGCACCGTTATCGCGAACAGGAAAACACCGCGCAGCTGGTTCACGGTTCATTGGCTATCTAGGAGTTTTACAAACAGAACATCTGTCATTTTCTGAGAACAGCCTGTGAATTCATCATTATTCTGAATGAACTTTTTATAACTTGTAAACCGTAAGTTGTGGAACAAAACTGTTTCACAAAATATAAATCTCATTAAATCACAATTTATATCAATATAAACCTTTGGAATATTAATAGCTCCAGAGGTATTTTGCATTATTAGCTTGAATTGTCACCTTATACTTTTTCAACCACAAAATCACCAATCGTTTCTTACCTACTCTACTGTATAAACATAGCAAGTAAAGGAAATATTGCATTGCACCCAAACATTTTATACTGGGAGTTTACTGGAAATACACCTTTAAAAACTCCCAAGAAAAAACATGTTTATAAAAAATACTTGTCTGTATGTGTGTGTCTGCTTATCAAATCTATTAACAGCTTAAATAAAAAAAATCTGATTTGATACATTCAGATGTCTTTCTCTACCCGTTTATTAGTATGTATTGTAGCGTGAAATCGTTGACTTGTAGGGAGAAATCGTTGGTCCTCTGGTTGATTCCCTCTGCTGCAGTGTGCTAGTCTGCGGCTACCTCTGCTCAGCGGCTGATGATTTCTCCATTCCTAATAAATTACCAGTCTAACTACTTTCACTGATCTCAATGTTTTCGTAGTGAGGCAAATTAAAACACACTGCATTTCCCTTAAAATATGATTGATTAAACTAGTCTGCATTTTCAAAATTTTTGTCACATGATTTCTTAAAGGTAGGTTTTCTTGAATCAAATTTTTATCCTGATTTCAGAAATAGGTTACCTTTTTTCTATCACGTCAAGTTTTTACACAAAATAAGAAGAAATATTTTGACAAATTTACTAATGAGCGTAGAAAAGTATTCAAATACCATTTCACACAGGGTAAGTTGTTATTCAAGAAACATTTTAACAATACTCTCAAGAACTCTCCTAACTTATTTATGACTACATTTTAACAAAACAAGAAGCCAAAGTGTTTCATTTAATTTTTTTCAAACTTTCTCTTCTTTGACTTCCTTGAAGATCCTTGAAGATGACTGTCCCTCCTCAATAACCAACAGTAGCCGGCCATCAAAGTTTCATTCCATCTCCCCTGGTACCTCCTCTTCATTACTTTAATACCTTGGTGAAAAAATCACCCTGCTCTTCACTATAACGTTCCAGATTTTCTGCAAAGTAGTCGATATGTGAATGTAGAAAATACACCTTTACACTCATTTTACAACCCATCTTCTTGAAATTTTCCAACATTGTTTCTCAATGGCCTTGTAATTAGGATCTTTGTTATTGCCTAAGAAGTTTTCAGTAACTGATCGGAAGGCGGTCCATGCTTCTATTTCTCTCTCATTCATTGCCTTCTCAAAATCTTCATCCTTTATTAATTTCTTTATTTAAGGACCAACAAAAACTCCAGCCTTTAATTTATCTTGTGTAATGAAGGGAAATTTCTTGGAAAAGGTACTTGAAGCAGGGTCCATCCTGTGGTAGAGCCCCTACACATTGCTTCATCAAGCCCAATTTAATGTGTAGTGGCGGAAGCAATATATTTTGTCTCTCTACAAGCGCTTCGTGCAGGATGTTTTTAGTTCCAGGCAACGAGTTTCTCCGCTATGGCCATATTTTCACACTCCAATGTCTTTGCTTTGCCCGACTTTCCCATTCGCACAGAAAACAAGGCATTTTTGTGAACCCAGTTTGTCCTAATAGTATTCCGATAACTTTGAAATTACCGCATATACACATTTGTTTCCTCGTACTGGATACTTGTTACAAGTATCTTCAACTTTTCAGCTGTCTCTTTCATTTGAATTGAATGCGCGACAGGAATGGACCCATACACATTCCAGTTATGCAGTAACACACCTTTCAGGCTCCTCTTTGATGAATCTATAAAACGTTTTCACTGAGTAGGATCAGGTTCATTGTCATAAAAGTGTATTAATTGCAGTTTATGTTGTTATCGTTTATGTTATTGCAGTAAACCAAGGACTCGATCTGTGAGAAAAAATGAACTATCTCTTGTTCTCTGTGTCTGTACCATGAGTAATGTGTTCCTGGTTCCAGAAAATTCTTATTTTTAAGACGGGAGCCTAGTAACTCTGCAGATTCCTTAGACAAATTAAAATCACGTACTAGATCATTTAGCTCACTCTGGAAGAACAGTTGTGAAGTCACGTCGTATTCAGGGTAGTAGACATCAGAATCGCCTTCGGTGATTGCATGAGGTTCACTTTCAACACCATCTTCTTCCAAGTTATATAAAACAGTTGGAGGAAGAGGAGCAGGCAGATCTTCTCCGTGTGGAACTGACCTGATGGCTGAAGGAATACTTGGATACACAATGTGTTTATTATTTTTCCAATTGCACCCCTGAACAATAAATAAACAGAAATAACAGTCTTTAAGGTGGTCTTTAGGCTCCCTCAACACCATAGGAATTGCAAATGAAATGAATGATTTCTTTCCTTTTATCCACAATCTTAACCTCTCAACACAATAGCGGCAAACTGTCTTTGAAGCCCAGGCCTTGTCTTGGTCACAAAGTTTCATTTTAAAATAAGCATGGTACACTTTTTCCAAAGCCTGTTATATCAGTCTGCTGAAGCACAGTATAATTTCCACAAATGTAGCAGAAAACATTTGGATTGTTCAGACACTTGCGTGTAAACATAATGTATTTATAACTTCAATCACGATATAGCACTGGTAATGGAAGCCTCTGATATTAACAACAATGCCTAAATTGCAAATAGCAACCCGCATCAACAGGTGTAACAACCTAAATACTTAAAAGTCTGTATTGAGAAATTTTCCTCCAAGATGTGATAAATTTCGCTCCAAGAAGTGATAAATTTCCCTTCAGCAATACTCATCATCTGCTGGCTCAACTCTACATCTTTGAAGTAAAATTGTGAAAAACTGTACGTGATAGAAAAAAAAACCAAAAGTAGTTCTGAAATCAGCATAAAAAGTGAGTCAGACAAACTTATTAGTTTTCAGTCATCCGATATCATGCAGACTACTATTATCAATAAGATAAATATCGGCGTTTAGCTTTTACAATCTTTAACAATTCCCACCATAATAGTAAATTAGGAGCCTAATCTCACTGCACACGATCATCCACCTATATGCACACACATGCATCCGTTGTCCAGAGAGTATAACTGAGTGTCGAAGAGATTGTATAAAAGAGTATAGGAGAGTGAAAATCTGGAGCCTGCTCCTCCCTTTTATACCTACACCTGGTGACGCTCACATTTGCGCCTTAAAATATAACGACATTTCTAATTGTTCCTCAGGCCGAGTTACCTTATTATGTATGAAAATATTCTACTCCAAAACATTTCGCGCACGCGTACCAGTGACGCGTCAGGAAGCAAACTCAATATCCATGTCTCTTTCCTTTCTATATCTGTCTCTTTCTATTCCTTGTTATTGCTTCAAGTTCCTTGCTCATTAGCTTGGTGAAAGGTGGTGCACTCAACGTAGAATTATATTATTATGTAAAATTCTTGTTTGATATTGACTTATATATATATATATATATATATATATATATATATATATGTGTGTGTGTGTGTGTGTTTCGTAATGGTGTATACAAACTATTCTTACGAAATGCAATCGCGACAAACATCCTGAATGTTGAAAGAACTTTACAGAATGACCAACAAATTAAAATTCGAACTATTAGTAACGGATATGCCAGAAATATCTTATACCACACAAAACCTATTTGAGAAAAATTGTGTGTTTTAAAGAGATCCACATTTCTTGTGAAATACGTTTTTGTCTATCGCTTAATGTTTACCAGTTATACAAAATTATATGGAAATCCTTCCAAATTAAGAGGACTTCAAAGGCTATTCCCAGGAAATTGAAGATACGGATTTTATTTCTTATGTAAGTGTCTTTAATATACGGCATTTTAATAATAACCGTCAGATACATATTTTATAAAATTAAAAATTTCGAAAAATCTCCCATGAAAAGGCTGGAGTTTGGGGGACTTGCTTGCTAACTTTCATGTCACATTCTTGGAAGATACTGAACTTAAATGCCCAGTTTAGTACTTACCCGACTTTTCCTTTTTGAGTTATGAGTTTTTTTCTAAAAATGCTCCTTTTGGTTTCACGGAGCCTCAAATATATATTTACGGTGAACTCTTAGTATCGAATTTTTGGGTGGAATACAATACTTCCTCTACTTACTATACTTAGTAGAGAAAGTAATTATACTTGATATGACACATTTACTTGACTTTATCCCCTATGTTTATTAGCGAGTATACAAGCTTTTCTTACTGAAGGTTAGTTTTCTAATTACTACGTTTAATCCAAATAAAGCTTTTCAGAAATTGCTATATTACACATTTCGTTATAGATATAAGGAGAACAGCGATAGTCAAATGTTTAACAACTGAACGCTATATGCTGGACTTAAAATTCCTTACTGTTTCCATGACATCGCGAGAAACAACTGAATGTTGACAGGACTAAAATGACCAAGAAAGGAACAATTCAAACCATCAATAAAGGATCTCTCAGAAATTTGTTAGGGATAAAAATACTTATTTGAAATAAATTATGCGTTTTAGGGATTTAGATTTTTGCGTAGTACGTGTTGGTGTATCACTTAAGGTTTATCAGTTGTACAAAATAATACAGAATGTGTTCCGAATAAACAGTATTTCAAAGGGCTATTCCCAGAAAATTCAAGATATATATTTTGCCAGGTAAGTGTCTTTAATATATGAACTTTTAATTAAAATCGTTAGAGCTATTTTTTTTTAGAAAATTAGTATATTCGAAAAATGTTCCAAGGATAGCTGATGGTGTGAGGATTTTCCGAAAAAAACCTTGTCGCATCCTTGAAAGTTACTGAACTTAAATACCAAGTTTGGGGCTTGACCAATTTTTTTCTTTTCGAGTTATGCACACACACACACACACACAAACACACACACACACAACTACGCACACGGGGCTTTTTATAAAAATGCTTTTCCTGGATTCAGGGGGCCACAAAGCATGTTTCCGGTGAAATCTCGATATCGAATTTTTAGGTGGAATGCAGTACCTTCTCTAACTGCTTAACTACGTAGCAGAGAGAGAGAGTGATTTGGAAGAGAGTTCTTGGAGTTTCACAAGGCACATCAAATTCGGGGATATTCAGGGAGGGGGGATGTTATGAAGACACAACACACAGTAAAATAAGAGCAGTGAGGTAGTGGCTGATGCAGGGGTATAAGTGATAACTTCACTTTTTTGGAGTGGAGGAAAAAATATTTAATCACTGACCTGAGCCCCGATGGGAGTCGGGACTGACAGTGTGGGACTCTCCAAAGCGTCGGCATACCCAGTAAAAGCTCCACCACCGGAAGGAAAATGGATAGTAGGAGAAAAAGTGGAATAGAACGTGAAGGTTGTGCGGTCCCGCATAGCGCCCGCGTTAGTAACTGAGAGCTGTTGGCTGCCGCCTGTGCGACTCTCTCCGTGTCTCTCTTCACCCTAGGACCTAGCATTGAGTTCGGATGGATTCGTCGATGGCGTTGAGTCTGGATGTTGTGTTGTCGAACTGCCCAGCCAGAGAAACTTGTTGAGCAGCTGATGTGGTTTGAAGATCTTTGATGAGTTCCCCCAGAGCTGTCAGCTTCATCGTCATGTTCAGGAATTCAGCGTGGAGATCCTGAACGGCGTCGCGTAGGCCCTGGATGGCGCTGTGATGGTAATGGTGCCGGTGTGGGCGGCTGTGGAGCTGTCGCTGGCTACGGTGTTGGTGCTGGTGGCTTCAGTGGTGCCTTCCTGCGAGGATGTAGGGTGCAGAGTGCTTGGCCGGTGTAGTTCGTTGACCCTCCAGTAGCGGCGGCGGCGTAGGTCGTGCTGCGTACACGATGTAGTTGTGCTGGCGGAACCACAGTAGGGGCACCTTGAGTAGGTTGTCTCCTCGTACCCGTAGGCACAGCAGTGTCTGCAGGGTACCTGGCGTTCTACTCGGCTGGCCTCGATGCGTAAGCACCGCCCTAACAAGGGCAGGCCTGCCCTCAAGGCCGCTTTGTAGTCACCAGGGTCCGCGAACTCGATCCTGACGAGTGAAGTGGGTCCCTAAGCTCCGAAGAATCGAGTGGCCTTCAAGGCTGAAGGTCACTGCTGGTGTGCTGCGCTGATGAGGATCCTGACTGGCAGGTCACTCGGTACCCCTCGGATGACAGCGCTGTACCTCCCACAAAAGCACAGGCTGGATCTGCGCAGGCTGAGTAGCTCCCAGGATCGGCGGCAACTGCGGAGGTAGTCGCGGCGAAGCGGCGGTCGAGGAGTAAGTAGCCCGGACTGCGGCGGCTGCGTCGAGATCTCCTCGCAGATGCCAGGGGAGAAAAAGAGATTCCTGCCTTAGCATGCTCGGTGTCTCTGTGTACCTTTTTCTTAGCCATCTCAGAGCTGCTTCACACTACGATCCAAATGTTATAAATACTAGCGAAAAAAACCTGTCTTTTAAGTTTTGGGCAGCTGATTTGGAATAGGGTTTGAGGAGAATAGGATTGGGGTCAGCATGGTAAAGAGCTGGAACAAATAACAAAAACATATGGAAAGACTAAGAGATTACAACCAACAGGAAATAGAATCAGATTGTAAAGTTAAACTTTATCTAAGTCTAGCAAATGAAATAAAATTGAATTGGGGTAAAGAGGCATATATGTTTAGGAAGAAAGGAAAATCATAAATGGCCTGGTTTAGACAGGGGGCTAGAGACTGACGATTCTGGCAGGAGAATCTGCCCATTCTGTGATTTGGATGAGGCCTTTGTATATATTTTGGCGGAATGTTTACGGTGTGAGAACCAGCTCAAAGAAAAAGTCTTAAGTCCGTCAAGAAAGAGATTGGCATGTTGGGATCTACTGGTTGGCCAGAGGAACCGGCAAAAAAGGAAATTTCTTGGCTAAAGTGCGCGAAGCTACATTGCGTGATCAAAAGTATCCGGACACTGGCTGAAAATGACGTACAAATTCGTGGCGCCCTCCATCGATAATGCTGGAAGTCAATATGGTGATGGCCCACTCTTAGCCTTGTTGACAGCGTTCTCTCTCAAACGCATACTTTCAATCAGGTACTGGAAGTTTTCTTGGGGAATGGCAACCCATTCTTCACGGAGTGCGGAACTGAGAGGAGGTATCGATGTAGGTCGGTGAGGCCTGGCACGAAGTCGGCGTTCCAAAACATCCCAAAGGTGTTCTATGGGATTCAAGTCAGGACTCTGTGCAGGCCAGTCCATTACGGGATGTTATTGTCGTGTAACCATTCCGCCACAGCCCGTGCTCGATCCTGTTGAAAGATGTAATCGCCAACCCCTTCAACATGGGAAGCAAGAAAGTCTTAAAATATCAATGTAGTTTTGCGCTGTAATCGGACCACGCAAAACAAAAAGGGGTGCAAGCCCATCCAGGAAAAAACACGACCACACCATAACACCACCACCTCCGAATTTCACTGTTGGCACTACACACGCTAGCAGATGACGTTCACCGGCTTCGGCCATACCCACACCCTGCCATCAGATCGCCTCATTATGTACCGTGATTCATCACTCCACACAACGTTTTGCCACTGTTCGATCGTGTTGAATGTCGACGCTCCTTACACCAAGCGAGGCGTCTTTTGTCATTTTCCTGCGTGATGTGTGACTTATGAGCAGCAGGCCATTTATGATTTTCTTTCTTCCTAAACATATATGCCTCTTTACCCCAATTCAATTTTATTTCATTTGCTAGAATTAGAGAAGATTTAATTTTATAATTTGATTCTATTTCCTGTTGGTTGATATCTGTTAGTCTTTCCCTATGCTTTTGTCATTTGTTTCAGCTCTTTCCCATACTGACCCCAAGGTTTCTCACTTCACGCCTAACTGCCATTGTACTTGGAGTGGATCCTGATGCAGTTTGGAATTCTTGTGTGGAGGTTTCGATAGATGTCTGCCTATTACTATTTACGACCCTCTTCTTCGACGAGGTCGGCCTGTACGCGTTTGTACTGTACATGTCCCTTCACGTTTCCACTTCACTATCACATCAGAAACAGAGTACCTAGGGATGTTTAGGAGAGTGGAAATCTTGCGTACAGACTTCTGACACAAGTGACACCCAATCTTCTGACCACGTTCGAAGTCCGTAAGTTAAACGGAGCGTCCCATTCTGCTGTTTCACGATGTCTAATGACAACTGAGCTCGCGGATAATGAGTACCAGGCAGTAGGTGGCAGCACAATGCAACTAAGATGAAAAACGTACATTTGTGGTGTGTCCGGATACTTTTGATCACATAGTGTATGTCAAGTTCGTTCAGTTGGTCAAAGGTAATTTATCAATGATCTCCTTTTTCTTGTTCTTTTTTTGTTTTCTTTTCTTTTTCTGTTGTTTATTTTCTCACCATACTTGTATCTTAAACATGCATGTAGGGACAATGAACCATGTACTAAATACTTGTGCAATAACTTCAATTTGAGACAGTGATTAAATCTAAAAGTTAGTGAAACACCTAAATTTACATTTAGATTCAGCGTGTTTCATGAGTGCAAAGTGAATTAAAACATATGCTTAAGATATTTGAATGAGAAATAAAGCGTATGTCTTGAATTTTCTGCCAATAGCTATCGCTTTTGTGTAATTGTTCAACCGTAAGAGATAGACAATGTCTTACTGCACAAAAGCTACGGATCTCGTTATAGCACACATCTTATAACAGATAAAAGTTTGTGTAGTGATTACTAATTTCAAAATATTCTTTGTTACCTTTCAGTTTGAATTTTCAAAATACTTTTTACTTTCTCTTTTACTTACCTATAGTAAGAAGAGGAATTTTCAACTCTACCCAAAGATTCGTTACAGAAATGTCACTATTAATACAAGTTTGTAGGTTCGTATAGCAAAAAAAAAAAAAATTAGAAAACTGTACACGCGCATGAATTTGTGTGTATGTGTGTGTGTATCTGTGAATGCCATAACTTGAAAGTGAAAATCGGTTAGATATAATTTTTTTTATTCAGGGGCCTAAAAACATATATTTCCGCTGAAGTTTTGGTATCCAAATTTTGGGTGGAATGCAATATCTTCACTACCTACTGTGTACGTGATAGAGAAAGTAAAAATGGGATTTTTTGGCATTGGCTGGTGCCATTATTTGAAATAAATTAAATTGTTAATAAATCTACGTGTTTACTTATTCTACAACGTAGAATAGGTAGGGGAAGTGTTGCGTTCCACCCAAAAATTCGATATATAAGTTTTACCGAGAATATGCGCTTTGAGGCCCCCTCAATCTAAAAAAGCCAACTTTAGAAAAAGATCCGTGTTTCTGTGTTTCTGTGAATAACATAATTTAAAAACGAAAAGTGGATAAATGACAAGATTTAGCTTCAGTTTCATTCAAAGGTGCGATACGAAGATTTTCAAGTCGACACTTTACATGGAAATTTTTTCGATAATTGTGATTTTCTAAAAAAAAAATGCTTCTAAGTATTTTGATTAAAATATCCTATGTTTAAGATATTTTCATGGTAAATAAAATGTATATCTTGAAGTTTTTGGAAATGTCGCCAAAACTCCTCTTCATTCTGAGTGACTTTCGCATAACCATAAGAGATAGACAAAGTTTTAGTAAAAAAAAAGAAAAAGAAACTAGCTGAAACACAATAAGTCACATACATTTTTTCGAGTGAGCCATTTTCGAGATATTCCTTCTTGTTTTGTTTAAATTTTCCAGTACCTATAGTTTTTCTCAAACGTGTACGCTTTTTGCTTTCTCTACTACGTATAACAAGTAGGGGAATTGCATTCCACCCAAAAATTGATATCGACATTTCACAGGAAATATATGTTTTGAGGTCCTCTGAATAAAAAAGCACTTTTAGAAGAAAGTCCGTACATGTATCTGTGTATGTGGGTGTAGTCTGTTTGTCTTTGAACAACATAACTCCAAAACCAAAATTCCAATATATACCAAACTTGGTATTTAGGTTCAGTATCTTCCAAGATGCCACAGGAAGATTTTATAGAATGTCCCCCTACCACGGACTAACCTTGACACTGCACATTTTTGGAAAATTTATATTTTTTCAAAATGACTGTAACAACTTTGATTAAAATTTCATTTATTTAAGAAATGTTAATGACAAATGAAATGCATATCTTGAACTTTCTGGGTATGTCCCCAAAAGAATTTTTCATTATGAATGGCTCTTGCATAACTGGTAAACCATAGTTTTTCTGCACAAAAACTGTAGATCTAGTTAAAACACACAACTTATGTCGGAATCATCTCTTTTTTTGTGGAGTGAACTATTTTCGAGATATTCCTTGTTATTTGTTTGAATTTTCCAATACATATACTTTTTCTCAAATGGGAATTGCTTATTAGTTTTTTATATCCTTGACATACAATGAGAATGGAATGTGCCACATAGCAACCAGCTCTTAAAAGATTTGACTATCGCTTAAAGCCTACCGTGTTCCCCTTGCGCCTACAAGAAAATTAGCAATAAGTTAGAATCAGACGACTAAAAAATTCAATGCCATAGCCGTGATTTGAACCACGGATCTTCCGGTCTTCGTCGGGTTACTCTAACCACTGAGCTACCATGGTAACACGCCGGTAGAACATTAAATTCTCCAACTGATTCGCATTTTCCCCGGTAGACCACAAGGAGATCTCAAATTATATTGAGATGACATACCCCAATGGCGACCTACAATGTCGTAAGTACTTTAAGTTCCGGGCTTTATAGTTTCAACCACTATTAGGTCAAGTAATGGAATTAATTGTTCTTACCGGGAAACATGCGAATCGGTTGCAGAATTTAATGTCCTACCGGCACATTGCCATGGTAGCTCAGTGGTTAGAGCACCCGGACGGAGACCGGAAGATCCGTGGTTCAAATCCCCGCTATGGCATTGAATTTTTCAGTCCTCTGATTCTACCTTTCCAACCTTGTCTAACACACGGCTTGTGTGGAAGAACAATTAATTCCAGCAATAAGATAGTTTTCTGCAAACTGTTATATCGATTAACATGAAGGTGACGAAGAATAAGCGTTTGTAAAAATAGTTTGTACAAGAGTAGAGAAAGTCATGTGAGTGTAAGACATTAGATTTTTTCTGTAGTATTGTTTACTTTCTCTACTACGTATTAAGTAGGGCAAGTATTGCATTCGACCCAAAAATTCGATACAGGTATTTCACCGAAAATACATGTTTTGCGGTGCTCTAATCCAAATAAAGCATTTTTGGAAACACGTCCTTGAGTGTATCCGTTTGTCTACGAATATAACTCAAAATTCGAAAGTCAGATAAATACCAAAATTAATATTTCAGTTTAGTATCTTCCATGGATGCGACACGATAATTTTTATGAAAATTTCTCCACCCCAGACTACTCCCTATATGCAATACTTTTCGGAAATTCTTATTTTCTCAGAAATGCTTTTAAGGATGTTGATTAAAATGTGGTATGTTTAAGATATTTGCATGGCAAATAAAATCTATATCTTGAATTCTATGAGAATGTCCCCAAACGTCCTCTTCATTCTTAATGACTTTCGCATAACTGGTAAATCATAAGAGATAGACAATATTTTACTACAGAAAAAATGTAGGTCTATTTAAAACACACAATTTATGTCACGTAGATTTTTTTCGAGTGAACCATTTCCGAGATATTGCTTGTTATTTGTACGAATTTTCCAATAGTTATACTTTTTCTGAAATGGAAATGCGTTACTCGATTTTTCCAGGACATACAAAGAGAATGGAATGCTCCACATAGAAACCAGTTCTTCAAAGATTTGACTATAGCTTAAAGCCTACCATATTCTCCTTGCACCTACAAGGAAATTAGCAATAAGATAGTTCCTGCAAATGTGTATTTCGGTTAACATGAAGTAGATGGAGAACAAGCGCTTGTAAAAATAGTTTGTAAAAGAGTAAAGAAAGTCATATGAGTGCAACATCAGATTTTTCATATCAACAACAAAGGAATTTACTTTTGCCACAAACAAGCTATGTATGGGAAATAAACTATGGTTAGAAGAGATCTAGCATTTTATGAGGTAATTTTCTGTATATGTCTTATTCTTCAGTATTATACAAAATTATGTAAACATTTCTTACGAATGAAGAAAACTTCAGAGGCATTTCCCATAAAATTAAAGTTTTATTTATGTGTATTAGTTAATACAACTGTTGAATATGACCATTCATTCAGCCCATATTCAATATACACACTTCAGTTTCTATATTGTTACATGCTGGGGTGAAGGCCGAAAAGGTTACCAGAAAATTTTTAAATTAGGACACTCCAACACACACATGGGGTGGGGTGCAACTCGCTGGCAGCTAAATTCCAGGTCCTTGGTGTGTAAATTTAAGGGGAGAGCGTGAATTTTTATACTACATTGAAAGATTATATAAGACACATTACCTGGGATTTATTCACAAAAACGTTTGGCCTCCCTACATAGTTAACAAAGGAAACAGGATGAAGGAAGATGCCGCACACCGTAGACCGGTCACACACGACTGGTTCCAACTACCACTTACTCTTGAGTGACACTATCTTGCCCTCACCATCCGTGTCTAGCTAAAGCCAGACAGGGCTGACGTCATACCAGACAATTTAAAACATATCTTTCCCTTTGGCGTGGTCCGCGCCAAAATGAAAGACCTTTACGCCGAAATATAGCTAAAGAGACCGAATAGTGCTACGTCTGGAAGTAAAAATACAACACAACAGTGCGTCTGGTAATGACGATAAAATTAATATGCCAAAGTATACACTTTATAATTACTCTTTAAAATTGTATTAAAATTATGTAAATGTTTATCTTGATTAACATGAAGTAGACGGAGAACAAGCGTTTGTAAAAATATTTTGAATAAGAGTAGAGAAAGTCATGCGAGTGCAACAAATCAGATTTTTTGTCTAGTAAATGTTTGTGTATCCCATATGGTTTACTAGTTATATGAAATTACACAAAAATCCTTCCGAATGCTAAGGAATTCATACGATATTTCCAGAAATATGAAGCTTTATTGGTTTATCTGATATTTATTTTACACTACTAGATTTTCATAACGAATGTTTGATTGAAGTGCAATATTTTCTCACCCTGAAAGGTACTAGTAGAAAAGTAAAACTTTATATCCTTTAGCCTTTAATGTAGCATGAAAAAAATATATTTTAGAGATGGCTACCTAAAATCATTTCATGTGCCATATACGCAATAAATCTTAAGAGGACTTGGATTATAGAGCTTTTATTTTGATTTTCGTTTTCGTAGCCTAAATAAATACATGCATTGCGACTTAAATGGGACGGTATGAACGCCCCCTAAGGTAGTTTATATCTACACGCACATTTGGTTCCTGCGTTCAGAGAAGTCATTTATTCCAAATATAACCCTTGTTTCCCTCTGAACTTATTACAATAAGTAGAAAGATTGGAAAGCTTGGAAACAGGTTGATAGCCAATTAGCTAAATTTAGTGGAGATGGGGGAGAGAAACGGACCGCCATATTGATTTCACTGAGGTTGGTTTGCCCGGCACTGTTTACATCCTCACTCGAGTATTTTATTGTTCAGGAGCGCGGCTCATTGTCTCTCCATTCTCTTCATTTTGGTAAAATTACATAAACATTTAAATTATCTCATTCAGATTTCAATTTGTATCCCCTTCAATATTCAGGGAACAAAGCGGTGGAAGTTGTCTTTGTTTACGGCCCCAGTTACAGAGCTAAGCACTTTCTGTTATGCACCACCCCATACATCGTTAATCTCCCCGTCGTGCAACTCGGGGGCGGCTTTTGCTACGTGACCTGAACCTTCAAATCAAGCTTTTCACGGTTCGCAGATCTGGAGCTACTTGAAGCAGCTGGGACGACGTATGTTTCACTACCTGCTGTACATGTCACTACCTGCTAAACAAGACATACAAGATTAATTGGCACACGCAGAGACGGTGTTTGGGTATCTCGGAATTATTAATTATGGCTTCATCAGATGAAGTTGTAGCCACGTCGGCGACATACGACCGCCGCGTTACGCACACCAAGAAATCTGGATCCTCGCGTGGGAGCCTTGTTTTGCATAACAAGACCAACCATAAAGCACTCGCATGTAACGATGATAATGCTGATTTCCATGCTGCTATAACTTCTTTCAGACTCACCGTTTTTACTTTCTCTACTACGAAATAAAGCAATCATTTATAAATAGTTGTAAAATTTTATGGTCCCTGCTCAATATGACACAAACAGAAATTTAAACGAAAGGGTAAACAAATGTTTATTTGTGTATTATTCATTTCCATTATTAATATGTATATTTTAAATGTTATATATGTAATTAACATTGCTGTAATAATCTACAAAGAATAGCTCATAACGAAAATCTATAGAACATAAATAAATAACAAAAATATGTGATGAATTCACATAAATTTCTCTACCCTCTATCGTTTATTAATGGGTACACAAATTATTCTTACTCAAGCTTATTTTTCCCTCTACTACAGTTTAATACAAATAAACCTTTGTATAAATAGCTACATTACACATTTCGTTATAGATACAAAGACAATAGAGACAGTGAAATGTTTAAGAATTAGACGGTATATTCTGACCTTAAAATTCCATATTTCATCCATGCAATCGCGAGAAACAACTGAATGTTTGCAGGACTGTAAACGAATGACTAAGTATGAACAGTTCGAACTATTAATAACTTATTTGAAATAAATTGTATGTTTTAAAGAGATCTATATTTTTTGTGTAGTACGATTTTGTCTATCGCTTAACATTATACAAAAGATAGTCTAGAGTGTAGACAGTCTTTGGAAGGTATTTATCCTAAATACCAACTTTGGTATTTATCGAACTTTTCATTTTTGACTTATGCTGTTCACAGTTACACACAGTTAACCGTTTTATAAAAATGATTTTGGGGGGAATCCAGGGCCTCAAAACATGCATTTCTGGCGAAATCTTGTATTGAACTTTCGGGTGGAATGCTATACTTCCCCTAGTTACCATACGTAATAGACACAGTAAACATTAATTAATACCAATCTTTGTATTTAGGTTCAGCACTTGCGAAACCAAGGTTTTCAAAACGTCATCTACTACCTTAATTTGGAAGGGATTTCGTTATTTTTTGACTTTTCAAAACTGGCTCCAATGATGTTGATTGAAGCGCCTCGTGATTAAGATATATGCATAACAAATGTATTGTATAATTATCATGAGTTTTCTGCGAATAGCGAGTGAAGTGTTTTTCATTCTGAATGACTTTTGTATAAGTAGTAAACCATAAGACAATAAACATATTAATGCACAAAAAATTTCCGATGCGATACATTCGCATGACTTTCTCTATCCTCTGTCTTTAATAGTGGGTATACAAAGTGTTCTTACTAAAGCTTATTTTTCTATCTACTACATTTTAATGCAAATAAACCTTGCAGAAATAGCTACATTACACATTTCGTTACAGATACAAAGAGAATAGCGACAGTCAAATGTTTAAGAACTGGGCGCTATATGCTAGCCTTAAAATTCCATACTGTTTCCATAACATCTCGAGAAACAAGAAATGAACAATTCGAACCTTTAATAGCGGATGTCTCAAAAACCGCTTATGCCACAAAGCTTATTTAAAATAAATTGTGTATTTTAAAAAAGATCTGCATTTTTTGTGTAATATCTTTTCGCCTATTGCTTAACGTTTAACAGTTGTACAAGATTATACCTAACCTTCTTCCAAATGAAGTGGATTTCATAGGCTATTCCTAGAAAACTCAAGATATGCATTTTATTATCAATGCAAATATCCTTTAATGTATTGTATTTTAATCAAATTGTTGGAGCTGATTTTTAGAAAACCAAAAATTTCGAAGACTGTTGATCTCTCTAAAGCACACAATTCAACTATTAGCCACGACGCCGGCCGTGAAAGCCTCAGTGTGTATATTTAAAATATCCTTTTTTGTTGTAATATCAACTTTTTCCGAGATATCCGTTATTAATGGTTCCAATTGTTCAATACTTTGTAATTTTTTTAAATTTTCGGCAATTTTCAGCTGTTTCCCACACTGCATGGAGAGACATTAAAGTCTGCATAGAGCGTACAGTACTTAAACGTTTTATATTCGCTATTCCCTTTGTAGCTATAACGAAATGTATAATACACCTATTTTCGGAAAGGTAAAATTAAGTAAATTAGGAAAATAAACTTTCGTAAGAATATCTAATAAGCAATAGAGGTAGAGAAAGTGTGCGAATGTAACATATCATTTGTTTTTGTTTCAGCGTCTTTGATGAAATTGAACTGACGGCGCGTTTACTTCGACGTAAGTAATTCTGCATTTCGAAAAATATTTTGTAGGTTATGGAAATAATTCTATTTGTATATCCAACCGATGTTTTGGTGTTATAATATTGTTTCTGGGCTTTAATATGGTTGACGTTTGTTCACTAAACCAAATGCTATCGCTACATAGAAATGGAATTAATATTACTCCAGCCAAATTATTAATGTAGAAGTCTGAATAACTGAATTTCATCGCCTTGCAGGACATTCACATACAGAGATCTCTAGGAAGGAATTGATTCTGAAACTTTCTTGACATATCGACAGATAGTTGATTTAGACACCCCATATATGCATGCTGTTATCATTTGAAAAGATCCATTAGTATATAAACCTAGAGTTAAAAGCAGCACTTGTATCTGGTTTAATAGTCTGCTTTTACTAGTAAGGAATTCCACTCTGTTTTAAACTCATTTTTTCTGGTTTTTCAATAATACATTCTTGCTTAACCCTATCTTGTAATGAATTTTAAACCATTTACTGTGTATAAAACACATTATGTTCAGGTATCACGCGTTCATGCCCTAGATTTCCTAGTAAATCTATGTAAAATAAAGCATCACCCATTTTCCCAGCTAGATAATAACGCAAGCAGCAACACATTTAAAATTATCTTTACAGCTCCTAAATATTCCAGATGTTGTTATTTATAACGAATAGTCAATGAATTCAAGGCTGAAAAATGATGCGTCAATTTGACAACAAGTATGATGATCGTCAAAATATACCTAGATTGCAGAAACACAAAAATAAGAGTTAAAAGACTGTAAAAGCATAAACGATGGTTGATGAAACCGGTCACTAAACTCGTTAAAACTAGCAGAACATACTATGCCTGTAGCTCCGAGCACAAATAAAGCTGTGAAATATACATAACTGAACTGAGAAGTTTAATTCAAACGGGTAAACCCAAATAAACGACACACCGGTCAGAAAAGTCCAAGTGTTCACTCTAATAAAAGTTTGCTAGGCCGCAAAACTTAAAGACTCACCCTGAGATCTCACCGAAGGCACTGGCGGAAACTAACTCACACGAGAGAAGGAAGGACAGCCCAGCAATTACACGAACCCGCCAAAAATCTCGCGATGGGAAATACCGAAACTGCTAGCGAGGTGAATCAACATAAAACAAATGGGATCGGCACAGCCTAATGCCACAAAGTAGTTATTTGAAAGAAAATGCGAGTTTTAAAGGTTTCTAAATGTTTTGCAAGTAAGTTTTTGTGTATTTATTTTGGTTTATAGGTTATACACACTAATATAATTCTTTCCGAGTGAAGAGAACTACACAGACTTCTCAAAAAATTCCAGATATGCATGCTTTTTGTCATACAACCAACATATGGCATTTTAATCAAAATAGCTTTTCGTTTTTGATTAAATCAAAAGTATTCAAATGTTTTTCATAAAAAGGACGGCTTTATGAGAGAATATTTTCCTGAAAATCTTCTGTAGAATTTTTGGATGATATAGAAATCAAATACCAAGTGTGGTATTTCTAATTTTGTTTTGTTTCTGAGTTATGATATTCATAGATACACACACACTCACGGACCAGGTACATAGTAGAGAAGGTAAAAGTGTTGCAAGCCAGCACCTTATATTCATAATCCTATGATAAATTTTCTTATGTACAATATTCACTTGGGATAAATATACAGAATCCTTCATAACTACGAATAATTCAAATAAAACACTATTTTTTTAAACAAAAGGGCTCAGATACGTCAAATTTTATATTTTAAACGCAGTTTTATAAAAACAAATTCAGGGATTATTGCACAGGTGTGCAAAACATCATTGATAAAATTTTAAATGACGGCATATTATTTTTTATTTTATTTTTTGAAAGGTAATTTTTTATGTAGTGTCATTAAAAATTTCATTTTTTTTTTAAAAGGTTTATTTGCTATGGAAAGTTTAATTGTTTGCTTGTTTTACAATTTTCTCCACAATTGACACAACAACTAACAAATGAAATTCTAGTTTAAATAAGGTGTTCAAAATGCTATTTGGCAGTTGCTAAGTTGAATCGCGAATTCTGGTTCAACATTTCAATACTGCTGGTGGTATATCTTTGAACCTCATTTTAACCCTTCCACATTAGCAGACCTCGTAACTAAGACTCCACATTTCAAATATTCCTATAAAAAGTAATCAAGTGGAGAGAGAGATCTGTTTCCATAGCAACCAAACCTTTTGTGCGAGACAAATGAAGTTGTTCATGCAAGTAAATGAGATAACTGCCTTTCATAAAAAATGAAAAAAAAATTGATGTGTTACACTCACATCACTTTATCTACTCTTGTACAAACTATTTTTACAAACTGTTATTCTCCATCTACTTCATGTTAGAAATCTTAATGCTAATTTTCTTGTAGGTGCAAGGGGAATATGGTAGGCTTTAAGAGATAGTCAAATGTTTTAAGAGCTGGTTGCTATGTGGAGTATTTCATTCTCTTTGCATGTCCAGGACATAAAAAAATCTGATGTGTTACACTCACATTACTTTCTCTACTCTTGTACAATCTAATTTTACAAACGCCTATTCTCCGTATGCTTCATGTTATCGAGATATCGAGATGTCAATCTTATTGGTAATTTTCTTGTAGATGCAAGGGAAATATGGTAGCTTTTAAGCGATAGTCAAATATTTTAACGCTGGTTGCTATGCGCCGCATTCCATTCTCTTTGCATGTCCAGGACATAAAAAAATGAACAACGCATTTGAGAAAAAGTATAAGTATTGGAAAATTTAAGGAAATAACAAGCAATATCTCGAAAACGGTTCACTCTACAAAAGAAATGTATATGACATAAGTTGTGTATTTTAACGCGATCTACATTCTTTGTGTAGTAAAATTTTGTCTATCTCTTATGGTTTACCAGTTATGCAAAAGTCGTTCACAATGAAGAACACTTTTGGAGACATTCCCAGAAAATTCGAGATATACATTTCATTTCTCATGACATTATCTTAAACATATGATATTTTCATCAAAATCGTTAGAGCCATTTTTGAGAAAATTAAAATTTTCGAAAAATGTTCCATGTAAAGGGTAGTCTGGGGTGGAGGGATTTTCTTGAAAACCTTCGTGTCGCATCTCTAGAAGATACTGAATCTAAATACCAAGTTTGGTGCTTATCCGACTGTTCGTTTTTGAGTTATGCTGTTCACAGACACACACAGACACACACACAGACACACACACACACACAGACACACACACACACAGACACACACACGGACATGTTTCCAAAAATGCTTTTTTTGGATTCAGGAGGTCTCAAAACATGTATTTCCGGCGAAATCTCGGTATCGAATTTTTGGGTGGAATGCAATACTTCCCCTACTTACTATACGTAGTAGGGAAAGTAAAAATACGAATAACGAATTTCCATTTGAGAAAAAGTATAAGTATTGGAAAATTCAAACAAATAACAAGGGATATCTCGGACTTAAATTGTGTGTTTTAACGAGCTCTATATTTTGGTGTATAAAAAGTTTGTCTATTTCTAGCGGTTTATCAGCTATTGAAAAGCCGTTCAGAATAAAGAGGACTTTTGGGGAAATTCCGAGAGAATTCAAGACATACATTTCATTTGCTATAAATAAAAATATCTGAAACATACTATATTTCAATCAAAATCGTTGGAACCATTTTTGAGAAAATAAAAATTTTCTAAAAAGTGTTCAGTAGAGGGTAGTCTGGGGAAGGGATTTTCTTGAAAATCTTTGTTTCGCATCCTTGGAAGATAATAAACTCAAATACCAAGTTTGGAATTTATCCGGCTTTTCGTTTTGTAGTTACGGTGTTCATAGGCTGACAGACAGACATACACACGGACATGTTTCCGAGAAAGCTTTATTTGGATTCAGGGCACCTTAAAACATGTATTATCCGTAATATCTCGGTATCGAATTTTTGTGAGTTGCAATACTTCCCCTACTTGCTTTACGTAGTAGAGCAAGTAATAATGAAAAAATTATATGTTGCCATTTAAAGTTTTGGTCGATGACGTCACGCCGCGTACAATTTTATTCTTTTTTGCAAAACTTACCTTGAAAAATATTAAATTTAACGTGTACAAGCATTTTTGAAAAATTACTAAATTTTAGTTCTACTTTCATTATTCCTAACTTACGAAAAACTAGATGGAGTTACATCAATTTTTCCAATGTTTTGGGGGTACACAAAGCAGTTGCATAAATTTTGTAGTGTTTCAGCTACCTTGGGAAAGAATACAGATGCGAAATATAAATGCCACGAAGCGTTTGGTCTTCATATTGCTCACCCTGGTTCTAAGCGGCCTTGGATTGACCTGTGTGGGTGAGGCTGTTATTCGGTAACCCCTTATAAAAATAGCAGGTAACTTTAGCGCTTTTGATCCTAGCTTATTATGTACATTCGTTTCATGCTTGCGTTCATCGTTTGATATTACTCGTCTGGTTAAAGGATGCTATAAGCTTTAAGAGAGGGAGACAGAGAACACAAGGAGTATACATAATTTGGAAAAGGTTCAGCATGAAAAAGATTTACCTAAGTAAAAGTGTCTAACAAACTTCTGCACATAAAATAAACACTATTTCCTTTACCATTAACATTATTGACCTATAAGTGTCTACCATTGGTTAGTGTTAAAATGTATTAAACCTAATGTAAAATTCTATTTACGTACAACATTTGTAATTCATGACCCAACGATATAATATAAATATTATATTGTCGCAGCCTCCAAGCAAACACGCTCAAGGGGCAGAGCACTCGCTAGAGAGGTAAATAGGTAGTTAACAAATTGTAATAATTTAAATAAGGCGAGGCTACGACTAGGGACGCAGCTAAAGTGAAAGTGCAGAAATATTATTAAAAATTGGCAAAAGGACACTTACATGGCTCAAAATAGGTAGAAGGAGCTTTACACTATCATAAATAAGACAATAAAGATTTGAATGGCACAGTATTTATTAGATAAAACTTACTACATACCCCATCTTAGTTCCATGCCTGTCGGGCGAGGCCGCCATGCATTCCTGCACGGAGAGAGCGAATACACGTCTGGTCTGGTTGACTGCAACTCACTGACTCTCAGCCCCAAGCCACGCTTCAAAATCGTGGGGGACGCCAACCAACCTACCCCCACCTAAACTGCTAATCCCCACCTAAACTACAACCGCCATCTCGAATCTAGGTGACCAAAGAGACGTATGCGCATACGTCACATCTCCCCCTGTCCACCTAGATCGACGCCCTCGTCGACATAAGGAGAATGTTGTTTGTGAAAAAAAACAAAGAAAGGGAAAAATTACAAAATAGAATAAAACATGACATACAAAAAACACGCAGTATCTGTGAACATATATGGAGCCTACATATCTGAGCAAGAGCACATGCTGACTGACATATTTGTGAGTCTCGAGTGTCGACGAATTATTTTTCTTCAGATCACTTATGCTCAAGTACCCCGCACACACACCATGCTGCCACTGTCACATGTACACTACACTGCACCTGGATGGATGTTCCGACGTAACTGTTTGTGGGTGGAATTTCCAGATCACCCACAACGACAAATTGTTTTTCAGCTGTAGTCTTTTAGATGCTGCAGGTAGCTGAAGATGAGGAAGGGGTGGGCAATCGCTGGCTTGGACTCCCCCCCCAAAATATTGGCTTCTTATGCCACTGCAGTGTAGTGGCTGCACGACAGCTCTCCTGTGGTGTCTCTGGAACCTCTGGCGTGACTGGCGGGGAAACTCTTCTTGTACACTCGAGCTCCGCAATCAGCAAAGTGACTACAACAGAAACCATAGAACGGTAGAAGTGGTGCTCCAAAAGATCATCACACATAAAAGAAGTAGTATGTCATTTACAATAAAAGATTTAAAATGTCAAGAAGGTTTACAATCAATGAATTCTTTTAATATGGGGCAAAGAGAGAAAAAAATGACTACATGTTGACATAAAAACTGAATTTTACAGGGGGTTACCATCCAAAATTTAACACAAAATGCTTTAGAATCCAAATAAAAATCACAAAAGGACCAGAATACATAAATATTACATCAGCGACATGCATTGTTTACATACAATAACATAACACAAATATAGAAACTTATTTGGGATCCCAATATTATTTAATGACCAGCTGGTACCACTAATGAAAAGAAAATAAGTGCACTTACAATACATTCATACGTTACAATGAAATGGAATCATTCACACTGACCATGGCCCAAATTATACACAACACTCACTTTAAATAACTACTCAAAACTACTGTATGCATTACTACAGACTTCAAAAATAAATCCACAGTACATATTCAAACTATACCACATTACATTCTTTCAACTACAATACTCATACTCTACTGTCACTAACACAAATTCTCCTCCACATTACTATCTTCTCCATCTTATTATTATCCTCATCATCATCATCATCATCATCAGTATTTCAATCATCATCTTTATCTTAGCTCTGAACTTTCTCGTAGACAGTAATTACTGAGAAAATAAAACATCTTCACTGACGTGTCTCATTCAACATGCTGCAAAGTCAAAAAAATACCTGACATAGGCATAAACTTAAAGAAATCACATTTACATTTCAGGAATGACACAAATAACATGACATTATACTGTTGCATCCACATCCTCTGAATCAAAATTAAGCTGGAAAATAGATGGTATTAAAACTTGCTATATAAGATGGTACTAAACTTGTTGCATAAACACACAAAAAAATTATTCTAATTGCATACTTCATTACATTTACTCTCTCGTGTGAATACATCGCACACGCTATACTGGGCACGTTTCAGCAACACCAATAAGCAAAATATTTCTCAACTCATCACATCAAATCGAATTTCCAGGTACGTGTAGCCCTCCTGAAAAATCAAAACATTTACACTCCAACTATCGGGGTTACCCTTTGGCACTTCCACCGAAGCTGACATCATCTCATCTCATCTCTCATTTTACCACCATCGGGGTTACTCTTAGGCACTTCCACCGAGGCAAATATCACATATACTACTCATCTCTCACACTACACCGTCGGGGTTAATCTTAGGCACTTCCACCGAGGCAAATATTAACTCATATACTACCACATAACCTCAAAAACATACATACACACACTATTCATGCAACAATTTTCTGCAAATAAAAGATCACAGCATCATAATGTAACTCAAACCAAACCAAATCGAATGCAACAGAACAAATCACATCTTTACCCAAAAACAACACTGTCACAGAACATTCCTGAAAATCAAAGCTTAATTAAGCACACGGTACACATCAAACACATTCCTGCAGCATAACATAACAAAACAAATGATTTGCAATGCCCAAAACATAATTCAAAATTTAAGTTACACAAAATGATAATAAATGTTCAATTTAGCAGAGACATTCATAGCACACATTATTCCTGAAAAGCAAAGCTTAATTAAGCATCAGTCAGTGAAACAATAAAAATTTGGCATACCTGTGTGAGTTGTGAAACTGTTTCATTCGTCCAAACTTTAGCACACACAATGTTCACATACTTACAGGTTTCTTTTTCTTAATTCTTCTTTTTACCACAAAATTCCAGTGCAATTTTCCAAAATCTGGTAACACACATATAGCTGATCCATCAACATCCACGTCGTACTGGTCCATATTAGAGGCACATTAAACCTAATTAGGCGAAGATACTGGCAAGGTTGGTAGTAGCTCCTGAAATGTTTACTTAAATGAGTCATTTTGAAACATTTTCCCCCAAAAATATGCATTGCGTAACTAGATAAACCAAACATGGCAACGGTGAAGCAAAATTATCATCATTAATGATTACCACTATGCGTACCGCGAGTGTACAATGGACAAATATAAATTTTCAATATATATACTCGACTTCTTTCGTTTTATTACTTTAAATATTTCAAACAGATGCACCACACTTTTTATACACACGCAAGTTTTAACACGCTACACACGAATTTTAAAATATTTGCTGCACTTTCGAGTCGTTAACACTTACAAGATGACGCAACCAATAAATGCAATGTTACTTACACCAGCTAAGACACGCAACTATATTATCAAAGTTACAAATATCGCCGAATTTTTTTCACAATTCACAAGAATATATACTTTAAAATGACCAGCACGAATAATTTACCATAGTAACAGAATTAAGCAGAACTGAAGCCAAAGTAAGGGGGAAATGGAGCCAGGAGTTTTAGCGTCACGCCACCGACAGACAATGGAAAAATATAAAAATGAACTTAAAATTGGAATTTAGACAAGGGAATTTCAGAAAACAATGCAACAAGAATTTAGAATACAGAAAAATCAAATTATACCACCGAAACCTTTACCCTTAAGCTAAGAAACAGATTTACATTTCTAACAACCACTTGGAGGACCAAAACCGTTACATTTTACAGAATTTTTTTTTGCACTTAAAAACCTCAGAAAAATTACATTATGCCAGCCAAAATACCCGGCGCCTCCACCAATATGTCGCAGCCTCCAATCAAACACGCTCAAGGGGCAGAGCACTCGCTAGAGAGGTAACAGGTAGTTAACAAATTGTAATAATTTAAATAAGGCGAGGCTACGACTAGGGACGCAGCTAAAGTGAAAGTGCAGAAATATTATTAAAAACTGGCAAAAGAACACTTACATGGCTCAAAATAGGTAGAAGGAGCTTTACACTATCGTAAATAAGACAATAAAGATTTGAATGGCACAGTATTTATTAGATAAAACTTACTACATACCCCATCTTAGTTCCATGCCTGTCGGGCGAGGCCGCCATGCATTCCTGCACGGAGAGAGCGAATACACGTCTGGTCTGGTTGACTGCAACTCACTGACTCTCAGCCGCAAGCCACGCTTCAAAAATCGTGGGGGACGCCAACTAACCTACCCCCACCTAAACTACAACCGCCATCTCGAATCTAGGTGACCAAAGAGACGTATGCGCATACGTCACAATATTAACATGTCATTGTATCTTAGGGCAAACGAATGTTATTATTTTACCGACGTTTATAAGAGATGATTGTTTTTAAAGCGGAGGAGAAATGCACTTACCTCAGAGAAACTTGGAGTGTGGTATTCGTCATGCGTACAATGCACTACCCACTAAAACCCTCCAAAGCAAATGAAGAAAGATAATTTTAAAAATCTGATGTGTTGCACTCACATGACTTTCTCTACTCTTGTACAAACTATTTTTACAAACTCTTATTCTCCATTTGCTTCATGTTAATCCAGATAAATATTTGCAAAATTTTCTTGTAGGTGCAAGGGGAACATAGTAGGCTTTAAGCGATAGTCAAATGTTTTAAGAGCTGGTTGCTATGTGGAGCATTCATTCTCTTTGATGTCCAGGACATAAAAACGAAAAACGAACTCCCATTTGAGAAAAGTAAAAGTACTGGAAAAATCAAACAAATATCAAGGAATATCTCGGAAATGGTTGACTCACAAAAAAAGTATATGATATAAATTCTGTGTTTTAAGGAAATCGACAGTTTTATGTAAATTTATTTTCTCTATCTCTTACGATTTACCAGTTATGCAAAAGCCATTCACAATGAACAGCACTTTTGGGGACATTCCCAGAAAATTTAGGTTATACATTTCAATTGTCATGAAAATATTTTAAAGATATGATATTTTAATCAAAATCATTAGAGTTGTTTTTGAGAAGTCAATAACTTCGAAAAATGTTACATGTAAAGAGTAGTCTAGGGTGGAAGATTTTCTTGAAAATCTTCGTATTGCATTTTCGAAAAGATACTGAACCTAAATACCAAGTATTTATCCGACCCTTAGTTTTGAGTTATGCTGTTCACAGACACACACGGACTTTTTCTATCCTTATTTTTGGATTCTGGGGTCCTTAAAACATGATTTCCGGTGGAACCTCGGTATCGAATTTTTGGGTGGAATGCAATACTTCCCCTAATTACTATATGTAGCAGTGAAAGTAAGAATTGGGTTCTATTTATGGACGCTGTTTAACTGCTGTGGTCCTTAGCGACCCATTCTATATTGGGTGTGAAAGAACGGTAATTTTGCTCAGAGGCCTCTTTATCAGGCTTGAGGTTCTATTACGTGCCGTAAATCTACGACACGGGACCAGGCTTTACTTCCCTTCCGAAAGAAGCCATGCTAAGGATTTTTATGCCCGAAAAAACATCCATCGCCCACCGCCGGGTTTGATCCCGCGACCTCGGGAACTAGAGGATAGCAAGGTAACTAACATATCAACAGCTAAGAGAGATAATGAAAGGATGTGAAATCAGTGGTGACAGAAGCGTGGTCCTGTATAGTACTCGCGTTAGCAGATAGAAAGATGGAAAGCTGCCGTCGAATGGACGGAGCGGGTAGATTGTCATACTATAGGCTATACCCATGAAAAACTGCCCTGTTTGCAGCTTAGAGGTTTGAAGGAGATGATAATGGAATAGAAAGGAGTTCAACTTAGATTTAATTTAGTTCGAAGACTTCGTCAGTTTTCCGTGTTACTGGTTAAGAGTACTGTATTAATAGGTATATTTTTAGGTATGCTTACATTAGTTATATGCATCGATCGTAGCGTTGTGGACAATATATGTTGTCTAGAAATGGATCCAGGCAGCAAGGGCCTACTTAGCTCAGATTGGAATCAAGGCGAGCGATCAAATTCATTAACGAAGAAGGCATAAGAATCTATCCCTGGTGTAGAAGGAAGAAACTTGGATTCATTTTCTGGCGCATGTTGCTAAGACAGAACAGTTGAGGAGAAGGTTTCTTTGTTAACTGAAGGAGAGGGATATAAGCTTGCTGAACCTTTGCTGGTTGGGAGCAGGGAGTGTAAGGAGGGTCAAGGATGGGAGGGGGATGGTTATGGCTTGGGGGGGGTGTATGTTTTGGAAGCAATAGCCTGTGCTTATGAAAAAGATTTTTTCTCTTCTTCCGTTTTGTTTATGTGATTTTGGTTGTTAGTTTATGAGTTTTTTTCTTTCTTTAAAGTTCACTGTGATGAATATAGTGTGAAAAATATTAGCTACAGTGTATTACATAAGCTCGTCGGTCTATCTGTCCCATGCGATCTATGAGTTTGAACATGTAAAATGTTTAACACTATGTACCACTCTCTCTACTCTACATTGCCTTTCTGATTTTCTTGGCCTATGCTGCTTGGCCCAGGAAAACATGATTTATATCATTTACACCAGGTCCAACCGTAAATCGCACATGTTAATGATCTTTGAACTCTGAACACCGTCACCTCCTTGACATGAGGGGAGAGGTCCAAAAGACATGCTAAGCTGATAAATTCATTTGCATTGGCGGTGGCCTTGCTAGCTTATGGTTCGCATTGGCTTACTTAAAGATGTCGAGCTATCTATTTCCCAAATCATGAGAAATGCAAAATTCTTGTGACCAAGAGACAACCAAGTAAAATGTCTAATTCTTACTTTCTCTACCACGTATAGTAAGTAGGGGAAGTATTGTATTCCACCCAAAAATTCCATACCGAGATTTGAACGGAAATATATGTTTTGAGACCCCCTGAATCCAAAAAAAAACATTTTTGGAAACATGTCCGTGTGTGTGTCTATGAACAGCATAACTCAGAAACGAACAGTCGGATAAACACCAAACTTGGTATTTAGGTTCAGTATCTTCCAGAGATGCGACACGAAGGTTTTCAAGAAAATACCCTTACCCCAGATTACCCTTTACATGGAACATTTTTCGAAAATTTTAATTTTCTTAAAAATGGCTGTAACGACTTTGATTAAAATAGCATATGTTTAAGATATTTTCATGACAAATGAAATGTATATCTCGAATTTTCTGGGAATGTCTCCAAAGTATTCTTCATTGTGAACGTCTTTTGCATAACTGGTAAACCATAAAAGATAGACAAAATTTTACTACACAAAAATGTACATCGCGTTAAAATACACAATTTATGTCATATAAATTTTTTTTCTTGAGTGAACCATTTTTGAGATATTGCTTGTTATTTCCTTAAATTTTCCAATACTTATCCTTTTTCTCAAATGGAAATTCGTTATTCACTTTTTTATGTCCTAGACATACAAAGAGAATGGAATGCGCCACATAGCAACCAGTTCTTAAAAGATTTGACTATCGCTTAAATCCTACCACATTCCCTTTGCGACTACAAGAAAATTAGCAATAAGATTAACATCTTGATTAACATGAGGCATATGGAGAATAAGCGTTTGTAAAAATAGTTTGTACAAGAGTAGAGGAAGTCATGTGATTGTAACACATCAGACTTTTTACTTGGAGGTGAAGCTAGACTGCAAAAATTAAATAATGTGAAAGAATCTACCAGTCAAGTTCCAAGCACGGGAAATACCCTAAGGGTTTCATGTCGAATTGTAGAACGAATATGAGAAATTATGAAAAGCCAGTATCGAAATAGGTTAAGCGACGACCAGTTGGCAAGTTCCTTTAAGACTTTCTATGTCATCATTTGTGGCAAATATCGATAACCTTGTTAAAAATAAGATATAATAGGAAAGTCATTAAGAGAAATATGACATACAAACGGCAAGATATCCACAAGTCTAGCGTTCATATATATTTCTTTAAAAGCATTAAAGTGAATTCAAGCCACCACGGAATCTCGCCAGGCATAGCCCATCTTTGACATCATAGAGTGTGCCCACATGATCAGAAAAAAGCAAAAGAGGTTCACCCACCCTCTGACTGCGGTTGGTCATCCCTGATCTACACATTTCACATCAGTATTTTACCTTCTTGTAAATAATGAACAACTTAGGTTTAGTACCTTCCAAAGATGTAACACGAAGATTTTCAGGAAAATCCTCACACTCCAAACTACACTTTACATGGAATATTTTTCGAAATTGATTTTTTTCTAAAAATAGCTCTCACGATTTTGATTAAAATACCACATATTAAAGATATTTACATTAAAAATAAAGTGTATATCTAGAAGTTTCTGGGAATAGCCTATTAAGTCCACTTCATTCGGGAGGAATTTTGTATAATTTTGCATAAATGTTAAACTCTAAGAGATAAACGAAAACATACTTCACAAGAAGTGTAGATCTCTTTCAAGCAATAATTTGTTTCAAATAAGTTCTTTTAGTTGTGGCATAAGCCATTTCCGAGATGGGCGTGAGAGATCCGTAATTTTGCTTAGGTCTCTTTATCAGGCTTAAGGTTCTTTTACGTGCCGTAAATCGACGACACGGGTTCGCTGACTAAAGTTTCGTTCCGAAGTCAGCTTGGGGGAACTAGAAGCTAGCTTGGTACTCCTAGAACATGGAGGACGACAAAGACCGAGCGAGGTGGCGCCTCGGTAAAAGGTGCTACTTACATTTGGGAGAAGCCAGGTTGCATCTCCGGCGACTATCCATTCTGACCCATGGGTTTTTTCGTGGATTTCCCGGGTCGGCAGATGAATGCTGCCCCCCATTTCAGGTACCCATCTTCTTCTTTGTCACCTGTTTCAGGGTTGTAGGATTAGATCACGGTATAAAGCGGGTACGACTGGAGGGTAATAATAATATTTTTGTTTGTTAACGACACTGTCAATTTCCAGGATCATATTAGCACGGAAACTTCCATACTCAATGGAAACAGTATTCCCCGTGACTCTCAGAGGGCTGCTTGATTGGTGGGTCGTTCTTCGTCATCTCTCGGCAGCTCCAGTAATAGGACGCGTCTGCAGCTTGATAATGTTCATTTTCGCGCTTCTCTGTGGCCTGTCTGCCTACGGCGTGTAACCTCCTGTTATCCCTCCATTGATTCACCTCTATCTCTATCTCAGTATGAGTTAAGTATATAACAGTTTAAATGAACTGGCGCTAACAAACAAATTCAACCAGTTATCGGCATCGCTAGTTCACTTCGGTCTCGCGGTACTTTTTCCTCAAATGTTGACAGCTCTTTGTAATGAAAGCCGGGAATTAGATAGCCACATGGCGCCCACCACTGGCCGAACCGTAAACTAATTAGGAAAAGTAAATACGATCGAGTTTGTTGGTACTTAGATAACCGTTTGGGCTTACATCACTCTTGTTCAGCAACCATTCTTATTTTACACCACATGGGGAGCTCCAATCACTATAACACTCATCATTTTCTTGGGCATTCTTGTATACGTTGCAATGAAAATTTCTTTTCTTGAACACCCTGCGTCTGCTCGGCATTTGGTAAACCTTTGTAATCACTGAGAAAGACGCACTATCACGAAACCACTCGCTTCACAAACAAAAAGCACCTACATGTAAACAGCACCACAACGTAAATAAAAGAGCAGCAGCTCGTGCTCCACAGTTCAACCAAAGCCCTGACGTCATATAGAATAACAAACTTTATGTTTAAAAAACTGTTATGATGCATTCATATGACTTTCTCTTCCTTCTATTGTTCATTAGTGAGTATACAAACAATTCCTGCTAAAGCGTATTTTTCTATCCACATTTTAATCCAAATAAACCTTTGTAGAAATAACTATATCACACATTTCGTTATAGATACAAAGGAAGTAACGCATGTCGAATGTTTAGGAACTAGATGCCATATGCTGGCCTTAAAATTCCATACTATTTCCATGCAAACACGAGAAACAACTTCATAGAAGGACCACGAAATGAACACTACGAACCTATAATAACGGATATCTGAGATATGTCTCATTTCACTAAAAAAAATTATTTTAAATAAATGGTGTGTTTTAAATAGATCTACACTTTTTGTACACTATGTTTTCGTCAATAGCTTAACGTTTACCAGTAAGGTTAAACAAAATTTCTTCCAAAATCGTTGGTCATTTTTTTAGAAACTCAAAAATTTCTAAAAAAGTTCCATGTAAAGGGTAGTCTACGGTGGGGGATTTTCTTGAACATTTTTGTGTTTATCTTCGGTACTAAACCTAAATACTAAGTGTGGTATTTATCCGACGTTTCTTTTTTGAGTTATGCTGTTGAAATACACACACTCAATGGACCTTTTTCCATAAATGCCTTTATTGGATCCAGGGGCCTAAAAACTTGTGTTTCCGATGAAATCTAGACATCGAATTTTGGGGCGGAATACAATACTTCCCCTATTTACTATACGAAGTAGAGAAAGTAAAAATACCGGAGATTAGAAGTTTTAGCAAATGGAGGATTTAAAGAGACGCGAATTTTCAAAATGTCTTAAATGATCAGTAAACCATATATACGGAATGATTCTGTGACTATGTTACAGGGAATATAGAGCAGACAATGGTAACAACATTCATATAGGTGCCCATGTCTGGAAATGTTTCGTTTGTAGTGTATGTTGTCAAATTCTACTTTCTCTACTACGTATAGTAAGTAGGGGAAGTATTGTATTCCACCCAAAAATTCGATACCGAGATTTCACCGGAAATATATGTTTTGAGACCGCCTAAATAAAAAAAGCATTTTTGGAAACATGTCCGTGTGTGTGTCTGTCTGTGTGTCTGTGTGTCTGTGTGTGTGTCTGTGAACAGCATAACTCAGAAACGAAGTCGGATAAACACCAAGCTTGGTATTTAGGTTCAGTATCTTCCAGAAATGCGACACGAAGGTTTTCAAGAAAATCCCCCCACCCCAGATTACCCTTTACATGGATTTTACAAAAATATATAAAATATCTGATCTTGTACAAACTATTTTTACAAATGCTTATTCTCCGTTAATCGATATAAACATTTGCATAATTATTACTAATTTTCTAGCAGGTGCAAGGGGAATATGGTAGGCTTTAAGCGATAGTCAAATCCTTCAAGAGCTGCTTGCTATGTGGAGCATTCCATTCTCTTTGCATGTCCAGGACATAAAAAAAACAAAAACAAATAACCAACTCCATTTGAGAAAAAGTATGAGTGTTGGAAAATTCAAACAAATGACCAGGAATATCTCGGAAACGGTTCACTCGATAAAAATGTTTCTTACATAAATTCTGTCTTTTAACGAGGTATACGTTTATTGGGTGATAAAATTTTGTCTATCTCTTACGGTTTACCAGTTATGCAAAAGACTTTCAGAATGAAGAGGACTTTTGGAGATATTCCCAGGAAAAACATAATGATATTTTAAACAAATTCGTTAACGCCATTTTTGAGAAAATCAAAATGTTGAAAAAAATTTCCATATAAAGGTATTCGCGACGGGGGCATTTTCTGAAAATTTTCAGGTTACATCTTTGAAAGATACTGAACCTAATTCCAAGTTTGGTTTCAGTTGACTCGCAAACAATATATGGTACAAAAATAGTTTATAGTTCAGCATCTTTATGAGCTCCAGGATTTATTTTCCTTTTCACAGTTGGTTAGATCCTATTATTATGGTTGTTAATATTCATCCAATATGATTGATCGATCCGACTTTTCGTTTTTAAGTTATACTTTGTGCAGATACACATGCACACAGACACACATACGGACCTTTTCCTACAAATGCTTTTTTTTGGATTCAGGAAGCCTCAAAATATATATTTTCGTGAAATTTCGATATCGAGTATTTGGGTGCAATGCAATACTTACCCCACTTACTATACGTATTAGAGAAAGTAAATATAAATAGCATAAGAATTTACCTGCTTTACTTTTTCAAATTCTGTTCTATATAATATTTTTTAAACAATTAACCTTACACCATATGTTAAATTTTCATAGAACAGTTAGTTATCAAGATATTAAGGAATACAATTATAAAATATACACCTCTAGTGCAATATCTTTCGGAGGAGATTTTGATTACAGATAATAACATTTATATAAATTATACAATCTCTCAAGAATGCAATTACATACTGAAATTATTTTGTTTTGTAAACAATCCTTTAATTTCTGTTGATTCGTGTGGAAAATATTAAATCTGTAACTCTAATATTTCAGAAAATAACTTTTAACACTTCGATGTGCCCTTAAAATAACGCATATTTAAGATACTTCCATGACATGATCCTTAATTCTCTGGAAATTCCTCTGCATTCTGATTAACTTCTGGTAATTGGTAAATCGTATGGGATAGGAAAAAATCCTACTGTACAAAAAATGTAGATCTTATTAAAGCACAAAATGCATAAATGTTTTGAGGAACTACTAATTTCCAAAATGTCCGTCACTATTGGCGGCTCAGCCGGTTAGGCGCTAGCTTTGTGACCCCAAGGGCGCGGGCTCAAACTGGCCCAGAGTTTTAAGTGTACTTAAAAGCGACAGCTCAATGTCAGTAGATTTACTAGCATATAAAAGAACTGCGGGACGAAATTCCGCGAATATGATACTAGCAATTGACAGCGTCATTAACAAACAAAACTATTGTTATTACCCTCCAGTCGTATAACCATTTTAGAGATATTGCTTGTTATTCGCTTAAATTTTTAAATACTTATTTTCTCAAATGGGAATTCATTTTTACTTTCTCCACTACGTATAGTAAGTAGGGGAAGCATTGTATTCCACCCAAAAATTGGATACCGAGATTTCACCGGAAATACATGTTTTGAGACCCTCTGAATCCCAAAAAAGCATTTTTGGAAACATGTCCGTGTGTGTCTGTGTGTGTATCTGTCTGTGTGTCTGTGTGTCTGTCTGTGAACAGCATAACTCAGAAATGAATAGTCGGTAAAACACCAAACTTGGTATTTAGGTTCAGTATCTTCCAGAGATGCGACACGAAGGATTTCAAGAAAATCCCCCCCACCCCAGAACACCCTTTACATAGGAACATTTTTCGAAAATTATAATTTTCTAAAAAATGGCTCTAACGATTTTGATTTTGATTAAAATATAATATGTTTAAGATATTTTCATAACAAATAAAATGTATATCTTGCATTTTCTGGGAATGTCTCCAAAAGTATTCTTCATTGTGAACGACTTTTGCATAACTGGTAAACCATAAGAGATAGACAAAATTTTACTACACAATAAATGTAGATCGCGTTAAAATACACAATTTATATCATATACATTTTTGTTGTTGAGTGAACCATTTTCGAGATATTGCTTGTTTACCAATACTTTTTCTAAAATGGGAATTCGTTATTCATTTTTTGTCTTGTATATGCAAAGAGTATTAATCTGTGGCAAAGAGAATGGTGCTGCACTTAGCAACCACCTATTAAGAGATATGTATATGCTTAAAGGCTACTGCATTTCTATATTTCCCTTGTAAATATATATTCCCCTTACGTCTACAAGAAACTTAGCAATAAGATAGAGTCTGCAAATGTTTATCTCGATTAAAATGAAGCAGATGGAGAATAAGCGTTTGTAAAAATAGTTTGTAATAGAGTAGAGAATGTCGTGTGAGTGTAACACATTAGATTTTTTGTCTTGGATATGCAAAGAGTATTAAACTGTGGTAAAGGAATGGTTATGCACTTAGCAACCAGCTATTATGATATATGTCAATGCTTAAAGGCTACTGTATTTCTATATTGCCCTTGCAATTACAAAACAAGGGGAACATAGTACGCCTTAAGCGATAGTCAAGTATTTTTATAACTGTTCGCTATGTGTAAAATGTAATTCTCTTTGCATGTCAAAAGATCATTTCTGCAAATGCTTATCTCGAATAATATGAAATAGATGGAGAATAAAAGTTTGTAAAAATAGTTTGTACAAGAGTAGAGTAAGTCATGTGAGTGTAACACATAAGATTTTTTCGTTACCGCTTTTTACCGCATTACACAACACACATACAAACACAAACACCCATGCCCATGGCGAAACTCGATCCCGCGACCCTCAGCTTGGCGGAGCGCCGGAGCTATACACACCAGCGACGAGGGTCGGCAGATGTTTAAAGCATTGCTTGGCCAATACGTTCTACTATGTTTTTAACATCTTGATATAAATGTTTATGTTTTGAGCCCGAGATAATTCGAGTAAATGTGTTTATGTGCAAGTATGCTAGCATTCCGTCAAGCTACCAAATCTTAGACACACACACAGTCTCACGACAGCAACAATTCAATATCGGATACTTGCTACCGTTGAAGTAGTGAGATCTGCTCTCTTAAGTCAATATTGTACCTCCAGACATGTAATGATGTCAACATTTACTGGCTAGAGGAAAAGTTTGTTGCCTAGCAACTGTCCCTGGAATATCTCCCTGTCAAATTATATTTCTACGGTCAGCGTTAGACGCAGGCAAGACCGACTTCAGAAGTTTTGCTGCCCCTTGCTGTAATTGTAAGTGCCGCCCCGCTTTCACATTTCGTGAGTATATATTTCGGGTGTTCACAAAGGTTAGACAGCCCTAAAATGTGAAATGCCATCTGCTGCGTAATAGTTATATTATAAACTATTTAATACAAATACAACCGCTCCTAATATTAATAAACATCATCATCGTCTTCAAGGATTAGGCATTTCGGCGTGTTTCGCCTCAGAATTGTTCATGCCATCTGTTTAAAGGACTCGAATGTTCCTCTTTCCTATTGCGTTATATTGCATTCCAGTAATTATATTACTTTCTCTAGTATAGTAAGTAGGGGAAGTATTACATTACACTCAAATAATCGATATTGAGGTATCACCGGAAATACATGTTTTGAGGCGCTCTGAATCCAAATAAAACATTCTTAGAAACATGTCCGTATGTGTGTCTTTCTGTCAGTCTGTGAAAAGCAGAACTCAAAAACGAAAATTCGGCTAAATACAAACTTGGTTCTTCCAAGGATGCGACATGAAGATTTTCAAGAAAATCCCCCACTATAGACTACTCTTTACATGGGACATTTACGATACTTTTTATTTTCTCAAAAACGGCTATAATTATTTTGATTAAAGTATCATGTGTTTAAGATATTTTTATGACAAATGAAATCTATATCTTGAATTTTCTGGGAATATCTCCTAAAGCCCTCTTCATTCTGAATGACGTTCGCACAGCTGGTGAACCGCATAAGATAGACAAAATTTTACTATCCAAATATATAGCATAAATCATACAATTTATGTCATATACGTTCTTTTTTTTGCCAAAATTTTTCTCAACTGTGAATTTGTTATTCGTTTTTTTTCTGTCCTGGACATGCAAAGAGAATGGAATGCTCCACACAACAGCCCTTTCTTAAAAGATTTGACTATCGCTTAAAACCTACCACATTCTCCTTGCACCTAGAAGAAGATTAGCATATAAGATTTGCATTTCAATATCTCGATTAAAATGAAGTAGATGGACAATAAGCGTTTGTAAAAATAGTTTGTACAAGAGTAGAGGAAGTTATCTGAGTTCAGCGCATCAGATTTTCAGTTGAAGTTATTTAGTTCTTGTCTAATATCAATACTTCTTTTGTGATTAGATCGGTGCGTAACCTTCCCCGTATTCTTGGAATTTAATATGTCCCCTGGCCGCGCAGGCGATAAGGACAGTGTTTGTTCTGCCATCTTTAAGCTTCCGTCCCTGCTGATTTTATTTCGGACTTCATCTGTCCTAGACATATTGCCTTCACTACAACTTCGCGGTCCGTCCTCCCGTTGGTACGCCCCGGGTATTTTATTTCTCCGGTACACGTCAAAGCTGGTGAGCGTCCCCCTATCCACCACCTGGGGAGGCGCTCGATGGGAGACTAGCAAACTCCACACGAGTCCTAATAATACTACTACTAATAATATATAACTTGACGAAAGAAATGTTTTTTTGTGGATGTTTGTTGTTGAATACACTATCGTGCTTAAAAAGTGTACCATTACCCTAGATCGTCATACCTTCAGGTAACCAACTTTTGACTCCAGCAGCTATCAGTCCTCCATGTAAATGACCTTCAAATAATTCTGCGGATTAAAAATATCCAAAATACGATGTTTATAATCTATGTAAATTGCAGGGTTGATTGGATACCCCTCTATGAAAGAGTTTCCCACACAAGGAAAGACTAAACCAATTACGAATAATTCGGCCTTCTAGAAGAATGGATGAGGAATAATGTATATGTATGGTTAGCCTGAATGGTGGCTCCGGTATTTATATACTCGTATATGAGAGCTTTCAGCAGCGACATGGAGACGAAGGTAAGCTGCTACTAAACAGCAATAAGCAAACGGTAGAGTCGTATGTAAGTAGAAGGTTAAGTTGTGATGTTACCCTTCGAAGATTAGACAATACTTTGTGGAGGTAAAGTACTCTGTGTCGCAGTTCTCAATGGCTTGTGTTATCTTATTTGTTGGGCGCTTATTGTTTAATTACTTTTTTTAATTTGGGTTCTTTGTCCTCCGGCTAGCTATTATAACTCAGTCGAGTAAGTATCTCTAATTAGGGCGAGTAAACGGAAAGAAGTTGTTACTAAAAGATAACACTGATAAAAAATTGAATCTAGCTTCTATTGCCGTCACACTTAATTAATAATTGACATGTTTAATCTTTATACATGGCTGACTGAAACTGTGATATTTCCGAATATAACTACAGTCGTTTTATTTGTCGCGCACCAATTACTTCGCTTACATTTTTGTAACTAACTCTGCGAGGTGCACCTAGTGAGAGATTCTTCAGAACTCTGCGAGGTGCACCTAGTGAGAGACTCTTCAGAACTGTGCGACACTTGCTTATGGCTCGAGAGTATATACTCCTTCACCTCGAGTTGCATAAACATTATAATATAGCTGCTATTGGTTACCAAATTGCGCCCACTTAGGCGTCTGGTTTGGTCAGCCAATCACTACTACTACTAACATATATACTCTAGGAAAGATATTCCCTGCATTTCTAGAAAAGACACGCTACCCTAACGTCATTTGCTTGTGTCTTCTTAGTGATAAACAACTCACCCCCTCGGTTTATTGTTACCCACTTCTATTGTCAATTTCAGTCAGGCCGTGTAAACTTATTTCCTAACAATACCTATGGCTAACAAATTCTAAACTCCTGTACATATAATAATATTAATTTACACTACAATAACTCTGGCATTCACAGCATGTTATCATATAAAATATTGCCTCACCTGCCTGTGGCTAGAATTATTCTCGGAAAAGCAGAAGTGGTCACGCTGATAGGAGTGTGTATAGATTTTGTTAGTACCAGAATAAACAGCTCAGTCTCATTATAAGCCACATTTCATGCACCCGAATATACATGATTAAGTACGTTGAGTTAGGGCAAGGACAAAATAATGTATAAATTAAATTGCAGTCGAGATTATGTGTGGTATAGAGAAACTGGAAGAAGCTTCCGCGCTTAAGCACGATACCTAATTTGGCCGTATTGTGCTACCACCTAGTGGCATTGACGTAACATCTGAGTGACAGTATGGAAACAGAATAAGCTTCGCTAACTCGTGTACTTCTTCAAGTGTGCACGACCCGTAAGTATTTGGCCTCACGAGGCAATTACGTCATACCAGTTGCGCATGCGCAGAAGCTCCTTAAAACGTGCACAAGTTAAGATGTGCTAGCAATCGTATTGCCATGTCTCATTGAGTTGAGAGGAGTAGCGTGGTAGATTTAAACGCCGTAGATTTTAAATTGAAAGAAAAATAATTAATAAATCCGACAAGTGCCAAGAGTTAAGGTATTCTCGTCCTCTTGTGATCTTATGCAGCAGTTGCCACTGTCCGCAATTTCAGTCCTCCATGACTACTTAATTCTCACACATCCACAATATTTGTATGGGCGACTAAACTTTTCTGTTGTCACTTCATTTACTGCTTCCCTTGCGAGATGTTTCATTTGAACCAAAGTAAATGCTTTTTTGGTTCTTACCATATAGCCTTTTACTTCTACCCAGGTTAGTTCTGTGGGGTTGAAGTGATAATGTGAGGCATTATTTATTATCTCGTAAACAAATTATGGTAAGTCAGTTATTAAAATACATAATTTAAATAATAGCTATGTAAAAATTAAGTCTTTTATCAACGATAATTAAGAATAATTATATATGCATTAAGATTCCCCATTACAAGACGATGCAACTTCCAGTGGTAGAAAGGATCATAAAAGAGAAATCGGGGTACCGAGGACAAGTAACTCTACCCAGCTTTCATGTCCACCCAGAGCTAAGGTCTTGCAAGCCACCCTCACTTGATCTCATATTCTAAATAAACAGATCACGTGGCTAGTAGGAACCAATGATGCAATGCTAGAGATGTTTAAAAAGTTTAGAAGCTTCGACGCTTCAGTTGGTAGCCAATCGGAATTAAGAAACGCAAATGTTTGTGCGAAGTTCAGGATGTATACAAACTTAGCAAATACTGTTAGTGGGGCCAGGTATTCAGCTTGTCTTCACGTTACATGAGGAGGCGAATTCGAGTAAACGTAACTGTGGAAATGTTATATTAATCAATATATGACTATATGTTGTCTCTCGTCTCATTGCTTTGAGATCTCCACTACCTTCTAACGTCTACCGCACGTACAACAGCTGCCTAGCCGAGGAAGAAGAACCAGGGATCACGAGGATGCATAATCTAGCATTATTGAACATGATACCCAATGGCACTTTACCTATTTCTTAAATAACGCCAAACACTATAAAACACAATTTATTCAACAACAGAAGTGGATGCCGCAAATGGTAAGTACACAACTGATGGCTTCATAAACATACTGTTTAGCTAGTTCATCTATAACACTTGTGCCTGGGATTGTTTTTGAGCAACAGAGGTTTGAAGCTTCCATTTTTATCCATCGTAATATGCTTGTTTCCGTAGTTGCTCTGGATGCACTTCAGCCTTGGGCTTATTGTACACCTGTATCGTTTTAAAGCCAATTTATCATGGCTGCTCCGTTTACCAAGGAATACAGTATCATAACAGATATGGTTTCAAATTCTTCTGGTTATAAAATCATTTCCCCAAAAGCTGGGCTGGGCTGTTTCAGTTTCTTTTTTGCACAATCTGCAACTTAAGTTACCCTGAAACTCTCTCATCGTGTTAAAATGTTTAGCTGAAATCTGTCACATTTAAGTAACCTTTCAGCTCTTTTCTTACTTGGTTTTCTGTCAAATAGCTTACCATGTTTGTTTCCTGGAGCTTTACTGGTGTTCTACTTTGGACAAGTTCTTAATATTCTCTCTTACTAAACATCGAGACGTTTATAGAGCCGACTGTTTCCCAATAAATTGTGAAGCTGCTCCTTGTCTTACAAGTTCATCATTTCTTCATTTCCCTCTAAGCCACTATGACCAGGCACCCAGATGAGTTAAACTTCATTGTTTTCTGTAAAGCTTGTAGGCATGTTTAGCTAGTTTAAAACCAGTCCTGACGCTGCATTACGACTACTTAAAGCCTTAAGTGCAGCCTGGCTATTTGGGAAGTTAAGGATCTGTGTAACAATGTAAGCTCTCCTTATGTTTTCATACATACACTGAATAATAACCCAAATTTCTGTTTCAAAGGCTGTAGCATATTGACCCAGCGAAAAATAAAACTTTTTGCACCTTGATCTTATGCCATATACTCCGGATCCGGTTCTCGAGCCGTCCTTTAAACCATCAAAATTTTCTCAAGAGCTTCCAGAGTTTTATTCGTCCAACATTAGGATTAATAACGACCCTTAAGTTCTTTATAAAGTGTTTAATTGGAATTATATAGTCTGCTTTTTTATTTATGGACACTTTTCAACTGCATGGTCCTTAGAGTTCCATTCTATATTAGAAATTTTGTTCAATCGCCTCTTTATCAGGCTTGAGATTCTTTTACGTGCCGTAAATCTAAGACACCAGACCACCGACTTTACTTCACTTCCGAAGGAAGCCATGCTAAGGATTTTTGCGTCCGAAAAAAAAGCCATTTCCCTCCGTTGGGTTTGAACCCGCGACCTTGGGAAGTAGTGGCCAGCATGATACCCCTAGACCACGGAGACGGCTATTATGTAGTCTGATGGCACTTGTAATGGCGCATCTCCTAGTATTTCCCAATTCAGCAAACCTGAGTATATTTCAGGAATTATCAGCTGCTTAGATGACGATATCTTCAGCACAGCCGGTGATATCAAAGCGTAGGTTACTTTCTTGAACAAGTACCCCACCAACCACCGGTTCCATAGTTGAGTTATGTCAATAACTTTCTGCCTTCTTGTAGTAACAACGGTAGATCTGTTACCCACTTTCAGTATCTCAAGATTACACTGTAATGTTACATGCCACATTATGCCAGTGAGCCATTCTACCTCTGTACTATAGTGTTACTGTTAGTGTGCGCTTATCTATTTGGAACGTGTGGTATGGGGCATTATCCAGTAACGCGGGATGCTGAGGAGTAACTGGTACTTAAATCATCTGTAGAAGTGATCAGGGTTAATGTATTCATGGTAATCCCCAGGTCTCGAATTGAAAAGTAGTAGGTGGCCATAAAGGGATAAGATGCTCCAGCATGGGCAACAATAAAGTCCTGCGGGTGACTTTGTGGAGCTTTCAGTCCAGCCCTCTGATACGAGTATGATATGGCCGGCGTTTAACCACTTTTCAGCCAACCAATTTCCTTCAAATTCTTACTACGTATTTATCTTAAACTATGCTCGGAATTAGGGGATTTCATAGGCTTTAAGCCATGGTCAAATCTTTTATGAGCGCTTCACTATGTGACGCATTTAAAATTACGTTTTCTTTACATGGCCAAGAGAGAGTGAGAGAGAGAGAGAGAGAGAGAAGAACGAACTTTATACTTGAGAAGGGTATAAGTACTATAACTCAAAAAAGGCTATTTCACATAAATTATGTTTTTTAACAAGATCTACATTTTTTGCATACCATAGTTTGTCAATTTCTTAAGTTCACCAGTTTGCAAAGGTCATTCAATAAGAAGAGGACTTCAGAAACTACTCTCAGAAAATTCCAGATATTATTTTCCTTTGTCATCAACATGTATTAAACATGTGTTGTTTTAATTTGAATCATTAAGAACCATTTTTGAGAAAATTATATTTTTCGAAAAATATTTCATTTTATAAAACAGGTATTTAGGGAATCAAGTGGCTTCAAAACGTATATTTTTGTTAAAATTTCGACATTTACCTATGTGCTATACGTAGTATAGAAAGTAATAAAAGTGTTCCATTTTATATTAATCGCCCTCTGCCATCCTCATGATTGAATGTGTTATTGAGAAAAGTAACCAAACAATTATTTCTACCTTTAAGAATTTATAACTTTTATCACATCTATTATGACTGGAAACGATTTTTTACCCTGTTACAAAAATTATATAACATTTAGTATATTAATATGTGAATTGCTTTGTACATGCGAATAATAACGAAAGAGGCCAAACTCCATATCCAAATTTTAAGAGTAAAAAACTGTATTATACAGTGTGTACCATTTAAGTTGAGACCGTGCAATATCTCCAAAGCTAAGCGTTGCAGAAAGAAATTTCCTGAATAAAACTTGCTTGATATTATGGGGAAAAGTAAATGCCATTAGTCGTGTTTTGTTTGGAGGATGTTATAGTGGTCAATTTTAGTGTCAATCTATTTTCTTTTAATAGGAACCTATAATTAAGATCAAATTAAATTCACCCTAAAATTACCATCAGAATGTCCTCCAAATAAAACACGACTAATGGCATTTACTTTCCCCCATAACATCAAGCAACTTTTATTCAAGACATTTCTTTCTACAACGCTTAGTTTTGGAGATACTGTACAGTCTCAACTTAAATGGTCCACTCTGTATATACCAAAGTATATTCTAAACGGACTCACAAAATTGTTTTTAGCACCCTAAAACTTAATTTAGTTAACTCGACACTTTCTGAGAAAACGGGTCATTTATACCAGAAAATGTCACCCACAAGAAGCTGTTCAAAGCAAAAATGGAGAAAATTAACTCGCATATATTTGCAAAGAAAGAAACCACATAGTTTCAGTATAGAGAAATTGGCATACTTAATACAGTTCTCTTTATTAAACAAAACTTTCCCTAAAAGATGGGCTAAAGTTTACCTCTCTACTCCTCATTCTTAATTTCTGTACCACAAACAGAGTATGCAACCGAGCAGGATGGCTCAAGTGTTAACGTCTGTGGCCCCGTGTTCGATCACCGGCAACCGCCCGCTCTGACCCTTGAGTGTGATTAGGGACTTCCTCGGGGCGCTCATTCACCGAATTTCGTGTCCCTCCATTTCGTTCCATTTATAATTCCATTCATCCTTCACGCAGTTTGGTCTATTTCAGGGTTGGAAGTGTCGGCAATGGTGTTTTATGTAGTATGGCAGGGAAAAGGATGCTCTCTGTGACTTTTTCCGTCCCTCGAAAATTGGTTGGTTGCCGGGGTATAAGGACCGACCCCACAGGTTGGACGCTATGCGTGTCCACTGTCGGGATGTCCATATCTGGACAATCTGTCATTGCTGTTCCATCACCTTCACCTCATCCCACCCTCCCGTGGTGCCCCCTCGTGGGGCGTTGGTACAATACCCTCATTCCTAGACTGGTGCCGAATTAACTCCGCTTCCCAATCCATATACCTACCATAGCAGGTAAAGAAGACATGGCATTCTACCCAAAAATGCGATATCGTGATTTCACCGGCAATGCATGTTATCAGCCCCCTGAATTAAAAGTGTGATGTCTATGCGTCTGTCTGTGTCTTTGTGTGTGTGCGTCTATGAACAGCATAACTCAAAAACGAAAAGTAGGATAAATACGAACTTGGTATTTAAGTTCAGTATCTTCCAAAGATGTCACACAAAGATTTAAAAAAATTTGATGTGTTACATTCACCTGACTTTTTCTACTCTTGTACAAACTATCTTTACAAACGCTTATTCTCCATCTACTTCATGTTAATCGAGATACACATTTGCAGACTCTATCTTATTGTTAATTTTCTTGTAGATGTAAGGGGAATATATATTTACAGGGGCAATATAGAACTACAGTAGGCTTTAAGCACATACATATCTCTTAATAGCTGGTTGCTAGGTGCAGCACCATTCTCTTTGCCACAGATTAATACTCTTTCCATATCCAAGACAAAAAATCTGATGTGTTACACTCACATAACTTTCTCTACTCTTGTACACACTATTATTACAAACGCCTATTCTCCTAATGCTTCATGTTAATCGAGATATCGAGATGTCAATCTTATTGGTAATTTTCTTATAGATGCAAGGAAAATATGGTAGCTTTTAAGCGATAGTCAAATATTTTAACGCTGGTTGCTATGTGACGCATTCCATTCTCTTTGCATGTCCAGGACATAAAAAAAATGAATAACGCATTTGAGAAAAAGTATAAGTATTGGAAAATATAAGGAAATAACAAGCAATATCTCGAAAACGGTTCACTCAACAAAAGAAATGTATATGAAATAAGTTCTGTATTTTAACGCGATCTACATTTTTTGTGTAGTAAAATTTTGTCTATCTCTTATGGTTTACCAGTTATGCAAAAGTCGTTCACAATGAAGAATACTTTTGGAGACATTCCCAGAAATTTCGAGATATACATTTCATTTCTCATGACATTATCTTAAACATATGATAATTGTATCAAAATCGTTAGAGCCAGTTTTGAGAAAATTAAAATTTTCGAAAAATGTTCCATGTAAAGGGTAGTCTGGGGTGGGGGGATTTTCTTGAAAATCTTCGTGTCTCATCTCTGGAAGATACTGAACGTAAATACCAAGTTTGGTGTTTATCCGACTGTTAGTTTTTGAGTTATGCTGTTCACAGACACACACACAGACACACACACACACACAGACACACACACGGACATGTTTCCAAAAATGCTTTTTTGGGATTCAGGAGGTCTCAAAACGTGTATTTCCGGTGAAATCTCGGTATCGAATTTTTGGGTGGAATGCAATACTTCTCCTACTTACTATACGTAGTAGAGAAAGTAATAAGCTTTAGTAAATAAGTTTTAGTGGAGAAAGTCTGTGTGAATGTATAACATTATTTCTTTGCCTGTAAAGCGATGTGAAATTCATAGTAGAAAATGATAGATACAGTACCATTTTGAACTGTATTTTAGGCAGAAGTATTTTGTTTACAATAATAAAATGTATATCAAATAACAGACGAAATTCCAATTAACAGACAGCAAAAAAGCTTGCGACTTTTGGTAGGGGTAGGACCTCGTTACCGTCGATACGTCGATAATCTCGTTACTCGAGAGTATACAAGGCTGTCTAATACTTTGAGACAAACCTTGGATACTTTTTCGATATTTGTAATTTTTTTAAGTTTTGTGTTTTTGAAAGTTGTTGCGTTTAAATATATGCTAAATAAGGTATGAAAGGAGTTGAGACTTCACGTTATTGCCTCGGACGCGTACCCAAAGAGTTGCTGGGCCATAGTTCTTGATGGACCGTGACTGTGTTTCCTGTGGGTGAATCAACCCAACATATCATAGATTGTGTCCTGAATTAAAGCATGCAAAACAAAGAGTGAAGGAGTAGAGGTCCTCATGTAAATGCAGCGTCAAATGTGTTGTAAATGATGCTGATTTAGGTGACACCTACATTATGTTTCTGCAATAACCTGGCTTGGTGACTCTCAGCCATTACATTTACCTACTACGGTGACCAAAAGTCTGTGAATCCAGCAGAAACGAATCAGAACTTAACACGTGAGCGCATGGAAATATTTGTTCTTTCTTTGTATCTGTGGGTTGATGTTTACGCAAGTCAAACTTGTGTTATATGCCTAATTACATATTAGCAGATGAAAGAATATGTATGTTGTGAATAGAGGTAGAATAGTGTAACACACACACATTATTATTGGTTGAGTTTCATGTAAAATATATTAGCTTATATTTTTATGATTACTAAATAAAAAATCTGATGCGTTACACTCACATGACTTTCTCTACTCTTGTCCAAACTATTTTTACAAACGCTTATTCTCCGTATGCTTCACGTTAATCGAGATATCGAGATGTAATTCTTATTGCTAATTTTCTTGTAGCTGCAAGGGGAACATGGTTGGCTTTAAGCGATAGTCAAATCTTTAAAGAGCTGGTTGCTATGTGGAGTATTCCATTCTCTTTGCATTACCGGGACAAAAAAAATGAATAACGAATTTCCATTTGAGAAAAAGTATAAGTATTGGAAAATTTAAGGGAATAAGAAGGAATCTCTCGAAAATGGTTCACTCAACAACAAAAATGTATGTCATAAATTGTGAATTTTAATGGGATCTACATTTTTTGTGTAGTAAAATTTTGTCTATCTCTTATAGTTTACCAGTTATGCAAAAGTCGCTCACAATGAAGAATACTTTTGGAGACATTCCCAGAAAATTCGAGATATACATTTCATTTATCATGAAAATATCCTAAACATATGATATTTTATTCAAAATCGTTAGAGCCATTTTTCAGAAAATTAAAATTGTCGAAAAACGTTCCATGTAAAGGGTAATCTGGGGGGGTATTTTGTTGAAAACCTTTGTATCGCATCTCTGGAAGATACGGAACCCAAATACCAAGTTTGGTGTTCGTCGGACTGTTAGTTTCTGAGATATGCTGTTCACAGACATACACACGGACATGTTTCCAAAAATGCTTTTTTTTTGTATTCAGGGGGTCTCAAAACATATATTTTCGGTGAAATCTCGGTATCGAATTTTTGGGTGGAATACAATACTTCCCCTACTTACTATACGTAGCAGAGAAACTAAAAAGAATTGCTAGTATTTCTTTTTACATAATAGGAAATTCTTTAAAAGAAAGTTGTAAGCAAAAACATACTTGTCGAAAAATAATAATAAATAATATTACTAATTACCCTTTACTAATAATTGGTGATACATAACCTGTGGCATTATTAAGATAAAAATTCTGATGTGTTACACTCACATGACTTTCTCTACTCTTGTACAAACTATTTTTACAAACTCTTATTCTCCATTTATTTCTAATTAATCCAGATAAACGTTTGCAGATACGATCTTTTGACATGGAAAGAGAATTACATTTTACACGTAGCGACCAGTTCTAAAAATATTTGACTATCGCTTACGGAGTACTATGTTCCTCTTGTTTTGTATTTGCAAGGGCAATATAGAAATACAGTAGCCTTTAAGCATACACATATCTCTTAATAGGTGGTTGCTATGTGCAGCACCATTCTCTTTGCCACAGATTAATGCTCTTTGCATATCAAAGACAAGAAATGAATAACGAATTTCCATTTGAGAAAATAAGTATTGAAAATTTAAGGGAATGACAAGCATTATCTCGAAAATGGTTCACTGAACAGAAAAATGTATATGACTAAAATTGTGTATTTTAACGCTATCTACATGTTTTGTGTAGTAAAACTTTGTCTATCTGTTATGGTTTACCAGTTATGCAAAAGTCGTTCACAATGAAGAATACTTTTGGAGACATTCCCAGAAAATTCGAGATATACATTTCATTTGTCATAAAATACCTTAAACATATGATATTTTAATAAAAATCGTTAGAGCCGTTTTTGAATAAATTAAAATTTTCGAAAAATGTTCCATGTAAAGGGTAATCTGGTGTGGTTGGATTTTTTTGAAAACCTTCGTGTCGCATCTCTGGAAGATACTGAACCCAAATACCAAGTTTGGTGTTTATCAGAGTGTTCGTATTTGAGTTATGCGGTTCACAGACCCACACACGGACATGTTTCCAAAAATGCTTTTTTTTTTGTATTCAGGGGGTCTCAAAACACATATTTCCGGTGAAATCTCGGTATCGAATTTTTTGGTGGAATACAATACTTCCTCTACTTACTATACGTAGTAGAGAAAGTAAAAATTGCTGCAAATCGGACAAAGTCAAACAGGAACAATTTCGGATTTACCATAAATATAAAATAGGTTAAATGCCCTAAAACACAGAAAACTACTTGTAAGAATATAATTCAGTGAAGAATCAACCACATTTACAGTTTTTTATAAACAAATTATCGAAAATCGAGTACTAAAAAATCAGCATTGGTATCGAGTATCCAGAAATACTAGTATTGTTCCATCATTAACTTTTGGACCGTACGAGATCCCTCAGGCATAACGTGTGTGGCCCGCATTCGGGAGGTCTCGGGTTCAAATCCAGTGGACCGACCAATCTGACTGTGTTTTTTTTCGTGGTTTCCTTCAGTCGCCAAGGTAAATACCGGATTGAATATTTAATACCATGACTAGAAGTTCCACCTTAAGTCTAAGACAATAGCAAACATGAAACATAGGTGGTAATAGCGAATGTTGTGCCATCTGTTCACAGACAATGATAGCAGATACACTGGGCGGCACCCTAATGCCATCTGCACGGCACGAAGCGGAAGATCCGGTTGCTATGCACTAAGGTCTCTGTGGACACGTGACGAAGCGGGTGGTTACAGGGATGAGACCTAAAGGCCTAATTGTCCGCCACACATAGATTTAAGACTTATTCACTAACAGATCCGTCGCGGTATGACCATGTAATTAAAACGACGTAAAATACAGAACTAAATAAATATTTTTGGGTAATGCTTCATTTAGTATGGCTTTAAATTCACCTAAACAAAATAATTCCATTAAATAACTACCTATTATAATTTTAAATACATTCTTAGCATAAAAAGCTTGCTTATATACCTGGCTTTTAAAAACATGTCAACCAGCAGCGGTAAAGTTTGGATTGTGAAGTGATAAGATCCGCGAGTACTCCGCGAGTACAATAATAACCATAGCCAGAAGAAAAGTTAAGATTAATGCGCGAATCAAACAAAATAAGAAGGAGATAAAAGAGAATATTAAAGATTAAGTAAAGGGGGGAATAAACATTATTATGGATGAAATAAAATAAAGTAGAGATGAAATAAAATATTATTACGGATGAAATAAAATAAAATAGAGACACGTATAAATAGATCAGAAAGTAAAAGAACGTGAAAGGAAACAGACACAAGAAAATATGCCAGAGGGCAAAACCCTTAATAAATACAGGAAAGACTAGCTGGAGAAACAGTTAGGTTCTATTGAAATCGCCAAGAGCTCTCCGGCGTGCGAAACAAAGAAACGGATGTGCTAGTCACTCATGCGAACAGAAAATTAAATCAGCCGTGAATAACGAGAAACAGTAGAAACGCTAGCTGAGCCTAAGGGTATTGAAATTGAACCAATGGGAGAGAAAGCGCAAAGGAGCCAGATAACCAATAAGGAAGATTAAATGTCACGTGAATAGTAAAACCAGGGAACAAAACTAGAAAAGAGGCGTGAAATAGATTTTGGTCTAGGAGCAGGAGCGCGTTTTAGACACGCGAAAGATGGAACACTTCGTGTCGGGAAGAGCTATGAGTAGGATGTAAAACTTCGTGTGGGGAAACGCTAGGAGGAGGACGTGAAAACTTCGCGTCGAGAAAAGCTAGGAGTAGGATGCAAAACTCTGTGTTGAGAAGAGCTAGGACGAAGACGTGATAGTTTATGTTGGGAGGAGATAGAAAGAGGATGTTAGAACTCTGTATCGGGAAAAGAGATAGGGTAGCTAGGGATGACAAAAGTCATATTGTGAGTAAATGAGAAATAGAATAAATTCAAGGGTAAAAGCACGGAGACTGTAACGGGGGAAAACTGATAGGAACGCGTCTTGTGTGAAGGGCCTGCAGTACGAAAACCAGTGTGGATCTTCATAATAAATGGGCCATTGAGAGGAGCTGTGAGTATCATTCACCTCCCATCCACACAATCCCTGAGGTAAGATTCTCGTAACCCATCATCTTCTACCTGAGCAGCCGGCAATCACCTGAAACCCTACATCAAAACCTTACCAAACAAGAAAACGTTACCTTTATTTTCCCAACCCCGCTACAAAATGCCACCCAACGTGTCTTACACCCACGCCTAGCACCCTACCAAACCAACACTCACACCAACACAACGGAGGACGCCGCCAAGGAACCAGCCACCATCACCAGACCAACAGCAGCACAGCACAACAGCACAGAGTAAGTACAACCAACATTTCATACACCAAAGGAAAAGTGAATGTTACTCCGTAACGGCAAAACAACAAAAATCACCATGGAGAACGCCCTTACGGAGGAACAAACAACAGAAACAACAAATCAGCAGGAACGTGCGGGAAATCCCTATACACTAGAGGCAGTAATTCAAGAAATGTTTATACAATTCCAGCAACTTACCTCTCAAATCACCGCACAAGGTGAAACACTTAACTCTCAAATCACCGCACAAGGTGAAACACTTAACTCTCAAATCACCGCACAAGGTGAAACACTTAACTCTCAAATCATCGCACAAGGTGAAACACTTAACTCTCAAATCACCGCACAAGGTGAAACACTTAACTCTCAAATCACCGCACAAGGTGAAACACTTAACTCTCAAATCACCGCACAAGGTGAAACACTTAACTCCCAAATCACCGCACAAGGTGAAATACTTAACTCTCAAATCACCGCACAAGGTGAGACACTGCATTCTCAGATCACTGCACAAGGTGAGAAAATCACCGCACAAGGTGAAACATTACACTCACAAATTCAGACACAAGGAGAGACACTAAACGCAAAACTAACAGCACAGGAGGAAACCCTCAAACAATTAGAACAGAGACTGATGACCCAGGTACACACACAATTAGTTGCCCAAGGGGAGAAGCTCGAGGCAAAAATTCTCGAGAAAATGAACACGAAATTCTCAGAACACCAAACACAAATAGAGGAGCAGGTAAACCGACAAGCAACCCAAGTGTCGGAGATGAATGCAGGGCAAGTGTTTTTACGGTCGGAGGTCATTAGCATTAGAACAGATGTTCTGGAGGCATGCTCAGAATTAAAATCTTTAAAGGGAAGGGTCACACAAATGTCTGCTGACCATGTAAACCAGGAACAGCTGAATTGTGATCTGCAAGCAGCATGTGTAAACATTAAGGAAAATATAAATACAGAAATAACAGCAATGAAAGAACTTATAACCACTTCGACAAACCAAGCAGCTGCAGAACACAACGCGGCATTAGAACTAATTGACAAAAATTCGCGTGAGTTGGCACAGGTTAGAGCAACAATAGCAAGACAACTAAATGTGTCAAATCAAAACGCCAATAACCATGCCACCTCTCGCGAAAATATCACCGCGGAAACGCAACCTGCAATTCACGTGCAGCTTGCGTCGTCGCAGTCACCAACTTCTAGTTTAGCTCATGAGGAACATAGTTATATGAATGTGCATGCGTACCCTCTACATTTTAATTTATTAAATGAGATAGCCGTACCACAGTTCAATGACTTGCGAGACAATGCGAAACGATACATTATGGATTTGGACGCCTATTTCGAGTTGAAACAAATTCCGGAAAACTTGAAATTATTGATTATAAAGAAAGGGCTACAAGGCAGGGCACTCTCTTGGTTTCGGTTAGCGATCGGCGACCACACCACATACTCTGACTTCAAACACTTATTCCTAACCAAATATTGGAATACTACCACCCAATACGCGGTGAGAATACGAATAAATAATGGGAAATATACACCAGGACAGGGGCAACAACTCATCGATTACTTCCTAGATCTGGCACAACAGAGCCAATTACTAGACCCACCCATGCAGGAAGATGAATTTGTAAAATTGATCGTGAGGCATTTCCCGGATAATATCCGAAATAATCTAATTGTGGCTAGGGCGACAACCATTGCCGACACACTAGAACTGCTGACGGTGCTACAAGGACACCAGAGCGGTAGCTCGGAAAATAGAGCACCGACACAAAATTTCAGTGGGTTAAGGGCACACCCCAACTATCAGCAAAGACGAGGTCCATACCCTCAACAAAACAGATACGATGACAGAGGCAACCAGTTTATGAGACACAGGGGCGACAACCATTTCCACAGGAACCCACCGCGAGACAACGGGAGAAGGTACATAAACTATGTAAGAGTGAACGGGAGCCGGAGACATAACTCATGGGGCACAAACACACCGGAACGTGAATATGAAACACGACAAGATGGACGCCACAGCCCGAATAAAACCTTCAATGAACGCAGCCGCCCAGGACAAAACGTAGACGCACCATCATGGCCTCAGGAAAACCGACGGGAACATATAGAATACAACCCACGGTCAAACCACCAACGAAATGACAACACACAAACAAAACACACAGGGACCATAAAAAAGCAAATATGGTTCAACCGCGACAACCAGGGACCGACACAGCAGGATGAGAGGTGCGGTGGCGCATTCGGTACCAACGCGACGACGGAAAACTAAAACGGGGTCAGGATCAATTCCCGTCTCTAGAACCCCCAGCTCTTTGCAACACAGGGAATAACAACTCCATTAATGAAGAAAGACAAGGCGATATCATAGACTCACCACAACTGTCAATACAAATAGCAGGCGAAGCATACCAGGCTATCATGGACTCCGGAGCAATGGCTTCTTTATGCAGCATGGAGTTCTACAAAACGATCATATCGCGTGGAATAAAACTGCAAACACTGCCTGTTAAGAATGTTTACGCTATCTTAGCAATAGGGAGAAAGAAAACCCGAATCCAACAAGTAATGATACCCTTTAACATCCAAGAGATAGACTTTGAGTATATTTTTCTAGTGGTTCCACATTTAGTGACACAATTAATAATTGGGAGCGACCTGCTATCTGAATTCAGGGCTAATGTAAATTATAGAACGAGGGAGCTCACATTAGTGACAACAAACAATGAAACAGTAACTACACATTTTCTCAAGACGCCAGGTATAACACCAGACTTAACGGAGGGTGAAAGAGACATCCATCAGAACAGGTTTTTTGTACAAGTCATCAGCCTTGGGGGCGAAATATGTAAAACGTTGGTAGAGATAGATGATAGATTTTATGAGGAAGAGGAATTAGAAGATATTAATGAACACGACGACGAAGAATATAGAGAAGATGAAATAAAGAATAATTATATAAAGCCCGTGGAAGGCGCAAAGATAAGCGGACTGGATGACTTACCAGGTGAAAATGAAGAACAATACCTGTACGGAGAGACGGACACCCGACAAATTAGAGAGTGCATTTCACGAAAGGTGAATGACATCTCAGCCCTCAGCAAACGACAAAAACAAACACTAACTACAATTCTATGGAACAACAGAGAAGCATTTTCAGACAAAACAGGTTGCTTTAAAAATTACGAATATTCCTTTGAGGTGAAACCAGCTCCACCATGGAAATATAAATGTAGAAATATACCGATAACACTTCAAAACGCAGTACATGACACGATAACACAAATGATTGAACAGAAAATAATACAACCATCGAATTCGCCATATATAAACCCCTTATGTGTTGTTGCAAAGAGCTCAGGAAAGGTTCGCATTACGATAGACGCTCGCCACTTAAACACCTTTATAATACCCGACAACACGAGGACCCAAAGTATCGAGTACATTCTTGCCGGAATCGGAAAGAAAACGTGGTTCTCATGCTTGGATCTCAACAACTCATATCTACAAATCCCATTGGCTCCCCATGTCAGACAATACACGAGTTTCATTTACCGGGGTAAAGTATTCGAATTTTTAAGGATACCTTTTGGGTTATCGGTCAGCGGATCAGGATTTTTGAGAGCAACAGAGAAAATTTTTGGAAATACGACGCAAGACTACCTTAACCAATACATCCACGACTTCCTTATACACAGCACGGACATTGAGAACCACCTTCAGCACATAAACACTGTGTTAACAAAAATTAGACAAAATGGGCTGACCCTGAATCTAAACAAAACAACATTCTTCAGCCAAGAAATGAAATTTCTAGGATACATCATCTCGGACAAAGGAGTGGCACCGGACCCGGAACGCATACGCACAATTCAGGCAATACCACCCCCTAGAAACGTTAGACAACTAAGAAAATTTTTAGGTATACTGCAGTATGAAGCTCGCTTCCTCGCAAATTATGCCAGAGAGGTAGCACCCCTAAGAGAGCTGTTAAAGAAAGGCACACGCTGGAAATGGTCGGAGGAACACCAAAACACTTTCGACAAAATAAAACAACTTTTTGGAAAAGCAATACTATTGGAAAGACCAAACATGAATTTACCATTTCACATTTATTCCGACGCAGCCATTACAGGTTTCGGAGCCATCTTGTGCCAATACGACGAGAAAAATGAACAACATATTATCAGCACGGCATCTCGAACTTTGACCCCTACAGAGAAAACAGCGGGAATTACAGAACTGGAAATAGCAGCAATATATTTCGCGCTACAAAAATTCAAGCACTACGTATATAACAGCTCAATCACAATATACACTGACCACGTGAGCTTATCATTCATTAAATCATGCAAACTCGTCAGCTCCAAAATAGCCCGTTATATACATGAAATAACAGCATATGACGTCAATATAAAACACATCCCCGGAAACAGCAACATTTTCGCGGATACACTGTCCCGACTAGGAAACAGAGAAGGAATTCCAGAATGCATGGGACATACCAGAAGAGAAATTAAAATTCTGAGAACCTCACTACACCCAGGTAGCGAACTTGCCAAACAGGTAAAACACATACAAACATTGCAGCTGCAGGAACCAAGGTTGGCAACCCTAATGAGCCAGGCAAAGGACATTACACCTGACCTGAAGGAGACGATAGGGCTGCACAAAGGCACACTGTACAAACTGAAAAGGTCGAAACAACCAACGTGGCTGACATATGCGCCGAGTTCTTTGGAAACAAAAATAATTGACACTTTCCATAAAACAATGATCCACGCAGGATCAGAAAAGACCTGCAACGCAATCCAACAACACTTTTACATCCCAAAACTACATCGAAAAGTACGACAGCATATAAGCGAATGTGACACATGTCAAAAATGTAAACCAATGAATATAAAATACGACACACCACCTCAGAATATCATCAGGGATAAACCCCTAACACTAGTCGCGGGAGATTCCCATGGTCCTCTACCAGCAGGAGTAGGCGGCATGAGACACATTTTTGTATTGGTGGATGTATTCACAAAATTCGTAAAATTATACCCTATGCGAAAATTAACGAGTGCAGCATGTGCCAAGAAAATCATCAACGACTATATACCCAAATATGGGAAAATGAATGCACTTCTCGTGGACAACGCTTCGATACATAGGGGAAAACAATTTACAGACAACATAAGGGCACAGGGGATAAAAATCTACAACTCAACGGTATACCACCCGCCATCGAACCCATGCGAGAGATATATGAGAGACCTCGTGATATATCTAAGAATTCTATGTAATAAAAATCACACATCGTGGGTGAACCACATACCCACGATAGAAAGGACGTTCAATGAAACACCGAACAGCAACACAGGTTTCACACCCCTGACTTTACTTACAGGACAAGAACACTACCTCATGGAAGGAATGCCATCAGCTATCCCGACAAAAGAAGCCACTCAGGTGGAAAAGTTGAAACTGGCGTATGAAAACATAACTAGGAAAACAGAATTAAGAAACAAACACATGAAACGACACAACAAGACATGGAACCCGAAAGAAGGAGATAAGGTTTTATACAAGGCACACCACAAGTCATCCATGTTGAAAAAAGAGAACAATAAATTACATTTGATGTGGCACGGTCCGGCCGTAATCCGGAAACAATTGAGTGATCGAGCTTTCGAATTACAAAACCCACGTACTTTAAAAATAATTGGTAGGTACAATTTGGCCTTAATAAAACCGTACAAAGTACCTACAAAATGACGGAAAAATTAACCACAATGTAACGTTAAAATGTCTCAGTAAGAAATTAAAACAGAAACATAAACACAGCAGTTGAATTAGCGTGTAGGAAAAACGTAAGGTCAATAACACAACGACCAGAACAGGGTAAAGGCATGACACATAAAGAAAATAAGAGTAGAAGACTAAGAACTGTAAAAGTGTGAAACATGTAAATTTGTTAAACCTAAGGCAAAGAATGTAAATTCATATTAAACTTAAACAATATGCATGAAAACTTAGTAATCTATACAAAAGGTGTAGAGTCACAGAGAAAGGGGAAATATAGAGTTAAGGCTTAACCAAAACAGAACAGAAGGACGATCATCTGGATATAGAAAATGTTAAAAGTCGCATCATAGTAAACACTGAACTATAATACAAATGAGTGTAAAGAATATTATTATGTATTGAATGTTACGATAAGGTCATAGATTAAGTTCATTGTAAATAACATTAAGACCGCACTCATGAGCAAAACTAGGAACAAAATAAAAACGTAAATCTGTGGAAAATTATGTTTACTTACATTCAGGTATAGGGACTTGCACAAAAATGTAAGGTCAGACAGACACGTGATTATTCCCAGGTAGACTCAAAAAGGTGAATGACATCCCTAAACAGTCACAACAACTCGTGTGAACAGTGAAAAGTGAAAAGTGCGCGAAATACGTTACCAGAAAATACAAAGCACTAGTGCACGAAATGAAAACGAAAAAAAATGAGTGCTTAAGAAAGTGAAAGCATGTTTCACGAAAGGGAAACACGAAAATATACACCAGACAAAAGACTAAAACAAGCAAACGAGGCCTGAATGAAAAGGGCGCAAAATCAATGAAAATGTAAATAGTTATAGACTAGGTTATAAGTAATGGATAAATTAGGTAAAGTAAAGTGCGCCACAAGGCACCAGGAGACACAGAAGTCAGTCCCTGGAAACAAATTTTTCTATGTAAATTTTTCAGGTGGAGCCACAAGCATAATTTGTAAGTTAAAATGTATATAAAACAGTTCGTCAGAACTACGTACGGAAAAGCCTCACACAAGACGCGAGGGGGGAACCTTAGCGCGAACAGCGAAGCACTAGTTTCAGTGGGTTTTCAGACAAGCCATTAATTTTACTCAGGCGCATAAAATGAATGCCTTATCTGAAGGGCATTTGAAGTGATAAGATCCGCGAGTACTCCGCGAGTACAATAATAACCATAGCCAGAAGAAAAGTTAAGATTAATGCGCGAATCAAACAAAATAAGAAGGAGATAAAAGAGAATATTAAAGATTAAGTAAAGGGGGGAATAAACATTATTATGGATGAAATAAAATAAAGTAGAGATGAAATAAAATATTATTACGGATGAAATAAAATAAAATAGAGACACGTATAAATAGATCAGAAAGTAAAAGAACGTGAAAGGAAACAGACACAAGAAAATATGCCAGAGGGCAAAACCCTTAATAAATACAGGAAAGACTAGCTGGAGAAACAGTTAGGTTCTATTGAAATCGCCAAGAGCTCTCCGGCGTGCGAAACAAAGAAACGGATGTGCTAGTCACTCATGCGAACAGAAAATTAAATCAGCCGTGAATAACGAGAAACAGTAGAAACGCTAGCTGAGCCTAAGGGTATTGAAATTGAACCAATGGGAGAGAAAGCGCAAAGGAGCCAGATAACCAATAAGGAAGATTAAATGTCACGTGAATAGTAAAACCAGGGAACAAAACTAGAAAAGAAGCGTGAAATAGATTTTGGTCTAGGAGCAGGAGCGCGTTTTAGACACGCGAAAGATGGAACACTTCGTGTCGGGAAGAGCTATGAGTAGGATGTAAAACTTCGTGTGGGGAAACGCTAGGAGGAGGACGTGAAAACTTCGCGTCGAGAAAAGCTAGGAGTAGGATGCAAAACTCTGTGTTGAGAAGAGCTAGGACGAAGACGTGATAGTTTATGTTGGGAGGAGATAGAAAGAGGATGTTAGAACTCTGTATCGGGAAAAGAGATAGGGTAGCTAGGGATGACAAAAGTCATATTGTGAGTAAATGAGAAATAGAATAAATTCAAGGGTAAAAGCACGGAGACTGTAACGGGGGAAAACTGATAGGAACGCGTCTTGTGTGAAGGGCCTGCAGTACGAAAACCAGTGTGGATCTTCATAATAAATGGGCCATTGAGAGGAGCTGTGAGTATCATTCACCTCCCATCCACACAATCCCTGAGGTAAGATTCTCGTAACCCATCATCCTCTACCTGAGCAGCCGGCAATCACCTGAAACCCTACATCAAAACCTTACCAAACAAGAAAACGTTACCTTTATTTTCCAAACCCCGCTACAATTGCCACAATGCATAAATAATTTCTTAATAACATAACGGTTTTTATTAAGCAATAGCTATTGAAGTATAGAAAGAGGATTGATAATTATAATATTAGCAAGTGGAATAAGTGATGCAAATATTTAATTGTTTTACATATTGAATTGAGCCAATAGTGCACTGCAAATATTGAAAGTATGCTTAGCATTCACCCACAGGCTGCGGTTTTAGCGCTGTCACTAAACTGGTTTTACTATTATAGGTTATACAACGGAGGGGGACACCTACATATGTCCATTTCGACTTCCTTCCCCTAGGAGGAAGGGCTGAAGTGAAGGAATCATAGGCCCAGACAGACAGGCTGCAGAAATACGCGGAAAACCCGTCACAATATTGGAGCAGCTTAGGGAGGGCGATGAACGACCGTTGCCCAGGCAGCCCTCTGTTGTCCACAGATAGTAATTTTCCTTTGAACAAGCATCCACGTCGTCTGTCCGGCACTGCCATACGCCACGAAACCTATAAATACACGAGAAATATGAGAAGGGAAAGGAATATATAATAGAAACGAAATCGTTATAGATGGGAAACCACCTCAGCATTCGCCCATAGCCATATTAAGCAGATGACCTACTGCTTTTGTTACTACTGTTATCATTTAAACACCTAGATGATGCAAACACGTTAGCATAAAACTGCTTACGTTTAAGGGGTGTCGTCAAGTCCTATCTCAATAATGTTAAATTAGCTATGTTAATGACCCCTTTCTCACAACCCACTTGACATATAAATGGGATATTTTCACACGATGTTTATTCATATATTCTGAGTGGACTGATTCATTGTGATGTTAAAATACTGATTGGAAATTAAATCATAATTTTTTTGTAATCCTCAAAAATGTTCAATAAGCTTTCGGACATTTAATTTAAAAAATTACACTATTTGAGCAACTTCAACTAAAGCAATTCCACATGATGGTGGGAATATTTTTACTACCTGGTAAAATTGCAGTTTCAGAGAAAACAGGTGATTTATGTTGAAAAAGGTTGTTTTGAATAATTGCAGATTTAAAGTCAAAATAGCTATAAAACTCACTTAATCATATTATTTTAGAGATTAATTTATTATAGTAGATGTTTTAATAAGTGGCGGCGCCGTGGCCGAGTGGTTAGACCGCTCGCCTCCCACCGAGGCAGCCCGGGTTCAATCCCAGGGACCTGCATGTGGGATTTGTGGTGGACGAAGCGGCGTCTGGGTGGGTTTTCTCCGGGTTCTCCGGTTTCCCCCGCCATTCATTCCACCAACTGCTCCATCATCACCTTTCCTTTCATCCATTTCACCAACATTTCGTTTCATCTACTTCCTTCATCCCATACCAGGCATCGGGCTGATCACCCATCCTGGCTGCTCTATCTGATCCATGAGTATCTGCTCCTCGACGGGCCTCTGACCCCAGGCACCCGCTTATAAGTCCTGGGGGGTGTAAGTCCTACATAAGAGGAGGGTAAACAGATAATGAATGAATGAATGAATGTTTTAATAAACCAAACACCAAATTAAGCATAAAATAACCATATTTTCATACATAAAAGAAAAAAAACATTTTTTTTAATTTTTGGATTGACGACTCCCTTAAATACAATATCATAGGTTAATAGATTGAGTATAGGTTCAGAAGAGGAAATTCCTGTTCCTACTGTATGTTTATTTTCAAGCAAATTATACATAAAGTATATATTATAATTTGGAAACACACATGTTACTTGTTGACTTTATAAAGGCTTTCGATATGTATCAATATAAATACTATGGAGAACAATGATGAGAAAAAAGAAATCCACAACTTTCAGTAGATGCAAATGAAGAACTATACAGCAATAACAGAGTATATAATAGAGCTAATAGAAGGAAAGAAATAGCTAAACTTGGAGTACGGCAAGGATTCCATTTGTGCCCACAGCTATCCATGAGTTACAAAGGCATACAGGACCTTGCATTAAAATAGGTGACATGCTTTTATACATAATTTTATTTGTAGATGAACTTGAGAGCACCACATAAAAATCACTTTAGATACTCATGAATTATAATCAAAAAGTATCCATCAATAAATATAAAAGTATGACCATTAAAGAGAAGTTTCTAATAACATAAAAATAGTTACAAACCATGAAATAATATAACAAGTTAACAACTTTAAGTGTTTGGAATGCAGAATTTTCTATGGAAGTAGAAGATATAAAGCAATAAATGAATAGGTTTCAAAACATGTGCAGAAACATTCAGTGAACACGAAGAAATACAACTAGAATAGAGACACAATTATGAGAATTTTGCAAACTGCCTTTAGTCCCTTTACCTTTATATGATTGTAAAAATTGGATGCTCAATAGATCATCTTAAAGGAGATTAGAAACATCTGAGATGCAATTTCGTAGACGAATATTAGGATATACATACATTAAAAGATATCCAATACCCGGAAGAATTAAACGTATATAGTTTAGAGAAGAAAATAAACAATATTGAATGACAGTAGTTTCAACATATAAAAAAAATGAATAATGACAGAATTATAAAACAATCACAAACCAGAAGGCCAGCGTTCAGTAGGGCGACTCAGAGCCACATAGAAAGAGGTCTTTGCGTTGTTGGAACGGGCTTCATAGCCTAACCTATGACAAACAACTACTGATCTGGTTCTATAAATCAAATACTTTTAGGGTCTCCACTCCATCAAGAGCTGAGTGCTGTGCGTTCTTTTACCGCACTGTAAATGTTCTTTTTTTCTGGTGATCGGAGGGGACTGAACACTGATCCAGTAAGGGTATTGCACATATTCTCCGCGGGAACGCCCCCGGGAGGGCGGAGGAGGAGGTAGGAGGGGACACCGGGTGGCCGGAACCTGGAGTGATGACACAACAATGACAGGGTCCCTACAGTTTTTTCAGAATGAGCGCCCGAAAGTCCGACGGGCAGGACCGGGGATTCCCGCCCCTCATAAACGGTACAACACACCGCTCTGAAGGGACAACCAGCCGAAAGCCTAGGAACGGAAAAACTTCCACATGAACCCTTCTTTTTCCCTATCCGCACCGAAACAGCATTGCCGACACTTTCAATCCTGAAAGAGACCTAACGAGATGAAAAATGAAAGAAATGATGAAAGGAACGAAATGGGGGATAGGAAATTCGGGAGATGAAAGAAACAACTCTAGAATCGTCCGACGACCCGGGAAAACTCCAAAGAAACACATGGGTCAGAGTGGGTGGTCCAAGGATCGAACCCGAGACCTCACGAATGCGAGCCACAGAATATGCCGTCTAGACCATCCCGCTCGGTCATGCTAATCATTGACTTAAAAAGTAGGTACATCTTCCTCCGAGGTTAGTAGTTAATCAGGCTAGCCTCTAGTTCCCGAAGTGGCGGGTTCAACCCCGGCGGAGGGTAATGGATTCTTTTTCGGCCGTAAAAATCCTTAGTATGGCATCCTTCGGAGGGGAAATAAAGCCGGTGGTCCCGTGTCGTAGATTTACGGCACGTAAAAGAACCTCAAGCCTGATAAAGAGACCTCTGAACAAAAGTTCCGCTATTTCACCCCAATATAGAATGAGACGCTAAGAACCACAGTAGTTAAAGAGCGTCCAAAAATAAATCTCAACTTAATTTAATTTTACACAACAGGGAAAGATAAAAAAATCTGATGTGTTACACTCACATGACTATCTCTACTCTTGTACAAACTATTTTTACAAACGGTTATTCTCCATCTACTTCATGTTAATCGAGATAAACATTTGCAGACTCTATCTTATTGCTAATTTTCTTCTAGATGTAAGGGGAATATACATTTACAAGGGCAGTTTCGAAATACAGTAGCCTTTAAGCACATACATATCTCTTAATAGCTGGTTGCTGGGTGCAGCACCATTCCCTTTCCCACAGATTAATACTCTTTGCATATCCAAGACAAAAAAATGAATAACGAATTCCCATTTGCGAAAATAAGTATTGAAACATTTAAGGGAATAACAAGAAATATCTCGAAAATGGTTCACTCAACAAAAAAAATGTATATGACATAAATTGTGTATTTTAACGCGATCTACATCTTTTGTGCAGTAAAATTTTGTCTATCTCTTATGGTTTACCAGTTTACCAAAAGTCGTTCACAATGAAGAATACTTTTGGAGACATTCCCAGAAAATTCAAGATATAATTTTATTTGACATGAAAATATCTTAAACCTATGATCCTTTAATCAAAATTGTTAGAGCCATTTTTGAGAAAATTAAAATTTTCGAAAAATGTTCCATGTAAAGGGTACTCTGGGTTGGGGGGATTTTCTTGAAAACCTTCGTGTCGCATCTCTGGAAGATACTGAACCTAAATACCAAGTTTGGTGTTTATCCGACTGTTCGTTTCTGAGTTAAGCTGTTCAAAGACAGACACACAGACAGACACACACACGGACATGTTACCAAAAATGCTTTTTTTGGATTCAGGGGATCTCAAAACATGTATTTCCGGTGAAATCTTGGTATCGAATTTTTGGGTGGAATACAATACTTCCCCTACTTACTATACGTGGTAGAGAAAGTAAAAATAGTTTTATTTTAGGACGGCCTTTAACTACTATTCTCCTTAGCGTCGCATTGTGTATTGGGGTGAAATATCGGAAATGTTGCTCAGAGGCTTCTTTATCAGGCCTGAGCTTCTTTTACGTGCCGTAAACCTTAAAGGGTGGTCACCGAGGATTGAAATCGGGTCTTCCCACCTCGCTCGGTTAGCATACGAGTAAACTATGCATAGCTCAGCCTCGGACCTCACGAATTTTCCAATACTTAGAGTTCTGTAGGCTAAAAATTATAACATAAACTTCTGTGTACAGCCGAATCGTTTTAAGTGATGCTCCCTATACCAAAGAGAACAACAACCACATAAACTGGTGTCCCTCAACAGGGACAACAAAACACCAAACAATGCCCCGAAGCAGTGAAGAGATCGTTGCGGGAAACATTACGCGGCGTCGAAGGGACAGATAGCGTGGGACACCTCTGGATTGTAATCATCTATTCAACCATGTGACATCATCCTTGAGTAATAAACATCCAGCCGTCATTCAGTATAAGGATTATGCTCTATGCGACAACATTTTAATAAACATTCTGATTACGAAGCAAGATAACTGCCTATAATAATATAAGCATTATGAGCACGAGATATACACAAAGATCTAAGTTTTTACCATTGCTGACTAGATAATGTAAGTAGAGCATTGGAGTGAGAATTGACAATAAAACAGGTTGCTGTGCAACACCAATTTTTTTACTTTCTCTACTACGTATAGTAAGTAGGGGAAGTATTGTATTCCACCCCAAATACCGAGATTTCACCGGAAATATATGTTTTGAGACACCCTGAATCCAAAAAAAGCATTTCTGTAAACATGTCCGTGTGTGTGTCTGTGAACAGCATAACTCAGAAACGAACAGTCGGATAAACACCAAACTTGGTATTTAGGTTCAGTATCTTCCAGAGATACGACACGAAGGTTATCAAGAAAATCCCCCACCCCAGATTACCCTTTACATGGAACATTTTTCGAAAATTTTAATTTTCTCAAAAATGGCTACAACGATTTTGATTAAAATATGATATGTTTAAGATATTTTCATGACAAATGAAATGTATATCTCGAATTTTCTTGGAATGTCTCCAAAAGTATTCTTCATTGTGAACGACTTTTGCATAACTGGTAAACCATAAGAGATGGACAAAATTTTACTACACACACAATGTAGATCGCGTTAAAATACACAATTTATGTCATATACATGTTTTTTGGTGAGTGAACCATTTTCTAGATATTGCTATCTACAAGAAAATTAGCATTAAGATTAACATCTCGATTAATATGAAGCATACGGAGAATAAGTGTTTGTAAAAATAGTTTGTACAAGAGTAGAGAAAGTCATGTGAGTGTAACACATCAGATTTTTGTCCTTAGAGGGGCTTAAATACTCCATAAACTTCTAGCAGGCTGTTATAATGATAGTGAAGTCTTGGCGACTTCTTCCAAATAGTGTTTGTACAGGGTGAGTCACCTAAAGCTTGCACAGCAAATAATTTGGAAATGTAAAGCGCTATTGATGTGCAGTTTTCACAGCATTGATTGGAGTCAGTGGCTCGTACATTTAGTCTATAATATGACATTAATAATACAGAAAAACTGAATTTTTTTAGCAAACATACAATTTTTTAAACGGAACAATGCCTAGTTACGTCAACTGAATAAAGGTAGGTTAATTAGAATGTCAGTGGCGTTTGTTGCAAGATTCTATTGCAAGTGGTTTACGACAAATCTTATTTTGAAATTTTTACGCACCGACACTTGTACAACCTGTGGTAAACTAAAGAAAAACAAAAGGGAATTACAATACTTCTGTGGATTCTTACAAGTAAGGAGAACATAGCCCTTCAAAGGCTGTCTTCAAAATTACCACCGACAGCTTCTACACACGCCTCCGGTCTGCTATGGAAAGACTGCTTGCTGCACGCGTTCTAGCATTTCAGCGGTAATTTCAGAGCAGGCATATCGTCTGGCGTAGCTGGTTCAACCTTGTAGACAATGTCTTTCAGCCTTTCTCACAGAAAAAAGTCTAAAGGGGTCAGAACCGATGAACGGGCCGCCAAGGTACAGATCCTCTTCGTCCAATCCAACGATTTGGAAACAATCCGTTAAGACAAGCTGTATTACTTCGTGCACTATGGGCTGGACAGCCATCATGTTGGTTCCACAGGTTTCTCCCAGTCTGCAAAGCAACGTCTTCTAGCATCTGTGGCAGATGGTCTGTCAGGAGGCTGCGATACTTGTGCGAGTTCATTGTTCCTTCTATGGACAAAGGGCCTATGAGCTGATTGTTCGCTATCCCACACCACACGTTTAAACTCCATGAACGCTGACGTTCCACCTGACGAAGCCAACAGGAATTGTTAACAGACCAGTAGTGCATATTTCTGCGGTTTACCTGTCCATGATTAGTAAATGTTGCCTCATCACATGATGAATCGGGATTATCATGCCTTAATGCCCATGTACAAAAGTTTACACAATTCTCAAAATCATTTCCATGCAGCTCTTGATGGAGAGAGATGTGATAGGGATGGAACCTATGTTGAAGGGGAATGTGCAGTACACTTGCCTGACTTATGCCACCTCCACGTGCGATTGTGCCGGATCTACTGCAACGGCAGCCAAAACATTACTTTCTGCCTCTTCTCCAGCCACTTGTTTCTTCCTGTTAGGTTTTCTAGGCGTTACAGTACCACTTTCCGTAATTAGTTGAAGAGGTTGATAAATAATTGCCGAGATGGTTGACGTCTATTGGGAAACGTTTCAGCATACACCGTACAGGAACGAACTACATTCTTCTTACACTTCCGTACACCATGAGCATGTCGGCTGCGCGAAAACCAGTACTGCATATTTTGTCATTTACTGTACTAGAATATTTTGTATACTGAGGCAGTATTTTTAACACTTAAATGATATCAGTCTAATAATGTAATATTAAAATATAATAACAGCACGTCTTAAAGCGTTATGTGTATAAAATAATATATAAAATGTATGTAACTGTCATTGTGTTATGTTTATATTACTATATACATTTATAACAATGTATTACGTAATTTAACAATGTAGGATCTGTAAGAATAAAATCAGAAAGTTGCTAACAATGAGGTAACCCTGAGACAACAATAAATTAGAAAGCTTAATAATGCTACTAACAATTCTTGGAACAATAATGTAATATTTAAAACAGTTTATAAATAGCCAATCAACAACTAGAAAAAGCTTAAGTGAAATAAAAGTATTCTATTGGAGTAGGCTTAGCCAATCAGAGACTTGAAAAAGAAGAAATTTACAAATTCAGGCGGTAGACACCAGATGCTACAAAGAAGCGTTCCCGAGCAGTTCGATTTTATACGTATTCAGTGTGAGACATAAGAAAAACTCATTACGGCGTGAATAATATAAAGTTTACGTGTTAAAAAGTAATTAACAAAAATCTCACACCTCTACAGTAGGATACATCAGTGAAGTGTTATTTAATCGTGTGAAAGATTAATAAAACGAAGTTAAATACCATTATAATTTGTGTAAGCCTTAGCCGCACTACCCCTGCTAAGAGATACGTGTTTCTGCAAATTACTACTGACGAAGCTGAGGCATACACATATCACATTTAAATAAATAAACATTAAAATTACTACGTTGATTTTTTAAACGTGGGGGCGAAGGCCACCCGAAAGTGAACGTGGGGCGAAGGCCACCGAAAAGTTTGTACCGTACGTAGGGTGAAGACTCCAAGAAACATATCTTCTGCAATACGTGGTGCAAACAGCAGTAATAAATAACTTCAAGTTTGGCTATCATACGTGGAGCTACAACTACTTCAAGTTCGGCACCCAAAGATTGGTGTTAATAACGTAAAGATATTCTACTTCAATACCCAATAATAAAGATCGAGGGTAGAGAAGGCCATGAGCATGTATCATACCAGATTTCTCTTTCTGTTTTACTTTTTCTACTATAGTAAGTAGGGGAAGTATTGTATTCCACCCAAAAATTCGATACCGAGGTTTCACCGGAAATATATGTTTTGGACCCCCTGAATCCAAAAAAAAAGCATTTTTGGAAATATGTCCGTTTATGTGTCTGCGTGTGTGTATGTGTCTGTGAACAGCATAACTCAGAAACGAACATTCGGATGAACACCTAACTTGGTATTTAGGTTAAGTATCTTCCAGAGATGCGACAAGAAGGTTTTCAAGAAAATCCCCCCACTCCAGTTAACCCTTTACATGAAACATTTTTAGAAAACTTTAATTTTCTCAAATGAAATGTATATCTCGAATTTTCTGGAACTGTCTCCAAAAGTATTCTTCATTGTGAACGACTTTTGCATAACTGGTAAACCATAAGAGCTAGACAAAATTTTAATACGCAAAAAATGTAGATCGCGTTACAATATACAATTTATGTCATATACATTTTTTGTTGGGTGAACCATTTTCGAGATATTGCTTGTTATTCCCTTAAATTTTCCAATACTTATACTTTGTCTCAAATTCGTTATTTATTGTTTTTTGTCCTGGGCATGCAAAGAGAATGGAATCATCCAGATAGCAACCCGCTCTTAAAATATTTGACTATCGCTTAAATACTACCATATTCCCCTTGCATCTACAAGAAAACTAGCAATAATATTAACATCTCGATTAACATGAAGCGTATGGAGAATAAGCGTTTGTAAAAATAGTTTGTACAAGAGTAGGGAAATTCACGTGATTGTAACACATCAGATTTTTGTATGTATAATGATGGTCTTTAATGTTAATCACGTTCATTTAGTGGCCTCCTTCTGTATATATCAGCGTGTTTTTCAATCAAACTTTGGCGATTCTTCAGGATCAGCTACACTGCCATAAAGGGCCTTCTACTGGTCAAGCCGTTAACTCATTGGTCAAGGTATGCATTGAGCAGAACCCGAATCTTTACAGTGAATTAAACGTTTTGGTTAAATCGGTTTCATTTACAGCTCGTTGTTCAAGAACACCCTTTACTTGATATCGACAAAGTTCTACCCAAACCACAATTCCCGAGTTAAACAGGAAGTAACCGTAGTAACCGAACTCTGGAGCAGAAGTTTACTGAAGTTTGCTGTTGCACTTGATTTACTTTCGACCACTTTTTAAAACATCGATGTAGAAGCCGCCTGAACTTTCGTTTGTATTTGCATCATACAGGATCCTTACTTCTGCACATACTGTGGCTCGCCTTTGTAAACAAAATAAGTTGAAAAAGTCGTAAATAAAACCCTCTGAGTGTGGAATGGGGCGTGGTCCAAGATAACCTCCCCGGATATCCGTAACATTTCATTACGTCTATAAAGCTTGTCTTTTCAACTGCCCCAACAAAAAGGGGCGTCTAATGGTCATATCAATGTGTCTTCTAACGCATTATGCATTACACTGTTGAACTAAGTGCCTGTTAAAAAGAAAAAAAAATATGAAGTGATGCATTCACAAAGCTTTCGCTTCCATCTATCTCTATTAGTGCTACACAACCTATTCTTACTAAAGCTTATTTTTCTATCTACTTGCTTTTAATCCAAATAAATATTTCCAGAAATAGCTACATTACACATTTCGTTAAACATACAAAGAGAACAGCGATAGTTAAATGTTTAACAACTGGACGCTATATGCTGGCCTTAAAATTCCGTACTGCTTCCATGCAATCCCGAGAAACAACTGAAAATCAATGTACTTTAAGACGTCCTCTTTGGCGTAGTGGTTACCAAGCTAGCTTCTAGTTTCCCAGGTCGCGGGTTCAAACCCGGCGGCGGGCGATGGATTTTTTCGGGCATAAAATTACTTAGCATGGCTTCCTTCGGAAGGGAAGTAAAGCCTGTGATCCCGTGTCGTAGATTTACGGCACGTAAAAGAACCTCAAGCCTGATGAAGAGACATCTGAAAAAAAAATTATCGATCTTTCACGCCCAGTATAGAATGGAACGCTAGGGAACACAGCAGTTAAACAGCGTCCATAAATAATAATAAAAAATATTTTAAAGTAATGACAAATAGTGAACAATTCGAAATTTTAATAACGGAAATCTCAGAAGCGACTTATGCCACAAAAAGTTATTTTAAGTAAATTGTGTATTTTAAAGAGATCTACATTTTTATGTGGTACGTTTTTGTATGTCGCTTAACGCTTACTAGTTATATAAGGTTATACATAATCCATTCCAAATGAATACTTCGCAGGCTATTGCCAGAAAATTCGAGATATAAATTGTATTTGTAATGTGAATGTCTTTCATATACGTTTTCTTTATCGAATACGTTACGACCAGTTTTAGTAACTCAAAATTTTCAAAAAGTGTTGCATTAAATAGTTGAGTTCTTTAACTGCTGTGGTCCTTAGCGTCCCATTCTATATTGGGCGTGAAAGAGAAGTAATTTTGCTCATAGGCTCTTTATCAGACTTGAGGTTGCTTTACCTGCTGTATAGGTACGGCACAGAAAAATCCATCGCGCTCCGGCGGATTTAAACCCGCAACCTCGGGAACAAGAGGCTAGCATGGTAACCGCTATACCACGGAGTACGACGAAAAGTGTTGCATGTAAAGGGTAGTTGTGGTGGGGAGATTATCTTGAAAATCTTCGTGTCGCATCTTTGTAAAATACTAAACTCAAATACAAGTTTGATATTTATCCGACTTTTCGTTGTTGATTTGCTGTTCACAGACACGCTGACATATACACGGACATGTTTCCAAAAATGTTTTATTTGTATTCAGGGGTCTGAAAAATGCATTTCCTGTGGAATGCATGTATTTTGGGTGGAATGCAATAAATCTTTCCTGTATAGGTTATACACAGGAGGTGGACGCCATGCATACTGCGACCTACATAGATCTGTTGTAGCTATCACCCCTCAGAAGGAAAGCATGGAGTTAAGCAACAACAGAAGGCTAAAGGCTGCAGGAAGATACGCTACAGAGACGCGCGGGAGTCCTTAAAACTTCCAAGCTCGAAGATCCGTCCTACTGCTGGAGCCGTCTAGGGAGGGTGATGGACGACTCGTTGACCAAGCAGCCCTCTTTCCTTTGAGCAAGCATCCGCGCCATCTGCCCGGCACGCCATACGGCAGTAAACCTAGCAACTCACCTGAAAAATGAAAATGAAACGGAATGAAGACGAAGAAATGGAAATATCTCTTTAAAATACACAATTTATTTCAAATAACTTTTTCTGTGACATCAGCTATTTCAATGATATCCGTTATTAATCTTTCGAAATTTTCAATACTTAGTCATTCTTTTAAAGTACTGTTCATTTTCAGTTATTTCGTGTGATGTCATTGAAACAGTATGAAGTTTTAAGGCTGTTATTTCGGCAAAAATTTATCTCGATTAAAATAAAGTATATAGAAAAAAAAGATCTGAAGTGTTGTACTAACATGACCTTCTCTACTCATGTACAAAATTATTTTACAAACGCTTATTCTCCATAAACATTTGAGATAAACATTTGCAGGAATTTTATTTCTAATTTTCTTCTAGGTGCAAGGGGAATATGGTAGGCTTTAAGAGCTGGTTGCTATGTAGAGTATTCCATTCTCTTTGAATGTCTAGGACATAAAAAAGCAAAAACGAATGCCCATTTGAGAAGACGTATAAATATTGGAAAATTCAAACAAATAACAAGAAGTATCTTGGAAATGGTTCACTGCACACACAAAATTGTATATTGTTTTAACGAGCTCTATATTCTTTGTATAGAAAAAGTTTGTCTACCTCCTACGGTTTAGCGGTTTTGCAAAAGCCACTCAGAAAGAAGAAGACTTTTGCGGAATTCCCAGAAAATTCAAGATGTGCATTCCTTTTGTCATGAAAATATCTCAAATATACGATATTTTAATCAAAATCATTACAGCCATTTTTGAGAAAATCAAAATTTTCGAAAAACAGTCTCTGTAAAGCGTAGTCTGGAATGGGGGGATTTTCTCTAAAACCTTGGTGTCGCATGTTTGTAAGATATTGAACCTAAATACCAAGTTCGGTATTTGTTGCAGTTTGCTTTGTTTGAATCCCCCTGAATCGAAATAAAGCATTTTGTAAACATGTCCGTCTGCATTGTGTATTTCAAGAGCAGAACTAAAAAACGTAAAGTCGGATAAATACCAAATCTGGTATTTGAGTTTAGTATCTTCCCGGGATGCGACATGAAGATTTTGAAGAAAATCCACCACCGCCAAATACCCTATGCATTAAACATTTTAAAAATTTTGGTTTTCTAAAAATTGGCTCTAGCAATGTGGATTAAAATAACATATATAAAATATATTTACATAACAAATAAAATGTGCGTCTTCAATTTTCGGGGAATAGCATATGAAGTCCTCTTCATTTGAAAGGATTTTTTTATAGTATTGTATAAGTGGTAAACGTTAATCGAAGAAAAAAAGGTACTACACAAAACATAGATCTATTTAAAACACACAATTTACTTCAAATAAGATTTTTGTGGCATAAGTCGCTTCTGAGATATCTCTTATTAAATGTTCGAATTGTTAATTTCTTGGTCATTCCCTTAGTCCTTTCAACATTCAGTTTTTTCTCGGGATTGCATGGAAGCAGTGCGTAATTTTAAGGCCAGCGTATAGTGTCCAGTTCTTAACCATTTGACTGTCACTGTTCCCTTTGTATGTATGAGGAAATATGTAATGTAGTTATTTCTGCAAAGGTTTATCTGGACCAAACTGTAGCAGAAAAGAAATAAGCCTGTTTAAGATTAATTTGTATACTCATTAATAATTGAAAGACGGTAGAGAATGTCATGTGAATGTATCACATTAGATTTTTTTTTTATTCAGGGGACCTAAAGTGAGGAATCTACATATTGAATTCTTTGTGGGATGTACTACGTCCTATACTTCCTATAGAACGGTTAGACGCTTGCCTCTAGCACTTTTCTTGGAATGCAAGGACAAAACTCTGTCTCATTTCCCATCCCTGCTTGCAGACTCTAATAGGGCCTGTGATTTGAAATAAAGATGTGGTGAACCATAAAACCTAAAGGCTAACAGCTAATTAATAGTGACGATCGTAAGGTCGTGTAGCTTCGTAACACCTGTGTTCACAACACACATGCAGGAACTGTAGAATGGTCTCTGCACTGTGAGCGCAATGGTTACCTTATAACGGTGTTTCTCACAGGTGACGCTCATAAACTACTGAAGACAGTGCACGGAACAACACTTGTTTGGCCGAGAGGTTAAGAAGGCATCGCTTAGGCTCATAAGCTCGTCGGTTCAGATCTCGCATTAGCTATTGTTATTTTTATGTTGTTGATTTTATGACTGAATTGTAGAACATATTATTGCATTAATATATGCTTAGCATTTTAATTTTTAGGAATATCTATACGCACAAAAACATAATTCTACTTAAACCCTAGTTTTAAATAACTAAACAAATAAACTGTTATCTTCTAAAACTAAAACAAATAAAAAAAAATCTGATGTGTTACACTCACATGACTTTCTCTACTCTTGTACAAACTATTTTTACAAACGCTTATTCTCTATATGCTTCATGTTAATGAAGATATCGAGATGTCAATCTTATTGATAATTTTCTAGTAGATGCAAGGGGAATATGGTAGGTTTTAAGCGATAGTCAAATATTTTAACGCTGGTTGCTATGTGGCGCATTCCATTCTCTTTGCATGTCCAGGACAAAAAAAAATGAATAACGAATTTGAGAAAAAGTATAAGTATTGGAAAATTTAAGGGAATAACAAGCAATATCTCGCAAACGGTTCACTCAACAAAAGAAATGTATATGACATAAATTATGTATTTTAACGCGATCTACATTTTTCGTGTAGTAAAATTTTGTCTATCTCTTATGGTTTACCAGTTATGAAAAAGTCGTTCATAACGAAGAATACTTTTGGAGACATTCCCAGAAAATTCGAGATATACATTTTATTTGTCATGACAATATCTTAAACATATGATATTTTAATCAAAATCGTTAGAGCCGTTTTTGAGAAAATTACAATTTTCGAAAAATGTTCCATGTAAAGGGTAGTCTGGGGTGGGGGGATTTTCTTGAAAACCTTCGTGTCGCATCTCTGAAAGATACTGAACCTAAATACCAAGTTTGGTGTTTATCCGACTCTTCGTTTTTGAGTTATGCTGTTCACAGACACACAGACACACAGACACACAGACAGACACACAGACACACAGACAGACACACACACGGACATGTTTCCAAAAATGCTTTTTTTGGATTCAGTGAGTCTCAAAACATGTATTTCCGGTGAAATCTCGGTATCGAAATTTTGGGTGGAATACAATACTTCCCCTACTTACTATACGTAGTAGAGAAAGTAATAAACACAATTAATATCGGGTGTATGAACCCCGAACACCCATAACTTCCCTCAATTTTCTCTGTAGTCCTCTGTGGTCGAGGGGTAATATGCCTCTAGTTCAAATCTGGCGGAGGCCAATGGATTTTTTCGGGCATAAAAATCCTTAGCATGGCTTCCTTCGGAAGGGAAGTAAAGCCGGTGGTCTCGTGTCGTAGATTTACAGCAAGTAAGGGAACCTCAAGCCTGATAAAGAGTCTCTGAGCAAAATATCTGATCTTTCATGCCCAATTTAGAATGGGAAGCTAAGCACCATAGTGGTTAAAGAGCGCCCATAAATAAAACTTAATTTCATTTTTTCTCAATTTTCTGTTTATAAATGAAATTAAATTCTGGTAGTAACGTGAACGAGAAGCTATATCATCATATGCTTATTGAATTTGTGCCTAAAAGCCATCTTTTGTCCTTTGCGTATCTGCAGGGAAACTTGAGCGCAGCTCCTTTTGCTCTCAGCCCACAGTTTCAATAGCGCCGGCACTCGTAGCGGTAGTCGCTGGAGTGTATAGCTCCGGCGCTCCGCCAACCTGAGGGTCGCGGGTTCGAGTCCCGCCATGGGCATGGGTGTTTGTGTGTGTATGTGTGTGGTGTAATTGCTGTAATAAGCGGTAACGAAAACAGTAAAAACACAGTATCATAAACTGCGTAAAATAAGCGAACTTTAAAAACATTAAAAACAAAATAGGGTTCAAATCTGGTGAACAGGGAGGCCAGTCTAAAACTCTGATATCGTGCCTTTCTGAGAACCAATCTGAAACATTTTGACATATGTGGACAGGATGATTATCCTGTACGAATTCAACAATTCCATCAGGATATCTCATCGTCACAGAGGGAATCAAAACATTCTCTAGTATTACCATCTAGCTGCCACAACACACCTAGACCCTCCCTTGATGTCCAACAAGATACAAATATACGACCATGATTGTGATGCTACGTATTTTCATCGTGACAACTATTCTATTATGAATTTTACCAAATGTCATATATGAAATGCAGGTTATGGAAAACAAGTGTCACTATGTGTTAATTAAACAGTATTAACAAAAGGAAAAACATGTATTTGCTACATGAGTTGTGTAAAAGAGGGATCAGAATGGTGTTACATGGGAGAGACAGGGATAATCAAATATCTGTTTCTTGTTAATCGAGATCAACTTTCATTACACATTCGTTGTAGGTATAAGAAGGATGCAATACGTAAAAGCGATAGTTAGTTTATTAAAAAAAAGATCGTTATGTGACGACGAGGCATAGGAATTCTTAATCAATTGCTTTAAAATTATCTACAATAAAAACATGTGTCGGTAAAAGAACGCAAAAAAGCAACCAAGGCTCACTGATGGCACCTAAACATGGTCAAGTGATAGCTGTCTGCAAACGCCAACAGACTGTACGAGGAATGAAAGGCAGTATTTTTAACACTTAAATAATTTCAGTCTAATTATATAACATGTAAATTAAATAACAGCCCGCCTTAAAGCAATATGTGTATGTAGCAATATATAAAAAGCGTATATTACAGTCATTGTATATGTTTATGTTATTTTATACATGTGTAACAACGTTATGTGAATGTATTACAGAATTTAATAATCTAGGAGCTGTGAGAAATAAGTCAAAAGCTGCTAACAATCAAGTAACAATGATGTAACCTTGACGAAATAATGAGTAAGAAGGTTTAATAATGCTATTAGTACTTATTGGAGCAACAGTAATCTAAATTTTGAGACAGTTTATAAAATAGCCAATCAACAACCATAAAAAAGCTTAAGTTAAATAAAAGTATTCTATTGGATTAGGAATAGTAGACAGCGCTCATAACTGGACGCGTTGGTTGCAGACAGTGTTCCTAACCGGACGCGAGATATGTCCTCGAGAAATTTAATACGTATTTTGTGTGAGAAAATAGTTTACGTGTTTAAAAAGTGCAAGTATTTAATAAAAGAACCTTACAGCTCTCTATATCAGTGAAGTGTTATTTAAATCGTGTCAAGAATTAATGAAAAGGAGTGAATAAAAATCTAAAATCTGTGTAAGCCTACATTCTTCAGCCGCACCACGCCTTGCAAAGAAATCCAAGTCTCTAACAATAATACTCACGCAGCCGAGGCAAACATAAATATACAATATTTAAAGAAACAGTCAAATTACAAAGTTAATATATTTAATTTTTTTTGGAACGAAGGCTACCGGGTATCATACGTGCGGCTGCAACTACTTCAAGTTCGGCTCCCCAACACTCGAAATATAATACATCTTCAAACTGACTTTCCATACGTAACAGCAGCAAACCTTCTTCAAGTTGGCTCCCAAAACGTGGGGCAAATAACAATACAACAAAACTTCTTCAAATTGGCGCCCATCGTGGGGCAAATAACAATACAACAAACCCTCTACTTCAAATGGGGTGGTTTGTTTGCGATGTACCTGCTTAAATTTTGAAGCAACATAGAGTACTGGCCACGGACAAACTAGTACGGAAAACTCATAAATGTAATAAGCCATCTAATTTACTGCTTCTCAGTATCAACACATTAATAATATCTTTCTTGAATATTTTCTTCTATGTTTTATGTGTTTGTATTTTCTTTACTAATATTTTATTTATAATAATTAAAAGCATGTTAAAAATACATATAATATAAGAGGAAAAACGCCATTGTTAATCATACAACCAAAAATAAAAATTACGAGAAATGCAGTAGCATCTACGTAAGCATGTAACGAAACTTGAATTCATAATTAAGACAATGAAAGTCTCCAAACATATATATATATGTAATATAAACTGTTATGTAATGTTATTGGATAGTACACCAATCAGGTACATTGATACATGCTTATAATTCAAATACGTACGATAAGAAAACGGTTGAAGGGAACGCTAACAGAAGCTTGTCAGTGTTCAAGCAGGACGTCTGTGTATAAACTCGTCTCTAAATAGACGCTAAAACTACGCATTTAAGGTCTACCAGTTATACAATTTTAACATGACAAAGGTGATAGTGAATTGTGAACATGCACATGTGGTTTATCTAAAATACAAGTGAAATAGTTAATAGACTTCGTGAGTGTAAAATACTTTAACATTCTCCATACCTAACCCTGACAAGATGCAATTGCTCTCCGGCACAAATACAGCAATCGTGGTACAATTATAAAATGATAATTATAACATACTAACGCGCGCGCACACACACACACACACACACACAAACACACACACACACACACACACAAACCCACACACACACACACGAGAATAAAGAAATACGATCATCAGATTCCGTCTACGAGAACTTCTTGATACATCACAAGAGTACGCGCATCAAGACGACCTACAGGTACGTAATACAGCTTCCATCATCTCCCAACGGTCCATCATCAACGTAGTATGGTCCTACAAAGGAGGAACCGCTACAAGTTCAATAACACAACAATCCTTCCTTTCTCCCTGGCTTTAATGCTTTGAAATACCTATACGTTAAACGCCAAAAAAATATTGAATAGCAACTTACCAAATGAAAAAATGTAAAATATTTAAAAATTAAAATCAATAACATAGAATATCTCGGAAATAGCTAATTCAAGAAACAGTTTTGACATACATATTTTTTCTTTTAAATGAGATATACATTTTTTGTGCGGTAATATTCCGTTTATCTCTTACGGTTTAATAATTACAGATAATTCATTTTCTCTACCTTTCCCATGTATCACAATTTTGGTGTGCCAGGAACCCTCTTCTATAATTACTTATATGAAGAAGTGAACCTGCGGTCTTAACCACAGAAGTAACTGCGCTTTGCCACAGCGCTACAAAGACCCCTGAAAAGTAGCATGTTTAACAGTGCCGTACAACTTACTACACCGATTACACAACTGTATTGCGTATGGTGTAAACAAGGCACTGTGCCGTGTAGGACTTGGAAAAATTTGGCGTTTCAAGCATGACTCATTTTTTTGTCCGCGGGTGTACATATGCCTTGGAAATAATTATGGATGGACATTACTACATAATATTTTATTTTTCCAAAGATAATGAAGGTATTGAAAGCGAAAGGTAACATATTACAATTCCGGTTCATGAAATTAAAATCATTTGCAAAAGTAAAGCAATATTGAAAAGTGCGTTGTGATGCATGTAATTTTACATATGAATACTCCTTTGTCCTTCCAGCCCCTACATTCCCATTCAGTTGAACACAAAGGATAGGGGCAAACACAAAGGACCAAAGCAAAGTTTAATCAATAACCACCTTTACATTCACTGCCACGGGTACATAACATTCATAATTCAAATATTCACCTTTAAATCCCTCTTCAAACAACCAGTTGAAATTCAAACATAATCGCAGATGAATATAAATATTAAAATAATAACATACCTGATTATAAATAATACCTGTATTGGAATTACAGTCATTAAAGTATAATACGCACTAGGCGCCAGCAAAGTGATCGAAGCGAAGAGCGAAGCTGATAGTACAAAGGTACACATACCGCTCAGTGATGGCCATATGAACGCCTGGGAACCTGTATTTCCCTTAAGTATGCGATTTCCAGCTTTATTTAAACACTGTATGTTTAACATATGTGTGACAATTCACTATTACTAATTCCTGTAGTTGAACTGAAAGTGACACAGTGTATAAACCCTCTAAAGCCACCATACTCTGCTTATTGGGTGGTAAAAGTAGTAGAATTTTAAAATGCGTAAGAATGAACTGATTAATTATTAATTCATTGGCTTAAATATGCATTTAATCTATGTATAATAAACCATAGTTTTTCGAATTGTATGCAGTGATCCATATTGAGCTCCTCTCCTGTCTTTTCAGGGTCACATTACGGCCTGATAAAGAGGTCTATGAGCAAAATTAACGTCTTTCACCCTCAATATAGAATGGGACGCCAAGGACCATAGTAGTTAAAGAGTGTCCATAAATAAATAATATAAAAAATTCTGATGTGTTACGCTCACATGACTTTCTCTAATCTTGTACAAACTATTTTTACAAACTCTTATTCTCCATGTATTTCATATTAATCGAGATAAACATTTGCAGAAACGGTTTTTTGACTTGCAAAGAGAATTACATTTTACACATAGCGACCAGTTCTAAAAATATTTGACTTTCGCTTAAGGCGTACTACGTTCCCCTTGTTTTGTATTAGCGAGGGCAATATAGAAATACAGTAGCCTTTAAGCATAGACATATCTCTTAATACCTGGTTGCTAGGTGCAGCACCATTCTTTTTGCCACGGATTAATGCTCTTTGCATATCCAAGACAAACGAATTAATAACGAATTCCCATTTGAGAAAATAAGTATTGAGAAATTTAAGGGAATAACAAGCAATATCTCGAAAATGGTTCACTCAACAGAAAAAAATATATATATGACTTAAATTGTGTATTTTAACGTGATCTACATATTTTGTGCAGTAAGCTTTTGTCTATCTCTTATGGTTTACTAGTTATGCAAAAGTCGTTCACAATGAAGAATACTTTTGGAGACATTCCCAGAAAATTCAAGATATATATTTTATTTGTCATGAAAGTATCTTAAACATATGATATTTTAATCAAAATCTTTAGGCCTTTTTTAGAAAATTAAAATGTTTAATAATGTTCCAGGTAAACGGTAATCTGGGTTGGGGGATTTTCTTGAAAACCTTCGTGTCGCATCTCTGGAAGATACTGAACATAAGTACCAAGTTTGATGTTTATCCAACTGTTGGTTTCTGAGATACGCTGTTCACAGCACACACACACACACACACACACACACACACACGGACATGTTTCCAAAAATGTTTTTTTTTGATTCAGGGGATCTCAAAACATATATTTCCGGTGAAATCTCGGTATCGAATTTTTGGGTGGAATACAATACTTCCCCTACTTACTATACGTAGTAGAGAAAGTAAACTACTTACGGCATGATCACCTGCAAATTAGAGTAACCAACCGGCTGTGACTACAGGCTGAGCCCTACAATTAGTTGCCAATAGCCACTACAGAGGCCAACTAGATAGCTCGCAAGAATGTGCTTTGGAAGATGACATAGCTGGTCACGTGACCTCCGCAGGCTTACGGTTGGGCAGCGGCCGACGAAGACAAAGAGTTTTGAGTTGGGACTCGATCGCCACTGCACAAGTCAACATAGCTCAGTGCTTTGGGAAGGCGCACGTTCACACGCGTTTTCGACCTTGTTCAAAAATTTACCCTTTCATCTTTTGTAAGTAAAGCTCTAAACTTATATTACAGGTCGTGTGACGTGCTCTTAACGTGCGAAGAGTTTAGAGCCAGTTGTTATTAAAACACGTATGTATACACATGTAAAATTTAATTGTGCAAGAAAGACAAAAAACAAAGTTAGACTTGATTCACGTGTTTTGTTAGCTGCTTGTAATCTCAGGAAAAATTCAGAATAATCTAGTTTTTAATTGCTGTTCAGCTGCAAATTAATTTAGCTTTCTATTCGTACAAAATTAATTTTTTCCTTCCTTAGATTTGCAAATGCTACTTGGGAATTTGTGCTAGTGTATGTGTAACTGCTCAGGACAATATAAAGAGCCCAGCACGTAAGATCTCCCTGGAAAGACACAAGCTTTTCTATACTTTACCTACGATCCACAGCACGGTCAAGACAGTGCAGCATTTATCTATTGTTACGCTAATTTTATGGAAGCGCCGTAATTAAAATATACCTAATTATAAAGCAATTTTTTTGCTATCCACTATTTATTGAAGACGGTGTTTAATTAGCTCCACGTATGAAAAGTCAGTTTGAGAAGTTTGTATTGAACTAGTTGTATTATTATAAGAGTTGTATTATATTTAAGTTGGTGGGGAGCCGAACTTAAAATTCGTAGCAACCGCACGTATACTAAACAGTTTCCGGTAGCCTTCGCCCCAAATGTATTATCAGGTGGCCTTTGCCCCAAGTTTAAAAAAATATTAACTTTGTAATTTAACTGTTTCTTTAAATATTTAATATCTATGTCTGCCTCGGCTGCGTCAGTATTATTTTAGAGACATGGATATCTTGGCAGGGCGTGAGGCGCAAGAATGTAGGCTTACACAGACTATTATTTTACTTCACTCATTTTATTAATGCTTGATACGATTTAAATAACACTTCACTGATATAGAGAGAGCTGTGATATGTTTTTATTAAATACTTGCACTTTTAACACGTAAACTATTTTGTCTCACTCAAAATACGTATAAAATCTCTCGAGGACGTATCACGCATCCGATTACAATCACTGTCTGCAGGCAACTGTCTAGATTTCAACCGTCTCAACTCGTAAATTTCTGTATTTCAAGTCTCTGATTGGCTAATCCTACTCCAATAGAATACCTGCATTTAACTAAAGCTTTATCTGGTTGTTGATTGGCTATTTTTACAAACTGTCACTAAAATTACATTATTGCTTCCAAGAATCGCAAGTAGTATTGTTAAACTTTCTTACTCATTATTTACTCAAGGTTACCTCATTGTTAGCAACTTTAAACCTATTTTTCTCAAGGCTCCTACATTATTAAATTATCTAATGCATTCATATAACATTATTGAACATGTTTACAATAATATAAGCATATGCAATGACTGTTACATACATTTTACAAATTATTGCATACACATATTGCTTTAAGGCGGGCTGTTATTGAATTTACATATTATATAATTTGACTGAAATCATTTAAGTGTCAAAAATACTGCCTCATTATAAAGCTTTTGAGAAACTCTTGTGCTTTGACTTAATATATCTTTGAGGTAATATAATTTTGCTCTCCAACTTTAAATTTGGATTCAAGGAAGACCAATCAACTGACACTGCATGTATTAATTTTCTATATTATGTATATTTAAATTTTGATAATAATTTGACACATTTGACTAACCTATTCCGTTTGTATCTATAACGAAATGTATAATGCAGCTCTTTCCAGATAGGTTTATCCCGATGAAAATGAAGTAGATAGGAAAATAAGCTTTCTTAAGAAAAATTTGTATACCCATAATAAGTGATAGAGGGTAGAGAATGTCACGTGAATGTAACATAGCAGATTTTTACGATGGTAGAATTGTACAAATTGAAGATGGAAGAACCGGAGATTCGAGTAGTGATAAAGTACTTCGTAAAGAAAGGTGTGAAAGCAAATGATATTCATGCCGATTTTTAGAACACACTGAGGGACTCTGTTGCTTTATATTCAACTGTTGCCAAGTGGGCCAATAAGTTTAAATTTGTTCGGGAGAGCCTAGAAAATGATCCATGTAGTGATCGGCCAAGATGTGTTACCACCCCAGAAATGATTACAAAACCGCAGGATAGGATTTTGGACTATCGTCGACTCAAATTGCGAGAAATTGTCGATGGTTTAGGGATATCATCTGAAAGGGCACATTACATTTTTACAGTGGAATTGGGTATGAAAGACTTATCTTATAGGTGGATGGTGCGATTGTTAACACAGGATCAAAAACTCATTAGAGTGCAAATGTGTGAACAATGTTTGGCCCGTTTTCAGAAAAACCCACAAGATATTTTGCGCCAGTATGTGGCCACATATGAGACATGGCTCTACTACTATACTTCAAAGACAAAGTAACAGTCACAGCAATGGAAACATGCTGAATCTTCACCACCAAAGAAAGCAAAGACAATGCCATCAGCCGGAAAGGTCATGGCGTTAGTGTTCTGGGATGCGAAAAGGATTCTCTTGATATACTATCTTCTCAATGGTCAAACAATTACGGAAGAATACTACGCTAACCTCCTGGACCAACTACAGCAAAACATACGCGAAAAAAGGCCAAGTTTGGTAAGGAATAAAATTGTCCTCCATCAAGTCAGTGCGCGCCCACCCACATTTATCCTTGCCATGGCAAAAATTCATGAACAGAGGTATGAATTGTTGCCACACCCATCTTATTCACCTGCCATAGCTCCATCAGACTTCCATCTCTTCCCTAAGCTCAAAACTTTCCTTCGTGAATGGCGATTCTCTTCCATTGAAGAACTCCTAGCCGGAGTTGACGAGTATTTTGCAGGCCTGGAATAAAGACATTAGAACATCGATGGACCAAATCTATAGGGAAGCTATATTCAAAAATAAAAATGTTTTGGATGAGGTCAGTTGGTATTTTGTATGTCATTCTGAGAACTTTTCAACAACCCTCGTATAAAAAATAAATACTTTATATAGCGGTGCAGTATTGATATCCAGACATCCACGTTACAGGCGCCTATGTTAATCATTACACCACACAACTAATTCAAGATAATCCAATACAGGTACTGCACTCTACTGTATACAGTTGTATTTAACTCTAATTTGAATAAAAATTAAATAAAACAGCCGATTTATCTCCGCCAATCGAGTTGCAATCCATTACGTTTACATTTGATCGCACAATATTTTACCTAGCTGGTAAGCGTTCGGAAACATTTGGCTCTACTACCCTTTTGAAGCATTTGGTTGTCAATACGTTAAGCAATTTTAATATTTTAATTGCTAGTAATAGCCATGTTTGGATTTTCTGGGAAACATGGAACACAAACGCTTTCAAAATAAGCCAACAGCTTGTTACATGTTTCAGTAAAACGCAATAACTATAAAGCTATTAATAATCCCATTCTGGGGCAGTATTTCTAACACTTAAATAATTTCAGTCTAATTATATAATATGTAAATTCGATAACAGCCCACCTTAAAGCAATATGTGTATGTAATAATTTGTAAAATGTAAGTAACAGTCATTGCATATGCTTATATTATTGTATACATGTGTAGTAATGTTATGTGAATATATTACGTAATTTAATAATGTAGGAGCTGTGAGAATAATAGGTTTAAAGTCGCTAACAATGAGGTAACCTTGAGGCAATAATGAGTAAGGAAGTTTATAAACCACTAGTCATTATTAGAGCAGCAATAATGTAATTTTGAAACAGTTTAAAACTAGCCAATCAACAGCCATAAAAAGCTTTAGTTAAATGCAGGTATTCTATTGGAGTAGGATTAGCCAATCAGAGACTTGAAATACAGAAATTTACAAGTTTAGACGGTTGAAATCAATTCAGTTGCCTCCAAACAGTGCTCATAACCAGACGTGTTGCCTGCAGACAGTGCTCATAACTGGATGCGTTGCGTGTGCGTCCTCGAGAGATTTAATACGTATTCGTGTGAGGCGAAAAATAAGCTTACGTGGTAAAAAGTGTAATTAATTAATAAAAATAATCTCACCGCTGTCCAATCAGTGCAGTGTTATTCAAATCGTGTCAAGTATTAATAGAAGGAGTGAAGTAAAATAATAGTCTGTGTAAGCATACATTTTTGTCGCATCACGCCCTGCTAAGAGAAACATGCCTCTACCATATACTGACGCAGTCGAGGCAGACATAAATATTAAATATTTAAAGAAACAGTTTAATTATAACGTTAAGATTTTTCTTAAACTTGGGACAAAGGCCACCTGAAAATACATTTTTGGGGCGAAGGCTACCGGAAACTGTTTACTATATGTGCGGTTGCGACTACTACAATTTCGGCTCCCCAACAGTTGAAATATAATACAACAGTACAACAAAACATTCAAATTGGCGTCCATACGTGGAGCTAATTAAATTACTTTCTCAATTTCAAGTACACAGAGACGGATTGAGTTTTTAAATATAAGATTGATGGAAATCTGTAAGAGAATACGACGCAATAGCAGCATCTGTGCAGTGTTTTTGTCATTACTTTCTTTGCAAACATACGTCTGTGTCATTTTCTTTCCATCGCAAGGAAGCGGATATGTTAGTTCTCTGTGACTGTTCTCCTTATGCCTCCATGCCTTCAGAAATAACAGCAGCTATTGCCCTGGGCGCTGTTTTCCTTGACTGCGAAATGATGAAACTACCCATTGCGCCATAGCGTTCCAGTCCGGAAAGAATTGCTGTATTCAGCAAACAAGACAAAGCAACGAAGAATATAACAGCAACAGAAAAGACGGCAATAGTAAAAACAATAATAATTATAATAATAATAATAATAATATAGCTCTTTCTAAATTTGCATATTATACTATAAATACTTAATACCGAACAAGTTGCCTCAGTTGCTTGTACACCTCGCATTCTGGAGGTCCCCAGTTCGATCCCCGGCGTTTTGACCCAAACGTTAAACGAAAACGTACTACAAAAGGGGTAGACCTCTTTAAAAAACAATTTATTTAAAATAAGCTTTTGTGGCATAAATCGTTTCTGCAATATTCGTTATTAAATTTAAAATTGTTAATTTCTCCTAAAGTCCTTTCAACATTCAGTTGTTTATCGCAACTGTATGGAAACAATACGCTATTTTAAGGCCAGCGTATAGTGACCAGCGGTTTTTCGTGGTTTCCCCGGGTCGGCAAGCGAATGGTGGGGTGGTTCAGTTGCTACCACGGCTCTCCTGCTCCTCATTTCCTGTACCTATCGTCCTTCTTGTCATCTGTTTCAGGGTTGTATCGCCAGGCGATGGTATTCAGCGTGCATAAGCTGGGTGGTGCCTGTGCGTTTTTTAAAGGTTTCTTACCTGGCGTCGATACGGAGGGAGCGCCGGGGGGCGGTGTCGTATGCGTTCGATCTGGAAACGTTAGAGACCCCGTCCATGTTTGCCATCTACATCCGGATCTGGTCGCCCTTCGGGCCTTTCCCGTCATCCCCTTCTCCCTAGTAGAAGTAAACAGAGCCGTTACGGCCACCTTGCGGTTCTCTGTCCCGGTTGTGGGGCCTCTCCGTTCGTCCTTACTAGGGATGCTCAAACACAGTTGGAAGAGGGGTGGGTGGGTGGGTGAACCTCCTTCCATCCGCTCCGACACGCCATTGTGAGCACGTAAGCTTACTTTACGTTGCAAATATGAGCTATGTTTGTCAAGTTCCATAGTAGCTTGAATCCGCTGTGATATTAGTTAAATATACTTAATGCAATATACCGTTGATGTGCAATTATGCCGTTTGTACGTTACTCTTAGTGACTTTTCCGGCACATATTACTTTTTAAGAACGTTATCGATATTTTCCAGCAATGAAGACGTACATAGTCTGAGAAGAGTTATTAAGTGATCGTCGCTTATCCAATTACGATAATGTAATTCATTTTGGAAAACGTTTACTCGCAAATGTATGTGGATCCAAAGATTGCCACTAAATTGATTCTAAATACACGTAATCGTGGAAATTTTTTACAGGGCAGTGATTTAAAAAGTTCCCACCCTTCTTTATTGGAATATTTAATTGTAGTAGAATTAAAGTAACTCCATTTGGAGATTTCGTAGAGCTTCAATCACTATTTAGACTGAATCTGCTCTCATCCGAGAAGAGCACGCGACCCCATTCCTCGTTGGTCCAATTTTGATGCTCTTGGGACCATCGCAAACGGTGCCGCCGATGTGCGGATGTCAATGGAACACAACGTACTGTCCGATCGGCAAAGAGACCACCTCTGTGTGGTCGCCTTGCCACTGTGTACCGTGATATTGTGTGCCTAGCTCTTCTGTTAAATGTGGTTGCAATTGCACCCGCTGTTTGGCGTGGATCCCTTCTTGCCTGTTGCACAATGTAGCGATCATCTGCTGCTGTAGTTGAGCGTGGTCGACCACCTTATCTCCTTGGGACAGCAGTGCCTGTGGTTTGGAATGCTCCCCATTCACATGAAACAATGCTTGAGCAATTCCAAACTCCTGAGCAACACTCGTCACACTTCGCCCTTCTTCCAGTGTCCCGATGACTCTTCCCCGTGTGAAGTCATTCAAATGCTGTCCACGGGCCATGTTGCAATGAAGAACACGACTACGATGCACCGTAACAGCTCGCTAATTACACACACCGTCTTGTCCTGTTTCGTCAACTGCCCCGTGTTGCGGGACCAGACCCATTTGGCACTATAGGCTCGCTACACTCACGCCATGTGATGTCCGGCTTTCTGTGTACGTGTGAGAGACCTCTGGAAACATAATCCCATACCTTCATCTACTTCCACCAAGTATTTCATTTGTTATGTTACTTTACCCATCTCGTCCTTAGGTTTTGCACACCGCTGTATATTATGTAGTAGGGCTGCGACGTCAGAGTAGTTACGTTTGTTTATAGGTGTCCTGTAGTCTACTGTTTACAACGAGAGGGTTACGTGTACAGGTAGGCACGTGTATTGTCGCACAGTGTACACGTAGACAATATGCCAAAGGAAAGGTTAACAAAGTCAACAACGCTGTAAAATTATATATTGGAGTATGGGGAAAATGTTTAATTATTAAAGAAAACCTTTATTCCAAACTATGCAATAGCACAATTGCTTCTGTGCATAGTATATCCAGTGATGTGCAAAGTGAAGTAGATATTTATTAGCCCCACGTTTTGGGCACCAATTTGAAGAATATTTATTGCTGCTATGTTATAGTTCCACGTATGCACGCCAATTTGAGAAGATGGTTTGTTACGTTATTTGCACAACGCTTTGGTCTTCAATTTGAAGTAGGTTGTATTGAATGAGTTGTATTATATTTCAACTGTTGGGGAGCCGAATACTTGAAGTAGTTGCAACCCTACGTATGGTACCCGGTAGCCTTCGTCCAAAAATTTAAAAAATATTAACTTTGTAATCTGACTGTTTCTTTAATATAATATATTTATGTTTACCTCGGCTGCGTCAGTATTATTGTTAGAGACACGTTTCTCTTAGCAGGGTTGTGGTGCGACTAAGAATGTCGGCTTAAACAGATTATAGTTTTACTTCACTCCTTTTATTAATGCTTGACACGATTTAAATAACACTTCACTGATATAGAGGGCTGTGAGATTCTTTTTATTAATTAATTGCACTTTTTAACACGTAAACTTATTTTTCGTCTCACACGAATACGTATTAAATTTCTCGAGGACGCAACTCGCATCCGGTTACAATCACTGTCTGCATGCAACTTAATTGATTTCAACCGCCTAAAGTTGGAAATTTCTGTATTTCAAGTCCCTAATTGGCTATTCCTACTCCAATAGAATACCTTCATTTAACTAAAGCTTTTTCTGGTTGGTTTTAAACTGTCTCAAGATTTACATTATTGTTGCTCCAATAATGACTAGTAGCATTTAAACTTTTAAATTCATTATTGCCTCAAGGTTACCTCATTGTTACCTCATTGTTAGTAACTTTTAACCTATTTCTCACAGCTCGTAGGTTATTAAATTCCGTAATACATTCACATAACATTATTAAACATGTTACAATAATACAAACATATACAATGACTGTTACATACATTTTATATAATGTTAAATACACATATTACTTTTAGACGGGCTGTTATTGAATTTATATATTATATAATTTGACTGAAATCATTTAAGTGTTAAAAATACTGCCTCAAATGATGTGTCAACACAGAAGCATATAACCGTTGTATTGCAAAATTTGAGAACAAACTGCTAGAGCAAGAGTCAACTCCTTTAAATGAAACGTTTAATGAACTATGCACGACAACTGTGTCCGTGGATATTCCCTTCCTACACTACAGGATACAAAGTTGTGGGCTGTAATTCATTGCAATAAACCGACATAGAATCTTATCCATGTGCACATTGCGACGTAGCGTTTTGCACTAATGATTTAATAAAGACATTCAGTTATATAAGTCAGCTGTATATATTATAAACACTGTTCCAGAAATAAAGTAAATGCTCGCGAGACATGCGTAATTCTTCTTGTATAGACTGTACCGCGCGGTATCAATGTCAGCCCTTATCGCTACACACTTACCTTCCTATTGCATACGCTTTCCTCTACGTAGCAACTCCGATGTCGCAGCCTTAGTAATTAGAGAAGATATTGTATTCCATCTAAAATTCCATGTGGAAATTTCATCACAAATACATGTTTAGAGGCCCCGAATCCAGAAAAAGCATTGTTATGAAAAAGATTTATGTGTATGTATGTGTGTGTGTAAATAACTAAAAAACGAAAAGTACTCGAGCGAGTACCATATATTAAAGATATTTGTATGACAAATGAAATGTATATTTTGATTTTTCTGAGAATATCCTTTAAAGTCCTTTTTATTGTGGATGACTCTTGTACAATTGGTAAAATTATACCTCGCATTCCGATTCGGTTTCCGTCTACCGTCCACATTGATTTTGGTTTTTCCGTAATTTTTCCTGTTTACAAGGAGAATGCTGGTGTACTCTCTCATATGCTACGATTTCCTTTTCATAATTTCCCTTTCGTTCTCATATTTCAGGTGCATTTCTAGGTTTCACGGTATGTGATGCTGCCCGGATAGAGGGTGGGACGCTTGTGGACACTGCAAGGTGCAGAATGAAATTCAACACACCTGGGTACCGGGTCATAGTGGCCTAGAGGGAAATGGAAAAGCTGATGAACTTGTCAGACAAAACGCAACTTCACAATTTATTGGGTCAGAACGGCTCTAGGAAAATCTCGATGTTTAACAACAGAGGCTATTAAGAACTGGTCCAAAGTTGAACAACATAAAGCCTGTCTTAAAGCTCCAGGAAACAAACATGGTAAACTATTTATTAGAAAACCATTTAAGAAAAGAGCAAACAGCTTTCTTAAATGTAACAGACTTCAGCTGAGAACAATTATTGCGTTTCTCACAGGACATGCTCCTGTGAAAAAGCATCTTAACACGCTGGGAGTGTTTCAGGTAACTTAGATTACAGATTGTGCAAGAAAGAAACTGAAACAGCCCAGCACACTATATGCTCCTATGAGGCCTTGACTTACAGGAGATATATTGCTTATGGGAAAATGTTTTTAGAATCATAAGAATTTGAAACCCTATCAGTCATAAGACTATAGGATGTAGGCATAACGAATTGGCTTTAAAACGTTGCAGGTAACACAATAACCCCAAAGCAGAAGTGCGTCTGGAGCAATGACGAAAATCTGTATCGTATGAGAATACAAGAAACGACGAGGCTGCTTGGTTGTACAGGTTCTTCATCGCCAGTCCTTGGAGCCCGGAACTTTTAGAACCTCCGCGCGTCTCTGTGGCCTCTATGGCTGCTGACTGTAGTCTCCTGAAGTTTCTTAACTTCATTGCTTCCTCCTGGGGAACGGTAGTCGCAATAGATCTTCCGTAGATCGCGTGCGTGGAGCGTTTGAGTGCATTATACACTATTCACACCCAGCGTAATGACGAATCTGGTATTTAAACACGTGTAAATAACAATTACTGGAGTATTTAAATCTTTGTCAAGAACTGTGGGAATTATTCGCACCGGTTTATCTAGTTATTAATTAACTAAGCTACCCCCTAGGTACTAACACTCTTTCCACTACTTTTTTCCGACGTTATTAATGTTGAAATGAGAGCTGTTGTGCAGCTAATAAAAGCGAGTACCATTTATTATGCGAAGTGGTACTTCAATTCTGTACTTTCCAGAGTTTATCCCTATTAAAACCGTCAAAAGCTATTTTAATTCCCTACAGGTGCTCACAGATATAAAAATCGCATGTGTCACATTAACATGACTTTCTCTACCCTATATCATTTATTAGCGAGTATAAATTTTAAAGATAAAGGTACATATCACGGAGGCGCCCCCGGAAACGCAGCAGAGCACCACTAGTAGGCCAGTGGGCCCATTGTGCTTCCAATGTGACCCCTGGGAGGCAGGAGGGGAGAAACCCAAGGACGAACAGATCCGGATGCCGACGGGGACAAGCATGAATGGGTCCCTAACGTTTACAGATAGAACGCATCCAACGCCGCGTGGTCCTGCCCACGTCCAGGGTCCCCGGAGCGGAGCCCCACGTTGAGGAGAGATCTAACTGAGAGGTTCCGCAGCGACGCTAGGGAAGAAAACTTTACAGAGCGCAAGCCACCGCCCAGCCGCAACCCGCTGAACACTGTCCCCTGGTCCTACAACCCTGAAACAGATGACAAGGAGGATGATGGGTGCAGGAAATGAGAGGAAGGAGAGACGTGGTAGAAGATGAACCACCCCAACATTCGCCTGGCGATCCAGCAAAACCACGAAAAACCCATGGAATAGAGTGGGAGGTCGCCGGGGATCGATCTCGCGACTTCCCGGTTGCAGAGCACAGACGTAATAGCCTAGGCCATCTCGCTCGGTGAGTATAAGTACTATTCTTACGAAAGTTTATATTTCTATCTAATTCATTTTAATCGAGAAATAGCTGCATTACACATTTCGTTATAGATACAAAGGGAACAGCGATAGTCAAATGTTTAAGAACTTGAAGGCATATGCTGGCCTTAAAAGTTCACACACTTTCCTTGACATCGCGAGAAACAACTGAAAATCGATAGGATTAGTATTGAACAATACGAACCATTAATAATAGATATCTCGGAAATGGCGAATGCTACAAAAAATCTGATGCGTTACACTCACATGACTTTCTCTACTCTTGTACAAACTATTTTTACAAACGCTTATTCTCCATCTACTTCATGTTAATCGAGATATCGAGATGCTAATCTTGTTGCTAATTTTCTTGTAGATGCAAGGGGAATTGGTAGGCTTTAAGCGATAGTCAAATCTTTTAAGAGCTGGTTGCTATGTGGACTATTCCATTCTCTTTGCATTATCAGGGCAAAAAAATGAATAACGAATTCCCATTTGAGAAAAAGTATAAGTATTGGAAAATTTAAGGGAATAACAAGCAATATCTTGAGAACGGTTCACTCAACAAAAAAAATGTATATGACATAAATTGTGTGTTTTAACGCGATCTACATTTTTGTATAGTAAAATTTTGTCTATCTCTAATGGTTTACCAGTTATGCAAAAGTCGTTCGCAATGAAGAACTCTTTTGGAGGCATTCCCAGAAAATTTAAGATATACATTTTATTTGTCATGAAAGTATCTTAAACATATGATATTTTAATCAAAATGGTAGAGCCATTTTTGAGAAAATTAAAATTTTCTAAAACTGTTCCCTATAAAGGGTAATTTGGGGTAGGGGGATTTTCTTGAAAACCTTCGTGTCACATCCCTGAAAGATACTGAACTAAATATCATGGTTTTGGTCTTTATCCGACTGTTCGACGCACACACAGACAGACACACGGAGATGTTTCCAAAATTGCTTTTTTTGGATTCAGGGGGCCTCAAAGCATGTGTTTCCGGTGAAATCTCGGTATCGAATTTTCGGGTGGAATACAATACTTCCCCTACTTACTATACGTAGTAGCGAAAGTAATTATTTGAAATAAATTCTGTGCTTTAAGTAGATCAACATTTTTGTGAGGTAAGCTTTCGTATATTGCTTAACGTTTAAGGTTTATGCAAGATAAATAGAAGAGGACTTTACAGGCTATTCCTAGAAAATACACATTTGCCTTGTTATGTTAAATACCTTCAACATATGAAACTTTATCCAAAGGCCCCATTTTACAGGAAACTGAAAATTTCGAAAATTCTTCCATGTAAATGGTAGCTGGGAGTGGAAATATTTTCTTTAAAATCTTTGTGTTGCATCCTGAAAGATACTGAACTTAAATACCAACTTTGATATTTATCCGACCTTTTGTTTTTGACTTATGCTGTTCGTAGACACGTAGAAAAACACACACGGACGTTTTTCTAAAATAACTTTTTTGTGGTTCAGGGGGCTTCAAAGCATATACTCCCGCTGAAATTTCATCATCAAATACTTCGATGGAATACCTTACTTCCCCTACTTACTATGTAAGTAAAAAGTCTGATTTATATCATTCATATGGTTTTCTCTGTCCTCCATAGTTTATTAATCGGTAAAAAAGCTATTCTTACGAAAGCTTATTTTCTTGTCTACTTCATTTTAATCGAAACAAACGTTTGCTGAACAGTTACATTACACATATATTTATAAATGCAATGGTCCTAATATTCCATACAACTGAGTGTCGACAGGACTTTAAAAGAATGTTGAAGTATTTAGCAATGCAAATCACTAATAACAGATATTTTGGAAACATCTAATGAAAACAAAACAGTTATTTTAAATAAATTGTTTGCTTTAAAGAGATCAACATTTCTTGTGTATTACATTTTCATCTACCCGTAATAGTTATACAAGAATATACAAAATTCCTTCCGAATGAAGAGAACCTGACGGGCTATTCCCAGAAAATTCAAGATATACGTTTTGTTTTTCATTTAAATATATATTGTTTTAATCATAATTGTTCCAGTCATTTTTTATAAAAACCTAAATTTCGAAAAATTGTCTATGTAAAGGCTGTTTGGGTGGGCGGATTGTTTTCTAGAAAATAATCGTGTCGCATCTTTGGAAGATATTGAACTTAAATTCACACGGATCTTTCTCTAAAATTGTCTTTTTTACCTTCTGTGTTACATATAGTAATACAGAAAGGTGCCTGAACCCAAATGAAGTATTTTCTTAAACATATCCTTAGATGTATCTGTCTGTCGTGTTTGCCTCTGTAAACGAAAAGTTGGATAAATACCAAACTTGGTATTTGAGTTTACTATCTTCCAAGGATGCGACACTAAAAGAAAAAAATCCCCAACACGCCACTCTACCCTTTACGTGAAACGTTTTTTGAAAATTTTGATTTTGTCAAAACTGGCTCAAATGATTTTGATTAAAGTATCATATATTTAAGATATTTTAATGTCAAATTAAACATATATCTTGTACTTTTTGAGAGCGTATCCAAAAGTCCTCTTCATTCTGGGTGTCTTTCGCATAACTTGTAAACGGTAAGAGATTGACAGAATTTTACTATACAAAAGTTATAGATCTCGCTAAAATCCACAATTTATGTCACATATATTTTTCGTCGAGTGAACCATTTCCGAGATATTCCTTTTTATTTGTTTTAATTTTCCAATACTTATACCTTTTCTCAAATGTGAATTCGTTATTCGCTTTTTTATGTCCTGGACATGCAAAGAGAATGAAATGCTCCACATAGCAACCCGCTCTTAAAACTTTTGACTACCGCTTAAAGCCTACCATATTCCCCTTACACCTACAAGAAAATTACCAGTAAGATACCTTCTGGAAATGTTTATCTGTATTAACATGAAGTAGTTGGAGAATAAGCAATTGTAAAAGTAGTTTTACAAGAGTAGGGAAAGTCATGTGAGTGCAAGGCATGCATTTTCGGTGAACTTTCAGTATCGAATTTTTGGGTAGAATACTATAGCTCCTCTACTTAGTATGTACACGGTAGAGAAAGCAAAAACATAATGACAATAAGCATCCAATAAAACGCTCCAAACCTAAGAATTGCACAGTATATTGTTTGAAGTATCAATTGTCTTAGATATTTAAGTTTTTGTTCACCAAATACTTTGAGACGCGCTAAATGTTGGAAGCAAATCAAAGTAGCTTTCTTTAGGCTTTAGTGCAACACAAGTGTCCGTTTAAAGACTGGGGTTACACAGGGAGGGTTTCTATATTCTTTACTACACCGAGAGATGCTATCATCAGGGCAAAACGTTCCCCAGGGAGTGTTTACTGAGTCCGGTATTATCTGCCGCCCTTAAAGGGAACCAACCAGCTCTCAACCATGTGCAGTTTCCTAGGCAGCACACCATGATAGGGCCTCACCTACCTAAACCCATTCCTTAGAACGACACCCTCATGATACGATCTTGCAAAAGTGTCACAAAGCTGTTGTGGGGTATAGAAAAGTATTATAGAAAAACATCTGATGACATTCTCTACCCTCTATCTTATATTCGTGGGTATACAAACTAATCCTACAATACACAAAGGGAATACCGATAGTAAAATGTTTAAGAACTGGACGCTATACGCTAGCCTTAAAATTCCATACTGTTTCCAGGACATAGTGAGAAACAACTGAGCGTTGACAGGACTTTAAAGGAATGACCAAGTAATGAACACTTTGAACCATTAATAACGGATATCTCAGTAATGCCTTATACCACTAATAAGGTTATTTGATATAAATTGTGCCTTTTAAAGAAATCTATAACTTTTGTGTAGTATGTTTTCGTCTATTGCTTAACGTTTAGCAGTTATAGAAGACCATACAAAATTTATTCTGAATGAACAGGACTGCATAGGATATTCCTAAAAAATTCAAGATATACATTTTATTTGGCATATACATACCTTTAATGCATGATATTTTAATCAAAATTGTTAGAGCAATTTTTATAAGATAAAAAATTCGAAAATATGTTTCTGGTGGAGGAATTTTATTGAAAATCCTCGTGTTGTATTTTGAGAAGGCACTGAACCTAAATACCAAGTTTAGTGTTTATCCGAAGTTTCGCTTTTGAGGTATGCAATTGAAATTGAGTTTTATTTATGGACGCTCTTTAACTACTATGGTCCTTAGCGTCCCATTCTATATTGGGCGTGAAAGACCGGTAATTTTGCTCAGAGGCCTCTTTATCAGGCTTGAGGTTCTTTTACGTGCCGTAAATCTACGACACGGGACCACCGGCTTTACTTCCCTTTCAAAGGAAGCCATGCTAAGGATTTTTACCCCCGAGAAAATCCATCGCCCTCCGCCGGGTTTGAACCCGCGACCTCGGAAACTAGAGGCTAGCATAGTAACCACTACACCACGGAGGACGACATTTGAGTTTTGTTATCCTCAGCCACACACACACAAGAAATTCCCTCACCCGAACTATCCTTTACATGGAATAATGTACGTTATTTTGGATTTTCTAACGACTTTGATTAAAATACCATATATTTTAAGATATTTCCATGAAAAATAAAACGTAAATCTTGAATTTCTTGGAATAGCCGGTGAAGTTCTCTTCATTCGGAGCGAATTTTGTATAACCTTGTGTAACTAGTAAACATTAAGTTATAGTCGATAACGCATAACACAAAAAATGTAGATCCCTTTAATGCACACAATGTACTGCAAATACCTCCTTCTGTGGCATGAGTCAATTCCAAGATATGCGTTATTAATGGTTGGAAATTTTCAATACTTTGTCATTCTTTGCGAGTCCTGTAGATTTACAATTGTTTCTTGTGATTACATGGAAAGAATATGGAATTCTAAACGTAGCATATACCGTCCAGTTCTTAAAAATCGTTGTATCTATAACGAAATGCGTAATTTTATTCCTACAAAGATTTATCTCGATTATACTAAAGTAAATGGAAAAGTAAGCTTTCCTAAGAATAGTTTGTATACCCATTAATAATTGACTGAGCATATAGAAAGTATGTGAATGTAACACATAAATTTTTAATAATATAACATATAGGGTAGGGCGGGGTAATTCCGATAGGTTTGCGTAGCTTTTTTACTGAAAATAAAATTTTACAATGTACCGAGTATTCAAGTAAGCATACAAGTAGTACACTATTATGGCTTACAGTGGACATGCAATTCTAATGCTGAAATAAGGCTATCAGAATTACCCGCCGAATTGAAAATAGAGAAATTCCGAGAGGCTAATTGGATATGATTGTGGGGCAATTTGGATAACATTGAATACAGTTAATAATAGCTCTGCTTTTGGATTCTGAAACAAATTTATTCTAGAAATTAAATTATATTATAATATAGGTAATAATGTGGAATTATAAAGAGTTAAAAATTCCTATGAAGTGTGAAGCATTGAAAAAACCAAGAAATATAAGGATTAACAATTCTTGAATTCTGAACGCTATTTAGAAGCATTTGCCACAATTTATTGTTCCCTTCCTTCAGCTTCCATGCATCTTTCATGGAACCAAACCTGGCATTTCTGGCAGCGAATCCAGTCACCTCTCAGAACAGACTACTTCGAGTAGTAGCTGACACTGCAGAATCCACATTTGTAGTCATTTACGTTGGAATCATTAGCATCATCCTCTTCACTAGGTGATAAGTCAATGCATTTCTTTGATTGTTTAGCTTCTTTTTCTTTGAAATGTTGTCATTCTTATTCTCCCACGAAATTTCATCACTCACTTTATCTTAACAACTGCTACATTTTCTGGTGATGTGCATGCCCCTTTCTTAGTTTGAACTCTTCTCTTGATCACACTCTTTACAGGACTAGAAAGGACCTATGGAACGGTTCTTTCAGGCATTACACCCAGAGGGAATTGTGAAGTGCTGGGCTGTTTGAACATTGGATTCAGTTCATTTAATTTTAATTTAACTTTTGTATACAGGGTCGTATGGCACCTTGAAAACTTGACTTGCACCTAGTAATGACAGAGTACTCCCTATTACAGATGAGATTGCCTGTTCCATAGCTTCCTTGTCCCATTGTAGCCGTAAATTCTTCCTTTTGTAATGTTGTACCATCTTAAAATTTAACGGATAATTAATATAATAAAAACTACCTTAAAACATAAGTCCCAATGGAAATATGTTACATATCAGAGAAACAAATATGTATGATATCCGACTGACCCCACCGATTGTTCTCGAAATAGCCCCACAACACAACATGTTACCGTTCACGACGTAATTCTTAGACTGTGCAATAGACAGTGTCACCGTATACTATAATGGTTCGCAAAATACCAAGGAAGCGTTCACTCCTTAAAGTACACGAAAACTAGTTCACGAGACCAGCTAAAACTTCAGTTTTCTGACCAAAATATTACATGCTACGTATTGTACAGATATTCCTTCCTTACCTTTGATTAGTAAAACTGATGTAGCGTCTCTGTTAATAGCAGAATCTATTCAGAGCCAAGCACACACGTTGATAAGACTCCGTCCTTAACTTTGAGACTGGAAACTTCAATATGGTGTGTTTAGTAGTGGCAGCGCATGCGTGAGAACTTAACATTATCCAAAAAGCCCCGCTATCCCAATTACACCTCCCTACCCTAACTTTATCGGATTACTCCATTAATGCACCCACAACTCTCTGAATGAGGTGAACCAATAACAGAAAGATGATATCCGATTCAAGCGTATGGTTTTACGAACATGACACAAATAGTAATAAATTATGCAGGAGATAATCAATGATTTCTCAGACTAAATTGACAGTGATCAATTTCCAGTGACACCACATTACCTTCTTGTGGTGTGAATTCAACATATTCTTACCTGAGTGCCTTGAATTCGTCTGTAATAATTTCTTTGGAATTTATAACGTTTAAATTTTGGAGTAATCTTTCATAGACTTGTGTCACGGAACATAAGGTCACTCCAAAAGTTTTGAGAATGGACGCAATAAAATATTTAAAATTTGGATCTGATCATTGCATATTTTCAAAACTTCCTCCCATGCATTCTATACACCGTGTCATCCTTTCCAAACATTTTTCAAATACTAGACGCGATTCTTCTTTAGATTGCAAATACATTCTTCGTAAGCAGCTACTGCGGCTTTAGGTGACTTAAATCGTCTTCCCTTTCGTTTTGGGGAATACATCTGGATTTTAGAGAGGATAGGACAAAGATATGACTGCTGACTCCTGCAGAAATTCGGTTGTTTCTTGTACAGTGTAGGTAGAGGCATTGTCATTGTGCAACAAAATTTCACGCAGACCAGTCTTGGGACGCTGTTTTCTCAATTCATTAAAACACTTTGGGCAGATATTTTGTGATCTACCATCTAACAACGTTTTGTCCCTCAAGCGGAATCGTCACAATGTGGCCACTTGCTGAAAAGAAGAGACAGATCATCTTCTTGCCAACACTTTTCCTTCGCTTTACGTTTGTCGCTTAGTTTCTGGATCATGCTGATGAATCCTGCTTCCGTCATCTGTTACAATGTTAAATGTGTTTTTGGATCTTGCTTCATTGAATTTTTCAATCATTTCCTGGCACAATTCCACAGGTGCTTGTTTCTGTTCATTTGTGAGGTGATGGGGGATCGAGCTACTACAGAACTTCCTGATGTCAAGTTTTTCTTTCAGGATTACCTTCACTATTGCCGATCTCTTTCTTAAATCTGGCCATATGTACAACGATGATCTTCCTACAACATGCAATCTCTTTCACCACATTTTCATCCATTGTTGCTGTAGCCGGTTGTCCTGCTCGGACTTCGACTTCGAGGGAATCCCCTTCTTCTTCTTCTTCTTCTTCTTCTTCTTCTTCTTCTTCTAAATTATGCATATCATCGATAAAGTGGATTGCGAGGGGCAAAGATCCCCAACTGTACGATGCAATCTCTCTCCCCTAAATCGACTTTAAAGTCATAGAAAATCAAAGCATAGAAAATCTCACTTGATATCCATGTATGGCGTAGCAACTTCTGCTATACATACACACGCGGTGCTGACGTTGCACATTGTTGGAGCGCGTCCAGACTTGCACATGTTGCTATCTGAACTTTAATCTGAAGCTATAAAAAGTTTCTTTGGCTTACCGCTGCTCATGCTGCCCATTCTCTAAATTTTCATAGTGACCTACAGTTCTGTTAATATCATATATTGTTAGGTGTTCCTCAGTACACAGGTGATATTGTTACATGCTGGGGTGAGGGCAAAAGGTATCAAGAAAATTATTAAATTTAGGTCACCCAAACACACATGGGGGAGGGGCGCAACTCGCTAAGAGCAAGAATACCGGGACCTTGTGTATATATTTAAAGGAAAGTGTGAGCTTTTACATTAAACCAAAACATTACAAAACACACCGTACCTGGAATTTAATAACAAACGTTTGGTGACTTTACATTATGAACTAGGAAGAGAGGATGGAGGGGATGCCTCGAAGCCATGAAGTGTCCAGATGCACGTCTTGCTACGACTGCTTTCACTCAAGGGACGCTACCTATATCCCCCTCCAACCGTGTCTAGCCAAGCCAGACAGAGTTGGCGTCATACCAGACGATTTCAAACACAGCCCTCCCTTTGGCGTGGTCCGCGCCAAAAGGAGGGATCGTTAAGCCGAAAAATCCAAGAAACCCAATAACCCCATGTCTAGTAGCGACAATGTAACACAACTGTGCGTTTGGTAATGAAAATGAACTTGCTGATAAGCCACAGTATTGGGTCTTTTTTAAAAGCGGGCAAGGTCAAAAGAGCTAGTTTTGGAAAGATTAATGAAAGATTGGTACCATGTTATATAATGTCAGAAGAGAATTCTTTAAAATATTTCTTCTGCCAAGAAAAATCGTTTCGTCTATGTGAAGTTGGCTGCGCAAGTTAAAGATCAACCAAACAAGAAAGATTCAGGTGTTATTCGGTTTAAAGAGTGGTATGGTGGATGGATTTTGGAAGTATGACTCCAGATATGTGATATACATAGATAGTGATTATACTCTGGAATAAACGAGAGGTGTTCTTTGAACTTTAATAAAATTATTACAACATAATTATATGGAGAAACGTAAATGCGTTATATTTCTGGGCCGCGGATCTTGTGTGTGATATTAACATGCACTATAATGACTACTAACCTCGTTATAAATGGCATTGAGAGGTTCCTCGTCACGAGGTTTTAATTCATGAACTATAGTCACTCTGTAGTGTTTCAATTTTAAAACTTTAGCAGTTAGATGAACACAGGTTTTTGAAACACCCACTTGCTGTCCAACACGTTTATGACACTTCTTTGGAGAGCGTTCGAATGATACACCAATTTCATCAATTTTTTTCCCCTTGTTATAACATAATTTCTTTTTCACTTCTTAAGGTTAGCGTTTAGCGATCCCATTTTCCTATATTAACCATGCATGTAATAGACTCTCTAGCTAAAACTGAAATACCAGGAAATTTCTCAGAAAAATGCCAACATGCCCGTCTACATGATTCAGGTTTGACTGTATGCCGAACATAAAAATTCTTTGTTCAAGCATTCATTTACCATTTTAGTTGAAATTTAGGCATCTTAGTTGAATACGAGGGGCACTATTTATATTTTGAACCTAATAATTAAAGCAAAGTAATTTCTGATTGAAAACTGCTTTATTGTTTTTCAAAATATTCTCCTTTTATGATCAATACACTTTTGCATCAGTTTGAACCATTTGTCAAAGCATTTATTCCAGTCTACTTGATACACCACCAAAACATGATTTTTGAAGGCATCAACGGCTTCTTGTACTAACGAAAATCGTTGTCCACGCAATTTATTTATGATTTTCGGGAACAAAAAGAAGTCATTGTGTGCCAAATCAGGACTGTATGCCGGATGACTCATCAATTTGATGTTTTGAGCCTTCAAATACTCTGTTGTTATACGAGATGGGTGTGCGCTCGCATTGCCTTGATGAAGAACGATCCTACGGTTCTTGTTGTTTTCTTTACTTCATCGAAGTATTTTGACAAACAAATGGTTGTGTACCATTCGGCATTGTCCGTTTTACGTTGCTCTAAAGGCACTGTTGCCACATGGCCAGTTTTGCTGAAAAAGCAAGTGACCATTTCCTTTGACTGCGAACAACTTTTGTTGCATTTGCTTCATCTTGAAGCACCCATACAGTCGACTGCTGTTTACGTTCCGGCTCATACGCATAGATCCATGATTCGTCACCTGTTACAATCGTATACACGTCCTTTGAGGCACCGCCATTGTATTGTTTGAGTATTTTCGTACACCAATCGATACGAGCATCTTTTTGAGATTACGTTAAATTATGCGGGATCCAACGAGAACAAACCTTTTTCACGGCTCAAAATTTTATATATACTGGTGGAACTAATGCCTAAGATTGCCTCAATCTCACAATACGTCGCATGACGATCTTTCATTATTTGTTTTTACACAGCATCAATGTTTTCTGGCACAACAACTGATTTTGGATGATCTTCACAAACCTCATTATTGAGCGAACGGCGGCCGCATTTAAATTCGTTATACCAGCGTTTCACAGTGGCAAATGTGGAAGTTAGTTGATCGATGCACTCTTGTCTTGATAGTTCATGTCGAAAGCAGTAATAAATCATTGCACCAACATTTTCACAAGTTAATCCCATGTTTTCGTTGACACCCAATTTTCAAGTTAGTGTAAATAAAACAAATGACACACTATTGACAAAATGTTTGAAGTAGATTGTGGTCAAAAATGTCAAACTTTCCATTGGAAACGTCAGATGGCACGTACAACATTCAGGGTTGCCAAGGCTCAAAATATAAATAGTACCCCTCGTAATAAGAATAATATAACATAATTCACCATAACACAGATCTCTTAAACGAACCTTCACTTTTGAGATGTACAATAAACAAAAACAGTCTTTACAGCTCGAACTGTAGACAGAAACTGACACAGTACAATTCTGATAAACGTAGTCTTGAGCAGATCATTCAACATAGAGATAACTGCAGTGCTAGCGAGCTACGCATATACGCGATCTGCGACACGACTATAAATCAAGCATATGATACTTGGACGTATGCAACAAAAAAGCAAGGGTCTTCCTCCGTAGTGTAGTGGTTACCACACCAGCCTCTAGTTCCCGAGGTCACGGGTTCAAACCCGGCGGAGGGCGATGAACCTTTTCGGACGTAAAAATCCTTAGCATGGCTTCCTTCGGAAGGGAAGTAAAGCTGGTGGTCCCGTGTCGTAGATTTACGGCACGTAAAACAACCTCAAGCCTGATAAAGACGCCTCTGAGCAAAATTACCAGTCTTTCACGCCAAATATAGAATGGGATGCTAAGGACCACAGCAGTTAAGGAGCGTCCATAAATAAAACTCAAGTCTTAGTAAAAAAGCGAGGGAGAATATTGAATGGTTTAAACTAGGAATGTAGAAACTTAGAGGTTTTAGAGGTAATATTGTACAGGTCACGTGTCCGATCTGTGGGGATAATGAATATGCTGTCAATGTAGAAGAACTGATGAATTGAGGAGAAAATTGACAAGAAAGCTGGCTTAGAACTAATAGAAGTATAGTGAACAAGGAGATGTTTAGTGATCAGTCTGAGTTGAGGAGTTTATGATAATTTTTTGTAATGTTAAGATGAATTGAAAATGTTCGTGGATAGCAGTTATTAGTTTGTTTATGTAAATAACTTTGAACAATATAACAATTGTTAGGACAGTTACTTTTTAATACAATTTGCATGCTAGGATACGTTTGGGACAAGTGCCCAGGTCCAGATCTCATAATTCCCATTATTATTACGCTCTGCAATATTTGTAAATAAATACTAATGTTTGTTTGATAATGAAAGCTTGGATGCGGCTGCCTACCTTGTTTCAATAGTAGTGATAACTCGTAATGAAATCACTCGCCGGTGAATTATATAACCGAAAGAGTACAGATAAAAAGTTCCGTCCAGGGCGGGAGAAGGAAAGGGAATTTCCAGAAATCTCCCCTTGTGACCCGATTGCGTTCTAGTGGTTTCGTTACCTGAGAGCACTTACCCACTCTCTCTTTATTTCAGGCCAATCATACGCCGGCTAGCGCTGAAGAATACGCCCGCTATCCACGATGCGGAAGTACGGAGCTGTCACAATGTTGTAAGTTTGTGACCAAAATCTAATTTCTCTTCTTGAAAAAATTTTAGTTGTGGTTTGATTTATTTATGTATTGTAATAAGAAGCACTATCTAATCTTGGACTGACGTGGAGGTAAATTTGTGATTAATATTTTTCGGAACCATTTGACATAATTTTCAGTGTTCATTTCATTATAACATCTTCAGTTGTTGTGACTTATAAATGAGAAGAGAGACAGGCAGCCAACCTTTCACTGTTGCTCCCTTAATACAAGACGCCATAAAACCTGAGTCTCAATAGATGCTACTTTATCTTCATGTTTAGGTCTGTCTTGAAAAATTCTGGAACATAAAGGCGTGATATACCAGGGGCTACAACATCTCTCCATGGACAAGCCTTCCTACGCTCATAATCGTATGAATTTGACTATGTAATGCTTTTATATTTAACTTTCAAATGACGGAAGACGTGATCAAATCGATAACCAGCTACCAATAACAATACCACTCATTCAACTGTGATAGGTTGAACCAATTTACCATCGGCATCGCCTCAAGCTACGCGTGTGGTTACTTTGCTGAACGTACAGGAGAAGGCTAGCTTCTGGCTCACTAACTGTTCGTAAATAAAGACCAACTTCTATTACATTGGTTATATTACGAGTCGATAGCATAATAGTTTACCAAATACTTTGTTTAAGTTCATGTAAATTACACCATAACACAGTGACATTATTATAACGTCACAACATTGCGAAGACGGGGGACAGAAAAACATGATGACACCATATACGAGGGGCGTCCAATAAGTAAGTCTCCCCATTTTATAAAAAAAACATTACACACAACTGATCATGTTGAATTAATGTTATTCATATTGTAAAACCCTTTTGTTACTTTTCTTCTCAGTCAACATGTTTTTCCAAGCATTTTTGGGAACGTGACACACGTTTTTCCAAGCCAGTGCTGTACCAGGTCAGGTCCTGTGCTAGCAACCAGCTGTTCACTGATTGACTTCATCATCGATGTTAAAAGTGCTTGTGTGGAAAGCTTGTTTCACGTTCCCAAAATGTTTGAAAAAACATGTTGACTGTGTAGAAAAGTAACAGAAAGGTTGTACAACATAAATAAAATTAATTCAACATGATCAATTGTGTGTTTTTCTTTATAAAATAGGGAAACTTACTTATTGGATGACCCTCGCAGTAACATCCCCGTGGGTAGAAACAAGGTTCTTACTTATGCAGAAGCATGTAAAGATGTACTTCCGTCATGCAGACAAGGTGTCAACGGTTACAGGGCTTGTCAGGGTATGAAAAGTGATTCGTATCCTAGTTAGAAGATTGAAAATGTATACGAGTTTTTTTCATTCCTTTTCACACATCTTGTTCTTCAGGTAAAGCTCTAAAAATCAATAGAGAAAGATCAAGCAGACCAAAGGATTAAGGCTGATCGAGATATTCTACCATTGTTTGTAGCAATGAATGGATTCATTACAGTAATAAGCGTATCTTCCAATACTCCTCTTAACATCAGCTTCTTTAGCACCTTGCTCGAAATCCTTTGCCTGTCAAACGATGTGTCTATAAGGAGAGCCTAATGAGATTTCCATACCACACGCTGAGGCTCCAGTGTCTTTGGACTCTATCATGTCGGGTCTAGTTAGGGTTTTAGCTGATCAGTGGTGACTGCTATAGCTTGACTGTTCCCTCATTGAAGATTTTTTAAAGGAAGAGCAGTTTCAATAGGATTAAAGGTATCCCGCTCATGTACCTGCAATAGTTTGCTTCCGTATATCGATTAAAATGCTGATACGGATGTAGGAGCGCGTCGAGGATGGGTATCAAAAGCCATACATCAGGAAGGCTCTGACGGGTATTCTGTGGGATAGGAGGTGAATTGTATTGAAAAATGAATATATGCGCGCTCGCGTCATTGCAGGTATAAAGATTGAAGTCAATACTATCTACTGTTACGGTGTTTCACGAAGTTCTCAAGGTTTCATCAAATCGTTTTCTCCTCTTTACGGAGAGTTCTTCTAGCGCCGAAATATCAAGGAATATTGAGTTAAACGTGAGGAGCTGGTTGTGTGCAAGGAAGCGTTACTAGAGTAGTGTGTTGCTAGATAGTTGCTGATCTAGATGTCTATTAAGGATCGAGATATGAGGTTACTGCGTCAAGTTGCTCCTGAGAGGCAGCGGTGACAGCTCCCTCCGTTTAAGCCAAAAACGTTACCTACAACACCAATATTTTAGTGTAACATAATGATGGTGAGGAAACTTTCGCCTCAGTAGAAGTCTACATATAGGCTTTTGCCTCTTGACTTAAGTATTTAATCAAGTCCAATATTCCGAATATATAACGTCCTTGATATCTGCTCTTCTTATACTCTCAGGCTCCAAGAAATGGGAGCCTAGGGACACATATCTATACACAGAGTATAGGTATTCCCTACCATATTTCCCACATAAAGAGTCCCTTGCATAAGTCCCATTTCGTATAAGCATCTAAGCAACATGTTGTGTCTTATTAAATTCAATTGCATTAAACCTACTCTGTTTCCCGCCGGGCCCCGAAATAGATTGATGCAGTAATTTGTATCACAAATTACTTAAATGTAAATAATGATTGTAATATGAATATGCATTTTATGTGACATTGATTTGAGATGTTTATTGATTGTAATTATTGTTGAGAAGTAAGTTTATACTGCCTTACTGAAACTGACAATAATAGCGTGCAATAATGCAGCGAGGGGATGAGCTGTTTATCATTATTGGAGACGAGGAAGTTACGTAATATTGGCGCGTTTTTCCTTTAGAATCTTCTAGAACATTTCCCTAGAGCATATGTATTCATAATTTTCATTGGATATAAAAATAGACGCTAATGTTGGCGCGTTTTATTAGCCAATTGCAGCTCAGTTATAATCTTTAGGCATATCTGGATGAAGGAGTATAAAAGGTAGGTTTGAGGTAAAGCCCGTCAGTTCATCTAAATTATTTGTATGCTACACGTCGCCGTCAGTCCAGCAGAAATAGTACACGTCGGTTATCGATTCACAAGTTACGCGTAGCAGAGTTAGGAAAATTCTCAAGTGTTGTAAAGTTAATTATACAAAAGGTTGAAGTACGTGAATTAAAAATGATCAGCAATGAAGTTATTATAACATTTTCAGTTTGGAGAGTGTCAAGATCAATGTGTAAATGTGATAGTGAATGTGTTCGACAATAAAAGTGTAAAACAAATTCCTTCATCAGTGTTATCTTTAGATAAAAGATTCCTTTCCGTTTACACAACCTGTATAAAGAGAAGTGCTTGACCGAAAAGATCATAGCTAGGCGGAGGACAGTAAACCAAAATTAAATAAAAATAACAGTAGCATTCTTACAAACGAACACTAATACTACCGCAAATTGCTAACCCCAGATGGAGCTACAAACTTAACAAAGAATCACGTCACAAGATGGCTTCAACACGTTGAGTAAACACACATACACAAATAACATTATAAATTTACCATCGCAAATTGGCTCCCAAATGTGGGGCTAACAAATACAAACATATACAAACACATTAATAATACCACTCTCAAGATCCATGGGCTTGCCTGGCGGTAGTTTGTTTACTCCAAACTCAAAACGAACCTTAAAGTAAGCTGGATTATCTCATACAGGACTGACATCTTTTTTCAAAGTCATTTTCACTAACATCCCTAGCAAGCACTCCCGATAGAGTTGCAAACGCTTACCCATGATGCGGTTGATGATGTTTCTCTTGATATCGAGATACCATAGCTGTATCATAAAGCTCCAGATCGTGTCGGAGTACTTCGTTATTGCAAACCTCGTCAATGTGCTGCCACAGACGTGGCTCTGTAGCTACACTTTCGGCCAACATCAACCCTGAAGTATATGTGCAGGAATACTTGGAGCGGGATGGCTCGGATGGTAACGCTTCTGATCCGCACTCGGGAGGTTCCACGTCCAAAATTCCGGTGGCCACCCATTCTGACCATGGGGTTTCTATATACTCTGTTGGAGTGGTGTATTCTACAACGATTTCTCTTTTCCCCATTTCCTGTTATTTCATCTCTCGCCTTTCATGTTACAGGAAGTATATCCGGGCTCCGTAGTGCGACTGCTTGGTAGATGGCACGGTTACTGCACTTTATAAAATATTTCTTCCGTAAACGCCATGGTCGCTTTTTTACCCTCTCGGGCAATTCTTCGCCTCTTCTGGTGAAGCCGGGTGCTTCGAAATGGAAATAATATGGACTTCCGTGCGTCTCGGTGGATCTGCGACCTCCTACGGCTCCTCCACTTCATCCCTGCCTCCCGGGGGGTGTAGTCGCAATATATATCTTTGGTCGCAGTGGCGAAGTGTCCCCCTCCGTTAAATACCCCTAGAGTTGGAAGAGTACAACTCTGAAATCGCCCCCTATTGTACTTTGTCGCCAGCCACATCGAGGTATTTGTATCTACATCCTTGTGGTTTACTTGGAGGATTTTCTTTTCTTGGCTCGTCTTCTTTAACATGGATTAGACGTTTCAACCTATTCCGACCCGAAATTTTTCTTCTATTCTTCGTATTTTGTTTTTTGGGGGGATTTCTTCTTTCTTTAGGAAATAATTCAAGGTTACCTTGAGTATCCTCATCCCTTATACACTAAGAGCTACCTCCAGTTTTCTTGTACTTTTCTGTAGTGCTTACAATAAGTTAGAGGTTACTATAGTGCAAGGTTTTCATTTCTTCACCGTTATGGAATAAGTCAGCAAAGCTGGTGATATTGGGTTGTTAGGTTCCGTTCATGATCGGTAACTCCACTCCGCAAGTACGCACCTGGTACATGTTTTGGGAAGGTTTGTTATATTCTATATTTTATTTTGGCGCCCTGTTTTTATATTTTCAGGTGTTCAAACTTTGCACGCCGACCATTTAATCACTAACTGATGCACTGATTATAATATTGGTTGCATTATACTAATTATATATTATTCTATTATGTTACTATTTATATTAGAATAGTTATAGCTATAGTAAACTAATTACATGAGCATTTCATTATTAATTATTATTAGGTTAGATTACAAGGTTATTATTAATTTTTAGGTTTTACCTTTGCAGTTAACTGTAAACTTGATTCTTTTTTTGCAATTTGTACTTTCTCTACTACATATAGTAAGTAGGGCAAGTACTATATTCCACCCAAAAATTAAATGTCGAGATTTCACGAAAATATATGTTCTGAGATGCCCTGAATCCAAATAAGGCATTTTTGGAAATATGTCCGTGTGTGTCTGACTCTATGTCTGTAAACAGCATAACTCAAAAACGAAAAGTCCGATAAACACCAAATTTTGTATTTGAGTTTATTATCTTCCAAGGATACTACACAAAGATTTTCAAGAAAATCCACCCACCGCAGACTACCCTTTACATGGAATACTTTTCGAAAGTTTTGATTTTCTAAGAAATGGCTCTAACGGTTTTGATTAAAATAACATATTTAAAAATATTTTCATGTAAAATGTAATATATATCTTGAATTTTATGGTAATGTCCCTAAAAGTCCTCTTCATTCTGAATCACTTTCGTATAACTGGTAAACCGTAAGGGATAGACAAAAGCTTACTACAAATAAAATGTAGATCTCGTAAAAACACGATTTTTTTAATGTTGGTCGTGTAAAGAGAATGGAGTATTCCACATAGCAACCAGCTCTTAAATGATTTGACTATCGCTTAAAGCCTACCACATTCCCCTTGCATCTACAAGAAAATTAGCAATAAGATAGAGTCTGCAAATGGTTATCTCGATTAACATGAAGTAGAGAATAAGCGTTTGTAAAACTAGTTTGTACAATAGTAGAGAAAGTCATGTAAGTGCAACCATCAGATTTTTGTGTACGTCTGTTTGTGTGTGGTCCCATTGCTAGAGGAGAAAAAAGTTTTTGGTAAATCATATTAAAAGGTAACTATAGGGTGTTCTTCATATTATTACAGTACAGTGATTTACAACTTTAATAATGTACACGTGTTATATAAATTAAGTCCACAGCACGGTTCAGTGCTTAATTTAACAGTTAAGGTGCATCTAGGTTATAGGTAATCAGCGATCATGGCGGAGAGGGAAGGTGATGACCAAACATATGTACCGAAGAAAAGAATATTACAGACCAGTACACACGACATGACTATGATTCATAATACTAGCAGAAGACCAAAGTAGTGCGTGTTTTGTAAAATGGTTGTCTGGTGAATTCTCCGATTATATATCTATTGACTCAAGTTAGAACGTTAACCGCCCTGACAGCTTTTGGTTTTTAGCAACCTGATTTAGTATGCATCCGATATTGTGGTATACAGATCTCCAATGTTTAAGAAAGGTTCTTCTTTCGTTATGTTCTTTTCTATTCATTCTGTGTAGCTCTGTGTTCAATAGCCATTATTCATGTTTGTGCCCGATACATAACGATAGGTATTGACAATGATTTATGTAATACTTATTTTATCCCTTTCTGGATTTGCTTTCTTTGTGCAGGTTTAAGTGTTCCTGTTATATAACTTAACTCATCGATATTATGTAATATCAGTTTTGTTATTGCTTGTTATCTGCCACTCAAGGATGTTGAATTTTGTTGCCTTTTCTATAGAGCGGTTTCTTCTTCCTTTTAAGGTGCAGTCATTGCTGTCCTGTTCCGAGGCTAATTGCATGCTTCCATGTTTTCTTTTTCGGCGATCTAGGTCACGTTTCCCAACGGATTGTTAAAAGTATGTTCGCTATGGTAGACTGTCGACGGAAATTCCTTCTATACGAAGTTGGCAGTTTTTCTAACAGTCCTTACTTTCATTAGTAATATTCTTTTGTTTTTAACATTTCAACTCCTGGATTCTAGGGTTCATATTTTACTACGTACTATACAGGCTTTGATAGAAATTTACATATCCACGCATCTGAGTTCGATTCCTGTGGGCGACCTTCCTGAGCTATGGGTTTATTTAAGGGGTATTCCTGGGTCCCCAGGCGACTGCTGGGAAGGATTCTCACATTCCCCGAATTTCCTGTTTCTCTATTTCATCTCCGTTCTCATTTTACTTCATCTTTCATCCGTTGTTCTCTTTCAGGGTTGGAAGTGTTGGCGATGGTATTTCGGTGTAGTGTGGCAGGGGAAAAGCATGCTCTTTGTGACGTTCTCCGTTCCTTGGCTTTCGGCTGGTTACCGGGATATCAGAACCCCCTTGAGGGGCATTGGACACCCTCTGTGCGGGGTGGTGTCCCCGATCTACCTGTCTGTGTGCCGGGGTGTCTCTATCTGGAAACTTAGGGATCCTACCATTCCTGTGCCATCTCGCCTCATCCTTCCTCCCGGGGACGCCCCCTTGTACAATATCCACTATGTGGATCAGTGCCGAGTCCCCATCGTAGGCAATCCAATCCAATCTGCATATTGTAGCGTTTGTGTGTGTATTGTCCCGTCGGACACAGTATTGCGATATATAATTTTTTTGAGCTAGTTATCGTGTTTTTGTGTTAAGTTCTTGTCCGGCGCGGCAATCCATCTTCTAGTTGGGAGGTGAAGGCAGTTGAGGGGATAGCCCTCTTTGTGAGTGGCTTGATTTGGCTTGGCGTCAGTGCCAGAGAGTTGAGAGGCGAATGTGTTAGCATGTGTGTAAGAGTGCGTGTTGCCATGTGGGTGCGTGAGGCATCTCCCTCAGTGTTTTGTCTGTAACCTTTCGTGTAACATGTAGAGCACCTTAATTTAAAATAAACCTGAGCAAAATGTGAATTCATGTGTAACTATTTATAAATATTGCACGCCCGCTTTAGCTTTGTACAGCAAGCTCTTAGTATCTTTCGCTTGCCTCTGTAGCTACGTTCCCCGAAGTTTATGCCGGGGTAACTAATTTTTTAATATTTTAGCCGCAAACCTTTTGGCCTCATCCCGGTGTATAACAATATCCATAGTCACATTTCTTCTTTGCTTATAATTTCATTTAACATGATATATTTCTGTATATTTTCTTCTAATTTTAAATTAATTCTGTACTTATACTACATTCCAGATATTTGAACATTTTCAACTGTTCATTATTTCATATGTATCATAGTTTTTGTTCTTTAAATTGATTTGTGCAGTACTGTTAATACTTTTATTTTATTACAAGATATCTCCGTGTTGTATTGTTTGAATTATATAATTTAATTTTATTATATGTATTACATAGCAGGTCGTTTTCTTTACTGTCCAAAATATCTGTATAGTTCTTATATCCGTATTTCTACATAAGTATATGCCTCTTGGCTCCGTTCATTTTCCCTCTTCCAAAATTTCAACAATGTAAATATCAAATTAAAGAGAAGAGAGACCACAATGTTCTCGCATTCCTGTATTTGCCCTTGTACAAACTAGATTTATGTTTATTTTGCATCCTAATTTAAATGTACGTTTGGTCATACAAGAATTTTACATCATTAATTAAGGTGGATGATATTTTATAGTCTCCTAATATACTCCACATATGTATATATTTATTCTACCATTCGCTTTCATGCAGTCTAAAACCAGGGGGTAGAAAGGTATATTATGTTCGTTCCTCCATTATTTGTTTTATAGTGAAAGTCTCACAAATCCAAAATCCGCGCCGTTCTTTCTGAAATATATTTTCTAACATCTTAGGATGATTTTAGACTATGCAATATTATTACCTCTATAGACCGTTACTCTTGTCTTTTAAGTTGTAATTTCTACATTAATTACTTTTGTCACTGCGTTTATTTTATGTGCCAATTTTTAGATAACCCTCGTTGATTATTAATTAAATTTGAATTCCTAACTTATTATATTTATATGATCCATGATTATATTACGTTAACCCGTGTTTTCTCCCCATCCTTTTTCGCATTCTTAAAGCTGATTGATGATAGGGAAAATTATCGTATCGCTCTTCGAATAATTCGTTCTGGTTCTTTAGAGTTTTGTTTTATTTTACATATTTTTTTACACTTCCACAAATTAAAGTGGTATTTTTACTCTCTCTGATAAATACCAAACTTGGTATTTGGCTTCAGTATCTTTCAAAGATGGGACACGAAGTTTTTCAAGAAAATCATTCCACCCCAAACTACTCTTTACATGAAACTTTTTCCAACATTTTGATTTTCTCAAAAGTGATTGTAACGATTTTGATTAAAAAATATATTTAAGATACTTTCATGACAAATGAATTGTATATTATGAATTTTCTGGGAATGTTCCCAAAATGCGTGTTCATTCTGATAGGCAAAATTCGTCTACACAAAGAAGTGTAGATCTCGTTAAAATACACAATTTATTTTTTTCGAGTGAATCATTTCAGTTAAACGGTTTACATACCTTCCATAAAAAGTAACAATTCCCCACTGTGCTCATAACTATATACTTCTGCTCATGCCTAACTCCGGTTAGTAGATCTTCCTTAACTATCATCAGCCACTAATAATCAGCCACATTGTGGCCGATATCTTGCACACCAACAAGTTCAGATTGGCATCACTGAGCTTCATGCTAATTACAGTATCAGTTAGCAAACCTTCACTCCAACAGCTTGGATTAGATGTGTTTTCCGACTTGCAATATGTTTTCATCCTAAATGATGGAGAAAGGTTATTCTACATGACTTATTACTTTCTCTACTACGTATAGTAAATAGGGAAGTATTGTATTCCACCCAAAAATTCGATACCGAGATTTCACCGGAAATACATGTTTTGAGACCCCATGAATCCAAAAAATGCATTTTTGGAAACATGTCCGTGTGTGTGTCTGTGTGTGTGTCTGTTTGTCTGTCTGTGAACAGCATAACTCAGAAACGAACAGTCGGATAAAAACCAAACCTGGTATTTAGGTTCAGTATCTTTCAGAGATGCGACACGAAGGTTTTCAAGAAAATCCCCCCACCCCAGACTACCCTTTACATGGAACATCTTTCGAAAATTTTAATTTTCTCAAAAATGGCTCTAACGATTTTGATTAAAATATCATATGTTTAAGATATTTTTATGACAAATGAAATGTATATCTCGAATTTTCTGGGAATGTCTCCAAAAGTGTTCTTCATTGTGAACGACTTTTGCATAACTGGTAAACCATAAGAGATAGACTAAAATGTTACTGCACAAAAAATATAGATCGCGTTAAAATACACAATTTATGTCGTATACATTTTTTTTTGTATAGTGAACCATTTTCGAGATATTGCTTGTTATTCCCTTAAATTTTCCAATACTTATACTTTTCTCAAATTCGTTATTAATTTTTTTTATGTCCTTGATATGCAAAGAGATTGGAATGCGCCACATAGCAACCAGCGCTTAAAAGATTTGACTATCGCGTAAAACCTACCATATTCCCCTTGCATCTACAAGAAAATTAGCAATAAGTTTTCCATCTCGATATCTCGATTAACATCAAGCATATGGAGCATAAACGTTTGTAAAAATAGTTTGTACAAGAGTAGAGAAAAAGTCATGTGAGTGTAGCACATCAGATTTTTTTGAACACTTTCACGATAGTCTGTCTTTCATTAATTGAAGCCTGGTTGTTATAAATGCGTATATGTAACATGAACACAGATGGAAAACAAATCTGTTGTGAAAAATTCACAAGACTTTCTGTACCTTCTATCCTTTATTTGGTTAGCTATCCGCTCAGAGTAGTAAGGAACACTCCAATAAACTGGGTAACTTCCTCTTGTGTATCTCCTCGTGAGGAGGTGATTTTGCTCTGTTGCGTATTGCCCACTGCAATTTTACGCACGGTTATCTTTTTAAGGGTGACCCTGCTCCTATTGTCCGCTTTTGTAGCGAAGGTCTGTCAATCCGTCACGTGTTGTTAGAGTGTATTGCTCCAGCACATCTTCGGGATTCTCTGCAACTGCCGGCCAGTCTTGCAGAGCTCTTAGCGGACGATAAGCAAGCTGCCGATATGAGTTTTAATTTTCTGTCAGAAGTAAATTTCCAAATGCGGATTTACTCATATGTTTCGTACTTCTCAGTTTAATTTTATATATTTATGTTTATTTCTGACTTCTCCTCTGTTTTTATATTGATCTTTAACTTTGGCTTTTGTTGTATTTTTACATTCATCTTTATATCTGGATTTTGCCATGGTATTTTGTACTGATCTTTATCTATGGCCTTTGTCTTTATCTGTTTTACAAGGGCTCTAATGATCTAGCAGTTGAACACCCTTAAACACAAATCATCATCTATTAGTTCCTATACAAGAATACACAAGTGGTTATAACCTTTCCAGGAATAGCTGCATTACACATTTAGTTATACATAAAAAGAAAATCTGATGTGTTACACTCACATGATTTTCTCTACTCTTGTACAAACTATTTTTACAAACGCTTATTTTCCATCCACTTCATGTTAATCGAGATAAACATTTGCAAACTCTATCTTATTGCTAATTTTCTTGTAGATACAAGGGGAATTATTTTTACAAGGGCAGTATCGAAATACAGTAGCCTTTAAGCACATACATATCTCTTAACAGCTGGTTGCTAGGTGCAGCACTATTCCCTTTTCCACAGATTAAGACTCTTTGCATATCCAAGACAAAAACATGAATAACGAATTCCCATTTGAGAAAATAAGTATTGAAAAATTTAAGGGAATAACAAGCAATATCTCGAAAATGGTTCACTCAACAACAAAAATGTATATGACATAAATTGTGTATTTTAACGCGATCTACATCTTTTGTGTAGTAACATTTTGTCTATCTCTTATGGTTTACCAGTTTACCAAAAGTCGTTCACAATGAAGAATACTTTTGGAGACATTCCCAGAAAATTCAAGATATACATTTTATTTGACATAAAAATATCTTAAACATATGATATTTTATTCAAAATCGTTAGAGCCATTTTTGGGAAAATTAAAATTTTCTAAAAGTGTTCCATGTAAAGGGTAGTCTGGGGTGGCGGGATTTTCTTGAAAACCTTCGTGTCGCATCTCTTGAAAATACTGAACCTAAATACCAAGTTTGGTGTTTATCCAACTGTTCGTTTATGAGTTATGCTGTTCATAGACACACACACACACACACACACACACACGGACATGTTTCCAAAAATGCTTTTCTTGGATTCAGGGGGTCTCAAAACATATATTTCCGGTGAAATCTCGGTATCGAATTTTTGGGTGGAATACAATACTTCCCCTACTTACTATACGTAGTAGAGAAAGTAATAACAACGGTAGGCAACATTTTAACAACTGCACGCTACACACTCATATTAACATTCCATGCTCCTTGCATGACATTGCGACAAACAACTGAAAATCGAAAGGTCTTTAAAATAATGACTAAGTAATCAACAATTCAAACCATTAATAACGGATATCTCGGAAATGCCTGATGCCACAAAAAGTTACTTGAAATAATTTGTGTTTTAAAGACAAATACTTTTGTTGTGGAGTAGGTTTTTTTAATCCGTTAAGGTTACCAGTTATAAAGATTATATAAATTTAACTCCGAACGAAACAGACTTCACAGAGCATATTCTATTGATCATGTAAATATCTTTAATGGTTATGCTGTTAGAGTTACAGTTATACTCTTCACATACACACACACATTTATCTTTTTCTAAACATCCTTTTTGGGGGGGTTCAGGACGCCTCGAGTTAACCTATGCAGAAATAGCTGCGTTACACATATAAAGGGAACAGCGATAGTCCAATGTTTAAGAACAGGGCACTCTGTGGTGGCTTCAAATTCCATACCGTTTCCATGCAAATGCGAGAAACAACTGAACGTTGACGGCACTTTAGGAGAATGACCAAGAAATGAACAATTATAACCATTATTAACGGATATCTCAGAAACGACTTACGTCACAGAAAAACTTATTCGAAGTAAATGGTGTGTTTTAAAGAGGTCTACATTTTTTGTATGGTTAGTTTTCTTCTATCGCTTAAAGTTTATCAGTTAGACATGATTATATAAAATTCCTTCTGGACGAAGAGAACTGCGAAGGCTATTCCAAGAAAATTTAAGATATACATTTTATTTGTCATGTAAATATATTTCATATATTGTATTTTAATCAATATCGTTAGATCCATGTATTAAAAAATCAAAATTTTCGAGCAATTTTCCATGTAAGGGGTAGTTGCAGGGGGGGATTTGCCTGTCGCATACTTGGAATATACTGAACTCAAATTCCAAGTTTGGTATTTATGGACTTTTCGCTTTTTAGCACGCGCGGACCTTTTTGTCAAAATGCTTTGTACTTTTATTCAGAGGGTCTCAAAACATGCATTTCCGGTGAAATCTCGATTCATATTCTTGGGTGGAATGCAATGCCTTCTCGGCCTACTGTACGTGGTAGAGAGAGTAAAAACCTAACGTTCATAGAAAAGTTCAGTCTGTGTGTGTGTGTGTGTGTGTGTGTGTGTGTGTGTGTGTGTGTGTGTGTGTGTGCGCGCGCGTCTCTCTATGTGCCTGTGATTGTCATAAGTCAAAAACTAAAAGTTGGGGCAGTATTTTTAACACTTAAATGATTTGAGTCAAATTATATAGTATAAAATATAATAACAGCCCGCCTTAAAGCAATACGTGTATAATATAATATATAAAATGTATGTAACAGTCATTATATTAATGTTTATATTATTGTATACATATATAATAATGTTATGGAAATGTATTACGTAATTAAATAATGTAGGAGCTGTGAGAATAATAGGTTAAAGGTTGCTAACAATGAGGTAGTAACGCGGTAACCTTGAGGCAATAATGAATTAGAAAGTTTAGTAATGCTACTGGTATTTCTTGGATTAAAATAATGTGATATTTTTAATACAGTTTATAAATAGCCAATCAACAATCATAAAAAAGCATAAGTTAAATAAAAGTATTCCATTGGAGTAGGATTAGCCAATCAGAAACTGAAATGGAGCAAAATTTACAAATTCAGAAGTCAGTTGCTAGTAGACAGTGTTCCTATCCGGACGCGAGACGCGTCCTCGAGAAGTTTAATACGTATTCAGTGTGAGACAAAAATAGTTTACGTGTTAAAAAGTGCAAGTAACTAATGAATAATCTCACAACTCTCTATATCAGTGAAGTGTTATTTAAATCCTGTCCAGAATTAATAAAGGGAGTGAAGTAAAGCTATAATCTGTGTAAGTCTACATATTTAGCCGCGCCACTCTCTGCAAAGAAATTCAAATCTCTAACAAGAATACTGACGCAGCCGAGGCAAACATAAATATATAATAAAAAACATTAAAATACAGAGTTGATTCGTAAACATTGGGGCGAAGGCTACGGAGCTTTGTACCATACGTGCGGTTGCAACTACTTCAAGTTCGGCTCTCCAACAGTTGAAATATAATAGAACACCTTCCTCAAAGTCGGATAAATACCAAACTAGGTATTTAAATTCAGTATTTTTCAAAGACGTGACACGAAATTTCAAGAAAGTTCCTCAAACCCATCTACCCTTTAACATAGTACATTTTCAAATTCCTTGATTCTCTAAAAAATTACTAAGGATTTTAATTAAAATAACATATGTTAAAAATATTTAGATAACCAATAAATTGTATATCTTGAATTTCCCAGGAATAGTCTGTGAAGCCCTCTTAATTCGGAAGGAGCTTTGTATAATCTTGTATAACTGGTAAACGTTAAGCGGTAGACGAAAATGTACTACACAAAAATATAAATCTCTTTAAAACACACAATTTATTCCAAATAACATTTTTGTAGCATTAGCCATTTCTAAGTTATCCGTTATTAATGGTTGAATTAATTTTTCATTCTCTTAAAGTCCTATCAGCATTCATTTTTTTCTGACGTTTGCATACAAAACGGTATGGAATTTGAGGCCAGTATACTGCATCCGGTATGCAAAGGTTTAATTGTGTTAAAATGAAGCAGATAAAAATTGTGTTTCCTAAGAATAGTTTGTATAGCTATTAATAAACGAAAGTTGGTAGAAAAAGGCACGGAAATATAGCGCATCAGAGTTTTAAAGAAATGATTATCGTTTTGTTTTCTTGTGGTTTCCTTGAAGCTACAATGAAATGAATAACGAAACCTTTCCTGCTAGAATACATTCATGTGAATCTCTTTCCTAATTAACATGAAATAGATAGAAAAATAAGCATTTATAAGAGTACTTTGTAGAAGAGATATGAAAATAAACGATAGTAGATAGAGAAAGACATGTGAACGTAACACATCAGGTTTTTAATAAGTTTTAATATCCCGTAGAGTATCTCCCTCCTTTTTTGCTTTTATGAAGCTTGATTAAAGGATATCAAAGCAAGCAATAATGAAGAACGAACGCAAATTTAAAAAAGCCTTAAAGTGAGATATACCTTTTCCCCAGATGAACTGAAATCTTGAAAATTATGTGAATAATTGTGTATTTATATAACATGATTACTTTTACAAGACAAAATGATTTCAATGTCTGAATGAAGTCATAAAGGCTGGTTGTAGCAATACGCAAAAATTGATTTCTAGAGCATAACTTTCATTGGTAAAAACCATGTGACCTTAAGTTGGTAGGTAGAGAATTCGTTCCTGGAAGGATGGTTAACTTCTGAGAGCAAACAAGTTTTATGTGTTGGAACTGAATGAAGTGGCCTCGAGATAAGGTATGAGGCTCGCATTCGGAAGGTTTCGGGTTCGATTCACGTCAACCGCCTCTGGCCATAGGTTTTTCCTGGTTTCCCATGCTCAGCAGGCGAATGCTAGGATGGTTCCTCTTCTACCACGAGTTTTCTGTCCCTCACTTCCTTCATTGTCAGTGCTATAGGACCAGGCGAATGTATTCGACGTGTTGCTTCGGGATATGGATGCCTTGTGGAGGTTTGTCCTGGCATCGGTCGAAAATGTTCAGTCAGGATCCACCTCCGATGTGGGCCTCATCGAGGGGGCCATTCGTTCGAACATATACCTGCATTCAGATAATTTTCTCTACTCACTCTTCTAGAAACTGTAATTCAATCTTAATAATCCATTAAGATTTAAGTTATGTAGAATAAATTTAATTTATTTTAGGGAAGTTTGTTTTTAATTTTTGAAAAAGAAATGAATTAAGAAATAATATTACCAACAAAAGCAATCCAAAATAAATTTTACTTCCCATTTACACATTTCGTTATGGGTATAAGATGAATAGAGTAAGCTAAAGCGATAGTAAGATTTTTAAAACGTAGATCGCTGTGTAATTGCTTTTAAGTCCCATTCTTTCTTCATGATTACGATAAAAATTCGAATATCGACTTACCACTTGAAAAAAGCCTTGAGTTTTTGAAAATTCAAAGCAAAAACATAGTATGTCTCGCGAATGCCTAACACCATAATTTTTACTTTGGCTGATGCGTATAAGTAGGGGAAGTATGGTATTCTATCCAAAAATTCCATACGGAAACTTCACCGGAAATACATGTTTTGAGGTCCCCTTAATTAAAAAATCATTTTTAGAAAAAGGTACATAAGTGTGACTGTGAGCAGCATAACTCAAAAACCAAAACTCAGGTCAACATCAAACTAGGTATTTAAGTTCAGTACATTCCAAGTATGCGACACGAGGATTTTCAAGAAACTCTCCCAATTCTCAATTGGCACTTTACTTGGAAAAATTTCCGAAAGTTTTTATTTTCTGTAAAATGGCTCTAACGATTTTGATTAAAATATGCCACATTTAAGATACTTGCAAGACAAACATTCCCTGGCAATGTCCTAAAAAATTCTCTTCTTTCTGAATGGCTTTCGCATAACTGGTAAACCCTAAGAAATTTTCGTAGAGTTCGTTAAAACACACAATTTATGCCATATACATTGTTTTTGTGGAGTGAACCATTTCCGAGATATTCCTTGTTATTTGTTTGAATTTTCTAGTACTTTTTCTGAATTGGGAATTTATTGTTTTTTTATGTCCTGGACATGCAAGGCGAATGGAATGCTCCACATAGTAACCAGCTCTTAAAAGATTTGACTTTTACTTAAAGCCTACCATATTCCTCTTTCACCTACAAGAAAATTAGCAAGAAGATAGTTTCTGCAAATGTTTATATCTATTAACGTGAATTAAATGGATAATAAGCATTTGTAAAAATAGTTTGTACTAGAGTAGAGAAATTCACGTGTATGTAGCACATCAGATTTTTAGAAAAAGATCCGTTTGTGTCTGTGAGTCTGTGAACAGTATAACTAAAACACGAAGAATCGGATCAACACTGAACATGGTATTTAAGTTTATTATCTTCCAAGGATGCAAAGCAAAGATTTTCAAGAATATATTCACATTCCAACTAACACTTTACATGAAACATTTTTCGAAAATATTCATTTTCTAAAAAATTACCCTAACGATTTTGATTAAAACACCATATATTTAATACATTTACTTGAAAAGTAAAGTGGAAATTTTCTGCGAAGAACCTATGAACTCCTCTTCATTTGGAAGAAACTCTGTATAATCTTGAATTACGGGTAAACGTTAAGCGACAGACGAAAACATACTACACAAAAAATGTAGATCTCTTTTAAAACACAGAATTTGTTTGAAACAATTTTTTGTGCTATAAGACGTTTCTGAGATATCCGTTAGTAAAAGTTCAAATTGTTCATGTATTAGTCATTCTCTTTAAGTCTTTTCAACATTCAGTTGTTTCTCGTGATTGCATGGCAACATTATAGAATTTTAAGGGCAACGTGTTCTTAAACATTTTACTATCGCTGTTCTTTTTGTGTCTGCAATGAAATCGGTAACATAGCTGTTTATGCAAAGGTTTATTTGGATTAAAATTTAGTAAGTAGGAAAATAAGCTGGGCTAAGAATAATTCCCACTAATAAACGAGGTGGTACAGAAAGTTATGTGAATGTATCACAGGAGGATGTTTTTGTCTAATAAAATCGAATTTTCTCTTTAATTCAATGTTTAATTTATTACACTTAGCACTATATTGGCATTTTAATACCTTTTTAATAAAGGCACTGTGTCTGCTTATTTGTACAATGAATTCTATACCGCTTCAGATAAAAATATCACAACTCCTACTTGGAGTAGTGAAACCTTTGCACAATTTTAGGGGCTAATTATAACAACTTCGGTGTGTTCAAGCCAATTGATTTATTTCTTTGCAAATGTATGTGAGTTTGCTTTCTCCGTTTTACTTTCTTTAGAAGTATTTCACGTTGTTCTTGCTATATTCGAGACCACAGGCGATGGGAACTGGTGATACAGGAAATGAAATTATAATTGGGAAAGAAAATTTGAGAATGAAACCTTACCTCCCGGGCATTTACCAGTTAAAACGACTAAGGAAAACTTCATTACATAACTTTTTCTACCCTCTATCGTTTATTAGTGGGTATGCAAATTATTCTTAGGAAAGTTTATTTGCCAGTCTACTTCATTTTAATCGAGATAAACCCTTCCGGAAATAATTACATTATACATTTCGTTATACATACGAAGGGAATAGTGACAGTCAAATGTTTAAGAACTGGACGCTATATGCTGGCGTTCAAATTCCACACTGTTTCCTTGACATCGCGAGAAAGAACTGAAAATCGACAGGAACTTAAAACAATGACAAAGTATTGAACAAATAAAACCATTAATAACAGATATTGTGTTGTCTCATAAGTTCGTTCGTTTTGTTCGGAAGTTCCATCTATAGCGCCAGAAAACCCTGAACTCTCTGTACCCTCAAGTTATCCTAGTTGCCTAACCGTCCCTACAACTTAGAGAACAACAACCAGACTCACTATTGGATATGTCAGTGTGTGTTTGTGACTGACGTTGGATGGAACACTGTGAACTTGTATTTACAAACTATGGGAAGTAAAAAGGAACATTTCCGACATCTTATGCTGTTTTACTATCGTAAGGGTAAAACCGCCTCACAATGCCGGCAGAAAATTTGTGTTGTCTACGGGGAAGATGCAGTAACGAATCGAGCATGTCATAAGTGGTGTAGTCAATTTCGAGCTGGGAATTGCCCCCTAAGAGACAAACCTCGATCTGGACGGCCAATGGTTACGGACGTGGAAAGAATTCATGAAACGATAGTCAACAATCCACGAAGTACAGCTAGGGTGTTGGCATTAGAGCTCAATTTAGCTCGCGCTACTGTAGCCAGGAACTTGGCAATATATTGTCCACAATAAGGCTGTATACTGCAGGAAATAAATAGTTTGTTTACAAAACCTAACTGCAGTAGTTATTTATCCTTTGAACGATCTTGTGTTTAAAGTTTGTAAACAGAAAGTTCGGCAACTACGCTGTCGTAGCTATGCTGCGGGTGAGGTGTTTTCCCAGGCGTTCTTAGTGATTGAAACGAAACGAAAAGCGAACAAACTTATGAGACAACCCTATATATCGAAAATGGCTGATGCCACAAAAAGTTATTTGAAATAAGTTGTGTGTTATAAAAATAATTCAAGATATGTTTTATTTGTCCTGTAAATATTTTAATAAGTGGTATTTTAATCAAAACTCTTAGTCATCTTTTAGAAAAGAAAAATCTTCGAAAAATGTTCCATATAGAGAGTAGTTTGATAGTGAAGCTATATATCAACGGCTTTTCTTTTGTTAGTTATACTGTTCAGAGACACATAGACACACATGCGCGTGCACACACTTTTTATAAAAGTACTTTTTTGTAGTTAAGGGACTTCAAAACACGTATTCCGTTTAAATCTCGGTAAACGAACCTATAAAAGCAGGCCAGTGTTCTTGTAAGGCATTATCTACTTGCTGTACAAATTCCAGTCTGATATCTTAAATGGTTTTAAGGTAATTTTGATGAATTTAGCATATTCAACATTGGTAAAACAGGTTTTAATCTCCCCTGCACTACTTTACGTGGAACGCCTAAAAGCATGTGATGTGCGGTGCTAAACATTCTTACGCTTATGCTAACCTGCTTTTGGCTTCAACACCCCAGGATACGGCGTACCGTAAATTACCTTAAACAGTTCACACCTCTCATAGTCAACTTCAGAGAGCAGGAAAACTTTGAAACTTGTGTGTAGGCATGTCTCGCTTACCATTGCTTAACCGTGACTTCACATAAAAGAAGAGTAGCTTGGTGCGTCGTATAGAGATTCTTCTGCCTTAAAATACTACGAGGACTGTCCCAGAAGTGCCCGATCTAACAAAGAAAATAAACGTTTGGAAAAAAATCTTTATTTCTCTTTCAGCTCGATACACCTTTCCCAGCGATGTTCAATAGCTACGATATCCTGTTGCTAGTATTAACCGTCGAGTTCTGCAAAATAGATATAACCTGCAGACTCCAACTCTTTATTGTTGGCAAGTCATTTACCACCAAACCATTTCTTCAACTTTGGAAACAGAAAGTAATCAGAGGGGGCTAAATCTGGCGAATAGGGTACATAAGGAATCAATTTGAACTTTGACTCATTATTACTTTCTCTACTACGTATAGTAAGTAGGGGAAGTATTGCATTCCACCCAAAAATTCGATACCGAGATTTCACCGGAAATACATGTTTTGAGACCTCCTGAATCCAAAAAAAGCATTTTTGGAAACATGTCCGTGTGTGTGTGTGTGTGTGTGTGTGTCTGTGTGTGTCTGTGAACAGCATAACTCAAAAACGAACAGTTGCATAAACACCAAACTTGGTATTTAGGATCAGTATCTTCCAGAGATGCGACACGAAGGTTTTCAAGAAAATTCCCCCACCCCAGACTACCCTTTACATGGAACATTTTTCGAAAATTTTAATTTTCTCAAAAATGGCTCTAACGATTTTGATTAAAATATCACATGTTTAAGATAATGTCATGAGAAATGAAATGTATATCTCGAATTTTCTGGGAATGTCTCAAAAAGTATTCTTCATTGTGAACGACTTTTGCATAACTGGTAAACCATAAGAGATAGACAAAATTTTACTACACAAAACATGTAGATCTCGTTATAATACACAACTTATGTCATATACATTTCTTTTGTTGAGTGAACCGTTTTCGAGATATTGCTTGTTATTCCCTTAAATTTTTCAATACTTATACTTTTTCTCAAATTCGTTATTCATTTTGTTATGTCCTGGACTTGCAAAGAGAATGGAATGCGCCGCATAGCAACCAGCGTTAAAATATTTGACCATCGCTTAAAAGCTACCATATTCCTGTTGCATCTAAAAGCAAATTAGCAATAAGATTGACATCTCGATATCTCGATTAACATAAAGCATATGGAGAATAGGCGTTTGTAAAAATAGATTGTACAAGAGTAGAGAAAGTCATGTGAGTGTAACACATCAGATTTTTTTTTACCATGGTGATAATGGATGTGTGAACTGCTGCAATGTCTTTATGAAACAAAATCTTCTTTTTCGCTAAATGCGCCCTTTTTGCTTGATTTTTATCATTCAAACGATGCAATAAGTTCGCATAATACTCACCGCTGATTGCTTTTCCTTTTTGAAGATAATCAATGAAAATTATCCCACCCGTATCCCAAAAATCTCACGTCATGACCTTGCCTGCAGATGGAACTGTCTTCGCCTTCTTTGGAGCTGATTCTCCCCTTTCGATCCACTGTTTTGACTGTTCCTTCCTCTCAGGTGTGAAGTGATCGACATTTTTTCACCTATGGCTATCGACGCAAAAACTCGGCTTTAATGCAGCGAAACATCGCCAAACACACGAACATCCCAATCATTCGACTATTTTTGTTTCATTGTGAGTAAACGCGGCACCCATCTTGTGCACAGCTTTCTCATGTGTAAATTTTCAGTTAGTATGCATTGTGCAGTACTTTTTTAAATTCCTATGATGTCTGCTAGCTCGCGCACTTTCAGTCGACATCATCCAATACCATTTTGTGGATTTTCTTTACGATTTCTGGTGTGGTCACCTCATTTGGTAGACCACTGCGATGTTCGGCTTGGCAGCTCGTACGGCCTCGCTTAAACTCTGCCACCCAATACTTTACTGTTGTAAACGAAGGAGCAGACTCCTCCAGAGTAGAATCTAGCTCAGCTTTAATATTAGTTGGACTAAGACCTTTCAAATGAAAGTATTGTATCACATAACGATGACCAGTTTTATCCATGTTTACAAATTTGCTGAGGGCGTTCATTTCACTATTGATGGCTGCCAAACAATTACTAAAGAATGTAGCATGGTCAAGCTTAAGCTTTATAAGGTTGGTACTTTCTACCATAGTCATTTGTTTGAAACAACAATCGCTATCTATACCTCAGGTCGGGTACTTCTGGGACCGCCCTCTTAGTGTAATTCCATAGGATTATTTTGCACTTAGTTCTTTCTCTGAATTGGCCACAATTTCAGCATATTTTACATTATCCAAAAACATAAAACACCAACTTGTTTGTAAGAGCATTTTATTTTATTGTAACATGAACAAACAGGTAAAATTTAAATATATCCACCACATTGCCGTTCAATAAGAATTAGAACATTTTCTTCTGTTCTATAAACAGCATTATTTAGTGTATTCCTGGAGGTGTTCTTGATTATTTAGATTCTTCGTGTGGTGTAAGTTTGCTAATAAATACTCTTTAATATGGATAACCCTAAAACCAGTAAAAGATATAGATATGGACGAACGGAGGGGGCCCCAAAATCGGGCCAGAGTACCACACGCAGCACCCGGGAGGGAGGGATGTGGGAAGAATACCCGAAGGGTGACCGGATTTTGATAACGACGAGCGCAAGCACAGTCGGAGTCCCTAGTGCTTCCAGATTGAAGCCTTCAACGAGCCCGCGGCCCCAGTCTTTGGGGGCCCCATAAGAACCTCCCACCCGAAAGCAGAGGCGGGTTCCAGCGGATGCTAGCCCAGCAGTTCCTGGTCGACTTCAGGATAACACTTCCACAGAGCGCACAACCACAGATGAACCACTCCAGCATTCGCTGCCGACCCGGGGAAACCACTAAAACTAATGGGTCAGTGTGGGCGGTCTCGGGGGGTGACTAGTCTTACACTTACCCTGGCATCACCTCGCTCGATCCCTACTACTAGTAGTTAGCCGGATTTATGTCTGGTGGCCTAGATTGCCAACTGTCCGGAAAATGCTTGCTAATCAATCGATCACCAGATGTGTTTAGAAAGACTTGTTTTTACAAAACTACAACACGAAGTGGAGGTTGTTATTATATGGGCTTTAATGCTACTGTTAAAACGCTTTCGACATTTTAAAATATCGCTTCCCGTTTATCCTTACTGATTTTTTGGACGATTTTGCATTTCTTAGAAGAAATGCAGTCCTATCATGAAATGTGATACATAACTACACCATATAGAATTTTCTCAGCATACAATTCTGCGATCATAAATGTTTGCGGACCGTTAATTTGAATTTGCCTCAAGTGTCCAGAAAGTTTTGTTTAATCATTCAAAGACATTCGGAATTTCTGCTAGCATTTGCAAAGCGAATGGCTTTGATATAATTGTAAAGTAGTTTTTATAATACTAAATACCATATTTAATAAACAGTAAATTATAATTCTGCAAAGTGGATAGTTTATGTAAAATAAGATGTTTTGTGTTGTTAACCATCTCAGAGATATTCTTTGTTATCGTTTGAAATTTCAAATTCCTATGATTTTCCTAACTACAATTCCTTATTCTTTTGTTTTTCTTACTTCTTTGTTTTCCTGTTCATGCAAAGAGAACGGATATCAAATCCATCACATACTGACCAGCTTAAAAAAATTTGTTTATCACTTTAGTTTACTGCATTTTACCTATACGTACACCGAATATACCGGTTGTTCATGAACCACATCGAAATAGCTTAAGGGATTACAGATGCATCTATTATAAACAATCTGAGATAGGCAATGCATGGACCACGGTAAGTATAACGTATTTATATAGTGTTAAATACATTTATACACCCCCTCAATAAAGCATTCGTCTACACTTTTTTAAATCCTTGCAGCAAAGTTAACGAAGCAAGAAATATAATTGAGAGAAGAATTGAGAGAAACCATTTTGCACCTGGTGTTTTCAAAATTATGTTACATTTATTGGGTAGCGCAATTTTTTTGTGTATTACTTGATTTCACGGTGCAAATAGTATTTATTGACTTTGGAATTCTAGTTAAGAATTGGGGAATGCTTTCCACAGAACACAGAGACACACAGGGATCCCTTTTAAAAAGTCTTTTTTTCGATTCAGGGGGCCTGAAAACACGTATTTCTGATGCAATATTGATATCGAATTTGAGTGGAGTGATATACTTTCCATGGAGAAAATTAAAAATAAAATTTTATATTACTTTCTCCACTCATTATCGTTTATTTTTATATTTCTTCTACCAGTTATTCTAGCAAAAGTAATTTCTTCTAAGCACTTCAAGTTGAGATAAACGTTTGCATAAATAGTTAAATTTAGTTATAGATATGTATGGATGGAATAGATAGTCTAATGTTTCATATGTAGTTCCTATATACTGGTATTGAAATACGGTTCTCTTTCCATGACATTGTAAGAAACAATTGAAGGTTTGTAGTACTTGAAAGCGAAATAACTGTATGGAACAATTCAAATCCATATAAACAAAGTTATGCTGAGTTATGCTGTTCATAAACACTAACAGCATTTTTGGAAACATGTCCGTGTGTGTGTCTGTTTGTCTGTGAACAGCATAGCTCAGAAACGAACAGTCGGGTAAACACCGAACTTGGTATTTAGGTTCAGTATCTTCCAGAGATGCGACACGAAGGTTTTCAAGAAAATCCCCCACCCCAGATTACCCTTTACATGGAACATTTTTCGAAAATTTTAATTTCCTCAAAAAGGCTTCAACGATTTTTAATAAAATATCATATGTTTAAGATATTTTCATGACAAATGAAATGTATATCTTGAATTTTCTGGGAATTTCTCCAAAAGTATTCTTCATTGTGAACGACTTTTGCATAACTGGTAAACCATAAGCGATAGACAAAATTTTACTACACAAAAAATGTAGATCGCGTTAAAATACACAATTTATGTCATATACATTTTTTTTGTTGAGTGAATCATTTTCCAGATATTGCTTATTACCTTACATTTTTCAATACTTAATTTTCTCAAATGCGAATACGTTATTCATTTCTTGTCTTGGATATGCAAAGAGTATTAATCTGTGGCAAAGAGAATGGTGCTGCACATAGCAACCTGCTATTAAGAGATATGTCTATGCTTAAAGGCTACTGTATTTCTATATTGCCCTTGTAAATACAAAACAAGAGAACGTAGTACGCCTTAAGCGATAGTCAAATATTTTTAGAACTGGTCGCTATGTGTAAAATGTAATTCTCTTTGTATGTCAAAAGATCGTTCTGCAAATGTTTATCTCGATTAATACGAAATAGATGGAGAATAAGAGTTTGTAAAAATAGTTTGTACAAGAGTAGAGAAAGTCATGTGAGTGTAACACAGATTTTTTGTGGCATCAGGCATTACTGAAATATCCGTTATTAAATGTTCGCATTCTTGAATGCTTAGCAATTCCTTTAAAGCTCTGTCAACATTTAGTTGTTTTTCAGGATTCCGTTGAAACTGTATGGGTCTTTCTCAAATATTTGACTATCGTTGTTCTCATACATATAAAAATGACTTTCTCTACCCTACAAAGGTTGTACTATCTAGTCTTACTAAAGTTTATTTGACGAGCATTTTTTTCCATCTTCGCACATTCTTTCAGCATTCGACCTGTTCACATGATCTTAAACAGGACATTCTTTCAATACCACTGCATCGAATATTGTTTCACTCATCTGTCACAGTAAAGCTCACTGCCTCCGAAGTTCTTTGTCAGAGGTTACCGAACATGCTGTGTATTTCATAGGTTGCAAAACACAATTAGGAATGATATACTGCTTTAGTGTAATGTCAAAGTTCCTCATATTCAATTTATTTATTATTTATTACCTAAAATTGGTTGTATTTGTATGTTGCTGTAAGCTTTATGTAACTGTTAATGTCAGGTAATAATTGTCTATCTATATGCTGTATATACTGCGATTTTCCTTTCATTTACATATGCAGAAACAATATTAGTGGAACACATTTCAATAGTGGTGGTAGAAGTAGTACTAAATGTAGTGTAGAATAGTGTATTTATTGGTCTTAAACACTTTATGTGTTCAAACTCATACATCACACGGATCAGATAGACCTTACGTGCTTATATAATACACTGCAGTTTACATTTTTCAGACTATAACCATCACACTGAACTTTAAAGTTAATGATACTTACATTAAATGAAAAGAAAAGAAAAAACAGATAAACTAATAACAAAACACACACCTGTAAAACAGAACAAGAGAAAAAAGCTTAGTCACAAGCACACGCTGTTATTTACAAAACAAACACACACCAACCACTAAGCCACAAACCCTCCCCCTCCCCTTCTTGGCCCTCTTCCTTACACTCCATCTGAGCTGCATAACGTTTTATAAAAGTGCACTTGCTTCCCCCTCCCAACAAGCAAGGTGCAACAAGCTTGTATCCCTCTCCTTGAGTTAATAAAAGGAACCTGGCAGTACTTTCTCCTCAACTGTTCTGTCTTAGTAAAATGCACCAGAATATGAATCCAAGTTTCTTCCTCTCTACACCAGGGGCAGATTCTTATGGCTTCTTCGTTAATGAATTTGATCGCTCGCCATGATCACAGTCTAGCCAAGCAAGTCCTTGCTTGCTGGTACTATTTCTGGACAAAATATATTGTTCTATACTCCATTCTGTTGTATTTTGGAAGTTTATAAAATGTTTCCTTTTGTTGATCTATATTCGCTTCAGCTATGATAAATGCATCTGTGTATTGTCTCATAAAAGATTGTCTATCATATTTCTTTTACTTTGATTCATTCCACCGGCATTCCAAAATAGCATTAAGAAGTTCTCTTCTTTTAACTTTTTATGGCTTGGGAAGCATGCCTGTGTTGTAGTCCATTTAGCGTTACCCAGGGAACACCACGTGGAGGTGGACTACGTTGTTCCTCTAACAAATAAAACCTGTAGGACAAATAGAAATAAATAAAAAGTTAAATAACATTAAACAACATTTCAAAAGACAGCAGAAACTTGCTGAAGAAGATAAATTAAAAGATAAAGATTATAAGAATATTAAAGATAGAGTTGATATATAAAAACGCCAAGAAAACTGTAGTGTCCTTGTTTAGGATGACAACTGGCCACGATTGCCTCGCAGAACACCTCTATAAGATACGATGCCTACCTACATCCAAGTGCACTCTCTGTGAAGAAGGTGTCGTCCTGAAAAGCATTTGCCAAATGCAAAAGCCTTAAAAGTGATAACTTACAGACTTTATATTGGAAAGCCAGAGGGAAAGTGATGCAGATCAATTAATCCCCAGTGCCATTGGTAACAACAACAATATTCCATTCTGTTTTTAGTTTCGACTGCAACCTTAATGATGTCTTCACATTACATTAATGTAGTTGTAACATTACTACGAGTAATAGTAGCAGAACTGATGTGTATTACAATACACGTCACTTTTTGCATTCTTCTGGAGGCAAAATAATTTAATTAGCTAAGTCATGAGAAATATAAAGTATAAATAAGATGTTACGACAGAGCTATCAAAACTGTTGTGGCAGTTCTGACCTCATTCATGTATATAACGAGTCATGGTCAGATTTAAAGGTCATGACCTACTCTGAAATAATGAGATAACATGTGCTTGTATTTATATATGCGTCTGACAAAGCTAAAACTTAAGTTCCTACCAAAGATACAGCTAGGCTCAATACTCCAAAAGCTTCCGCTACTAGGTATGTACACTGACGAGCATAAAAAATGGCGCATTCCCCTAGATCAAATTAATGTATTCCCCTTCGTAAGGCTTCTACTTGCAGGTAACTCACCTTAGATTCCAAACAACCGGTAAGGGATTTCTATGTGACTGGCCTGGAAAACAATTCAGATACTACAAAATGAACAAATTAACGTGCTATAATCGACGTAAAAGTGAAGGGGTGTGTCATATATTCCCTTTTTATTGTCTCTACTACGTATAGTAAGTAGGGGAAGTATTGCATTTCACCCAAAAATTAGATACCGAGATTTCACCAGAAATACATGCTTTGAGACACCCTGGATCCAAAAGCAGCGCTTTTAGAAAATCTTTTGTGAGTGTATCTGTGTGCCTCTAAAACGAAAAGTCGGATAAATATAAAACTTGGTGTTTAGGTTCAGTATCTTTCAAAAATACAGCACGAAGATTTTCAAGAAAATCCCCCTCAAACTGAATGTTGAACCACAAATTACCAAGAAATGAACAATTCGAACCATTAATAGCAGATATCTCAGAAATGGCTTACGCCATAAAAAAAACTATTTGAAATAAATTATGTGTTTTAAAGAGATCTACATTTTTTGTGCAGTATGTTTTGTCTATCGCTTACCGTTTACCAGGTATAGAAGATTATACAAAATTGTTCCGAATGAAGAGGACTTCACAGACTATTCCTAGAAAAATCAAAATATATATATGTTATTTGTCATTTAAATATCCATGTTACCCAAAGACCACGGAGGATGACTTTAATTTGGGGTATTTTAATCAAAATCTTTAAAGCCATTTATTTAGAAAATCAAAATTTTCAAATAATTTTTCATGTAAAGCGTAGTTAGGGTGGGGAATTTTCTTGAAAATCTTCGTGTCGCATTGCCAGAAGACGCAGAACTTAAATACCAGTTTCCTTCTTATCCGAATTTTCGTTTTTGAGTTATACTATTCACAATTACAGTGACATACAGGCATACACATGGATCTTTTCTAAAAAAATGCCTTATTGGGGGTCACAAAACATGTTTTCCTGTGAGATCTGCGTATCCAATTCTTGGGTGTAATGGAAACCTCTATATATTATCTATGTAGTAGTAAAAATATATGAGAAACGCGCACGTGAATCAGTGCGAGCTAAATAAGGTGTCAGTTCACAGCCAGTTAGGAAAAAATATTAAGGACAATTATTTTTTATTGCATAGATACATTAAAATAATTTTAGTTTAGTGTCAAACTTCCATTGAATAATCTGTAGTACTTTTTACTTTCTCTACTACGTATAGCAAGTAGGAGAAGTATTGTATTCCACCCAATAATTTGATACCGAGATTTCACCGGAAATACATGTGTTGAGACCCCCTGAATCCAAAAAAAAAAGCATTTTCAGAAATATGTCCGTGTGTGTGTCTGTATGCCTGTGTGTCTGTCAACAGCATAACTCAGAAACCAACAGTCCGATAAACACCAAACTTGGTGTTTAGGTTCAGTATCTTCCAGAAATGCGACACGAAGGTTTTCAAGAAAATCCCCCCACCCCAGATTATCCTTTACATGGAACATTTTTCGAAAATTTTAATTTTCTCAAAAATGGCGCTAACGATTTTTAATAAAATATCATATGTTTAAGATATTTTCATGACAAATGAAATGTATATCTTGAATTTTCTGGGAATTTCTCCAAAAGTATTCTTCATTGTGAACGACTTTTGCATAACTGGTAAACCATAATTCATAGACAAAGTTTTATTACACATAAATGTAGATCGTGTTAAAATACACAATTTATGTCATATACATTTTTTTTCTTCAGTGAACCATTTTCGAGATATTGCTTGTTATTTCCTTAAAATTTTTCAATACTTATTTTCTCAAATGGGAATTCGTTATCCATTTTTTTGTCTTGGATATGCAAAAAGTATTAATCTCTGACAAAGAGAATGGTGCTGCACATAGTAACCAGCTATTAAGAGATGTATATGCTTAAAGGCTACTTACTGTATTTCTATATTGCCCTTCCAAATACAAAACAAGTGGAACATAGTAGGCCTTTAGCGATAGTCAAACATTTTTAGAACTGGTCGCTATGTATAAAATTCTTTTCATGTCAAAAGATCGTTTCTGCAAATGTTTATCTCGATTAATATGAAATAGATGGAGAATAAGAGTTTGGGAAAATAGTTTGTACAAGAGTAGAGAACGTTATGTGAGTGTAACACATCAGATTGTTTAAAATTTGATGTGTTACTTTCACTTACCTTCTCTATCCTGTATTGTTTATTAAGGAGTATAAAAATTATCTTATGTAAGTTTATTTTTGCTGCTAACTTCATTTCAACTGAGATAAACCTTTGCGGAAACAGCTACATTACACATTGGTTATAGATACAAAGAGAATAGCAATAGTCAGATATTTCAGAACTAGAAAGCTTCTCTTTCTTTGCAGTCCTAAGAAGCAACATTATTCGACAGGACTTTAAAATAATGACAAAGTATTGAACAATTCAAACCATTAGTGACAGATATCTAGTAAATGGTTTATGCGATAAAAAGTATTTCAAATAAATTCAGTGTTATAGAGACCTATATTTTTTGTGTAGTGCAGTTTCTTCTATCACTTAGCGTTTACAAGTTATACAATGTTATGCAAAATTCCTTCCGAATGAACAGGACTTCACAAGCTATCCCCGGAAAGTTAAAGGTATACATTTTATTTTGCAAGTAAATATCTTTAATATACAATATTTAAATGAAAATCGCTTGAGACGTTTTTGAGAAAAACGAAAATTTAGAAAAGTGTTCCATGAAACGATAGTTTGAAGTGGGAGAATTTTCTTGAAAACCTTTGTGCTGAATCTTTGGAAGGTACAACATTTAAATCCTGAGTTTTTGAGTTATGCTGTTCACACACATAGACCATTTTCCAAAATTGCTTTTTTATTCAATGGACCACAAAACATTATTTCATGTGAAATTTCGTATGGACTTTTGGGTGAAATACAATACTTATCTACCTATAATACGCAGTAGAGAGAATAAAAATACAGGGACTTAAAATGTCAATCTCTGAGCTCTGTAAGCAAACCTTGTAACTATCTAGTCACCTGATAAATGTTACAGGTGAGAAATAAAGGACTCGTTACTTAAAGGAAAGTGATTGGTTGAAATTAAACTATAGGACTTGTGTTATGTTCTCTCGCAACGATAGACTAAGCTCGTATTTGGAAGCAAATTCTGTGTCAACCTTAAAAAAAGGAAACAGTTCCAGCAAAATGTAACAATTATATTGTTTCAAGATTTCACAGAAGCAATTTTGTTCGCCCCTGCCATATTTCACAACGTTGCAGACGGAACTTCTGTCCAAGTTGTAGTGGGCATTTCACCGATTACAGCGCAACATGGCTCCATTGCATCCAATTATCAGTCTGGTCAGGTTGGCAGCCTGGCAATAACGAGAGAGACTGATGGCTGAGGTTTGGAGAGAGGGAGGCTGACAACAGCTGGCGGAATGGGACACCTTCCAGGGGGAACGAACCCAAGTCTGCACACATTCAGTAGTAAGCAGTGTGAATACAACAACCATGTTATCTTATATTCGTGCTATTGTCTATGATTTGCTTAAAATGTTTCATATTAAATTCAAAAGAAATCCTGATTTGTTACATTCTCATGGCATTCTCTACCCTTTATTGCTTATCAGTGGGTACACAAATTATTCTTACGAAGGTTTATTACTTTCTCTACTATGTATAGTAAGTAGGGGAAGTATTATATTCCACCCAAAAATTTGAAACCGAGATTTCACCGGAAATACATGTTTTGAGGCCCACTGAATCCAAGAAAAGCATTTACGGAAACATTTCCGTGTGTGTGTCTGTGAACAGCATAACTCCAAACGAACAGTCGGATAAACACCAAACTTGTTATTTAGGTTCAGCATCTTCCAGAGATGCGACACGAAGGTTTTCAAGAAAATCCCCCCACCCCAGATTACCTTTTATATGGAACATTTTTCGAAAATTTTAATGTTCTCAAAACCGGCTCTATCGATTTTGATTAAAATATCATCAAATGTTTAAGATATTTTCATGACAAACAAAATGTATATCTTGAAATTTCTGGGAATGTCTCCAAAAGTATTCTTCATTGTGAACGACTTTTGCATAACCAGTAAACCATAAGAGATAGCCAAACGTTTACTACACAAAAAATATAGATCGCGTTAAAACACACAATTTATGTCATATAGATTTTTTTGTTAAGTGAACCATTTTCGAGATATTGCTTATTATTCCCTTAAATGTTTCAATACTTATTTTTCTCAAATAGGAATTCGTTATTCATTTTTTGTCTTGGATATGCAAAGAGTATTAATCTGTGGCAAAGAGAATGGTGCTGCACATAGCAACCAGATATTAAGAGTAAAGTCTATGCTTAGATGCTACTGTATTTCTATATTGCCCTTGTAAATATATATTCCCCTTACAACTATAAGAAAATTAGCAATAAGATAGAGTCTGCAAATGTTTATCTCGATTAACATGAAGTAGATGCAGAATAAGCGTTTGTAAAAATAGTTTGTACAAGAGTAGAGACAGTCATGTGAGTGTAACACATCAGATTTGTTTGTCCTGGTAATGCAAAGAGAATTGAGTACTGCACATAGCAACCAGCTCTTAAAATATTTGACTGTAGCTTAAAGCCTACCAATTCCCCTTACATCTACTAGAAAATTAGCAATAAGATTAACATCTCGATATCTCGATTAACATGAAGCATATGAGGAATAAACGTTTGTAGAAATAGTTTGTACAAGAGTAGAGAATGTCATGTGAGTGTAACACATCAGATTTTTTCTATTTACTATATTTTAATCCAAATAAAGCCTTTGCAGAAATAGCTACATTACACATTTCGTTATAGATACAAAGGGAACAGCGATAGTAAAATGTTTAAGAACTGACCAATATATGGAGACCTTAAAATTCCATATAATTTCCATGCAATCACGGGAAACAACTTAATGTTAAAAGGAAATATTCTCTTTAAGAGAATGAACAATTCGAATCTTTAACGGATATCTCATTTACCAGATAAAATTTACCACTATAACATTTACCAGTTAAACAAGATTATTCAAAGTTTCTTCCAAATCAAGTGGACTTCACAGGTTATTCCCAAAAAACCCAAGACCCACATTTTATTTGTGTTGTAAGTGTCTTTGATATATGATACTTTAATAAAAATGGTATCAGCCATTTTTTTTAAAATCAAAATTTTCAAGTGTTCCATGTAAAGAATAGTCTGGGCTGAGGGGTTTTCTTGAAAATCTTCGTGTCGCATCTTTGGAAACTACTGATTCTAAATGCCAAGTTTGGTGTTTTTCTGACTTTTCGTTTTCGTGTTATGCTGTTCACAGACGCGCGCGGACACACACACACTCACTCACACACACACACACACGGACCGTAGTCTAAAAATTATTTTCTTTTTAATCCAAGGTGCCTAAAAATCTATTTCTGTAAAATTCTTGTATCGAATTTTTGGTAGAAGGCAATACCTCTTCTACTTACTATGTGTAAAGTTTAAGGTATATACAATCAAGTTTTAAATGTTTATGCCGCCAGATCATGAATTGATATTCTAAATGACGGCGTTTTTAAATGGCCGTGCAGCGTTGTGTATTTGAAATTAGCGTCTTGTTTGGCATTGCCGTTACCAGAAAATTGAATGTTAGTGCTTCAAACTGTCTGAGATGCACCTCTTGAGAAATGTTTTTGTTTTCAAGCGAATCTCATAAAGTTAAAAAAGTATACATTATTTTACTCCGACTATTTTTTCAAAGCATACACTCAGAAATGTTGATATATCCCTAGAAATACTTCCTGTAATTGCTTGAAATTTTAAAGTGTATTCATTAAATGTTAAAACATGTCCAAGAATAAAAATTCTTTAAATGTAATTTAACCCTTCCTCATCTATTATATGACAGCGAGCCACTTGCAGATCAAAGGATTCAACACTTTAAACAAGGGTGTATGCAACAGCATTTAATTAATAAGGTATCAGTAAAAAGTGATGTGCTTAGTGTTTCAATAGCCCACCCCTTCTAAAATTAACCTAACCTAACCTAACTCTTACAAAATAATTAATTAATGTGCAGTTAGGAAATTCTTATTTCATTTTATTGTATTTTTTTCAGAAATAGCTATATGAAGGGTTATAAACTATTTCTTGTAGAAGAAACATAATTTAGTTCTTAAAATTTTGGTGAATAAAATGAAGCATAATAATTTAAAATGCCTGATACATACCCATAAATACATTTAAAATCTGTGGGTGATGTGCCCTTAAGAATTTTACCCTTAAGAATTTTTTTAAAATTAAAGTTCAGAGATTTTTTAGAGTAATTGCTTTAAAAATGAAAAAAATGACTACCCTCTTTCATTACAGAGATTCCCTAAAATATATTGTTAATTGATTTCACATTTCCCTGTGTTAATTCAGGTTTTTTAATCTAAAAGATTATATTATGAGGCTTAAGGGGTATTCTAATTTACACCAATATAAATGAGTGTTGGTATATACTATAAAAATGTGTTTATTTCACATGAGTTTCTCTTCTACATTCTTCTACAAAAGCTTATTCTTCTATCTACCTATTGTTAACTTAAATAAGCTTTCATTAATAGTTTCACACCAGGTTAAAGCGATAGTTAGGTTTTAAAAAGGGAATCGCTGTGTGATGGTTTTGAAATTCCACGTTCCTTGCATGGCAATGAGAAAAAGCCAATAGCAAAGTCGCTTGAAAAAGATATAAGTATTTGAAAATTAAGAGAAATGACAACAAATATATCGGAAGTGGTTAACGAAATTAATATTTTTGCGACATAAAGTTTTGTCTGTCTCTAACAGTTTACCAGTTACACGAAGTTACTTTCAAATGAAGAGGACTTCACAGGCTATTCCTAGAAAATTCTAGATATACATTTCTTTGTAATTCAAATAACTCAACTATGCGGTATTTTAATCAAAATCGTTAGAATATTTTTGAAAAAAAAATTAAAATTTTGAAAAGTATCCCACGTAAAGGGATTCAAAATCTTCGTGTTGCAAGTTTGGAAGCGGAATGAACAGCCGATTTGTCCCTGAAGGGCTAAGGCCTCCTCTTGCGAAAGATAGCTTGATATGATTCATGCGGGGAGCTAGTCCGCATAATCTGTGTTTTTCGTTGCCTTCTTTCTTCGCATTTCGCACTATTCTTCACTCTCTTCTTTGCGATCAGCACTTCTTGATCTTGTTTGGGGTTCCTCATTTTGCACACTTCTTCCCTCAATTCCCATCGACTCTAGCTGGTTGTGTTAAGCACTTCCTACCTTAGTCGGAATCTCTCCAGCTGCTGCGGTCGTGTGCAATCCTGGTCCAGTGTGCTCCTACCGCTTTCTTGAAGGTGTCGCCCCATCTTTTTGCGTGTCTGCCTTGTCGCCTCTTGTCGATGAAGAGGGTCCGCATTGTTGAAATGTATGTCCATCGGTTGTTCTGGAGCCTTTTCACGTGACCTCTCTACTTCTATTTGAAGAAGGGTGTACTGTAGTTCCACCGATGGGGACCCAAAACTTGAAGTAGTTGCAATCACGTACGATATAAACTTCGCCGCACATTACTTTCCGGTGGCCTTCGCCTCAGTTTTAAAGAACTCAACTTTGCAATTTTAATGGTTCTTTAAATATTATAGATGATGTTTGCTTCGGCTGCGTCAGTATTAATTTGCAGAAACACGTATCTCTTAGCAGGGAGTGAACAGCTAAAGAATGAAGGCTTACACAAACTATAATAGTATTTACTTCGTTTTCTTAAACTTTCACACGATTAAATAACACTTCACTGATATATCCTACTGTAGAGCTATGCTTTTTAACAGTAAACTTTATATTATTCACGCCGTAATGCATTTATTATGTCTCACACTGAATGCGTACCGAGCGAACAAACTGCTCAGGTACGCTATCTTCTAGCGTCTGACGTTTACCGCTAAAATTTGAATGTTTCCACTATTTCAATTTCTGATTGGTTATTCCTACTCCAATAGAATACTTTTATTTAACTTTCAGCCTTTCTAGTTGTTGATTGACTATTTATAAACTGTTTTAAATATTACATTGTTGTTCCAAGAATTATTAGTCGCATTATTAAACTTTCCAATTCATTTTGCCTCAAGGTTACCTCATTGTTAGTAACTTCGGCTTCTATTCTCACAGCTCCTACATTATTAAATTACATAATACATTCACATTACATTATTAAACGTGTACATAATAATATAAAGATAATACAGTGTCTGTAACATACACTTTTTTATATATTACAGTACACACATATTGTTTTAAGGTGGGCTGTTATTTTTAAAAATACTGCCTCATATTTCAAACTGGTGGTCGTTGGGATACATCTTTCAGTTTTGTTATTTCCCTTAACCTGGTGTTGGCACTCTGTCTTTGAGGGATAGTGCTATCACCTTCCTCTACATTTTCTCTGGCAAACTTGAATGCGTTTCTTTTGTGTTTGGTACCCATATAGAGTGATGGGTCGAAGTTACTGTACTAAAATACCAATATTGGTGTTATCCTACATTACGTTTTTGAGTTATGGTGTTTAAGCAAGCTCAAACCTGTTTATTTTTGTGATTAGGCCCCAAAACATGTATTTCCTGCGAAATATCGATATAGAATTTTTAGATGTGAAATACTTCCTCCACTTACTATGCCTACTGACTTACATAAATGCGGCCCATAATGAAACGCAGCTGATTATGTTTGTAGGTAATGACAAATTTAGCCCCACTCTCTGGCAGCGTGAGCTGCTTCTCTCCTCAAATATAATTTATAGCTGCTGGATTGTCAGTGTGCTTTCACTTCCCCTAAATATGGACGAATTGCCAAAGGGTAAAATAGCAGTGCTACATGTTCTGTCTGTAGGAGCTTCGTTGAATTTTGGTGCAAAAATAACAAAATGTAATACAAACGTAGTGAATAACACAAATAACGTTTTGTCTTCGTCTCCATATCCCGATGTAAGCTCTCATGGCGTAGCCTTCATTCAGTTTAATGGCACTGCAAATGTTTCTTCACGACCTCCTATAGAAGGCCTGAAATATGTATGTTGTATTAGTCTAGCGTTTCCTTTTGTGCCAATTGTAGAGAGCAATTTCGTATATGTGGTACTCCAACCACCCCTTTGTTTTACATCGGTTATAAAATCGTTCAATGGTTCGTTTTTACATCCCTGGATTATCTTTCTGGCCAGTTACATAGATACTGATACCGACTGGAATAAAAGGTTGGTTATCTGAAGGTGCATACCTTACGGAGGGAAAAACTTGGGCTCTCGGGGAATTAGCCAAATTTATGTACGTTAGTGTACGTGATGGAGAAAATAAAAACCTGAATTGATGATAAAGATGATTGTGATAACGTAACGTATGTTTCAGCAGTGCATCTCAAAGATATGCTACCACCGTCATCTATTATAAATCGTATTAAAATTACTCCGAGTTTTACATTGGCATACGTGTGCTTCAGAAAATTATATTGTACTAGAATGGAATGTATATCGGGGGGGGACTCAGTACCGATCCAGTGAATGCGAATATTGTACCTACGCCCTACACCAAGCGGTGGAACCAGGAGTGACGGCACAGCAATGTCAGGGCCCCTATAATTTCCAGATATAGACGCCTCCGTACTCAGACAGTTAGACCGTAAACCCCGCCCCAAATAGGATCCAACGCCCCCGGTGGAGGCGGTCATTACACCACGGGAACCAGTCGAAAGAGGGACTGAGGAAGCTCACAGAGAGTCACGCTGCACCGAAACACCATCGCGACAATTCTAAACCTGAAAGAGACCAAACGGGGTGAAGGATAAATGAAGTGATTAATGGAACGAAATGGAGGGACAGGAAATTTGGGGGATGAATGAAATGACTCCAGGATTCATCTGACGATCAAGGAAAACCCTCGAAAACCACATGGGATTCGAACCCGGGACTTCCGGATGCTAGCCATTCCGCTCAGTTGCACTGGTTATTACAGTCAGAACAGAAAGTATTCCAATTCCAGTATAAAATAATTCTAGAAGGCAAATTAATGGAAAGACATCTCATTATTACCATGTGCAGAAAGGAAAAACCAATACACACACAACATGTTCTGGTAACTTAAAAGTAATTTATATTATGAGTCCCAGGTATATTTATTTTTAAATTTTACCAAGTTTTCAAATTTTAGGTATGTCAATTTTCAAAATTAACTTAGTTGTACTTACTTATTAGTGCGTATTACTTCTGTGATACAATATCAAAACTGATGGGCAAAGAGTAAATTTGTGAACACATTAAAATCCAGACAATATCAAAGATAATATCACAAGTGCTGACAGGATATAGGGTATACCACATACAACGGATGGGATCTGAGCGGGAGATTACGGTGGCCGCACACTCTGAACCATGGGGAGTTTCGTGGTTTTCCGCTGATCGCCTAGGCTAATGCCAGAGTGTCCTCGGTCCTGCCCTGTCTCACAGATGGCATAGTTGCTTGCGTTTTGTACGGATTTCTCCCTGTGGTCGCCAGTGTGTGTGGTATCGCCCGCTAGGGTCACTTTGTCGCCCTCTCTCAGGATTCTTCGCCTCTACTTGTGAGAGTGTTTCAATCCTTCGGTGCGTCTCTGAGGACCTGTCTACATGCGGATCTGCGAATTCATGCAGCTCCTTCACCTCATCCCTGCCTACCGGGGGATTCAGCAGCTACAATAAATCAAGCTGATCGCAATGGCGAGGTGTTTCTTCCGATAAGCACATCTTACTACCTCGGAGCGGGACACCTGGTGCATTGCAACCTACAAGGATCTACTGTGGATAACACACCCCAGGAGGAATGTATTAAGTGAAGGAAGAGCTGGACAGTCAGGCTAAAGGTCACAAAGACTCACGGAATTCCCTAACAATACCAAGCTCGAAGAGCCTTCGCATCTACCTAGGGGGGAGATGAAGAACCCGTCGGCCAAGCAGCCCTCTAGTGTATATGAGAAGTGCTCTTTTCTTTGAGCAGGCTCCGCGCCATCTGTCCAGCACTGCCATACGCCACGAATCCTAGAAACAACCTGAAAGATGAGAAGCAAACGAAATGAATAGGAAATAATAGAAAGGAAGTTGTGGTAGATGAAAAAAAAACACCAGCATTCGCCCACCAACCAAAGAATCCGTGTAAAACCCAAAGTCAGAGTGGCCGTTCGACGGGAATCGAACCCGGAAGCTCCCAAGTCCGAGACTCATACGCTAGCTATTGACTTTTAAACCTATGTTTCTTGTCAGAACTATTCCGAGGCCCTTGGGACTTTTCTCACTCGTGAAAAGAAAAACGAAATTAAATACCAAAGAAAACATCTTGCGTGAATGAAATTCGGATAGATAATTTAACAAGAATCCGACAGCTTTAGACACACGATTACAATATTTTCCTAAAAAATTGGAGATGGTGGATGTATAAGCGCCAGCAACTAATGGTCAATGGAGACGAGCATGGTAAAGTGACCTTTGGCTTCTTTAGAAAATCAATAACACTCAAAAAACTTAACACGATTAACTTCCAATAACAAATGTTATTTCTCTGCGCTGTCCAGTTTATTTTTTCTAGTTGTACCTATTCCGAAAACTGATTCCAAACATTGTATTTCACTTCTTGCTGCTAGGAGGTGTCAAACCCTGAATGGCTTCATTTGTTTCATTAATGTTTTCGCTTCCAAATCTAACCATATTTGCTTCAAAACAAGCGCTTATTGCTAGGAACAAAAAAAGTTAATCTATAGCAGCGATGATTGAAATAAAAAACCGTATTTGTGCAGTAGAACATTGGTGAGTTCAGGAAAATAATAAAACATGCGAATGAAACACTTTTCAAAATAAAACACATCCAGCGAGGAAAAAGTAATACATCGCTTATTAGTTTACGAGCACCATGCTAAAAGTATACAATTTGATCCTCATCGACCGTTGAGTATCAATAAGCTGGTTCATTAACTGTGAGAATCGTTCGAGTTAAATTATGGATGAATTTAAAAAAAATGTCCATTGTTCTCAATTAATTTTACTCGTGGACATTTAGATTGGAGCCTTTAGGTTTTTCATAGAAATTAATTACAATAACTAGAGTATAGAAAATTAATTCTTTATATAAACGATTTAATGGTATTCTTACAGGTTACCATGGTAATAAGGTTATTATTCTCAACATATTTGCCTTGTGTAGTTTCCTAAATCAACCAATAAATATGGAATGGGATGTAAATGAAAATACAATTGCTGTGATTGTTCTTTAAAAGTGTGATAAGAAACCTACTGAAATTTTTTTACCCAACTCTCGAGAGAATCGTTGAATCTTCCTCCATAAGGACTTCAGAAGTGATCAAATCAGTAAGAGAACGAATACGTCAAAACCCACTCCGGAAGCAAAAAATAATGGCTCGAGACTTAAATCTATCCACCAAATTCATGTATCGGAATATCAGAGAAGACCTTCATATGAGAGCATATCTACGGTCAGTGGGACATTTGTTAACTTCGAACCTAAGGAAGATAAGGTACAAAGATCAAAGAGGCTGTCACAGTGGCATGCTCAGAATGGTCAAGAAAATATCCTCTTTACAGATGATAAAATTTTCACAGTGAAGGAGAAGTACAATAAGCAAAATGACAAAATATATGCAAGGGGCTTAGAGGAAGCTAAAATACCAAACCCTCGTGTCCAGAGAAGGCACCATCCAGCATCAGTGATGGTTTGGTGGGGCGTGTCACATCAAAGAGTAATATCTCTACATTTCTGCAAACAAGGAGCAAAAACAGGAGCCGGACAGTACCAAGAGAGAGTACCAAGGACAGTATCTTAGAGAGAGTTGTGAGACCCTTGAACACCACACTCTACAATGGAAGACACTAGGAGTCTTTCAGCAAGACTCAGCCCGAGCTCGCAAGGCTAGAAAAATTCAAGCATGGCTCAGGAGCAATGTTTCAGGATTCATCGCAGCAGAAGACTTGCCCTCTGGCAGCCCAGACCTGAACCCACTGGGCTATAGGCTTTGGGATATCTTGGAGAGTAAGGCCTGTGCTAAACCTCACTCCAGTTTGGAATCTCTAAAGCGAGATCTCGTAATTGCAGCGCAGGAAATTCTTCTAGATGTCATCCATGCTGTAGTAGCAGACTGGCCTAACAGATTAAGGTCCTGTCAGAGGGGATCATTTTGAATATCATAGTGTAAGAAGTGTTCATTAGTCACTGAATGAAAATATTTGACATTTCGCTTCTTAATCATAGGACAGTACTTACGACTGGAATGTGTGTGTGTGCTCAATTTCATTATTTTTTCATTGATATAAATAGAATAGAAGAAATCTTTGATTATTTAAACCCTTGCAGAAATATTAACAACATATTTCGGGGAAAAATTGTCATGAGGCACCAGAACTAAACTTTTGAGGCCCACATAATTTAAAAAAAATTTGATGTGGTGCAGTCACATGACTTTCGCTACTTTTTTACAAACTATTTTTACAAACACTCATTCTCCATCTATTTCATGTTAATCGAGATAAAAATTTGTAGAAACTACCGTATTGCTGATTTTCTTGTAGGTGCAAGGGGAATGTGGTAGGATTTAAGCGATAGTCAAATGTTTTAAGAGCTGGTTGCTATGTGGAGCATTCCATTCTCTTTGTATGTCCAGGACATAAAAAAACGAATAACGAATTCCCATTTAAGAAAAAGTAAAAGTATTAGAAAATTCAAACAAACAAGGAATATCTCGGAAATGGCTCACTCCACAAGAAAACGTGTGTAGCATAAATTGTATCTTTTAACGAGATGTAGGTACATGTTTTGTGTAGTAAAGCTTTGTCTATCTCTTGCGGTTTATCAGTTAAGTAAAAGCCATTCAGAATGAACAGGCCTCCTTGGGACATTCATAGAAAATTGAAGATATACATTTAATTTGTTATGAAAGTATCTTAAACGTTAATGATTTTAATAAAAATTGTTAGACATTTTTGAGAAAATCAAAATTTTCGATAAGTATTCCATGTAAAGGGTAATCTGGGGTGGGGGATTTGCTTGAAAATGTTCATGTCAAACCTTTGAAAGATACGGAACCCAAATGCCAAGTTTCGTTTTTGAGTTATGCTGTTCAAAAGCATACATACATACATGGACCGTTTTCTAAGAATGTGGTTTTTTCGATTCAGGGGGCCTCAAAACATGTATTTACGGTGAAGTCTCGGTATAGAATTTTTGGATGGAATGCAACCTACTATACGTAGCAGAAAAGGCAAAAAACCTTCGTATAATTTGCATAGCCTGGAATAAACGATAGAGGTATGTGGTATGTATTAAACTTTTGTTTTAATATTCCAACATTTTTCAGTTAGTACGCATTCACTTTCCTGTTGAACGAAGAAACTTCTAGAGTGCTATTTTGTGTGTATTCTGCTTATACAACATTGCTTCTGTCACAGGAATTTCGCCATGAGAGGTCTGATTCTTCTTCGTGTAAGTTTTTTTTTTGGGGGGTGACCTCTAGCTCTATAAATATGTGTTAGAGAAAACAAAATGCATCTGTGTATAGCTCCGTTATTTATTTAGTAGTTTATTAGTGTCAATGTTAAAGTAGTTTTAACCATCCATATTAGTGGAGAACGTAAACGTATATTCACCTCACTCCATTCAGTTCTCTAAAAAAAGAAACTAAATATGGGATGTAGCGTGTGCAAACTACAAAACTAAAGGTGTTAGGTATGCAAAGTACAACACTTTCAACCAAATGTGACTGTGTTTCCAGCATAACCAGGTTAACCAAGTGTGCAGCAATTTTCTAATTGGTTGCTATGCATTATTAAATTACCGAAAACAACTTGATTCTGTCAAATGTTTCCATGGTAACGGTGATGCCATACTGTCACGTCATTAAATGCACCTCCTACCTGGATTTGTTTATAGCTCTGAAAATCAAAGGGTGCAGTTCATTCGCAGAAATTGGTCCGCGTGCAAATGAACATAACGCAATTTGCGCAGCACACCGCAACAGCTGAATTTATCGGCAACTGTCTGCCGTGCCAGTAATAGCCTGTTTCACATTTGGTCTGTTTAAGGAAGGCTTGAGAGAGACTTAACAAATGAGGTACAGTGCTGAGAACAACAGTCGATACGGTTCCTACGTTAGCAGTACTGATTTGTGCTTAAAGTATTAAACTTATCAGTTGAAGAACAGTATATTACGAGATAATAGTGGGGAAAACAGAGGAATGATTTGAAATGATGAGATAATCTTTTCTAATTTCCTAGATTCGGTTATGCATTTCGCTGTATTGCACACTGTTTTTAACGTTACCGTGTTTAAAACTCTAGGAAGCCTGATTTTTCTTACATACTAGAACGCGGTAAGGGGATAAATTTGACCTATAGCAATACAATATAGCAAGGGCGGCTTCTGTAGTAGTGCTGTGCCGTGACACTACTTATACCAAAAGGAAAAAAAAGAGTAATGTGTAAGGCGCATAAAACATTGTTTTCAAGCATGTATTCTCTCATTCGAAAGGGCGTCTTAAACGGCGTGAGCTCTGCCGATAGTACTCTTCAGATTCGCACAGTCTATACTGTGCAATTTTTGGCACAAATCCCCCCTCAAGACAGTTAGAAAACTAGCGAGAAGCGGTGACTTGGTCATGATACGCCATCATCTAGAAAGGAAGAAGGTTCCAGAGTTACTATCGATAGCTAGACTAGCTGTCAGTGCAGTGGCCACATTCGCCAGTAGGAGAAATGGTTCGTCAGATCACCACCTTGAGGGGAAAGGCAATGCTGTCGCTGGTTACCTGCTTCTCCTTGTACAGAAGACCAGCTGGGACGACGTGAAGACACACAATTTCAGTCCGCGAGGATTCAATACAACGGCATTGTAAGCAGCGGATACGTCGTGTACGTCCAAAGTCTCCGCTTTGGTAATTTTTTTAAACATGTATGTAAGTTTTCTACATTTCAACCATAGGGCGTACGCACGTATATTTCGCAAATCTGAGTAGATTATTAGCGTGTATTTGCTATTTGATATTTTTGTATACACTAAATTCGAAAGGCAACGTGGAAGTTATTGTGTACAAATGTAGAGGCATGTTGTATTGCAAATTTTAGGAATGAATTTTGTAATTAGGGAATTGTTAATAATTGGGAATTTTTGCAGGTATCTTGCACAGTAAATTTCAGTCCAAAAGCATAATGCACAGTCTCTTTTGAATTCATGTTATTCCTTTATACTGCCTTAAGTCATTTTCCTTTGTGTTTGGCCTTTTAAGTTTTTCCTAACCGGTGAACGCGATCCATTCGTTACAGTGATTCCACGCCGAAGGTCAGAGAGGCCACACCACTGCATGTAACAAGAAGAAAATTTTGTTAACTGCAAGAAGCACACTAATCTAACAACAAAGAAATAATGTTAACAAAAATGATGTCTTGAGAGTGAAGAAAGAAAGAACAAAAAAACCTAACCATGCACATTGTATAAGGTTAGGGTGTATATTTCTGAAAGGTTCTTATAGGACAGGTGGAGTCAAGATTGCTCTCACAGAACTTACGTCCACCTGCTAAAGCGCAGTAAAGCACAGAACCCAGCAGTGTTACCATCTTGCTGCAAGTTAATTCTAATGCATTTGGAAGCACAAATCAATCTTCAATTATATCGAATGCAGAAATAATACACCAAAAAATCCTTATAAATAAAAATGCACGGCTTTGAATATAATTATGTTGTTAGGTTTTGAAACTAAGAGGCATTATTTCTATATTTGTATATTTCATAGCAGCAGGTTTATTGGCTATGAATGAATGTTTGGTATTTTATTCACCACAGAGCAAAAAAATCTGATGTGTTACACTCACATGGCTTTCTCTACTCTTGTACAAACTATTTTTACAAACGCTTATTCTCCATATGCTTCATGATAATCGAGATGTTAATCTTATTGCTAATTTTCTTGTAGGTGCAAGGGGAATTGGTAGGCTTTAAGCGATAGTCAAACCTTTTAAGCGCTGGTTGCTATGTGGCGCATTCCATTCTCTTTGTATATCCAGGACATAAAAAAAATGAAAAACGATTTCTCATTTGAGAAAAAGTATAAGTTTTGGAAAATTTAAGGGAATAATAAGCAATATCTCGAAAATGATTCACTCAACAAAAATTGTGTATATTACATAAATTGTGTATTTTACCGCGGTCTACATTTTTTGTTTGTAAAATTTTGTCTATCTCTTATGGTTTACCAGTTATGCAAAAGTTGTTCACAATGAAGAATACTTTTGGAGACATTCCCAGAAAATTCAAGATATACATTTCAGTTGCCATGAAAGTATCTTAAATATATGATATTTTAATTGAAATTGAGTTTTTATTTATGGACGCTTTTTAACTACTATGGTTCTTAACGTCCCATTCTATATTGGGCGTGAAAGACCGGAAATGTTGCTCAGAGGCCTCTTTATCAGACTTGAGGTTCTTTTACGTGCCGTAAATCTACGACACGGGACCACCGGCTTTACTTCCAATCCGAAGGAAGTCGTGCTAAGGATTTTTACGCCCGAAAAAAAATCCATCGCCCTCCACTGGGTTTGAACCCGCGATCTCGGGAACTAGAGGCTAGCACGGTACCACTAGTCCACGGAGAACGACTGATGTTTTAATCAAAATCATTAGAGCCATTTCTGAGAAAAATAAAATTTTCGAAAAATGTTCCATGTAAAGGGTGATTTGATGTGGGGGATTTACCTGAAAACCTTCGTGTCTCATCTCTGGAAGATACTGAACCTAAATACCAAGTTTGGTGTTTATCCGACTGTTCGTTTCTGAGTTATGCTGTTCACACACACACACACACACAGACGGACATGTTTCCAAAAATGCTTTTTTGGATTCAGGGGGTCTCAAAACATGTATTTCCGATGAAATCTCGGTATCGAATTTTTGGGTGGAATACAATACTTTCCCTACTTACTATACGTAGTAGCGAAAGTAAAAATTAACGTATTCACAATGTGTTGAACACTTGTTTTCAAAACAATCGTTAAGTGTTTCTGTCTATCTTTGTGTATTAACAATTCAGTCCAAAGGCGTAGTTCACCGTGAAGTCAGGCAACTAAGACAGCGTGTTTTCTTAAAGTGAGTATTCAGTTGTATGTGGACGTTACACTCATCAACAAAGCAAGTGAAATATTAAGAACTTCTTTAACAACAAGACTCTCAGTGAAAAAGTTCAGATGAAAACATAGCGTAGGCCGCTCCCGTAACTGTATCTGCAGAAGCCAACAAAAATTGATTTCGTAAATTCAATCCAGCTATTTATCAAACGACAAATGGATTTGTGGATGTGAGGGAAACAGTGCTAATATGTTTAGTTTACCTTACGTCTTACTTGGGGGAGATGTCCAATAAGACCAGAACAACTTATATTGGGCATACATATATGCTCTAAAATGAAAGTACAGGGCTGATCAACAAAGACTGAGACTGATTTTCTTTCACAGATGTTTATTACTCCAATTCAATGTTTACATGATCGTTTTCAAAGTAGTCCCCTCCTACATCAATGCACTTTTTTTGGCGTCTCTGCCAGTGCTTGAACACGTGCTGCAGACCTTTCTTTGTCAGGTCCTTGAGAATCGCCTCACTTTTCTTGAGCACTGCTTCAGAGTTCTCAAATCGAATACCCTAAGCTTTGCCTTTAGTGATGGGAATAAAAAAAGTCACAGGGTGCAAGATCGGGGCTATAAGGTGGATGTAGTACACAGGCAATGTAGAATCGAGCCAGAAACTGCATGACTTGATTTGCGACGTGAGGCCGTGCATTGTCATGATGAAGTCGCCACCCAGTCCGAGAAAGCTCTGGTCGTTTCTTTGCAATGTGATTCCTCAGTGTAGCCAATACTGACGTGTAGTATGCTGCTGTAACAGTAGTGTGAGGGGGAACTGCATGCTGGTAAATCATTTCAATACAGTCAAAAAATGTGATCACCATCACTTTCCCTGCAGATGGAACAACTTTTGTCTTTTATGGTGTTGGAGAACCTGGCGATTTCCACACTATGCTGGCTTGTTTTCCTTCAGGATCATAATCATGCAGCCATGACTCCTCAACGGTGATAATCGATTTAAAAAATGCATCACCTCCATTGTCTGGTATGCGAAATGCACGTAGGGTCTACAAAATAGAGCATTACTACCAACCTACCAATACGAAAGTGCTGCCGCTTACCAACATTATACATAAAAAGCCGCTCTTTTAAAATATTTATGTTACAGATACGAAACTATCACGGAAGCTACAGGAAAAAATAAGTCTCAGTCTTTGTTGATCAGCCTTCGTATTCATTCAATTCTAGTCAATTGACTAATACTTACGATGCTACTGCTCGAATTTGAGAGCATATATTATTGGGAATGATTTTCACTTCTTTATTTCTTTCTTTTTATTTATTTATTTATTTTTTGCACCTACAGTAAGTAGATTGCCTCAGCAAATGCCACTGTAATACAGTGTTTAACATTATAATTGCTATATTGTAAGCCGGGGACGGGATTATGAAAGCGCAGATACTGAAGAGATAGAAAAATTGTGTGCACGTCACTGATTGCTGAAAAATTTAGAATGAGGTATGAAATGATCATCCATATTTAATTACAGGTAATTAGCGCATAGGGTATACAACGGAGGGCCCACATTAAGGCGGTTGTGGGTTCCGTGGCTGACCTCCCTGACACATAGGTTTTTTCGGGGTTTTCCAGGCGAACGCTATGAAGGATTCTTACATCCCCGAATTTCCTGTCCTTCTATTTCATCTCCATACTCATTTCACTTCATTTTGCCCGTTGGTCTCTTTTAGGGTTAAAAGTGTCGAGGATGGTGTTTCGGTGCGGTGTGGCAGGAGAAAAGAATGTTTTTCGTGACTCTCTCCATCCCTCGGCTTTCGGCTGGCTACTGGGAACATCAGAATCCCCTTGAGGGGCTTGGACCCTATCTGTGTGGGTGGAGTCCCCGGTCTGCCTGTTCGGGTGCCGGGGAGTCTCTATCTGGGAACTCAGGAACCCTGTCATTCCTGCGCCGTCCTTCCTGGTTCCGGCTGTCCGTGTCTCCTCTCGCCTCATTCTTCCTCCCGATGACGCCCCCTAGTGGGACGTAGGTACAACATCCACTATATGGATCAGTGCCGAGTCCCTTTCATAGCCAATCTAATCCAAAATAACGGAGAGGGACACCTCGCACACTACCGCCCCCCACTCCAGAAGGAGGGGAGGATGCCGTACCCTTTGCTTCAATATCTACTGTTGATTCTGCTGCCGGCTGCTGCATTGGTCGACTATGAGCGCTTTCTTTCAGGGCGTGCATGAGTGTATTTTAAAAGGATAACACCAGGATAAGCTGACGAAGAAATGTAATATGATCTAATACTTGAGCTACTGAAGCGAGTTGCCGACCATTTGAAGATTAAGAATGAAATTGACTATGAATCGTAGCACTTGAAACTATGACAATTGACTTATTATACCTGTTAACTTCTACAGTATCAATTTTATGGTTGGAAATATTTTTCCGCAGTAAAGGAAACTAGAAGGGTAACTTGCCGTGAGTCACTAAAATACTTACCGGGAAAACTCCTCGTGGGTACCCCTTAGTAACTCATAACCCAGCGCCGTCCCAGCGCTGTGAACTGCTGGTCTATCGAAAAAGACTAAGTCCCTAAGGCTGTAAACGAAGAAAAGTAAGGAAATATGATAATTTTAGCTCTCTCAGGCTCTTTCATTACCTTAGCTCTGCCTACCTTAGAACTAACCCCTCAAGGTTCCTTCATATGCGGCCCAATCTAAAACTGTAAATATGCGTATGTGACATTGTTACTATGCGGAACCTCCACAAATCCCAGAATTTCATCCCCTTCTCTTTTACAGAATTCTGTCTACATGACTGTGCAAACGTACTGAACTTATAACCTAACTTCATTCCGGAAATCGTTACACTAACGCGTTCGCTGCTTATGCTGTTACTAATGACTTTCTTAACATGGCACGCTAATGAGTTTTTTTCTGGACAAATCTTTCAACTTGCGCTTGTTATTTTATGTATTGATTTAATATACACAAATTATTTATTGGAACTATTTCTTTATTTTACTATTGTTTCTTTAATTATTTATGCCCTCCTGTCAATAATTATTACGGTAACGCGAGCAAATCGCATTCTGGAGATCCCGGGTTCGGTGTTCGTCGACCGTCCATTCCGACCCATGGGTTTTTTGAGGTTTCCCCGGGTGGGCAGGCTAATGCTGGTTTGGTTAACTTCCACAATGACCTTCCCATCATCTTCCTTTTCAAACGGATTTAGGGTTGGACCAGGCGACTGCGGGTTCCGTCTGGGCGGTGCCTGTGCGTTCTGTGGGGTTTCTTCCCTTGCGTCCTTGCGAAACTGCTCAATTAGGTCTCTCCTCCGAGTGGACCCAATGGGGGCTACCCGGGGTTCGGTGGCTTGTGTGTGGCTCCTGCCGGAGACGGATGTATTTGATCTGGAAACGTTAGGGTACCCGCCGTTATCCGGATCTGTTTTTCCTCCTCTACCCTCGTACCCACTCTTACACTACCTTCAAGGACCGTTGTATCCTACTTATGGTGCTCTGCTCCGATTACAGTGGTCCCTAGTTCATCGATACCTTTATCGTTTTACAGGAGCTACCCAGAGGGGGTAAAGAGGGACATAATCAGCCAGAAGCACTCGGTGTGCAGGAAATACTCTCTTCTTTGAGCCAGAATCCGCGCCATCTCTCCGGCACTGCAATACGCCACGAAACCAGGAAGTTCATCTGAAAGGAAGTCACCACAGTATTCGCCTACCAACCAGGAAAAATTACGAAAAACTCATGATCAGAGGCTGCGGTAGATGAGAATCGAACCGGGACCTTTCACACGTGACCGCGATGTCAGCTTACTCGGTATTCGTATATAAAAGGAGAGCAGTTTGCAATGTAATTCTCGCCTGCATTTACGTTTTCGTCTACTTCAGAGCCATCGACTTAAAGTTATAAAGTTAACTATAACTTTTGCCTGACCCAGCGGTTTCAGAATCCGAAGTTTCTTACAGCTTGGTCAAACTGTGTGGATTCGTATAAAAGGGATTGAAAATGAACGTAAGGGTATTTCTGGAAGTTGCAGAGTAACTTGTAATTTTCGTCCTTTCCTAATACGTAAATGTGCGAGGTTTTGCTGAGATAGGTCAAACACAGAGAGGGATACATTGACATTTTTCGGATAAATGGTACAGATGTTTAGTATTTGTGTCTAATTCTTGGATTAACCTAAAGTATTCCCTGGTGACAATATTCAACTTAATTATTTTAAAACCTTAAGCCCTTTTTAGCGCTTAAGATTGTAATGCCACAAACATCTGTCTTTTGATATGAACAAAAATGAAATCTGATGTGTTACACTCACATGACTTTCTCTACTCTTGTACAAAATATATTTACAAACGCTTATCCTCCATATGCTTAATGTTAATCGAAATATCGAGATGTTAATCTTATTGCTAATTTTCTTGTAGATGCAAGGGGAATTGGTAAGCTTTAAGCGATAGTTAAATATTTTAACTGGTTGCTATGTGGAGTATTACATTCTCTTTGCATTACCAGGACCAAAAAAAATGAATAACGAATTTCCATTGGAGAAAATGTATAAGTATTGGAAAATTTAAGGGAAAAACAAGCAATATCTCGAAAATGGTCCACTCAACAAAACAAATATATATGACATAAATTGTGTATTTTAACGCAATCTACATTTTCTGTGTAGTAAACTTTTGTCTATCTCTTATGGTCTACCAGTTATGCAAAAGTCGTTCACAATGAAGAACGCTTTTGGAGACATTCCCAGACAATTTGAGATATACATTTCATTTGTCATGAAAATATCTAAACATATGATATTTTAATCAAAACCGTTAAAAGCTATTTTTGAGAAAATTAAAATTTTCGAAAAGTGTTCCATGTAAAGGGTACTCTGGCGTGTGGGATTTTCTTGAAAACCTTCGTGTTTCATGTCTGGAAGATACTGAACCTAAATACCAAGTTTGGTGTTTAATCCGACTGTTCGTTTCTGAGTTATGCTGTTCACAGACTCACACACGGACATGTTTCCAAAAATACTTTTTTTGGATTCAGGGGGTCTCGAAACATATATTTCCGGTGAAATCTCGGTATTGAACTTTTGGGTGGAATACAGCACTTTCCCTACTTTCTATAAGTAGTAGAGAAAGTAATAATTCAATAAAAGTGGGGCAAAATCTGATGTGTCACACTCACATGACTTTCTCTACTATTGTACACACTATTTTTACAAACGCTTATTCTCCATCTACTTCATATTAATCCAGATAAATATTTGCAGAAACTATCTTATTGCTAATTTTCTTGTAGTTGCAAGGGGCATATAGTAGGCTTTAAGCGATAGTCAAGTTTTTTAAGAGCTGGTTGCTATGTAGAGCATTCCATTGTCTTTGCATGTCCAGGACAAAAATACGAATAACTATACCCATTTAAGAAAAAGTAGAAGTATTGAAAAACGCAAACAAATAACAAGGAACATTCTAAAATGGTCGCCCGAAAAAAAGTACATGACAAATTGTCTTTAAGGAAATGTACACGTGTTGTGTAGTAAAATTTTGTCTATCTCTTACGGTTTATCAGTTATACGAAAGTCAATCAGAATGAAGAGGACTTTTGGGGACATTTACAGAAAATTTAAGATTTACACTTCATTTGCTTTGAACATGTGTTAAACAGATGATATTTTAATCAAAATCGTTAGAGCCATTTTTGAGAAAATCAAAGTTTTCCAAAAATATTCCACGAAAAGAGTAATCTCGGTTGGGGGAATTTTCTTGAAAACCTTCGTGTCGCATCCTTGGAATATTATAACTTCAAATACCAAGTTTGGTATTCATCCGACTTTTCGTTTTTGAGTTACGCTGTTTAGAATCAGACACACACGGACCTGTTTTCAAAAATGCTTTATATGGATTCATGGCACCTCAAAACATGCATTTTCGGTAGAATCTCGGTATCCAAACTTTGCGTGGAATGTAGTACTTCCCCCACTTACATACGTAGTAGACAAAATAAAAGGGTAGCATGACCATAAGTCACGAAGTGCTGCAACACGAGGAATATTCTGATTTGTTTTATGTATTTGCAAATTAAACCCCCTCTATACTTTCAAAAACCGTGCAGAATTAGTCATTCTTATTCAACCACTATTGTGCGGTACAAAATCTCTTGACGTTTCCTGACGACCAATGCGGAATGATCTCGTGGTTGCCAAACTTGGCTTCGTCAGAACGTTACGCGTTTGTTATAAATGCCATCGCAATGTTCACTTCAAAACTACAAGTATATAAGAAGAGACATAGTAATGGAAATGTAATAAACAGATAGAGAAATAAATACATACCTTTTTATGCTTCGTTTGTTATTCAAGTGGCACAGATAAGGGCATATCTTCATCGTCCTCGATATTACGTTTATGATAAAATCAAAAACACCGCCGTATAAATTTTTTTCGAAACCGTCTAGGTTTGTCACTCTCTAAGGTAAGTGTATATGCATTTTCGGCTATGTAAACAATTACGCGGCCTCTTCTGAGTTCTCTTTTTCGCACACTAAAACATTTTATGTACTTAATGTCTACACCTCAGCCGTAAGTCCTTGACGATTCGTGAAGTTACAGTTTTTGAGGTTTTCTTCGTTGGCATACTTTTTAATAAAATTATACACACTGAAGACAACAACCTTATCTTACTGCTATATCCACTGGTACTACTGGGCTTATTAAGAGACATTTTCATGAAGGATTTAACTTTATAAACGCCACGATAAAGCCTATCGCTATAAGAACTGAGTACACATCAGTTAAATTCATAACTAAGTCCATCGTCCTTCCAGAAAGTGCGCTATAAAAACAAGAAATGTTTTTGTTTTGCCAATGTCTTAACAATGTTTAACTTAGCTATGGCGTCAATGGTGCAATGAATTTCATTGTTGATGCTTCGTCGAGAATGTGATGATAGTTGCTTATTCTTTGCTTAAATGTTTTTTTAGTGCATTCCAGTAACGAGATGTTGCGTGTTGTAAAAGACACAACATGCTCTTCTCATGTAACGGTTATGTTCTTGGTTCTATAACCATTAAAATGCACTTAATCAATAGCTTTCCAATGTTTTTTTTCTGAAAACAAAACCATGTAGGACGTTGTTTATTAAACTAGGTCATGTATGGTTTTGTTGAGCTGCGTTAGAGACCTTTGAAAGGATTCTCATGACGAGTTTGTAGCGGTATTAGAAAACCTCGTGGGGTATGTAGCGGGGTTTGGAAAATAAAGGGAACGTTTTCTGGTTGATATGGTCTTGGTGTAGGGTTTCGGGTACGAGAGGTGATTGCCGGCTACTCAGGTAGAGGATAGTGGTTGTGAGAGTCTTACCTCAGGGATTGTGTGGATGGGAGGTGAATTATACTCACAACTCCTCTCAATGGCCCATTTATTATGAAGATCCACACTTGTTGTCGTACTGAAGGCCCTTCACACAAGACGCGGTCCTATCTGTTTTCCCCCGTTACAATCTCCGTGCTTCTACCCTTGATTTTATTCTATTTCTGAGTTACTCACAATATGACTTTTGTCATCCCTAGCTACCCTATCTCTTTTCCCGATACAAAATTCTAACATCCTCTTTCTGTCTCTTCCCGACACAAAGTTTTTACGTCTTCCTCATAGCTCTTCCCGACACAAAGTGTTCCATCTTTCGCGTGTCGAAAACGCGCTCCTGCTCCTAGACCAAAATCTATTTCACGCCTCTTTTCTAGTTTTGTTCCCTGGTTTTACTATTCACGTGGCATTTATTCTTCCTTATTGGTTCTTTAGCTCCTTTACGCTTTTTCTCCCATTGGTTCAATTTCAACAACCTTATTCTCTGCTAGCGTCTCTTCTGTTTCTCGTTATTCACGGCTGATTTGATTTCCTGTCCGCATGAGTGACTAGCACATCCGTTTCATTGTTTCGCACGCCGGCGGGTTCTCGGCGATTTCAATAGAACCTAACTGTTTCTCCTGCTAGCCTTTCCTGTTTCTGTTTCCTTTCACATTCTTTTCCTTTCTGATTTATTTATACGTGTCTCTACTTTATTTTATTTCATCCATAATAATGTTTAATCCCCCCTTTTCTTAATCTTTAATATTCTCTTTTGTCTCCTTCTTATTTTGTTTGATTAGCAGATTAGTCTTACTCTTTTATTCTGGCTATGATTATTGTACTCGCGGATCTTATCACTTCAGGTAACTATTTCTAAATTAATTTAGGACATGGATAATTACACATTATTAAGTGATAATTATGTCTACGACATAAACATATATAAAATAATTACGACAGCAATGGATTTGTTACTATTACAAAGTCTCCGTTTAAACATCAAGGAGGATAAATACAAATTAATGGGAACCAATGATTGTAAAAATATGACTCTTTTGTACATGTTCAGGAAAATGTCGCCTTTTATCCCAGTTAATTGTTGCTTTTCTGAAATATGACATACGCATGCGCGCACAAGGTATTGGAATTAGAGTTTTACCAGCGTCGAAGTGTACTGTTCGTATCAGGCAACGCCGCACTGCTGCTATTCGCTAGTGCGGTATTAGTGGACACGCCTCAAACGTCAAGAGATTTGGACCGCATTCATCTAAAAACTGATTCTTATTTCCTCATTATGTTACTCACAATACACCTTTTGCTAAGGAATATTTTCAAATTAAACGAGACCTACTCAGCTACAACTTGGGAAACAGTATTCAAATGTTTATTCGTAGTAACAAGCTCTTCTGATGGAAAAAGAAGGGGTGGGGGAATGCAAGAATCGCAAACTTTCAAGTATGTGCGTTAGATGGGAAAATGTTTTATTTGTCAGAAATTTGTATTTTAATGATCTAAATTTTTTCCTGTAGCAAGCTTGCGTCTATATATTACGGTTTTCTTTGTAACTCTGAATTACAGAATTAACTGAATAAAGGCTACCTCTCGTGCTATTGCAAAAAAAATCAAGATATATATTTTTTCTAACGAAATATCATAAAATATCTGTTTTAATAAAAACCATTATACCCATTTTATATAATAAAGAATAAGGAAACATGTAAGCGTAGTTTGGAATGGTAGGGGTTTTCTTGAAAATATTTGTGTCTCGTATTTGGAAGCTACTAACCTAAATACCAAGCTTCGTATCTTTTCGAAGTTTCGTTTTTGGGTTTTGCAGCACGAAGACATCAGCACACATACACACGCACACGCAGACATAAAGATTTTTCTAAAAATGATCTAGGGGCCTCACAACATATACTTCCATTGAAATCTCGACATGCACTGCTTCCCCTCAGACTAGGTACGTAATGGATAAAACAGTGAGTAAAGTGAAAATTCAAATCAATAATTAAGAGTACTTCGGAAGTGTATAACGCTACAACAAATTTATATTCGACATCACTGACTACTTTACCGTGATCTACAACTTTATGTAGTACAATTTAATCTATCCCTTGTGGTTTACCAGTTATACAAAGGTCATTCAGAATACAGAGGACTTCATAGGCTTTACCCAGAATATTTAAGGTGTACATAGTAGGTAGACAATGTATTTCATTCCATCCAATAATTCTAAATCAGGTTTAATCGGGAATACTTTTTTGGGGCCCCTGAGTTAAAAGCTGTCACATCAAGCTGCCTTTTTCATGGAACATTTTTCGAACTTTTTATTTTCTGAAAATTACACGATAAATAAAATGCATATCTTGAATTTTTTTGAAATAGCTTGTGAAGTTCTGTTCCTTCAGAAGGAAATTTATATTATCTTACATAAATGATAAACGCTAAACGATAGACGAAAACGTATTACATAAAAAATATAGTCCTCTTTAAAACCCGCAATTTATTTCAAATAATTTTTCTAGCATCAACTAGGTCCGTTATTAATGATTCGAATTGTTCAATACTTAAGTCATTCTTTTAAAGTACTGTGGATTTTCAGTTGTTTCTTGCGATTGCATGAAAACAGTATGGAGTTATAAGGTTTCGTTATAGATGCGATATTCAAATGTTTAAGAACTGGACGCTGTACGCTGGCTTTAAAATTCCACATTCGTTCCATGCAATCCTGAGAAACAACTGAGTATTGAAAGGGCTTCAAAGAATGGCCAAGGATTGAACAATGAATATATTGGAACGAATATCTCGGAAATGACTGATGCCAGAAAAAAATTATTTGAAATAAATTATGTGTCTTAAAGAGGTCTCATTTCTTACGTAGTAGGTTTTCATCATTACCAGTGTTGAAATAGGACAATATTAACAGTGAGGAGTCATTTGATAAAATAAATGAGTCGAAATGATATTAAAAGCCTCCACTTACATCCATCTTTTACCATCATGGTGTAAGTGAAGGCTTTTAATATCATTTCGACTCGTTTATTTTATTACGTTGTCATCTATTACTTAACGTTTACAAGTTATACAAGATTATATAAAATTCCTTTCAAATGAAGAGAACTTCAAAGGCTATTCCAAGAAAATTCAAGATATACATTTTATTTGGCATATAAATATATTTAATATATTCTAATTTAACAAAAATTAATGCGGTCGTTTTAGAAAATCAAAAATTTTGAAAAACATTCCATGTAAAGTGTAGTTTGATGTGGTGGGAATTTCTTGAAAATTTTGCGTCGCATCTTGTAACGTACTGAACCCAAATACTAATTTTGGCGTTTATGCGACCTTTCATTTTTTCGTTGTGCTGTTCGCAGACACAGACATAGAAACACACACAAATATTCAGACCTTAAATTAAAGATGCTTTTTTGGATACAGGAAGCCTCAAAACATGTATTTCCGGTGAAATTTCGATGTTGAATTCTTCGTTGGAATGCAATACATTCTCTACCATGTACCTGATATAGATAGTAAAACAAACTTACGTAAGAATAATTTGTATACCTCTTGATAAATCATACAGGGTAGAGAAGCTTATGTGTGTGAATGTACAAATAAGATTTGTTTCTGACGCAAATATCTTAAACGTAATGACATTTCAATCAAAATCGTTAGAGCAATTTTTACTTTCCCTACTACGTATTTCACCAAAAATTCGATTACGATATTTTACCGAAAATATATGTTTTGGGACGCGCTAAATCCAAATAAAGCATGTCCGCGCGTGTGTCTGTTCCGTCTGTCTGTATGTGAACAGCATAACACAAAAACGAAAAGTCGGATTAATACCAAACTTTGTATTTGAGCTTACTGTCTTTCAAGGATGCGATACAAAGATTTCCAATAAAATTCTCCACCCCAGACTACCCTTTATACAGAACATTTTTCTAAACTGTTTCTTTTCTCAAAAATGGCTCTAACGATTTTGGTTAAAACAGCATATGTTTAAGATATTTTTATGACAAATGAAATGTATATCTCGAATTTTCTGGGAATGTCTCCAAAAGTATTCTTCATTGTGAATGACTTTTGCATAACTGGTAAACCATAAGAGATACACAAAATTTCACTACACAAAAAATGTAGATCGCGTTAAAATACACAATTTATGTCATATACATTTTTTTGTTGAGTAAACCATTTTCAAATATATTGCTTGTTATTCTCTTAAATTTTCCAATAAATTTTCTCAAATGGGAATTCGTTATTCATTTTTATGTCCTGGACATGCAAAGAGAATGCAACATAGCAACCAGCTCTTAAAATATTTGACTGTCGCTTAAAGTCTACCAATTCCTCTTGCATCTACAAGAAAATTAGCAATAAGATCAACATCTCGATTAACTTGAAGCATATGGAGAATAAGCGTTTGTAAAAATAGTTTGTACAAGAGTAGAGAAAGTCATGTGAGTGGAACACATAAGATTTTTTACATATTCGGAAGGGAGTTTCGTATGAGGGTATTTTCTTGAAAGTCTTCGAGTCGTTTACTTAGAAGGCACTGAAATTAAACACCAAGTGCTTTGTAAATATCCTCTAAGCATATTCTCTAGAATACTTTCTAAAGTTACCATAGATAAGCAGTAGAGAAAGTAAAAGTCACGAAATGTTTTTCTTTAAATTTAAGCCTTTGTATAACGCAGAGGTTCTAAGCAAATACTAAGCTATAAGTTTGAAGGTATTGAGTATAATTCCATAAACTAGGGAGTTTAATGAAATAGTTAATAACAAAACTTAGTAGAGAATGACCAAGTAATAGCTCTACTCTTCCACATAATCACCAAAATACCCAGACGTTTATTATGTTTAGGAATAAGCTTTTGTATACTAGAACCCTGCCTTTAATCCTTTGAGTCACGTTATGACCTGTTTGACCTCATTAACGTTGCATTCAATATCTTGATACTGCCTCGATTCTCGTATGTCAGTACGCAGGCATTCGGCTTCCGTTTCGTCAGTCAGGTCTGGAGAAACCACAATTAATGACCTAACCAGAGGCGTACGCAGAGGGTGGGCTCAAGCCCTCAACCAGATATACAAAGCCATAATATGGAAGCAGTGCGGTTTCATTTTTACTTTATCTACTACGTAAAATAGGAGAAGTATTTCATTTCACCCAACAATTCAATACCGAGATTTCACCGCAAATACATATTTTGAGGTACCCTGAATGCAAATAAAGCATTTTTGGAAACATGTCCGTATATGCGTCTGTGTGTCTGACGTAAACAGCATAACTCAAAACTGAGAGCTCACATAAGCACCAAACTTGGTATTTGAGTTTAGTATCTTCCAGGAATACGACACGAAAAATTTCAAGAGAATCCCCCCACTCCAGACTACCCTTTATATGGAACATTGTTCGAAAGTTTTGATTTTCTCAAAACCGGCTCTAAATATTTTAATTAAAATATCATATGTTTAGGATATTTTTCGGTAAATTAAATGTATATCTTGAATTTTCTGGGAATGTCCCCAAAAGTCCCCTTCATTCTGAATGACTTTTGCATAACTGGTAAACCGTAAGAATTAGACAAAGTTTCACTACACAAAAAACGTAGATCTATTAAAACAGGTTTTCTTGTGGATGGAACCATTTCCGAGATGCTCCTTCCTTTTTGTTTGAATTTTCAATGCTTACACTTTTTCTCAAATGGGAGTTCGTTATTCGTTCTTTTATTTATGTCTTGGAAATGCAAAGAGAATAGAATGCTCCACTTAGCAACCAGCTCTTAAAACATTTGACTATCGCTTATTCCCCTTGCACCTACAAGAAAATTACAAATAAGTTATTTTCTGCAAATGTTTATCTCGATTAACATGAAGTAGATGGAGAATAAGCGTTTGTAAAAATAGTTTGTAGAAGATTAGGTAAAGTCATGTGAGTGCAACATATTAGATTTTTGTTTTATGTAACTCTTATACGCGACGATTTTTAAAGTAGCTACCAATAGTTTTTCAAAAAGTAACACAATATTGTTTTCCAAATACGTTATTAGTATTATTCATTGCCTTACACCTTACACACTTTGTAGCGGCTATTGCTGCTCGTCTGCTGCTGTATTCACCATAACAATTACCTATATAGATAATTTCACTAGTCTCAGGGTTTTTCGTAGGTGGGGTAAATTAAAATACACTGCATTTTCGTTAAGAATGTGGTTTATTATTCAATAAATATTTATGGGCGGCTAGCTTTTCCCATTATAACAATTCCCACCATTAAATAAATTAGGAGCCTAGTCTAACTGCACGTCTTCCCACCCAAATGCACACACGTGCATTTGTCGTCCAGAGAGTAACACTGCGTGTCGACGAGATTCTATAAGAGAGTGAAAATCTGTGGCTTTCTTCCCCTTTTTATACGTAAACTTAGTGACGCTTACCTCCGCGCCTCAAGATGTAACGACGTTTCTAATTGGTCCTCAGACCGCGTTACCTTATTATGTATGAGAATATTCTGCTCCAAAAGATTTCGCATACGCGTCCCAGTGACGAGTCCAGAAGCATATTCCATATCTCTGTCTCTTTTCTTTCTCGATCTGTCTCTTTCTGTTTCTCCTTACTGCTACCAGTGCCCTGCTCATTAGCTTGGTGAAAGGTGGTCTCTATCTAGAATTATCTTTTACCTGGAATTAGCTAGCTCGCCCGTTCCTTACTTTCTAAGTTACAATCTGCCTTTGTACAATTCTTGGTTGTTACATATTCTACATATTTCTTTTTGAGTTATATTATTATGTACAATTACTGCTTAATATTGATATATATCTCTATGTGTATATGTGTATATATGTGTGTGTGTGTGTGTGTGTGTGTGTGTGGTATATCCCCTTTCAATTTCCCCACATAGTCACCACCGTAATTCAGGCACTTGTAACAGGAAAGCAGTTTTTGTACGCCTTCGTCAAAGAATGATGACGCCTGTGATGAAAGTCAGGTCTGCACTTCTTGTTTCACATTATCGTCATCGAAATTTTTCCACCAGGGAATTTCTTTAGATGAAAATCGCTTGGTGTCAAATCCGGACTACAGGGAGGGTGGTTAAATTGTTCCCAACCAAATGATAGGATCAGATCTTGAGTTTGTTTGAATGTGTGTGGCCGGACATTGTCACTCATTATTGTTTCCCCATAAATCTCACACAATTGACGATGTATGTTTACTGGCATAACATTTTTCGCAATCGAAAATCGAATCACTTATCTGACTTCAAAGTCGGCCGGTCGTTCGATTATGTTGAGTATTTGAAACGCTCTAACAACAGGAAAACGCAAAATGTGCATCGCACAGCTGCGTCTGGCTTCCTATGAATGGAATAAGTGATCGCGAATGCTCAAAATCACGACTGCAATGCTGCAGCAGCAAAATCTAAAGATGGTACTTACTTTAAAAACACGCCTCGTAGAGTCTCAGGTTTAATATATCACATTGTATATGTTAATAAACCGAACGGGATGGTTTAGGCGGTTACGTCTGTAGCTTGCATTCAGGTATCCCTGGTTCGATACCCAGCGACTGCCCACTCTGGCCCATGGATTTTTCATGATCTTTCCGGTTCAGCAGGCGAATGCTGGGGTGGCTCTCTCCTACCATGACTCTCATGCACCTCATTTCCTCTACACACAGTTTTCCTTATTATCTGTTTCAGGATTTAGGACCAGGTGACGATGTTCGGTGGGTTGCAGCTGGACGGTGCCTTGTGCTCTGTGGAGGTTTAGTCCCTCGCTTCGGGAACTTTCAGTTAGATTTCTCTCCCAAGTGTGCTCCATCCGATAGAGGACTCCCGGGGTTGGTTGCTTGTGGGTAGGACCGGATTTCGCGGATGTGTTCAATCTGGAAATGTTAGGGACCTCTTCCATGCTTGCGTCCATCGGCAATCTTGTCGCCCTTCGAGTCTCCCCATTCCTCAAAGTGGTCACGATTGAGGCAAAAAGAGACGCTACGGCTTACTTGCGGTGCTCTGTCCCGGTTCCTGGGTCCCCTACGTAATATGTACCTATACCTTTTACATGTGAGCCATTCCTGCTGTTCTCTTATGTTCAGCATTTACGCCAGACCTGTGATGGCTACATACTATCGTCATCGCCATCATTTTATCACTAATGGGTTGCATTGCCAAGACCACAACGCAACCATCATAAAGGATCATTCGAGACTGCTAGAAGTCTCACAGTTGGAACACTAAATAGTGTTCTCTCCACCCTCCTCCGACAACGTTGGTTTCAAGTTGAATGACGTCAACTCGCATGCTTTGCTTCTCCGCGGGTGGCCAAGGTGAGGGTACGAAGGGGAAGAATGTCCAGTTGAGGATTTACCAATGATCTCATCGTCAGCTTTAGCTCGATGCATGGGGTAGCAGCAAAAACAGCGGTTTTCGGCCTAGTCTAAAGTCAATCAATGTCTTTGTAAGTAAAGTTCAAAATTTCTATACCATGCGTGTGACAAATAATGAACCTTTACGATCCGAGCGGTTTCCTTCAAACTAGCTGTAGAAAAAAAAATTAAATTCGTTGCAGAATGTGCAAGAAGATGATGACATACTTTCAAGCAGATTCATTTTGCACATTTTATGTATATTCAAACAGTGGTTATCAGAAATAAATATACTTATACAATAGCTGCAGCAATTGTAACTATTCTTTGAGTTATTTAACCTTGCTTCTTACCTTACTATATAGTGAGACAATTACTTCTCATTTAATGTTAAATGTGCATATTTTCACGTTAGGAAAACAAAATGACATACAAGGGCCCAGCACGCAATAAATTGCGAACGTTACACGTATTGAAGCAGAGTCATAACTTTGAACATTATAATTAAAGTAAGCTTGTGATTAAGTATTTTAGAATTGGTAACACAATCCAACCTACGATATTGGAAGGAATTCGTCGGCATTATTTGTGCTAGGTGACATAAGGGTTAACAGTACTAGCTCAGTACATATGTTAATAAACAAGTAAATAAAAGTCTGAAAAAATAATTTACACGACATTCTCTTCTCACTCTTCTACAAACTATTCTTGTAAACCTTATTTTTAACCTACTTCTTGTTAATACAGGTAAACATAAATTATCAATTTATTCATTTCGTTGCAAGTACAAGATGAACGCCTGTCTCATCCTTATCCAGTTAAAAACCTCCAGCGTAAAGACAAAATTGTGTAACCTGCCTGTGAATTGGTCATACTAGAATGCGGTCGTTTTAAGGTGAGGCCACAGAGAAGCTATATACGTAGCACGCTGTACTGTAGTGACCCCGATACCTTCCCGATGTGCAACTGACAGTGCATGACGCGTTCAACGTTATCTTTATCATGTTTCAAAGTTCAATCAAAACATCGGTGTTGTGTGTAATTTGTTTAAGAGTATTAATGTTTCGTTATTTGTCCACTGTAATTCCTACCGGCAAATTCACGTTTGAACAACGAATTTTTATGTATGATATATAGATAGATAAGATATCTTTATTGGTTTCAAATTAATAAAGTTATTTTACAAGTATTTATTGCATGGGTCATTGACCGTACAAGCATATTTAAGATACAATATGGTGACAAAATAAACAACAGAGAAAGAAAACACAACAAAAAGGAACAAGAAAAACGGAAATAGAGATAAATTACCTTAGTCTAACTGAACAAATTCGACCTAGCTTTGCGCACATTAGCCAAAAAATTGCCCGTGTTTTGCCAGTTCCTCTGGTCAGCCAGCATATCCCAACGTGCCAATCTCTTCCTTGAGGGACTTAAAAATGTTTCTTTCAGTTTAATCGTTCGCTGGTTCTCCCATTGTGCACATTCCGCCAAAATATGTACCCAGTCCTCATCCAAATCCCAGAATGGGCAGATTCTCCTGCCAGAATCGTCAGTCATTTTCTGTGCCCTCCAGCCCCCCAGTCTAAACCATGCCATTCCTGATGTTTCCTTTCTTTCTAAATTAAGTATATATGCCTCTTTATCCCAGTTCAATTTTATATGATTTGCTAGACTTAGAGAAGGTTTAGTTTTACAATCCAAATCTATTTCCTGTTGGTTGATGTCTCTTAGTCTTCTTTTAACACCTTTCCATATGCTTTTTTATTTGTTTTGGCTCTTAGGCCACACTGACCCCATTCCTATTCTCCTCAAACCCCTTTCCAAATCAGCTGCCCAAAACTTAGGGGACAGGTTTTCTCGCTGGTATTTATAACATTTGGATCGTAGTGTGGAGTTATCCTCCTGCATCAGCTTCAGCCAGTACTTCACTGCTCTTATTTTGCAGTGTATTGTGTCTTCATAACATCCCACCTCCCTCAATACCCCCGAATTTGATGTGCCTTGTGAAACTCCAAGAACTCTTTTCCAAAATGCTACCTTTGGTTTATTTACATGCTCTGCTCTTTCCCATGCCCAGATTTCACTTCCGTATAACAAAATCGGCCTTATCATAGAGTTATACATCTTCTCTAATGTATCTACAGGTACATCCGGTATCCGCAGAGGGTACGTAATAATTCATTTAACTGCCCTCGTGCTTTGTAGTTAGTTACTGATAGATGTTTGTTCCATTTCCCCTCTCATATTAAGCATTACTCCTAAATAGGAGAAATGCTTAACGTTTTGTAGTTCCAGCCCCTTGTAATACCATTTATCATCTCTGCCATACACATAATAAGTAAACACTGAATCATGTAGACGTATGTGTAGACAATTTCAAGATAAATATTATGGTATTCCAGTTACAAATAGAGAAAATATTAGACATATGGCTAATAATTTTAGGGCAACTAGACCACTAAGCACTATACCTAAGAAGCGAGAGTGAGATGTTCTATCGGAGGACACAAATTACGAAATTTGTGCATCTAGCGTGAGCAACACTAAAAATTAAAGTTTATAAGTACAATCCCCACACAATGACGAACTTAAGGACAATATAAAAACAGAAATTATTAACATTGCGCAAGAAGAACTGTGTATAAATAGAAGATTCATTCGGGCTGACCCCGTAGCGCAGTCAGTAGTGTCTACTGTGCGAGGGGTCCCGGGTTCTAGACCCGGCTGTGGCGGGGATTTTTCGCTATCCAAGATTATTACCTGTCTTGCCCAGAGTCTGGAAGTAGGAATAAGAGTGTGTATGTGTGTATGATCTAATGATAAAGACCCAAAAAGTGCAAGAATCCCAACGACAAGAGAATACGAATTAACACCATAAGGCAATACGTTCCAAAGCAAAGGCCGCCGATGATACCAATGTAATAAATGCGGGATATAAATGTAACTAAGAAAAACTTTCATTCGAAGATGCGGAGTTACGTACGAAAAGCCGCAGTGTGTGACAGTGACTGCCTGACTAAAATTTTCAATCTTTCGAGTTTCATTCAACCCATTTGCTGCATAACTTTGTAGTATTTGGAGCCATAGTCTGGCTACCAAGCAAGCGAAGAATGTTTTTCAAGTACATTTCAGAAAGTTAATTACTATGTTGTTGCTTAGGATCTTCATACAAGAAAAGAACTGCTTACATATGTAATTAGATCCTAATCAGCATCCTGGCAGATAACTTGTGCATCCGAGGGAACCCTGTATGAGGGAAATTTATAAAAAATCATTTCTGTTTTGAAAGCTGTCCTTCGGTCAATATTTATTTTGTAAGTCAATTGTTTCTAATTGCAATGACGGCATGTCAATATCCGCTGAAAATGGTGCTGCAGATATGTGGATATTGGATGGAGAGATTACAATACCTTGAAATCGATATCAAATTCTTCACTTAGATCTTCCAATATTTGTACTAGTGGTGATCAGAAACTAAGGTTACAAAGCCGGCAGTGAAGCGTGTATATTTTATTTCATACAACCAATACCGCCAACTAATAGTACAGACATCAGGTTATTCTTCGGCATAGTCTCCGTACGGGTTTAGGCACTTATCGCTTCGTGGGATGAGTTTGAATATTTCTCCTGGTAAAACTCTTGTCCTTGCATGTTCAGCCACGTTGTTTCTCCTTCTCGTCTGAAGCGAATCGTTGGCCTCCTAGGTGTTCCTTCAAGCGAGGAAAAAGATGAAAGTCGCTTGGAGCGAAGTCCAGCTATAAGGAGGGTGGTCGACGATATCCCAGCAAAACTGCTTCAGCAGCGTGATGGTCTTCTGGGCTGTATGAGGTCGGGAGTTGTTGTGAAGGAAGATGACGCCCTCTGTGAGAAGTCCTGGATGTTTCTTCCTGATTGCTTCCCGCAATTGTGTCAAGGTCTCGCACTATCGGTTAGCGGTAACTATGAGCTCTCTTTCCAAAAACTCCACGAGTATGACACTCGCGCTCTCCCTAAACACTATGGTCATCACCTTCCCGGCAGATGGCGTCACCTTAAACTTCTTTGTCCTTGGAGAGGAGTAGCGTTTTCACTCCACTGACGACTGCTTACTGCTGGGTTGTAGTGGTGGATCCATGTTTTGTCACCCGTGGCAATGTGGTGAAGAAAACTCTTCTCTTCCATGGAGAACAGTTGCAAAAATTGCAGACTTGTCCCCATACGCTTCTGCTTGAGTTCGTTGGATGGATATCGCGGAATACATCAAGAAAAAGCTTTTCAGTACTGCAGAATATTGTGAACAATGTGACTGAACTATGTAAATGACATAACCAAATCTATCATGTGTCGTAACGTGATCCTGCTATTGTCCTGAATCAGCTCCTGTATGCAAGCTTAGTTCTAATCTGTTCATGCCGTGCTGGGTCGGCAACTGCTATTCTCGTCGATGACGTTTTCTCTACCGGCCGCAAACTTTGAATACCATTCTGCGACATGCAGTCTCTCAGTAAACCTTACCAGTTTTTGGTGTATTTCAGTCCCGGTTACATGCTTAGCCCAGAGAAATCAAGTAACGGAGCGGATTTTTTCGCGAGACCAGTTTTCCAAACGATTCAACATTTGTGTTTATCTACAACTATCGCTGTAAGTGGCGGTTGGCTGAAGTTCTGATCAGTTACCAACCGCATGTACTAGAACTACCGCACACAACTAATAATTTCTCTATAACGGACGAAACTCCAGGAATATTGGTTAGTTTTTGATTACCCCTCGTACATAGTTAGTAATTCATATCGGTAATTGGGTAACATACTATAGACAAGTATGGAAAATTTTAGAATTGATAGTCTTTCACTACTTCATTCTTGTATCTTGTATCTTCTTGTATCTGCAATGGTTCCGCTGTTTGACTGAGTTAGGGAACCCCGGCCAAACGAAAAGGGAAGCCCTAACGAGTGCCGTAGGGGAAAACAAAAGGAAACCAGAACTCTCAAAAATATACTACTATTGATAAGTTTGTTTTTGGGTACTTTAATGATAATAATAAACAAACATTAATAACCAGAACCGTAAAGCAACCATAAAAGAATAACTGTAAAACAAAAATGGCTTAAAGAGTAAAGCAACCAAAACCAATTGAGCAGAGCAGTAAAGGCAAGTTTTAAATACAGCAAAATTAAGTAAATCCAAAAATTCAACAAACCAAATCAATTTAGAAAGTTTATAAAACAAGGCCACTATAAACATCAGACCAAAAAATTTAATTATGTTTAGCTAGTCAAAGACTAGCTAAGAATGTTGAACAAGACCGAAACAGACTTTAATGAAATTCAGGAAACCGAGAGCTTCAAAGTCCAGCTAAGCTAGATGTAGATAGCTTTACAACCCAACCGTTTTCAGTTACAAAGTTCAGCATAAATGGGTTCAGCATAACTGGGTTTTAACTGCAATTACTGCTCTCATAATTTACACAACAGAATATCTGTAATTTTGAATTAACTATGCATTTTCAAAGTGCCCAAAATATGTAAAGCTCTACTCACAAATTTCTACTTATATTGCTTCTTGCCCTCCTTTTATCAAACTATGCAATTTCAGACGACAAATGCCAAAAGCTTTTCTCACAAATTTCACACTACTGATGCTTTTTACCTTCATGAATCAAAATATGCATTTTCAAATTGCACAACTGTGTAAAGCTCTTATCACAAATTTTAAACTAACTATACACTGAAAATCACGTACTGAAAATATAACTCAACTGGAAAAGAAACAAAACACACTAAACCTATGAACAACTCCAAGAGCCAGTCACTTTACGAACTCTTATTTTCAAACACACATAACGTTTTCCGCCCCAAAATTCACTCACCATTACCAGGACATAAAACTGATAATAAAGCCTACCTTTACATAAGGTCGATCCACCGAAAATCACAAAGACGTTCCTTAAAAATTCATTACAAAAACTTCCACCATCCGCATCAGTGGTTGCCGGGCAGAGAGCTATCCCTGCAATGCGGACAGAAATCCACCACTCAGCGCGTACGGCCAAAGCACATGCCACGTCAGCAACCCACAGAGGAAAAAAAAAGAGAGCACCAAAGAGAGCGTTAAGCAAAGGGGACAAGCAACGTAAAGTGACTGGCTGGATGTATAATACAGAAACAAAACATAAAAAGAACACATAACAGCACAATAGCCCCCCCCAATCTGCGAGCTTGCGAGAAGAAAAAAAATAACCATTTATAGGAACTCGAGGAAAGGGAACAATAAGTAGCCAAAAGGGGAAACAACTAGGAAAACAGAAGGAACATGCTACACTGTAAGTAGACGAAGAAGGTAACTCCACACATACAGTCCGCAAACTTCAGTAGCTGACACTGAACACACAAGGAGAAGACCATAATTGAGGCAAGCAAACCCCAACAGTATATATCCCACGACGTAGCAACCGGGCAGCCATCCAAGGTGATGAAAAACTTTAGTATATAACTCCCAGGAACAGTCATAGGTGAAAAGTTGCATCATGATTTTGGCAGCAATATTAAGCGGACAAGCCGCTAACCAGGAGTATAGATTTTTCTTTACTTATAACGTCGACACTGCAGACGGATGACGCTAAGGCAGAAACTGAAGCGGGCCAGAACATGTATAAAGTTGTCAGGATCCGGAAGAGGAGGCACAGGCTTCAGTATATTAAACCACCAAATAGCGTCCGACGGTGAAATTCCCACGTAGGACCACCCGGCTGGACACACCACGAGAGCAGAAGACACTTGCACAGCAGTCAGCACATCGCAACTCAGAAGGTCCAGAACGTATCCCACAGAGTAGCACGAGGAAGGAAAAAGGGATGGTAGCCGAGAAGGATAAGAATCTGAAACATAATAAAACAAAGCAGCAGAGGGGGCTCACAAAGCAAAATATAAACTTACATATACAAACTAAATGATCGTCAATCAATTATAATTTTATAGACATATAAATATTGAATTTCACAATAAACCATGTGCATTTTTAAATTAGACAAGTATAGCATTACAATTATAGAACAAGAATTAAACATGGTATGCAATGAAGCAGCTATGAGACATAATGCACTATATAACAACTATGTACAACAAAATAATAATTCACTTGCCCCGACCCCACACAAACTATAACTGGGGAGAGGCAGGTGAACAGGGCATACCGGCAAGGCATCACCGGTGTGGAAGCGTGAAAATTTTCCCAATAAGAACAATTTAATTAAGCTGACACCCACTGAAATTAAGTGACCTTATAAATATATATATATATATATATAATTTAAAATATTACCCCCAAAAATTAAATAAAAAAACAAAGGATATTAAATTCGAGCCAAATTTATAGAAACACAAAAGGTCACTCAAAATAACAGGATCAACAGCAAAGGTAGGCTCTGCGCAACAGCTAAATACCCCAGCAAGGGCGAATGGAAATGAGGCAAAACTTTCAGAATTAGATAACCATACATGTTACCATATTTATCTTGCACACTGACTTGAAAAGGAAATCATAAATTCCTCCAAAATATTCAGGAACTCGCAAGTGACTGACTCTTGAATAGCCCTAGCACACGGACATAACCATACATTTTACGGGCAAACTGTAAAAGTTGGCAAGTATGCAATAGTGATATTCTCATGTGTCAAAGATCTGAAGACAAATCACTGGAGTTCTATATGCTAACATCCGAAAAGATACCATTACTGTAGGAGGAAAGGAAAGTATAATTGGGAGCTTTCATGAATATGGAAGGGATAAGAAAGGATGATTGGGAGAGGAATGGGACAGGATTTATCCCGGTTAAGGGAATGGGACAAATCAAGAGCTCGCATGGGGCAGGATCGCTAATTCCTGAAAGTGAGTCACCCATCATCAGGACAAAGCCAAGTGACTCACTTGCTACCCCGAGTTATACAATTTAAGCTGAGACAGGTGAGCGCGGCGCCTGCAGGAAGAAGACAATTCTTGCAAAAGAACAGACACCCCCTTATAAATTCTGAGAATCTTAAACGGGCCAAGATAGCGAGGAGCTAACTTCGCGGCAAACGCATCTGCTTTCGAGGACTGAGGATAGTTACGGCACATAACAACATCTCCCACTTTGAATGGGGAGGGACGACGGGACGCATCGTATCGCTGCTTTCTCATAGAGTGGCCTCTACGCAGATTATTCAAGGCAGCCTTCCAATTAGTACGAATGGTATGCGGAGAATTGTCAGCCGGTAATAAATCATTTAACGCCCACAAATTAGCCAAAGGAGACGCAGGTTGGTTGGCAAATAACAATGAAAACGGCGTCGTCTTATGAACCTCATGTCTCGCAGAATTGAAAGCAAACTGAAGTTGCTTCAAGTATTTATCCCAGCAATTGTGCTGCTGGTGATGATAAGCAATTAAAGCGGACTTAAGGTTACGGTTGACCCGTTCCGCTAATGAGGGGTTAGGGTAATAAGGGGTAGTAGTAAAATGCTTAATACCCCAATCAAAACAAAAGGAACGAAAGAGACGCGACTTAAATTGCGAACCGTTGTCAGAGACCAGATATTGAGGAGCACCAAAAGATCTAAATATTGTTCCAAGTTCCCGAATAGCAAGGCGAGCAGTAGCAGCACTCAGAGGTGAAATCCATACGAACTTTGAGAAAGCATCAGTAAGCACCAATGCAAAAATATTTCCCTGAATAGAACGAGGGAACGGTCCGATAAAATCTACAAATAGTTTTTCCATGGGCGCGGAGGGAACCTCCGAAGCCAAATATCCCCAATTTGTAGCCTGCGCGGGTTTGGACAATGCACAAATGCGGCAAGACTTAACATGCTTTCTTACATCGAAATCCATGCCCCGCCACATAAACTGTTCACGAATTCGATTTCTGGTTTTGGCAATGCCTAAATGACCCCCGAAAGGAGAATCGTGAAAATAACTGAGAATCATGGGAATAGCTGCCTTCGGAACTATGACTTTATAACGCCGATCAAAACTAGCTCTTCCCATCAAAACACCCTCATGAATCTTATAATCCTGCAGTGAAACTCCTGATTTAATTTGCACAATAATTGAGGCCAACCCAGAATCGGTAAGTTGAAGTTCAGGTATACTGACAAACATTTCAGGAAATGCCGAAAATGAGAAGCTCTCAATCTGAGTATCCGCAGGAGCATCCAAAGTCTCGAAATAAACACACTCCTCAGTAGGTTCGGAAAATACCCGGGTAAGAGCATCCGCAATACAATTTTCTGAACCTCTGATAAAGGAAGGAGTAAACTTAAAGGCACCTATCCGGACACCCCAACGCGCAAGACGACCTGTCTTCCTTGGGACAGCTAACGCCCACGTTAAAGCCTGGTTATCGCACTCTAAAAAGAAATGCACATGTTCTAAGTACACCCTATACTTCTCCAATCCAAAAAGCACCGCTAAGGTTTCTAATTCATATGTAGAAAATTTACGTTCTTCAGGAGATAAAGTACGCGAACTATAATAAATGGGACGACGACCTTCAGGAAATTCCTGCAACAAAACAGCCGCTAGCGCGCTAGCACTAGCATCCGTCTGTAAAATAAAGGGCATAGCAAAATCTGGAAAAGCCAAGACAGGAGGGTTTGAAATAGCCTCTTTTAGATCAACAAATGCCGCTTCCTGCTCCTCGGCCCACGCAAAAGTAACCCCTTTCCTACGTAAGCAATTAAGAGGTTCCGCCCGAGTAGAAAAATTTGAAATAAATTTAGAGAAGAAGTTAACCATTCCCAAAAATCGAGCCACCTCACGCTTATTCTTGGGTGCCGGAAAATTTCTAATAGCCTTAGTGCGATCTGGGTCTATGGTAATACCAGAAGGGGAAACCATATGGCCCAAAAATGATATTTGAGAGGTAGCAAAATGAACTTTAGACTGCTTAACTGATAACCCGGCGCTCTGTAGGCGACGAAAGACCTCATGTAAAAGAACAAGATGTGAGTCAAAATCCTCGGAATATACTACAAGATCATCTAAGTAATGGTACAAATATTTAAATTTTATGTCCGAAAACAAATTATCCAGCAAACGAGTGAGGACTTGCGCGCCCGTAGCCAAACCAAATGGGACCCTATTGAATTCATAAAGGCGCCAGGGGGTAGCGAAAGCTGTTAGATGCTTGGAATGTTCAGCCAAAGGAATCTGATGATAAGCATTGTTCAAATCCAGGGTCGTAAAAACGCGAGCCTTCGAAAAATGATGAGCAGCTGTATGCAAATCGGGCAAAGGGGTACTTTCAATAAGGATTCTTTTGTTCAAGAGACGATAATCTATGACCGGTCTAAAATCCTGATCTCCCTTCGGTACTAGAAATATGGGGCTGCTGTAATTTGAAGTAGATGGTCTAATAACCCCTTGGTCAAGCATCTTCTGTATTTTCTCTTTTAATATAGCCATCTTCGGTGGTGTGAGCTTATATGGAGATAACTTGACCGGAGTAGAATCAGTTAACTGAATTTCATATTGAGTCAAATGAGTGACCCCTAAAACATCTGTAAACAATGAATCAAATTCCCCAACTAAATGCTCTATTTGCTTTGTCTGTTCAGGGGACAAATGAGACAGAGAAGAAGTTGCGCAATTTTGGGTTACCAAATTAATATCTCCCAAAGTTAAAGGGGGCCGAGATGGTTTAAAATCCCTCACAAAGTCCAACTTTATCCGGGGAGCAAAATGAAAAGCGATCTGCCTAGTGGAAAAATCAATAGCCATCCCAGTCCTTGACATAAAATCGGCACCTAGGACACATGCATAAGGAAGCTTGGGAACGACAAAAAAACTATGTTTCCACGTAAAACGTGGGAAACGTATAGTACATGATACCTTTTGAGTAACTTGAAAGGCCTGACCATTGACCATCAAACAAACCAACTGACACGTGGTTGCACGCGACATAATACATGGTAAATTTAACCTAAGCCAATCAAGCTGAATCAAAGAGACAGAACTTCCGGAATCTAATAACGCCAATAAAGGCAACTTCTCAAGAGAAACTTGAACTAAGGGTTTACCCGAAAACGGATAACCACAAATACGCCGAGACAAACAAATGGTCGACTTAACCTTCTGGCGTCATAAAGGTCGAAACTGTCGCCCCTGATTAGAAACACGAAGAAAACCCCGATTCACGGTCCTCCTATTGGGACAATTTCGTCGAACATGGCCTTCCTGACCACACTGAAAGCATTTAATAGTGGCCCGACGACCAGAAACCGGAACAATGGCCGAAGAAGGAGCTGATACAGTGGTATTAGGAGTTGCTAATGAGCCCGGAGGCTCTGACAGACGCAGCCTATCAACAAGCATAACTTCATTGAGTTTAGGTACCAATGCTTCCAACTGCTGCAAATTTGACGGCCGAGGTCCTAAAACCAAAGCCGACCTGACGACTGGATTGAGTCCTGATAAAATGACATCACAAATTTCCGCTTCCGTATCAGGGAGCACCAACACTAAAGCAATTTCCTTAACCCGAACCATATATTCTGTAAACGGTTCCGTTAGACCCTGAGGACGAAAATATACGTCTTGCATTATCCTCGTGCATTCCCTACGTGGAATGAACATGTCTAATAGGGCCAAATGAAAGCGAGTCACAGGCTCGGCCAAACCAGCACACCGCATTAAGAGGTCCAAAACTATCCCAGACACCTTGACAGATAATAATTCTATCACTTGAGCCGTGGGTACCAAATAACGCTTAGCCATTAGCGTCAATCGAACAAGAAAATAGAGAAACTGTAAAGCCGATGGTACATCAACAATGTCGTTTAACTGAAAGCCCTCCACGAATTGTTGGAGGGGATGAGCGAGTCTAAGTGGCCGAAACGCAGATACCGCAATCGCAGGCTGAACCACATCCGACAATCCTTGAGTATACAAGGGAGACGCCCCAGTGTCATTCTGTGTAGTCCCAAAATCTTCCTCCACCTTATGGGCTAATTCCTTAAACTGATCCTTTAACTTTTGCAACGCTATACAAGACTGCAAAGTAGGGAATCTCTGTAAGACATAATCTAAATAGAACAAGTAATGCCGAATTCTAACTTGCCACCGGAGCAACTGTGCCTTAGAGGGAGAATCCTCGCGCCCAAAATCCATTAAATTATCCTGAATCTCTGCTAAGGCCAACGAGCAAGTGGACTCACACTTAGTCACTATCACGTGATCAATAGAAACAGTAATTATTGGAGCATCCTTAATTTGTCGAAAAACATCCAACATAATAGCCACTTCAGTTGTCATAGAACATTGACCTCCACGTACAACCAACTCTACCCACAATTCACCTTTCCGTAATCTGTCCACATTACTAACCGATACCGCCATCTTGATACTACGGATATGGTACAAGTAAGAAAATGAGATCCGGAGAATACAGAGCAAACAACAAACCCAAAAATATTCCCTAACCAACACAGACAAATCAATTAACCACGCTCTGCTACCAGTAATTTGCAATGGTTCCGCTGTTTGACTGAGTTAGGGAACCCCGGCCAAACGAAAAGGGAAGCCCTAACGAGTGCCGTAGGGGAAAACAAAAGGAAACCAGAACTCTCAAAAATATACTACTATTGATAAGTTTGTTTTTGGGTACTTTAATGATAATAATAAACAAACATTAATAACCAGAACCGTAAAGCAACCATAAAAGAATAACTGTAAAACAAAAATGGCTTAAAGAGTAAAGCAACCAAAACCAATTGAGCAGAGCAGTAAAGGCAAGTTTTAAATACAGCAAAATTAAGTAAATCCAAAAATTCAACAAACCAAATCAATTTAGAAAGTTTATAAAACAAGGCCACTATAAACATCAGACCAAAAAATTTAATTATGTTTAGCTAGTCAAAGACTAGCTAAGAATGTTGAACAAGACCGAAACAGACTTTAATGAAATTCAGGAAACCGAGAGCTTCAAAGTCCAGCTAAGCTAGATGTAGATAGCTTTACAACCCAACCGTTTTCAGTTACAAAGTTCAGCATAAATGGGTTCAGCATAACTGGGTTTTAACTGCAATTACTGCTCTCATAATTTACACAACAGAATATCTGTAATTTTGAATTAACTATGCATTTTCAAAGTGCCCAAAATATGTAAAGCTCTACTCACAAATTTCTACTTATATTGCTTCTTGCCCTCCTTTTATCAAACTATGCAATTTCAGACGACAAATGCCAAAAGCTTTTCTCACAAATTTCACACTACTGATGCTTTTTACCTTCATGAATCAAAATATGCATTTTCAAATTGCACAACTGTGTAAAGCTCTTATCACAAATTTTAAACTAACTATACACTGAAAATCACGTACTGAAAATATAACTCAACTGGAAAAGAAACAAAACACACTAAACCTATGAACAACTCCAAGAGCCAGTCACTTTACGAACTCTTATTTTCAAACACACATAACGTTTTCCGCCCCAAAATTCACTCACCATTACCAGGACATAAAACTGATAATAAAGCCTACCTTTACATAAGGTCGATCCACCGAAAATCACAAAGACGTTCCTTAAAAATTCATTACAAAAACTTCCACCATCCGCATCAGTGGTTGCCGGGCAGAGAGCTATCCCTGCAATGCGGACAGAAATCCACCACTCAGCGCGTACGGCCAAAGCACATGCCACGTCAGCAACCCACAGAGGAAAAAAAAAAGAGAGCACCAAAGAGAGCGTTAAGCAAAGGGGACAAGCAACGTAAAGTGACTGGCTGGATGTATAATACAGAAACAAAACATAAAAAGAACACATAACAGCACAAATACACGAACTTCATTAAACTCTGCCAACGGCCCACCTTGACCATTGCGCTATGGTTTCGTGTTTATGGAGATGTACCTCTACCACTCGCTCTGTGCTGCCCTTTGATTGGAATTGGTTATTACGTCACAAATTCAGCAGCTGCCGACCACTATTTTAGGGGGTTAAGGCATTGGAGAACCAAGCTTTAGTGACTGAACGGTTGGCATGCAAAGCTGGAACTTCTGTGACTCTATATAAACGTAACAGGTACAATATAACTAACCTTCGTGATAACGTAACAGGTGCGTATATGAGGAAGAGTGGCAAGTTATGAATGAAACTTATTAGTTCAAATATCACCAGATTCTAGTGAAATTTCCAAAAATATTGAGAAAATACCTAAATCTACTTTGATATCTTTTGGAAATACATGAGCAGTATAGTGTCAGGTACTTATAGATGGGACAGAGTGCTGAGTTGTGATTTACGGCCAAGGAAGTCAACATTGCTCTTGGGGGATGCGTGATGTTAGCCATATCTACTCCCCGTATCGGTTGGATGAAAGCCCACCTCCGTCGTGCATATGTAGGCGTCACAACATGTGTCTGACTGTGAACAGCACAACTCAAAAACAAAAATTCGGTTAAATACCAAACTGGGCATTTAAGCTGAGTATCTTCCATACATGCGACAATAAGATATTGAAAAAACAAATTCGCACCACAAACTACCATTTACATGGAACACTTTTCGAAATTTTTGATTTTCTAAAAAATGGCTCTGACGATTTTGATTAAAATGCTATATATTAAATGTATTCACATGACAAATAAAGTATATATCTTGAGCTTTCTGGGAATATCCTCTGAAGTCCTCTTCATTTTGAGAAAAATTGATATGATCTTGTAAAACTGGTAAATATTAGGCGATAGACGAAAACATAAAAAATGTAGATTTCTTTAAAATACACAATATATTTCAAAGAACCTTTTGTGGCATCAGGGATTTCCGAGATATCCATTATTAATGGTTTCAATTGCTCAATGCTTACGCAATCTCTTATACTCCCGTGGATTTTCAGTTGCTTCCCGACCCCTTCAGCTATCGTGGTGCAGGGCTGCGGACCCTGAGCACTCATGGTACGTCTGACGTTGCTAGAAGTACGCTGAGACTAACACCCGAGCCCCAGGTGTTGTTTGGATTGGGTTGGACTCGGCGGTGCAGTGGTCCCCGATACCTTGGGAGATTGGGTACATTTGGGCCATTTTCCATGCAGGGGGATTTGAGACGCCTCCGGTACCGACCTAGAGAGCGCGTAAATGGCATATTCCCTTCCACCCTGTAACAGAGGTACCGGTTTAAATTATCGGGTGCCGGTCTACTTGAAAAGCCTTTCGGGTGGGAGAACCACTCGGATGGCGCCCTCTTTCCTGATTACGGGGGCTTTTGTCCCTGAGTCTTAATGTTTCTCGTAAGAGAGTATCGAGTTTTTAAGACCAGCTCACAGCTTCCAGTTGTTAAACAGTTGACTATCCCTGTTCCCTTTGTATCTATAACGAAATGTATAACGTAGCTATTTCTGCAAAGGTTTACTTGGATAAAAATAGAGTAAATATGAAAATAAACTTTCGAAATAATAATTTATATACCCATTAACAAGCTATACAGAGTAGAGAAAGTCATATAAATGTAAGACAGAGATTTCTTATTATATATCAATGTGCAATGAAAGCCTATATGGATAAAAAAGTAAACATATCTATAAGCTTTCGTTTATAGAAAGTAATGTAAGTGCAACACATCGGAGTAGTAGTTAATTATTACTTTCTCTACTGCGTATAGTAAGTAGGGGAAGTATTGTATTCCACCCAAAATTTCGATACCGAGATTTCACCGGAAATATATGTTTTAAGACCTCTTGAATACAAAAAAATCTGATGTGTTACAATCACATGACTTTCTCTACTCTTGCACAAATTATTTTTACGAGTTCTTATTCTCCATCTATTTCATATATATATCGAGAAAAACATTTACAGAAACTATCTTTTGACATGCAAAGAGAATTACATTTTACATATAGGGATCAGTTCTAAAAATATTTGACTATCCCTTAAGGCGTACTAAGTTCCCCTTGTTTTGTATTTGCAAGGACAATATAGAAATAAGTAGGCTTTAAGCATATATATATAATCTCTTAATATCTGGTTGCTAGGTGCAGCTCCATTCTCTTTGCCTCAAATTAATACTCTTTGCATATCCAAGACAAAAAAATGAATAACGAATTCCCATTTGAGAAAATAAGTATTGAAAAATTTAAGGGAATAACAAACAATATCTCGAAAATGGCTCACTCAACAAAAAAATGTATATGACATAAATTGTGTATTTGAACGCGATCTACATTTTTTGTGTAGTAAAATTTTGTCTATCTCTTATGGTTTACCAGTTATGCAAAAGTCGTTCACAATGAAGAACACTTTTGGAGACATTCCCAGGAAATTCAAGATATACATTTCATTTGTCATGAAAATATCTTAAATATATGATATTTTAATCAAAATACCTAGAGCCATTTTTGAGAAAATTACAATGTTCGAAAAAGGTTCCATGTAAAGGGTAATCTGGGGAGGGGGATTTTCTTGAAAGCTTTCGTGTCGCATCTCTGGAAGATACTGAACCTAAATACCAAGTTTGGTGCTTATCCGACTGTTCGTTTCTGAGTTATGCTGTTCACAGACCAGAGACAGACACACACACCCACACAGACATATAGACAAACACACGGACATGTTTCCAAAAATGCTTTTTTTTTGGATTCAGGGGCCTCAAAACATGTATTTCCGGTGAAATCTCGGTATAGAATTTTTGGGTGGAATACAATACTTCACCTACTACTATACGTAGTAGAAAAAGTAAAAAGCATTTTTGGAAACAAGTCCGTGTGTGTCTGTGAGCAGCATTACTCAGAAACGAATAGTCGGATAAACACCAAACTTGATATTTAGGTTCAGTATCTTCCAGAGATGCGATACGAAGGTTTTCAAGAAAATCTCCCACCACAGATTACCCTTTACATGGAACATTTTTCGAAAATTTTAGTTTTATCAAAAGTGGTTCTAACGATTTTCATTAAAATAGCATATGTTTAAGATATTTTCATGACAAATAAAATGTATATCTTGAATTTTCTGGGAATGTCTCCAAAAGCATTCTTCATCGTGAACGACTTGTGCATAACTGGCAAACCATAAGAGATAGAAAAGAATTTACTACACAAAAAATATTGATTGCGTTAAAGTACACAATTTATTTCATATACATTTTTTGTTGTTGAGTGAACCATTTTCGAGATATTGCTTGTTATTCCCTTAAATTTTCCAATACTTATACTTTTTGTCAAATTTGTTATTCATTTTTTTGTCCTGGTAATGCAAAGAAAATGGAATGCTCCACATAGCAACCAGCTCTTAAAAGATTTGACTATCGCTTAAAGCCTACCAATTCCCCTTTCATCTACAAGAAAATTAGCAATAAGATTAACATCTCGATATCACAATTAACATGAAGCATATGGAGAATAAGCGTTTGTAAAAATAGCTTGTATAAGAGTAGAGAAAGTCATGTGAGTGTAACACATCAGGTTTTTTTCTTATTAAAGTAAATGAAATAAGAATAATTTTCTGAACAGGTGGTGTGTTTAACCGCTGCTTAAAATATGTTCGTATAGTAAGACATGTTGAGGCAATGTCCCATCCACGAACGTTATGTGGGTTGTCTCAGACAAAGAGATAGCGAAGAGGGTTGCCTGCGGTTATAGGTCACTCATGATATATGGAAGGTATGCTGGGTGCAATAAAACAATGTGTAGAAAACTGTAGAGAAGAAGGCACTACCAAAATAAGTGTTTTGAGGTTAGGAGCAAAGGGTCGCTGAGGTTTTTTTACTGCCCTACATTAGTACACATTAAATCATATTAGTCTTTGATTGTGAATGTAAAGAGTGTCAGATTTAAAGAAAACGCATTCTTTTAGAGTACTGTAGCTGATATGAATTCTACTGAATGGTACGGTAATACTGTCTTACCGAGCGGCATGGCTCGGGTGGTAACGTCGTGGCCGCAGTCGGGAGGCCGTGGGTGCGATTCTTGCAGCCAACTTTCTTGATCCATGGTTTTTTCGAGGTTTTCCCAGGTCGCTAGGCAAATCCTGGGAAGGTTCATTACATCCCCTGCCTCTCTGTTTCACCTCCGTTCGCATTTCACTTCATATTTCGTCTGCTTGGTATGTTTCGGGTTGAAAGTCTCGGCGTTGCATGACAGGGGAAAAGGATGCTCTATGTTATCCTTCGTACCCCGGAAAGAGGGCAGTCTCGAGTCCCGCGGATGTGCAAGCCTAGAGGGCTGAGGGGAACCGTTATACCAGCTGCCATTCGGGGAGTTTCAATCTGTAAAATGTAGGGACCCTGCCTTCTGCCCTGTCGTGCCTTCTGGTCCGGTCGCCCTGACTCCTATCACCTCATCTCTCCCGAGGGCACCTCATCAGGGGCTTAGACACAAAAGATCCTGTCGGGGTGCTAAGCCCCACTCCGTAACACTGTTCAGTACAGTACGAGTTACCAAGCGGGATGGCTAGGTAGCCACGTCTGTGGTCTGCATTCGGGAGCTTCCGGGTTCGATCTCCGGTGACCGCCCATGCTGGGAAAACCCTGCGAAACGCAGTCAAGGTCTATCAGGAACTATAGGCCGGTGATCTTTGAGGACACGGGCGAGGCAATAATGTAAGTCTCGACGCCTTTCATTCCTTATCCAGCATAATGTTACACGTAACAACTTTCAATAATGCAAAACTTAAAAATTGGGAAATATCGAAAAGGTATCGAATGTTTATCTCAAGGTATTAGACACTTCGATACCATCGTGTATCGAGGATATCCAGGTATCGACATCCCATCCCTAGTTTAAATGTCATGTAAAATTTAATTTCTGAGCAGCCAAAAGGATAGATAGAACTTTCCCTCCCTCATTCGCATTTATTGTTACAAGGAATAATGGGTTGCACAGACTGTATTCTTTAAAGTTGGTGCCGTTGTGAGGATATTTTAAACCTGCACGCGTATATATTTGTGCAAAGTTTTAGCTACGGAATGTTTTATTTCTTGTTGGTGTGCGATTATGTAATTAAAATTTCTCCCGCGTTCCCGCGGTGTGCCCATTATTCGGAACGGGACGTCGAGAAGTTGGCGAAATTGAGCAGTTGTTTGTGAAAGTTATGGACCATGATGTAAACCAAGGAGAAGCAGCTTTAACAAAGGAAGGTAGATATTTGTACCGCACCCATATTGTGTTCATTTCGCAGCTGCCATTTACGATGCTGAATACGTATTTGGCTTCGACAAAGACTGTTATGAACTTTTTTAATTATTTCTTGTAAATAATAAATTCTGTATCTTTTGTAATCATTAAAATCGGATGCTTTAAGGGGACCGATCGCTGGAAATCGAGCAAAAGTGGTGAAAACTATAGTTTTCGCTTTTTAAAACATTATTAAGATAATGCATCTGTGAAATTTCGAAAATTCCCAGTACATAACTTCGAAACTTATGCAAGTTATTAGACACAATAACAGTATTGCTTTTTCATATTTCAAAATTCTAGCTTGCCATTCACGTTACGCTAATTTTACCGTAGGTGCTCAACCTGTACTTCTGGTGGTCTCTGGTTCGGTTATTACCAGGTTGATTCCAGATAAACTCTGATGTGATACATTCATATCACCTTCTCTATCCATTATCGTTTATTAGTGGGTGCACAAACTATACTTATTAAAGCTTATTTTTTGTCTATAACCTTAACTTTTTAATCAAAATAAGCCTGTGCAGAAATAGCTACATTACACATTTCATTATAGATACAAAGAGAACTGATATAGTCAAATGTTTTAGAACTGGGCGCCATACGCTAGTCTTAAGTTTCCATACTGTTTCCATGCATTAAGAAATTAGTAACCGAGTAATGAACAATTAGAATCATTGATAACGGATATCTCGGAAATGACTGATATCACATAAAAGTTAGTTAAAATAAATTATGTGTTTCAAAGAGACCTACATTGTTTGTGTAGTATGTTTTCGTCCATCGCTTAACCTTTACCAGTCATACAAGATAATACAAAATACCTTCTGAATGAAGAGGCTATTCCCAGAAAATTCAAGATATACATTTTACTTGTCAAGTAAGTATATGTAAGATATGGTATTTTAATCAAAACCATAGAGTCATTATTTCGAAAATAAATAAAAATTCTAAAAATCCTCAATGTAAAGGTAAGTTTGGGGTGGGGGTTATATTTAAAGTTTTGCATATTTGGAAGGTAATGCATCTAAATACCCAGTTTGGTATTTATCCGATTTTCCATTTTTTGAGTTATGCTTTTCACAGTCCTACATACACAAGCGCGTACGGACCTTTATCTACTTTTAATTATTCAGGGGCCTCAAAACATGTATTTCCGCTGAAATCTCGGTATTGAATGTTTGGATGGATAACAAGCTAACTCATTGTCGTGAAATGAAATTGAGTTTTATTTATGAACGCTCTTTAACTATAGAGTACCATTCTATATTGGGCGTGAAAGACCGGTAATTTTACTCAGAGGCCTCTTTTATCAGGCTTGAGGTTCTTTTACGTGCCGTAAATCTACGACACGGGACCACCGCCTTTACTTCCCTTCCGAAGGAAGCCATGCTAAGGATATTTACGCCCGAAAAAATCTATCGCCCTCCGCCGGGTTTGACCCCGCGACCTTGGGAAAGTCATTGTCGTCACACGATATCTCCCCACCCCCTTCACATAACGTTTAGAATTTCACTGCTTAAAAACCTGAGTCAAAATGTCACAATGATGTGGGCTGCTGGAGAAAATTCTTCCTTTCATAGAAGATGCCCTGATTGGCACATTCGCGCCTATAATTGTAACAAGTATTTTTATTGCACTTATGGATTTATGCGTGCTTATGTTTTTGTGCAGGAAGTTTCTGTCTAGGTCTGCGCCGTGATCGAGGGTTCGACCGCTCGCCGTGATCGCGGGTTAGACCGCTCACCCTGGTTCGATCCCAGAGACCCGCGTGTAGGATTTGCGGTGGACAAAGCGGTGTCTGGGCGGGTGTTCTCTGGATGTCCTCATTGCACCAACAACTCCAACAAGTTTCCTTTCATCCATTCATCATTTTATGTCACCCACTCCCTCGCTGTCATACCAAGCATCGGGTTGATCACCTATCTTGGATACTCTAGTTGAGCCAACCTGTCTGCTCCTCGACAGAGGTCTCTGACCCCAAGCACCCACTTGTAAGTCCTGGGGCTACATACGAAGAGGGTAAACAGAGAAAGAAGAAGTAGTTTTTGTCTAACTCTTGCAGTTTACAAGTTATGTGAACTTGATTTTAATCAACACGATTTAACATGTCATTCCCAGATAATCCAAGATATATGTTATTTGCCATTCAAATATACCTAACATGTAGTATTTAAATCAAAAACGTTACAGTCATTTTTGAGAAAACCATAAATAACCAACATTTACCATTTAAACGGTAGTTTGGGGTGAAGGGATTTTCTTAAAAACCCTATGAATCGTATTATTGGAAGATTTCAATTTAAATACTAAATTTGGTAATAGCCGATTTTTCGTGTTCGATTTATTGTGTTCACTCACAGATAGTGGCAGCTTTTCAAAAATACTTAGTTTTGATTTTCGAAACATGCATTTCTGGTGAAATCCGGATATCGATATCGAGTTTTTAGGTGGAATGTAATTCTTCCTGCATCTACTAGAGCAAGTAGTAGGAAAAGTAAAACTTCTAAAACGTACGAGGGTCACTCTGAAAGCTTTAAAATTGGGCAACAATGAATAGTGGTAAGCCAAAGCAGCTTTTCCTAACTTCAGATTGAAATTCAGATAACAACATGTACAAGTCTGGCGCGCTCCAACAATGTGCTTGTCAGCACCGCGTGCGTATGTATACCAGTGTTGCTACGCCATACGCTAGGATGGATCTCAAGCGAGAGCATTTTCGTGCTATGATTTTGTATTACTTAAGTACGTCTAGGGGAGACAAAATGCCTTAAAAGAAGCATCGTGCATTTGGGGATCTTTATCCTTCGAAATCCACCATTATCGATGGTATGCAAAGTTTAGAAGCGGAAGGGACTCCTCGAAGACCAAGCAGGACAGCCGGCTACAGCAACAATGGATGAAAACGTGGTGAAAGCAGAGCGCATGTTGCGAGAAGATCATCGTTGCACATATGGTCAGATTCAAGAAGCCCCACATATTAGATCGGCAGCACTGAAAACAATCCTGAAAGAAGATGATCTGTTCCTTCTTCTCAGCAAGTGGGCACATTGTGACGATTCCACTTGAGGGACAAAAGACTGTTACCTTCAGATCGTACATCACAAAATGTCTGTGACAAGTGATCAATGAACTAAGAAAAAAGCGTCCTAAGAGTGGTCTGTGTGGAATTTTATTGCATCATGAAAATGACTCTTTCCACACTCCACAAGAAACAATTTAATTTCTGTAGGAGTCAGATACCTGTACCCCTCTAAGTCTCTATCTGGCCCCATGCAACATTTTTCTATTCCCCAAAATGAAAGAAAAAATTTGAGGTCAACGATTTGAGTCACCTGAAGACACAATTGCTGCTTACGAAGAATGTATTTGCACTCTTTCCAAAGAATAATGGCGTTCAGCATTTGAAAAATTGTTTGAAGGAATGAGACGGTGTATAGAATGCCATGAGAATGTTTTCAAAAGATGCAATGATCACATATAAATTTTAATATTTTATTGTGTGCATTCTTAAAACTTTTGGAGTGACCCTGGCTTTAGATGTCGCCAGATCCTGAACCTTTAAATATTCTCTGTTACATGGTTTTTATAGTGGTCATTGGCGAAGGTATCGATGCAGCAAACGCCTATATCAGCAGATAATATTTACAACAAACTGTTGTAACTGTTGTTGCAGAAAATCTAAGGTTATTAAAATTAATAAATGCATTTTATCAATGATGCTTTATTTAAGACAATATGTGGCATTATAAAAATTATTTCGACAAATGAAAGCATTAAATACTTAGAAGTTTCTTTCAATCAAGCGTTGATAACTGATCCAGACCAAAACTTAATTAAATTGAAAAATAAGTTTCGATGTTTTCACATCCACTTATTTATTAGAAACTTTCAATAAAAATTCAGAGTGATAAATAAATACATTCCACTGTATTTGACATACTCTTTGCAAATCACTATAGTGTGCGCACAAAGTCGTATATCCCTATATTAAACTCAAAAATATATGAATAATCTTTTCCCCTGAGGTTGGTAATATTCTCCTGAGATATACCCATTGTTATTGACTTCGGTTGTTACTGTTAGATTGTTATCCACGCAATGAATCATGTGACTGCAAATTAGTTAATACCAAGATATAAAAAGCATGTGTGATACAAGCGATTATTGAGGAACGCTTGTTGGCCGCTGTGTGGGTTCATGAGCAACAAGTTAATGGCAAATTAACTAAAAATGTCATGGAAGATTTTGTTGCGCGTTTGTGAAAGTAACAACAACAAAGAAGACGTTTTTAGCGTGGGAAACGAAAGCATTTTTAATAGGCAGTATTCGCGACGCGCTGAGAAGTGGAAGACTATCCACCAGACTTGGACTTTGTGGTGATGTGGAAAAATCTATCGAACAATCTCCAGTCAAATCCATTTGAAAACGTGCTTTCGTTTTCGGGATACCGGAATCAACCATGGTGAAACACTTCAAAGTGGATCTAAAAATTGGGTGTTGGCGTCCATTGAACGTCAATGAATTACCAGGTGATTATTTGAAGAGACGTGTTGATGCTTGTGGTCGGATGCTGCAACAGCTCCAAAATAAATAATGGGTGTCTGTACTTTTATATCATGTCAGTTTGAATGTAATATATGGAATTTGTGCACATTCTGTACAGTTGAAAACGTCCAAAGAACGCATAATGCATTTGAATAAAACTGACCATGTAATTCGGAGTGCGTGAAATAAATGAACACCAATAATACATTACAATCCATATATCACCCAAATAATTAGGATAAAATTAGACACAAATGCCTTTCAGAACTTCAATGGGACCAAGTTGACGGTCAGACAATACAGAACTCAACTAAAGGAAAAGAAACATGATACACGGTGCTCCTATCGCCTTAAGGGTAAAGGAATCGCTACTTCTTTTTAGCTTCCATCCATCTGCTTTATAAATCAAAAAGACCTTAGCACTTCTGAATGGAAAGATATGATCAGGATGACAGTAATGGTCGCTCCGGTACAATGTCTCCCTGGACGCTCATCCAGCACTAGACACTGCAGACACTGCACTGCGTACGAAGCTCTTCCTCCTGTGTTGGGTAACTGTCCACGAGTTTATATCCTCCGCATTATACGTCATAACTAGACATCGTATCTGTATGCATTAAAACATGTAAATGATGCATGTCTTTATGGTATCAAAATCATTAAAATATGCTTTATGATATCGAAAATATGCATTAAGCATGCCTAAAATTAAGTTTTAAGTACACTTTAGTACTTACAATGTACCAAAGACATCACTCCAGTCGTTGTAACTTAATTTGCAGTATAAAATATTGACCATTTTCTCCAAAAGCTCGGTGTAAGTGTATAAAGCTTATCAGCTATAAGAATTGTGTAGATGTTTTAGTTATAAGAAACCGAATGTTTTAGTTATAAGAAACAGAAATCCAGTGGCGCCGCTAGGCTGACTTCTTGGACACGATTCCTTCAGCAGGACAACAGGAAGGAAGTGGGATGAGAGACATGACACTTGCCAGAACACTCGAAATTTCGTTGAGATGCGGCGTTGGCGATTCGAGAGGTTGCCAAATATGTTTGCTTACGTGAGCCAATAAGGGTAGCTGAAACAGATTTAAAATATATAAATGTGCAAATGATATTAAATGTATCGATATGTCCGGGAAAAAATAGCGTCTGTAAGGGCCGGTTTCACTAAACGCGATTAAAGTCTAGAATAGTAACTCCAGAGTAACATTAACCCGGTGGTTGTTACTCCCGAGTGGCATGTATTCGTTTCACCATGCTTGTGTGGAGGTTAAAGTACTCTCGAGTTAATACTCCAATAATTATACTAGAAAAATGCCGATGGCGAAGTTTCTTACAGTTTATGAGCTATGTTTACAGCTTTGTTCGCCATTTTAAGGAATTTAGTGCGAGTAAACGAAAGTTATTAGAGGTTAAAGCTACAGAGAAAGAAGTAAACGAAAGCACTGGTAAGTAGAAATACATGGTAATAGCTAATATTTTCGGAAAAAAATTAACTTAAACTTTCGTTATAATGAAATTATCCTGTTAACTTATACTTTTTGTATGTTAAATTTACAGAATCATGTCAGACGAAGGAAAGCGAAAGAGAAGTCCAAATTGGTATTCTTCTGAAAAATTCCTACTGCTTTCTGTGTAAAAGAATTTATAAGTGTGTTAGAGAACAAGAGAACAGATGGTTCAACTATGCGCCAGAAGAAGGATACACGGGAGAAGGCTGCAGAAAAATATAATGCTGGCACCACTATGGGACACAGAACTGCAGGTAATATAAAGGCAGAGTGGGAGCTGCTAAAAAAGCTGCAAAGAAGGATTTATCTAATAAAATAACAGCTGCAAATAAGACAGGTGATAAATTTGTTTTCTTTTTAATATGCAACATGAATATGTAGTGTAAGCGTTCGTTCTATTCTTTCTTCTAATTTGTGGGTGGTGGACCCACAAGGTCAGATCATAGTGATGATCCAGTATTCACCAAAGTACTCAGTTTCATTGGTAAAAATACTTACCTTCATCGCTAGAACGGTCCTCAAAAACCATTCTCATCAATCCTGCAGCGGTGCAGCCAGTTACTCTGTACGTTATTCCACAACATTTCGCCGAGTAACGTTACTCTCTGATCTACTCTCGCATACGCAATTTATTCCAGAGTAAGTTGTTGGCGAAACGCTCAAAGGGCTTACTCGCGAGTAAACCGCGTTTTACTCGAGAGTAAAAGTTACTCGCGTTTGGTGAAAACGACCCTAAGCGTTATAGCTAGTCTTGTATAAAAGGGAGTGTGAGGATGGAACTGAGCGCATTTTCAAGATTAACATTCTACTTGCTTCGTGATAAGTTGTCTGCTTATAACATGATGTGTTGAAGTAGTAGATGTTGTTTACGTAATTTATTTATTAGCCTCACGCTTGTGAAGCCAACTTGAAGTAGTTGTTTATTGTTTACTGTTGTTTATTTATTTAGCTCCACGTATGGACGTCAACTTGAAGTAGTTATTGTCTTTAGGAGTTTGTTGATAATTACGTAGGAGTTTGCACCACGCTTTGGTCGATAATTTGAAATAGATTGTTTGTTATGTAATATGCTTCTACGTATGAGAGGCCGATTTGAAGATGTATTTTTGCTGTTACACTCCAAGTTTAAAATATATATTTTTGAGTTTGTTATTAAACTGCTTCTATAGATAGTATTCATGTTTGTTTTTGCCTCGGCTGCGTCAGTCTTGTTTTAGAGACACGTTTCTCTTAATCAGGGTGTGGTGCGACAAGAATGTAGGCTTACACAGATTTTAAGTTTAAGTTCACTTCTTTTTATTTATCCTTGACACAAATTAAATAGCACTACACTGATATCAAGAGCTGTGATTCTTTTATTTAATACTGCACTTTGTTATCGCGTATACATAATTTTCGTTTCACACGAATCCGTAATATTTCTTTAGAGAACACATCTTCCATCCGGTCACTATCAAGGTCTGCCAGCAACTGAACATATTTAAACCGTCCAAACCTGTAAACTTTTGTATTTCAAGTCTCTGTTTGGCTAATCCTAGTCCAATAGAATAGCTGCATTTTACTAAAGCTTTTTCTAGCTGTTGATTGGCTATTTTTAAACTGTCACAAAATTTACATTATCGTTGCTCTAATCATGACTAGTAGCATTCAAACTCTCAAACTCATTATTGCCTCAAAGTTACCTCATTGTTACCAACTTTAAACTTATTATTCTTACAGCTCTTATATTATTAAATTATCTAATGCTTTCACATAATATTATTGAACATGTTTACAATAATATAAGCATATGCAATGACTGTTACATGCATTTTTACAAATTATTACATATATATTGCTTCAAGGCAGGCTGTTATTAAAATTACATATTATATAATTTAATTTAAATTACACAAGTGTTAAAAATACTGCCTCAGTGTATAGAAAGGGATGAGAAGTGTTAGCAATGGCAATGGCATCGTGTCAATAATTAGTTAAGTGTCAACAGTTAACAAAGCCAAGTGTAAAATTAGTGAAGTCAATATGAAGCCGAGAGCTAAGGTTGGTGTACATTCATGCATATATTCTTTGCTTCTGCAAAATGGTGCATTTTGTTCCATCTTCTTGATGAACTAAGCCTTTTTTAACTAAACCAAACACTGTATCTGAAAGCCATTTTATGATAAGGAGTGCTATCGGAAACAAATGGATTACACAGGTTAATTCAGTGCCATTGAAATAGGAGGAATGCATAAGAGTAAACAGCCGAGGGCAACGGAGACATCTTGGTAGATAATAATCCACCCACATACTTATCACATGAGAAAACAACTCTCAAACACATCCGCCACAATACTGAGCTGTATATGACAACTGCTAATACTTTCTTTCCGTTAGAGAAAACTACATCTTAATATATAAAGGTAAGTGTATGTATATTTGGGTATGTGTGTGTGTGTGTGTTGCTTATAGGCTTCTACACCATCGCACTGTGTTCGACCAAACGTGACACAACCTTTTACTTCATTCATTCGCTGTTTAAACTCATCTTATGTAGGACCTACACCCCCCAGGACTTACAGGCGGATTGAGAAGTTATACAAGCTATGCCGTAAACACCGTCCACTGCATGCGTCGTGTTAATTTCGGCCGAAATGACTGCTTTGCACCGCTGTGCATCTAGTGACCTGCACTCGTAGCGCAACAGTGTGCGCATTGGTCTCGAGTGGTGAAGGTCCGCCGTTCAAATACTACCACTTGAAGGTACTTTTTATGTTTAGTAAATTTAACGAGAACTGATAGTTTGGCATGGAAGTGTTCCTTTCACTTAATTAGTTTCATTATGTGAATTTCATTAAAATACAAACAGTTACTTGTAAGAATATCCAAATCTACTTTCTAGTGCATTCGGAAAGAAATCATTATTTGCTAGAACGTTCTCGAAACATGAATAGAAATGAATTAAAGAACTCATTTATTTGCAGGCGTAATTTGAACTTCCGACCTTCACCATGTTAACCATTTCGCTACTGGAGCATGTTACGGTAAATACCACCGTAGTTCTAATCAGTGGGCTGGTAAATGCGGTGTCAGCACCTGATTTCGCATCGTCTGCCTAGTTACCAATCCGCAGGATGAGAAGCCTCACGCAGTATACATATCAGAATAGGTATATATTGCCAATTTAATACTCCAGAAAATTTCCCAGAGTGGACCTGGGCGCCCGTGGCTTAGGAAATGAACAGCTAGGATTGCCATATGAAAAAGAATACAAGTACAAATAATCTATTGACAAACTTATTTCGTCTAATGAATCTACAAGAAACACGATATAAATTCTCTGGACTTCATACAATTAAGTGCGTAATGTTTTGACTGCTGGAAGCATAATTAATGAAATTCTTTTATGTGAGATAAGTAGAATTTTTCCATAAATTAATGTTTCCCTTCCTTTACCAGGGATAATTGCCTACATAAGGAAAATTACTCGACCACTACTCAAACTCAGTACCTTTTCTTTAAGATAATTCTGCGTTTCTTCAGTATTTGCAGTGCCAAACGTTCCGATTAAATGCCATGTAAGATTAATAATGTTTTGCCTGATAAGGAGCAGTAAATGGCTCACACGAATACATTAATAAGGTTCCGTTTTACAAAAGTATCACCACAGTACCTTTCGAAGCAAACTTTTCTTTCTTTCCTCTTTACGAGATGGACAATTAGAATTCCATATTGTACAAATATTTTATCAAAGCCCTCTCGTAGAACCTGGTATATTTATAGTTTTTGAAAATACAAATTATGTTTTGGTTTATCTCACAATATATACACAGGGTTATTCAAAATGAAGGAAGAGATTTTAAATATTAATTTTCAACAAATAATAATAATAGATAGCAACACATGCACACATCATTGCATAGAGGAAAGTTCAAAGTTTTAAGCCCCACTTATTAGTTCCATTCAGCGCCTACAGCGACGCTGTGTTTGTTTACGAGAAAATGGCGTCGCCACAGGTAAAGTTGTTTGTGTGCTGCAGTATGCAAAGAGTGAATCCATTGTTTCATTGCAGCGTGCATTTCGTTGTAAGTTCAACAACGGGGCCGCCTCGTCATAACAAATTTACAATTGATACAATAAATTCGTAAAAGATGGTTGCGTATGCAAACGGAAAAGCACTGGTCGTCCTCGCATAGCAAATGGTGTTCATTTTGTGCACTTTTCTCTATTCAGTGATGTATCGCATGTGTCCCCATCTATTGTTGTTAGTAGGTAAATATAGAGAGATCGAGCACAGTTTTTTGCGTTTATATGGGAAAGGATAGGGAAAACGAGGCTAGATGGGGCGGTTCAAGGAGGAAAATGCGTTTATATGGGTGAGATAGGGAATACCAGGGCTGATGCTAGGCTAGTCAGATGCTAAAGGAGGGAAATACGTTTATATGGAAGAGATAGTAGAGAGGTGTTAGACTAGACAGAGGTCGAGGAGTAGAGTAGGGTTTATATGAAAGGTATAGGAAAAAGAGGAGGGGTGTTAGGTTAGACAGAGTTGAAGGGTAGAGCATGTCTTTTATATGAGAGAGGTAGGGAACAGGAGCAGGGGTGTTAGGCTAGACAGAGGTCGAGAAGTAGAGTATGGTTTATATGAAAGGTATAGCAAAACGAGGAGGGGTGTTAGGCTAGACAGAGTTGAAGGGTAGAGCATGTCCTTTATATGAGAGAGGTAGGGAACAGGAGCAGGGGTGTTAGGCTAGACAGAGTTCGAGAAGTAGAGTATGGTTTATATGAAAGGTATAGGAAAACGAGGAGGGGTGTTAGGCTAGACAGAGTTGAAGGGTAGAGCATGTCTTGTATATGAGAAAGGTAGGGAACAGGAGCAGGGGTGTTAGGCTAGACAGAGGTCAAGAAGTAGAGTATGGTTTATATGAAAGGTATAGGAAAACGAGGAGGGGTGTTAGGCTAGACAGAGTTGAAGGGTAGAGCATGTCCTTTATATGAGAGAGGTAAAGAACAGGAGCAGGGGTGTTAGGCTAGACAGAGTTCGAGAAGTAGAGTATGGTTTATATGAAAGGTATAGGAAAACGAGGAGGGGTGTTAGGCTAGACAGAGTTGAAGGGTAGAGCATTTCTTGTATATGAGAAAGGTAGGGAACAGGAGCAGGGGTGTTAGGCTAGACAGAGGTCAAGAAGTAGAGTATGGTTTATATGAAAGGTATAGAAAAACGAGGAGGGGTATTAGACTAGACAGAGTTGAAGGGTAGAGCATGTCTTGTATATGAGAGAGGTAGGAACAGGAGCAGGGGTGTTAGGCTAGGCAGAGGTCAAGAAGTAGAGTATGGTTTATATGAATGGTATAGGAAAACGAGGTGGACTGTTAGGCTAGACAGAGTTGAAGGGTAGAGTATGTCCTTTATATGAGAGAGGTTGGGAACAGGAGGAGGGGTGTTAGGTTAGGAGAATTGAGTATGTGTTTATAAGGAGAGACGAGAAAACGGAGAGAGATCCTATGCTAGGATAGACAGGTGTTAAAGTTAGGTTAGATAGGAAACCAAGGAGTGATACTCAGCTAGAGGGGGGGCAGGAGGAATGCGCTTTATGAGAGGTAGGGGATACTGGGAGTGGTGTTATGCTAGACAGAGGTTGAGAGTAGAGTAGGCGTTTATATGTATGAGAAGTATAGAACAGGAGGAGGGGTGTTAGGCTAGACAGAGGTCGAGGAGCAGAGTATGGTTTATATGAGAGGTACAGGGAAACGAGGAGAGGAGTTGGGCTAGGCTAGGCAGAGGTAGAGGAGTAGAGTATGGTTTATATGAGAGGTATAGGGACACGAGGAGAGTCGGTAGGCTAGACAGATAGTGAAGCAGTAGGAATATGGACTTATATACAGGAGAGATAGGGAATAGGAGGGGAGGGGCTAGACTTTCAAAGCGACTTTAGACGTGAACTTAGTGGTAAACTGTTTCATGCTAATGTTAGAACCCTAATTCTAGACATGCCCATCACGTAACCCATTCAGGGAAAAGGTGGCTGCTCAGGGAAAAAGTGACACACAAAGGGAAAACGTTGACCAGCAAAGGGAAAAAAGGTGACCAGCAAAGGGAAAAAGGTGACCAGCAAAGGGAAAAAGGTGACCAGCAAAGGGAAAAATGTGACCACCAAAAGGAAAAACGTGACCAGCAAAGGGAAAAAGGTGACCAGGAAAGGGAAAAAGGTGACCAGCAAAGGGAAAAACGTGACCAGCAACGGGAAAAACGTGACCAGCAAAGGGAAAAACGTGACCAGCAAAGGGAAAAAGGTGACCAGCAAAGGGAAAAAATGTGACCAGCAAAGGGAAAAAGGTGACCAGCAAAGGGAAAAACGTGACCAGCAAAGGGAAAAAACGTGACCAGGGAAGGGAAAAAGGTGACCAGCAAAGGGAAAAAGGTGACCAGCAAAGGGAAAAAAGGTGACCAGCAAAGGGAAAAGCTAACCCACTCACACTAACAGGTAAGTAATTCAGTTAGTATCACAGGGTAGGACATATCCCGGGGAAGCGGATATAGCATAGTTCCGTATGATGTTGCAGGTAATTCAGAGAGTATCGTAGGTATTTAGGATAATTCAAGTAACATAAGTGTTTAGAGTCACTCAGCTAGTATCACAGGAGGCTAGTTTCCTGGAGCAGGACGTATCATAGCTGCATATTTTGCACAGGCAATTCAGTTAGTATCGGAGGGCATTTAAGCTAATTCAGCTAGTATTACAAGAGGCTGACTGCATCATAGCAGTGTATGATTTCACAGGTAATTCAGTTAGTATTGTAGGTATTTAGGCTAATTCATCTAGTATCACAGGAGGATACATTCCAGGGGTTGGGTATAGCATAGTTTCGTATTTCACAGGTAACTCAGCTAGTATCGTAGGTATTTAGCATAATTCAAGCGTCATAGGTGTTTAGAGTAATTAAGCTAGCATTACAGGAGGGTAGGTTCCAGGGTTGGTTATAACGTAGTTTCGTATTTTACAGATAGTTCAGGTAATATCGTAAGTATTTAGGTAATCAGCATAGTTTCACAGATACTCGTGATAATTTAGATCAGAGATTTATATCACAGCTATTTAAGGTAAATGCAGCTGATTCAGGTTGTATCAATGGTATTTGAGTCATTTTAACAGGTAATTCATCTAGTATCATTGATATTTAAGGCAAACCAGATAGTATCACAGGTGCTCGTGCTAATTTAAAACAGGAATTCGTATCAGAGCTAGTTAAGGTAATTTCACATGATTCGGGTAATATCACAGGTATTTAAGTCATTTTAACAGGTAATTCAACTAGTATCACAGTTACTCATGGTAATAGAGAGAGTAATTAGATTATAAACATTTCTCATCCAGCGTAACAAAAATTTATATACTTTTTTCTAAATCTTACAAACTTATTATATGTTAAACACTTATTGTACGATGCGGAGAGGGATAAACTGCATATTGGTTCACAAATTGAAAAGCTTTGCGTCAACATACCTTTATTTTTTAGTTCATTGTAGATGACTCTCCCCTTTTATCTAGGCTTGAGACTAGCACTAGGATTGCTCCTAATGGCAGGGTTACCACCTTCCCTTCCATCTTCTTCTTTCTTCATCAGGCGTCTGCTAGTTGCATACACAGCACACGGATAAACTTCATTTTTAAGATTGTAGACTCACGAGAAAAATCTTCATATTCAACTTACATTCTCTTATGCACTACTTGTAATGCTGTAATGTCCATAGGCGTATGTCGTTATACCGTCCTCAGCAATAATTCTTTTATCATCAAAGGGATTCAATGCAATTTTGTTCACTTGCACTGTGGTAACAGCATGCTTTCGTGATAGGATTAGATTCATGGGCGTTCTGATGATTTCACAGGTTTTAAGACAGTCTGTATAGCTGTCAAACGAAATGTACAGCTTAATAGCGCTACGTTTTATACCTTTAATCTTTTTTATCATTGAGCCTTGAATATATAAGTCATACATCTTAGGTCGTAGTCCAACAAAGCGTAGGATGATTTTGCTATTAGCCTCATCTTTAAATTTTCCCAATACCTTCTTGTTCTGAGTAGAGTGGCATATATGATTGACAGGGTAATCAGCTGTATCGAGATGCTCAAGAAAACGTAGCTTGTCCTGGTACACATCTTCAGTTGTTACACGATGAATGAATGAATCAGTGTATATACATAAGCTTCAGGTTTCCAGCTCCATAATAAGGCAACAACACGTTGTAATGGTAGTTATACATTAATGTCTTGGAGATGTCCAACACACTCATTCCAATGTACATGAACTTGTTGAACACAATCTGACGAGAGGCCATATGTACAGCAGCTAGATTAGCAGCATATATCGTCCTGTCGATAAACGTAGGCTTGGCGATCAACTTCTCTAGAGTCTTCTCATTGGTCACCAGTCGTATATCCACACGACTACGCAGGTTCTCCATAGTTTTTCCAAACATGGCGTTGTTAAAGAGCTTGTAGAGATCCTTCTCGAAGTCATTTGCAGCTTGTTGTCGTAGCCTGTTGTTAAATTCCACATAAGGTTTCAACCACCGAGACTGTAGGAATTGTAGCACACGATGGATTTTTGTTAGCCGTAGTCCATGACTAAGAGCCTGCTTCAAAGCCATGTAATGCACTACATACTTCTTTCGAGGTCCAAGATGGGGTATCAGTTTCTTTGTAGATGCTTCCAATGGTTTCATACACTCAGGCAGGAAAGGTAGATCGTTGTGTAGATCGTGAAGTTCAGCAGGATACTCGATGTCGACTTCTAATATGTACCCATGAGGATCATCTTCTTGTAGTGTTTCTAAGTTGATTTCTTCAGGCGACACCCACTGAAATCCACCAAAAGGAAGGGCGTGACACATTGCCCACCCATATTGGTTATTGGCATCCTCGTATTTGATAAATTGGGTTGGTCTCGACGGATCAAACTTCTCCATATACGTGTTATTAGCCTCAGCTACCGATGGGAAGCTTGGCATAAACCTCCTCTTATACCTGATTCCACCATGAGTAGTTGATCATAATCTTGTAACAGCTCCAGCTTAATTTCAGTATACAGTAACATAGCATCCCATGTAAGTCCTGGAGAGGTAAAATAATGGGCCGGATCGACTTTATGTGTTTTGAGGGTTTGCTCTCTGAACGTCTCAAAAACGTCAGCTAGAAGAAGTACATCCGAAGTTAGGTAGAGATCGCTGTACTCTCCCAGGTTTCTCACATTAAACAGCTCCCATACATTTCTAGCATGATCATAGTCAGTATCAGTAATTTCTTCTTCATTTAATCTATTGTAGAAGGAGTCCTTAGGAGGCAAGCAGGTCTCGTTCAGGGCATCCCATGACGTAACAAAATCATATGCAAATACACCCTTACGGGTCATCAACTTCAATTTGTCTTCTCCAAAGTACTTTAGCGTTTCAGGATATGAGGTTAGATTTTTTACCAACTTATCCAAGCTTGTACTAAGGAATCGGAAACTGTCCACAAATCGAAGCTTTATATCTCCTACATACTTGGTGAATGAGATATAGCTTTCTTCAGAGTTAGGAATTACCTCCACACGTTCACTTGTACAACCCAGCTCCTTAACAATGAAATGAGAGTCATATCCGCTAAGGTTATGCATGAAGACTGGTACATATTTAGGTGTTTTACAGGCTAAATTACATTCATTATGAAGACTTCCACGATATTCACCGCTGATGTGATCGTGGTCGCGTACTTTATAGTTCTCTTCTGTAAAGGGTTTTCCACACAAGTAGCACGTCGTAGAAGACTCAAAATCCTTTTGCTGTTGATCCGTAAGTTTCAGAGGCTTAGCAGATTTGTATACGGCATCAATCATTTTTGCAAGAGATGTCAGGTACAGCATAAACTTCTGAGCAGCATCAGCACCACGATACACATAGGGTTGCTTAGGAAGACCAGTTTCGAGATGTTCAACACTGGATGTAGGCTTCACGTAAACACAGAAGCTCATTGGTGTGTGCTCTTGATAAGGGGTTGTATAGGAAGTTTCAGGATCGGGTATACACGTATGACATGGAGTGAGAATACTCTCAAAATCAGCATAGATAACATAAGGTACTTTCAGCATCCTCTCAACATTTTTAAACTGAACAATTGATTTCTCCTTGGTAGGCATAACTACCCTTGCAACACCATGTTGATTACAGATGGACACATGTTCTTGTAGTTTTTCCTGTCCACTTCGTCCGCTCTGGCCATCAAAATGTGTAAAGCATCGCTTACAAGTATAAACCAGTCCATTATGGCTAGTTTTCTGACGTCGAACGAGTTTCTCAAAATTCTTTATATACACGTAGTGATGTTTTCCACTGCTGTCATTCAATAGTAGCATGTCGCGGTGTTCAGGTAGTTCAATATCAGCAACCTTTATCGGATACACTTCGTGCTTCTCATCCAGCCCGAAAACGTTAATAGACATATTGTTAAGCTTCTCAAATTTAGGTATTTGAGAAAGTGGAGTAGGGTAGGAAACACAGCTGAAGTCGTACTTGTCTTGAAGTTGTTTGTATTTGTTCACACGCTGTGCATTCTTCCCTATGAATTTAGCTAATATAGAGTACACGAAACATTTCTCGTCGGTAAAGTTCTGAATGTTTATACACGCTTCTTTAGCTCCAACAGATGACGGTAGTGGTATGTAGCTACTTCCTCGTAACGGGTTGTACTTGTTGATACGAAGTCGAACTCCTTCCACAGCAAGCAAAGCCCAGCTGCTACCCTTAAGCTGAGACTCCTCCATTTCAGTCACCAATTTCTTGAATTTCACTTCCATCGTTGACTCCAGATCAGTTTCCAGGAAAACAGCTTGATTCCGTGTTTTAAATGTTTTGTCACAGGTTGCTCCAATACTGTTAACAAATCGACACTCAACCAGCAGATTAATTTTAACACTCTTGTGAATACCAAGCTCTTTATGCACAGCCTGGATTATGCGTTGTTTTGCTTCATGCAGATACATATTTAGGTCCTTAGCTGATTCGCATCGTATAAAATACGATTTCAATCGTCCTTCGAATGAAGTTTCGTATTCTTTCATGTCACACTCCTCCATTGTTGATAATAGCTGATGTTTAGTTGGCTCCAATCGTCTTTTCTTCTGAGGGATGCTTATTTCACATATATCTTCGTGTCGCTGCCCCTTATAACAATCTTTGAAGGTTACATTACAATGTTTACATATGAAGAGCTTCTTGCAGCTCATCTCGTGTCTTCTCTTGTCATAACCTCGGAGGAACTTCTTCCCACATTTTCCGCATGCATATCCAGTAGCGCTTGGAATAATAGCCTTATACGCTGAGTTATTCATCTTTATTCTTGATGTAATAACGTATTAATCACTGATCAATGAAATGTAGACCTCTTCACCTTGACACTACTTTAGAAAGCTGATTATTCTTGGAGAGAACACAATGTTAACACCTCAAGACTAATTAACGCAATGAACTCCAATGCCCTAGATCACCGTATTTATAGAGGGAGCACGAGCCTTTTAGATAAATCATAAACTCGCTCCATAGCTACCTGTATATGTTTGCTCCACACATATTAACCTCACCCCCCCCAGAGTCAGGATGCTTATGACGTCACACCCAGAGACAGGATGTCTGGCAGTATCAAACACGTTTAAACTCGTCTCGTAACTACTGTATGTGCTGTCACACCAACAAGAGAAGTATTCCCACACGCTCATTCAGTCAAATGTTCCATTCAAAGCCTACCATCACCCATTACACCAAAGCTAGTACAATCTCTATTATCAAAATACTTAAAAGTAAAGGCTTAAAAGGTAACGTAGAAGATTTTCCCCCTTATTTACGTAAATGTGTGTATATACTACATTATTTCATGTTTTCATTCCCTTTTCAATTCTCCCTTTCCATCTTCTTCTAGAAAGACCATTACATTTCACTACAATCACCAGCAAAGCAATTTTTCCAGAGTTTCACAGAATCTAAGCTTCTAGAATCGAACCCGGTAATAGTTTTAATAAATGTATTTTTAGTAATTTAGCTCCCTCGCATCAGCATCTACCATTTAATCTTTACTCGAACCTGATAGGATTCATAGGCTTGAAGATTGTACTAGCTTTGGTGTAATGGGTGATGGTAGGCTTTGAATGGAACATTTGACTGAATGAGCCTGTGGGAATACTTCTCTTGTTGGTGTGACAGCACATACAGTAGATACGAGACGAGTTTAAACGTGTTTGATACTGCCAGACATCCTGTCTCTGGGTGTGACGTCATAAACATCCTGACTCTGGGGGGGGTGAGGTTAATATGTGTGGAGCAAACATATACAGGTAGCTATGGAGCGAGTTTATGATTTATCTAAAAGGCTCGTGCTCCCTCTATAAATACGGTGATCTAGGGCATTGGAGTTCATTGCGTTAATTAGTCTTGAGGTGTTAACATTGTGTTCTCTCCAAGAATAATCAGCTTTCTAAAGTAGTGTCAAGGTGAAGAGGTCTACATTTCATTGATCAGTGATTAATACGTTATTACATCAAGAATAAAGATGAATAACTCAGCGTATAAGGCTATTATTCCAAGCGCTACTGGATATGCATGCGGAAAATGTGGGAAGAAGTTCCTCCGAGGTTATGACAAGAGAAGACACGAGATGAGCTGCAAGAAGCTCTTCAAATGTAAACATTGTAATGTAACCTTCAAAGATTGTTATAAGGGGCAGCGACACGAAGATATATGTGAAATAAGCATCCCTCAGAAGAAAAGAAGATTGGAGCCAACTAAACATCAGCTATTATCAACAATGGAGGAGTGTGACATGAAAGAATACGAAACTTCATTCGAAGGACGATTGAAATCGTATTTTATACGATGCGAATCAGCTAAGGCCCTAATTATGTATCTGCATGAAGCAAAACAACGCATAATCCAGGCTGTGCATAAAGAGCTTGGTATTCACAAGAGTGTTAAAATTAATCTGCTGGTTGAGTGTCGATTTTTTAACAGTATTGGAGAAGCCTGTGACAAAACATTTAAAACACGGAATCAAGCTGTTTTCCTGGAAACTGATCTGGAGTCAACGATGGAAGTGAAATTCAAGAAATTGGTGACTGAAATGGAGGAGTCTCAGCTTAAGGGTAGCAGCTGGGCTTTGCTTGCTGTGGAAGGAGTTCGACTTCGTATCAACAAGTACAACCCGTTACGAGGAAGTAGCTACATACCACTACCGTCATCTGTTGAAGCTAAAGAAGCGTGTATAAACATTCAGAACTTTATCGACGAGAAATGTTTCATGTACTCTATATTAGCTAAATTCATAGGGAAGAATGCACAGCGTGTGAACAAATACAAACAACTTCAAGACAAGTACGACTTCAGCTGTGTTTCCTACCCTACTCCACTTTCTCAAATACCTAAATTTGAGAAGCTTAACAATATGTCTATTAACGTTTTCGGGCTGGATGAGAAGCACGAAGTGTATCCGATAAAGGTTGCTGATATTGAACTACCTGAACACCGCGACATGCTACTATTGAATGACAGCAGTGGAAAACATCACTACGTGTATATAAAGAATTTTGAGAAACTCGTTCTACGTCAGAAAACTAGCCATAATGGACTGGTTTATACTTGTAAGCGATGCTTTACACATTTTGATGGCCAGAGCGGACGAAGTGGACAGGAAAAACTACAAGAACATGTGTCCATCTGTAATCAACATGGTGTTGCAAGGGTAGTTATGCCTACCAAGGAGAAATCAATTGTTCAGTTTAAAAATGTTGAGAGGATGCTGAAAGTACCTTATGTTATCTATGCTGATTTTGAGAGTATTCTCACTCCATGTCATACGTGTATACCCGATCCTGAAACTTCCTATACAACCCCTTATCAAGAGCACACACCAATGAGCTTCTGTGTTTACGTGAAGCCTACATCCAGTGTTGAACATCTCGAAACTGGTCTTCCTAAGCAACCCTATGTGTATCGTGGTGCTGATGCTGCTCAGAAGTTTATGCTGTACCTGACATCTCTTGCAAAAATGATTGATGCCGTATACAAATCTGCTAAGCCTCTGAAACTTACGGATCAACAGCAAAAGGATTTTGAGTCTTCTACGACGTGCTACTTGTGTGGAAAACCCTTTACAGAAGAGAACTATAAAGTACGCGACCACGATCACATCAGCGGTGAATATCGTGGAAGTCTTCATAATGAATGTAATTTAGCCTGTAAAACACCTAAATATATACCAGTCTTCATGCATAACCTTAGCGGATATGACTCTCATTTCATTGTTAAGGAGCTGGGTTGTACAAGTGAACGTGTGGAGGTAATTCCTAACTCTGAAGAAAGCTATATCTCATTCACCAAGTATGTAGGAGATATAAAGCTTCGATTTGTGGACAGTTTCCGATTCCTTAGTACAAGCTTGGATAAGCTGGTAAAAAATCTAACCTCATATCCTGAAACGCTAAAGTACTTTGGAGAAGACAAATTGAAGTTGATGACCCGTAAGGGTGTATTTGCATATGATTTTGTTACGTCATGGGATGCCCTGAACGAGACCTGCTTGCCTCCTAAGGACTCCTTCTACAATAGATTAAATGAAGAAGAAATTACTGATACTGACTATGATCATGCTAGAAATGTATGGGAGCTGTTTAATGTGAGAAACCTGGGAGAGTACAGCGATCTCTACCTAACTTCGGATGTACTTCTTCTAGCTGACGTTTTTGAGACGTTCAGAGAGCAAACCCTCAAAACACATAAAGTCGATCCGGCCCATTATTTTACCTCTCCAGGACTTACATGGGATGCTATGTTACTGTATACTGAAATTAAGCTGGAGCTGTTACAAGATTATGATCAACTACTCATGGTGGAATCAGGTATAAGAGGAGGTTTATGCCAAGTTTTCCATCGGTATGCTGAGGCTAATAACACGTATATGGAGAAGTTTGATCCGTCGAGACCAACCCAATTTATCAAATACGAGGATGCCAATAACCAATATGGGTGGGCAATGTGTCACGCCCTTCCTTTTGGTGGATTTCAGTGGGTGTCGCCTGAAGAAATCAACTTAGAAACACTACAAGAAGATGATCCTCATGGGTACATATTAGAAGTCGACATCGAGTATCCTGCTGAACTTCACGATCTACACAACGATCTACCTTTCCTGCCTGAGTGTATGAAACCATTGGAAGCATCTACAAAGAAACTGATACCCCATCTTGGACCTCGAAAGAAGTATGTAGTGCATTACATGGCTTTGAAGCAGGCTCTTAGTCATGGACTACGGCTAACAAAAATCCATCGTATGCTACAATTCCTACAGTCTCGGTGGTTGAAACCTTTTGTGGAATTTAACAACAGGCTACGACAACAAGCTGCAAATGACTTCGAGAAGGATCTCTACAAGCTCTTTAACAACGCCATGTTTGGAAAAACTATGGAGAACCTGCGTAGTCGTGTGGATATACGACTGGTGACCAATGAGAAGACTCTAGAGAAGTTGATCGCCAAGCCTACGTTTATCGACAGGACGATATATGCTGCTAATCTAGCTGCTGTACATATGGCCTCTCGTCAGATTGTGTTCAACAAGTTCATGTACATTGGAATGAGTGTGTTGGACATCTCCAAGACATTAATGTATAACTACCATTACAACGTGTTGTTGCCTTATTATGGAGCTGGAAACCTGAAGCTTATGTATATACACTGATTCATTCATTCATCGTGTAACAACTGAAGATGTGTACCAGGACAAGCTACGTTTTCTTGAGCATCTCGATACAGCTGATTACCCTGTCAATCATATATGCCACTCTACTCAGAACAAGAAGGTATTGGGAAAATTTAAAGATGAGGCTAATAGCAAAATCATCCTACGCTTTGTTGGACTACGACCTAAGACGTATGCCTTAGATATTCAAGGCTCAATGATAAAAAAGATTAAAGGTATAAAACGTAGCGCTATTAAGCAGTACATTTCGTTTGACAGCTATACAGACTGTCTTAAAACCTGTGAAATCATCAGAACGCCCATGAATCTAATCCTATCACGAAAGCATGCTGTTACCACAGTGCAAGTGAACAAAATTGCATTGAATCCCTTTGATGATAAAAGAATTATTGCTGAGGACGGTATAACGACATACGCCTATGGACATTACAGCATTACAAGTAGTGCATAAGAGAATGTAAGTTGAATATGAAGATTTTTCTCGTGAGTCTACAATCTTAAAAATGAAGTTTATCCGTGTGCTGTGTATGCAACTAGCAGACGCCTGATGAAGAAAGAAGAAGATGGAAGGGAAGGTGGTAACCCTGCCATTAGGAGCAATCCTAGTGCGTCTCAAGCCTAGATAAAAGGGGAGAGTCATCTACAATGAACTAAAAAATTAAGGTATGTTGACGCAAAGCTTTTCAATTTATGAACCAATATGCAGTTTATCCCTCTCCGCATGGTACAATAAGTGTTTAACATATAATAAGTTTGTAAGATTTAGAAAAAAGTATATAAATTGTTGTTACGCTGGATGAGAAATGTTTATAATCTAATTACTCTCTCTATTACCATGAGTAACTGTGATACTAGTTGAATTACCTGTTAAAATGACTTAAATACCTGTGATATTACCCGAATCATGTGAAATTACCTTAACTAGCTCTGATACGAATTCCTGTTTTAAATTAGCACGAGCACCTGTGATACTATCTGGTTTGCCTTAAATATCAATGATACTAGATGAATTACCTGTTAAAATGACTCAAATACCATTGATACAACCTGAATCAGCTGCATTTACCTTAAATAGCTGTGATATAAATCTCTGATCTAAATTATCACGAGTATCTGTGAAACTATGCTGATTACCCAAATACTTACGATATTACCTGAACTATCTGTAAAATACGAAACTACGTTATAACCAACCCTGGAACCTACCCTCCTGTAATGCTAGCTTAATTACTCTAAACACCTATGACGCTTGAATTATGCTAAATACCTACGATACTAGCTGAGTTACCTGTGAAATACGAAACTATGCTATACCCAACCCCTGGAATGTATCCTCCTGTGATACTAGATGAATTAGCCTAAATACCTACAATACTAACTGAATTACCTGTGAAATCATACACTGCTATGATGCAGTCAGCCTCTTGTAATACTAGCTGAATTAGCTTAAATGCCCTCCGATACTAACTGAATTGCCTGTGCAAAATATGCAGCTATGATACGTCCTGCTCCAGGAAACTAGCCTCCTGTGATACTAGCTGAGTGACTCTAAACACTTATGTTACTTGAATTATCCTAAATACCTACGATACTCTCTGAATTACCTGCAACATCATACGGAACTATGCTATATCCGCTTCCCCGGGATATGTCCTACCCTGTGATACTAACTGAATTACTTACCATTTAGTGTGAGTGGGTTAGCTTTTCCCTTTGCTGGTCACCTTTTTTCCCTTTGCTGGTCACCTTTTTCCCTTTGCTGGTCACCTTTTTCCCTTCCCTGGTCACGTTTTTTCCCTTTGCTGGTCACGTTTTTCCCTTTGCTGGTCACCTTTTTCCCTTTGCTGGTCACCTTTTTCCCTTTGCTGGTCACCTTTTTTCCCTTTGCTGGTCACCTTTTTCCCTTTGCTGGTCACGTTTTTCCCTTTGCTGGTCACGTTTTTCCCGTTGCTGGTCACGTTTTTCCCTTTGCTGGTCACCTTTTTCCCTTTCCTGGTCACCTTTTTCCCTTTGCTGGTCACGTTTTTCCTTTTGGTGGTCACATTTTTCCCTTTGCTGGTCACCTTTTTCCCTTTGCTGGTCACCTTTTTCCCTTTGCTGGTCACCTTTTTTCCCTTTGCTGGTCAACGTTTTCCCTTTGTGTGTCACTTTTTCCCTGAGCAGCCACCTTTTCCCTGAATGGGTTACGTGATGGGCATGTCAAGATTTAGGGTTCTAACATTAGCATGAAACAGTTTACCACTAAGTTCACGTCTAAAGTCGCTTTGAAAGTCTAGCCCCTCCCCTCCTATTCCCTATCTCTCCTGTATATAAGTCCATATTCCTACTGCTTCACTATCTGTCTAGCCTACCGACTCTCCTCGTGTCCCTATACCTCTCATATAAACCATACTCTACTCCTCTACCTCTGCCTAGCCTAGCCCAACTCCTCTCCTCGTTTCCCTGTACCTCTCATATAAACCATACTCTGCTCCTCGACCTCTGTCTAGCCTAACACCCCTCCTCCTGTTCTATACTTCTCATACATATAAACGCCTACTCTACTCTCAACATCTGTCTAGCATAACACCACTCCAGTATCCCCTACCTCTCATAAAGCGCATTCCTCCTGCCCCCCTCTAGCTGAGTATCACTCCTTGGTTTCCTATCTAACCTAACTTTAACACCTGTCTATCCTAGCATAGGATCTCTCTCAGTTTTCTCGTCTCTCCTTATAAACACATAGTCAATTCTCCTAACCTAACACCCCTCCTCCTGTTCCCAACCTCTCTCATATAAAGGACATACTCTACCCTTCAACTCTGTCTAGCCTAACAGTCCACCTCGTTTTCCTATACCATTCATATAAACCATACTCTACTTCTTGACCTCTGTCTAGCCTAACACCCCTGCTCCTGTTCCTACCTCTCTCATATACAAGACATGCTCTACCCTTCAACTCTGTCTAGTCTAATACCCCTCCTCGTTTTTCTATACCTTTCATATAAACCATACTCTACTTCTTGACCTCTGCCTAGCCTAACACCCCTGCTCCTGTTCTCTACCTCTCTCATATACAAGACATGCTCTGCCCTTCAACTCTGTCTAGCCTAACACCCCTCCTCGTTTTCCTATACCTTTCATATAAACCATACTCTACTTCTTGACCTCTGTCTAGCCTAACACCCCTGCTCCTGTTCCCTACCTTTCTCATATACAAGACATGCTCTACCCTTCAACTCTGTCTAGCCTAACACCCCTCCTCGTTTTCCTATACCTTTCATATAAACCATACTCTACTTCTCGAACTCTGTCTAGCCTAACACCCCTGCTCCTGTTCCCTACCTCTCTCATATAAAGGACATGCTCTACCCTTCAACTCTGTCTAGCCTAACACCCCTCCTCGTTTTCCTATACCTTTCATATAAACCATACTCTACTTCTTGACCTCTGTCTAGCCTAACACCCCTGCTCCTGTTCCCTACCTTTCTCATATACAAGACATGCTCTACCCTTCAACTCTGTCTAGCCTAACACCCCTCCTCGTTTTCCTATACCTTTCATATAAACCATACTCTACTTCTCGAACTCTGTCTAGCCTAACACCCCTGCTCCTGTTCCCTACCTCTCTCATATAAAGGACATGCTCTACCCTTCAACTCTGTCTAGCCTAACACCCCTCCTCGTTTTGCTATACCTTTCATATAAGCCATACTCTACTTCTCGACCTCTTTCTAGCCTAACACCCCTGCTCCTGTTCCCTACCTCTCTCATATAAAAGACATGCTCTACCCTTCAACTCTGTCTAACCTAACACCCCTCCTCTTTTTCCTATACCTTTCATATAAACCCTACTCTACTCCTCGACCTCTGTCTAGTCTAACACCTCTCTACTATCTCTTCCATATAAACGTATTTCCCTCCTTTAGCATCTGACTAGCCTAGCATCAGCCCTGGTATTCCCTATCTCACCCATATAAACGCATTTTCCTCCTTGAACCGCCCCATCTAGCCTCGTTTTCCCTATCCTTTCCCATATAAACGCAAAAAACTGTGCTCGATCTCTCTATATTTACCTACTGTTGTTCATTAGAAATAAATATGTAAACTCTGTTCCTTTTGTTTAAATTAACCTGTATATGTATATACAAATAATTGCAGTTCTATAATCATCCACGGTAAAGATATTTATGCATTTGAAACCCACATCTTAGTGGCTGAATGAAAACATGGGAATAGCAAATTTTAAAAATGATCTCTGAACGGAAATTATTTTTAATCCGATAACGATCCTCCTGGCATAAAATATCACTACAAAATTAGATTTAATAAACACCATATGTGAAGTTAAAAACACGATATGTTATAGTATCATGTGGTTGCTATCTTGCCATCACTCCATGCAGGTTCACCACTCTATTCCGATTGACGCATTGCTGTATTCCATCCAACCAAGAGTGAGTAGTTCGTAACTCTCACGTGACCGGTGATATCCTGCCGTACCATTTTCGAGAGTGGGACCCCTTGATACAACTCGCCCGCAACCTATTGTTGCGGCGTGGCGGGCGAGATTTCATCTCTGGCTGGTGTCATTACTGAGATCGCGAAACTGACTTTCTCTCCATGAAGTCCATAAAGGAGAAGGGGGGCCAAATTGGTGCACATTGTAGTTTCTCTTTTTTGGAAGTAGCGGGTTTCTTTCTCTATGGGAACTTTGTGATGTTTTTATCAGCAATAAAAACAAAAACTGAGTGGCATAGAAAAATGACAGGGGCATGGATAACAACAACAGTATCGAATCAGTCGAAGTACCACATCTTATTCTTATTCCTCTTTTCTTTGTATATTAGTTTTAACCTTCCTTTATTTTATGTTTCGTGTGTTTTCTTGGTAGGCGGCGCCGTGGCCGAGTGGTTAGACAAAGCTGCGTCTGGGCGGGTTTTCTCCGGTTTCCCCCGCCATTCATTCCACCAACTGCTCCATCATCACCCTTCCTTTCATCCATCATTTCGTTTCATCTACTTCCTCCCTCCCATACCAGGCATCGGGCTGAGCTCCCATCCTGGATATTTTGTCTGATCCACGAGTGTCTGCTCCTCGACGGGCCTCTGACCCCAGGCACCCGCCTGTAAGTCCTGGGGGTGTAAATCCTACATGCGAGAAGGTTAAACAGAGAAAGATGAAGAAGTGTTTTCTTGGCACTTTTGTGTATGTGGTTACTGAAACTGCTATTATTTCTTCCAAACCGAGAATTTCTCTATGGTAAGGACGAGGAATCGTAATTATGATAACATGGAGGTCACTCAGTTGTATTCACGAGAAGTCATCATTACAAACTGTGGTATTTGTGGCTTTTAACAGTACTATTTTCTCAGTATTTTAATTTTATTTTTCTTTATAGAGTCCAGAAAGTTTTCATTAACTCTTTCTTTAAGTATCTTCTGTAATAATGTTTAAATGCCTCTACAAAAAACGCAAGACTATTGGATAAGTGCAACCAAAGGCTAAATATTGTAGGAATAAACCGTCAAACCAAGGGAAACGCCGGGTATTTCTGCTGGTTTTACATAAATGTAAAGTGAATACTGCATATTGTGTGCGTTACAGTGGACAGTAATATACACTTGGAGATTGTCGAAAATGAAGGTTTCCATCTCTCACTCAAACAAAAGTTATATCGTGAGAAATTCCTTTCGACATCGTCAGAGGTAATAGGTGCAGACGAATAATACACTTACGAGTGTATGCTTGGAATGAAACGTCCGCGGCATTTGTCTCATTTTAGCATACATATCCTGTAGAGTAAGAACTATTCTCTATTCCATGGCATTCTAAACTAAAGGCCAAAGGCTTCTATACAAGCAAGGTATTTTATAAATCAATGTGCCTCTACCAAGTACAAGGTCTTTTAAGAAATATGTAATCTTTTGTCAACTCTTCTTTTATTAACTGATTACCTTCCTCTATTTAGGGTTTACACCTCCAGGAGTTTACAAGCCAATGCCTGGGGTCAGACGCCTATCGGGAAGTAGACAGACTATTTGAATCGGATTGAAGAATCAGTATTGGTGATCAGCCCTAAGCCTGAAATGAGAGCGAAAATGGAGATGATATGAAATTAGGTGAAAACCGGGGAACCTGGAGAAAATCCGCAGACGCCGCTTCGTCCACCGCAAATCCCATATACGGTTCCCTGGAATCGAACCCAAAAATGTTATCACGCATATCCTCTAGTTATTATTATTGTTGTAATTATGCAATTTTATTTATGATATGGACCCGATGTAAAACTTACTTCACCCTAATTAATGTTTAGTGAATTAATTATTGAGCCTGCAAAACACGAGTTCCTGCCTTCTGTTTTGCAGCTACATTGATGCACTCTTTCTCTTCTATTCTCGCTGTCGGCTGCCGTCAGTTCTTTAATCATTAATTAAGCATGAGACTAGGTTGGAGATCTTAGGGTAAGCAAGGTAAGAAAATAAATGTTTGAAGACACTGATTAACAACAAATTGTAGTATTTAATTTTCATGATTTCCAAATAAAATTAAATGACAAAACTTTTCAAGATTTGGTGTTGCTGTCACACGTGCTTTCACTTTATTATTAGTACAAGGGCTGTCCAGAAAATAACCTCCATTTTGAAATAAACATGAAACCGGTATACGTACAAAAGTTTTATTATATACATTTGAAAACTACAGCTTTTCTCTATTTTATATAGTCTCCAAACAGTTTCAAGCATACCTTTTTACAGTCTTTGAAATATCTGCATAAAACTCTGCCGCCTGTGAAGAAAGCCAAACTGTCAGGACGTTTTGAAGCTCTTCGTCATTGCCAAAGCGCTGAGCTGCAAGCCACTTTTTCATGTACGGGACAAATGGAAGTCGCTAGGGGCCAAGTCCGGACTTTAGGGGGGATGGTTAAAAACGTCCCATTTGAACTTGGCGAAAAGCGCATTTGTATTGTCATGCAAAAACACAACACCAGATGTCAGAAGACCATGACGCCTGTTTGGGATTGCTCTTCTTAGCCTTTTCACTCTTCACACGCACTGCACACTTGGCGGGATTTGTTATTTCGGCGCTCATGTTGTTAGGTTATAACTAGCAAACACGAGGATGCTCGACCTTGGACAGCCAGACGCGTACTGAGCCACTGCACACGCCTAATTTCGAAATGTCGGCACTACCCCACTACTTCTCGAGCTATACGTAAGCGGATGTTACTTTCTGGACAGCCCTGGTAGATTCATGCCTTGGTGAGACGCAAGTGGTTTAACCACTCGGCCACGGCGCCGATAGTTTGGTAATTCAGAAATGAAATAAGAAGGTGTTGTGTAGATCACGTCCGCCATAAACAATTGTGTGTTTCAGTTGTGAAAGGATTATCAACATCGGTGGCGGGGTCTTAGAGATTAACCTACGGATAAATAGACACACCCAAATGTTCTCTTTAGAATATTAATATACATTTCTCAGCATATTAACCCTGGACTACCTACAACTGCTAGTACGATGCTCTTTAATTAAAATCCAATAGTATGCTATTTTATCCCAGTACTGTAATGGCAAGAAGTTGCACCTAGGAAACATGGAATACAATACAGGACTGGCTCTTATATAATCTCTCCCTGGGGAGGTCTTGGCAAGCAAATCGCGTCCGAACTGAGATAAGACCTAGCACAAGTAAAAGTGCTCCATAGCAATGATAGAATCGTACAAAGTTCTCAGTTGTTTGTCAAGAAGTGTTCCTCACTGAAAGAAGAAACTTGTTTCAAAATAAATAACAACCCGAAACTTAAAGACTTTTAAACCACTTCAAAAATGTTTAAACGACATATCGGAGATTTCTATACACATGGGCTCGAGCTAAGTATGCGGGTATGCTTTGGACTTAGTTTAAAACTCTTAAGTGTTGCACTCACATGACTTTCTCTACTCTTGTACTAACTATTTTTACAAACCCTTATTTTACATTTTTTCATGCTAATCTAAATATTCAGATGTTAATCTGCTAATCTTCTTGTAGGTGCAAGGGAAATATAGTAGGCTTTAAGTGATAGTCAAATGTTTAAGAGCTGGTTGCTATGTGGAACATTCCATTCTCTTTGCATGTTCAGGACACAAAAAAACCAATAACGAATTTCCACTTGAGACAAAGTATAATATTGGAAAATTCAAACAAATAACGAGATATATCTCAGAAATGGTTCACTAAAAATGTATATGATATAAATTCTGTGTTTTAACGAGATCTACATTTTTTGTGTACATAAACTTTGTTTATCTCTTACGGTTTACCAGTTATGCGAAAGTCATTAACAATGAAAAGGACTTTTAGGGACATTCCCTAAAAATTCAAAACATGCATTTCATTTGCCATAAAAATATCTTAAACATATGATATTTTAATCAAAATCGTTAAGAAATATTTTTGGGGAATAAAAATTTACGAAAAACGTTCCATGTAAGGGGTACTCTGGGCTGGTGGGTATTTTTGTGCATATCTTCGTGTTGCATCTTTGGAAGATAGTTAACTCAAGTACCAAGTTTCGTATTTATCCAACTTTTCTTTTCTGAGTTATGCTGTTCACAGACACACAGACATGTTTCCAAAAATGCTTTTTTTATTTTTGATTCAGGGCATCTCAAAAAATGTATTTCCGGTGAAATCTGGAAATCGCATTTTTGGGTGAAATGCAATACTTTCCCTACTTACTATACATAGTAGAGAAAGTAAAATTGTTTGTTGGCCTCGGGCTTGAAAATAAACAAAACATTTAATATCATTTAATATCATTTAATGTCGTAAAACTATGATATTTAATCAAAATCGTTACTACCATATTTTATAAAATAAAAAAAGACTTTTCCATGTAACGGGAAAACAAAGAGAAAAGGTATTAATTTATCACAGTTCTTTGGCCTGGGATGTTGAGATATCCAAAATAGCACAATTACCACAGAATGCACACATACATAGCTGAAGTAATAATAATAATAATAATAATAATAATAATAATAATAATAATAATAATAATAATAATAATAATTAATGATGGGACGATACCACCATTTCTCGATACCGATACTGATTTAGAGCACGGATACTCCATATTCGATACTTAATTTACAACAAACTGTAAAGGCGATAGCTTGTTCACTGAATTATGTTCTTATTAGTAGTTTTGTGTGTATAAACGCATGCAACCAATTCCAAAATTGTTCTTGCTTGAAATTCTTCAATTGGCAGCATTTTTTTATCCTGATAATGTCACAGTTTCCTATTGTTAGTCAAGGTAATAATAATAATAATAATAATAATAATAATAATAATAATAATAATAATAATAATAATAATAATAATAGTAATAATAAAGACTGCTTTGCTTTCCTTTCTATGTAACTATCATTTTGTGTTAAAACCTCCTTTTAAAGGATTTTCCATACTTCTTATGGAAATTAGTGGTACGGTAGACCTGTAAGCTCCGCTCGTGATCCGAGTTTGACTTACGTAAACACAAACTAACGGATGGAAGGAAACAACAAATATTCCCATGCGCTGCATTATATCATGTCTTAAGTTCTGATTTTTTTCTGCTGGATTCACAGATTTTGTCACCGAAGTAGGTAAACGTAATGGTAGAGAGTGAGTCACCAAGCCAGGCTATTGCAGAAACGTGATTTAGGCGTCAGCAATATTAACTTCATTCACAATTCAGTTAACGCTGTATGCTACATGAGTATTCCTTTTTCCATCATTTTGCATATCTTTATTTAGACACCAGAATCTATGGAATGTTGTATTGATTCATCCACAGGAAACGCAGTCAAGGTCTATAAATAGCTATAGACCAATAAGTCTTTCGGGACACATGCGAGGCAATAACGAAGTCTCGACCCGTTTCATTCCTTATCTAGCATAAAGTAAACATAAAGTAAAACTCTTTCTGGTATATACCAAATTAAATGCGATCACTGTGACAAGTTCTACATTCGAAGAACAAAACGGAACCTTTCAATCCGTCTTATAGAACATCAAATAAATATTAAATTAAAGTAAACTGATAAATCAGCTGCGTCCCACCATTTTTGGAATACACAACGTGAAATTGGTCAAGACATGGAACTATCTATATTGGATGCCTGGGAAAAATATTAATTATTAAAAATAACTTACAAGTTATAAAATTTGAAATTCCGCCGTTGGATGACGTCATCCGCCTTCTGGTTTACCTTCACAAGAAAACAGTTCAAGACGGAGCGCATCCTACTTCTAGTTCCACTACACTACAAGAGATGTCGGAACAGCAGCCTTCTGGGTCACCTTCAGCAGTTATGAAAACTACCACCTGAGGTCCCAATCGTCCACATGGGTCAGATACATTTTGTGTTGTGAAGCAAGATTCAGTCGTCTTCTGTGCCGATGATGAGACCTTGAAGTGTCGAAACGATCGTCCAACTTTTACCACCATGATGTAAGTGAAGGCTTTTGATATTGTTTGACTCATTTATTTTATCAATTGACTCTTTATTGTTAATATTGTCCTATTTCAACTTTGATAAACGTAACAACTTTCAATAATGAAAAACTTAAACCTTTAACAGTATCGAAAAAGTATCGAAGGTTTATCTCAAAGTATTAGATATACTTTGATACCACCGTGTATCGAGATATTAATGGTATCGAGCTCACATTCTAATAATAATAACAAAACTACTACTGCTACTACTACTACTACTACTACTACTACTACTACTACTACTACTACTAATAATAATAATAATAATAATAATAATAATAATAAATGCTTGACTCGGTCAGTTCATTTTAACGTTACAACAGATTATTGCACTTGCAAACTCCTCTCCCTTCGTTCACCCACGCTCAGGACATCCAGGACAGAGTGCAGTAATAGGAGCGACATATGGTTCACTGAGACCGCGTACCACATGGGAGCTCCAGGACCTCAACCGCCACTATTTCTGTAGAAAGGCCCCTCAAATGGTGCCAAGAACCTAAGAGCATCCCTTACCACGCCTCCCTATGCCGTTAACCGGAAGTCGAACTTGACTTCGCACCGTAGACAGTGGCGTTTGCGGAACTAATAATAACTAATAATAGCCAATAACTGGAAAATCATTTTATTTCAAACAAAATTAGATAGTCAGGTGCTTCAGTATAATCTATTCACGGGCTCGGGCTCGATTGAGACAGGCTGAGCCGGGTCAGGCCTAAGAATTTTGATCCGTACAGACCTAAAATCTTTATCTTTATCTTCCCAAACGACAGCATTCGCCACTGACCCATGGGGGATATTATACCTAGACCCAACGAGGGGGCGTCCACGAAAAGGATATGGCAAGAGGAAACGCCGGGCGGATCCAGGAGCAACAATACAGCAATGACACCGTCCCTTAGTTTCCAGTAGTAGATACCGCGGCAGACGGACGGCAGACCGGCAATCCCGCCTCACACAGAGGGGGTCCAATGCCGCTCAAGGGGGTTCGGATACCCCTGCAGTCAGCTGAAAGCCGAGGGACGGAGACACGTACAGAGAGCATTCTTTTCCTCTGAAGTGCTCCACCGAAATACCATCCCCGATGATTCGGACTCTGTAAGAGACCAACGGAATGAATTGAACGAAATAGAAGGACAGGAAATTCGGGGGCTGAAAGAAAGAACTTCAGAATTCACCTGACGACCCGGAAAACCTACAATTATATGTAATTTAAATATAATTGTAGGTTCCCTTTAAAAAATTAAATTGACCCTAAAATGACTATCATAACGTTTTCCAAACACAACACGACTAATGGCATTTACTTTCACCGATAATGTCCTTTTGTTAAGGACATTTCTTTCCACAACGCTTAGTTTGGTGACATTATACAGTCTCAACTTAAATGGTCCGTTTTGTATATGTTTCTATTGGTACTTTCATACTTAAAATTATGGGGAGTTGATTATCCACAAGATACTGCAGTTTATATGTTCCACTGAACAAATTCTGATGAATATTATAAATTATTGCATATGTTAACTTCAGCATCACCATGATACACTCTTGTATTTGAATATATATTGCACTTAATTTTTTTATTATGTCTGTGTTTCATTTTATTGTGACTAAACCATAGTTAATCTCAGGTCATCCTTGAAGACAATGGCAAGTTACAGTGTTTTTCTTTCACACTGTGGCCATTGCACGGCGATGTTATAATATCCCTGCAATCGCCTTACATTCTCACATTTCATAAACAATTACAATGATAATAAGCACATACATTATCAATAGAGATGTCCTTCTCCACCCGCATATTTCTGGCATCTTCTCAGGAAATTCTCTTTCGCACTGGAGAGTTCAATGCACGAAATTGTGTGAATTTCTCGCCTGATGTTTTCTTTCAGTTCTTATAATGTAAGGGGTTTGTTGCACGCACACTACTTCTTCTTTCTCTACTACGTATGTAAGTAGGAGAAGTATTGCATTCCACCGAAAAATTCTATACCAAGACTTCACCAGAAATACGCGTTCTGAGGCCCCTAAATCCAAAAAATCATGTTTATAAAAAGGTCCGTGTGTGTGACTGTGAACAGCATAACACAAAAACGAAAAGTCGGATAAATACCAAACTTGGGATTTAGGATCGGTATCTTTCAAGGATGCAACACAAAGATTTTCCTCTTCATTCTGAATGGTTTTGCATAACTGTAAACCGGAAGATATAGATCTCATTAAAACACACAACTTATGTCCTAAACCTTTTTTTCTAGAGTGAACCTTCTCCGAGATATGTCTTGTTATTTGTTCGAATTTTCCAATACTTGTACTTCTTCTCAAACGGGAATTCGTTATTGGTTTTTTTAATGTCCTGGACATACAAAGAGAATGGAATGCTCCACATAGCAATTAGCTCTTAAAACATTTGACTATCGCTTAAAGCCTAGCATATTCCCCTTGCGCCAACAGTAAAATTAGAAATAAGATAGTTTCTGTAAATGTCTATCTCGATTAATATGAAGTAGACGGAGAGTAAGCGTTTGTAAAAATAGTTTGTACAAAAGTAGAAACAGTCACGTGAGAGTAACACATAAGATTTTTTGTTAGTTTTCCAAAAATAAAAAATGACATTCAGTTAAATCAGGGGGCCGTAAGGGCCATAATTCTTTACTACTTACCGTACCTTAAAATTTTCCTGAATTAAATTATTGACTCATCAGCTGTATGCGCGGTAGCAAGGTGCTTTTGCAACAAGTCAGACTAACATTCAATGTCGATCAGTTGTTCAAAAACAGTGTAGATCTTTCCTGTATCTCTCTGTATCTATTGTCTTTTTATAAAATATAATCATATTTTCTGCATGAATTTACTGCACACAAATATTTGTAATGCAGGGAAATTTCGTGTGTAAAATCGGGTTTCCCTGTACTCTAATATATGTTATTTTACGACGAGTCATCGGCATATAAATGGAACCACGCTTCCTCAGTATCATTTTGCAAAATCCAATTACGAATTCTGCCGGATTTGATGACATGGCAAATAAAGTGCATGCAATAAACTCCATACGTTACTAGTTCTTAGGGATGGTTTATGAACATCACTGAGAAATTCTGCAACATCAATTTAATCACTTATTGTAAAGTCCACATGTTGACTTCGCACATAAATTCCTCACTCAGAAACAGTTAACTTCACAATTTTCTGTCTTTAAAGAAATAGAAGAAATTTCAAGTTATCTGTGTATATGAATGTGTCTTATCTATTAGGGAAATATAAAATGAGCCTGCTATAAACATAGGAATAGAACATTGTACTGTAATAAACCTTTTACGGATGGTTGTTCACGGTCTATGGTAACAATATCAGACGAGCTCAATAGCTCCGCGCTGAAACATGCGGAACCGAATGAAATTTCAGCAGTATGAGTTTATCACTGTGCTTGCTCAGTTGTGTGCTATTGTTCTTGCTGCATCAAATGGCGTCAACAATAAAACCATTCTAATAAGGGCACATTATTGCCCTTTCTGATGTAAATTACTTCTATTCTAAGATTATTAAGCAGTGCAAGAGTCGTGGTTTTATCAATCCAAGAAAGTGAACCCATCCACTCAAAAAAGTTAAGGCAACATCAAAACTTATTCCAAAGGACGAGAATCAGTGAAATTTACGATTGGTCACCAGTCGCACACCGGAGATAATTTGGAGGATGAATGCCCATTACTCTGGACCAAATCCTGCAACTCAGAAGGCCATTGCACTGTAATTAGGGATCTCTGTTGCTACTGTGAGTAGCATAATCAACCTGGATTTGAATCTAGAAAACTTTCATTGGAGCCGGGGATATAAGCTGTTGCCTAAACACATTGCAGAACGTGTTACTAACAGCAGAAAACTGCATGAACGATAACTAGCTGGTGAAAAGTGGATGTTTGTTGTTTTTTTAGATGAGGCATATGTTTATCTAAGTGAATGCAACAAACCCTGTGCTATATATTACCGACAAGGGGGGATTTGAAAGTTGTATAAGGAAGCTACGAAACTTTCCTCAATGGTTTCATGGTAATAGTAAGGTACAGTTACAATGACAAATTAACCATTCATCGTGTACATAAAAATGTGAAAATCAACTCGGCATATTATCAGACAAACGTCCTGACATCAATTTTCCATACAGAAATCCCTGCTCTCTATGACGCAGATGTAAATAAAGTCTGTTTGCATCAGAATAAGGCATCAAGCCCTAAGAGAAACGTGTCTCTAACAATAATACTGACGCAGCCGAGGCAAACATAAATATATAATATTTAAAGAAACAGTCAAATTACAAAGTAAATATTTTTTAAACTTGGGGCAAAGGCCACCTAAAAGTACATTTTGGGGCTTCAACCCACAAATTTTTGGAGAACATGGAGGGAGAAATGGGAATACCTACCATACTTTTCAGCGACATACACTATGTGATCAAAAGTATCCAGACCCCCACAAATGCATCTTAGGTGCACTGTGCTGCCAGATACTGCCTGATACTCATTATCCTCGACCTCAGTAGTCATTAGACATCGTGAAACAGCAGAATGGGACCCTTCGTGGAACTTACGGACTTCGAACGTGGTCAAGTAATGAGTGTCACTTGTCAGAAGTCTCTACGCTAAATTTCCACACCCCTAAATATCCCTAGGTCCACTGTTTCTAATGTGATAGTGAAGTGGAAACGTGAAGGGACATGTACACCACAAACGCGTACAGGCCGACCTCGTCTGTTGACTGATAGAGGCCGCCGACATTTGAAGAGGGTAGTAAAGAGTAATAGGCAGACATCATTCCAGACCATCTCACAGGAATTCCAAACTGAAACAGGATCCACTCCAAGTACTATGACAGTTAGGAGTGAGGGGAGAAACCTTGGATACCATGGTCGATACCACGACGCCTCTCTTGGTGTAAGGAGCGTCAACATTACACGATTGAACAGTGGCAAAATGTTGTGTGGAGTGATGAATCACGGTACGGAAGGTGGCGATCCGATGGCAGGGTGTGGATATGGCGAATGCCCGGTGAACGCCATCTGCCAGTGTGTGTAGTGTCAACAGTGAAATTCCTAGGTGGTGGTGTTATGGTGTAGTCGTGTTTTTCCTGGAAAGGGCTTGCACCCCCTGTTGTTTTGCGTTGCACGATCAAAGCGCAGACCTACATTGATGTTTTAAGCACTTTCTTTCTTCCCATTGCTGAAGAGCAATTCGGGGATGGCGATTGCATCTTTCAACACCATCGAGCACCTGCTCATACTGCACGGCTTATGGCGGAGTGGCTGCACGACAATAACATCCCTGTAATGGACTGGCCTGCACAGAGTCCTGACTTGAATCCTATAGAACACATTTGGGATGTTTTGGAACGCCGACTTCGTGCCAGGTCTCACCGACCTATATCGATACCTCTGCTCAGTTCCGCACTCCGTGAAGAATGGGCTGCCATTCCCCAAGAAACCTTCCAGCACCTGATTGAAAGTATGCCTGCGAGAGTGTACGCTGTCATCAAGGGTAAGGGTGGGCCAACATCATATATACTTCCAGCATTACTGATGGAGGACGCCACGAACTTGTACCTCATTTTCAGCCAGGTGTCTGGATACTTTTGATCACGTAGTGATGTTAAGTCATCTTGCATCACTGATGGAGTTTTGTGCAGTTGGGTTACTGAAAGGAGACCTTGGAAGCAGACGGCCGCGAACTTTGGACGGTCTCTGGAAAGCTAACAGGAGGAATGGAATAAACTGGACACCCCTGCTTTTCTTAGTAATGTACTCCAGTAGAAGCTGTGCTGAGGATTGATAGCTCAAGCTAAAGACTGCCAGATAGAACATCACTGCTGGTGGTTTCTCCTAAGGTAAGGGGATCTTATGTGCAGTAGAGATTGCCACAATTTGTTCTTGAAGTTTCCATTTATGAACTCGTCTGAAATGACTTTATTGTTTTACTGTATAATATACAAATCTTTGCTGTTAATAATGATCACTTTTCTGCTGTATAACTTGTTTTATTTCATAGATAACAAATACATTTCAATTGAAACATAACGGTCATTACCCTTTGTTACATATTGCAATCTGACAGCTTTCTTAGTTCTTCTTCAGGCCCCATCCTGCGCAATAGTTGTCTATTTCTTGCAAAGGAAAGAACTAATTACGATAACACACAGTCATGTTTGAAGAAAACCAATTTAACATATTTTGAGCAACTCCAGTGCTATAAAGTCAGATATATAGTCATTAACTTATTAAGAGGCCATTCTAAAAAGTATGTGTATCATCAGGATTGAAAACGGTCAAAGAGAAATGGCAAATTACGGTATGCATTTGTTTTCTTGAAAGATTTTACGAATAAATTAAAGGTTATCAACACTTGGCTCGGCTTCATCAAATTGAGAGTCCGCTCATGTGGAAAATTCAGACATTCTCCGTATTTTAACAAATCTATGGCACGATTTAAAATTTGTTTCTCATAACCTTATCCCGCTGACATGTATTCTACCGCGTTTTCTCTCCTCTCCTTTCCTGATTGGATAACATATATCATTGAATGTCTGTGCAATGTAAGATCAGGCGGTAAGAGCAATAAAAAGATTGTCATAATATATGTATCTACTTTCATCAACCAGAGAGACAGGTTTCAATTGAAGAATCCTCCTACCAATATGTCGATAGTGCATTAATGTTAAACAGGGAATTAATTTGTATCATACAATAACCTATTTCATCCCAGCAGCAGCCAATGAAAGGTGACTAGTACACATGGAGTTTAAGAGCTACGGGACAAAGTTACATGGAATAGACCTTAGTGCACGTGACCGTTAAGAGACAAGGGACAACGTTAAATGGAACAGACCTTAGTGCACGTGACCGTTAAGAGATACGGGACAACGCTACATGGAACAGACCTTAGTGCACGTGACCGTTAAGAGATAAGGGACAACGTTACATGGAACAGACCTTAGTGCACGTGACCGTTAAGAGATACGGGACAACGTTACATGCAACAGACCTTAGTGTACGTGGCAGTTAAGAGATACTGGACAAAGTTGTATGGAACAGTTCTTACTGCACGTGGCAGTTAAGAGATACGGGACAAAGTTACATGGAACAAACCTTAGTGCACGTGAAGGTTAAGAGATACGGGACAACGTTACATGCAACAGACCTTAGTGCACGTGGCAGTTAAGAGATACGGGACAAAGTTACATGAAGCAGACCTTAGTACCCATGACAGTTAAGAGATACGGGTCAAAGTTGCATGGAACAGTTCTTACTGCACGTGACAGTTAAGAGATACGCGGTAAGTTATATCGAACAGACCTTAGTACACGTGAAGGTTTAAAAATACGTGGCAAAAGTACATGAAACAGATCTTAGCACACGTGACCGTTAGAAATATGGGACAAAGTTATATAGAACGGACCTTAGTGCACGTGGCAGTTAAGAGATGTGGGACAGACCTTAGTGCATGCGACAGTTAAGAGATACTGGGCAAGGTTATATGAAACATGGCTTAGTGAACCATATCCTCAACAGTGCTCAACAAACCACGAGACCACAGCGATTTCCGAACCGCTTCCTCCAGGTGTTTTAGAAGCCTAATGAAGCCTACCCTTAATCAATTCTCTTGGCCATTACCAGTAGTGTGGGACTTTTTATGTTGGGGTATACGGGCGAACCGTCAGGATTTTTGAACTGCTCATAGGGAACTTCGGCGAGAACCTCCATTCCGTACTTGTGAGCTAATTTTTGCGACGCTATTCCGGTGAATACTGTCATGGTGACCTTGAGACCTACTGCTCTGCCGAGGTCTGTACGGGACCGGAGGATCTCCAGACCAATTCCTTGTCCTCGGAACTCAGGGTCCACGCACAACCCCAATGCTGTCATGTAATATTCTACACCGTACTTCTGGTACACATCCACGATGTTGCTGGCATACTCCAGTAGGTCCCTGACTATCGTCCGCGTCACAAATCCTTCAAACTGAAACAAAAACCAACTTTAAGTAGAGGACTATGCTATAGTATCCCAGTCAGCCTTAGAAACAATTAATTAAACAATCCTACGTGATACATTTACATGACCTTCTCTACTCTCTATCTTTAGTATACTGGGTATACAAACTATTTTTACGAAAGATTATTACTTTATCTACTACGTATAGTAAAAAAATCGATATTGAGATTTCCCGAGAAATACATGTTTTGAGGTGTCATGAAACTAAAGAAAATTGGGAACATGAGCGTGTGTTTTTGCGTGTGTGTGTATGTGTGTCTGTGTCTGTCTGTGAACAGCATAACTGAAAAACCAAATGCGAATAACACCAAATTTGATATTTGAGTTTACTACCTTCCAAGGATACGAAACGAAGATACTAAGAAAATTCTCCCACACTAAACTACGCTTTAGATGGCACTCTTTTTTAAATTTCTATTTTCTCAAAAGTAGCTGTAACGATTTTGACTAAAATGTTCTATGCTTAACATATCTTCATGGTAAATGAAATGTATATATTGTATTTTCTGGGAATGGCCCTAAAAGCACTTTCATTCTCAATGACTTTTGCATAAGTCGTAAGAGATCGTAAGAGATAGACAAAATTTTACTCTACAAAATGTATATCTCGTTAAAGCAGACAATGTATCTCACATTTTTTTCGAGTGACCAATTTTTCAAGATAGGGGACGTATTGTATTCCACCCAAAAAAACGATACCAAGATTTCACCAGAAATATATGTTTTGAGGCCCCCTGAAATAAAAAAAAACATTTTTGGAAACATGTCCATGTGTGTGTGTCTGTCTGTGAACAGCATAACTCAGAAACGAACAGTCGGATAAACATCAAACTTGGTATTTAGGTTCAGTATCTTCCAGAGATGCGACACAAAGGTTTTCAAGAAAATCCCCTACCCCAGATTACCCTTTACATGGAACATTTTTGTAAAATTTTAATTTTCCCAAAAATGGCTCTAACGATTTTGATTAAAATATCATATATTGAAGATACTTTCATGACAAATAAACTGTATATCTTGGATTTTCTGGGAATGTCTCCAAAATATTGTTCATTGTGAACGACTTTTGCGTAAGTTAAACCATAAGAGATAGACAAAATTTTACTATACAAAAATGTAGACCGGGTTAAAATACACAATTTATGTCATACATTTTTTTTATTGAGTGAACCATTTTCGAGATATTGCTTGTTATTCCCTTAAATTTTCCAATACTTATACTTTTTCTCAAATGGGAATTCGTTATTCATTTTTTTTGTCCTGGTAAAGCAAAGAGAATGGAATACTCCACATAGCAACCGGCTCTTAAAATATTTGACTATCGCTTAAAGCCTACAAATTCCTCTTGCATCTACAAGAAAATTAGCAATAAGATTAACATCTCGATATGTCGATTAACATGAAGCATATGGAGAATAAGCGTTTATAAAAATAGTTTGTACAAGAGTAGAGAAAGTCATGTGGGTGTAGCACATCATATTTTTTTCTTTGTATCCTACAGTATATCTTCCACATACAAACCAGCTCTTAAAACATTTGACTATCACTTAAAGCCTACCATATTCCCCTTGCACCTACCAAATTTTAGCAATAAGATAGTTTCTGCAAATGTTTATCTCGATTAACATGAAATGGATAAAGAATAAGCGTTTGCAAAAAATAGTTGTACAAAGTAGACAAATTCATGCGAGAACAAAACATCCGATTTTCAGAAAAAGGTGCAGCAGAACTCAAAAACAAAAAGTTGGATGAACACCGAACTTGGTATTTAAGCTCACTATCTTCCAAATTGAGACACCAAGATTTTCAAGTAAATCCCCCACCGGACTACCCTTCACATGAAAGATTTTTCGAAAACTTAAATTTTCTAAAACAAAATGGCTATAAAGATTTTGATTAAAATACCATACACATATTAAAAATATTTAGATGACAAACAAAAACTATATCTTGAATTTTTTGAGAATAGTCTGTGAAGTCCTCTTCATTCGGAAGGAACTTTGTATAATCTAGTATAACTGCTAAAAGTTAAACGATGGACGAAAACGTACTACACAAAAAATGTAGATCTCTTTAAAAAACACGATTTATTTTAAATATGTTTTTCCTGACGTAAGCAGTTTATGAGATATCGTTTACTAAACGTTTGAATTGTTCATTTCTTGGCCATTCTCTTAAGTTATGTAAACATTCAATTGTTTCTATCGATTCCAAGGAAACAGCATGGAATTTAGAGCCCAGCATATAAGGTCCAGTTCTTAAACACTTGACTATGGCAGCTCCCTTTATATCTATAAGGAGATGTTTAATGTAGCTATTTCTGCAAAGTTTATATTTAGATTAAAATGAAGTAGATAGAAAACTAACCTTTACTAAGAATAGTTGGCATACCCACTAATAAATGTTAAAGGGTAGAGAGAATCATGTGAATGTATCATATCAGATGTTTCTTTCATCGACTACATTTTAATCCAAATAAACATTTTGCAAAAAACTACATTACAAATTTCATTACAAATACAAAGGAAACATCGATAGTCAAATGTTTAATAACTGAACACTATATGCCGGCCTTGAAATTCCATACTGTTTCCATGCAATTGCGAGAAGCAATTGAAAATCTGTGACACTTTAAAAGGACAAGTATTGAACCTTTGGAACCTTTTATACGGGATATCTAAGAAAATATTTATACCACATAGAACCCTATTTTAAATAAACTGTGTGTTTTAAAGTGATCTGCAATTATTTTAGTATGGCTCGTTTTCGTCCATCGCTTAATGTTTATCAGTTGTATCTGCAAAATTATACAAACTTCCTTCGAATGAAGAGGACTTCAAGATAAAAATTTTGTTTTTCATGTAAGTATCTTTAATATATGACATTTTATTCAAAATCCTTAGAGCCATGTTTTATAAAATCAACATTTTCGAACAACGTTCCACGTAAACTGTAGTTGGGAGTGGTGGATTTTTTTGAAAATATTTGTGTTGTATCTTTGGAAGACATTGATCCTAAATACCAAGTTTGGTATTAAGCCAGCTTTTCATTTTCGTGTTATGGTGTTCAAAAATACTCACACGATGTTTCTAAAATGCTTTTTTTTTAATTCAGGGCGTCTCAAAACATGTATTTCCGCTGAAATCTCAGTATCGAATTTTTGGATGGGATATAATACTTCCCTACTTACTATATGTGGTAGGAAAGTAATAAAATACCATGCGTTCGATTTATAGCCGAGCCACACATCGCGTATATGCGTAGCACTGTAGTGACCTCGGTATGTTCCGCTAGCACACTAGCGGTGAATTCGTCGCTCAAACCTACGTTTATCAGCTGGTTATACTGCGTCAGTTTCCGCCTTCTGTTCGAGCTGTAAAGACTAGTTTGTTCATTATGTATCTCAAAGGCGAGTTTATTCAGGACATTTGTGTTGTGTGTGAATTACATTATTACTTTTATTAGTCCATTGAAATGCATACCAATAAATTGACACTTGAACCAAGAATTTTATATACGATACATAATAGAAACGAAATAATGTACACAGGTTGGTAGACATTTTCAGGAGAAATTTCTTGGTATTCCAGTTCCTAGTAGAGAAACTGTTAGTTGTATGGTTAACAAGTTTAGGAGAATGAATCACGAAACACTAGACCTAAGAAGCGAAAAGGAAAACGTATTCTAAGAAAGGAAAATATTGATGAAATTGGTGCATCATTCGAACGCTCTCCAAAGAAGTGTAGCACAGCAAGTGGGTGTTTCAAAAATCTGTGTTCACGAATCTGCTAACATTTTAAAATTGAAACCCTACGGAGTGACTATTAGGATTAGGATTACGCTACTGAGGGGACACCTATTGACCCACATAGGGATCTTTAATGCATATACCCCAGATGAATGGATGAGATGAAGGAATCACTGGTGAAGTACGCGTTGCAGAGGTCCCTAACAGCTACAAGCTTGACCACCCAGCCAGAGAGCGCTCAAGATACCCCTCCCAAACCACCGGAGGGTGGCTCACAGGCTTCTTCCAGGGGAGACAAGGAAAAGCTCTACCCAGCAGCGGAGACTCAAGCGGCCTCCATCTGGAGGGGCCGAGAATAAGTTCCAACACGCAAGCCATCTACATCATCTGTCCGCAGTTGTCCGACACACAGCCCCAGAGCCAGCCCTATAACGTGAAAGAGAAAGAGGGAATAAGGAAAGAGAAATTCAAAGGAGTCAATCAGCCTTCCTAGCATCGCCTAGTGACCCGGGGAAACCCCGGAATGAAATCCATGGGTGAGGAAGATCGGCCGCGGGAATCGAATCCTCGACCTCCCGAATGCGGGGCACAGACACAACCGCCTGAGCCATCCCGCTCGGTTAAGAGTGACTATAGTTATGAATTACAATCTCATGACGACGAAGAATGCCAGTAATGTATCAATGCATTGTCAATACAATGTAGACAAGCTTAGTAATCATTATATGTCATGGTAATCACTCGTGAGTAAGTAATGCGGAAGTTTTAGAAGGAAAACCTCACAGTGTAATAGATAGTTCTCGGAGCACGCATATGCGCGATCCACGGCCCGGCAAAATAACAAGCCCACTGTATTTCCGCCGCAATAACATTATGTTCAGCATTCCTTAGTACCATTTTTTACATCAATTGCGCATAGTAACACACATAGTCCTCTATATGTCATATTTGCAAATTACTGTATCTTAAAAACTGTCAGTTCCCATAGCACACTCTGTAGAATAGTTACAGAATTATGTGCCCTTTTGCATGTAATCAAGGTCACTAATTTTACCTTTTACATTAAAAGTAAAAAATCTTTTGCGTTCAAAGACAAAAATTATTTTCTGTGGTGTCATTAAATTATTAAGAATTAATTATGTTAATATCAGTGAAGGAAAATTTAGTTTTAGAATACAAAATTGTTGTTTCTGCGAAAAGATTTATAGGAAACCTTGCAAAGGGATAAAATATTAAAATCTCCCGTGCTGGAAGGCGGTAGTATAAGAGTAAAATTATTAAACCCGACGTTTCGGTCAACTCTTTGGTTGTCATCTTCAGGGCAGCTTAATAACGACTCCAACTTGGCGGCAGATGCTTCATATAATTTATAGCTCACGCCAAGGTCAGAACTGGCTCATGATTGGTGACTCATCTGTTTGTGTAAAACGACAATGTCGTTTATGATCTGTTATTCGGGTGTTTATACTGCGTTTCGTTATTCCGATATAAACAGAACCGCATGTACAAGGAACTCTATACGAGGTGTTAAAAAATGGTATACCATATTTTGAGAGGTAATAGTATGGACTACAACAAGAAAAAATGTCCAGTAAACATGGGCTCTCAAATGCATACCTTAAAAGCTATGAGCCCTTATTCATCTTCGCTGCTGTCAGACATGTCTTCTACTGCAAGCTCTTTGCTATTACCTACGTACGGCCTACAGCAGGCAGTAAACAAATGATAACACATTTCTCTGTTATTGTCCATTGACACAGCATGCAGTAAACATTTGTTAGTGTTGTTACAGTAAACCGTATTCACAGTTCTGTGTAAGTGCAACGCATATTCTTATTAGTTTTAAAGGAATCATTTTGTGTTTTGATAAGTTTGTGAAATGCTTTTACATTGAGGTATCTTCAAATCTTTGGTGTATGCAACCCTCATTAACGATATACGAACACTGCAGGAAGGCGTCATTAATGCCTGCATCTCACCTGTAGTAGTGAGAGTGCGCGATTCCCTAAGACGCTGGACAGAGGCACACCTTACTATGAATGGGCACCATATTGAGTACCTACTTTAGCGATGGTTCACAAGTGCAGGTCGTATGTAATTGCAAGCAGATTACATTAGAAGCTATGCTATTTCACACTAACAAAGTAATGTGTTCTCATTTGTTTACTACATTTAGATCATACGTAATAGCTAAGAGCTTGCAGTAGAATAAATGTGTCGCAGTAGCAAAGATGAACGAGTGCTTATAGCTCTAAAGGTGTGCATTTTGGAGCCCATGTTTATTGGGAGTTTTTTTCTTGTTTTGGTCCATACTACCACCCCTCAAAATATGGAATACTTTTTCTTTAACATTCTGTGTTCAGCCAGAACACAATAGGGGTCTCTCTTATCTTTGGCAGATTTTAAAGTTTGTTGAATTTTTCTTGTTGGTTTATATATTATATTCATTTTGTGCTTTTTAAGCACTTTTACAGTAATAAGATTTGCGAATGGATCACTGTCACACACTTTATAGAAAACCCATCCACACCGACAGATATTTAAATAAGCATTCAAATCACCACCTCCCAGAAAAAGAGAGGAATAATCAAAACCATAGTGGCAGAGCTACATGGAATTGTACTGTGCGATGTTTCAGTAAGGAGATATGGCAACTTAGGCTGGCTATGTTATAAAACGGATTTACAGCAAAAGCTTTAACAGAGCCATTCGCCCTAAAAGGAACTCACACTAAGTCACGAATTACTTCCATATAAGGGGAAAGCTTCCTTACCTGTGATAAACCATACTTAAACAGCAAACGTAAATACACCCGAGGACACAATGATGCACACGGTAGAACATTTTATCGAAACATTAGCAGATAACATGTACAAGCAGGCCCATAAAAATCATAGCCCAGCCATTCCTGAGCTCGAGCACTATAACACATCTGACAAACCCAAAAGACCGCTGTTCGGCCGAACAATCCCTTTAAATAGACATACAAAGTTGATGATGCAGTAATCCGGAGTATCTAAACAACCACCACACTAAAACTTCAGAACGCTATGCCCATCAAGCCTCGGATGGATGGCTCCCCCTAGGCGGATCGGGGCGACCAGGCAACCCCAAGAGGACCAAAGAGCCCACAAGGACATGGCAGGCACAAAGAACTAGATTAGGTAGAAATAAATAAAAGAGAGAAAAGCAGAAGAAAAGAAACAAAAGAAAGAGAGAAAGAAGGAGCAATATACATACACGAGATGGGTAAAGTAACATAACAAATGAACTACTTGATGGAAGTAGATGAAGGTGCGGGAGCATGTTGTCAGAGATCTCTCACACGTACACAGAAAGCTGGGCGTCATATGGCGTGAGTGTAGCGAACCTATAGTGCCAAATGGGTCTGTCCCGCAACACGGGCAGTTGACGAAACAGGACAAGACGGTGTGGCAATTAGCGAGCTGTTACGGTGCACTGCAGTGGTGTTCTTCATTGCAGCATGGCCCGTAGACACCATTTGGATGACTAAAATCATTGGGAAACTGGAAGAAGGGCGAAGTGTGTTGCTCAGGAGTTTGGAATTGCTCACAGCATTGTTTCACGTACATGGTGAACCTTCCAAACCACAGGACTACTGTCCCAAGGAGAGGTGGTGGTCGACCACGCTCAAATACAGCAGCAGATGACCCCCACATTGTGCAACAGGCAAGAAGGGATCCACGCCAAACAGCGGGTGCAATTTCAACCACATTTAACAGGACAGCTAGGCAAGCAATCTCACGATACACAGTGGCACGGTGCCTACACAGAGGTGGTCTCTTTGCCCTATGGCCAGTACGTTGTGTTCCATTGACATCCGCACATCGGCGGCACCGTTTGCGATGATCCCAAGAGCATCAAAATTGGACCAACGAGGAATGGGGTTGCATGCTCTTCTCGGATGAGAGCAGATTCAGTCTAAGTAGTGATTATCGACTTACCCTCATCCGGCGAGAGGTGGGAACACGTAATGAACCCAGGTACATCCTTGAACATGATCATTTGGTGGTCCGGGTGCTATTGTTTGGGGTGGCATAATGTTGCATGGGCGCACCGACTCCAAATTTTTGAACACGGTAGGCTTACTGGTTAACGTTATTGTGATACTGTACTCCTTCCCCATGTGCGTGTTTCAGGGGTGCAGTCGTCCCTGAGTTCATTTTTATGGATGACAATGCGTGACCGGATCGAACAGCGCAGGTGGAGGATCGCTTGGAACGAGAGGATATTCGACGATTTAAATCCCGATTTAAGTCCCATCGAACACGTGTGGGATGCTTTGGGGAGACGCATTGCAGCACATCCAAATGCACTAACGACCATCCAACAGTTTCAAAATCGCAGCGTTGGTGGAGGAATGGAACGCCCTACCACAAGAACTGCTTACTAACCTTGTGGCCAATACGGGAGCACGATGCAGAGCTTGCATTGCTGCCCGTGGTGATCATACAACCCTTTCAAGCACTATGTATCTGTTTCTGTAAATCTAGAGAACCATCATATGTCGTATTGAGTTTAGTGTAGCTTATGGTCTATGAATAAAAGTAGCATTTCTGTTCGTCTCATTGTATATTTCGTTTAGTTGCCTACTGTAGCATACCGTAGCAGTTCCCTCTATGTATGATTCAAGTTTCATCGAGCTATGTTACTTAACAGTGTCACAGCTTGCGAAGATTACTTTTGTCCTTACGTTTTGCACACCGGTGTATATAAGGCGTGAGTCTTCTCAGCCTGCGGATTGAGAAGTTATGCAGTCCCGACGCTGTACAGGATATGCCGTAAACATTGTCCACTGCATCATGCGGTATTAATTTCGACCGAAATGACTACTTTGCACCCGGTGCATTCAGTGACTTGCACTCGTAGCGCAATATGTGCGCGCTGGCATTCAGTGATGAAGGTACCAGGTTCAAATACTGCCACTTAAAGGAACTTTTTATGTTTAGTAAATTTAGTGAAATCTGATAGTTTGGCATGCAAGTGTCGTTTCACTTAATTACATTAGCACACAAATTGGTACTTGTTAGAATATGCTTTAGTCAACATCATGAATAAATGAATAAAGAAAGCTCATTTATTCGCAAGTGTGATTTGAACTCCTGACTTCATCATGACTTTCCAGCATGTTAACCACTGCACTTCTAGAGTATGCTAGCAACGAGCACCACCGTAACCCTAATCATCGGGCAGGTGTATGCCGTGTCAGTACCTCATTTCACATCCTCTGTGAAATGCAAGTTTGGCTATTTACCAATCCGCATTATGAGAGGATTCACGCGGTATGTATAGACAAATATGTATACATAAGCGTGCAATGCAGTCATTATGTAGGTGTAAAAAGCTATATTACCTCCCCTTGTAGATACCATTCCCAAATTTGTTTCTAAGCATATTTTTGGACCATCAGCGGACAGCTATAGAATAACTCAACTCCCTCTCTTGTGAAGCCTCGAGAAACGTTAAGTTACCACAACTTTTATCTTAGCGTGATACAAAACCTCACTCCTTTCGTATGCGCGTGAATACCACTACTAAACACTGATCTCTGGTCTGTGCTTTGCCAAAGGCAGTACCTAACCCCCACTCTGTATGCATACTCTCTTGTATGCAGGCGTTTTTGTAATAATCACCATTAACCTTCGGTTTGCTTCGGCGGTACCGGACACCATCTTACCCCGTTCCCCTTCCATTACTGTATCGTAGTCTAGTACATGACAAACCCCTTATTCTACATATGCTTCATGTTAATTGAGATGTTAATCTTATTGCTAATTTTCTTGTAGGTGCAAGGGGAGTTGCTAGGCTTTAAGTGATAGTCAAATCTTTTAAGAGCTGGTTGCTATGTGGCGCATTCCATTCTCTTTCCATGTCCAGGAGATAAAAAAATGAATAACGAATTCTCATTTGAGAAAAAGTATAAGTATTGGAAAATTTAAGGGAACAACAAGCAATATCTCCAAAATAGTTACTCAATAAAAAAATTCATATAACATAAATTGTGTATTTTAACGCGATCTACATTTTTGTGTAGTAAAATTTTGTCTATCTCTTATGGTTTACCAGCTATAACAAAGTCGTTCACAATGAAGAATACTTTTGGAGACATTCCCAGAAAATTCAAGATATGCATTTTATTTTCCATGAAAGTATCTTAAATATATGATATTTTAATCACATTCGTTTGAGCCATTTTCGAAAAATGCTCTATGTAAATGTTAATATGGGTTGGGGGATTTTCTTGAAAACCTTGTGTCTCATCTTTGGAAGATACTGAACCTAAATACCAAGTTTGGTGTTTATCCGACTGTTCGTTTCTGAGTTATGCTGTCCACAGACACAACATACAGTCACACACACGGACAGTTTCCAAAATGTTTTTTTTTTATTCAGGGGGACTCAAAACATATATTTCCGGTGAAATCTTGGCATCGAATTTCTGGGTGGAATACAATACTTCCCCTACTTACTATACGTAGTAGAGAAAGTAAAAATAAAGCCTAAATCTTTTTCACTATAAGCTGAAAGGAGAGGTAAACAAAACCACGTGACAAGACAGCACCTCATTGGCTGGTGGGAAAACTACAACCGTTTTTCAGCTTAGCATGTCGTCTCTTCCTCTACAGAAAACAGTTCGGTTGAGATCGTAACATTTTGTGGTTATTCTCGTGCGGAGAAATTTAAAAAACTCATTATTGTAACTGTTCAATTTATGAAACTAAATGTGTTTCTTCAGATTCACCTATAACTAAATGAAGCGTTATAGCAGAGGGTTTAAGAGGTTATGCGCAGGCGCTGCAGTTCGTTTCCGGTTTCCGGCTGAGAATTTTCTGCTAGTGCAGAAAACATAAACGCGGGATATGGAAAGAACACAATTGAGTTAAATGCTTTTAACAAATTCTGTGAATTTTTTTTCCTTTACCTTTAACCGACAATGAATATGGTTGGCCATTGTTTAGCAATAATTGAACCTCTTTGTTAGCGATGCAGAATTGTTGCTCGGATAGCTGGGTCGCGTTTGTTTTCTGTTGTGTTTTAACCTATAGTGCTAACGTTATTTAACTTGTTGACTCATAAAAGGTTAAAGCAAAGGTGGTATACTGATATTGGTCATTAAATGAATGATTTCTAAAGCCTGAAGTTAAGAATAGTTTAATCTAATACCTTTAATCACAGATGTCGAACTTTTCAGGTACAACTTTTATTTGCCTACTCTTAGTATTATGTGTTATAAGGGAAAAAAATGACTCATATGACTTTCTCTACTCTTGTACAAACTATTTTTACAAACTATTATTCTCCATCAAATTTAATATTAATCGAGATAAACATTTGCAGAAACGATCTTTTGACATGCAAAGAGAATTACATTTTACACATACCGACCAGTTCTATAAATATTTGACTATCGCTTAAGGCGTACTATGTTCCCCTTGTTTTGTATTTGCAAGGACAATATAGAAATACAGTAGCCTTTAAGCATAGCCATATCTCTTAATAGCTGGTTGCTATGTGCAGCACCATTCTCTTTGCCACAGAGCAATACTCTTTGTATATCCAAGACAAAAAAATGAATAACGAATGCCCATTTGAGAAAATAAGTATTGAAAAATTTAAGGGAATAAAAAGCAATATCTCAAAAATGGTTCACTCAACAAAAAAATGTATATGACATAAATTGTGTATTTTAACGCAATCTACATTTTTTGTGTCGTAAAATATTGTCTATCTCTTATGGTTTACCAGTTATGAAAAAGTCGTTCACAATGAGAATACTTTTGGAGACATTCCCAGAAAATTTAGGATATACATTTTATTTGTGATGAAAATATCTTAAACATATGATATTTTACTCAAAATGGTTAGAGCCATTTTGGAGAAAATTAAACTTTTCGAAAAATGTTCCATGTAAAGGGCAATCTGGGGTGGGGGGATTTTCTTGAAAACCTTTGTGTCGCATCTCTGGAAGATACTGAACCTAAATACCAAGTTTGGTGTTTATCTGACTGTTTGTTTCTGAATTATGCTGTTCACAGACACACACGGATATGAATTCAAAAACACTATTTTTTTGTATTCAGGAGGTCTCAAAACATATATTTCCTGTGAAATCTCGGTATCGAATTTTTGGGTGAAATACAATACTTTCCCTGCTTACTATACGTAGTAGAGAAAGTAATAAAACCTAGTTGACTGTCATTGTTAAGCTACCCAGGTGTTACGTTCTGACGATGTCAGCTAAAGGGTTCACCGAAACGTTGGTTGTAAGTAAGTTTACCCTTAAACCACGGCCTTCCCGCTCGGATGATTTTAATATTTTACCGATTACCTCCGAAGGCCTTCGCACTTGCAAGGATAATATATGTAGATTGCCACTACCTTACCGTTAATAATTTTAAATTAAATTGTAATTAAAAGTATCAATGTTTGTTGGATAAAACTGAACTGAAGCTTTTCAGGCAGCGCATTAAACAAGTGAACCAAGGTGCCACACACAAAAAACTAACTTATTCTTGCGCATTGCATGTGCAACATTTATTGCACGCCTAGAGGGGAATTTAAACAAGAAACGACTTGTGACAGTTCCTCATAGCAGAGGAGTGGGTTTACTGCGTTGCTGGGGTGTATTAGAAAGCTAAAAACCAGCATGAAAGTACTGCTACAATGTAGTATAATATGACAACATGCTACCCCTTAAAGTTGACGAAGGGAAAGCAGAGAGTTGAATGAAATCTTACTGGCTAGAACAACAGTGGAGGGGATGTTGCTATGGAAATCACACGAAACCTGCCCCTCCAGAACTGTGACAAGAACTGCATCTTGTTTAAAACAAACTACTGCAGACGAAGATGCTACGAATCTGGTGTTCCAGACAATCACGACCATTGCATAAAATAAGGTAGCGCACAATTTTAAGAGTACTCACCTTATCAGAATATATCTTTTCACCTTTCGTGCTAACGCCGGTCACGTTCACACCCACTATCCTCCTAGGCGTAACCAAGTTACGCTCTTCATCCTCTAGTAAGGCGATCAGTGCACAGTTTTGTTTCAAAGTTTTCCTCCAAATTTCCTGGAGTTCCTTCTGGGACTTCGGGTGCTTGTAGATTTCAAGGCATTGGCACGTAACTTCATCCCTGAAGAAATGAGTGGACATGAATTCCACGATGTCCTCGTGCATGTCTTCGGTGACGTCTTGGACTCGATACTTGAGGACCTTGCCCTTCCATTCTTTCAGACCGACGCATCTTCGCCAGACTTGAGGCACGACGGCTGTTTCAGGTCTCTTCCACTCCGTCATGTTTAGTAAGTTACGTACTGCGTTGTGTTAACTTTATATCGTGGCAGATAACAGCTGTCTCCTCTTATCACTAGTAGGACTATAGCAGGCAAAACATGTTCTCATCCAGTGGCGTTCTGACGCAGCGAGAAGCCGGGACGGACCCTGCGGTAGCCTCAAAATGAAGATAATACGACAATGAATAATTTTAAAACATCTTATGTGTTACACTCACATGACCTTCTCTACTCTTGTACAAACTATTTTTACAAACGCTTATTCTCCACATGCTTCAAGTTAATCGAGATGTTAATCTTATTGCTAATTTTCTTGTAGGTACAAGGGGAATATGGTAGGCTTTAAGCGATAGTTTAATCTTCTAAGAGTTGGTTGCTATGTGGCCCATTCCATTCTCTTTGCATGTCCAGTACATAAAAAAAAGAATAACGAATTTACTTTTGAGAAAAAGTGTAAGTATTGGAAAATTTAAGGGAATAACAAGTAATATCTCGAAAATGGTTCACTCAATAAAAAAAGGTATATGACATAAATTGTGTATTTTAATGCGATCTGCATTTTTTGTGTAGTAAAATTTTGTCTATCTCTTATGGTCTACCAGTTATGCAAAAGTTGTTGACAATGAAGAATACTTTTGGAGACATTCCCAGAAAATTCGAGATATACATTTCATTTGTGATGAAAATATCTTCAACATATGATATTTTAACCAAAATCGTTAGAGCCATTTCTGAGAAAATTAAAACTTTCCATTTAATGGGTAATCTGGGCGATTTTCTTGAAAACCTGCGTGTCGCATCTCTGGAAGATACTGAACCTAAATACCAAGTTTGGTGTTTATCCGACTGTTCGTTTATGTTAATCCGATTTATGCTTAAGGTAATTTTAATACAAATGAAATGTATATGATGAATTTTTTGAGAATACCCCCAAAGTCCTTTTCATTCTCAATGACTTTTGTGTAACTGGTAAACCTGGGAGACAGACAAAATGTTATTACACCAAAAATGTAGATCTCGTTAAAATACACAATTTATGTCATATACATTTTTTGTCGAGTGAACCATTTCCGAGATATACCTTGTTATTTATTTGAATGTTTCAATACTTTTTCTCAAATACAAATTCAGTATTCTCTTTTTTCTTTTCTATGTCCTGGATATTCAAAAATAATATAATGCTCCACATAGCAACCAGCTCTTAAAATATATGAGTATCATTTAAAGCTACCATATTCCCTTTGCATTCACAAGAAAATTAGCAATAATATAGTTTCTACAAATGTTTATTTCGATTAAAATGAAGAAGATGAACAATAAGCGTTTGTAAAAATAGTTTGTACAAGAATAGAGAAAGTCAGGTGAGTGTAACACACCAGATTGTTTTTCTATCTACTATATCTTAATCTAAATAAACTTCTGCAGAAATAGTTACGTTACATATTTCGTTACAGATAAAAAGGGAAATGTCAAATGTTTAAGAACTGGACACCATACCTTCGCTGACCTTAAAATTCCTTACTGCTTTAAGTGAATTGTGAGAAACAATTGAACGTTGACAGGACTTGAGAAGCATGGTTAAGTGTTGAACAATTCGAATCTTTAATAACGGATATCATGGAAATGGCTGTTGCCACAAAAAAGTTATTTCAAAATAAGCTGTATGTCTTAAAGGGATCTAAAATTTCTCTCTAGTACGTTTTCGTCTGTGGTTTGTTGTTTACCAGTTATACAAGATTACACAAAATTCCTCCTGAATGAAGAGGACTTCACAGGCTGGTTCCATAAAATTCAAGACATACATTTTGTTTGTCATGTAAATACCCTTAATATATGTATTTTAATCAAAACCGTTAGTCACTTTTTTAGAAAATAATTTTTTTTAAAAATGTTTCATGTAAAGTGTAGTTTTGAGTGGTGGTATTTTCTTTAAACTTTTCGTATCGCATCTTTGGAAGATATTGACCTTAAATACCAAATACGTTTCGTTCTTGAATGAAGCTGTTCACAGACACACACGGAGCTTTTTCTAAAAATGCTTTTCTGTGGTTCACGTAAACCTTCGGTATCAAATCATTTTTTTGTCCTGGTAATGCAAAGAGAATGGAATACTCCACATAGCAACCAGTTCTTAAAATATTTAACTATCGCTTAAACCCTACCAATTCCCCTTGCATCTACAAGAAAATTAGCAATAAGATTAACATCTCGATATCTCGATTAATATGAAGTAGATGGAGAATAAGCGTTTGTAAAAATAGTTTGTACTAGAGTAGAGAAAGTCATGTGAGTGTAACACATCAGATTCTTTTGATTCCTTATTCCTCATCAGAAAATAAACAGCTTTTTATAAACCATTTACTAATAAGAAAACAACATGCAATATATTGGTTCAGATTTAAAGAATTAAATAGACCCTAAGATGGTCATCACAACTTTCTCCAAACAAAACACGACTAATGGCATTTACTTTCCCTCATAATATCAAGAAGCTTTTCTTCAGGTCATTTCTTTCTACAACGCTTAGTTTTGGAGACATTGTGCAGTCTCAACTTAAATGGTCCACCCTGTAATATCTTCTCTTCGGTGCAAAGGTTTTGTCAGCATCTTCCTTCCCCGACAATATCACTGATGACCTATAACCTGATTGCACCTTAAGTGTTAAATTAAGCACTGAACCGTGCTATGTACTTAATTTATATAACACGCGTATGTTATTAACGTTAAATATTACTGTACTGTAATAGTATGACGAACACCTTATAGTTATGCTTTAATAGGATTTCGGTGTACTTACCTAAACCAAATCATTAAATTGCTTGGTTGTCTTTAACGTGTATCATATTCCTCTAAAAATACAACCCCTACAAACAAATAACACGTACACCAAAAATTGCACAAACAATTCATATTTCTAGTTAACCTAATAATCAATAATAACCAACCTAATACTTAGTAATTAAATGCTGTTATAGTTAGCCAAATTAATATAGCTACGACTAATTTAATATGAAAGCAATATAATTAATACAGTATAATCAATGCGTCAGTTGGTGACTAAATGGTAGGCGTGCTAAGTTTGAACACCTATGAAAATAAAAGCAGGGCGCCAACTAACAGATAAAATATTACTAACATTTCCAATATATGTAACAGGTGCGTATTTGCAGAGTATTGCCGGTTATAAAAAACCTAAGAAAACGAATATCAACATATTCTAATGGCTTCTCCCATAATGGAAAAAAATGGAAAAAAAAAGTTGCACTTAGTAACCTCTATACATAGAGTGCATGTATCTATGTACACTGCCGCGCATAAAATATGTCCCATTTCCCTAGATACCATAGCGTTTTTCCCTTCGTAAGGTTACCTTCAACTTTTGACTCCATCCAGCCGGTTTCCATGTGACTGGCCCGAAAAACAATACATATAGTTTAAAACTAACGTATGTAAGAGCGATGCTTTTGATTTATGCGATCGGTGGTTAAGATACCACCTCTATGAAAACCTTTCGCTATAATTGGTACACAAGGAAACGCTAAACCCATACAATACAGTTCGGCCTTCTAGAGCAAGAGGTGAAGAAGCATTTGCATGTCTGGTTAAACTGAACCGACAGCTATGACATTTATATATACGAGTATACAGGATTAATCACATAAAACTTTTACCGCAAATATTTCGGGAATAAAAAAGTGCTGTTGATGTGCAGTTTTCACAACATTGATTGGTAGTCAGGGCCTCGTATATTTAGCCTATAAACAGATTTTAATAATACAGGGAAAGTGTATTTTGTTTAGCAAATATAGAGATTTTAAATGGAACAATGCCTAGTTACATCAACAGAATAAAGGTAGGGTAAATTAGAATGTCAGTGGCGTTTGTTGCAAGCTTCCAGTGCATGTGGTTTACGAGAAATCTTATTTTTAAACTTTTACGCACCGACAATTGTACAACCTGTGGTAGCAGAAATTAAAGGGAATTACAATACTTCTGTAGATTCTTACAAGTAGAGAGAACATAGCCCTTCAAAGATTGTGTTCAAAATGACCACCGGCAGCTTCAATACACGCTTCCAGTCTGCTATGGAAGACTGCTGTGCACATTCTAGCATTTCAGCGGAAATTTCAGAGTAATACGTCGTTCCATATCGTCTGGTGTAGTTGGTACATCCTTGTAGACAGTGTCTTTCAGCCTTCCCCACAGAAAAAAGTCTAAAGGGGTCAAATCCGGTCCTTTTCGTCTAATCAAACCATTTAAAAACAATCCGTTAAGACAAGCTGTAGTACTTCCTGCACTATGGGCTGGACAGCCATCATGTTGGTACCACAGGTTCCTTTTAGTCTGCAAAGGAACGTCTTCTAGCATCTGTGGCAAATGATCTGTCAGGAGGCTGCAATACTCGTGCGCGTTCATTGTTCCTTCTATGAACAAAGGGCCTATGAGCTAATGGTTCACTATCCCACACCACACGTTTAAACTCCATGGACGCTGACGTTCCACCTGACGAAGCCAACGGGGATTGTCAACAGACCAATAGTGCATGTTTCTGCGGTTTACCTGGCCATGATTAGTAAATGTTGCCTCATCACTAAACAAGATACATGATGAATCTGGAGTACCGTGTCTTAATGCCCATGTACAAAAGTTAACACGATTCCTAAGATCGTTTCCATGCAGCTCTTGATGGAGAGAGATGTGATAGGGATGGAACCTATGTCGATGGAGAATGACGTGAAGACATTCGTAATCGTCTGAAAATATACGAATTAAATGATAAAATAGCTGATTATAGACAGAAATGGGAAGACCAGTTAATAGAATGGGTAATGAAAGCATGACAAAGAATATTTTAAAGTACAAGTCGAGAAGGGAGAAAGGAATTGGAAGACCCAATAAAAGATGGTCGGACCAATGAGACGCAACAGATGTGAGGTCTAATGCCTGAAGAAGAGGAAGAAGAAGTGTGTGTGTGCTTGCCTCTGTGTATGTGTCTGTGAGCAGCATAACTCAAAAGCCAAAAGTTGAATAAGTACCAATCTTGGTATTTAAGTTCATATCATCCAAGGATTTTCAAGAAAATTCCAACTACACTTTACACGGAATTTTGATTTTCTAAAAAATGGCTGCAACATTTTGATTAAAATACCACATACTAAAGACATTTACTTGTTTAATAAAATGCATATCATAGCTTTTAAAGTCCTCTTCACTTCAAAGGAATTCTGTATAATCTTGTATAAGTGGTAAACCTTAAGCGATTGACAGAAAACGTACTAAAAAAATGTAGATCTCTTTAAAACACACAATTTATTTCAAATGTGTTTTTTGTGGCATAAAAAATTTCGCAGATATCCATTATTAATGGTTCGAATTGTTCAGTTCTTCGTCGTTCTTTGAATCCCTGTCAACATTCAGATGCTTCTCTCGATTGGAAGGAAACAGTATGGAATTTTAAGGCCAGCATACAGCGCCCAGTTCGTAAAAAATTGACTATCGCTGTTCTCTTTGTATCTCTAACGAAATGTGTGATGTAGTTATTTCTGCAAAGATTTATTTGGATTAAAATGTAGTAGATAGAAACGTAAGCTTTAATAAGAATAGCTTGTACACACAGTAACACACAATGTAGGGTATACAAAGTCATGTGAGTGTATCGGTTCAGATTTTTTTAAACATCTTCGTGTCTCATCCTTGGAAGATACTAAATTTAAATACCATTCGCCTTTGAATTGTTTTGTACACAGACACATACATACTCGGACTTTCTTCTAAAAATGATTTTTTTTTCATTTCTTTCAGGGACATCTAAACATACAGGCTAAACGTTTTTCAGCTGAGGGGGACACAGTAGGCTACAGGTCACAGACAGACAGGTCACAGAGTTGCGCAGAGGTCCTTAACATTTCTAAGTTAGCAGAGCGTCCCACTGCGAGCCGCCGAGAGAGGGCGATGAACGACCTACCAGTCGAACAGCCCTCTGATGTTGACGGAGAAACCGCTTTCAATTGAGCACGCATGCGCGATACCTTTCCGGCATCGCCTTACACCACGAAACCTAGAACGGTACCGGAAAGATGAGAAGCAAACGAATGGGAAGTAAATCGTAGCAGAGAGGAACCACATCGACCCCGAGGAAAGCACGAAAATCCCAGGATCAGAGTGAGCGGTCGTCGGGGATTGAACTCGGAAACTTCCGAATGCGAGTCACACTCGTTACCCGACGCCGCTTCAGTCGGTCATCTAAACAAACACTACGTGATCAAAAGTATCCGGACACCTGGCTGAAAATGACGTACAAGTTCGTGGCGCCCTCCATCGGTAATGCTGGAAGTCAATATGGTGTTGGCCCACCCTTAGCCTTGATGACAGCGTTCACTCTCGCAGGCATACTTTCAATCTGGTGCTGGAAGGTTTCTTGGGAATGGCTGTCCATTCCTCGCAGAGTGCGCAACTAAGGAGAGGTATCGATGTAAGTCGGTGAGGCCCGGCACGAAGTTGGCCTTCCAAAACATCCTAAAAGTGTTCTATAGGATTCAAGTTAGGACTCTGTGTAGGCCAGTCCATTACAGGGATGTTATTGTCGTGTAACCACTTCGCCACAGCCCGTGCAGTATGAACAGGTGCTCGATCGTATTGAAAGATGCAATCGCCATTCCCGAATTGCTCTTCAACAGTGGGAAGCAAGAAGGTGCTTAAAATGGTATCAATGTAGGTCTGCGCTGTGATCGTGCCACAAAAAAAACAAGGGGTACAAGCCCCCTGCAGGAAAAACACGACCACACCATAACACCACCACCGTCAAATTTCACTGTTGGCACTACACACGCTGGCAGATGACGTTCACCGGACATTCGCCATACCCACACCCTGCCATCGGATCGTCACATTGTGTACCGTGATTCGTCACTCCACACAATGTTTTGTCACGTTCAGTCGTGTAATGTTGACGCTCCTTACACCAAGCGAGGCGTCGTTTGGCATTTTCCTGCGTGATGTGTGGCTTATGAGTAGCCGCTCGACCATGGAATCCAAGGTTTCTCATCTCACGCCTAACTGTCATAGTACGTGGAGTGGATCCTGATACATTTTCGAATTCCTGTGTGATAGTTTGGATAGATGTCTGTCTATTACACTTTACGACCCTCTTCAAATGTCGGCGGTCTCTGTCAGTCAACAGACGAGGTCGGCCTGTAAGCTTTTGTGCTGTACATATCCCTTCACGTTTCCACTTCACTATCACATCAGAAACAGTGGAACTAGGGATGTTAAGGAGTGTTGTAATCTCGCGTACACACTTCTGACACAAGTGACATCCAATCTCCTGACCACGTTCGAAGTTCGTGAGTTCCACGGAGCGTCCCATTCTGCTGTTTCACGATGTCTAATAACTACTGAGGTCGCGGATGAGTACCAGGCAGCACAATGCACCTAAAATAAAAAACATGGTGTCCGGATACTTTTGATCACATAGTGTATATTTCCGGTAAAACCTTTATATCGATCTTATACTTCCTCTGAGTAGCATTTACGGCACGTAAAAGAACCTCAAGCGTGATAAAGAGGCCTCTGAACAAAATTACCGGCCTTTCACGACCAGTATAGAATGGGACGCTAAGAACCATACTAGTTAAAGAGCATCCATAAATAAAACTCAATTTAATTTAATTTCTGATTAGCATAAAAGGTAGAGAAGGAAAAATATTTATATGAATCCTTTTATGTTCGCTAATGAGCGTTAATGGGCGGAGAAAGTAATGTGACTGTTACATCAGATATTTTCACTCAAGTAGCCCATTATTTAATTTACCAAGTGGCTCGCGCAGTCACTGATCCTCATGATTGCATTTTCTCTTATTTTAATATTACCTATGAATTTAAAAAATATGAACATCGGCAATCGTATGATAAAATCAACTTTACGCTGAGCATTACCGCAGAAGTCTGTTTGCCAAGACAGCTGCTTCTCGACATATATCGCTGACTCACTCACAGTCCAACTTCACACAATAGCAAAAATCCCCGCAAGATAAGAAATGAGATAACACCTCTTCTCGCCTCAGGCGTTCTTTCCTTCACACGCAGCTATAAGCCTACTTTCCATTGCTCGTAGGCAGCATTTATTTTTTCAGCTTTTTCCATTCATGCCTGTAACACGGAAGGAAGCAGCTTTGACTCGGTTTGATCAATGTCTAACAGAAAATGCAAGCAATCGTAAACTAACATATATGTCTGTATCTTCTAGATGAGTTAACTGATCCCTTTATCGGAGCTTATCCAGTAATCTGCGCTATAAATACTGCACTTTAAAACAAGGGGTCACTTTCAAATCACGCGAACGTAATCCAGGAAGTAACGACCATTTGGTATTAATAAATAAAAACCAAATATTTTATTAAAATCCATTTTATTTACATTCACATGACCTTTCTACCAACTATCTAGTGGATATACATATTTCGTTATAGATACAAAGGGAACAGCGATAGTCAAATGTTTAAGAACTGGACGCTATATGCGGGCCTTAAAATTCCATACTGTTTCCATGACATCGCGGAAAACTACTGAAAATCAACAGGACATAAAATGACAAACGTATTAAGCAAATCGAACTAGCAATGATGGATATCTACGAAAGGACCTATGCCACACAAAGACTTATTTAAAGTAAATTGTGTGTATATCTATATTTTGTGTGTAGTACGTTTCCGTCTATAGCTTAAGTTAACCAGTTATACAAGATTGTACACATCTTCTTCCAAATGAAGTGGGCTTCACAGGCTATTCCAAGAAAATTCAAGATATACATGTTATTTATCGTGTAAACATCTTTTAATCAAAATCGATAATCATGTTATAGGAAATAAAAAATCCCGAAACATATACCATATAAAGTGAAGTGGGTGAAGTGAAAACGGCTTATTTGGGTTCAGTACCTTCCAAAGCTGCAACAGAAGATTCTTTATTTAATTTTTAATTTATTTTATTAAAATGGTTCTAACCATTTTTATTAAAATACCATATATGGAATATATACTCATTACAAATAAAACCTGTATCTTGAATTTTCTGGAAGTAGCCTGTGAAGTCGACTTTATTCGGAAGGAATTTTATATAATCTTGTATAGCGAGAGACAAAAACGCGCTGCATAAAAATATAAATATCTTTAAAAGACACAATTTATTTTAAGTACGCTTTGTGGCTTAAATCATTTCTCAGATATTTTACAGATACATTAAAGGTTCGAATGTTCATTTCTTGATCATTCTCTTGAATTACTGTAAACGGTCAGCTGTTTCTCACGATTACATAGAAATACTATGGAATCTTAAGCGTATAGCGTCCAGTTGTTAAACATTTGACTGTCTCTATTCCTTTGTATCTATGAAAAAAATGTGTAATGTAGCTATTTCTGCAAAAGGTTTACTTGGGTTAAAATAGTAGATAGAAATAAAATCTGATGTGTTACACTCACATGACTTTCTCTACTCTTGTAAAACTATTTTTACAAACGCTTATTCTCCATATGCTTCATGTTAATCAAGATATCGAGATGTTAATCTTATTGCTAATTTTCTTGTAGATGCAAGGGAACTGCTAGGCTTTAAGCGATAGTCAAATATTTTAAGAGGTCGTTGCTATGTGGAGTATTCCATTCTCTTTGCATTACCAGGACAAAAAAATGAATAACGAATTTGAAAAAAAATATAAGTATTGGAAAATTTAAGGGAATAACAAGCAATATCTCGAAAATGATTCACTCAACAAAGAAAATGTATAGGACATAAACTGTGTATTTTTACGTGATCTACATTTTTTGGCGTAGTAAAATTTTGTCTACCTCTTATGGTCTACCAGTTATGCAAAAATCGTTCACAATGAAGAATACTTTTGGAGATATTCCCAGAAAATTCAAGATATATATTTCATTTGTCATGAAAATATCTTAAACCTATGATATTTTAATCAAAATCGTTACAGCCATTTTTGGGAAAATTAAAAATGTTCCATGTAAAGGGTAATCTGGTGTGGGGGAATTTTCTTAAAACCTTCGTGTCGCATCTCTGGAAGATACTGAACCTAAACACCAAGTTTGGTGTTCATCCTACTTTTCGTTTCTGAGTTATGCTATTCACAGACAGACACACACACGGACATGTTTCCAAAAATGCTTTTTTGGATTCAGGGGGCCTCAAAACATATATTTCCGGTGAAATCTCTGTATTGAATTTTTGGGTGGAAACAGTACCTCCCCCACTTACTGTACGTAGTAGAGAATGTAATAAGCTTGAGTAAAAATAATTCGTTAGCCCCTTAATAAACGATAGAGGGTAGAGAAATCATGTGTATGTATTATATCAGATCTTTTACTCTTCTGATTGTTCCAGAAAAATTGTGTTAATAATTTTTGATTGGTTTATCCTCAATGGTGAATTAATTAGAGTGAGTCTTGTTGGTTCGGCATTCAAGCATTAACCTCTGTATCTGAATGAGGGATGAAAGGCGCGATAGAGGCGTGCTAATTATTGATTGCTAGCTTAAACCTCGGTTCCTCATATTGGCATGTTTTTTTGCATCCGACTGTATGTGGTAGAGAAAGTAAAAGGCAAAGGGGCTAAAAGTAGATCTTTAAAGAACTCCATATTTAAAAGATCATATGTAGGTTGGAATTCTAAATTCCCCTTAACGTAAATATCATTGGGAAGGTATAGAAAATATACGATCGTGTAAAAATGTTCTTCGACACATTCTGATAAATACCTAAGTTGTTACTTCGGTAGCTTTTGAACACCCGATGGATTTATCTCTACACAAATAATAAATCATTCATGAAGAATGCTGCGGCGACCTGGTTGCTCGAACTGGTATTCATTCTCACCCGCCCCCGAAATGCAGACTGCCGTGTAAAAACTGAAAACAACTCGCATATTCCATCACGTAAACGCTTTTTTGTCTGCTTAGTCGCCCATTTCGTAATTACTCCTGCGTCATTTGTTATTTGCATAATAAAAATTGGAGCGCTCTTGGTTCTTTTCGTGTATCAACCATTATTTTATTCAGGGAATATAATGATATAAATTTGGATTACTGATTAATCATTTGTGTTACATATTTGTGTTTGTAAATTACTCGCTACATAAATGAATTAAAGCATTTTGTGTTTATATTCTAATGGTGATTTTTAAGTGACACATACGAACATCAGCCATTTACAATTTAAAATATAATTACATACAGGATGCACCATATAAACCGTTCCAAATAGAACCTATTAATAAATACAATCTACATAAATGAGGCAGTATTTTTAACACTTAAATGCTTTCAGTCTAATTATATAACATGTAAATTCAATAACAGCACGCCTTAAAGCAATATGTGTATGTAACAATATATAAAAAGTGTATATTACAGCCATTGTATATGTTTATATTATTGTATACATGTGTAATAATGTTACGTGAATGTATTACATAATTTAATAACGTAGGAGCTGTGAGAATAATAGGTTAAAAGTTGCTAACAATGAGGTAATAATGAGGTAACCTTGAGGCAATAATGACTAAGAAAGTTTAATTATGCTACTAGTCATTATTGGAGCAACAATAATGCAAATTATAAATAGCCAATCAACAACCAGAAAGAAAGCTTAAGTTAAATAAAAGTATTCTATTGGACTAGCATTGGCCAATCAGAAACTGAAATATAGCAACATTTACAAATTTAGAGTTCAGTTGCTTGCAGACAGTGTTTCTAACCGGATGCGAGATGCGTCCTCGAGAAATTTAATCCGTATTCGTGTGGGACGAAAATAGTTTTACGTGTTAAAAAGTGCAAGTAATTAATTAAAGAATCTCACAGCTCTCTATATCAGTGAAGTGTTGTTTAAATCGTGTCAAGAATTAATAAAAAAGGAGTGAATTAAAAATTATAAACTGTGTAAGCCTACATTCTTCAGCCGCATCACGCCCTGTTAAGAAATCCATGTCTCTAAAATAAATACTGACGCAGCCGAGGCAAACATAAATATATAATATTTAAAGAAACAGTCAAATTACAAAGCTAATATTTTTAAACTTGGGGCGAAGGCTACCGAAAAATTTACCATACGTACGGTTGCAACTAATTCAAGTTCGGCTCCCCAACAGTTGAACTACAATACAACTCCTACCTCAAATTGGCTCCCAAAGCGTGGGGCAAATAACAATACAATAAAACACCTTCTCATAAACAAATACAGCCATATTTGAAGATAAAAGAGTTCATAATAACGTTATGCACAAAACGCAAGAGGTCTTTCATTCTACTCTGAGAGTATGCTTCAGAATTAGGTGTATTTTATATTCTATTCATTTTAAATTGCATTCTGATTGTCCTAAAAAATTCTAATACTTTCAATTCACCTTGAAGTGATCTGAAGTGGAACTAAACTAGTAGTATGTGAATGTGTTTGTGGTAATAAGCGTAATCCGAAACTAGAAGTCGGATACGTCATTCAAATTTAAATCTGTCTTTTAAGAACGCAAGACAAAGCTTTACAATGAATTTTCAGTAGCAACAAGACTGAATCCGAAAAAAGAAAGAAAGAGATTATTCTTAGGAAGGTTTATTTTCGTATCCTTCATTTCTATCTTTTGCAGAAATAGCTACATAACACATTTCGTTATAGATACAAAGAGAACAGCGATGGTCAAATGTTTAACAACTGGACGCTATATGGTGGCCTTAAAATTCCATACTGTTTCCATGACAACTGAAAATCGACAGGACTTTAAAATAATGAAAAAGTTTTTAAGAATTCTAACCGTGAATAACGAATATCTCGGAAATGGTAATGCTAAAAACATATCTGAAGTAAATTGTGTGTTTTAAAGAAACCTACATATTCTGTGTAGTACGTTATTTGTTTATTATTTAAGTTTAGTAGTTATACAATACCTTACAAGCAATTTCTAGAAAATTCAAGATTCATATATTATTTTCCATGTAAATGTCTTTATTATATAGCATTTTAATGAAAATCGTTAGTGCCATTTTTAAAAACATTAAAAATCTTTAAAAATCTCCCATGTAAATGGTAGTTAGACGTGGGGGATTTTCTTGAAAATGTTCTTGTTGCACCTTTGTAGGATATGAATATAAGCACCAAGGTTGTGTTTTATCGATCATTTCGTTTTTCAGTTATGCTGTTCGCAAAAAAAGATATAGACATTTTTCTAAGAATACATTTTTGAGTTCAGGAGGCTTCAAAACATGCATTTTCGGTGGCATCTCTACCTACTATGTAAGTGGTAGAGAAAGTACTGATATATATATATACTGACTCAAATAAGCAAAGGGTATACTTTTAGTAAAACACCGAATTTCTCTTAAGCTATTCCAGATAAGCTCGCCAAATTTTATATGTATGCATACTAATGTCTTCTATAGACATAAAATTAATTTTGTATATATATATATATATATATATTTAAACAAGATTTTCATTATTATCTTATATAATATATATAAGTATCCTTCATGAATCAAACATTTCTATTCCTTTTTAATGCAAATTAAGGTTCCTTTTGCAGAAACTATGAGTGATAGAATTTGGAAATTTAGTACAGAGACTGACAGCAGTATTATATTTAATTTGAACTGGAATGATCGCATAGCTTCATTGCAGCTTTCAGAAACAATTATAATTGATGCAAGAAATATTCTCGAAGAAAAACTACATATTTTTATTACTAATATTATTCAATGATGCGCATATTATCCAAGATACATTGATACTTGTAGTTCAAAATAAGCTGACACTATTGTTACATGTTCCTGCAAAGTTTCGCTATGATTGACCAGCTAATTTCAGAGAAAACCTAGATTAAGTAAATAAAATGCATATTTGAGAAAAACCAATTTAAACTGCAGGCATTTAAATGCCACACTACCATATTAATTAGACATTTAAGAACGTAAAGTCTAAATGCAAAGAAGATACTGACGAACGGAAGGAGCCACAAAACGGGGGCACAGCACCGCACGCAGGCCATCCGGCCTCCTGTGTTCTACCGTGAGACTTTGCAGGGGGGGTGAGGGCAGAGACACGAAGGGTGACCATTTCTCGACAGGGTCCGTAACGTTTCCAGATTGATCGCCTCCAACGTTGCCCTAGCTCACCCATTGGGCCCCGAAGTAACGCCTGCCCGAAAGTACCCAGAGGCGAGTATGCAACATAACGGTTCCTGAGCGACCTCCACAGAGAGCACAGCCACTGTCCAGCCGCAATTTGCCGCTGAAACAGATGACAAGGAAGATAATGAATACAGGAAATAAGAGGCAGGGGAGTCGTGGAGAAGAATAACCACCCCACATCCGCCTGCTGACCCAGTGAAACCACGAAAAACCCATGGCTTGGAATGGGCGGTCACCAAGATCGAACCCGGAACCTCCCTAATATCAGACGCACACTTTAACAGAGTGCCTCCTCGCTTGGTCATTCAAGAGCGTAAATAGTATTGCAACCATTTAAGCCCATATATCATTCTACTCAGCCAGATTTGCACAATTTTTCTTAAACACTCTGATGTGTTGCACTCACATGACTTTCTCTACTCTTTTACAAACGCTTATTCTCCATTTACTTCATGTTAATTGAGATAAACATTTGCTAATTTTCTTATAGGTGCAAGGGGAATATGGTAGGCTTTGAGCGATTGTCAAATGTTTTAAGAGCTGGTTGCTATGTGGAGCATTTCATTCTCTTTGCATGTCCAGGACATAAAAAAAAGAATAAAGAATTCCCATTTGAAAAATAAACATAAGTATTCGAAAAAAATAAATAACAAGGAACATCTCAGAAATGGTTCACTCCACAAAAGAATGTATATGACATAAATTGCGTGCTTTAACAAGCTCTACATTTTCTGCGTATAAACATTTTGTCTACCTCTTATGGTTTAGCAGTTATACAAAAGCCATTTTTAAAGAAGAGGACTTTTGGGGATGTTCCTAGAAAATTCAAGATATACATGCTATTTCTTTATGAAAATCTCTTAAATATATGGTATTTTAATAAAAACCTTTAGATCCTTTTTTGAGAAAAGCAAATTTTCTAGGTAAACAGTAGTCTGGGATGGAGGGATTTTCTTGAAAATCTTCGTGTAGCATCTTCGAAAGATACTGAATATAAATGCCAAGTTCGGTATTCATCGGAGTTTTAGTTTTTGAGTTATTCTGTTCACAGACATACACACGGACCTCGGTATTGAATTTTTGGGTGAAATGCAATACTTTCCTTACTTACTATACGTAGTAGACAAAGAAAAAATGAAAATAATTGGGATTTTTTTTTAAACCAGTCTTCATCTCCCCTTAAACAGCTTGCGGAATTTCTGGATATAAACCAAATGCGATGAACGTTGCAGGATTTGTAGTAATCGTGAGTAAATTGATATAATACTGGAGATTAAACTGGAGAGACTGCCATAGAAGGCTATTAGTTTACCGTAAGAAGGGAAAGTTACGTCCAAGGTTGTTAACAGAAGCTTGTTACTTTAAGTCCTTTCCATCTCAATTCTGTACAAGTGCTACCAACTCCTGAGAAACACGTGCAAGTCCATTTCTTACAAACTAAAGTTCTGCTGCCCCTTGTTTCTCCCTCCTCCCTCCCCCTGATCTAAAAGGGGAGAGTTGTAACAGACTTTGGTTCCTAACGACGCTCCTGATAGCAACATTCTACCCTGTTACCTTCTTTCTGGGTGGAAGGGATTTTGTTCCTAGGAAAGACAGAGGCAAATGCTGCCATGAGTACCTGGGTCACAATTATAATCTTATATTTGTATTTGGAATTTCGGTTAAGAAAACTGATGTGTTCCATCCACATCCAAACCTTCTATCGTTTATTAGCGGGTATACAAATCAGACTTAAAGTTTATCTTCCTATTTGCTTAATTTTAATTGAAATAAACCTTTGCAGAAATAGCTACAATATTCATTTTGCTATAAGCACAGAGGGAATAGTGATAGTCAAATGTTTAAGAACTGGACGCTATATGCCTGGCCCTAAAATTTGATACTGTTAACATGACATCGCGAGAAGGAACTCAAAATCAACAGTGCTTAATAAATTGAATCATTAATAACAGTTATTTCGGAAATGGCTTATACAACTAAAAAAAAAGGTAATTTCAAATAAAGAGACTTTTTCAAAGAGATTTACATTTTTACTTTGTATACTAGGTATAGTAAGTAGAGGTATTGCATTCCACCCAAGAACTAGATACAGGGATTTCACTGGAAGCACTGGTTTTGAGGTGCCCTGAATCCAAATAAAACATATTTGGAAACATGTCCATGTGTGTGTCTGTGTGAACTCCATAACTGAAAAACGAAAAGTCAGATAAATACAAAACTTTTTCGAAGAATGCGACACAAAAATGTTCAAGAAAATCCTTCACATACCAGATTACAATTTTCATGGAACATTTTTCGAAAATTTTGATTAAAATACCATATGTTTAAGATATTATTATGGCAAATCAGGTGTATATCTTGAATTTTTTGGGAATGTCCCCAAAAGTCCTCTTCATACTGAATGACTTTTGCTTAACCGTTAAACCGCAAGATATAACAAACGTTTACTACACAAAAAATGTAGATCTTCTTAAAACACACAATTTATGTCAGATACATTGTGTGTGTGCGTGTGCGTGTGTGTGTGTTGTAGTGTACAATTTCCGAGATGTTCCTGGTTATTTGTTTGAATTTTCCAATACTTATACTTTTTCTCAAACGGGAATTCGTTATTCGTTTTCTTGTGTCCTGGACATGCTAAGAGAATGGAATCCTCCACATAGCAACCAGCTCTTAAAATATTTGACTATCGCTTAAAGCCTACCGTATTCCTCGTGCACCTATAAGAAAATTATTAATTAAACGCTAATATGTTTAACATGAAGTAGATGGAGAATAAGCGTTTGTAAAAATAGTTTGTACAAAAGTAGGGAAAGTCATGTGAGTGAAACACATCAGATTTTATTATTATTATTATTATTATTATTATTATTATTATTATTGTAGTACACTATCTTCTATCGCTTAACGTTTACCAGTTGTACAATATTATACAAAATTTCTTCTTCACAGTCGTCACCAGAAGATTCAAAATATACGTTTTATTTGTTATTCAAATATCTTTAATATAGGGTATTTAATTAAAATGGTTAATAACTATTTTTTAAAAATCTAAATTTTTTAAAAATGTTTCATGTAAAGATTAGTTTGGGGTGGGGAGATTTTCTTGAAAATTTTAGTGTAGCAAGGTACTGAATCTGAAGGCCAATTTTTCATTCTGATTTATGCTGTTCACATAGACACACAAAACTTTTTCTAAGAATTTCTTTTCATTCAAGGGCCCTCAAAATAATTACTTCTGATGAAATCTCAGAATCGAATTTTAGGGTATATGTGTTCCCTACCTACTACAGAAGACATTGCATTTCACCAACTCTACCACGTAGGTGGTAAAGGAAGTAAAATTCTGGACTAAGAAGGGATACAGAACTTATATAATTCTCTATCTTTATTACTATGTATTTCTGTTTTCTTTACAGATATTGATAGTCGCATAGCTTAAAGTAAATAAAAAGGGAGAAAATGTCATATATACGTCATATAAATGTAACAAAATGTTTAAACGTAGTCCCATATACATCCAAATATGCTAATCACCGTTAATTTTATATGGGCGCACCCCATTCTTTACCAGAGCTATGCTAGCACAACAGTGATGATTCGAACCTAGTTAACGCCTATTTAGAAATCTTGCTTAGTGATGTCAATCCCTTTAACCAACAGAACCAGGATTCAGAGATCAGTTACGACAAGTTTCTAAAGCCATAAGTATCCATTGTATGCCCTCTGGTTTCAAATTGTGTTTAAACCAAAAATAAATTGAGTTGGAAAGAAGTTAATAATTAATTGTTCTTCCACGCAGGCAAAAGCTTGAAAGGTAGAATAAAACTAAAAACTTCAGTGTTGTAGCCGGAATTTGAACCACGGATCTTCGGCTTTCCGTGCCGCTGCTCTAACCAACTGCGATACCATGGCAATTTTCTAGGTAAACCACAATTCCTATTCAATGGATCTTACAGTATTTAAATATGAAGCCTGGGATTTAAACACTTACAATACTGTAACTCGCAATTGCAGTATGTTAGCTCAAAATAAATTTGAGAAGAAGGAAATCTTTCAGTATATGCTTTTTTATTTACGGGACCTAAAGGAGTGTCTTTGGCGACATTTCTATTCTTTGTATTTCATCCAAAATTTCGATACCGAGATTTCACCGCAAATGCATGTTTTGAGACTCCTGAACCCTAAAAAGAAGTTTTAGAAAAAGATCGTGGTGTGTCTGTATGTACGTTTGCCTGTCGGTCTGACGCGAACAGCATATCTCAAAAACGAAACGTCGGTTAAATACGAAACTTAGTATTTCAGTTTAGGACCTCTTAAAAACTCGACACAAAGATTTTCAAGAAAATCCCCCAACACAAACTACGGTTTGCATGAAAAACGTTACGTTAGTTTTAATTTTCACAAAACGTCTCTAATGATCTTAATTAAAATACCGTATTTTTGAGTTATAATAATGACAAATAAAGTAAATAATTTGAATTTTATGGAAATACCTCTGAAGTTCTCTTTAATCTAAACCACCTTAACCGTAAGAGGTAGAAAAAATTCTTACTACATAAAAAATGTAGATTCGTCGAAGCACACAGCTTATGTCAAATAAATATGTCTGTAGATATTCTTCCTTGTTGGTTTGAATTTTTAGATACTTTATACTTTTCTCAAAATTCAAATCGCTATTCTTTTTTAGGTTAATTTATTCTTTTAATACATATACATAAATGAGTAAATTAAAGTTAGATTACATAATTGTTGTAACGTTTAAGCCCTGACAGCTTCCTCTCACTGCGAACTCAATAGATCTATCTCTAATACCCTTAATCTAAATTTCGCAGCTTAAATTACTGCTTTTATCTTGAAGATTTTGTTTGTGGCAGTGGGGCTAGGGGAAGCTACTCTAAAACCTCATCCGTTGTCGAGCCGTCGCTTCATAATCGCAAAGCACATTGCGGTTGTTTTAAGGTCATATGCCTAGCCCGCTGTACTTCAATGACCTCGGTACTTTTCCGATGCACATTTGGCTCTGCATGACGCTTTGAAAGTTCTTGTTTATTAGCTGTATTTCAGCCGCTGCTTTGTGTTCGTGCTGTAAAGATACTTGTGCACGGTGCATCTCAAAGCTGAACGTTTATTCAAGACGTATGAGTTTGTGTGATTTGCTTTAAGAGTTTTAATGGTATGTTATTAGTTCACTGCAATGCCTACCGACAAATTTGCACTTGAACAACGAATTTTTATATACGATACATACGTAAAAACCGAATCATGTAGACAGGCGCTTAGACAATTATAAGAGAAATTTTCTGGTATTCCAGTTCCAGGTGGAGAAACCGTTAGACGTTGTTTAATAAGTTTAGGACAACGGATCGCTAAACCTAAGAAGCCAAAATGAGACATTCTAACGTAGGAATAGGACAAGACAAAAACAGAAATTATGAACATTAGTAGGTAAACTTATGCGTGTGAAAGGAAATTTCATCCAAAGTTGCAGGAATGCCTTCACCCAGATGGACACCACTTATAATAAGGTACGTAATACTCATTATACTTCATGTTACTATCACTCGTGAGTAAGTACCGCGGGAGTTACAGAATCAAAAATCCCCAGTTTAATAGAGTGTGTGGAGCGCGTATACATGCGATTCGTGGCCTTATCATAAAACGACCGCACTGCTTTGCCACTTGCTTTTCTTCTCAAAAGAAGCGACATTTATTCACTTTCGTCTCGCCCATTTCACGGAGATGATGCCTGGGAGTGCAATGTCCAGTGAGGATGCCATTCAGTATCCATAATGAAGGTTTATCTGTATTAAGAAGATGCAGATAGACAATAAGCTTTTGTAGAAGTGTGAGTAGAGAAAACAAATCTATTGTGTTACATTCGCAAGACTTCCTTTACCCTATATCCTGTATTAGTGGGTATACAAATTATTCTTACGAATTTATTTTCCTATCTATATCATTTTAATCCAGATAAACATTTCCGGAAATAGGTGCATTACACAACTCGTTACAGATACAAAAACATAAGCCATAGTCAAATGTTTGAGAACTGGACACTATATTGTAGCACATGTGTGTGCATTGTAGCGTCGGACACATTGTTGCTTTGTAGCATGACATTGTTGAACTAATTATTTTGATATGGTGTTTGAATTTCGTCCGGCGCGACATCTTTCTCTCCCCACCTCCTAGTCAGTAGCCGGGGTCAGTCTTGTGTGTGTCTTCAGGGCGAGTGGTTGTATGTAAGAGTGCGTGGATCGTGTGTGTATGGAGAATCTCCCTCCAATGTTTGTCCTGTAATCTTTTGTGTATGATGTAGTGGCACCAAGGGAAATTTATAATAAACCACAGGTAATATGTTAAATGTGTAATTAAGTGTATTTTGTTATGAATATCCCAAACCTGCTTTAAATTTGTGCAGCTAAGTTCCTGATCCTCTCGTTGCCAGTGCAGCTACGCTCCCCAATGTTTATGGTGGCGTAGCTAAATTTAATATTTTAGCTGCAAAACCTTTGGCCTCAACATTATGCTGGCCTTTAACTTGTATATTCTCTCCATGACATCACGAAAAACAGCTGAAACATTACAGGACTTTAAAAGAATAGCTTGATCAATTCGAGCATTAATAACGGATATTGCGTAAATAGCTGATGCCACAAGAAAGTTACTTGAAATAAATTGTGTATTAAAGTGATGTAAATTTCTGTATAGTATGTTTTCGTCTATCGCTAAACTTTCACTACTTATACAACATTATAAAAAATTCCTTCGGAATAAAGAAGACTTCCAGGCTATTACCAGAAGTTCATTATTGCATTTTATTTGTCATTTAAATATATGTATTATATGGTATTTTAATCAAAATCGTTAGAGGCATTTATAGAAATTTATACATTTCAAAAATCTTTCCATGTAAAGGGTACTTTGATTAAAGAACTTTCATGAAAATCTTCGTTTCGTAACCTTGGAAGATACTGAACTTAAATACCAAGTTTGGTATTTATCCGACTATTTGTTTTTGAATTATCCTGTTTACAGACACGCACGCGGGCTCAGACGTTTTTCTAAAAGTGCTCTTTTGGATTTAGTGAACCACAAAATATGTATTTCCGTTGAAATCTCAGCTTTTTAAAAACTGCCAACTGACTGCCGGCCTCACGCCTACATACGCACGGCAGAGGTGGGCAACCATCCAACCGATACGAAGAAGATATGTGGCCAGCATCCCCTAGCCGGAATGTTGAATCTCGAGGCCGGAGTAGCTACCCATCGCAGCTCCTGGCTTTTCCCACGATGTTGAGTGGGCGCCCGGGACTTAAAATGCGCACCCCATCACGGGGGATCGAACTCGAACGAATTCCATGGCCAGGAACCAGAGCACGACGCTCTAGCGCATTGAGTCGCGGTGAAGGACGTTAGTAGAGAATGTAATATGAATTCAATACAAAGTTTTAGTGAAATTCATTACTTCCTTAAATTATAACACTTAAGTGGTCCACACGTTTAAAATTCGTTAAACTCCCTAATGAAAATGTTCCTTGTTCTGCGTCAGTAGCATAAGAGATGATAATAGGTTTAATCTGCAATGACTATGATTTAACCTCTTGCATGGATTGCACTGTTTAGCAGCAGGAAATTAACACACCCACCTCTTGAGATAAACAATGTTAGTCCGAAGTCCTGCTATGATATAATTTTCTCTGGATTGTTACTAAGCGCGCACGTGGTTTAGTAACCACTTGTCTGGCGCCATATTTCAGAACTGCTGTCAGAGCAAATGAAAACTTCACACATAGAAAGATTCCCAAGCAGTTCAACTCTCTCTGATGGATTTATGGCAGTAATCTGCTTTTCGAGAAAAGTTCCAAACAAAATTATTTCTTTCTCTGGTTGTTTGCTGACCTTAGGGGAACTGTTACCATAGAAACATGAGATTCACTCCTGCTGAGCATCTCGCGGGCTGTCTCAAGCAGTTTGCATTACCGCTGACATTATGCGGAAGGAGGCCTTGTACTTCTACAACTCATCTTTTGTTGCGTTTAATTTGTTACTTTCGTAAAGTATTTCAGTATACAAGGGGACACCGAAAGAGTTTGACACATTTAGACTAGATATTGTCGATACCTCGATACTCGTGGTATCGAAGCGTGTCTAACACTTTGAAATAAACCTTCGATACTTTAAACCTTTAAGCTTTGGATTCTTGAAAGTTTTTGCATTTAGTTTTATGCTAGATAAAGAATGAAAGGTGTCGAGACTTCACGTTATTGCCTCGCACTGTTCCCAAAGAGTTATTGGACTATATTTCTTGATAGATCTTAACTACGTTTCCTGTGCGTGAATCAATACAACATTCCATAGACTCTTGTGTCTAAATGGAAACATGAAAGACAATACGGAAGGAGTTGAGTTACTTCTGTAACATGCAGCGTTAACTGAGTTGTAAATGAAGCTGATATAGCTGATGCATTAATCACGTTTCTACAATAGCCTGTCTTGGTGACTCACTCCCAGGCATTGCATTTACCTACTCCGGTAACTAAAATCTGTAAATCCAGCAGAAACAAATCAGAACTTTAGATGTGAGATAATACAGTGCGTGGACATATTTGTTCTTTCCTTCTATCTGTTAGTTTGTGTTTACACAAGTAAAGTAAACCTTGCGTCACGAGCGTAGCTTACAGGTATACCGTATGACTAATTTCCACTATTACCATGCCGCGATGTGTCGGAACCCAAAGTACACCATACGAGGGGCACTATTTATATTTTCAGCCTAACAATTAAAACAAAGTAATTTATGATTGAAAACTGCTTTATTGTTTTACAAAATATTCTCCTTTATGATCAATACACTTTTGCAACCGTTTGAACCATTTGTCAAAGCATTTATTCCAATCTTCTTGAGACGCCTCCAAAACATGGTTTTTGAAGGCATCAAAGGCTTCTTCTGCCAACGAAAATCGTTGTCCACGCAATTTATTCTTGATGTTCGGGAACAAGAAGAAGTCATTTGGTGCCAAATCAGGACTGTATGCGGATGACCCATCAATTCGACTTATTGAGCCATCAAATACTCTGCTGTTAGACGAGATGTGTGTGCACTCGCATTGTCTTATGAAGTACGATCCTACGGTTCTTGTTGGTTTTCCTTACTTCACCGAAGACTTCCGGCAAAAAAAATGGTTGTGCACCATTTGGCATTGACGTTTTACGTTCCTCTAAAGGCACTGCTGCCACATGGCCAGTTTTGCTGAAAAAGCAGGCGACCATTTGCTTCGAAGTGCTTCGAGTGCGAACAACTTTTGTTGGATTTGCTTCATCTTGAAACAACCATACAGTCGACTGCTGTTTACGTTCCGGTTCATACGCATAGATCCATGATTCGTTACCTGTTACAATCTTATATACGTCTTTTGAGGCACCGCCATTCTATTTCTTGAGCATTTGTGTACACCAATCGACACGAGCATCTTTTTGATATTTCGTCAAATTATGTGGGATCCAACGAGTGCAAACCTTTTTCACGGCTAAATAATCATGCAATATTTTATATATGCTAGTGGAACTAATGCCTAGGGTTGCCTCAATCTCACAATATGTCACATGATGATCTTTCGTTATTAGTTTTTGCACAGCATCAATGTTTTTTTTGGCACAACAACTGATTTTGGACGACCTTCACGAACTTCATCATTGAGCGAACGGCGGCCAGGATTAAATTCGTTATACCAGCGTTTCACAGCGGCAAAGAATGGAGCTTCGTCGCCAAATGTGGAAGTTAGTTGATTGATGCACTCTTGTTTTGATAATCCACGTCGAATGTCGTAATAAATCATTGTACGAACATTTTCACGAGTCAATTCCATGTTTTTGTTGACACATAATCTTCAAGTTAGTGTGAACAAAACAAATGACGCTCTATTGGCAAAATATTTGAAGTAGATTATGGTCAAACATGTCAAACTTTCCATTGGAAACGTCAGATGGCACCTACAGCATTCAGGGTTTCCAAGGCTCAAAATATAAATAGTGCCCTTCGTAATATATTATAGTAGTTTAAATCAGAGATGTACAGGGCACGGGCCAAGCCCTAGGGCTGGGTTCGTGCTTAAATTGGAAAATGTTCGTCGGGTTGGGCCGGGCTCGGGTTTGAAAATACAGGCGGAGAAAAATTAATGTATCACACTCAAAACAGCTGTTAAGCCAAATAATATCTTAAACGTCTGAAATTTGAATCCGTCTATACGAATTGCAATATTAGTCCTAACGCATTTTTTCAAAATTCCTACGCCTTATATGCTGAACATGGTATTCTGTAGCATAACTTACTAAAATTCATGGGTCTATGGACTGCGCGAGTAATCAGGAACGATAAACCGCCTCCAGCCTATTTGCCTTTGCAAATTTGTACTTATATCCAGAAAACCACAACTTTCCTGCTTTGGTGTTGTTTACAGACGAGGCCAAGTTTACAAGAGACGGCATGTTCAACAGTAGGAATATCCATGTATGGGATTACAAAAATTCACACGTACTAGTGTGTCAGTCCTATCAACAGCAGTTTGTTGTGAGTGTATGATCTGGTATTGTCAACGATTTTGTGATTGAACCTTACGTACTTCCTGATACACTGAACGGAGTCGTGTACAAAACGTTCCTTCAACATGTCCTCCCACAGCTCCTAGAAGATGTGCCGCTGAGAATACGCCAACTTATGTGGTTTCAACATGACCCAGCACCGGCACACTTTGCACTCGATGTTAGGAACCACATTGATGTACACTTTGGACGACAATGGATTGGTCGCGGTGGTCCTGTTCCATGGCCAGCTCGGTCACCAAACATGGCACCAATTGTATATTTCTTCTGGGGGCATATGAAGATCCTAGTTTATGAGACTAATTGATACTCCATAGACCCGGTTGCTAGGATTATCGCAATCGCGAAAATAGTACACCAAACTCCTGGAGTGTTTGAGGGCTTAATATAGTCGATGGTGCGTCGGTGTACACTGCCGTGATCATGGATTTTTAACAAAGTTGAACGCACTGTGGTAAAAAGTACGTGTTGGTTATTGCATATTACACAGACTACTTCAAGGTATTTTCACAGATACAGGGATCATTGGAGTTACAAACCGAATAAACCTTAATTACATAACTACTCCATAACGAATCGCCGGAGATCATGTGTCCCTCATACCAAAATACTCAGAAGGTATCCCTGAACAAGATCTGAAAGTTTGTACATATGTATACAGGTGGACCCTTTCAAACCTACCGGTGTTTTAGCGTGCCCTAAGGTATGCGTTTACTGTGGATAATCGGGAAGAAAATCAACCGACACGTATGCTGTACCGGCAATCTGCGTCATTCTAACACTTTGTTGAAAGTATGCGAGTTATAGTAAATTCTTGTTGCAATGGTGCGGTACAGTGTCGAGCAACGAATTGTGTGTTTTATCTGTGGGGGTTTAAAAAAGCACTGCATGTAAAGAATCCACCACTTCTCAAGAACTTGAGAATTAAATTAGACGAGTCCTCAGTGAAATTACAGGTGTTTTAGAATATTTTAGGCCGTTAAGATCTTTGCATCCAGAAATATGGACATCATTTTCAATATAAGCTTTGATAAATAAAGTAAGATCGACGTTAAGTTTTCCGATCACCTCTTACTGCCGCATTATTTGTATGGAACGCTAAGCCTACTAATCTCCGCCATTCACCGCAAATGTGTTTTCGTATCGTGCGAAAACGCATGCGCATATCCCCATAAATGTGCACCACACGGCCCGCTTGAATGCCGGCAGGTTTAAAATGGTCCATATCTACAGTATGTATGCATAGTAACTATTAACTGATCCTACATACATATAATATGATTAGGAAAAAATGTAGTTTTAAAAGCAGTCCTTTATATTTTATTAATTAAATATTAATTCCCCAGGTCCTGGTGACTTTTTTTGTCCTTTGTACACAAAACACAATCCTTTTGTAATTAAGCCAAATATTTCTTTAATTTCCTCTGATATATTATTTTCTCTTTAGAATGAAACCCCAGATTCTTTAAATATTTAATCATTCACTTTGTGTTATCACTCTTGAAACTTTTTACGGAACACCTAAACTCTAAAGACAGGCCTTCGATTGGGAAGCGAGTGATTTTTAATGAAATGCATCCCTCCATTCCCAGTGATTTGTGATGGGGAATAACTAATCTTGCCAAAATACAAGTCCGTAATTTGTCTGAAGAAGAATAATGCTGTCTGTTGTCAGTGTTAGTATTCCGCAAGCGGTTGCTTGAACCTTGGGTAATCTGGCGCACTGTACGTGGAAAAACGAGCATTTTGGGTTAGTCGATGAAATGAGCCTGATCAGTAAATTTTGCATGTGCTATTATTGCATTTAGAATATATTAAGTGGAGTCCAAGTGCTCTATCTCACAAATTTTATATTTAAACAATTAATGACTCATTTAAAAACATATTAGCTGAATGTTTAATGTTAATTAATGGAGAATAATAAAATTTTATGTACCAGAAGGAACGTTATGATGTTTTTAATATTATGCCCACAATTCCATTGAAAAGTCATATGCTTGACATTTAAAAAGTGTAACTATAAACTACAATAAAAACTTTTTCATGCAAATATGATATTTTAGCTACAGATGGGCAAGATAAATGTAATATTTTCTATCAATTAGTTTTGGAGGTAATGGGACATTCTAATACAAAAAAAAACAGTTCTTTAGAAATTCAAGAAATTCAAGAAGAGTGAGTAGAGAAAGTGATGTGAATGCAAGACATAAAAGGTTTTGCTTTCTCTAATCCGTATAGCAAATAGTGAAAGTATTGTATTCCACCCGAAAATTCCATACTGTATATCTTGAATTTTCTGGGAATAACCTGTGAAGTCCACTTCTGTTGGAAGAATTGTAGATCTCTTTCACATAAACAATTTGCTTCAAATATTTTTTTGTCCTTTATTAAAGGTTCGAATTGTTCATCAGTTGGTCATTCTTTAAAGTCTTTTCAACATTCAGTTGTTTCTCGGTATGTCATGGAAACAGTGTGGAATTTTAAGGCCAGTGTATAGCGTCCAGTTCTTAAATATTTGACTATTGCCGTTCCCTTTGTATCTATAACGAAATGTGCAATGTAGCTATTTCTGTAAATGTTTATTTGGATTAAAATGTAGTATGAGACAGAATGTGCCCGAATTAATTTTATTATGTGATAATTTATTCAGTGTATAATTTCATATATAAATGATATATGTGTACAATGTGAAATCCATATAAATAGTAATTTGTGTATAATGTAATATTTGTCATGTACATAATGTTCCTGTTTAACTAAGTTTAGAATGTTTTGAACTCTGCAGTTAGGGTAGAAATATGCTGTTCACATGTGCAGCAAAACCGGATCTTTTGTGTTAGTGTAGCGTAAGATTTTATGACTCTATTTGTTTCCGCTCCGGAAGTATGGAGTGAGGGAAAATAACAGAACGGCAGTTTTACCAGTAGAAGCCAGGGAAAAAGGTCACATGATATTTACAAGCTAACCAATAAGAAATCCCATACCAAAGTTTTAGGTGGGAGATTGTGTTCTTTAAATAGTCGAGATTCACCCCAAAATAGAACGGTTCACAGTTGACTTTTAGACTAAACAGTTGAAAAGTGGTTAAAAAGTTAAAGAGTTGAAGAGTTTAACAGTTGTTAAACAGTTGAAGAGTTGACTTTTAGATACAGACAAAGAAGCCACGATACTCCGTCAAACGAAGTTGGCGCGCAAAAATGGTGATAAGTGAACAGGAACATTATGTAGTGTTAGAGTGAAGGAGTAACAATAAATAACCATAAACCAAACTTTACAGTGAGTAGTAAATTCTCCTCTGAGCTCCTAGTACCACCACTGAGATCGACGAGCTTATTAACAATCATGATAGGCAGAGTCCATACAAACATCACCTCTGAGAACCAACTAGCCAGGGTAACAGTGAGAAGAACAACAAGGCAAGCCACGTCGGATGGAGAAAACAGCTACAGTGAATTTTAGCATTACTTCTATTTCTACCACTACAGCGCGTTCAACTCCAACCTGAAGGGGCATTGAACCCGGGACTGCCACCAACGTTGCAGTCTTCGAAACAATCAGAGAAGACGGGGTACTGACGCAAGTAGATAGAAACATAAGCTTTAGTAGAAATAGTTTGTATACCCACTAATAAATGACAAAGGGTAGAGAAAGTTATCTGAATGTATATCAAATTCTATCCTATTCTTGAACATAAATTCCTTATGAACCTATGGAGCTCTTTTTCTGAAAGGATTTTTTGTAGCAGTTTATAAGGCGTTTCTAGTTAGTTTTGAGTTAGATATGACCACTAACTTCTAATGTATCCACGTTGGTAAGTGAATATAATGGAAAGGTTAAAACTATTAACTTAATACTTTGTTGTTACTGGTGTCATCTAAGTAAGAAATTTATGAAGCTGAAATTTTTACACAAGATTTTGTTCTATGCAGAAGTTTAAGGGGCGGTTTTCAAAACCCAAAGCACTCTAATGAGCTTTTTGGATTTTTTAACACACCTGATGTGTCAATCAGGAAATGTGATGCAATGTTTGGTGTATATGAATTATTTGTTTGCTGTATTAGGCATTTTAAAATAAAAAATTTAACTGTTTTATAAAAACCGTTCCTTACGATGCCATTTTCATAATTTTTAAACAGTGTTTCATATTTCTTATTGAGTTAGAAAATAAGTTTGCTATTAAATATGTTTTTAACCTAATTGATATTTTAAAAATTCTTACATTCACATTATTTTTCTACCTTCTATGTTTATTAGTAGGTGAACAAACTATTCATATGAAAGTTTATATTTCTATCTACATCAACTTAATCCACATTAAACGTTGCAAAAAGATTGCATAGGTCAATACCTTGAGTCTAAAAGGGTTGCCACCCTCCCCCTTGCGTAGGGACGGAAGTGAATAGCCACTTACGCGCGTCAACCCCAAAGGTTAATAAATTACCGATAACTTCGGTCTACCGGCTCTCCAGGGCGGTAACGAAGGATATCGAAGCGTCTCAAAACCCCGCCTTGGATTTCACTGCCCAGACATACCCAATCTCCCGTGGGTATCGGGAACCACTGCTCTCTCGAGACCAACCCAATCCGAATGACTATCATACGGGCGGGGCTCTGACGTTCAACCCGACGTACTTCTAGTAACATCAAAGTACTACGGTGCCTGCACCACGACCGCTGAAGGGGCCATAAACTTTCCCTACGTGACAATGAAAATCGACAGAACTTTAAAAGCATGACAAAGTATTTATCAATTCAAAGCATTAATAACGGATGGCTCGGAAACGTCTTATGCCACAAAAGTTATTTGATGTGAACTTCACAGGTTCCAGAAAAATGAAGATATACATTCTCTATGTAATGTATATATCTTATGGGGTATTTTATTTAAAATCGTTATATCCAATTTTTAGAAAACAAAAAATATCGAAAAGGGTTCCACATAAAGGGTAGTTTGTTATTTAGCCGAATTTTCCTTTTTGAGTTTCTTCATAGTCGCGCACACAGTCCCACAAGCAGACGGACACAAGGACTTCTTATAAAAATGATTCTGCTTTCGAATTTAGTGAACCTCAGACATGTATTTCCGGTGAAAGAACCTCTGCCTACTGTGTGTAGTAGAGAAAGTAAAAATATATTCATTCAGTTGCGAGTTTCGGCTTATCAATCGTTGATGAGCTCGCTGGTACAGCGCTTTTAACACTATACAACACTACAACACTTACAACACTATAGTAGATTTTAATTTACTTGTTTTAAAGAAAGTCTTATTGCAGCTTCACTCTAATAACTCAAAAATTGCATCGCAAGTAGTATTTTAAATGCCAAAAAATGTCTAATATACTACCACAAATAAAAGGGTATAGGAACATTCGTACAATTGAACTAGTCTAAAACCGAGCTTGATGGCTCAGGCGGCAAGCTCTGTGGTCCACATTCGGGAGGTCCTGGGATCGATCTCCAGTGAACTGACCCATGGATTTTTTCTGGGGTTTTCCTCTGTCGTCAGCCCCCCGAATTTTCTATCCCTCCATTTCGTTCCATTCTTCATCCTTCGTCCCGTCGGTCTCTTTCGGTATCGGAACTGTCGGCGATAGTGTTTCGGTGCAGTGTGGCAAGGAAGAAATGATGCTCTCTCCTTCACGTACTTTTCAACTGGCTGCCGGAAAATTCAAAGCACCTTGAGGGGCATTGGACCCCTCTGTGTGGGGTGGTTCCCCGGTCTTCCTGTTCGTCGGCCGGGGTGTCCATATCTGGAAATTTAGGGACCCTGTACCGACGCTTTTGGATCCGTCCGCCGGTGTCTCTTTTCGCCTCATCCTTCCTCCCGGGGAAGCACCTCATGGCCCCTAGCTACAATTCCGGTGCTGGGAAGATAAGGTAAAAGCTTTATGTATTATTAAAATATGCTGAGTTGGCTCATTGTTACTCGCATCACAAAGGAACTTGATTTCTGTGGCCGTAGAAGCACTTTCGGAAGAAGATGTCCTTCCATCCTCAGGTGAAGGTGCCGACTATCTTCGACTGCCACACCCCTGACCCCAAAATGTAGATTAGAAGGTGATATTACTGCCCTGTATTGAGAGTGGTTGCTACATGAATCATTTTCTGTGGTTCCCGTCTGTGTGGGAATCACTGCCATCTCTAGTGAAGGTTGAGAACTCCCATGTCTTCCCTCCCATCTTCCCCGAACTGAATGGATAAACTGCATCATGGAACCGAATGTTGGTATTTTAAAATTCATAATATTCTTGATATTATGATTTACAAAAACGTCTCCCAAATTTCCAACTGTGAGAAGATGTATAGCTTTAACTATTGATGCCACGTCTATCTCATGGTTTGAAGGCCAGAAGTGTTGACAACAGTGGATTTAACAATTGTTTTATGTTAATATTTCTTTGGTGTTCACCCACGCGTATTTTCAATTTTTTTTGTACTAAGAACGTCACAGTCTGATTATTTTAATAATAAGTTCAACATCGCGGTTACTAATACTTCTTTAGATATATGCCATTGTGCTTATGTATTTCTCATAAAATACTGTACATTCTTGCTTAAGTGTATAATATAGAAGCTGATTAACATATGTGCACCAATTTTAGTAAAAATGTTTCTAGAAATTTAGGAAGACAAGTGAGAATTACTAGAAAAAGCCTTAAATATGGTATCATGTCCTCCTCTCAAGGTTATTTAAATTGTCATGTAACTCCCTTATTTTCTCAGTTTCCATCCAGTTTTTCAGGTGTACTTCTAGATTTCGTGGTGTAAACATGATGTCGGACAGATGACGCTTAAAGGGTAGGGTAAGGCAAAGGTAAGGATACGTATCACGGAGGGTCACCTGGAACCGGGGCAGAACACCGCACGCAGGTCAGGCGGCCCATTGTGCTTACAATGTAACCCCTGGGAGGGTGGGATGAGGGTAGAGACCTGAAGTGTGACCAAATGCGGATGCCGACGGCAGGGTTCCTAACGTTTCCAGATAGAACGCGTCCGACGCCGCATGGTCCCTGCCCACTAGCCACCAACCTCCAGGATCCGCCGGAACGGAGCCCCACGCTGAGGAGAGACCTGAGCCTCAGCGACGCCAGGGAAGAAACCTTTACCAAGTGCAAGCCACCGTCCAGCCGCAACCCGCCGAACACCGTCGCTTGGTCCTATATACCTGAAACAGATGACAGGGAAGCTGATGGGTACAGAATTAACAGGAAGGAGAGTCGTGGAGGAAGATGAACCACCCAAGCATTCGCCTAGCGACTCGGGGAAACCACGAAAAACCCATGGACCACAGTGGACGGTTGCCGGGGGCTGATCCCGGAAGCTCCCAAATGCGGGCCGCAGACGTAACCGCCTGAGCCATGCCACTAGTAAAGGATAGGGTACTGTGAGTGAAAATAGAGGGTTGCTTGGTCGATAGGTCGATCATCGCTGTCTCTAGGCAGCTCCAGCAATGGGATTGGTCTTCTAGCCATGAACTGTTGTTAACTTTAGCGCGTCTCTGTGACCAAATTTTCTTGTGGCCTCTAGCCTCCTGTGATTCCTTCATTTCATACCCTTCTGGGTGGTGTTAGCCCTAATGGATCAAGTAGGTCGCAGTGCCCGACGTGTTTCCCTCCGTTGTATAAACTATATCCTTAGCTCCCTCATTTGCACATTATAAATATTGGCACAAAAACGTTGCTAGAGACTTGATAATAAGTTAAAAACCAAAATTGTAATTTTTCACCATTTTTATCTAATTTTCAGCGATCCTTTCGCCTTAAAAAGAAGATTAAGCACGTCTGGGCTAAAATGTGAGTGGGGTGTGATGCAATATTGACACCAAATCCCTTAGAAAGGGACTTGCGAGGCTTAGACTGGGAGCATGGTGGGTGATAAAAGTTACTGATGTGTGTATGCATGCAGATGGGTATTACCCGGTGACAGAGTAAAATACACAAAATAATATTACAAAAATAAACGCACAAACAATAATAATGCCATAAACAATAATATGAATAACCTTTGTATTATTGTAGCTACCAGTGTAGTAACAGCTAAAAGTTTTGAAATCATTAATTGTTTTAGTATTTACATTCACTAATTACCTATCCGGCCAGTTTACCATTAATATGCACAACAGGTTTATAAAATTTCAAATATACATTCTATGTAACGCCTATAATTAATTATCGAACATTTAGTCTATTCAGATTTTTCATAAATTTCCTCACGGGCAGAGGACAGCCCTGAAAAACTGCTACAGGCAATTCGTTCCATTCTTCAATGGTTATACTAACAAAGAAAAATTTCCTTATGTCAGTTCTGTGCCTTCTTCCCTTAATTTTAAGCAAAATATCGTTTGGAAAATAGAACCAGACGACTGAAAAATTCAATGCACCACCCCGGATTTGAACCACGGATCTCCCGGCCTCCGTCCGGTTGCTCTAACCACTGAACTACCATGGCAACATGCTGCACGACATTAATTTCTCCAACTGATTGGCATATTTTCCGGTTTCGTTTCTTCGTAATTTGTCGGGTTTTCCAATCTTTCACTAACGCCAGCTATGCATTTAAACCAGCATAAGCTTTAAATAATGTGCATAAGCGACGCCTGTTACGCCGAAATTTTAAATGCCATTATTGAATCTCTTCTCCTTTTATAAGCCCAAAATATTTATCTGTTTTATGAATTTTATAGCCCTTCTCTGTGTCTTTTCTAACGAATCAGTTTGATTAATTCTATACAGATCTTAACATGCTGCTCCATATTCCATAACCGACGGACTAAAGACTTATAGGCAACTTCCCTGGAGTTTGCGCTCCCCTGTGTTAGGAGAATCTACCCTTTTGCGAGGAGAAAGAGTCATTGGTCCATATCTTGTCAAGCTGTACGGTACGGCTGACTGGAGAGAAAAAAATTTACCGTGATTACTTACCACCTCAAAGGGAATTAAGGGCATATTGGGTGCTACTGGCAGTTAGGAAAGACATGGAGGGGATATGCAAGTTTCTACTTAAGAGCTACAGCCGAGATCTGAGAAGGATGATAGTAAGGAAGATAGGATTAACAAAGCGTTGGTGTTGGTGTTTTATTTTTGTCACTTTTTTACGTTCTTTACTACGTATAGTAAGTAGGGGAAGTATTGTATTCCACCCAAAATTCGATACCAAGATTTCACTGGAAATACATGTTTTGAGACCCCCTGAATCCAAAAAAAAAACATTTTTGGAAACATGTCCGTGTGTGTGTCTGTGAACAGCATAACTCAGAAACGAACAGTCGAATAAACACCAAACTTGGTATTTAGGTTCAGTATCTTCCAGAGATGCGACACAGACGTTTTCAAGAAAATCCCCCACCCCAGACTACCCTTTACATGGAACATTTTTCTAAAATTTTAATTTTCTCAAAAATGGCTCTAACGATTTTGATTAAAATATCATACATTTAAGATATTATCATGACAAATGAAATGTATATCTCGAAGTTTCTGGATATGTCTCCAAAAGTATTCTTCATTGTGAACGACTTTTGCATATCTGGTAAACCATAAGAGATAGACAAAATTTTACTACACAAAAAAAGTAGATTGCGTTAAAATACACAATTTATGTCCTATATATTTTTTTTATTGAGTGAACCGCATTGGAGATATTGCTTTTTATTCCCTTAATGTTTCCAATACTTATACTTTTTCTCAAATTCGTTATTCATTTTTTATGTCCTGGACATGCAAAGAGAATGGAATGCGCCACATAGCAACCATTAAAATATTTGACTATCGCTTAAAACCTACCATATTCCCCTTGCATCTACAAGAAAATTAGCAATAAGATTGACACCTCGATATCTCGATTAACATGAAGCATATGGAGAATAAGTGTTTGTAAAAATAGTTTGTACAAGAGTAGAGAAAGTCATGTGAGTGTAACACATCAGATTTTTCACTTGTTGTTGGTGGCTTGTGTGTATTTATTCTCTCAACTGTTCTTTATTTAATACAGGGTGAGCCAAAAGACTCCGAACCGCCTGCGCGATGTTTTTCCGGTCCGCGTCCTCGGCGCTCGTTGCCGTCTGCCGCTATCATAGAAAGGCACGGATGAAACCATACAACATTTTTAAAACTACTTTTAAAGGCTTTACTTACCAACTTTATGAAACGAAATGCTGAAACTGGCCACCGTCGTTGTCCATGCAAATTTGGCACCTTTTTAGGGAACTATCCATTATGGAATTTTTGGGAGGAATTTTCCAAACGATGACCGATGTCGTCTAAAGTTTCTTCGGTAAGAACCGAATGCCGTCTTTTAGATCTCTTAGCCTGAACACTTCCTGTGGCCTGAAATTTACTGTAAAGTTCATGGATTGTTGTACGGCCTGGAAATTTTACACCTGGAAATCTTTTTGCAAATCGTACTTTCACTTGGCGAGCTGACCGAGTTAACACATACGAATCATAAATAAATACACGCTGTGTGTATAATATAAACTTTGTTTATAGCAGCACTGCGTTATCATGTTTTTATATTTCCACAGGCCCAGTGGAAAAACACCGCGCAGCCGGTAATATTGTTCATAAAATACCCTCCAGGGTAACTTAAAACAAAGTGTACAAGACACACCCACACACCCTGGAAGAATTAAAACAAACTATCGCCGGTAAATTTCTCAGCGTGAACTACGGCGAGTGATGGACAGTTTTCTAAAGAGGTGCCAAAAATGTATGGACAACGCCGGTGGCCAGTTTCAGCATTTCCTTTCGTAAAGTTGGTAAGTAAAGCCTTTAAAAGTATTTTGGAAAAATGCTGTATGGTTTCATCCGCGCCTTTCTATGATAGCGGCAGACGGCAACGAGTGCCGAGGACGCGGACAGGAAAAACACCGCTCAAGCGGTTCGGAGTCTTTTGGCTCACTCTGTATAATAGGGTATAATAATGCATCTGGATACGTTTTACCGCTGTTTTGTGTGTTATTTATATTTATGATGCTATATTTTAATGTGTTTTACTCTTCTTCGCGCGATGGCGTTTTCTTTTAGTGGCTTTTTTTTTAGTTTACTTCTATTTGTTGTCGTTTCTCATTATTATTATTATTATTATTATTATTATTATTAATTTTTCTTATAATCGTGTATATCATATCAGCGCGTACGGTCTGCAGACCCGTGCGATTAATAGAGATCTATACATGTATACTATTATGTAAATAAATAAATTAATTCATTCATTCATTCATTCATACTTTCATGATCACAGATAATGATTTAAGAACTTATGGCTACGAAATGTACAGTGATTTTTCTTACGATGAGTATTTTTATGTCAACTGTAGTATTGCTAAATCGAAATATTCTTAGCCCTTTATGCAGCTACAATTACAATAAACGGTTTCTGAAAATCTTAGGTTTATAACTTCTACCAGAAAAGTGAACATAAAATTTGAAATTTAATATTAACGATATACGCAATGCAGAAAAATAGCAACCAATGCAGGAGAGACTCGATAAATAATGTTCTAAGTGTGAGCTAAAACTTTTCTATACTGGCTGAATGGGTACATACACAGACTGTATTCAGAGTAGGTTGAGGGTTTAGAGGTTCGAGCGCCAGGACATATATAGACATTTTTTTTATTTGTTTATTGATTCGTCGCGTACAACATTGGGGGCAGCATATTGCACGTCAAAAAATATAAAAACGTGTTGGGTTAACCGCGAAAGGATGAAGGGGTATTTAAAAGTGTGTGTGCAGGGTGTTTCAGCATGTAACAGAACCCTCAAAAAATGAAGTCCTAAATGCTTCAGACGAAAATGATTAAGTGTATGTTGAGGCATATGCATGCAAGCATATAACATGAAAACTCTTGTGTTAAATTCACATAACTTTCTCATCCTTTTATCACTTATGATAGAAGGAAAACAAATTATTTCTACCTACTTCATTTTAATCGATAAACCTTTCCGTAAACAATTGCAGTGTGCCTTTCTTTGTAATTACAAAGGGAATAGCGATATTTAAATGTTTAAGAACTGGACGCTATACGCTAGCCCTAAAATTTCATTATTTCCAAGAAACCACAAGAAACGACTCAAATTCGACAAAAGTTTAAGCAAATCAAACAGTTAATAACGGATATCTCGGAAATAGCTGATGCCACAAAAATGTTACTTGGAATAAGTTGTGTTTTAAAGAGATCTACATTTCCTGCGTAGCACGTTTTCGACTATTGCTTAACGTTTACAAATTATGTAACATTATTCACATGCTATTTCCAGGAAATTTAAATTATATATTTTATTTCTAAGGTAAACATATTTAATATATGCTATTTTGTACAAAGTCGTTAGAGACATTTTTCAGATATTCACAATTTCGAAAAGTGTGCCATTCTAAAGGGTAGTTTGAGGTAGGAGATTTTCCTGAAATGTTCTTATCTTTTGGAAGATATTGAACCTAAATACCAAGCTTGGTGTTAATCCTACATTTCGTTTTTTAGTTACGCTGTTCTCCACACACACACACACACACACACACACACACACACTCACACACACGCACGCACGCGCTCACACACACACATGGACCTTTCTCTAAAAATGCTTTTATTGATTCAGGGATCTTCAAAACATGTATTTCAGATAAAATATCGATGCTGAATTTTTGGGTGAAATCCAATATTTTCTGTACCTACTATATACGTGAAGACAAAGCAAAAATCTGATGTAATGCATTCATATGACCTTCTCTGGTCACAGTCGTTTTTCTTGGGTATACAATTCGTAAAAACTATTCTTATAGAAAACATATTACTTTCTCTAACATGTACATAGTAGGCAGAGAAGGTATTGCTTACCACCTAAAAATTTTATATCGAGATTTCACCGTAAATACGCGTGTTGTGGCCCTTGAATACAAAAAAAATCTGATGTGTTACACTCACATGACTTTCTCTACTCTTGTACAAACTATTTTTACAAACGCTTATTCTCCATCTACTTCATGTTAATCGAGATAAACATTTGCAGACTCTATCTTATTGCTAATTGTCTTGTAGATGTAAGGGGAATATATATTAACAAGGGCAATATAGAAATACAGTAGCCTTTAAGCACATACATATTTCTTAATAGCTGGTTGCTAGGTGCAGCACCATTCCCATTGCCACAGATTAATACTCTTTGCATATACAAGATAAAAAAATGAATAATGGATTTGAGAAAAAGTATAAGTATTGGAAAATTTAAGGGAATAACAAGCAGTATCTCGAAAACGGTTAACTCAACAAAAAATGTATATGACATAAATTGTGTTTTAAAGCGATCTACATTTTTTGTGTAGTAAACTTTTGTCTATCTCTTATGGTTTACCAGTTGCAAAAGTCGTTCACAATGAAGAATATTTTTGGCGACATTCCAAGAAAATTCAAGATATACATTTTATTTGTTATGAAAATATCTTAAACATATGCTATTTAAATCAAAATCGTTAGAGCCATTTTTGTGAAAATTAAAATTTTCGAAAAATGTTCCATGTAAAGGGTAGTCTGGGGTGGGGGGATTTTCTTGAGAACCTTCGTGTCGCATCTCTGGAAAATATTGAACCTAAATACCAAGTTTGGTGTTTATCCGACTGTTCGTTCCTGAGTTATGCTGTTCACAGACACACACACACACACACACACACACACACACACACACACACACACGGACATATTTCCAAAAATGCTTTTTTTAGATTCAGGGGGTCTCAAAACATGTATTTCCGGTGAAATCTCGGTATCGAATTTTTGGGTGGAATACAATACTTTCCCTACTTACTATACGTAGTAGAGAAAGTAAAAATTATAAAATCTTCCGAATGGTGCCTCTAAACAGCATAACTCAAAAACGAAAAGTAGGATTAGTACCAAACTTGGTATCTAAGTTCAATATATTCCGAGATACGATACCAAGACTTTCAAGAAAATCCCAAAACCAAATACCCTTTATATGGAACTTTTTCGAAAATTTTGATTTTCTAAAAATGTCCTCTATCGATTTTAATTAAATCACCGTGTATTAAAGACATTTACTTAACAAATAAAATGTGTATCTTGAATTTTTTGGAATGGCCTTTAAAGTCCTCTTCATTTGGAAGAAATTTTGTGTATTGTTGTATAAATGGTAAACGTTAAGCGATAAACGAAAACGTACTGCACAAAAAATGTAGATTCTTTAAAACACACAATTTATTTCAAGTAAGATTGTTTTGTGGCATAATACATTTCCAAGATATCCGTTATTAACGACACGAATTATTCATTTTTTGGGCATTCTTTAAAGTCCTATCAACATTCAGTTGTTTCTATCAATTGCATGGAAACTGTACGTAATTATAAGACCAGCATATAGCCTCCGGTTTTTAAACATTTGAATATCGCCGTTCTCTTTGTATAGATGGTGTCTCATAAAGTAAGTCGGTTTTTAAACAAAACCTTACTTGGAACGTTTTCTGACAAGCATTTAAGCTACTCTTCAAAGTAGAGGCCTCAGATTCTATGGTCTTAGCCACAGCCTCTTTCAGCGAGGTTTATTACACCGAGATAGTACCAGACTTTGGTTTTTGATACGAAGAATTTGGTGGGACCCACTTCCACAGCTTCAAAGTTTTCAAGATTTCTTTCGCGCAATATGGGCCGTGAATCGAAACAGATGGTAATCTGAAGGTGCAAGATCAGGGCTATATATGGGTGTGATAGTAGTTCGACCCAATTTCTGAAATGTCATGGTTGTTCATGCAGTATGGGCTGTTGCATTGTCCTGCTGCAAGACAACTCTATTTCGGTTAACTAATGCTGGCTATGTCGTCTCAAAATTTCATGTACTTGTTCCAGTGGTTGAGAATAAAGATCCACGTTGAACTGCACGCCCGTTTGGAGCAAACTCCCAGTGAACCACTCTTTCAAAATTCCGCCAGAGACACAGCATTATTTTGGAGCCAAAATGATTTTTTTTAACGTTGACTTTGGCAGGTTGACGGACACTGAGATTTTGTTTCGAGCCTTCAAGGTTCCGGTATTACACCCATTTTTCGTCATATGTGACAATTCTACTGATAAATCTATCATCCTTGGGATTACCGATAAGCTGATGGCAGATATCCACTCTACGTTGAACCTGTTGAGTTTTCAATTCACGAGGTGCAGATCTACAGCTTCTGTTTGATTTTTCAAGTTTCTTAATCTGTCCATGTATGGTATGTTTTGATGGACCTAGTTCTTCTGACCGCCTGCAGTACCATTTTCCGGATTTTCTTCCAAAACTCTGAATTTATTCTCAATATCCCATAATTAAGATCTTGCAGAACGTGGTAAATGTTTAGTGTTTTCTTCTTCAGTGTTGAAACGTTGGAACCATCGTTGTGCCACACGCTCACTAACGACACCTTCTCCTTCCACTTCACATATTTTTCGAGCCACGGCAGCAGCTTTATAATCTTGTTTCCAGTAGTGCTTTAGAAGGACTCTAATCTCAAGCTTTGAAACTTCCATTTTGTGATCGTGTATTAAAAACTAACGAATGACACATTCTCGCAATATACGCAATACTAACTATGTCATCCTGTAAATAGCATTGGCGAGTCAAAGAAAACTAATTCTATCTTATAAAACAATAAATTTAAAAAGTGATATTACTTAAGGGACAACCTTAATATCTACAACGAAATGTGTAATGCAGTTATTTCTGCGAAGGTTTATTTGGATTAAAATGTAGTGCATAGAAAAATAAGCTTTAGTAAAATTAATTTTTATACGCTCAAATAAACCATAGAGGATAGAGAAAGTTAGGGAAAATTTATCACATCAGATTTTTTTATTCTTTATTTTATATAGCCCCTTTAACTTCTGGGGTCATATCGAGAGTCTAGTTTTGTGAAACAGCTCATTCAAACACAGGCACGTTCACTCTCACAGGTGGACTCTATGGGGGATAGGGAATAATTCTGGTTAAGGGGCACTGGGACTGAGCTTTTCGGTAAAAATGACAAAATTTTCGATTTTTAAATTATATCACACAAATATTCTATAGACACCTGAGAATCATTTTGGCCAAACACATTTCACGATCCGTCATTTGTAAAAACCCCAGTGATATGTTTAAATCATCCATGCGCTCTGTTTTAACCCCAGTGGACTCTCCCACCTATCCTGTTTTATGCGTTTTTTATCTGTTTTACATTTTTACAGATGAAATTTATCAGTTTTGTTCTAATTTATATGTTGCAGACATATACTAAAAAACTGATATGTTGCACTCAAATGGCTTTCTCTACTCTTCTGCAAACTATTTTAACAAACGCTTATTCTCTATCTACTTCATGTTAATCGAGATAAACATTTGCAGAAACTATCTTATTGCTAATTTTCTGGTGGGTGCAAGGGGAATATGGTAGGCTTTAAGCGATAGTCAAATCTTTTAAGAGCTGGTTGCTATGTGGAGTATTCCATTCTTTTTGCATGTCCAGGACATAAAAGAAAAAAAAACGAATAAAGAATTCCCAATTAGAAAAAGTATAAGTTTTGCAAAATTCCAACAAATAACAAAGAATATCTCAGAAATGGTTCACTGGACAATAAATGTATGTGCTTTAACGAGATATATATTTTGGTGTAGTAACATTTTGTCTATTTCTTACGTCTTATCAGTTATGCGAAAGTCATTCAGAATGAAGGGGACTATTGGGAACATTCCCAGAAAACTCAACATATACGTCTGATTTGCAATCAACAATTGTTGGAATCATGTTTGAGAGAATTTAATGTTAAAATATATTCCATTTAAAGGGGAGTCTGAGGTGGGGTATTTTCTTGAAAATCTTTGTGATGCATTTTTGAAAGGTGCTGAATGTAAATATCATATTCATTCTTCACAATTTCTGGCGTGGTCACCTCATTTGGTCGACCACTGCGATGTTCAACTTGGCAACTCGTATGGCCTCACTTAAACTCTGCCACCCAATATTTTACTGTTATAAACGAAGTAGCAGACTCCCCCAGAGTAGAATCTAGCTCAGCTTTAATATTAGCTGGACTAAGACCTTTCAAATGAAATTGTTGTATCACATAACGATGACCAGTTTTATCTATGTTTACAAGTTCGCTGAGAGGGTTCACTATTAATGACTGCCAAACAATTAAGAAGCAACGTAGCATCGTCAAACTTCAAACTTAAGCTTTATAAGGGTGGTACTTTCTGCCATAGTCACTTGGTTGAAACAACAATTGCTATCTATAGTCTTTTAGAGAACGTGTTGCTATGCGAACGCCACAGGCTATTGGAAAGTATTTCAAGATACGTGTTATGCATATACAGAATATTAAAAAAAAATCATGTTTTTAGAGGCGATAGTATGGAACAAAACAAGAAAAAATGTCCACTAAACATGGCCTCTAAAATGCATACCGTAAGTGCTATGAGCACTCGTTCATCTTTGCTACTGTGAAACATCTCTTCTACCGTATACTCATTTACTGAAGATATACTTAATCTCAATAGATCCCAGATAAACCTGATAACCGGGCTCTTGGGGAGACACTGCAGATTACAGAAACACCTACATACCAGTATCCAGCTTATGTAATGAAGAACACGCAATTGCATATCATATAATCTTTATATGAACTAATGGAGTTGATAATCCCAGATGATCTTCTTAATTAACTTATTAAAGGAACAGGGCTATTTAACTGAAATGATACAGATAGGAGATAATACAATAAACCATATAGGTTTAGTGTTAAGGTAAATGATAACACAACTCCATCTTTACATAAGTCAAGGCAAGCCTCTAAGCTAGAATGGTCCGCGTTCGGTTTCTGAATCCAGAGAATTCGAGTTAGATTCCCGGCCGAGGCGGAGAACTTTTCTTTAAAAAGAATCATTCCTTATCCCCTCAGAGTCTGTAAATATGAATGTGGCAGTGAATATGAGTGTTCAACCTTCAGACTACTATGCTTTTTTACCTCCCTAAACCACCGAGAGGGCTCCAAATGGACCCTAGGCAGAAAACTCGAATTAAAACAATATAATTATATTATGTTCTACTTAGAACAAATACAATCATCCTAAAACAACAATTCTGAGGTCTCAACATTTGTTTTACCAACCGTGTACCTCAAAATTAGCATTGTCAAACAAACAACCGAAATACAGGTTACAATATTATTTTTATTTTCCAGCATTATCGCATTAAATGAAATAATTTATTTTTATTTTTCTACTACGTATAGCAAGTAGGAGAAGTATTGCATTCCATCCAAAAATTAGATACCAATATTTCACTGAAAATACATGTTTTGAGTCCCCTGAATCCAAAAAAAGCATTTTTAGAAAAATAAGGACCATAGTAGTTAAGGAGCGTCCATAAATAAAACTCAATGTGCGTGTGTGTGTGTGTGTATCTGTGGACAGCATAACTCAAAAACGAATAGTCGGATAAATACCAATCTTGGTATTTAGCTTCAGTATCTTTAAAAAATGCAACACGAAGATTTTCAAGAAAATCCCCCTACTCAAGACTACCTTTACACGAAAAAACATTTTTCGAAAATTTTGATTTTCTTAAAACCGGTTCTATTTTGATTAAAATATTATACCTTTAAGATATTTTATGAAAAATGAAATGTATATCTTGAATTTTCTGGGAATGTTCCCAAAAGTCCTCTTCCTTGTAAATGGCTTTTGCATAACTGGTGAACCGTAAGAGAAAGATAAAATGTTGTGCACAAAAAATGCACATCTCATAAAACACACAATTTATACCATATACATTTTTTTGTCGAGTGAACCTTTTTCGAAATATTCCTTGTTAGTTTTTTTAATTTTCCAATACTTACACGTATGGGAACTAAATTCGGTTTTTTTTATGTCCTGGACATGCAAAGAGAATGGAATGCTCCACATAGCAATCAGCTCTTAAAATATTTGACTATCGCTTAAAGCCTACCATATTCCCCTTGCACCTACAAGAAAATTAGCAATAAGGTTAAAATCTCGATACCTCGATTAACATTAAGTAGATGGAGATTAAGCATTTGAAAAATAGTTTGTGCAATAGCAGGGAAAGTCATGCGAGTGCAACACATCAGATGATTTTTCACAGGGATTCACAACTGCATTTTAAGTTTTTTATAACGTACTACCAGTCCCGTTTAAGCTTTATACATGGAGTTTTACAATTCATGTTCACTAAGTGTAACATCCAAGACACACTACTCTCTGCAATTTCTTACAGTGAGTATCGCAAATTAATTTCTTGAAACTCTCACACTTTGTTCTAGTTTTTCTATTATTTTTTCTTGGACATAACTGACATCGGGCTTTAAAAAGTTTCACCTTTCCATTTCGATGTGTCTACGCCTTACAATGCACACTAGGAGAATATTGAACTGTTCCCACACAATTCAAAGCTAACAATGTATGCTAGAATAACTGAAAAACAAAGGCACAAACATAAAACACTCAAGATGTATAAAACTTTATGAGACACGAACTGCTATCAGGGGTGAAGTTATATCTTATTTTCTTACAATTGAATTTATTGAACATTTTGCGGAACTATTTTATGGTAATAAAGTTGATTAAAGTTGTAACACAGTATAAAAAATTCAAAATTCCATATTAGACATTTCAGTCATAAAAACTGGGCCCCAGCTGGATCCCACATACACTATGTGATCAAAAGTATCCGGACACCGCCACAAACGTATGTTTTTTCATCTTAGGTGCACTGTGCTGCCACCTACTGCCTGGTACTCATTATCCGTGTCTTCAGTAGTCATTAGACATAGTGAAACAGCAGAATGGGGCGCTCCGTGGAACTCAGGACTTCGAACGTGGTCAGGTGATTGGGTGTCACTTGTGTCAGAAGTCTGTACGCGAGATTTCCACACTCCTAAACATCCATAGGTCCACTGTTTCTGATGTGATAGTAAAGTGGAAACGTGAAGGAACATGTATGGCACAAAAGCATACAGGCCGACTTCGTCTGTTGACTGACAGAGACCGCCAAGATTTTAAGAGGGTCGTAAAGAGCAATAGGCAGACATCTATCCAGACCATCACACAGGAATTCCAAACTGCATCAGGATCCACTCAATGTACTATGACAGTAAGGAGTGAGGTGAGAAACCTTGGATTCCATGGTCGAGCGACTGCTCATAAGCCACACATCACGCAGCAAAATTCCAAACGACACCTCGCTTGATGTAAGGAGCGTCAACATTACACGATTGAACAGTGAAAAAACGTTGTGTGGAGTGACGAATCGCGGTACACACTGCGGCGATCCGATGACAGGGTGTGGGTATGGCGAATGCCCGGTGAATGTCATCTGCTAGCGTGTGTACTGCCAACAGTGAAATTCGGGGGTGGCGGTGTTATGGTGTGGTCGTGTTTCTCCTGGAGGGGGCTTGCAACCCTTGTTGTTTTGCGTGGCACGATCACAGCGCAGACCTACATTGATATGTTAAGCATCTTCTTGCTTCCCACTGTTGAAGAGCAATTCGGGGATGACGATTGCATCTTTCAACACGATCGAGCACCTTTTCATACTGCACGGGCTGTGGCGGAATGGTTACACGACAAAAACATCCCTGTAATGGACTGGCCTGCGCAGAGTCCTGACTTGAAACTTATAGAACACCTTTGGGATGTTTTGGAACGCCGACTTCGTGCCAGGCCTCACCGATCTAAATTGATACCTCTCCTCAGTTCCGCACTCCGTGAAGAATGGAATGCCATTCCCCAAAAAACCTTCCAGTACCTGATTGAAAATATGCATGCGAGAGTGAAAGCTGGCATCAAGACTAAGGGTGGGCGACACTATATTGACTTCCAGCATTACCGATGGAGTGCGCCAGGAACTTGTACGTCATTTTCAGCCAGGTGTCCGGATACTTTTGATCACGTAGTGTGGCACTCTAGAAGTTAATATTAAAAAATTATACAACCAAAGTTTAAAAACTGATGTGTTACATTCACATTACTTTCTCCACCCGCTAATGCTTATTACTGGATAAACACATTACTCTAACGTAAGTTTATTTTTCTATCTACATTTTAATCGAGATAAACCTTTGAGAAATAGCTGCATTGCACATATCGTTATAGATACAAAGGGGGTAGCGATAGTCAAAGGTTTCTGAACTGAACACTGGATGCTGGCCTTAAAATGCCATACTTTTTCCATAAAAACAACTGAAAATTGACAGAAATTGAAGAGAATGCTAAGTATTGAACAACTCGAACAATTAACAACATATATCTTGGAAATCGTTTGTGCCACATAAAAAGTTATTTGAAGCAAATTGTGTATCTTTAAGAGATCTATATTTTTTGTGCAGCACGCCTTCATCTATTGCATAACGTTTACAAGTTACACAAGATTATACAAAATTCCTTCCAAATGAAGTGGATTTTACAGGCTATTCTCGAGAATTTACGATATATATTTTATTGTCATGTAAATATCTTTAACATACGCCATTTTAATCAAAATCGTAATGGCCAATGTTTAGAAAATTGAAAATGTTCCATGCATAGGGTAGTTTGGAGTGAAAATTCCCTTCAAAATATTCATGCCACATCTTTGGGACCTTTTTCTAAAAATGCTTCTCTATTCAGGGGGCCACAAAATATCTATTTACGGTGAAATCCTGGTATCAAAATTTTGGATGGAATGCAATACGTCCTCTACCTATTATATACGTGGCAGAGAAACTATAAAAGTTAGACCTTTCCTTCAAAATAAGTTCCTACGCAGGCACGCACACGTATCTAAGTTTATTTTCTCTCTCTCCCCCCTCCCTCTCCCTACTTCTTTCTCTGTCAGCATATCACTTTCAGCCTTACTTTTCTATGCTCAGAGTTCAGGTAGGTAATACTGAAACCCCACAAACTCGTGGAATATTTGCTGGGATCAAGATCCCCTACCTATCTTTACTCTCGGCCAGTTCCAGGGGAACGTGTGCACAAAATTAAATTCCTTGCACTGCAGTGGCGTGAAGTTTTACCCATCCCCCTCGGAAATGGGAACTTCTTAGCAAATAGGAAAACTCTGCTAAGGTAACACAGTTGAAGTATGGCAGTGGTTTTTCTGAGCTACGGCTTTAAACGCCTTACCTATTGTAAAACCACCTCTTTCTGTCTCTTTTCTTCAAATAGAGGATTACTCCAAGGATATAAATTTCGTTTCGCAATCCCATACTTTAAATGGATATTTATCTATTTAGAAAAAAATAGACGTGTTTCTCTGTTACAAATCTCTGCTCACTCTACTTACTGAAGCTTATTTTTCTTTATACTTTGTTAATCTTTTCGTTACACATGTATATTGATGTGCATGAAATGTGGCCCATATGTTGGTACTGACAAAATCTAGCTACACCCCCTTCGAAAGTGACCACCAGTATTTTTCCAGAATAATTCTATACACAGGATTGGCAGGGCACCGCTACAGTAGTGTCGAAGGATAAACATTACAACTAAACCTTGTTTTCATACTACACTACAGTTTTCTTATTGCCGTTTAGTAACAGCAAAAACTTAACCGTTATCTCCATGTTCCTTATGAAAGCTTTATACAATTAATGTCGTAGCTGTCGTTAAGCTTAACCGCACATTAAAATGATTCTTCAGTCCTTCCTGTAGAAGACCGAATTGTTTTTAACTGGCTTAGCCTTTCGTTTCCTTTTGTAGCGAAACTCTTTCATAGTGTGGTATCCAAACCACCCTTTCATTCCACATAGACTCTAAATAGTGATGGTATGATACCACTATTTCTCAATACTCACTTTATAAAAAAAACTATAGAAACGGTAGCTTGTTCACTGAATTATGCCCTTAACAGCCTTGTGTATTAACGCATGTAATCAATTTTGTACTGTATGCTAATTCCGAAATTGTTTCTGTTTAATATCCTCCAATGGGCAGCCATTTTTTAATCTTACTGTCGTCACAGGCAAAACATTCCTCAACGTTAGTCAAGGATAATAATAACAATTTCTTTGCTTCACTTTTTATGTAACTATATTTTGTGCTTAAAATTTTCTTTTTAAGAACTTTGTACCCTTAGAAAAACAAATACTAGAAACTTTTCTTTACTCTGAAATCTTGAAAACACAAACAAATATATATTTTACATGACATTGAAACAAATAAAAAAATTATTTCCATCTGTTGTATTATCTCACGTCTGTTTCTGCTGGACTCACAGATTTTGGTCACGGGAGGTGAATGTAATGGCTGAGAGGGGCTCACCAAACCAGACTATTCTAGAAACTGGATCGGTTAAATCAGCTTCATTCACAACTCAGTTAATATTGCATGTTACATGAATACCTATACTCCATCCCGCATTGCTTTGCATGTTTTCATTCAGATACAGGGGTCTATGGAACGTTGCAGTAATTCATCCACATGAAATGAGGTCAAGGTTTATCAACAGCTAAAGTCTACAACGCTTTGGTGACACGTGGAGACAATAATGCGAAGTCTAGACTTCTTTCATTCATTATTAGCATGAAGTTAAACGCAACAGCTTTAATAACACAAAACTTAAAAATTTAGAAGGATGGAAAAATTTTCGAATATTTATCGCAAAGCATTAGACATACTTCGATACCATCGAGTATCGAGGGTATCGAGTTTCCGTCCCTAATTATAAACATCATTCAATCGTTAGTTTTTAAGCTTCTGAATTGTTTTTCAGGCTCGTAACACAGAGAACTAATAACGTGGGCGGTGTCAAAAGTTGGTTACCTGAAGGTACCTTGCGGAGAGAAAAACACTATTGGTTCTAGGGGCATGGACCAGCTTTTATGCACAACTGTGTAGACATTTTGTTATAAGTATAAGGAGCGATAAAAAGCGATAGTCAAGAGCTTTATAAAGAGTGTTGCTATGTGACCACCAGATAAATCCGAATAGGGACTCACCACTTCAAAAAGGTATAAGTACTTGAACATTCCAACAAATAACAAAGAACATCCCAGATATGGTGAACGTCACAACAAAGCTTATTGTGTCATCCGGTTTCTGCCCCGTTGTACTAATCCACTGAGCTACATGGCAAAATGCCGGCATGATATTAAATTCCCCAACCGATTCGCATTTTTTCCGGTAAACCACAAGGAGATCTGAAATTCATTTTGAGATGATGTACCACAATGCCACTTACAAATCTTAATCATGTTATGTCCGAGGGGGATGGCTCAGGTGGTAGCGGTTACACCCCCGAAATTTCCAGTCCCTCCATTTCACCTCCATCCTCATTTCACTTCGCCTTTCATCTGCTTGGCGTTGCATGGCAGGGGAAAAGGATGCTCTATGTAACTCTTCGTCCCCCAGAATGGGAGCAGTCATTGAGTCCCGGGCCCCCCAGTGAGATGTGGAAGCCTGCAGGGGGTAGGAGGGGAGTTTCCATACGTTTCAATCTGTTAAATGTAGGCTCCCTGCCTTCTGATCCAGCCGACCTCTGTCTTCTCTCACCCTATCCCTACCTCCCGGGGCACTCCCCAGGGCCTGAGGCACAAAAGATCTTGTAGGTTGAATTACTAAGTGCCCCTCAGTACTCGGTCCTACTCGTAAGTCCCGGGGGTCATTGTTTAACCAACTATTAGGCCAGTCAATGGTAACATTATTTTCCACAAAAGCCGTGTGTATGACATTGGAGCAACGGAGGGAAACCGGAAGATCCGTGGTTAAATCCCGGCTATGACATTGAATTTTTCAGTCGTCTGATTCTACCTTTTAAACCTTGTCCTACACACGGCTTGTGTGGATAACAAAACAATTACTCTATTTTTTTTAGTAAGTTCTTTTTCTATCTCTTACGGCTTACTCGTTACACAAAATTAATTCAGAATAAAAAGGACATAGGCTATTCCCAGAAAATGCAAGATATACGTTTACTTATTGCGCATATACCAGGGTAAGTCAATAAGCATCCGCACATCATTTTGAATTTTTTTTAGGGTGGTTGTATTGGTGTGCGCGCGCAGGTCGACATGTTCTTTTGTCTCCGCTTGTGTAATGTTTGACCATTAACACTCCAGTGAGTGTCGCAGTGTTGCATAATAAGCATGGCTGCACCCCTCACCGTTTGCATCAAAGAAGAACTGTTTTTAACTTTCTCTACTACGTATAGTAAGTAGGGGAAGTATTGTATTACACCCAAAAATTCGATACCAAGATTTCACTGGAAATATATGTTTTGAGACCTCCTGTATCCATAAAAAGCATTTTTGGAAACATGTCCGTGTGTGTCTGTGTGTGTCTGCGTATCTCACTGTGAACAGCATAACTCAGAAACGAACAGTCGAATAACCACACCAAACCAGGTATTTAGGTTCAGTATCTTCTGAGATGTGACACGAAGCTTTTCAAGAAAACCCCCCCACCCAGATTACCCTTTATATGGAATATTTTTCGAAAGTTTTAATTTTATCAAAAATGGCTCTAACGATTTTGTTTAAAATATCACATGATTAAGATATATTTATGATAAATGAAATGAATATCTTGAATTTTCTGGAAATGTCTCCAAAAGTATTCTTCATTGTGAACGACTTTTGCATAACTGCTAAACCATAAGAGATAGACAACATTTTACGACACAAAAAATGTAGATCGCGTTAAAACACACAATTTATGTCAATTTTTCTTTTGTCGAGTGAACCATTTTCGAGATATTGCTTGTTATTTCCTTAAATTTTTCAATACTTATTTTCTCAAATGGGAATTCGTAATTCATTTTTTTCATCTCTTGGACATAAAAAGAGAATGGAATACTCCACATAGCAACCAGCTCTTAAAAAATTTGACTATCGCTTAAAGCCTACCATATTCCCCTTGCACCTACAAGAAAAGTAGCAATACGATTAACATCTCGATATCTTGATTAACATGAAGCATATGGAGAACAAGCGTTTGTAAAAATAGTTTGTACAAGAGTAGGAAAAGTCATGTGAGTGTAACACATCAGAGTTTTTGCTTTAGTAGTTGAAGATGTACCAGGAGCCGAAATCCATCGAAGACTTTTCACACAATATGAGGGCAATGTTTATCCCGGCGAATTGTGTACGAATGGATTGAAAAGTTAAAAAATGGTGGGACAACCTTGAAGGATGAGGAAAGAGCAGGACGCCGATGCATATCCAGTAGTGAATGCCAACATTGAGCAAGTTCATTGATTCAGAGATTGACTGTCGATGACATGGTAAATGGTATTTTTCTCGGTACACTCAAAAATGCCTTAAGGGGCTGTCGGTTCCCCACAGACTAAGAAGTGAAGAGAGCCGTGCATTCATGGCCTGTTGCTCAGCCAATTTATTTTTTCTGAAGACATCTGAAAGCTTGTATGACGATGGACCGTGTGCATTGAGAATCAAGGTGACTACGTTGAAAAATGAGGTAACTGTAAGTTTACATTGTTGTTATAATATATTTAAAATAATTATGTGCGGATACTTATTGAATTACCTCATGTATTAAATATATTATCATAACTTAATTAAAATCGCTAGAGGTATTGAGAAAATAAGTTTTTCAAGAATTTTCCATGTAAAGGATAGCTTGTGTTGGGGGATTTTCTTTATAAACTTCATTTCGCATCCTTGGAAGATGCTGAAATTATACCAGGTGAACCAACCGCGCCGTGTTTCAAGTGTGTAGAATCACCTCGTGCGTTAAAAGAGTTGTAGAACTCAACGGGACAATTTCAGGTAAACGCACGTTATTGGAGTACTGGAGATATAGCGTGAGCGAGCTTCGTTGTTTCTTTTTTTTAAGTTACATTTATACCCCACCTTTAACTACAAAGATCTTATCGCCGGCCTTTCCGGAACACGTTATTGCCTGTAGGCAATGGTGTTAACTCGTATTCACTTTTGTGCGAATTCTGGTAAACTTTGGGCTTTAATCATTAGATACCACACACAGCACACACACATACCCAGTCTCATTCATACTTCCAGACTCTGGTGAGGTAGGGAATAACCTTGGCTAGAGAAAACTTCCCACCCCATCAGAGAATCGAATCCGGTAGCCCCCGCACAGCACCTAGGTGCTCTACCTACTGAGATACGGGACCAGCCCAGCTTCATCCTTCTACTCCTGCTGATCAAAGACGATGAGCAGAATACGCTCATTTAGGGGCACTTCCCAGGTGTACAACAGAGTGTATACTCTGTGATGATAGACAAAAATACACCGAAAAGGTCTTTTTCACTTAAGTTACATAAGTTTTATTTTCGAGGGAATTAACTCGCTTTTTTGACTGACAGATAATTAAAATGATCTTTATTTGACCTATTCGTATCTGCACATAGCTGTTGTTTTAATTGTGTTTATGCTGTTGTTGTCTAACATTAAGACTATAAGCAAAAATCTGAGAGCACGTAGTGTTTCATTGTTTTTTTCACTTGCCGTTCTAAATGTTATTGTTAATAATATTATCACCATCGTCGTTCTTTACGCTACAGTTATGCTGGCTTCACTTATTGACGAAACTTTGCCCCTCTTGATTGATTTGAGATTCCAAACGTCTCCGCGTATCTATATGGACGTTTTTGAGAACAAGAACAGCAGCAGCAGAGTTTTAGGGCGCTAATGCGTCAGTTCCCCATTGACCTGTGTTTACTTGGAATTGCCCTCTGGAGTTCTGCAACTCTTTTAACGCACGAAGGGTTATCTGCACACATCAAATACGACACGATTGGGTCACCTGGTATAACAAGTTTGATATTTATCCGACATTCATTTTTGAGTTATTCTATTCATAGACACAAATTAAGCCTTTTCTAACGATCTTTTTGGTTATTTCGGTGTAATCTCAGTATCCAATTTTGGGTAGAATAATTGACTCCCTCTCTTTAGTATAAGCACTTGGGTAAAGTAAAAAGGTTTGTGTGAAAATCGAAAAAATGGACCTCTCGGTAATGGTTAAGACTACAAAAAGTTTTATTTTACATAAACCGTGTGTTTTAATGAGAAAGTGAGTTTTTGTAGCAATATATTTTGTATATTGTATGGCTCACCAAGAATACAGAATCCACTCAGAATAAAGAGGACCTCTTCAGGCTTTTCCCAAAAAATCCAAGAAGTGCACATATTTACAATGCATATATTTTAAGCGTAATATTTTAATAACAACGGTTAGAGCCATTTATGAGAAAACCTAAACAAAGGAAGTTTTTTCACTAACCTACTTTGTGTGGGGGAGCTTTCCATTAAAATCTTCGCATCAAGTTTTTAGAACATTCTAAATTTACAGACCAGATTTGGTACTTATCGAACATTTTGTTTTGGAATTTTGCTGTTCACATACATATAGACAGAACACACGATAAACACACATAAGGGCATTTTTCAAAATATGTTTTTTTTAATCAGAAAGCCACAAAATGGGTATTTCTGGCAAAATCTTGATATCGAATTAGTGAATGGAAAACAATAGTTTCTCTGTTACTATAGGTGAATAGTAGAGAGACGAATAAAGTACAGTGATTATTAATTTAGACCTATGTGCAAAATTAGGCGACGAAATGCACAATAAAAAATCCCTTCACCTAAAAAATAAAATTTTACACTCAACACTGCTGTGAATTTACAATGAGGACTTTTGGGACCCTTATTTAGGGCATTACACTGAAAGATATAACAGGCTCTGTCATTACTTTCTCTACTATGCATGGTAAGTCTTCCACATTAAAACTTTATATCGAGATTTCACCAGAAATGCATGTTTTGGGACCCCCTAAATGTGTTACATTTACATGACATTCTCTATCCTCTTTCGCTTATTAGTGGGTATGCAAACTATTCTTACTATAGCTTATTTTTCTATCTACTTCATTTTAATCCAAATAAACCTTCGCAGAAATAGCTACATTGTAATTTCGTTATAGATACAAAGAGAATAACGATAGTCAAATGTTTAAGAACTGGACGCTATATGCTGGCCTTAAAATTCCATGCTGTTTCCATGACATCGCGAGAAACAGCTGAATGTTGAAAGAAGCATGACTAAGTAATGAACAATTCGAACCATTAATAACGGATATCTGAGAAACGGCTTATACCACAGAAAAACTTATTTAGTAAATTGTGTGTTTTAAAAAACCCACATTTTTTGTAGGGTACGTTATCGTCTAGCACTTAACGTTTACCGTTTATATAACACTATACAAAATTCATTCTGAATGAAATGCACTTCAAAGGATATTCCCAGAAAAATAAAGATATAAATTTTAATGACATTAATGTAAATGTCATTAATAAGTGCTATTTTCATCAAAATCATTAGAGCCATCTTTTAGAAAATAAAAAATTTCGAAAAATGTTCCAGGTAAAGGGTAGTTTGGAGAGCGGGGATTTCTTGAAAATCTTCGTGTTCCATCTTTGGAAGATACTGAACTAAAATACAAAGTGTGTTATATACCTGAATTTTCGTTTTCGAGTTATGCTGTTCACACGGACGTTTTACTAAAAATGCTTCTTTGTATTCAACGGATCTCAAAACATGTATTTCCCTTGAAATATCGGTATCGAACCTTTAGTTGGAATTCAATACCTTCTCTACTTACTACGCACGTGGTAGAGAAAGTAAAAACGAAAATTGAAAAAACACCAAGCTTGATATTTAGGTTCAGTACCTTCCGAACTTTGGACTCAAAGATTTTCAAGATCATCCCCCAACACAATCTACCCTTTATATGGAATACTTTTCGACTTTTTGATTTTATAAAAAATTCTGTAACGATTTTGATTAAAATATCGTATATTAAAAATATTTACAAGAAAAATGAAACGTATCTTGCATTTTGTGGGAATAGCCTTAGAAATCTTGTTTACTCGGAAGGAATTCTGTATAATCTTGTATAACCGTAAACGTTAAGCGATAGATGAAAACGTCCTAAAAAAGAAATGCAGATCTCTTTAAAACACAGAATTTCAAACCACTTTTTTGTGGTATCAGCCACATCCGAGATATCCGTTATTAAATGTCCAGTTGTTAAACATTTGACTATCGCTGTTCTCTTTGTATCTATAACGAAATGTGCAATGTAGCTATTTATGCAAAAGTTTATTTGGATTAAAATAAAGTAGAAGGGTACAGAAAGGTATGTGATGTTACATATCTTTCCAAAAAACTTGGTGCGTTTCGTAGAAAATCTGATGTGTTACACTCACATGACTGTCTCTACTCTTGTACAAACTATTTTTACAAACACTTATTCTCCATATGCTTCATGTTAATCGAGATGTTAATCTTATTGCTAATTTTCTTGTATGTACAAGGGGAATTGATAGGCTTTAAGCGATAGTCAAATGTTTTAAGAGTTGGTTGCTAAGTGGAGCATTCCATTTTGCTTTACCAGGACCAAAAGAATGAATAAGCAATTCCCATTTAAGAAAAAGTATAAGTATTGGAAAGTTTAAGGGAATAACAAGCAATATCTCGAAAATGGTTCACTCAACAAAAAAAAAATGTATACGACATAAATTATGCATTTTAACGCGATCTACATTTTTGTGTAGTAAAATTTTGTCTATCTCTTATGGTTTACCAGCTATGCAAACGTCGTTCACAATAAACAATACTTTTGGAGACATTCCCAGAAAATTTTAGATATACACTTCATTTGTCATGAAAATATCTTAAACATATATTTTAATCAAAATCGTTAGAGCCATTTTTGAGAAAATTAAAATGTTAGAAAAATGTTCCATGTAAAGGCTAATCTGGGGTGGGGGGATTTCTTGAAAACCTTCGTGTCGCATCTCTGGAAGATACTGAACCTAAATACCAAGTTTGTGTTTATCCGACTGTTCGTTTCTGAGTTATGCTGTTCACATACACACACACGGACATGTTTCCAAAAATGCCTTTTTGGATTCAGGGGATCTCAAAACATATATTTCCGGTGAAATCTCGGTATCGAATTTTTGGGTGGAATACAATACTTCCCCTACTTACTATACTTAGTAGAGAAAGTAAAAAAAAAAACAAAATACAGTCTACTCAATGCTCAATGTTGACATGCTTCATTGGCATACGAACCTTTGATTTAAATCTGTTTTAGCATAAATTTGCCTTTAAAAATATATCAATGCCATAGGGTTTTAAAGGTACACATGAAAGGTGAGATTTTTTCTCGTAAAAAGGTGCATATTCTATGAAGTTTATGAAAGAGTATAAAAAGGAAATTAACTTAGAGTAAAGAACCGGTTAACTATGGAGCGTGTTTTGCAAGTGCTCCAAACTGACTGGAAGTCATGAAGGAAGGAAGCCTTCATCAATGTAAACGAGAAGTTTGTTAATTGTATGTGCTCTAGACGTTCCCTGGTTCAGCAGTACTGTTTCTTGCTTAGTATGAGCTAAAACGTTAACATAATTATACTAACATCTTCCGGCTGTGCTATGTACAAGAATCTCCTTCTTGCTCTTCTTATTCTAATTTAAAGCGAGGAGCAATAACATATGGTGAAGTATGAATAAGGTGAATGCATACATACCATAGTATGGTTTTACTCCGTCGTAACGTGTGATGATCACATTCGGGAAGTCTCGCCTTCCGTTCCCATTGACGATCCACCTTAACCCTGGTTTTTCGTGATTTTTCCTTTTCGGTAGTCGAATGCTGGGGTGGTATCTCTCCTTGCAATGACTTACCCCTCGTTATCTTTTATTCCGTTGTCCTCTGAATTTCAGATGAGCTTTCATGCTTCGCGACGTGAATGCGGAGCAATGTATTCACCGTGGACACCAGAGGGCTGCCTAGGTTGTATGGGTCGTCCATCACCCACTCTGGAGGTGTCTCCATAGCCTATCTCCCTGCGATCTGCAGCCGCATGTGGTTCCTTCACTTCGATTCCTTCCGGGGCTGGCAGCCATAATATACTATCCGTTCAGCGATATTTTAACTACGGGGTTGGGAAGCCCTTTCAAGCCGGTAGAATGTGGAAGAACCTCCTGTATGCTATTTTCTACTGCACGCGTCACGAGCGGCACAAGTTCAGCGTACTGTATACCCCTTCCAGTTGAAACGTCATATAACAGAGAGTATATGTACTACAGAATTGCGTTTTATTTATGGACTCTCTTTAACTACTATGGTTCTCAGCGTTCCATTCTATATTGGGTGTTTGAGACCGGAAAGTTTCCTACAGGCCTCTATCAGGCTTGAGGTTCTTTAACGTGCCGTAAGTATATGACACTGGACTACCGACAGTATCTGTACGAGTCGTTATGTGCGAGGTTCCCCCTCCCTTATACGAAGTGTGGCAATAAGAAAACCAGATTCATTCTCTAACGTTTTATTGAGAAAGAATCAACGGGAATGTTATCCCCTTCGGTGAGTTGCCTCCCTCCCAGTCCCTACATCACCCCATATGAATTTTGCACTATTGGAAACATTGCTGCAAGTCATCATGTGTTACGCTGTTTAACAGTGCATAACCTTCTTTCTTTCATTACATCCTCGGATTCGAACCTGATTACCTTGGACGTGGGCTTGGCTTGACGTTTTTGGTATTTATAGGGTATTTTGAATTATGCTGTTCACCGGTAAAAAAATACACACACACGTCGCATGTACCTCCTTTTAGTCATGTTTTTTTTTACTTTCTCTACTACGTATAGTAAGTAGGGGAAGTATTGTATTCCACCCAAAAATTCGATACCGAGATTTCACCGGAAATATATGCTTTGAGACCCCCTGAATCCAAAAAGAGCATTTTTAGAAACATGTCCGTGTGTGTGTGTGTCTGTCTGTGTGTCTGTGTGTCTGTGAACAGCATAATTCAGAAACGAACAGTCGGATAAACACCAAACTTGGTATTTAGGTTCAGTATCTTCCAGAGATGCGATACGAAGGTTTTCAAGAAAATCCCCCCACCCCAGACTACCCTTTACATGGAACATTTTTCGAAAATTTTAATTTTCTCAAAAACGACTCTAACGATTTTGATTAAACTATCATATGTTTAAGATATTGTCATGACAAATAAAATGTATATCTCGAATGTTCTGGCAATGTCTCCAAAAGTGTTCTTCATTATGAACGACTTTTTCATAACTGGTAAACCATAAGAGATAGACAAAAGTTTACTACACGACAAATGTAGATCGCGTTAAAATACACAATTTATGTCATATACATTTCTTTTGTTGAGTGAACCGTTTGCGAGATATTGCTTGTTATTACCTTAAATTTTCCAATACTTATACTTTTTCTCAAATTCGTTATTCATTTTTACTTTCTCTACTACGTATAGTAAGTAGGGGAAGTATTGCATTCCACCCAAAAATTCGATACCGGGATTTCACCGGAAATACATGTTTTGAGACCTCCTGAATCCAAAAAAAGCATTTTTGGAAACATGTCCGTGTGTGTGTCTGTGTGTGTGTGTGTGTGTGTGTGTGTGTGTACTGTGTGTATGTGTGTGTGTCTGTGTGTCTGTGAACAGCATAACTCAAAAACGAACAGTCGGATAAACACCAAACTTGGTATTTAGGTTCAGTATCTTCCAGAGATGCGACACGAAGGTTTTCAAGAAAATCCCCCTACCCCAGAGTACCCTTTACATGGAACAGTTTTCGAAAATTTTAATTTTCTCAAAAATGGCTCTAACGATTTTGATGAAAATATCATATGTTTAAGATAATGTCATAAGAAATGAAATGTATATCTCGAATTTTCTGGGAATGTCTCCAAAAGTATTCTTCATTGTGAACGACTTTTGCATAACTGGTAAACCATAAGAGATAGACAAAATCTTACTACACCAAAAATGTAGATCGCGTTAAAATGCACAACTTATGCATTATACATTTCTTTTGTTGAGTGAACTGTTTTCGAGATATTGCTTGTTATTTCCTTAAATTTTCCAATACTTATACTTTTTCTCAAATTCGTTATTCATTTTTTTATGTCCTGGACATGCAAAGAGAATGGAATGCGCCACATAGCAACCAGCGTTAAAATATTTGACTATCGCTTAAAAGCCTACCAGTTCCCCTTGCATCTACAAGAAAATTACCAATAAGATTAACATCTCGATTAACATGAAGCATATGGAGAATAGGCGTTTGTAAAAATAGATTGTACAAGAGTAGAGAAAGTCATGTGAGTGTAACACATCAGATTTTTTTATGTCCTGGACATGCAAAGAGAATGGAATGCGCCACATAGCAACCAGCGTTAAAATATTTGACTATCGCTTAAAAGCCTACCAGTTCCCCTTGCATCTACAAGAAAATTACCAATAAGATTAACATCTCGATTAACATGAAGCATATGGAGAATAGGCGTTTGTAAAAATAGATTGTACAAGAGTAGAGAAAGTCATGTGAGTGTAACACATCAGATTTTTTTATGTCCTGGACATGCAAAGAGAATGGAATGCGCCACATAGCAACCAGCGTTAAAATATTTGACTATCGCTTAAAAGCCTAACAATTCCCCTTGCATCTACAAGAAAATTACCAATAAGATTAACATCTCGATTAACATGAAGCATATGGAGAATAGGCGTTTGTAAAAATAGATTGTACAAGAGTAGAGAAAGTCATGTGAGTGTAACACATCAGATTTTTTTATGTCCTGGACATGCAAAGAGAATGGAATGCGCCACATAGCAACCAGCGTTAAAATATTTGACTATCGCTTAAAACCTACCATATTCCCCTTGCATCTACAAGAAAATTATCAATAAGATTGACATCTCGATATCTCGATTAACATGAAGCATATGGAGATTAAGCGTTTGTAAAAATAGTTTGTACAAGAGTAGAGAAAGTCATGTGAGTGTAACACATCAGATTTTTTTTTTGCTTTCTCTGCTACGTAAGTAGAAAAAGTATTGTATTCCAACCAAAAATTCGATGTCGAGACTTAACCAGAAATATATGATTTGAGGCCCCTAACCCCCCCAAAGCATTTTCATAAAAGTCTCATTTGGTGTGTCCCTGAACATATAACTCAAACACGAACAATAAAAAACTTGGTATTTAAGTTAAGTATCTTCCAAAGATGGAATATAAATTTTTTCTAGAACATCCCACTATCTCAAACTAAACCTCTTTTACATGAAAAATTTAAATTTTCTAATAAAATGGTTCTAACTGTTTGGATTAAAGTGCCATATATTAAAGATATTTACATGGAAATAAATTGCATATCTTGAATTTTCTGGGAATAGCTTTGAAGGCCTTTTCATTCGGAAGGAAATTTATGTAATTTTGTATATCTGGTAAACGTTAACCGATAGACATAAGCATACAGCACAAAAAGTGTACATCTCTTTAAAACGCACAATTTATTTCAAATAACCTTTTTGTGGCATTTCCGATAAGTCATTGTTTTGAAGTCCTTTGCATATACAGCTGTTTCTCGTGATTGCATTTATGTCAGTATATGACGTCCCGTTCCTAAATATTTGACCGTTGCCAATCCTTTTATATGAAGTTATTTTTGCAAAGGTTTATCTCGATTAAAACGAAGTAGGTAGAAAAATAAACTTTCGTAAGAGTAATAACGTAACGCATCAGATTTTTTATATTAAAAACAGTGGTCTTGCAATATCTCTTTAAAAATGAAAGTTTCACCGCTGCAATCTGGGCAAGCAGAAAAGCTGTTTAAATTATTTTTAATTTACAGGATTTAATGAATAGCTGCAGGGCATTAAAGTGACGCATGGCTCTTCTCTTTCTTGAAGAATATTCACGAATAAAGCCATTGTGTGGCAGAGGAACAAAGGGTCCCGTTGGCTTGAGTAATTCCGCCAACGGACAAACGGCGCTATTCTTGCGTGACATACTATTTATTTATCTGCCTTATTTATGAAGTGAGGGTAGAACTAAATTATTAGGGGTGAGAACAGTGATGCAAACTGGATAGGTCTTATAGCGTATTACTCAGTTTACATCGATCATCAAATATTTATTACCAAATTCGTCGGTTGTTTAATGCAGAAATGTAGTTCATTCGTCCTAGAATTTTAAAATTACGATTTAAACGGAAAAACACATTTGGAGAGTTTATGAACATCCCTCCTCCGCTAAAAGGAAAAAAAAAAAAAAACAATTTAGCTAGAAACTGGTCTTAGGTTTCCTCAGGCGCTTTCGTCTGTGGCCCGCATTTGGGAGGCCGTGGGTTCGATTACCGTGGCCAACCTTCCTTATCCATATTCTTTTGGGGGGGTTTGTGTCGCCAGGCAAATGCTGGGAACGATTCAAACTTCTCCCGAATTTACTGTGCCTCCATTCCATCTCTATTCTCATTTTACTTCATCGTTAGCTTCTTTCAGGAATGGAAGTGACGGCGATGGTGCTTCGGTGCAGCGTGGCAGGGCAAAAGGATGCTCTTTGTGACTCTCTCCGTCCCTCGGCTTTCGGCTGGCTGACGGGGTATCCAAACCCGCTTGAGGGGCGTGTCCGGTCTGCCTGTGCGTCTGCCGGGGAGTCTCTATCTGGAAACTTAGTGGTCCTGTCATTCCTGTGCCGTCACTCCTGGTTCCGGCCGTCCGGTGTCTCCTCTCGCCTCATCCAGCCTCCCGGAGACGCCCCCTTGTGGGGTGTAGGTACAATAACACCTATGTGGATCCATGCCGAGTCCCCTCCGCAGCAATCCAATCCAACTAGTCTTTTTGAATGCGAGACATAGCGGTCCCGGTGAGATTCTCGGTGACCGTCCATCTGACCACAGGGCTTATCGTGGTTTTTCCCTGGTCGCCAAGGTAAATGCCGGGGTGGTGTATTCCACCACGATTTATTCTTTCCGCCATTTTCTCTCATTTCATCTCCATTTCACGTTTCGGGTGTGGTTTCAGGTCCTGCGATGCCAGGCAGATGGCGTGTATGCATGCGCTATGGAAAGATTTCTAGGCCAGAGTTAACTGTTCCGCCCGTGAGGGTCGCTGCATCGCCCGCTTAGGATTCCTCGCCACTGGTGCGCGGGTGTTTATACTGGAAATTTTAGGGACATCTGTGCATTTCTGTGGGCCTATCTGCCTGCAGACCTGCGACCTTCTAAGGCTCCTTCACCTCATCCCTGCCTCTCGGGGGTTTACCCATAATAGATCAAAATTTTGGCAGTGCTGAGGTGTCCTCCTTCGATAAACACATCCTACAACTTAGTGAGTGCACGTGTGTATGTGAGCGAGAGTGTGAAGGTTGTAAATAAACAAGAAAAGTCAATAAATATAAAAGTTCCCTTAGGTTTCTCAACTGCACTGCGACCTGCATCTATCTATTGCGGTTATCATCCCTCTAGGAGAAAGGTATAAGTTGAGTAACCATAGGAGGCTACATGCCGCAGGCTACAGAGACGCGCAGAAGTCCCTAATATTTCCAAGCTCGAAGACGCATCCCACGGCTAGAGCTGCCAAGAGAGGGCGATGAATGACACGACAACCAAGTAGCTCTCTGCTAACCTTAGGAGTACTCTTTCCTTTGAGCAGAATCCGCGCCATCTGCCCGGAACCGCCAGCACCGCAGGACCTGTAATCTCACCTGAAACGTGAAATGGAGATGAAATGAGAGGAAATGGCGGAAAGGAGAAATCGTGGTAAAATACATCACCCGGGCATTCGCCTTGGCGACCAGGGAGTCCAGAAGTCCTGTTGAGGCAACCAACCTGACCTTGGGTTTTCTAGTGATTTTCCCAGGTCGGTTGGCGAATGTTGAGCGGTTCTTCTTCCTCTTGGACAATTTTCTGTCTCTATCATAGCGTTTCATCTGTTTTAGGACGGCGATTGGTGGGTGACAGCTGGAAGGTGGATTTCGAGCTGTGTAGAGGATTTCTCCCTGACGCTTGGAGGCCGGTTGATGCCACTTCATGGGTTGAAGATGGTGCATCCAGAATTCATTAGCAATCTCCATCGTATGGATATCGTCATCGTCGCGATCTCTCCTTCATTACTTCCTCTCGGAGGTCACTTAAAACACATATTGAGTCTATGGAGAGGCCAAAGTGCGGTACTGAACTCCGGTAACTGGGGCCCGTTCCGTCTGATTATTCTATCCTATACAAATTAGTCAATGAAGTTTCCTTCACACCTACAGAATTCCTGGAAATTCCGGCGACCGGATGTTTAATTTGTGCTCATACTTCAGTTGCACAGAAACTGAACGTATGCTGCTCAACCGGGTACTATATACAGCTGTAGTTACAGTTGTGAAAAGCTTATACCTACACGTTGTTGGTCGAAGGTCCACCCGGAGGTGAAGCTTTCTTCCTAATAATACCAAGAAAAGGCACCAACCGAGAGGCACTTTTATACGTGCAACTTTCCATATGGCAATATATGAGTCTAAAAGTGTCCCCTTACGCAGGAACGGAAGTTGATACACCTAATTTAAGCATGTCAATCTCAAATGGGAGGACTACTGATAACCTTGGTGAGCCCCACAGGGATTATCACCATCTCCCATTCCCACCTGGGTATCTCCTATGGGTCTCTGGAACCACTGGCCCGTCGAAAACAGGAGAATCCGAGCAGTTACCTTCCGGGGATCAGATGTTCGTCCGGACATGGTTCTGGCAATCTCATAAGAACCACGAGTGCTAGGAGTACGCAACCCCCACACTACAGCAGCTAAGGGATTTTAACCCCTTCCCTTCGATAAGGTACGTCAAGACGTATTTGACCCGACATATTTCTGGTAGCTTCAGAGGTACCAAGAGTGTTAGTGGCTCGCAGTGCTTGCAGCATGGAAGATGTAGAAGTCGCAATCTCTTTCCTGCAGGGAGTTTATTACATGTGTTTAGTCCTATTCTTAGCAATCAGGTTTATTCTTGTCACTGAAATCACAGTTGAAAGGAATATCTAGCTTTGTTTTATGTTATGCTATACAGATTTAGCCTTCGGCTTATTGTGCTATCTGAATCGTTTTAAGCCAAATCATTATACACCCTTTACCAAGGAATACAGTCTCATAACAGATACGGTTTCAAATTCTTTGGTTATAAAGGCGTTTCCCCAAAAGCAATATATCTGCTGTGAGCCAAGCAGCATATAGTGTGCTGGCTGTTTCGGTGTCTTTCCTGCGCAATCTGCAATCCAAGTTACCCTGAAACACTCCCATTGTGTTAAGATGCTCTTACACAGGAGCATGTCCTATAAGAAATGCAATAGTTGTTCTCAGCTGAAGCCTGTTATATTTAAGTAAGCTTTCAGCTCTTTTCTTATCTGATTTTGGAATAAATAGTTTACTATGTTTGTTTGCTGGAGTTTTAAGCCAGGTTTTATGATGTTCTAGTTTGGACCAGTTCTTAATAGTCTCTTACTAAACATAATGTTTCTTGAGCCGACTCTGGCCTAATAAATTGTGAAGCTATCCCTTGTCTTGCAAGTTCATCAGGTTTTTTATTTCCCTCTATACCACTATGATCCGGCACCCAGATGAGTTGAACTCCATTCTTTTTTGCCAAGCTTGTGGGCATGTTTAGGCGTTTGAAACCAATCCTGACGTTATCTTATGATTATCTAGAGCTTAAGTGCAGCCTGGCTATCTGAGAAGATAAGGATCTCTTTACCAGTGTAAGTTCCTAGTGTTTGCATTGAATAATAACATAAAGTTCTGTTTCAAAAACAAGACATATTCACCCAAGGGAGAAAGCTTTTTGCACCTTGGTCTTATGCCATATGCTATAGATCCTGTTTCTGAACCATCCTTGGATCGGAGGGGATTCGGCACTGATCAACATAGGGGGATGCAAAGGGGCGTCCCCTAGAAGAAAGATGAGGCGAAAGGAGACACTGGTCGGCCGGAAACAGGCGTGACGGCACAGGAATGGCGGGGTCCCTGAGTTTCCAGATAGAGACTCCCGGCATACGGACAGGCAGGCCAGGGACCCACCCACACAAGGGTGTTCGGATACACCCGGTAGCCAGCCGAAATCCGAAGGATGGAGAGAGTTACAAAAAGCATCCGTTTCTTCTGCCACGCTGCACCGAAAAACCATCACCGACACTTCCAACCCTGAAAGAGACCAAAGGATGAAAGATTCAGTGAAATGAGAAATGGAGATGAAATGGAGGGACAGGACATTTAGGGGATGTGAGAATCCTTCCCAGCATTCGCCTGGCGACCCGTAAAAACCCATGGGTAAGGAAGTTGAGCCACGGGAATCAAACTCACGACATCCCGAATGCGGGCTACAGACGAAACCGCCTGAGCCATCCCGCACAGTGAGACATGCTTTGAGCGGTCTGTAAACTACATCAATGTTTCTTCAGAAGTTTCCAGAGTTTCTTCGTCCAACAAGCAGGATCAATAATAACCCTGCAGTTCTTTATAAAGTGTTTAATTGGAGTTATATAACCTGACGGCATTTCTAAAAATCCATCTCCTATGTATTTCCTAATTCTTAGCAAACCTGAGTCTACTTCAAGAATTCTCAGTTTCTTAGCGTGTTGCAGACTAGTGCCATTCTTACCCACTCCATTACAACTAAATGCAATGGAGTCAGTTCAAGAGTGTCTCCATTGCTGCAGAAAGGAACATCAATAGTAAGTACACTTTAAAAATGTTGAAATTTAGCATTCAAAAATCCGTGACGATGGATACAAATAAATATGTTTTATATACTGCATCATTTCTACGGGAGAGGTTGTTCAGAAAAAGTGAAAATATATTAGCTCTACTTATTCATGTAGTTTAATATGCTATTGATCACGAGGTTTTTCAAAATTTTTGCATTTTGGATTTCACCAGGACTATAACCTGTCTAAAAGTTTCAATTTTCATTCTGCAGTATTCTAAAGATGCTTCTAGATAGTTACTCAAACTTCTTTATGAATGATATTCATCATAGATGTTTTTCCTTAAGTTGTCTGGATGTAGGCAATATATTTTCTTAGGGTTTATTGTAATTGTGCCCACATTTTTGCAGTAATATGTTATACCTTTTTTAAGTTTCATAACATAAATTAGCTGACGTCATCCCGCATTGCTCCGTCTAGAGCACGAAAAGTAGTCCTTTTCCGAGAAACTAGCTGGTAAACCCTTCAAGCAACGTCCATCAAAAGGTTGCTGGCTGCAGATGCGGAGCGGATTAGCTACAAGTTTGGCATGAGAACTAGAAACTTAAATTCTAGTCATGGCCTTCTCCATGTGTGCGCTGCGTTAACGTCCAGGTAACAACCACTCCCATTAATTTTCATTTAATTTTGTCCAATGAACAGTTGCGACATTTTATCAATCACAGTAGTTCATATTTATGTAAAGGTAATGAGTGCAAGAATTTAAATGGGCCGGCAATGGCTGTTTGTTGAAATTGGTATGCAGCTATTGTGAGAATTTTTAATTACAGCATATATGGGAATTCTCAATGATGCATATTTCAATGCGTTCAAAAATGAATGTGAATTTAAGGACGTAATTGCACTCAATGTTGTGAACTTAATTTGTGAGAGACATATACATGATTATATGTTTCATATCAACAATAATTTCAGAACAGACTTTTGATGTTCTGCACTTATTCAGCAGTGTATTTTGAATCAGTATCGTGAGAAATGATATGCAATTTCTCCAGTGTGTATATGGTTTTCAGAAGAATGGAAATTACGATTTTTAGACCAATATTGTGGTTTAGATATCTAAAATACTGAAAGTTACATACACAATTATACTACAAAAGAGTTTATGAATGTTACTTAAGGCAATGCATGTGTGAAAATAAAAAAAATGCTGCAGTTTTCTTCCAATTGCTTTAACTTGTTATCACATACTCAGAACATGAAAGATACAGTGTGTACAAAGTTTTAACGAGCTTATATGACAAAACGTTGCTCAGATATATTTACTTTCTCTACTACGTATACTAAGTAGGAGAAGTATTGCATTCACCCAAAAATTCGATACCGAGATTTCACCGAAAATATATGTTTTGAGGCCCCTGAATTAAAAAAGCACTTTTAGAAAAAGGTCCGTGTGTATGTAAGTGTATCCATAACTCAAAAATGAAAAGTTGAATAAATACCAAACTTGGTATTTAGGTTCAGTATCTTTCAAAATGCGACACAACGATTTTCAAGAAAATTTCCCATCCCAGACTACACTTTAAATGGAACACTTTACGAAAATTTTGATTTTTTCAAAAATGCCTTTAACGATTTTCATTAAAATATCACATACTTAAGATATTTTCATTACAAAGGAAATGTATATCTTGAGTTTTCTGGGAATGTCCCTAAAAGTCCTCTTCATTCTGAATGGCGTTTCCATAATGTTGTCTATCTCTTATGATAGACAACATTATGGAAACCGAGATATTCCCGAGATATTCCTTGTTATTTGTTTGAGTTTTCAAATACTTATACTTTTTTTCAAATGGGAATTCGTTATTAGTTTTTTTTTTAATATCCTGGACATGCAAAGAGAAAGGAATGCTCACATAGCAACCAGCTCTTAAAGATTTGACTATCGCTTGCACCTACAAGTAAATTAGCATCAAGATAGTTTCTGAAAATTTTGATCTTGATTAATATAAAGTAGATGGAGAATAAGCATTTTAGTTTGTGCAAGAGTAGAGAAAGTCATGTGAATGCAACACACATGAGATATTTATTCATAATTTATCAATTTTTGATATGGTAATATGAAATGCTTCTTGGACGTTACGGTTTAACGTTTCGCATCTAAAATTTTAATTTGAGGATAATGTACATATATGAAGAAAATTTTGTACAGGCATTTCTCAGTTTTAATTAGTTTCAGATAAGAAGATTTTTGTTCACATGTTGAATTTTGCAAGTTTTACTTTCCCTACTGCATATAAGAAAGGGGCAGTATTGCATTCTCAAAAATTTGATACCAAGATTTCACTTGAAATACATGTTTTGAGACCCCTGAATTCAAAAAAGCATGTTTGGAAACATTTCCGTGTACGTCTGTGAACAGCATAACTCAAAAACTAAAAGTCGAATAAATACCGAGGTTGGTATCTAGTATCTTTCAACGATACGACATGAAGATACTCAAGAAAATTCCCACACTCTAAACCACCCTTTACATAGAACATTGATTTTCTAAAAAAATGGCTCTAACGATTTTGATTAAAATAATATATTAAAGATATTACATGGCAAATAAACTGTAAATCTTGAATTTTCTGGGAATAGCCTGTGAAGTCCACTTCATTCAGAAGAATTGTCGTATAATCTTGTATAACTGGTAAACGATAAGCGATAGACGAAAACGTACTGTACACAAAATATAGATCTCTTTCAAACACACAATTTATTTCAGATAGATATGTTTTGTGGCTTAAGCTATTCCTGAGACATCCGTTATTAACTATTTGAATTATTCATTACTTGGTAATTCTTTTAAGGTCTTGTCAACATTCAGTGTTTCTCGTGATGTCATCGGAAGAGTCGGGAGTTTTAAGACCAGCATATAGCGTCCAGATCTTAAACATTTGACTATCGCTGTTCTCTTTGTATCTATAACGATATGTATGTTACAACTGCAAAGGTTTATTTAGATTAAAATGTAGTAGACAGAAAAATAAGCTTTAGTAAGAATAGCTTGTATACTCACTAATAAAGATAGAGGGTGGAAAAAGTCATGTGAGCGTATCAATCAGATTTGTAACTAGTGAAACAGTTTCAAACCCATAACATCATAAAGTGTGATCGAAGGAATATTTTGAAAATAAAAAATGCTGAAAAAAGGAATTGAGGAAATTGGTTCAATTCGTTGCTTTTCCTAAATGGTATAGGCCCGATTAAACAGTCATTTATTGCTTTAAACTTTGTATATTAAAAAACCAATTATGTAGCACGAGATTACAAGTTATCATTATAATAAAAATGTATAAAACATTTTAAAATTTTCACATTTTTTATTAGATTCCATTAAATTTGTACATGGTTAAAGATTCATTAATGCATGTTTACCGTTCATGCGGTATACAGCAATAATTTACAGCTGCAGATAACTTATGCATTTGGTGATACAACCTAGCGAACCAGTTTCTCTGGGTCTTATAGTTAAATACATTCTACGAAATTAGCATGTCCTCACCTCCTTCTGTTTAGACGAGGGAGACCTAAGCAAAGTGGTGGGAAATGTAACAAAAACGTTAAATTTTCAGTAGTGACTTCTTAGCTCTCCTGCAGAGTTGAAGCCTGCTGGAAAGTTAGGCTTCATTTTATTCAGGGAAACTTTCTAATGAGCAGACAAGCTACCAGGGGCCAACCCGATAGAAAGCTCGGCTTCGGGTAATATGTATCCTTATTCTTAGCCTAGATTTATGTAGTGGTATTGAACAATAATATCTAAATAAATTAAAATAATTTAATCAATATTTAAATAAAATTCTACTTAATTAAACAAACTTAATCATTTATGCTAATTATCCATAAAGGGCACTACATTGATATTTATAAGCTGTTAAATTTAAGACACTCATGTGGGTGCGGATTTTAAGTCCCGAGTGGTGCCACTCGGCATCGTGAGGAAAGTGAGGAGCTGCGATAGATAGCGGTCTTGGCCTCGCAATGGGCCTCTGCCGTGCGTAATGGACGTGAGGCCAGAAGTCGGGTTGACAGGCTCAGGCCCTTCGCGGGTTTAGTGTCACAGGATTTATCATTTTATAAATTAAGAAGGAATATATAATAATTTAGGAAATTAAGCCCTTATTGATATACACAAGCTCTCAATTTTTAGTGGTACCTTTACCAGAAGAATAAAAGAAAAATTTTCAAGAGTGAATAGTGTAATACAGCGGTTATCTTCCGTTGAAGAGAATGCATTTTCTTACTCCTCTATACAGCACTGGCCATTAAGATTGTAACACAAAGATGAACACATTCGATGGATTACATCCAGCGGGAATATTCACAGCACGGTAATAAAATAACATGGTTAACTGTTCAAGTAAGTAGCACATAACCTGCGCCAATTACAGCGCTCTGAAGTGGTTTAATATAAATGGAGGTTGGAGGAGCCGCTGAGAGGTAATAGCGTTATATTCCCCCGCCGTTTTGTAAGCAGCAGACAGCTAGCAGCCTTAAAGATCCCGACAACTATACAAGCAGTTCTGCGTATTTAGTTGCAGAATAATCGTGGTAAATCGGGATTTTACATTTTCTTATCGCGAAATTAATGCCGACACTGTGAAACGGACATGGGATCACTGAATACAGAAGGAAAGTCTTGGCCTTGTCACATCAACGAGCGCTGCGTAAGACATTTGATGCGCAAGGCGATAAACGCCTTCGCTAAGGATTTGAGGATATTGGCACATCAGTATATGCTCGCATTCACAGTTTGGCAGTGCACTGAGATATCTTATCTAGACATCCACTGATGTGACTGCCACAGATTGATCACCACAGGAGCCTCTCAGCGTCTCCTCTGAGGAAATGGTTTCAGCTTTCAACACAAGGACGGTCGCACTTATATCTGGTGGTACCACAGATCCCTGCGTTATGTGTGTCGTCATACCGGTACGACATTTGGATCGGAATGCCATTGGATTCAGTCCCACTTGAGGTAGTCCGCATCGATGGTAGTACTTTCTAGATCGCAGACTCCGTCACGTAACTTCAGGACCATTAAGGGGCATCGATTGGTTTGTCTCATAAGTTCGTACGCTTTGCTCGCAAGTTCCATCTATAGCGCCTGAAAACCCTTAACCCTCTGTACACTCAAGTTATCCTAGTTGCCCTACCACCCCTACGACTTAGAGAACAACCACCAGACTCACTATTGGATATGTCAGTTGTATTTGTGATTGACGTTGGATAGGACGGCGTGAACTTGTGTTTACAAACTATGGAAAGCAAAAAGGAACATTACCGACATCTTATGCTCTGTTACTATCGTAAGGGTAAAACCGCCTCACAATGCCGGCAGAAAATTTGTGCTCTCTACGGTGGAGATGCAGTAACAAAGCCAGCATGCCAAAAGTGGTTTAGTCGATTTCCAGCCGGGAATTCCTCCCTAAAAGACAAACCACGGTCTGGACGGCCAATAGTTACGGACGTGGAAAGAATTCATGAAACTATAGTCAACAATCCACGAATTACAACTCGGGTGTTGGCATTGGAGATCAATTTAGCTCGTGCTACTGTAGCCGGGAACTTGGTAATATATTTCGACAATAATGGTGTATACTGCAGGAAATAAATAGTTTGTTTACAAAACCTACCTGCCGTAGTTATTTATCTTTTTATCGACCTCCTGGTTAAAGTTTGTAAACGGAAAGTTCGGCAACTACTCTCTCGTAGCTATGCTGCGGGTGAGGTGTGTTCCCAGGCGTTCTTAGTGATTGAAACGTTACAAAAAGCGAACGAACTTATGGGACAACTCTATATTAACGGGAAAAGGCGCGACGTTACATGACATACATCACACAATGGTTCCTGGATGATCATCATGAACACTGTTTCTGTAACCGCCTCGTTCACTAGATCCATCATCCAACGAAACCATGTGGCTCATGGTAGAACTAAGACTCGCCTACCACAGGACACCCGCGGCCACAACGAACGAGCTTTGGACACACATCGAAGGAACGTGGGCGGAGATACCCCAGACAGGCACAATACGTGCTAATACCGCGTCGTATAACAGCGATAATTTCTACATTGACGGTACTGAGTCGTATAATCATGTTATTAATACGCCAAATAAATATGTTCCGACTCAGGTTGTTTTGGAAGTTAGAATTAGATGGCCGGTAGTGTGTACATCGTTTAAGTGCAATTTCAAATGTAATATAGTTTATATTTGTAAAGGATCGAGGGTGTGTGCAATATAAAACGCATTGTGGCAGTATCCCAAGTGCCTAATTATTATTTTCTTATTTCTGATGTGAGTTAGATGCCAACTAGGAAATAAAGTTGATAACTCTGTACATACCAACTTCAAACACACCATACACAAACGCACCCAAACATCTCATTCATTTAATGGCTATTAAATCTTCCTAGTTACCTGCGGGCCCAGTTTTTAAACTCAGTTGGTGCGAATTTTAAATAAAGTATTTTCCGACACTTTTCTTTAATCTTTAGTCGGTGTATCCTCAGTTCTTTTTTGGACTTTGGTTCATTTAGATAATCAGTATTAATCATTTCATACAGGAAATATCAGATTTTTGGTGTACACCTTCCTGTTAAGTATTTCATAATGACACAAAAACATTTTCCTCAGGAATAAACTCGTTTTAATATGTTTTCGACGACAAGTAGAACACTTGTGGTTCATTCTCCTCCATTCTGGGAAAAACTGTTATTTTCTTTCTGATTTATGACTTCGTTTTCCCCAGCTTCACCAATAAAGATGAGTTCTCTTTCAACAAAGTCAGATGTGTACCTTACAGAATTTCTAAAAGGAATTGGCTGTTATCTTAACGTGCATTATATTCCTTCTCTCTGAAAGTATAGGATGGGGCATAAATACCATGGCTTTTAATGCAGTGCTTGTTCAACGAAACATTCTACTCATGTGTCCCATTAAATATACAACAAAAAAATGTAGATCTCGTTAAAGAATGCAACATAAGTCCAATAAATTTGTTTATAACGTAAACCATTTCCAATGCATTCGATTTTATACATTTGAATATACCAACCGTTTATTTAAGGATCTGATCCGAAATGGGTTTGACATAAAGACACAGAAATAACAACATACAAAAATTCTTAGTAAAAATCTGATGTGATGCATTCACATGACCTTCTCTAACCGCTGTCGTTTATTAGTGAGTAAACAAAATATTCTTACTAAACTTATTTTGATATCTACTATTTTAATCCAGATAAAACTTTGCAAAAATAGCTACGTTACAGATTTCGTTATAATACAAAGAGAACAACGATAGTCAAATGTTTAAGAACTGGACGCTATATGCTGGCCTTAAAATTCCATACTGTTTCCATGCAATCGCAAGAAACAACTGAATGTTGAAAGGACTTTAAAGAATGACCAAGTTATACCAGTTATACATGATTATACAAAATTTCTTCCAAATTAAGAGGACTTTAAGGGATATTCCCAGAATATTCAAGATATACACTTCATTTGTAAATATTATAATATATTGTAAATAAATAAATGTACATATATATTTAATAAAAATGATTATAGATATTTTTTAGAAAATCCAAATGTTCAAAAATCCCCCATGAAAAGCGTAATTGGGAGAGGGCGATTTTCTAAATTATCCTCGTATGCATCCTTGGAAAATACTGAACTTAAATGCCAAGTTTAGTATTTATTCGACCTTTCATTTCTGAGTAATGCGACACACACACGCAAGCACACACACACACACGCGCGCACGCACACACACACACGCCGCGCGTGAGCTTTTTCTAAACTTGCTTTTTGTTTTATTCAGAGGGTCTCAAAATATGCATTTCCGGTGAAATCTCGGTATTGCATTTCTGGGCGGAATGCAATACGTTCTCTTCCTTTATGTATGTACGTGGTAGAGAAGATAGAAAAGATACATTAAAATTTGTAAGTTTATCAAGCGGAATATAAAAGTTGCAGAATATCTTGCCGTTTTGAAGTACGTTATACATTTAATTTAATGTAAGTAAAAACAATTAATCTAATAATATTTTTCTAAGTGGTAATAAGTTGCTATGTGCTTTTTCTAGCAGTCCTGCAAAAAGCATGCAACTTCAAAGACGTCGCATTATAATACGCTTTTCAAAAACATGACTATCGCTTTAGGCTAATGTAGACTTCCTATATCTACAATTAAATGTGTGAATGTGTAATAAAAATCAGATGTATTGCTCTCGCACGATTTTCTCTTCTCTTATACAAACTATTTTTACAAACGCTTATTCTCCATCTACTTCATGTTAATCGAAATAAACATTTGCAGAAACTATCGTATTGCTAATTTTCTTGTAGGTGTAAGGTAGGCTTTAAGTGATAGTCAAATCTTTTAAGAGTTGGTTGCTATGTGGAACATTCCATTCCCTTTGCATGTCCAGAACATAAAATAACGAATAAGAATTCCCACTTGAGAAAAAGTATAGCTATTGGAACATTCAAACAAATAAGAAAGCATATCTTAAAAGTGGTTCACTCCACAAAAAACATCTATGGGACATAAATTGTGTGTTGTAATGAGATATACATTTTTGTGAGCAAAATTTTGTTTCGTTCTTATTCTTTACCAGTTGTGCAAAAGCCATTCAGATTGAAGAGGTCTTTTGTGGACATTCCCAATAAATTCAAGATATACATTTCATTTTCCTTGAAAATATTTTAAACATATGATATTTTAATCAAAATTGTTAGAGTGATTTTTGAGAAAATCAAGATTTTCGAAAAATGTTCCATGTAACGAGTAGTGTGGTGTGGGGGGATTTTCTTAAAAATCTTCGTGCCGTATCCTTGGAAGATAGTAAACTCAAGTATCAAGGTTGGTATTGTCCCACATAACCACACACACAAACACACACACACACACACACACACACACACACAGGGCCCTTTGTTAAAAATGCTTTTTTTTTGTATTTAGGGCACCTCAAAACAGTGGTCAAAACTATAAAGCCCGGCACTTAAAGTACTTACAGCATTGTAAGTCGCCATTGGGATATGTCATCTGAATACAATTTGAGATTTCCTTGTGTGGTTTACCGGAAAAATGCAAATCAGTTGGGGAATTTAATGTCTTACTGGCATGTTGTCATAGTAGCTCAGTGGTTAGAGCAACCGGGCGGAGACCGGAAGATCCATAGTTCAAATCCCGACTATGGCATTGAATTTTTCAGTCTGATTCTACCTTTTTTGAGAATAATTTCTATACCTACTAATAAGCTATAGAACACAGATAAAGTCATATGAATTTAACACAAGAGATTTTTTCATTGTGTAATAATTGACAATTTTAGGTGCACGTTTTAATTCCTAATACGACTCTAAATACACAAGTTCAAGCGATGTAATGATTACTGCATCAAACGTATTATTTTAGATAATCTGAACCAACAATTGAACTATGAATGATGCGCAGCACAGCCATTTCTGTGGCCACAGTAACTGTCCATCATTTTATTGAATGTAAAAAGAAATTGCTATAAATTCCGGGTGAATTTGTCGAGTGGCAGCAGTGCGATAAGCGAAGCCTCGTTCCTCATTGACGATAACAGTTTATCAGGATCATATGTCATCTCGGCAACAGAGACATCTAGCGGCCTCTCTGGCACTCACTGTTATTGTAAATCACAAACATCTGCCGGCAGAGTTCCGTGTAATGGCAGTGACGGGGAGAGCGCAAAAACGTGCAGCATTTTTGTTAACAGTTCCGGTCGATTAGCATAATTCCCAACGCTCTAAAGGCAATTTGGTAGCCACCGTGTTGTCATTTCTACTTAACTTGGATCCATGCGGAAGGACAGAACTAGAATCTCTCTTGTAGAGTTAAGTTATACCTGGTTACCGGCGAGGTACATAATGCTAATTAATTAAAAGCTTACCAGCTACAGCTTGAGGTCTGGACAGCACTTTATTGACGTCGGGATCCCCACCACAGACAGCGCTGTGTTTGCGTTTCCCGTATCTACTTTGTTCATCTAATGAGATTCCTGCTCTAGGAGTGGAGGAAAATACGGTTTCGCTGCTTTTATTTGGTAAACCTTTTCACGGCAGTAATTAATTGATCCGTATATATTATCATGATAATTTCAATATTTAGCAGTAAGATTTTACGCCTAAGAGCCATAAGCCTTCTCCAGTTCAAGATTTTTCTACAAGCTGTCATAAAAATAGATACTACGGCATGAAACAAGATAATAATATATTTAGGTAACATGTGACCGTTACGCATTTCACTTTTCGGACGTTACATTTGATTATGAATAACTAAGATATTTTATTATAATTTTTGTTAATGTACAGGTTGGATAGGTAGAATCAGACGACTGAAAAGTTAAATGCCATAGCCGGGATTTGAACCAAGGATCTACCAGTTTCCGTCTGGTTCCTGTAACCACTGAGCTCTCATGGCAACAAACCGGCATTACATTAAATTCTCCAACTGATTCGCATTTCCCGATAAACTACAAGGAGATCTCAAATTGTATTGACATGATATACCGCAATGGCGACTTACAATGTTGAAAGTACAGAGCGGTCCCTCAGCGCTCTGGCCGGGAATTGCACGGCAGTCTTGTGCGACACGTCTGAATGAACTCAAGGCTACGGGCTCTTCCACTTATCGGACATGTGACAGCGGGCTTAAGCCAGCTGTTATTGCTTCTTGTGTATAGACGCGAGATACGTGTGTATTAGTGTGCGATTGAATTATCGGATTATTAAAATCCAGAAATGGTACTCAAACTTTCGTTTGAACAAAGACTTTGTATGTATGACACGTATGTGAAAACCGACTCATTTAGACAGGTGTGTAGGCAATATCAAGATAAATTTCCTGGTGTTCCAGTTCCGAGTAGACAAACAATTAGATATCTAGTGAATAAAGTGAAGAGAATGGGAGCATTTAATGTTGTAAGTTGTAACAAGAAACAAAAGGTTCTAACGAAAGAAAAACTTGATGAAATTGGGGAAGCATTTGAACGGTCTCCGAATAAATCTTTACGACGTGTAGCACAAGTCAGTGTTTCAAAAACCTCAGTACATTAACTCAGTATATCTCTCAAAAATAGAGTGTATGGAATAATACTCGCACCATGGACGATTTTAAAAACAATATAAGAACAGCAATTCGGGAAATTACGTAACAAGAACTTATGGTGTGAATGGTAATTTCATCACAAGGTGACAAGAATGTTTATCTGCCGAAGGACACCACTTTCAACTCCGACTGTGAAAAAGGTTAGTACTGATAAGATAAAAAGTAATTATGTTTGTTCAACAGGTAATCAATAAAGCGCAATAATCATCATAAAACCAGCAATAATATGGTGTCAGTATTAATAATGAGAATAATAAACAGATACACTGAATATAGCGCGCGGAACACGCATCGCGACTACCGACCAGAGCGCTGAGGGACGCTCTGTACTTTAAGTCCCGCGCTTCATAGTTTCAACTATCGTTAGGTTAATTATGGTATAGGTGTATTGGTTGTTATTAATCTTTTTCCACACAAACTGTGTGTAGGACAATAGTTGGAAAGGTAGAGTTATACTGAAAAATTCAATATCATAGCCGGGATTTGAGCCACAGATCTTCATCCGATTGCTCCAACTAAAATTAAAAATTAAATTGAGCTTTATTTATGGGCGGTCTTTAACTGCTGTGATCCTTAGCGTCCCATTCTATATTGGGCGTGAAAGACTGGAAACTTCTCAGAGGCCTCTTTTACGTACCTTAAATCTAGACACGGGACCACCGCCCTTTACCTCTCTTCCGAAGGAAGCCATGCTAAGGACTTTTACGCCCGAAAGTCCATTGCCCTCCTCCGGGTTTGAACCCGCAACCTTGGGAATAGAGGCTATGCTCCAAGTAAGTTGAGCTGCAACAGTGACATGACATTAAATGACCCAACTGACTCGTATTTTTACTTTCTCTACTGCGTATAGTAAGTAGGGGAAGCATTGCATTCCATCCAAAAATACGATACCAAGATTTCACCGGAAACACATGTTTAGAGTGACCTGAATCCAAATATAGCATCTTTGGAAACATATCCGTCTGCTCTGAACAGCATAACTCCAAAACGAAAAGTCGGATAAATACCAAACCTGGTATTTGAGATAAGTATCTTCCAAGGACTTGACCACGAGTATTTTCAATAAAATTCCCCAAACCTAGACTACCCTTTACACGGAACATTTTTTGAAAATTTTGATTTCCTCAAAAATGGCTGTAACGATTTTGATTAAAATATCACATGATTAAGCTATTTTCATGGAAAATAAAATGTGTATTTGAATTTTCTGGGAATGTCCCCAAAGGTCTCTTCAGTCTGAATGTCTTTTACATAAATGGGAAGCCTTAAGCTAATAGAAAATATTTTGCACAAAAAATGCAGATCTCGTTAAAACACACAATTTATTCCATATACCTTTTTTGTCGAGTAAACATTCCTGAAATAGCTTGTTATTTCTTTGAATTTTCCAATACTATTTCTCAAACTGTAACTCGTTATTATTTTTTTATTAATGTCCTGGACATGCAAAGAGAATGGAATGCTCCACATAGCAACCAGCTCTTAAAAGATTTGACTATCGCTTAAAGCTTACCATATTCCCCTTGCAGCTACAAGAAAATTAGCGATAAGATAGTTTCTGCAAATGTTTATTTGTTAACACGAAGTAGACGGAGAATAAGCATTTATAAAAAGTAGTTTGTAGAAGAGCACAGAAGGTCATATGAGTGCAACACATCAGAGTATTCCGTGATAAATCACAAAGAGATCTGGAATTACCTCTGAGATGGCATAGATACATTCTGATGGTTGGAATATGACCTTTTTTGACCTTCGCTTAACTTCTCCTAGAGTGTCATTTGGGAAGGCTGAGATTGCTTCTTTCTATTCGATTCTGAAAAATATTCGCAAATCCATCGTTCTTCACCTGGGATGATAGGTAATAGAGACGTTGGAATTTGTAGGGTACAAGAAGAAGGGTTACGCCACCGTGGCCACTATTTTTTAGACCTGCAGCTGACATAAATGCTTAATTTAGCCCGGCTTGTTATAAGAAAATTGCAGATTCTTCATCGTGGCTTCTACATGAATTATATTTTCATAAATTCCATTTTACAACACGCATTTTATTCATTAATTTCAAACAACGTATGTCAGGTTAGACAGATCAGTGCTAAGGAAAATTAAGTGTTATAATGTACCTTCGAAAATCCAAGAAGGCATTACGAGGGACATTCAAAATGTTTTGAAGGGTCACCTTAAAGTACAAACTAAGGATGGAATTGACACACTTATCCTCACAATCCTTCAAAGTAGTCCCCATCTCTCTCCACACACAGTTGTATACTGTGCAACCACTTTTCAAAAGTACTATGATGCTCAGACTGAGGTATTGTCAACAGAGCTGAATGTATAGCCAGAGTAAGGTCCTACATTCGTTTAAAAGGTTTCCCAGCAATGAAAGATTTCACTCGAGAAAACAGCCAGAAATCGCACGGTGCAAGGCCAAGATTGTAGGTGTATGGTCAAGCAACTGGACTTTTAGTGGCTTCCAGTTTCCTAATATTTGCTGCTGTTCTGAGAGAGACGCATTGTAGTACAAACGCCACAGGCCTTGAAGTTGCTATCTTTGGACGCCGCCACCTCAAGACATAAGAGCCATAGTATTCACCATTCATTGTCATTCCTTCTGGCATGCAGTTAACCATGAATGGTCCTTCATTGTTTAAGAACACGGTGAACATTCGCTTCCGAGAACGAAAATATTGTCGAAGAACTTCTGGTCTTGGATCAGTCTCATTCACCCAGACATCGCTCTGATGTTTATTTGGTTGGTATAATAATAAAACAAACTTTCACCACCAGTGCATACATCTGTCAAACGTTTAGAGCCATTAGGTGGAAACATGCTCAGAGGTTTCCTTGTACATTCCTTTCTCCTCCTCTTCTCTGCATTGGTTAGAGAATGCGGAACCCATTTTGTAATCATTTTTCGCAGCTTTAAATGTTCATGAAGTATACAGTCAATGCTGCCAACACTGATTACCGATCTCCAAACTTAGCGTTTCAACAGTACTATGACGATTTTCCTCCACCAAGTTTCTCATTCTGAATTGTTCTTTCGTTCACAGCTTGACTGAGGCCGACCAGAATGAGGGTTATCTTTCAAAGTCTCTCACCCTTCTTCAAATGGTCAAATCCATCTTGCACTGATATGAAAATGAACACCTTGATCACCATAAAGAGCTAAGAAGTCCTCGTGGATTTTCGTTTGCTCTTTCATCTAGATTGTGGCGTGCGAAAATGTAGAATCTAATGTTCTCTTTAGAAATATCCATAATCTTTCACCAGCTATTGACCAGGACTCAACACAACACAGGACTGTACGACTATGAATATTAAAGTTTAAACACGCACGTATGCATATTTTGTTCAAGCTCCGTAGCTCTTATTTCAATTGCCAGCCGTATTAGGTACATTATTATCCAACAATGGATATGCTAGTTGAGTGACCCACGTAAAGCATAATACAGGGATACTGTAGCGAAGATTAAAACAATTGGCTAATATCAGATGAAATTATGACGCCTCATCTCTTCCATATGTAAAACATAAAATTAAGGGCGGGTCATCTGCATTTTACAAGAGTTTACCTAACAATCAGACTACCCTGGTGACATCTATTGGGGATTACAACCCCAGAACTCGCTGACTTCGGCGCCATCGGGTTCTCAGCATGGCATGCGGCATACCAGACAACCACGGAGTGTCACCAACAGCAGCTAAATCTGACCACCTTTAAATCCAACCAAGGGTTTATTGGTCTCAAAATACACACCTCCCAGCTGAGTATTGCTAACTCAATCCCACCAGGGTGCAGAAGGGCCACTGCATCCTAAGAGACACTGTCGAGGAGCAACATGTTATCCTATCATACCATCCTAAAATAAAACCGACATCCTTGATGACCACTGGTTTGCATGAAACATCCTGCGGTAAAACCCTATTGAGGGTGGGCACGTATTAAAAATACACCCAGGTGTAAGCCTACCAGCAGCAAGCGGAAGTGTAACATGAAATTAAAGCAAGAGGGGTAAGGCAAGGATGCGGCTCTCTCCTCTGTTAGTTAGTCTGTTTATAATACAAGATTGGAAAATATCCAACATAACAGGAATAAAAACTGTAAGGATGATTTCTACTTTGTTACATGCCCACACCTTGGTTATTCTAGGCAGAACAGAGGATGAGCTACATAATCTACACACCTTAGCCCATGCCTTAACATTTAGGATTAAAATTGTGATACAAGGAAAATACAAGTAGTTGATGTAACACTTCAGTAAATATAGGGTCTTTTAACAAGGCTGTCCTATTTTTGAACTTAAATAAAACACGTTCTATAAATAATAGAGGTTTATTCATTTTTTATTTTGAAACATTATTAATGTCATTATGTGTGGAAGAGGACATCAGTTGAGTGACCGCCGCGACTTCGTTGGATTGCGCGTATACGGTTGACCAAATTTTCAATGACAGAAGAACGTAAATTAAGTCCAACTTCACGAATAGCACACGTGATGTTATCCATAAGATAATTTACTGTTTCTGGCTCGAGATTTAACATAACCCCATAAGAAGTAATACAACGGCGTTAAATCACATAACCTCGGGGCCAGTTAACCTCACCACCATGGGAAATGATGAAACCTCTGAACTTCTCTTTCAAAAGATCGATTGTTTCGAGATAATTATGACATGTGGCACCATCTTGCTACAACCAGATGTTTCTGAGATCCATACCATCCAACTGAGGCCAGAAATAGTCCCTTATAAGAGCCCGGTATCTTTCTCCATTGACAGAGCTTCTTCGTCTTCGTCTTGGAAAAACTATGGACCAATGATTCCACCAAACCAAAATCCACATCACGCAGTAACCTTTTGGAATGAAGTGATCGTTCTTGAATATCTGGATTAGATTGTGATTGCTCCAATAAAGGCAATTTTGTTTGTTAACACAACCATTCATTCAAAAGTGGGTTTTGTAGCTGAAGATGATTTTTCGAAGAAAAAAAAATCCGGGTCACCTTCCAATTGCTCCATAGCCCAGTCAGCAAATACACGGCGCAACCCATGGTATTTGGGCTTTAGTTCTTGAGTTAAACACCGTTTTGTAAGCGTAAAGCGTCAAGTCCAGATGCAGAATTCGCCAATTTGTGGTCGGCGAAAGCCCCAATTCTTGCGCTCGACGAGCAATTGATTTGTTTCCGTTCTCGCGTACGCATTCACGAACAGCACCTATGTTTACGTTGGAGCACTTACGTTGATTGCGTACAGGCGTTTTATCGCTGACAGAACCACTTCTTTAAAATTTATCGATCAAGCGCCGAATCATTCTCTCGCAGGGACCATTATGTACACCGTAAACTTCACGCAATACTCGGAAGGTTTGGCGAACAGACGATCCAGTTTGATAATACGTTTTCACAATTTCTACGCGTTGCTGAATGCTGTAACGTTTCATGACTATTTGTCAATAACGACCGTAACCGCATGAAAAAATGGCTGATGTAACTTAACAACAGCGGCAGCTATCACACGTTAAAAATAGGACACTCTTGTTGAAAGACCCTTTCTAAACAGAGATTTATCCCCCTACTTCTAGGACCTTTTTGTTTTACTGAGCACCAATGGGTTCATAAAGACATAAAGTAATTTACACGGGATATTTCGGCAATATTTCAATTGCTTTGATGAAATGACATAAAAGAATACATTATGTGATTGAAAACATGAAAACTATGTATATAAGGACTTCTAAGCGTTGTCTATGTCCTTTATCTTAAGCTTGCTTACGTTTAAAACAAAACAAGAAGAACATCTGCAATTTTCTGGATGTTTTCTGTCCAAAGAACATTTGCATAGGTGGCACGGTCCACGTTTTGCTCCCCTTGACACTTGTGCTGAAGGAGGAGGTGGAGGAACTTCACTGTCTGACATCTGTTCTTCTGTACCAGAGACGTTCCAAATCAAGGAAAAATCCTTTTCTTTTGTAATTGCCTTTTCTCTTCCTGTCAGGATTTAAGTCCAATCAAATTATGAAAGCATTTAAGGCACTAATATCAAAAATACTATTAGGATTAGGATTCAACGCGGAGGGGGGACTTAGAACGTCGAGTTACATAGATCTTTTGTGCCTATTCCCCTGAAGGGGCGCTCCCGGGAGGGAGGAGTTGAGAGATGAGGGCAGAGAGACCAGGGGACACGACAAGCAGGGCCCTTCCCCTGGGGGTTCCGACCCGTTCAGCTGCTGTGATGCCGGCGCTGCGGATCCCTAGCACTCGTGGTACTTCTGACGTTACTAGAAGTACGTCGGGCTGACATTTGAGCCCCTCCCAAAAGGGAGTTGTTCGGATTGGGTTTGACTCGGTGGGACAGTGGTTCCCATGGGAGTTTGGGTACGCTTGGCTGGTTTTCCGCCCAGGCGGGGTTGTGAGACGCCCAGATAATCTCCGTCACCATCTACCTTAGGTGGTAGACGATAACTAGATGTACTATCGGCCCCAACGAGGTTTTTCTGCAGTCTTTCCTGATAGGGCTTTCACTATTGGGATGACGCGCATAAGTGGCGTATCCACTTTCGTCCCTGTGTGGCAGGAGAAGAGAGGCTTGACTCTCGGAGCTCGAGGGTGAGAGTTGAGTTGTCAGTTCCGGTCCCGTGGTCCTCTTGTGGGCTTTCACATCCTTTGGAGGGCTCGGAACCTGGAGAGCACCCCCATTTCGTGGTACGAGGGTTTTCAGAGAGCATCCTTTTCCCCTACATGCACATTCCGAGACCTCCCGTTGATGCGTATAGCCCTGAAAGAGACCAAGCGAAGACTGATAAAAGACCTCTGAGCAAAACATCCGGTCTTTCACGCCCAATATACAATGTACGCAAAGGACCACAGCAGTTAAACAGCGTTCATAAATAAATGTCAACTTAATTTTTAATCCAGCTCGGTGTCGAGAATACTATAAAAGATAAACATGGGCCATCTTCCTGTCATACCTTTTGTAGTGTGGATCCTGATTGGTTTGTCCATCGTGACTACATTAACTTAGTTGCATTGTAGTCTAGTACTGTAATAGATTTTAATACTTTACCTTCAGCTATTTCCTCTTTGAAATGTATAGTACTCAGTTATGCCACTATCGTTCGCATTTTTGGACAATGGGATTCTACCCTAGCGGATTCCTAGAGTTCGAAGAGACCTCAAGTTGCAGTCCTTCCCCTTGCTAGGACAAAATCTTCAGGTAGTTCACGGCGTTTGATTTTTATTTCAAGCAGGGTCATATGTTTTTGATCTGATGCCTTTGCCAGATCCAAACTTGTGAAGAAATTATCTTTATGTTTCCAACAGTCCTGGAGAAAGTTTCTGTCAATTTCAAAACTATGCTTCTTCCCAGATTTACTTCTTTAGGTTAGTCTTCGCTCTTTCCTGAGTTCATCTGCAAGTTTATGACATAGTAATTAGTGCTGCCACATGCAGCCCATATCTTGATACCAAACTTTCGGGTTTTGAGGGCATATACTTCTCCTAAACGTTGCCAGTTGTTCATCACTGTAACATTCTCATGTGGTGCATATGCATAATGTAATGTGCTTACTCACTGCACAAATATACCCCCTACAGGAGGCAATTTATCAGGACTAAGATTGTGTCGCCGCTGTTGAGCATCATCGAACAGCGTGACATTTCCGCGGAACGGTTCCTAGCATAGGACTAAACAAATAAATAAATAAAATCTATATATTTTAGATGACCTAAAAGTTCACATGAAAGTGAAATTAATTTTGGGTACCCAGCACGTACATTGAGGGGGTGTATTCTTACTTGGCTGCGGAAGACTGAAACGGGTGTGGAGGTTAAGAGAAGGGCGTGGGTCTTTCACTGTACAAAATCCATAACACAAATCTACTCGCACATTCCTAGATCTATTTCCCAAACGTTTGGGGTTTCTACATTATTAAAAATGGAAGGTGGGAGATGTCCGCCGATCCAAAACCCGGCTTACACACGCGGTCCGTTCCTCACGGAATCCTGAGGCAGGCGCTATCCCCACTACTCGTGGCTAGCAAAGCTACCAGCCAAGAGTTACGTAAACTACAATGTGTCTTTTAGTGACAATGTAGAACAATAATGTATCCCCCAAATTATTAATCGCCACAATATACTATCGCGGCATCTTGGGTACTACACCGGGACATACATTCAAACTTTACGTTTATTTTCACAACATATTTACATTTTATATTACATCAAGTTTTTTCAGATAACTACCAACTACACAATATCTACAAAATAATAAATAAAAATAAAGGAAATAAAGGGAATAGAAATTATTGAATGATATTAAAGAAGTAAAAAAATCTTAATTACAATTACAAATGCTATATTTATCTACCCTTGCTGAAAACGAACAAACTTAGCAACTGGCTTCCTTTTACTAAACCTTCTATGCTCTATTACTACATTTTCATTCACTTTACCCCACAAAATTTCACTTCACTCACATCCTGCTATTTATTCTAACATCAAATCCGCCTCCAGCCTACATAACGCCTAAACTTCCCCTTCTATTAATAACATATTCACACATCCATGGACTAACTACACCATAACTCTACTCACTATCTCTCCAAACCACATTAACTGCTCCTCCAACGGCAAACCAGCTGGCTCTTCCTCGAAAGATGGCGAAACTGTTGCTTGCTCTTCCAATAATGGTAAACCTGCGCTCCACACCAACGTCGTCTTCACTCCTTTCCTCTTATTCCTCCATCGTTGTTCTATAATCACAACATTTCTCTACCTCCGTCATCTTAATTAAAATCCTCTTCTCTATACCCATTCCTCCTCGTCATTCTTCGTCATTGTCAACATTTGTAAACTAAACATGAAAACAGTTCGGCCATGTTCTATGTTTCATAAATTTACTCTGCCCTCATTGTGACCTTTGTGCACTCCTGCAAGTATAAGCTGCCCACGAAAGTACTCAAATTCTTCTTTATCACGATCTATCCATTTGTTCCGAAAGTAATGTTACCTTCTTTGTGGTCCACTTCAAAATGGACTGGAAAATTTCGGGCTTTATAAATAATTCAAACACTAACTACACGGTGTTTACATTCCTTACACTATGCCACGTTGGAACTGGAGACGTCTTCATTACGTTTTGTGCTGGCTGCTTCCCTTGTAATCTAACAGGATTTCCTTTCATACTTCTTTTTAATTTCTGGACTTGAAAACAACAATGCAGTTTATTAGTTTAGATATTTACTAACAGATTTATTTCTTGTTGCTACTGTTGCAGTTTGAGGTAGAAGTTTTGTTGCAGTTGTTTGTTTATTTAGCTCCACGTATGGACGCCAATTTGAAGTAGAAGTTGTTTTGTTGTAGGAGTTTGCACTAGGCTTTGGGCGTCAATTTGAAGAAGTATGTTTTCATTACGTTGTTTGCTGCTACATATAAAAAGCCGATTTGAAGTAGTTTGTATTGAAGTTGTATCGTATTTCGACTGTTGGGGAGCCGAAATTAAAATTCGTTGCAAACGCACGTATAGTAAACAGTTTCCGTAGCCTTCGCCCCAAATGTATTTTCAGATGGCCTTTGCTCCAAGTTTAAAATATATTAACTTTGTAATTAAACTGTTTCTTTAAATATTCAATGTTTATGTTTGCCTCGACTGCGTCATTATTATTTTAGAGACATTAATATCTTGGCAAGGCGTGATGCAACAAAAATGTAGGCTTATGCAGATTTTAAGCCTTTATATTAATCCTTGACACAAATTAAATAGCACTTCACTGATATAGAGAGCTGTGAGATTCTTTTATTTAATACTTGCACCTTTTAACAAGTATACCATTTTTCGTTTCACATGAACACGTATTAAATCTCTTGAGGACGCACAAGCAATGCATCCAGTTATGACAACTGTCTGCAGGCAACTGAATAGATTTCAACCGTCTAAACTTGTACATTTCTGTATTTCAAGTCTCTGATTGGCTAATCCTATTCCAATAGAATATCTGCATTTAACTAAAGCTTTTTCTGGTTGTTGATTGGCTATTTTTATAAACTGTCACTAAAATTACTTTATTGTTACTCCAAGAATCACAAGTAGTACTGTTAAACTTTCTTACTCATTATTGACTTAAGGTACCTCATTGTTACCTCATTATTAGCAACGTTTAACTTATTATTTTCACAGCTCCTACATTATTAAATTACGTAATGCATTCACATAACATTGTTACACATGGATACAGTAATAGAAGCATACGCAATGACTGTTACATATATTTTACAAATTATTGTTACATACACATATTGTTTTAAGGCAGGCTGTTATTGAATTTAAATATTTATATAATTAGACTGAAATTATTCAAGTGTTAAAAATACTGCCTCAAGTTGTAAATACCTGGTACTTGAAATATACTTACTTGATAACATTCAAATTTGAGATGTCATCAACTTTAGAAACACTAGTTTCCAAATCTCCCAACACCATTATCAGAATCTTCAGCCAATTCACTGCCTTCAGCTATAACAACATCAATCTCTCCATAGTCATCACATGTTCTTTCATTAGATTCTTTTTCTTCATTCAAAATTGCTCTTAGCAACGTTTGCAGCTGACACAGCTGCTCCTTCAGTTTAAAGAAGGTTAATTTTATGGTTGTGTTGTACTGTATTTTGACTGTTGGGGAGGCGAACTTGAAGTAGTTTCCGGTAGCATTTTCCCCAAATGTACTTTCCGGTGGCCTTTGCCCCCAAAATGTTTAAAAACATATTGACTTTTTTACCCTTTTACTGTTTCTTTAAATATTATATATTTATGTTTGCCTCGGAAGCGTCAGTATTTATATTTTTAGAGACATGTATGTCTTAACAGGGAGTGGTGCGACTGAAGAATGAAGGCTTACACAGATTATAATTTTACGTCACTCCTTTTATTAATGCTTGACACGATTTAAATAACACTTCACTGATATAGAGAGAGCTGTGAAATTTTTTTATTAATTACTTGGACTTTTTAACACATAAACTATTTTTGTCTCACACAAAATATGTATTAAATTTCTTGAGGACGCATCTCGCGTCCGGTTAGGAACACTGTCTACTAGCAACTAACTTCTGAATTTGTAAATTTTGCTGCATTTTAGTTTCTCATTGGCTAATCCTAGTCCAATAGAGTACCTTCATTTAACTAAAGCTTTTTCTGTTTGTTGATTGGCTATTGTATAAATTGTTACAAAAATTACATTATTGCTTCCAAGAATCACAAGTAGCATTATTACACTTTCAAATTCATTATTGCCTCAATGTTACCTCATTGTTACCTCATTGTTAGAAACTTTTAATCTATTATTCTCACAGCTTCTACATTATTAAATTACGTATAACATTCACATAACATTATTACACATGTATACAATAATGTAAACATATACAATGCCTGTAATATACACTTTTTATATATTGTTACATACACATATTGCTTTTAAGGCGGGCTGTTATTGAATTTATATACTATATAATTAGACTGAAACCATTTAAGTGTTAAAAATACTGCCTCAAATTCATGAAGATTAAATACTGCTTCCTTATTTGTACAAGACCATCTATTTAATATAGAAATAGGGATGGGACCTCGATACTCGCTGCTATCGAAGTATGTCTAATACTTTTAGATAAACCTTGAGGCAGTATTTTTAACACTTAATTGATATTAGTCTAATTATATAATATAAAATAAATAATAGCCGCCATAATGCAATATGTGTCTGTAATAATATATAAGGTGTGTATTACACTCATTGTATTATGTTTATTATATTATGTACATGTATAATAATGCTATGTGAATGTATTACGTAATTTAACAATGTAGGATCTGTGAGAATAGAAGCCGAAAGTTGCTAACAATGAGGTAACCTTGAGACAACAATAAATTAGAAAGTTTAATAAAGGCTAATAATAATTCTTGGAACAATAATGTAATATTTAAAACAGTTTATAAATAGCCAAACAAAAACTAGAAAAGCTTTAACTTAAATAAATGTATTCTATTGGAGTAGAATTAGCCAATCAGATACTTGAAATACAGTAAATATACAGATTTAAGCGGTAGACGCCAAATGCTAGAAGATAGTGCTCCCGAGCAGTTCGGTTGGTACGTATTCAGTGTGAAACATAAACAAAATCATTACGGCGTGAATAATACAAAGTGTACGTGTTTAAAATAATGTCACAGCTCTACAGTATGAGATATCGCTGAAGTGTTATTTAATCGTGTGAAAGATTAATAAAACGAAGTTAAATGCCATTATAATCTGTGTAAGCCTTCATTCTTTAGCCGTACTACCGCTGCTAAGAGATGCCCGTTCCTGCAAATTACTACTGACGCAGTCGAGGCATACATATATAATATTCAAATAAACATTAACAAATACAAAGTTGATTCTTTATAAATGTGGGGCGAAGGCCACCGGAAAAGTGAACGTGGGGCGAAGGCCACTGGAAAGTTTGTATCATACGTGGGGCTACAACTTTCTCTAGTTTGGTGCCCAAAGCGTGATGCTAATAACGTAAAGATAAATACTATTAACCTTCGATACCTTTAAATTCTTAAGTTGTGCATTATTGAAGGTTGTTACGTTTAACTTTATTTTAGAAGGTATGAAAAGGGTCAAGACTTCACGCTATTGCCTCGCCCATGTTCCCTAAGAGTTATTGGAGTATGGTTCTTGATGGATCTGGACTGCGTTTCCTGTGTATGAATCAATGCAACATTCCATAAATTTGTGTCCAAATGAAAACATGCAAAACAGTTGGGGAATAGTAGAGGTACTGCAGCATGTAGTGTTAACTGAGATGTGAATGAAGTTGATTTAGCTGACGCACTAAACCACGTTTCTGCAACAGCCTGGCTTGGTGACTCGCTCTCTGCCATTGCATTTACCTGCTCCGGTGACAAAATCTGTGAATCCAGCAGAAGAAACAGGTCAGAGCTCAAGAGGTGAGAACAGCATAGAAAATATTTATTCTGTCCTTCCATCTGTTTGTGTTTACGCAAGACAAACTAGAGTCACGATCGTAGTTACAGCTATACCGTATGACCAAATTCCATAACATGGATAGAAAATACTTTGAAAGAATTTTTTCAGCACGAATATAATTGCTAGATTTCGGATCGTTAGGTCCTAAAAAATGTGATTTTAGGCGCCTAAAAAGGTCCTAAAAAGTAATAAGTATTTAATAGGTATAATAAAGAAACAAACTTTATACATCACGACATGCAAAATACAGTGATTAATGTTTTATTTCAAAACACACCTAAATATAATAAAATAGATAATATAATATAGTAATTGAACAATCATTCTATAAAAATCTGTGTCACTGTCAGTTAATTAAAATATAAAGGATAGAACTATGTCTTACATTAATTTTAAAAATTAATGCAACATTGGTATTTTTTAAATGACAGATTCTTCAATTTCACCTTTGGCCGTAATTTTATCCGCAATAAATAACAAGAAGCATTTCCAGATTATGTGGGGTAGGATTGTCCTTTTTCGGTCAGAATTAGCCTAAATGCTGAGAAAGATTTTTCAACGTCTGCGGTAGAGTTTGAAACACATTTGAAAAGAGAAAGCATATATGGATTAAATCCTGTAGGGAGATCTGCCTCACGTACTCTTAAAATACCTGATACTCCTTTCAGAGCCGTATTAAAAAACCGTATTAAACCGTGTTAAAATAATTACAATTTTAAATGAATAACCAATACAATTTACATAAAAATTAGTATAACTTAAAAAAAATCTGATGTGTTACACTCACATGACATTCTCTACTCTTGTACAAACTATTTTTACAAACTCTTATTCTCCGTCTATTTCATATTAACCGAGATAAAGATTTGCAGAAACGATCTTTTGACATGCAAAGAGAGTTACATTTTACACATAGCGACCAGTTCTAAAAATGTTTGACTATCGCTTAAGGCGTACTATGTTCCCCTTCTTTTGTATTTGGAAGGGCAATATAGAAATACGGTAGCCTTTAAGCATAGACATATCTCTTAATAGCTGGTTGGTATGTGCAGCACCATTCTCTTTGCACAGATTAATACTCTTTGCATATCCAAAAAATGAATAACGAATTCCCATTTGAGAAAATAAGTATTGACAAATGTAAGGGAATGACAAGCAATATCTCGAAAATGGTTAACTCAACAAAAAATGTATATGACATAAATAGTGTATTTTAACGTGATCTACATTTTCTGTGTAGTAAAATTTCGTCTATCACTTATGGTTTATCAGTTATGCAAAAGTCGTTCACAATGAAGAATACTTTTGGAGACACTCCCAGAAAATTCAAGATATACATTTTATTTGTCATGAAAATATCTTAAACATATGATATTTTAATCAAAATCGTTAGAACCACTTTTGAGAAAATTAAAATTTTCGAAAAATGTTCCATGTAAATGGTAATCTGGTGTGGGTGGATTTTCTTGAAAACCCTCATGTGGCATCTCTGGAAGATACTGAACCTAAATACCAAGTTTGGTGTTTATCGGACTGTTTGTTTCTGAGTTATGCTGTTCACAGACACACACATGGACATGTTTCCAAAAATCCGGTATTGGACTTAATAAAATGCATCAAACAAATTTGAGATTATTTTTAGATAGAAGAAAAAGGCATACCGCACAATTAACCGCGATAGTTAACACACGTGGTCTCATGTGAATAATAAAAATGACAGAAAATACAGTAAAACGCTTACCTCTTTATTGCAGACCTCACAGAAGATTACTTTCCCATCTGTTCTATAAGACTGAAAATCCGAAATCCATGTTCTTATTAATGCACTTTTGGTAGATTTGGTCTTAGGCATTTTGCAGCACTAGCAGAAAGATTATCACAGCAACCAAAGACTTTAATATGAACATGAGCCGACACTTTGCCTTATTTTCAAATAACTGTTTCTGAGTATCAGACGTGGGCCCATTGTTACTATTGTATTCCGATTTCGCATGCGGCACCTTTAAGATTTCACTAATTGTTGCTTTATTTATTGTTGCGCTAAGCCTTTAAAAACGACATTACACCGCGCTTTATCAAACAGAAATCAAATAAGTATCCAGGCAATGAAGGTGGTGTTGTTGATTAAATAACTATTTATTGAATACAACGTGTAGTGAATAAATTCATGTGTTTCTGCATCCGGGATGGCTGCTCCATAAACCAGTGCTTTAAGATGCCCCCAGAGTTAAAAATGCACAAGTTTGAGGTCGAGAGAACGTGCAGGCCATGGAACTGGTACTCCTCTACCTATCCATCGGTCATGGTAAATACCAGTGCATCTCGAACAATGCGACTAAAGTGTGCCGGAGCCAGGCATTTATCACATTTATCAGCAAGGCGATGGTAAACAGCGACAAAGTTTGGATGACTCGCTTGTCTTCGGTCTGGAAACTCCATCTGATAGAGACGTGCAGCCTCGCGTCCATTACCATTCGCGCGACCATACATAAAAAATCATGTCTGCCTGTTCACGAAATGAATATCCAGCAATGGTGGAACGAAACACGTGCAGTTAACTCACTGCATGTACACAATTGAAACGTTGAAGATAGACTAATGACAAATGACAAACGTAAACAGGTCTCCATGGCAACACTTCGCCATCTACCTTATGTAGTACATTAGGTCAACGCCTTCTATGAATGCATAAAGAAATAAAATTTTGAGGTTGGACCCCTAAGGCCGTTGAACTCAAACTTTCATTGTGACAGGAATAACGCGAAAACCAAGGTTTATGGAACATATGTTCATATGAACGTTTTTCCTTCTTTTGGTGTGAGGAACCCATACCCGAAGTTTGTAAAAGCATTTCTGAAACACCCGGTATGTGTAATTATCTGTCAGGCTCAATAGGTTGTAAAGGAAAACAAGAGGTAAAAACCTAAATATCTGAAGCCTAATAATTACATATATAGGGGAGAAGAAATTATTATTATTATTATTATTATTATTATTATTATCATTATTATTATATTAATAATATTAAGCTTGAGTAACAATAGAGGATCATCTGTGGCGTCATCAACATAAAAAAATTGCTGCCAATTGGAGAATGTCAAACAGGAACAATTTCGTAATTAGCACAGAATACAGAATTGGTTACATGCGTTTACACATTGAAAACTACTAATAAGAACATAATTCATGAACAAGCAGTCTTTTACAAAGCCAGTATCGACATTCGAGTATCAGTGCTCAAAAATCATTTCGATATCAAGTTTCGAGAAATAATGGTATCGTCCCATTACTAGAAATCTGGCCCTTAAAAAGTGGAGAGTTAAAGTAAGTGAAACCAAAAGTCATCATATAACGTGTACACTCACAAAAAGCTCCAATCTGCCGTTACTCTGAATAATCAGATCATTCCAGAAAAGCAAGTCGTGAAGTATCTGGGTTAAGATTATCATATTTTTGAAACAAGAAAACGGGGCATTTTAATTTTTTCTCAATGAAACAAGGGATAAAAGAGAATGCGTAAATTTTTTTCGTCATAAATACGAAGGTTTCGAAACTAATCATAAATAAATAAATAAAAGTGTAACTTACATATATGGTAGCTCTGAATTTACTCCAGCCAAACATTCCTGTAGAATTCTTACTGCAGGAGTCTTTCCTTGATACGGTTCAACTCGGCCCCGCATTTGATTTGATTGCATATAGATTAAACAAAGATGTATTTAATATTATAACTTGATAGGAAAAACCTTCATACACAATATTGTAATTGTTTGAGGAAATAAGGTTCTAATCACCAGCCCATCCCTTTTCTTGGAACAGAAAAGGTCTGTCGGTACGTGTACAAATGCACTGAAGCATTAAAGAAGGGTCTGTTGAAAATAAGTCTCGGAAAGTGCTATTTTTTTCAAAGCGGAAGAAACATGATGTTTGTACCGAGAAAAGGATTTAAGCCATAACGATATGTACGTGCTACAGTATAAATTAAACTAATTGTAAATAGTACCGTGGGAAGAGAAAGCTGAACAGAACTGAAATTTTAGCCAGTAAATGGAAGTCAAGAATACAAACTGACGAATACGAAAACAGGAGATGGTCACATGATTGAAAATCGAACAAAATAATCACGTGACATATGCAGAGTAGGGATGAATTCGGACATGGCGAAATTCACAGAATACAAGTAACTACACACTTAGCTGAACTCTGCGCCGTGCAAGTTGGATAATATCGGACATGGCGAAATTCACAGAATACAAGTAACTTGACTCTTAGCTAAACTCTGCATCCGTACAAGTTAGGCCGCGGCTATGAACGTAGGGAAAACATTACAATACTTCTTAATATTGCCGACTAACAGATCATCTCTATATCAGTCGCGGATAATTGACGGAGAGGTGGCTCGTGTTCCTGAATGTGTAACATAACAGTATAAGCAGCTGTCCACGACACCAATATTTCAGATCAATGCACTGTATTTCATAGCTTTAACACCAAAACCTTTGCTTTAAAAAAACTAGTCAATACGGGGCTAGAAGAAGCACTTGCACGCACCATTCTTTTATGTTTTTCACTGTTTGTACTTTGTGATATATCCGATCATGGCTTATACACATCGAACGTCTGACTCAGAAATTCTTTGTTTAATGTGTGCATATTTCTTTTGTAGGCCACTATTAAAGCACACTTTCTTTTAGGCGGTGGCATATTATTAATTTCAAGTGTTTTAGCACTCGCAGTTTACGAAAGTTCACTGTATTTTATTATTTCACAAATACATAACACAGTAATACCTTCCACCAAAGTCACAACTGTAGAGAATTTTTTTTTGACTCAGGCAAATGCGTTTACAGTTTTCGTTATTGTTGGCGGCATTCTCAACAAACACGATTTGATTATTGAAAGCGCAGATCGGCAGCACCTTTTCCAAGCGAAGTCTCTCGGGTGTATATGTATTGTAGACCCATAACATAAACAGCGCTTTGCTTTGTCATTTGTTAGCATCCTTAAATTTTTCATCAAACTGATGCAGAACAGGACATTTTAAATTTTTGAGAACTATAGTTAGGGGCGTTTTATGTCGATTTGCAAACCTAGTAGCAGTAAGTGCAAATACGTCCGGGGCCGATCAGGCACGAGAATATCAAGTCATTGCCACAAAAAAGAGACGTTTTGGCGTTCCCGTATCTACCATAAAAAAGACGAGACGAGTCGCCAGAATGAAAGAAAGAAAGAAAGGAAGGAAGGAAAGAGAAATAGAGAAACAGAGAGAAAGAAAGAAAGAGAGAAAGCAAGAAAGACAAAGAAAGATAGAGAGAAAGAAGGAAAGAAATAGAGAGAAAGAGAAAGAAAGAGAGAAAAGGAAAAAGAGAAATAAAGAGAGAGAGAGAGAGAAAGAAAGAAATTAAAGGAGGAAAGCGGGAATGGAAGAGAGAGAAAGAAGGAAAGAGAGGGAAAGAGAGAGAAAGAAGGAAAGAGAGAGACAGGAAAGAGAGAAATAAAGAAATAAACAGAAAAAGAGGGAAAGAAAGAAGGATAGAAAGAAAGAAAACGAAAATAAAAGTATCGTCTCTGCTTACACGGGACGTGTGGTCAACTTAATGTACCTTGATCAACGGATAAAAATAATCAAAATTGAAATGAATTATTCTTCCACACAAGCCGTGTGGTAGACAAGGTTGGAAAGGTAGAATCAGACGACTGAAGAATTCAATGCCAATGACTTAAAACACTTACAGCATTGCAAGTCGCCATTGGGATATGTCATCTCAATACAATTTGAGATCTCCTTGTGATTTACCGGAAAAATGCGAATCAGTTGGGGAATTTAATGTCGTACCAGAATGTTGACATGGTAGCTCAGTGGGTAGAGCAATCGCATGGAGACCGGGAGATCCGTGGTTCAAATCCCGGCTATCGCGTTGCATTTTTCGGTCGTATGATTCTACCCTTCCAAAATCAAAATTGTTTCCAATTCTGAGTTACCGAAACAGTTGCACTCATAATGTAATCAACCACAGGCTGAGACAAAACACTAACAACTGACGTAAGAAACCTTAACAACGGATAAAAGATAAAAGGTGTTTCGTATAACATAATATGTTGAAACTAACAGTCACCATTCCTACCTTCACAATGTTGCCTTCAGGAATAAAAAAAATAGTTCAGAATGGGATCATATTGACCTCAGTGGCCCTCAGTGCAAAAACAATGTATATATTTTAATGTGTTTGAAATATAAAACTGAATAAAATTGACTCAATGAGTAATTCATTTGGAAAATAATAGTTTTAAAATCAAAGGAAATTTTTATTTTAGAAGGGCTTTTGGGTTCATAATGACCACAATGGTATCAGGAAAGATAAAAAGCGATTCTGTGCCATTACTTGTTTCTTTAATTGCCAATTATCGAATACTGCAGATGTGTGAAACGGCGTCAAAACATCTGAAAAACTGTTATTCTAGTTTTATAGCTGTATGCTCTATTTCTGGATGCCAAAAACTTCTAAAAACTCTCATATAAAAATGTTGTTTTTCTTTATTTCCTTTATATTTATGTTATAATGACGTCATTACAAATAGTGATCCGAAATTTTATTTTAGAGGGGAACATTAGTTTTCCTCGATTGTCAAAAACAGTGTATCTTTTTCAAAGTAGTTAATTTGGTGGACTGAGATTGGAGAATCTTATTCTTTTGTAGATATTAAAGGTTCTTGGATTATGTTAAAATGATGTAGATTTTTCCTTTCTCCACTACATAAAATAAGAGAGGAGGTATTGCATTCCACCCGAAAATTAGATGGCAAGATTTCACGAGTAATAAACGTTTTGAGACAACCTGAATATAAATAAAGCATTTTTGGAAACATATCTGTGTGTGAGTATGTGTGCCTGTGAACAGTATAACTAAAAAACGAAATTTCGGATAAATAGCAAACTTAGTATTTAGGTTCAATATCTTCCAAAGATGCGACATGAAAATTTTTAACCAAATCCTCCCACTCCAAACTACCCTTTACGTGAAACATCTCGAAATTTGTTATTTTCTAAAAACCACAGCTCCTACGATTTTTATTATAATACAATATATTAAAAAAATACTTACATAACAAATACAAAGTATATCTTGAAGTTTTTGCATATAGCCTGTGAAGTCTACTTCAGTTGGAAGAAATTTTGTATAATCTTGTACAATTCCCAAACGTTAAACGATAGACGCTAACGTACAACACAAAAAATGTAGATACCCTTAGAACACACAGTTCACTTCAAATAAGTTTTTGTGGCATAAACCATTTCTGAGATATCCGTTATTAAAGTCCTTTCTACATTCAGTTGTGTCTTGCCATTACATGGAAAGAGCATGGAATTTTAAGGCCAGAGTATATCGTCCAGTTCTTAAGCATTTTTCTGCAAAGGTTCATTTGGATCAAAATGTCGTAGAGAGAAAATAAGCTTTAGTAAAAGTAAACTAATTCACTAATAAACGATAGAGGTAAAGAAGGCCATATGAGTGTATAACATCAGATTTTTTCACCAGCTTCCGATTCAGCTGTCATATTGGGTTAGCCAATGTCACATTTCCGATTCCTCTAGTCGTACCACGCCTTCATTCCGGTATTTAATGGTGTACATTAAAGTTCTTTGTTAATCTATACCACTGTTTTCTGTTCTTGGTAGTTTTTGCTATTGTTTTTTATGCAATAGCCAGTTTTGAGTTGCATATAAACAAACTATAGATGAGCATTTCACTGGAAGAACCACGCTTAGAACGCACGTATGCTAGAATTTCTTCCAGATTCATGTTTCCAATTTGCGACTAGAGAGAGCACTAGCGGCTGTTTCATGTCACGGTCTCCTAGGATAATATTTACAGAAGAGCCTAATATGTACAATATGCATATAATATTGTAGCGTATGTGTGTGCATTGTCGGGTCGGACACCATTACTGTGTAGCAATGACATTGTTGAACTAATCATTTTGATTGGTAGTTTGAATTTCCGTCCTACGTGGCATTTCCCTCCCCACCTACTCAGTCTGGTGGCGTCACTAGTAGTGTCAGTCTTGTGTATGTCTTCATGGCGAATTGATGTGTGTGTCTCGCGTGTGTGTGGAACATCTCTCTCCAATGTCTTTCCTATAATCTGTTGTGAACAATGTAACGGCACCTTATCAAATTTAATAAACCACAGGTAATGCGTAAAATGTGTATTTTGTTATTAAAATCCCACGCCTCCTTTAGATTTGTGTAGCATGTTCTTGGTATCTCTCGTTTGCCTCTGCCGCTTCGTCCCCCAATGTTTATGTCGGGGTAACTAAATTTAATATTTTAGCTGCAAAACCTATTGGCCTCACCCCAGTGTGTAACTCTCGGGAACGAGAACTAGTAAGTTAAAGCTCGGCGAAGTAATTTTTTCCCATTCCCTGGACCCAAGAAAAATTTCCGTCAATTGTGAAAGCTCCCATTAAAATACATGTATCCTAACTTTCAATTCACGTTCTGGTTAGCGTTCTCGGTTGTGAATCCGCCTTTAAATACGATCACTAGCTTTAAGATTCGTATAAGCGAACATCGGTGGCATGGCTCTGTTTTGAGCTGCAAAACCTGAGACATTAGATTTTCTAATACTAGTCGGAGGCTCTCAATACTGGCTGGAGGTATGCAACATTCAGGTAATTCACATATATGATGCTAGATGTCAGGAGCTACGTGAAATGCTAAAAAATGCTACATTTGTTCATATTTTGCGGCAGGGCTCCATCTTGCAACAGGACGCTTATTACACCAGGTGAACACTGGGTGTATTGCAGTCTGTGCATCATTTTAGGTAACTACCTGACACGTTTCATGTTACGATAGCGCATATGGGTTGTTTCCATCTCTTGGGAAGCGGTAACTGTGTTGCTTTATGGTTGCCAATACTTGTTCCCAGAAGACTTCAGCCACAACGTGTGAGCACAGGCTCAAATTGAGTTTGAAAGCTCTGTCCAAAACCCCTGTCGAGGACCGCAGAAATGCAAAAATATGTAAACGGAACTGAATTACAGTGTCTTGTCACATTTTATTGCACAACTTAAACGTAGAGATGCTATATTCACCCATTATGAAAATACTCAATAATATCCGCACTGTCACAGAAGTTTTACAGTGGTTGAATGGGACATTTTTGGAGACATTCTATTCCATCAACCTGGGTTATTTTAAGGCCTTTAGCTGCTTGTAACAACTTTGAGCGTGCGTTATCTTGACCTTACAGACTAGAAGCCTACAAGGGCGACACTGAACATTTTTGGAAAATCAAACAAGGATTAATTTTAAAAAATTAAAGTGATATTATTGCTTTTCAAAATATTTCCCTTTAATATCAATGCATTGTTACGTTCAATTACACCAGTCCTTAAAGCAACGGTGTCATTATTTCTAAGGCACTTCAGAACCACGTATTTTATAACGTTCCACTGCTTCATACGATGACGAAATAGTGACTCCACACATTTTATCTTTAATTTTTGGAAGTCTCAGGGTCTCAGGTCAGAAATTGCATATTGGAGGATCCATGGTGCTGACTTTTGGAGCATCCAGGCACTCAGTTGCTATTCTTGCTGTATGCGACAATGTCATGTTGTAACACATTTTTTTCTTTTGTGCGTTTTTCAAGATGTAAACAGTTTTTCTGTAAACAGGCATTTGTGTATCAATCAGCAGTAATGGTACGTCTATCTTCTAATGCTACAGTAGCAATATGAACCATATCAGAACAAAATCTAACAGGCATTTTCTTACCATCACTGCGAAGTCGTCAGATTTTTGTAGGTTTAGGTTCTGTTCGAAAGACGCATTGGGCCGATTGACTTTTTTCAGGAATCATAACAATAAATCCAAGATTCATCACTAGTAAAGCTGTACGAAACCAAATTCTAAATGACGCCTTAGAATTTTTCCAGAGCTTTTCTGCACCATTGAATACGTTGTTGTTTTTTATTGAGAGTCAGTTTATGTGGAATCCATCGACAACAAAGTTTTCTTACATCTAACTGTTGATGCAAAATGTTTTGGAGTTGACTCCTACTAATACCCAATGTCACACAAATAAATTCACAAGATGTCCGTCGATCTTCTTCAAGCATTGTTCGAACAGTGGAAATATTTTCATCAGTAACATCAGTTTCTGAGAGTACTTAACGAAATTCATCATTAAGAAAGAAAAGAAAAGAGAGAAAAAAAGCATTACCTTTAGAATTCGCTGTAACAATTATAAATTGTGCCTTAGATTGGGCTTCTTTGTGAAATGTATCTCTAAGCCGATCTTCACATTCTTTAGGCGTTAATGACCACTTAAGATCGTAAAATATCATCGGAAATGTTCACCAGTCAAATTCATTTATGGGTGAACACATAATTTTTAAATGATAATAATTAAAAAACTATTAGAGCAAATCGAACATACTACACGGCAATAAACTCACAAAACTTTATAAAGTAGCCGTCAAATACAAACAAATTGTATTTGTTTTTATAAACATTGCATTCTAACAACTTTCAGTATTTTAAGCCCTCGTATTATGCAAACAGTATGGAAAATTCTTGGGTTTAACAACTAAATCTATTTGACCACTTATTTGTCGTGGATTATAAGCAAAGTGATATCTTCAGTTTAGGCTATAATGCATCACCTAAATCTTTCATAGTATTTGTTTTGTTTACTTTGACAGATTTCTTCCTATTGTCTCTGAGCGTTTACCATTAAACCCAATTAATACTCAAAACTTAATTACATGTAACGCAGTGTTTTTCTTGCGCCGGCCGTTGCACTTTGGACTCCCGCTAAAACAGTTATAATTAGGGATGCGACATCGGAGTCGTTACGTTTGCTTAGAGGCATCCTGTAATCTACTGTTTACAACGAGAGGATTACCTGTACAAAGTCAACAATGTTGCAAAACTATATATTGGAGTATGAGGAAAATGTTTTCTGTATTATTAATGGAAACCTTTATTACAAACCGTGCAATAGCACAATTGCTTCTGCCCATAGTGGACCGATTAATGTGCAAAAACATGTCAACACAGAAACACATATTGCAAAATGTGAGGATAAATATTACCTCCATCAAATCAAACGTTTAATGAAGAACTATGCGCGGCATTTATTTCTGTTGATATTTCCTTATATAAACTACACGATACAAAGTTGCGACTTGTAATTCATTGCAATAAACTGACATAGAATCTTATGCATGTGAACATTGCGGCGTAGCGTTTTGCATTAAAGATTGAATATACTCATTTCATTTACATAGGTGAGATATATTTGTTATAAATAGTATTATTACAATGCATGGATTTACTTTATTAATTTTGTAGCATTGTGCTTGAGCTCAATAGCGTTGGAAATTATAGCCTCATAAAAGTTAAAAGGCTGGCGCGTGGAATGTATGGCCAAGTACTCGTTTGTTACTAGGCACCGAATCAACTTATCCACGTTACATTATTATCGCTGATTCGGGTTAGGGCATTCGCCCAAGAGGTGAAGGACTGCTGAGGTAACAGTAGTGCACCTTTTAAACGCCTGGCTTTTGGGACAATGGTAGACTCCAGAGGCATATTACACGAACCTGCGTCAGTCTGATTTCTGAAGTATTATCATAAAGTCAAAATAATTAACAATCAAATCGCTACGTATCGTGCCACATCAGCAATTCAGGTAAGCATGCCATCATTGAGCTAAACTACACTATGTGATCAAATGTATCCGAACACCCCTACAAACATACGCTTTTCATCTTAGCTGATTGTGCTGCCACCTACTGCCTGATACTCATTATCCGCGACCTCAGTAGTCATTAGACTTCGTGAAACAGCAGAATGGGACGCACCGTGGAACTCACGGACATATAACGTGGTCAGGTTATTGGGTGTCACTTGTATCAGAAGTCTATACGCGAGATTTCCACACTCCTAAACATCCCTAGGTCCCTGTTTCTGATGCGATAGTGAAGTGTAAACGTGAAGGGACATGTACAGCCAAAAGCGTACAGGCCGACCTCGTCTGTTGACAGACACCGCCGACATTTGTAGAGTGTCGTAAAGAGTAATAGGCAGATGTCTATTCAGACCATCAGACAGGAGTTCCAAATTGCATCAGGATCCTCTCCAAGTACAATGACAGTTAGGCCAGAGGTGAGAAACCTTGTATTTCATGGTCGAGCGACTGCTCATAAGCCACGTATCACGCAGGAAGATGTCAAACGACGCCTCGCTTGGTGTAAGGAGCATCAACATTACACGACTGAACGGTGGCAAAACGTTGTGTGGAGTGACGAATCACGGTACACAATGTGGCGATCCGATGTCAGGGTGTGGATATGGCGAATGCCCGGTGAACGTCATCTGCCAGCGTGTGTGGTGCCAACAGTGAAACTCGGAGGTGGTGGTGTTATGGTGTGGTCGCGTTTTCCTGATGGAGACTTGCACCCTTTGTGCTTTGTGTGGCACCATCACAGCACAGACCTACATTGATATTTTAAGCACCTTCTTGCTTACCACTGTTGAAGAGGCATTCGGGGATGCGATTGCATCTTTCAACACGGGCGAGCACATGTTCATACTGCACGGGCGCCTCAGTTCCGCACTCCGTGAAGAATGGGCTGCCATCCCCAAGATACCTTCCAGCACCTGATTGAAAGTATGCCTGCGAGAGTGAACGCTGTCATCAAGGCTAAGGGTGGACCAACACCATATTGACTTGCAGCATTACCGGTGGAGGGCGCCACGAACTTGTTCGTCATTTTCAGCCAGGTGTCCGGATACTTTTGATCATGTAGTGTGTTTGTACCCCCGTAGGCAGCTTTGAACCATATTGTAATAAACCTATATTTTTATAGTCTTTGTGGGTAATTATGTAAATGTTTAGGACCATACTGTCATACTGACAGCTGCCCTTGGTCTGTACGTTAAATGCTAGGCACAGTTAAGGAGCTTGTCTTAGTCCGGGACTTCCTTCCCGTGCGAGTTGCTCCTCCCAGGTGCAGGAGAGCAGGCGTCTCCAGCTACCTGTCTGTTAGCCATCCTCTTGAAATCCCCTGTGCTAATCCTCAGTATCCGTGACATGTGTTGTAGTTGCCAGATTCTCTATCGCCACCCTACTTGCCTCTCAAATCTAGCCGCGAAATCTGGTGAAGGCGCCTGGTTAAACGTCTCTTACCTCCTTTTAACCTTCAATATTTACAACCGCGACAGTATTTCAGAAATAAAGTACATGCTCACTAATCATGCGTGATTCTTCTTGTATAGAACGTACTGCGCGCGCTCAGTGTCAGTCACCTATAACTTCCTATTTTATACGCTTTTCTCCACGTAGCGACTCCGACGTTGCAGCCCTAGTTGTACCTATATCCCGCAAATGCCTTATATCCTCATTTGTACAAAAACAATGACAGTAAGAACATACCTTATCATAAGAGCTTTTGAAAGTGTTGTCCTCTATCCGCATATTTATGTCATCTTCTTAGGAAATTTTCCTTCACAATTCAGTGTTCAATCTCCGAAATTGAGTGAATTTGTCGCTAATGTTTTATTTCTTTCTTTTTTTAATACACAAAATTTTTAAGTCCCCCCCGCATAGTTAAATCAAACAATAGTCAGGTACCAATTACCCGATCTTTAAAGTTTTCCTAAATTAAATTTAATGACACACCAGCCTGTATGAGCGGTAGCAAAGTCTTGTTGGAAAAATCCAGTTTGACAATCAATGCCGGCCAGCTGATCAAAATGTGGTATGAGTAAATTTTTCCTCCTTTTATTGCTTGTTCAAAAAATATACTTCCTATTATTCTGTATGCATTTTCTGCAGACCAATTTTTACGTCATGTAGGGGAATCTTGTGTGTAAAATCGGGTTTTTCTGTACTACATTATCTGTTATTATGCAACGAAACATTCCATATAACTGGAACACAAATTTAACCGATTTTAATTATTTTGCAAAAAATAAGGTTTATGCAACAAACCCCATGCAACAGCAGAATTAAAACAAGACATCAGGCGAAAAATTCACGAAATTTCAGATACTGAACTCTCTAGTGTGAATGAAAATTTCCTGAAAGTACACCAAAAATATGCGGATAGAGAAGGAAAGCATTCCAATATCTCCTAAGATAATGCAATTTCTTATTATCAGTGTGATTTTAATTATAACAATGAGAACGTGAGGCCACTCCAGGATATTATAACTGTTTCGGCGGCAGTCCGAGCTGCGTTGACGGGCTCGCGAGCAACCGTGCGATGGCTACTGTATAAAAGAAAAACACTGTACCTAATATAACAATCGTGTGTATTCCTTTTAGACAGCATGGTCTAAAAGTACAACTTCTAACACTGTGCACTGGTGCACTAATGTGATAATCTTCATTGTTACCAACTCTAGTTTAAAGTCAAATCACATGGCAATTGCCCTTTACATTTGCATATGTTTAATAACTCGAATTGGTTTGACTAGGCTTTACTTTTCATTATATCTTTTACACGATTAATTTATCATGACGCTCGCATTATCTGTTCAGAATACAAATCTCATACTTCAGTTCATTGTAGAGTTAACTTATATGTTATATTGACGGCCCTCTGCTTTCTTTCATCAAAAACGTTATTGTTTTATCTAATATAACCTACATCAAAATTAAATGACGGAAATTATGAATTCAGCAGAAACTGAAATGGAAGTAAAATTACAGGAACATCAGAAAGAATAACACTATAAGTACTTAACCAGAAAACCAGAAAGCAATATGATGTAGCATTTAATCGCTTCTTTGCCTGGTGTAAGGTAAAACATGGTGAAAATAATTTCACTGTAAATGACTGCCAGCGAATCAACAAAACATCTGACTACTCGCTTTTTAACGTCTTTTGTTTCAAGAACCGCGTTCTAAACGTGATCTCTGTTAGCTTCAGAAATCAAATAATATTATTGAATTTGTGGTGTATTAATAATTTAGGGGGTTACATTATTGTTCTACATTGTCACTACAAGACACATTGCTGTTTACGTCACTCTTGGTTGGTAACTTAGCTAGCCACGAGTAGGGGGGATAGCGTCACTCTCAGTTAGGATTCCGCGAGGAACGGACCGCTTGTCTAAGCCGGGCTTTGGATCAGTAGACATATCTCCCATTTTATATTTTTAATAGTGTAGGAACCGCAAACCTTTGGAAATAAATCTAGGAATGTGTGAGTGGATTTGCGTAATGGATTTTGAGCAGTAAAAACCCACGCCTTCCTCTAACCTCCACATCACGTTTCGGTTCTCCGCAGCCAAGTAAGTATACGTCCCCTCATTGTACATGCTGGGTACTCAAAACTAATTTAATATTCGTGTGAAACAATATTATACAAGTTCGACCGCTATCTAAAAATATTATAAGCCACACATGTTAAAAGTGGTTTTATTTTGCTTGTAGGATTGCGAAACGAAGGCTGTAGGCCATAATCTATTATTATTGACGTTACCTCTGGCTACTGTAGTTAGAATGTACAATTACCAATGTGTTCAATCTTATTGCTATATCGTAGTACCGTGGTGTAGACATGAAACGACTGTCATATTTAACGAAATAGTTTGGTGTTGGATTAAACAGTATTACAACAGTTTAACATAAATCGGAGTATTGAAAGAGCCATAAATATATTCAACAAGACTATAGAAACAATTAGTCGAAATGCCAATTTATCACAGATATTGTCACAACCTTAGTCCATTTAACAAACTATAAAATTTTAATGCCTGAGCTTTATAATTCGACACACTAGATACATTTGTATTTGACACTTAGACTCGAGGAAACCAAATTCATTTTCGATTTCAGCTGAGGTGTATGTAATTGGTTGGATGGAATCAGGGCGATTGAAGTAAATTCACAACTCCTTTTTACTTTCTCTACTATGTATTATAAGTAGGGGAAGTATTGTATTCCACCCAAAAATTCGATACCGAGATTTCACCGGAAATATACGTTTTGAGGCCCCCTGAATCCAAAAAAAGCATTTTTGGAAACATGTCCGTGTGTGTCTGTCTGTGAACAGCACAACTCAGAAACGAACAGTCGGATAAACACCAAACTTGATATTTCGCTTTAGTATCTTCCAAGGATGCGACACGAAGGTTTTCAAGAAAATCCCCCCACCCCAGATTACTCTTTACATGGAACATTTTTCGAAAATTTTAATTGTTTCAAAAATAGCTCTAACGATTTTGATTAAAATATCATATGTTTAAGATATTTTCATAACAAATGAAATGTATATCTCGAATTTTCTGGGAATGTTTCCAAAAGTATTCTTCATTGTGAACGACTTTTGCACAACTGGTAAACCATAAGAGATAGACAAAATTTTACTACACAAAAAATGTAGATGTCGTTAAAATACACAATTTATGTCATATACACTCTTTTTGTTGAGTGAACCATTTTCGAGATATTGTTTGTTATTCCCTTAAATTTTCCAATACTTATACTTTTTCTCAAATGGAAATTCGTTATTCATTTTTTTGTCCTGGTAATGAAAAGAGAACGGAATACTCGAAAGAGCAACCAGCTCTTAAAATATTTGACTATCGCTTAAAGCCTACCAATTCCCCTTGTATCTACAATAAGATTAACATCTGTATGTCTCGATTAACATGAAGCATATGGAGAATAGGCGTTTGTAAAAATAGTTTCTACAAGAGTAGAGAAAGTCATGTGAGTTTTTTTTTTAATTTATGGGCGCTCTACAACTACTACGGTTCTTAGCGTCCCATTCTATATTGGGCGTGAAAGACCGGAAATTTTGTTCAGAGGTCTCTTTATCAGGCTTGAGGTTCTTTTACGTGCCGTAAGTCTACGGCACGGGACCACCATAGCACATCTTTTGTTGTGTCCGCAGCCACACAAGGAACGTTTCTCTCGCATAAAAACCTACTGAAATTTTACATCAATAATCTCATAGGTAGACAGCATTCAGTTAAAATCACCGTCACTAAACTACGTTTACACAACAATCGTAGCACGAATGCCTTATGGTATTGAAATGTGGTATATGGAACATTCTTGGGAAATTATGGATACAGTACCCGATCACTTTGCAAAGAAATTCTCGGTTTCCAATTGCGGCTGTAAAATACTTGTTCAAGTGGAAATAGGAAAAGTTACAAGAACAGTTTTGATGATGGAGGGAGTTTTAAAGCACAGGCGTGTTTTTTTTAAAGAAAATACCGTTTTAATATTTTGCCGCTTCAGCGCTGCAATTGCGATTTTGAGCATGCACGATCACTTCCTACATTCATTAGGAAGATAGATGCAGTTGTGAGCGATAGTAACTGAAGGGGGTGTATGTTTAGGAGGAGTTGTATTGTAATTAAACAGTTGGGGAGCCAAACTTGATGAAGTAACTGCCCCACGTATGGTACAAAGTTTCCGGTAGCCTTCGCCCCAAAGTTCACTTTCCGGTGATCTTTGCCCCAAGTTTACTTTCCGGTGGCCTTCGACGTAACGATTAGGAATCAACTTTGTATTTTATGTTTCTTTAAATATTAAATACATTTATGTTTGCCTCGGCTGCGGCAGTATTAATTTGTATAAACATGTATTTGTTAACAGGGTGTGATGCGGCTAAAGAATGTAGGCTTACACAAACTAATATTTTCTTTACTTCACTCCTTCTATTAATCCTTTATACGATTAAATAACGCTTCACTTATATAGAGAGCTGTGAGATTCTTTTGTTAATTACTTGCTCTTTTTCAACACGTAAACTTTATAATATTCTCGCCGTTATGAGTTTTATATGTCTCACACTAAATACGTATTTAAACTTCTCGAGGACGCGTCTCGCGTCTAGTTAGGAACACTGTCTACTAGCAACTACTGCTACCGCCTGAATTTGCAAATTTCATCTATTTCAAGTCTGTGATTGGCTAATCCTACTCAAATATAGTACTTTTATTTAACTTTTAGCCTTTCTAGTTGTGGATTGGCTATTTATAAACTGTCTCAAAAATTATGTTATTGTTGCTCCAAGAATTACTAGTAGCATTATTAAACTTTCAAATTCATTATTGCCTCAAGGTTACCTCATTGTTACCTCATCAACTTTTGGCCTATATTCTCACAGCTCCAACATTATTAAATTACATAACGCATTCATATAAACTTTTTAAGCCTACACATAATAATATAAGCATAATACAATGAAGGTTACATATATTTTATATGCTATTTATACACATATTGCTTTAAGGTAGGCTGTTATTATTGAATTTATATTTTACATAATTAGACTGAAATAATTTAAGTGTTAAAAATACTGCCTCATCACTTCGTGTTTTCCTGTTGTTAGAGAGTTTCGAAATGTACAAAACTATCGAGCGACCCACCGACTGTGAAGTCAGATCAGTGATTTCTTTTTGAATGTGAGAAATGTTACGCCAGCAAACATTCATCGCCAGTTGCGTGAGGTTTATGGGGAAACAATATTGAGTAACAATGCCGGCACACACAGCCAAACAACTCAAGATCCGATCGCATCATTTGGTAGGAACAATTCGACCACCCTCCCTACGGTCCGGATTTCCATCTGTTTCTCCATCTGAAGAGGGTTCTTAGTGGAAAACACTTCAATGACGATAATGATGACTGTTTTCATTGTTTTCAATTTTATGAATTATATGTAATGCAATAAATTTTATACATGTTTTTATAAAATCAAATCGTAGTGAAGGACGTAAAATATTTTAATAAATGCATATTAAATAAATTATATTCTTTAAATTAACTTTGTTTATTAATAATCTGATGATGTTAAACTTTCATAACAGGCGGCATCATTCTTTAACGAAGACATACAAAAACTGGTTTCCCGTTACGACAAGTGCCTGAGTAATGGCAGTGACTAATGTGAAAGGTAATGAATGATGATAAAGTATTTGCAAAATAATATTCTGTTAATTTTTAAATTAAAACCTTATCGGCACACACTTTAAAAATACGCTTCGTATTAAACCTAAATGAACATAACCTAATAAAGTAATGTTTAATATATCAAGAATCATTATAACTAAGGTATGGCTGAACAGTCTAAGAACTATTTTAGACAGAAATGGATTAGAGTATACAGGGTGTCCTAAAATTAGTCTGACAAACTGTGGGAACTGATAACGTAGTTTGGAACACTTTTTGTTAAGGCATGTTTGTTATCTGCAAGAGGAGTTAATGTCATTTCTTCTCCCTCCCAGTTTGTTTAAATACGCCAATTACAGTGCTGTAGATAATCTTAGTCCAAGGAACAAATACAGAGCACACGAAAGAAACAAAACACCAACGCTTCAGTTGGTTTATCCTATGTTCACTTCCTGAGTTGAGTGTTAGTTTCCTTGAAATTGTGCTGTTTTACAGAACGCATGCTGCATACTACATATTCTCAGCCAGACCTTAGTTTATTGACAAAATGGAACGTATATGTTCCCTGACCTTACCCCACTTGGCATGAAGTCTGTAGTTTCCGACACGCCTGTTGAATCTGAAGAGGAACTTGTGGCAGCATAGCTTGCGCAGTTGGCGAAACCAGAGAAGTCGCTGGTGTGTTGGTGAGAGTAGGCAGAATATGGCACGCCAATGCAGTTTGTGTTCACCGCAATGGACGTACGTTCCAGCATTTGCTTTGTATGGCGAAGTTGAGGTGTACTGTAAACACTGAGGTGTTTGTGTGTTCTGTTTTTGTTCCTTGGACCAGCTTATGTACCTTAGTGAGACAAATACAACTCTAATTTGCGTTGTTCATTTTGACGTATTTAAACAAACTGGGGAGGCAGTAATGACGTTAACTCGTGTAGCACTTAAATGAAGTACCCCAGCAAAATACGTGCTTTAACAAAGAGTGTTCCAAATCATGTTTCTATCAGCTCCTAAACCTTGTCGGTCTATTTTGGCACACTCTTTATATGGAGAAAAAGAGAAACAAATGATAAGGATTTTGGAAAGCGGCAAGAAGACGTTTCGAAGACATAGAGATACAGGAAGTGTATAGTAATTTAACTGGGAAAGCATCGCTGAAATTTTATGCTAAAGATGAAATGGGCATGGGAAAGGGAAAATTACACTGACAAAAATAATAAGGAGGAAATAGAACGTATAGCATGGAGGAGAGCACAGCATGAAAGTAAAAAGGTGAAAGAGAAGCCTTTACTCAAGGGGAATGTCCATTATGTGGTGGACAAGACGACTTGGAGCATACAGTGTTTAACTGTAAGCAAACTGAAAACTGGAGAAATCAATTCATTAGGTTTAAAAGGGACAATGATGAATAAAATATTCATAAATAAGAGATGGAGAGTGGGACAGTATTTATTTAGAGCTAAAAAGAAGTGGAAATGGGCATTTACCACAGAGACTACGCCCACATGCAACCCTGGGAGGAGGACGTCATCAGACTTGCACGCGTCAACCCCAAAAAGCAAAGACTACCGAGACCTCGGTACGGACAACATCAACCTAAACTATATTCACTCTTAGGTTGATCCGCGGCAAAACAAATCCACGTGGTCAGTGCACCGTGGTGCAACACGGTAGCAATGCGCCCAGGAAAGTAGTCCCATACTAATCTCTCAATTTTAGAATGAATTTATCCTTAAATATTATAATATTCTATTCAAATACCTAAGGTTTTATTTAACGCTAATTTATACCGTAAAACAGAGCTACAAGGCAGTTGTGTTTAGTATCATGGAGGACAGTGAATTCGCTCTTGTGTTTTCGTCGAATTACGTAAATCATTAGCCGCGCAAACCATTGACTAGTGGTGAAAAAACAATAGTGCTGAATCTTTATTATAAGTTATGTGAGAAATATCCAACACTTTCTTCGAAAAAAATGGTGAAATTAACTTCTGAGTTCACCGGTGTTTCGAGTACAAGTATAAACATTGCTTGTGCAGAAAAATCAGAAACGACAAAAGTGGTTACACCCGAAAAAAAAGAAAGCATATGAAATACGCGATGCAAGAATGTAGTGATTTTAAGAAGAATGCAATTCGCGTAACGGTACACAGTTTCTTTTTTAAAATGAGCCGCCAACAGTTAATAAAGTGCCGGTTCCAGAGATCGAATAAATTAGATTATCACATACCTGTTACTTTATTTTTCGCTCATTTATTTCAGAATTAACTATTATTATATGTGCAAACGTTTATTGTGTTGCAACTATCAATCTTATCACCTCTAACCCTTAACAGAATCTGCTAGTCACCGTTTCAGTTGTCGAAATAAGGACTCTGTTCTTTATTGCACTACGTGCTGCTTGTACTCGCCACAAGGTCATGAAAGTGTGATAGTATTTCTAGTGCGAATGGCGGAAGGATACATTATAGGGGTGCACTGGTCACCTGGGGTTTGTTTTGACGCGGATGAACCTAAGAGTCAATACAGAGTAGCAGACTGTCTACCAGCTCTCCAGGGAAGTACCGCCATCCCGCCTGGCTCGAAAAACGCACAGACGTACCCAGTCCCCCATGGGTATCGGGAAACAATGCCCCGTCGAGTCCAACCCAATCAAAACGATACTCTTACAGGTTGGGCTCGGACGATTGGCCCAGCGTACTTCTAGTAACGTCAGAAGTACGAGCGGTCAGAGTCCGCAGCGCCCGCACCACGGCAGCTGAAGGGTCGGAACCCCCCCTTAAGGGAGGTGAAAGGGACAGTGAAGAGGAGAAGAATAAAATTAATACAAATGTAATGGTACAATAATTTTGGTATGTGTAGTGGGTGTTTGCTGAATAAGTGGCATGGGTCAGATTTCAGTAGCAAAACGTTTATACTATAAATTTCTTACCAGTAAATATATATTATATCATAATCCAAGTATTAGATTGCATAATGTCAGTAGAATTTTAACTTATTTGGCTAAAATTACTACGAACCTCTCCTGATTAAGTCTCCTTGACATTAGTGTTGTATTCCCATTATCTTATCTTGTTTCCGATAAGAGTTTAGAACTCCATACAACTGTTCTGATGCAATGAAGGTAGCCAAAGGTCGCCCTTTGCAAGAAATTTCATTAAATTTAGTTCCCTGTTATCTTGCTACACATCAAGATGCCCTTGTATTGTTCAGTCAGTCAATTACGAACTTTCAGTTAATCACAAATAAGCTTAGAGTCAATAGAATCAGAATCTAGAGTCTTTAGATCTGCTGATTGTCTCAAAGTATGGGGTAATTGTTTGCTTCGAATTCTCGTATTAATATTTTATCCGTAAACAGAATAATTACATCGATGCGACTTGAAAAAAATTCTGATGTGTTACATTCACATGACTTTCAGCACTCTTATACAAACTATTTTTACAAACGCTTATTTTCCATCCGCTTCATGTTATCGAGATAAACATTTCCAAAAACTATGTAATTGCTAATTTTCTTGTAGGTGCAAGAGGAATATGGTAGGCGCTAAGTGAGAGTCAAATCTTTTAAGACCTGGTTACTATGTGGGGCATTCTATTCTCTTTGTATATCCAGGACATATAAAAGAATAACGATTCTACATTTAAGGAAATTGAAATTAAAATAAGGAGGAATATATCGGAAATGGATCTTTTCACACAAAAAAGTGTATGACCAATTGTGTATTTTAGCAAGATTTACATTTTTTGTATAGTAAAACTTTCTCTATCTCTTACGGTTTACCAGTTATGCGAAAGTCATTCAGAATGAAGAGGACTTTTGGGAACATTCCAAGAAAATTCAAAATATACATTTTATTTGCCATAAACATATTTTAAACGTGTGAAATTTTAATGAAAATCGTAGAGCCGTTTTGTGAAAATCAAAATTTCGAAAAATTTTCCATGTAAAGTGTGGTCTGGGGAGGGGTATTTTCTTGAAAATCTTCGTGTCGCATCCTTGGAAGATACTAAACTCAAATATTAAGTTTGCTGTTTATGCGACTTTTCGTTTTTGGGTTATGTATTCACAGAGAGACACATGCACGAACATGTTTCCAAAAATGCTTTATTTGGATTCAAGGCAAGTAAAAACATCTATTTTGGTGTAATCTCGGCATCTAATTTTTGGGTGGTATGTAATACTTCCCCTACTTACTAAACGTAGTAGAAACAGTAAAAATTAAAGAGCCAGGAGCTGGTAGCATAGACATTGATATGTTAAGATATTGTCGTAACCTCTTTACATATTCTAGCTCAATGAGGGGTAGAGCAATAGGTACCGTGAACAGGATCGAACATTCTATCACAAATTACACGAGGTCCGAAGGGGCGAACTTAACAAAATCCTAAAATACACCTAAAGATCGCTAAAATATTCCTAAATCATTATGTGGGATAAAGGAAGGATCTATCTACTACAGAAATTCACATTAAGATTACTTGGATGGCAAATGTATTTTATAATAAAAAGGAATTACAATATCTCCTTGCCTGTCGGTGTGGACGCCATGCTGTACGCACGAACAAGCTGCACACACAATCCTTGTTGCAAGCAGAACCTCGACTCGACTGATTAACCCACGCTACCTTAGCGTCAGGCACGGTACACTAGGAACCGGTTTCTATCCCCACTACTATTGCAACATATCCGATCTGGGCCGCCAGGTCACATACGCAATAATGCCAATAATGCCAATTATATCACAAATGTCACATCTCCCCCTGGCTACCCAGATTGACACCCCGTCGAAACAAGAAGGATTTTTTTGTCTTTGTGTAGACAAATAATTACAGATAAAAAATTACATACTTTACAATATTAGATTAAAGCAAACAATATCTGGGCATTCAGAAAGTTAGGATGGAGCAGAAATGTCTCTCAATGAAGAAGTTACAAATATATTATGAACATGTGAAGCTAATTCAAACATTATGGAGTCTCGAGTGTTACCGACGATTTATTTCAAGATGTATTGCCTAGTTACAAGTATCCCGCACACGCACACTACACCGTACTGCCACTGTTACATACGCACTTTACTGCACCAAGTCTCGACGTAACTGTTTGTGGATGTAATTTTCACATCACCCACAACGACGAAATTTCAGGCGCAGAGTCTTTCCTGTTTTGCACGTCGCTGAAGATGTGGAGAGCAATCGCTGACTTGGACTGTCCCCCGAGATAGTGGCTCCTTATGTCACTGCAGTGTAGTGGACTAAAAACAGCTCTCCTTTGGTGTATCTGCAAGCTCTGGCGTGTCTGTAGAGCGGGGTTACTCCTCTGGACACTCGAGCTCCGGAACCAGCAAACACACTATAACATGAATCATAAATGAATAGAACTTGTGCTCCCAGAAGATCATCATACATAAAAGAAGCAAGTAGTATGTCATTTACACTAATGTGAATTGAAAATGCCACAAAGTTGGCCAAAGTTTACAAACAGTGAATTTTAGTGTTTAGCAAAGAAAGAAAAATGACTACACATTGACATAAAAACTGAATTTTTCAACGGGTTAGCATCCAAAATTTGACAAGAACTGCTTTAGAATCCAAGTAAGGAGACAGAAAGGGCCAGAAATAAATATTATATCAATTACATCCATTGTTTACACAAAATAACACAACACAAATATAGTAAATTATTTGGTATCCCAATATTATATTTAACCAGCTGATACAACTAATAAAGAAAATGAATAAGTGCACTTATAATACATTCATACATGACAATGAAATGAAAGCATTCATACTGACCATGGCCCAAATAATACACAACACTCACTTGAATAACTACCCAAAACTATGAGCATTGCTACATAGTTCGAAAATAAAGCCACATTACATGCATTAAAACTACACCTCATTACATACTTTCAACTACAAAACCTTATGCTTTACTGTCAATAACATAAATTCTCTTCCACATTACTATCTTATCCGCCTCATTATGATCATTATTATCATTTCAATCATCATCATCATCATCATCATCATCTTAGTTTTCAACTTTATCGTACACAGTAATTACTGAGAAAATATCTTCACAGACGTGTCTCATTCATTTAGCTGCAGAAATCAAAAACACCTGTGGCATAAACTAAAGAAATCACATTAACATTTCAGGAATGACACAAATAACATAGCATTATCCTGTTGCATCCACATCTACCGAATCAAGATTAAATTGGAAAATAGATGGTATTAAAGCTCGTTATATAAGATGGTACTAAACTTGTTGCATAAAAACAAAAAAATTATTCTCATTGCATTCAACTCATAGCATTTACTCTCTTGTGTAAATACATCACATACGCTATACTGGGCACGTTTCAGCAACACCAATAAGCAAAATATTTCTCAACTCATCACATCGAATTTCCAGGTACATATTATCCGTCCTGAAAACTCAAACATTCACACTTCAACCATCGGGGTTACTCTTCGGCACTCCCACCGAGGCTAACATTAACTCATCTCATCTCTCTCACTAACACCATCGGGGTTACTCTTTGGCACTTCCATCGAGGCAAATCTTCCATATACTACTCACATAACCTCACAAACACACACACACACACACACACACAATTCATGCAACAATTTTCTGCAAAGAAAAAGATCACAGCATTATAATGAAACCCAAAATCAAACCAAACGAATGCAACAGAACAAAGCACATCATTACCAAAACAATACTGTCACATAACATTCCTGAAAATCAAAGCTTAATTAAACACACAGTACACATCAAACACATACACTGCAGCATAACACGACAAACCAAATAATTTCCAATGCCCAAAACAGAATTCAAAATTTTGGTTACACAAAATGGTGATAAACTTTCAATTTAGCAGAGACATATATAACACACATTATTCCTGAAAAGCAAAGCTTAATTAAGCATTAGTAAGTGAAACAACAATAAAAATTTAGCATACCTGTCTGATTTGTGAAGCTTTTTCAATTGTTCAAACTTTGGCACACACAATGTTCACATACTTACAGGTTTGTTTTTTTATTTTACCACAAAAAGGTGCAACTTTCCAAAATCTGGTAACACACACATATAGCTGATCCATCAACATCCAAGTCCTACTGGTCCATATTGGAGGCACATTAAACCTATTTAGGTGAAGATACTGGCACAGCTGGTGGTAGCTGAAACTTTAACTTAAATTACTCATTTTGAAATACTTACCTCCAAAAAAATTCATTGCGTAACTAGATAAACCAAACATGGCAACGGTGAAGCAAAATTATTATTAGTACTACCATTATGCGTACCACGACGAGCGTACGATGCACAAATATGAATTTTTAATATATATGCTCTTCTTGACTTTTTTTGTTTTATTATTTTAAATAGATGCGCTTCACTTTTTATACACACGCAACCTTAAACACGCATCACGCGAACTGTAAAATATTTGCTTCACATTCTAGTCGTTAATAAATTACAAAATCACGCAATCAATAACGAAATGTTACGTACACCAGCTAACACATGCAACTAAATTATCAAGGTTCCAAAATATCAGTACATTTTCCAGAATTCACAAAAATAAGTAATGTAGAAGGGACAGTACAAACAATTTATCATAGAAACAGAATTTAGCAGAAGTGAACGCATGGTAAGGGGAAAATGGAGGCAAGAATTTCACCGATGCGCCACCGACAGACAATGCAAAAACTTTAAAATTGAGTTTGAAATTAAGATACAGACATGGGATTTTTAAGAAACTACCTCAAAATGAATTTAGAATATAAAGCCACAAATTATGAAATAAAACCCTTACCATTAAGCCAACAAAAAATTACATGTTCTAACGAACACGTGGATGACCAAAGACGCTACATTTCAGAAAAAAAGTGTGCTACAAAATATTACATTATTCTCGGCGACCCACGCCAATTACCCGGTTCTTCGCACCAATTTTCGTAACCTCTTTACATATTCTACCTCAATGGGGGGTAGAGCAATAGGTACCGTGAACAGGATCGAACATTCTATCACAAATTACACGAGGTCCGACGGGGCGAGCTTAACAAAATCCTAAAGATCGCTAAAAATATTCCTAAATCATTATGTGGAATAAAGGAAGGATTTATCTACTACAGAAATTCACATTAAGATTACTTGGATGGCAAATTATTTTACTACAAAAATGAATTACATTACCTCCTTGCCTGTCGGTGGGGACGCCATGCTGTACGCACGAACAAGCTGCACACACAATCCTTGTTGCAAGCAGAACCTCGACTCGACTGACTAACCCACGCTACCATAGCGTCAGGCACGCTACACTAGGAACCGGTTTCTATCCCCACTACTATTGCAACATATCCGATCTGGGCCGCCAGGTCACATACGCAATAATGCCAATAATGCCAATTATATCACAAATGTCACATTATATGTATGCAAATACAAATAAGGTTAATGGAAATAATTCACTTGTGATGCTATATATGCATTGTCAAATTAAATTGAGTTTTATTTATGGACGCTCTTTAACTGCCGTGGTCCTTAGCACCCCATTCCTAATTGGGCGTGAAAGACCAGTAATTTTGCTCAGACACCTGTTTATCAGGCTTGAGGTTCTTTCAGTGCCGTAAATCTACAACACGGGACCACCGGCTTTACTTCCCTTCCATGCTAAGGATCTTTACGCCCGAAAAAAATCCATCGCCCTCCGCCGGGTTTGAACCCGCGACCTCGGAAACTAAGGCTAGTACCTGCATTGTCCCTGATGTTTGCAAAATGAATGCTACGTTCCCAATGTTTAAAAATTCTAATTTGTACGTTCTTATGACTTTCTCTGGTCACTATTTTTAGAAAACCTTATTCTTCTGTCTACTTCTTATTAATCCAAATATGCTTTCAAACATATCACAAATTTCAATGAAGGTATAAGTAAAATACAATAGGTTAAAGAGACAGTCAGATTTTTAAAAATCTTATCTCTATATGACGGTTTAGAAACTGCATGACCACGAGAAAACCCGAATAGTGACTCCACTTGAAAAGAGTAACTATAAGTATTTGAAAATGCAGCCAAATTAGAGAGAATATCTTGGACATTTTCAAAATAGCAAAATTGTTATCTGAGATAAATTGTGTGCTTTAATCCTTGCCTTCCATCCCTCATTCGGTAACTTAATGCTTGAATGCCGAACCAATAAGAACTGGACTCATTCAGGGGCTCGTATGGACAGTCCTTGGGAGGCATATTGTTTCGCCCATTCAGGTGACATATACCGATTCTCCAACCCTTTCATCCTCCAACTAGGCCTGACTTTTCTGCACAGGGTAATGCTAGCGAAAGGGACTTCAGCTAAAACTAATTAGAGGATGGCTCACCTAAGGCAGGCGCGGAAAACAACTGATTAGATTCTTTCGACATTCAAGAATAAAAAACACTGAAAGTAACCAAAAGCATCGCCACGTTTTTTGCACTTGACTGTACATCTTGTGTGGTATGACTTTTTACTTTCTCTACTACGTATAGTAAGTAAGGGAATTATTGTTTCCACCCAAAAATTCGATACCGAGATTTCACCGGAAATTCATGTTTTGAGACCCCCTGAATCCAAAAAAAGCATTTTTGGAAACATGTCAGTGTAAGTGTCTGTGTGGGTGTGTGTCCGTCTGTGAACAGCATAACTCAGAAACGAACTGTCGGATAAACACCAAACTTGGTATTTAGGTTCAGTATCTTCCAGAGATGGGACACAAAGTTTTGCAAGAAAATCCACCCACCCCAGATTACCCATTACAAGGAACATTTTTCGAAAATTTTAATTTTCTCAAAAATGGCCCTAACGATTTTGATTAAAATATCTTGCTTAAGATATTTTCAAGAAATTTTCTGGGAATGTCTCCAAAAGTATTCTTCATGTGAACGACGTTTGCATAACTGGTAAACCATAAGAGATAGACAAACTTTTACAACACAAAAAATGTAGATTGCGTTAAAATACACAATTTATGTCATACATTTTTTTTAGTTGAGTGAACCATTTTCGAGATATTGCTTGTTATTCCCTTAAATTTTCCAGTACTTATACTTTTTCTCAAATTCGTTATTCATTTTTTGTGCTGGTAATGCCAAGAGAATGGAATACTCCACATAGCAACCAGCTCTTAAAATATTTGACTATCGCTTAAAGCCTACCAATTCCCCTTGCGTCTACAAGAAAATTAGCAATAAGATTAACATCTTGATATCTCGTTTAATATGAAGCATATGGAGAATAAGCGTTTGTAAAAATAGGTTGTTCAAGAGTAGAGAAGGTTATGTGAATGTAACACATCAGATTTGTCTATTTCTTACGGTTTATGAATTATGTAAAGCTCAGTCGGTATGAGGGGACTTCAAAGTGTAGTGCCATATTTCAATGTGTACCTTTTATTTGTCATAAGATATTTGATATAATTACATTTTAATCAAAATCAATGGAGCAATTTCTGAGAAAAGCCAAAGTAACACAAACTTTACTAAGTAAATTGAAGCTGGGATAAGGGGATTTCTTATAAATCCTTGTGTCGCATTTTGAAGGCGGTGAACTTAAGTACCAAGTTTGGTGCTTAACAGACAGACAGACACACACACAAACTCACTTTTTAGTTTCATTTTTAATTCATGGAGCCTCAAATGTGTATGTCCAGTAATGGTAAAAACAACAACAAAAGGGGACGATCGAGAGGGATAGAACTTAGGACCTCCACAATGCAAAGCTCACGCGTTACCGTGAAGCCATCTTGCTCGATATGTAAAGGATACTTTTGGGTGAGGGGATTTTCTTTAAAATCTTCGTGTCGCATTGTTCGAAGATACTGAACTTAAATACCAAGCTTGGCATTTAAGAGTGTTTTTGTGTTTTAGTTATGGTGTTCATTCACACCCATACGGCTCTTTTTCCAAAAATATTTTCTTTATCAGGAGGCCTCAAACACGTGTTTCCGGTGAAATCTCTAATGAAATGTTTTGATGCAATGTAATGTCTTTCCTACCTACTATGAACGCAATAGAGAAATCGCACATAGACTAAAGAGGGGGTATGAGGTATATACTGGAGAGGGACACCTCGCCTCTACCACCAACTAAAGTGTATTCACTCTTAAGTTGATCCGCGCCAAAACCAAACCAAGATGACCAGTGCACGTTATAATGTATTCTTCCGCCATTTGCGCCAGAAATATGTTCACACTTTCACGACCATGTGGAAAGTACACGCGGCACGTAATTTAAAAGCAACAGAGCCGTTATTTCGACAACTTAAACGATGATTAGCATATTGTGTTAAGGGTTAAAGGTGGTAATTACAACAAAATAAACTTTACGCATAACAACAGTTAATTCTAATAGAAACAATCCACAGGTACCACAGGATCCTCCTAGTCTCCAAAGGAACGTCTTCTAGCATCTGTGGCAGATGGTCTGTCAGGAGGCTGCGACATTTGTGCGAGTTCATTGTTCCTTCTATGAACAAAGGGCCTATGAGCTGATGGTTCACTATCCCACACTACACGTTTAAACTCCATGGACGCTGACGTTCCACCTGACGAAGCCAACGGGGATTGTCAACACACCAATAGTGCATGTTTACGCGGTTTACCTGGCCATGATAAGTAAATGTTGCCTCATCACTAAACAAGATACATGATGAATCTGGAGTATCGTGTCTTAATGCCCATGTACAAAAGTTAACACGATTCTCATAATCGTTTCCATGCAGCTCTTGATGGAGAGAGACGTGATAGGGTGGAACCTATGTCGATGGAGAATGCGCAGTACACTTGCATGACTTAGGTCACTTCCACGTGCGATTGTGCGGGAACTAATTTGTGGATCTGCCTCTTCTCATTAATTTATGCCTCTTCTCCAGTCACTTGTTTGTTTCTGTTACGTTTTCTAGGTGTTAAAATACCACTTTCACGTAGTTGGTTGAACAGGTTAATAACTAATTGACGAGATGGTTGACGTCTATTGGGATACGTTTCCGCATACACCGTACAGGAACGAACTGCATTCTTCCCACACTCTCCATACACCATGAGCATGTGTGCTTTTTCTGCATTATTAAACCCCATCTTCCACTCACGACTTACTGCTTGAACTTTCACAAACTAAATGACCAGAAAGTCGCACTGCAATCAATGAACAGAAAACACAATGCAAACATAATAACATCCTACCTAGCAACTTTTCCAAATACGATTTCTCGTAAACCACTTGCTCTAGAATCCTGCAACAAAGACCAATGACATTCTAATTTACCCTTCCCTTATTTTGTTGATGTAACTAGGCATTGTTCCATTTAAAAATTGTATGTTTGCTCAAAAAATACACTTTCTCTGACTACCAATCAATGCTGTGAATACTGCACATCAATACCACTTTCCATTTCCGAAATATTTCCGGTGCAAGTTTTAGGGGATTCGTCATGTGTATATATATATATATATATATATATATATATATATATATATATATATATATAAACTTATCTGTTTGCGCAAGGCGACAATGTCGTTTATGCTCTGTTATTCGGGAGCCATTGAAATTTATAAACACTCCAACAACTTTAATAAAAAGGAAGAAAAATTTAAGCTCAATCGTACGTGGATACCAGCGATGACACGTCACTGCAGACCACTGCGGCAGTTTTGACCTTGACGTGAGCCTGCCTAGTTGGCAGTCGTTATCAAGCTGTCCTGGGTGTTACACTCTTGAAGATGGCAACCACAGAATTGACCGAAACGTCGGGTGCTAGTAATTTTACCTTTAGACCACGGCCTTCCAGCCCGGAAGATTTTAATGTGTTATCGATTAACTCCGGCCGTGAAAGCCTTCGTACTTATTTAAACTATATATCTCCTTTTACTTTCTCTATTACGCAGCACAGTAAGTAGAGGAAGTATTGCATTCCACCCAAGAATCCATAACGAGATTTCCACAGAAATACGTGTTTTGAGGCCAGCTGAATTTAAAGAAAACAGCGTAACTAGAAAACAAAAAGTCGGATAAATACCAAACTTCGTATTTGTGTTTAGTATCCTCCATGGATGCTACACGAAAGATTTTCAAGAAAATTCTCCTATTCTCAACTACTCTTTACATGGAACATTTTTCGAAAATTTTGATTTTCTAAAAAAGTGACTGTAAGATTATTATTACAATTTTCATATTTGAATAATATTTACATGACAAAGTAAATATGTATCTTGAATTTTCTTGGAATAGCCTAGGAAGTCCTCTTTATTCGAAAGGACTTTTGTATAATCTTTTATAACTTGTAAACGTTAAGCAATAGACGAAAACGTACTACACTAAAACTGTAGATTTCTTTAAAACGCACAATTTACTTAATGTAAGTTTATTATGGCATAACTGTTTCTGAAATGTCCGTTATTAATAGTTTATTTCTTGGTCATTCTCTTAGTCGTTTCAACATTCAGTTGTTTCTCGCGATTGCATGTAAACAATATGGAATTTTACAGTCAGCGTATAGCGTCCAGTTCTTAAACATTTGAGACAGAGGATGGAGGTCATGTGAAGGTATCGCATCAGACTTTTTAATATTGTAGCGGCCTATCGTAAAGTTCGAACCACCGTCTCGCAATTGTGTTAGATTGCATGAAGTGCGGTAATGTAGGAAGTTCTGTCCTGCAGGGCGCCGGGTCGCTTGCTCAGCTTGCAGATAGTATATTTTGGCCACATATATAGGACAAAGGCTCTCAATCTTCTTCGACATGCTACGACGCTGAAACTATAATTGCCAGGGCTTCGACACCCCCAAACTAACCAGCTAACACTTAGCAAGTGTCACAGAAGTCCGGCCAGAGACTTTGCGTTAGGAAATGTGGGGTTACGTCTAAGTTCTTGTACGTACTCCCTCTCTACTATGGGACCCTAATACTATCTTTAAAGAATTCCATAATGTATTATTAGCGTTTTATACAACCCCTGGGAATTCGTTTGACTCCTCTCCCTTCCCAGCATCCTACTATGGACCCTCGCACCCCGGTACCGACCTCCTCTACCGGCTAAGTCTATCCCCTCAATGTAGGGAAATCCCTTGACTAATAGCCTTACGCTGTGCTACAATACACCAGATTAGTCAGCTACTATTACTTTTGCAGTTTTATGCAATCCATAGTTTATACTCCAACATGAAAACATGGAATACTATGGTAGGATCTACCTAGTGTAACATGGAAGACTTTGGTTGCTTGCTCAACGAAATTATTAATATGGCTGATGTTATAGCACCGCCCTTGAATACACTCATAATTAAGCAGCTGACGTTTGCACAATTGAAAATTTATACTGCGACAAGCAAATACCAAATATGATGCTAAATTGACGATGTATCTCTCGTGTTTCTAAATAGCTCAGCTGGAACGAGCATGTGGTTTGTAAATAATCCATCTGCAGTACAGGTAGTTCGAGTCACCTACATATATTAATTTTTTACTCTATTGTTATATTCATAAATAATCATGGTTTAAACTAACAGTATCCTTGCTGTTATAATTTCAATTTGCAATTCTTATTTATATATAGATGTAATATGTTATTGTTGTTAGTATTTCTTTATTGATAAACTACATGTTGGTATCTGTTTAAACGCGACATAATTACATACATTTGATGTAGACGAAATCAGGATTATACACATTTGGTCTAGACAAAAAGGAAATTACATATTACAGCTTATCACGTAAGTTTTTATATTTTCACGCACATAACAATTCGTTTTGTTATAATATTGTCATGGAGCAAATAAGGGATATTTGGAGGGTGAAGGTGAGCGCACAGAGAGGCGCATGCACATATTATGTCACGTTTAAAATAAGGATTGGTATTAAGTGTTTAGAAAAGATTAAGTGTCACTAAATGCCACAGGTAACTGTAGTGGTAGCTCATAAGATGCAAGGGGTGTGACAGCCCCAAAGTGTGGCAGGAGAACCCTGTATCTCCAACACATGCTATTTCGATCTTAGGGGTACGTACTCGAACCAGAGCACTCGCTCACTAAGGAAGGAAACCCAAGATGGAGAAGCTCTAAGGTTTCCTATACTCTATAATATATGCCCAAGGGAAGGGTTGCTAGTATGACCAGTAGTCCCAAACAATTACATGATAGCCCCAAGTCTATAGAAATATATAATTTATTATAAACATGGCTCGAGGCCGGAAAAGGAGATTACAAAGTAAATAAGTGAAGTGTGCCTTACCTATCGTGGAGGGTGATGATGGATGGCGATTGTTGATTAGCACATCTTAAACTAATACTTTGCAACACGTGATCGCTAAGGGATTTGAGCGGCGTGGACTCCCGCTACAAGACGTCCAAAATTGACCATGAGACATAGAACCCGGGGTTTATATACAAAACCTAGTTATACACACTAATATGTCGTTATTTAGTTAAAAGTCCTCGCTGCAACTCAGCTATTTGCCTAGCAATGACTCGAGGCCATCTGATGCTCGTCACTTGTCTACCGTATGGTAGCTTTAAGTCTCAGGTTTAACAATTTAGAATTATACGGCCAAAAACTACACAATAATATAAAAATAATGTTAATTCCAGATGCACCGTGACATCACCATTACGTGTTGTTTAATGAGAATATACAAAAACACACAAGAAAAAAGCCAAAACACATGTACAACACCTGGATACGAACCCTTCTTACCGGTGATTAACGAATAGTATACACTCAGAATTCCACTTATCTACTTGTATGCTTGGTTGAGAATATATTCTTGGTTTAACCTCAGAGCTTGCTTGCTAGGTTCGCGACCTTTTTGTGTATATTATAGCCTTCTAAGACAGCTTTAATCCTTGGTTGGGCGTTTTAACATTATTATTGATATGTGTGCCCTGATTGTACAGCGTATATTGTGGACATAGGCGCACCTCTAATTCGCCATAGCCTATCCCGTCTCTAACTACAACATTCCGCCATTTTCTTTTTAGTAATTTTGATAGTGGATTGATATTATACGTTCATTTTATCAGGGGCTGTTACTGAATTGCGTGGCTATATATACTGTAATATATAATCGGTTGGTAATCCGGAATCAGCTCTCAGTAAATGAGTCGTATGTTTTTGAGTTGTATTTTAGTGTGGAGCACTTTGTGTATGTTGAATAGCTTTTCCTCTGAAATTTGAGCTTTTGTCTACCTAAAAACTTCAAGTAGTAGCTGTTAGTAAGGGAAGAAAATGGAATTACCGCTCAGGCGGTAAAGTTTGTGGCCCACATTCGGGAGGTTCCGGGTTCAAATCCCGTGGGCCGACCAATGTGACTGAGGGTTTTTCGTGGTTTCCTTCAGCCGCTAAGGTAAACACCGGATTGAATGTTTAATACCACAACCCAAAGTTCCACCTTAAGTCTAAAACAATAGTAAATAGGTGTTAATGACGAATGCTGTGCATCTATCCATAGACAAAACAAAAGGTGCAGCTGCTATGCGCTAGGGTCTCTGTGGACAAATGATGAAGCAAGACGGCATGGTTATAGGGATGAAACCTAGAATGCTAACTGTCTGTCCTTCTATATGAAAGCAGCAGGTAGACTGGACGGCACTCTAATGCCATCTGCACGTCACGAAGTAGAAGACCCCGTTGCTTTCGCTAGGATCTCTGTAGACACACGACAAAGCAAGATGGCATGGTTATAGGGTTGAGTCCTAGAAGCCTAACTGTCCGCCTTTCTATATGAAAGCTGCAGGCAGATGGAATGCACCCTAATGTCATCTGCACGGCGTGAAGCAGAAGATTCGGTTGATATGCGCTAGGTTCTCTGTGGACACGTGACGAAGCAAGACGGCATGGTTACAGGGATGAGACCTAGAAGGCTAACTGTCCGCCTTTCTAATGAAAGCTGCAGGCAGATGGAAGGCACCCTAATGTCATCTGCATGGCACAAAACAGAAGATTCGGTTGCTATGCGCTAGTTTCTCTGTGGACACGTGACGAAGTAAGACGGCATGGTTACAGGGATGAGACCTAGAATGCTAACTGTCCGCCTTTCTATGTTAGACTGGACGGCACCCTAATGCTATCTGCACGGCACGAAGTAGAAGATCGGTGCTATGCACTAGGGTCTCTGTGTAGACGACGAAGCAGGTGGTTACAGGAATGAGATCTAGAAGGCTAACTGCCACACATCGATCTAAGAGTTATCCACTAACAGATCCGTCGCAATATGACCTTGTAGTTAAAGTGACGTAAAATAAATAGAGTAATAATAAAAAATGGTCTTGAAACACAATTGCAGCTTGAAGGGCGGCTGACTCACGTGGTATAGTGATTAGGTGCAGGTTATTTATGTGCAGCAAAGACACTGTCTATATTTAAATAACGGGATGTAAGTCTAAAATCCAAACTCAGCTAAAGCAATATTTGTCTCAAAATTTAGGGTAAACACTATCCCCCCTGACTACACCACTGTAACTAAAAGTAGTTTCGATTGGCAAAATTCCATAGTGAATAGTTTTACGTGCTGCAGCGTTTTCCTTCCATCGTACCTCGATACAAAGCCCAACTGTTGTTATTTACTGGAAAGTTCAACCCCCTTCATTACTCAGCAGCATAGCTAAGGTAAAAGCCGGTTTTTATTCCGGACGCGTGCCACTTTCCGAGTTGTCAAACAATTTTATTCTGCAAATTCCAATATTGGATTTTAGGTACGGAGAGTAGAGGGGGAGACAGGAAAATTCCATTCAATTTCTTCCAAATGCCTCACAGCCTTGGGCGTTCTTTAATATTAGATGGTATTACGGTATAATGCAACATAAATGTCCCATAAAATCCAATCGTTTTGCTGTAAGTATGCTGTTCAAAGGAAAGTATATTACTCTGCCGTTTTATCTAGATTGCATGAACCTAAATGAGCACATAAGGGACATTTCCGGTGAAGTGGAACAGCAAAAAATAATGTTTGTTTCCTGAGTTAGTCAGGTTTTATGATGTTCTGCTCTGGACCAGGTCTTAATTGCCTCTCTTACTAAATATAGGTTCCTATAGCCGACTTTGGCACAATGAATTGTGAAGTTGCTCCTTATCTTGCAAGTTCATCAGTTTTTTCATTTCGCTCTTTGGCACTATGACCAGGTACCCAGATGAGTTGAACTTCATTTTGTTTTACCAAGCTTGTGAGCATGTTTAGGCAGGCATCTAGAAAGAATGGACAACTCAACACAGACAAAACAAATGGTACCAGGCGTATTCCAAAACTAAGGTCTGGTGAACAATATTTAACAGATGGTAGGCCTGAGTGAAGTTTCACGCCTGCAGCGCGGTCTACCGATTCCTGAGGAACCCACCGCAGTGAGTAGGCGTTTGCCAGTCGGTGAGAGCAGATCCCAATGGCTGCGACAATGGTAGATCCCGCCAGTTGCGAAGTACGCGGTGTGATTAGATTTTTGCTTCCAAACGTATCGTTAGCTGCACACATCCATCGTGAGTTATGTTTCGTGTTTGGGCCGGACATAATGAGTGACAAACGGGTTGGTCACTGGTATCGAACATTTCGATATAGCCGCACAAATGTGCACGATGAACAGCGGAGTGGTAGACCAAGTATTCGAACCGACGACATGGTTGATCAAGTGAACAAAAACTTCGACGTTTGACGATTAGTGGTCTAGCTGATGAATTCCCAAATGTTGCTCGAAACACACTTTACAGAATTGTCATTGAACAGCTTGGATATCGGAAACTTTGTACGAGGTGGGTGCCAAAACTGGTCACCGGACAGCACAAAGAGCAACGGATGCGTAGTGCACGACAGTTTTTGGAGTGTTATAGACACGATGGAGATGGTTTGTTTTCCCAAATTCTTACGGGCGCCGAGATATGAATAGCGTATACCAACGCAGAATCGAAGCAACAGTTAATACAGTGGCGGCGTTCCGGTTCACCCAAATCATAAACGTGTAAGCAATCGCCGTGCACGAATCGCAAAATGATTGTTACCGTGTTTTGGGACGAAACGAGCGTCCTTTTGATTGATTTCATGGACCATGTGTCAACATTTACAGCTGACGTGTACTGTGCTACACTTACCAGACTGAGACAAGCCATCTAAAATGGACGCCGAGGGAAACTAGCCTCTGTCATCATCCTCCTGTACATCATGCGCACACCGCTGTAAAAACCAAAGAGAATATTCAAGAGCGTTGGGAACTCTTTAACCACCCTCCGTACAGTCTGGACCTGGCACCAAGCGACTATTTCCTGTTCTTGTATTTGAAACGGTGGCTGGGTGGACAACGATTTTAAACCCACGATGAGCTCAAGATGGGTGTTACCAACTGGTTTAACTCCCAAGCGGCAGACTTCTATGCTGTGGGGTTAAAGAAGCTGCTGCAGCGTTACAGCAAGTGTTTAGATGTAACGGCGATTATGTGTAAAAGTAAAGTATATATGTGGGCACATATTACTGTCAATAAAAACCTTGTCTCATGAGCGATTTTGTTATTATGAATACGCCTCGTATATAGGTTAATGGGAAGAAGATCGTAAGAAGACCCAAGAGCTGATGATTGGAAAATCTTTGAGAATGGAACAGGCGGTATATCTAGAAGAAGAAGAAGAAGAAGAAGAAGAAGAAGAAGAAGAAGAAGAAGAAGAAGAGTAAGATCTATCGTATAATGGAAGTTTCTTTTACGCATGTTTATTACTTGTATGGCCAATGATTAAAGCTAGATCTAGTATCTCGTACCGATTGGTTCCAATGTTACCAATGTCGATACTATAAAGAACAAATATTCCAGGAGAGCCACGGAAATGTCGCCTTCTCCTTCAGCAATGAAACAGCATAGCCAGCCCGACTACAGCTCATTATGGATTCTAACGCAAAGGCACACCACACTGTTTGCGGCAGCAGCGACACTAATGTTCTGAATCATTGGGGACACATGGTGAAGCAATCATTACTTTTTCCTCCTCATCCCATACCGGAATTTCCAACATTGCAGAAGCAATATTCCCGGAGACAAAACGCATTAACGAAGTAGTTTATGGTTTTCCTAATAATATTAACAGCGTAGCTTTTAGTGTAAGCTAACATACAACCTCACGCCTGAGGCAGGAACTGAACCCATAGCAAAAATTTGAGCCATAAGGTGTAAGGCCAATGTCATTTAATTGTCGAAAATGGCTACAAAAAGAATTGATTAGCTAGGAAACGTAATGCTATAAACATTTAAAATAATGAAAATGCAAATTAGAGCTTACACAGAATCATATCAAGAAGCCTTGGAGCAAAATCAACAAAACAAAATTTAATATTAGTGTTCCTTACAATTCAAAATGACAGGGAAACGTATGTTGTAGTTCAGAAGGAAAACTCTGATGACATGACTTTCTCTACTCTTGTACAAATTATTTTTAGAAACGCTTATTCTCCATATACTTCATGTTAATCGAGATATCGAGATGTCAATCTTATTGCTAACTTTCTTGTAGATGCAAGGGGAATTGGTAGGCTTTAAGCGATAGTCAAATATTTTAAGAGCTGGTTGCTATGTGGAGTATTCCCATTCTTTTTGCATTACTAAGACAAAAACAAAATGAGTAACGAATTCCCGTTTGAGAAAAAGTATAAGTATTGAAAAATTTAAGGGAAAAACAAGCAATATCTCGAAAATGGTTCACTCAACAAAAAAATGTATATAACATGAAGTGTATATTTTAACCTGATCTACATTTTTTGTGTAGTAACATTTTGTCTATCTCTTATGGTTTACCAGTTATGCAAAAGTCGTTCACAATAAAGAATACTTTTGGAGACATTCCCAGAAAATTCAAGATATACATTTTATTTGTCATGACAATATCTTAAAGCATATGATATTTTAATCAAAATCGTTAGAGCTATTTTTCAAAAAATTTAAATTTTCGAAAAATTTTCCATGTAAAGGGTAATCTGGGGTGAGGGGATTTTCATGAAAACCTTCGTGTCGCATCTCTGAAAGATACTGAACCTAAATACGAAGTTTGGCGTTTATCCGACTGTTCGTTTCTGAGTTATGCTGTTCAAAGCCACACACACACACACACAGATACACGGACAGACAAACACACACACGGACATGTTTCCAAAAATGCTTTTTTGGATTTAGGGGGTCTCAAAACATGTATTTCGGTGATATCTCGGTATCGAATTTTTGGGTGGAATACAGTACTTCCCCTAGTTACTATACGTAGTAGAGAAACTAAAAAGGTAATATTTAAAGGGAGACTAATTGGTAAACGCTTTCAAAACACTGTATTTTTAGTTCTTTATCCAGTCTTGTAAATCAGAAATCTCCCTTCAACTTGATATACCTTATATCATTATAATAAGAACAATATTTATATTTATCTTTTACTTGTTTTGCATCTGTCATTTTGTTTAGTGAATTCTACACCACTTTACTAAAAACAATCTGATTTGATAAATTCATATTCTTTATTGTTAATTAATGGATCTACAAATAATTCTAACTAAAGCTTACTTTCCTATCTGCTTCATTTAATCCAAATAAACCTTTGAAGAAATAGCTACATTACACATTTCGTTATAGATACAAAGAGAGCTAGTCAGATGTTAATGAACTGGGGGCTATATGCTGGACTTAAAATTCCATACGTTCCCATGTAATCAGAGAAACAAATAAAATCGATGAGACCTAAAAAGAATGACAAAGTATTGAACAAATCGAACCGTTAATAACGAATATCATGGAAATGGCTAACGTTACAAAAGCTTCTTTGAAATAAATTGTGTGTTTTAAAGAGATATACATTTCTTGTTTTCGTCCATCGCTTAAAATTTACCAGTTATACAAGATTATAAAAAAACCATTCCTAATGAAGAGGACTTAACAGCCTATTCAAGATATACATTTTATTTGTAGTGTAAGTATCTTTAATATATGGCATGTTAATCAAACTCGTTAAAGCTATTTTTTAGAAAATATAAAATTTTGAATCTGTTCCATGTAAAGTGTAGTTTGCGGAGGGGGAGTTTTCTTGAACATTTTCGTGGAACACCTTTTTAAGGTACTTAACCTAAATGCCAGGTTTGGCATTAATCCGACATTAGTTTTTGGGAAACGGACAAAAAAACTGATTTTTTTTATAAAAATGCTTCTTTGGATTTTGGGGTCCTCAAAACATGTACTTACGGTTAAATCTCGGTATCGAATTTTTGGGTGGAAAGCAATACTATTCCTGCTTTCTATGTACGTGAAAGGGAAATTAAACATCATAACTATTACACTTAGAGTAAAGAGGTAAACTTTAGTCCATCCTTTAGGGTAAGTTGTGTTCTATAAATTAGTATTACTGTTAAGTATGGCGGCTTTAAAAGTGTTCAAGGCATGTGGTTTCTTTCTTTGTAAATATATGCCAGTTTGCTTTCTACATTTTTGCTTTTCTGTAAATGACATTTTCTGGCATTAATGACCCGTTTTCTCAGAAACTATTGAAGACCTCTCAGTAAAGTTTTAGGATAATAAAAACGTCTAAGATTTATTGTGGGTCTACTTGGTGATAATAAGGTGTTTTACTATTTCAAAAAAATAATAATCGTTGATAAATTTTAATCAAGGGATTGATATAATTGAGAAAAACCGTATCTCCCATAATAAAATCAAATCCGCGAACTTGGAAAGCATTAATTCACACCTGTTAAGGTTTCAGTCACTTATCTTAAATAGCTTCTGAGATGATGGGACATGAATTTAGGATAGATGTCATAGGGCCTTTAATCTCACCTTAAAAGACGAAATGGTAATGGAAGCTACAATAACAGGGTGAAACACAAATACAAGATTCAATTATTTGGGAAGAAAAGAAGCTAAATATTAGCTGAAAACTACATAACCTACCAACATAACAAAGAGGAAAAATATAAGTGTAAGCATAGCGTCAAATGGGGGAATACGCCAGAGACGCAGTTGATGTGTAGTGACCGCCCACTATGACCTATTGGTTTTTCGTGGTTTTCCCGGGTCAGCAGACGAATGCTGGGGGGATTTCTTTTCTGCCATGATTTCTATTCCACCATTTACTTCTCATCTTTCAAGTATCCTAGACCTCGGTGTCGGATATACGGCACGGATGCATTCTCACTGGAAATAACATTCTCCATGGACACCAGAGCGCTCTTCCACTGCTGGCTCGTTCATCGTCCCCTCTCGACTGCACCAGATCAGCGAGTTTGGAAATGTTAAGGACTTCCGCGCGTCTCTGTGACCTACCTGCCTACGGCGTGTAACCTCCTGTGGTTCATTCAATTCATTCCTTCCTTCTGGTGGACGGTAGGCACAATAAACCTATTAGGTCGCGGTGCACGAGGTTTCCCCTTCAGTTCAACCACCAATACTTATAACTAAAGATTTAAGATAAGTAAACTGTAGCGTAGTAGCTCAAGTAGATATCCTCCACGAGAGAAGCGTGGAGTTTATAGAAATTATTCTGATGTCGAGGATTAATATCCGTTTGCCTAGAGGAGACAAATATTAATGTTTATCATCTCCTCGAAGAAAAGTAAAATAAAGGAACATGAAACAGAGTGGAGTAAAGTATTATAAAGCATACAAAAGTCTTGCAAAACCACTATATATGGTCATTTTTAAATACCGCTAAGAGAAATATTTGATTTGGTTGTTTTTTCAAAGAATCGAAATAACGTTAAATCAGCCAAAAGTATTTTAATTTTTATCACAAAACATATTTGAATATCCCATGCTCTAAAATATCAAATAATATAATCTTTACTATATGTAAACGTACATAGTAGGTAGAAAAGGTATTACATTCCAACTAAAACTTCGATAGCGGGATTTCACCGGAAATACACGTTTTGAGGACTCCTGAATTAAAAATTTTAGAAAAAGTTCCGTGTATGTGCCTGTAAACAACATTGCTCAAAAACAAAAAAAAAAACATGATAATTACCAAACTTGGTATTTAAGTCAGCATCGTCCAAAGATGTGACACGAAGATTTTCAAGAAAACCCCACATCCCAAATTACCCCTCACATGGACCTGGCGGGATGACTCAGGCGGTTACATCTGTGAACCACATTTGGGAAATCACGGTGATCGATCCCCGGAGACGGCCTTCCCTGGCCCATGGATTTTTCGTGGTTTCCCCCAGGCTACAAGCAGCCCTTCCTCTCATTTCCTGTACCCATAATTTTCCTTATCACCTGTTTGCGTTGTAAGCCCAGGCGACGGTGCTGTGAGTTGCGGCTGGGCGGTAGCTTGCGGTCTGTAAACGTTTCTTCCCTAGCGTCGCTGCGGTATCGTTCAGTTAGGTCTCTCCTCAGCGTGGGGTTCCGCTCCGGGGGACTCTGGAGGCTAGTGGCTTCTGGGCAGAGATCGTGTGGCTTCGGATGGTTTCTATCTGGAAGCGTTAGGGATCTCGTCCATGCTTGCACCCGTCGGTATCCAGATCTGGTTGTCCTTCGGGTCTCTCCTCTCATCATTATCTCTCAGGGGTCACGTTGGAAGCAAAAAGGGCCGACTGGCGGAGGCCCCTCCATGATACGTGCCTTTACCTTATCCCCCACATGGAATATTTAAAAAAAAAATTCTCAAACATGGCTCTAACTACTTTAATCAAAATACCACATATTAAATATGTTTACATGACAAATAAAACGTATATCTTTAATTTTCCAGGAATAGTCTATATGTCATCTTCATTCGGATGGAATTTTGTAAAATCCTGTACACTACGTGATCAAAAGTATCCGAAAACCCGGCTAAAATGACGTAAAAGTTCGTGGCGCCCACCATCGGTAATACTGGAAGTCAATATGGTGTTGGCTCACTCTTAGTCTTGATGTCAGCGCTCACTCTCGCAGGCATACCTTCAATCAGGTGCTGGAAGGTTTCTTGGGAAACGGCAGCCCATTCTTCACGGAGTGCGTAACTGAGGAGAGGTATCGATGTAAGTCGGTGAGGCCTGTGCAGGCCAGTCCATTACAGGGATGTTATTGTCGCGTAACCACACGGCCACTGCCCGTGCAATATGAACATGTGCTCGATCGTGTTAAAAGATGCAATCGCCATCCCCGAATTGCTCTTCAACAGTGAGAAGCAAGAAAGTGCTTAAAATATTAATGCAGGTCTGCGCTGCGATCGTGCCACGCAAAACAACAATGGGTGCAAGCCCCCTCCAGGAATAACACGACCACACCACAATACCACCACCTCCGAATTTCACAGTTGGCACTACACACGCTGGCAGATGGCGTTCATCGCGCATTCGCCATATCCACACTCTGCCATCGGATCGCCACATTGTCCACACAACGTTTTTCCACTGCTCAATACTGTAATGTTGACGCTCCCTACACCAAGCGAGGCGTCGTTTGGCATTTTCCTGCATGATGCGCGGCTTATGAGCAGCCGCTCGACCATGGAATACAAGGTTTCTCCCCTCACGCCTAACTGTCATAGCACTTGGAATGGATACTGATGCAGTTTCGAATTCCTGTGTGATGGTTTGGATATATGTCTGCCTATTACTCTTTCCGACCCTCTTCAAATGTCGGCAGTCTCTGTCAGTCAGAAGACGAGGTCGGTCTGTACGCTTTTGTGCTGTACATGTGCCTTCACGTTTTCACTTCACTATCACATCAGAATCAGTGGACCTAGGGATGTTTAGGAGTGTGGAAATCTCCCGTACAGACTTCTGACATAAGTGACACCCAATCATCTGACCACGTTCGAAGTCCGTGAGTTCCACGGAGCGTCCCATTCTGCTGTTTCACGATGTCTAATGAGTACCGAGTTCACGGATAATGAGTACCAGGCAGTAGGTGGCAGCACATTGCACCTAAGATGTTTGTGGGGCTGTCCGGATACTTTTGATCACATAGTGTATAACAGGTAAATGTTAAGCGATTGACGAAAACGTACTATAAAGAAAATGAGGCTCTTGGCACAAGCCATTTCCGAGGTATCAGTTATAAATGGTTCGAATTGTTGAATACTCTGTCGTTCTTTAAGGACCTGTCGACATTGTTTCTCACGTTTTCTTGGAAACAGTACGGAATTTTAAGGCCAGCATATAGCGTTCAGTTCTTAAACATTTGACTATCGTTGTTCTCTTTGTATCTATAACAAAAAGTGTAATGTAGCTATTTCTGCAAAGGTTTATTTGGATTGTAATGAAGTAAATAGTAAAATAAGTTTTGTACGAATAGTTTGTGTATCTACAAATATGCTTGTGAGAATAGAGAAAGGCCTGTAAATGTAACACATCACATTTTTGAGAATAATTTACAACTTCAGTTCACAAATGTGTTATAATTTCAAGCTAATAATACCTCATACTTTTCATACTCCACCACGCCGCACTGTTTACATATTCAAATTTAATTAATATTACAATGATCTCGGAATCATTTGTTTAATGAATATTAACTTGTGTGTACTTAATGTCTGAATAGTGGACTGCAGTCTTCAACAAATCCTGGGAACGTTCATGTTTATTTTAAGTTATCTCTTGCCACTGTTTTTGCTTCTCGTTTGGTTAGCTAATGTTTTTGGTGTTGCCAGTTTAGAGAAGTCTGTCTTAATCTTGCAGATTTTAGAGAGCTTAAAGCTTTCGTATACATAGGCTTAATGGAAGAAAGCGTCTTTGTAGAGAGGCTTTAGATTTCAGAAAGAGTTTCTTGAAGTTTTAGTTCCTTCCTCTTTGATAATCCACCTTCACTCGTTCCCAACAATTATTTCTTCAGTTATGTACTTTTGGCAGCATCCACCTGTAGTTTGTTCTGTATTTACTAATGGAAATCTGATCGAAAAGGATCAATTGTATAAGAGAAAATTAAGTCGCAAAAATTGCTAGAGTTTACATTTTTACTTTTTTCTGCAATAGTTAAGGGACATTGGGACTGATTTTTGGGCAAAATTTACAAACAAATTTATTTTTTAATTATACCATATACATATTATGTGAACCATTTTTACTTTCTCTACTATAAATTGGGGAAATATTGCATTCCACCCAAAAATTCGACACCGAAATTTGACCGGAAATAGATTTTTTAAGGCCATTAAATTCCAAATAAAGCATTTTCGCTTTCTCTACAACGTATAGTAAGCAGCGGAAGTATTGTATTCCACCCTAAAATTCGATACCGAGATTTCACCGCAAATACATGTTTTGAGACCCTCTGAACCCAAAAAATCATTTTGGAAACATGTCCATGTGTGAGTCAGTGGGTGCGTCTGTGTGTCTGTGAACAGTATAACTCAGAAACGAACAGTCGGATAAGCACCAAACTTGGTATTTAGGTTCAGTATCTTCTAGAGATGCGACACGAAGGTTTTCAAGAAAATCCCTCCAACCCAGAATACTCTTTACATGGAACATTTTTTGAAAATTTTAATTTTCTCGAAATGGCTCTAACGATTTTGATTAAAATATCATATATTTAAGATATTTTCATGACAAAGAAATGTATATCTCGAATTTTCTGGAAATCTCTTCAAAATTATTCTTCATTGTGAACTACTTTTGCATAACTGGTAAACCATAAGAGATAGACAAAGTTTTACTACACAAAAAATGTAGATCGCGTTAAAATACACAATTTATGTCATATACATTTCTTTTGTTGAGTAAACCATTTTTGAGATATTGCTTGTTATTCCCTTAAATTTTCCAATACTAATACTTTTTCTCAAATGGGAATTCGTCATTCACTTTTTTATCCTGGTAATGGAAAGAAAATTAAATACTCCACATAGCAATCAGCTCTTAAAATATTTGACTATCGCTTAAAGCCTACCATATTCCCCTTGCATCTACAAGAAAATTAGCAATAAGATTGACATTTCGATATCTCGATTAACATGAAGCATATGGAGAATAAGTGTTTGTAAAAATTGTTTGTACAGGAGTAGAGAAAGTCATGTGAGTGTAACACATCAAAAAATTTTAAATACCATATATGAGAGATATTTACATGAAAAATAAAATGTATATGTTCAATTTTCTGGGAATAGCCTATTAAATACACTTCATTCGAAAGGAGTTTTGTATAACCTTATATAACTGGTAAACAGTAACGATAGATGAAAACGTGCTACACAGAAAATATAGATCTCTTTAAAACACACAATTTATTCAAAATGGCATAAGATTAGCCATTTTCGTTTTTGATTTACGCTTTTCTCGGCCACGGAAAGACACGCGGAGTTTTTCTAAAAATATATGTACAGGTTGGGCCACAAGTCCACGTACTCCTGTAAGTATAAAATCTTATTGTGGTATGTAACTATGTTACTTCTTATCAATTGTTGGTATTCATGGTTACATGTTTTCGCAGACGGGTTCTAATTTGTAGCCATGGCAGGTATGAGCGGTCATAGTTACACTATTAGGAGCGCTTAGTGTCAACTTGGGGCAGTAACTATGGTTATATATACCATGTATATAATAATGTAAATTATAATGTAAAATAATATTGATAAGAAAATTACTTGTTGTATAAATATATGTTAAAGCATAAGTTTTATGTATCTATAGGAGTATAGCTTGAGCTGTGGGACACATGTTAAAAGCAGACATACATGTTTTTGTTAGAATTAGGGCCCAGGCAAAAAGGACTTTTAGGGAAAGTCACAAAAACAAGGCCTTGAGTTGTTGTGTAAGAGATTATGCGACAAGCTAATACAACAAATTCTTGTAGAGAGGTCACATGTTTGGAAACAACGAATAATAGCTTGCTATGTCTTCTAGAATGTTCCAAGCTGAACGAAGACAGCAAATAACGTTTTAAGAAGAATATATTTATAATGTTTAAGTTTAGGGAAATTAGTTATAGCGTACCCAAGCCAAAGGCAGTTGCGTATAAAGTACGGCGATGTGCAGAACATACGTGTAAGCTTTCCGAAGCAAACGTTATTAATTACCTATCTTAATGTAGTGCAAGTTATTAGAATAGAAATAGAGTATACTTTAACCACGTGTAAATACATAGTTCCATTATTAATCGTCCACTTATTAAATAATACTTGATTACTAAGCGACCGTTCTACATCTCTAACTAAAGTAACTGTGTAGCTTCTTACTAAAGCAGAAAATGCGTGTGCCATTAAATCATTGTGTTCTTCATCGACTTAATCTTATGTTAGTGTTGGTACTACTTACCTTCCTTCCCGTACCAGGCCCTGAAAAGTTACACATGCTCTACCAAAAACCCAAACAGCAGCCGCGGCAAGAAGTATAACAACATCATTAACAATTTAATAGTAACAACCAAGATAATCACCATAGTTAATATAATAATTAATATGTGTATATATATTAATACATCGGACATGTATACATATAGCGAGTTATGTTCTCACAGCACGAGGTATACCGCAAGTTATATGGCTGCACGAACGACAACGAACAGGGCAGACAATGAGACAGATTATGGGAGCATTCCAGGAAAAATTTAATAAGGCTCCACCGGAAAAGCAACATTTCTGCATTGAGAAAGACGTGCTTTTGCTTTATATAGCGTTAAAGACAGGTCGCGGAGTGGAAGCAAGAAGACACGAGAAGAAATATGTGCCGGAGTCTCCGCTTCGGTTGAACAATTTCCTATGAAGTCTACACGAAAACGTGCTTCGGAACTCGGCATAACGAGGACAACAATGCAAGACCACATGAAAAAAGACCCTAAGCTCAAATCATTTCGACCGACGTTCGTAAACGAGTTATAGGACAAAGACCGGAATAGCGCGTTTTAGCATGCTTTGTTAACTCAATTTCCAAATGCAGTGAACCGTGCCAAGGTTAGGTTTTCAGAGGAAGGTGTGATTTATCCCAGCTCACGTGTTAAAATATTGTCTTTTGGGCTAAAGAGAATCCTCATCACACAGCTGAGTTATAAAGGAATTCACCTCACCAAATGATATTGGCAGCGATGGTATCACATCTGCTTGGACCGTACATTTTTGAAGCACAAATTATTTGCAAATATTACACACCAGGTTAATACCTCAGCTTGAGGAAAGGGGTCTCACAGATCGCATATGGTTGCAGCAAGATGGAGCACCTCCTCACTACGCTCTTGCAGCGAGTTACTAAATGAACACTTTCCAGGATGGTGGATAGGTCGTGGTTCATCAGCAACACCAGTTCCCTTGAATGGCCACCAACAGGTCCTGGCAACCTCGCTATGGGGAGTCATTAAGGCGCATGTATCTGCACGTGGTTATACTACAAACGAAAACTGTGCAATGCTGTTGAGTATGCGTTTCGCAGTTTAACACCGGACATGCTCAAGAATATGTCAAGAAGAACATGGAGGCGTAAGAAACTGTGTTTACAGCATGATGGGGAACCTACAGATATATTGGACACTTAATACGTAAGTACTTGTGCTAAACTAAATAAATTAGCATTCAATACTAGAGTACGGGAACTTCCTGCCTATCCTGTATAGTTCTCAAGTAATTGTGCAAGAAGAACAAAGCTTTAAATATGTACACTATGTGATCAAAAGTATCCGGACACCTGGCTAAAAATCACGTGCAAGTTCGTGGCGCCCTCCATCGGTAATGCTGGAAGTCAATATGGTGTTGGCCCACCCTTAGCCTTGACGACAGCATTTACTCTCGCAGGCATACCTTCAATCAGGTGCTGGAAGGTTTCTTGGGGAATGGTAGCCCATTCTTTACGGAGTGCGGAACTGAGGAGAGGTATAGTTGTAGGTCGGTAAGGCCTGGCACGAAGTCGGCGTTCCAAAACATCCCAAAGGTATTCTATAGGATTCAAGTCTGGACTCTGTGCAGGACAGTCCATTACAGGGATGTTAGTGTTGTGTAACCAGTCCGCCACAGCCCGTGCAGTATGAACAGGTGCTCAATCGTGTTGAAAGATGCAATCGCCATCCCCAAATTGCTCTTCAACAGTGGGCAGCAAGAGGGTGCTTTAAATATCAATGTAGGGCTGCGCTGTGATCGGGCCACGCAAAACAACAAGGGCTGCAAACCCCCTGCAGGAAAAACACGACCACACCATAACACCACCACCTCCGAATTTCACTGTTGGCACTACACACGCTGGCAGATGACGTTCACCGGGCATTCGCCATACCCATACCCTGCCATCGAATCGCCACATTATGTACCGTGATTCGTCACTCCACACAAGTTTCTGCCGCTGTTCAATCGTGTAATGTTGACGCTCCTTACACCAAGCGAGGCGCCGTTTGGCATTTTCCTGCGTGATGTGTGGCTTATGAGCAGTCGCTCGACCATAGAATCCAAAGTTTCTCACCTCACGCCTGTCGTAGTATTTGGAGTGGATCCTGATGCAGTTTGGAATTCCTGTGTGATGGTCTGGATAGATGCCTGCCTATTACTCTTTACGACCCTCTTCAAATGTCGACGGTCTCTGTCAGTCCTGTACACTTTTGTGCTGTACATCTCCCTTCACGTTTCCACTTCACTATCACATCAGAAACAGTGGATCTAGGGATGTTTAGGAGTGTGGAAATCTCGCGTACAGACATCTGATACAAGTGACACCCAATCACCTGACCACGTTCGAAGGCCATGAGTTCCACGGCGCGTCCCATTCTGCTGTTTCACGATGTCTAATGACACTGAGGATACGGATAATTAGTACCAGGCAGTAGGTGGCACCACAATGCACTTTTGATCACATAGTGTATGTCGAGTGTATTTAGGTTTGCAATTCTCTTATAACATGGTTAACATTTAAACAAATATATTAATTATTATACAGCAGTAAGAAGATTAGTGTTCTCATTTCAGGGAAATGTTTTAAGCCTCTTCTATATTATTTCCTTCCTATAATGTCACTTAGTTTCAAACTGTTTACTACTCGAAGGATGCGTGTACTATTTGATGCATTCTAAAATGTACCCAGTACTTGATAATAGCTAACGTTTCTAGCTAGTGTAACTTGGATAAAATAATTAATCACGTTCAATTTCCCGGATTACAATTCGTAATCTACCTGTTTTGAGAAGATGTTAGTAAAATGTTACACAATACTAATAGAACGTTACAGTGTATGCATGTAAATACAGAGCCATAAGTAATAACCAATTAAAATGTGTACCACCCCTGAAATCCTTGCAACATACAACCAACATTACTGGCGTGCCGTGCACAACTACGGATGTAACTTCAAGCAGCGCACGAGGATTCATAAACGCTATGTATAATTTTCGCAGAGTGCTAGAGTTCAATTGTACACAATTGTATCCTGATTAGCCAAGCTGTGTAGTTTTGAATACAACAGGTTGAAAATGAAGGCTAAGGGCAGCTTTTAAAAATATCAGTATAGAAGTGACTGAAAATAATAACATTGTTTTGGAAGAAGTAACGTAGTCTATGAGTAATATTCTAATTAGATGGCGCAAACTATGCAGATCTCTGAATAGGGTATTGAACCCTAGCGAAATGGTTGCGCGGTAACACGTGAGCCTCGGATTTGGAGGACCCAATTTAGTTTCGCGTGTACCCCCCACTCTGACCTCTGTATTTTCGCGATAATCAAATATTTAAGAACTGGACGCTATATGCTGACCTTAAAATTACATACTGTTTACATGACATCACAACAAACCGCCAAAAATCGGCAGGATTTAATAATGTGGTTATGTATTGAACAATTCGAACCATTAATAACGGATATCTCGGAAATGGCTGATGCCACAAAAAGAGTATTTGAAATAAACTGTGTGCCTTAAAGAGATATACATTTGTTGTGCAGTACGTTTTCATCTACCACTTAACATTTACCAGTTATACAAGATTATACAAATTCCTTCCGAATGAAGTGAACTTCAGAGGCTATTCCCAGAAAATTCAAGGTATGCATTTCATTTGTCATGTATCTTTAATATGTGCTATTCTAATCAAAATGTTAGGGATATTTTTTCGAAAATAAACATTTTCCACCTAAAGATAGTTGGGGTGGGTGGATTTTCTTGAAAATCTTCGTGTCGCACCTCTAAAATCTACTTAACGTAAATACCAAGTTTGATACCTCTCCGGCTTTTCGTTTTTGATTTATGCTTTTCTGGAGCACAGAGAGACACGCGGAAGTTTTTCTCAAAATATGTGTAGATTGGCGAAGAAGTCCCCGTATTCCATACCCCAGTGAGTATCAAATATTATTATGCAGGTTGGAAGTATCAAATATTATTATGCTATGTAGCTACGTCTCTTCTTATCAATTGTCGGAATTAATTTTGGAATTCATTGATACATGTTTTCGCAGTCGAGTTTTAATTTGTAGCCATGGCAGATGTGAGCGGTCATAGTTACACTGTTGAGGAGCGCTTAGTGACAAGTGTGTGGGTGCACGAACGACAACACACAGGGAAGATAATCAGACAGATTTTGGAAGCATTACAGGAAAGATTTAATAAGGCTCCACCGCGAGAAACACAACTTCTGGATTCGGAAAGACGTTCTTTTGCTTTTGGGAGTGTTAAAGACAGGCCGCGGAGTAGAAGCAAGAAGACACGAGAAGAAACATGTGCCGGAGTCTCTCCTTCGATTGAACAATCTCCTATGAAGTGTGCTTCGGAACTCGGTATACTGAGGGCAACAATACGAGATCACATGAAAAAAGACCATAAGGTCAGACCTTTTCGACCGACGTTCGTAAACGAGTTTTCGGATAGAGACCGAAATAGCGTGTTTAAGTATGCCGTGCTTTGTTAACTCAATTTCCAAATGCAGTGAACCGTGTCAACGTAATTTTTCCAGATGAATGTGCGATTTATCGCAGGTCACGTGCTAGAAATATTGCGCTTTGGGCCAAAGAGAATCCTCGTAACATGGTCGAGTTAGAAAGGAACCCGCCTCACGTAATGATGACATCACAACGTCTACTTGGACCGGAATTTTTTGAAGCGCAAATTATTTACACATATTACAAACATGGTTATTACCTCAGCTTGAGGAAAGGGGCCTCACAAAACGCATATGGTTGCAGCAAGGTGGAGCAGCCCTTGCAGTGCGCGAGTTACTAAATGAATACTTTCCAGGACGGTGAATATGTCGTGGATCATCAGCAACACCAGCTCCCTTAAAATGGCCACCAAGAAGTCCTGGCAACTCGCTATGGGGAGTCATTAAGGCGCATGTATCTGCACGTCGTTATGCTACAAAGAACTGCGCAATGCTGTCGAGGATGCATTTCGCACTATAACACCGGACATGCTGAAGAATATGTCAAGAAGAACATGGGGGCGTATGAAACTGTGTTTACGTTATGGGGAATATGCAGATATATTGGACACTTAATACGTTAGTACTTGTTCTAAAATAAATATTTTAGCATTCAGTATTAGGGGTACGGGGTCTTCTCGACCAGCCTGTACATATTTTTTTATTCCTTTGGATTCGGGGAGTCTCAAAATACATATTACTGGTGAAATCTTGCTATTGAATTTTTGGGTGGAATTCTGTGTAGGTAGTAGGGAAAGTAAAAATAATATTACATCTCCTTTAACGTTTTGTTTGTGTCATTTACTGGTGCATACATATTCTCAGCATCTATGAAGAATAAGCAATAATCCTAATTGAATAAGTCCCTACATGTATTGAGAATCCAATCATATTTGTCAAACGAATAGTGCGACCACTCGACTGCAGGTTCAGATATTGCCATTCTAGTCACATTTGGACAGGTTTTCCAAGCAACGTCATATGAGAACGTGGTTAGCATGGCAAAGTTGTTTCTGTGGTAATCAAGCTGTGTTAATATTTTGTAAAACGCAAGAAACACAGTCCATATTGTTTGTGTTTACATTTGTACCCGATAATTAATCGGCGTTCATTACTACACAAATCTCATTGCTTTTCTGGAACACGGTCACTCTCATTGGTAATGTGAATAATGAAACGTCATGTGTTAGACCTATTTGTTAATTATGCATATGGAAGTTATTTGTGTTGTGAGCAGTACTGCAGTCACGTGACGTTTTGCTTTTTGGACTGGAAATCAATAGTTGGAAACCCTCCCATACGATTCCCCGATTCGATTCCCGCAGAGCCGGACACTGTGAGCTTGATTTTTTTTCTAATTTTCCCAGGTCGGTAGGCGGTTGTTGGAGTTCTTCCTCTTCTATCATGAATTATATTTCATTTGTTTGTTTGGTGGGTAAAAGGTAAAGGTACATATCATGGAGGGGCCCCCTTAACCGGGCAGAGCACTGCAAGCATGGATCTCTAACGTTTCCAGACAGAACGCATCCAATGCCGCACAGTCCCTGCCCACAAACCACCAACGTGCAGGTTCCCCCGGAGCGGAGCTCCACGTTAAGGTGAGACCTAGCTGAGCGGTACCGCAGCGACACCAAGGAAGAAACCTTACAAGCCATCGCCCAGCCGCAACTCGCCTAACATTGGCGCCTGGTCCTAGAACCCTTAAACAGACGACAAGGAACATAATGGGTACACAAATGAGAGAATGGAAAGTCGTGGTAGAAGATGAACCACACCAGCATTCGTCTGGCAACTTGTGGAAACCACAAGAAACCCATGGGCCAGAGCAGGACCTCCCGAATGCGCGCCACAGACGTAACCGCCTGAACCATTCCCGCTCGGTTGGTTTGGTGAGACTGATGGTGCCCCCTTCCTGAGAACTGTCTTGATTGTCACGGGACCCCCGGGTTGTGAGTGGCTCAGATAGAGCTTGCCGGGGTAAGGATTAGTGGAAGTATTAGCCATATGGAAAGGTTAGGGACCTCGTCATTGCTAGCACACATTGTCGTTCGGTATCCAGACGCCCTTTGGGTATCTCCCTTCATGCCTTACTACCGAGCGAGGTGGTGCCCTGATAAGGTGTGCGCCTCGCATTCGGATGGTCACGAGTTCGATCACAGCGATCGCACATGGGTTTTTCATGGTTTCCTAGCGTCGGCAAACGCCTCGTCTTCTACCTGGTATTTCCAGTCCCTCATTTCCGTACTTATTATTTCCTTCGTTGTGATCTTTTTCAAGGTTGTAGGACGAGGCGACGGTGTTCACTTGGTTGCGGCTGTGGCTATGTAGAGGTTTCTCCTCTAGCCTCGTTGTGGGTGGCTGACCTCTCAGTGGGTCCCACCTAAGGGAGAACCGCCAGGTTTCGGAGACTTATGGGTGGGCCTATCGTCCCCGCATGGTCGCCTCCGGGTCTCCTATCCCTCCTCCCTCCAGGGGTCATGGTACAAGTAATATCGGTGGTTGTGCCTTACTTACGGTGCTCTACCGTTCATCTGCCCGTTTATCTCTGCCTACTTGCGGTGCTGTGCTCCAGTTACTGAAAGCCCCTCCGTCTGCGTACTGCTAACTCGTTCTCTATCACGAATTTATTGTCAATCATTTACTATCTCACCATTTCCTTTCATCTGTATCAGGCTCGTAGGACCAGGCCACTGCAAATGGTGAGTTGCGGCTTGACGGAAAATATTTATCCATGATGATTAGATGACTGGCTGAGCCCTTTCCTGGGGATCTCGTACTCCTAAGACTCCCCTTTTAATGATGACATAAGTAGGCTTATGCCGGCGTTAGGATTCGTGTCACTCTGTAACCTCTAGGAACCCCATTAAAGGTAAAGGTAGGTACAGAAAGGACAGGAAGAAATCATCCGGCTTCCCTGGACAAACCGCATTGTTACCATTTCTAGGGTACTTATGACGTCATGACTTTATTTTGTTGTGTGGTGGTGTCACCTTGTAGGTTTAATGACGCTTTTGCTGTGTATCGCACCAATAAGCATACCCATGCTAGTTTTGTCAACTCATTGGGAAATTGCGAATAGGTATAGGTGAGGAATGGCGACCGATTTTATCGATCTTTTGCGAGGTTAATTGAGATTATCTGTTTGTAAATGCTCTTGAATGTGAGTCAATTCTCGAGATGTTAATATTTTAGTGCTCAAACATCAGTTAGCGTTTCCTAAGTATTTACATGTTCTTAAACAGGTAAGGTATAGCCCTGTTCCTCCTTCAACGCACTAAGATTGAAGGAGGCGCCAGCGGGTATCTTAAGTCACGCCCTATTATCGCCCTTACAGACAAATAGGATGTAGGAATCTTCTTGTGGGAAGTGTACACGTCACATAGGGGCCACTGAAATCATTAATAGTATGCTTTAACGACCTTTTTTGCTTCCAATGTGACCTTTGGGAGGAGGATCAGGGGAGAGACCCTGAAGCCGAGCAGATCCAGGAGGCGACGGGCGTAATCATGGACACGGTACCTAACGTTTGCAGATAGAATCCATCCGTCTCCGCCCGGTCCTACCCACAAACAACCAACATGCAGCGTCCCCGGGGCGGAGCCCACTTGGAGGATAACTTTAACTCCACAGTTCCCGCAGCGACGCCAGGTAAAAAACTTAAAAATAATAAATTACAGTGAATTTGTTTTACTATGGATTCTTATTGAAATGTAATTTTAAGGTGGATTTAATTATAACTTTATAATTATTTATTAAAATGTTTTATAGGCACACATCGCCTTCCTCTCAGACTTTAAGTCACTCACAAGGGGCCTATAACGGCCTATGTTCGCTGCTTAGCACTACTGTCTGGCGGTCCCCTCCGTCTAACTAAACCTAATCCTCTCATACGATGGTTCATTTGAATTCAATGATCACTTTACCGCCAAAAGTTGATATCATTGTCGGGGATCGCGCTGACAAGTGACGGTGCTAGGAATTGCTTACACTCGGAGCACAGCCTCTTAACGATCATAGTAATTTTGTGTAGTTCTTGCCAGTAACAGTGCTCGTCAGTCAAAAGTGGTTATCGATATTCTGTTCTCGTATGCAGGTTACACTCGACGCATGCGCTAGGTGACACAATCGACTCGGCACAGTTTTTGTTACGTTACCATTAAAAAGTCATACTCCGGAACTGAACAAGTGAAATGCGTTTTAATGAGAGCCTTTTTTTATCTAGCAGCATTTTGTTGCCTTCGCAGCACTGGGTACGCCGAGCACTTTATTTTAGCCTACTTGCCAAGCATTTCTCTACTGTTTACCTAAGTAGAGAATTTTTCACTCAACGCGTTCTGAAACCCTTTTAATCAATGACAAATGTTTAAGAAAAAATCTAATGTAGACATTCAATGTCATTATCTATCCTCTATCGTTTATTAGTGGATATACAAACTATTCTTACACAAGCTTATTTTTCCATCTACTATATTTTAATCCCAATAAACCTTTGCAAAAATAGCTACGTTGCACACTTAGTTAATGAGACAAATTTTTAAGAACTGAATGCACTAATCTAGCCTTAAAACTCCACACTCTTTCCATGCAATCGTGAGAAATAACTGAATGTTGAAACGACTTCTGAATGACCAAGAAATGAACAATACGAACCTTTAATAATGATATCTTAGAAACGGCATATACCACAAAAAATTTACTTTAGATAAATTTTGTGCTTTAAAGAGATTTGCATCTTTTGTGTAGAACGTTTTCGTCTGTCGCATAGCGTCTACCAGTTATACAATTTATACACAATTTCTTGGAAATGAAGTGGCTATGACTTCACAGGCTATTCCCAGAAAATTCAAGACACACATTTTATTTTTCATGTAAACCTCTGTAATATATGGCATTTTAATCAAAATCATTAAAGCTATTTTTTAAAAAAATCAAAATTTTCAAAAAAAATCTTCCATGTAAAGGGTAGCTTAAGGTGGGGTATTTTCTTCAAAATCTTCGTGTGTTATCCTGGAAGATACTTAACTTAAATACGTACCCAGCATACCTAAAACTACGAGGGCAGTCCCAGAAGTACCCAACCTGACGTATCTATAGCGTTTGTTGTTTCAGACAAATAACTATGATAGAAAGTATCAACCTTATAAAGCTTAAGTTTGAAGTTTGACGATGCTACGTTGTTTAGTAATTGTATGGCAGCCATTAATAGTGAACGCTCTCAGCAAATTTGTAAACATGGATAAAACTGTTCATCATTATGTGATACAATACTTTTATTTGAGAGGTCTTAGTTCAACTAATATTAAAGCTGAGCTAGATTCTACTCTGGGGGGAGTCTGCTCCTTCGTTTACAACAGCAAAATACTCCGTTGCAGAGTTTAAGCGAGGCCGTACGAGCTGCCAAGACGAACATCGCAATAGTCCACCAAATGAGGTGATCACGCAAAAAATTGTGAAGAAAATCCACTAAATGGTGTGGGAATATTATAGACTGAAAGTGCACGAGCTAGCAGACATCGCAGGCTTTTGAAGAAGTGTTGTATATTGTACACTGACTGAAAATTTGGACATGAGAAAGCTATACGCAAGATGGGTGCCGCGTTTACTCACAATGGAGCAAAAGCAGCGACGTGAGGATGCTTCAGTCGAGTGTCTGGCGATGTTTCGCTGCAACAAGCCGAGGTTTTGCATCGATTCATAACCATGGATGAAACATGGCTCTATCACTTTATACCTGAGAAGAAGGAAAAGTCAAAACAGTGGATTGAAAGGGGAGAATCGACTCCGAACAATGCGAAATGAGTTCCATCTGCAAGCAATGTCATGGCGTCAGTTTTTTTGGGATGAGTGTGGGATAATTTTCATTGATTAACTTCAAAAGTAAGATCAATCAATCGCGAGTATTATGCAAACTTATTGCAACGTTTGAATGATAAAATCAAGCAAATTGGCCGCATTTAGCGAAAAAGAAAGTTTGGTTTATCAAGACAATACACCAGTTTACACATTCATTATCGCCCTGGCGAAAATCAGTGAGTTAAAGTTCGAATTGCTTCCTCATGCACCCTATTCGCCAGACTTAGCCCCCTCTGATTATTTTTTGTTTCCAAAGTTGAAGAAATGGCTTGGTGGTAAAAGATTTGCCAACAATGAAGAGGTGGAGTTTGCAGTTGATGGCTATTTTGTAGAACTCGACGGTTCTCACTATAAACAGGGTATCGAAACTATTGAACATCGCTATGAAAAGTGTATCGAGCTGAAAGGAGATCATGTAGAGAATTAAACATGTTTTTTTTTAAAAAATGTTGTGTTTTATTTGCAAGGTCGGCTACTTCTGACAGCCCTCGTTTCTTTTACAAGGAAACATTTACTTTTTCTACCATGTAATAGTACTAGAGAAGGTATTGCATTTCGCCCAAAAATTCGATACCGAGTTTTCACCGGAAATACATATTTTGATGCTGTCTGAATTCGAAACAAAAAGCATTTTTAGAAAAAGGTCCGTGTGTGTATCCGTGAACATAACTCAAAAACGATAAGTCGAATAAATATCAAACTTGGTTTAAGTTCAATACCTTCCAAGAAGCGACACGAGGACTTTCAAGAAATTCCCCCGGCTACCCTTCACATAGAAAATTTTTTAAGAATTTTGATTTGACAAAAAATTACCAACGATTTTTATTACTATACTATATATTAAAGTATATCTAATAAAATGTATATCTTGAATTTTCTGAAATAGCCTTAGAAATAATGTAGCTATTTCTGCAAAACTTTATTTGGATTAAAACGTAGTAGATATAAAAATATGCTTCACTAAGTATAGTTTATACATTCACTAATAAACGAAAGAGGGCAGAGAAAGTCATGTCGCTGTATCACATCAGATTTTATTTACTAGTTTCTCATTGTTTTTGTTAGACAGTACGTAAAAATTTGTCTCTGAGTTAAATTTCATTTTGACTGGCAAAAGAAGATGTTTCATAAAGTCAGATTTCAATAATGTTTATGCAGCGATCCTGCTATTATCTGGCACCCAGATTTCTAACCTCAAAATACTTCAGTTGGTGTTGCCTTTCTGCTCTACAATTCTGCATGTTGTTTTCAGCACCTGTATATTGCATACAGAAAAACCTACAATTGAGAAACGAAATTTTAGTAAACAAAACCGTAATTAACTGTTAATAGGTATAAAAGCATTTACGAATGAACATTAGAAGGTAATAGTGGCCATAGTTTGACCTACATCACAAAGTTTAGTTCTTACAAATGTTAAAAATTCGACAAATTTAACAACTTTGCCTTTAAAATGTGTCCTAAGTACCCTTAAGAGAATAAGGTAACATTTTATAATCTTGTTCAGGTAAAGCAAGGAATCTAAATCCGAAATTACTGAGTCGGAAAGAAGGGTGCGCATCCATTTAGTATGTGTGCGTGTGCGTGTGCGCATGTGTGTGTGTGTGTGAACATAAGAATTTAAAATACAATACTTCGTAATGAAGCCGGGCATCTTTAAATAATACAAAGCACAAAGCTAAATTGAATTCCCCTCAGTCTAAAACACTCTTTGTATATTATATTGCTGCAGCTTTTTTTCTCAAAATTAGTGATTTTGTTAAAACATCAAAGCATTGAGGTATTAGCACAAAGCATAAAATGTGTATTTTCAGCTTTGTAAATAACCGATGAAGTCCCCTTTAATTAGGAAAGCAGGTAGCCGCGGGTATGAGCTCATTTATGACATAAAAAAGATATAAACAAAGCTGACATTTTGGTTTACCCTGCACTCGACGCGGTTTGTTAAAAAATACAGAATTCATTGTAAAATTATTCTTTATGTTGAGAGCATAGCACATGTGTTTACTGTGGCACTTAGTATTGAGAATTTATCATAATTAATTAGCAAGTTTAACATTTAGCGTAGAGCAAAACAAGTTTGTTGAGGATAAAACAAACTCCTCACATTTTCGCTAATCTTCCAAGGATTAGTATTATAAACAGAGAATATTTATATGCAGATATGTAGGATTATGATTACCCTATAGAGGGGACACCTAGAACCTCGACCCACACAGGGATCTTTTGTGCATACACCTCCGGGAGGAACGGATGAGATGAAGAAGATGCAGGCTACAGAGACACGCAGAGGTCCCTAACAGTTAAAAGCCGAAGAGCTTTCAAGACGGCCCTACAAAGCCAACCGAGGATGGCTCACAGGCTCTCCTTCAGCGGAGATCGGGAAAAGCTCGATCCAGCAGTGGAAACTCGAGTGCCCTCCATCTGACGGGGCCGAGAAGAAATACGAATATGCAAGCCATCTGTTAGCAGTCGTCCGAAACACGTGAAAGAGGAAGATGAAATAAGAGGGAATGAAATGAAATCTGTTGTGTCCCCTTAAGGGCAAAGGCCTCTCTCTGGAGGGGTAAAGCTCTTTTGTATATCTCACGGTGAGATACTCCGTGAGGAGTAAACATGTGTCATGGAACATTTGTCCATTACACATATCTGTCTGTTGCACTGACTGTTTTGTAGTTATGTAGTGCACTGTTGAATCTCTATCTTTCTCCAACTCTTCCTGCAACTGGCGAATCTGGATCACTGTGCCCCTGCTGTTCCGCGGGGTCTTTTACCTGTGTGTGGATCCCACATGGTTGCTCTTATCGCCTGTCATCCATTATTCTTACGAATACCCCCCCTTCCATTTTTCTGAAGGCTTGTTGTGCGGAGTCTGTTGTTGATGACATCTTTTGGAGAGTTCTGTTTCAAATGTTGTCCTTCAGAGTTATACCTATTTTTCTTTGGCATACTTGGAGGTATACTTTAGCTTGGCAGTGAGAGTCCAATTTTGGCAGCCGTATAAGAGAGTTGGAAAAACACAGGTTTCTAGTGTTTCAAATTTAAGCCTCCGGTTGAGTGACCTTCAAGCAATATGAATTTCAGAGACCAGAATAAGGGAATAGAAATTCGGGGAGTCAATGAGCCTTCTCAGCATTCCAATCACCGAAACCCCTGAAAAAAACCATGGGTCAGGAAGGTCGGCCGCGAAATCGAACCTAGACTTCCCAAAGGAAGGCCACAGACGTAACCGCCTGCACCATTTCTCTCCGTATGTAGGCATGTATGTGTGACTGTAATCTCAAAAAATCTCATGCGTTACAATCACACAACTTTTTCTACTCTTGTATAAGCTATTTTTACAAACACTAATTCTCAATCTACTTCATGTTAATTGAGATAAACATCGTATTGTTAATTTTCTTGTAGGTACAAGGAGAATATGGTAGGCTTTAAGCAGTAGTCAAATCTTTTAAGAGCTGGTTGCTATGTGGAGCATTCTATTCCCTTTGCATGTCCAGGACATAAAGAAAGGGGGAAAAAACGAATTATCATTTGAGAAAAAGTGTAAGTATTGGAAAATTCAAAACAATAACAAGGAATACCTCGGAAATTGTTCACTCCACAAAAAAATATATATGACATAAATTGTGTGTTTTAACGAGCTCTACATTTTTTGTGTAGATAAACTTTGTCTATCTCTGACGGTTTACCAGTTATGCATAAGCCATTTAGAATGAAGAGGTCTTATGGGGACATTCCCAGAAAATTCAAGATATAAATTTTATTGGTCATGTAAATATATTAAATATATATTTTAATCAAAATCCTTAGAGGCCATTTTTGAGAACATCAAAATTTTCCAAAAATGTTTCATATAAGGTGACCTGAGGTGGGAGGATTTTCTAAAAAATCTTCGTGTCGCATCTTTGAAAGATACTGAACCTAAATACCCAGTTTGGTATTCATCCCACTTTTCCTTTTTGACTTATGCTGTTCACTGACGCTCGCACGGGCCTTTTTCTAATTTATTTTATTTAGGGGGCCTCAAAACGTGTATTTTCTATCAAATCTCGGTATAGAATTTTTGGATGGAAAGCATTGTATTCCATCCAAAAATGCAATGCTTCCACTAGTTACTATATGTAGTAGAGAAAATAAAAATACACACATAATTATTTCGCTATTGTAAACTACTTTCATTCTGACTGAGAATTACTATAAAACGCCTTGTAATTGAATGCCATGTATTACTAAAATACCAGAAATAATTTAGAAAACCCTTGTACTCGAATAGACCACATTGGAGTTACAAAGAGCATACTTTCCAAGAAAGCTTTTGAGTTTTAGTTGAAAATGCTATGGAGCAGAAGGTATTGCTACTTCACAGAAAATACATGCAAAATAAGACAAATAACACGGATATTTAATTCCAAGCTACATATACAATGTAGATGGTCATGATTTATCAATTAACATACCGCAAAACAAAAGAGAATCGAATCTGTTTATAAGGCTGCTATATGCAGTCGTTACCAATTAAAACGCATTATTTAATAATCCTCATGTAAGGAATAATTTGCTTTATTTCCTTGTACTTATGACGTAATCAACTTCTTCAGCATGGCATATTAAATAATTCCATAACACGAATAAATTATAAAATTAGGATATAGGAGCTCTTAATTAAAAAGGTATTGCAATCCACCCAAAATTCTGATACAGATATTCACCGGAAATACATGTTTTGAGGTGGCCTGAATCCAACTAAAGCTTTTTTTAGAAAAGTATCTGTGTGTGTGTCTGTAAACAACATATCTCAAAATCTAAAACTTGGATAAACACCCAAATAGTATTTCGGTTCAGTATCTTGCAATGATGCGACGAAAATCTTCCCACTCAAGACTACCCGTTACGTGGAACATTTATAGCAAATTTTGATTTTCTCAGAAATGGCTCTAACGATTTTTATTATTATATCGTATATTTTATAAATTTAATTAAAAATAAAACTTATATCTTGGATTTTCTGAGAATGTCCCCAAAAATTCCTTTTCTTTCTGAATGGCTTTTGCATAACTGGTAAACCCTATGGGATAGACAAAACTTTTCTATACAAAAGATGTAGAACTCGTTAAAACACACAATTTATGTCATATACATTTTGTTTGTGGATTTTCCTGTTATTTGCTTGAATTTTACAATACTTATACTTTTTCACACTTTGGAATTCGTTACTATTTTTTTTTTCTTTCTTTGTTGTTTTTTATGTTCTGGACATACAAAGAGAATGCAATGTAATGAATTATGCAAATCTGATGTGTTACATTCTCATGACTTTCTCTATTCTCTATCGTTTATTAATGGATATACAAGTTATTCTGACAAAGTTTATTTTCCTATCTACTTCATTTTAATTGAGATAAATCTTCCCCGAAATAGCTGCATTGCACATTTCGTTGCAGATACAAAGGGGATAACGATAATTAAATATTTATGAAGTGGGCACTATATGCTGACCTTAAAATTCATATTATTTCCATAACATCGCGAAAAACAACTGAAAATCGACATGGCCTAACTACTGAGCAACTTGAACTATTAATAACGGATAACCCGGAAATGGCTGATGCCACAAAAAATTTACTTGAAATAAACCGTTTCTTTTAAAGAGGTCTACAATTTTTGTATAGTACATTTTCGTCTATCACTTAACGTTTACCAGTTATACAAGATTTTACAGGGTGGTTTATTAAGAACTGACACATTTATTTGTTTGTTTCGAAACGAGCTATGCTAACGATAACTTATTAAACCTAATGCAGAGGAATTTTGAGAGATTGTTTACCTCTATAGCAAATGTTGAAAAAGTTCTCCATCTTGCATAAGGCACAATTTAACACGTCGTTCCATGTTACTGGCTACTCGTTGGAGGACTCTGTTGTCAATAGTTTGAATCTCCTGTGTAATGTTGTGCTTCATATCGTCCAATGTGTGGGGACGTGTGGCATAAACCCTGTTTTGAAGTAACGCCATAGAAAGAAGTCCGGCGATGTCAAATCCGGAGATCTCGGTGGCCACAGGTTCTTGGAAATTGTCCAGTCGTCAAAGAAACTTTCAATTAATGCCATGGATTCATTCGATGTATGACATGTAGCGCCGTCCTGCTAAAAATATCCTTGAGTCAGCTCTACATCGTCTAGGTGCTCAGCAAACTCCATGAAAATCCGTCGGTATTCTGCAGTGTTCAAATTGTTTAAAAAAATGGTCCTACCATCCTCTGTGCGGATATTGTGCACAAAACTCCGATTTTAACCGGCTGCATAGCTGCTTCATGAATAACATATGGATTTTCGCTGGCCCAATAGCGTGAGTTATTTGAGTTCACATAGCCGAATAAATGGAACCATGCTTCATCTGTGAACCATGTGATGGACATTGTGGCAGGATTTTGCACAATGAACGCCTGAAACCAACGACAATAATTCAGTCGTCTATCCTTATCTGGTTCCTGTAACTGATGGACAACCGTAATGCTATACGGCTTTAGGCCTGCACTTTTCACAGCTCTGACACATTGAGTAGCTCTATCCTGTCTCTTGCGAAAAAACATCTTAATGACTGTTTGGGTGACTGATGCAGTAGTGCTCTTACGTCAACAACCGTGGGAAGCCTAGATGAACGAGTTTTGCCTTTTTCACTCACCAGAGAACCAGTTGTCTACAATTTGTTTACCAGTCCCAGTATTGTGTTTCCTTGGGAAGGATTCCAAACACCAAATTCTCTCTGATATGGCCTTTGAGTAGCTGTAATTGAATTCGTAATCCAGTATTGCTTTACAAGGAAGAGTCGCTCATTTAATGTGTACTCCATTTTCACGTTGATAAGAACAAAATCTCAAAAACAGTTGCCGACAATAAAACTAACAATTACGAATGAAGCATGCACATCTGCGCATCTAGTGACAGGAAAAGCGAAACCCCAGAACATTCTGTAAAATCTGGTCCTAAAATTGGTGCACTGAGTGAATTTCGAAAAGAATAATTAAAGAAAGAAATGTGCCAGCTCTTCACAAATCACCCTGTACAAACTCCTGTCGAATGAAGAGGACTTCACAGGTTGTTACCAGAAAATTCAAGATGTACGTTTTATTTGTCATGTAAGTATCTCTAATATGTAGTATTTTAAAAAAATCGTTAGCCATATTTTGGAAAATTAACCTTTCGAAGAATGTTCCATGTAAAGGGTAATTAGCTGTTTGCATTAGAAAGTTAGTGAATATAAATAGCAGGTTCTGAGTTTCGGAGTTATGCTGTTTACACACACACACACACACACACACACACACACACACACACATACACACAGAGATATTTATATAAAAATACCGAACGGGACCTGAAGAACAAGACAGGCTTGAACTTTTTATCTGCTCACTAGCAGATGTTTACTTTCTCCACTACGTATAGTAAGTAGGGGAAGTATTATATTCCACCCAAAAATTGGATACCGAGATTTCAAGGGAAATACATGTTTTGAGGCCCCCTGAATCCAACAAAAACCATTTTTGGAAACATGTCCGTGCGTGTATATGTGTCTCTCTGTTAACAGCATAACTCAGAAACGAACAACCGGATAAACACCAAACTTGGTATTTAGGTTCAATATCTTCCAGAGTTGCGACACGAAGGCTTTCAAGAAAATCCCCTCACCTCAGATTACTCTTTACATGGAACATTTTTCGAAAATTTTAATTTTGTCAAAAATGGCTCTAACGATTTTGATTAAAATATCATATGTTTAAGATATTTTAATGACAAATGAAATGTATATCTCGAATTTTCTGCGAATAACTCCAAAAGTATTCTTCATTATGAACGACTTTTGCATAACTGGTAAACTATAAGAGATAGACAAAATTATACTACAAAAAATGTAGATCGCGGAAAAATACACAATTTATGTCATATACATTTTTACTTTCTCTACTACGTATAGTAAGTAAGGGAAGTATTGTATTCCACCCAAAAATTCGATACCGAGATTTCACAGGAAATACATGTTTTGAGACCCCCTGAAACAAAAAAAAGGCTTTTTTGGAAACATGTCCGTGTGTGTCTGTGGTCTGTCTGTGTCTGTGAACAGCATAACTCAGAAACGAACAGCCGGATAAACACCAAACTTGGAATTTTGGTTCAGTATCTTCCAGAGTTGCGACACGAAGGTTTTCAAGAAAATCCTCCCACCTCAGATTACCCTTTACATGGAAAATTTTTCGAAAATTTTAATTTTCTCAGAAATGGCTGTAACGATTTTGATTAAAATATCATATGTTTAAGATATTTTCATGACAAATTAAATGTATATCTCGATTTTTCTGGGAATGACTCCAAACGTATTCTTCATTGTGAAAGACTTTTGCATAACTGGTAAACCATAAGAGGTAGACAAAATTTTTTAATGATTCAACTGTACATTTTGGGGGGGATTTAGGGGCCTCAAAGCTTGTATTTCCGGTAAAATAGGGGTATCGAATTTTTGGGTGCAATATAACACCTTGTCTACTTACTATGTAAGTGGTAAATATGTTAGCCTGGGAGTGCTCCACCACTATTTCCTTGTGTGTTTTCAGGTTTTTTGTATTATGTGATAACTAAGTACATTTTGAGTGTTTAAACAGCTACGGGTAAAACAAAATGTACTACACAAAGAATGTAGATCTCTTTAAAACTACAATTTATTCCAAGTAACCTTTCTGTGGCATAGTGCGGTGGTATGTCGGTTCTGCGGTGGTATGTGGCTATTTTACGGTGCAGGATTTGTAGGAATGGTCCCGGGTTCGGTACTAGCTCAGGGTTCTTTGTATGGATCTTGGATCTCGGGTTAGTGGTGAATACGACTCTTTGTCTTCCTGCTCGTTTATTTACCGTCACCGTATTAACATTTGATTCCTGCTATTACTTCGACATACACGCGCCACGGCCAAGTGTGATTCTAAACTTTCCTATACATTTTCCTAACAAACATCTCCAAGGAGCTACAACGGCCAAGTGTGTATTCTAAACTTTCCTACACATTTTCCTAACAAACATCTCCAAGGAGCTACAACGGCCAAGTGTGTATTCTAAACTTTCCTACACATTTTCCTAACAAGCATCTCCAAGGAGCTACAACGGCCAAGTGTGTATTCTAAACTTTTCTGTTTCTCTATTTCAAACGTTCTGTCCTCCCATTCCACTATCACCTGATTTCTAGCTTCTTTCATTGGAGGTCTAAGACTATCTGGCGTTTGGCGAACATTGACCCTTTTCTACATGTCTGTGTTCCAGCAACCTAATGAGACACACAATAGAGGGAAAAATCACCCGTTTCCGGCCGCTGATTCCTTGTCTCTCTCAACCCTTATTTCCACTTACAGTAACATTCGCTTTCCAGTTTTATTTAACACTATCCTTACTGTTATTGATATTTATTCTCCCTATGATCTTAATTTTATTTTACTACTCAAAACGTACCTATTGCTTTAATAGCCATTTCCGAGATATACGTTATTAATTATTCGAAATATTCAATACATTGTCAGTGATTTAAAATCCTGTCGATACCCATTTGTTTCTCTGGATTCTATAGAAAAAGAATGCAGTTTGAACGGAAGCATATAGCGTCCACTTCTAAACAAATTTACTATCACTATTCCCTTTGTATAAATAATGAAATATGTAATGTAACGAGTTCTGCAAAGGTTTATCTCAATTAAAATGAAGTAGATAGGAAATTAAACTTTCGTAATCTTATTAGTATACCCAGTAGTATGGAATGGAGAAGGGAGAAGATCATGCGAATGTCACATAAGTTTTTCTTCTGTGAAGGTGCAACATTTGCAATACAAAGGCAGATGCAATACCATTTCTAAAAATCTTATCTGTAGCATTCACATGACTTTCTCTACTCTTGTACAAATTATTTTTACACACGCTTATTCTTCATCTATTACATGTTAATCGAGATAAACATTTGTCGTCCTCCGTAGTGTAGTGGTTACCATGCTAAACTCTAATTCCCGAGGTCACGCGTTCAAACCCGGCGGAGGGGACGGACTTTTGCAGGTGTAAAAATTCTTCGGAAGAGAAGTAAAGCCCGTGGTCCCGTGTCGTAGATTTACGGCACGTAAAATAATCTCAAGCTTGATATTAGAGGCCTCTGAGCAAAATTACTGGTCTTTTACGTCCAATATACCTAAAGAATGGGACGCTAAGGAGCACAGCAGTTAAAGAGCGTCCATAAATAAAATAAAAAAAAAAAAAGAGATAAACACTTATAGAAACGTATTGCTAATTTTCTTGTAGGTGTAAGGGGAATATGGTAGACTTTAAGCGATTGTCAAATAGTTTAAGAGCTGATTGCTCTGTGGAGCATTCCATTCCCTTTGTATGTCCAGGACACAAACACAATAAAAAAAGGGAATAACGAATTCCCATTTGAGAAAAAGTGTATTGGAAAATTGAAACAAATAATAAGGAATATCCCGGAAATGGTTCACTGGACCAAAAAAGTGTGTGTTTTAACGAGATATATATATTTTTGCACTAAAATTTTGTCTATCTCTTACGGTTTACCAGCTATGCCAGAGGCATCCGGAATAAAGAAGGATTTTGGGGACACTATCAAAAAATTCAAAATATACATTTAAATTTCCACGACAATATCTTAAAAATATGATATTTTAACCAAAATCATTACAACTACTTTTGAGAAAATCAAAATTTTCGAAACGTATTCCATGTAAACGGTAGTTGAGGTGGGAGTATTTTCTTGAAAATATTCGTGTCCTATCCTTCGAAGACACTAAACTTAAATACCAATTTTGGTATTTATACGACTTTACGTTTTTGAGTTATGCTGTTCATAGACACACAAACACACACACTAACATGTTTCCAAAAATGCTTTATTTGGATTCAGGGCGCCTCAGAAAGCATCTATTTCCGTTGAAATCTCGGTATCAAATTTTTGGGTGGAATGGAAATTCTCCCCAAGATACGTACAGTGACTTTAATAATAATAATAATAATAATAATAATAATAATAATAATAATAATAATAATATATGTATACATACACATACAAACACTGCCGTTTGTGAAAATTGCGACAACAAGAAGGAAACGCATGAATAGAGTGAATTTAATACTAATGGTTAGGTACATGAGAAGTAACAAATGACAAACACTTCAAATCTATACATGACCTTTCAGCCCTAATATTCAGTATTTGGTGTGGCCTCCATGCGCTGCAATTAGACTGCTATACGCCGTGGCATTGAATCAAAAAGGTTCTGAATAAGTTTCTGAGGGATTTCTCTCTACGCAGTTTGTATTTGAGCCCACAAATCCGTGACACTGGTTACTGGAGGACTGTGACGCACCAGGCGCCGACAAACCATATCCCAGACATGTTCGTGCAGGGGGAACATGCAGGCCATGGAAGCAATGGTAGCCATCGCTCTTCGAAGAAGCCTTGTGCATTCATCGCATTATCCTGTTGAAATGTGGCCTGTGAAGATGCCTGAAGCAGTACCTCAGGCTCTACAACCACCCTTTAGATACCGGTTGCTGTTCAAAGTGCCCTCAATTCGTAGGAGGCGAGATCGGTTGTTGTAACCAATGGCGCCCCAAACCATCACACCTGCTGTTTGTCCGCTATGCCGCTCAACAATGCTGCCCTTCAGGTTGCGCTCACCACGGTACCGCCGGACACGTATGCGGCCATCACTGTAGGACACGTTGAAGCGGGAATCGTCCGAAAAGACTACATTAGGCCACTCAGCACCCCAGTGACGGTGTTCACGTGCCCATTGTAGTCGGAGGAGCTTGTCGTTTCTGGACAATGGAAGCCGACTTAATGTTATGCATGCAACTATTCCAACCAGCAGAAGACGGCGGCGAACCGTTGATGCAAACAATTTCACACCTGTTGCAGTGATCCAGCGTCGAGCCAACACTGTGGATGAAGCTGTACGGTCCGTTATGGCCATGCGGACAAGATGATGGTCATCACATGCTGTGGTCATGTTCCATGGTCCAGTGCCGGCTCCTCGCTGCGTACAACCTTCATTTATCCACTGCTTCCACACACGCATCACTGTTGTAGCAGCATTCCCTGTACGAACCGAAATGCAATGGTATGACAAACCCGCTTCCCGGAGACTGATCATTCTGCCCCCTTCGAGCTCACTCACATGACGATATGGCTCCCTTTGACGTCTACGAGGCTTACTGACAATTATTGTTTCCACCTTTTTGACAGCTCTGCACTGACTACACTGAGCGCAACACTGACCTTGACGGACCGACACGAGAGGGATATGCTCGGCCTACGTATACCCCATCTCTCTGCAAAACTAATCACTTATTGCTTGCATACTCTTCTACACTTCTACCAAGTTTGGAGTTAATCGGGAAATTCTTTCTTGGTGTTGCAATTTTCACAATCGGCAACGTATGTATGTGTGCGCGTATATACATACAATCATAGAGGATATTCCAATTTATAAGAGTGCGTAAATAACTATAATGTCACTCTTGACAATTTTTGCTATTTAGTCTCCCCTTAAGCCTTCAGTAGTTTACAAGTGTCAAACTGCTTTGTGAACCATTTTACAGGACTGTACCGTCAGACAGTCAGTTGCATTACCTAGAAGGAAACTTTTAAAATAGGCTTACTAGCTATTCAACATACCGCTATGATTTAGCAAACGCAAAAAATGATGGATAATATATTTTGTAATAGTTTCATAGACCGATTCCTAAATTATCAGCAACATCACCAGTATAAATAAGTTTGAGAATAATGTTGAGCTATTACTATCCTTGGATGCAATGCCAGCAAGCACTGACCATAAAATCTGTCCACACGCTGATGAAAAACAAACGTTTTGCTACTGTAACCACTGCAAAGCCAGAATGATTGATTTTAAACCTGTGTTATCGCAGAAATACATTTTAGTGACATGCCTGGGGTTATCACCGATTGGATAGAAATCAGTGAAACAAGGTGACAGCGAGCTATTGGATATTTGCACATGATATATCACTTTCGCATTTACTAAAATACAAAATACTTTACAAGCCTGAAAACGAGTAGATAATTCTTACTTTATCTACCATGCACATAATAGGTAGATGGGGTATTGCATTCTACCCATGAATTCGATATCAAGATTTCACCGGAAATGTAGTTATGAGACCCTCTGAATAAAAAATCTGATGTGTTACACTCACATGACTTTCTCTACTCTTTTACAAACTATTTTTACAAACTCTTATTCTCCATCTATTTCATATTAATCGAAATAAATGAACTTTTGACATGCAAATAGAATTACATTTCACACATAGCGACCAGTTCTAAAAATATTTGACTATGGCTTAAGGCGTACTATGTTCCCCTTGTTTTGTATTTGCAAGGGCAATATAGAAATACAGTAGCCTTTAAGCATAGACATCTCTCTTAATAGCTGGTTTCTAGGTGCAGCACCATTCTCTTTGCAACCGATTAATACTCTTTGCATATCCAAGACAAAAATATAAGTAACGAATTCCCATTTGAGAAAATAGGTATTGACAAATTTAAGGGAATAACAAGCAATATCTTGAAAATGGTTCACTCAACAAAAAAATGTATATGACATAAATTGTGTATTTTAACGCGATCTACATTTTTTGTGTTGTAACATTTTGTCTATCTCTTATGGTTTACCAGTTATTGCAAAAGTCGTTCACAATGAAGAATACTTTTGGAGAAATTCCCAGAAAATTCAAGATATACATTTTATTTGTCATGAAAATATGTTAAACATACGATATTTTAATCAAAATCGTTATAGCCATTTTCGAGAAAATTAAAATTTTCGAAAAATGTTCCATGTAAAGGGTAATATGGGGTGGGGGATATTCTTGAAAACATTCATGTCGCATTTCTGGAAGATACGGAACCCAAATATCAAGTTTGGTGTTTATCCGACTGTTCGTTTCTGAGTTATGCTGTTCACAGGCACGCGCGCACGCGCCCGCGCGCACACACACACACATACACACATACACACACACACTCAGACACGCACATGGACATGTTTCCAAAAATGATTTTTTGGGATTCGGGGGTCTCAAAAATATAGTTTCGGTGAAATCTCAATATCGAATTTTTGGGTGGAATATAATACTTCCCCTACTTACTATACCTAGTAGAAAAAATAAAAATAAAATAATTTTTTCTAAAAGCTCCGTGCGTCTGTGTATATGTTTCTGTACGGAGTAACTCAAAAACGAAAAGTCGGATCACCACCAAACCTTATATTTAAGTTCAGTACCTTCCAAAGATACAATAAGATTTCAAGAAAACCCCTACACCAAACTACCCTTCACATGGGACCTTTTCGAAATATTTTGATTTTCTAAAAACAATAACTCGACCGATTTTTATTAAAGTACCCTATATTAAATATAATATATTAACATGACAAATAAAACGTATATATTCAACTTTCTGAGAAAAACCTTTGAAGTCATCTTCATTCGGAAGAAAATTTGTAGAATCTTCTATAACTGGTAAACGTGAAGCGATAGACGGAAACGTACTCAAGAAAACTAGATTTCTTCAAAACACAGAATTTACTTCAAGTAGCTTTTTTGTGGCATCAGCCATTCCGAGATATTCGCTATTAGTGATTCCAATTGTTCCATACTTAGCCATTGTTTAAAGTCCTGTCAACATTCAGATGTTTCTCACGATTCCATAGAAACAGTATGGAATTTTAAGGCCAGCGTATAGCGACTAGTTCTTAAACATTTGACTGTCGCTGTTCTCTTTGTATCTATAACGAAATATGTAATGTAGCTATTTCTACAAATGTAGAATAAAATGAAATAGATATAAAAATAAGCTTCAGTAAAACTAGTTTGTATACCCACTAATAAATGATAGAAAGTAAGGAACGTTATATGAATTCTATCGCATCAGATTCATAGAAAAATTTCCGTGTGTATGTGTGTGTGTGTGGGTGTGTGTGAGTGAGTGTCTGTGAACAGCATAACTAAAAATAGAAAAGTCAAGTAGTTACCAATCTTGGTATTGAAATTTAATGTCTTCCAAAATGCGACACGAGGATTTTCAAGAAACCCCCCCCCATCCCAAAGTGCCCTTTACATGGACATTTTTCGAAACTTTCTATTTTTAAACAATAGGTTTAGAAATTTTGATTAAAATACTACATATTAAAGATATTTACATAACCAATAAAATGTATCTCTAGAATTTTCTAAGAATAGCCTGTTAAAATTTCTTCATCTAGAAGGAATTTTGTATCAAATTGTAAAACCTGTAATGGTTAAGCGATAGACGAAAAGAGATTGCAAAAAATATAGATATCTTTAAAACACACAATTTATTTTAAACAAGTTTTTGGAAGCATAAATCTGTTAGAGTTGTTCAATACCTAGTCATTCTTCTAAAATAATGTTTATTTTCAGGTGTTTCTCGCGATTGCATAATAATGTATGGAATTTTAAGGCCAGCGTATAGCATTCAGTTCTTAGTGGTACGAGGTACAGATCGCAGGGTATTTTGACGCTTTCTTGCAATAGAAAGAAAGCTAGATCTCTCCAGGATTACAGCATCTAGAACAATGAACTTTATACTGCTTATTAGAGAAGGCTTTGTGAGTACACCGGTATTAAGACCTTTCAGCTAACTTTAAAACTTTAATTATATATATATATATATATATATAGTAAAAAGATATTTACTTTCACTTATAGGTACACTTTTACCTGAAAATAAAGATCAGAACACCGCCAATTTTGTTTATTGTGAGCTTTTATAGGTAGCTTAAGGCAGCCGGTTAGCTATCTGTCCATTGAAAGGAATATTTTAATTTAAAAAAATCTGATGTGTTACAATCACATGACTTTCTATACTCTTGTACAAACTATTTTTACAAACGCTTATTCTCCATATGCTTCATGTTAATCTTATTGCTAATTTTCTTGTAGGTGCAAGGGGAATATGGTAGGTCTTAAGCAATAGTCAAATCTTTTAAGCGCTGGTTGCTATGTGGCGCATTCCGCTCTCTTTGCATATCCCGGACATAAAAAAATGAATAAGGAATTTGAGAAAAAGTATTGGAAAATTTAAGGGAATAACAAGCAATATATAGAAAATGGTTCACTCAAGAAAAAAAATGTATATGACATAAATTGTGTATTTTAACGCGATCGACATTCTTTGTGTAGTAAAATTTCGTCTATCTCTTATGGTTTACTAGTTATGCAAATGTCGCTCACAATGAAGAATACTTTTGGAGACATTCCCAGAAAATTCGAGATATACATTTCATTTGTCATGCAAATATCTTAAAAATATGATATTTTAATCAAAATCTTTAGAGACATTTTTGAGGAAATTAGAATTTTCGAAAAATGTTGCATGTAAAGGGTAATTTGGGGTAGAGGGATTTTCTTGAAAACATTCGTGTCGCATTTCTGGAAGATACTGAACCTAGATACCAAGTTTGGTGCTCATCCGACTGTTCGTTTCTGAGTTATACTGTTCAGTCACACAGACACACACACACACACACACACACACACACACACAGACACACATACGGACACGCTTGCAAAAATGCTTTTTTGATTCAGGGGGTCTCAAAACATGTATTTCCGGTTGAAATCTCGGTATAGAATTTTTGAGTGGAATAAAATACTTCCCCTACTTACTATACGTAGTAGAGAAAGTAAAAATGAATAATAGAAAATAATTTTTGGTGTAGGTGAGCACCTTGTTACGTACCAATATGTAATAATCACTGAGCTCTAAGAGCCCTTTGAAGGTCAAAATAATAACAAAAATATTACATAGGTTTCTTATACCACTTATGATCCATTAGAACAGAAAACAAGAAACCAGTTTTTTGAACCCAAAGCTCTACGAAGTGTCCTTAAACATTTCACTATCACTGTTCCGTTTTTATCCTAACGAAATGTATAATTAATCCATTTCTGCAAAGACTTATATTAAATAAAATGAGGCACAAAGATTCACTTTCTTAAGATTGACCTTTTAACCTACCAATAAACGGCAGAGGGTAGACAAAGCCATGTGAATATAACATATCAAATTTTTACTTTCTTTACCTTACCTACAGTAAATATGGAAAGTATGCATTTCATGCACCCCGAAACTAAAACAAGCATTTTCACTTTCTCTTAGTAAAGTAAGGGGAGTATTGTATTCCACCCAAAAATTCTATAGCGAGGTTTCACCGAAAATACATGTTTTGAGGTTCCCCGAATAAAAAAAATTCTGAAAAATGTACATACACTACGTGAACAAAAGTATCAGGACACCAGGCTGGAAATGACATACAAGTTCGTGGCGCCCTCGTGCTGGAAGACAATATGGTGTAGGCCAACGCTTAGTCTTGATGACAGCGTTCACTTTAGCAGGCATACTTTCAATCAGGTGCTGGAAGGTTTCTTGGGGAATGGCACACCATTCTTCACGGAGTGCGGAACTGAGGAGAGGTATCGATGTAGGTCGGTGAGGCCTGGCACGAAGTCGGCGTTCCAAAACATTCCAAATGTGTTCTATAGGATTCAAGTCAGGACTCTGTGCAGGCCAGTCCATTACAGGGATGTTATTGTCGTGTAACCATTCCGCCACAACCCGTGCAGTATGAAGAGGTGCTCGATCGTGTTGAAAGATGCAATAGCCATCCCCGAATTGCTCTTCAACAGTGGGGAACAAGAAGGTGCTTAAAATATCAATGTAGGTATGTGCTGTGATGGTGCCACGCAAAACAACAACGGGTGTAAGCCCCCTCCCGGAAAAACACGCCCGCGCCATAACACCACCACTTCCGAATTTCACTGTTGGCACTACATACGCTGGCAGATGACGTTCACCGGGCATTCGTCATATCCACACCCTGCCATTGAATCGCCACATTGTGTACCGTGATTTTTCACTCCACACAACGTTTTTCCTCTGTTCAATCGTGTAATATTGACGCTCCTTACACCAAGCGAGGCAGCGTTTGGCAGTTTCCTGCGTGGTGTGTGGCTTATGAGCAGCCGCTCGACCATGGAATCCAAAGTTTCTCACCTCACGCCTAACTGTCATAGTACTTGGAGTGGATCCTGATGTAGTTTGGAATTTCTGTGTGATGGTCTGGATAGATGTCTGCCTCTTACTCTTTACGACTCTCTTCAAATGTCGGCGGTCTCTGTCAGTCAACAAACGAGATCGACCTGTACGCTTTTGTGCTGTGCATGTACCTACACGTTTCCACTTCACTATCACATCAGAAACAGTGGACCTAGGGATGTTTAGGTGTGTGGAAATCTCGCGTACAGACTTCTGACACAAGTGACTCCCAATCACCTGACCACGTTCGAAGTCGTGAGTTCCATTCTGCTGTTTCACGATGTCTAATGACTACTGATGTCGCGGATGAGTACCAGGCAGTAGTTGGCAGCACAAAAGCACTTAAGATGAAAAACGTATGTTTGTGGGGTGTCCGAATACATTTGATCACATAGTGTATGTGTACCAGAATAAATCAAAATGAAAAGTCGGATAAATGCCAAACTTGGTATTTATCTTCCAAAGAGCGATTTTCAAAAAAATGCCCCTCACCCCAGACTACCCTTTACATAGAACATTTTTCGAAGATGTTTCATCTTCTTAAAGTGGCTCTAACGGTGTTTGTTAAATTATTACAGATTTAAGATATTTTCATGACAAATGAAATGTATATTTTGAATTTTCTGGTAATGTCCCAAAATTTTCATAAATGTTCCATATAAAGAGTAGTTGGTGTGGAGGGACTTTCTTGGAAATTTTTGTGTTGCATTCTTTGAAAATATTGAACTTAAATACTTATACAATTCTTCTTTGTGAGTTAAGCTGTTCACACACACTGACATGTTTCCAAGTATGTTTTACTTAAATTCGGCGGCTTCTATACATATATCTCCGAATCTCGATATCGAATCTTTGGATGGAAAGCAATACCTTCTCTTTCTAATATGTACGTGGTGGAAAAATTAAAACCACAATAGGTCCTTAAGCTACGAAAAGGTACACACTAAGAACGTAGGAAATTACAGGCACTATAACTGAGCGGCATGGCTCAAGTTGTTGCGTCTGTGACCGCATTCGGGACACCGCGGATTCGATTCCCGTGACCGACCTTCCTGAACCATGGGTTTTTTACGGATTTTTCCGGGTTGCCAGGCGAATATTGGGAAGGATTTTCATATTCCCTGAATTTCCTGTCCCTCTATTTCATCTCCACACTCATTTTACTTCATCTTTCATCCGATGGTATCATTCAGGTTTGGTAGTGTCGGCGATGGTGTTTCGGTCCCTGCGTTCCTAGGCTTTCGGCTGGCTACCGGGGGTATTCAAACCCCCTTGATGGGCGTTGGACCCCTTCTATGCGGAGTGGGGCTATCTGCCTGTCCGTCTGCTGGGGAATCTCCATCTGGAAACTTGGGAACCCTGCTATTCCTGTGCTGTCACTCCTGGTTCCGGCCGCTCGGTGTCTCCTCTAGTCTCACCATTTACCCTCCCCCTTGTGGGGCGTAGGTACAATATCCCCTATGTGGATCATTGCCGAGTTCCCTCCATTGCCAATCCAATGCAACAGGTACTATAAAATTTTACTGCAATAAGCATAAAGCATATTACTTTCTCTACTACATATAGTAAGTAGGTCAAGTATTGTATTCCACCCAGAAATTTGATACCGGGATTTCACCGGAAATATATGTTTTGAGACCCCCTGAATAAAAAAGCATTTTTGGAAACATGTCCGTGAGTGTGTCTGTGTGTGTCTGTGAACAGCATAATTCAGAAACGAACAGTCAGATAAACACCACACTTGGTATTTATGTTCAGTATTTTCCAGAGATGCGACACGAAGGTTTTCAAGAACATCCCCCCACCCCAAATTACCCTTTACATGGAAGAGTTTTCGAAAATTTTAATTTTATCAAAAATTGCTGTAACGATTTTGAATAAAATATCATATGTTTAAGATATTTTCATGACAAATAAAATGTATATCTTGAATCTTCTGGGAATGTCTCCAAAAGTATTCTTCATTGTGAACGACTTTTGCATAACTGGTAAACCATAAAAGATAGACAAAATTGTACTACACAAAAAATGTAGATCGCGTTAAAAGGCACAATTTATGTCATTTACATTTTTTTTGTTGAGTGAACCGTTTTCGAGATATTGCTTGTTATTCCCTTAAATTTTTCAATACTTATTTTCTCAAATGGGAATTCGTTATTCATTTTTTGTCTTGAATATGCAAAGAGCATTAATTTGTGGCAAAGGGAATGGTGCTACACCTAGCAACCAGCTATTAAGAGATATGTATGTGCTTAAAGGCTACTGTATTTCTATATTGCCCTTGTAAATATATATTCCCCTTACATCTACAAGAAAATTAGCAATAAGAGTCTGCAAATGTTTATCTCGATTAACATGAGGTAGATGGAGAATAAGCGTTTGTAAAAATAGTTTGTACAAGAGTAGAGAAAGTCATGTGATTGTAACACATCAGATTTTTCAATACTTATTTTCTCAAATGGGAATTCGTTTTTTAGTTTTTTGTCTTGGATATACAAAGAATCTGTCGAAAAGAGAATGGTGCTGCTCCTAGCAACCATCTAATACAAAACAAGGGGAACATAGTAGGCCTTAAGCGATAGTCAAATATTTTTAGAACTGGTCGCTATGTGTAAAATTTAATTCTCTTTGCATGTCAAAGGATCGTTTCTGCAAGTGTTTATCTCGATTAATATGAAATAGATGGAGAATAAGAGTTTGTAAAAATAGTTTGTACAAGAGTAGAGAAAGCCATGTAAGTGTAACACATCAGATTTTTATATATATAAAGCTTGCGATTCTATTCAAAGGAACAAAATAGGCAAATCCAGACCTCTAGCGATAACACTCCCGTTTATGGTTACTATGTTTTGTCCCTCGAGGCGATTTATGCACTTCGTTGCCCAATATGAATTTTTCTTTCGGTTTACTAAAATGCATGCTGCGTTTTGTTTGATTGTTACCAGCGTAATCAAGTTTAGTGCACCACTTTTTGTTAATATTTTTGGCAGCAAATAATTATCAGTGCGGAACAATTATACCCTTCGGCGACAGTTCATGTAGGTAACTGAAATTAATTTGCTAAAATGTAGATATATCCATTAGGGAAATGAACACAGGCACACGAGAGTTACGTAGCTGGAAAGTTTCAACTACATTTGAGACGCTGTACAAAAAATGAGGGGAAGGAAGACGTTGCCAGATTAAATCGTATCGCAACATAACTTACCACCCCCTGACTTCACATTATGTATGCACAAGCTTTATCTTCCCGGGAACAGGAAAATGCACTTCTAGTATAATGAGGTGGTTCCGTACAGCAACCGTAAAACTTTCGTAAAAGATCGAATGGGTAATCATGGTAACCAGGTATTGCTTTCCTTTCTTTCTTCCTCGAAAAAAATTCACACAAAGGAATCTAATGCGCTACATTCACATGAATTTCTCTACCCTTCATCGCGTATTAGTGGGTATAGAAATTATTCTACGACAGTTTATTTTAATTTTGGAAAAATACGATGTATTACACTCAAATGTCTTTCTCCACTCTTTTACAAACTATTTTTACAAACGCTTATTCTCCATATGCTTCATGTTAATCGAGATCTTAATCTTATTGATAATTTTCTTGTAGATGCAAGAGGAATTGCTAGGCTTTAAGCGATAGTCAAATTTTTTAAGTGCTGGTTGTTATGTGGCGTATTCCATTCTCTTTGCATATCCAGGACAAAAAAAATGAATAGCGAATTTGAGAAAAAGTATAAGTATTGGAAAATTTAAGGGAATAACAAGCAATATCTCGAAAATGGTTCATTCAACGAAAAAAATATATGACATAAATTCTGTATTTTAACGCGATCTAAATTTTTTGTGTAGTAAAGTTTTGTCTCTCTCTTATGGTTTACCAGTTATGCAAAAGTCGTTCACAGTGAAGAATACTTTTGGAGACATTTCCAGAAAATTCAAGATATACATTTCATTTGTTATTAAAATATCTTTAACATATGATATTTTAATCAAAATCGTTGTAGCCATTTTGGGGAAAATTAAAATTTTCAAAAAAATGTTCCATATAAAGGAGAATCTGGGCTGGGGTGATTTTCTTGAAAACCTTTGGTTGTATCACTGGAAGATACTGAACCTAAATACCAAGTTTAGTGTTTATCTGACTGTTCGTCTCTGAGTTATGCTGTTCACAGGCACACACACAGACATGTTTCCAAAAATGTTTTTTTTTTTGGATTCAAGGGGTCTCAAAACATATATTTCCGGTGAAATCTGGGTATCGAATTTTTGGGTGGAATACAATACTTGCCCTACTTACTATACGTAATAATCTGCACTACACATTGTGTTTTATAAAGACGGGAACTCCATTCAGTATAAAATTCCAAAATATGCTTGCATTAATGCACTATCAAACTACAATACATGCACGATGAAGTGAAAAATAAAATGTGCATTTTGTTCCCAATTCATTAATTCACCTTGCTCTTGGCACAGTTAACAACTAAAACATGTAATTAAGTGTTCTTTCACACTAAAAAATTCATTGCCATTCAATGCCGCAAAAATGCGTATCAGCTGGGGAATTTATGGAGACAAAGTACTCTGAAATAGTCATAGTTCACATGTTTTGTTTTAGCACTAATGCAATCTCTATTATTTTCAGTTTCAAAAAAATTAAAAATTAAATTGACTTTTATTTATGGACGCCCTTTAAATTCTTTGGTTCTTAGCGTCCCATTCGATATTGGGCGTGAAAGATCGGTAGTTTTGCTCAGAGGCCTCTTTATCTGGCTTGAGGTTCTTTTACGTGCCGTAAATCTACGACACGGGACCATCGGCTTTACTTCCCTTCCGAAGGAAGCCATGCTAATAATTTTTACGCCAGAAAAAATCCATCGCCCTCCGCCGGGTTTGAACCCGCGACCTCGGGAACCAGAGGCTAGCATGGTAACCACTACACCACGGATAGCGACAGTTTCAGAAAATATATATGCCTTTTCGGGGTTATGAGGTTTTTAAGACACTTAAATACCATTTAAATGCTACTCTGCATTTCTTTAAAGCTGTCAAGCAACGCCGCTTTTTAGAGCATTTTTGTATCTTTCAACAATGAACGACTATATCATGACCAGCAAACAGTTCAGCAATTAACAAAAGAAGCCAGGGCCAAGAGAAGGCAATCAGAAAAACTGAAGCAATCCAGGAATGAATGTGCAGATGATTATGGCCCTGGAATGTACTGAGTGAGTCAGAATTTTAGTGTTCAAACTTTAAATACAGTTTTCCCCAAACAACATTTTGTATACCTATGTACCTTTCTCTCAGAAAGTATGAGAGGTAGATATCCGAAATTTTCAGTACATGTATACAACACATAGTTATACTTTCTGAACCAGAATAATACTTTTATAATGTATATTAGTGATATTAAGAAAGCAACAACATTGCAAATTTTCCACATTTTTGACTTTGGAAATAATTTTTTTCAAATTCTAATGAACTGATGTACACAACTAAATAATTGAGGTTCAGAAGATAGCTGATTATACTAAGAACAAGCATGCAAAAGTGTGATTCTGCATTTAAAATAGTATCAGAGAAAAAGGTACATGAATTCACATGTTTTAAGAGTATATTTTATTATTTTTATGCTTAATGAAATAATTTTTACCGACTCAACTACACAAGCTTTCAATGCAAACAACCACTTGAAATAATTGTCATGATTTATAGAATAGTTAATAAAAAATGGGAAAACTCATTGAGAACTAGTAATTTAACACATTTTAGGTGTGGTTTCCATGCGTTCAGACTATCTTGTCCCCTTAATGTCATAACGCATGTTGCCATGTTAGCTCAGTGGTTGGAGCAACCGGACGGAAACCGGGAGATCCGTGGTTCAGTCGTCTGATTCTACCTTTCCAACTAAAAACATTTCTAATTTTTTCTGTGAGGTTCTTGCGCTTATCAGTCAAAATATTGTTGTAGGCAGAAAATGACCTCTTTATATCACAAGAATTTATAGGCGTAAACATGTAAAAATAAATTTTGTAATGTTTTAAATAGAACATAGAAAATTTTCGTAAGAAGATTAGCTTACCTCTTTACTACAACAATCACACAATACAATATCCCCATATGATCTAATAAAATCCCTTCCTTTAAGTCACTGTGAAATGAGTCCTGGGACTTTTAATTGGAGGCATATTAGAAGCACGTTAACACACACAAACAGAATAGCAGACATTTATCATTTACGAGGATCATACATAGACACACACTACGAAGATAGTTTAGCGAATAATTTCAGTTTTAGAAGAATCGAAATTGCTAGTAAGGTTTGTTCAAATTCCAGAAGACCTCTCTGCAGGGGTGTCTTTGTCACGTCAGCCGCGGTGCCTGACTTAGAAGGCTACATTTTCATTGTCGCGATCAAAAGCTTGCCGGTGATTGTTGTGGATAAACGAATCTCTTTTTTTAGTTCCATTTATATCCCGTCTTGTGTGATTCTGCATTTAAAATAGTATCAGAGAAAAAGGTACATGAATTCACATGTTTTAAGAGTATATTTTATTATTTTTATGCTTAATGAAATAATTTTTACCGACTCAACTACACAAGCTTTCAATGCAAACAACCACTTGAAATAATTGTCATGATTTATAGAATAGTTAATAAAAAATGGGAAAACTCATTGAGAACTAGTAATTTAACACATTTTTAGGTGTGGTTTCCATGCGTTCAGACTATCTTGTCCCCTTAATGTCATAACGCATGTTGCCATGTTAGCTCAGTGGTTGGAGCAACCGGACGGAAACCGGGAGATCCGTGGTTCAGTCGTCTGATTCTACCTTTCCAACTAAAAACATTTCTAATTTTTTCTGTGAGGTTCTTGCGCTTATCAGTCAAAATATTGTTGTAGGCAGAAAATGACCTCTTTATATCACAAGAATTTATAGGCGTAAACATGTTAAAATAAATTTTGTAATGTTTTAAATAGAACATAGAAAATTTTCGTAAGAAGATTAGCTTACCTCTTTACTACAACAATCACACAATACAATATCCCCATATGATCTAATAAAATCCCTTCCTTTAAGTCACTGTGAAATGAGTCCTGGGACTTTTAATTGGAGGCATATTAGAAGCACGTTAACACACACAAACAGAATAGCAGACATTTATCATTTACGAGGATCATACATAGACACACACTACGAAGATAGTTTAGCGAATAATTTCAGTTTTAGAAGAATCGAAATTGCTAGTAAGGTTTGTTCAAATTCCAGAAGACCTCTCTGCAGGGGTGTCTTTGTCACGTCAGCCGCGGTGCCTGACTTAGAAGGCTACATTTTCATTGTCGCGATCAAAAGCTTGCCGGTGATTGTTGTGGATAAACGAATCTCTTTTTTTTTTTTTTTTTTTTAAGTTCCATTTATATCCCGTCTTTTAAGTACATTTGTCTTATTGTGCGCGTCGTCCTCCGTGGACTAGTGGTACCGTGCTAGCCTCTGGTTCCGAAGGTCGCGGGTTCAAACCCGGCGGAGGGCGATGGATTTTTTCGGGCGTAAAAATCCTTAGCACGGCTTCCTTTGGAAGGGAAGTAAAGCCGGTGGTCCCGTGTCGTAGATTTACGGCACGTAAAAGAACCTCAAGCCTGATAAAGAGGCCTCTGAGCAAAATTATCGGTGTTTCACGCCCAATATAGAATGGGACGCTAAGAACCATAGTAGTTAAAGAGCGTCCATAAATAAAACTCAATTTCAATTTCAATTTCTTATTGTGCGGCATTTACTTTGGAACATATTGCCTATTGGCGTGTAACTCTTGTTGTTGGATTTCTTGCACTTTGGTTTTTAATCTTAAGATCATACATACTTCCCCTAGGGGGAGATTTAGCCTAGAGAAAAATTACCACCCTCCAGCTGGGAATTGAACCCGAAAAAAATCTGTCTATGACAGGCGTTAACAGAGGGCGTCGGTAAAATTCTGGGAAAGTCATCGTATTACGAGAATCTTAAATTTATATTTCTATTATTCCCCCTCCTTTCCTTTCTTCAATCCTGATTCCTGAAGCAAAAATAAGTATCATAAAATCGAAAAACTGAGGTGTCTAATCAAAACATGTATTTAAACATAAAATAAGCCTATTATATGGATAATTAAGCTAAAAAGGTCTTATATATGCAATATGTATGCTTATCCCCAAAAGGTTCAAATATACAAATATGCACGGAAGAAGTGGAATCAGAAAACAATGAAATGGATAAGTACTAAGTTTGAGTTATTCCAATGATCCTACAAAAACATGCATTTGCATAGAATTCTCGTCTTTAGGAACAGCGATAGTCAAATGTTTTAGATCTGGACGCTATATGCTGACCTTAAAATTTCATGTTCGTTTCTTGATATAGCGTGAAACAGCCGAAAATCGACAGGACTTCAAAAAAATAGCCCAATATTGATCATTTCGAACCATTCATGACGGATATCTCAGAAACGGCTGATGCCACAAAAAAATTAAATAAAGTGTGTGTTTTAACCAGCTCTGCATTTTTTGTTAGTAAAATTTTTCTATAGGTATGATGCAGTATTTTTAGCACTTAAATTATATCAGTCTAATTATATAATATAAAATATCATAACAGCCCACCGTAAAGTAATATGTCTATGTAATAGTATATAAAGTGTATGTAACAGTCATTGTATTATGTTTATATTATTATGTACATGTATAATATTATATGAATGTTTTATGTAATTTAACAATGTAGGAGTAACAATGTAGGAGCTGTGAGAATAGAAGATGAAAGGTAACAATGAGGTAACCTTGAGACATAAATAAATTAGAATGTTTAATAATGCTACTAATAATTCTTGGAACAATAATGCAATACTTAAAACAGTTCATAAATAGCCAATCAACAACTAGAAAATCTTTAAGTCAAATAAAAGTATTCTATTGGAGTACGATTAGCCAATCAGAAATTGAAATAGTGGAAATATATGAATTTAGGCGGTAGATGCCATACGCTAGAAGGCAGTTCGCTCGGTACGTATTCGGTGTGAGATATAAACAATTTATTAGGGTGAATAATATAAACTTTGCGTGTTTAAAATGTGCAAAATTAACAAAAATCTCACAGCTCTACAGTAGGATACATCAGTGAAGTGTTATTTAATCGTATGAAAGATTAATAAAACGAAATTAAATACGATTAATATTTGTGAAAGCCTTCATTCTTTAGTCACGCCAACGAGATACGTGTTTCTAAAAATTACTACTGACGCAGACGAGGCATACATATATAATATTTAAATAAACATTAAAATGCAAAGTTGATTTTTTAACGTTGGGCCGAAAGCCACCGGAAACATTGTACCGTACGTGGGGCTGCAACTATTGCAAGTTTGGTTCCCATACGTGCAGCAATAACCCTGTTAAATTTGGCGCCCAAAGCGTGGTGCTAATAACGTAAAGATAAACACTCTCAGATATCTTAACTTCTACCAGTTATGTAAAAGTCACTCAGAGGAGGAGGACGTTTAGGGAAATTCCCAGAAAATCCAAGATATACATTCTATTTGTCATGAAAATATCTTAAATATACGATACTTTAATCAAAATCGTTAGAGCCATTTCTGGAAAGATCAAAATTTTCTAAACATATTCCATGTAAAGAACAGACTGGGATGGGAGGAGTTTCTTGAACATTTTCGTGTCGCATCTCTGAAAGGTACTGAACATAAATACCAAGTTTGGTATTTATCTAACTTTTCGTTTTTGAGTTATGCTGTTCACAGTGCATACACGGGCATTTTTAAAAGTGCTATTTTTAGATTCAGGTAGCCTTAAAACACGTATTTCCGGTTAAATATCGGTATCGAATTTTTAAGTGGAATGCAATACTTCCCCAACTTGCTTTACGTAATAGAGAAACCAAAAACATTTAGAAGTTGGTACTCTATTGTAAAACGGACCTTACTTTTAAAATAACACTTGTAAAATTTGTGTTTTAAAGAGATCTATAGATACATTTTTGTGAAGTTTATTTATGTCTTTCTCTAAACGTTTACCAGTTACATAAAGTTAAACAGGTTTTTTTCGATTAAAATGGATTTCACAGACTATTCCCAGAAAATCCAAGATATGCATTTTGTTAGTGACGTAAACATCTTAAATATATGGTGTTGTAATCAAACTCTTTAGAGCATTTTTTGATAAAATGAAAAATTTCGAAACTCTTGTAATGTATCTAAGCGACCTGGGGTTGCAGTTAAATACCAAGTATGAGTTTCTCGTTTTTGATGGATCTTCTTCTAAAATAGTTTTTGGAAGGGGTCCAGGAGACCTCAAAACATGTATTTCCGGTGAATCTCGACATCTAACCTTAAGTGGATACAACATCTTCCTCTATTTACTGTAAGTTATTAGTAGTAAAGTAAAAATCATGGAAAGGAAGACGTTGACAGATTAAATCGTATGCAATCATAACTTATCACCCCTGACTTCACTTTATGTGTCTATGACTAAGAGCTGAAACGAATGACAAAAACATATGGAAAGGTGTCAAAAGAAGACTAACAGACATCAAACAACAGGAAATAGAATCGGATTGTAAAGTTAAACCTTCTCTAAGTCTAGCAAATGAAATAAAATTAACTGGGGTAAAGAGGCATATACACTTAATTTAGGAAGAAGGGAAAGATCAGGAATGGCATGGTTTAGACTGGGGGGCTGGAGGGCACAGAAAATGGCAGTCGATTCTGGCAGGAGAATCTGCCCATTCTGTGATTTGGATGAGGACTGGGTACATATTTTGGCGGAATGTACACAGTGGGAGAACCAGCGAACGATTAAACTCAAAGAAAAATTTCTAAGTCCATCAAGAAAGAGAATGGCATATTGGGATCTACTGGCTGACCAGAGGAACTGGCAAAACATAGGCAAGTTTTTGGCTAAAGTGCGCGAAGCTAGGTTAAATTTGTTCAGTTAGACAAAGGTAATTTATCTTTATTTCCCTTTTTCTTGTTCCTTTTTGTTGTGCTTTATTTCTCTGTTGTTTATTTTGTCACCCTATAGTATTTTAAATGTACATGTACTGCCAAAGACCCATGCACTAAATACTTGTGAAATAACTTAAATAATTTGAAACCAACAAAGATACTTTATCCACCCACCCATCCAGTTTTTCTTTCTTTCTCTACTACGTATATTAAGTAGAGGAAGTATTGCAATCCACCCAAAATTTCGATAACGGGATTTAAGCGGAAGTATATTTTTTGAGATTCCCTAATCCAAAAATAGGTACTTTAGAAAAAGGTTCGTGTGTCTGTATGTACGTGTGTATGTGTGAACAAAATAACCCAAAAACGAAAAGTGGGATAAATACCAAAGTTGGTATTTAAGTTCAATGTTTTGCAAAACTGTTACACAAAGATTTTCAAGAAATTTTCCCCACCCAAAACTACCCTTTATACGGAATATTTTTTAAAACTTTTTATTATATAAAATGGCTCTAACGATTTTTATTAAAATCCTGTATGTTAAAGATATTTACATGAAAAATGAAATATATGTCTTGAATTTTCTGGGAATGACCTATGAAATCTTCATCATTCGGAAGGAATTTTGTTTAATCGAGTATAACTGGTAAATGTTAAACGATAGACGAAAACGTACTGTTTAAAAAGTTTAAATCTCTTTAAAACACATAATTTATTGTAAGTAAAATTCTTGTAGCATAAGCCATTTCCGAGATATCCGTTATTAATAGTTCGAATTGTTCAAAACTTAGCATTCTTTTAAAGTCGTGTTTCAGTTGTTTCTCGGGATGTCATGGAGAGAGCATGGAATTTTAGGGTCAGCGTACAGCATCCAGTTCTTAAATATTTGACTATCGCCGTTCTCTTTGCATCTATAACTAAATGTGTAATGTAGGTATTTCTGCAAAGGTTTATTTGGATTAAAATGAAGTAGACGGGAAAATAAACTTTCGTAAGCATAATTTGTATATACATAATAAGCGATAGAGGGTAAGTTATGCGAATCTTTTTTTTATTTTAACGTCATTTAAGCTTGGGATCCATAGGGAGTTATAGGGGTAACTACACCAACCTACACTCGAACTCAGGATTTCTTAAACGTGCGACAGAACGCTACCCCCACACCATAGAGGTTGGGCTGAGCGGGGTTTATCTCCGCGGGAACAAGGGAATGCACTTCTCGTTTAATGAGGTGAAAGGAACCGTAAAACTTTACTAAAGATCGAAACGAGTAATCATGACAACCAGGTAATGCTTTCCTTTGTTTCTTCTTGGATGATCACTGCATGTATCAAAGTTTGATACCTAAGACATCTGTGAAGCAGGCCTAGTACACAGCTGGGCAAAATGCTTTCCTGAATTTTGAATGAAGTCTTCAAAAGGAACAGCGAGAATGGAGAAAAGAGCCGGTCTTCTTTTTTACTCTGCCCCCTTTTGCCAACTTAAGTAAAAGCATCGCAAAAAAGTCCCTAATGGATCCCCGATCACTTTGCTGCTTAAGGGAATGCGGGGCTGTAAGGCACAATGGGATCTTTGTGACGTGAACGGGCTGTTTCTTTGTGCAGAAGAACAGTGTAACAAGTCTGCGTTTCTGTCATAGATAGACTGGATGTGTGCCACTCGGTACTGGCTTTGATAAAGTTGGCTAGAAGTGTGAGATCCTTTATATTATATTTGCAATTGGAGTATCATACATATACCAGGTGGCCCAACAACACCGTATTTGATGTGTGGAGATATCCCTTCGTGCATTAAAAGAGGTGCAGAACTTAACGGGGCAATTCAAAATAAACCTAAGTCAGTGGGTAACTGGCGCATTAGCTTGAGAGACCTTCATTTTACTCCTCTTGCTTATCAGAAAGACGATGCGTATCCCGTTCATTGAAAGACACTCCCAGGCTTGCGCAAGAGTATACAACCCGTGATTATAGGAACAGTGTAAACAGACTGTTCGGTCTGACCTTTTCGGGTCTTGGCATGTTTTCCACTTCATTTACGGACACGTTAGTTTGATGCAAAGAGCTCACGTTTTACTTTTACTACGTATAAGTGAGTCGTGGAAGTATTGTATTTCACCCAAAAATTCCATACCAAGATTTCACCGAAAATACATGTTTTGAGATGCCCTGTCCAAATAAAGCATTTTTGGAAGCATGTCCGTGTGTGTATATGTGTGTCTTCTGTGAAAAGCAGAACTCAAACACAAAAATTCGGATAAATACCAAACTTGGTATTTGAGTTTAAATATCTTCTAAGGACGCGACGAGAGGATTTGTATTTTCTCAAAAATCATTCTAACGATTTTAATTAAAATTTCATATGTTAAGGTATTTTTATGAGAAATGAAATGCACATCTTGAATTTTCTGGGAATGTCCCCAAAAGTCACATTATTCTGAATGAATTGTGCATAACTGGTAAACCGTAAAAGATGGACAAACTTTTCCTACACAAAAAATTTAGATATGTTAAAACACACTGCTTATGTCCTGTACATTTTTTTGTCCAGTGAGCCATTTCCGAGATGTTCCTTTTTATTTGTTTGTATTTTCCAATATTTATACGTTTTCTCAAATGGGAATTCGTTATTTGTTTCTTTTATGTCCTGGACATACAAAGAGAATGGAATACTCCACATAGCAACCAGCTCTTAAAAGGTTTGACTGTCGCTTAAAGCCTACCATATTCCCCATGCACCTACATGCAAATGTTTATCTCGATCAACTGAAGCATATAGAGAATAAGCGTTTGTAAAAATAGTTTGTACAAGAGTAGAGAAGGTCATGCCAGTGTAACACATCAGATTTTTTTAGGGTGTTCCAGAGTATTTCCCTATTTACTCTATCGGCCCTTGCAAGGCGGCGAGATGAAATATCTGTTACTAACAAGCGAAGTTTATTGTATTATATTATGATTAACGCTGTGTTATACCACGCGTTTTGGTGTTACATGGTATTTTTACAACTCTTTAATTGTTTGTGTGCTGCTCGGCACTGGTTTTGATAAGCGTGACAAAATTTCAAACTGACGGCAGTGCGTATTTTAACAAGACCCGCATAATGTTCATACACCGGGGAGAATGTCACGTTGAACGTTTTGCACACGGCGAAACCACTTTGTGATAACACCGGAAAAATGTTTTCAAAAGTAGACCTTTTTAAAACGAGACAAACAACGGTGCTAATGCAAATGTTCACCGCTGCAATTCGTTCTCGCTCATTGGTCCATCTCATCAACAACTGAACGATCTACTAAAGCCTACTTTGGGAAAATTCGCATCACGACAATGAATTAGCCATAATTAAGTAACATTATTATTATTATTATTATTATTATTATTATTATTATTATTATTATTATTTGACAGACTAGTTACAGTAGTGGGATATTTGTTTCATTAGATTTAGCTAAAACACAGGAAGTGAAACAAATCTATTTGTTACGTTCAAATGACTTTCTCTTCTCTCTTTACCTAATTTCCCTACGTATTAGTACGAATATAAATTGCTGTTACAAATGTTCCTATCTGCTTAATTTTAATCGCAATAAACCTTTCCAGAAATAGCTAAAAGTCAAAGGAAATAGACTTGAAATTCCATTCTCTTGTCATGACATCGCTAGAAACAATTGAAAATCAACAGGACTTTAAAACAATGGCAGAGTATTGTATACTCGTGGACAAAAAAGGAGTCATGTCTGGAACGCCAAATTCTTCAAAGTCATACAAACACACCGCCTTGTTTACACCATACGCAATACAGCTGTGTAGCCGTTGCAGCAAATAGTTGTACGGCATTATTTAACATGCTACCTTCCATGTATCTTCTCCAGCGATGTGGAAAATCCTAGGATACTTCTGTGGTTAAGACGCAGGTTTGCTTCTCGATCGTAACAAAACACTTTTTTCTGTTAATAATGTTTAATCGAAACATGATTACTTGTTTTCGATATACTCCATTTCATACACAGCATTTGTTAAAGTTCATAATAGAATAGTTGTTACGATGTAAAATACGTGGGTTCACAATTTCATCATGAGGGTATATCTGTATCTTGTAGGATATCAAGGGACGGTCTAGGTGCGTTGTGGCAGCTTGATGATACATTGAACAGTGCGCAATACACGGTAGTACTTGAGAATATTTTTATTCCCTCTGTGAGGATGAGATATCCTGATGGAAATATTGAATTCGTACAGGATAAGCATCCTGTCCACATATATCCAAAGTGTTCAAATTGGTTCTCAGAGAGTCAGGATATGAGAATGATAGAATGGCCTCTTGTTCACCAAATTTGAGCCCTATTTAAAATGTGTGTGCTCGAATTTCCCTGTAGGTGAGCGGGGACAAAGAGGGCTTCTAAACACAAATTCAAGAAGTGTGGAATGTTGTAGGTTCTCGTCCACGTTACTACAGGGATTTGATTTCATCTATAACCCGAAAATTTAGGTCAGTTATGCGTGCTCAGGATGCATACACCCAATTGATTTTGTTTACTTTTTTGTGTTTTAGTTTTAGAAGATAATGATTTACTTGCATTTATTTCTTAGGTCAATTAAAACTAGAGTTTTAATAGAATTAAGTCTTTGTGCACATAGATATGCCTAAAACTTAATTTATATTAATGTAATTTTGTGTTCTACACATCCAATCATAAAATTAACAACATACAAAACTAGAATAACAAATGCCAGATTTAAACCTAGGGGCTTATGAGCACAAGCGTTGCCTTCTTGACCTCTCGGCTAACGAAACGTTCCATGCTCTGCTTTCAGTAGCTTATAAGCGTCACCACAGTGAAACACCGTTATAAGGTGACCATTATCCTCACAAGCACAGATCTTTCTGCAGTTCTTGCATGTGTGTTCTGAACACAGCTGTTGCGAAGTTTCACGAAGTCCTACGATCGTCACATGGAATATGGGGATGACTCATTTTTACGGATGTATAACTTGAAGCATTAATAACGGATATCTCGCAAAAGCCCGATGCCACAAAAAAGTTATCCGAAAGAAATTGTGTGTTTTAGAGAGATCTACATTTTTTGTATACTACCTTTTCGTCTATCGCTTAACGCAAAATTCCTTTCCAATGAAGAGAACTTCACAAGATATTCCTAAAAAGTTCAGAATATGCTATTAATTTTCTATTCAATTATCTAATATTTGGTGTTTTAAACAAAGTTGTTAGAACCACTTTTTATAAAATAAAGGAAGTCGAAAAATGCTCCATTAAAGGTAGCTTGGGCTGGTAATTTTCTTGAAAATCATCGGGTTGCATCTTTATAAGGCACTGCACCTAAATACCAAGTTACAGATTTATCTACTTTTCGATTCTGATTTATTCTGTCATATATACACAGGACATTTTCTAAAAATGCTTTATTTGGATACGGCGGGCCCCAACCGATTTCCGGTGAAATCCCAGTATTGAACTATACCATATTAGCGAAGCGACTCTGAGAATTAAGTGAAGCTACAGCTAAAAATAAACTAGATCACATTGGTAAAGTGACAGTGAGATAAGTGAAGCGGCAGAGGAAGTTGAAGTATATGACGTCATTAAAGTGACAGCGAGAAATACGTGAATCCATAGCAAAGTTTGAACTAGAACGTATTATTGAAGTGACAATGAAAACTAACGGAACTCATAGTGGAAGTTGAACTGGACCACATTAGTGAAGTAGCAACTACATGAAGTGACAGTGTAAGTTGAACTGGACCACATTAGTGAAGTGACAACTACATGAAGTCACAGTGTAAGTTGAACTGCATCACATTAGTGAAGTGACAACTACATGAAGTGACAGTGAGAGTTGAACTAGATCACATTAGTGAAGTGACAACTACATGAAGTGACAGTGTAAGTTGAACTGCACCACATTTGTGAAGTGACAACTGCATGAAGTGACAGTGAAAGTTGAACTAGATCACATTAGTGAAGTGACAATGAGAACTAAGTAGGACAGAGTGAAAGCTTAACTAGATCACATCAGTGAAATGACAGTGAAAACAAAATGAAGTCATAGAGGAAGCTGAACTTGATCATATTTGTGTAGTGACAATGAGAATTAAAGGAAACCATAGTGAAAGTTGAGTTAAATGGCACTTTGTTTCTTATCATCTGTGGGGACTCGGCACTACTCCAATGAGGAGATTGTAACTATGGCCTACAAGGCAGCGCCCCCGGGAGAGTAGAGGAGGTCAGAGAAAACAGTGTAGTGTAGTGACAGTGGAAACAAATGTCACAGTGAAAGTTGAACTAGATTACTTTCGTGCAGTGACAGTAGAACGAGACTGTCACAAAACATCATTAACGTATTACTTATTTGATTTAGTTTATTCTTTTCTCTAACATGTGTAGTAAGTAGGGGAAACATTGTATGCCACATAAAAATTCGATACCGCGATTTAATTGGAAATTCATGTTCTTAGGCACCACGAATTCCAAAATAGCATTTTTGAAACCCGTCTCTGTGAGTGTGTGTGTGCGTAAATAGCATATCTCAAAAATGAGAAAGCGCATAAATATTTCATATTTGAATTTAATATCTTTGAAATATGTGAAACTAAGATTTCGAATAAAATTCCCCATTCCTGACTATCTTTATATAGAGGATTATTCGAAATATTCCGTTTTCTCAAAAAAGGCTCTAACGATTTTATTTAAATAGAATATATTGAATATATTTACATGAGAATTAAAGTGTTTATCCTGAATTTTATGGAAATAGCCTGTGAAGTTCTCATCATTCGGATGGAATTTTCTATAACCTTGTATAACTAGTAAACATTAGGAGATAGACCAAAACGTACTAAACAAAGGATATAGATCTCTTTAGAACACACAATTTATTGGAAATAACTGGTTTATGGCATAAGCCATTTTCAAGGTTTTTGTTATCCACTGCATGAAAAGTATTTATAGGGCCAGCATATAGCGTACAGTTCTGAACATATGATTGACGCTATTCCATTTGCATTAATGTAGCTATTTCTGTAAATGTTTATCTCCATTAAAATGAAGTATTATAGAGCAAAGTAAGTTTTCGCTAGATAAGTTCGCAACATAACACATCAAATGTTTTTACCTCTGAGTTTTTAATCTGTTATAAAAAAGCTATTGCTTTTATTTTGGCTTTATTTACCTTACAGAATATTTACTGCCGCTTAATCTACTTAAAGCAGCTATCAAACTACCACTGCTGATCAACTCCTGAGGAAACTACTACAAAATAGAAACTTGAACAAGTACCAAACAAGCTTAAGAAGCAAAAAGCTCTGAGTCTTGCTATTGAAAAAGAATTGCCAAAGTTCTAAGGAAACTGTCCACGTAAATCACCCCTGCTTGGTTTTATCAGTTTGAAAGTCGATAAAAACGTTCTTCCGATCTTGAACGCAAAATTTCAACACTTGATTTGCAGCAGCACACAAGTTGATGCATATAATATATTGTCATTATATTACCATATTATGATAAAGGAAGATGCAGAAATGTGGCTATTAGTTACCCTGAAGTAATAAGGACGCCTAAAAATTGTTCGTATCTTGTTATCAATATATCTACTGTATTCTACGAGGGCAGTCCCAGAAGTACCGGATCTGACATATATATAGCGGTTATTGTTTCAAAAAATCACTATGGTAGAAAGTACCACCCTTATAAAGCTTAACTTTGAAGTTTGACGACGCTACGCTGTTTAGTAATTGTTTGGCAGCCACCAATAGAGAACTCTCGCTGCGAATTTGTAAAGATGGATAAAACTGATAATCGTTATGTGATACAATACTTTCATTTGGGACGTCTTAGTCTAATTAATATTGAAGCTGAGCTATATTCTACCGTGAGGGAGTCCACTCCTTCGTTTACAACAGTAAAATATTGGGTGTCGAGTTTAAGCTTGGCCGTACGAGCTGCCAAGACGAATATAGCAATGGTCGACCAAAAGAGGTGATCACGCCACAAAATTTGAAGAAAATCCACAAAATGGTATTGGACGACAGTCGACTGAAAGTGCGCGAGCTAGTAGACATCGTAGGCATTTCAAAAAGTGTTGTACATTGCACACTAACTGAAAATTTAGACACGAGAAAGCTGTGCGCAAGATGGGTGCCGCGTTTGCTCACAATAGAACAAAAGCAGCGTCGTGAAATCTTTCAGCCGAGTGTTTGGTGATGTTTCGCTGCAATAAAGCCGAGTTTTTGCGTCGATTCATAACCATGGATGAAACATGGGTCCATCAATTCATACCCGAGACGAAGGAACAGTCAAAACAGTGGATTCAAAGGGGAAAATCGGCTCCAAAGAAGGCGAAGACAGTTCCATCTGCAGGCAAAGTCATGGCGTCATTTTTTGAGATGCGCGTGGGATAATTTTCCTTGATTATCTTCAAAAAGAAAAAACAATCAATGGCGAGTATTATGCAAACTCATTGAAACGTTTGAATGACGAAATCGTGCAAAAACGGCAGCATTTAGCGAAAAAAAGTTTCATGAAGACAATGCACCAGTTCACACATCCATTATCGTCATGACCAAAATCAATGAGTTAAAGTTCGAATTGCTTCTTCATGCATTCTATTCGCCAGACTTAGCCTCCTCTGATTTTTTATTTTTCCAAAGTTGAATAAATGGCTTGGTTGTAAAATATTTGATAACAATCAAGAGGTGGAGTCCGCAGTTGATAGCTATTTTGCAGAACTCGACGGTTCTCACTATAAATAGCGTATCCAAGCTATTGAACATCGCTGGGAAAAGCGTATCGAGCTGAGAGGAGACTATTTGGAGAAATAAAGATTTTTTCCCAAACTTTTTGTTTTCTTTGTTAGGTCGGGTGCTTCTGGGACAGCCCTCGTATCCCTGATAAAAGGCTTCTTGTGTATAGTTCAAGAAGCACTGAACCAATTGGAATGAAGCTATATATTCTAAGGGAATTCTAAAAGGTTTACACCTAAAAACTGTTGTGAAACCGAGCGAGGTGGCGCCGCGGTAACGCATGCGACTTGCATTGGGAAGGTCCTGAGTTTGATTCCTGGCGACCGCCTACTCTGACCCATGAATTTTTTGTGTCACTCCATATCGTTCCGTTCATCATTTCATTCAACCTTCAGCCCGTTAGGTCTGTTTCAGGGTTAGAAGTGTCGGTGATGGTGTTTCGGTGTGGCGTGGCAGATAAAAACATGCTCTCTGTGGAGCTTTCTAAATCCTTTGGCTTTCGGGGTAAACGGATGTCCCTTCGAAGTGGGGTATTGGACCCTCTGTGTGAGGCGGGAGCCTAGGGTCTGTATGTCCGACTTTTGCGGCAGCTCAATCAGCAGGGAGTGTCGTTGCTTTACCGTCACTCCTTGTTCCGGGCGCCCGGTGTTTTCTCTGACCTCCACTACTCTCCCGGGGGCGCTGCCTTTTGGGGCATAGTTACAATCTCCTCATTGGAGCAGTGCTGAGTCCCCACCGATGATAAGAAAAAAACAACTGTTGTGAAGATGACTAAATTACTCTGAAAGTTATTAAACATCATCCTTTAAATACCCGTTATAAAGTTTCAAACGCATAAGTGTAGTTACTTGTTTGTTATGATAATGCGAACAAACTAGTGTTAACATTTATTATAAGATGAATAAAACTGAAATACGAGTTGTGATAAAGCACTTCGTTTTGGAGGAGTTTAACTCTAACAGAAATACAAAAGGTGTCATGCTTGAGGTAAAATAAATCTTCCCTGTCGTTTTCAACGGTTAAAAGTAACCTGCTGAATTTCAATGTAGTCGTACACTGGCGTACATGAAAATCGGATTATTTTCCTTTGCATTTCCCTACCTAAGATTTTCAGTCTCAGAAAACCAACCTTTGACTTACGCAGCCGATCTCAGTTCTCTATGTGACTGGCCTGGAAAACAATTCATGAAATATATGATCCAATAAACGATGTTATATTCGATATGAATGTCAAAGGGTTTTTCGATACTCCCTTTGGAAAGGGTTTCAATATAATTGGTATACAAAGAAAGGCTTAAACAATACAACATAACATGAACTCATAGAGGAAGGGGTGGAGCTACGAGGGCAGTCCCAGAAGTACCCGACCTGACGTATAGATAGTGGTTTTTGTCTCAAACAAATGGCTATGGTAAAAAGTGCCACCCTTATAATGCTTAAGTTTGAAGTTTGACGATGCTACGTTGTTTAGTAATTGTTTGGCAGCCATCAACAGTGAACTACCTCAGTGAATTTGCAAACATGGATAAAACTGGCCATCGTTATGTGATACAATATTTTTATTTGAACTAATATTAAAGCTGAGCTAGATTCTACTCTGGGGGAGTCTCTCCTTCGTTTACATCAGTAAAATATTGGGTGGCAGAGTTTAAGCGAAGCCGTACGAGCTGCCAAGACGAACATCGCAGTGGTCCACCAAATGAGGTGACCACGTCAGAAATTGTGAAGAAAATCCACAAAATGGTATTGGATGACCGTTGACTGAAAGTACGCGGACTAGCAGACGTCGTAGGAATTTCAAAAAGTGCTGTAAATCGCACACTAACTGAAAATTTGGACATGAGAAAGCTGTGCACAAGATGGGTGCCGCGTTTACTCACAATGGAACAAAAGCAGCGTCCTTAGGATGTTTCAGTCTAGTGTTTGGCGATGTTTCCTTGCAATAAAGCCGAGTTTTGGCGTTTATTCATAACTATGGATGAAACATGGGTCCATCACTTCACATCTGAGACGAAGGAACAGTCAAAACAGTGGGTTGAAATGGGAGAATCGGCTCCAAAGAAGGCGAAGGCAGTTCCATCTGCAGGCAAGGTCATGGCGTAAGTTTTTTGGGATGCGCGTGGAATAATTTTCATTGATTATCTTCAAAAATGAAAATCAATCAATGGCGATATTATACAAACTTATTGCAGCTTTTGAACGATGAAATCAAGCAAAAATGACAACATTTAGCGAAAAAGAAAGTTCTATTTCATCAAGACAATGCACCAGTTCACACATCCATTATCGTCATGGCCAAAATCAATAACTTAAAGTTCCAATTGCTTCCTCGTGCACCCTATTCGCCAGAGGTAGCCCCCTTTGATTATTTTCTGTTTCCAAATTTAAATAAATGGCTTGTTGCTAAAAGATTTGCCAACAGTGAAGAGCTGGAGTCTGCAGTTGATGGTTATTTTGCAGAACTCGACGGTTCTCACTATAAACAGGGTATCGAAGCTATTGAACATCTCTGGGAAAAGTGTATCGAGCTGAAAAGAGACTATGTAGAGAAATAAAGATGTTTTTTCTAAAGTTTTAGTGTTTTCTTTGTTAGATCGGGTAGTTCTAGGACAGCTCTCGTAGGTTTATATGAGAGCTTTAATCAGCGACATTATTCCTACATGTTTATTATGTTATATTATATTTTGCGCCAAAAAAGAACAACGAAGCGTCTTAACGGTACTCCACTGGTGAGAGCATATACAACTAGCGTGTGATATTACCCCTTACTATTTTCTCGTTTTTCAGGACGAAATATGCAAACAAGCAGCTGTTCTATACAAAATCTATTGCTGCTACAATATTTTAATATAGTAGGCACAAAGGTATTGTATTTTACCCAAAGCTTGATATCGAGGTTTCACAGGAAATACATGTTTTTAGGTCCCCTGAATAAAAAAAATCATTTTTAGAAAATGTTCGTGTGTGCGTGTGCCCGTGAACAACATAAATCAAAAATGAAATGCCGGATAAATACAAAGCATGATATTACAGTTTAGTATATTCCAACAATGCGACGCGAAGATTCCCCCCCCCAAAAAAGACCCACCCCGACTACCCATTACATGGAACACTTTTAGAAAATTTTTATTTTCTAAAAAACTGGTTGTAACGAGTCTATTAAAACATCATATATGATAGATTATTGCATGAGAAATAAGATTTATGTCTCGATTTTTCTGGGAAAAGCCTAGGAATTTTTCATTCGGAAGGAATTTTGTATAGTCTTGTCTAACTTGTAAACGTTAAGCGATAGACGAAAACACAAAAAATATAGACATCTCTAAAACACACAATTTATTTAAATGAGTTTTTCTGGCTTAAGCGTTTCTGAGATATCCGTTATTAAAGGATCGAATTGTTCAATGCTGCCGTTCTTTTAAAGTCCCGTCGATTTTCAGGTGTTTATAGTGATTGCGTGGAAACAGTATGGAATTTTAAGGCCGGCATATAGCGTCCAGTTCTTAAACATTTGACTATCGCTGTTCTCTTTGTATCTATAACGAAATATGTAATGTCGCTATTTCTGCAAATGCCATGTGAGTGTAATACTTTAGATTTCAGTTAATACAATGTCTTTATGTCAAACATCACAGCTTTATCGATTACATTTCTGTGGTGATAGTCACTTGTAGTGGCTGAAGTTTTGGCTGAAGTTTCTTTACACCAGATGAACAAGCAAATGTTGTGCAGTGGTTTGGAGTCGGAAGAAATAGTGTAAAAATCTGATGTGTTACACTCACATGACTTTCTCTACTCTTGTACAAACTATTTTTACGAACGCTTAGTGTCTATATGCTTCATGTTAATTCAGATATCGAGATGTTAATCTTATTGCTAAGTTTCTTGTAGATGCAAGGGGAATTGCTAGGCTTTAAGCGAGAGTCAAATATTTTAAGCGTTGGTTGCTATGTGGAGTATTCTATTCTCTTTGCATTACCAGGACAAAAAAAAATATCTTATGTGTTACACTCACATGACTTTCTCTACTCTTGTACAAACTATTTTTACAAACGCTTATTTTCCGTATGCTTCATGTTAATCGAGGAAAACGTTTGCAGACTCTAACGTATTGCTAATTTTCTTGTAGATGTAAGGGGAATATATATTTACAAGAGCAATATAGAAATATAGTAGCCTTTAAGTATAGACATTACTCTTAATAGCTGCTTGCTATGTACAGCACCATTGTCTTTGCCACAGATTAATACCCTTTGCATATCCAAGACAAAAAATGAATAACTGAGAAAATCAGTATTGAAGAACTTAAGGGAATAACAAGAGCAATTACTCGAAAATGGTTCACTCAACAAAAAATGTATATGTCATAAATTGTGTACTTTAACGCGATCTACATTTTTTGTGCATTAAAATTTTGTCTATCTCTTATGGTTTACCAGTTATGCAAAAGTCGTTCACAATGAAGAACACTTTTGGAGACATTCCCAGTAAATTCAAGATATACATTTCATTTTTCATGAAAATGTCGATAACATATAATGTTTTATTCAAAATCGTTAGAGCCATTTTTCAGAAAATTAAAATTTTCGAAAAATGTTCCATGTATAGGGTAATGTGGGGTGGGATAATTTTCTTGAAAACCTTCGTGTCGCATTTCTGGAAGGTACTGAACCTAAATACCAAGCTTGGTGTTTATTCGATTGTTCGTTTCTGAGTTATGCTGTTCACAGACAGACACACGGACATGTTTCCAAAAATACTTTTTTTTGGATTCAGGAGGCCTCAAAACATATATTTCCGGTGAAATCTTCGTATAGAATTTTTGAGTGGAATACAATACTTCCCCTACTTACTATACGTAGTATAGAAAGTAAAAATATGTAGCTCAAACTGCTTTCATGATGCTTTTCAAATTGCCCACATTGTCATTCCAAATTGCCCGTTGGTGCCATCGACTCCCGGAGTCGACCCCGTGATAATTTTGTCATCAGATAGTGAAGTTTTGCCTAAGCCGGTGTTTCATTTTGCTCAGCTGTAAACCCTTTATCTTTTGGACATGTCCAATACGTTCCATCTTTGAGCGGAAACTGCCCTAAAAAACCAATAGCTGATATAGCTCAAATTATTCCATAATTTCCAAAAGATTCCTGTTTTCCTCTTTCTTTATGATCTAAAATTTACCTCTTTACTGCAGAGAGTATAGAAGTTAGGAATTTTTCTCTGTGCTGGTGCAGAACACGGAGTATAAAATGATAGATGTAGATTCGCATTAAAAACGTATTTAAAATACAACTAATGTGTTGACAACGGTATATCAACTTAAAGAGAAGATTTCAAGTTCAAAATTGCACAAAAATTTAAAAACATAAAATGTAAAAATAATCTAAGGACGATCAAGATTGAATAATTTCAGTGCTTTTATTTAATGCGCGTTTTAGGGATAGGTTATTTATTATTTATACATTTTTGGTCTAGACAAAGATCAACATTGGAGCTACAAAACGAAATAAAAACAAGGTGCGGTAAGGAAACATATATTTTGGAATTAGGTATAAAACAGAGGATGGGAATAGCATGGCTTAGGTTGGGAGGGTGGAAAGCTCGCAAGATTGTTGATAATGATGGCAGGAGGATTTGCCCATTATGCGGGGAACAGGAAGACTGGACGCATATTTTGGCAGCATGCGTGCAGACGAAGGGTATTATGAAAAAATTATTACCGGAAGTATTTTTGGTTTCCAACAGACGGAGGACAGCATGCTGGGACTTGATTCTAAACAGTCAAGCTTGAGGATATACTTAATGGAAGTACGTGTACTAAGAGATAAGGTGTTTATGTAAATTTTCTTTAAATATATGTGGTGCTTGAGCACTTGTGTGTGTAGTGCGTAGATAAGGTGTTTATGTAAATTGTCTTTAAATATATGTGGTGCTTGAGCAATTGTGTGTAGTGCGTAGATAAGGTGTTTATGTAAATTTTCTTTAAATATATGTGGTGCTTGAGCACTTGTGTGTGTAGTGCGTAGATAAGGTGCTTATGTAAATTTTCTTTAAATATATGTGGTGCTTGAGCACTTGTGTGTGTAGTGCGTAGATAAGGTGTTTATGTAAATTGTCTTTAAATATATGTGGTGCTTGAGCACTTGTGTGTAGTGCGTAGATAAGGTGTTTATGTAAATTTTCTTTAAATATATGTGGTGCTTGAGCACTTGTGTGTGTAGTGCGTAGATAAGGTGTTTATGTAAATTTTCTTTAAATATATGTGGTGCTTAAGCACCTGTGTGTGTAGTGCGTAGATAAGGTGTTTATGTAAATTTTCTTTAAATATACGTGGTGCTTGAGCATTTGTGTGCGTGTGTGTTTGCGTGTGTGATTCAGAGTGTTTTTTTCAATTTTATATGTATATAATGTGGTGATTATAAACATAGTTGTTTCTGGTGGATTCTGCAAGTCACGTATACAGACCAGGTATTTTTTTAGAGAGCATGTACGGTCTTATGACCCATGTGACTGTGTTATGAAATTAATGTAATACTAAGTACTTAATAACTACTACTACTACTACTACTACTACTACTACTACTACTACTACTACTACTACTACTACTACTACTACTACTACTACCACCACCACCACCACTACTACATATTTGGTAGTGTAATTAGCCGTACAAATTGGAAGTGTTTCACCTACAATTTCTACACCATCGTCATGATCACAAATTTTTTTTATCCCGTATTATTATTATTATTATTATTATTATTATTATTGTTATTATTATGAGTTTTCGTTAATGTACAGTTTACATTCCTTCCACCTAAACAGCCGACAGTAACTTATGCATGAAATGGCGACGCTCGTGTTCAAAGCTACATGCCCTTTAAAGCAGCTAGTTTTTTTCCCATGACAGTTTTGACTCTTCCATTTTCCACACTGAATGCTCGAAGTATGCAACGTTTCAAATATATCATTACCTTTGGTAGACTAATTACGAGTGCCATTGAAAAGTTCTCGGATTGGCTCCACAGATTGCAGCAGCATTTCCAAAGCAGTTTTGTTTTCAAAACCAGCCATTTTTCATAGAAGCATTTGTGCAATTACAGGGATTTTTCAAGATTCATAGATGTTTGCAGTGCAGACATGTATATACGGTAGGCATGGCAAATGCATAAAACCTTGTGTTACGTTCACATTACTTTCTGTACCCTCTATCGATTATTTGAAAGAGGGTAGAGATCCACTTCATTTTAATCAAGATAAATCTTTCCGAAAATAATTGCATAACACATTTAGTTAGAGATACAAAGGGAACAGCGATAGTCAAATGTTTTAGAAATGGACGCTATAAACTGGCCATTCCATACTCTTTGCATAACATCGCGAGAAACAACTGACAGTACTTTAAAATAATGACTAAGTTTTGAGCAATTCGAACCATTAATATCGGATATCTCGGAAGGGGCTAATCCCATGAAAAAGTTATTTGAAATAAATAGTGCTTTAAATAAATATACATTTTTGTGAAGTACCTTCGTGACTATGGCTTAATATTTACCAGTAATATAAAATTATGTAGAATTCCTACCGAATGAACAAAAAGTCACACTCTTCCCAGAAAATACAAAATATACATTTAATTTTTATGTAAATAATTTTAATATGTGGTATTTTAATCTAAATCGTAAGAGCCATATTTTACAATCTGAATCAGTTTTTAAAAAATGTATCGTGTCAAAGGTAGCTGGTGGGGGATTTTCTTGAAATTATTCATGTTGCATTTTTGGCAGTTACAGGATCAATAATCAAGTTTGGTATTTATCCGACACAGATCTTTTTCTAAAAATGGATTTTTTATAAACAAGGGGCTTCAAAACATGTATTTCCGTTGAAATCTCGATACCGAATACATTCTCAACTTGCTATACAGTGATAGTGAAATTAAAAATTGTGCAATTATTAAGTACTTTGTAAAGAAGGGACTGAATACAACAGAAATACATACCGATGAGGCAAATAGTCGAGCGGACTATTAAACATAGTTTTCCAGGATGTCCAAGAGAACTAAGAAAATAAACTGGATATAAAAGCTTGGAATATGAAACGGAAGATCGAAATCCGCATAAAAATGCACCTCTGTATTTCAAAGAGTGTAGGAAGTGAAGTGTTATAGAATTCCGAGTACAAAATGGAAGAAAGAGTAACATTTTTAAAAATATATTTAAAATATACTTATTGCGCCCACGACGTTATAATTTATAAAATTAAAGACGCAATTCCAATGTTAGGACTAAAAAACTTTTCTGTGTTACATTCACATGATATTCACTACCTTTTATCTCTTATTAGTGGGTATAAAAATTATTCATAGGAAAGTTTATTTTTCGAACACTTCATTTTAATCGAGATAAACCTTTGCAGATATAGCTACATTACACATTTCGTTACAGCTACAAATGGAATAGCAACATTCAAATGTATGCTGTCCTTAAACTTCACACTCTTTTTATGCAACCGCGATAAACAACTGAAAATCCACGGGACCTTAAAAGAAAGACAAGTATTGAACAATTCGCAACTTTAATAACAGATATCTCAGAAACGGCTTATACCCAAAAAAAATCGATGTGATACACTCACATGACTTTCTCTACTCTTGTACAAACTATTTTTACAAACTCTTATTCTCCATATGCTTCATGTTAATCGAGATGTTAATCTTATTGCTAATTTTCTTGTAGGTGTAAGGGGAATTGGTAGACTTTAAGCGACAGTCAAATGTTTTAACAGCTGGTTGCAATGTGCAGTATTCCAATCTCTTTGCATGTCCAATACATAAAAAAATGAATAAGGAATTCCCATTTGAGAAAAATTATTGGAAAATTTAAGGGAATAACAAGCAATATTTCGAAAATTGTTCACTCAATAACAAAAATGTATATGACATAAATTGTGTATTTTAACGCCATCTACATTTTTGTGCAGTAAAGCTTTGTCTATCTCTTATGGTTTATTAGTTATACAAAAGTCGTTCACAATGAAGAATACTTTTGGAGACATTCCCAGAAAATTCGAGATATATATTTCATTTGTTATGAAAATATCTTAAAACATATGAGATTTTAATCAAAATCGTTAGAGCCATTTTTGAGAAAATTAAAATTTTCGAAAAATGTTCCATGTAAAGTGCAATCTGGGATGGGGGGATGTTCTTGAAAACGCATCTCTGTAAGATACTGAACCTAAATACCAAGTTGGTGTTTATCCGACTGTTCTTTTCTGAGTTATGCTGTTCACAGACACACACACGGACATGTTTCCAAAAATTCTTTTTTTTTGGATTCAGAAGGTCTCAAAACATGTATTTCCGGTGAAATCTTGGTATCGAATTTTTAGGTGGAATACAATACTTCCCCTACTTACTATACGTAGTAGAGAAAGTAAAAAGAAATCCATTACAGAGAATTGAACTCGAGCTGCTTGCGTGGAAGTTACGTAGCTTAACCACAGCACCACTACAAGTACAATATGGACGTAGTCCTAATCAGTGCCCTGTGGCTTGCCACTCCCAAAGTTTTGAGAATGGACGCAATAAAATATTAAAAATTTAGATCTGAACATTGCATATCTTAAAATATTCTCCATTGCATTCTATACACCATCTCATCCTTTCAAACCATTTTTCAAATGCATTCTTCGTAAGCAGCTGTTGCGGCTTCAGGAGATTCAAATCGTTGACCTCGAATTTTTCTTTCATTTTTGGGAATAGAAAAAAGTTGCGTAAGGTCATATCTGGACTATCAGGAGGATGGGACAAATATCTGATTTCAGCAGAAATTGGGTTGTTTCTTGTGCAGTGTGGGCAGGTTCATTGTCATGATGCAACAAAATTCCACGCAGACCAGTCTTAGGGCGCTTTTTTCTCAGGTCATTTAACATTTGTGGTAGACATTTAGTGGTGTACCATCTGGCAGTAACAGTATTTTGTCCCTCAAGCGGAATCGTCACAATGTGCCACTTGCTGAGAAGAAGGAACAGATCATCTTCTTGCCAAAACTTCTCGTTCGCTTCACTTTTTGGGGGGATCTTCTCCTGGGAAGACCCAGACCGCAGACTATCGTTAACTTTCTGGATCAGGATCCAAATTTTGTTATCTGTTAATATGTTAAATATGTTTTTGGATCTTCCCCCATTGAAATTTTCAATTATTTCCTGCCACCATTGTACACGTGCTTGTTTCTGCTCATTTGTGAGATGGTGGGGGATCCAGCGAATGCAGAGCTTGCTGTCGTCAAGTTTTTCTTTCTGGATTGTTTTCATTGCTGCCTATCCAATATTTAGGGCTTCTTGAAACTGACCATACGTGCGATGATCTTCCTGTAATATGTGAACTACTTTTACCCCATTTTCATCCATTTTGCTGTAGCCGGCTGTACTACTCGGTCTTCATCTTCGGAGGAATCTCTTCCTCTTCTAAACCCTGCATACCATCGATAAGTGGTGTACTGCGAAGGAAAAAGATCCCCAAATGCACGATGCAGTCCTTCAAGGAATTCTCTCTCTTCTAGAAAATCATAGCACGGAAATGCTCTTGTTTGAGATCCATCCTACCGTATGGCGTATCAACACCACTCACGCGGTGCTGACGATGCACATTGTTGGAGCGCGCCCAGTCTTGCACATGTTGCTATCTAAACTTCAATCTGAAATTAGGTCTCCCATTCATCGTGGACGGGATGCGGGAGAGAACCCGCGCCATGTACGCGAAAACCACTTACCACACCGATCAGCTGGTAAACTCTTTGGGCCGCTACGACCATAAGGCGCTAAGGCGGAGGAAGGGTTACCTGTTGCCGAGGGACGGCTTGGGACCCCGAGGCTGAGGTCTGCCAATCCATCACATCAAAAGTACTCCCAAGCTAAGCAGCATTGGGCTTGGTCACTCGCTGGATGAGTGACCATCCAGCAGCAACCCACTCTGCTGCCATTTTGGATACCCCATACTATTACCTCATTTTCCCATCCTGCTTTGCTGCCACATCGGCCTGCTTGGCTTGACGACCACACAAGTGGTCGCCCAAGTTAAGCAGTATTGGGCTTGGTCACTACATGGTCGCTAGTCCGCCCATGTGGGATCACCGTGACCCAGTCAATGGTAGAGCAGAAGGTTAAACTACGCCCAAGACAAATAGACAGATATCAAAAGCTTGTGTATATTCTTTAAAAACCTTCTTTATCGCACAAGTAAAGCCGCATATGTGGCTGGGTACTGTGGCGATCGCATTCCGCCCAGGTGAACCTGGGCGACCTGTTCTCGATTGCTAGAGTGACCCTGTATTTTAGAGTTAACCAAAGGTACGTTTTCAGTTTATGTAGATTTTTACTCAAACACTTGAACGCCCTGTAGATATCAGAGACCTACACACGTACGCGCCTCGGAACGACACAACGGCAGTCAAAGTAGATTAATTCGTATAAAGCAGCGGACAAGTCAACAATTCAGTCACTTGCTAGAAGCTTCCACTCCACCAGCTGTCAAAGTGAATGACTGTCCTTAGAGAGTAGCGATTCTGGAGTTATTTGAATGCTTTTTGTTAAAACGTACGTCAGTAGTTTAAAATGTTTTAAAGAAAGGATGTAACTGAAAGGTGTATAAGGGGTTTTTAAACGGATTAAGAACAGTACTACTTCTTCGTAACAGTTTCTAAACCTTTTTGCGGGAAAAAAATTAGTTACAAAAAAAATAGATGTCAATGTGGCTTCCCTTAAGAATATTTTTATTTTATTTAAAGAAAAAAGTAAATTTAATGTTGGGAATAAAATCTATACCAGGAAAAGAATTAAAATATTCCTAATGGGAAATATACATTCTACTTGTATAAAACATTCTATTGTGTGGCACTCACATAACTTTCTCTATTTACTTATATAAACTATTCTCGCAAAAACATATTCTTCCATTTACTTCTTGCTAATCCAGATAAACTTGTGTCATACACACAAACGAAACAACGCCAATCAGAACTAGACCTGTACGCTGGCCTTAAAATTCCATACTGTTTCCATGCAATCGCGAGAAACAAATGAGTGCTGCAAGGACTAAAGAATGACCAAGTAATGAAAATTCGAACCGTTTATAACAGATATTCCAGAAATGGCTTATGCCACAAAAACTTATTTGAAATAAATTGTGTCATTTAAAGAGATCTACGCTTTTTATGCAGTACGTTTTCGTCTATCGGTTAACTTTACCAGTTGTACAAGATTATACAAAATTTCTTCCAACTGAAGCAGTCCTCACAGGCTATTCTCAGAAAATTCAAGGTATACATTTTATTTGTCATGTAAATATATTTAATATACTGTGTTTTAATCAAAATTAATAGAGCCATTTCTTAGAAAAGGAAACATTTCGAAAATGTTCCATGTAAACGGTGGTCTTCGTGTCGCGTCCTGGGAAGATTCTAAACTCAAATACCAAGTTTGGTATTTATCACTTCGTATTTTAGTTATGCTGTTCACGGACACACACACACACACACACACACACAAACACACACACACAGACTGACAGACACACGTGTACCTTTTTCTAAAAAAGCTCTTTTTGGAATCTGGGGGCCTCAAAAATATTTTTGGTGAATCTCAGTGTAGAAGTTTTGGGTAGAATGCGTTACTTCCACTAGTAAAGAAGGTAAAAAGGAATAATAACTTCAAATTTGAGAAAAGTAGAAATATTTTAAAACTGAAACTATAATAAGGTATTGAACTTTTGGGTGGAATACGGTACTTCCTCTACATATTATAGGTAGCCTCTCATTAAGGAGGTCCAGGGTTCGATTTCCAGTGGCCACCAAATCTGAACATGCGTTTTTGAGGGTTTCCCTGTTTGACATAGATGAATCCTAAAGTGGTGTATTCTACCACGGATTTCCTCTCATTTTATTTCCCTTTCATGTTTCAGGTTGACTCCAGGGCCGTAGTTTGGTAGGGTAGACGGTCCAGAGGCTTGAGGTTTGGAACTTTTTCTCGGCCCTGCTACAGGGAAGCCTGTCGAGCCTCCGCTGCTGGATCCTGTTTCCCCCGTACCAATAGAGGGACGTTCCGAGCGATCCTTCCATGGCCAGGTAGTCAAACTGGAGCTGTTAGGGGACTCTGCGCTTCTCTGTCGACTTGCGCCGGCCTCGCTCTGCAACCCATATGCCTCCTGCGGTTCACTCACCTCATCCAGGATAAACTCACACACCCAGGATACATTTAGGTTGTGGTGTTAGATGTCCCCTCCGTTATGTAGTCCTATCCTACTATAGGTATTTGACCGCAAGCAAGTGATTTGTACTGCTGCTGCTGCTGCTGCTGCTGCTGCTACTACTAGATATTAGGTAGAGAGACAATTGCAATTCCACCCAAAAAAAATGAATATTGAGATTTCACCGAAAATGCACGTTTTGAGGCCACCGGATTAGATATTTTTAGAAAAATGTCCGTGTATATGTGTGAAGAGTAATAATGAACGAAATGTTGGTTAAATATGAAACTTGGTATTTAAGTTCAGGACATTACAGCGATGTGACACGAAGGTTTAAAAGTAAACCCCACTCCAAACTACCCTTTGCACGCAAAATGTTTCGTTACTTTTTATTTTCTCAAAAATGTCTGCACCGCTTTTGTTTAAAATTTTTGAAAGTTAATTTCTTGAAAAATAATATATAATAAAATATGATATATTTATATATTACAAAATTATTTTGACTGCCTCTATACACTGGTAGTTAGCATGCTGGTTTCCAAAGCCAGAGGTACTGGTTTTGATTCCCGGCTGCAGAATCGAAATTTTTCTTTAGCTAGCATTATTCGCCCTCCCCAGAGTAAACAAACCCAAAGATTAACACAACAGTAAAATAAATGAACGTTATTGCCAACGAGCAGCTGTTCCAAAGGCAAAGCAGCTGGACGATGCGTCCTTAGATATTAAAGGCGGCATATGAATGAAAAAGAAAAGTAATTCGAGGCATTAAGCATTTCCGAGATATTGTTTTTTATTGGTTTGAATTTTCAAACGCTTTAGACTTTTTTCATCAGCAAATACATATTGGTTATTTGTTTATTTTTTGCGTTCACTCAAATAGCTCGAGCTTTGAAGGGATTTCACCATCGCTTCAACCTATTATATTCTTCCTTATATCTACAACGAAATGTATAAATATGTAATGGAGGTTTACCTGTACTAAGCAAAGAATAGGCCTTTGTAGAAGAGTGAATAGACAAGTCATGTGGATGCAACACAGATTTGTTTTAACTGAATAATTGAATGATTATAAAGGAATTATTGAAACCTATACACAAACACCACAATCAGATCAGAAACAAGTTCCTGAGGTAACAAAACATACAGCATCGCCTCGAGACGTACAGGGTTTGTGCATGATAAATATTTGTATCAATAAGTTGAATGTAGAAAGCGCTAATACCTCGTGGCAGCCGGGACGTCCGGCATTATGTTTGCATACCACCTTTGTGGGTCAAACACTGGGAAAACCGGATTCAATAAACCATTTTTGAGCACATAGATGATGAATGAAATGAATGCAGAAATGAACTTTGAGATTTAAAGCGTAAAATTACCCGATATTCGCCCCATAGGCCACAGAAACCTGATGGCAGTTCATAATCAGCAGCTCAAAACTCGCTCGCAGCGCTTGGGAAGAAGTAGAATATGTTACATTCACATGACTTTCTCTAATCGTTATCGTTTATTACTTTATCATGTATCTAGTAGGTAGAGAAGGTATTCCATGCCACCCAAAAAGTCTATACCGAGATTTAACCGGAAATACTTGTTTTGAAGGCCCCTGAATCCAAAAATAAACAGTTTTAGATAAAGACCTGTGTGTGAGACAGAGGGAGAGAGAGAGACTGTGAACAGCATAACCCAAAATAAAATGTAGTAGATAGAAAAATAAGCTTTAGTAAGAATAGTTTATATACCCACTGTTTGGACGATGATGTGACAATGGTTGCGTAATGTATCCTACCGTAGGGTAAGGTCAGAGGAGGTTTTACACCACCGGGCAGAGAAAGCACTACCTGCTCGCACCGAGCGCTTCCTCAAGTGAAGTGGGTCAAGGTAATCGAGCCGGGTTCGTCATCCCTGTACGATCGAGCATAAGTGGCCTGCCAGGGCGGTCAAGCCTCCACTTGGCGGAAGTGAGGCACACTGATGAGTAAATCCACCGAGCTCGAATACCCCCCGGATCGTGTAGTCGCCGAAGCGAGGCACCTATGGAAGGTTTGTAGACGGGAGATGGATAGTCCGGGTAGGAAGGTTCTTCTTTGATTAATGAGTAGACTGTATCCCTCGGTAGTTGGTAACAGTGACCATACGGTAGTGCCTATTAGTTCTGACTCCCCACTCGCTGCGCCCTTAGGCCTATTCATTTCACACCCGTGGTTAAGGCGTAGTTCCCTGCTCCAACTACCCGTCGCGCCATCTGGCTCATTGAGCTTAAACTACTTAAACCTTAGCGCTGTTGTGGCGCGTACCTTAACTGCTACTTAAATTGAATGCAGGTAGCTTATATTCTAGCGCTTTTGTGATGTGTATCAAAAAGATGTTTACTATGTACAATCTGTGATGAAATTAGTTGCTTTGTTCCGGGTTGCCACTACACCCACTAATAAATGATAGAGGGTAGAGATAGTCATGTGAATATTGCGACAGTCACCTCCTGTCCTTTGTTGTGGGTGTTTTAATCCCGTTGCTCGCGGCTTACCTTGCTGCATCCTCCACGTTGGCTCCAGATGTTCGCAGTGTGCTGGTTCTCTGCATTTTTTTATTCTCGGCTAGCTGCAGTAATTTTCTTTAAACTATGTGGGAGCATGGACTTATCCTTGGTAAAGGAAGCGTAGATCTCGGATGGTGGTAAAAGGAGAAATAGACGTGCTTTGGTTAGGAAAAGACGACACTGCAGTTTCTTTTATTTAGCTACTCCTCGTAATACACAACACTGATATTGCCGCCGTTAAAACACTGTCCACTGCTGTTGCAACCCGGCGCGGATATGACTCGAAGTTTACATATGCTTATTATCTCTTTACGCGTAGCGATTCATGTGTGTTTCGAAAACTATCTTCATTCACTTTTGGCGCGATATCTCTCAAACATCCTGCAGCATCTCTCCCTGCCTGTAGTTTAGCAAAATGTTCCCTCACCAAATGACAAATGACCAAATGACACGAATTTGTTCCTAACAGATCCATTTATAGTCGCAGGCTTCTGGGGCTGCTTCTTTTCCTATTGGTCCATTTTTAGCGCCGCTCAACGCGTCTCACTATTTCATATAAACTTACAGCGATCTCATTGGTCCGAGTTTAACATAAATCGCGGCTTTTCCTAAATTTACCGTTAAGCTTGTTGTCTCTCTCACTTGGTCACGGCGAATTATCGTATAAAGGAACAAAAACTCTACACCCTCGCTGTATGAACAATGCCCCTGCGACCAGAGAGACATCGTAAAACTAGACTTTCTGCCTTCGAAGACACTATACCTGTAGCTAAGACATTTCGTCGTGGACAGTATTTTAACATAGGGCTTAAATTATTTACATTAAACAATTTATAACTCCTGGAATTTATTAACAAACGTTTGGTGACTGTACATCATGAACTAGGAAGAGAGGATGGAGGGAGATGCCCCGAAGCCGTGGACCGACCACACACGCGTCTTGCTAGAAGGACCGTTTTCACTCAAGTGACGCTATCTATATCCCCTCTCCAACCGTGTCTAGCCTTGCCAGCCAGGGTTTCCGCCATACCAGATGCTTTCAAACAGAGCCGTGGTTCGCGCCAAAAGAAGGGATCGTTAAGCTGAAAAATCAAAGAAGCCCAACAATGCTATGTCTAGTAGCGACAATGCAACACGACAGTGCATGTGGTAATAACAATGAACTTACTGATGCGCCACAATATTTTAGTAATATATGAAGTGAAATAGGAAGGTGACTTATAGCCCCATGTCGTCAGAACAATTGGGCTTTTCAATGGTGGATAAATTATCCAAATCAATTGAATGATTTTTAGCTTACCCTACAACGCAATCACACACAAATTATGTCTCTTTATAATGTAAGTATAGTTAACGGTCTAGAAACAGATTCAAATTTATGTATGTGTATCAGTATGATGCGAACTCTGCCGACAAACGTGTAGAGGTTGTTTATAACTGACGCTGATTGTTTTGATATAAGTAACCTACAGACTTCGGTACCTCATTACCCACTAAGTTGACGTTGATATATTAAACACGTAATGTCTCGTGGACGGTGACAGACGTAAATCAATCAACTACTCATTACCCTCTGGCGATTGCAATATCGTACCATATGTACAGAAACACACAGCCAAAGCCTTAAAAATATATCTGAAGTGTTACATTCGCATGAACCTCCCTACTCACTCTTCTACAAATTATTCTTACAAAATGTTTTATGTACCCTGTTAATCGAAACGTACTTGTGTTACACATGTTTACAGCAGGATAAAGCGGCTTACATGTGATGACTAAAATTCTATACTCTTTGCAGGATCATCAGAAAAAAATTCTGATGTGTTGCATTCACATAATTTTCTCTACCCTCTAATGTTTATTAGTGGATATACAAATTACTCTTGGGGAGGTACATTTAATCCAGATAAATTTGCATTATAGATACAAAGCGAACAGCGATAGTCAAATGTTTAAGACTGGACACTATATGCTGGACTTAAAATTTTATAGTTTTTCCATGACATTGCGAGAAAGAATTGAAAGTCGTCAGAACATTATCTAAATGAGCAGTGGTAGTAAAATATTGTGGCGTATTATTAATTTTGTCATTACCAGACGCACTCTTGTGTTGCATTGTTTTTACCAGAAGAAGCATTATTGGGTCTCTTTAGCTATATTTCGGTTTATAGGTCTCTCCGTTTGGCGCGGACCACGCCAAAGGGAGGGATATGTTTTGAAATTGTCTGGTGTAACGTCAGCCCAGTCTGACTTTAGCCAGACACCGTTGGTGGGGGCAAGATAGCGTTACTCGAGAGTAAGTGGTCGTTGGTGCAAGACTTGTGTGCGGCCGGTCTTTGATCTGTGGCATCTCCCTTCATCCTGTTTCCTTTGTTAACAATGTAGAGAAGCCAAACTTTTCGTGAATAAATCCCAGATAATGTGTTTTATTAAATGTTTTTGTGTAATATAAAACCCACGCCTTCCCCTTAATTACAAACCAAGGTCCCGGATTTCCAGCTGCTAGCGAGTCGCGGTACCTCCATGTGCGTATTGGGGTGAACTAAATTGATCACTTTTGGTAACTCTTTTGTCCTTCACCCCAGCGTGTACCAATATTTTAAAAGTAAACGCTATAATATGTTGGCGTTAAAATTACATCCTCTTTCCAAGCAATCGCGAGAAACAGCTGAAAATACACAAGAATTTAAAAGAATGAGTTAATTATTGAACAATTCGAACCATTAATAATGTAAATCTCGAAATTGGCTGATGTCACAAAAAGTTACTTGAAATAAATTGCGTGTATTAGAAAGCTCATCTTTGTGTGGCACATTTTCGTCTATCACTTAACGTTTACCAGTTATACAATAGCCATATTATACAACATTCCTCTCGAATGAGGAGCACTCACCGACTATTTCCAGAAAATTCTAATTATACTCTCGGAGCCAAATCTGGAGAATGTGGTGGATGAGGTAGCAGTTCGTAGCCCAATTCCACAAATTTTGGATGGTAGTGGCTGACTTGTGCGCGGGTGCATTATCCTGGTAAAACAGAACCTTTTTCTTCAGCAAATGGGGTCGTTTCCTTAACAATTTCTTGTAAACCTGGTCCAGTAATGTCACAATATGAAACTGTGATCGTTTTACCCTTTTCCAGGTAATGGACGTCTATCACCCCATGTGAATCCCAAAAGACAGCTGCCATGATTTTCCCAGCCGATGTCATGGTTTTCACTTTCTTTGGAGCAGGTTCGCCGAAGGAAATCTACTGCTTCGATTGTTGTTTGGTTTCAGGTTGATAGTGATGGATCCAAGTTTCATCAACCGTGATATAACGCCGCAAAACCTCATTTGGGTTGCGCTGGAACATGTTCAAACATCCCTGTGAAATGGTCACCGATTCCGCATGTTCTCAGCTGTGAGCAGTCGCGGCACCCCTCCCGCTGACAGCTTTCTCATACACAAAAAATCGTACAGAATGTTATGCACCCGTGTTCACTCGAGATATTTACGGTCTTGGCTATCTCACGGATTTTCACTCGGCGGTCTTCCAACACAATATCGTGAACTTTGTTTGCCATTTCTTCTGTTGTGACTCAACCAGTCTTCCTGTGCGCACGGCATCTCTTGTGTTCGAACGGCCACATAGAAATTCTGTGAACCACTTGTGAACCATGTCATGTGATGGAGCAGACTCCCCATAATTCTTGTTCAGCTTTTTTCCTTATGCTTCACCGCCTTACCACGCAAAAAGTAATGCTTTATCAGAACATGAAATTCATTTTTCTCCAATTTCTACGAAACAACACACATCTGCTAATGCTCATCCCAAAGGTGTTCTATAGGATTCAAGTCAGGACTCTGTGCAGGCCAGTCCATTACAGGGATGTTATTGTCGTGTATCCACTCCGCCACAGCCCTTAGAGTATGAACTGTTCGAACGTATTGAAAGATGCAATTGCCATCCCCGAATTGCTCTTCAACAGTGGGAAGCAAGAAGGTGCTTAAAATATCAATGTAGGTCTGCGCTGTGATCGTATCACGCAAAACAGCAAGGGGTGCACACCCCCTTCAGGAAAAACGCCACCACACCATAATACCACCATCCCCGAATTAATCTTGAAGAGTGGAAAGCAAGAAGGTGCTTAAAATATGAATGTAGGTCTGCGCTGTGATCGTTCCACGCAAAACTACAGAGGTGCCAGCCCCCTCCAAGAAAAACACGACCACACCATAACACCACCACCTCCGAATTTCACTGTTGACACTACACACGCTGGCAGATGACGTTCACCGGGCATTCGTCATACCCACACTCTGCCATCGGATCGCCACATTGTGTACCGTGATTCGTCATTCCACACAACGTTTTGCCACTGTTCAATCGTGTAAGTTGACGCTCCTTACACCAAGCGAGGCGTCGTTTGGCATTTTCCTTCGTGATATGTGGCTTATGAGCAACCGTTCGAGCTTGGAATCTAAGGTATCTCTCCTCACGCCTAACTGCCATAGTACTTGGAGTGGATCCTGATGCAGTTTGGAATTCCTGTGTAGATGGTGTGTATAGATGTCTGCCTGTTACTCTTTATGACCCTCTTAAAATTTCGGCGGTCTCTGTCAGTCAACAGACGAGGTCGGCCTGTACGCTTTTGTGCTGTGCATGTCCCTTCACGCTTGCACTTCACTATCACATTAGAAACAGTGGACCTAGGGATGTTTAGGAGTGTGGAAATCTCGCGTACAGACTTCTGACACAAGTGACACCCTTTCACCTTACCACGTTCGAAGTCCGTGAGTTCTCGAAGCGTCCCATTCTGCTGTTTCACGATGTCTAATGACTACTGAGGTCACGTATAATGAGTACCAGGCAGTAGGTGGCAGCACAATGCATCTAAGATGAAAAATGTATGTTTGTGGGGTGTCCGGATACTTTTGATCACATAGTGTATTTCATTCTGCAAGTGCTTAAAAGAAAAAGGTGTAGGTATTAATTAGAAGAATGCATTGGCATAGTTCGTCCTCAGAAGTAGTAAATTGATGAGTAGGAAAATTTTGGTCGAAATTTTCGAAGTTGAAAACTACGATAAAGGTAAATAATGGGACTAATAATGGAACTTTCTTATTGTGATAGTTTTACCTCCCGCACTCGTGCTTTTGGAAATTTCTTTCAGCACTAGGATTTCTTTTGTTTGCATAGTAACTACATCACATGTGGGAATGTGAACATCCGATACATAGCAACAATATTGGAGAATACTACAAATTAGTTACATCGTGCAAAAAATCCTTTACAGTGTTAGCCTATGCATTTGCAGAAAATTCTACATAACATTTCTGGGCGTTTTCGTCATACCAGGCACGGCTCTTTGGGTGTTACACATGCCTTTTCTTGTAAATATTACCTCATCAGGTATAATACAACCCAGGAAATTGGTAGTTGTCTACACATTGCTGTAAAATGTTATGCAAACTTTACTGGCTGCATTGAATTAATTTTCTATGGATGACATGAGTACAACTCCTGTTCAAAATATTTCCGTGGCTTGCGTTCACTTCCCATGTAATGCGGCGATTCCTGGAGACAGGATTATCGGCAACCCCATTTAATATCTCTTTTATAATATCGTGTATTCTACAAAATAGTACAGAATGCTAAGTTTTAAATTAAATATTTTATGTGGATTACAATGTAATTTGAATCATAACTTAAATTAAAGCTTTACGAGCAGATGTTCTTCTCTTTTGTTTTGAAGCTATGGTAATGACATAAACACAACTAGTGTGCAGAAAGTTTTGCGTATTTCAATTCGTGAAACATAATTCACCGGTTACAGTTCAGCGTCCGTATCGATTTGGTCTTAATGTCCCTTCTAGTAATAACATTCGTAGGTGGTGCAATCAGATCCAAACGACCCTTTAACATGACTTCCTTCGGAACGGAACTAAAGTGGGTGGTCCCGTGTCGTAGATTTACGGCACGTAAAAGAACCTCAAGCCTGATAAAGAGGCCTTCCGGTTTTTCACGCCCAATATAGATGAGACGCTAAGAACCATAGTAGTTAAAGAGTTTCCATTAATAAAAACTAAACAAAAATAAAATATATAAATGAAAAAAGAATGCAAACGCCAGGGTGTCTCTGTAAACGAAAGACCGCCTCAGAAGGGTTTTCGCCAAATAATTAGTGCAATGGGCGAGTCGAGAACTAGCAATTCCACCAGTGACAGTGTGAAGGTCTCATGATAGCATGCCACCGCTACCTGCAGAACTACCCGAGTTGAGACGGAAGATTATTGCAACAATAGGATCAGTTGCACCAGACATGCTAACGTCAGTGTAAAATGGATCCCATATTGAATACTTGTAATTTGTGCTTTGTCCTGCGCCATGCCACTATGGACTACAGCGTGGAGCTCTGGTTCCCGACTACGGAATGCGCAGAGTTTCGATACCATCTATGGGAGTGCAGATTTTAGGTTCCGGGTATAGGATCGACGCCCACTTATCATCGTGAACAATGTGAGGAGCTACGACAGACAGTACTCCTGGCCTCGTGAGCCAATTTTCTGGCTGGGGATGTGTGATTCTGGTCACATCACCTCCCCGTTTGTTGGATAATCGCCCACCTCTGCCGTGTGTAAGTGGGAGTGAGGCAGACAGTCGGGTTGACAGGCACAAGCACTTCGCAGGGTGTAGTGCCATAGGATTTATTTACGAGGAATGTTTGCTAAGTAGTGCCCGTTGTGGAATAAAATAATAATTACACAAATATTTTGGATAATTATCTTTTTATTTAAGTTTGCATATCTTAAGCTTTCTTTATACACAGTTTTCACTATCATTTAAGTTCTCCTTGCAGGATAGAATACATTTTTAGACAGCGTGACCTAAAGGTAGAACTTTTAACACAGTGCACACGAACTAAAAGCTTGTGATAATACTTTATAACGCTCCATTGTGGCTAACTTTGGTTTCAAGTCCAATCACCTAGCAATTACCTTTTGTATTTGCACATGTTTAATAACTCGTCTTGATTTGATTAGGTTTATCTTTTCATTATTTCATTTTACATGATTAATTGCTCATGGTAACCGCATATCTATTCACAAAACAAATCGACATACTTCAATTTATTGCAATTCGTTGTGGAGATAACCTGCATCTTATACAGACAGCCTTGAGCTTTATTTGATCTGAAACGTTATTCATTTATCTAGTATAACCTACATAAAGATTAAATGGCGGAAATTATAACCCATAGGAAATTGAACTGGAAGAACCAGGTAAAATTACGGAAGTAGCAGAAAGAATAACACTAGAACGAATTACCTAAAAATTTCAGAAAGCAATATAATCAACATTTAATCGCTGCATTGCCTGGTGTAAGGCAAAACATGTTGAAAATAACTTCACTGAAAATGACTGCTAGCGATTCAACAAAACATCTGACATCTTGCTGTACACGAGAGTTGATCTCGTTTCTAACGTCATTTCCCTTGTTTGAAGAATATCGTTGTGTACGTGAGTTGATCTCGCTCTAAACATGATTTCTCTTAGTTTCTGTAATCAACATAATATTATTTTATTAATATTTTACAAATTCGAGTTGTGTCCAAAAAATTGATGTGTAGCATTTACATGATCTTCTCTACTCTTGGGCACACTATTTTTACAAACGCTTGTTCTCCATCTACTTCATGTTAATCGAGATGTTAATTTTATTTTTAATTTTCTTGTAGGTGCAAGGGGAATATGTTAGGCTTTACGTGATAGTCAAATCTTTTAAGAGCTGGTTGCTATGCGGAGCATTCAATTCTCTTTGCATGTCCAGGACATAAAAAAGAACGAACAACGAATTCCCATTTGAGAAAAAGTATAAGTATTGGAAAATTCAAACAAATAATAAGGAATATCTCGGAAATGGTTCACTCAACAAACACAACATATATGACATAGATTGTATGCTTTAACGAGATCTAAATTTGTTGCGTAGTTAAATTTTCTCTATCTCTTGCAGTTTACTAGTTATGCAAAAATCATTCAGAATGAAGAGGGCTTTTGTACACATTACCAAAAAATTCAACATATATATTTCATTTGACATGACAATATCTCAAACATATGATATTTTAATCAAAATCGTTAGAACCTTTTTGAGAAAATCAAAATTTTCCAAAAATGCTCCATGCAAAGGGTGGTCTGGAGTGAGGGATTTTCTTCAAAATCTTCGTGTTGCATTCTTGGAAGATACCAGACTCGAATACCAGTTTTGGTATTTATCCTACTTGTTTTTGCTTTGTTATGCTGTTCACAGATAGACAGATCTAACAAGAACATGTTTCCAAAAATGATTTATTTGGATTCAGGGAAACTCAAAATATATATTGCCGCTGAAATCTTGGTGTCGAATTTCTGGGTGGAATGTCATACCTCCTAATGTTTCACAAACATTTCTACTCAACAAAATAAAACTCTACTTTTAACACTTGTATCTAATATTAGTGGCTGCTTCTCATAGAAGCTCACCGCCATTGCATAAAACTTTCTTGTAGTGTTTTAATATCTTTATTTCTGTATTAAGGTCATTGCAGAATAAAATTGGTAATTGGTATCACTGGGTTCAGGGAGATGGAAACTGCTGGTGCGAAGTCCAATATTCATTACAATTTAGTAAGAGATTATTAAAGCTCATTTTAATAAGAAAATGTTAACTCCGGAGTTAGCTACACGTTTCCTAAATGGCCTGGCAGTAGAAGTCTGTGATGTGGTTCTAAAAAACGTATGCTATGCTAAGGAAACTGTTAGTAAAACGTTGATAGCCGGTGGAAAATTGGTGTAAGGTTTGAAGAATTAGGTAAAAGAAATCTGATGTGTTACACTCACATGAATTTCTCTACTCTTGTACAAACTATTTTTACAAACTCTTATTCTCCATCTATTTCATATTAATTGAGATAAACATTTGCAGAAACGATCTTTTGACATGCAAAGAAAATTACATTTTACACATAGCGACCAGTTCTAAAAATATTAGACTATCGCTTAAGGAGTTCTATGTTCCCCTTGTTTTGTATTTGCAAGGGCAATATAGAAATACAGCAGCCTTTAAGCATAGACATATCTCTTAATAGCTGATTGCTATGTGTAGCACCATTCTCTTTGCCACAGATTAATACTCTTTGCATATCCAAGACAAAAAGGTGAATAACGAATTGCCGTTTGAGAAAATAAGTATTGAAAAATTTAAGGGAATAACAAGCAATATCTCGAAAATGGTTCACTCAATTTAAAAAAAAAATGTAAATGACATAAATTGTGTACTTTAGCGCGATCTACATTTTTTGTGTAGTAAAATTTTGTCTATCTCTAATGGTTTACCAGTTATGCAAAAGTGGTTCACAATTAAGAATACTTTTGGAGACATTCCCAGAAAATTCAAGATATACATTTTATTTGTCATGAAAATATCTTAAAAATGTGATATTTTAATCAAAATCGTTGAAGCCATTTTTGAGAAAATTAAAATTTTCGAAAAATGTTCCATGTAAAGGGTAATCTGGGGTGGGGACATTTTTTTGAATACCTTCGTGTCGCATCTCTGGAAGATACTGAACCTAAATACCAAGTTTGGTGTTTATCGGACTGTTCGTTTGAGTTATGCTGTTCACAGTCACACACACGGACATGTTTCCAAAAATGCTTTTTTTGGAATTAGGGGTCTCAAAACATATATTTCCGGTGAAATCTCGGTATCGAATTTTTGGGTGGAATATAATACTTCCCCTACTTACTGTACGTAGTAGAGAAAGTAAAAATAGCTATAGGCGAATACGTATAGTTCAAATAAAGATATCTTAATTATTTGTCAGTCTAAAAATTTGTTTATTTACCCAAATATAAGGCCTATGTAACTGAACTGGAAAATATTTCAAAGCTTTTCGGTCTATTTTTGTCTATCACCACGGATTGTATACCCTATTGCAAGCCTGGGAAGTGCCTCTTATTGAGCGCGATCAGCTCGTCTTTGCTGATAAGCAAGAGGAGCAGAACGAAGCTCGGTTAGCCCAGTAACTCAGTTGGTAGAGCACCCGCCTACTGCGCTAGGGGTCCCGTTTTCGATTCCTAGCTGGGGGTGGGAAGTTTTCTCTAGCTAATATTATTCCCTATCCTCCGCAAAGTATGAATGAGTATGTGAATGTGTGTTTGATCTAATGGTAAAAGCTCAATGTTTATCAGAAATCCAATGATACCGAATACGAGTTAACACCATTGCCTATCGGCAATAATATGTTTTAAACGAAAGACCACCAATAAGACCTTTGTAGTTAAAATTTTAAAAAAAGAACAACGTACTTTGCTCAAGTTAATTCCTCGATTCCCCACTGTCCTGTGGTTGTTGGTAATTGCCGCGTTGAGTTCTGCAACTCTTTTAACGCACGAAGGGATATCTACACGCATGAAATACGGCGCGGTTGGGCCACCTGGTATACCGCAGAGAAAATATACATGTTTAAAGCCAGAATAATAATTTATGTAAAGCCTTTAGAAAAGAACATATGTACACCTGCACATGTGATGTCATTTGGTTGCCTTTACTGCGAGAACATCTCTGCTGCTCTCCCATTGCCGTTTGTAGAACCATGTAAGAGGTACACGTCGGCGAATTCTGCATAAGTAAACTCCTCCATGCCCTATTACTCACTACGTGCAAATAACGCTGCCGGAAACAACATCCAGACAGGGCTGAGCAGTACAGCGTTTCAGCCTGAGGGTGTGCTGCTGTAATGGTAGTAATCAGGCCAGGTCCTTGCGTACCTAACTTCACATCCATGCACTGGCTCTTTAACCATGGGTCAATGGATAGGGTTAGTTTTAGAACATGACACACATGTCGTGTAAACAGATACAAAGATCTGAATAGCTCACATCGGTGATGTGGGGTAGCCTGACTGTCTCACATACAATAGGTCCTGAGTTCGAATCTCAGTAACGACGAGTTACCCGGATGTCAGTTTTATTTTCTTTACCACGTACCTGGTAGGTAGTGAAGGTATTGCATTCCAATCAAAAAGTCAACACCAAGAATTCACCGGAAATACGGTTTTGAGAACCCTGAATATAAAAAGAGTATTTTTAGGAAAATGTCTTTCATGTGAATAGCATAGCTCAAAAAAGAAAAGCCGTATAAATACCAAACTTGATATTTCCGTTCAGTATCCTCCAAAGATGTGACACGAAGATTTTCCGGAAAATCCCCTCACCGCCAACTTCACTCTGCATGGAAGATATTTCGAAAATTTTATTTCCTAAAAATGGCTCTAACATTTTCATTAAAACGTTTATTAAATATTCTGATAAAAATGTATATATATATAAAATCCAATTCTCTAAACGTAACTTATGAAGTCCTTATTCGGAAGGAATTTTATATAACTCTGTATAACTAACTGGTAAGCTTTAAGCGATACACGAAAAGCTACTACATAAAAAATGTAGATCTCTTTAAAACACACATACTAGTTGAAGTAAGTTTTTTGTGGCATACGCCGTTTATGAGATATCCGTTATTAAATGCTCGAATTGTTCATTTCTTAGTTACTCTCTTAAATAATATTCAACATTCAGTTTTTTCTCACGAAACAGTGTGGAATTTCAAAACCAACATATAGCGTACAGTTCTTTAAGAATTAAGTTCATTTGACTATCGCTGTTCTCTTTGTATCTATAACGAAATGTTTGTAAATGTTTATATGAATTAAAATGTAGTAGGCAGGAAAATAAGCTTGTATACGAATAACAGAGGGTAGAGAAAGTCATGTGAGTGTATCAAAGTAGATTCTTAGAGGAAGGTGCGTGTGTGTGTACGAGTGAACAGCATAGCTAAAAAACGAGATGTCGGGTAAATAGCAAACGGTATTTAAGTTCAGCATATTCCAAAGTTGCGACACAAAGATTTTCAAGAAAAGCCCCACCCCAACTACACATTACATTGAATATTTTTCAAAACTATTACTTTCTAAAAGAATGACCCAACGGTTTTCATTAGAATATTATATATTAGAGATATTTACATGACAAATAAAAAGTGTATCTTGAATTATCTGGGAATAACCTGTAAAGTACACCTCATTTGGAAGGAGGTTTGTATAATCCTGTATAGCTTGTAAATGCTAAGCTACAGACGAAAATGTACTACTAGTTCAAATAAGTGTTTTGTGGCATAAGCCGTTTCTGAGGTATCCGTCATCAATGTTACGAATTGTTCATTACTTATCGTTATTTTTAAAGACATGTCAAGGCCAGCATACAGCGTCCAGTTCTTAAAAATTTTCCTTTTGCATCTATAATGAAGTGTGTAATGTAGCTATTTTTGTAAAGCTATATTTGCATTAGGGCGGCGCCGTGGCCGAGTGGTTAGACCGCTCGCCTCCCACCGAGGCGGACCGGGTTCAATCCCAGGGACCTGCATGTGGGATTTGTGGTGGACGAAGCGGCGTCTGGGCGGGTTTTCTCCGGGTTCTCCGGTTTCCCCCGCCATTCATTCCACCAACTGCTCCATCATCACCTTTCCTTTCATCCATTTCACGAACATTTCGCTTCATCCACTTCCTTCATCCCATACCAGGCATCGGGCTGATCACCCATCCTGGATGTTCTGTCTGATCCATGAGTGTCTGCTCCTCGACGGGCCTCTGACCCCAGGCACCCGCCTGTAAGTCCTGGGGGGTGTAAGTCCTATATAAGAGGAGGGTAAACAGATAATGAATGAATGAATATATTTGCATTAGGCGGCGCCGTGGCCGAGTGGTTAGACCGCTCGCCTCCCACCGAGGCGGACCGGGTTCAATCCCAGGGACCTACATGTGGGATTTGTGGTGGACGAAGCGGCGTCTGGGCGGGTTTTCTCCGGGATCTCCGGTTTCCCCCGTCATTCATTCCACCAACTGCTCCATCATCACCTTTCCTTTCATCCATTTCACCAACATTTCGCTTCATCTACTTCCTTCATCCCATACCAGGCATCGGGCTGATCACCCATCCTGGATGCTCTGTCTGATCCATGAGTGTCTGCTCCTCGACGGGCCTCTGACCCCAGGCACCCGCTTGTAAGTCCTGGGGGGTGTAAGTCCTACATAAGAGGAGGGTAAACAGATAATGAATATTTGATAAATATATTTGCATTAAAATTAGTGGACAGAAAAATAATTTTTAATAAGAATAGTTTATATACCCACTAATAAAGTTAAAGGGCAGAGAAAGTCATACGAATGTGTCGAATCACATTTCTTCCGGGGTTTTCCTTTATTGTGAAAGGTGAATATCGGGTAACTTTAAGCTCTATGATCCCCGGGTTCATTTGAGCACTTCACCCATTTAATTTATCCTAGATGTGATTTAACTGTTTAGAGGACGATGAAGCCTAAAAAATTGAATATCTGCATTATCTTTACTGAAGTTTACTGAAACTATAAAGCGAGAAACTGAATGTGGAAATCCAAAAAGCTACAACCAATTTTGATAATTTTTTCACCATTGAAAATCCCTTTTTTTCTGACGAACATAGGCTGCAAAATAACTGCAAATTTCAATTAGATTTCCAAAGCACGTGACTAGATTGCGAACACATTGGAGTTATAAAAGAATATACTTTCGAAGAAGGCCTTTACTTTTTATTGAGAAGTAGAAAACACTTGCTACTCCACAGAAAAAGCATGTAAAATACGACAAATGCATAACTTTTGTTCAAGGTAATGTAATATATATTTGACGATTTAGCAATTAAGAGACAGAAAAACAAAAGCAAATCGAACTCCTTATAACGGTATGATATCTATGCAATACCAAAGACAAAATATTGCAATAATCTCGATATAAGAAGGTTTACCTTTAATTTCTTTGTAAGTGGTAAGTAATTGTATAAAGAGGGAAAATTGAGCCCAGATATTAGACATCAGTCAAGCTATGTTATATTCGATTATCTCATAGTAATGTCAGGTTTTAAATTTGGTATTTTATAAGAGAGATTTTGTTTTCTTTGGTTCGCCAATGCTATTTACAGGATGCCGTGGCTAGTATTGTGTATATTGTGAGGATGTGTCAGTTGTTAATACACAGTCACAAAATGGAAGATACAAAGTTTGAGATTAGAGTCCTTCTAAAGCACTACTGGAAACAAGATTATAAAGCTGCTGTCGCGGCTCGAAAAATATGTGAAGTGGAAGGAGAAGGTGTCGTTAGTGAGCGTGTGGCACAACGATGGTTCCAGCGTTTCAACACTGAAGAAGAAAACACTAAACATTTACCACGTTCTGCAAGATCTTAATTATGGGGTATTCAGAATACATGTAGAGTTTTGGAAGCGAATCCGCAAAAAAGTACTCGTAGACTGTCAGAAAAACTTGGCCCATCAAAAGATACATCGCCAGGTTAAGAAACTTGAAAAATCAAACAGAAGCTGTATATCTGCAACTCTTGAATTGACACCTCAACAGAATGGATATCTGTCGCCAGTTTATCGGTAATCCCATGGATAGATTTATCAGCAGACTTTTCACATGTGATGAAAAATTGATCCATTACTGCAAGCCTGACTCCTCGAGACGTGGCTCAGTCTCCGTTGACCTGCCAAGGTAATCGTTATAAAAAATATGTGTTATACTCACATGACTTTCCCTACTCTGGTACAAATTATTTTCACAAACGCTTATTTTCCATATGCTTCATGTTAATTGGGATGTTAATCTTATTGCTAATTTTCTTGTAGATGCAAGGGGAATTGCTAGGCTTTAAGCGATAGTCAAATCTTTTAAGAGCTGGTTGCTATGTGGAATATTCCATTCCCTTTGCATTACCAGGACAAAAAAATGAATAACGTGTTTGAGAAAAAGTATAAGTATTGAAAACTTTAAGGGAATAACAAGCAATATTTCGAAAATGGTTCACTCAACAACAAAAAATGTATATGACATAAATTGTGTACTTTAACGCGATCTACATTTTTTGTGTAGTAACATTTTGTCTATCTCTTATGGTTTACCACTTACGCAAAAGTCGTTCACAATGAAGAAGACTTTTGAAGACATTCCCAGAGAATTTAAGATATACATTTTATTTGTCATGAAAATATCTTAAACATATAATACTTTAATCAAAATTGTTAGAGCCATTTTTGAGAAAATTAAAATTTTCGAAAAATGTTCCATGTAAAGGGTAATCTGGAGTGGAGGATTTTCTTGAAAACCTTCTTGTCGCATCTCAGGAAGATACTGAACCTAAATACCAAGTTTGGTGTTTATCCGACTGTTCGTTTCTGATTTATGCTGTTCACAGACACACACACGGACATGTTTCCAAAAATGCTTTTTTTTGGATTCAGGGGTCTCAAAACATATATTTCTGGTGGAATATCGGTATCGAATTTTTGTTTGGAATACAATAGTTCCCGTACTTACTATACGTAGTAGAGAAAGTAAAAATCAGTTCGGCCCCAATGTAATGTGTCTAGTGGAATTTTGAAGGAGTGATTTACTGGGAGTTTGTTCCAAACGGGCGTGCAGTCAATTCTGGTTTTTATACTCAAGAACAAGAACGAGCTCATGAAACTTTGAGACGGAGAGCATTAGTTAATCGAAAAAGAGTTCTCTTGCAGCAGGACAATGCAGCGCTCCATACTACGCCTACAACCACGACAAAAATTCGGAATTTTAAAGGAGTCGAACTGCTTCCACACTCACCATACAGCCCTGATATGGTCCCTTCAGATTATCACCTGTTTCAATCCATGGCCCATTTCTTGCGTGGAAGAAATTTCGAAAACACTGAAGCTGTGGAGGTGGGTCTCACCGAATTCTTCGCATCAAAAGCCAGAAACTGATTCCGTCGCGGAATAATAAACCTCGCTGAAAGATGGCTAATGAACATGGAATCTGATGGTTTCTACTTTGAAAAGAGTTTAGTTTCTTGTGAGAAAACATTCCAAATAAAGTTTAGCTTAATAACCGACATCACTTATGAGGGACCACCTATATAATTACCAAATGAGAAGAGAATGTTTCTCGGTTCTTCAGACCACGTGTCTTATCCACAGAGGTTAACTTGGTTTCCTGGAAATGCCAAATATTAATATTCATCAGCGTCATATTTTGACAAGGTATACATCTTTTAAAATTAAAATAAAAAATATACACTCGATTCATTACTTCTAGAATGAAAGTATTAACTGAAGTACACATTAGTGAAGAACAACGTGGATTTACAGTAATCAGAGCATGTATGGACAATTTTTTACAATGAAACAAATGAAAAACGAAGAGAATTTAACCTAGAAACCCATTTGACATTTATCGATCTGGAAAAAGCATTTGATAAAGTTAATCGCCAAAAATATACTATTTAAGAAAGGATACCCAACACGTTTAATTAAAGTTATACAAAGTTTATATAAAAATACAAAACTGCTAATTGAATTAGATGAGAGAATAAAATAGAAATAAAAACAAACCGTAGATTGAAACAGGGATGTAGACTATCTGCAATTCTAAGTTATATAGATGAAATTCTACCAGGAGTGGGAAATTGGTCATCGCGATTGCAGGAATGATGACGTCAGGGAACGCAAGCCGGCATGCACATGACGCACGGTTTGAAGGCGGGGGTTTCGGAAGTTGCACTGGCGATGTAGCATAAATAAGCCTCTCTAACGTATGTTTGATTTTATATATGTTTATACACACACGTTATAATAACAATTTTTCATCTTATTCTTTAATTCATTAAAGTGTTACAGTTTTGCATACATCTAACGTAAATTCACAAGTATTGACGTACAACAGAACACGTAGGTTTCATCTGTCAATCGCGATCTGCTTTTATACTTTATAATATTCAGTTTAGAAAAGAATTTCTCACACATATATGTTGAGCCAAACATGGCACTAATATGCGCAACAAATGAACCGAGAGACGGAAATACTGCTATATCAGGTTCTCTAAACATTATAAACCATCCCCATATTTTGCAATTGTGATTTCAAAACTTTATTTGTTGTAAATTCGTAATCTCAATGTGTAATTATGGTTTTACTGTAGGAATGTTGAGGCAGTATTTTTAACACTTAAAAGATTTCAGTCTAATTATATAATATAAAATTCAATAACAGCCCGCCTTAAAGCAATATGTATATAAATAATATATAAAATGTATGTGACAGATTGTATTAATGTTTATATTTTTATGTACATGTTTAATGATGTTATGTGAATGTATTACGTAACCTTATAATGTAAGAGCTGTGAGAATAATAGGTTAAAAGTTGCTAACAATGAGGTAACCTTGAGACAATATTGAATTAGAAAGTTTAATAATACTACTAGTAATTTTTGGAAACAATAATGTAATTTTTTAGACAGTTTATAAATAGCTAATCAACAACCAGAAAAAAGCTTAAGTTAAATGAAAGTATTCTATTGTAATAGAATTAGCCAATCAGAAACTGAAATACGGAAAATTGTACAAATTCAGAGGTCAATTGCTAGTAGACAGCGAACCTAACCGGACGCGAGACGCGTCCTCCAGAAGTTTGATACATATTCAGTGAGAGATACAAATAGTTTACGTGTTAAAAGGTGCAAGTAATTAATAAATAATCTCACAGCTCTCTATATCAGTGAAGTGTTATTTAAATCGTGTCAAGGATTAATAAAAGGAGTGAAGTAAAAATTATAATCTGTGTAAGCCTACATTCTTCAACCGCACCACGCCCTGATAAGAAATTCATGTCTCTACAAATTAATAGTGACGCAACCGAGGTAAACATAAATAAATAATATTTAAAGAAACAGTAAAATTACAAAGTTAATATTTGTAAAACTTGGGGCGAAGGCTACCGGAAACTTTGTACCATACGCGGTTGCAACTACTAGAAGTTCGGCTCCCCAACAGTCGAAATACAATACAACTCCTAAAATAAACAACCTTTCTCAATGTCTTGAAAGAATTTACGAAAATTAAAAAGTCGTTGTTCATTGCTTTGAAGTCATGAAACCTGTCGTCTTCAAACACCTTCTCAATTACGTACAGTAAGCAGGGGAAGTATTGCATTCCACCCAAAAATTCAATACCGAGATTTCACCGAAAATACGTTTTGAGGCTCCCTGAATAGAAAAATAACTTTTAGAAAAAGGTCGGTGTGTGTGTGTGTTGCTGTGTGTGTGTGTGTGTGTGTGTGTGTGTGTGTGTGTGTCTCTGTATCTGTGAACAGCATGACTCAAAAATGAAGAGTTGGATAAATACCAAAGTCGGTATTTAGGTTCAGTATCTTACAAATATGCAACACGAAGGTTTTCAAGAAAATTGTTCCATGCCAGACTATCCTTTACGTGGAAAAGTTTGCGAAACTTTGGATTTTCTCAAAAATGGCTTTAACGTTTTTGATTAAGATATTTTCATGACAAATAAAATGTACATCTTGAATTTTCTGGGAATGTCCTCTTCTTTTTGGATGGCTTATGCATAACAGGTAAACCGTAAGAGATAGACAAACGTTTTGTACACAAAAATGTAGAGCTCGTTAATACACATAACTACACCGTTTACTTTTTTTTGTGCAGTGAACCATTTCCGAGATATTTCTTTTTTTTCTTTTTAATTTTCCAATGCTTATAGTTTTTCATAAATGGAAATTATTTTCCTTTTTTTATGTCCTGGATATATAAATGGAATGGAATACTCTACATAGCAAACAGCTCTTAAATCATTTGACTTTCGCTTAAAGTCTATCACATTCCCCTTGCACCTACAAGAAAATTAGCAATAAGATTCTGCAAATGTTTATCTCGATAAAGTAGATGGAGATTAAGCATTTGTAAAATAGTTTGTACAAGAGTAGAGAAAGTAACTTTCCTAACATACCTGCATAATTATTTATATTAGCTTCCAGGAAGTTATTGACAGACCGTAGGCCAGGAATTGGTAGCACTGTTTTCAAGTAGATTTGATTTACACAGTCTATCATCATTATGAAGGACTGTACCATATTATGTATATGCAGTATGTTTTGATCGTTTCGCTGAAGGCGACAATACAAGTGATTTAAATGTTCACATACATCACACAGGAAAGGCAAATCGCTTATACAATCTTTGTTCCGAAGTTCGGTAATTTCATTACCCTAAAATGAAACAAATATTAATCATCTGAGTAGCAAAGTGAGTGTATGCATAATTTTTACATAGTAACATTCACATACCTAATGTAGCATGTATTCGTAAATTACATAAAAAAATTGCTTAGCATTTTCCCTCGACTAAGCCACCCACTTCCATGTAATATACCAAATCCTCGGAGTGGAGGTTTCAAAACTGCTGGTGGTGAAGTGGATTAGATTTAATACTACAGTGTGTTCGTTTTATGCCAAAGCCGCAACCGCCTTATTTGCGCATCGGCCGAGACGGCAGTGACCTCGGTATTGTTCCACTGCGCAGAAGCGGCGCAGGATATGTCAAGAGTACGTTTATCAGCTGTGAGCTGTCTCAGTCATTGCTTCGTCTTCGTGTTGTGAAGTGTTTCGAGAATGCGTGTGTTGTGTGTGATTCCCTTAGGAAAGTTATTCTCTTATTAGTCCATGGAAATGCCTGCCAACAAATTCACGCTTGAACAGTGTACTTTTATGTAACATACATACATGAAAACTGAAGCACGTAGAAAGGTGTGTAGATAACTTCAGCAGTAATTTCCTGGTTATCCAGTTATGGGTAAGAGACACTGAGATGTTTGGTCAATAAATTTAGAACAACGGGATCGCTAAATCCTAAAAAATAAACTTTATCGGAACAATTCTCACACCATAGATGAAGTTAAGGACAATATAAAAGCAGAAATTATGAACATTATACAAGAAGAACTTATACGTGTGAATGGTAATTTCATCCGACGATGTCAACAATGTCTTCTCGGAAATGGACACAACTTTCAACACTTATAACAAGGTTAGTACTCATACATATATGTTACTAACACCCGTAAGTAACGCGGGATTTCGGAACGGAAAACCCCGAAGTGTAAGAGACTGTGCGGAGCATGTATTTGCATTATCGGCGTCCTTGGCATAAAACGAAGGCACTGTATGTATGGTTTTTACAACGATATCCACAAAATTTTTCATTTGCATTACATAAAAACCTCCTGATTTTTGATGCAGTAAAATGATCAGTAGTGCCAAATTCTTGTAAATGTCGTTTTAGTCTGCTTATAAAATCTTTCTGATTTCCTACCACAGCGCGTGCTCCATCTGTTACAAGCTGATATCATGTTCTTCCTTAAGTTTTACTTTCTAATGAATCGCATACTACCTTAAATAAATGCTCCCCTGTAGTATGTTCAGCAAGGGGGAAAATATCAAGTAAATATCAATGAAAAGCCAATTCTTCGGTCACTCCTCAAATAAGTATTGCTAACTGGGTTATGTCAATGTCTGTTTCATTGACAGCAGTAGAGTAGGCTATACGTTTAATTAATTTGGGTTCTAATTCACAATCGATCAATTTTGCAACATGGTTTATTCTTCCTTGAATTGGTTGTGCTAACTTGATACTGTTAAAACTTTCACACTGTTCAGAGTGCATCAGTATAAGGTTTGTGCGATTTTGCTATCGTTTTATTTTCCGCAGCAGGTGTGTTACCTTAACTTTCAGCTTTATATTGTTGCAGTTGATTTGCGCGTGCAAGTCCTGAAATTCAAATATATAATATTACTTACCGGTGCCTACATCATTCAATAAAACTTTGTTATAATTTAAACGTTGTTACATTTGCGGACAGGGATTTATTTTATAATATTCTTTGAAAATAGCTAAGGATATACTACCTTTGACTTGCTTCTGATCTTTGTGACAACGTTCGTAATGTCACTTAGTGTTTTACTTGTAAACACCAATCACAACTTTCGAACAGAAAACATTTCACATTTTCGCCTAGAGCGCAGTAAAACTATTGTTCTTCGCACTCCTCTTGGAATAGCAGGGATCCCTTGCGTTTCCGTGGATTCAAAACAGTCATGTCGTAAATATGAAGTTACACCGCTGCTTAATTAGTTTGAGCGCTTGTTGATTGAAGGAGGGTGGGTCGAAACTGGGTGAGGTGTTGCTTTGACCCTGACGGTGGTATGAGGGTCACTCCGAAAATTTTGAGAGGGGCAACAATGAGTAGTGGTAAGCCAAAGCAGCTTTTCCTAACTTCAGATTGCAGTTCAGATAGCAACATGTGCAAGCCTGGGTATGCTCCAACAGTGTGCATCGTCAGCACCGCGTGTGTATGTATAGCAGGTGTTGCTACGCCATACGCTAGGATGGATCTCAAGCGAGATCATTTCCGTGGTATGATTTTCTATGACTTAAAGTCTGTTTAGGGGAGAGAGAATGCCTTGAAGGACTGCATCTGCATTTGGGGATCTTTGTCCTTCGCAATCCACCATCGATGGCATGCAGAGTTTAGAAGAGGAAGGGATTCTCTCTCGAAGAAGACCGAGCGAGACGGCTACAGCAACAATGGATGAAAATGTGGTGAAAGTAGAGCGCATGTTGCAGGAAGATCATCGTTGCACGTATAGTCAGATTCAAGAAGTCCTAAATATTGGATGGGCAGCAGTAAAATCAATTCAGAAGGAAAAATCTCTTGGTCCATCACCACCTCACTAATGAGCATCAACAAACACATGTGCAATGGTGCCAAGAAATGATTGAAAAATTCAGTGGAGGAAGATCCAAAAACGTATTTAACATTGTAACAGGTCATGAAAGCTGGATTTACCAGTATGATTCAGAAACTAAACGACAGTCTTTGTTCTGGGTCTTACCAGGAGAAGATCCTCCAACAAAGTTAAGTGAACGAGAAGTGTTGGCAAGTAGATGATCTGTTCCTTCCTCTCAGCAAGTGACCACATCGTGACGATTCCGCTTGAGGGAGAAAAGACTGTTACTGAGATGGTACGCCACAAAATGTCTGCCACAAGTGTTCAATGAACTGAGAAAAAAGCTTCCTAAGACTGGTCTGCGTGGAATTTTGTTGTACTATGACAATGCCTCTGTCCACACTGTACAAAAAAACCAATTTTTTCAGCTGTCAGGTATGTGTGTCATCCTTCCTACTGTCCAGATCTGGCCCCATGCGACTGTTTTCTATTCCCTAAAATGATATAAGCAACTTAAGTTCAACGATTTCAGTCATCTTAAGCAGCAGTAGCTGATTACGAAGAATGTTTTTGCGCTGTCTCCAAGAATCTCTATATATCTAAGATAAAAACAAAAGTAATGGCATTCCAGGGAAGATATCCAGTAATAAGCAAAACAGTATTAGCAGACGACGTATTGGAAAAAGTCCCATATTTTCAATAGCTCGGCTGCGATGGAACTTATGACCAAGATCAGGATATAAACAAAAACAAGTACAAAAATTCCACCAGTCAGTGGCACTATCAAACGAACCTTAAGTGTAAGGCAAGGAGAGAAACACAATTGAGAGTTTATGCTGTTATGGCAGTGCAAATGATAAATTATGCAAGCGAAGCAAGGACTGTTAGGAAAAAAGTTGAAAGTAAGATACAAACAGCTGAAATGAGTTTTTAATTATTCAAGGGCTGTACGAGAGAGGAACCTATTAGAAATGAGGCAATCAGAGAAGAGCTGAAAGTATACCTCTATTAGAAGAGATAGAGAAATATAGAAAAAAATCTTATGTGATACATACACATGACTTTCTCCACCCTCTCATTTATTAGTTGGTATGCAAACTATTTTTACTAAAGGTTAGTTTTGTGTTTACTACATTTTAATCCAAACAAAGCTTTCCAGAAATAGGTACTTTACACATTAGATACAAAGAGAACAGCGATAGTGAAATGTTTAAGAATTGGACGCTATATGCTGGCCTTAAAATTCCATACTGTTTTCATGCAATCGCGAGAAAAGACCAAATGCTGAAAGGACTTTAAAGAATGACCAACTAATGAACAATTTCAAACTTTAATAGCGGATATCTCAAAAATTACTTCTGGCACACACAAAAAATCTTATTTGAAGGAAATGTGCATTTTAATGAGACCTCTTTTGTGTAGCACATTTTCGTCCATCGCTTAACGTTTAGCAGTTGTATAAGATTATACAAAACTTCTTTCAACTAAAGTGGAATTCACAGGATATTTCTAGAAAATTCAGATATACATTTCATTTGTCATGTAAACATATTTAATATATTACAGTTTAATTAAAATCAATTGAGCTACTTTTAGGAAATCAAGAGCTCGAAAATTTCTCCATATAAAGGGTAGTTTGGTGTGGGGGATTTCTTGAAAATCTTTATATCGCATCTTTGGATGTTACTGATCCTAAATCCAAGTTTGGTATTTATCCGAGCTTTTGTATTTGAGACACACAAACACACACACGAACCTTTTTCTAAGAATTTATTTTGGATTCAGGTGGCCTCAAAATATGCATTTCCGGTGAAATCTTGGTATCGAATTTTTGGGTGGAACGAAATACTTTCCTTTACTATATGTAAAGTAAAAATGAACTGAACGGCTAGACCGTATTCCTGAAGAAGGAATACTCAAACAAGGCTTTTGTTACAAACTTAGGGGACGAAGACCAGTTGGATGACCCCGAAAAACATGGCCTCAAAAAATATGAGACCGGAACAGCAAATGTCTAAACCATGAAGGAACCGAAGTATATTAAGGGTTTTTGTATTACGTGAAAACTCTATAGCCTACATATTATCAAACAACTGCGCGACCAAAGATAAGGCACAGGGTTTAACATTTCAGCTACAGTAATTATCCAAAACATTACTCAATCGATGATTGTTCTATCGCCAAAGGGTACTTATATGCTGTTTGGTGTATTAATAGGTATTTTCATGCCAGAAACATTATTGCGTCGCATTGGCGACAGCATTGTTGGGTTAATTTAGTATTTGTTTCGGCTTGTGTTTGAATTTCCAGCATGACACTCTCCACCTCTGGCTGGCGAGCCTAGCCAGATTTGGAGAGGGGAGATAGATGTTAGGTTACTTTCTTTGTGTGTGAACGTCAGTCTGAGAGTTGGAGTGTAAGGTGTAAGTTATGTGTGTGTGTGTGTGTGTGTGTGTCAGGCATCGCCCTCAATCATTTATTCCCCTGTGTGCATAATGAAGGGCTACCAATTACTTTATTAATAAACCACTGGTATTGTGAATGATGTGTAATTTGTTACAAAACCCCACGCCTGCATCAGAATGTGAACATCAAGGTCCTTGTCCTCTTGCAATGTCTGTGCTACGTTTACCCCATGTGCGTGTTGGGGTGATTAAAATTTAACATTTTGCTGGAAACCTTTTGGCCTTCGCCCCAGCATGTAACACTATGCAGTACTTCTAAAACTTGGAAAGTAATCAGTGGAAGTTAAGGAAGCAAGCGTATTGCTAATTTTTAAAGTGTGTTTGCGTGACTATCAGAGAATGTTTCATCCGTTATTAGGGATAGTGGCAGCTGTACCCAACTACATTTATGAAGGATAAAAGATAAAGATACGTATCACGGAGGGGCCACGAAACCGGGGCAAAACACCGCATTAGGTCAATGTGGCGCTTTGCGCTTCGAACGCGACCCCTAGGAGTGAAGGATGAGGGTAGAGATCTGAAGGGCGACCAGATCTGGGAGAGACGACGTGGGCAAGCGAGGACGAGGTCCCTGACGATTCCATATTGAACCTATTCAACACCGTTCGAGCTGCCCACAAGCCCCGAGCATTTCTTTTGGAAAGCCCTTTACAGAGGGCGGTTTGTCAGCAGTCGGATCGACTGCAGAGATAAGATTTCACAAAACGCACTGCCACCAGCCAGCCGCAACACGCCGAACACCGCCACCTGGTCCTTCCACCCTAACGGAGATAATGATGAACGAAATTATGGGTACAGGGAAGTCGTGGAGAGGAGGAATCAACGCAGCTTTCGGCTACTGACGCATGGTCAGAGTGAAGCGATCGAATGCGAGCTTCACACGTTATCTCCCTCGGTCTATAAGAGGCAAAGAATAGGATTCATCATAAAAATATTCTAGTCAATGTGCAATAATTTCATTAAAACAGCTGGAGTAAATAAAATTAATTAAATCACCACGAGTTTAAAAAATCCGGTGTTACAGTCATATGACTTTCCCTATATAGCTACATTACACATTTCGTTATAGATACAAAGGGAACACCGAGAGTCAAATGTTTAATAACTGGATGCTATGCACAGGCCGTAAAATTTCATATTCTTTCCATGACATCACGAGGAACGACTAAATGTTTACAGGACTTTAAAAGAATGACAAAGGTCGCTGGCACTGCTGACGAAAATTAAGCTACATTTGTATCTTTAAATCAAGTTGCTCATCTGGAAATCCTGTCTACCGATCACCAGGGCAATGGAATTACTAGAGCATCTCGGGAAATGTCCAAAGCACCTCCGATTTACGTGAGTAATTTAGGCAATATGACTGCAATTTTACATAACCTCAGACCACTACATACTGGCCCCTTCAGGAATACCACCATTGACAACCAATAAGTTAAATTTCTATTTGACACTACTGATGGTTATCGCAAAGCCGTGGCTTATTTAGATGAGAACAAAGCACAGTATTACAGTTTCCAATGCCAAAACGAGCACAACTTTAGAGTTGTTATCAGAGGCTTACATCTTCATGTGATGCCACTGCCGTCATGGTAGAGCTTCGCACACTTGTTTACTACCTACACATATTTTACTATTACTCTATTTATTTTACGTCGCTTTAACTCCTTGGTCTTATCGCGACGGATCTGTTAGTGGATCACTCCTAGAACGATGTGTTATAGACAATTAGCCTTCTAGATCTCATCCCTGTAACCACCCACTCCGTCACTTGTCACACAGACCATAGCTATCGAATCTTCTGCTTCGAGCCGTGCAGATGGCATTAGGGTGGCGTCCAGTCTAAGCTCCGCCTTCACACAGAATAGCGGACACTTAGCCTTCTAGGTCTCATATCTGTAACCACCGGTTTCGTGCCGTAAAAATGGTATTAGGGTACCGTCCATTCCAACTTCCGCCTTCACACAGAAAAGCAGACACTTAGCCTTCTAGGTCCCATCTCTGTAACCACCTGCTTCGTGCCCTACAGATGGCATTAGGGTGACGTCCAGCCCAACCGCCGCCCTTACACAGCAAGGCGGACAGATAGCCTTCTAGGTCTCATCTCTGTAACCACCGGTTTCGTGCCGTAAAAATGGTATTAGGGTACCGTCCATTCCAACTTCCGCCTTCACACAGAAAAGCGGACAGATAGCCTTCTAGGTCTCATATCTGTAACCACCGGTTTCGTGCCGTAAAAATGGTATTAGGGTACCGTCCATTCCAACTTCCGCCTTCACACAGAAAAGCAGACACTTAGCCTTCTAGGTCCCATCTCTGTAACCACCTGCTTCGTGCCCTACAGATGGCATTAGGGTAACGTCCAGCCCAACCGCCGCCCTTACACAGCAAGGCGGACAGATAGCCTTCTAGGTCTCATCTCTGTAACCACCGGTTTCGTGCCGTAAAAATGGTATTAGGGTACCGTCCATTCCAACTTCCGCCTTCACACAGAAAAGCAGACACTTAGCCTTCTAGGTCCCATCTCTGTAACCACCTGCTTCGTGCCCTACAGATGGCATTAGGGTGACGTCCAGCCCAACCGCCGCCCTTACACAGCAAGGCGGATAGATAGCCTTCTAGGTCTCATCTCTGTAACCACCTGCTTCGTGCCCTACAGATGGCATTAGGGTGACGTCCAGCCCAACCGCCGCCCTTACACAGCAAGGCGGATAGATAGCCTTCTAGGTCTCATCTCTGTAACCACCTGCTTCGTGCCCTGCAGATAGCATTAGGGTGCCGTCCAGTCTAAACTCCGCCTTCACACAGAAAAGCGGACACTTAGCCTTCTAGGTCCCATCTCTGTAACCACCTGCTTCGTGCCCTGCAGATAGCATTAGGGTGCCGTCCAGTCTAAACTCCGCCTTCACACAGAAAAGCGGACACTTAGCCTTCTAGGTCCCATCTCTGTAACCACCTGCTTCGTGCCCTGCAGATAGCATTAGGGTGCCGTCCAGTCTAAACTCCGCCTTCACACAGAAAAGCGGACACTTAGCCTTCTAGATCTCATCTCTGCAACCACCTGCTTCGTGCCCTGCAGATAGCATTAGGGTGCCGTCCAGCCCAACCGCCGCCCTTACACAGAAAGGCGGACAGTTCGCCTTCTAGGTCTCATCCCTGGAAATGCCATCTTGCTTCGTGACGTGCCCACAGAGACCCCAGCGCATGGCAGCCGAATCTTCTGCTTCATGTCGTGCAGATGGCGTTGGGTTGCCGTCCAGTCTAACTGCTTACATTGTCTATGGATAGATGGCGTAGCATTCGCTGTTACCACTTATTTTTCATTTTACTATTGTTTTAGACTTAAGGTGGAGCTTTGGGTCGTGGTATTAAATATCCAATCCTATATTTAGGTTGGCGACTGAGAGAAACCACAAAAAACCTGACACAAGTGCTTCCTTTGTACCACCATGTAAGTAAAATACCCTTACGTTTATTCTTCGTGAATTTCAACCGAACCCCAAGTATGAAAACACCTAGAATTAAACAGGCTGTATTACGGAGTAGTCAAAGCTGAACCACCGAAGCCTAAACGCAGTATAATTCAATGTATGTAATGTCAGGAATATGGACATAGCAGAAAGTACTGCTACAAATTACCACGTTAGCGTTATATGCATCAAGCAACATGCAACTGACCAATGCACAAAAACCACTGACACACCACCAATCTGTGTCAACTGTAAAGGCGAACATACGGCAAACTACAAAGGTTTCCCTGCCCACAAAAAACAAGTCACCTTGCGACAGCAAGATACGGTACGTGAACCTACGGAAAAGATAGTGATACAGCTCGTGACAATACACCAACAAGAAACAACAATTAATTTCCGCATGTCGCACAAAGCAAACAATACACTCAGAGCTATGCTGAAGTCCTTCGTTCTAATCTAGAGAATGTGTCAATTGTTCACAAACTGATTAACCGAATTGATTCTCTTCTGTCTCTCTTACAACCCTTTGTACCAACCTTGTCTCAAGTTACTCTATTACTTGCAAAGAAATATGGCTATTTCAAAATAATTATCAATTTGCGCTTGGAACTCTCAGGAGACCACGAGCTGGAATATTTTCTCAGAACTTACAATATTGACATTTTATTAGCTACAGAATCAAAATCAGCATCACACTTACATTTCTTCCTGTCTGGCTAAAAAAACATAAATAAATAAAATCTGTTTCATTTATTTCATACATAATTAACAAATACATGTTGTCGGATACGTCAAAAGCAAATTGAATAAACAAACATAAAATACATGTCAGATATAAAACTTGAGGGAGTATTTTTAACACTTAAATGATATCAGTCTAATTATATAATATAAAATATAACAGTCCGCCTTAAAGCAATATGTGTATGTAATAATATATAAAATGTATGTAACAGTCATTGTATTATGTTTATATTATGTACATGCATAATAATGTTATGTGTATATATTATTTAGTTTTAACAATGTAGGAGCTGTGAGAATTAAAGCCGAGCGTTGCTAACCATGAGGTAACAATGAGATAATCTTGAGACAACAACAAATTAGAAAGTTTAATAATGCTACTAATAATTCTTGGAACAATAATTCAATATTTAAAACAGTATATAAATAGCCAATCAAAAACTAGAAAAACTTAAGTTAAATAAAAGTATTCTATTGGAGTAGGCTTAGCCAATCAGAGATTTAAATAGAGAAAAATACAAATTGAGGCGGCAGACGCTACATGATAGTGTAACCGATCGGTACAATACAGATTCAATGTGAGACATAAAGCTTCGTTGCGGTGAGAATAATATAATGTTGTTAAAAAGTTCAATTAAACAATAATCTCACAGCTCTATAGTATCAATGAAGTGTTATTTAATCGTGTGAAGGATTAACAAACAAAGTACAATACCAGTATAAATTGTGTAAGCCTTGTTCTTTAGCCGTTCCAGCCCTGCTAAGGGACAAGTGTTCCAAAAAAATTACTACTGACGCAGCTGAGGCATACATATATAAAATTTAAATAAACATTAAAATACAAAGTTCATTTTTTAAACGTGAGGCGAAGGCCACCGGAAAGTTTGTATCGTACGTGGGGCTGCAACTACTTCAAGTTTGGCGTACTAACAGTGAAGCAGCAACAACCCTATTAAGTTCAATATAAAATTGCAATGTATAAGAGTACTATGTACAATTTTACAGGATTACAAATGTTAACAATTAACCTAAAAGTACATAAATTCATCAACTGAATAGTAACAATTTTCCATAAGAAAGTCTTGTAAGCATTTCTTGAAACATTGAAAAGAGTTCACGTTTTTTAATTTAGCAGGTAATTTATTATACAAGTGCGTCCCTTTATAGTCAAAACTGTTCTGAAACAATTTAGAGTTAAGAGATGTAAAATGTAATTTCGACTTATTCCTTGTATCATACTGAAAGTCTGAATTGACAGAAAGCGTTTCAATGAGCATTTGCGTTTGTATAATAACCTCGAATAAGTACATGCACGGTAATGGCAGAATGTTTAACTCCTTGAAGTACGGCTTACAGCTAGTGGTATATGATAAATTAAGCATCATTCTAATTACTTTTCTTGTAACGTAAATACTTTTGTTACCTCGCTCCTGAATGAAAGTTTGGGTAATACGCCATCTTAAGTGTATGCTTGCTTATTGACTGGCTGAGCATTTTAATTTGGAAACATATCTGACTAAGTCGCTTTACTATTTCATTAAAATGAGCATTCCAGCTCAAATTCTTATCAACCCAAACTCAAAGACATTTTGTTTTATCAGCATATTCTATAGCTTCGTGCTCAAATAGTATAGTTGGGAAATGTAATTCTTTGTTGTTCTTTTATGGAAACCAACAGCTATGCATCTTTTGTTATTTACTGAGAGAGAATTTTATTTCCACGAGACAGTATAGGACCTTCCAGAACTAATATTTACTTTTAGCTTCTCTGCGTTATTATCAGAAATTAAAATACTACTGTCGTCTGTAAATAAAGAGAATTTTATATTTTTATTCTGGTTGATATATTCAAGATCATTAATATACATGACAAAGAACATGGGACCTAAAACTGAGCCTTGTGGAACACCGCATTCAACTGTTAGTTCATTTGATGGAACCGATTTCACCTCCTTTTGATTATCATCATAATATTCGATTTCAAATACTATGCGTAAGATATGAGTTAAATCAATTGTAAGCTGTCCCTCTAATTCAATATTTAAATAATTTTTAAGAAGAATTTCATGATCTACAACATCAAAATCCTTTAATAAATCAAGAAATATGCCAATACAGTGCTCAGCGTTGTCTAATTTCGTGTAAATTTCACTGCAAAACTGAATTAATGCTGATGTACTTGATTTCCCCTTTTGAAATCCACGTTGAAATGAAAGAATATTAAATATAGTGATGAAATAGTATACTCAACCCCGGCATCTAGGTTACTATACTGAGGCATATATACAATTTTTTACTTCCTCTACTACGTACAGTAAGTAGGGGAAGTATTGTATTCCACCCAAAAATTCGATACCGAGATTTCACCGAAAATACATGTTTTGAGACTCCCTGAATCCAAAAAAAGCATTTTTGGAAACATGTCCGTGTGTGTGTGTGAACAGTATAACTCAGAAACAGTCGGATAAACACCAAAATTGGTATTTAGGTTCAGTATCTTCCAGAGATGCGACACGAAGGTTTTCAAGAAAATCCCCCCATCCCAGACTACCCCTTACATGGAACATTTTTCGAAAATTTTAATTCTCCCAAAAATGGCTCTAACGATTTTGATTAAAATATCATATGTTTAAGATATTCTCATGAAAAGTGAAATGTATATCTCGAATTTTCTGAGAATGTCTCCAAAAGTCATCTTCATTGTGAACAACTTTTGCATAACTGGTAAACCATAAGAGATAGACAAAATTTTACTACATAAAAATGTAGATCGCGTTAAAATACACAATTTATGTCATACATTTTTTGTTGTTGAGTGAACCGTTTTCGAAATATTCGTTGTTATTCCCTTAAATTTTCCAATACTTATACTTTTTCTCAAATTCCTTATTCATTTTTTTATGTCCTGGACATGCAATGAGATTGGAATACGCCACATAGCAACCAGCGCTTAAAATATTTGACTATCGCTTAAACTCTACCGTATTCCCCTTGTATCTACAAGAAAATTCGCAATAACATTAACATCTCGATATCTCGGTTAACATGAAGCATGTGGAGAATAAGCGTTTGTATAAATAGTTTGTACAAGAGTAGAGAAAGTCATGTGAGTGTAACACATCAGATTTTGTTTTTGTTGGAATGCAATACCTACTCTCCCTACTACGTACGTGTTGGATAAAGTAAAAGGATCATAGCCCGGAAATTTTCTGTATTCAAACTCATATTTTGTAAACACAACATGTTTAAGTGGTGATATTTAACAAACTATTAGAGCATATTGAACAAACCACACGGAAATTACCTCGCAAAACATCATAAAGTATCTGTAAACTACAAACACATTTAATTTGTTTTGAGAAACATGGCATTCTAAAACTCTTCCGTATCGTCTTTGTATTCCACCAACATAATTATACTCTATTCATCGATTATGAAGATCTATATACTACAGTTAAGAGGAATAAATTAAACGTTTTATTCAAGAGGAGCAAAGGGAGTCTTAATTAACTCCATGAAAGCAGCATGTAAGGATACAAATATGTTAATTAAATTAAACGATTCACAAGTTTAAACACTTGGAAACATCTTGGGCTGATGTCGAGTTACACACCCATCCCACTCCTATTAAATATAAAAGACCAAAAGTTACGAGACTGTTTTAATAGCTGTCTTACCCTAATTTGCACGGTTAACTTTTTACTTTCTCTACCACGATACCAAGTATAGAACGTGTTGCATTCCATTAAAATACTCGATACCGATATTTTACCGGAAATAAGTGTTTTGAGGCCGCGGAATAAAAAAGGCCGTTTTAGAAACATTTCTGTGTATGGGCGCGTCTGTGGTCAGTATAACTCAAAATCGCAAAGTCGAATAAATACCAAACTTGGTATTTAGATTCACTATCTTCTAAACATACATCCCTAAGAGTTTCAAGATATTCCTCTAACCCAAACTACCCTTTAAATGGAAAAATTGTCGAAATGTTTGGTTTTCGAAATAATGCTGTAACCATTTTGATCAAAATATAATATATTAAATCTTTTTCATGTGACACAATTTATATATATATATTGAATTTTTTGGAGTAGCCTGTGAGGTTCTCTTTATTCGGAACGAATTTTGTATAATCGTGTATAACCAGTAAACGTTAAGGGATAGGCAAAAAAGTACGACATAGAAATGTAGATCTATTTAAAACACACAATTTATTTCAAATGAGTTTCTTTTTGTAGCATAAGCTGTTTATTATATCCATTATTAAGGTTCGAATTGTTCAGTACTTATTCTTACCAACGATTTTCTGTTTCTCACGATGTCACGGAAAAAGTATGGGATTTTAAGACCAGCATATAGCCTCCAGTTCTTCAACACCTGACTATCGCTGTTCTCCTTGTATCTTTAACGAAATATGTAATTAGGTGTTTCTGCGAATGTTTATTTGAATTAAAATGTATCAGATAGGAAAATAAGCTCTAGTAAGAATAGTTTGTATAGCCACTAATAGAAATAGACAGTAGAGAAGGTAATGCTAAAGTATCACATCAGGTTTTTCAGAAAACGGCCGTGTGTGTACGTATGTGTGTGTGAACAACATAACTAAAAAAACACGAAAAGCCTGATAAACACACGACTTGGTATTTAGGTTCACTATCTTCCAAAGCTGCGATGCGAAGATTTTAAGAAAATTCTCCATTCCAATTATCCTTTAAATAGAACTTTTTCGAAGTTTTTTTATTTAATTAAGAATGTCTGTGACGATTTCGATTAAAATAGCAAATATAAAACATGCTTATATGCCAAATAAAATGTTGTCTTGGATTTTCTGGGAATACACTGCGAAGTTCTTTTCTTTCAAAAGGAATTTTGTGTAATCTTGTGAAAATAGTAAACGTTAAGCGTTAGACGAAAACGTACAAAAGTATTGACTTCTTTAAAACACAAAGTTTGCTTAAAATATGTTTTTCGTGGCATAAACTGTTTCTGAGATATCCGTTATTAAAGGTTCGAATTGTTCAATTCTTTTTTACTTTCTCTACTACGTATAGTAAGTAGGGAAAGTATTGTGTTCCACTCAAAAATTCTATACCGAGATTTCACCGGAAATACAAGTTTTGAGACCCCCTGAATACAAAAAAAGCATTTTTGGAAACATCTCCATGTGTCGATGAAACATTGAAATCTTCCGGGCTGGAAGACCGTGGTCTAAGGGTAAAACCACGGCCTTCCAGCCCGGAAGATTTCAATGTTTTATCGATTAACTCCGGCCGTGAAAGCCTTCGTACTTATCTCCGTGTGTGTGTGTGTGTCTGTGAACAGCATAACTCAGAAACGAACATTCGTATAAACACCAAACTTGGTATTTAGGTTCAGTATCTTCCAGAGATGCGACACGAAGTTTTTCAAGAAAATCCCTCCAACCCAGATTACCTTTTACATGGAACATATTTCCAAAGTTTTAATTTTCTCAAAAATGGCTCTAACGATTTTGATTAAAGTATCATATGTTTAAGATATTTTCATGACAAATGAAATTTATATCTTGAAGTTTCTGGGAATGTCTCCAAAAGTGTTCTTCATTGTGAACGACTTTTGCATAACTGGTAAAAGCATAAGAGATAGACAAAGTTTTACTATACAAAACATGTAGATCGCGTTAAAATACGCAGTTTATGTCATATACATTTTTTGTTGGTGAGTGAACCATTTTCGCGATATTGCTTGTTATTGCCTTAAATCGCCTTTTTCTCAAATTCGTTATTCAGTTTTTTTTGTCCTGGTAATGCAAAGAGAATGGAATACTCCACATAGCAACCAGCTCCTAAAATATTTGGCTATCGCTTAAAGTCTACCAATTCCCCTTGCATCTACAAGAAAATTAGCAATAAGATTAACATCTTGATATCTCGATTAACGTGAAGCATACGGAGAATAAGCGTTTGTAAGAATAGTTTGTACAATATTAGAGAAAGTCATGTGAGTGTAACACATCAGATTTTTTAATTTAAATGGAATTTTGCTGTATAAAGATACATTATAATTTGCTAACAGAGTTATAATAGTTCATATGATACATGCATTCGGGACATTTCCCATTGATAAGCTTGAGAGTGCAGTGGTGAAATGCCTAGGTGCATAGTTCTGTGTGCCTTTTTCTCTTCAGTCTTCTTAGATGCCGGTCAGGTAGCTGATAAACTATTCTCTGCAGTAGAGAATTCTTATGTTGAAGTAAGCTTCGCTAAAGCCTGGTGTAGCTGTTGCGAAGGACCGAAGTCACTTCAGAAATGCCTAAGTCATTGTGCAGAGAGGTATTTCGCATGTAGCATCAGTTCTGTTTTGTTGAACCTGGATACTTTTCATTTGTGAGGATGAAGCAGAGCCCTATATAGCACAACCACATTGTCAGATTGTTTTTATTAGGGAAAGATAAAGTAGACGTTTATTATGAAGTGAGAGTGTGATGATCCTGGTGTTAAGTGCTTCAGCCGATGAATATGGTTGCGTATTTTACTAATTGTTAATGTAATGTGTTTTGACAATGTGAGTTTGCTGTCCGGTGAGAGACCGGGATGTTTCACCGACTCAGATGTAGAAATTGGGACATTATGTAGCGTTATTGATGATGTGTAATTTTATTCTTATAGGTGAATTTAACAAGATATGATTTATGTGGGTTCATATGAACCCTCCATTGCATACACCAAGTATGAATGTAATAACAGAATTCCTGAAGTTGTCTAGCAGTAGAATCACATGTGTCTTTGCTTAGAATAGCTATGTCGTCAGCAAGCTGTGTCAAGTCGTCTCTTTGTGGAAAATCAGATGTATATAGAGATCATAACAGTTGTCTCAGAAAGCTGCCTTGTCGAACACCGGAGTGAATTGGTTTGGATGTTGATTGCGCAGTTTTATATTTGACTGTGAAATTTCGCTTGCACAGGTAAGACTGAACTATTCTGTATAGAGTATCTGAGAGTTGAGGTTTCAGTTTGTAAAACAGATCTTCATGACAAATCTTGTCGAAAGCTTTTTCAGTGTCAAGGAACAGTCCAGACTGTTTTTCTTCTTAAGCGTCCAATATTATAAACATTACTGTTGTGGACAAGAGTGAGGTGATATAAATCTGAACTGTGCGTGTGGCATGATTCTTCAAAGATGGGTAAGGAGTAAGGGTAGAAGTAATCGTTCAAATAATTTGGAGAACGACAGAAGCATACATATGTGGTAAAATTTTTGTGGTCGTTTAGTGCTTTTTTAGGTTTAGGAATGGAGACAATTATTGCTTGGTTCCACTGTTTGGGAAAATGTGTTATCCTATTAACAGCATTGTAAACTTCTGTTAAGGAAAGTAGTGATTTCTTAGGAAAGGCTTTTATTAGTGGCTGTGCGATTAGATCGTGTCCAGGAGCTTCCTTGTGAGGGATTCTTTGTGTTACATTCTTCACCTTAGCAGGAGAGAAACATCTGTTATAAGGGGAAATTTGCAAGGGTTGTGAAACTGAGGTCATTACTTCGTTAAAGAAAACAAAGTCAGTGACTACATTAAGCTGAAATTGATCATTAAGTACTTCAGAGAAGTACTGTGTTTTTTCTTCTGGAGTTTTAAGACATTCATTGCTGATTCTTAAAGAGGGAATCCTTCGATTTTTCTCGTTAAAATTTTAGTTCTCTTCCACAGCGAACCATTAAGTGCCATAAGGGATCATATCTGACTATTAGTAGCAACAGAGTGCTCAGATTTTAAAACCGCCTTTAGTTCTCTGGCGTCTCGGTTGTAGTAGGTTTTATGTGGTGGATACCTCGTACTTTCCCAGAGCTTCTACATTCCTTTATGATGCGATGTAGCTGAGCAATATCTGCAGAAAATGTAAATATTTGTGTTTGTTGCAAGAGGCAGGGAATTGAGAGCATGCTATGCTCGCGGCGTACTGAACATTTCGGGTTAAGTCACTTATAGTCTTATCACTGACTTTCTGTTAATTTATGAGGTAAATGCAAGTTAATGAGCTCTTCAAAGGCGATTGTATAAGGTTTCCAGTTGAAAAGATAATTAATGAGAGTCTGCATAGATGCCCAATAGAAGTTATTTACACCAAGGTTAAGTAAAACAGGGTAATAGAGTTTAGTTGTTGTAAAACTGTCACATTAGTGCATATATTCACAGCATTTTTTCTCATAAGGAAATCCAAAATATCTGGTGTAATTCCATCATATGGGTAGTGTGCTGGTTCTACTGGATATAGCAGCTCTAACAGTTGGAAAATAACGTCATGTAGTATTCTTCCTCTCGGTTTGAGTTATCTGAGTCCCAATAGGAGGTTTACTGTTGAAGTCCCCTCAAGTAAGAATCCTGATTACATTATACGTACTACATTCCAGAAGTGTGCTGCATTTAATTTACTTGTGGGTGCTGAATAAAGCGAGCCTATTTGAAATTAAAATTGTATTCAATTTGTATGCAACGCACTTAAAGTTCGAGTTTTCTAATGGGTGGCAATTCGTCATGTAACAGCTTGGGTTTTACAAAGATTACAGAGACTCATTTTCTTTCTTTACTAGGGTGGTCAGCCCTATATGTGCTGTAGCCAGACAGTCTACATCTTTTGTGAGATATAGATGTTTGAAGGTGTAGTTTGCTACAGGTTATTACAATGGAAGAAACATTTTTTTCAGCTCCAATTAAATGATGAATGTGAAGTGTAGGTGTGGGATAAGTGCTGTGTGTAGAAATTATGTATTGTGTAGTGTGTATAGAAGATAAAAGTGAATGGAAGGAAGTGTAGGGTAGTGAGTGGTGCATAAAAAGAATGATTATTTGGTAATACATATATTTAAATTAAATCATTGCAAATTGAAGTATATATGCGGATTTAATAATAATAATAATAATAATAATAATAATAATAATAGTAATAGGATAGAGTGCCAGATGTATGGTTTTTGTTTGGGTTAAATATTTTAAATATTACCTTATTGAATGGAAATATACATAGGATGTATGATGAGAAATAAATGAAATAGGATACACACACTGTTGTTTGTGAAAATTGCAACACCAAGAAGGAATCGCATGAATTCAATGAATTTAATAGCACAGGTTAGGTGCATGACAAGCAACAATTGATAAACTTTTCACTTGAGTCCTAATATTCAGTATATGGTGTGGTCTCCATGCGCTGCAATTAGAGCTGCTGTACGCCGTGAAATTGAATCAACAAGATTCTGAATGAGTTACTGAGGGATTTCCCTCCACGAAGTATGTATTTGAGCTCACACATCCGTGACACTGGTTACTGCAGGACCGTGTTGCACCAGGTGCCGACCAACCATATCCCAGAAATGTGCGATGAGCAACATGTCAGGCGAACGTGCAGGCCAGGGAAGCAATGGTACCCGTCGCTCTTCGAAGAAGGCTTTAACATTCCTTGCAATATATGGCCGGGCATTGTCCTGTTGAACTGTGGCCTGTGGAGATGCCTGAAGCAGGGGGAGCACCTCAGGCTCTACAACCACCGTTAGGTACCGGTTGCTGTTCAAAATGCCCTCAATTCGTAGGAGGCGAGATCGGTTTTTGTTTCCAATGGCGTCTCAAACCATCGCACCTGGTGTTTGTCCGCTATGCCGCTCACAATGCAGCCCTCGTAGTTGCGCTTACCACGGTACCGCCGGACACGTATGCGGCCATCACTGTAGGTGCTTGAAGCGGGATTCGTCTGGAAAGACTACATTTTGCCGCCTCACCACCCAGTGACGATGTTCACGTGCCCATTGTAGTCGGAGGAGATTGTGGTGGACAATGGAAACCGATGTAATGGCAGGCATGCAACCAGTCTAACCTGCAGTAGACGGCTACGAACCGTTGATGCAGACAAGTTCACACCTGTTGCAGTGCTCCAGCGTCGAGCCAACACTGTGGATTAAGCCATGTGGACAAGATGACGGTCATCCCATGCTGTGGTCAAGTTCCGTGGTCCAGTATCCGCTCTTCGCCATGTACGACCTTCATCTATTCACTGTATTCACACACGCATCATTGTCGTGCCCTGTACGAGCCGAAATGTCACGGTATGATAAACCCGCTACCCGAAGACCCATCATTCTGCTCCGTTTGAACTCGCTCACATGCCGATATGGCTCCCTTTGACGTTGACGAGGCATACTGGCACTCACTTTATTGTTTCCACCTTGTTTGACAGCTCTGCACTGACTACACTGGGCTCAACACTGACCTTTTTGAACCGACACGAGAGGGCTCTGCTCGGCCTACGTGTCCCCCATCTCTCTGTAAAACTAATCACTTATTGCTTGCACATTCTTCTACACTTCCACCAAATTTGGAGTTATTCGGGAAATGCCTTCTTGGTGTTGCAATTTTCACAAACGGCAATGTATGTATATAAAGCTTATAAATTTGTTGTATCCAGGTTATTAAATTAAAATGATTTGATGTATGTGCAATTTGTGTTTAAATATATAATTTAGCACTAAACAGCAAGTGTGAAGGTTGGTATGAAATGTTGTAAATAAATTTTAAAGGGGAATAAATAATAGGATTTTAGGATTAATTTTATAAATCCATGTAGTTTAGATAGTAGGAAAAGAAAATATAAATTACAAAATAAATAAATGTTATAAAATAGTTATAGGTATATATTAACATAAATAAGGTAGATTATACCAATTTTCTTTGGTAATTTAAAGGAAATTAATAAAAACAATGTAAATGTATGACATTTTGTTAACTTGTATGATTATTTTAGTGTGAACGTATGAATTTAAAAATACAAATAAATTTGTAAATTATCATTATAATAATCTATGTAGGTTTTATTATAAGGAAAAAAGAACTTATTTAAGCTAGAAAAATTTGGTAAATGGTACTGGATAACGTATGTAACCGCTGGATACCAGGGAGTAGGTTTAAGCTATGTAGTAAGGTTTGTTTGTTAAGTTCCATGTTTCCAAAAATGCTTTTTTTGGATTTAGAGGGTCTCAAAACATGTATTTCCGGTGAAATCTCGGTATCGAATTTTTGGGTGGAATACAATACTTCCCCTACTTACTATACGTAGTAGAGGAAGTAAAAAGCAGCTTTAGAAAAAGGTCCGTGTGTGTGTGTGTGAACAACATAACTTAAAACGAAAAATCTAGAAATACTACAATTTTTATTTAGGTTCACTACCTTCTAAAAATGCGACACGAGGATTTTCAAGAAAATCCCCCCAACACAACTACGCTTTAAATGGAAAACTATTCTAAGGTTTTGATTATTTAAAAAAATCGCTGTAACAATTTTGATTCAAATATCACATTAAAGATATTTACATGACAAATAAAATGTATATTTTGAATTTTTTGGGAGTAGCCTGTGAAGTTCTCTACTTTAGGAAGGAATTTCTATAATCTTATGTAACTGGTAAATCTTAAGCGATAGACGAAGATGAAACAAATAGAAAGTGTAGATCTCTTTAAAATACACAACTTATTTCAAATAAGTTTTATTTTGGCATGACCCATTTCTGAGATATTCGTTATTAATGCTTAGAATTGTTAATTTCTTGGTCATTCTCTTTAACTCTTGTCAACATTCAGTTCTTTCTCGAGATGTCATTGAAACAGTATGGAATTTTAAGGCCAGCGTGTAGCGTCCAGTTGTTAAACATTTGACTATCGCTATTTCCTTTGTATATATAATGAAATGTGTAATGTAACTATTTCTGCAAAGGTTTATTTGGATTAAAAGATAGTAGATAGAAAAGTAAGCTGAGTAAGAATAGTTTGTATACCCACTTACGAACGATAGAGTGTAGAGAAGCTCACGTGAATGTGTATCACATCAGATTTTTCTTAGTGATGAATTTCGTGATGGACGCTCAAACAACTGCTGTTACTGATAAAAGTGTTGCCGCTGTTCGATAAATGCTTGAAGAAGGTCGATATACATCTTATTTATTTATTCGGGCGACATTAGGCATTGGTAGATATGATTCATCTAAATAAATTTCACATCAACAGAAAGACGTGAGAATGCTTGTTGTCGATGGATCCAACATAAGGTGACTCCAGATCAAAAACATGATTAGAGCAAAAAGACTGAAAAATCCACGGGGGCACTTCAAATTTGGTTTGGAATATCATTTCTGGTGATGAATCATGCATTTATTGTTAAACTCCTTAAAAGGAAAGTCAGTCGGCTCAATGGATCTTTCAAACAGAACCTAAGTTTACCAACAACCGAAGAATTCGCAGTACTGGTAAGAAGACGGTTCCTAATATTCTTTCTAAAACGGGCTATATTGCTACTATAGCATTAAAAGATAGACGTACCGTTACTGCCGATTGATACACAAATGTCTGTTTACCGCAATTTTTTGAAGAATTTCGTGAAAAACGCCCAAAAGAAAAACAGTGTTACCATGACAATTCATCATTGCATACAGCAAATCTAACAATTGCGTATCTGGATGCCCTAAAGGTCAGCACCATGGAACCTCCACCATATAGCCCTGACCTAGCACTTTTTGTTTTATTTTTGTTTACAAAAATTAAAGATAGAATGCGGGTAATCACCATTACGTCATCAGTTGAAGCAGTGGAACATTACAAAAACTTGGTTTCTGAAGTGCCTCAGGAAGAATGACATCATTAAATAAGGAATGGTTTCCTCGAAAGCAAAAACGCATTCATGCAAAGAATCCGTTAATTTTTTTTATTTTCTAAACGGTTTCAGTATCGCCCTCGTAAATGTTATTATTTTCTATATAATATTTTTCTAAAATTTCTAAAGTGTGGATGCACTTCCTGTAAACAGATATTAGATATGTCATCCTCATATTCCAGCAGCTCAAATCCTTGTTCTATGAATCATAACTTCAAATACGGCGCCCAGAGTGCAGCACTGAGCATAGATTACATTTGTTTCGAGTTTCTGCTACCAGATGGAGGAACGGTGGGAATCAATCACTTCCTACCGCAAACATTTGAAGTCCAGAAGTTGTACAGAACGTTTCCTGTGTATTTCATGTATCTCATATAAGTGAATTTTCGTAACAGTTTCCAAGAATTTCATTATAATTTTTGCATGAAGGTAGTATACCCTCAGTATTAACCATTTAACGGACTGGGACTGAGTTTTTAGGTGAAAATGACAAAGTATTAGAATTTTTCTTTATCTACCACATACATAGTAGGTAGGGAATGTACTACATTCCACCAAATAATTCAATAACGATATTTTACATGCTTTGAGGCCTCCCGAATAAAACGAAGCATTTTTACTTTCTCTACTACGTATAGTAAGTAGCGGAAGTATTGCAATCCACCCTAAAATTCAAGGGAAATGTGTATTTTGACGCCCCATGAATTCAAATAAAGTATTTTTGGAAACATCCGTACGTTGTGATTGAACAGCATTACTCAAAAACGAAAAGTCGGATAAATACCAAACTTAGTATTTGAATTTAGTATCTTCCAAGGATGCGACACGAACGTTAGAAAATTCCACTACCCCAGGCTCCCTTTATATGGAACATTTTTCGAAATTTTTGATTTTCTCAAAAATGACTCTAATGATTTTGATTAAATATTATATGTTTTCATGGTAAATTAAAAGTATATCTTGAATTTTCTGGAAATATCCCTAAAAGTGCTTTTCATTCTGAATGAATTTCGCATAAGTAGTAAACCGTGGGAGATAGACAAAATTTTACTACATAAAAAATGTAGATCTTATTAAAACACACAATTTATGTCACATGCTTTTTTATTCCTTTTTTTTAAGTGAACCATTTTCGAGATGTTCCTTGTTATTTGTTTGAATTTTGCCATTTTTATACTTTTTCTCAAATGGGAATTCGTTATATTTTATTTCCTTTTTATTATTTTTTTTAATGTTCTGGACGTGCAAAGAGAATAGAATGCTCCACATAGCAACCAATTTTTAAAATATTTGACTACCGCTTAAAGCCTACCATATTCCCCTTGCAACTACAAGAAAATTAGCAATAAAATCCAAAGGGAACAGCGATAGTCCATTGTTTAAGAACTGGACGATATATGCTGGCCTTGAAATTCCATACTGCTTCAATGCAATCGCGAGAAACAGCTAAATCAATAGTGCTTGTAAAGCATCAGAAAAGTATTGAGCAATTGGAACCATTAATAACGGATATATCGTAATAGGCTTATACCACAAAAAATGATTATTTGTAATACATTTTGTTTTTTTAAATAGGATGTATATTTTTGTGTAGTACATTTTTGACTATCATGTAAATAGCTTTATTATATGGTATTTTAAACAAAATCGTTACTGCCATTCGTGAGAAAATAAAAATAAATGCTCAAAAATGTTTTATGTAAAGTGTAGTTGGGTTGGGGGTATTTTCTTGAAAATCTTCGTGTCGTATCTTTGAAAGATAATGAACTTAAGTACCAAGTTTGGTATTTATCCGACATATAACAACGGGCCTTTTTATAAAAATGCTTTATCGGGATTCAATAGGCCTCAAAATATGCATTTTCGTTGAAATCTCGATATCGTAACTTTCGGTGGAATACAATACTTTCTAATACTTTCTCTATCTACTACTTACATAGTAGAGAAAGTAATATGTAGTTAAAAAACTATGGCGCTATGGAATTTACCTGATCATCAGCTTAACAGTTTATAAAATCATTGCAGGACCAATATGTCGGTATGAAACTGAAAATGGATGAGAAACTGTGATAGATTAGATATCACATGACGTTTTTAAGATACGGGAAATATAAAACTAATTTATCACAAGAAAGACACAGCCACAGTGTCAACGTATGCACTGTAGAGAACATTTTATTCTCAAATAGAAGACGATGGTCTTACTACGTATAAGGCTATATGATTCATACGTCGCGTATTTAATATTCACCAGTTAGGTTTAGCAATGCGTCGTATATCGACCAATCACGATCTTGAAAGCTTGCGATTCTATCGAATGAAGATTCAGCTTGTTACTGAACCATAATAGTATTAGTATGCAGTGGTTAATAGGTTACGACATCCATCTCCCCAACAGTATCAAACCTGATCCAGATGGGAATACAGGAATAAGAATTAACCATCGTATCTTCACTGAAGCCATATCTGCGGTTAAATCAACGGCACCATTCATCAGTTTTAGATAAATTATTAAATCTTACTACCTCAACAATGGCTTCGGCTTTTATTACCGAAAACTAGCAGATTCCTTAAACTTTCAAGTTTAAAGTTTCTCATTTTTATCAATACACATTCAAACAGCGTGAATTTGCAGATGAATTATTTTCATAATAAAAGTGGATTTTTATTGCATTTTGATTTTAGCTAATATTAATCTTGAAGTTAACTGTTTTTTCATACCCACTATTGGTTGCATTGGTCAATATTCCATAACACATTGATTGTTCAGTAATTTAGTATGCTGTGATCTGACAGCTGACACAATGGTGATTTGATTTTGAACAACACAGTTAACAAAGTCATTATTTTTATAACTTGTTACATTTTATTCATAAAATAGGTTTAATGTATCCCACTCGACGTTATGAGTTTCGTAACCATGAGTGGGATTACGTATAAAAATATTACACTAAAAGATTAACTAAGAGAGCTAAATCATCAATCAATTTTATTGAGTGAAGCCTTGAGCGAGAGGTTGCAAACATCAACATAAACAAATTCATACACAAAGATTTGAAACGTACAATATTGATGCAGTTTTTAAATGAAAAGAAACTAATGGATGGATTTAATAAATGACTAAGCCATGTTGGCATTACACATCAAGGAATGGAATTACTCACACACACATACACACATCCACACACACTGCTGATTTAGAAAGGGGTTTGAGGAGAATAGGAATGGGGCCAGTATGGCAAAGAGCTGAAACAAATGACAAAAACATATGGAAAGATGTCAAAAGAAGACTAAGAGACGTCAACCAACAGGAAATAGAATCGGATTGTAAAATTGAATCTTCTCTAAGTCTAGCAAATAAAATAAAATTGAACTGGGATAAAGAGGCATACATACTTAACATAGGAAGAAAGGAAAGATCAGGTTTAGACTGGGGGGCTGGAGGGCACAGAAAATGACTGACGATTCTGGCAGGAGAATTTGCCCATTCTGTAATTTGGATGAGGGCTGAGTACATATTTTGGCGGAATGTACACAGTGGTAGAACCAGCGAACAATTAAACTCAAAGAAAAAGTCTTAAGTCCGTCAAGAATGAGATTAGCATGTTGGGATCTACTGGCTGACCAGAGAAACTGGCAAAACATGGGTAATTTATTGGCTAAAGTGCGCGAAGCGAGGTCAAATTTGTTCAGTTAAACAAAGGTAATTTATCTCTATTTTTCTGTTTACAGTTCTTTTTATTTTGTTTTCTTTTTCTGCTGTTTATTTTGTCACCATACTTGTATCTTATATATGCATGTACGGTCAATGACCCATGCATTAAATACTTGTGTAATAACTTCAATAATTTGAAACCAATAAAGATACCTTATCTATCTGTCCGTCTGTCTGTCTATCTACCTATATTTATATATACATCATTATTAAGAATACGTTGTGTAATGGTTATCAATTAATATTGCTAGAAAATGCCATATATATACAAAATATTTGCAAGGTATACTTATATTTTGTGAAAAATCAATTAAAACTGTATTCATTATAACGGGGAAAGAAACAGAAAAATGAATGACGTCAAAAGTAAAATACGTATAAAGAAAGGACGAAAAACATTGCATTCACAATATTTTAAACATTTTAGGACGTAAAAAGCTCAACAAAAGAGAAAATCATAATTGAAATGTGCTAAAAATGTATTTGACTTGTAAACATGCTTTTTATTTTCATATATGATTTATTTAGCTTAGAATTTGTAGAAAAATTTTAATTTAGTTTTTATGCTTAGCAACCACCTAGGATAAATATTATTATTGCAATTCTTACTTACATGTCTTACTGTAAGAACACATATAGACACCCTGGATTAGAGTAGATTGCTATTAATGGAGCTATACGTATATCGCTTAAAATACACTTGAAGAAACACCAAATAAAACTAAAGGAGTTTTAAAAAGATTCTAAAGGCAAACACACGCTGTAGAATTCCAACAATAACCAAGTGGAGTAAATTTTCCGCCAAAAGTCATTTCTGTCAAATGAGGCAGACACGATACTACCAACTGATTTTATCTCGCGTGTTTAATTCAAATCAGGCAATTACAAGTTATAACATGCGATCCAGAAATCCCGTTTCAATATTTGAACCAAAATATTCGTAAACGGAATAAATACGATTTAAAATTAGCTAGTTTTGAATCAATACTTTTGAATATGGATAAATCTACATTAAGGCTGCATGGGTTAGTTTATAAAATAATTGTATACTTTAGGAATGGAACCAATGTTTTGCTTTTTATCAGTTTTATCCTCTGTGGAGGAACTAAGTAGATATTTCTACTTAGATAACTCTGTGTTATCAATGGACCGATTCACTTCATTTTTAATTTTTATCACACCATGATATATGTACATATTAATTAATTACTGTTAGTATACTTTATCAGATAAACAATGGTTTACAACGAGAGTTATACTGAGACCGAGTAATGATTCGGAGTGCTTTCTTATCTGGCTTTAAGGTATGAATTACTTTGCTAGAATTTCCCCAAATAATGACACCATTAGACTTACGGCCTTCGTTTCTCAATCCTACGAGCAAAATAAAGCCAATTTTAACACCTGTGGAGTATTAATTTTATTGTCATTACCAGACGCACAGTTGTGCTGTATTGTTGCTACCAGACGTAGCATTATTGTGTTTGACGGACCACGCCAAAAGAAGAGATCTGTTTGAAATTGTCCGGTGTGACGTCAACCCTGCCTGACTTTGGATAGACAGGGTTGGCGGGGGAAATAAAGGGAGCGTCACTTTGGTGGAAGTGGTCGTTGGGGCCAGACGCGTGGTATCTCCCTCCATCCTGTTTCCTTTGTCATAATGTAGAGTCGCCAAACGTTTTTGCGAATAAATCCCGGGTAATGTGTGTTATGTAATCTTTCAATGTAATATAAACCCCACGCCTTCCCCTTAATTTTATACACCACGGTTCGGATGTTTTGATGTTTTGTTGATTCGCTAGCAGTAATTTTCAGTGAAATTATTTTCACCATGTTTTGCCTTACACTAGACAATGAAGCGATTAACTGCTATACTCATATTGCTTTCTGGATTTTTTGGGTAACTGCTTCTAGTGTTATTCTTTCTGCTGCCTCTGTAATTTCACTTCCATTTCAGTTTCTTCCGAATTCATAGTTTCTGCCATTTAATCTTTATGTAAGATATACTAGATAAAAGAAGAACGCTTTATATCAAAGAAAACAGAAGCCTGCCAATATAACGTATAGGTTATCTCAACAACGAACTGTGATAAATTGAAGTATGATGGTTTGTATTGTGAACAGATAATGCGAGCGACATGTGAAGTTAATTATGTCAAAAGACATAATGAAAAGTAAAACATAATCAAACGAATTCGAGTTGTTAAACATGCCCAAATACAAAGAATAATTTCCATGTGATTGGATTTGAAACCAAAGTTGGTCATACTTAAGATTATCGCACTAGTGACTAGATTATCGTTTTTAGCTCGTGTGCACTGGGTTAGAAGTTCTACTTTAAGGACATGCTGTCTAAAAACTGTTTTAAATAGATTTTAGGAATTAATTGTTCTTCCTCACAAGCCGTGTGTTGGACAAGGTTGGAAAGATAGAATCAGACGATTGAAAAGTGAATGAAACCCGGGACTGAAGGTACTTACAACAATGTAAGTCGACATTGGGGTATATATAACAATTTGAGATCTCCTTGTGGTTTACCGGGGATAGTGCGAATCAGTTGGGGAATTTAATGTCATACCGATATTTTGCAATAGTAGCTCAGTGGTTAGAGCAACCGAACGGAGACCAGGAGATCCGTGGTTAAAATCCCAGCTATGGCATTAAATTTTTCAGTCGTCTGATTCTATCTTTCCGAGTTTTAGGAAGCTGTTACTTGAAGAAGTTGTTTATTAGCTCCACGTATAGACAAAAATTTGAGAAGATGTTTTATGTTATTTATTAGCACCGCGCTTTGGGCGTCAATTTGAAGAAGGTTGTATTGAAGGAGTTGTATTATATTTCAGCTGTTGGGGAGCCGAACTTGAAGTAGTTGCAACCACACGTATGGTACCCGGTAGCCTACGTCCAAAAATTTAAAAATATACTTTATAATTTGACTGTTTCTTTAAATATTTAAATATTTATGTTTGCCTCGGCTGCGTCAGTATTTATTTTTAGAGACATGGATGTCTTGGCAGGGTTGTGATGCGACAAGAATGTAGGCTTACACAGATTATAATTTTACTTCACTCCTTTTTATTAATGCTTGACACGATTAAAATGACACTTCACTGATAGAGAGCTGTGAGATTCTTTTATTAATTACTTGCATTATTTTAACACGTAAACTATTTTCATCTCACACGAATACGTATTACACTTCTCGAGGACGTGTCTCGCATCCGGTTACAAACACTGTCTGCGGGCAACTAAACTTTTCAGTTTCTGATTGGCTAATCCTACTCCAATATAATACCTTCATTTAACTAAAGCTTTTTCTGGTTGGTGATGACTATTTTTATAAACTGTCACTAAAATTTATATTATTGTTGCTCCAATAATGACGTAGCATTATTAAACCTTCTTACTCCTTATTGCCTCAAGGTTACCTCATTGTTAGCAACGATTAACTTATTATTCTCACATTAAATTACGTAATACATTCACATAACATTATTACATGTATACAATAATACGAACATTTACAATGACTGTAATATACACTTTTTATATATTGTTACATACACATATTGCTTTAAGGCGGGCTGTTATTAAATTTACATATTATATAATATGACTGAAATCATTTAAGTGTTAAAAATACTGCCTCATACTTCAAATTTCTCAATAAGTAGTTTCTCTAGACAGCCTACCACTAATATAATCAATATGTTCAGTTCATATTAATTTATCATCCAGCACAATACCAAATACTTTAACATAAGACCTCTTTAAGGTAAAAAGTAAACAGTAGTGGAGAGAATCTAAGCGTGTCAAGAAAGAATGAATGTGATGATGAAAATTATATTAAATAAAAGGTACAACTTTGGTATTCAAATTAACTTTATTTCTCCACAATACTTTACTTTGAACCTTATTCATCTCAAATTAGTCAACTTGCTTTGATGTTTTAGTTTTAAGAATACAATATGTTGTAATAACGATATTTCTGACGTTGAATTTCCCTCTGTCCGCAAGTTCATGGTTTAGCTCTTAAAACCACCTTCAGATGACGGTACCAGTCGAAGGGTAGATGGTGCCGACTCCGACCGCCAGAGGTCTACATGTCACGCAACAGGTTTGATCAATAGTGAAACGGCGCGAGCTATACGAGAACCTCAAGCTATAAAAAATTGCGATAGTTCTTCGAAGCACTAACGTTCTGTTTACTTCCTCCCATAAATAATGAAGGCACTTTGCATATCGGTAGATGGTTATTCTTCTCAGTAGGGGCACTAATGGGAAAGAAAACGAACTTGGGATAAACTAGTATCTCACAAAGTTTACCTGACAACAGAGCTCCTCGAAAGGTCATTTCAAACCTATGCCATTTTTTCAGATAAGTCGTTGAACCCAATAAACCTTCAAACGCTTCTGCATTATCTTGTTCTTCTTCTTCTTCTACACCCAAAGCATGGGCATATATTCCCTATTCCGTCCTAAGAGATCTTTCAATCATATCCTCCCCTGTCTTCCCAAGTTCTTCTTCCTAATGACCTATATACCATAATATGTTTTGTCAATGTTGAGTTAGCCATTCTATTTAGATGCTCTTTTAGTTCCGCTTGCCATTTCTGAATTTATTATTAATATTAAACATTTTTAATTCTTTGCGTGTATCTTCATTTTTATGTGATCAAGTATAGAGGACTTCATTTCTGATGTATTTTCTTTACTTGCTATTTTGTTGTTGTCTGCAATTCACAGGATAACAAATTGTTCACATTGTCCTTAGGATAACACAAATTTTCAACTTTGTATCTCTTCTTACTTTATTTCTCACATTAGTAGTACCTTAAATGTTTGAAGTTTATTTCCTTTTTTTAAGATTTAATGTTCTCAACCATTAATTATATGCATTTTGAAATATATGTTGTTCAATAACAACAAATAACATTCATAAAAATATGTATTGACATCAAAACACGTTTTTATGTGTAATTTTTACCTTCCCTACTACGTATATTAAGTAGGGGAAGTATTGCATTCCATCAAAAAAATTCGATACCGAGATTTTACTGGAAATACATACTTTTAGGCGCCCTAAATCCAAATAGAGCATTTTGAAACATGTCTACGTATGCGTCTGTCTGTCCGCCTGTGTACAGCATAACTCAAAAACGAAAAATCGAATAAATATTAAACTTGGTGTTTGACTTCAGTATCTTTCTAGGATGAGACACGAAAGTTTTCAAGAAAATCCCCCGAGCCCAACTACCCTTAACATGGAAAATTTTCCGGAAAGTTTTACTTTCTAAAAAATGGCTCTAACGATTTTGTTTAAAATCCCTTATATGAAAGATATTTACATGACAAATAAAATGTATATATTGAATTTTCTGGAAATAGTCTAGGATGTCCTTTTCATTCGGAAGAAATTTTGTATAATCTTGTTTAACTTGTCAATGTTAAGCGATAGACGAAAACATACCACACAAAGAATGTAGATCTCTCTAAAACACGCAACAGATTTTAAATAACTTTTTTGGCATATACCATTTCCCAGATATCCGCTATTAATGGTTCAAGTTGTTCAATACTTATTCTTTTAAAGTGTTGTCAATTTTCAATTGTTGTTTCTCACGATTGCATGGAAGCAGTATGGAATTTTAAGGTCATGTGTAGCGTTCATTTCTTAAACATTTGACTATCGCTGTTCTCTTTGTATCTATAACGAAATGTTATTATTTCTGCAAAGGCTTATCCTGATTACACTGAAGTAGATAGAAAAAACAAGGCTTCGTATGAACAGTTTGCATACCCACTAATATATGATAGAAAGTAGAGAAAGTTATATGAATGTATGACATCAGATTTTTCTTTATTATTACATTTGCCCAGTGCTTTTATCGGGGACTTTTATTTGAGAAACAACCGACTGTTTTGGTTGAAGTTAACGTCCTTTAACCATCGGATAGGTCATATTGGAGAATGAATAAACGAAATTGTATAAATTATGCTCCGTTGGACGCAGGATTTACTCAACATTCATCTTCAAAGGATAACGGAAAATCCCGAAAAAGGCCTTATCTAGGTAACACCTTTACTGAGATTCGAACTCGGGACCTCTTGAATGTGAGGTGGGCTGATTGTGTTATTACTCAATAAACCGTACGTTATCTTAACGTTAGTTTTTAGTACGTTTTGTTATTAAACACGCTCACACTCACACTTCCAGACTCTGCGATGTCTGGTTAAGGAAAAATTCCCGCCCTAGCCGGGAATCGAAACAGGGACCTATAGATTGAAAAGGCAAAACCACGAGCATTACAAAACAGAAGGAGATCACAGCTAGTCTTGTACAATGACATGAAACCTGATAGTTTGTCACCAATGTAATTAAGCCTAATGGGTTTGTAATTATTTTGAGTTCCAAGCTTGAGGCATTACTTCTTGACCGCAAAACAAACAGATGGACAATTGAGCGTATGAATTCGAAAACGACCCACTCGGGGAGATCACATTTGTCAGTACAGACAACAACCCAAATACTCTTAAACCGTTCACAGGAAATGTCTACAATGTTGTATGTTTGAAGTACCTTATTAACGTATCCATAAGAGTGGATTATTGTATTTGTTTCTCATTTAGATAATCATTCGTAATTATGACATTGATTTGGGTCGTTTTTAAAATAATTGGCATTATAAAACAAAAACAACACAAGAGGACTGTAGCAGGAATATTACGGTGACCAATTCGTCAGCAAACATTTAATTATATTTAGTTTTAGTATTCTGAAAATGGCAAATTGCTTAAGACGAAAGATAAACAACGTAAAACCTATATGATTATGAAAGAACCCAAAAAAATCTCATATTTTACACTCACAATACTTTCTCTACTCTTGTACAAACTATTTTAACAAACGCTTATTCTCCACCTATTTAATAGAGATAAACATTTGCAGAAACGAATTCCCATTTGAGAAAAAGTATCAGTATTGGAAAATTCAAACATGATAAGTTATACGGAAATGATACAGTCCACAAAAAATGTATATGACATAAATTGGTATTCTAACGAGACTACATTTTTTTGTGTATAAAAAGTTTGACTAATTCTTACAGTTTACCAATTATGCATAAGCCATTCAGAATGAAGAGGAATTTTGGGGACTTTCCAAGAAAATTCAAAATATACATTTCATTTCTCATGAAAATATTTTTAAAATATGATATTTTAATAAAAATCGCTAGAGAAATTTATAAGAAAATCAAAATTTCCGAAAAATCTTCCTTGTAAAGGGTAGTCTGGGGTCGAGAAATTCTCTTGAAAATCTTTGGAACATACTGAAACTAAATACCAAGTTTAGTATTTATTCAACTTTTTGTTTTTGAGTTATGCTCTTCACAAATACACGTGGACCTTTTCCTATAAATGCTTTTCTTGTATTCAGGGAGACTCAAAACATGTATTTCCAGTGAAATCTCTATATCAATTGTTTGGATAGAATGCAATAACTCCCCTACTTACTCTAAGTAATAAAGAAAATAAAAATTTAGTTGATTAAAATTGTAAATAGTCTTAACTATGTGATTAAATAAGATTTCATGTGTAGATGATTATTCTGTTGTATATTAGAAATTTAATATATTTCATGCAATTAAATGTGCATAATATGTTAATATAATACATGTTATATGCTCATCAACATATATAACAAAAAGGTAACAGAAAACGACATTCCACCCGTTGCTATGGAGAATCAACACTCAAGAAAACTTTTCACAAGATGGTTTAAAGAAGAAATGCCACATTAATGAAACTACATTCTACAATAATATCGACTGAAAAGGACAACTAGGTCTAAGATACTCAATTTATTTGTAAAATTAATAATCAAAATGGCCTCAGAAGTCAAAGCTGATAATTTTATACTGCCCGAAAATGTGTAAATATACCACTATTTGCTCGAAAAGCAAACATTTTTGTTACAGAAAGGAGTTGATAATTATTTGTATAAAGTTATTAATATGAATTTTCACCCAAAATACTCGGAATATAATTCAGTGTTAAAGAATTTATAAAACTGATTAACGAAACTTGATTTAATCATCCTTACTACCCATACATAGGAGAAAACCTAACTTCACGACAACACTATATTTACATAGGTTTAAGGTTGTAAAATCTGTAAAAAGTGAAGGTAATGTATCTTGAGAAAACGGAGCTCATCAAGGAAGTATATGCATAAAATCTTATGCCACACACTGTTACATAGCTGCCGCTACATCCAGAGAACTATAACCAAAACAAATACAGAGCCACCTATTTTGCACCGCAGAACCTAAAATTTACTTTCTCTACTACGTATAGTAAGTAGGGGAAGTTTTGTATTCCACTAAAAAATTCGATACCGAGATTTCACCGTAAATACAAGTTTTGAGACTCCCTGAATCTAAATAAATCATTTTTGGAAACATTTCCATGTGTGTGTGTGTGTGTGTGTGTGTGTGTGTGTCTGTGAACACGATAACTCAAAACCGAAAATTCGGATAAATACCAAACTTTGTATTTAGGTTCAATATCTTCCAAAGATGCGATACGATGACTTTCAACAAAATCCACCCAACACAAACTACCGTTTAAATGCAAAGTTTTCGAAATTGTTTATTACCTAAACAAATGGCTCTAACAACTTTGATTAAAATACATATATGATACATTTTTACATGGCAAATAAACTGTATATCTTGAGTTTTCTGGGAATAGCCTGTGATGTCCTCTTTATTCGGAAGGAATTTTGTATAATCTTGTATAATGGTAAATGTTAGGTGACAGACCTCTCGCAACAGCCGCAAAATCATGCTCACATAAGCGCTTAAAATAACACACGAGAAGTACGTACCGGTGACGGCACCAGAGGGAGAGACAGAGCACCCCCGGGTCAATATTCACTTCTTCATTCACGTCTCTTAGCTTTATTACTAGGGATAATCTCAGAAATACCTTTCACTTCTGTTTTCCAGAATTCTGGCCTGCATGACTACAAACGTACTGAGCTTATAACCTAACTGAAATCCCAGAATCTTTAAGCTAATGCGTTCTTTATTCTCGGCTGTTACTAATGACTTTCGCTAACCTGATTTCCAAATTACCTTCGTCTTTCTGTACAAACATTTCAATTCAAGCTTATTACACTATATATTGATTTGATATATGGAAATTATTTATTTAGCGTTGTGGTTTCGTTTACGCTCTCATACTCAGCGTCCGGGGTTCGATCCCCGGCCGTGGTATGGCGATTTTAAATTGGATCCATCCACGACCTCACCTCTGACTTCATCATGCGAAATATTCCCAAGGCCCATGGTGAAAGCTGTAGGTCCTCTCATTCTACAGCCATCCTCATCACCAACCTCCCATCGGAGACAACGGATTCCGACCACAGGTCATATAGGGAGCGTTAGAAACGACACGTGTACAATATAACTTTTACTAAAAGATATTGAATGTCCACGTATCCAAATGCTTTATCGGACTTATATATTGTAGTGGGATTGCGCCCGGGAGTGGAGAGTGGCTGGTAACAGCCTGACTAATTGTTATTAATAGGAGAGGAGTTTTGAGCTATGTAGGTTAGAGGTGGAGTTGGTGTTAGAATAAAATGGAGGATGTGAGGGAAGTGAAATATTGTGGGGTAAAGTGGGTAGATATTTAGTGATAGAGGAAAGAAAAAAGAAGGTTTAGTGTTAGGTTAAAAAGTGAAGGTTTAATACATATAAAATTTAAAAATGAATATATAAAAAAAATTAAAAGGAAGATAATAGAAAATTAATATTGATATTAAACAAATGTTATTAGGCAAATAAACAAAAAAAATACAAAGTCATAAATAAACTTATTAAAATGATTAGTAGTTTAGTAGAAGATTTTATGCTGGTTACCAGTACATTTTCGCAGGTATACATTGAATATAGTTAAATAGGAGTAGATAGAAGCTGGTTATCAGTTGCTAAGTTTGCTGGTTTCCAGAAAGTGTAGATAAATATAGAATTTATAATTGTAATTAAGCTTTTGCTATCAATCTTTCTCTTTTACGCCTGTACTCTAATCTAATAGTTTCTATTTTCTCTTTCTTTCTTTTATTTTTATTTATTATTATATTATTATTTTGTAGTCATTGTGTAGATTGTAGTTATTTTATCTGAAAAAAATTAATGTAATCTAATATGTAAATGTGTTTGTGAGAATAAATGTAAAGTTTGGATGTATGTCCCGGTGTAGTAACTAAGTTTCGGTATAATATATTCAGATTTTATTTATTTAATTGTTTAGTACCCGGCTTCTGCGACAGCCAATCACATGATCAGTATAAAAGTGAAAGAAAGTAAAGTGCAAAATCCAGTGGTTTATCTCATGTTCACACTTTTACAAAGAAATGTATTGCTACCATTTTGAACTGTAGTTATCATAATATCTAGAGAATCCATAATATTCGATAGCACATACCTGGCAAGATAGGAAATCGATAGTAAGCATTGCTATAGAATTTCAGTAGGTGTGAATAGCTGAAGATTGATTGGGCTACCCCTTAAGACACCAGTTTCATTTGAAATTGTTGAATTTTCCCTCTATTACGGGCGGCTTGAATCTCCTATTCAGAATATTTTAAGGGAGGTATTAAAATCCTATACCACTGCTGTCAAATCTGCTAAATCCGTGATCCACTACCTAAAAAAATATGTAACTTATCCATAGCAATTTTAACACGTTGTAGATGTCTGCCTTTATCCAAAAAACTTGTTTATTAAGGAAGACAGGATTAAATGTTTTAATTATAAGATCTCTTGATTAAATATCGTCAGGAATTACTCTTTTAAAAATAATCTGATGTGATATCTACTTTATTTTAATTCAAATAAACCATTGCAGAAAAACAGCTGCCTTACACATTTCGTTATAGATACAAAGAGAACAGCGATAGCCAAATGTTTAAGAACTGGACGCTATGCTTAAAATTTCATACTGTTTCCATGACATCGCGAGAAACCACTGAAAATCCATGGGACCCAAAAAGAATTATAAGTATTGAATAATTGGAAACATTAATAACGTATATCTCAGACACGGCTTATGCTAGAAGGAAATTTATTTTAAATACATTTTGTGTTTTAAAGAGATCTACATTTTTTGTATAATAAGTTTTCGTCTATCGCTTAATGTTTACTGCTTATGCAAGGTAATACAAAATTCTTCCAAATGAACAGGACGTCCTAGGCTGTTCCCAGAAATTCAAGATATGCATTTTATTTGCCAAGTAAATATCTGTAATATGTGATATTTTAATAAACATCGTTATAGCCATTTTTAAAAAAATCAATTTTTTTAAAAACCTTCCATGTAAAGGTAGTTGGGGTGGGGGACTTTCTTGAAAATCTTCGTGTTGCAACCTTGGAAGCTACTGAACTTAAATATCAAGTTTGGTATATATCCAACTTTTCGTTTTTGAGTTATGATGTTCACAGACACAGGCGGAGCTCTTCCAAAAATGTATTTTAGATTCAGGGGGCCTCAAAAACGTGTATTTCTGGTGAACTCTCGGTGTAGAATTTTTGGGTGGAATGCAATACCTTCTCTACCTACTATATATGTGGTAGTGCTATATAATATATTGCACTGACATGACCTTCTCTACTCCCTATTGCACAAAACATTCTTACAAACCATATTCTTGTATCTACATTATGTTAATAATAGATAAGAATTTGCTGAAATTTCGTATTGCACATTCCCTTGTGGTACAGCGGGATTAGGGGAATACAGCAGGATTTAAGTGATAGTCAACCCTTTGAAGAGTGTAAGTGGCCTTGAATTTCCGTTCGTTTTGAATGCCCAAGAGAAAAAGAAAGAAAGAAGGAAAACAATATATTGTGTGTTAGATTTATATGACCATTTCTACCCTCTATCGTTCATTAGTGGGTATACAAATTATTATTACGAACGCTTATTTGTCATATACTTCATTTTAATCGAGATAAACCTTTGCCACATTACACATTTCGTTAGAGATACAAAAGGAACAGCGACAGTCAAATGTTTAAGAACTGGAAGCTTATAGTTCCATATCCTTTCCATGCAATCGCAGCAAATAAGTGGATGTTGACAGGACCATATAAAGAATGACAGATATACACCAATTGGCCCCCCAGGGGCTTACTTCGGTAAGTACGGGTTAGGCGTTCCTGGGGTCCCGAGCCACCGGTCCTTCAGATTTTGGGGGTTGGGTTAGGGTCAACAGCCCTTCCCGTAAAACTGCAACGTTCTTCACCCTTTGTGTGTGGGCAGCCGTTTTCAGGAAAGTTTGATAGTCGCTGATTTGAAGGGTAAATTAGAACTTCTAAATGCAGATTCTCCGGCAACAGTGAAGCTAATGGTGTACAGCAAAGAGAACAACGTTGGTGTCGAGTAGTAGTAGTAGTAGTAGTATTAGTAGTAGTAGTAGTAGTAGTTGTTGTGGTATTTTTAAGTACTTAGTATTACATTAATTGCATAACACAGTCGCATGGGTCATAAGACCGTACATGCTCTCTACAAAAATACCTGGTCTGGAAACTTGGCTTGCGGAATCGACCAGAAAACAACTATTTTATAATCACCACGCTATATGCATACATATAAAAATTAAAAATACTCTGAATCACACACACACACTCTCATACAAACAAATACTCAAGTACCAATATATTTAAAGAAAATGTACAAAACACCTTATCTTTAAATATACCTACATACATTAAGTATGTCCCAAAGTTTGGGCAGCTTTGGCTGTTTAGAATCAAGTCCCAGCACGCTGTCCTCCGTCTGTTGGAAGCCAAAAATACTTCCGGTAATAATTTTTTCCTAATACCCTCCTGCACGCATGCTGCCAACAATCTTGCGAGCTTTGCACACTCCCAACCTAAGCCATGCTATTCCCGTCCTCTGTACTATAGCCAATTCCAAAATACATGTTCCCTATGTCAAGCTAGATGATGACAATGCACTGCCTGGTTCCTATGCGGTGGAGAACGATGTGCAACTGCCTGTTATTGGTAAGTTTTGCGTAATGAAATTGAATAGTTTCGAAAGTAGAAAAGTTTGTACTGTCATTGAAGGAATATGCCAAAAGAGAATACTTAGGGCATATCTTGTTCATAATTGCCTGGTAAGATACAATTTGGACAAAACGTAAAAAGGAAAGAGAGAGTGAGTGAGAACAGCCACCATAAGAGAGAAGCAGATGATGCTGCAGTTAGGGCAGTAAAACTTGGTGTTTGTTGTGTAGTGAGGTTAACGGCCATCCAACAAGGAGCGCTAGAGTAAAGTGATATCGGTTGTGTAGAATTCAATATAGGCTAGTGGAATGGTGTGTATGGTGAGCCTGATGGGAATGTTGATGACAACAAATCCTTGGACTGCCCGCCGAAGTTTAGTGGACTTGCCAGATCTGTGCGTGTTGAAATCGAGATTTTCCGGAAGAAGCTTCTGAGCTGGACGGAATTTAATAACCCAGTGTTTTCACTCGCTCTTATCTGATTCTTAAATATTTTTCTACCACCGTGTACTGAAAATACATAATTTTGTATGTATCACTTTTGTTCTTGTTCTGAACTAATGGTGTTCAAAGTTTGTATTGTTTTTGTAGCAGAATGTAAACAAATATGTAGCCAGAGTGTGGCGCTAAAAAATCCCAGCACTTTTGCGTCACCCAAAAGCTATTAGTACTACAAAAATTGGAACCACTAACAACGGAACCTCGGAAATGTTATTTGAAATAAATTAATTGTTTAAATATTTCTACACTTTTATGTAATACATTTAGTCTGTTGCTTAACGTTTACCAACTATATAAGAATATATAAAATTCCTTCTGAATGAACAGAACTTCATGACTATTCCCAGGGAATTCAAGATATACGTCTTGTTTATTATCTAAACACTTTTAATATATCGTATATTTTAAGTATGAAATCACAAAATCCAAATCAATGTAAAGGGTAGTTGGGGACGGGGGAATTTTCTTGAAAATCTTCGTGTTGCATCTTTGGAAGAAAATGATTTGAAATACCAGGTTTGATATTTATCCGAATTTTCGTTTTTGAGTTATGCCGTTCACATTACACACACTCACACACGGACCGTTTTCTAAAAACGGGTTTTTTTTAATTCGAGGGCCTTAAAACATGTATTTGCAGTGGAATATAGGTATCTAATTTTGGAGTGCAATGCAATTCCTTCTCTACCTACGGGGTAGAGAAAGTAAAAAAGGATCATTTTAAATCACTATGTTTTATGTGCTTAAAGGTTTCAGTAAAGTTGATGAATGTATCTTTGAAACATTGTGTTATTTCTAAGAAAATGTGAAAATGTTATTTCTTAGAAAATACACATGCAATGATATTGTTTCTAACCTTAACATGCGGTCAACATTCTCCTGAGTAATAGTTTAAATGCCCAAAATAACACAGTATATGTTCCTATAACCTCTTAATTAGTAGAGAATGGCAAAAACAACACACAAAAAATCAACCGTGACTCTCCTATGTGCAAGCTCTGCAGATCCAACTTCACAGTTCATCATTTCGTTACAGCCTGCCGTCGCTATGTATATATGTGACACCCGCAACAGTGTACCAGACGCCCTAAATTCAATACAACAAAGCACTTCAAACTTTATGAAAACGACAATGTATAGCTCGCTTATCTAGCGAATTTAATGTAGGTACTGTTACGGTTCAAAAATATTTCATTTTTCATTGTAATCATGTTCTGTATTATATACTAGTCGCGTTATGATCTTACAGTTGAAGCGAAAATAAATAAATTTAAAAAATCTAATGTGTTCCATTCATATGACTTTCACTTGTACAAACTATTTTTACAAACACTTATTCTCCATATACTTCATTTTAATCGAGATGTTAATATAATTGCAAATTAGTCGAATGTTTTAAGTGGTGGTTGCTATGTGGAGCATTCCATTCTCTTTGCATGTCCAGGACGTAAAAATAAACGAATAACGAATTCCCATTTGATAAAAGGTATAAGTATTGGAAAATTCAAACAAATAACAACGAATATCTTGGAAATTGTTCACTCTACAAAAAAAATGTATATGGCATAAATTGTGGGTTTTAACCAGATCTACATTTTTACTTTCTCTACTACGTATAGTAAGTAGGGGAAGTATTGTATTCCACCCAAAATTTCGATACCGAGATTTCACCGGAAATACATGTTTTGAGACTCACTTAATCCAAAAAAAGCATTTTTGGAAACATGTCCGTGTGTGTGTCTGTGTGTCTGTGATCAGCATAACTCAAAAACGAAGAGTCGGATAAACACCAAACTTGGTATTTAGGTTCAGTATCTTTCAGAGATGCGACACGAAGGTTTTCAAGAAAATCCCCCCACCCCAGACTACCCTTTACATGGAACATTTTTCGAAAATTTTAACTTTCTCAAAAACGGCTCTAACGCTTTTGATTAAAATATCATATGTTTAAGATATTGTCATGACAAATGAAATGTATATCTCGAATTTTCTGGGAATGTCTCCAAAAGTATTCTTCATTATGAACGACTTTTTCATAACTGGTAAACCATAAGAGATAGACAAAATTTTACTACACGAAAAATGTAGATCGTGTTAAAATACACAATTTATGTCATATACATTTCTTTTGTTGAGTAAACCGTTTGCGAGATATTGCTTGTTATTCCCTTAAATTTTCCAATACTTATACTTTTTCTCAAATTCGTTATTCATTTTTTTTATGTCCTGGACATGCAAAGAGAATGGAATGCGCCACATAGCAACCAGCGTTAAAATATTTGACTATCGCTTAAAACCTACCATATTCCCCTTGCATCTACAAGAAAATTACCAATAAGATTGACATCTCGATATCTCCATTAACATGAAGCATATGGAGAATAAGCGTTTGTAAAAATTGTACAAGAGTAGAGAAAGTCATGTGAGTGTAACACATCAGATTTTTTTTGTATACAAAAGCGTTATCTATCTCTTACGGTTTAACAGTTATGCAAACGCCATTCATTGAAGAGACTTTAGGGGACATTCTCAGAAAATTCAAGATATACACTTAATTTGTAATTAAAATATCTTAAACGTATGATATTTTAATCAAACTCGCTATAGCCATTTTTGAGAAAACCAGAATTTTCGAAAAACGTTGCATGTAAAAGGCAGTCTGGGGTGGGGGATTTTCATGAAAATCTTCATGTCGTATCTTCAAAAGATGCTGAACATAAATACCAAGTTTGGTGTTTGTCGGAGTTTTGATTTTTGAGTTATGCTGTTCACAGTCCTTTTTATAAAATTCTTTTTTTTTATTCAGGAAGCCTCAAAACATGTATTTCCGGTGAAATATCGGTATCTAGTTTTTTGGGTGGAATGCAACATAGTAGAGAAATTAAAAAAAAAAAGACCTGGAATGCTGAAGTGTTGAACACGTACCCGCTCTGGGAAGGGCCAAACCAAGGAGGGTGAAAGGAGTTAGCAAAATTTGTTTCTCAACGGCCCTTGTGCACCGCTGGTGTTATTTGTTTACTCAATTTTTACTTTCTCTACTACGTATAGTAAGTAGGGGAAGTATTGTATTCCACCCAAAAATTCCATACCGAGATTTCACCGGAAATACATGTTTTGAGATCCCCTGAACCCAAAAAAAAGCATTTTTGGAAACATGTCCGTGTGTCTGTCTGTCTGTGAACAGCATAACTCAGAAACGAAAAGTCGGACAAACACCAAACTTGGTACTTAGGTTCAGTATCTTCCAGAGATGCGGCACGAAGGTTTTCAAGAAAATCCCCCCACCACAGAGTACCCTTTACATGGAACATTTTTCGAAAATTTTAATTTTCTCAAAAATGGCTCTAACGAGTTTGATTAAAATACCACTTGTTTAAGATATTTTCGTGACAAATAAAATGTATATCTTGAATTTTCTGGGAATGTCTCCAAAAGTATTCTTCATTGTGAACTTTTGGTAAACTGGTAAACCATAAGAGATAGACAAAATTTTACTACACAAAAGATGTAGCTCGCGTTAAAATACACAATTTATGTCATATACATTTTTGTTGTTGAGTGAACTATTTTCGAGATATTGCTTGTTATTCCCTTAAATTTTTCAATACTTATTTTCTCAAATGGGATTTCGTTATTCTTTTTTTTTGTCTTGATTATGCAAAGAGTATTAATCTGTTGCAAAGGGAATAGTGCTGCACCTAGCAACCAGCTATTAAGAGATATGTATGTGCTTAAAGGCTACTGTTTTTCTATATTGCCCTTGTAAATATATATTCCCCGTACATCTTCTAGAAAATTAGCAATAAGATAGAGTTTGCAAATGTTTATCCCGATTAATATTAAGTACATGGAGAATAAACGGTTGTAACAATAGTTTTTACAAGAGTAGAGAAAGTCGTGTGAGTGTAACACATCAGACGTTTTTTTGTTAAGAGGTTTGAATTTTGCCATTTCAATGATATCTTGAGGGATCGGATAAGAATATAGAATACACTGATATATCGTTGTAAATAAATAACCTAAGGCATTAACGTGATCTTCGCTTTATGATTAGTGTGACTCATGTTTTAAACTCGAAGAATGCAATCAGTATCAATGAGAGAATAATATGTATTAAATGTGCTATTACTTATTCAATTTAAAATGTGCATGTGGGAATTATATCCAGTTGCAGGAGGTTTTGCCGAAATTCAAACATTTATAAACAAAAGAAGGGAGGGTGCGCCATCTATACCAACTATATGCTGTGCTCTGCAAGCAGGTGCTGCCATCTACTATAGTTAACTCTTTTTTTTCAAGAAATTATACCTACCATGTTTTAAGCATTGAATTGTTGCAGTGATGATTGCAGCAATTTGCTGTTGCTGTTAGTGATATATATCCCTTCTTAATGTTCTTTAATGCAAGCTTTAATATCTGTCCCACTTTTCGAGTTTCACCAACTTTAACACAGCGCCGCTAGATGGGAGTCATGTAGCATTTACGTTGGTCAATAACTTGTATGTACATATTTAACGACTGCAAATGCAATAATAAATCTATGCACAAATACTGTTTGTAGAAAGGTCGAAAACAATATTTAGTATGAGCATCTAAAATTGTGGAACATTGTTGGAATAGTTAGGTTATAAAACATAGCTTGGCGCTGTGAGCGTGTTTCAGCTCCAGCTTTGTATCTGGTCTCTGAAGCAAATGTGGTATTGCATTATGCGTTTAAAAACATCTAGTGTCACGGGTGTTGGTCTGGGTGGCTGAGTTGGTTAGGCGCTGGTCCTCTGATGCAATCGCGAGTTCAAACCCGTCTTAAACTGATAGTTTTTAAGTGTGCAGAAAAGCGACAGTCCCATGTAGGTAGATTTACTATCAAGTAAAAAGAATTTCGGTACACCGGCGGTACTGATATGATCCTGGAAAATGACAACGTCTTTAACAAACAAAATGTATAATACACCAGGTGTCTCAAATTGATGTACACACTCTTTGAAACGTTATTTCTCAGCAAAGAAGTGAAACAGAAATAAAATGTTTGTGTATGCGCCAGAAGGTACTGAAAAAAGCATAACAACATCGTTCTTCGTGTGTTTATAAACAAACAAAATGCCGGTGAGATTGCTATCAAGAAATGTCAGTATTCATCGAACTGTTTGAGATGAAAAATTTAAGCCTTACATTCCGAGACTTCTCCACGCACTAAATTAGGACGATCCAGATAGAGGAGTCAATTTTGTGAGTGGTTCCTGAACAAGTTGGCGAAAGGGAAGATTTACAGGACTTAATTGTTTGGTCAGATGAAGCCACATTCAAACTTAATGCACAATTAATTGGCATAATTGTGTGTATTGGGCTAAGACATACCCACGCATCATTGAAGCAAATGCTGTCAGTCCTCCAGGAGTAACGGAACGCTGTGGTCTGTTTCCAGAGGAGTAATTGGGCCCTACTTCTTCTAAGAGACTGTTAGAAATCATTTTTCCACGCCTTAATGATCTCCTTGAGAATGAAAACGAGCTTTACTTCCAACAAGACGGGGGTCCACCTCACTTCCATGTGGTTGTGAGCAATTTTCTTGATCGCACATTCAATCAGAGATATACAGGACGAAGAGGAGGTTCTACGGGGTTCCCGCCTAGATCTTCCGATCGAACCCCTCTAGACTTCTACCTTTGGGGACCTTTAAAGAACACGGTATAAGCCACAAAATCAAAAACACTGGAGGAAATAAGAGATAGGATTGAACATGCCATCAATGATATTCCATTACCAACAATCCAGACGGTATGTCGCTCTGTCTGAAGTCGTTGTTGGGAGTGCACTGTGGCAGTGTACGTTTTGAACATGTACAGGCTTAAGGAAGTTTAAGGAGTAGTACAAAAAAATGTTTCTGTTCTGTTTTCGTTGCTCAGAAATACGTTTCAAAGCATGTATACATCAATTTGGGACACTCTGTATATAATTATATAGCTGTTGTCGTTTCTAATGCTCCTCCTAAGGCCATTGGGGTTACCTCGCTGCACTAACCGATGACTGGACTCTTTTCTTAGGTGGAGGCACCCAACGGGCGGAATCCGTTGCCTTTGATGTACCTCAAACCCGGTGGAGGGCGATAGCATGGCTTCCTTCGGAAGGGAAGTAAAGCCGGTGGTCCCGTGCCGTAGATTTACGGCACGTTAAAGAACCTTACGCCTGATTAAGAGGCCTCTGAGCAAAATTACCGGTCTTTCACGCCCAATATAGAATGGGACCTAAGGACCATAGCAGTTAAAGAGCGCCCATAATTAAAATTCAATTTCATTTCATTTTTCCGATGGCGGTAGAATGAGAGGATCTACAGCTTTTACCGTGGACTCCGAACCACGTTGGGCGTTGGGGATACTTCACATGAGCCAGTCAGAGGTGAAAGCATGGATAGATCCGATTTAAAATCTCCATTCCAGAGCCGGGAATCGAAACCTGAACACTCGGTACGAGAACCCGAAACAAAACTACTGCGCTACCCCGACACCTATATACTTCCCCTCCAGAAAGTATTTAATAAATTCCGGCAGCCAAATTAATGGATGAAATAATCAATTTTCTTTGGACAAACATCAAATAGAAATACGGCTTCTTTTTTTTGTGTGTGTGTGTGTGATTACTTGATCTTGTGGTGAAAATACGATTTTATTTGATGGAGGAATAAAATGTCAAAGTTGGGAATTTGTAGTTTTTTTGCCTTAATTCTTCATTTTCGGCTCACTTTTTACGATTTCACGAATTTATTTCTCTACCAATTTAAGTCACATGCCGATGAAAGTGTGTGAATGTATGCAAAAAAAGTGTTCTACTCTATGCATGAAAGATATTTTGAAAAAAACACGTATAAAAATCACATTTTGGCATATTTTTCAAAAATATATAAAGCTGATAAAATGAACGATATGAAAACCCGGCAATTCACGTAAAATGTATTACCATTTGATTTTTATTTCCCAAAAAATTGGAATTTTCCCTCTATTAATTTGGCTGCTAGAAATTGCAAACGAATACTTTCTTGAAGGGGTATGTATTATCTCATAGGCACTGTAGAGTCAGTCTACACACTACGTGCTCAATTTTGTTGCCAGGACAAATTTGTAAGAAGAATATGCTTTAGGCTAAAGCGATAGTCAATGTTTTTAAAAGCATATAGCTTTACAATTCCATCCCCTTTGAATGACTACGAGAAAAAAATAATACCCACTTTCCGCTTAAGAAAAACATTAAGTATTTTAAAATTCAAAGTAGAACAAATGCCTCGGAAATGTTTAACTCCAATTTGACATAAATTTAGGGCTTTAACGAGATCTACATTTATGGCATTGTAAAATTTTGCCTCTCTCTTACGGTTTACTAATTAAACAAAGGTCAATCAGCATGAAGAGTGTTTTTGAGGATATTTCCAGGAATTCAAGATATATATTTAATTTTGGATAAAAATGTTTTAAACGTATGGTATTTTAATTAAAATATCTATAACTATTTGTGATAAACTAAAAAATTTCGAAAATGGAGTAGGGCATTTTCCTGAAAATCTTCGTGTTGTATTCTTGAAAGATGCTGACCTAAGTACCAAGTTTGGTATGTATTTTTTGTTTAGGGGGTCTCAAAATGTGCATTTTCATTGAAACTGTAGATTAATCTTTGGGTGGGATACAATACTTCCGCATTCCTACTATAGGCAGATGCGAGAGAAAGTAAGAGGGATCAGGTGTTATATGCTTGATTTATGGTCTTCTTCCTCCTCAGGGTTTAGGCTATGTTTGCATTAATGTAAATAACATTATACTCGTGTAAATATGTTATATGTTAAATGTAACAAAAGCTAGCTAGTTGTGCATCTGTGCAATTTAGGTGCCTGAAGCCACGTGGTACCAGGTAGAGATATCTTGATGATGCCTCGAAGCACAGGGTATCGGCGGAACATGACCAGCTGAGACGCTTGAGTAAGAGAAAATATATTGAGATGCCGGGACAGAAACGGGAAGTCCGAATTCATCGTGAAAGAAGATACGAGAGCACATGTTCTCATACGGCTCTAATGTGATCAGCCAATCACAATATTGCTTTAAAACAGTTGTGGGGAAATAGCGTCTTTAGCGCGTGTATAAATAAAGCAAAGCTCCGGTATTTGCATGAATATATTCATACCACTCAGATGGGCATGAAGCAGCTGTTAGAAATTTAGAAAAGTAAAATAATAATTTTGAGTAAATACTTTTGGGATTGAATTCACGGCTAGCTGCGAACAAGTGTACAAATAAATTACACTTAAAGCGACCTTAAATTATTTCATTTCGTCTCCTGTGACTACTCCCTAGATCAGAATTAAGAGCACAGATCAGGACAGCAATTCAACACCCACACCAGGAAGAAAGACGAAGAGCAGCCAGAGAGGATGTCCGTTGCAAGGCTATGCGGCCCGTTTCAGGATATATAGGAAAACACTTTTTGGTATTCTTTCATTGTTCAGTCTCATTAGGTAGTTCGTACACTTGTTTTATGTTTTAGCTTTATATCCAATCTTATAAATATTTAATTCCTTTCTTATTGTTTCATTTCGTAAGTTATCCTCTCTTGTACATCCTTTAACGTTACGTAAAAAGCATTTCATCTACTTGTATTTCACTTTTATGTTTCGATTTAATTATCCAGTTTTCGCTTCCATATTAATAACGAGGGGACGACCATTGTTTTATATTATTTGAACTTTGTGCCTTTACGTGTTTTACGGTCTAGGGTTCTTTTGATGGTTCCATACACTCCATGGATCTTTCATATTAACCTAAGTCCTCTAGCATTTAATTTCGCTTTCCATAATATCTTTTACTTTCTCTACCACGTATATAGTAGGTAGAGATGATAATGAGTTCCACCCAAAAATTTGATATCCAATTAGCCAGAAATACATGTTTTGAGGCCCCTTAAAAGCATATTTAGAAAGAGGTCCGTGTTGCGTGAACAACATAACTCAAAATCCAAAAGTGGGATAAATACCTAACTTGGTATTTAGGTTTAGTATGTTTTAAAGATACGACACGAAGATTTTGAAGAAAATCTCCCCATCCCAAGCTGTCGTTAATAGAGGATTTTTAGAAAGGTTTTGTTTTATAAAAACTAGTTCTAACGATTTTGATTAAAATACCACATATTAAAGATATTTCCATAAAAAATAACGTGTATATTTTGAATTTTCTTGAAATAGCCTGGGAGGTCCTATTAATACAGAAGGAATTTTGTATAATCTGTATAACTAGTAAACACTAAGCGATAGACGAGAACGTAATACACAAAAAATGTAGATCTCTTTAAAACACACAATTTCTTTCGAATAACGTTTTTATGGCATAGGCCATTTCTGAGATATCCGTTATTAAAGGTTCAAATTGTTTATTACTTCGTTATTCTTTTGAAGTCCTGTTAACAACCAGTTGTTTCTCGCGATGTCATGGAAACTATGGATGGAATTTTAAGGCCAGTATATAGCGTCCAGGTCTTAAACATTTGACTATCGCTGTTCTCTTTGCATCTATATAGAAATGTGTAATGTAGCCATCTCTGCAAAGGTTTATTCGGATTAAAATGTAGTAAATAGAAAAATAAGCTTTAGTAATAATAGTTTGTATAGTTGCTAAAAAGCTATAGAAGATAGAGAAGGCCATTTGAATGTGCCACATGAGATTTTTTTCATCTAGCCGCCTTACAAGGGCTACGCAGATATAGTTGGTGGGGCTGCCACATTTCAGCATCCCAACCTGCATCGGCCTTGTCTTCGGGTGCCGTCCCTAAGGTAGGTTGCCATTACTATGGTTTGCGCTCTACCTGCCCATTTATAGCCACCCATTCTGGGTACAAACTCTGCACTTTGCTGAGTTTATTTCAAACCTGGCATTTAATTTCCTAGATACCATATATGTTTAAGAGGCGTTCTTCTATACCGCCCGGGGAGGTGCGTGATGGGGATCAGCAACCCCGAACAGCTTTTATGTTAGAAGTCGCTATCCGATAAAAGCCTAAAGTAGAATTTGATAACTACCAAATTTTATCCCAAATCTGATCACACGTGGTATCAGAAAAGTATGTGATGTGTTACATTCACATGACTCTCTCTACACTGCATCGCTTACAAGGTGTACAAATTATTCTCACGAATGTTTAATTTACCAGCCGCGTTGTACATTTCGTTAAATGTTCAAAGAGAACAGCGATAGCCAAATGTTTAAGAACTGGACGCTATATACTTTAAAATTCCATACAGTTTCTATGATCGCGAAAAACAACTAAAATTCGACAGGACTTTAAAAGAATGGCCCAGTGTTGAACAATTCGAACTATTAATAACGGATATCTGGTAGACGACTGATGCTACAGAAAAGTTGCATGAAATAAATTTGGGTTTTAAAGAGATCAACAAATTTTGAGTAGTAGGTTTTCGTTTGTCACTTTAGCTGTTATATAAGATTATACAAAATTCCTTCCGAATAGTGGATATCACAGACTGTTCCCAGAAAATGCAAGTTTTACTTTTTATTTTTAATTTAAATATCTTTAGTATATGGTATTTTAACCAAAATCATTAGAGCTATTTTTTGAAAAATCAAAATATTCGAAAGATGTTCTATGTAAAGTGTAGTTTGGGGTGGGAGGATTTTCTTGAAAATCTTTATGTCGCGCGGATCTTTTTCTAAACTTCTGTTGTGTTACACTCACATAACTTTCTCTACTCTCTATCGTTTATTATTAGGTATAAGAATTATTCTTACGAAAATGAATTTTTCTATCTGCTTAATTCTAAACGAGATAAACATTTTTCAGAAATAGCTACATTGATCTTTTCGTTACAGATACAAAGGGAGCAGCGATGTTCAAATGTTTAAGAACTGGACGCTGTATGCAAGCTTTTAAAGGTCCATGCGCTTGCCATGACATCGTGAGAAACAGTTGAAAATCCAGAATAAGCATGGATTTTAAAAGAACGACAAAGTATGCTGAGCAAACCGAACGGATATCTCGGAAATGGCTATTTGATATAAATTGTGTGTTTTAAAGGGATCATGTTGTGTAGCACGTTCTTATCTATTCCTTAATGTTTACAAGTTATACAAAATATACAATATTTCTTCCGAGTGAAGATGAATTTGCAGGCTATTCCCAAAAAATTCAATATATTTCATTTTAAATTAAATATCTGGCCATTCTTGCGTATCGAATTATGGATGAAATCACTTCTTACATGTAGAACACGCATACAGAGCATCAGCTTTATTTATTTAATGCCATCATTACAAATAATAAACAATGAACCAGCTGCTTTAGGCATTTTCATGAATTTATGGCATACTTTGTCACTTTTATTCCTCATTACTATCAGAAGTCTCATCCCATGCATCTCACCCGTGACATCATGATAACGTTAGTGGTGTTGTCTTTTCGCTACCAACATTTGAAATCCCAACATAGCTGGAAAAACGAGCGAGGTCCCTCAGCCTCAAAGCGTAGCCGAGGGGTGGCTTTTAGGAGAGGAGTGGAGCAGTTGAGTCCGTCGGCCGCAACTGCGAAATAGGGGGTCTGAGTGTCTAAAACTCGAATGATTCACGCTGTCAGCAATTCCTTGCAAATGTCGCCAAAACCGAAAAACCGACCATACAAGAGCGATCGCATAAAAGGGTGGGTGGGCTCAACATTACCGTCAGAGCAACATCTACTACACTAAAATGCTCCTCAATAAACAAGGATTAATCTGGATAGCAAAAAAACCCCAATTTTGTAAGTAAAAAGCCTTTATTTCTACCATAATCCAATGTGGAGGTTTTCCCAAATATCTTTAATATGAGGTAATTAAATCCAAATCGTTTGAAATAAAAGATTTCGATAAATATTCAATGTGAAGAGTAGTTTGGGGTAGGGGGAATTTTCTTAAAATTCTCTGTGTCGCATCTTTGGAAATCACTGAACCTAAACATCAAATTTGGTATGTATCTGACTCTTGGTTTTTCAGTTATGCTATTCACACATACACATAAACACACACACTGAACGTTTTGAAAAAAAATATTTTTTTGTATTCAGGGGACCTCAAAATATGTATTTCGTTTGAAATATTATCTGCTTTTTGGTTGGAATGGAATACCTTCTCTATGTGATAGAAAAGGTAGAAAGCTTTTCGAATAGCAAGAAATATCTTGAAGTAGAATATTTGTTGGTAGTTGAAAGATGCTTCATGTTTATCTGTCCCACGTATGGGAGCCAATTTGTCGCGGTAACTTCGTGTTATCTTATTTTTTTGCTGAGCGGCTGTTATTGTTTTATTATTTTGCATTTTGAGTTATTTGTCCTCCGGCTAGCTATTATTATTTAGTCGAGCAAATCTCTTGAACAGGGTGTGTAAACGGAAAGGATTTGTTACTCAAAGATAGCACTGATAAAAGAATTTGTTTTTTTACACTTTTATTACCGTCACAATTAATTAAGTTCACATATTGACTCGTGATACACGCCAGACTGAAACTGTTATATTTTCTAATATCACTATAATCACTTATTTGCTTCACATTATTAATTCGCGTGTTTCACATTTATAACAAACTTTAAGACGCGAGAGATTCTGTAGAATTGCGTAATGCGTACTTTATGTATGCTTCCGTTGAACTACGCGACGTATAGCTCACGAATACTTATGTTGAACTGATCGACGTATTACACGCGAATGCTTCTGTTGGACTGACGAAATCTGCCTCTGACTTTAGCTTTTTATACTCCCACACCCCGATATGCCTAAAGATTATAACCGAGCTGCTATTGGTTAATAAAGCGCGCCAACATTAGCGTCTATTTTTATATCCAATCAAAATTACGAACACAAATGCTCTAAGGAAAATATTCCCGCTATTTCTAAGAAAAGCGCGCCTATCTGACGTCATTTGTTTGTCTCTTCTAATTAATATTCAACTCACCCCCTCGCTCATTGTTATCCGCTCTTATTGTTAGTTTCAGTGAGGTCGTGTAAACTTATTTCCTAACAATGCATATAATTAACAAACATCTCAAATCAATGTCATACCATAATGCGTATTTACACTAAAATCACTCTGGCATTTACATTATTGTGATACAAGTTACTGCCACACAAGAAACATCTCGAAAATGGTTAACGAAAGAACATTTTGATATAATTTTTGTGTTTTAACGAGATCTACATGATAAGTATTTGTATACCTCTTAAGGTTTACCAGTTAATGAAAATTATGCCAAAATTTCTTCTGAATGAATACGATTTCACGTTTGATTACATTATGATTTTATTTGTTATGTAAATATCCTAAACCTGTGATATTTAAGTCAAAATCTTTAGGGGCATACTTAAAAAACATAAAAACAAATAGAAAAAGACCTTCCATGTAAGGTGTAGTTAGGTGTCGAGAGATTTTCTTGAAAATACTTGTGTCGCTGAATCTTAATGCCAAGTTTGGATGTGTCCGACATTTCGTTATTGAGTTGTGCTGTTATAGGCATGCATACAAGAAATTACTTATTTTTGGATCCTAAGCGCCTCAGATTGTCTATTTCCGGTGAAATCTCGTGTTTGGATTTTTGTGTGGAATATATTCTCTATCTCCTAGATACGCGATAGAAAAATTGAAAGTCATGCCATGAATTGGCATATATATATAGTGTTTGATATATTTTATGAAGAACAACGCACTAAAATAGGCTCAATTTATGCTCCAGTAACTGCCAATGCTTTCAAGTAGCTTAGAATACAATGTTACCCTGAAGAATGACACACACTACTACAGACAAGATGATTGTACGATAATTAGTCATGCATCATCAACTAGTGTATGAGCTTTGTGCTGTGTATCTCTACTGTGAAATGATCCTATGCACCAGAGAATAAGCGATGGAGCGTTAATGAGTAAACATGTCTCAAGGAAGGATAAGCATTTTATTGGAAGTACCGCAAAGAGACGGTACGATGCATTGGTAATAAGATGACAGTGTGATAAACTGGTAATGTAATGCAAAGTATAAGCAAGGATGTAGTACAAGTGAAATTGTATGTTACACTGTGAAGGAGCTTTTTCAGGAGGAGTTGTATTGTAGTTCAACTGTTGGGGAGCCAACTTTGATGAAGTAATTACCCCACGTTTAGGTACAGAGTTTCCGGTGGCCTTCGCCCCAACTTTACTTTCCGGTGGCCTTTGCCCCAAGTTTTAGAAATCAACTTTGTATTTTAATGCTTTCTTTAAATATTATATATATTTAGGTTTGCCTTGGCTGCGTCAATATTAATTTGTAGAAACATGTGTTTCTTTGCAGGGGGTGATGCGGCTAAAGAATGTAGGCTTACACAAATTATAATTTTTATTTCACTCCATTTATTAATCCTTCACACGATTAAATAACACTTCACTTTTATAGAGAGCTGTGAGATTATTTATTAATTGCACTTTTAAATACAACCTTTTAAAATTCTCGCCGTAATGAATTTTCGTCTCCCACTGGATACGTACGCGTCTCGCATCCGGTTAGGAACGCTGTCTACTAGCAACTGAGTTCTACCGCCTGAATTTGCAAATTTCATCAATTTCAAGTCTCTGATTGGCTGATCCTACTCCAATATAATACGTTTATTTAACTTTTAGCCTTTCTAGTTGTTGATTGGCTATTTATAAACCGCTTTTAAATATTACATTATTATTACAAGAGTTACTAGTAGCATTATTCATCTTTCCAATTAATTATTGCCTCAAGGTTACCTCATTGTTAGCAACTTCCAGCCTCTATTATCACTGCTCCTATATTGTTAAATTACCTAAGACGTTCACATAACATTATTAAACATGTACATAATAATATCAACATAATACAATGACTGCTAAATACATTCTATACGTTATTTATACACATATTGCTTTAAGGCGGGCTGTTATTATATTTTATATTATAATTAGACCGAAATCATTTAAGTGTTAAAAATACTGCCTCAACTGGAGATAAGGTGATGGTGTGATAAGCTGGTAATTTAATGTCAAGTATAAGCAAGGATGTAGCACAGAGAAATTGTATGTTACACTGGAGGTAAGGTGATGGTGTGATAAACTGGTAACGTAATGTCAAGTATAAGCAAGGATGTAGCACAGAGAAATTGTATGTTACACTGGAGAAGGTGATGGTGTGATAAGCTGGTAATTTAATGTGAAGTATAAGCAAGGATGTAGCACAGAGAAATTGTATGTTACACTGGAGAAGGTGATGGTGTGATAAGCTGGTAATTTAATGTGAAGTATAAGCAAGGATGTAGCACAGAGAAATTGTATGTTACACTGGAGACAAGGTGATGGTGTGATAAACTGGTAACGTAATGTCAAGTATAAGCAAGGATGTAGCACACAGAAACAGTACGTTACACTGAAACAAGAAGATAGTGTGATTACATATAACTTAATGGCAACTATCAGTGTGGATGTACCACAGAGAAACGGTAAATTACATTGGAATCAATGTGATAGTGTCATAACCTATACTTTAATGACAAATATTAGCACGTAAATACCACATAGAGGAGGTATTTTACACTGCAGGTCAGCTGATAGTGTCCAAACCTTGTTATTTATTGTCAAGTGTCAGCCCTGAGTTGAATATGCCACTGAAAAGCTCTCTACGTGGAATATTGGAGACCAGCTGATGGGATGGTGTTATAACCTGATAATCTATTCTCAGGTTTCAGCAGTGTTGGATATACTGCTGCGAAACTATGTACATGGAACACTGGACACCAGGTGATGGTGTCATAATCTGGTAAGGTATTAAGTGTCAGTACTGAGTTTAATATACTATTGAGAAAATATGTACATGGAACACACGAAACCAGATGATGGAGACATTATCTGGTAATGTATTATCAAGTGTCAGCATTGAGTTGAATATACTACATGGAACATTGGAGACCAGGTGATGGTGTCATAATATGATAATGTATTGTCAGTTGTGAGAATGGAGTTGAACACACTATTGAGAAACTATGTACGTGGAACACAGGAGCCCAGCTGTTGGAGACATTATCGGCTAAGATCAAATGTCAGCACTGAGTTGAAAAATGAAAAATTGGAGACCAGATGATGGTGTCATAATCTGGTAATGTATTGTCAAGTGTCAGCGCTGAGTTGAATATACTATATGGAACATTGGAGACCAGGTGATCGTGTCATAGCCTAGTAATGAATTGTCAAGTGTCAGTGCTGTATTGGATATACCATTGTCAAACTATGTACATGGAACACAGTAGACCAGCTGATGGTTTCATAATCTGGTAATGTTTTGCCAGTGTCCGCTCTGGGATGAATATACTATTAAAACAACATGGAACATTGGAGAACAGCTGAGGTTGTCGCTCTTGTTAATGTTTTGTTGAGCGTGGTGAATATACTATTAAAACAACATGGAACATCGGAGAACAGCTGATGCTGTCGCTCTTGTTAATGTTTTGTTGAGCGTGGTGAATATACTATTAAAACAACATGGAACATCGGAGAACAGCTGAGGTTGTCGCTCTTGTTAATGTTTTGTTGAGCGTGGTGAATATACTATTAAAACAACATGGAACATCGGAGAACAGCTGATGCTGTCGCACCGGGTAATGTTTGTCAAGTGTCAGCACTGTGATGAAAACACCATTCAAAAACGAAATGCAACATTGGAGAACAGCTGATGTTGTCGCACTGGTGATTTGTTAAGTGCCATCAGCGTGATGAATATACACTTGGTAAATCATATGGAACACTGAGAACAGTGATGTTGATGCTGTTGCACCTGATAATGTTTTGTCAAGTGTCTGTACTGTGAGGAATATACTATTTCAAAAGTACATGGAACGTTGGAGGACAGCTGATGCTGTCGCACCTGGTGGTGTGTCTGCACTGTAATGAATATACCACTGAGAAACTACATGGAACACTCGAGACCGGCTGATTGTGTCACAAGCTTGTAATGTATTGCCAAGTATCAGCACTGTGATGAATGTACAATTGAGAAACTATATTGAACACTGAAGCTAACTATCAGTAGTGTCTTCAGTGTTCTTCATTTCTACACTGGAGACGAAGTAATAATGAATTAAGTCGTTAATGGCAATATATATCTAAGTATTTTGAATGGTCCTGTGGAAAAAGGGTGGGTTGCTATAGGGATAATATGATGTTATATTAAAGTGGCAAGATGTATTGTATAACGGTAAGTAACGCTTCTTTTTATCCTTGAGTGGAGGCGTTTCCTAAAGTGAACCTCACGATGTGCATTATATTGTGGTACTGCTAATTGAAGTGCACGTTTCACCAGCAAACCAGAAATAATTTCAAATGAAACTACGTTGACATTCAAACATAGAGAACATTAGTTACTCTATATGCTGTGTATGGTATGTCAAGCAATGGTACACTGGTATCTACAATAGGAGAGATATTATGATGGTCTGTTATGGTCGGAGTCACGTTACGGTACGGGTTTACGGTCCCTCGGTGACCAAGGGCATTTACCGGCCATATACCACTGATTAGATGATGACGATAGTCCTTTTTTTTGCGTCCCCTACCTGAGAAATAGTACTGCCGCTCCGTGTACCAGAAACGAGAGGAGGATAAGCTGAGGATGTATGGCCACGTGACGGGGCGTGTCTTATCACTCCCTTGCAAGTTTACACGAGATATTCATGTGACAGGGTTTTGCGGCAGTAAACACAGGGAGGGGGAGCTTTTGTTTGGCTTTTTAACGCCTCGTGTTCTTGGAGCTGATCAATGAAATTAATTACCAGCAGGGAATATTGCGTTCCCACTAGGTCTTCCACTGCATTTCGGTTCGACAATTTGCTCTTTGGTGATTAGGATGGTTACGATTTCTCCTTTAAAGATATCTTATGCTGGTTCGTGATTCAACCGTCCTCTAGCATTTTAATTTTCCACTTCATAATAAGAGAGTATTAGTGGGTCTTCTACCAGAGCTTCGCAATATCACTTCTCCGAATCGCATCTGCGGGGATGATTAGTCCGTTATGCAACATAATAAGAACTACTAAACATTTTAATTACTAGGTACAGAAAGTGGGGGAAGTACTGCATTCCACCCAACAATTCGATACCCAGATTTCACCGGAAATACAAGTTTTGAGGTGTCCTGAATTCAAATAAAGCAATTTGGAAACATATCTCTGTGTGTGTGTGTGTGTGTGTGTGTGTGTGTGTGTGTGTGTGTGTCTGACTGCAAACAGTATAACTCAAAACCGAAAAGTCAGATAAATACCAAACTTGTTATTTGAGTTTAATGTCTTCCAGGATGCTACCCTTTTACATGGTACATCTTTAGAACATTTTGTTTTTCTCAAAAATATGTAAAATTTTGTTTAAAATATCATCAGTTTAAGATAGTTTCATACCAAATGAAATGTATATCTTGAATTTCCTGGGAATATCTCCAAACTCCTCTTCATGCTGAATGGCTTTCACATAATTGGTAAAACGAAAAGATATAGACAAGAGTTTATTACCCAAAAAATGTACATCTCGTTAAAATATGTAATTAATGTCATAGATTTTTTTTGGAGTCAACCATTTCTGAGATATTCCTTTTTATTTGTTTGAATTTTCCAATACCTATACTTTTTCTCAAATGGGAATACAATCTTATTTTTTTATGGCCTGGACATCCAAAGAGAATGGAATGCTCCACATAGCAACCAGCTCTTAAAAGATTTGACTACGGCTTAAAGCCTACCATATTCCCCTTGCACCTACAAGACGTGTTTATCTCGATTAACATGAAGTAGATGGAGAATAAGCGTTCGTAAAAATACTTTGTACAAGGGTAGAAGAAGTCATGTTAGTGGAACACGTAAGGTGTTTCTTATTCCGTGGTATATACCTTAAGCTTTCTCGACACATAATTTTCAGAATCAAGTAAATTCTCATTCTGGTTTAGAATAAGGTTTAGTCGCTCCTCCTAATAGAAGTTCGCCGACAATCCATAAAACAAGTGTAAGGCATCTATGATGTATTTTTCTGTGTCTAAGATTCTGTGGCAGAAGCAATTGTGTTATTAGTGCCATTGATTTTAGAAGAGGGATTCAAATTAGTGGTCCGTAAGTCAAATCTTTTATCACAAAATACCTGCAAGAAAACAATTGTGAATGTGCAAGTTAATGTGATGATAGACAAAAACAGACGACTCATTATTTATGTCCTTCAAGAAGCTTTCCTTCATGTGTCACAAATTCCTCCCAAGAGATTATCACACCTCATTTGAATGCACACAATTTAAACTCCATAAAATGCTACACGCTTCTTAGGTGAACTGACAAATGTTCAAAAAACGTTGATAATGGGTAGAAAAGTAGTTTAAGATTTGAAATCTTTGGTTCAAAAAAGTGATGTGATATTTTCACGTAACTTTCCATACTCTCTATTTTTATTAGTGTGTATACAAACCGTTCTTAAAGCTTATTTTTCTATCTACTACATTTAATCCAAATAAACCTTTGCAAAAATAGCCACATTACAATTCCACTATAGATACGAAGGGAACAAAGATAGTCAAATGTTTAAGAACTGGACGCTATATGCTGGCCTTAAAATTCCATACTGTTTCTGTGCAATCACGAGAAACAGCTGAATATCAATGGGAGTTTAAAGTAATTAAGTATTGAACTATTGAAAACTTAAAAAACGGATATCTGATGAACAACTTGTACCACAAAAACTTATTGGAAGTAAATTGTATGCTTTAAAGAAATCTAAAATTTTTGTATGGCATGTTTTGTCTATTGCTTAACCTTTACAAATTTTATAAGATTAGACAAAATTCTTTCTGAATGAAGAGGACATCCTAGACTATTTCCAGAAAATTCAAGATATATATTTTACTTGTCATGTGAATAACTTTCTTATGTGGTACTTTAATCAAAATCGTTGGAGCCCTTTTTTTAGAAAGTCATTTTCCATGTAAAGGCTACTTGGGTGGGGCGATTGTGTTCAAAATCTTTGTGTTGCATCCTTTAAAGATACTAAACTCAAATACCAAGTTTGGTAATTATCCGACTTTTTGTTTTTGAGTCATGCTGCTCATTGACACAGAGACACACACATAGGACATCTTTCCCAAAAATGCTTTGTTTGGGTTCAGGGCGCCTCAAAAAAGGAATTTCCGGTGAAATCTCGGTATCGAATTTTTGGATGGAATGCAAAACTTCCCGTTAGCAGAGACAGTAAAATAAATCTGATGTGTTGCACACACATGAATTTCTATAATCTTATACAAACCATTTTTACAAACGCTTATTCTCCATATACTTCATATTAATCGAGATAAACATTTTCAGAAACTTATTGCTAATTTTCTTGTAGGTGCAAGGGGAATTGGTAGGCTTTAAGCGATAGTCAAATCCTTTAAGAGCTGGTTGCTATGTGGAGCATTCCATTCTCTTTGCATGTCCAGGACATTAGAAAAAGTATGTGTTGGAAAAATCAAACATAACAAGAAATATCTCGGAAATGGTTCACTCGACAAAAAAACAATTATATATAGGACATAAATTGTGTCTCTTAGCGAGATCTACATTTTTTGTGGGGCACAGCTTTGTCAATCTCTTATGTTTATCGGTTATGCAAAAGTCATTCAGAATTAAGAGGACTTTTGGGAAAATTCAGGATATACATATGATATTTTAATAAAAATCATCAGAGCATTTTTGAGAGAATAAAAATTTCGCATTTGGTCTGAGGAGGGGGGTTTTCTTGAATATTTTCATGTCGCATTGTTGGGAAATACAATGCTGAAGTACTAACCGTGGTATTTATCCGACTCTTCGTTTTTGAATTATACTATTCACAGACAGATTCACATACGAAGATGTTTCCAAAAATGCTTTTTTTTTAATTCAGGGGCCTCAAAACATGTATTTCCGCTGAAATCTCGGTATGGTATTTTTGAGTGGAATGCAATAGTAGACAAAGTAGAAATAAACTATCGAAAAGTTTTTAATAGTTCGTATTTTGCGAACTCTAGCGATTTGTGGTCTTTAGCATTTATTTGCAAATCAACAGTGTCTTAATATAGATAAGATAACTCGACAAAGGCAAATGTTTGCCATTGTTTTGTACGTATGTGTATAAGTATGTGTATGAACAATATTATAAAGTGCTACAAGTAGGCTTATTAGTGTGTTGATAACGTACTACATTATTTGAATGTTTAAATCCGCGCGATAGTGCAACTTTAAAGCAGTATACTTTATCTGCTATGTTATTTTGCTCCCCCATGTCGTCTTGTACCTAGTTCTGTTGTCTCGTGCGCCAGCTGCTATAGTGGTATAGCTATGAGTACCTATTTCGAGTATGCGTAAGTGTATTTTGAAAGGATAACATCAGATTAAATTGGCTGAGAAATTTAATGTGATCTAATACTTGAGCTATTGAAGCGAGCTGCCGACCGTTTGAAGATAAATAATGAAACTAATTACGAATCGCAGTACTCGAACCTATTGGATTATTATACCTGCTAACTTCTACGTTACCAATTCTACGGTCTGAAGTAACTGTTTCGATAAAAGAAGCTATAAGCGTAACTTGCCGTGAGAAGCTTAATTGCTTATCGGCAAAATCCCTCGCGATGGCCGCTAAATCTTACTCAGGCAAGCGCGCGTCACTGAGCGCTAAAGATAACACACGAGTCTCACAAGTATTCAAGAATGGGGATGTATGCGCGAGCGAGTGTCCCTGAATAAAATGCATGTCCTTATACTAACTGAAGCTACACCTACCTTACAACTTCCCCACCAACGTCCCTTCTTACGCTAGCAAATGTTTAAAAATCGTATATGCGTCTGTTACCCTATTGCTATGGAGGCTTGGCTAAACTCTCAGAATTTCATTACCTTTCACTTTTCCAGAACTTTTGTATACCTGACTGTTCAAATGTATTGAGCTTATAACCTAACTGAATTCCAAGAACGCGTTCGCTCCTCGCTGTTGCTAATGACTTTGCTTAACATGACACGCTAATGACCTTTTCCTTGGACCAATCGTTCCAACTCACGCTTACTATATAAAAATTGATTTGATATACGGAAATTACTTATTGTAGTTATTTATACATCTTAGAACCATTTTTATTTAATTATTTATATCTTCCTGACAATAATTACAGTATCAGGGTCCATAGAAGCAATTTGCACAAACTTGTAGAGCAGAAAGGCCGTACCAAAATAAGTATTTTGAGGATAGAAACTAGAGGTCAAAGCAGTGTTTTTACTGCGATACATGTGTCAACATTAAATCCATCATGTTGAGTCTCGGATTGTCAAACATTTTGTGACGTGTCATATGCAAAAAAATCTACTCTCATATAGTACTAGTCACAATCCCTAGATGTGTCTGATGTAAAGCTACTGGATGCTACGATAATACAATGTTGTTCTGTTGAGGCAGTATTTTATATCACAACACTGTGAAAGCCAGAGTGATTGTAGTGTAAATTAACATTATTGTATGACAATGATTTTAGATGTTTGTTAGCTATAAGCATTGTTAGGAAATAAGTTTACACGGCCTCGCTGAAACTGACAATAGGAGTGGGTAACAATGAAGCGATGAGATGAGTTGTTTATCACTTAGAAGAGACAAACAAATGACGTGAGGGTAGCGTGCCTTTCTTTAGAAATGGAGGGAATATCTTCCCTAGAATGAGTTAGTAATTATGATTGGCTTAAAAAACAGACGCTAATGTTGGCGCAATTTAGTAACCAATAGCAGCTCTATTATAATGTTTAGGCATATCGGGGTGAAGGAGTATAAATTCTTGAGCCAAAAGCAAGTGTCGCGCAGTTCTAAGGAAGCATTCACGAGGTACACATCACGCAGTTCTCAACAATCTCTCGCGAGGTACACATTATGCAGTTCTACAGAATCATTCACGAGATACACGTCGCGCAGTCTTGAGGAATCTCTCGTGAGGTGAATGTCATACAGTTTGGAAGAATCTCTCGCGTCGTAAGGTTAGTTACAAAATGTGAAGTACACAGCAACTAATACGATAGTAATTACATTAGGAAAAATAACAGTTTCAGTCAGGCGTGTATTAAAGATTAAACATGTGAACTACGCGGTTAGTATTAGGTTGCCTCATAAGAATTGGCCAATGCTATGGCTAGTATTGCAAGAGTGTATCAGTCGTCAGTTGTTAATACACAATTACAAAATAGAAGTTACAAAGTTTGAGATTAGAGTCCTTCTAAAGCACTAATGGAAACAAGATTATAAAGCTGCTGCCGCGGCTCGAAAAATATGTGAAGTGGAAGGAGAAGGTGTCGTCAGTGAGCATGTGGCACAACTGTGGTTATAACGTTTCAACAGTGGAGAAGGAAACACTAAAGATTTACCACGTTCTAAAACACCTAAATTGTGGGATACTGAGAATACCGCAGAGTTTTGGAAGAAAATCCGAAAAAAGTACTCGTAGCTGAAGAACTTGGTCCATTAAAACATACCATACATCGCCAGATTAATAAACCTGGAAAATCAAACAGAAGCTGCAGATCTGTACCTCATGAATTTGACACCTCAACAGGCTCAACCTAGAGTGGATATCTTATCGGTAATCCCATAGATCATAGATTTCTCAGGAGAATTGTCACATGTGACGAAAAATGGGTCTATTACTGCAGCCCTGAAGCCATAAATAGTGGCCTAGTACTCGTCAATCTGACAAAGTCATCGTTTAAATAAATTAGTTTGGTCCCAAAGTAATGTTGTGTGTCTGGTGGAATTTTGAAGGAGCGGTTCGCTCGTATTTTTTTTCCAAAAGGGCGTGCACTCAATGCTGATCTTTATTCTCAACAACTGAAGCGGGTTCATGAAATTTTGAGACAGTGATACCCAGCATTAATTAACTGAAATAGATTTCTCTTGCAGCAATACAATGTAACACCCCATACTGCACGAACAACCAAGACAAAAATTCAGGAATTGGAAGGAGTCGAGCTGCTACCACACCCAGCATACAGTTCTGATCTCTTGCCTTCAGATTACCATCTGTTTCTATTTATTGCGTGGAAGACATTTCGACATTGAAGCTGTGGAAGGTGGATTTCACCGAATTCTTTGCATAAAACACCAGAGACTGGTACCGTCGCGGGATAATAAATCTCACTGAAGGATGGTTAAAGACCAAAGAATCTGATGGTCTCTACTTTGAAGAGTGGTTTAACTCTTGCCAGAAAGCGTTTTGCTTAAAAACGATATTACTTATGAGACACTATCTATATCTCATTGTGTACCAGTAGTCATTGGTTGAGTCAGTGTATAACACTTCTATGAGTTAAATTTCATTTTGACTGGCAAACGAAGATTTTACATGCAGCGCTCCGTCTATGACTCCATACTGCTTACTTTGGTACTGCCTTTTCACTCTACAATTTCTTCACTTACTTTTTTTTGTAGCCTGTATAATGCAGTCAGTGTTGCAGCTTTTTCCACTGGTGACACAAAGCACTTTAGGATTTTTCATAGTATATAACTGTAGTGTCTTGAACAAACCCTGCAGCATTTAGTACCAGTGTTACCAATTTTCTCTTGTGCATAATATGCAGAGTATCGTTTAAAGTATCCTTACTCTACAGCACCAAAAAATGCTTTTCGAAGAACTCACGGGAAGTCACGTCTTGAGGTTCTATGATTCCAAAAAGGTGTGTGTGTGTGTGTGTGTGTGTGTGTGTGTGTGAAACTGTAACAGCATAACTTAAAAACGAAATTAGATTAAGTACCAAACTTAATATTTAGGTTCAGTATTTTTAAAGGATGCAACACAAAGATTTTGAAGAAAATTCCCCACCGTAATCTACCCTTCACATTGAAAATGTTTCGAAAGTTTTGATTTTATCAAAAATGGTTGATAAAAACACATTATGCTTAATATATTTTCATGAGAAATTAAATATGTATCTTGAGTTTTCTGAGAATATCCGGTGAAGTCCCTTCATTCTCAGCGACTTTTGCTATAAATCGGAAGCTACACAACAATACAGATCTAGTTAAAGCATTCAATGTATATCAAATATTGTTACTTTCTCTACCGAGTTCGATATCGGGAGTTTACCAGCAATACAGTTTTGTGGTGACCTGAATATTAATAAATCATTTTTGAAAACATGTCCGTGTATATGCCCGTGTGTTTGTGAACAGCATAACTAAAAAACGAGTCGGATAATATCAAACTTGTTATTTGAGTTTAGTAGCTTCCAAAGATGCGACGCGAAGATTTTCAACAAAATTCCCCCTTCCCAAATACATATTACATGGAACTTTTTTCGAAAATTTTGATTTTCTAAAACATGGCTCAAACAATTTGGATTGAAATACTAATATTAAAGAAAAATGTACATCCTAAATTTTCTGGGAATAGTCTATGAAGTCCTCTTCATTCGGAAGGAATTGTATATAATCTTGTATAACTGGTAAACGATCAGCATAGACGAAAGCGTACCACAAAAGGATTTGACTCTTTAAAACACACAATTTACTTAATATATCTTTTTTATGGAATAAGCCGTTTCTGAGATATCCGTTATAAATGGTTCGAATTGTTTCATTACTGGTCATTGTTTTAAAGTTCTGTAACATTGTTGTTTCCCGCGATTGCATGGAAACAGTATGGAATTTGAAGGTGAGCATATAGCGCGAAGTTAAAAATTTGGCCATTGCTGTTCTCTTTGTATCTATAATTAAATATGTAATGTGGCTATTTCTGCAAAGGTTTGTTTGGATTTAAATATACTAGAAGGGAAAATAAGCTAAGGGAAAATAAAGGGTAGGGAAGGTCAAGTGAGTGTATCACATCAGATTTTTTTTCATGTGATCATTAGAGTCGCGTAAATTTCTGCAATTGGATTTTGCGAAATGTCAATGACTTACTCGCGCTTAATATTCTTCTCTGAAGAAGGATTTATACAGTTATGTTTCTTGGTAATATAACTGTTACTGAAGTACAGCAAAACCCGATCTTACACACGAAATTCCCTTGTATGACGCGAAAATTTGTGTGCAGTAAATGCATGCAGAACGATAGAATAATAATGGTTGCAGGAATGACTTGTTTTATGATCGATGTTGAGTATCAGTGTTGATTTTTCTAACAGGACTTTGCTACCGCTCATACAACTGATGAGTGATTAAATTAAATTTAGGAGATTTTTTGAAGATAGAGTAATAACTGAAGAATTATGGCCCTCACCATCCCTTCATACAAATGTATGTGATTATTATCTGTGAGGGAACTTGAAAAATAAGGTATATGTAACAACTCTTACATTCAAAGAACTAAAATAGTACAGGTGAGCAATTCACTCAATTTCGGAGACTGAACTCTAGAGTGAATGAATATTTCCTGGAAAGATGCCAGAAATATGCGGATAGGCAAGGATAATATTTCCACCATCTCATATGATAAGCTATGTAATTGTAAATATGAGAACGTGAGGCGGTTGCAGGGATCTTATAACTGTTCTGGCGGGAGTCCGAGACGCGACGGCCGGCGATCGAGCTGCCTTACGGTGGACGCAGTGTGAGAGAAAAACAGTATATAAGACGTAGCAACAGAATACTAAAGCCTAAGTAAAATAAGTATAATAAAACAGGATCAAGGCTGGAAAAACCCAAGTAAGAACCAAACCGAACTCAGTAAGGCGAGAATTCATAGTTTCTAAGATTTTACTTTAACCAGCACTTTCTTAAAATAACATTTTACAATATAAATGATCCGCCTTCCCAGAAACTATTGCAAATAATACAGAAACATTATTATATGCTTAAAACAACACCTTGATGCTTTTATGTAACTATCTTGGTATTAATAATATAGTTGGTTAATTTAAAAAGAAACCATCTAGAACAAATTATATATCTCTTATTAAAAGATATTATGGTGTCATACTAGCTCAGTAAACGTATAAGATACGTATCTATATTCTATAAAATGTTCATACATATATCTTGAATAGCTTTCGAGATAATTGGTAATGAAGTTAGCAAATTTAATATTGGCGGGATAGAGCTTTCAGTCTCTCCTTAAGCCTGAAGCCGGGACTACGCCCGAAGGCTTAGCCCTAGCCCGTGTACAAGGTCGACACTGAAAAGTTTTACAGAATGAAACAAGGATTAGTTTTAAAAGTTTTAAATTACTTTAATGTTTTTCAAATATTCCCCTGTAACATTAATACATTTTTGCATTCGATGAAACCAATCCTTAAAGCAATGATGCCACTCTTCCTGAGGCAGTTCAGAAGACAGGTTTTTATAATGTTCCACTGCTTGATCTAATGACAAAAAATGGATTCCACGTGTTTTATCTTAAATTTTTGGAAACAAAAATCACAAGCTGCTAGGTCAGGGCTGTATGGTGGAGATACTCATTTGTTAGTTTTTCTCTATGCGACGATTGTTTTCATAGTGTAGCATTTCTTCCTTTGAGCGTTTTTTACTAACTTTTTAAAAAAAATTGAGGTAAATAGACATTTCTGCACCAATCGTCAATAACGGTACATCTACTTGCTAATGCTATAGAACACCACCACTGTGTATTGAGGCAGTATTTTTGACAATTAAATAATTTCAGTGTAATTATATAACACGTAAATTCAATAACAGGCCGCCTTAAAGCAATATGTGTATGTAATAATTTGTAAAATGTATATAATAGTCATTGCATATGCTTATATTATTGTATCCATGTGTAATAATGTTATGCGAATATATTACTAATTTAATAATGTAGGAGCTGCGAGAATAATAAGTTAAAAGTTGCTAACAATGAGGTAACCTTGAAGCAATAATAAGTTTGAGAATTTAATAATGCTACTGCAACAATAATGTAATTTTAGTGACAGTTTATAAAATAGCCAATCAACAACCAGAAAAAATCTTTAGTTAAATGCAGGTATTCTATTGGAGTAGGATTAGCCAATCAGAGACTTGAAATACAGAAATTTACAAGTTTAGACGGTTGAAATGTATTCAGTTGCCTGCAGACAGTACTCATAACTCGATGCGTTGGTTGTGTGTCCGAGAGATTTAATATGTATTCGTGTGAGACGAAAAAATAAGTTTACGTGTTAAAAAGTGCAATTAATTAATTAAAGAATCTCACAGCTCTCTACATCAGTGGAGTGTTATTTAAATCGTATCAAGTATTAATAAAAGGAGTGAAGTAAAAATTTTAATCTGTGTAAGCCTACATTTTTAGTCGTACCAAAACCCTACCAAGAGAAACGTGTCTCTAACAAATACTGACGCAGCCGAGGCAAACATAAATATAATACTCAAAGAAACAGTAAAAATACATTTTTGGTGGCGAAGGCTACCGGAAAATATTTACTATACGTGTGGTTGCAACTATTACAAGTTCGGCTCCCCAACAGTTGAAATATAATTCAACTCCTTGAATACAAACAACTTCAAATTTGCTTTCCATACGTGGGGCAAATAATAATACTACAATACAATACAACAAACAAACCAACTTCTTCAATATTCGTCAGACTTTGGTAGGCTTAGGGTGTGTTCGAAAGACCCATTGAGCCGACTGACCTTTCTTTTCAGGATCATAACGAAAAATTCAAGATTCATCGCCACTAACGATATTCTAAATCAAATTTGAAGGGCCACCTTGGAATTTTTACAGAGTTCTTATGCACCAATGAGATCGGGAGTCACTTTCGGTGCAATCCATCGACAACACAGCTTTCTCACGTCTAACTGTTGATGTAAATGTTTTGAATTTGACTTATATGAAAGCCTAATGTCGCCCAAATAAATTTATAAGATCTCCGACGATTTTCTTCAAACATTACCAGAACAGCGGTAATGTTTTCATCAGTAATAGCAGTTCTTGGGCGTCCTTCACGAAATTCATCATTAAGAAAGAATCCATCTCTTTTGAATTGGCTGCAACAATTCTGAATTCTTACATTAGATGGGACTTTTCGCCAAATGCATTTCTAAGCCGATTTTTACATTGTTTATTCGTTAATGGCAATTAAACTTTAAAAAATCATTGCTCAGAAATGTTCTCTTAACAAACTATTAGAACAAATCGAACAAAATTCATAGCAATCAAATGGAAAAACATTAGAAAGTAGCTGTAAAATATAAACAAATCTAATTTGCTTTGAAGAAATTATTTATTATTACGTTGTTTGCACCACGCTTTGGGCGTCAATTTGAAGAAGTTGTTGTATTGAAGGAGTTGAATTTTATTTTGACTGTTGGGGAGCCGAAGTTGAAGTAGTTGCAATCGCACGTATGGTAAAAAGTTTCCGGTAGCCTTCGCCCCAAAGGTACTTTCCGGTGGCCTTCGCCCCAAGTTTAAAAATATTAACTTTGTAATTTGATTGTTTCTTTAAATATTATATATTTATGTTTGCCTCGGCTGCGTCAGTATTTATATTTTTTAGAGACATGAATGTCTTAGCAGGGAGTGGTGCGACAGAAGAATGTAGGCTTACACAGATTATAATTTTACTTCACTCGTTTTATTAGTGCTTGACACGATTTAAATAACACCACTGATATAGAGAGCTGTGAGATTTTTTTTATTAATTACTTGCACTTTTTAACACGTAAACTAATTTTGTCTCACACAAAATACTATTAAATTTCTCTAGGACGCATCTCGCGTCCGGTTAGGAACACTGTCTACAACCAACTGAACTCTGAATTTGTAAATTTTGGTATATTTCAGTTTCTGATTGGCTAATGCTAGTCTAATAAAATACCTTCATTTAACTAAAGCTTTTTCTGGTTATTGATTGGCTATTTTATACACTGTCACAAAAATTATATTATTGCTTCCAAGAATTACAAATAGTATTGTTAAACTTTCAAATTCATTATTTCCTCAAGGTTACCTCATTGTTAGCAACTTTTAACCTATTTCTCTCACAGCTCTTACATTATTAAATTACGTAATACATTAACATAACATTATTACACATGTATACAACAATATAAACATGTACAATGGCTGTAATATACACTTTTTATATATTGTTACATACACATATTGCTTTAAGGCGGGCTGTTATTGAATTATGTATATTATATAATTAGACTGAAATCATTTAAGTGTTAAAATACTGCCTCAGCTTTTAGAAACTGGTATTCTAAAAATTGTTAGTATCGCCCTCTTATAATACATTCTCGGGCGCGGGAGGAATGCACCAGGCCCAAACATTTCATCCCATATTCACCTCTGTACCTCAGGGACCGTGTACATGTTTTCCCGTCACAGAAAGAAAGAAAGAATCTGTGAACCAGTGACCTAGTGGTAGCGAGGAAGAAATGAAAAGGAAGCAGAAAAGAGCTAAGAACGATTATTGCACTGTTTGTACTGCTGCGGAAATGAGCCACTGTGAACTGCAGAAAACAAACAGAACTAGTGAGCAACGTTGGTACTGTGGAAGATAAGAATACTAGATAAAGTGCTGGAAAATTCGTTTATTTGCATTGCATTCCGAGCGTTATTGCGCTTTAAGATCCGTTAGTACAGGACCTGTTATTTGGGAGATGTGCAGAAAATAAACTAGCAAGAGAAAACCGGAGATGTAGCATCTTTGTGGAATCACTGTAATTCTCAACTCTCATTGGCTAAGGTAAGACGTTCATTGGCGCGGCGAGTGACAATGAGATTGAATTACAAGTCTCTTTCAGTTCGTTGAAATCAAAGGCGTATCAACGTTAACCTTTAGAGCAAGATATGGTACCGTCCCACTGCTAATGGAATTAATCTATTATAGCCATCAAACAACTCCCTAGTAGCTTCCAAGAATCCTTCTGCTAAAAGAAGGACATCTCCTATATTTGCATTCTCTAGCACTTAACTATACAAGAAATATTGTGATCTTCCCAAGAGTTACAGATATTTCAGCGTAAATGCACATTTTGATGTCCCAAAAACAGTAAAACACATTTTTTAGAAGTATCCATTTTCATGCCTATGTGAAGAGTATAAATCAAAAAGCTTGCACGGCGGTAAAGTTGTGACTAGCATTCGGGAGATCCTGCACACTCGAACCGTGCGATTTTCGTGGTTTCCCTGGGTCAGCAGTCGAATGCTGGCGTGGTTCATCTTCTACGACTCTCCCGTCCTTCATTTCCTGTACCCATTATATTCCTTGTCATTTGTTTCAGGGTTGTAGAACCAGGCGACGGTGTTCGGCGGGATGCAGCTTGGTGCTGCCTATGAGCTTTGTAGAAGTTTCAGCCAAGGACTGCTCCACTGGAAATCGCTTCTGAGTGCCTTGAGGCGGGAGCTTCTTCGAGGTGCCCAATAGGATGGACTCGGACGGCATTGGAGGAATTCAATCTGGAGACATTAGGCACCCCGTCTGTGATTGTGCCCGTCGTCATCCGGATCGTCAAGTCACTCTTTGGGTTTCTCCCCTCATCCCTTCCGAGGTTCACGGTAGAAGCATAAGAAGCCTGCTGACGGTAGTCTTCCCCTATTTTGGGGGGACCTCTTTGTTCATCCGCTAAGCTCTACAGACCCTGGGCAGACAATTATCCCCCGTAAGGGGGGTTTCCGACCCCTTCAGTTACCGTGGTGCGACGACAGCAGAACCTAGCACGTGGCACTTCTGACGTTACTAGAAGTACACCGGGCCGAACATTCGAGCCCCTTCCGGAAGAGAACTGTTCGGATTGAGTTGAACTCGGCGGGGCTTTGGAGGTTGGTTACTGCGGCTGGCTTGTCCGCACGGGCGGGGTTGTGAGACGCCCTGATGTCTTCCGGTACCAACTACGAGTACTGGTAGACGCTGGTTAGACACTGTCGCCCCCACCGAGGTTGTTCGGTAGTCTCTCCCTTTGGGGTTGATGCTTAAATGGCGCATCCAATTCCATCCATGTGGAGCAGGACACTTGAAGGCTGTGGCTCCACTACTTCCGTTTCTGCTTCAGAGTAGGTGTCCTGGGAGATCTGGTGGGATCTCCCGATTAGAACCATTTCAGGACTGTTTTCCTTTACTAGCAAGATGATGGGTGTAGGGAAAAAGGATTGTGGCGAGACAGTGAAAAAAGCTTGAGGAGGTGTTTTTTTTTAATTTTAATGTCCCATTAATATGAGATTGTTTGAGACTTATGAGGTTATTTAAGAGGATTTTGTGACGACCAAGAACAGGCCTGGGGCGTTTATAGCGTTCCCCGGGGTCTAAATCTCACTCCCTTAGGCCGCGGATGAGGGCGTTGAAGCTGCTAGGTAGGAAGACATGCCATTTTTGAGAGTGAGTCAGGATATATAGTCAGTGAGAGGTGGGAGATTGAGATCGCATTAAATATCATTGTTTGGGATGTTTTATCACGTTAAAGCAAATTTTAAGGTAGTACTTTATATCACAACATTGTGAATACCAGAGTGATTGTAGTGTAAATTAACATTATTGTATGAAAATGATTTTAGATGTTCGTTAGCTATAAGCATTCTTAGGAAATAAGTATACACGGCCTCACGGAAACTGACAATAGGAGTGGGTAACAATGATGCGAGGGGGTGAGTTGTTTATCACTTAGAAGAGACAAAAAATTACGTCAGGGTAGCGTGCCTTTGTTTAGAAATGGAGGGGATATCTTCCCTAGAGCATCTGTGTTAGTAATTATGATTGGCTTATAAAACAGACGCTAATGTTGGCGCGATTTAGTAACTAATGGCAGCTCTATTATAATGTTTAGGCATATCGGGGTGAGGGAGTATAAATTCTTGAGCCAAAAGCAAGTATCGCGCAGTTCTACAGAATCATCTACACATCACGCAATTCTCAGCAATCTCTCGCGTCGTAGAGTTGGTTACATAATGTGAAGTACGCGACAACTATTACGACAGTAATTACGTTCGGAAATATAACAGTTTCAGTCAGGCGTGTATCAAGAATAAAGATGTGAAGCTAATTAAGTGTGACGGCAATAAAAGTGTGAAAATAAATTCTTTTATCAGTGTTATCTTTTAGTAACAACTCCTTTCCGTTTACACGCCCTGCTTAGAGATATTTGCTCGACTGAGTAATAATAGCTAGCCGGAGGACAAAGAACCCAAAATTCAAAATAATAAAACAATAACAGGCGCTCAGCAAATGAGATAACACGAACAGATTACCGATAATTTGTATGAATTTGAAGAAATATTTTGTAGAGGAGCGGGCAGAGAAAGTCGTGTAAATACTGCATATTAGATTCTTCCATTTCAATATTACAAATATAGTCTCATATGTCCTCTTTTATACACATTAATAGCAGTGTTTCATCTAATGTGCATTCAGCACCTTAGATTTCTCAGTTTCAATGAACTGACATTTGGCCCAGTATGGCTCTCAGACCTGAAATACAGCCACAGAGTACAGAAGCCTGATGGTTGAGTTAACTTATGAATAACGAAAGAGAAAGTTTTTGTCACCGCTGACAGGCCGACAAAACGCTCCTGTGACAACAGAATCGAAAGGGAGGGAAATTGGTTTCCTAGCTAAAGACACATTTCTATCTTGTGTGTAAATTAGAGCGGTTATTTGCCTCGCTTTATATTCCGAAGCCAGTATATGTGTAGAGCCCCAAGGCACGTGTGTTGCATACGGCATATCGAGCAGGGGACACAGCTCCATTTTCAAATTCTCTTCCCTCTTTGTAGTTAATATTACTATTTTTTTTTATCGATAGCAGTTATTGAAAGTATAGTAGCCGCCCTCTGAATCTGATATTCTATACTTATTCATTCTTCCTCCGAAGGGATGCAGTAATGGAGGAACGTAAAGGAAAGGAGCATGAGGGCCATCCAAACTGGATATTTAATTACATAAGCTAGGTGTGGACTTAAGCGAAAAATTACCTAGCGAATTGGCTCCGTGATAACGTGTGAGGAGCGCATTCGGGACGATCCGAGTTCAATACCCATCCACCGCCCAATTGACATTCAAGTTTTAGTGGTTTCCCTGATCGGTAGGCAAATGCTGGGGTCGTTTCTTACCGTGGCGTGTGACGGTGCCGGATAAATGGCGTGGTTAAGGAAAGAGCATTGCCTGCAGACGCTAGAGGGCTGCCTGTTTGATGGGTCGTTCATCGCCTTCTCTAGGCAGCTCTAGCAGTGGGACGAATCAGGAACTCTTATGGACTTCCGCGCGTCTCTGTGGTCGGTCTGTATACTCTCTTCACACCTTGCTCCTGAGAGTTGTTAACCGCCATAGTTCGTGCGCGACCTACCAACCTCCGTTTTATACAATATACCTTAAGCAATGGGCGACGTATAGACTCGTACAAAAGAAAACTACACTACACACGCAGGGATGATACCGACATTTCGGAACCAGTTCTTATAAAATAGGAATGAGCGGAAGGAGGAGTTGAAGTATATTTTTCCCTCTGGAAGGCCACAAACAAAACCGTCTTACTGACCTTCGCTGACCTGTCAGTTCTTGATGCAAAACTGGTGGCAATGTTTTTGCCCTCCTCCCTGATTGTTCGATCGCACATTTAATATTATTGTTCTTTTTAATTTCTCTACTACTTACCTATAGCTGGTAGAATAACAATTCAACACTGAGTTTGCATTAGAAATACATGTTTTGACGTTCACTGAATCTAAATAAAACGTTTTTAGAACAATTCCGTGTGTGTGTGTGTGTGTGTGTGTGTGTGTGTCTAAAGTGAGTAACTCAAAAATGAAATTTTGGATAAATGACAAACTTGGTATTTCAGCATCTTGTAAAGGGGCAGTATAAGGATTTTCTGGAAAATTCCCTTACCTCAAACTACCCTTTACATGGAATACTTTTCGTTATTTTTGATTATCTCAAAAATAATTCTAGCGATTTTGATTAAAATACAATTATATTTCAGATATTTGCATTACAAGTAAAAAGTAATTAGTTTGTCTACCTTTTCAACTGTAACTTCACTGTTTTAATCTAGTTCACACTGTCACTTCACTAAAGTGAACTCGTTCTATTTCCCCCACCACTTCACTTTTCCTTCTTGTAGTAGCGCCGCAATGAAATACGCACGACGTAACCAGTTCTTCCGGACGGTTCACTCGCTGCACATCATAGCAGTCGTCACAAACTCGCTCGGAGAACAGCACTTTATGTCGTAGCAGAAACGTGCTCACCAATTCACTTGATCACTGACTGACACAACTTAAGAGAATGCTCGCTTATATAGACATAGAAGATTCCATAGAACATTGTAGAACTATCTCGATACACATTTTGGAGGAGGAGGAAAGGAACTCCCAAGAAACTCTGGTTATCTGCTGATAGTGCTCCCGGTGTTTACGTTGGCAAGCGCTACTTATCGCTGTTTATTCCACCTGTTTAGCTCCGACCTCCCGATAATTTTGGCTTTAAACACTACATCATAATGTCTTGATTTTCTGTGATTAACCTCTGAAGTTCTCTTACTCCTGAATGGCTTTTGTAATTGGGGAAGCATTAGATATAGACAAAACCTTACTACGAAGAAATGTAAATGCTGTTAAAGCACAACGTTTATGTCAGGTAAATGTTTTGTGGTGTTAACTATTTTCCAGATATCCTTTGTTATTAGTTTGAAATTTCAAGTACCTATAAGCTTTGAATTCGTAAGTGATATTCATTACTTTCTCTACTACGTATAGTAAGTAGGGGAAATAACCAAAATTTCCACCTAAAATTTTCACCGGAAACACATGTATTGAGACGCCTGAATCCAAATAAAGCATTTTTGGAAACATGTTCGTGTGTGTGTTTGTGTGTAAGCAGCATAACTCAAAGACGAACATTCACTTAAATTCCAAATTTTACATTTAAATTCAGTATCGTCCGAAGACGAGACCTGCAGATTTTCAAGAAAATCCTTCATCCCAAACTATCGAAAATGTTTCGAAATTTTTATTTTTTCACAAATGGTTCTAATGATTTCGATTAAAATACCATGTTTAAGACATGTACATGACAATTAAATTTATCTTGAATTTTCTGGGAATAGCCTCGGAAGCCCCCTTTATTCAAAATTACATTGGCATAATTGATAAATCGTCAAGAGGTCTTACTGCACAAACAAAAAATTAGATATGGTTAAAGAACATAATTCGTGCCAAATACAACTTTTGGTTTTCTTTATCTTTTTTTTGTGCAGTTAAACATTTCCGAGATATTCCTTCTTATTGATATGAACTTTCCATTGCTTGTACTTTTCTCAAATGGAAAAAAATAATTTCTACTGAGCATGCAAAACACCATGGAGTTTCAAACCCAGCACATAGCGACACATTTTTACTTTCTGTGCTACGTATAGCAAATAGGGGACGTACTGTATTCCACCCAAAAACTGGATACCGAGATTTCACCGGAAATACATATTTTGGAGTGCTTTGAATCCAAAGAAAGCGTTTTTGGAAACATGTTTGTGTGTCTATGAACAGCATAACCAAAAACGAAATATACAGTTGTTTCTCGCGATGTCATGGAAACGGTATGAATTTTAAGGCCAGCATATAGCTTTCAAGTTCTTAAACATTTGACTATCACTGTTCCCTTTGTATCTCTAACGATATATGTAATGTTGTTAATTCTGCAACGATTTATCTGGAAAAATTGTAGTCGATAGAAAAATAAGCTCTAATAGGAATAATTTTTACCCACTAATAAACGGCAGAGGGTAGAGAAAGTCATGTGTATGTATCACATCAGATTTTTTTATTTTATCTCTTTTTGCTTTTCCTGATTTTAAATTACAAAAACTGTTTAACTTGCTAGTTAAACAGTTTCTGCACGTGGTAGCCTTGAGGTGATCTGCTTGCTTTGAGGAAATAAATAAAAGAAAGGTAGGCTACCAAAAGAAACACAACATTTTCTTGAATTCTACTCACGGTGCCGTTTCACATTTCGAAAGGAAAACGCATGTCATGTATTATTTAGTGCTCTTCGACCTGCTCGAGAAAGAGAGAGAGAGAGAGAGGGAGGTGAAGAGGGAGAGAGGAGATGCAGTTTTGAGTCTTTCTAACCCAATCATATCACCTGGGATCGAATGCGCAATCCCGTTAAGATTATTTAGGATTCACGATGTCAGCAAGCAGCGAAACGAATCTTCACATGAAAATCACGTGAAAACATCAGAGCGAAATGTTAGCTAATGCAACAATGGACGGCACAGCACAACAATGGTACCGCCTCATCTACCTCCCTAATGGATTGCTTTCCGGAAAAAATGTTTCATGCATATAGAAACATTCTTTATTCCTGGCCGTATTTGTTTTAAAACACACTTGATCAATATAAACACTCCGCATTTCATCATGTTCAGATTAGACCATTATTCACGCTACGCTCTTCCCTCCATTCCTGGTACGACCAATTCGCAGTGCCTTTTGCAACCGTACTATGCGCCCGTGTATTTAACAATAGAAACCTATACACGAAATTCATAAACGGAGTTCCCTGCTTCGTTAAATTTTTGTGCATCAGATCAAGCACACACGCATAGTATCTGCTCTGTTCTTACGAAAGTTTATTTTGCTATTTGCTTGATTTTAATCGCGTTAACACTAGAACGCCTAAAGAGACCAAAATGACCCTTTTTAAGTGATACTTATGTTTGACAGAATAACTGGAGTAACGTTTCCTTTTAGGTTTTTTTTACTTTGGTTCATTCCACCGGCATTTCAAAATAGCACTAATAAGTGGTCTTCTTTAAAATTCCTTTTTGGCTTGGAAAGCATTGCCTATGTTGTAGTCCATTTAGCGTTACCCAGGGAACACCACGTGGAGGCGGACTACGTTGTTCCCCCAAAATATGGCTATAGAATTGGAACATGAGTTGAGAGCAATTACTATAGCACAAAAACTGCAAGTCAATAGAAACAGATACAAATGGTACCACAAAGCAGATACTATAAGTAATTTAAAAACTCAAATAAGCTTCAGAACATATATTAATAACTTGAAATACAAGAATATAATTAGAACAAATATAATTGCAACAGAGGTAACGATTCCAATAGAATATACTGTTATACATTATCAGAATGACCTGATATATACAATACACAAACAAAACAAGCTACGGAAAATGAAAGGCTCCGAATATATACAGATGGATCCCTCATCAATAAAAAAAACGCCGGTGCAGGAGTAAACATTTTGCACAGTTTCTGACATTAGATGAAACATCAAACCACTACGATGGAGAATTAATAGCTATAAAAGCAGCATTACAGAAAATTTTACATAGACCACACATAAAACAAAACAAAAAAAAGTAGTCATCTTATCAGACTCAAAATCCTCCATAGAAGGGATAGTAAATTACAGTAATAAAACAACAAGAAATATTAAGCAAACAAGAAGCCTAATTAAAGCAGTTGAAACTAGAAATCATGTCACTCTACAATGGATTCTAGCTCATGTCGGACTTTTGGGCAATGAACATGCGGATCAATTAGCAAAGAAAGGTGCAATACAACAAATAAAACCTGTAGGACAAATAGAAATAAATAAACAATTGAATAACGTTAAACAACATTTCAAAAGACAGCACAGACTTGATGAAGAAAAATTAAAGGAGAAATATTATAAGACTATTAAAGATAGAGTTGATGTACAAAAAATGCCAAGGAAGACTGCAGTGGCCTTATTTAGGATGGCAACTGGCCACGATTGCTCGCAGAACACCTCTACAAGATACGATGCTACCTACACCTAAGTGCACTCTCTGTGAAGCTGTCATCCTGAACAAACATCTTGCCAAATTCAAAGCCCTTAAAAGTGATAACTTACAGACTTTATATTGGGAAGCCAGAGGGAAAATGATGCAGACCAATTAATCTCCAGTGCCATTGGTGAACAACAACAACAACAACATTTCCTTTTATGGTTTTATTTTTGGAATGTATTTTTATTATACTGAAAAAAGCGCATTTTGAACAACTGATTATGATTTTTTTGTAGGTTTAAACTTTGACCCATTTAAGATAATACTACAGTTTTGTTTATTGATATGCGTTACGTTTATTTCATGCGTTCCCATATTTCAGTATTTTATTTTATTGTGCAATAATCAACTTTCATTCACATTATTGTGGTATAAATGGACAACATTTGACTCAATACGATTTATCTCTTTTCGTTCCCTTGCAAAAATCAGTTTATTTTATGCACTCCCTTATTTAGGACACTTTTTTGTGATGCTATAATTAACTTTTATTCATTTTATTGTAGTATGAACTAACGACAATGTTCACTATACACGCACTTTTGTTTGTCATTCCCTTGCATGAATCGGTGTTACAAATGTGATAGTGACGTGAAGATTGAAATGTATCGGAAACGTCATTTACGTGAAGATGAGCTACAAGGTGTTCTGGAGAATGATTCAGATAGCGGTGAACTTTTTTTCTGACCACTCAGAGGAAGAGTTTATACCGCAGACAACTAAGACTGATTCCCAGCAACTTGCAGAGGAATACGCTCTGACTATGTGAAGAGTCGCTCACTTCTTAGGGCCACAGGCGATTATGAAAAGAATCAAGATGAAGGCAAAATAGCACAGAAACATCGTAAATGTCATGTTCTTAAATTTTGCAGGTGAATTAAAACTACTTCGAAGTGCACTGTTTGTGAGAAGATGCTTTGTGAGAAACGCACAAAGAAAGCTAAGTACAAATGAGTCAATTGCGTAGAACTATGAACTATTCAAAATTGCTGTAAACATGAACAAATCAATGTTTCTATTCAATTAAAACTAAGCAAATCCCCTCATTTGCTTACTCTTGTTTGGGTTTTACGGGTTTCAGCGAATTTTTTTTATTTTTTAATAATTCATGTATTTGTGTTTTGTACATTTATTCACCATTCTCTATCCCAACTGGCATATAAATCACGTAAATGCATTAAAATATAATAACCGAATATAAATATAATTTTTAAATAAAAATGTAGAACTTTAACGTTAATGTTATATAGCAGGGGTCAAAGTGACACCTTTGGGCGTTAGATATGGCAGGGAAAGTGTATTTTATTACAGATACAAACGGAATAGCGATATTCAAATGTTTTAGAGCTGGACGCTATAAACTGATCATAAAATTCTATACTCTTTCCATGACATAACGAGAAACAGTAGAAAATTGACAGGACTTAATAAATTGTGTGTTTTAAAGAGATCTATATTTTTTGTGTAGTATGCTTTCGTCTATCGCTTTCACATTCACCAGTTATTAGGGATGAGACCTCGATACCATCGATACCTCGATCTCTAATACAAAGATAAACCTACGATACTTTTTCGATGCTTTAGATGTTTAAGTTTTGCACTATTGAATGTTGTTGCGTTTAACTTTTATATTATAGCTTTAACTTAACTTGCTGGATAAGGAATGAAAGGAGTTGAGACTCCGTGTTATTGCCTCGAACGTGTCCTCAAAGAGTTGCTGGACTATAGTTGTTGACAGACCTTGACTGCGATGAATTCAACATTCCATAGACCCTTGTATCTAAAGGAATACATGCATATCAATGGGGGAAGGAGTACAGATACTCATTTAACATTGAGTTTTGAATGAAACTGGTTCAGCTGACGCACTAAGTCACGTTTCTGCAATAGCCTGGCTTGGTGACTCTCAGCCAGTATATTTACCTACTCCGGTGAACAAAACCTGTGAATCCAGCAGAAACAAATCAGAACTTATGACGTCAGATAATACAGCTGTTATTTTTAATTGTTTGAGTTTCATGGAAAATATAATTTTATAATATCGGTTACATATACTATATTACTTTTAGCTTCATGTAAAAGATATATTTGTTTATGTTTGAGATTGCAAAGTAATGAGGCATTTCTAGTATGTGCTTTTCTATGGATGGAAAACCCTTAAAAAACTTTTCAGCACAAAATTAGCTACATAATAAGGAAAGCAAAGAAATTATATTATTATTATTATTATTATTATTATTATTATTATTATTATTATTATTATTATTATTATTATTATTATTATTATTGTTAACCTGTGGCGTTATCAAGATAAAAAAGTACTGCCATTTAGAGAATGTCAAAACAGGAACAATTTTGGAATTAGCATACAACAGAAAATAGGTTTCATAGTCTACACACAGAAAAATACTAACAAGAACATAATTCAGTGAACAAGCTATCGCCATTACAGTTTTTTATAAAGTGAGTATCGAGTATTGATGCTCAAAAGTGAGTATCAAGTATCGAAAAATAGTGGTACCGTCCCATCACTACCAGTTATACAAGATTATAATTTTTTTTTCCGAATGAAAAGGAGTTATCAGGTTATTCCCAGGACAGGATAGGCCATACTACAGAGGAGACTGGACACCAGAGACGGGATATTGTACCCACGTCCCATGAGGGGGCGTCCCCAGGAGGGAAGAGGAAACACCGGGCGGCCGGAACCAGGAGCGACGACACAGCAAGGACAGGATTCCTAAGTATCCAGATAGACACACCGGCAAACGGACGGCAGCACGGGAGCCCTCCCAATAGAGGGCCTTATGTCCTTCAGCAGCCGCTGAAAGCCGAGGAACGGAAAGAGTCACAAAAAGCATCCTTTTTCCCTGCCACGCCGCACCGAAACACCATCGCCGACACCTCCAACCCTAAAGGAGACCTTTGGGAGGAAAGATGAATGAAATGTGGAATGTAACGAAATTGAGGGACAGGAAATTCCAGGGTTTGAAAGAACCCACTCCAGCATCCGCCTGACGACCCAGGAAAACCCCCGAAAACACTCATGGGTCAGAGTGGGCGGTCCCGGGGATCAAACCCGGGACCTCCCGAATGCGGACGCTGGCACCTGAACCATCCCGCTCTGTGACTATTCCCATAGAATTTAAGATAATCGCTTTATCCGTCCTGTAAATATTTTTAATATGTGCTATTTTAACCAAAATCGTTTTTGTCATTTTTTAGAAAATCAAAAGTTTTGACAAATTTTCCATGTAATGTGAAGTCTATGGTGGGAGAATTTTCTTGAAAACCGTTGTCTCACAGCTTTGGAAGGTGTGACTTTTCGTTTTTGAGTTACGCTGTGCATACACACAGACACCTTTTTTGAATTTTTTTTGTTAGGGTTCAAGGGGCTGTATTTCCAGTGAAACCTTGGAATCAAATTTGGGCTGGAATGCAATATCTTCTCTACCTACTAAGCAGGCAGTAGTGCAAGTAAAAAAATGGGTTGCATTCACATGTCTTTCCCCACTCATTTTTCTATATATTATTCTTACAAAGGCTTATTTTTCCACATACTTTTTGTTAGTAGAGCTAAACTTTCATTGTATACTTACACATATTTTGTAGAAATAGGATACATTAGTTTAAAGGGATAGCCAGATTTTTGAAAAGTGTGTCACTGTGATGGTTTTGAAATTCTATTCTCTTTGTATAACCATGAGAAAGGACGAATAGCGATTTACCACATGAAAAATCTAAGAATTTAAAAATTCAAATGAATAACAAGTATTCTCTCGGAGTTGGTTAACGCTACGATATTTTTTAATGTTAGCTGTGAATTTTAATGAGATCTAACTTTTGTGTAGTCACACCTGGTCTACATATATCTTACGGTTTACCAATTATGCAAGGTGTTATAATTAAAGAAATGTTTGAGTAGTAGTAAGCAAAGACGAGAATTCCATACACTATAAAATCCCAAAATATACACGCATTCATGCACTATCAAACTAAAATATATGGGCGATCCAATTCATTAATTCACTTTGCTTTTTGCACAGTTAAAAACTAACGACATTTCTAATTCTTACTTTCTCTACTACGTATAGTAAGTAGGGGAAGTATTGTATTCCACCCAAAAATTCCATACCGAGATTTCACGGGAAATATATGTTTTGAGACCACCTGAATCCAAAGAAAGCATTTTTGGAAACATGTCCGTGTGTGTGTCTTTGAACAGCATAACTCAGAAAGGAACAGTCGGATAAACACTAAACTTGGCATTTAGATTCAGTATCTTCCAGAGATGTGACACGAAGGTTTTCAAGAAAATTTCCCCACTACAGATTACCCTTTACATGGAACATTTTTGAAAAATTTTAATTTTCTCAAAAATGGCTCTAGCAATTTTGATTAAAATATCATATGTTTAAGATATTTTCATGACAAATGAAATGTATATTTAGAATTTTCTGGGAACGTCCCCAAAAGTATTCTTCATTGTGAACGACTTTTGCATAACTGGTAAATCATAGGAAATAGACAAAATTTTACTACACAAAAAATGTAGAGAGCGGTAAAATACACAATTTATGTCATATACATTTTTTTTTGTTGAGTGAACCATTTTGGAGATATTGCTTTTTATTGCTTTAAATTTTCCAATACTTATACTTTTCTCAAATTCGTTATTCATTTTTTTTGTCCTGGTAATGCAAAGAGAATGGAATATTCCACATAGCCACCAGCTCTTAAAACATTTGTCTATCGCTTAAAGCCTAGCAATTTCCCTTGCATCTTCAAGAAAATTAGCAATAAGTTTAAAATCTCAATTAACATGAAGCATATGGAGAATAAGCGTTTGTAAAAATAGTTTGTACAAGAATAGAGAAAGTGATGTGAGAGAAACACATCAGATTTTTCTGTATACTTCTCCAAAAAAGATCCTTAAAGTTGGTTTATGAGTTTCTCAACTGACATATTTGCTCCTACAAAAGCATCGCACAATTCCATGTAAAATTTATTTTACGGTGCCTTAGTTGCGGGAGCAGTAATAAATGACTGGATATGGCGTGTTTAAAATTGTTTTGTTTTTATCATTCTTGCAATATGTGACGCAGATGAGACATGTCGTTGGACTTGAAAGTTTTCCGTATATTTTATCTGAAATTATAAAATATCTGGCAGTTATATGTATATGATTTTTAAAAAGCTGGCATTCTGATTTAACATGAATTTATTAAAATTTTACAAAGAACAAGTGCCATAGAAAATTTTCGGAAAAAGAATAGGTTACCTCTTTACTACAACAAACACGGAATACAACATACCCTCTGATCTAATAAAATTGTTTTATTTTATCCACTGTGCAAGGAACACACTTTTGGAACTTTTAATTGGAGGCAGATTACAAGCACGCGCGCGCGCACACACACACACACACACACACACACACACACCACCGGAAGACAGTTTAGTAAATTATATCAGTTTTAGAAGAATCGAAATTGTTAGTAAGTTTTGTTCAAATTCCACAAGACCACTCTGCAACTGTGTCTTCGTAACGTGAACTTAGAAGTCTAAATTTCCATTGTCGCGAAATCAAAGGCTTGCCTTTGATTGTTGTGTGTAAATGAATCTGTTTATGACAGTCGGCCTGCAGAAGGCTGTCGGTAAAATTCTGCGAAGGTATTGTGATAATATAAACTTTCTATTTCTGTTATTTCCCCCATTTCTTTCTTCAATCCTGATTGAAGCAAAATAAGGATCATAAAAGTCGAAAAACTGAGATGTCTACTTAAGGTTATTAAAACATGCATTTAAACTGAAAATGATGTATATTATGTGCACAATTAAGCTAAAATGCTGTGTATATGCATTATAACCTTTTTTATCCTCAAAAAGGTCAAAATATGCAAAGATACACGGAAAAATACACACATTTGGATTCCGAAAGCAATGAAATGAATAATTACTATGTTTGAGCTATTTCCAATGTTGCTTTAAGAACATAAATTTGTAAGGAATTCTCGTCTTTAGTCATAATAACGATAAGTACTTCCTCATCATAGCACAAACTATAATGCTGTAATTTGATATTATTAAAAAACGCTGCAATTCCATGACCCTTTTACTTTCTCTACCACGTACAAAGTAGGTGGATAAGGTTTTCCGCCCCAAAAATTCCATATCGAATTTTACGGGGAATATTTGTTTTGATTCCCTGAATAAAAAAAAATGTTTAGAAAGGGCCTGAAAGGTGTGTGAACAGCATAACTCAAAAACGAAAAGTTATATAAATACCAAACTTGCTATTTAAGTTCAGTATCTTCCAAAGATACGACACAAGAATTTCTAATAAAATTCCCACACAAAACTACCCCGTACATGGAACGTTTATAGAAAGCTTTTATTTTTCTAAAAATGGATGTAATGAGTTTGATTATAAAACCATATATTAAAGACATTAACGTGAGGAATTTACTGTGAAATCCTGTTCATTCAGAAGGAATGTTATATAATCTTGTATAACTTGTAAACATTAAGTTCTAAACGAAAACGTACTATACAAAAATTGCAGATTTCTTTAAGACACACAATTTATTTCAAATAGCCTATTTGTGGCATAAGTCATTTCCGAGGTAGCTGTTTTAATGCTTCGAATTCTTCAATACTTTGTCATTCTTTTGGAGTCCTTTCGATTTTCAGATTTTTAAGATTAAGCATTTAAAATAGTATTAAAATTTCTAAATTTAAAATAAAGTGAATGTAAATTTTAAATTAGAAGTTATATGTAAAGGTATTGAGATGAGTGATAATGAATTATGTTTTTTTCTGTTTTAATTTCTTTTATTAATACTGTATTCATATTTTGTTTTTAAATTTATATTATTATATTTTTTGTTTTTTGTTTTTATTTACTTCGTTTGTTAAATTAATTTTAACTAATTTTTTATACCTTTATACAAAAGGTTTTAATTACTTACTTTAGCTACTTAATTTAAACTTAGATGTATATATCTGTAAAGATTTGTGTTGTAAAATTATTTAGAAAAAGTGAATAAATTATACAGATCTGGAATATTAGGCTAGGGTACCAGGTTTAAGTATTACAGATCTTTATTCATTTATTTGTTTGTTTCACGCGATGCCATGGAAAGAGTATGGACTTCATTGCCAGTATATAACGTCCAGTTCTGAAACTTGTAATTATCGAAATTCTCTTTACAAATGTGTAATGCAGCTACTTCTGCAAATGTGTGTCTAGATTAAAATAAAATACATATAAAAAGAAACTTTCGTCAGAATAGATAAGAGGATAGAGAAAGCCATGTGAATGTTACGGATTTTTTATATAGAATATTTTGCTTTTATTCACAAGGCTGTAGCTTGAGGGTAACCAGAAACTCGGTTCTGTTGTATAAAACCAATTTGTGGCACCGCCGCGTCATTTGTTTCGCGGAAGCTGTAGCGGTATTCACCGTCAGAGATTCCTAGCATTCAGGCGGAGGTACAAATAAAAGTTCTCTCATTATTTTAATGTTCTTTGCTCCGTACACAGATGTAGCCGCTCTTTTTCCAACGGCCCTACGAACTACTGGAAGCCCCCATTAGACTAGCCTATCATCCCCATTTGACGCACGAATACCCTCCCTTTGAAAGGATCGTGCGCAGAAACGTAAATATAAGCCCGCTTTTAAAACTCTGCAACTTGTTTGATTGAACAAGGCGCGCGAGGTAGTCAAGCGTTGTTCTCCATGATATAATTCCCCTGCTGCAGAATCTGCCAATTCCAGCCTTAACTAAAGCCGCAGTGTCGACTGAATGCTAATATTGCAAACACCTTGGTGCCCTGTTACGTATTCAGAACGTCTCTCCTTGTCGACAGAACTATTGCAGAAACATCTTCTTTATTTCTTAGTACTGTCGAGAATTTGTAGCCTGCTTTGCAACCCTATCGCCCACTGGTTAAGGGGAAGCCGCTCGACGGCCTGATATATCCCCCAGAAGAGAAACTGCCACTCTTGCCCGTTATATTCTCAAACCGACATTTACGATTACTGCTGGAAAACAGATCGCTGAGAATTTCTAGGAATCATAATCAGGCAGAGGGGTTTTACGAGGGGCGTCCAATAAGTAAGTTTCCCTATTTTATAAAAACATTACACACAATTGATCATGTTCAATTAATTTTATTTATATTGCACAATCCTTCTCTACAATAACTTCTGATTTATCTTCGTCACGGTGTTAAAGTGCTTACCTCCAAGATGGCCTTTAAGTCAGGGGAACATGTGAAAATCACTTGGGAAAACTTCTGGTGAATATGGATGATGCGAGTAAACTTCCCAGTTGAATCTTCTGAGCTCCGCCTGGGTCATGATTCAACTTGGAAGTTTTCTCGTATCCTCCGTATTCACCGGAGCTTGCCCCAAGTGATTTTCACATGTTCCTCCAACTCATAAGTAAGCAATTTTAATACCGATGTAAACAGCTGGTTGCGAGCACAGGACCTGGTACAACACTGGCTTGGAAAAAGTGTGTCACGTGCCCTAAAATGCTTGGAAAAACATGTTGATTATGTAGAAAATTAACAAGGATTGTACAATATAAATAAAATTAATTCATCATGATCAACTTTGTGTAATGTTTTTTTATAAAATAGGGCACTTACTTATTGGACGCCCCTCGTAGTAAGGGAACCATCAAGCTAGTAACGCATCGAGAGAAGTTAGAAGATGCTTGTGACCTTGCAGTCGATATTGAGCAATTGAAGGTACCACACACTGCTTCGAAAGCAGGTAAATTAGGATTAAGGAGTATAAGTCATAAGTTATTGCGTTTAACTTTGTGTTAGAGAAGGAATGAAAGGAATCAGAAATTTCACGTTATTACCTTCCACAGTCCAAGAGTTGCTGGAGTATAGTTCTGATAGACCTTGACTGCGTTTCCTGTGGGTGAATAAATGCAACTTCTATGGATTTATGTCTAAGTGAAAACATGCAAAACAATGGGGAAGGAGTAGAAATATTCATGTAACATGCAACGTTAACTGAGGTGAGAATAAAGGTGGTTTAGCTGATGCAATAAATAATGTTTCTGCGATAGCCTGGTTTGGTGACTCACTCTCACTCATTACTTACACCTATTTTGGTGACCAAAATCTGTAAATTTATCAGAAACAAATCAGAATTTAACACGTAAGATAATACCGTGAATGGAAATATTTGTTCTTTCCTTACATCTGTTAGTTTGTGTTTACGCAAGTCAAAATCGGGTCACGAGCGTAGCTTATAGGTACATTGTACGACTAATTTGCATAATGTGAATGGAAAGTCTTTTAAAAGAGGTTTTACAGCACAAAATACAGGATGATCCAAAACTACTCGTTCAAATTGAAACGTGTGGTAGAAAACATCAAAACAAATATATTTCGATAAGAAATATATGGTGTCTGAAGTCAATTTGTAATGTTAGGGAACTGTTTGTGAGTGTCGCTGACTGGGACTGTGTACTGACCTTCAAACCTGCTCTGTGTACGGACGGTTGGAGACACGACATTCTCGGTGATAGGTTGATTGGACCATACATTCTTCCATTCCACCTCAACGGGCGGAACTATCGCATCTTCGTGGAACATGTGTTGCCAGGACTGCTGGAGAATGCACCTCTGAATGTTAGACAAAGAATGTACTTCCAGAGCAATGGGGCACCGGCCCATTTCAGCATTGCTTTGAGGAATCATCTGAGAGCTACCTTCTGGAATCGATGGATCGGTCGAGGTGGACCTGTGGCCTGGCTACCCAGCTCACCTGGACTCGCGTCTCTGGATTTCTTCTTCTGGGGGCATATGAAGCAGCTGGTGCATGGAAACAGAAGAAGACTTCGTCGCTAGAATTGCCGTCGCTGCTCGTACCATTGCGGACATGACAGGAGTCTTCGAACAGACACGACAATCAATGTTCTGACGATGTACTGCGTATATACAGGTCAATGGTCCCGCATTCAAGCAGTTCCTGTGAATGTCACTGCTGTAATTAGCATGCTAAACTACTTTCTATGTAAATCATCCCTAGGATTACAAATTGCCATGAGGGGCCATATGTTCGTTATCGAAATGTTTTGGTGTACTTTAGCACCTGTATTAATTTGAACGGTTAGTTTCGGAGCATCCTGTATAACCTGCGACATTAACATAAGAATTGCTGCGAATTGGAGAATGTCAAACAGGAACAATTTCGGAATTAGGATATAATACAAAATTGGTTAAATGCGTTTATACACAGAAAAGTCATTATAAGTACATACTTCAGTGAACATTCTGATGCTGTTACAGATTTTTATAAAGTGAGTATCGAGAATCGAATGTCGAGTATCGATGCTCAAAATCAGTATCAGTATCGGTATCGAACATTCAGAAGTAGTGCTATCGTCCCATCGCTAAAACAAAGCAATGTACGTTTAGCTATTGATAGAGTGAAATTTGTTTATGAAAGCTATGAAGCAAGAATTTCAAAATCTGTACAGTTTTAAAAGCAATATCCGCTCTTATTAGTGCATGAAACAGATCCTCGAAATATTCTGATGTGTAGTTTGAGGCTGATGAGATTGAAGCTCCACTATCCTAAATCTTCCTTTCTAATAATGGCTTATGTTCCTTATGTTTTGCTAAATTGCAGTGCTGTTTACGCCTCTGTGTTACAGCTGATGGTTTTTCTGTTTGTGCTGGAGTTCCCTGCCACGTTCTGCCACAGATGATGCTAATTTTTATGTATAAACTCTTCTTTGCTTTAGGCATATTGCCATAGTTCTCCACTAGTGTATATTATGCAGAGAAGAAATGGAACAATCGCAATGAAACAGGCTGTTTGGGAGGAGAGGAGTGTCCGTCAAGGTACCTGATGTTACCTACACTCCGAGCGGTAACAGGATTGATGTGTTCCTTACTAAAACCCCTCTGCCTTATCATAAATAAAAGAATGGGGTAATGGGGATATATGGATACCTATAATATCGCAGAAATTATGTGTTAGCTCCTAGAATTTTTGGATTGGTGAAGCCTGAAGCATTTGAAGCAAACTTGTTATGCTTAAAAATGCTATATTTGTTTTTGTATTCTTTTGTTTAAAATTATATCGTCAAATAGCTAGGTATTAAGGTTTGCTCAATCCGAGCAAAATGACACCATGGTAACACGTGCGACTCGCATTCGTGAGGTCCCGGATTCGGTTGCCGTTGACCGCCTGCTCTGACCTATAGGTGTTATTCCTTCATTCAGCATTCATTCATCCTTTACCTCATTAGGTCTGTTTCAGGGTTGTAAGTGTCGACGATGGTGATTCGTCGCGGCGTGGCAGGGGAAAGGTATGGTTTCTGAAAGACTTTCTCTGTCCCTCGACTTTCGGCTAGTTGCCGAGGTAAACGAATCGCCTCTTCGGAGAGGGGTGTTGGAACCTTTGTGTGAGGCAGGGGTCCCCGGTCTGTCTGTCCGACCATCGGAGCCTCTCAATCTCGAAACTGTAGAGCACTTGTCATTGCTGTGCCATTGCTCCTGTTTCCTGCCACCTGGTGGTGCCGCCTCTCACCTCCTCCTTCTTTCCGGGGGTGGGCCGCATAGGTACAATATCCTCACTGGATCAGTGCCTAATCTCTTTCGATCATCACAGAAAAATCTGATGTGTTACGTTCATACGACTTTCTCTACCCTCTATTGCTTATTTTGGGTACAAAAAGTATTCTCACTAAGCTTATTTTTCTATGTCCTACATTTTCATCAAAATAAACTTTTGCAGAAATAGCTACATTACACATTTCGATATAGATACAAAGGGAAACCCAATGGAGGGCGATGGATATTTTTTCGGGCGTAAAAATCTTTCCTTTGAAAGGGAAGTAAAGTCGTTGGTCCCGAGTCGTAGATTTACGGCACGTAAAAGAACCTCAAGCCTGATAAAGAGGCCTCTGAGCAAAATTACCGATCTTTCACTTCCAATATAGAATGAGACGCTAAGGATTACAGCAGTTAAAGAGCATCCATAAATAAAACAACAAGAAAGAAAAAGAAAACATACAAAGGGAACAGCGACGTCAAATGTTCAAGAACTGGACGCTATATTCTAGCCTTAAAATTCCATACCGTTTCCATGCAATCGCAAGAAACAACTGAATGTTGAAAGGACAAGAGTGGCTAAGTAATAAACAAATCGAACCATTAATAGCGGGTGATGCCACAAAAAATTTATTTGAAATAGATTGTGACTAGGTTATTAAGGACAGAGCGAGGCCACTTTTTTGGGCATATATGGGAAAGGATAGGGAAAACGAGGCTGGATGGGGCGGTTCAAGGAGGAAAATGGGTTTATATGGGAGAGATAGGGAATACGACGACGATACTATGCTAGACAGGGTTGAAGGAGGGAAATACGTTTATATGGAAGGAATAGTAGAGAGGTGTTAGGCTAGACAGAGGTCGAGGAGTAGAGTAGGGTTTATATGAAAGGCATAGGAAAACGAGGAGGGGTGTTAGGTTAGACAGAGTTGAAGGGCAGAGCATGTCTTGTATATGAGAGAGGTAGGGAACAGGAGCAGGGGTGTTAGGCTAGGCAGAGGTCAAGAAGTAGAGTATGGTTTATATGAAAGGTATAGGAAAACGAGGAGGGGTGTTAGGCTAGACAGAGTTGAAGGGTAGAGCATGTCTTGTATATGAGAGAGGTAGGGGACAGGAGCAGGGGTGTTAGGCTAGGCAGAGGTCAAGAAGTAGAGTATAGGAAAGGTATAGGAAAACGAGGTGGACTGTTAGGCTAGACAGAGTTGAACGGTAGAGTATGTCCTTTATATGAGAGAGGTTGGGAACAGGAGGAAGGGTGTTAGGTTAGGAGAATTGAGTATGTATTTATAAGGAGAGACGAGAAAACGGAGAGAGATCCTATGCTAGGATAGACAGGTGTTAAAGTTAGGTTAGATAGGAAACCAAGGAGTGATACTCAGCTAGAGGGGGGCAGGAGGAATGCGCTTTATGAGAGGTAGGGGATACGGGGAGTGGTGTTAGGCTAGACAGAGGTTGAGAGTAGAGTAGGCGTTTATATGTATGAGAAGTATAGAACAGGAGGAGGGGTGTTAGGCTAGACAGAGGTTGAGGAGTAGAGTATAGTTTATATAAGGGTATAGGAAAACGCGGAGAGGTGTTAGGCTAGACAGAGGTCGAGGAGTAGAGTATGGTTTATATGAGAGGTACAGGGAAACGAGGAGAGTTGCTAGGCTAGACAGATAGTGAAGCAGTAGGAATATGCACTTATATACAGGAGAGATAGGGAATAGGAGGGGAGGTGTTAGACCTTGAAAGCGACTTTAGACGTTAACTTCGTGGAAAACTGTTTCATGTCAATGTTCTAGACAGGCCCATCACGTAACCCATTCAGGGAAAAGGTGACCAGCAAAGGGAAAAAGGTGACCAGCAAAGGGAAAAAGGTGACCAGGAAAGGGAAAAAGGTGACCAGCAAAGGGAAAAAGGTGACCAGCAAAGGGAAAAAGGTGACCAGCAAAGGGAAAAAGGTGACCAGGAAAGGGAAAAAGGTGACCAGCAAAGGGAAAAAGGTGACCAGGAAAGGGAAAAAGGTGACCAGCAAAGGGAAAAACGTGACCAGGGAAGGGAAGAAGGTGACCAGCAAAGGGAAAAAGGTGACCAGGAAAGGGAAAAAGGTGACCAGCAAAGGGAAAAAGGTGACCAGCAAAGGGAAAAAGGTGACCAGCAAAGGGAAAAAGGTGACCAGGAAAGGGAACAAGGTGACCAGGAAAGGGAAAAAGGTGACCAGCAAAGGGAAAAAGGTGACCAGGAAAGGGAAAAAGGTGACCAGCAAAAGGAAAAAGGTGACCAGCAAAGGGAAAAAGGTGACCAGCAAAGGGAAAAAGGTGACCAGGAAAGGGAAAAAGGTGACCAGGAAAGGGAAAAAGGTGACCAGCAAAGGGAAAAAGGTGACCAGCAAAGGGAAAAAGGTGACCAGCAAAGGGAAAACGGTGACTAGCAAAGGGAAAAAGGTGACCAGCAAAGGGAAAAAGGTGACCAGCAAAGGGAAAAAGGTGACCAGCAAAAGGAAAAAGGTGACCAGCAAAGGGAAAAAGGTGACCAGCAATGGGAAAAAGGTGACCAGGAAAGGGAAAAAGGTGACCAGCAAAGGGAAAAAGGTGACCAGGAAAGGGAAAAAGGTGACCAGCAAAGGGAAAAAGGTGACCAGCAAAGGGAAAAAGGTGACCAGCAAAGGGAAAAACGTGACCAGCAAAGGGAAAAACGTGACCAGCAAACGGAAAAAGGTGACCAGCAAAGGGAAAAAGGTGACCAGCAAAGGGAAAAAGGTGACCAGCAAAGGGAAAAAGGTGACCAGCAAAGGGAAGAAGGTGACCAGCAAAAGGGAAAAAGGTGACCAGCAAAGGGAAAAAGGTGACCAGGAAAGGGAAGAACGTGACCAGCAAAGGGAAGAACGTGACCAGCAAAGGGAAAAACGTGACCAGGGAAGGGAAAAAGGTGACCAGCAAAGGGAAAAAGGTGACCAGGAAAGGGAAAAAGGTGACCAGCAAAGGGAAAAAGGTGACCAGCAAAGGGAAAAAGGTGACCAGCAAAGGGAAAAATGTGACCAGCAAAGGGAAAAGGGTGACCAGCAAAGGGAAAAAGGTGACCAGCAAAGTGAAAAAGGTGACCAGCAAAGGGAAAAAGGTGACCAGCAAAGGGAAAAACGTGACCAGCAAAGGGAAAAAGGTGACCAGCAAAGGGAAAAAGGTGATCCACAAAGGGAAAAGGGTAGGGGAAAGGTGACCCTCTCACAGGAAAAGCTAACCCACTCACACTAACAGGTAAGTAATTCAGTTAGTATCACAGGGTAGGGAAGCGGATATAGCATAGTTCCGTATGATGTTGCAGGTAATTTAGAGAGTATCGTAGGTATTTAGGATAATTCAAGTAACATAAGTGTTTAGAGTCACTCAGCTAGTATCACAGGAGGATAGTTTCCTGGAGCAGGACGTATCATAGCTGCATATTTTGCACAGGCAATTCAGTTAGTATCGGAGGGCATTTAAGCTAATTCAGCTAGTATTACAAGAGGCTGACTGCATCATAGCAGTGTATGATTTCACAGGTAATTCAGTTAGTATTGTAGGTATTTAGGCTAATTCATCTAGTATCACAGGAGGATAGATTCCAAGGGTTGGGTATAGCATAGTGTCGTATTTCACAGGTAACTCAGCTAGTATCGTAGGTATTTAGCATAATTCAAGCGTCATAGGTGTTTAGAGTAATTAAGCTAGCATTACAGGAGGGTAGGTTCCAGGGTTGGTTATAACGTAGTTTTCGTATTTTACAGATAGTTCAGGTAATATCGTAAGTATTTGGGTAATCAGCATAGTTTCACAGATACTCGTGATAATTTAGATCAGAGATTTGTATCACAGCTATTTAAGGTAAATGCAGATGATTCAGGTTGTATCAATGGTATTTGAGTCATTTTAACAGGTAATTCATCTAGTATCATTGGTATTTAAGGCAAACCAGATAGTGTCACAGGTGATCGTGCTAATATAGAACAGGAATTCGTATCAGAGCTAGTTAAGGTAATTTCACATGATTCGACTAGTATCACAGGTATTTAAGTCATTTTAGCAGGTAATTCAACTAGTATCACAGGTACTCATGGTGATATAGAGAGTAATTAGATCATAAACATTTCTCATCCAACGTTACAACAATTTATATACTTTTTTCTAAATCTTACAAACTTATTATATGTTAAACAGTTATAAACTGCAGAGATAAACTGCATATGGCTCACAAATTAAAAAGCTTTGCGTCAACATACCTTTATTTAAGTTCGTGTAGGTACCTCTCCCCTTTATCTAGGCTTCAGACTAACACTAGTATTTGCTCCTAATGGCAGGGTTACCACCTTCCCTTCCTTCTTACCCTTTCTTCACCATTTGTCTGCTAGTTACATACACAGCACATGAGTAAACTTTAATTATTTAAATTGTAGACTCGCTGAGAAAATCTTCATCTTCGGGTTACATTCTCTTAAGTACTGTTTGTAATACTGTAATGTCCATACGCATAGGTAGTTATTCCATCCTCAGCAATAATTCTTTTATCATCAAAGGGATTCAATGTAATTTTATTCACTTGCACTGTGGTAACAGCATGCTTTCGTGATAGGATTAGATTCAAGGGCGTTCAGATGATTTCACAGGTTTTAAGACAGTCTGTATAGCTGTCAAACGAAATGTACTGCTTAATAGCGCTACGTTTTATACCTTTAATCTTTTTATCATTGATCCTTGAATATCTAAGGCATACATCTTAGGACGTAGTCCAACAAAGCGCAGGATGATTTTGCTATTAGCCTCATCTTTAAATTTCCCCAATACCTTCTTGTTCTGAGTAGAGTACCTAACATATATGCTTGGCAGGGTAATCAGCTGTATCGAGGTGCTCAAGAAAACGTAGCTTGTCCTGGTACACATCTTCAGTTGTTACACGATGAATGAATGAATCAGTGTCCATATACATAAGCTTCAGGTTTTCAGCTCCATAATAAGGCAACAACACGTCGTAATGATAGTGATACATTAATGTCTTGGAGATGTCCAACACACTCATACCAATGAATATAGACTTGTTGAATACAATCTGACGAGAGGCCATATGTACAGCAGCTACAATGATAGCAGCAATAGATCCTGCAGCTACAGAAACATCACCCGCAGCCTGGACAATAGCTGTAACAGAAGCAAATACAAGCTACCGTAGCAGATACAGCAGCTGCACGACAATAGATGTAACAGATCTTACAGCTGTAGCAACATCTGCTACAATAACAGCAGCGACAAACACCAGTTACATAACAGCTGTAGGGGCAGCAGCAGGAAAGATTTAGCACTCTTAGCAATAGCAAGCATCACAGCAAAGATATTCCAGCTATAGCTTCACCCACCACAGCAACAGCAGTCATCACTCCAGATGTAACATCAAATACGGAGCTGAAGTAGTAGATACAACACTGTAACATCAGCTACAGCAATAACAATATCAGATCAGGTAGCTGTAACAGCATTAGACATAGTCAGCACAATACCTATAGCAGAAGCAAATACAGCAGCTATCGTAGCAGATACAGAGACTGTACAACAATAGCTGTAACAGACCCCACAGCTGTAGCAGCATCTGCTATAACAATAGCAGTAGCCGTCGCATTACATAACAACTGCAGCAGCAGCTAGAGATTTAGAAGTGTTTAGCAATAGCAAGCATCACAGCAATGATATTCCAGCTATAGATTCCCCTACCACAGCAAAAGCAGTCATCGCAACATCAACAGTAAATACGACAGATGTAGTATCAGATACAGCATCTATAGCAACAGCAGCTACAACGATAGCAGCAATACATCCTGCAGCTGTAGCAGCATTAGACACAATCAGCACAATAGCTGTAGCAAAAGCAAATACAATTACTATCGTAGCAGATACAGCAGCTGTACAACAATAGATGTAACACATCCTACAGCTGTAGCAACATCTGATACAATAATAGCAGAGACAACAACCGGTTACATTACAGATGTAGCAGCAGCTAATCCATTTTTTGTTCAAATGTAACAGCTTTATCAGTTAAATCATTGCTTCATTAAACAAGGATTGTAAGGGTAGACGTCTCTTCCCTTTATATAGGCCTGAGACTACACTAGTATTTGCTCCTAATGACAATGGTTACCGCCTCCCCTTCCATCTTCTCCTTTCTTCACCATTTGTCTGCTATGTGCATACACAGCACATGAGTAAACATTAATTTTTTAACATTGTAGATTCGCGGAGATCATCAAAGGGATTCAATGTAATTTTATTCACTTGCACAGTAGTATCAGCATGCTTTCATGATAAGATTCATAGGTGTTCTCATGATTTCACAGGTTTTAGGACAATCAGTATAACTCTCAAATGTAATGTAATGCTTAATAGCACTACGTTTTTACCCTTAATCTTTTTTACCATTGAGCCGTGGATATCTAAGGCATACATCTTAGCTCGTAGTCCGACAAAGCGCTGGATGATTTTATCATTAGCCTCATCTTTAGATTTCCCAAGCAATTTGTTTAGAGCTGAATAGCATATATAGTTGACAGCGTAATCAGCAGTAATCAGATGTTCAAGTAAACGTAACTTATCCTGTTCCACATCTCCAGTTGTTACACGATGAATGAATGAATAAGTATCCATATACATAAGCTCCATAATATGATAACAGCACATCGTAATGATGGTGATACATTGTCTCGGAGATGTCCAACACACTCATACCAATGTATACAGGCTTGTCGAGAGACCATAAATACAACAGCTAGAACAGCAGCATATATCGACCTATCAATAAACGTAGGCTTGGCGATCAGCTTCTCTAGAGTCTTCTCATTTATCACCAGTCGTATATCCATACGATCAGGCAGATTCTCCATAGTTTTTCCAAACATGACGTTGTTAAAGAGCTGTAGACGTCCTTCTCGAAATCATTTGCAGCTTATTGTAGTAGCCTGTTGTTAAATTCCGCATAAGGTTTTAACCACTGTGTCTGTTGGAATTGCAGCACACGATGGATTTTTTAGTCGTAACCCATGATTAAGAGCTTGATTCAAAGCTATGTAATGTACTACATACTTCTTTCGAGGTCCAAGACGAGGTATCAGTTTCTTTGTATATGATTTCAATGGTTTCATACACTCAGGCAGGAAAGGTAGATCGTTAAGTTCTATAGGATGCTCGATGTCTGTGACGTCACACCCAGAGACAGGATGTCTGCCAGTATCAAACACGTTTAAACTCGTCTCGTAACTACCTGTATATGCTGTCACATCAACAAGAGAAGTATTCCCACACGCTCATTCAGTCAGATGTTACATTCAAAGCCTGCCACCACTACCACCACCGCTACCACCACCCATTACACCAAAGCTAGCACAATCTCAAAGGCTTAAAAGGTAACGTAGAAGATTTTCTCCCTTGTTTAGTTAAATGTGTGTATATACTACATTATTTCATGTTTTCATTCCCTTTTCAATTCTTCCTTTCCATCTTCTTCCAGAAAGACCACTAGAATCACGAGAAAAGCAATTTTTCCAGAGTTTCACAGATTCTAAGCTTCTAGAATCGAACCCGCTAATAGTTTTAATAAATGTATTTTTAGTAATTTAGCTCCCTCGCATCAGCATCTCTCATTTAATCTTTACTCGAACCTGATAGGATTCATAGGCTTGAAGATATATGAAATCACCCCTTCGGGATTCGATCTGAGTACTTTAAAGTACTTTTTGTCATGATAACGATATTTAGGGACTAGGTACTCTGTTTACGGTTTACTTGACGTGTCTATATAAATTAGATTACGAGTTATTAAATTTGCAAGTAAATTTCATTAAATCGGTATTCGAACCCAGAACACCAGGAACAAAATAATTTATAAATTAGCTTGACATGTTAAACAAAGCTGTGTGCAGTTACGCTATCAATCTAAGTGATATATTCTAGTGTACAGAGGAAAATTAAGGAACTCATTAAAAGATGGGGAATCGAACCAAGCACAACTGATTGACAATTATATACAACATTAATTACCCAGTACAGAACCTATCAAACATGCTTTGGTTCATCCCTCTATCTCTCTTAGTTTCCGAGATAATCAAGATTTAAAATTAAGAATCGAACTCAGGACACCAGATCCCCAAATATAGATCCGCAAGAAACTACCTATTGATATAAATGTAATAAAGTTTATTTGACGTCTCTATCTTAAGTAGTTTAGGAGTTATTAAATTTATAATTAAATTACATTTTAACGGTATTCGAACCCAGAACACCAGAAACAAAATTATTTATAAAATTAGTTTGCTATGTTAAAACGAGTTGTATACAGTTACGCAATCAATCTAAGTGATATATTCTAGTATACAGAGAAAAATTAAGGAAATCATTTAAAATCGGGATTCGAACTAGGGGCAACTGATTAAAACTTATATACAGCATTAATTGTTCATTGTATGAGCTATCAAACATGCTTTGGTCCATCCCTCTACCTCTCTTAGTTTCCGAGATAATGAAGATTTAAAATTAAGGATCGAACCCAGGACACCAGGTATCCAAATGTACATTCAGAAGAAACTACCTAATGATAGAAATGTAATAAAATTTATTTGGCGTCTTTATCTTAAGTAGTCTCCGAGTTATTAGAAGTTGAATTTGTAATTACTCGTGGGATTCGAACCCAGGCATCCCGGACAACTCGGATTAATATCTCAAGGACGCGGCGCATTCCAAAGAATTGATTAGTTTTTATCCCATTGTTCTATCTCTTTTCATTCAGGAGATATAAGCGATTAAACAGTAGGGGGAAATGAGAGGGGGGCTATTTAGTGGGGGTGGGGCTAATTAGCATATTAATTGCATTCCATGCATAAATTAATTGCGCCAGAACTGTCATTTCTGCGGAATTTAACAACAGGCTACTACAATAAGCTGCAAATGATTTCGAGAAGGACGTCTACAGCTCTTTAACAACGTCATGTTTGGAAAAACTATGGAGAATCTGCCTGATCGTATGGATATACGACTGGTGATAAATGAGAAGACTCTAGAGAAGCTGATCGCCAAGCCTACGTTTATTGATAGGTCGATATATGCTGCTGTTCTAGCTGTTGTATTTATGGTCTCTCGACAAGCCTGTATACATTGGTATGAGTGTGTTGGACATCTCCGAGACAATGTATCACCATCATTACGATGTGCTGTTATCATATTATGGAGCTTATGTATATGGATACTTATTCATTCATTCATCGTGTAACAACTGGAGATGTGGAACAGGATAAGTTACGTTTACTTGAACATCTGATTACTGCTGATTACGCTGTCAACTATATATGCTATTCAGCTCTAAACAAATTGCTTGGGAAATCTAAAGATGAGGCTAATGATAAAATCATCCAGCGCTTTGTCGGACTACGAGCTAAGATGTATGCCTTAGATATCCACGGCTCAATGGTAAAAAAGATTAAGGGTAAAAACGTAGTGCTATTAAGCATTACATTACATTTGAGAGTTATACTGATTGTCCTAAAACCTGTGAAATCATGAGAACACCTATGAATCTTATCATGAAAGCATGCTGATACTACTGTGCAAGTGAATAAAATTACATTGAATCCCTTTGATGATCTCCGCGAATCTACAATGTTAAAAAATTAATGTTTACTCATGTGCTGTGTATGCACATAGCAGACAAATGGTGAAGAAAGGAGAAGATGGAAGGGGAGGCGGTAACCATTGTCATTAGGAGCAAATACTAGTGTTAGTCTCAGGCCTATATAAAGGGAAGAGACGTCTACCCTTACAATCCTTGTTTAATGAAGCAATGATTTAACTGATAAAGCTGTTACATTTGAACAAAAAATGGATTAGCTGCTGCTACATCTGTAATGTAACCGGTTGTTGTCTCTGCTATTATTGTATCAGATGTTGCTACAGCTGTAGGATGTGTTACATCTATTGTTGTACAGCTGCTGTATCTGCTACGATAGTAATTGTATTTGCTTTTGCTACAGCTATTGTGCTGATTGTGTCTAATGCTGCTACAGCTGCAGGATCTATTGCTGCTATCGTTGTAGCTGCTGTTGCTATAGATGCTGTATCTGATACTACATCTGTCGTATTTACTGTTGATGTTGCGATGACTGCTTTTGCTGTGGTAGGGGAATCTATAGCTGGAATATCATTGCTGTGATGCTTGCTATTGCTAAACACTGCTAAATCTCTAGCTGCTGCTGCAGTTGTTATGTAATGCGACGGCTACTGCTATTGTTATAGCAGATGCTGCTACAGCTGTGGGGTCTGTTACAGCTATTGTTGTACAGTCTCTGTATCTGCTACGATAGCTGCTGTATTTGCTTCTGCTATAGGTATTGTGCTGACTATGTCTAATGCTGTTACAGCTACCTGATCTGATACTGTTATTGCTGTAGCTGATGTTACAGTGTTGTATCTACTACTTCAGCTCCGTATTTGATGTTACATCTGGAGTGATGACTGCTGTTGCTGTGGTGGGTGAAGCTATAGCTGGAATATCTTTGCTGTGATGCTTGCTATTGCTAAGAGTGCTAAATCTTTCCTGCTGCTGCCCCTACAGCTGTTATGTAACTGGTGTTTGTCGCTGCTGTTATTGTAGCAGATGTTGCTACAGCTGTAAGATCTGTTACATCTATTGTCGTACAGCTGCTGTATCTGCTACGGTAGCTTGTATTTGCTTCTGTTACAGCTATTGTCCAGGCTGCGGGTGATGTTTCTGTAGCTGCAGGATCTATTGCTGCTATCATTGTAGCTGCTGTACATATGGCCTCTCGTCAGATTGTATTCAACAAGTCTATATTCATTGGTATGAGTGTGTTGGACATCTCCAAGACATTAATGTATCACTATCATTACGACGTGTTGTTGCCTTATTATGGAGCTGAAAACCTGAAGCTTATGTATATGGACACTGATTCATTCATTCATCGTGTAACAACTGAAGATGTGTACCAGGACAAGCTACGTTTTCTTGAGCACCTCGATACAGCTGATTACCCTGCCAAGCATATATGTTACTCTACTCAGAACAAGAAGGTATTGGGGAAATTTAAAGATGAGGCTAATAGCAAAATCATCCTGCGCTTTGTTGGACTACGTCCTAAGATGTATGCCTTAGATATTCAAGGATCAATGATAAAAAGATTAAAGGTATAAAACGTAGCGCTATTAAGCAGTACATTTCGTTTGACAGCTATACAGACTGTCTTAAAACCTGTGAAATCATCTGAACGCCCTTGAATCTAATCCTATCACGAAAGCATGCTGTTACCACAGTGCAAGTGAATAAAATTACATTGAATCCCTTTGATGATAAAAGAATTATTGCTGAGGATGGAATAACTACCTATGCGTATGGACATTACAGTATTACAAACAGTACTTAAGAGAATGTAACCCGAAGATGAAGATTTTCTCAGCGAGTCTACAATTTAAATAATTAAAGTTTACTCATGTGCTGTGTATGTAACTAGCAGACAAATGGTGAAGAAAGGGTAAGATGGAAGGGAAGGTGGTAACCCTGCCATTAGGAGCAAATACTAGTGTTAGTCTGAAGCCTAGATAAAGGGGAGAGGTACCTACACGAACTTAAATAAAGGTATGTTGACGCAAAGCTTTTTAATTTGTGAGCCATATGCAGTTTATCTCTGCAGTTTATAACTGTTTAACATATAATAAGTTTGTAAGATTTAGAAAAAAGTATATAAATTGTTGTAACGTTGGATGGGAAATGTTTATGATCTAATTACTCTCTATATCACCATGAGTACCTGTGATACTAGTTGAATTACCTGCTAAAATGACTTAAATACCTGTGATACTAGTCGAATCATGTGAAATTACCTTAACTAGCTCTGATACGAATTCCTGTTCTATATTAGCACGATCACCTGTGACACTATCTGGTTTGCCTTAAATACCAATGATACTAGATGAATTACCTGTTAAAATGACTCAAATACCATTGATACAACCTGAATCATCTGCATTTACCTTAAATAGCTGTGATACAAATCTCTGATCTAAATTATCACGAGTACCTGTGAAACTATGCTGATTACCCAAATACTTACGATATTACCTGAACTATCTGTAAAATACGAAAACTACGTTATAACCAACCCTGGAACCTACCCTCCTGTAATGCTAGCTTAATTACTCTAAACACCTATGACGCTTGAATTATGCTAAATACCTACGATACTAGCTGAGTTACCTGTGAAATACGACACTATGCTATACCCAACCCCTGGAATCTATCCTCCTGTGATACTAGATGAATTAGCCTAAATACCTACAATACTAACTGAATTACCTGTGAAATCATACACTGCTATGATGCAGTCAGCCTCTTGTAATACTAGCTGAATTAGCTTAAATGCCCTCCGATACTAACTGAATTGCCTGTGCAAAATATGCAGCTATGATACGTCCTGCTCCAGGAAACTATCCTCCTGTGATACTAGCTGAGTGACTCTAAACACTTATGTTACTTGAATTATCCTAAATACCTACGATACTCTCTAAATTACCTGCAACATCATACGGAACTATGCTATATCCGCTTCCCTACCCTGTGATACTAACTGAATTACTTACCTGTTAGTGTGAGTGGGTTAGCTTTTCCTGTGAGAGGGTCACCTTTCCCCTACCCTTTTCCCTTTGTGGATCACCTTTTTCCCTTTGCTGGTCACCTTTTTCCCTTTGCTGGTCACGTTTTTCCCTTTGCTGGTCACCTTTTTCCCTTTGCTGGTCACCTTTTTCCCTTTGCTGGTCACCTTTTTCCCTTTGCTGGTCACCCTTTTCCCTTTGCTGGTCACATTTTTCCCTTTGCTGGTCACCTTTTTCCCTTTGCTGGTCACCTTTTTCCCTTTGCTGGTCACCTTTTTCCCTTTCCTGGTCACCTTTTTCCCTTTGCTGGTCACCTTTTTCCCTTCCCTGGTCACGTTTTTCCCTTTGCTGGTCACGTTCTTCCCTTTGCTGGTCACGTTCTTCCCTTTCCTGGTCACCTTTTTCCCTTTGCTGGTCACCTTTTTCCCTTTTGCTGATCACCTTCTTCCCTTTGCTGGTCACCTTTTTCCCCTTGCTGGTCACCTTTTTCCCTTTGCTGGTCACCTTTTTCCCTTTGCTGGTCACCTTTTTCCCTTTGCTGGTCACTTTTTTCCCTTTCCTGGTCACCTTTTTCCCTTTCCTGGTCACCTTTTTCCCTTTGCTGGTCACCTTTTTCCCTTTGCTGGTCACCTTTTTCCCTTTCCTGGTCACCTTTTTCCCTTTGCTGGTCACGTTTTTCCCTTTGCTGGTCACCTTTTTCCCTTTGCTGGTCACCTTTTTTCCCTTTGCTGGTCACCTTTTTCCCTTTGCTGGTCACCTTTTTCCCTTTGCTGGTCACCTTTTTCCCTTTCCTGGTCACCCTTTTCCCTTTGCTGGTCACCTTTTTCCCTTTCCTGGTCACGTTTTTCCCTTTGCTGGTCACCTTTTTCCCTTTCCTGGTCACCTTTTTCCCTTTGCTGGTCACCTTTTTCCCTTTCCTGGTCACGTTTTTCCCTTTGGTGGTCACGTTTTTCCCTTTGCTGGTCACGTTTTTCCCTTTGCTGGTCACCTTTTTCCCTTTGCTGGTCACCTTTTTCCCTTTGCTGGTCACCTTTTTCCCTTTCCTGGTCACCTTTTTCCCTTTGCTGGTCACCTTTTTCCCTTTCCTGGTCACCTTTTTCCCATTGCTGGTCACCTTTTTCCCTTTGCTGGTCACCTTTTTCCCTTTGCTGGTCACCTTTTTCCCTTTGCTGGTCACCTTTTTCCCTTTGCTGGTCACCTTTTTCCCTTTGCTGGTCACCGTTTTCCCTTTGCTGGTCACCTTTTTCCCTTTGCTGGTCACCTTTTTCCCTTTCCTGGTCACCTTTTTCCCTTTCCTGGTCACCTTTTTCCCTTTGCTGGTCACCTTTTTCCTTTTGCTGGTCACCTTTTTCCCTTTCCTGGTCACCTTTTTCCCTTTGCTGGTCACCTTTTTCCCTTTCCTGGTCACCTTGTTCCCTTTCCTGGTCACCTTTTTCCCTTTGCTGGTCACCTTTTTCCCTTTGCTGGTCACCTTTTTCCCTTTGCTGGTCACCTTTTTCCCTTTCCTGGTCACCTTTTTCCCTTTGCTGGTCACCTTTTTCCCTTCCCTGGTCACGTTTTTCCCTTTGCTGGTCACCTTTTTCCCTTTCCTGGTCACCTTTTTCCCTTTGCTGGTCACCTTTTTCCCTTTCCTGGTCACCTTTTTCCCTTTGCTGGTCACCTTTTTCCCTTTGCTGGTCACCTTTTTCCCTTTGCTGGTCACCTTTTTCCCTTTGCTGGTCACCTTTTTCCCTTTGCTGGTCACCTTTTCCCTGAATGGGTTACGTGATGGGCCTGTCTAGAACATTGACATGAAACAGTTTTCCACGAAGTTAACGTCTAAAGTCGCTTTCAAGGTCTAACACCTCCCCTCCTATTCCCTATCTCTCCTGTATATAAGTGCATATTCCTACTGCTTCACTATCTGTCTAGCCTAGCAACTCTCCTCGTTTCCCTGTACCTCTCATATAAACCATACTCTACTCCTCGACCTCTGTCTAGCCTAACACCTCTCCGCGTTTTCCTATACCCTTATATAAACTATACTCTACTCCTCAACCTCTGTCTAGCCTAACACCCCTCCTCCTGTTCTATACTTCTCATACATATAAACGCCTACTCTACTCTCAACCTCTGTCTAGCCTAACACCACTCCCCGTATCCCCTACCTCTCATAAAGCGCATTCCTCCTGCCCCCCTCTAGCTGAGTATCACTCCTTGGTTTCCTATCTAACCTAACTTTAACACCTGTCTATCCTAGCATAGGATCTCTCTCCGTTTTCTCGTCTCTCCTTATAAATACATACTCAATTCTCCTAACCTAACACCCTTCCTCCTGTTCCCAACCTCTCTCATATAAAGGACATACTCTACCGTTCAACTCTGTCTAGCCTAACAGTCCACCTCGTTTTCCTATACCTTTCCTATACTCTACTTCTTGACCTCTGCCTAGCCTAACACCCCTGCTCCTGTCCCCTACCTCTCTCATATACAAGACATGCTCTACCCTTCAACTCTGTCTAGCCTAACACCCCTCCTCGTTTTCCTATACCTTTCATATAAACCATACTCTACTTCTTGACCTCTGCCTAGCCTAACACCCCTGCTCCTGTTCCCTACCTCTCTCATATACAAGACATGCTCTGCCCTTCAACTCTGTCTAACCTAACACCCCTCCTCGTTTTCCTATGCCTTTCATATAAACCCTACTCTACTCCTCGACCTCTGTCTAGCCTAACACCTCTCTACTATTCCTTCCATATAAACGTATTTCCCTCCTTCAACCCTGTCTAGCATAGTATCGTCGTCGTATTCCCTATCTCTCCCATATAAACCCATTTTCCTCCTTGAACCGCCCCATCCAGCCTCGTTTTCCCTATCCTTTCCCATATATGCCCAAAAAAGTGGCCTCGCTCTGTCCTTAATAACCTACTATTGTGTGTTTTAAAGAGACCTATATTTTTTGTGTAGTACGTTTACGTCTATCGCATAAGGTTTACCATTACACAGGATTATACAAAACGTCTTCCAAATATGTGGACTTCACAAGCTATTCCCAGAAACTTCAAGATATACATTTCATTTATCATGTATATAGTTTTTATGCAATGTATTTTAATAAAAATTGATTGAGCCATATTTTAGAAAATGAAAAATTTTAAAATTCTCCCGTTTTGGGTGGGGGATTTCCTTGAAAATCTTTGTGTCGCGTGTTCAGAAGGCAATGAACCTAAATAACCGTGTTTGGTGTTTAACTGACTCTTCGTTCTTCAGTTATGCTCTTCACGCAGCCCCTCAACACAACCTTTTTCTTAAATGCTTACTCGATTCAGAGGGCCTCAAAACATGTATTTCTGGTAGAATCTCGGTATCGAATTTTTCGGTGGAATACAATACATTTCCCCTACTTACTATACCTAGTAGAGAAAGTAAAAAAGGCTTGGTCAAGCAAGCTTAAAGTAGATAATGTCAAGTTGCAATTTTCAATAACATCTTCATCAAGAAAGGGTAATCCAAAGAAATGTCGCTCTCACCAGCAAAAAACTGCTTAGAGGTTAAAGTCGTTGCACTCTGATAACAGCCATCAGTCTCCTGTTCACATTTTATTACCATGGAAGTATGACGATGTTTGTCAAGTCTCAGGTTAAAATATCAGATTAATTTTTTGCTTATATTGTTGACTCATATGCAAACGAAGATTGCACTTCAAAAAATGTGTGGTTTTATACTAAACACTGTGCTAAGCGAGAGGAACGAATGTGTCTTTGTAGGAATTCTTAAAAGCTACAAATTTTATAAGAACTTACAGAATCGGTTTTGTCACCTCTTACCTACTCACTCCCTGTAGGTCAAAATCCGAATACTGAGAAAACAGTCTAGTTCAGACGTGCTTTTATTCTAAATCATCCTATCATACAAACACGTATTCCTCTTTCTATTACAAACCGTATTTCTATGACTATTCATTGTAAAAGGAAAGGAATGTGACAGACTGTTTTAGTTATTTCAGGAGTATTTAGTGCATTGACCGTACATGCATATTTAAGATAAAAGGCATGGTGACAAAATAAATAACAGAAAAAGAAACAAAACTAAAAAACAAGAAAAAGGGAAATAGAGATAAAGCACCTTGGACTAACTGAACAAATTTGACCTAGCTTTGCGCACATTAGCCAAACAATTGCCAATGTTTTGCCAGTTCCTCTGGTCAGCCTGTAGCTCCCAACATGCCAAAATCTTTCTTGACAGACTTAAGAATTTTTCTTTGAGTTTAATTGTTAGCTGGTTCTCCCACTGTGCACATTCTGCCAAAATATGTACCCAGTCCTCATCCAAATCAGATTCTCCTGCCAGAATCGTCAGTCATTTTCTGTGCCCTCCAGCCCCCAGTCTAAACCATGCCATTCCTGATCTTTCCTTTCTTCCTAAGTTAAGTGTATATGCCTCTTTACCTCAATTCAATTTTATTTCATTTGCTAGACTTAGAGAAGATTTAATTTTACAATCCGATTCTATTTCCTGTTGGTTGATGTCTCTTAGTCTTCTTTTGACTCGTTTCCATATGTTTTTGTCATTTGTTTCAGCTCTTTGCCATACTGACGCCATTCCTATTCTCTCAAACCCCTTTTCTGAATTAGCTGCTCAAAACTTAGGAGACAGGTTTTCTCGCTGGTATTTATAAATTTGGATAATAGTGTGGAGTTATCCCCCTGCATCAGCCTCAGCCAGTACTTCACTGCTCTTATTTTACAATGTATTATGTCTTCATAACATCCCACCTCCCTCAATACCCCCGAATTTGATGTGCCTTGTGAAAATCTAAGAACTCTTTTCCAAAATACTACCTGTGTTTTAATTACATGCTCTGCTCTTTCCCATTCCAAGATTTCACTTCCGTGTAACAAAATCGGCCTTATCATGGAGTTACACATATTTGCTAATATATCTACAGGCACATCCGGTATCCGCGAGAGGGTACGTAGTAGATATTTGTTCCATTTTCCTCTCATATTAAACATTACTCCTAGATAGGAGAAATATTTAACGTTTTGATTGTTTTAGTACAATGTACAGGAATGGGCAAATGTAATACAGTAAGTATAAGGTAATCAATTATGAAGTATGGAAAGAAACCGTTATAATGTGTCTTCAGATTTATTCGGCCTTTACCGCCAGTTGGTTTAAATGAACTGACGTCGTTATTAGTCCCTTGCCTCAAAGGGGAGGTGCAGAATTGAAGCTCGGACTGCAGCGTTTCAGATATAGTAAACAAGTTGATGTACTGCGGTGGTGCGAAATAGGAAGGACCTAGAAAGTGTCTGCCGATCGCAGAATTTCCATGGTTGAGTATTAAGTCTAGAGACAGTTCTTCTTCTGGCATATAACTCTTATAGTCTAACTAGCGCCTCCTTAATGATGATAGCCCATTCTCCTCTAATTTCTGCCTTTCTCCTTCATTTTCTAATCCCAATGCTATGCAAATCCCTCTCCACACAATACAGTCATCTTAATTTTGGTCTTCCCTAACTCTTCTCCCTTCAGGTTTGCCTTTAAAGATAGTTTTAACAGACCTACTCCCACCCATGCTAATCACATGCCCAACCATTCAATTCTTCTTAAGAAGAATTACTAAGTTAGGTTTTCATATAGAAGATTTAGCTCTACATTTGTGCGTAATTCTCCACCTGTCTTTACCCTTCATTGTTCCATAAATTGTCTTTAATATTTTCCTATCCCATCTTTCCATCTGAGGTTTTTTTACCTTTTGTGATCATCCGGGTTTCACAGCCAGGTTGCCAACAGTTTTAATTGCTATTTTTTTAATTATCATATATAATTAGTTGAAATTAATTATACTTTTTAGAGACCTTAGCCTGGTCTTGGCAACTTTTTAATATAGAACCAACTGAAAAATTCAACGCCACAACCGTGCGGTTGCTCTAACCATTGAACTACTTGACAACATGCCTGTGGGACATTGAATTCCCCAACTGACTCAAGTTATTTCCCAGATAGACCACCAAGGCATCTCACTAGAGACAGCAATCTCAATGGCCACCTGCCATCGCAAGTACTTTAATTATTGTGTTATATATCTGTAGTTTAGTTTTCTGCGACAGATATCGTGTTTTCATAGTTTTAGCCAACGCAAGGAAACACTGATTTCCTCCAGCTATTCTCTCTTTAATTATCCGATATTCACTACACTACAAAAACCGTCCAATCCATCTCACATACATGCTGAGATTGCGAGTTTACGAGATGCAAGCGAAAGAAGTTTCAAATGTAAATACTGGAAAGGTGCGATACACGTCCCATTTAACTAAGTTGATGTCGAAACTGTTGAGGCATTTTTAACTAGTCCTTTGCCAGAAGCACTGATGATAAACTTGCTTCAAAGTATTGATCTCATGCGCAAGCAACCGAATAAATCTGAGGACGCCGTGTAATATGATTACAGTCCGGATGTTCAGCAAAATGCCTTTTTACTGGTTAGTAATAAATAAAAAGTTATAATTGCGTTTTAGGTATTCGGAAGGGGTAAAACAGGTTTTTATTTTGTGTTTGTAATGTCTGGATTCTGTAAATTATTGATTTTAGGAATTTTTGAATTTTTGTTAATTTATACAAAAACAAAATTTTCCCTCCCGCTTAGCATAGTGTGTAGAAAAAAAAGTTCACATATATGTTCGGAAAATTCATTCTTTGCGTGCATATGTAACATCACAAAATTCGTCTAATGTTTGATCCTGAGGCTTTATAGATACCAAGCCATACTTCTATTGTAGTGAAGATGCGACTGACTAATCAGAATGCAGCGACTTTAATCCCTAAGCAGTTTGTTCCTGGAGAGCGAAATAGGAAAGGGATTGACGTGTTTATTTGGATTACTCTTTCCTGGTGAAGATGTCATTGAAAATTGCAACCTGACATAATTATTTTAAACTTGTTTGACCAAGCCTTTATGCCTAGTTGTTTGACAATGTTACAATTCTAAACAAAGATAGCGTTTTTAACCACGGCTAGGTTGCTCCATATGCTTCTGGCTTATCAACCTACAAAATTGTAGAACTGCAGGATTCTCAGGCGGTAACGTGTGTGCTCTGCATTCGAAAGGTCCCGGGATCAAATGCCATGGACCGACCAATCCAACTGGGTTTTTTCGTGACTTTTCTCAGTTACCAAGGTAAGTACTGGATTGGATATTTAATACCGTAGCCCAAAGTTCCAATTTAAGTGTAAAAAAATATTAAAAAAGAAAATAGATGGTGATAGCGAATGCTCTGCCATATGACTACATATAATGAAGGCAGTTAGACTGCACGGCGCTCTAATGTCATCTGCTTGACACGTGTAGAAGCAGAGGCGCACTTGCCTAGCGCTAAGGTCTCTGTGCACACGTGTCGAAGTTGCTATCTGCTTATCACCTATAGAAGCAAATATACACTTGCCTAGCACTAAGACCTCTGTGGGCACGTATCGAGGCAAGATTGTATGGTACAAGGATGAGACCTAGAAGACTAACTGTACGCCCATACCAAGCCACGAGGTATTTCCTACTGTGTTTGACTCTGTAGTTTAGCGAACCTGAGCCATCGCTGTATTGTTCTTCCCTCTCGCTCTATTGTTTTACATCCTATCGTTTCTTTCCCGGAAGAATAAAAACTTAGCGAAGTAGCATCAGTAATACATTATATTACTGTATCAAACAAAACGATTATGATCATACTTTCAACAAGTAAACCTGTAAAACAATATAATTATGACCATACACATGTGAAACTGCACTTGTTGACAATACTTTTGAGCTGCTGGTGTTCCACTATTTTCATCGTAGGCAAGAAGTTTCCTAGTCCACTGCACGCTTGCGGTTCAAGGACAAAACCGTTCTCCTGAGCCAACCACAGTAACAGATCCGTCACGATATGACCACGTTGTTAAAGCGACGTAAAATATAAACAGAGATAAAGAAATAGTAAGATCTAACATCGGATCTCTCTGATATTATAGGAATTCACAGCAACCCGTAAAACTGCACATTTGAATTACAAGCGCAAATATTTCTGGCCTTTGTAAAATGAAATTAAACTTGTTTAATTTGCTCTCAAGTTTTTCTATTACACTTAGTGAACTCTAAATACTGGCCAGCTATGTTGTAACTGGGACGTCCTTTATGTTGGAATTAATCATATTTTATACTACTACTACTACTTGTAATACTACCATTCCTCTCTGAAAGTGGGTTCTCAGCATCAGATAGAATTGTAGGGAAAGCAGTTTGACGAAGTGAAGGTAAATATTCTCACGTGAAAGCATACATGGCATTATTTAGCTACGATGTCTGAATTCAGTCAACCATTGAAAAGTAAACTTCACCGTTGTATTAGTGAATTTGTTTCCCCATGTGCTTTATCTGATGGAACAATTTTGTGTAAAGTTTGTGAAGTTAATCCCAGAATAATGTAATTCATCAACCCACACATGTTAAAAAAAACACAAATCTGCTCTCCCTTTAAAGAGTTGTGACAAGAAAATAAGGTTATGTAAAAATATTGCCACAATTAGCAGGCAAATCTTTGATTAGATTTGATTAAATCATTAGTTGATTCCGACAGAATCTAACATAAGAACATTTACAGAAGCACCTTGAGGTGATTTGTAACACATAAAACGTATAATTTTGATTACTTTTAAACAAAATATTCACTACTATATTACGATTATGACCTTTAAAAGTTATACTTCTTTTTATTCTAAATTTTGGATACCTTTTCGTACGTTTTGTTGCATTCGTTGCGTCCAATTTTGTTGTTATAAATACCTAAATATCTGGGCACCTGGGAGGTCGTGAATTTAATTCCGGCCGACCTTCCCATCACATGGGTTCTTTCGGGGATTTTCCAGGTCACTAGACGAATGCTGGGAAGGATTATTACACCCCCCGAATTCCCTGTCCCTCCATTTCACCCCCATTCTCATTCCACTTCACCTTCAATCTGCCTGGCCTCTTTCAGGGTTGCAAGTGTCGGCGGGTGGTCTCGGCGTATGCATGGCAGGGGAAGAGGATACTCTAAGTAAATCTTTGTCCCCCGGAATGGGGGCGTTCTCTACTTTCCGGGTCCAACAGGGAGGGAGGGGGACCAGCTGCAGCAGCTGCAATCCGGGGAGTTTAAATCTGCCTTCTGTCTGCCATGCCTCCTGGTCTGGCCCCCTCTATCTCCTCTCACCTATCTCTCCCTCGGGGGGGCACCCCTCAGGAGCTTAGTTATAAACAATCTGCGTAGTTCAGGTGCTAAGCTACCCTTCGCTCCTAGTTCTATCCTATCCTATTGGAACACTCTGTTATGAATATCTAAATGCTGTTCATCATTTACAGGTACGTAATCTGCATTTGACAATCAAGCACATTTTACTACTGAGTTCTTTATTGTTATCAAATTTTGGCATGCTTCCCTAATGAGGTGAATCATGCCTGCAACAGTACGTCGTGTTCTTAGAAAAATCGTATCTTTATTAGTTTTATTGTTTTATTTAATTACACCCTTTCAACAAGACAAGTCTCAATTACAGAGAGTAGAGAAATAGTAACATAAGTAAATATAAATGCACGCATACATACACACGCAGCCACTCAACCTGAAGTATGAACAACTGGACAAGAGCTTTATAAGAATTATTTTTAAATACACAGAATCTGAGGAAAACAATCCAAGTGGTTGAATTAATGAATAACACTGAATTCTTAAAAGCTACCGACTTTAAAATTTTACACTAATAGTGGTCGTACTCGTAATGCACATCTGTTTATGTTAAAATTCAGGTAGTGAACAAATGTTGGATTATTCACTAGATTGTTTACTAGCATATACAGCAGAGTTTGTTGTGAAACGTCTCTTATGGTACTCAGTTTAGTTAGTTTAAATTTGGTCAGTAATTCTTACAATGAATAGATAGAAGAAATACAAATATCTTCTACAACTTACATATTCTATTTTGATGCATTTGAAAGTACGAACTCCAGATAGGTTAAAAATACTCCTTCTTAGACTTCACACAAGCATTATAAAGCAAAATTAAAGTTTGACAACTTGTAAGGTGTACTATAAATCCAAGATTTTTAAATGTATTTTTAACAGTTTCATCTATGTACTCATTAATTGTCCAGTTCTTGCTTACTCGAATCCCAAAGTCAATATTAGATTGTGTAATGTAAAAAAATACTGATGTGATATTCACATGACTTACTCTACCCACTATCGTTTATTGGTGAGTACACAGACTGTTCTCGCTAAAGCTATTTTATATCTACCAATAATCCAAATAAATATTTGCAGAAATAGCTATGTTACACATTTAGTTATAAATACAAAGAGAACAGCGATAATCAGATGTTTAAGAATGGACGCTAAATGCTAGCCTTAAAATCCAGGAAATAAACAATTTGAACAATTAATAAGGTATATCTCAGAAATGGTTTATGCAAGACAAAACTTATTTGAAATAAATTCTGTGCCTTAAAGAGATCTACATTTTATTTGTCTGGTACGTTTCATCTAAAATTTACAAGTTATACAAGATTATACAAAAAAAGTTTCCGATGAAGAGAACTTCCTATGCTATTCCCAAAAAATTCAGGATATACATTTTTGTCAGATAAACTTTAATATGTGGTATTTGAATCAAAATCGAAAAAGCCATTTTCAGAAGATTAAAATATTCAAAAACATTTTCCATGTAAGGGATAGTTGGGGTGAGAAAATTTTCTTGAAAATCTTCGTTTCGCATCTCTGGAAGATACTGAACTTAAATGACAAGTCTGGTACTTATCAGACTTGTGTTATACTGTTCTCAGATACACTGACACAAACACAGAAATATATTTTTATAAAAAGATTTTTATTCAGGGGGCCTCAAAACATGCATTTCCGGTAAACTCTTGGTGTCTAAATTTTGGGTGGAATGCAGTACCTTCCCTATCTACCACGTATCTGGTAGAGAGTAAAAATAAGTGGAATATACTATGTAGTGAAAGATAGATAATTTAACTGTATGTAATATTACTTATTAAATTTGCATGAATTGTTGTGTACTGAATGAGTGATCAGTGCCAAATTTCATTGAAAAGCCGATTTTAACATTTCTTAGTAGTTTACCAAATAAACATAAATGGAGCAATCTACGAAATGTGTTGAACATTTGCAACATGAAAAGGCCCTTCAAATCAGTTAGGCTTTGATCTGCATTTGTGTAACAGAGTGATAGAAGACGTCATAGCATCTTCACTGAATGGGACGAGAACGGGGACGTAGTCCAGTTTTCAAAACGGAGAGCAAAGCTTAGCAGAGGGGTGGCCGAGAAGCAGTGGTGAAGTGTGGAAAGTTATTGACGTGTAAACCTGGTTCCAAATTATCTATACTAGCAATAAATAAATCAGCAAGATTTAGTCAGCTAAAGCTCTTTTCTACTCTACATTACTACAAACACGTCTACCAATGATATGGGTAGTTTACCTAGGGTGCGAAGACGGTGGGTCTCTCCATGTTGCGGCATAACAAAAAAATCTTGTGTTACACTCACATGACTTTCTCTACTCTTGTACAAACTATTTTTACAAACTCTTATTCTCCATATGCTTCATGTTAATGGAGATATCGATATGTTAATCTTATTGTTAATCTTCTTGTAGATGCAAGGGGAATATGGTAGGTTTTTAGCGATAGTCAAATATTTTAAGAGCTGGTTGCTATGTGGCGCATTCCATTCTCTCTGCATTACCAGGACAAAAGAAAATGAATAACGAATTTTCATTTGAGAAAACGTATTGGAAAATTTAAGGGAATAACAAGCAATATCTCAAAAATGGTTCACTCAACAAAAATGATGTATATGACGTAAATTGTGTATTTTAATGCAATCTACATTTTTGGTTTAGTGAACTTTTGTCTATCTCTTATGCTTTACCAGTTATGCAAACGTCGTTCACAATGAAGAATATTTTTGGAGACATTCCTAGAAAATTCGAGATATTTCATTTCATTTCTCATAAAAATATCCTAAACATAGGATATTTTAATCAAAATCGTTAGAACCATTTTCAGAAAATTAAAATTTTCGAAAAATGTTCCATGTAAAGGGTAATCTGGGGTAGGGGGATTTTCTTGAAAACCTTCGTGTCGCATCTCTGGAAGATACTGAACCTAAATACCAAGTTTGGTGTTCATTCGACTGTTCGTTTCCGAGTTATGCTGTTCACATACACACACACACACACAGGCACACACGGACATGTTTCTAAAAAATGCTTTTTTTGGATTCAGGGTGCCTCATAACACATTTCCGGTGAAATCTCGATATCGAATTTTTGGGTGGAATACAATACTTCCCCTACTTACTATACGTGGTAGAGAAAGTAAAAATTAATAAAGAGCAACAGACTGAGTGCCACAGATTACCATTAGCACGTGTCAAGCAGATAGAGAGAGCCGTCAAAAATTATGTTTAAATATCCAAGGAGTATGATGACCATGTGCTTTAGATGACAATGACGTAAGCGTCGTCAGTAGGATTTGCACATTCCATCCATGTACTGACACATTCGCGAATATTCGGAAAACGTATCGTTAAAATCACGTGATACCTCCCTGCTTACATAAGCAAAAGCCAATTTTATCTTCCTCTTAAATAAATTTTGTTCTGAACAAATCAGTCTTATAAAGTTATATTTATCGCAACGTTATAAAATAGAACTAGAACCATCACAGTATTTCCGGTAGTTTATTAAGGTGATTCACTTGAATGGCCGTTGCATTTTCCGTTATCGAAAAACTGCCTTTTCGAATTCAACTGGCGGATGCTACACCAGGTTAACGGCAAGTAGGTCTCTGCGTTTCTCTCAGAAAATGGATGGGACAGGAGGGATTACACAAGTGGGATCGAACATCAAACGTGAAATTGAATTTTACTTCCAGATGTACACCGTTACAGTTCTTTTTGGTAGCGTCAACATGTACACAAGTTCTCCACCTGACTGTAGTGGAATCAGTTTCCATGTTTAGACGAGTTAAATATTCCCAACAGAGAGAAGAACGGGTGACTTCTCTAGCAACAGGATGTGTCACAAATGAGGGTAATTTGTATGACCAAGTGTTGTGTGTAGCACTAAGTAAAGCAGCTTTGTATTTTGCATAAAGAAATGATAATATCTACTATACCTTCGAAAATACAATGCACCGAAAATTTGCAAGGGTTTAAAACTCGAATAGAAAATCTATTGGAATTCCCAATGCTAAGAAAATAATATTACAATGCCGTGTTGTAATGAAGATGTATTTTCCTGCAGTACTAAACCGAATATTTTCTCATTTATGTAAATACATAATGAACTGCAGTGGATGTATGCAATATTAAAAAAATTTTAGTTCTGTCTAACAAGTACACTGTCGTGCATAAAAGTATCCCATTCCCCTAGATCGCTAGTGTGTTTTTATCTCCTTATTCTACCTTTAGGTAACCAACTATTGACTCCACCCAGCCGGTATCAGTTCTCTATGTGACTGGCCTGAAAAGTAACACATAGACATACAAACTAACCAATGAACGATATTTGTAACCTATGTGAAATGAAGGTGTGAATTAGATACCACCTATTTGGAAATGTTTAGCTGTGCTTGGTACACAAGGAAATCCAAGAACAATTACAAACAATTCGGCGTTCCAGATGTTAGGGGTGAAGAATTATTTACATGCATGTTTAAACTGAACGACAGCTTCAACATATGCATATATGAGAGCCTTCATCAGCGACATGGAGACGAAGGTTAAAGTTGTTGCTGCTACTAAACGGCATTAAGAAAACCGGCATTAACAAAACGGTAATATACGAGGGGTGATCAATAAAGACAGAGACTAATTTTTTTTCACAGATACTTATTACTCCATTTCAATGTTGACATGGTCTTTTTCAAAATAGTCCTCTCCTACTTGAATGCACCTTTTATAGCGCCTCGAACACATGGTACAGGCCATTCTTTGTCAGGTCTTTGAGAATCGCCTCACTTTTCTTCAGCACTGCTTCAGTGCTCTCAAATCGAATGCCCCGGAGCTTTGCCTTTAGTGATGGGAATAGAAAGAAATCACAGGGGACAAGATTGGGGTTCTAAGGCAGATGCGGCGCACAGGTAATGTTGAATTTAGCCAAAAATTCCTGGACTTGATTAGCAACGTGAGGCCGCACGTTGTTGTGATAAGTTCTGGATGTTTCCTTGCAATGTGCTTCCTCAGTGTAGCCAACACTGACGTGTAGTACGCTGGTGTAACAGTGGTGTAAGTGGGAACAACAATCACAACAGCTGTGTTGATGTTGACTTCAGTCATAGCAGAAGCCGAAGCACCAGGCCCACCTTGCTTAGCACAGGGGACTCGCTCTACTTTGAAGTCCTTGAACCACCTAAACACTGTTGCACGAGGTAGTGCATCTTCACCGTATGCTTGCTTCAGCATTTCCAAAGTTTCAGAGGCTGTATGATTTAAACGAAAACAAAATTTTATTGCTCCTCTTGTGTCACCTTCATTTTGTGGTATGCAAAATTCAACTAGGGTCAACAATATACAGCATTACTACCAACCTACCGATACGAGAGTGCTGTCGCCTATGGAAATTATACATGAAACCCCGCTCTTTTCAAATATTCATGGTAGAGACAGGAAACTCTCAAGAAAGCTACTGGAAAAAATCAATCTCAGTCTTTATTGATCAGCCCTCGTAGTATGGAAATATAAGGTTTAAGTTGCAATGTTACCGTTCCTCAGTTCGTCAAGACTTTGGGGGACATAAAGTACCCTACTAATAGAGTGACTGGAATTATGCTCGAAAACAAAGGTGGTGACGCAGATAAAGGGTGGGCCTAGATTTTACTGTACCAGTGTATCAGTTCCGTTCATTTAAGAGCCACAGTTTATGCACGACAGTATGTATAGCAAATAGATAAGGTATTGTAATCCATCCAAAAATTCGATACCGAGATTTCGCTGTTTTGAGGCGGCCTGAATAAAAAATAAATTTAGAAACGCCCATGTGTGTGTGTTTGTATCTATGAACAACATAACTCAGCAATGAAAATTCGGATAAGCAACAAACTTTGTATTTAACTTCAGTATCTTTTAAAGATGCGACACGAACATTTTCAAGAAGCCCCCGCACCCAAAACACTCTTTACATGGAACAATATTCGTTACTTTTGCATGAAAATAGAATATATTTTTTAGTTTTCTTCGAATATCCTGTGAACTTCTCTACATGCCATACCACCGAATATTTAACATGGGCCCTCCCCATCCAAAACCGTAGGCGAGGAGCACCCGGCGGGTCTATGCACATTCCACCAATAGCGTATTTCCGGCCATGAAATGGAGGCTGTCTTGCGGCAGAAAACAGTTCAACTTGGATCAAATGACTTGCAGTCATCCCCCGCTCTACCATATATGAACTCGGAATTAGCGAAAACAGTCCATGAGAGTTGCCACATATAACTGAATTAAACATTCTAACGATCTTAGGTAATAAATAAGCATGTAGGTTAGTATATAATAAACAAAATAAAACGTTTATGCGAGAAAAACAGCAGCTTACATGTTTTTGGCCTATCAAACATTTTGATAAGAAATAGTTGAAACTTTGTAGAAAAACGTCTCAATAGGTAATAACCAAAATTTACTTCTGTACTTCTTGTGTATTTTACCAAAGACAAGTAATTTCCTATATTAGGAATAAAATGTTCTGTTTTTCAAAACATATAACTAGCTTTACATTTGAATAGGGATGGAACTATACAACTATTTCTCAATACTCGATATTGATACTAATTTTTGAGCACGGATATTCAATTACTCACTTTATAAAAACTTTAAAGCCGATAGCTTGTTCACTGAATTATGTTCTGATTAGTAGTTTTCTGGGTATAAACGTATGTAACCAATTTTGTATTGTATGTTAATTACGAAATTGCTCCTGTTTGATATTCTCCAACTGGCAGACCTTTTTTATCTTGATAATGTCACAGGCAATATATCCCCCTTTTAGTCAAGGGCAATAATAATAAAGCTAACAGATAATAAATTTTTATTTCCTTCCCTTTTTACGTAATTATACTTTGTGCTGAAAATGTTCTTTTTAAGAATGTTCCACCCATAGAAAAACAAATACTATAAATCCTTACTTATTCTGCAATCTTGAAAATATAAACAAACATATATTTTACATGAAACTGAAACAACAAAAAATATTTGCATAGTAATACTTTTTCAGAAAAGTTTCCGACCTCAATATGAAGATGGCAGCACTCGTAAATAAAAGCTAGTAAATTTCGTTGTTTATCTGGTGACAGTTACTCACCAAAGTTTCAGCCATTTTGGACGCCCAGTTGTTATGTAACAGTCGTTTGAGTGAGGTGACGTGAGTGTATTTATAAAAATTGACAAAATAGAGTATCGAGCTGTCATTAAATATTTGTTTTTGAAAGACAATACGCATACGCAAATCCAAGATGAGTTGAATTCTGTGTATGGGGACTCTACACCATCATTTATCACAGTGAAATTTTGGGCAGCTGAACTTAAACGTGGCCGTAAGAGCTTGGGAGACGATGAACGTTCCGGACGTCCAAAAGTTGCAACTACCGACGAAAACATCGCCAAAGTTCACCAAATGGTGCTAGACGACCGCCAATTAAAGTGAGAGAGATAGCAGAGACTAACATGTCAAAAGAACGTGTTTGTCACATATTAAATCAACATTTTGACATGAGAAAGCTTTCCGCGCGTTGGGTGCCGCGTTTGCTCACGTTTGACCAAAATGTTCGAATGAAAAAAATGTTCCAACATTTCGCAGTTTAGGCGCAATAAATCCGAGTTTTGGCGCCGATTAATTACTGTAGATGAAACTTGGATACACCATTATACGCCCGAAACAAAAATACAGTCCAAACAGTGGACTGCAAAGGAGGAAACGGTTTCAAAAAAAGCAAAAACTGTTTTTTCGACTGGGAAAGTGATGGCGACTGTTTTTTGGGATAGTCATGGAGTTATTTTAATCGATTACCTTCAAAAAGGAAAAATCATTACAGGAGCATACTACGCATCATTACTTGACAAGCTGAAGGCAGAACTTGCGGAAAAACGGCCACATTTGCAGAAAAAGAAAATCCTTGTTTCATCAAGACAACGCACCGTCTCACACCTCAGCGGTTGCAATGGCGAAAGTCCACGAATTACGGTTTGAACTGCTTGACCATCCGCCTTACTCACCATATCTAGCCCCAAGCGACTTCTTTTTGTTCCCTGATATGAAAATTGTGCTCGTAGGACAGAGATTTTTGTCAAATGAAGCGACAATCACCTTCGTGAACAATTATTTTGCAGAGGAAAACGCCGAGTACTATTTGGACGGGTTACAGAGGTGGGAGCATCGCTGGGAGAAGTGTGTAGAGTTACAAGGAGACTATGTTGAAAAATAAAAAAAAATTCTGAAAAAACGTCTTGTATCTTTATTAGATCGGAAACTTTTCATACCACCCTCGCAGGTAACTGTAATGGCTGATAGTGAGTCACCAAGCCAGGCTGTTGCAGAAACGTGATTTAGCGCGTGAGCTGAATCAGTTTCATTCACATTAACGCTGCATGCTACATGAGTACCTCTACTCCTTTTCCTATTGTTTTGCATGTTTCATTTAGACACAAGAGTCTGGAATGTTGCATTGATTCACACAGCTATAATCCAGCAACGCTTTGGGGATATGTGCGAGCAATAAAAGAAGTGCGGACTCCTTTCGTTCCTTATCTAGCATAAAGTTAAACGTAAAAACTTTCAATAAAGCAAAACTTAAAAATTTAAGGTATCGAAACAGTATCCAAGGTTTATCTTAAAGTATTAGACTTACCTTGATACCACCTAATATCGAGAGAATGGAGGTTTCGAGTTCCAATCCGTACATTTCAAAATGATTAGCTCCAAAGGCATTTCTTTAACACTAATTTTAAAGGTAACTTTTGTTTTCGTATACCAAAGAACCTTAAAGATATTGGTTAAAAAGCTGTGAACTATGTTTTCAAGGATATTTTATATGAAACGATAAATCAATTCATTAAAATGTTAATAAAATCAAAACTGTTTAATGCTGGGAGATAAAATTGTATTTGTGTGGTATTGCATAGGTAAATGCACCTCTGGTAAAAGTTTTATTATTCCATATTTAAAACCAGAGCAATTAGTGATTTCAGTATACTTAGCGTCTCCTTAAAACAATTTATTTCAAATATTTCCGAAACAACGTTAGTATTGGATTAAATTTCTCAACACTGTCATTCCTTTTTAAAGTGCTGTCGCTGTTCAGCTATTTATTACGATGTTATGCAAAGAGTATGGAATTCCAAGACTAATAAAGATACAGCGAACCGTTTTGAAACATCTAACCTTTACTATCCCATTTGTATCTATAAGGACTATTTCTGCGAACCTTTATCTCAACGTTAAGAAGACACAAGAAAAAATATTTGCAAGAATAGCTTGTAGACGCTATAAAAGCCAAAAATATCTTGTGCGTTACATTCACATGCCTTTCTTTACCCTCTATCCCTTATTAGTGGGTGTACAAATTATTCTTGCGAAAGTTTATTTTCATATCTACTTCATTTTAATCCAGATAAACCTTTCGGAAATAGCTGCAATGCACATTTCGTTGTAGATACTAAAGGGTTAGCGATAGTCAAATGTTTTAGAACTGCACGCCATATGCTGGCCCTAAACTTCCATACTCTTTCCATAACATTGGGAGAAACAACTGAACATAGACAGGACTTTAAAACAATGGCTAAATATTGAAGAACTCGAACCATTAATGGATTATCTGGAAATGGATAATCTGACAACAAATAATAGACAATGATACAAGGGATAAACATGGGGTTTTATTTCTCCATCCTATGAACCAAATAAAACCATTTTAACTCGTGTGGCATTTAGTACTTTTAGACAGCTCTCCCATTTGCTAAATATCTGTAATATTATAGTGATTCCTGAAACTAACAGATCACGTTTAGAACGCATTCTTGAAACAAGAGAAATGACGTTAAAAAATCTGATGTGTAAGACTCACATGACTTTCTCTACACTTATACAAACTATTTTTACAAACGCTTATTCTCCATATGCTTCGTGTTAATCGAGATATCGAGATATTAATCTTATTGCTAATTTTCTTGTAGATGCAAGAGGAATATAGTAGTATTTAAGCGATAGTCAAATATTTAAAGAGCTGGTTCCTATGTGGAGTATTCCATTCTCTTTGTATTACCAGAACAAAAAAAATTAATAACGAATTTGCATTTGAGAAAAAGTATATGTATTGGAAAATTTAAGGGAATAACAAGCAATATCTCGAAAATGGTTCACTCAACAAAAAAAATGTATATGACATAAATTGTGTATTTTAACGCGATCTACATTGTTGTGTAGTAACATTGTGTCTATTTCTTATGGTTTACCAGTTATGCAAAAGTCGTTCACAATGAAGAACACTTTTGGAGACATTCCCAGAAAATTCGAGATATGCATTTCATTTGTCATGAACATAACTTAAAATATGATATTTTAATCAAAATCATTAGAGACATTTTTGAAAAAATTAAAATTTTCGAAAAATGTTCCATGTAAAGGGTAATCTGGGGTGCTGGGGGATTTTCTTGAAAACCTTCGTGTCGCATTTCTAGAAGATACTGAACCTAAATACCAAGTTTGATGTTTATCCGACTGTTCGTTTCTGAGTTATGCTGTTCGCAGACTGGCAGACATACACACGGAGATGTTTCCAAAAATGCTTTTTTTGGATTCAGAGGGTCTCAAAACATATTTCCGGTGAAATCTTGGTATCTAATTTTTGGATGGAATACAATACTTCCCCTACTTACTATACGTAGTAGAGAAAGTAAAAAAGCAAGATATCAGATGTTTTGTTGATTCGCTAGCAGTCATTTTCAGTGAAATTATTTCCACCATGTTTTGCCCCACACAGCCAATAAACGATTAAATCCTATATCATATTGATTTCTGGACTTTATGGGTAAGTACTTCTAGTGTTATTTCTTTCTGCTATTTATGTAATTTCACTTCCATTTCAGTTTCTTCTGAATTCATAATTTCCGCCATTTAATCTTTATGTAGCTGAGATAAAATAATAGCGTTTTAGATCAAAACAAGCTCCTAATATGATGCATAGATTAACTCTACAACGAATTATGATAAATTAAAGTATGACAATTTGTATTGTGAACAGATAATGCGAGTGGCATGAGAAATTAGTCATGTAAAAAGGCATAATGAAAAGTAAAACCTAACAAACCCAAGTCGAATTATCTACATCTGCAAACACAAAGGGTAGACTAATACCCTGCAATAGCGCGATAATCTAAAGCTTTTAGCTCGTGTGCTCTGTTTAGAAGTTCTAATTTTAGACCCTGCTGTCTAAAAAAGCTGTTTGAAATAAATTGTTTTGTTTTAAGGAGATTTGCATTCCTTGTTTAGTACGTCTTCGCCTATCGCCTAACGTTTAACAGTTATGATGATTATACAAAACTCCTTCCGAATGAAGAGGACTTCATAGGCTATTCCCAGAACATTCAAGATATATATTTTATTTTACTAAAATACGTTCATGAGTGACATTTTAATCAAAATCGTTAAATATTTTTTTAGAAAATAGAGAGTTCCAAAACATATTCCTAGTAAAGTTTAGTTTGCGATGGGGAGGGCTTTTCTGAAAATCTTCGTGTCGCATTTTTAGAACGTACTGAACCTTAATACCAAGTTCTGTATTTGTCAGACTTTTCGTTTTTGAGTTATGTTGTTCACACTCACACAGACAAATACACTAACATTTTTCTAAAAATCTGATGTCATACATTTAGATGACTTTCTCTATTCTCTCTATAAAAACTAGTCTTACTAAAGCTTATTTTTCTATCGACTTCGTTTTAATCAAAATTGACTTTTGTATAAATAGCTACATTACACATTTCGTTATAGATGTAAACGGAACAGCGATAGTCAAATGTTTAAGAAATGAACGCTATACGCTGGCCTTAAAGTTCCGTACTGTTTCCATGAAATCCCCAGAAACAACTGAATGTTGAAGGACTTAAGCAGTGGCTAAGTATTAAACAATTCGAAAAATTAATAACGGATATCTCGGAAATAGCTGATGTCACAAAAATTATTTGAAATAAATTGTGTGCTTTAAAGAGATCTACATTTCTTGTGTAGTTCGTTTTCATCTATCACTTAATGTTTACCAGTTGTATAAGATTATACAAAATTCCTTCCGAATGAACATAGCTTCATAGAAAATTCAAGATACACATTTTATTCGTCGTGTAAACATCTTTAATATATGGTATTTTAAGCAAATTCGCTATAACCATCCTTTAAGAAAATAAAAAAATATTCGTAAAGAAATTCCAAGTAAGTAGGTAAGTAATTTATTTTGATACCATATACATATTCTTGTTACAAACACAATAATAATATCAAAATAAACTATAAACAAACTTTACAATTTAATTATACATTTAACCTTCTTGCCTCTACAATGATCTTCTGTGCCCCTGGGGTCCAAAAGATGCTAAACAATTTCCAACTTCTATTTCTTTTTTCCTTGATTTTACATTTATAAGCCTTTTTCCTTGAATTTCCTTTGGTAAATTTGAATACCCCTTTATTCCAAATCTCTGCCTAAGTATCTTGGTTTTCTCACAATCCAAAATTGGGTGCCAATTATCCTCTTTCCTGTTACACAAAGGACATTTCTCTATATCGTTTCCTATTCATAAACCTTTCAGTTTCATAATCCTGTTCTAACCTATGCAAAGCCTTCTACCGCAACTTTGTCACAGATGTCAACATAATTTTCCCTACTCCAGTCCATTTTCATTCCCCTGTATGTTCCTAAAGAACTTTTGAAGTTAAAACTTGCGAATATTTCTTGTTTTTCAATATCTTCCAGTCTCAGTCTAATCCTTTCCATAAACCATTCTGTAACAGATAAACTATCTTCTAACATATCTCTAAGACCTGACTTCCTATAACTTTCTTTATCTTTTTGAGCCAAGTGTTCTATGTAAAGGGTGTCACATCTTTGGAAAAGATGAACATATATACCAATTTGGGAATTTATCTCATTTTTCGTTTTTACTTTCTCTACTACGTATACCAAAAATTCGATACCGAGATTTCACTGGAAATACATGTTTTGAGGTGCATTTAATGCATATAAAGCATTTTTGGAAAGAAGTCCGTGTTTGTGTGTCTGTGTATGTGTGTCTGCGTGTGTGTGAACAGAATAACTCAGAAACGAAGAGTCGCATAAACACCAAACTTGGTATTTAGGTTCAGAATTTTCCAGAGATGCGACATAAAGGTTTTCAAGAAAATCCCCTCACCCCAGATTAACCTTACATGCAATATCTTTCGAGAATATTAATTTTCTCAAAAAAGGCTCTAACGATTTTGAATAAAATACCATAAGTTTAAGACATTTTTATGGCAAATGAATTGTATATCTCGAATTTTCTGGGAATGTCTTCAAAAGTATTCTTCGTTGTAAACGACTTTTACATAACTGGTAAACTCTAAGAGATAGACAAAATTTTACTACACAAAACATGTATATCGTGTTAAAATACACAATTATGTCATATAATTTTTTTTTTGTTGAGTGAACCATTTTCGAGATATTGCTTGTTATTCCCTTAAATTTTCCAATACTTATACTTTTCCTCAAATGGGAATTCGTTATTCTTTTTTTTGTCCTGGTAATGCAAAGAGAATGGAATACTCCACATAGCAACCAGCTCTTAAAATATTTTACTATCGCTTAAATCCTACCAATTCTCCTTGCATCTACAATATAATTAGCAATAATATTAACATCTCCATATCTCGATTAACTTGAAGCATATGGAGGTTAAGCGTTTGTAAAAATAGTTTGTACAAGAGTAGGGAAAGTCATGTGAGGTAATACATCAGATTTTTAGTTATGTTATTCATGTACACACACGAACACGGACTTTTTTAAGAAATGCTTTTTAATGGGGTTAAGAATTCAGGAGTGTATTTCCGTTGGAATATCCGTATCAAAATTTTGGAAGGAATACAATACGTTCTCTACCTACTATGTGCATGGCAGAGAAAATAATGAATGAAAGAGGGTAGAGAATGTCATAGGAATCTTAGGCATCAGATTTTTCTACTTTAACAGCCAGTTTAGTTTACTCATAGATATTGGTTACAGTAGATGTGTATCTGAAAGCCGACTTTTCTTCAGAACGTAAACTCTAGCAACAGAAGAGATGTTTATACCAGCCTCAGAATGAACCATATTTTGCCCGCTGTACAGTGTAGCATGTGTGTTCGAGTGGATTCGCCAGAGACAGTAATGGAGTGGAATGGAGAGATTCTGCGGCGAGCTCCAAGAAGATTTAAGGGTAGGGTCACCAAGTTAAGCTGATCGGGGCCACGGGCTGCAAGGGGAGGCAGAGTTATTACATAATGAAGGGCTTCTGTTTTTGTTGTTGCATGGAACCCTCGTTGTTGGAGCACTTCTATCAATCCGTCTTGTTATTCTTGTGTTCCTAACACGCCTGTTTCAGTATACAGAAGGTGTTTTGTCTGACATCATTTTGAATTTAAATTCCTCCTAGGTTCTCTCGTTGTAGTAGGGGTGCGGTTATTTCAGCTCGATGAACACAGCGATTTACTCCAACTTTACATAATGCGATGCAGTGAGCAAGGTACCCCCTCTAAGTTAGACCTAATAGTGTAGAATTATGATATTAAAATAGTTTGTGGTATTTATCGGCACAGTAATCCATTATCTAGCATAAATAAAAGAAACGCCCTTCTGCAGAATGCAACAGGAATGCAAAAGAGAATTACATACAGACAGGTTCATATAGGCAGATAAGCTATTGCATTTCACTAAAACTTCGATACCAAGATTTCACCTGACGTACATGTTTTGAATCCCACTGTATCAAAAAAAAAAAAGTCTGTGTCTTTTAAAAGTTTAACTCAATCATTTTCAAAAAACTCCCTTGAAGCCAAAGTATCCTTTACATGGAACATTTTTAGAAACACGATTTTCTGAAAAATGGCTCAAACGCTTTTGATTAAAGTACTATATATTAAAGATATTTATAAGACAAATAAAATGTATATTTTATATTTTTGAGGAATAGCCCATGGATGAAATTTTGTATAATGTTGTGCAACTTGTGAACCTTAAGCGAGATAAAAACAAAACTGTGGAGCTCTTTCAAACACACAATTTATTTTTAATAAGTTTTTGTGGTATAAACCATTTCTGAGATATTCGTTATTATAGGTTCGAATTGTTAATTTTTTGGTCATTCTCTTAAAAGTCCTGTCAACATTTAGTTGTTTCTCGCGATTGCATGGAAACAATATGGAAATTGAAGACCAGCATATAGCGCCCAGATTCTTAACATTTGACTATCACTGTTCTGTTTTGAGGCAGTATTTTTAACGCTTAAATGATTTCAGTCAAATCGTATAATATGTAAATTTAATAACAGCCCGCTTTGAAGCAATATGTGTATGTAATCATTTGTAAAATGTGTGTAACAGTCATTGCATATGCTTATATTATTATATACATGTTCAATAATGTTATGTGAATGTATTTTGTAATTTAATAATGTAGGAGCTGTGAGAATAATAGTTTAAAAGTTGCTAACAATGAGGTAACCTTGAGGCAATAATGAATTTGAAAGTTTAAATGCTACTAGTCATTATTGGAGCAAGCATAATGTAATTTTAGTGACAGTTTATAAAAAATATAGCCAATCAACAACCAGAAAAAGCTTTAGTTAAATGCAGGTATTCTATTGGAGTAAAAATAGCCAATCAGAGACTTTAAATACAGAAACTTACAAGTTTAACGGCTGAAAACAGTTCAGTTGCCTGCGGACAGTGTTTGTAACTGGATGCGAGATGTGTCCTTGAGAAATATAATACGTATTCGTGCGAGACGAAAATAGTTTACGTATTAAAAAGTGCAAATATTAAATAAAAGAATCTCACAGCTCTCGATATCAGTGAAGTGCCATTTAATTTGTGTCAAGGATTAATAAAAAGGAGTGAATTAAAAGTTAAAATCTGTGTAAGCCTACATTCTTGTCGCATCACGCCCTGCCAAGACTTCCATGTCTCTAACAATAATACTGACGCAGCCGAGGCAAACATAAATATATAATATCTAAAGAAATAGTCAAATTACAAAGCTATTATTTTTAAACTTGGAGCAAAGGCCACCTAAAAATACATTTGGGGCGAAGGCTACCGGAAACTGTTTACTATACGTGCTGTTGCAACTACAGGTTCGGCTCCCCAACAGTTGAAATACAATACATCATCTTAAAATCGGTTTTTGAAAAGTAGCAGCAAACAACGTAATAAAGACAATAACTACTTCTTAAAATTGACGACCATACGTGGAGCTAAAAAAATATTACAACTCCAACGTAAAGACAATATCTTCTTCAGTTTGTATTTATAAAGACATGTGTAATGCAGTTATTTCTGCATAAGTTTATTTGGATTAAAATGTAATAGATAAGAAAAAAGTGTTCAGTTTTAGTAAGAATAGCTTTTATACGAGCTAATAAGCGATAGAGGGGAGAGAATGTCATATGAATGTATTATATCGTATTTTTACTTTCTCTACCCGCACATAGCAGCTAGAGAAAGTATTACAATCCACTAAAAATGCGATGCGTTATTTTTCCGTAAATACACATTTTGAGACCCTCTCTATCCATAAAAATATCTTTTTCAGAAAAAGATCCGTGTATGTATCTGAAAATCTATGTGTGTGAGTGTGTGTATAAACAGTGTAAATCAAAAACGAAAATCTGGATGAATACCAAAATTTTTGTTTAAATTCAGTAACTACCAAAGATGCGACAAAAGGATTTTCAAGGAAATCAATGCCATATCAAACCACACTTTACATTGAACATTTTTCGAAATTTTTTATTTTCTCAAAAATGGTTAACGACTTTGATTAAAATACCAAATATTAAACGCATATGCGTGACAAACAAAACGTACATCTTGAATGCATTGGAAATACCCTCTAAAATCCCTTCTCGTATGACTGGTATACGCTAAGCGATAGATGAAAATGTACACATAAAACGTGTAGATCGCTTTAAAGGCAACAATTTATTTCAAAGTTTTTTTTTTGTAACAAAAACCATTTCTTAGATATCCATTATCGAAATGTTCAGTACTCCCGTCGATTATCAGTAGTTTCTCATGGCTGTATGGTAAGAGTGTGCTATTCTAAGGACATCATGGTAACGTCTGTTTCTAAATTATCTGACTGACGTTATTCCCTTTGTATCTATAACGAAATTTGTAATGTAGCTGTTTCTGCCAAGATTTATCTGTATTAAAGTGAATAAGGTAGAAAAACTCTGATGTGTTGCACTCATATGACTTTCTCTACTCTCTGTGTCTCTTATTCGTAATTGTCTTGTAGGTGTAAGGGGAGTGTGGTAGACTTTAAGCGATAGTCAATTTTTTTTACAGCTGGTTGCTATGTGGAGCATTACATTCTCTTTGCATGTAGAGGATATAAAAGAAAAAAACGAATAACGAATTCCCATTTGAGAAAAGGTTTAATTATTGGGAAATTGAAACAAACAACAAGAAATATCTCCGAAAGGGCTCACTCAACACAAAAAGGTGTATGACATATATTGTGTCTTTTAACGAGATCCACATTTTTTTAGAGGAAAATTTTGTCTCTTACGGTTTACCAATTGTGCGAAAGTCATTCAGAATCAAGAGGACTTTTGGAGACATGCAGGAAAATTCAGGATATACATTTCATTTGTAATAAAATATCTCAAACACATTATATTTTAATCAAAATCTTTAAAAACATTTTTGAGAAAATCGAAATTTTTCCAGAAATGTTCCACGTAAAGGGTTATCTAGAGGGGGAATTTTCTTAAAAATCTTTGAGTCGCATCCTTGGAAGATACTAAACTCAAATATCAAGTTTGGTATGTATCCGACTTTTTGTTTTTGTGTTATGCTATTCAGACAGGCAGACATACAGATAGACACACGGATATGTTTCCAGAAATGTTTATTTGGAATCAGGGCACTTCAAAACATGCATTTCCGGTGAAATCTCGGTACGAAGTTTTTGGGTGGAATGCAATACTTCCCTTACTTACTACACGTAGCAGAGAAACTAATAAGCTTTTGTAAGAATAGTTCGTATACCCACTAATAAACGATGAGTGTAGTGAAAGTCACCTGAATGTAATTCATCAAACTTTTTCTTGGTATCCTGACCTTCAAGGCATAAAATTTTGACGTACACTAACGCGCATAAAAAGTTGCCCTTTCCCCTAGATTGCAATAGTGCTTTTCCATCAGGTCTCCACCTTCAAGAAGCCGACTTTTAGACCACTCAGGCAGTGTCAGTTCACTATTGGCCTGAAAAACAATTCAGCGACATAAACTCGAGCCATTGAACGATGTTATACTCGATATGAAATGAAGGGGTGGTTCAGATGCCGCCTCTATTAAAGCTTTTCGTTACTATTGGTACAAAAGGAAATGCTAGAGCGCTACGACATAAGGGGTGAAGAATTAATTACCCGTGTATTTAAACATAACGACCACTAGCACACATGCAGCTGAGGAGAAAGTATCTCCTAGATTCCTTTGTAAACTCAAGGAGAGGGTTACAAGCTTGTTGGACATTCCTAGCTGTGAGGGGGAATGGGAAGCATTTGGTGCATTTTTACAAAAGGTTATGCAGCTCAGATCGTAGTGTAAGGAAGAGGATCAAGGTTGGGAGGGAGAGGGTTAGTGGCGGGTATTTGTTTCTTTTGTAAATAATAGTGTGTGCTTGCACAAAAGTTCTTTTTCTTATTCTTCTGTTTGTTTGTGTGCTTTTTTGTTAGGTTATCTGGCTTTTTCTTTTCCTTTCATTTTTGTAAATATCAATAACTTTAAAATTCAGTGGGATGAATATAGCCTGAAAATATTAACTACGGTGTACTATATAAGTATCTGACCCGTGCGATGTATGAGTTTGAACATGTAAAATGTTTAAGAGCAGTAAATACACCACTCTACTCTACATTTATGCGAAGGTTATCTCCATCAGCGACATGGAGACAAAGACAAAAACCGAATTTAATAATTGTATTAGTACTCAGCTTTAAATGCCACTTATGCACCAAGAAATATTCACGAAAAATATGTCATGTTTTGCTATCTTTTAATGTCTCAAAATTGGCCGTAACGATATTCATTAAAATACCCTAAGCTGAAGGTATCTGAATAGCAAATAAAAAATATACTTTTTGAATAATCTGCGAATAGCCTGCAAAATCCTCCTCATTGTGAATGACTTTTGCGTAACTGGCAAACCTTAAGGCAATTTTTTTAATGGAGTTAACCATTTCCGAGATATTCCTTCTTGTTGGTTTGAATTTTCAAAAACTTACACGTTTCTTAAATGGGAAGTCCTGCATTTTTCCCCTCCTGGTGATGCAAAGACAAGTCATAATATAGTGACCAGCTCTTAAAAGCTTTGGCTATCGTTTAAGCATAATATATTCCCCTATTCGTATTGTACCTAAAAGGGATATATAGACGATGGTTCATGAGTATTGTCGGTTTTTAAGCAAAACTTTATTTCAAATGTATTGTTACAGAAAAGGATTCTCTTCTTCAAAGTAAAAACTATTAGATTCTATAGTCCCAAGAAACTTTTCAGCTATCATGTGAAACGGCAACTCTAGGCCGAGCCCAAGAACTATAATTACAGATAACTTATTAATTAACTTTTAGTGATGTTAAATCGTATTATGTAAATATCTTTTTCTCATACTGCTTGTATATTTTAAGAAGGGTGATTTAACATTATGTATCTATCTAGGTTACTAATATTAGTAGAGTTATAAATGGTTTAATGTAAATAATTTAAGCGCTATGTTAAAATACTGTCCACGGTGGAATGTTTTAGCTACAGGAATAGTGCTTTCGAAGGCAGAAAACCTAGTTTTATTACCTCTCTCCGGTCGCTGTGCTATTATTCCTACAGCGAGGGTGTAGAGCCTTTGTCCCATTATTTGATAATTCGCCGTGACCAAGTGAGTGAGAAAGACAACCTTAACGGTAAATGTAGGAAAAGCCGCGATTTATATTAAAATTGGACCAATGAAATCCCTGGAAGTTTATTCGAAATAGTTAGACGCGTCGAGTCGCGCTAAAAATGGACCAATAGGAAAGGAAGCAGCCTCAGGAGCCTGAGACTATAAATGGATCTGTTTAGGGAAATTTCGGGGCAGTTTTTTGTAATGTGTGGTCAGGGAGAGATGCTGCAGGATGCGTGAGATATCGCGCCAAGAAGGGAATCAAGTCAGCTTTGTAATGTCAGCTTAGTATTGCATTTTATTCGACAGTTTATGTCATGTGTGGTCAGGGAGAGATGCTGCAGGATGTGTGAGATATCGCGCCAAAACAGGGAATCAAAATAGTTTTAGCAACACACCTAAGATCCGCTACTCTGAAAGCGACAATAAGAATAGTTATATTTCGTGACATATCCACGCCATAGTCTAACAGCGGTGGACAGTATTTTACAGCGGCAATACCAGTTTTGTATACTACGAGTGTTAAATTAAATAAAAAGAAACGGCAGTGTCATCTTTTCATAAACAAAGCAAGTCTATGTCTTCCTATATCACCACCCGAGATCTACGTTTTCCTTTACCGAGGATAAGTCCATGCTCCCATATAATTTAAGGAAAATTACTGCAGCTAGCCGAGGATAAATTGAAGAACCAACACGCTGAGAACTTCTGGAAGCAACGGGAGAAGCATCAAGGTAAGCTACAGCAACGGATGAGGAGGTGAGCGCCGCAAACTGGCGCCATAACGTGGAGCTCGAAGGGAAGAACGACACGAACGGAGGACTAGGAAACAACGAACAGACGAAGAATCTTCAGAGGAAAGGGGCACAGCAGAACAAAATTACAACGCGAACTTCTAGTCTACCTACGTGGGACAACAAAACAGCTGAGAGCATCGCTTCTAGAACTTCACCAGGATTCGAACCCGGAACGCATCAGTTAACATTGAAAAAAAATACAGGTTAGAACATTTATTCAAAAACAAACAAAAAGGCATGCAGAGTAGTGACTCAGTTTTGTGAACACATGTTATTGAGAGGGGGTAAAGTCATTACTAGGGAGGTAGAACTTGCTAACGGAACCATGAGTAGGTCAAGGGAAGATTTGAAAGAACTGAATGGGGAGGCTATTGTCAGCATAACAACAGATGGAGAAAATATGGGCGCAGCAGAGGTAGAAGTTAGGCAACCACCGAATGAGCAGGTCATTGACGCAGGTCAAAACCAGCTGCTAATATTGCTTCAACATTTGAGCACAAAGATAGACGAGATGGGTAAGAACTTAGAAAGCATAATAGATGAGCGGGGTAAGATCTTAAATGAACATAGTAAGAACTTAGAAAGCATATTCAATGAACATAGTAAAAAGTCAGAAAGCATAGTAGATGAGCGGGGTAAGATCTTAAGTGAATATAGTAAGAACTTAGAAAGAATCGTAAGTGAACATGGTAAGAATTCAGAAAGAGTCGTAAGTGAACAAGATAAGAATCTAGAAGGGGAAGCAGATGAGCATAATAAGGACTTAGAAAGAATCGTAAGTAAGCAGAATAAGGACTTAGAAAGAATCGGAAGTCAACTAGATAAGAATTTAGAAGGGGAATCAAATGGGCATAATAAGGACGTAGAAAGAATCGTAAGTAAGCAGAGTAAGGGCTTAGAAAGAATCGTAAGTGGACAAGATAAGAATGTAGAAGGTGAATCAAATGAGCATAATAAGGACTTAGAAAGAGTCGTAAGTAAGCAGAGTAATGACTTAGAAAGAATCGTAAGTGAACCAGATAAGAATCTAGAAGGGAAATCAGATGAGCATAATAAGGACTTAGAAAGAATCGCAAATGAGCAGAGTAGGAACTTAGAAAGAATCGCAAATGAGCAGAGTAGGAACTTAGAAAGAATCGTAAATGAGCAGAGTAAGGACTTAGAAAGAGAACTGAGTGAACAGAAAAAGGATTTCGAAGGGAAATTAAGTAAGCAGGGTCAGGACTTAGAAAGAAACTTAAGTGAACAAGATAAGAATGTAGAGGGGAAATTAGTTGAGCTGATGAAGGGGAAGCTAATAGAAACACTTGAAGGGAAATTACTACAGATACTAGAAACTAAAGAGCCGAAAACACTAACGGGAGAAGAGACGTTAAAGAAAGCTTTTGAAAGAATGTTAAAAAGGGCGCAGAAAAGAAAGCAGGAATTTAAAACAAGGAAGCGAAAGAAATGGTTGATCGAACTTAGAGAATTAGTATTGGTATAAAAAAAAAAAACAAAAAAGACATAATATCATTGATCCTGACTGTACAGTGCCTGGAAAGGGGAGCTTTCACATGTGAAGTAATGAATTATCGTAAGCAGTTGTGCAGAACATTTTTTTTTTGCATTACTAAAGAGACTTGAGTATTAAATGCTCATTAGTGATAGTGAAGAAGAACAAGAAACACCTTTGCCATTAATATGTTTCAGTTTCTTTCTGCTTGAATAAGTTCGTCTTAAGGTTGAAACAGCTTTTATTGTCAGAATATTTATTATATTTTTTTTTTATATTTAGCAATATTTGTAAATTATTAATTGGTTGGTATGCTAGCAATATGCTGACAGTTTTCTTTAAACATATAAATTAGTTTTATTAATTATAAAAAAAAAAGGGTATCATAGAATGGAAAATTTATTTAAAGGTCCATACAGGGTGATTTACATTTGAGTTACAAGAAATAAAGAATTCCAAGATCGTAGGGAGATACCATAAACAGTTGCTCAAACCGTACAAATGTTTAGAGAATGAGAAGGGTGAAGAATGTAATGAAAATAGTCAGGTTAGTTTACTCGAAATGAGGTAACACCCCTGTGAACAAATAGTAAAGGTAATACACCCGATAAATAAGGATGTAAAGAAATAAATAAAGGCATAATAATTATGTACCAATATGTATGTAAATAGATTTAATTTTAGAACTTAAATTGGGTATTAGAGTATTTGTATGCGTCACAAGTTATTCGTGTGCGGGAAATGTATTGTGTATAAGAATGTCTCTCGGAAACCTGTTTTTAAAGGGAGAGTGTAGAGTGAATGACCCAAATATAAACATCACCGGTTTGTCAGAACCCTTGTGAAGAAACAGGTATAGCGAAGGGTCTCTGTCAACAAAACAAACGAACAAAGGCCATAATCAGAGGAATTATTCTGTAAAAGAAAATTGTATCAAGTGTTGAAAAATTTATTCTTTTCCAGAACAGGGCAATTTGAAACGGCAACTCTAGGCCGAGCCCAAGAACTATAATTACAGATAACTTATTAATTAACTTTTAGTGATGTTAAATCGTATTATGTAAATATCTTTTTCTCATACTGCTTGTATATTTTAAGAAGGGTGATTTAACATTATGTATCTATCTAGGTTACTAATATTAGTAGAGTTATAAATGGTTTAATGTAAATAATTTAAGCGCTATGTTAAAATACTGTCCACGGTGGAATGTTTTAGCTACAGGAATAGTGCTTTCGAAGGCAGAAAACCTAGTTTTATTACCTCTCTCCGGTCGCTGTGCTATTATTCCTACAGCGAGGGTGTAGAGCCTTTGTCCCATTATTTGATAATTCGCCGTGACCAAGTGAGTGAGAAAGACAACCTTAACGGTAAATGTAGGAAAAGCCGCGATTTATATTAAAATTGGACCAATGAAATCCCTGGAAGTTTATTCGAAATAGTTAGACGCGTCGAGTCGCGCTAAAAATGGACCAATAGGAAAGGAAGCAGCCTCAGGAGCCTGAGACTATAAATGGATCTGTTTAGGGAAATTTCGGGGCAGTTTTTTGTAATGTGTGGTCAGGGAGAGATGCTGCAGGATGCGTGAGATATCGCGCCAAGAAGGGAATCAAGTCAGCTTTGTAATGTCAGCTTAGTATTGCATTTTATTCGACAGTTTATGTCATGTGTGGTCAGGGAGAGATGCTGCAGGATGTGTGAGATATCGCGCCAAAACAGGGAATCAAAATAGTTTTAGCAACACACCTAAGATCCGCTACTCTGAAAGCGACAATAAGAATAGTTATATTTCGTGACATATCCACGCCATAGTCTAACAGCGGTGGACAGTATTTTACAGCGGCAATACCAGTTTTGTATACTACGAGTGTTAAATTAAATAAAAAGAAACGGCAGTGTCATCTTTTCATAAACAAAGCAAGTCTATGTCTTCCTATATCACCACCCGAGATCTACGTTTTCCTTTACCGAGGATAAGTCCATGCTCCCATATAATTTAAGGAAAATTACTGCAGCTAGCCGAGGATAAATTGAAGAACCAACACGCTGAGAACTTCTGGAAGCAACGGGAGAAGCATCAAGGTAAGCTACAGCAACGGATGAGGAGGTGAGCGCCGCACATGCAACGACACCAGTTCTGGGTTTTGATACGAGAATTCGTTGATACACATTTCAACTGCATCAATGTTTTCAAAATTTCTTCCACGTAGAAAATGGCCCATGAATCTAAACAGATGGTAATTTATGGCACAATATCAGGACAATATGTTGGATGTGGTAGCAGTTCGATTCCTTCCAATTCCTGAATTTTGTCCATTGTTCTTTGTGCTGCATGAGGTGGGTCTCTTATTGTTCTGCTGCAAGAAAGCTTTGTTTCTGTTAACTATTGCGGAGCACCTCTACCTCAAAACTTGATGAACTGGTTCCAGTTGTTGAGAATAAATATGCGCATCGACTGTACATTCATTTGGAACAAAATTCCAGTGAATCACACATTCAAAATTCCACCAGACATCATTATTTTGGGGCCGAACCCATATTTTTACTTTCTCTACTACGTATATTAAGCAGGGGAACTATTGCATTTCACCCAAAAATTCGATACCGAGATTTCACCGGAAATACATGTTTTGAGACACCCTGAATCCAAAAAAGCATTTTTGTAAAAATGTCCTTGTGTGAGTCTTTGAACAGCATAACTCAGAAACGAACAGTCGGATAAACACCAAACTTGATATTTAGGTTCAGTATCTTCCAGCAATGCGACACGAAGGTTTTCAAGAAAATCCCCCCACTCCAGATTACCCTTTACATGGAACATTTTTCGAAAATTTTCATTTTCTCTAAAATGGCTAACGATTTTGATTAAAATACCATATGTTTTAGATATTTTCATGAAAAATGAAATGTATATATCGAATTTTCTGGGAATGTCCCCAAAAGTATTATTCGTTTTGAACGACTTTTGCATAACTGGTAAACCATAAGAGATAGACAAAGTTTTACTACACAAAAATGTAGATTGCGTTAAAATACACGATTTATGTCATTTACATTTTTTTTGTTGAGTGAACCATTTTCGAGATATTGCTTGTTATTTCCTTAAATTTTCCAATACTTCTACTTTTTCTCAAATTCGTTATTCAATTTCTTGTCCTGGTAATGCAAAGAAAATGGAATACTCCACATAGCAACCAGCTCTTAAAATATTTGACTATCGCTTAAAGCCTTTCAATTCCCCTTGCAACTACAAGAAAATTAGCAATAAGCTTAACATCTCGATATCTCGATTATCATGAAGCATATGGAGAATAAGCTTTTGTAAAAATAATTTTTACAATAGTACAGAAAGTCATGTGAGTGTAACACATCATATTTTTTAGCAATTTTTGCAGACTGACGGGTATCGAGCCATTGTTTCGAGGCGTCAGGTTTTGCGGTATACACCCCCTTTTTATCATATGTGACAATTCTCCTGATAAATCTATCATCCCATATCTGACGACAGATATCCACTCTACGTTTAACTTCATCAGATGTCAACTCTTGTGGTACAAATTTACAGCTTCTGAACGATTTTTAAGTGTCTTAATATGACGATGTATGCCATCCTTTGAAGCACCAAATACTACTGACAACCTCCGAGTGCTTGTCTGTGGATTTTCTTAGAAATCTCTGCGTGTATTCTCAATATTCCATAACTTCGGTGTTCCAAAACGTTTAATGTCTTCGTCTCCATATTGAAACGCTGGAACCATCATTGTGCTACTTACTCACTAACGACACCTTCAACTTCCACTTCACATAGTCTTCGAGCTGTGGCAGCAGATTTATAATCTTGCTTCCAGTAGTGCTTCAGAAGGACTTTAACCCCAAACATTGTTGCCTATATTTTAAAATGTTGTATTACCAATTGATGGCCGCCAACATGTTAACAGTACCGAACAATAACCATAGCACTCTATAAACAGCATTGACAAACATAAAATTAATTATACTACGATATAAACCCAGTTTAAATGCCCACATTACTTATGAGACAACGTAATATAATAAAACAATTTCTACAAAATATATTTATCTCGATTAACATGAAGTAGATAGAACAGTAACCCTGTGTAAGAGTGGACATGAACATGAAGATCTCTATTACATGAAACAAATATATTTTGAACTTTAGTACATCATACCGAGCGAGGTGGCGCCGCGGGAGGTCCTGGGTTCGATTCCCGGGGACCGCCCACTCTGGGCCATGGGCTTATTCGGGGATTTTACCGGGACATCAGGTAAGTGATAGAGTAGTTTCATCCCCAGAATTTCCTATCCCTCCATATCATTGATCCTTCTTCCCATTAGGTCAGTTTCAGGATTGAAAGTTTCGACGACAGTGTTCCGGTGCGGCAGGTAGGGAAAAAGTATGCTCTCTGTGGACTTTTCCGCTCCTATTGGGGTATTTTATCTTTATACATAAATTTCTCAGATGGATTAATATCTACTACTCGTTTTTACTTCATCTGCTATGCACTTACGGTAGATAAAAGTAGTGTTCTAGCGTCTATGAATATGACACCCAAATTTCACCAGAAATGCATATTTTGAGACTCTTTGAACGCTCCAAAGAAGCTTTTCGATTAATATTCGTTTCTGTATTTGTGTTTGGTATTTAAGTTCTCTATCTTCAAAGAATGTGGCACAAAGATATTTAATAAAATCCTTCACACTCCAAACTACCCTTCACTAGGAACGTTTTTGAGAAATTTTGATTTTCTCAAATATTACTCAAATGATTTTGATTAAAATATTTTCATTACAAATGAAATGTATATCTTGGATTTTCTGGGAATAGCCTCTGAAATCACCTTCATTCTGAATGACTTTTATATAACTAGTTAACCGTAGACAAAATCTTACTACACCAAAAATCAATTTCTGTAAAAATTCTTTGTTATCAGTTTAAATTCTGAACTATTGATACTTTTCTCGTGGGGAAAATCGTCTTTAGCATTTTACCTTTCTCCACTACGTAGGTACAGTAAGTACGGGAAGTAATGCATTCCGCCTAAAAATTCGACAACAAGACTTTCATAAAATGTCCGTGTGTGTGTCTGTCAGTCTTTGAACAGAATAATTCAAAAACGAAAAGTCAGATAAATGCCAAACTGGGTATTTGAGCTTAATATTATACAAGGATGCGACACCAAGATTTTCAAGAAAATCTGCCCACCCTAAATTACCCTTTACATGCAATATTTTTCGAAATTCTCGATTTTCTAAAAAATGGCTTTAACAATTTTGATTAATACATCATGCGTTTTAAACATTTTCATGGCCAATGAAATATATATCTTGTATTTTCTGAAAATTTCCCAAAAAGCGCTCTTAATTCTGAATGACTTTCGCTTAACTGGTAAACCATAAGAGATAGAAAAAATTTTACTGCGCAAAAAATTAGATCTCGTTAAAACACACAATTTGTCATTTACAGGATATTTTTATTTAATTTTTTTTGAGTGAACATTTCCGAGATATACATTGTTATTTTTTTAATTTTCCAGTACTTATTCTCTTTCTTAAACGGGAATTCCTTATTGGTTTTTTTATGTCCTGGACATACAAAGAGAATGGAATGCTCCACATAGCAACCAGCTCTTAAAAGATTTGACTGTCGCTTAAAGCCTACCGTATTCCCCTTACATCTACAAGAAAAGAAGCAATAGATAGTTTCTGCAAACGTTTATCTCGATTAACATGAAGTAGATGGAGAATAAACGTTTCTAAAAATAGTTTTACAAGAGTAGAGAAAGACATGCGAGTGCAACACACGAGATTTCCTTTATCCTTCTTTCTTTCCTTCTTGGCCATGAAAAGAGAACGTAATTTCAAAGCCGTTATATAGCGGCCTACTTCTACACGTTTCCCTAATCCCGTTGTGTCTACAAATAAATAAGTCATAACACTATATACGCGAATGTTTATCTCGATCGACATGCAGTAAATAATATCGTAAGTTTTCATAATAAGAGTTTGTTGAAGAATGGGTAGAGAAAGTCATGTGAATGTCACAGAATATTTCTTGTTTAGTAAACCTGAAGCCTTTAAAAACTCCCGCAACTCCACGGAATGCATCTATAAAGAAGTTATTACTGACTTCCTGATAACCTTAAGAGAAATGTTCGCCGAATCAGAGAGCCATAAAACTCGCATATGACCCTACTACACATAAAATACGAATTGGGATCAAGCAGACTGCAATTGATGGCGTGGGAGCGAAGGAGAGAACTTAAATGAGTAACTAGAAGCTTTTGTTTGCTATAGCTGTGCTAGATAAACACATAACTATTACGGTAGAGCTGGAAAACGTTATAAGTTAAAAAAATACACCTCTAGAGGTTCAGTTACCTGGTTCTAGCATCTGTTTTATGAATATCTTTTTTTTTAATGCCGATGGGAGGGAAGGAGAGAAGGAGTGGCTGAAAAGTACACTCGGTATCGATGTTGCCGTTTATTCTGCATATTCTTGGTGTCATTCTGCGTTTCCAATATTCCGAATTTTATTCTTTCGCATTCCAAAGGTTGGTTCAGTTATTGCTTACTATTTTAGAGTCGAAGATCTGCAAACTAGTTTTGGGAAACATAACTTATATAGTCTTAAAGGTAATAATAGAATAGGATTTTAAAATTAAACCTTCTCTAAGTCCAGCAAATGCAATAAAATTGAATTTGGGTAAGGAGGCATATATACTTAATTTAGGAAGAAAGGAAAGATCAGGAATGGCATGGTTTAGACTGGGGGACTGGAGGGCACAGAAAATGACTGACGATTCTGATAGGAGAATCTGTCCATTCTGTGATTTGGATGAGGACTGATGGAATGTGCACAGTGGGAGAACAGGGAACGATTATAAATAAAGAAAAATTCTTAAGTCCCTCAAGAAAGAGATTGGCAAGTTGGGATCTATTGGCTGACCAGAGGAACTGGCAAAACATGGGCACTTTTTTGTCTAATGTGCGCGAAGCTAGGTAAAATTTGTTCAGTTAGACGAAGTTAGACAATTTATCTCTATTTTCCTTTTTCTTGTTCCTTTTTGTTTTCTTTTCTTTTTCTGTTGTTTATTTTGTCACCATACATTGTATGTTAAATGTGCATGTATGGTCAATGACCCATGGAGTAAATACTTTTGTAATAACATCAATAATTTGAAACCAATAAAGATACCTTATCTATTTACTTACTTAGTCGGCTTACACCATCTAGGACTTACAACCGTGTCTGGGGTCAGAGACTTGTCGAGGAGCATTGAATCAGATTGAAGAGACCGGAACCAGGTATTGACCCGTAACTAGGTATGATGAGGGAAGAAGATAATATGAAATGAAGGCGAAATAGAAGAAAGCAAATGTGATGGAGCAATTGGTGGAATGAACGACGGAAGAAAACGATAACACGGAGAAAACCCGCCCAGACGCCCCAAATGCGGATCTCTGGGGTCGAACCCGGGCCACATTTGTGGTAGGCGAGCGGTCTAACCACTAGGCCGCACACCGCGCTGCCAGCAATAATCAATTGCGAAGAAAAATACGGAAATATTATTGAATTCAAAAACAGTATAGAAAACAAACAACATAGATAGCAACAAAAATACATTCACCTGAAACATTAAGATGCGGATTCTAATGTTTTACTTTCTTTACTATTTCACCGGAAATACATCTTTTGAGCCTACCTGAATTCAAATAAAGCATTTTTGGAAACATGTTTGTGTCGGTTTGTGAACTGCATAGCTCAAAAACGAAAATTCGGAATAAATACCAAATTTGGTATTTGAGTTTAATATTTTCCAGAGATGCGCCACGAAGGTTTTCAAGAAAATCCTCCACCCCAGGTTACCCTTTACATGAAACACTTTTCGAAAATTTTCCCAAAAATGGCTATAACAATCTTGAATAAAATATCATATGTTTAAAGTATTTTCATGACAAATAAAATGTATATCTTGAATTTTCTGGGAATGTCTCCAAAAGTATTCTTCATTGTGAACGACTTTTGCATAACTGGTAAACCATAAGAGATAGACAAAATTTTACTATACAAAAATGTAGATCCCGTTAAAGTGCACAATTTATGTCATGTACATTTTTGTTGTTGAGTGAAGCATTTTCGAGATGTTGCTTGTTATTCCCTTAAATTTTTCAATACTTATTTTCTCAAATGGGAATTAGTTATTCATTTTTTTGTCTTGGATATGCAAAGAGTATTAATCTGTGGCAAAGAGAATGGTGCTGCACATAGCAACCAGCTATTAAGAGATATGTCTGTGTTTATATTGCCCTTGCATGTGCAAAACAAGGGGAACATAGTAGGCCTTAAGCGATAGTCAAATATTTTTAGAACTGGTCGCTACGTGTAAAATGTAATTCTCTTTGCATGTCAAAAGATCGTGTCTGCAAATGTTTATCTCGATTAATATGAAATAGATGGAGGATAAGAATTTGTAAAAATAGTTTGTACAAGAGTAGAGAAAGCCATGTGAGTGTAACACATCAAATTGTTTTTATGTCCTGGCCATGCAAATAGATTGGAATGCTCCACATAGCAACCAGCTCTTAAAAGATTTTACTAGCACTTAAAGCCTAGCATACTCTCCTTGCACCTCCAAAAAAACCATAAATAATTTTTCAATGTTTATCTCCATTAAAATGAAGTACATGGAGAATAAGCGTTTGTAAACTAGATTCTATAAGTGTAGAGAAAGTCATGCGAGTGCAACACATCAGATTTTTCTTTTTCCACTACATATGGTAAAAGGGGAAGTATTGCATTCCATCCAAAAATTCGATGTCGAGATTTTACCGCAAATATATGTTTTGAGGCTCCCTGAATCCAAAAAGAGCACTTTTAGGAAAACGTCCATGTGTGTCTGTGTGTGAACAGTACACCAATGTCAGTTAGGGTGGGTGTTTTTGCAATAGGACGAAAGTTGGTATGAAATTCAGACTATTTGAGCAACATTTCAATCGCTCACCGTCCTGTTAAGGTAATGTGTCTGTAAAATATGAAAAATTCACAGTATGTGACATACAATTTGTGCCAGTTATTAGCAGAACTAGGGCAAATAGCCTTTGGCTTACAATGTGTGCAGTAGTGGTTTTGTATCAACAGTGCGGCGAGAGGAAAAGGGTGTCACAGATAACCTGGAACTGTAAACGCAAGCATCAGGCGTAGAGGAGAACATAAACACAGAGCTCACAGATAGCAACTCAAGCATACCAGTAACGCAAGCGAACTACTGACTTTCGACTGTGCAGGTCTGGATCCGAATATTCAGTACATTGCCACGTGTACTAGTTACGGTGTTGATTCCTCGCTCAATGGATATTTGTCCTAACTCTACGCATTACACATAACAGTAATATTTTTGCCATTTTCAAAACTCTATCCGGCTGGTCATTTAAATATTCATTTTTATTTTCTCCAGTACTAGGGAAAGTAAGGGAAGTCTTGTATTCCACCCAATAATTCGATACTGAGAATTTACCGGAAATACATGCTTTGAGGCCCCCTTAATTCAAAAAAACATTTCTAGAAAAAGGTCGTGTGTGTGTGTGTGCTGTGAATAGCATAACTCAAAATCAAAAATCCGATAAATACCAAACTTGGTATTTAGGTTCAATGTCTTCCGAGAATGCAAAATGAAGATTTCTATAAAAATCCCACACCCCAAACTACGCTTTAGATGGAATATTTTTTTTAAATTGTTTATTTTCTAAACAACGGCTGTAACGATTTTGTTTAAAATAGAATATACTAAATATATTTATATGACAAATAAAATCTATATCTTGAATTTTCTGGGAATAGCCTGCTAAGTCAACTTCAGTTGGAAGAAATTTTGTATAATCTTGTACAACTGATAAGTGATAGAAAAAACGTAGCACACAAAAAATGTAGATCTCTTTAAAAGAGAACATTTAATTCAAATGAGCTTTTCTGTGACATAAGCCATTTCTGAGATATTCGTTATTAAATGTTAGAACTATTCATTGCTTGGACATTCTTAAGTCCTTTCAGCATTCGGTTGTTACTCGCAATTGCATGGAAACAGTATGGAATTTTAAGGCCAGCGTAGCGTCCAGTTCTTAAACATTTGACAATCGCTTTCTTTGTACCTATAACCAAATGTGTAATGTAGATATTTCTGCAAAAGGTTTATTTGGATTAAAATAAAGTTGTAAGTCGATAGAAAAGTAAGGTTCAGTAAAAATAGTTTGTGTACCAATAATAAATAAGAGGGCAGAGAAAGGCATGTGAATGTATCCCGTCATATTTTTATTTTGTAATAAATACTTTAAGTTTTACAGTAAACGAGCTTATCAAAGAGATCTATTATATCACACATTTATCTTAACCCATATTTGTTGTAGAAAAATTATTGCTTTTGTACCCTTGAAAATTCTCGATATTTTTCAAAAGTTAATAATTTTATTTCTCAAAATTTGAGCATTATGTTAAAAAACTATATAGTAATTTTCTTCAATGCATTGTGAAAAGCAATATAAAATTTTTGAAACAAGTTATTATCTACAAAATTGCATCGTGTGGAGCTTTTTGCGTATGGAAATATGCTAAAGAAAAGTTTCAGAAAACAAGGTTTGAAGTTGGCTGTGCTTATTAATAAGTATGTGCCTGTCCATTTATTGCTTAAGTTAACTGGTACTTTAAATGCGCCAAGTGGAAAAAGCTATGTTTTCTAAAGTTTAAAATTAATATTATTCTGTTATGAAAAAATAAACGACGAGCTAATATGAATAAGAATAACAAGAGCAATAGTTCATTGGGTAAATAAATCTATGGGGAATGGCTGAGAGCCATATCCGATCAATGCTTCATGGAAATGAATTGCAAATCATGTAATACTCTGCTTAATAATTTATGAAGCTGCTCCATTATTATATCCCAAACCAATCATAATAAGTTACTGGATGGTAAGGGAGGTATGAATCAGTTTCCACTCAAGTGGGCCCGTTTCCGTCCAAAGTAATTAGGTAATAAATGGTTATCGCACAAATGTCAGCATGGGCAACTGTCAACAAGCGCAGGTGTTCCGTACCACTCGCTGACCATAGAAACTGGCAAATAAGGGACCGTTAGTATTAAACATTGGATTTCAACATTTTCTCTATCTTTTTTACTTTCTCTACTATACTAATAGAGGAAGCATTGCATTGCATACAAAATTCTATATCGAGATTTAATCAGAAATACGAGTTTTGATGTCTAATTAAACTATTTTTACTGACTAGTAAGTTTATACTGGAGCTCCATGTTTTGAAAATACATAAGAAAGAGCATTTTTGAAAACGTCTGGCATGTGTGTATGTGTATATCTAAACTGCATAACCCAAAAACCAAATTTCAGTTAAATACCAAACCTGGTATTTCAGTTCTGATATTCCAAATACTCGACAATAAGATTTTCAAAAATTGCCCCCCACCCCACACTGCCCTTACATATAAAGATCTTCATTTTTTGATTTTCTCACAAGTGCTTGCAACAATTTTGATTAAAATGATTCCTAATTGCATCCTGAATATCCTGTGAAGTCCTCTTCATACTTAACAACTTTTGTCTAATTGGTAAACCGTAAGAGACAGAGAAAATTTTACTGTACAAAAAGTAGATCTCGTACATAGTTTATGTCAAACTTTTTTTGCAGCGTTAAGTATTTCCGATATATTTTTTTTATTGGTCTGAGTTTTCATAAAATAGTTTTCTCAACTGGGAAATCACTATTACATTGTTTTCTCCTGGCCATGCAAAGTGCAAGGAATTTCAAAGTAATCATATACCGACCCGCCTTTTACAAATGTGACTGTCACTTTAGATACGGAGCGAGGCGTCGCATTTATGTGTGCCACACGCATTCGGGAGGTCCCGGGTTCGATTCCCTGCGACCGCTTACTCTGATCTACGAGTTTTTCATGGTTTCCCCTGGTCGACAGGCGAATGTTGGGATGGGTTCTTCTCTACTACGATCTCCATTCCTCATTTTGCTTTCATTCCGTTCCCTTCTCATCTTCCAGGCGTGCTTTTAGGTTTCGTGGTGCCGGACAGATGGCGCGGATGCATGCTGAAAAGAAAGAGAGGGCTGATTACGTAGGGTCGTTCGTCGCCCTCTTTAGGCAGTTCCGGGAGTGAGACGTATTCCCCTGCGAGCTTGGAATTATTAGCGACTTCCGCGCATTTTAATGGTCTGCCTTCCTGCGGTGAGTAGCCTTCTGTGATTCTTTCACTTCATCCCTTCCTCCTGGAGGGGGTAGTCGCAATATATCTGTGCGGTCGCAATGAGCGAGATGTGACCTTCCGTTGAGTAATCCATACCTAGCACTTTATATAGTGAATCCTAGAACTGAATCTCTCAAGGTGAATTGAGAATTTATCTGTATAAAAAAGTGGATAGTCTAATAAACTTTAGTAAGAATTGTTCGTGGTAGAATGTGTAAAAACGTCATGTTAAATCAGATATTTATTGTATTGCATTCTACCGAGAAATTCTATACCAAACGTTCACCGGAAATACAGTATTCGAGCTCCTGAATACATAAACGTAATATCCTGTGAACAGCATAACTCAAAAAGGAAAAGACGAAGAAATATCAAACTTGGTTTTTGGTTTAGTAGCTTCCGAAGATGTGACACGAAGATTATCAACAAAACCTACCACTCTAATCTATGTTTTAAATGGAAAATGTTTCGAAATTTTTTATTTTCTAAGAAATGTCTCTAATCATTTTGATTAAAAGACCGTATATTAAAGATATTTACATGATAAATAAAATGTGTATCTTGAATTTCCTGGGAATAGCCTTTGAAGACTCTTCATTTGGAAAAATGTTTGTATAATCTTGTATAACTGGTGAACGTTAAGCTTTAGATGTAAACCTACAATAAAAAAATGTAGATCTCCTTAAAACACAGAATTTACTTCAAATACGTTTTTTGTGGCATTAGTCATTTCCAAAATATCAACTATTAATGGTTCGAAATGTTAAACAGCCATTCTTTTCAAGTCTAGTCGATTTTGAATTATTTCTCTTGATTTCATGGAGTATGTATAATAAAATGTTATGTAGCTATTTATGCAAAGGTTTATCTGAATTAAAATGAAGTAGATAGAAAAATAAGCCTTAGTAAGAATAATTTGTATACACTAATAAACGATAGAGGGTAGAGAAAGTCATGTTAATGAAGCACATCAGATGTTTTCATGTTTACGCTCCCCAGCCTCAGCTATGAGTCACGCTTTATCCGCATCCAAGAATAAAATCTACAACAGCCGCCACTGTCACTTTGCATAGCGTTAATAAAAGCAATCTCTTGACGGACACAAGACTCAAAACGCGACTCTCCGTTTGATCAAAAACTGAATGCCTCACCTCCGCAAATATTTGCCCTTCTTTCGTCCCATTCAAACGTCATCACAATGGCGGCAAAAGGGATTTTGTGCGCTGAAAAGAACAAGAATCGATAAACCAATGATTCCGATATTACTGTGGACTCGGGCATTGCTGCGTTCTGGATTCACTTTCTTATGATGAGATATCAGGTAGAAGTAAGTGTTAAATAAAGGAAGTGTTGAAGTATGTCCAAGCTTATGGATGTGACATCTCCATTTATGTTAAGAAAACCTGTGTTACGTTCACATGACCTTCTCTGCCCACTATCGTTTATTTTATATAGCTTGTACGAACAATTTCCACAAAATAAACTTTTGCAGAAATAGTTAAATTTATCATCTTGCGGGATACGAGGGCGACCCGAAAATGTTTTAGAAAATCAAACAAGGATAAGTTTTAAAAACTTTATGGTTTTCCAAAATATTTCCAACATCAATACATTTTTGCATTCGATGAAACCAGTCCTTAAAACAATGATGCCACTCTTGCTGAGACACTTCAGAAACCAGGCTTCTACTGCTTAATTGGATGGCGAAAAAGTGATTCCACGCATTTGATCTTTAATTTTCGAAAACAAAATGAAATCACAAGGTGCTAGGTCAGGGGTCTATGGTAGACGGTACATCGTGCTGACCTTTAGGGCATCCAGATACTTAGTTGTCAGTTTTGCTGTATACGAAGATACGTTGTCATAATATAACATTTTTTTCTTTCGGACGAATTTCACGAACTTTTTAAAATATTTGCGTACACAAACGTGTGTGTACCAATCGGCAATAACGGTACGTCTATCTTCAACTATAGTAGCAATATGGTCCGTTTTAGGAAAAAAAAAATTAGCAACCATCTTCTTATCAGCACTGCGAATTGATCGAATTTTGTAGGCTTACATTCTACTGAAAATACCCATTGAGACGATTGACTTTTCTTTTCAGAATTATAACAATAAATCCAATATTAGTAATGTAACTCCAAACCACATTTGAAATGTCGCTTTCGAATTTTTCCAGTTTTTCGTACTAAGCAGTGCGTGTTGTTTTTTATCAGGAGTCAGTTTATGTGGAATCCATAGAAAACAAAGTTTTCTCACGTATAAATGTAGATGTAAAATATTTTGGGTTTGACTCATATTAGTGCCTAATGTCGCCCAAATAAATTCATAACATTCCAACGGTCTTTTTCAAGCACTGCTCGAACAGGGGCAGTATTTTCATTAGTAACAGTAGCTCTTTTTTTTAATTGAACTTTTTCCCCTTGTTTTATACTGTTTATACTGTTTTCGTTACCGCTTATCACCGCAGTTACACAAAAGAGACACACACAAACACCCATGCCCATGGCGGAACTGGAACCCGTGACCCTCCGCTTGGCACTCCGACCACGGCTACGAGGGCCGGTAAACTCTTGGGCGTCCTTCACGCAATTCATCAATAAGAAACAATCGATGTTTTTTAGTTGGATGTACCAATTATAAATTGCCTTAGATGCCAAATGCATTTCTAAGCCGATCCTTACATTGTTCAGGCGTTAACGATGATTTAAAATCTTAAATCATAGCCCAAAGCATTATAAAGTAGATGTCAAACATAAAAAGATTTCATTTATTTTTAGAAATCTTGCATTATAAAAATTTTCAGTGTCGCCCTCGTATAGAAAATCGCATCGATATTCATACCTTTTAAAATTAGTTTGTACAGTAGCCTTTCAATTCTATACTTTTTCCAACATTGCGAGTAACAGCTGAATAGAGACTGCACTTTAAAAAAATAATAAAGTAAATGACAAAATTCATACCACTAATTACATATTTATTGTAAATGTCTGGTGCCACATAAAAAGTTACTGCAATAAATTGCGTACTCTAAAGATTTATATTCTTTTCAGTAGTACTTTTCTGTATACTTTTTATCGTTTGTCAGTTGTACAAAATCGTGCAAAATTCCTTACGAATAAACAGGAATTCAGAGACTACTCCCAGAAAATTTTATTTGCGAATTAAGGTTAAATACGAGGTGATTTAATTAAAATATTTAGAAGTATATTTGACATTATAAAGTTTTTTAAAAAAATTCATGTAAGTGGTAGTGTAGGTTGGGGAATTTTATCCAAAATCTTCGTGTTGCATTTTGGAAGACACTGAAATTAAACAATAAATGTGGTACGAACAGACTTATTACTTTCCCTACTACGGGGAAGTATTGCATTCCACCCAAAAATTCCATAGGGATGTTTCAGCGGAAATACATGTTTTGAGACCCCTGAACCCAAAAAAAGGTATTTTTTTAAAAAAAGGCCCGTGTGTGTGTCTATGTGCCTGTAAGCAGCATAACTCAAAAACGAAAAGTCTGGCAAATACCAAACTTGGTATTTAGGTTCAGTATCTTTCAAAGATGCCACACGAGGACTTTCAAGAAAATCCTCTATCGCAAATTACACTTTACAAGGAACATTTTTCGAAAATTTTGATATTCTCAAAATGGCTCTAAGGATTTGGATTAAAATATCATATGCAATATTTTCATGACAAATAAAATATACATCTTGGATTTTCTGGGAATGTCCCCAAAAGTCCTCTTCATTGTGAATGGCTTTTGCATAAGTGGTAAACCGTAAGAGATAGATAAAGTTTTGTACACAAAAATGTAGAAATCGTTAAAACACAGAATGTAGTTCATATACATTTTTTTTGTCGATTGAACCATTTCCGAGATATTCCTTGTTATTTGTTTGAATTTTATACTTTGTCTCAAATGGGAACTCGTTCATTTTGTATGTCCTGGACATGCAAAAAAATGGAATGCTCCACATAGCAATCAGCTCTTAAAATATTTCACTATCACTTAAAGCCTACAATATTCCCCTTGCACCTACAAGAAAATTAGCAATAATACTAACACCTCGGTATCTCCATTAATATATGCAGTATATGCAAACATATGGAGAATAGGCGTATGTAAAAATATTTTATAAGAGTAGTGAAAGTCATGTGAGTGTAACATATTAGATTTGCTTTTTTATGTTGTTTATAGGGAGGTACTTGCGCGCGGACATTTTACTAACGTTTTTATACATGTGACATCAAAACGTGTATTTTCGGTGAAATCTCCGTGCGTAGTTTTTTAGTGGAACACAATACTTTCTTTGCTTACTATAGGTAAATAGTAGAGAAACTAAAAGCTCAAGTAGGTTTTGGATAAACTGACGCAACGAATGCGTCCTACTTATTGTGTTTGTTTGCGTATTATATTCTTCTCAGTTTATAGTTTCATTATTGGAAAGTGTGCACAATTTGCGTGCCCTCTTCGCTACTATGTAATGCTTTCATAGTGGTATTCAAAGAAACTGTGCCAAATGTACTTATTTTTTAAATATAATGTTGATATTGGAGCGCACCGCAGATTGAAGCTCTGTGCTCAGACAGCAGGGCACCTGACGTTCTTTCATTTTTTTTTTCGTTGGTGGCGCTCCTGTGCCGAGCCGAGGCTAGCTAGCTAGTTATGTCGGCCTTGGTAATGGAACTCCTCACCTGTGGGTGTCGATTGCAACATAAGCGGTGAGTTAAACTTGATATGTAGTCGTATAGTGTGGAAAGGCTTTTTGGTCGATCTAATCGTTTGCATTTTCTAGCTATGCCTCATTTCCTTTTAATGGTTTATTTTACTGTGTAAAAGCGAGGAGGAAATCATTATTGCAATTTTCAGGTTTTATTGATATTTCTCGTATATTAGAAGTGGGCAAGAAGTCCCCGTACTCCCTAGTATCGAATGCTACTTGATTTAGTTTAGCACAAGTACTTACGTATTAAGTGTCCAACATATCTGTAGGTTCCCTATCATGCTATAAACACAGTTCCATACGCCTCCATGTTCTTCTTAACATATTCTTGAGCATGTCCGGTGTTATATTGCGAAATGCATCCTCAATAGGTTTGCGCAGTTCTTCGTTTGTAGACACATAGATAAGGTATCTTTATTGGTTTCAAAATATAGAAGTTATTACACAAGTATTTTGTGCATGGGTCATTGACCGTACATGCATATTAAAGATACAAATATGGTGACAAAATAAACAACAGAAAAGGAAAACAAAAAGGACAAGTAAAATGAAAACAGAGATAAATTACCTTTGTCTAACTGAACAAATTTGACCTAGCTTCGCGCACTTTAGCCACGAAATTGCCCATGTTTTGCCAGTTCCTCTGGTCAGCCAGTAGCTCCCAACATGCTAATCTCTTTGTTGAGGGATTTAAGGATTTTTCTTTGAGTTTAATTGTTCGCTGGTTCTCCCACTGTGCACATTCCGCCAAAATATGTACCCAGTTCTCATCCAAATCACAGAATGGGCAGATTCTCCTGCCAGAATCGTCAGTCATTTTCTGTGCCCTCCAGCCCCCCAGTGTAAACCATGCCATGCCTGTTCCTTCCTTTCTTCCTAAGTTAGGCATATATGCCTCTTTACCCCAATTCAATTTTCTTTAGTTTTCTAGACTTAGAGGAGGTTTAATTTTACAATCCGATTCTATTTCCTGTTAATTGATGTCTCTTAGCCTTCCTTTGACACCCTTGCATATGCTTTTGTCATTTTTTCAGTTCTTTGCAATACTGACCCATAACCTATTCTCCTCAAACCCCTTTCTAAATCAGCTGCCAGAAACTTAGGAGACAGGTTTTCTCGCTGGTATTTATAACATTTGGATCGTAATGTGGAGTTATGCTACTGTATCAGCCTCAGCCAGTACTTCATTGCTCTTATTTTTCAGTGTATTGTGTCTTCATAGCATCCCACCTCCCTCAATGCCCCCGAATTGGATGTGCCTTGTGAAACTCCAAGAACTCTGTTCCAAAATGCTACCTGTGTTTTATTTACATGCTCTGCTCTTTCCCATCCCCAGATTTCACTTCCGTATAACAAAATAGGCCTTATCATAGAATTATACATCTTTTCTAATGTATCTACACGTACATCTGCTATCCGCGAGGGGGTACGTAATAGTTCATTTAACTGCCCTCGTACCTTATAATTAGTTACTGATAGATGTCATATTAAACATTACTCCTAAATAGGAAAAATGTTTAACGTTTTGTAGTTCTAGCCCCTTATAATACTATTGTTCATCCCTGCCATTCACATAACCATTTTGAAAGGCATTGTTTTAGTTTTATTAATTTTTACCACCAAACCCCATTGTTTACAATATTCTTCCGACCTGTTAATACCTTTCTGTAAGACTTCTATCGTCACTGACAAAATTGTCATGTCATCTGCGTATAAAAGTACAGGAATGCAGACTTCGTCTACTTTTGGGCCATTCATTTCCTTTGCTATTAACACGTCTGCTATACCGTCTATAATAAATTGAACAGCAGGGGGATAAAATACATCATTGTGAACTACTCTATTGGCCGATTTAGATTCGGTTATTGTATTTTGGTATATTTTGATTCTGAAATTCACACTTATAAATTTGCATCACAGCTTTCAATATTTTACCAGAGTCCTTTGTGGTGAACTTTCGTCCAAAGGGTATTCCTCTGCACGCTATCAAAAACCATTTTGAAATCAACAAAATAACAATAAAGTTTTCCCCTCTTTCTATTCAAATTTGAATCAATGTTTTAATACGAAAATATTGTCTGCAGTAGAGAACCCATCCCTGAAGCCCGCCTGAAATTTAGAACACACTTTTTTACACAACCCCTTAAGCGGTCATAGATAATTTTGCAGTATACCTTACCCAGTATAGATAACAGTGCAATTACTCTATAATTTTCTGGTTGCTGAGTGGCACCCTTATCCTTGAATCTTCGTTTGTAGCATAATGACGTGCAGATACATGCCCCTTAATGACTCCCATAACGAGTTGTCAGGTGTGGCGAGGTCAGACTTCTTGGTAGCCATTTCAAGGGAGCTGGTGTTGCTGGTGAACCACGACCTATCCACCGTCCTGGAAATTGTTCATTTAGGATCTCGTACACTGCAAGAGCGTAGTGAGGAGCTGCTCCATCTTGCTGTAACCATATGTGTTTTGTGAGGCCCCTTTCTTCAAGCTGAGGTATGAACTATGTTTGTAACATGTGTAAATAATTTGCGCCATTCACACTCCCTTCCAAACAGTACGGCCCAAGCAGATGTGATGTCATCGCTGCCCATATCATCACGTGAGGCGGGTTCCTTTCTAACTCGACTGTGTAATGAGGATTCTCTTTGGTCCAAAAGACAATATTTCTAGCGCGTGAGCTGCGATAAATCGCACATTCATCTGAAAACATAACCTGGCGCGGTTCACTACATTTGGAAATTGAGTTAACAAAGCACGGCATGCTAAAACGTGCTCATTCCGGTTTCTATCCGATAACTCGTTTACGGACGTCGGTCAAAAAGGTCTGACCTTATGGTCTTTTTTCGTGTGATCTCGCATTGCTGTCCTCAGTATGCCGAGTCCTGAAGCACCTTTACGTGTCGACTTCATAGGAGATTGTTCAATCCAAGCAGAGACTCCGGCACATGTTTCTTCTCGAGTCTTCCACTCCGCGGTCTGTCTTTAACACTGTCAAAAGCAAAAGCACGCCTTTCCCAAACCAGAAATGTTGCTTTTCGCGATGGAGCCTTATTAAAACTTTATGGAATGTTCCCATTATCTGTCTCATTGTCTGCCCTGTTCGTGCACCCACACACTTGTCATTAAGCGCTTCTCAATAGTGTAACTATGACCGCTCACATTTGTCATGGCTACAAATTAAAACTCGATTGCGAAAACATGTAACTATGAATTCCAACAATTGATAAGAAGTAACATAGCTACATATCATAGCATTCGATACTTAAGGGGTACGGGGTATGAGAACTTCTCGCCCCTTCCAAATGAGGGTTATGAAGTAATTTTAGGGTTAGCCTTGGAGGATTGTGAAATTTAAAGATTTTACAATGTAGATTCCTGTTGCTTGTGTATAAGGGGTAATTAATATTTAATTGCATTATATAATCCTTTTACCTTTAGCTGTGAATTACACGTGTGTTTTAGACGAGCATGGAACACTTAAACAAGATAAATTGAGTTTTAATTACATCAACTGTGAAGCAAGAAAGCCAAACACATTTATAACTCCCATTTTAAGATGGTGTGGTTTTGCTGTATCAAATATAGTACTGTTATAGATACATAAATGCGGAGTGTCTCTTCTCAGTAAATTGACCTTGTCGACCCTTTTCCTTTATAGCTCTTTTGGGTATACCTTCCACTACTTAATATTAAGGACGTAAGCAGTGAGAGCGACGGGGAGGTGCAGCACATATTGGAAATCCGCACAGAAAAGTAGATCTATTATTCTTGGCTGTGGCAAGAAACTGTCATATGGTCTCAGACAAATTGCCACTTTTTCCATGCAGAAGTATCTGCTATTTTGGCCAGCACATGACAGAGTACATGAAAGGGCTATGTCATTAGACATATTATTATATTTTTAAGCACTCAAAAAGCCTTGAAGTTTTCAGAAGCTAATGAAGTCAAATCAAAACTTGTCTGGGAGTGCCGAGAGTTCCTCATGAAATTGGCTAAAGACAACACTATTATGGGCGTCGAAGCATATAGGAATTCGTGGCGATGAAACGACAGATTTGACCGAAAAGTATAAGCTAGTCTACAAATCGACTGAACTCTTCTTCTCCTCTTCACGGAGTAGGAAAATATCTTTTGCCGGCCATAACTCGCCGTCTGCCCTTGGCGATCAACATCCCATCTCCCTCTAGGTTTATAAATCACCGGAGTCGTTCCTTATTTACTCTACTCAGATAGTTTAACAAACGAGTCCTGGTTTATTTTATCTTCTCTATAACTGGGAGTAGGTTTAAAAGTACATATCACGGAGGCGCCCACGGAACTGGAGCAGAGCACCGCACGCAGGCCATTCGGCCCATTGTACTTCCAACGTAACCTCTGGGAGGGAGAGATGGGGCAGAGCCCCGAAGCGCTACCAAATGCGGATGCAGACGCGGGCAAGCATGGATGGGTTCCCTAACGTTTCCAGATAAAATGCATCCGACGCCGCAAGGTTCCTGCCCACAAGCTACCAACCTCCAGCAGCGGAAGCGGAACCCCACGCTGAGGAGAGATCTAGGTAACTGAGCGGTACCGCAGCGACGCAAGGGAAGAAACCTTTACGGAGCGCAAGCCACCGCCCAGCCGCAACTCGCCGAATACAGTCTCTGGTCCTACAACACTGAAACAATGACAAGGAAGATGATGGGTACAGAAAATTAGAGGAAGGACAATCGTGGCAGAAGACGAACTACACCAAGATTTACTACCAACCCCGGGGAAACCTTATCAACTCGTGGGAGGTCAGGGATCGATCCCGGGCCGCCTGAGCCATCCCGCTCGGTAGGAGTAGGTTTACTTAGTTCCTTGTATCCTCGTTTCTGTATCTATCCAATCTTGTGCATGCTTTAAGATTCTAGGAAATTTAAAATCAGCTGACTGTATTCTCCATAACATTGGTTTTCTTTAGATCCTCATGTTTCTCATCCATATAGGAACATTTGTACAGCGATTACCTTATAAAATTTATTTGGTTTTCTGTTCTTGTTTTATTTATTAGGCTATTAGAAATTATGCTGCATATTCTAAAAACGTTTTCGGAATATCCTATGGATATGGATTAATTGATCTTCTTCACTAGCTATGTGTGTAAGAAAAAGTTGGAAAGGCGATAGTCCGGATTTGAACCATGGATCTCCAGTTTCCGTCCGGTTGTTCTAACCACTGCGCTAGCTTGGCAACATGCCGGTAGGACATTAAATTCTCCAGCTGACCCGCATTTTCCCGGTAAACCACAATCAATTAATCAATTAAAATTAATATCTGATTCTACCCTTCCGCCTTATCCTACACATCAAGGCACACTTATACAAGATGGATGAAGAAGTTGATCCTACTTGTATGAAATACAAAAAGGTAGCTAAAAATGATCTGTTGAGTAGTTGCGAAAAGCTTGCAAATCAAGGATTAAACACTTTATTCAAGTCCATTAAGTTAATAAGGTTTCACTAAGAAAGCTAGTAGCGAGCGAGATGGATATGTGAGAACGCGTGAAGCTCACATTTGGGAGGTCTCGGGTTCGATTCCCGTCAGGCCCCGGGTTTCTTTGGTTTCCCCGGGTTGGTAGGCGAATGATGAGTTGGTTCCATTTCTACCAAGAATTTCCTGTCCAATTATTTCAGCTGCTTCATATCATTTGTTTCAAGGTAGTTGGTGTGTTGCTACAGGACGGTGGAATTTGCGCCGTCGAAAGATTTCTCCCTGGTGCTTTACGGGACTGTTGGAACCCCCTATCTTTCTGGGAGTGTCTCATCTACATCAAGTTGCGGGTGGCGTCAGGGTTGGTTCATACTGGATTCGTTAGGAATCGCGTCCTTGCTAGTGCACATCATCGTCAGGATCTGGTCGCATCCCCCCTTCATCCCTTCCTCCCAAGGTCCACTATGACCTATTGAGCATGTGAAATTCGCGTAGTAAGAGATAAGCATAATAGTATTCAAGGGAATAGAGCGTATAATAAAGTAATGAAGACAATATAACTAATTGAAAAGAACAAATATTAATGTAATAAACTAAATAATAAGTCTGGGAAGATAAAGGGGAATGCAAACAAATGATTGCAAAACAAAGGAACAGAATATAACGAAAGGAATAAGCGAATTCATTTAAAGAAAGTTAAATAACTTATAAAGCATATGTAGTAATGCAATTTTGTGAAGATAAAAGGAAGTTTAGAAAGTTTCAACAGCAACCGCTGGGAGGTCAAAAAGAACCGTTTAAAACACAATGCAACTTGTATGTACAAGAAGTGGAACAATACCCAGGGAAATCCGAATCGCTCAAGCGAATAGAAAATGTGGTGAAGCATAAATAATTAAATAATTTTAGACGCTAGACAATGCTGACTTTTGAAATTCTTGTAACCAATAGTATCTAAGTGAAAGTTATTGAGCCACACAATAGAGATTGAAGAATATCACATGCGTAAAACGACCTGGGATACATAGAGAAAGGGAGTAAAATAGCAAATTATCTAGGAGCAGATCACAGTTTCAGACAGTGAAAGTCGTCATTTTATGTCGATCCGTTGCTAGGGGAAGCTACGTCGCTCAATGTCAAAAATGCGCGAGAAGAAATCCGTATTAAGTACTCAAAAACCTTAAATAATCATCGAATAATTCATAGTATGGGAAACTGAATTAAGGAAGAATATTTTATAGCACACTGTAAAGTATTGTGTAAGGGAATTCGAAAAGGCAACAAGGTGTTAAAAAATTTTAGTGCTTTGATTTTCACTTAAAAGATATGACACCAGAGAATTATGCCCCCACATGACCATGGGAGATGGGTCTCATCCGAGTGACACTCCCACCCCCGAGAGCTTTTTCTTTGGATTGGTATCTGGTTATCTAATCCGGTCCCCTCATTACAGGGTGGAAGTGGATATGTCACGCGCCTCAACCACCGAAAGGGAAGACTACCGAGCACCTCGGTGGGGCCGGCAGCCCTCCAGCAACTACCTACTGGCTATCCAGGGTAATATCGGAGTACCTTGAGGCGTCTCACAACCCCGCCTGGATGGAAAACTGCCCAGACGTCTCCAATTTCCCATTAGTATCGAGACCAACCCAATCTAAACGACGCCTTATGGGTGGGGCTCGGACGTTTAGAAGTACCACGAGTACACCCGCAGCGCCTACACCACAGCAGCTGAAGGGGTCGAAACCTCCCCTTACGGGGACATAAAAGACAATGTGAATGAGAAATCATACCTTTTATTTTCTCCTCTTCGCACCACTCTGAGATACTCATTTTTCACCTGAGCCGAGTAAACACGACTTTTCCACGAATTATTTCTCTCACCTCAAAGCCACCCACGAGTATCTCTACAATATGTGCAGTGCTGTGTTCCAATTGGTGGAAGGACTCCCGTCTGACTACTCCTAAGAAGACTTAAGACTATTTTATAAAGGATATAGACATTCTGAGAGACTAGAAATCATGTAGTGCAGAATGATTAGTAAAGGTCTATGTTCTTAGGGCTTCGACAGCCACTTCTCCTAAAGCTAAAACTAAACCGATGAACATTATATAGTCTATTAGTTGTTACCTCCACAACTAATAATTATAGCGAAAGGAAGTTATTACGAAGTTCTTTATATATAAAATTTAAAAAAGGGAAAAAACAAAGAAACTAACAGCACTTTTCACGGCTTTTGATTTGAATGAAATAGAAGTAAACATTAACATTAGAAGTAGACTATTTGTAAATTCTAAACATTTTTCCCAATTTAACCATACAGGGTGCGAAAACACAATGTGCAGAAAACTGTAAAGTGACAGTGCCAAAATAAGTATAGAGATGTCCTTAAAGCACGCAATATACATATGTAATATATAATACTTCGAGACTGCTTGTACTAAAATTAAGAACTTTTTAGAAAAAGGTCCGTCTGTGCGTAACTGTCTTTATATACACTCACATATATATATACCTTTTTGGATTCAGGGGGTCTCAAAACTTGTATTTCCGGTGAAATCTCGGTATCAAATTTTTGGGCGGAATACAATACTTCCACTCTTACTATACGTAGTAGAGAAAGTAATAAAAAATATAAATAAAAAAAGTCATTAGTGTATTCCCATTTGAGAAAAAGTGCAAGTATTGAAGAATTCAAACAAATAACAAGGAATATCAGAAATGGCTCGCTCGATAACAAAAAATGTGTTTTCTAACGATATCTGCATTTTTTGTGAAATAAAATTTAACCTATCTCTTACGGTTTACCAGTTATGCAAAATTCAGATTAAAGCGGACTTTGGGGACATTCTCCGAAAATTCAAGAACATTTGCCATTAAAGTATCTTAAATGCATGATATTTTAATCGAAGTGTTAGGGCCATATTTGAGAAAACCAAAATTTTCGAAAAATGTTTCATATAAAGGGTGATGGGGTGGGGGAATTTTCCTGAAAATCTTTGTGTCGCATGTTTGAAAGAAGTTTGGTATTTATCGGACTTTTCGTTTTTGAGTTATGCTGACACACGCATAAAAGTGATTTTGTAAAAGTGCTTTTTTCGGATTCAAGAGGCCTCAAAAAGTTTAGTTCCGGTGAAATCTCGGTATCAAATTTTTGGGTAGAATACAATACTTCCCCTACTTACTATACGTAGTAGAGAAAGTAAAAAGATCGATCTTGAATTTTCTGGGAGTAGCCTTTGAAGTACTCTTCATCTGGATGTAATTTTGTGTAACGTTGTATAACTATAAAGATTAAGCGATGGACGAAATACTTACTACACAAAATCTTTGATCTCAGTTTAGTTCGAATACATTTTTTGTTAATTCAGCCATCTCGCCATCTTAAGGGTATCCGTTATTAATGTGCAAATAGTAGAATACTTAGCCTTTCTTTTAAAGTTCTGTCGATTATCAGTTGTGAAAAGAGTATATTTAAGGCCAGCATATAGTATTCAGTTCTAAAGCAGTTGACTATCGCTAGTCCGGTTCTGTCTATAAAAAAATACGTAATACAACTATTTTTGGAAAGTTTATTTCGATTAAAATAAATTGATAGGAAAATAAACTTTCCTAAGTATAATTTGTATACCCACTAGTAAGGGATAGTCTAGAGAAAATCATGTGACTGTAAAACTTAGTCGTTTCTAGTGTTACGCATTTCTGAGAAATTATTTGCTGTTTCAATGTTCTGATAGTGATAGTTTTTTTTTCTCATGCAAGGAGAATTTAATTTTAAAGCTTCTAATAGCGAACTACTTTTTAAGCATCTGACTATGGCTTTAACCTATTGCATTCTTCTTATATCTACAATGAATGCGTACACAGATCTCTTCAATCTACAAATGCCAGTCACTGGAATAATACTCATTTCATGAGAAAAAGTAGTAAACGATATGAAGTAAACATAAAAGTAATTTTTTGCTAGAGTTTGTAGAAGAGAGATTAGAGAAAGTCATGTGAATGCAGCACATCAGATTTTTTAATACGTATCTGAACATTTTCTCCGAACATCTGAGTAGAATTTAGTTCTTCCTAAGGCTTGTACACCGTTTCATCAAAAGTTGAAATATGATTTCATTCCTCAATCCGAACACTTTCTTACTTATCCAAGAGTTGAAGTAGATTCAAACTGACGCGAGAGAAGCAATTCCAATAAAAGGGGTTGCAAAGTTTGACAAAAGAAAGTCCATGATAACATATAAGGTCAAAGCGTGACCAAATTTTGAATTTATAAAAACGATGTCACATCAACTATACCTTGTTTTTAACATCTTATATATTATGCTTAAATCTGTCCCTATGTATTTCAATTGGGGATTCCTGAATCCCATAATTATCGCTTTATACTCCAGTATATAATAAGATTTGGGGTTATTTTAAAAGTGTCTGTATTCTAGATTGCCCAAAAAACCAGAAATTTGTAAATTATTGACATTTAAGGCCTTAACATCTAATTTAAAGTCCGTAATTTATCCACTGTCGAGTGTTTTTGCGAAGCGAAGCAACCGTCTATTTCCGAAGCACTTGGAACGTTTCCTAGTCTAAAGGTATCCATAGTTTAACAAAAAGTTTAAAAATTAATTGTATGTGTAAAAATACTTTGAACCTTTAGATTTAGTTACGTACTATAATTTTTGCTCTCAGAGCCCTTTTAGGTTTCAACATGTGGCAATTTAAATACCCAAGTATACAGGGTCTAATGACCTGTCCTTAGTTCCAAAACCTTTTACATGAATTATATTTATCTTACACCTTTCCTATTAAACATGTACCATGCGATGTAATTTGTAACCGATCTTGTCCAAATTTTCAGCAGAAACCCGGAGAAAATGAACTTAAAAAACTGGCATACAGTTTTTGCTACACCTTAAAGCCGTTCCGGTGTAGGTTCCAATTTATGTTATTATCTCGAGCTTGCATCAACTTTGATAAAATTTAATGTTGCCTACCTTGTTGTCGAGTTCTCCTAGCTCGTTTTGCGTTGTCCAGTCCGCCAGCTACTGCAGTGGTATAGCTGTCAGGTTCTTTGTCTCGGGGTATTCCTGAGTACAGTGTAAAAGGATAATACCCCTTTAGTTAGCTGATAAATTTATGTGTTTACTAAAATATTCTGTTTGAAGAGAGCCCGCCTGTTGAATTAAGGAATTAAGTTATTTTTATAATAGTATTTAAGCGGAGCGTCAGTTTCTGTAAGTCGCATAAATTTTACTCTAAAAGTTCCCTCACAATAGTCGCTAAATCTTTGTAACTCAAGCGCGTCTATGGGCGCTACACAACTTAAAAATGAAACCAATGATCACACGAGTAGTCACATGAGTAATCACAAGATTAAGTAACAATTAGCCTGATTTTTAATGCACGCACTTATCTTAACTTAAGCTCCGCCTAATTATCACTTCCCCTACCAACGCTCCTACTTACGCGGCCCACTCCTAGAACTCTACGTATGCGTATCTGAAACTATTTCTATTTTAATAATAATTTCCCTTTCTAATTTGCAGACTTCCTGCCTAGGTGACTGCAAAGACACTGAACTCAACCCTAACTGCATTCCAGGAAACTTTACGCTAACGCGATTTCTACTCGGCTGTCACAAATGTATTTCCTTAGCATGACTCGCTAATGACCTTTTTCTCCGGAGAAACCTTTTAACTCAGGCTTATTATTCATTTACTTAATGTACGGAAATTATTTATTACATTTAGTTTTATTTACTTAATTATTTATGACTTCCTATCAATAATTACGATATCAACCTTTAAAGTTCAAGATATTATAAGTGTTTGACTACTAAGGATGAATTTTTTAAAGAATTATAAAGGTTTAACAATTTCTTCTACGTGCTAGAGAAAGTAAAAAATAATAAATATTACAACGTTAAACTACTATCAACCAGGAAATTTCAGTATTTAAGCATAGGTGAGTAATAATTTATGGTGTATTTAGAAATGTACGAGGGTTGTGGGAATTATTTGCACGGGTCTTCTTGTTAGCTATTATGATTTGTGCACAGTTCTAAGTACGCGAGGAATGGACGGAGTAATAACGTAATCGGCGTCTTATTTCCACTTCATGGGTTGTATGTGATTTCATTCTATGTGTTTCAATTCGCCGAACCTGACTATGCAGCGTGTCGGCAACAACAGGTAGAAACAGGACAGTCACTGGGTGTAGCGTATGTGGGTAGCCGAGTCTGTGTGTTGATGTGGTAAAGTTAGCTCGTCGTTTGTTTTCTTTTTTCCTTAACGCAGTCGGAACATATATCACATCGAGTGATGAGGTCCGTACTTTGCTTTGTGTTGCTGCTGAAATGATTTATCGTACCAGTACAAAATGACAATTTTCCAGAATCCGATGTATTAGAATATTTTTCTGCAATTACAAATATGCGTGTTGCCATAAATCTTCCAAGCGGACAACTACAGTACGTGGCAACACTGTAAAACAACGTTTAACACAGTAACATTTTACTGTGTGCTTGAGAAAAACAAAACGCTACGGAAACAGCACATTTATGATGCATTGATTTGTGTCTTTTATGTTTTTAATGCCTAGATTTCATTTCTTCCTCCTCTTCTGTTATTGTTGCTATGGTATGTGTTATTCTTGTTGATTTTGTTAGATTGTATTTGAATTCAAATAATACTGAGAAGGTTTTATTTCATTTAAGTACCGTGGAGAGGATTATTTTATTAAATAATACCCATTACTAGTTCCTACTCATGTTTATGGAACTAGCAACTGATTAAAGTAATGGATCTGTGAAATTTGTGAAAAATTAAAGAATTGAATTTATTTATTTTAATGATTTATTGTGTGCTTTAAATTTTTACAAAAAATTTATACAATGAATATATTTAACACTCCTTATATTTAACACTCTATTGTATATATATATATATATATATATATATACACCTACAGAGTGTACCATTTAAGTGGAGACTACAATATCTCGAAAACTAACTGCTGTAAAACGAAATGTCTTTCGGGTTACTTTTTTAGTTTTTTATGGACGCCCTTTAACTGATGTGGTCCTTAGCGTCCCATTCTATATTGAGCGTGAAAGAACGGTAATTTTGCTCAGAGGCCTCCTTATCAGGCTTGAGGTTCTTTTATATGCCGTAAATTTGCAACACGGGACCACCGGCTTTACTTCTCTTCTTAAAGAAGCCATGCTAAGAGATTTACGCCCGAAAAAACCCATCGCCCTCCTCAGGGTTTGAACACGCGACCTCGGGAACTAGAGGCTAGTGTGATAACCACTATACCACAGAGGACGACAATGTCTTTAATAAAAGTTTCTTATTATGAAGGAAAGTAAATGCCATTAGTCGTTTTTTATTTGGAGGACGTTGTGATGGTCTTTTAGAGTCAATTTAATTTTTTTAAATTGAAACCTACATTTTGTATGTTTTCTGATTCCTCAAAAGAAAATTAAACAACTTTTGTATAAAGCAGCTTGCAAACGTTATTACCAGGTAAATAACTACAAGAATTTTGAATCATCTTCAAAAGACCATCCATGGATGGTTCAACTTGGGCTGTTCGTATACAGCCATTCAGAATTTCTGTGTTATTTACGTTGGTGTAAGAGAAATTGCAAGTTGTTTTATAAAAAATGTTGTTTAGTTTTTTATGAAGAGTCACAAAACAACATTAAAACGGCGGGTTCCCATTAAAAAAACAAAATAAAGCACAACTAATGGGATTTACTTTCTCCCATAATATCAAGCAACTTTTATTCAAGACATTTCTTTCTGCAACGCCTAGTTTTGGAGATGTTGTACAGTCTCAACTTAAATGCTCCACCCTGTATATAATGAAGTATAACGTATCCACTAAAGTGACCGGTGATTGCGTCCCGCGGTCAGTTTTATACGTCAGTTGTGTCTCTTGAATGCGTCTTAGAAATGTCTGTAACATTTTAAATTTAAACCCAAAAGTGGATGAAATTTTGTTATGTTTTGTTATATTACATTATGTTATGCATAAATGTCTAAGATATGATTTAACAAAAACAAACAAACAAGAACAAAGAATTATTATGTTTGAAACATTAAAGGTGGGTTAAAATGTTGTTTGTGTCATTTTCATCACGTAACTTTGGCAGTGTCATTATTAAAATCTGGCCTTAAAAAATTTAACTAGGTATAGTTAAAATCCGAATGACATATTCTGGATAAAATTCAATTTTGTTATATGACCGAGATGAAAACGACACCTTCCGACCTTGGAAGAATTGCTTTTATTGCAAGATGAATAGCTATTTCAACATCTATGTACACTCACGAGGGAGAAGCTCTAGGTTGACTTTGTCACAAGCACTGGTAAGTTATGTATTTAAGAGCCTCCCCGTAACTCTTCCTCGTTTTGTCAGAAAGTAGGATGAAACTGAGGGGTGTGTATAAATTTTAAATACTCCATGTCGGTTAATAATTGGTGGGACAGTTTTTAACATTCCCAGCTATCAATATGTATGACCCTTTAGATTACTTTTCGTGGAAAATTCCAGTATGTCGTTTTCACTACATAATAAAATGATTCGCCTTTATTTGTAGATATCGATAAAGATCCAATCGCCTGGTGTGCCTCACAAATATTCTGGAGTAACTTCAGAAGCAGTGATCGTCGTACACATTGAATACTTTGTTTTATTAATGTTGCATCTCTTCTCATCAATTTCACTGAGTCACTGGTTATAAGTGGAGTAAACAGATTTACTTTGGGCCCGCAATTAAATTTTCAATAGCTTTGCTTTTAAGCCTATTACTTACTTTTTGTCTGTTGAAGTAGATATTGTCTTTACGTTGTTTGCACCACGTTTTGGGCGTCAATTTTAAGTAGTTTGTGTTGAAGGAGTTGTATTATATTTCAACTGTTGGGGAGCCGAACTTGTAGTAGTTGCAACCACACGTATAGTACTCGGTATCCTTCGCCCCAAATGTAAAAAATATTAACTTTGTAATTTGACTGTTTCTTTAAATATTATATGCTTATGTTTGCCTCGGCTGCGTCAGTATTTATTTTAGAGCCACGTTTCTCTTAGCAGGGCTGTGGTGCAACAAGATTGTAGGCTTACACAGATTATAGTTTTACTTCACTTCTTTTATTAATGCTTGACACGATTTAAGTAACACTTCACTGATATAAAGAGAGAGCTGTGAGATGTTTTTATTAAATACTTGCACTTTTAACACGTAGACTATTTTTGTCTCACACAAAATACGTATAAAATCTCTCGAGGACGCATCACGCATCCAGTTACAATCACTGTCTGCAGGCAACTGAACTCTTTGTAAGATTTTCTCCTTTTCAGTTTCTGATTGGCTAATCCTACCGCAATAGAATACCTTCATTGAACTAAAGCTTTTTCTGGTTGTTGATTGGCTATTTTATAAACTGTCACTAAAATTACATTATTGCTTCCAAGAATTAGACGTAGTATTGTTAAACTCATTATTGCCTCAAATTACCTCATTGTTAGCAACGTTTAACCTATTATTCTCACAGCTCCTACATTATTAAATTACGCAATATATTCACATAACGTTATTACACATGGATACAATAATATACAATAATATAAACATATACAATGACTGTAATATGCACATTTTATATATTGTTACATACACACATTGCTTTAAGGCGGGCTGCTATTAAATTGCATATATTATACAATTAGACTGAAATAATTTTAGTGTTAAAAATACTGCGTCACTGTTTATTAAAACTTGGTTGGTTTGTTGTGATTATGTGCTTGACTATTTTCAACCATTTCATTTTTAACATTTAACTTTAAACACAAGATTTTATGCATCACGCCCAAGGCGAAATATTTTCTGCATATCTTTCTGATGTCTAAATTTATAAGCATTAATCACAAATAAAGGCTTCCCCATCTCACTTGTCATCGAATCCATGACTCGTACACAACTCAGAATGAGAACTATTACGTGTGTTCAGTTTAATCTTTACGCCGTGCACGACGTAGCAGAAAGTGTTCTAAGTAGTGCTTGGCTGTGTCTTCTCGCAGAACGCGTTCAAGTGTTTTGCTGTGTCTTATCAAAGAACCTAATCAGGTAGCTATTTACGCAACTAACATTTTAAAAACTCCAGACGCAATTGACGTACGGATTTTAAAAACTCCAGACGCAACTAACATACTGATTTTTCGTAATCATGTTTACGTGGACGCAACTGATATAGCCTCATTCATTATTTACTTTTTTGCGTTGTTACCCTTTTCCGTATTTTCTCTAACTTACTTCACACTTCTTTTAGCCATTTTAACCTTATTTTTTCTAAATGTTTTTCCCATCTCTACATATTCATTTGATCTTGTATTAAACATCTTTCTAACTTTTAGCTCCACTGGTAAATGTTTACATTTTTCTAGTATTAAACTCCCTCTTTGTTTATCCGTATCCTTTAAAGCAATCCATAATATTTAGTACATCTCTCCCCCTTCTTCTTCCTGTTAGACCACTTAAACTCATTACACCTGTTCCCGTCCATGCATAACTCATTCTGACCTGTTTGTTGCATACTTCGATGTATTCTTTTCCCATCCCGTTTTAAAATATTTATATCTTAATGACATTTTTTCCTTGAAACTACCTTTTCAATATCAATGACATTTACTTTCCCCATCATATCAAGCAACTTTTATTCAAGACATTTCTTTCTACAACACTTAGTTTTGGAGATATTGTACAGTCTCAACTTAAATGGTCCACACAGTGTAGCTGCTCGGTATCAAAGTAAACAGTGCAATAAAAATGAAGAAATAACGTAACTCTTACGAAAATTACTACAATATAACAATTAAAATTTCCACAGTGTTCGCTTAAAACGTTAAAGTGTGCAATTTTTCCTTGTACTAACTGCTAAGCTAAATTGATTCTTTACGCAATTTAATCACGTGTTACTTGCACTATTATCATTTGGAATAAATTTAAACTCAGTAAACACAAAATAAACTAGCTGCCATAGCATATGGGAAACTTCGCCCATCATTTACTTGCATTAACTTGCTTGGAATTACATTTTATAATATTTCTTAACTCTCTTGAAGAATACCAAGTAAATCAGCTACTAGAGCAAAGGGAAACCTTGTCTTTCATTTACTTATATTCTTACACAACCTATCTTCAATGGATGCTAAGGAAATAAGCCATCAACTATAGCAAATGGAATATCAGCCAATCATTTACATACATTATGTGTAGGAAGAGTGTGTCCGAGAGCTGCGTAAGCTATAGGGCGTGAAACAAGGATGAATTTTATCACCGTTACTATATAATCACTTTGTGGATGATATTACTGACGTGTTGCTAACGTAAAGCATTGAAGCACCAGTGTTGGAAGATTTCTTGCACTTTTATACGCAGATGATTTAGTGTTGTGTTCTACGACAATTAACAAACCACAGCGTGGACTAGACAGACTTAAGGATTATTGCGAGAATGGCTACTTACAACTAATATGAATAAAACTAAAACATTGACTTTCAAGAATGCTTCGGTTTATACTATGGAGGAAATATGAACATATGCAGGACAGTGCTGGACAACGTTAAACATTTCGAGTACTTAGGTCTCATGTTTGCAATGAACGGAAAATGGACGAAAGATACTGACATCACGAAACACAATGCAAGAGTAAAAGAAGCAGATGTCTTACGGATACGTAGCAGAATTCTATATATCTCCGTATCCTTACTGGAGACCGTATACAGAGCAACAGTTAGGCCCAGATGACATTTGGAGCAGAAATATGAGGAATTTGGACCACGTAAAGATCTGAATTTATAAAGGAATTCTGGGGCAGGGAGGCATACGGCCAACTGCGGAATTATGAGGGAATTTGGAGAACATAGTGAGATGATAGATTGCAGAATCAGGGCAGTGAAATACTGGATGAAAATGTTTTTGAAGACCAATCTCTAATTATGGCGGCCTGCCACCGTGAACAATTGAGAATGAAAGGAAATTCGACATGGGATCACAATTAAATAGGGCTTTGGAAACCTTAGGTATAGGCAATATTTGAATGCCAGGTCAGGCAAATAGATGGAGTGCACGGAGAAAAATTAAGTATCGCCTCCTGATATTGACAGGCAACAAACCATTGCTCAATGCATAGAGGTGCTTTCGTTAGAAGTACAGTTTGGGATAAAATCTGAGTGGGGTGTGGAGCAATACATCAAAACGGGTACTAAACTTCTTAGACACGGGCTCGCGTGGCTTAGATTGGGAGCATGACGGATGATAAACATTACTGATGAAAATGATAGGAGAATCTACCCAATTTGCGAGGAGAAAGAATCACGGGTGCATATCTTGGCAATCTTTAGGGGTACGAGGAATGGAGGGAAAATATTTACCGCGATCCTTTACCACCTCGAATGGAGAGTTAAGGGCACGTTGGACGCTACTGGCAGGCAGGAAAGACATGGAGGGGATAGATACATTTCTACTTAAGGTAAGACAACTGAGATGTGAGAAGGCTGATATTAAGGAAACGCGAGTTTAGGAATAGCTAATCGTAGGGGTTGGTGCTTTATTTTTTATGTCTTTTTTCACTTATTGTTAGTGTGTTGTATTTATTCTCTTAAATGTTCTATGTTTACTATAATAGGGTTTAATCATTCATCGGAACACGGTTTACCGCTGTTCATGAGGTTGTGGATATTTAAGATTCTATATTTAAATATATTTTGCCTTTTTTTCGCTCAACAGTGTTTTCTTGTTGTGGCAATTCTTTCTGGTTTTCTTCCATTTGTTGTCGTTTCTTTTTATTAATATTATTGTTATTATTATTAACCTTGCTTATAATTCGGTGTATTATAACAGTACGGACGGTCTGCGGACCCATGCGATTAATAGAAATCTATGTATGTATACCATTATGTAAATAAATACACTCATCCATTATATTCGGTGTAAAGCTGCTTTCAGTAAATGCAAAGTAAAACAGCTACAAAATGTAGCAAATGCGACTCCCTCACATCACTTATTTGCCTTAACCGAACGTAAGCAAGGTTTGCTTCCTTTAACATAACAAATACCTTTACAGTACTCCCGCCCTTGACGACAAAATCCTCAACCAAACCCTGTCACGGCACGTGAGTCCGTCTCTACGGAATTCTCTGAAAATATTTTTTCAGCAGTAATTTGATTTTTATAACACGTAGCAAACTTACAATTCTTACAATTGGTACTTCAACCCCAAACAATTCTAAAGGTTCTGCTATGAGAGACCAAAGCACTAAAGGGAGTCATGTATTCTCATCAGTGATACATTTAACTTGCGTTTCACGAAGTATATACTTTCTGAACAACTTTATGTAAACGCTACTGATGGGATGATACCACTAACTCGATGGCGATACTGATATTTTAGCACGGATACTCCATAGTCACTTTATATAAATCTATAAAGGCGATAGTTTGTTCACTGAATTATGTTCTTGTTGGTAATTTTCTGTGTATAAATGCCTGCAACCAATTTTGTATTGCATGCTAATTCCGAAATAGTTCTCCAATTGGCAGCCATGTTTACTTTCTCTACTACTTTCTCGATACCGAGATTTCACCGGAAATATATGTTTTGAGACCCCCTGAATCCAAAAAAAGCATTTTTGGAAACATGTCCGTGTGTGTGTCTGTTTGTCTGTGAACAGCATAACTCAGAAACGAACAGTGGGACAAACACCAAACTTGGTATTTAGGTTCAGTATCTTCCACAGATGCGACACAAAGGTTTTCAAGAAAATATCCCCACATCAGATTATCCTTTACATAGAAAATTTTTTGAGAATTTAAATTTTCACAGAAATGGCTCTAACGATTTTGATTAAAATATCATATATTTAAGATACTTTCATGACAAATAAAATGTATATCATGAATTTTCTGGGAATTTCTCCAAAGAATTCTTCATTGTGAACGACTTTTGCATAACGGTAAATCATAAGAGCTAGACAAAATTTTACTACATTAAAATGTAGATCGCGTTAAAATACACAATTTATGTCATATATATTTTTTTTGTTGAGTAAACCATTTTCGAGATATTGCTTGTTATTCCCTTAAATTTTCCAATACTTATACTTTTTCTCAAATAGGAATTCGCTATTCATTTATGTCCTGAACATACAAAGAGAATGGAATACTCCATATAGCAACCAGCTCTTAAAATATTTGAGTATCGCTTAAAGCCTACCAATTCTCTTTGCATCTACAAGAAAATTAGCAATAAGATTAACATCTCGATTAACATGAAGTAGGTATATGGAGAATAAGCCTTTGTAAAAATAGTTTTACAATAGTAGAGAAAGTCATGTGAGTGTAACACATCAGATTTTTTTTATTGACGCCCTTTAACTACTGTGGCCCTTAGCGTCCCATTCTATATTGAGCCTCAAAGACCGATAATCTTACACAGAGGCCTCTTTATCAGGCTTGAGGTTCTTTTACGTGCCGTAAATCTATGACACGGGACCACCGGCTTTACTTCCCTTCCGAAGGAAGGCGTGCTAAAGATTTTACTCCAAAAAAATCCATCGCGTCCGCCGGGTTTGCAGACACGACCTCGGGATTTAAGGGCTAGCATGGTAAGCACTACACCACAGAGGAGTGCTTACACCACAGAGGATGACCCCATTCTTAGTCTAGGCCAATAATAATAATAATAATAATAATAATAATAATAATAATAATAATAATAATACAACATTTTTATCTATATTGTGCAAATTAGTCGTACGATACATCTGTAAAGCTCGTGAGCCGAGTTTGACTTACGTAGAAACAAACTAAAAGATGGAAGCGAAAATCAAATATTTCTCACGTCTTGAGTTCTGTTTTGTTTCTGCTGGATTCCCAGATTTTGGTAACCGGAGTAGGTAAATCTAATGGCTGAGAGTGAGTCATCAAGCCAGGCTAACCTTTACACGAAGAAGACAATATTACACAAAAATATCACATCACAAGGACTCGTAATACTAACAGACGAGCGAAACAGTGCGTCTTTTGTAAATGAGCGATCAAGTCATTTCTCTGCTTATATATGCAGTGACTCAAGTTAGAACGTTGACCGCTCTGACATGCAACTTCAGCTCTCTAACCTGAATTATGCTGCGTCTCCTACAGTGAAAGCTTATCAGGAATTGCTCTTATTTCAGTAGCAACCATCATCGAATCCAAACTAGTTTATAGAAGTCCTTAATACCAGCCGCCACTGAATGGAAGCTTGCTGTTAGATGTGCGGAAGTTAAACAGGAACTCTAAGGACCGTGCACTTGTTGCTAGTACCGTGATTTTCCAGCAGATTGCAGCAGGAGTCTGGGAAATGTTCTGGCATGCTTCTACAAACTGAAAGCGCACTTACTTGGGTACAAGCCGTTTAGTTCACAAGTGACTACCAGGTTGTCACTGATCCAATGCCCACTTTACTGACGGAGTTACAGAGACCAATATGCTATGTATGAGACTTTGTTTCTAGACTTTCACTGCCGGTGTTATTAGTAAAATACTACTCCACAGTGGGTCACCGCACGGCGGCCACCGCAGCTCGGACTCCCGCCGAAATATTTATATCATCCCTGCAATGGCCTCAAATTCTCATCCAGTAGCAGAACTGGCGATACCGGGTTAATTTGGCAGAGAACTATTGGAGTGGTAGGGTGTCGAAGGCGTTGTAAAGCAATCCAAGTTTAATTTAGCTTCTCTATTGAAGTTATTGGATGTTTACACGTATCTATTACTTCTCTGGACGTACTAGGATAATACTGTTTGGTGGTTGCAATATCCCCAAGGAATATTTTCTCGAAATAATGTCGTGTTATTTAAAAAGAGGGCAAGCTCAGAAACGACTGATTTATCTGTGAAATCCAGACAATTTTCTTTTCGAGAGAACTATATTCCTTGTACTACCCCTCCTACTCCAGCAGTATAAATTACTGATCCCTGCCACAGGCTACCTAACGCTCACGTTCCTGCCAAGAGACAGCAACATGAATAACCACAGACATAAATATTCACATGTAAAACAGTTCTTTCATATCGCTGTCCTCCACCGCTGTCCTTCCCACTGCAATATAGTATTTTAATACACCACTACATGGTTACTCATCTTTACTGTACTTTCACTAAAACTTAGAACATGCCCATTCACCTAAACTACATAATACTGTAGCGTATGTGTGTGCATTGTCGCGTCAGACACATTATTGCTGTGTATAATGATATTGTTGAACTGATTATTTGGTTTGTAACTTTGAATTCTTGTCCGACGCGGCATACTTCTCTCCAATTCCTGGTTAAGGGGGGTGAAGGCAGATTGAGGGAAGAGCCTCTTTGATAGCGCGGGTCTGTGAGTAGCGTCCGTCTAGAGTAGGTCTTCTGAGTGTGTGGTTTGTATGCAGGAGTACGTGTTGCTGTGGGGCATCCTCGCAGAGTTTTCCTGTAACCTTTCGTGTACAATGTTCATTTCAAAATATTCTATACATTAACCGCAAATTATTATTTAAACTTACAATGTGTGGATGGCAAGTATAGCATACACACTATAGGCTATAGCAGGCACAGTGTATCTAGAACTGTTGGTTAGGTGGGCACCTTATTAATTATAATAAAGCAGAGTTAAATGTGAATTTATATGTATTATTTATAAACATCCCACGTCTGCTTTAGGTTTGTGCAGCAAGTTATTGGTATCTCTTTGTGTGCCTCTGAGTCTACGTCCCCCAATGTTTATGCCGGGTAAGTAAATTTAATGTTTTAGCTGCAAACACTTCGGCCTCACCCCGGTGTATAACAATACCTCCCTGATATCTCCTGGGTGCTGCACAGATTATGTGCTCTCTCCCAGGGTACAAGGAATTATTTTTACTAACCAGGGTGCTAAGGCGGAACCCACAATAATTGCATGTGCTAACCCAGAATCCTATCTCTTTCTGCCATGCATGATTAATTCACTAATAGTCTGTGCATGGGGAGATGATGAGGCCTCTGAGGATTCGTCAAACATTCCTGCCACACTTCTGAAGATGTCTTCCACAGTTGAGGACGAGACATCAAGTCTCACCAGTTTTATTCTTCAACCTCCGCTCTGCGGTAACGTATTTGGGAGGCCTCGGGTTCGATTCCCGTCGAACCTGCCACTTGACCATGGACTCTTTTTTCTGGTTTTCCCGGATTGGTAGGCAGAATTTCCTGTTCATTTCCTTTCCTCATCTTTTACAGGGTTAAAGGACAAGGTGACGGCGATGGGTGTGTTTCTGAGCGACGGTGGAATTAGCGCTTCGGAAAGACCCCTTGTTGACACTTGGTGGGAGGGTCACAATTTTTTCATAGGAGTTTCCAGGATCCCAAGTTCTAGGGTGGCTAAGGCAGGACTAGGCGGATTGGTGCTATGTAGCAGTAGTTAGGACCCCATAATTGCTAGCGCAGTTCGTCCGGATCTGGTTGCCTTCGGGTCTCCAATTCATCTCTTTCTCACGTTGGAATTAAAAAGGGGTCACTATGTCCTATGCGAGGTGCATTAAGTACACCTGTTACTGGAAGCCCCTTCATCTGACTACCCCTAGCTCTTTCAACCACAGGCTCCAAGCTCGGAATACATGTTGTATTTTACTTATGACGTTGTTGTTCTCATGAGATGCCCCAAAAATATCGCGTTCCAACTTCTAGTTTAATTAATTTTTCATCCAACTTTTAATTGCGACAGTTGAAGCATCTTCCTGAAGAGTGACAGGGTGGACTTTGAAAAAGAAGACGTTACAAAGTGTTAATTAGCAATAGAACGAAGGTGGCACAGTGGAAGAGCTAATATTTGCACAGAGGGACACATCTTCATTAAGTTCTCAACGAGATTACCTCCGAGGTTTCGGCCCAGCTTTACTCTTACAGAGAGAAAAATTCGTTCGGAGTGTCAGACTTAGCTGTTTGTTTAGGGCATAGGACATTAATAGCCTCATTTCTCTCGAAGGGAGCATTTGGAGCAAGTGCGAAGCTCATTGAATTTGACGTCTGTAGACTAGTAGTCCAGTTTAACCAATACCCGCTCCAGACATTGCCATCATCCGGCGCCAAGCTAGCTAATACATCGAGAAAGTCAATAATATCCTTCGCTTAAGGATGCCCATAACTAAAGTCTTAAAATTCTAAACTAGTAATGCTATTTTTAGTTTCTCTAGCACGTACACAGCAGATAGAGAAAGCATTGGATTCCACCCAAAAATTCAAGGATTCACAGTAAATATGTGTTTTGAGGACCACCGAATCGAATAATACATTTTTACCAAAACGTCTCTGTGTATATCTGTGATCAACATGACTTGAAAAGTCGGATAAATATTCAACTTCGAATGTAATTTCAGTATTTTCCAAAGATGCAATACAAAGATTTTCAAGAAAATTCCCTCCACTTCAAACTACGCCTTACGTGTAACATGTTTCGGAAAATTTTATTTACGCGAAATTGACATTTACGATTCTGATTAATATACCTTATATTAATATATTTACATGACAAATAAAATGTATATCTTGAATTGCCTGGTAATATTCTATTTTCGGAAGGAATTTCGTGTAATCTTGTTTAACGGTATGCGATAGATGAAAAAATACTACACGAAAAATGTAGATGTCTTTAAAACAAATAATTTATTAAAATAAAATTTTTAACAAGCCATTTTTGAAGTATCTCTTACTAAGTTTGATGTTTTTCAGTACTATGTCATTCTTTTAAAGTCGTGTCGAGTTTCAACTGTCTCTCGCGATGGCATGGAAAGAGTATGGAATTTTAAGGGCAGTATATAATGTCCTGTTCTTAAACATTTGACGATCACTGTTCCGTATTTATCTATAACGAATTATGTAATGCAGCTATTTCTGTAAATATTTATCTCGATTAAAACTAGACAGAGAAATAATATTTCGTAAAAATAATAATTGTGTACCCACTAATAAAAGATAGAGGGTTGAGAGAGTCATGTGAATGTAACCCATCAGAAATTTTAAAATTTAGCCCATAGATGTATTATTATGCACATATGTTACAGCCCAAATTTCATCAATTGAGGTTTTCAATCCATTTGGACATATTTGGCAGGGGTAAACATTGCCCCCATATGGTGCGAAAAGCCTTCCATGGATTCTGGCTCCTGGTACACCTTCAGAAGACGAAAAAACGACAACCGCAAACGGTGAGAGGTGCAGCCATGCTTATTATGCAACAATAAAACGCTCAGAGTGTGGTAATAGTCAAACATTCCACAAGCGGAGACAAAGGAACAACATGTCCACGTGCGCGCGCACAAACCGATACAGCTAACTTACAAAAGATTAAAAAGAGTGTGCGGATACTTATTAGCTTACCGTCGTACATATTAGGTAGATTACATTGGTTTGGACCTTTTTATTTAAGCTAGTATATACATATGTGTGTGTGCGTGTGATGAAAGAACAAATTGTTCTGAGTGGAAGATAAACAGACGAAAAGTCACAAAATAAAACGTTCCATATTTTGGGTTTACCGCTTTATCAGGAGATTAAAATTCATTATTAATCAGTGCAGTGGACCGCCAAGTGTGTGTTCATTTTATGTTTATTCTTGTAATATCCTTAACAAGGGATACATCCGAAATATGGAGTTTTTTACCTTCTCTACTACGTACAATAAGTAGGGGAAGTATTGCATTCCACCCAAAACTTCGATACCGAGATTTTACCGGAAATGCATGCTTTGAGATCCCCTGAATCCAAAAAAGTATTTTTGGAAACATGTCCGTGTGTGTGTCTGTGTGTCTGTGAACAGCATAACTCATAAACGTACAGTAGGATAAACACCAAACTTGGTATTTAGGTTCAGTATCTCCCAGAGATGCGACACGAAGGTTTTCAAGAAAATCCCCCCCACAGATTACCCTTTACGTGGAACATTTTTCGAAAAATTTAATTTTCTTAAAAATGGCTTTAACGATTTTGATTAAAATATATATTTAAAACACTTTCATGACAAATAAAATGTACATGTGGAATTTTCTGGGAATGTCTCCAAAAGTATTCTTCATTATGAACGACTTTTGCATAACTGGTAAACTATAAGAGATAGACAAAATTTTACTACACAATAAATTTAGATCGCGTTAAAATACACAAATTACGTCATATACATTTGTTTTGTTGAGTGAACCATTTTCGAGATATTGCTTGTCATTCCCTTAAGTTTTCCAGTAGTTATACTTTTTCTCAAATGGGAATTCCTTATTCATTTTATTTATGCCCTGGACATGCAAAGAGAATGGAATACTCCACATAGCAACCAGCTCTTAAAACATTTGACTATCGCTTAAAGCCTACTATATTCCCCTTGCACTACAAGAAAATTAGCAATAAGATTAACATCTCGATATCTCGATTAACATGAAGCATATGGAGAATAAGCGTTTGTAAAAATAGTTTGTACAAGAGTAGGGAAAGTCATGCGAGTGTAACACATCAGATTTTTTGTATGACTTTGCGTGGTTTTATTTTCACTCAGAATAACCTTGTCCTTTCACCACATATATCTCTTTATGAATCTCATTTGTTAATCATACTTGGAACTGAGTACTAGTCGTTGACGATGTGAATGAGCTTGGAGGAGGGCGCCACACAATCAAGGTTAGGGATCAGAGGAGAGTGAGGGACAAGGTAATAGGGAGATGTACAGTTGCAGAATGAAAACAATACATTTGTAGGCCTCAGCCTCGCTAGTAAATGAAACTCGGAATTGCGGATGCTTTCTTTGCCTGACTGTCCTTCTGATGCCCCGCTTGCTTGTTTCGTAACCGTTTAGTTCCTCTTCCCACCGCACGCATTCATATGGTGGCCAACTACTATATACATATCGAAAAACAAAGTGCAGAAATTTTTAAACTACAAAGGTAGTAATAAATTACCATAAATTAAATAATTATAATGAAATATTATAAATAGACAACTGTAACTTTATTAATATTTAAATTATTTTTATTTGAAAATTGCTTAATAAAAATTATAAACTTATTAAAGTGATGATTAGCTTATTAAAAACGTTTTGTGCTGGCTACCAGTGTATTTTTGCTAGTTTCCAGTAGTTAAATTGGAGTAGATAGTGGTTGGTTACTTACCAGTTGTTAAGTTTTGCTGGTCATAAATAAATACGGAATTTAGAATTGAAATTAATTTTTGTTTACGCCTTTATTTTAATATAATAATTGCTATTCTTCCTTTTACTTTTATTTCTGTTTATTACTTTATAGACTGCGTAGTTTGTAGTTATGTTACCTGAAAAAATCTGATGTGTTACACTCTCATGACTTTCTCTACTCCTTCACAAACTATTTTTACAAAGTGTATTCTCCATATGCATCATGTTAATCGAGATATTAATCCTATTGCTAATTTTCTTGTAGATACAAGGGGAATATGGTACGTTCTAAGCGATAGTCAAATCCTTTAAGCGCTCTTTGCATGTCCAGGATATAAAAAATTCTGATGTGTTACACTCATATGACTCTTTCTAATCTTGTACAAACTATTTTCACAAACGCTTATTCCCCATATGCTTCATGTTAATCGAGATATCGAGATGTTAATCTTATATGCTAATTTTCTTGTGGATGCAAACTGAATTGGTAGGCTTTAAGCTATAGTAAAATATTTTAAGAGCTGGTTGCTATGTGGAGTATTCCATTCTTTTTGCATTACCAGGACAAAAAATCCGATGTGTTACACTCACATGACTTTTTCTACTCTTGTACAAACTATTTTTACAAAGGCTTATTCTCCATATGCTTTGTGTTAATTCGAGATATCGAGATGTTAATCTTATTTCTAATTTTCTTGTAGATGCAAGAGGAATTGGTAGGCTTTAAGCAATAGTCATAAATTTTAATAGGTGGTTGCTATGAGGAGTATTCCATTCTCTTTGCATTACCAGGACAAAAAAATGAATAAGCAATTTGAGAAAAAGTATAATTATTGGAAAATTTAAGGGAATAACAAGCAATATCTCGAAAATGGTTCACCCAACAACAAAATGTATATTACATAAATTTTGTATTTTAAAGCCATCTACATTTTTTGTGTAGTAAACATTTGTCTATCTCTTATGGTTTACCAGTTATACAAAATTCGTTGACAATGAAGAATACTTTTGGAGACATTCCCAGAAAATTCGAAATATACATTTGATTTGTCATGAAAATATCTTAAAGATATGTTATTTTTCAAAATCGTCAGAGCCATTTTTGAGAAAATTAAAATTTTCAAAAATGTTCAATCTAAAAGGTAATCTGTGGTGAGGGGATTTTCTTGAAAACCTTCGTGTCGCATCCCCGGAAAATACTGAACCTAAATAACAAGTTTGATGTTTATCCGACTGTTCGTTTCTAAGTTATGCTGTTCACAGACACACACAGATACACACACGGACATTTTTCCAAAAATGTTTTTTTTTGGATTCAGGGGGTCTCAAAGCATATATTTCCGGTGAAATCTCGGTATCGAATTTTTGCGTGGAATACAATAATTCCCCTACTTACTGTACGTAGTAGAGAAAGTAAAAATATGATGTGTTACACTCACATGACTTTCTCTACTCTTGTACAAACTATTTTTACAAACACTTATTCTCCATCTACTTCATGTTTATCGAGATAAACTTTTGCAGACTCTACCTTATTGCTAATTTTCTTGTAGATGTAAGGGGACTATATATTTACAAAGGCAATATAGAAATACAGTAGCCTTTAAGCATAGACATTACTCTTAATACCGGGTTGCTATGTGCAGCATCATTCTCTTTGCCACAGATTAATACTCTTTGCGTATCCAAGACAAAAAAAATCAATAACGAATTATTTGAGAAAATAAGTATTGAAAAATTTAAGGGAATGAAAAGCAATATCTCGAAAATGGTTCAATCAACAAAAAAAATGTATATGGCATAAATTATATTTTAACGCGATCTACATTTTTTGTGTAGAAAAATTTTGTCTATCTCTTATGGTTAACCAGTTATGCAAAAGTCGTTCATGCTGAAGAATACTTTTGGAAACATTCCCAGAAAATTCGAGATATACATTTCATTTGTCATGAAAATATCTTAAACATATGATATTTTAATCAAAACCGTTAGAGCATTTTTGAGAAAAATAAAATTTTCGAAAAATGTTCCATGTAAAGGGTAATCTGGGGTGGAGGGATTTTCTTGAAAACCTTTGTGTCGCATCTCTGGAAGATACTGAAGCTAAATACCAAGTTTGGGGTTTATCTGATTATTTCTTTTCTGAGTTATGCTGTTCACAGACACACACACAGGGACATGTTTCCAAAGATGATTTTTTGGATTCAGGGGGCCTCAAAAAATGTATTTCTGGTGAAATTTCGGTATCGATTTTTTGGATGGAATGCAGTACTTTGCCTACTTAGTATACGTAGTAGAGAAAGCAAAGAATTTATGGAATATACGAGCGCAATTAAAACGTGCGTTCCCCTTTTTTCTTTTTTCCATTCATTCCACGTTCCTTTATACACATATTCATATAGCGACGGATCTGTTAGGAGATAACTGTGTGTGGTGGACAGTTAACTTTTAGATTTCATTCCTGTACCATACTATCTTACTTCGTCACATGTCCACAGAGGCATGTGTATAGGAACTGTAAGTCTATCACGGGCAGATGTTAATTTAGACACCTATCCATACAAACCTTATTGCGCAAAAAACTGTATCTATGCTTCTACCGTTCCGGGTAGATGACATTAAGTTGCCGTTCGGTCTACTTGCTTTTATTATTTGTGGATAGATGGCACAGTATTCGATGTTACTAGCTATTTTTCATTTTTACTATTGTTTTAGACTTAAGGTGGAATTTTGGGTCGTGGTATTACGTATCCATACTTTGGCGACAGAGCAAAACAACGAAAAAAAAAAAAACATTCAAAACAGTCAGGTCGGCGCAAAGGATTTGAGCCCGGGAGCTTACCAAAGAGGGCTACAGACGTTACCCGCTCAGTTGCGAACCCTGAGTCGTATAACGGAATGTGTAATGTACCTGTTTCTGCAAATGTTTATAACGATTAAAACGGAGTAGATAGAATAATAAGCTTTAGATATAATAGTTTGTATACTCACTAATAAAATGGCTAGGGCAGAGAAAGTCATATGAAATCTTCAAGGTAGCGTGATTTGATACTGCCTTACTACTCTATAATGTTCAACACCTTGTTTTTCTGTACCCAGCATAAATTAGGTAAATCGTAACTCGAGTTATAGGTGATGTCTCATAAGTAATGTCGGTTTTCAAGCAAAACTTTATTTCAAATGTGTAGTTACAGGAAATAATTCTAATCTTCAAAGTAAAGATCATTATGTTTTATAGTCCTGAGCCACCTTTCAGCGAGATTTACTATCCGCAACGCTACCAGTTTCTGGTTTTTGATCCGAAGAATTCGTTGACACCAATTTCAACTGCTTAAACGTTTTCAAAACTTCTTCCACATAGGAAATGAGCAATGGACTAAACAGATGGTAATCTGAAGACGCAAGATAAAGGCTATATGCTGGATGTGATATAAGTTCGATTACTTCCAGTTCCTGAATTTTGTCGATTGTTCTTTGAGCTGTTGAGATCTTGCATTGTCCTGCTGCAAGAGAACTCTTGTTTCTATTAAACTAATGCCGGGTACCTTTGTATGGAATACTTGAATTCATTCTAAATGTTGAGAATATAGATCAGCATGACTAAACGTTCATTTGGAACAAATTCCCAGTGAATCACACCTTCAAAAGTGGTGCCGAACCGACTTACTTTAATGACAACGTTTATAGGCTGATGGGTATGAAGCCACTCTTTTGAGGTGTCAAGGTTGCAGTAATACATCCACTTTTCCTCACATGTGACTATTCTCTTGATAAACCCAAGGATTAGCGATTAGCTGACGACAGATTTCCACTCTACATTGAGCTTGATTAGGTGTCAATTAATTCAAGAATGTAAAGCTTCTGTAATATGTTTAAGTGTCTTAATATGGCTATGTATGGTATGTTTTGAAGCACCGAGTTCTTCTGAGTACCTCCGAGTGCTTGTCTGTGGATTTTCTTCCAAAACTCTGCGTGTATTCTCAATATTCCATAACTTGGGTCTTCCAGAACGTTGAAAATCTTAAATGTTTTCGTCCCCATTTATGAAACGCTGGAACCATCGTTGTGCAACTCTCCCATTAACAACACCTTCACCTTCGAATTTGCATATTCTTCAAGACTCGGCAAAAGCTCTATATTCCTGATTCCAGTGGTGCATCAGAAGGATTCTAGTCTCAAACTTTGTTGACTTCAGTTTAAAATCTTGTATTACCATCCGCTGGCTGCCAACATGTTAGCAATATGGAAGAATAACCATAGCACCCTATAAATAATATTTACAATAATAAAAGTATATATACATACATACATATACGTGAGATATAAATGCAATTAAAAATCTGATGTGTTGCACTCACATGACTTTCTCTACTCCATGTTAATCGAGACAAACATTTGCAGAAACTATCATTGTTAATTTTCTTATAGGTACAAGGGGAATATGGTAGGCTTTAAGCGATAGTCAAATCTTTTAAGAACTGGTTGCTATGTGGTGCATTCCATTCTCTTTGTATGTCCAGGACATAAAAAATGAATAACGAATTCCCATTTGGGAAAAAGTATTGGAAACGTTACGAGAATAACAAGCAATATCTCGAAAATGGTTCACTCAAGAAAAAAAAGTTGTATGCGACATAAATGTGCAGTTTAACACGATATAAATTTTTTGTGTAGTAAAATTTTGTCTATCACTTATGCACAGGTCGTTCACAATGAAGAATACTTTTGGAGATATTCCCAGAAAATTCGAGATATACATTTAATTCGTCATGAAAATATCTTAAACATATGATATTTTAATTAAAAACGTTAGAGCCATTTTTCAGAAAATTAAAATTTTCGAAAAATGTTCCATGTCAAGGGTAATCTGGGGTGGGGGGATTTTCTTGAGAACCTTCGTGTCGCATCCTTGGAAGATACTACACTGAAATACGAAGTTTGGTATTTTTCCAACTTTTCGTTTTTGAATTATGCCGTTTACACACACGGAATTGTTTTCAAAAATGCTTTATTTGGATTCAGGGAACATCAAAACAGGTATTTCCGTTGAAATCTCGATATCAAATTTTTGGGTGGAATGCAATATTTTCCCTACTTACTATACGTAGCAGAGGAAATAAAACCGACATTGCATATGACAGAACCTAATATAAATTGTTTTTTAAGTGACATTAGTTGTTAATATGTGTAAATGAAGCGTTAGATGTTTTAGGTATGGTATGTTAGGATCCGCAAATGTGATTATTACATTATTAATGATATTTGAAATTGCAAGCTCTTCCAGGTGTCGACGAAATACCAACACACCACAGAATACCAATGTGGCGAATACCGTAGTGAAATTATTACACCGTGCGATTAAATAAAATCTTTAAGTTAAAACAGTTTTGGGGAAATTGTGAGAAATATATTTACTGATTAGCAAAGCCTTTCATTTCTTTGATCTCGCAGATATTAAAAGGTTTTGATTTAATTCCGCACTATGGCACTGGACTATTCGTTAATTTAATCTGAAGGTAATGGGCGGAAGGGATCTGGCTTGTCAAGCTTTTTGATACATAGGAATCTTTAGGTAATCAGACATCCTAAAATATATGTTTAGATCCGTTCTTCAAGAAATAGACAACTTCTGTCTGTAATTTTTCCTATTTAGGAGAAATGTTTAATATGAGAGGGAAATGGAACAAACATCTATCAGTAACTAACTACAAAGCGAGGGCAGTTCAATTAATTATCACGTTCCCTCTCGCGGATAGCGGATGTACGTGTAGATACGTTAGAAAAGATGTATAACTCTATGATAAGGCCGATTTTGTTATACGGAAGTGAAATCTGGGGATGGGAAAAAGCAGAGCATGTAAATAAAATACAGGTGGCATTTTGGAAAACAGTTCTTGGAGTTTAACAAAGCAAATTCAATTCGGGGGTATTGAGGAAGCTGGGATGTTATGAAGACACAATACACTGCTAAATAAGAGCAGTGAAGTACTGGCTAAGGTTGATGCAGGGGGATAACTCCACACTACGATCCAAGTGTTATAAATACCAGCGATAAAACCTGTCTCCTAAGTTTTGGGCAGCTGATTTGGAAAGGGTTTTGAGGAGAATAGGAATGGGGTCAGCATGGCTAAGAGCTGAAACAAATGACAAAAACATATGGAAAGGTGTTAGAAGAAGGCTAAGAGACATCAACCAACAGGAAATAGAATCGGATTGTAAAATTAAACCTTCTCTAAGTCTAGCAAATGAAATAAAATTGAACTGGGGTAAAGAGGCATATATACTTAACTTGGGAAGAAAGGAATGATCAGGAACGGCATGGTTTAGACTGGGGGGCTGGAGGGCACATAAAATGACGGACGATTCTGGCAGGAAAATCTGCCCATTCTGTGATTTGGATGAGGGCTGGGTACATATTTTGGGGGAAATGTGCACAGTGGGAGAACGAGCGAACGATTAAACTCAAAGAAAAATTCCTAAGTCCCTCAAGAAAGAGATTGGTATGTTGGGATCTACTGGCTGACCAGAGGAACTGGCAAAACATGGGCAAGTTTTTGGCTAAATTGCGCGAAGCTAGGTCAAATTTGTTCAGTTAGACAAAGGTAATTTATCTCTATTTCCCTTTTTTTGCTCCTTTTTGTTGTGTTTTCTTTCTCTGTTGTTTATTTTTACACCCTATTGTATCTTAAATATGTATGTACGGACAATGACGCATGCACTAAATACTTGTGAAATAAATTCAATAATTTGAAACCAATAAAGATACCTTATCTATCTACTACCTGAGAACAAGGTCGTTAAAGAGTTCTTTGTTCATCTCTCCATGTGTAGAAAAGCGACGTTCAACAAGATGAGCGTGAAGTTCACCACGTTTGGTCACCTGCCTCAATAATCGAAAGTGTAAGACATGCATCGCTTAGAACAAGTATAGGTGAGCCGCGTGACGTATTTAGAATGTGGGTCGTAGAGGTACTGTGAAGTAATGCGATTCTTATTTTTTGAAAAGCTGAAAATGCCTACTTATTAAAATGCAAGATATGCATTTAATGAGAAACCAACATGAAGTGTTTTAATCATTATTTTTCACACAATAAAAGCTTGAAACTCACAAATCTCATATTTCTTCTCAAATTTAAGAAGTAAATATACTTTCGCTTATAAACTTGGAGTAAAAATTAACAAACATTACGCAATACTTTCGCTTTTACAGTAAATAAATAGAATCTAGCTTCAATTGACATTGGCTTACTAACTGGAGCCAGGATGCTATCCGTGGTGCTATTTTATATAATTTTACAGAAAATATAAATTAAAAAATCTGATGTGTTACACTCACATGACCTTCTCTACTCTTGTACAAACTATTTTTACAAACGATTATTCTCCATATGCTTCATGTTAATTGAGATATCGAGATGTTAATCTTATTGCTAATTTTCTTGTAGGTGCAAGGGGAATTGGTAGTATTTAAGGGATAGTCAAATCTTTTAAGCGCTGGTTGCTATGTGGCGCATTCCATTCTCTTTGCATGTCCAGGACATAAAAAAATGAATAACGAATTTGAGAAAAAGTACAAGTATTGGAACATTTAAGGGAATAACAAGCAATATCTCGAAAACGGTTCACTCAACAAAAAAAATGTATATGACATAAATTGTGTATTTTAACGCGATCTACATTTTTATGTAGTAACATTTTGTCTATCTCTTATGGTTTACCAGTTATGCAAAAGTCGTTCTCAATGAAGAACACTTTTGGAGACATTCCCAGAAAATTGGAGATATACATTTCATTTCTCATGACAATGTCTTAAACATATGATACTTTAATCAAAATCGTTAGAGCCATTTTTGAGAAAATTAAAATTTTTGAAAAATGTTCCTTGTAAACGGTAGTCTGGGGTGGGGGGATTTTCTTGAAAACCTTCGTGTCGCATCTCTGAAAGACACTAAACCTAAATACCAAGTTTGGTGTTTATCCGACTGTTCGTTTTCTTAGTTATGCTGATCACAGACACAGACACACACACAGACACACACACAGACACACACACGGACATGTTTTCAAAAATGCTTTTTTTGGATTCAGGGGGTCTCATAACATGTATTTCCGGTGAAATCTCGGTATCGAATTTTTGGGTGGAATACAATACTTCCCCTCTTACTGTACGTAGTAGAAAAAGTAAAAATGAATAACGAATCCCCATTTGAGAAAATAAGTATTGAAAAATGTAAGGGAATAACAAGCAATATCTCGAAAATTGTTCACTCAACAAAAAATGTATATGACATAAATTGTGTATTTTAACGCGATCTACATTTTTTGTGTAGTAAAATTTTGTCTATCTCTTATGGTTTACCAGTTATGCAAAAGTTGTTCACAATGAAGAATACTTTTGGAGACATTCCCAGAAAATTCAAGATATACATTTTATTTGTCATGAAAATATCTTAAACATATGACATTTTACTCAAAATCGTTAGAGCCATTTTTGGGATCATTAAAATTTTCGAAAAATCTTCCATGTAAAGGGTAATCTCGGGTAGGGGGATTTTCTTGAAAACCTTCGTGTCGCATATCTGGAAGATACTGAACCTAAAAACCAAGTTTGGCGTTTATACGACTGTTCGTTTGTGAGTTATGCTGCTCACAGTCAGACACACATACAGACTTACACACGGACATGTTTCCAAAAATGCTTTATTTGATTCATGCATTTCCGGTGAAATCTCGGTATCGAATTTTTGGGTGGAATACAATACTTCCCCTACTTACTGTACGTAATAGAGAAAGTAAAAATTGTTCATTTATGCAAGCAGTGGCCCTCAGCGTTATTAAAGCCCACTAGCTATATTGATAAATCGTCTGTATTGTGCATAAACCAATTTACACTTATATAAATCTGTTCCTTTTAATCAAAGGCCATTACCACATATATCTGTATATCATAAAATTATTTTCAAGTAGTGTTGTATACCGTTGCAGTTTTCTTATCAGTATTTCAATTGTTTCCAATTTCAATTGCATATTTAGGACCTTTTATTGTTTAATATACTTTATTTCATAATCAATTCTGTGTGCACACACATATACAATGTTTTTGTTTCACACTGTGGCCAACTGACGGCTGAGAGCACGCCGGCCGCCACGGCTGGGACTATCGCTAAAACAGTTTTAATATCTTCGCAGCCACCTCACGTTCTCAAATTTAGTATTAAAGTGACAATAAGCACATATTAGGTTGTAATTTCAGGTTCTTTAATTGGGTTTATGTCGTAAGTATATAAGCTTTTACTTTTGTGAATAGCTTTTATAGGGTGCTATGGTTATTGCTCCTATTGTTAACATGCTGGCACCCATAGTTGGTAATAAAAGATTTTAAATTGGAGGCAACACAGTTTGAGGTTAGGTAGGCCCAAAGCAGGTCTGAAGATTAGGTAAAGTAGGTCTGTAGCACTACTGGAAACAAGATTATAAATTTGCTGTCGCGGCTCGAAGAATATGTGGAGTCGAAGGTGAAGGTGTCGTTAGTGAGAGAGTAGCACGATGGTTCCAACGTTTCAATAATGGAGACGAAAACATTAAAGATTTACAACGTTTTGGAAGACCCAAGTTATAGAATACTGAGAATACACGCAAAGCTTTGTAAGACAATCCACAGACAAGCACTCGGAGGTTGTCAGAAGAACTTGGTGCTTCCAAAAATACCACACATTACCATATTAAGACACTTAAAAATTTGTTCAGAAGCAGTAAATTTTCACCGCATGAAAACCTCAGCGTAGAGTGGATATGTCATCAGTTTATCGCTAATCCCTGGGATGATAGATTTATCAGGAGAATTGTCACATGTGAGGAAAAATGGGCGTATTACCGCAACCCTGACACCTCGATACCTGTTGCAAATCTTGTTGTATTTTAAGAATCTGTTCGGCCCCAAAATGATTATATGTCTGGTGGAATTTTGAACGTGTGATTAACTGGAAATTGGTTCCAAATGACGTGTAGTCCATTCGGGTCGTTATTCCCAAAACAGGAACGAGTTTTGAGGCAAAGGTACCCGGCACAGTTAATAGAATGAGAGTTATCTTGCAGTAGGGCAATGCGAGACCTCATACGGCTCAAAGAACCATGGACAAAATTCAAGCGTTGGAAGGAATCGAACTGCTACCACATCCACTATATAACCCTGATCTTGTGTCATCAGATTACCATATGTTTAGATTCATGGCCTATTTCCTACGTGGAAGAATTTTTTAAAACATTGAAGCAGTTGAAATCGGTATCAACAGATTCTTTGCATCAAACACCAGAAGCTGGCACCATTACGGGATGGAAAACCTCCTGAGAAGTAGCTAAGTACTATAGAATCTAATTCCTTTACTTTGAATATTAGAATCAATCCTGTAACAACACATTTGAAATAAGGTTTTGATTAAAAACCGACAATACTTACGAGGCATAATCTACACTTTATCATAAAAAACTTTGGGAACATTGTCATTTTCTGTCCACACATCTCTTCTCAGGAAATTGTAATTCACATTTAGGGTTCAATATCTGAAATTGAGTGAATTTCTCGCCTGATGTTTTCTTAGTTCATCCAACATGGGAGTTTGTTGCATACGCTTTGTTTTTAACTTCTCCAAAGGATAAAAATAGCATTGCGATTAAATCAGGGGATCGCGAGGTTCATAACCCTTTACTAATTACCTTATCTTCAAAACTTTCCTAAACTAAATTGAGGGACTCATCAGCCGTATGTGCGGTAGCAGAGTCTTGCTGGAAAAATCCAGACGTCGGTCAGCTATTGAAAAAGGTTTGATAGGAGTACGATGTACCTCTATCTCTCTGCATATATGTTTGCTGAAAAACGCATTCTGTGTGCTTTTACTGCACACCAATGTCATGCAAGGTAATCTCCCGTGTAAAATCGAGTTTCTCTGTATTCTAATGCCTGTTATTTTGCAACGAAATGTGGCCATATAAATGGAACCATGCTTCGGCAGAGAAGAATATTAAGCCTGGTTCAATTACTTTATCATTTCCCAAAATCCAATTACAGAAATTTAACCGACACTAATGATCACATGGAAAAGAATCTCACATGACTTTCTCTACTCTTGTGCAAACTACTTTTACAAACGCTTATTCCCCATCTGCTTCATGTTAATGGAGATAAACGTTTGCAGCAAAAAAATCTGATGTGTAACCCTCACATGACTTTCTCTACTCTTGTACAAACTATTTTTACAAACGCTTATTCTCCATATTCTCCAGAAATCGAGATGTTAATCTTATTGCTAATTTTCTTGTAGATGCAAGGGGAATTGGTAGGGTTTTAGCTGTAGTAAATATTTTAAGAGCTGGTTGCTATGTGGAGTATTAAATTTTCTTTGCATTACCAGGACAAAAAAATTGAGAAAAAGTATAAGTATTGGAAAATTTAAGGGAATAACAAGCAATATCTCGAAAATGATTCACTCAACAAAAAAATGTATATGGCATAAATTGTGTATTTTAACGCGAACTACATTTTTTGTGTAGTAAAATTTTGTCTATCTCTAATGGTTTACCAGTTATACAAAAGTGGTTCACCATGAAGAATACTTTTGGAGACATTCCCAGAAAATTCGAGATATACATTTCATTTGTCATGAAAATATCTTAAACATATGATGTTTTAATCAAAATCGTTAGAGCCATTTTGAGAGAATTAAAATTTTCGAAACATTTTCCATGTAAAGGGTAATCTGGGGTAGGGGGATTTTCTTGAAAGCCTTCGTGTCGCATCTCTGGAAGATACTGAACCTAAATATCAATTTTGGTGTTCATCCGACTGTTCGTTTCTGAGTTATGCTGTTCACAGACACACACATACACGGACATGTTTCCAAAAATGCTTTTTTTGGATTCAGGGGGTCTCAAAACGTGTATTTCCGGTGAAATCTCGGTATCGAATTTTTGGGTGGAATGCAATACGTAGTAGAGAAAGTAAAAAATCGACTATCGCTTAAGATCTACCATACTCCCCTTGTCCCTAGAAGAAAATTAGCAATAGATAGTTTCTGCAAATGTTTATCTGGATTAACATGAAGTGGATGGAAAATAAGCGTTTGTAAAAATAGTTTGTACAAGAGTAGAGTGAGTCTGGTACGTGCAACACATCATATTTTTGTAAAAATACTTTTTTGGGATTTGGGGTGTCTCAAAACGTGTATATTTGGAGAAATCTCGGTAGCAAAGCTTTGAGCGGAATGCAATACTTACTTTCTCTATTGATTAAAGGGTATGAAGTAGAGAAACCTAAAGTTAATTATACTCTAGAAAAGGAAGTATGATTTTCTGTTGCCGAACACCAAAAAACGTAGCGCTTTTTGAAACAAATACTTTCCCAGAGCCTCTATGATATTCTTACAGAAGATATATTGCTTTCAGCGAAGGGTAACATTACTCTAAGAGCCAGCTGTGAACCTGGTCCCTAACTTCTTTCAACTTCAGCACAATGTACCTTCCGGCTGAAGAGCGCTCCACGTGAAACTTTCCAAAACTAAGGCTTTGTTTCGTTTATGAAAAGGACTACTTCTTGACCAGATATTACAGTTATCCCCGTGCCCCCACCTGAGAAGTGGTTACTGCCGGAATGACTCACGTTGTGCGTGCTAAGGGGGTGGCTCGCCATTAGCCCCACCTCCCCATCCCTGCTGCGGGAATCTGTCATCAAAGTCTTGCTGTTATCCCCCGTACCCATAGATTGATATTCTTGACGCGAGGGATAAAGGCAGGGGTGAACAAATCCATGCACAATTCTTAAAAGAAAAAGGGTCGGTGCAATCCAGTATTTCCTTTCCAGACAATCATGCTGCCGATTTATTGATGTAGGGGACACTAGGACTGAATCTCCTAACTATTTTAATTTTAAAGCTATTCGCTTGAAAACTGGCACACTTAACGAGTAAATAAATAATTAACTGTGGAAAAGCTCTAGCTGAAATATTCACTCAGATATACATCTAAATGTTTTCATTTACCCTCCAAAAATAAAAAAAAAAGTAAAAAAAATGCAGGTTTTCTACAACTGCCTTGCACAATCATAATTGTCAGAGAAATATGATGCTGGCGTGTTCTAATCCTTTAGTACACTGAAAATAAATGTAAGAATTTGAATAAAGTTGATGCTATTAGTGGTGGATAAATAAACATTTATTACTTTCTCTACTACGTATAGTAATTAGGGGAAGTTTTGTAATCCACCCAAAAATTCGATACCGAGATTTCACAGGAAATACACGTTTTGAGACCCCCTGAACCCAAAAAAGCATTTTTGGAAACATGTCCTTGTGTGTGTCTGTGTGTGTGTGTGTGTGTGTGTGTGTGTGTGTGTCTGTGAACAGGATAACTCAGAAACGAACAGTCCGATAAACACCAAACTTGGTATTTAGGTTCAGTATCTTCCAGAAATGCGACACAAAGGTTTTCAAGAAATTCCCCCCACCCCAGATTATCCTTTACATGTAAAATTTTTGAAAATTTTAATTTTCTCAAAAATGGCTCTAACGATTTTGATTAAAATATTATATGTTTAAGATATTTTCAGGACAAATGAAATGTATAACTCGAATTTTCTATGAATGTCTCCAAAAGTATTCTTCATTGTGAACGACTTTTGCATAGCTGGTAAACCATAAGAGATAGACAAACATTTACTACACAAAAAATCTAGATCGTGTTAAAATACACAATTTATGTCATACATTTTTTGTTGTTCAGTGAACCATTTTCGAGATATTGCTTGTTATTCCCTTACATTTTCCAATACTTATACTTATTTCTCAAATTCGTTATTAATTTTTTTGTCCTGGCAATGCAAAGAGAATGGAATAGTCCACATAGCAACCAGCTCCTAAAATATTTGACTATTGCTTAATGCCGATTAATTTCCCTTGCATCTACAAGAAAATTAGCAATAAGATTAAAATCTCGATATCTCGATTAACACGAAGCATATGGAGAATAAGCATTTGTAAAAATAGTTCGTACAAGAGTAAAGAAAGTCATGTGAGTGTAACACATTAGATTTTTTTAAATATGGAAGTCAACTGAAAAGTTCAGTGCCACCGCCGGGGATTGAACACTGTTCTCCCAATGCATCTCACTAGAGATGACAATATCAATGGCGATCTGTCATTGCAAGTGCTGCTTATAGGTTTTCTTTTTTATTATGTGTATATAATTGGAATTAATTACACTCCTTAGAGACCTTAGCCTGGTCTTGGCAAGTGTTTTGCCTTGGTGGTCTATCTGCTGAAACAACTAAAGTCAATTGGGGAACTAAATGTCCCATCGATATGTTGTCACAGTAGCTCAATGGTTAAAGCAACCGCACGGAAAGTGGGAGAAATCTCGTTGTGACTTTGAATTTTTCAGTGGATTCTATATTAATAACTTTCCAATTCCAGGCTAAGGTCTCTAAGAAGTATAATTAATTTAAATTAATTATAAATGTATAATAATTAAAAAGAAAATAATCTTTGGTTATTATGAAGCTCATAGTGTTAAAATATTAAAATTTGCATATAAAGTAAAGCAACACCGAAATACAAGGAATAAACTTCAAGTGCAAAAATATAAAACTAAGGGGGAAAAAACACATCAAAAAGGGTCCATTGGGGTTAAACCGGAGCGCAAGGGTGATTTAAACATGTCTTTGGGATTTTAAAAGTGGCGGATCGTAAAAAATATTAGGCCAAAATGATTCAGAAATATATAAAGATATATAATATATGATGCAATTAAAAACCCGAGGATTTTGTCATTTTCACTTAAAACAATCCCAGTGTACCTTAAGAAGAAGAAAATTAAGAAAAACATACTTCTGTAACCATAATAGTAATTTACGCAATATAACCTTGATGATTATGGCACGAGTGGCATATAATGTTTATCCACGAGTTTCATAAAAGAAATTATGCACTATTAGCATTATAATTTGCATGAAATAATTCGGCATCCATGGCTGACAATAGTCATAGTGTCTTCATATCTTCGTAAACGAGACATTAGCTTCTCTCCTTGCATTTAATTTATTATTATCTGGTGTTTTGAAGCGATTAACGAGACAGCCACGTGCATGCATTTCCTTCCTGGGAGAGAATTGAGCAGGTACGGATTATGATGAAGTAGCCCCTTTTTAGCACAGGCATGGTAAGGAATTATAAATTCATATCTTACTAACTATATATTTAATAATGTACATGGGCTTATGCATTTCCGTTGTTCACAAAAAAAGAATTTCACAAAAGAACTTAGGCCTACCTAGAAATAATTTACCGAATAATTTAGCACTCTTAACCAGTAACGCGAAAAATTGACGAAGTTATGGCTGAATTAAATTTATGTTGGATTCCTTCTTATCCTATTATTGCCTCCCTCGAGCCTCTAGGCTGCAGTTTGTCCCGCTTTCCTTCATTGGACGGCAGCTTTCCATCTTTCTCACTACTAATGCGGATATTACGTGGGACCGCGTGTCACCGCTGATTTCACAGGCTTTCATTATCCGTCTTCCTTTCCGATGGAGCGGTTTTAGTGGGTAGGGCCATTCTCTGATGGCGAGTTCCACATTATCAGCTTCTGTTTTCTTTTTATATTTTTTTCTGACAACTGGAGGGAACTCGGCACTACTCCACTAAGTGTATTGTACCTATGCCACAAAACGGGCCGCCTCCGGGAGGGGGGAGAAGGTGATATGAGACAACGGGCGGCCGGAACCAGGAGAAATAACAGGGATCCTAAAAAGTTCCCAGATTGCGACGCCCCGACAGTCGGACAGGCAGTCCTGGGACCCAGCCCCACAACAACAGTCCAACACCCGCTCCAAAGGGGTGTTCGTTTACCCCGGCAATCAGCTGAAAGCCGAGGGACGGGGAAAGTTGCACCGAGAACATCCTCTTCCCCTGACAAGCCGCACGCGAAACACCATCGCCGACATTACAAGCACTGAAACCGACCTAATGGGGTGAAGAATGATTGAAATGATGAATGGAATGAAATGGGACAAATAATTCGGGAGGTGAACGAAACCACTACAGCACTCGCCTGACCATAACCCTAAAAATCCATGGGTCAGAGTAGGGTGGTCGCCGGAATCGATACCGGGACCTTCGATTGCGAGTCGCACGCGTTACCTCGGCGCCTCTTCGTTCAGTTTCTCTGGGTTTAGTGCATAAAATGCATTTCCTCTCCAATCGAAAAAAAAATCATCCTATCTCTATCAGTCACAGCATCCTGGTATTCCAGTATTACATCGCTGCTATAGGATGCTCATCTTCGCTATTATTGGCACGCGGTCATAAAGATGCGTGTGCACGATATTAAATACAGCAACAAGCTACATATAATGATAAGATTACATAATAGTATATTATGATACAAATCTATATTGAGGTTAATTAAGAAGCGGGTATGCTTACGACACTCACTATTACTTTTGTAGTAATTTCCATACGATCTTGTTAATTACTATTGTAGACAAGTTGTGTTAAACTGTTTATATTCGACCAAATACCGAAATTTAGGTAATCCTAAACGTCTTACTTAAATCAGCCATGTATGTGCCAGGTGGCCCAAACAAGCCGTTCTTTGCAGTTTTAAGTTTCCTGCATACATAGGTGCAAACGAAGTTACCACATCATGCTGTTCAAAGGGGCAGTGCAGGTACAAATCGAAAGATCACCGAGGTAGCGCTCTGTCTGCAGGTGTTTACGTGGTAGTTTCGTACTGATAAGCGTCGCGTGGTCGCCTGCAGTGCGAGCCAGATTATTCAGACAAAAGGGTAAAGTTCACCAATAACAAACACACGGATATTGTTACGAATTGTGCGGGGAGGCACCAAAATGCAGCTGAACCTCGAAGGCTGTGTTCTGAATATTTTCAGGCTCGGGATCTATCTTCTGCGCAATTGTTTTTTGACGTACTTACAGAACTAATATTAAGAAAAAGTGGACCATTCCTGGTAGAATGTGTATTTGCACATGTTTACTATGAATAATTCACTAATCGAAAATAATTTAATGCTAACGCGCCTTTAAGAGTACATAAATACAATAAAAAGAGAATTTTTTAATCTTGTTAACCTTGTGGCACCAACTGGTGCCCTAAAATTGTACTGTTTGTAAATTAATTGCCATGGAACTAAATGACTTAACACGTGTGCTCAGGCTTGCGTCAAACGGCAATCCTGAATTCTTGTTAATGAACGAATTGCTTGTTAAATAATCGATAACTACGCCCCCCCCACACACACACACGTACACTCACATTCAAACACCAGACTCCGGGCATACCATGAAATGTTTTTGTTTAAAGACAACTTTCTGGTGCCCAGCGGGAAATTGAACCCGGAACACCTCATATAGTGGGCAGTTTCTCTACTGAATGAGTTCTGGGACCTGTAATAGGAAAAAAGTGTTCGTTTTCAAGTATTGGTCTTTCATTTAGTGGTCTCCTCTCTGTCAGTATGACTCCCCTTTGCAGTTCTGCTTAGGCAAAACTTTTGGCATACGCGCTATCCGGTATAAACTAACTTCTACTAAGGACGGCTTTTGTGGACTACCTGGTCTAACGAGGAAAATTATCTCTACTTACCTTGTGTGATGGCAACAACCGTTAGGCTAGCGAGATGTGCACAGATACGACACTACCGATTTTTTCTCCCATAAGCAAAGATCTTCATGCAGATGTTACACACACGTTACAACCTTAAAACGGAAGAAATCTAAAAAGTAAAATACAATTTGTATTTATCGGTATATTATTTTCAATAAAAGTAATGTTTTATAGAACAAAATCTTATGTATTACATTCATATGATCTACTCTTCCCTCTATCGTTTATTAGTGGGTATACAAATTACTCTTGAGAAAATTTAGTTTTATATCTACTTCGTTTTAATGCAAATCAACCTATCCGGAAATAGCTACATTACACATTTAGTTATATATACAAAGGGAACAACGATTGTCAAATGTTTAAGAACTGGGCGCTATACGCTGACCTTACACGTCCATACTGTTTGTATGCAATCGCGAGAAATAACCGAATGTTGAAGGTACTTAAGTTATTTGAAATAAACTGTGGATTTTAAAGAGATTACGTTTCCTGTGTAGTACGTTTTCGTCTATCACTTAATGTTTACTAGCTATACAAGATTATACAAAATTCCTTCTGAATGAAGACATCTTCACAGGCTATTTCCAGAGAATTTAAGATTTACATTCTGTTTTTCATGTAAATATCATATATATGTGGTATTTTAATCAAAATCGTTTCAGTCATTTTAAAAAGAAAAATATTTCGAAATATGTTCCACATAAAAGATAGTTTGAGGAAGGGGGATTTTCTTGATAATTTTCAACCCGCGTCTTCAGAAAGCTACTAAACCTAGATAACAAGTTTGGTGTTCACCCGACTTTTCATTTTTGACTTATGCTGTTCACAGACACACACATACACAGCTGTTTCCAAAACTCTGAGGTATTGCACTTACATGCCTTTCTCTACTCTTATACAAAGTGTTTTTAAAAACGCTTATTCTGAATCCACTTCATGTTAATTGCTACATTTGCAGAAACTATCTTATTGCTAATTTTCTTGTAGGTGCAAGGGGAATATGTTAGGCTTCAAGTGTTAGGCTTCAAGTGTTATTCAAATCTTGTAAGAGCTGGTTGCTATGTGGAGCATTCCATTCTCTTCGCGTGTCCAGGACATGAAAAAAAAAAGAATAATGAATTCTCATTTGAGAAAAAGTATAAGTATTGGAAAATTCAAACAAATAAGAAAAAGCGTCTCGGAAGTGCTTCAATCCACAAAAACAAAAATACATCGGACATAAGTTGTGTGTTTTAACAAGATCTACACTAGTTTAGTTTGTCCACCGCTTACGGTATACCAGTTATGCGAATGCCATTCAGAATGAAGAGGATTTTTGGGAACATTTCCAGAAGATTTAAGATATGCATTTTATTTTCCATGAAAATAACTTAAACATATGATATTTTAATCAAAATCGTTGGTGCCATTTTTGAGAAAATCAAAATTTCCGAAAAATGTTCCATGTAAAGAGTAGTATGGTTTTGGGGGGATTTTCTCTAAAATCTTTGTGTGCTGTCCTCGGAAAATACTAAACTCAAACAGCAAGTTTGGTACTTATCCGACTTTTAGTTTTTGAGTTATGCTGTTTACATTTACACGGACATGTTTCCAAAATGCTTTATTTGGATTAATGGCATCTCATACATGTATTGGCGGTGAAATCTGGGTAGAGAATTTTTGGGTGGAATGCAATACGCGGAAGAGAAAGTAAAAGCTATTCCAGTACTATTTTGTTGTTTTACAATAGTCTCTTTCGATTAATGATGCACGTACGAGAATAATCGATTAAATGCATACTTGTGTTTTTCCGTTGTTACATGGCCTGTTCTGATTGGTGAAACACGTTCACTTTACTGAACAACAGTGCTTTATTGAGGTTCATTAAATTGCAGCTACCACACGTATAATTACTATATTTCAGCATGGTTGGACACAAATAGGTTTATTTCTCATCATAATTCGGTTTTGTCTACGTTTGCATGACATGCTTGATTAGTACTTTCTCGTACTCTCATAACCTTTGTCTAGAATCACAGGCTGGTATTATGGTTTTACGCTCTATTTAAGCGCAGATGGAGAATAAGCGTTTGTAAAATAGTTTTGCAAGAGTAGAGAAAGCCAAATGGGCGTAAAATATCACATTTTTGTAGTATCAGCCGTTTTCGTTATCCTTATTAGTGGGTAGAATTGTTCAATATTTGACAATTTTATTCGTCTATCAACTTTCAGTTGTTTCTCGCGATGTCATGGAAAGAGTATGGAATTTTAAATCAATCTTACAGCGTCCAGTTATGAAATATTTTATTCTCGCTTTTCCCTTTATATCTATAATGAAATGTGTAATGTTTTCGTAAGAATCATCTATATATCTACTAACAGACAGACAGACAGACAGATAGAAAATTTTATTTCACTTCGTTAGTTAAATAAATTAATTCTCATATAAGTACTATAATACATAATTTTATCTCTCCACATTACCATTTACATATCATTTTATGTTTCACTAAGTTGCTGCATTACTAAGGGCCCGCAAACATCCAACACCATGGTTGTCGAGTTATTGGGTCCTATTTAATTTTATGATTCAACAATCTACATTTTCTTTCTATTCCCTATTTCTAATTTTTTCAGCTATTTATTTCTCACTACACCTAAATATTTTCCCATTTCAATTAAAATTTTCTTGGATTTAACTCTTAACATCCTTTTACCTATAATTTCATTTGGTAATTTAGACCAAATGTTTATTTGCAATTTTTTCCTCGTATTCATTGTTGCTTCACATTCTAACATTAAATGCCAATAATTATTAAATTTTCTATTACATAATGGACATTTGCCTTCATTTTCTCCTTCTCCTATGCCTTTTAACCTCACCACCCCTGACCTAGCCCATGCAAAGCCCTCTCTTGCTATTTTATTACAAACATCAACGTAGGTTTCTCTTTCCCATGCCCTTTTAATCTCTGTATATGCATATAATGATCTTTTTGAATTAAAACTACCAATTATTTTCTGTCTTTCCATATATTCAATCCTCAATCTCTTTTCCAACATCCCTTCTCACATGATTGTCTATATCTCCAAATATCCCCACACACTATTTCATTGAGAATTGCTTCTAGGCGCTTGTACCAAGTATCCTCTTTATTTAGCTTTCGCTGGACCTCCAAGCGTTGTTTTAAAATATTATTATTCTCTGATTCCTCAATTATCAATCTCACTATTTCTTATTCTTTCAATAATTTTAGTCTTACTACCAAATCTCCCTAACTCCGTTTGTGCAACCCCATTAGGTGAGGTTCTTGGTAGACCCAGAATTATTTTACAAAAGCTCCGATAAGCATTAGAGGGTAGAGAAGGTCATGTGAACATCAGATTTTTATAATTTCAAACACTGCAATATGTAGTCTCATAGAACGAATATAGAACAATGTACACTAATAGGTTTTGTTACACCAACGCTAGAAATAATTACTGTGTTACTGTCTATTGATACAAGTTCCGCCACATGTTACAGATGTCACCCAGCAGTGACACCCCTGCATCTACCACCTTATTATTGATGTAGAGGCAGGAGCAAGAAGAGAAAATTCAGTTGAGGGAGAGAGCAAAACGTGCTAAAATTTGTAGTGTGTTTGAGCCGGCAAGATAACGTAGGGACCGAAAGCTGTCGTGGCTTTAATGACCCCCTTAGGCTTCTAATGGTGTGTTTGTTCTGGAAAATTCTTTCGTGATCTATTGGCCATAATATGTACTATGTGGTGACTCATTGTTAAAAGGTGCAGTCACAGTAAGCAACCGGCACGTTCGATTGGGGAGAAGCACTCTCCAGAGGCGTTGATTCTAATCCAGAGTTGTCATTCGTTCGGGGCTGAAACATATAGCTGCGCATGAAGATACGCTTTGAACATTTACCTTCGCTTTACTTTTGTATTCAATATCGAGATTTCACCGGAAATACATGTTTTGTACATCCTGAATCCAAAAAAGCACTTTCATAAAAACGTCCGTGTGTATGTCTGTTTGTGAACAGCATAAATTAGAAACGAAAAGTAGGATAAACACCAAACCAAGTATTTGGGTTCAGACCTTCCAAAGATACGACACGAAGACTTTTTAAGAAAATCCCCCTTCCCAACTATCCTTTACATTAAAGACTTTTTCAAAGTTTTTCATTCTCTAAAAATCCCTCTAACGGTTTTGATTAAAATAGTATATACTTTAGATGACAAACATTTTATAATCTTGTATAACTGGTAAACGTTAAGCTATAGCGAACAAGTAGTACACAGAAAATGTAGATCTCGTTAAAACACACAATTTATTTCAAATAGGTTGCTATGTAGCATAAACCATTTCTGAGGTATCCGTCATTAATGGTTCTAGTTGTTCATTACTTGGTCATTCTCTCGAGGTCGTTCAACATTCTCGTGATGTCATGGAAAAAGTATGGAATTTTAAGGCCAAAGTACAGCGTACAGTTTGTAAACATTTGTTTATCGTAGTTATTTCTTTTAATTCCTTTTATACCCCGCCTTTAACTACATTGGTGTTATCACGGGCCTTTCCTTTGGAGCTTATTGCCTATTGGCAATGGTGTTAACTCGTATTCCCTTGTCGTTAGGCTTCAATCATAGATCACACACCACATTCCGCTCATACTTCCAGACTCTGGGGAGGATAGCGAATAATCTTGGCTAAAGAAGAATTTTCACCCAGTCGGGAATGAATCCGGGACTGCTCGCACAGTAGGCAGGTGCTCTACCGACTGAGCTACGGGGCCAGCTTATTGAGGTTTACTTTGTATCTATAACAATATAACTTTTTCTGCAAAAGTTTATTTGGATTAAAATGTAGTAGATACAAAATTAAGTTTTAGTAAGAATAGTTTATATACCCACTAATAGAGAGAGGGTAGAGAAAGTCACATGAATGTATCACTTCATATGCTCTTTTAATCCATTCTATATAACTTAAGCTTTCTTTCCGCAAGTTTTTACAATTAATTAAACTTTCATTCCGGTGTAGAATAAATTTTAGTGTCTCCTCCTAATGGAAGTTCGCCGCCACTCCATAAAACTATGTTATCGTTTCCGAGATGCATTTTTCTGTATGTAAGGTACAGATAACTGCGGTATTCGATTTCAAGAGAGGGATTCAAACTAGTGGTCTGTAAGTCAGATTTTTATCACGCAGTAGCTGAAAGGAAACAATTGCGAACCTGCAAGTTAATGTGATGATAGACAAAAACAGACGACTCATTATTTACGTCCTTCAAGAAGCTTTCTTAAATGCATCGCATATATCCCTTAAAATATTACCATAGCTCGTTTTTAATACACAAAAATTTAACTCCAGAAACAGCTACATATTTCTTAGCTAGACTGGCGGCGGAACTCTTGAAGAGGTTCTAAAAACGTATGTTACGATAAGACAAATGCTCGAAAAAACATTGATCACTGGTAGAAAGGTAGTGTAAGGTATGAAGAACTTGAGTAAAAATAAAATTATCGGAAAGTCTTTAGTAGTTTGTACTTTCATTGCAAAAGGTACCTTACTTTTAAAATACGCTTCGTATAAGAGATACTAATATAAGGGACACAAACTGAGTTTTCTAGGAGAAAATGACAAAATTTCTGATTTTTTAATAATATACACTATAGGTAGCTGTGAATCATTTTGGCCAAACACTTCTTACCGTCTGATACGCAACTTATTTAAATCACCCACTCGCTTTCTTATAACCATACTGGACCTTCTCTTTTTCTTAGTTTTGCATTTTTTACTAATAAAATTAATTTCTTACGTAGTTTCAGTTTTGTTGTGATTTATATGTAAATTTGCATACACAATCCGAAATTTCATATCTAAAAATGTATGCATGCATTTTATGACACATTTATTCATTGGCTCACAAAAAATGAATTTACACTGAAGAAAAAAAGATTTTAACACCAACGATTTCATTAAGACACAAACTTCCTTCCCTTAAAATAACAACTTTTAATCAAATACTGACAAATACAAATACGCAAGACAGTTTTAAAAAAACAAATCTTATGCCTTGCACTCACATGACTTTCTCTACACTTGTATTTTTACAAACGCTTATTCTTCATCTACTTGATGTTAATAGAGATATCGAGATGTTAATCTTATTGCTAATTTTCTTGTATGTGCAAAGAGAATATGGCAGGCTTTAAGCGATAGTCAAATATTTTAAGAGCTGGTTCTATGTGGAGTATTCCATTCTCTTTGCATGTCCAAGACATAAAAAAAACGAATAATGAATTCCCATTTGAGAAAAAGTGTAAGTATTGTACAATTAAAAAAAATATAACAATGAATATCTTGGAAATGGTTCACTCAATAAAAAATGTATATGACATAAATTGTGTGATTTATGGATTGTGTATTGGTATGGATTAAATTACCCAAATTATTTACATTTATTCCGGTAAACTCAAAGATTTCATAAATTTCTTTTGATATATAGCCTAAATAGCTAATTACAATTAAGTAACCGTGTTAAGTGTGGGGGTTTATAGTTAAGTATTAGATCAATCAATCATAATTTATTTTTCCATATATGCCCTGTTAGTCTAAATTTAGAAAGGTAGAACACGGATCCCGGTTATGGCACCGAGTTTTTGTGTCTGATTTTACGTACAATGTTCATATACGTGGTTCCACGTCACTTAGTCTACGAACATTTCGTCTAAGAATTTTACGCAACAACCTACTTGCCTATGACTGTTCACCTGCAAACATAAATATGAGGTCGACAATGAAAATCTTTAGAAAATCAAACAATTATATGATTTTATTGTTTTTTAAAACCTTTCCCTTTAACATAAATACATTTTTGCATTTGATGAAACTAGTCCTTAAAACTATGCCACTCTTCCTGAGGCACTTCAGAAACCAGGTTTTTATAATGTTCCACTGCTTCATCTGATGAAGAAAAACTGATTTCAGGCATATGATCTTAAATTTTTGGAAACAAAAAGAAATCAAAAGGCGCTACGTCAGGGCTGTATGGTGGAGGATCCATGGTGCTAACCTTTAGGGCATCCAGATACTCAGTTGTTAGTTGTGCTGTACGTGACGATGCGTTGTCATGATGTAACATCATTTTTACTTTTGGGTGTTTTTCACCAACTTTTTAAAAACGTTGCTATAAACAGAAATTGTGTATCAATCAATAGTAACAGTTACGTGAATCTTATAATGCCACAGTATCAATATGGTTCCTTTTATAACAAAAACTAGCAACGATCTTCTTACCAGCACTGCGAATTCGTCAGACTTTGTAGGCTTAGGTTCTGTTCAAAAGATCCATTGGGCCGATTTTCTTTTCAGGATCATTACAGTAAATCAAAATATGAAGTACCACCTTGGAATTTGTATACAGTTTTTCTACACCGATCAGTGCCTTCTTGTTTGGGAGTCAGTTTATGTGGAATCCATCGACATCAAAGTTTTCCCACGTTTGTTGATGTAAAATGTTTTGGATTTGAGTCATACCAATACCCAATGTCACCCGAATAAATTCATAAGATTTCAATTGATCTTCTTGAAGCATTGCTCGAACAGCGGCAATATTTTCGTCAGTAACAGCAGTTCTTGGGCGTCCTTCACGAAATTCATCACTAAAAGAAAACTGATATTTTTATTTAATTCGCTGTGCCAATTGTAAATTGTTGCCCCAGATGGGGCTTCTTCTTCAAATACATTTATAAGTCGAATTCCACGTTGTTTAGGCGTTAACCATGACTTAAAATAAAGTCATAGCCCGGAAATGCTCTCTCGCCAAATTTATATTTGCTTCAACACAAAATTTTTAAATAATGATGATTAACAAATTCATAAAGCAAATTCGGACAAACTACATTGCATTAAACTCGCAAATTATTATAAAGTAGCTGACAAATATAAACAAATTTCATTTGTTTTTAGAAACATGGTATTATAAGAATCTTCAGTATCGTACTCTTACCTTGCTCAAGAAATTTTGTGTACGTGCAAAAACGTGTAGAAGACGAGCGGAGGCTATCAGGCCTTAGCGAACCTCAGCGAAACCTGTGATTTCTATATTTAACCCGAGTTAGTCTTAGAGTTAGTGTGTGATATGGACACTTATTACTATAATAATTAATAGTTGGCCACGATATGAGTGCGTTCGGTGGGAAAAGGAACTAAACCGTTACGGAACAAGGGAGGGGAGCATTAGAAGTGCAGTCAGGTAAAACATCCGCAGATCCGAATTGCATTCACTAGCGACTGAGGCTTGTAATATGGTACCGTTTTCATTGTGCAGCCGTAAATACCTTATCGCTTTGCCCCGCACTCCTATGCGTTGTATTGTGAAGAAAAACAGGGACGCCTCCTCCAAGAGCATTCATATTGTGGCCGACTAGTACGTATCACAACATCATATTTTCCATCCTTCTTCCCCTACTAAGGGAACCCACCCATATTGCCAACCCTAGCAACTAATATTTCTTGAGAAAGGCTTATGACCGAGTTACTTAAGGTCGTATTCATAGAGTTCACGTTGGTCTGGATGACTTCGAATAAATACAGGTGAATCCCTCATCAATAAAAAAAAACGCCGGTGCAGGAGTATACTGTAAACATTTTGCACAGTATCTAACATTACATGAAACATCAAACCACTACGATGGAGAATTAACAGCTATAAAAGCAGCATTACAGAACATTTTACATAGACCACACATAAAACAAAAAATAGTTATCTTATCAGAGTCAAAATCATCCATAGAAAGGATAGTAAATTACAATAATAAAGCAACAAGAAATATTAAAGAAACAAGAAGCCTAATTAAAGCAGTTGAAACTAGAAATCATGTCACTCCGCAATGGGTTCCACTTCATGTCGGACTTCTGGGCAATGAACATGTGGATCAATTAGCAAAGAAAGGTGTAATACAACAAATAACATCCGTAGGACAAATAGAAATAAATAAACAACATTAAACAACATTTTAAAAGACAACAGATACTTGGGTCTGGATTATCTCCAGACTCATTTGGTCCGAACCAAAGTCGACCAAGTTTTTGACATTTATAGACGATAAAAAGCCTGGGACAAAGAGTGGTAGTTCTGCGCATGCGCGACTTCCATAGAGCAGTAAACCAACCACTGTAACTCCCTAGCTTTTAAGTTTCTATGGTCGTTTCACAGCTTTTTTTTTCTTTCATCGTTCAGTGCTCACTCCTCACCTCAGCAAAAAATATAGATAACCAGAAGCGTGCATTAAAACGCTCGGAGCAGAAAAATGCTTGTTTTCCTTATTAAAAAACCCTGGTCATGGATATTATTGAAAGAAGGAAGCATGGAGGGAGATAATATATAGGGAGTTTTGTACATGATTCTAACTTATTGCCACTCGTTGTTTTTTTTGGAAATTTTCTTATCCACCAGATACACAGTTTCATTTCATTGTTAATCACTTCAATGAAAATTTAACTTGCTGGAATATTAACTTTTAACCTTAAAATTACAGAATGAAATCGAATTTAAATAACAAGCAACATTTGCTGTTATTTATTAAAATGTATGTCATCCTGAATCTTATGTAAATAATTAAATATTGTGCGATAGTAATTATACGGAAATAATTACCTGAGGAAATCCTGATATATTACAAACCTTGTGGAAATTTTAATCCTACTCTCCTCGCCGGGAAAATGTAAGTAATGTCTGAATCACTTTGAGCTTAACCTAAGTGACCTAACTCAACGTGACGTAACGTTAAGGTCTTACGCATTGTACTAAATGGAGCTATTTAGGGTTGTCTTAACGTAGCTTAATTTAACGCGACGTAACTTAAGAATTTGACAATGTCAAACTATTCAAACTTTAATGTTGCATGGTAATTCTAACCAATCTGCGTGCAGCAGTGGTATGAAGTATTAAATAAGAATCAATCAGGATTCATTGCCGTTACGTTAATTGCATCCTAATTAGAAGTTTACTTTGTCAGCATTTCTTAACTTCGCGTTAAATTCACCGTAATCCCGATTTAACGAAGGGAAATCTAGCAATGTCACATGAGACATTAGTTATAATGACGCCTTACTAAGGTCAGTAGTGTTTTCTTGATACCCTTCTCTTGCATAATAGGGAGTGCTGTTAGCATGTGTGCGTCAATTGAGACACTCAAACCTCGGTTATCGTCTCTGCCATATAGGTTAGGATGAACCAGTTTTATCTGTCTTCCAACTTTTGCTTTACTAAGCCTGTATTTCTTCTGAAGTTCAGGTCCAATTTCCAATTATTTCAATCTTGGTAGATAGTTTTACTCCATCGTCTTATTTCGCGGATTCGACGCACCAGCAGCCACGCCCATCACTCCATAGTCATCCACTTTGTGAATATAATCTGCCTTTAGTCTACCCCTCTGAGGTAGAGATTCATCAGTTACAACCTAAAATTTCATACCGACGTTGATACAAATATGAATATTAAAGGTTTCTGAAATGTTGTTAGAATCTCCTGATCAACCTATAGCAGAAACAGAGTGCAGGCAAGACTTCGTAGACAAAAATAAATACAAGTATCGACAGCTACAGGTATAATGCTAATCTTGCCAAGTTTGAGTGAGAGAAATATATCTATAATCTAACCGTACGCACATAGTATTTGTAAATAGTGAGTGTATGCGTGTTTGGTCATAATGAATTCATATTGTGACCGCGCGTACGAAGCTACCTGCGAGCAGCCCGTAAGTGCCTCCCAGCCCGGCATCTGAACATTGCCTTCGACCCGCCATTGCAATAATAGTCATTATGTATGTATCTATTCTTATATTCTATTCTACCCTTTATTACGCTTTGTCAACCATGTGTATTATTTAATTGTTTATTATAAGAAAAGCTTTATATTTTTGTAACCCCATGATGTTAAGGAAACTTCCAAATAAGTCAAGCTATGTTTTTCAACACAGTAGCTAAAGAGAAAGCTGTTTTTGAGACAGGCCTTCAGTACAAAACAACTATTGCAATATATGCGGGTAAGAAAGACTCAAAGCTTCGATTCCCTGTGTACCAAAAGTGTCTGAGGTGTAAATTTGTGCTACACTAAGTACCTGTAAGGAAGTATGTTTAGCAACAACTGGTGTTGTCTTTTGTTATACAAATTCATGTTAAAGCAACTAGGCTATAGTTGTCAGCTGTAGTATGTTTTAAAGTCGCTGATTATACTTGCAAGAAATAGGTTTTTATTGAAGATACAGCGTCCGCAAAAATTCTATGGTAAAAACAACATTACTAATTGTTAAAGCATGTTAATATTTGGTGAAATACAGCAAAATTATTACAAAGTTTTGGCCTAAGGTCTATCGGACTTTCATTGATACTCCCCCTCCAAATACTGAAGGTTCTTCTAACTTTTTGTGTATACGTAAGTGCACAAGTCGTATGTGCGTGAGTTTTAGTGCGGGATGATTAACCTTCCGGTTTGATACCGCTTCCTTGGTCTGCTTTTTCTACTACATATGTACATGGTACATAATAAGACAATACATTACATTTCACACAAAAACTTGGTATCGAGATTTAAATGTGTTTTGAGACCCGCTGAATAGAAGGAAGATTTTTTTTAAAAACATCTGATGTGTTACACTCACATGACTTTCTACTCTTGTACAAACTATTTTTACAAAATATATTCTCCATATGCTTCATGTTAATCGAGATGTTAATCTTATTGCTAATTTTATTGTAGATGCAAAGGAATATGGTTGTATTTAAGTGATAGCCAAATTTTTTAAGACCTGGTTGCTATGTGGCGCATTCCATTCTCTTTGTATGTCCAGGACATAAAAAAAATGAATAACGAGTTCCCATTTGAGAAAAAGTATTGGAGAATTTAAGGGAATAACAAGCAATATCTCGAAAATAGTTCACTCAACAAAAAAAATATATATGACATAAATTGTGTATTTTAACCCGTTCTACATTTTTTGTGCAGCAAAATCTTATCTATCTGTTATGGTTCACAATGAAGAATATTTTTGGAGACATTCCCAGAAAATTCGAGATATACATTTCATTTGTCATAAAAATGTCTTAAACATATGATATTTTAATCAAAATCGTTAGAGCCATTTTTTAGAAAATTAAAATTTTCGAAAAAAATGTTCCATGTAAAGGGTAATCTGGGTTGGGGGTATTTTCTTGAAAACCTTCGTGTCGCATCTCTGGAAGATACTGAATCTAAATACCAAGTTTGGTGGTTGACCAACTGTTCGTTTCGGAGTTATGCTGTTCACAGACACACACACGCACACGGACATGTTTCCAAAAATGCTTCTTTTAGGATTCAGGGGGCCTCAAAACATGTATTTCCGGTAAATCTCGGTATCGTGTTTTTGGGTGGTATACAATACTTTCCCTACTTACTATACGTAGTAGAGAAAGTGAAAAGGTCCACATATTTCTATGCGAGTGTGCGCACTGAAAATACTAAGGTCTTCGATAAATACCAAATGCAGAATAAAGATCAGAACCAGCCTAAGATCTTTCGTTTAGCTTTACTTTCTCAAAATGGCTCTAACAATTATTACGATTAAAAGTAAATATGTTTATGAAATAAAAATAAAATTTATATCTTGAATTTTCTGGGAAGAATTCTGAAGTCCCTTTCATCTGGAATGAATTTTGTATAACTTTATATAACTGGTATACTATAGGATAGACTGACACACAGGAAATGTGGGTCTCTGTAAAAACAATTCAACACAAATAATTTTTGTGGCATGAGCCATTTCCAAGGTATTCGTTGTTATTGGTTTGAATTTTTCAATACTTTAGCCACTTAATTTCTTGAGGTACTCGCAACCTTCATTTGTTCCCCGCGATATAATGGGAAGAGTATGGGATTTCAAGGCCAGGAGTAGTTATGACTCATTTTTAAGCATTTTATTACTATTTATTTTGAGCCTATGGAAAATGTGTAATGAAGCTATGTTTATTCTCTGCTACTTATGGTAAGCAGAGGAAGTATTGCATTCCCACCCAAAAATTCTATATAGGGTTTCCACCGGAAATACATGTTTTAAGGCACCCTGAAACCAAAAGGTGTGTTTAGAAAAAGATCCTTGTGTATGTTTATCAACAGGATAACTCAAAAACGAAAAGTCGGATAAATACCAAACTTGGTATTTAGGTTCAAAGATACAATACGAAGATTTTTAAGAAAATACCTTCACCCAGACTACCCTTTACATGAAAAATTTTTCGAAAATTTTGATTTTTTCAAAAATGGTTCTAACGAGTTTGATTAAAGTATACATTTATGATATTGTTATGGCAAATGAAATGTATATCTTGAATTTTCTGGGAATATCCCCAGAAGTCCTCTTCATTCTGAATAACTTTCGTGTAACTGGTAATCTATAAGAAATAGACAAAACCTTTTCTGTAGATCTCTTTAAAATACACAATTTATGTCCGAAATATTCCTTGTCATTTGTTTGAATTTTCGATACTTTAAACTTTTCTTCATATGGAATTATTTATTCGTTTTTTTATGTCCTGGACATGCAAAGAGAATGGAATGATCCACATAGCAACCAGCTCTTAAAACATTTAACTATCACTTAAAGCCTACCATATTCCCTTTGCACCTATAAGAAAATTAGCAATAAGATAGCTTCTACATATGTTTAATTCGATTAACATGAAGTAGATGGAGAATAAGCGTTTGTAAAAATGTATGTACAAGAGTAGAGAAAGTCATGTGAGTGCAGGACATCCAATTTTTGAAAACGTTTACTAAGAGGAGTACTTTGACAAAAATATTGTAAAGGTAGAATCAGACTAAAAATTCCATGCGATGGCTGTAGTTTGAACCTTGGATCTTCCGGTTTGCGTCTGGTTGCTCTAACCAACATGCTACCATGGCAACATGTCGGCACGACACTAAATTCTTCAACTGACTCGTATTTTTACTTTCTCTACTACGTAGAGCAAGTAGGGGAAGTATTGTATTCCACCCAAAAATTCGATACCGAGATTTCACCGGAAATACATGTTTTGAGACCCCCTGAATCCAGAAAAAGCATTTTTGGAAACATGTCCGTGTGTGTGTCTGTGTGTCTGTGAACAGCATAACTCACAAACGAACAGTCGGATAAACACTAAACTTGGTATTCAGGTTCAGTATCTACCAAAGTTGCGATACGAAGGTTTTCAAGAAAATCCCCCCACCCCAGATTACCCTTTACATGCAACATTTTTCGAAAATTTTAATTTTCTCAAAAATGGCTCAAACGATTTTTATTAAAATTATCATATGTTTAAGATATTTTCATGACAAATGAAATGTATATCCCGAATTTTCTGGGAAGAAAATACTTTCTCCAAAAGTATTCTTCATTGTCAACGACTTTTGCCTAACTGGTAAACCATAAGAGATAGACAAAATTTTACTATACAAAAAATGTAGATCGCGTTAAAATACACAATTTATGTCATACTTTTGTTTTGTTGTTTGAGCTATTTTCTAGATATTGCTTGTTGTTCCCTTACATTTTACAATACTTATACTTTTTCTCAAATGCGTTATTCATTTTTTTTTGTTTCTAGACATACAAAGAGAATGGAATGCGCCACATAGCAGTCAGCTCTTAAAATATTTGACTATCACTTAAAGCCTACCATATTCCCCTTGCACCACAAGAAAATTAGCAATAAGTTTAACATCTCGATTAACTTGAAGCATATGGGGAATATGCGTTTGTAAAAATAGTTTGTACAAGAGAGGAGAAAGTCATGTGAGTGCAACACATCAGATTTTTTCGGTAAACCACAAGGAAGACTGAAATTCATTTTGAGGTGACACATCCCAAGCATGTCTTATAGTTTCATAGTGCTTTAGTTCCCAGGCTTCATAGCTTAACCAACTATTTGGTCGGTCAGTGGTAGTTAGTTGTTCTTCTACACACAAGGCGTGTGTAGGAAAAGTTTAGAAAAGTAGAATCAGACTTAAAAATTCAATGCCTAGCCGGAATTTGAACCACGGATCTTCCGGTTTCCGTCCTGTTTCTCTAACCAACTGAACTACCATGGCAACATGGCTGCACTGTAATAAATTCCGCACTTACTCCGCATGTTTTTCCAATAAACAACAAGGATATCTGAAATACGTTTTCATTAATGGCAACTTATAATGTTATGATTACTTTCAGTTCTGGGCTTCATAGTTTAACCAACTATTAGGTCAATCAATGGTAATTAATTATTCTTTCATACAAGCCGTGTGTTGGACAAGGTTGGAAAGATAGAATCTGAAAAATTCAGTGCCATAGCCGGGATTTGAGCCAAAGATCTTCCGGTTGCTCTAAACAAGCCACTACCAGTGCAACATTCCGGCGCTAAATTAAATCCCCCTCTTGTCCTATACACGGTTTGTATGCAAGAGGAATTAATTATGATTGATTTAATATTGGTTCAAATGTAGCCAGGGACTTAAAAGTACGTATGCCTTTGGGGTATGTCATCTTAAAGATCCGTGGTACAAACTTCGGCTATTGTATTGAATTTTTAAGTCTGATTCTACGTTTACAACCTTGTCCCACACACAGCTTGTGTAAGAAGTATTACCTACCTTTGACAGGAAGTTTCTAGGCGATATATAAATTAGATAGTGCATAGTTAAAGTTATGACATCAGATTTCTTCCATTCTGTCTTTTCCTTTCAACAACCACAAACTTTCTAGCACAAAGCTGACAGTTTCACACTTCTGGATCAGCTGTAATTTAGCAGTTAGCGATTAAGGTATACGATTTCAGACATCAACACTCAGATGCATGTTAAAGACATTTTTAACTTAAGGAAAAACTTGCGTTAATTTGCGGTATCAAATTGCAAGATCGCGTCGCGGAAAACACATCTCTCAGAAGATGGGTTTAATCGATTCGAGAGGCGCAAAGTCTTTAGCACAGGAGAGGGAAGAAGGGGGACCCGCCGTTCTAGCTCCAAGGGGAAAAAAAAGTAAACGGGTTATTAGTTTCAGCATTGTTAGTGGATCTATACCGTCACTCACGAGAGCTTTTCGATTTAATTTCTAATGCGATTTCATAAGAATATCCTTTCAGATGGTAAGACTCTTATTCTTGATTTTGCTCACACCTAGGCGCCTATATAGAAAGAATCTAAACTGCTGTTTTCTAAGATCAGTGTGACAGAGGATATTTGGCGACGAAATTGTGTATAAACCCTGTCATGGTATGATACTATATGGCATGGTTCTAAAGAAGTCCATTATATCCAGAATTCAGGCACCACACTGATTAGCCAGGGGCTCGCGTGGCTTGGCTTTGAGCATGGTGGATGATAAACATTTATGAAACCGATGTGCGAATATTCCCCATTTACAAGGAGGAGGAATCGTGGGTGCATATATTTGGGTACGGAGGAATTAAGGCAAAAATGTTTACCGCGATCCTTTACCAACTCGAATAGAAATTAAGGGCGTGTTGGACGCTACTGGCAGGCAGAGAAGACGTAGAAGCTTATACTTAAGGTAAGACAGCTGAGATCTGAGAAGGCTGATAGTAGGAAAGGTGGTTTGCAAACAGAGCTAAACATACAAGTGAGTGTTGGTGATTTATTGTTTAAGCTAGTTTATGTCATTTCTCACTTATTCTTAGTAAGCTGTTTCTAAACTTTCTCTGTTTGTTGTAATAGAGCACGGTAATGCATTTTAACGCTGTTTTGTGTTTATGTGCAGTTTTGTTTATATTTAGAAAGCCAGATTTGAATGTCTATATCTTACTTTTTTCGTGCAATGGTGTTTTCTTGACTTTTCTATGTATGTTTTTATCTTATTTTTATGGTTCTGTGTATTATAAAAGCAGATAGTCTGTTGTACCCGTGGAATCGATAGGGGTTAGTGTATATATATATATATATATATATATATATATATATATTTGTATTTAAATAAATGCACTCATTCATTTATTCACTGTATGCAGATGTCATATACGATCGCTCGATAACATATGGAACAGAGTGGCGATGGCGTGAATAGTGTTTCATTTATAATCCAGCAGTTACAGTAAGGCTATTCCCAGTCTTTCCCAAGCGTAAGTAATTGTAGCAATATTCAGCTGTACTGTAAGCCATAGACAAGGTATGTACATTGATATCTCTGAAGTATCATAATTCAAACTGATATTAGATTACTTCTGCAAAATGAATGATACAGGCGGGTACCAGAGGCTTGTTCAAGACATCTCCAACTACTGAATTCCTTAAGAGTTTCCCTGTCTGTTAATGCACCTTTATTTTCGTCAGGTACGTAGCAATGCAGTTAATCGGTGTTTGGCAAAACGCTACTGGACTGTGCCATAAACATCCTTGGCATGACCGCGTTTAGAATTTTAGCCGTCAATTTCAGAAAACTGGGTACCAGGTATACGGCTGTCTCCTCAATGGAACACTTGTTCCTTAAGAAGAATGTTGCTAGAGGCGAGGTTTGCTTTGCTTCCCAGATGTATTGAGCTTCGATCCTGGAGCCCCCTGGCGAGTCCCTCACTCTCATAGCAGGCGCCTTCGCCCTCAATGTTGTTCCATGCCGTCAACACGCCCGGCGAGCTGTCTCGGCTCTTTCTTCACATCCCTAGGCGTAATCTCCAAGCAAAAAAAAATATTATTTTCCATAATGTCCATTCACTGATATCCTCTTAGGCTGTGAATTTATTTTCTATTCCGGTAATTATTTATGTTCTCATTCTTTCGTTCCTTTCTTTTTCTCGTCGCTTGGTTTAGATAATTGTTCTTCCAATGCATTCAACGCCTAGATGTTGCCGATTACATAATGGTTAAATTGGTGAATAAGTATTCGAACAAGACATCTAGGAGTGAAATCTGACTTAGAACGGCGTATTACTGGAGTTTGGGAGGGAAAATGTTAGAGATTTTTTGCTGCCTTGTTTATTACATCCTTTTCTTCGAAGACAGTATTCATCCTGTATTTTACAACCAAGCGGGAGTTTCATAGAATATCACCTAGACTCAAACTTGTTCAATTATATTTTACAAAGTAAATGAAAAACGTTTACCCTTATATGTATATTACGTAGACAACTGAATTTTACAAACACATCCGGAGTTTCGTAATGCCGACCATAAAAATTCTGTCTATATTAAATGCTGCTTGAAGCTATACTCTTTCACGTAAAGCCTTAGGCTATGCCGCTGTGAAACCCCTCTCTGGCGTAGAACACGCCGCCAGCAGACGAAAATAGAATAATGTGCTAAAACGATGTCGTCATTCCTGATGTGAGTGTGGTAGAACGACGTAAGGGTCTCCATGCTTGCCATTGGCTGAATTAACTATCTAACCGATTACATCGCCCTATCAGGCAAGAGGAAGAACATACACTATATGATCAAAAGTATCCGGACACCCCCACAAACATACGTTTTTCGTATTAGGTGCATTGTGCTGCCACCTACTGCTGGTACTCATTATCCGCGATCTCAGTAGTCATTAGACATCGTGAAACAACAGAATAGGACGCTCCGTGGAACTCACGGATTTTGAACGTGGTCAGGTGTTTGGTTGTCACTTGCGTCAGAAGTCGTACGCGAGATTTTCACACTCCTTAACATCCCTAGGTCCACTGTTTCTGATGTGATAGTGAAGTGGAAACGTGAAGGGACATGCACAGCACAAAAGCGTACAGGCCGACCTCATTTGTTGACTGATAGAAACCGCCGATATTTGAAGAGGGTCGTAAAGAGTTATAGGGAGACACCTATCCAGACCATCACACAGAAATTCCATACTGCATCAGGTTCCACTCCAAGTACTATGACAGTTAGGCGTGAGGGAAGAAACCTTGGATTCCATGGTCGAGCGGCTGCTCATAAGCTACACATCACGCAGGAAAATGCCAAACGACGCTTCGCTTGGTGTAAGGAGAGTCAACATTACATGATTGAACAGTGCCAAAAAGTTGTGTGGGGTGACGAATCAGGGTACACAATGTGTCGATCCGATGGCAGGGTGTGGATATGGCGAATGCCCGGTGAACGTCATCTGCGAATGTGTGTATTGCCAACAGTGAAATTCGGAGGTGGTGGTGTTATGGTGTAGTCGTGTTTTTCCTAGAGTCGGCTTGCACTCCTTGTTTTGCGTGGCACGATCACAGCGCAGACCTATATTGATATTTTAAGCACCTTCTTGCTTCCCATTGTTGAAGAGAAATTCGGAGATGGCGACTGTATCTTTCAACACGATCGAGCACCTGTTCATACTGCACGGGCTGTGCCGGAGTGGTTACACCATAATAACATCCATGTAATGGACTGGCCTGCACAGAGTCCTGACTTGAATCCTATAGAACACCTTTGGGATGTTTTGGAACGCCGACTTCGTGCCAGGCGTCACCGACCTACATCGATACCTCTCCTCAGTTCTGCACTCCGTGAAGAATGGTCTGCCATTCCCCAAGAAACCTTCCAGGACCTGATTTAAAGTATGTCTGCGAGAGTGAACGCTGTCATCAAGGCTAAGGGTGGGCCAACACCATATTGACTTCCAGCATTACTGATGGAGGGCGCCACGAACTTGTACGTTATTTTCAGCCAGGTGTCCGATACCTTTGATCACTTAGTGTATTCTCCCGGGCGAGAGCAGCCATCAGTAAACGAGACAGACGGAGCGACCAGATTGCTTAGCCAGTTCGGCTTGCATTTGGGCATATCATTATCAACAGTTATTTTCTGGACTTGTCAAAATTGAATTTATACGTTTTTGGTAAGAACTTTCGAACTTTATTTCACTACCCTTGTTTCAAATTCTTTAGCTCGCGGGAGAAACGTATATTTTCATTTTGTAATTTGTACGCGTAGTGCACTGGCAGTTGAAGCAAACAAGCGTTTTTTAACAAATCAGAAATTATTGTAGAGCGAAGGTAATTATCAGCAAGAAATACGAGAAGCATTGCATGTTTAAAACATGTTAATTTTTATGTCTTTGTCTATGTGAAAAATTGCAGGATGGATTGAAACTTGCACTACTGTTAACGTTATACAGATATTTGAGTTATATATAGTCATTCGTGTGAATATTTCAACCAGGTTTAATAAACCATAACTCTAAAGCAAACAAACGTTATGCCATTAAATGTGAATTAAGCAGCAGCTTCTTCACATTTGTAACAAGTGCTTGAAGTATAATATAATTATTACAGCACGGCACAAGACTGATAGGATACTGCCAAGTCACATAACTTGTAACTGTTTTTTGAAAGTAGTGCTGGTGTTTATGGTAACTGTTACATACTCTTTCTAGATTCGGGGTAGCTCACAGATACAGTTTTATGAGTTTAACCGGAATTCCTAGGAGCATGCAAACAGATATTGTTCAGGATCAGTGATATTTTATTGCTCTAAGCTTGTAAGCCCTCTTTTGCGCTGCACCGCTTAACAATTAGTTCAAAAGTAGCTCAGGGCACACTTCCTATCCACTCTAGAAGCGCATTGCTGGCCACCGCACCGCAAACGTTCATAAAAAGAAATGTTCGAGAGCAGTTATATTATAAGGTCGAGAGCAGAAAAGTTTTTGCGTGCAGTAGCGCTTGTGGGCGTGCATTGAATTCAGCGAGGTATTGCAGTTCAGCATAACAGAAGTAAAGGAAGAAAAAAATAATGTAAAAAATTGCTAGTAGAATTGTGGAATCTGTAATCAAAGAAAAAACGATACGTTACAGTAACATCCCACAATTGAATCAATGTATTCGGCAACGCTAAGGCATTGAATGTGTTGTAAGAAGTATCTAAAATGAGTGATGCAAAGAAGAAAGAAATGACGAGACGAAAAACCTTACCGACGCAGAACAACTCACCGCCCTTCTCTTCCACTCCATGACCAGCATGGAATGGAAGACAGGATTATCTGTCGGCATGTCAGGTTTAGCGGCGTGAAGAAAGAGCTGGAACACGCCGACAGCCACATTGACAATTTCGGATAGCTTGCAACAACATAGTGGGGTAAGCAAGGAGCACAACTTTAAGAGATTGAGCGCTCAGGAGGAGGTTCCATGATTGAAGCATAATATATATCTGGAAGCGAAGTGAATCTGGCAAGGAGATTGAATTTTATGTCATCTACCAACGGTTCTTCACCGTCGAGTGGAATGGTCCATGGACTGGTGTCCAGTTTTGAGATTATGAAAGCGATTCACGACATTTACGACGTCCAAGATCATTTAGGACACTGTCCAGCAGCGCTTGCAAATCACCGATTGACTGCTTCATGACATAGCTTACAAGTATTGGTGCAACAGGCAGAGATATGCCTAAAGAATTCCAGCTAGTACCTGGAAGGTACTGGTTATTTGCCTGTGTCACACTGTTTTGTAAAATGCTGCCCAAGACGTCTCTCCTAAACAAAGATCAAGCAGCCTCGATGTTGGGCGTTATATAAGCAGAATTAATAGTGTTGATGCCGCGCTTAGAATGGAGGCGGTTGAGATGACAGCTTCGTCAGCAATTAGGAGCCTTCAGATGTCTGTTGTTGGAGAGAGAGGTCATGTCAGAATCTACATCACGTGCTTAAGCAAATTGTGGAATATCGAGCTAGAAACAGTAGTTTTTAGGGATTGCAAGTGTTATATCTGTTACACATGATCTTTTAAATGATTTAAAAATAAACAACTAACTTTGACCGTATATGCGTTGATTTCTTTTATGCTAGAGAACCACATCTAGCCCTACACTGTTCAGAATCATTATAAAATACATAGATGTTTATGGTATGTGTCTGAAGAAAGGCCTATACAATGTGGTATTTGAATGTCTGAAATACACTCAAGATCAACAGTAACCACTTCTGAGCAATATCTGAAGGAAGGTTGAAGTTGATCAGCTGCACAGGTCGAAATAGCTGTTTCCATGTCATGTTTGCCACTTCATCTACGAAATGAACTTTCTTCTCTAATTTGGTACTTGGGCTTCAACAACCTTTGCGACAGACATTGGATGATTAAAAGAATTCTTAGTATCTGATACTAAAATGAGAATGGCTTGTCCCCAAGAGTCAGTACAGAGGAGTGAAATCACTGTACCAAGGTAGATAAGAATGAGTGTCACAGATGTATGGGTTGTTTTAGTTCTATCTGGGATTGCAGAGGCCTGGGGATGGAGCAGCTGGTTTGTAGACATAGGACCAATCTGAGAGAATAGGAATCAAGAAGTAGACTGAATAACGAAACAATTGTACAGGAAGTTTCGGTCATACATTCAGATACTGATCAAACTCGATATTGCTAAAAACGGATTTACAAAGATCTTAGTTTAATAAGTTACACGAGGCTGTTCACAACTATAGTTTACAAGTAAGGAATAAACGTGACTTGTGCAGATATTTTGCATACTCAGTAGGGCTCACAACATTATTAACTGTCAACAGAGTTAGTAGTCACTAAAAAAAAAACATGTAGTGTCTGCTGCAACAAATCGTGCCAATGCTTTTGGTTTCCTAGTGTTTTTCTTTATTCAATGTTGGCAGAATTCCCGTATCATTGTGTTCCACACCTACCCGGATGTGCTAACCTCTTATTGGCTTGAATAAAATGAGCGGGAAAGAGGTGCGAAAATGGATTACATTTCACCTGAATGGCTACAAAGTACTCACCAGACACTCGCCAAATCTGTGCATCTCTTACTGGTCTGATGTTAAAAGTCTAGCACTCAAACTCTTATCTAATGAACAGTGGTCGATTTCCGGCTCAGGAGTGAAGGAAACCGAGTGGAGGGGGCAACACAAATATTATGCGATTGATAGATATTTATTTTTATCTTGTAGAGATTCAAGCTAGAAGATAAGTATTACAACACTACAACTTAAAATTAAGTGTAAGCAAATCCTAAAGACACTTTAATTACAAGTAATTAATAAAGAGAATTGGTTCCAAGAAATTGACTTGTAAACAACATCCTCTTTATTATAAAGGAATTAAGGATATGGGCAACAAACCGTAAATCATAGCCCCTAATGAGGAAGGTTATAGGACATGGTGAGAAACTGAATTATGTGAAATGAATTACACAAAACGAAAAAGAAAAACATAGCATTATCGCATTACTTGAAAAGGGTTGGCAACCTTCGTTAAATTCCTTTCTTACAAAGCTAATAACATTTATTTAATATGATAATAAATTCGAATTGACTATGAAAAGATAAAGTGAGAATAAAAACTTCAATGCCGTAGTCGGGATTCGAACCACCGATCTTCAGCCTCCCGTAACGTTGCTCTGTTGTCAGAGCTACGACCTTGATGTAATAACACCTCCTGAAATTCTCCTTGTGACTGATTTTCCTGGTGAAATGTCAACGTATCCTTAACTTCTCTTGAGACTTTTTAATTTTACTTTCATCTTTCTACCCTACAAAGAACAATTATTAAAACTGAATTGAGCACAGAAAGCTCTAACCACTGAGCTACCATAGCAACATGCCGGTACGACATTAAATCCCCAACTGTTCGCGTTTCCCCCGGTGAACCACAAGGAGATTTCTAATTGCATTGAGATGACATACCCCAATGGCGACTTGTAATGTTAATTTTGTAAGTACTTAAAAGTCCCGGGATACATAGCTTCGACCACTATTAGGTGAATTAATGGAATTAAATTGTTCTTCCACACAAGCGTATGCCCGACATGGTTGGAAAGGTAGAATCAGATGACTGAAATAAATTCATTCCATGAATTGAGTATGTCTTCTCAATGAATCTAAAACTGCCTTGGATCCCAGTTTCTGGTGCACATTCGCCGCCTTCGCGAGAAAAGGGCTATACAAAAGCTGCCAATCAACTTGGATTACTAGAACTAGGTAAGCTGTTGGGTGGAACCATAAATGGGGAGGAATATCTTGCCAAATAACATGCAGTCCACTATATGGTCACTTTTTTGCACTCAAGTTTGCTTACTCTGTACTGCTCAAAAGTGTACTTGGCGAGTAAGGTCTCTCATAGGCTTACTTCGAACATTCCAGACAGCTGTGTTTCTCAAATGTAACTGAATTTTCAAATTTTCAACGGCTGCCAAAGGAAATGTTTTGAGAGAAAACCATTCATTGTATATTTATACTAAACTAGTATTTCCCACGAGTGACGGTTTTTAGCAGAATAACTCAAATCACTACTGAAGAAAATTTATTGTTGTTTTGACTAGTAAAAAGCTCATTCCTAAGATATTTTCTTAAATGTGCTATTAAAAAGATTAATATTAGCCAAAGTCTTTCTCAAAAATCTTATGCTTCATGTTAATCAAGATGTTTATCTTATTGCTAATTTTCTTGTAGATGTAAGGGGAATTGGTAGACTTTTAAGCGATAGCCAAATATTTTGCTATGTGGAGAATTCCATTCTCTTTGTATTACCAGGACAAAAAAGGTGAATAAGGAAATTGAGAAAAAGCATAAGTATTGGAAAATTTAAGGGAATAACAAGCAATATCTCTAAAATGGTTCATTCAATAAAAAATGTATATGACATAAATTGTGTATTTTAACGCGATCTACATCTTTTCAGTAGTAAACATTTGTCTATCTCTTATGGTTTACCATTTATGCAAAAGTCGTTCACAATGAAGAATAATTTTGGAGACATTCCCAGAAAATTCGAGATATACATTTCATTTGTCATGAAAATATCTTAAACATATGATATTTTAATCAAAATCGTTAGAGCCATTTCTGAGAAAATTAAACGTTTCGAAAAATGTTCCATGTAAAGGGTAATCTGGGGTTGGGGGATTTTCTTGAAAACCTTCGTGTCACATCTCTGGAAGATACTAAACCTAAATACTAAGTTTGGTGTTTGTACGACTGTTAGTTTCTGAGACATATTTCCAAAAATGCTTTTTTTGGATTCAGGGGGTGTCAAAGCATGTATTTCCGGTGAAATCTCGGTATCGAATTTTTGGGTGGAATACAATACTTCCCCTACTTGCTATACGTAGTAGAGAAAGTAAAAATGGGACTCAAACTGATAAACTGTCTTCCAATCCCAAACATTGTAACACAATCAGCTCTATAGAATTTATACATAATAAATAATGTAGCAAAAGGTGTTTCACATTGTATTTTGTGTGTAAAAAGACTGTCACTGGAGATCCTGTTTTATGTAAAGAAATCCCAAGTCATTTGTGACGGTTGTTAATAAAATAAATCAGAATCACTACAAAGAAGAGTTCCCTGGAATTTTGACTAGGAAAAAGCTTATTCTTATGATATTTTTATAAACATTAAAATTAGCGAAACGCTTTCTCAAAAACTTTACTTAACCTCTCTTGCCATACCTTACAAATAGTATTACATTTAGCTATATAGAAATTGTACATAAAATTAATGTAGCAAAGTATTTTGATGAGTGTAAAGGCTCTGCCACTGGAGATCTTGTTTTATGCAAAGAAACTCCAAGTCGTTTCATGTTGTTATGTTTTTCAATTAATCTGTAATCTACTTTTTCCTTCCTTACTGTCGATAAAGTCTAATGGTGTTATGCAGACTTCAATGGATCCTCATATTTTAAATAAGTACGAAGGCTTTATCTATTTGTCGTGTAGCAAACGAAGTATAATGTTATCGTGGAATTTACGTTTCGTTTATAATATATAAATACATAGTATACAAATCCAACTGAATTTCTCGCAATCATGGATAATGTCGGTCAGAACTAAGCAAGTCCAAATATTTTTATTTAATTATTTAAGCACATGCCACAGCAAAAACTACGAAAAACAATTCTTTATACAGGAAGAAACATTTAAGTTGAGACTTTACAATATCTCAAAACTAAACATTGTAGAAAGAAATGTCTTTTATTAAAGTTGCTTGATATTATGGTTTGTATTGAGGACGTTATGATGGTCATTTTAGGGTCAACATAATCTTGTTATATTGTAATCTACAATTAGAACCAATCTAAATTGACCCTAAAATGACCATCACAATGCCCTCCAAATAAAACACGAGTAATGACATTTATTTTCCCCCATAATATCAAGCAAGCAACAAGCTTTATCCAAAACATTACTTTCTACAACGCTTAGTTTTGGAGATATTGTACAGTCTTAAATAAGTGGTCCACCCTGTATATAGACTCTGTTTTTAAGTGGCCGTAAAATGAAATATACCAAATTCCTTTTATAAGAATACCTTTCATACTCCCTAAATTCTTCATTTGTCTATTTTGAATATTGTCTACACATCCATATGCACTCTAGGAGACAAACCTTGAGAAGGCGATCTTCTACTGTTACTGCCTTCATTGGACATATATTTAGACACAGTGTTTCCTTGGTTACGCTTCGTGTATTGTTGCTTGTGTAACTAAGACTGTGAATGTTTTCCATCCTTGCAGACAGTGCCAATAACTTTTGGTTGCGGTTGTACTTGTGCACATGCGCAAGACATATTTCTCCTGGGAGAGAGTAAAATCGTCGGCTGACATCCCGAGAGACAAATATATATACATATAGACTCGCTCCCCCGCAAGGCAAGCAGTGTTGCCAACTGCACGTGATGCCGAATACACAATAACGCCATGTCCCTAGACGGTTGTAATGACAAAGTAATGATGTGAAGAGCAGCAAGTGTATACATTCGAACACGCTCACAGAGGGTCTTAATTGTCCGACCCCATTTCCGAGGGAGGATTATAACGTCAACTCAGCATCAAACACCCTTCTTACTTATATTAGCTGGGAGTTAATGTTTAATGCTTCTCTCAGCCCGAAGAAATAAATGGTATAAAAGTGTTTAGAATGTACCCCAAAGGTACAGACAAAGGGTTTTCTCGTGGTTTGTTAGTTACAAATTGTATTAATCCGGATTAATAGTAATACTACTACCACTAATAATAATAATAATAATATTAATAATAATCTTTCCCTCTAAACGCTATAGCATTCCAGCCGAAAATTCGATACCGAGATTTCATCGGAAATACACGTTTTGAGGCCCCTGAATGAATCCAAAAACAGTATTTTTAGAACTACTCTTTACATAGAAACGTTTTTGATATTTTTTATTTTCTAAAAAATCGTCGACGTTGTGACTAAAATACCATATATTAAAGATATTTACATTTCAAATAAAATGTATACTGTATGCCTCTGACAAGAAAACGTTTGCGCGATATTCTGCTCTCCGGAAGAGTAAGGGGGGAGTATCACGTGGCAGTTCACGATGATGTAAACATATCTAGTATCTAAATTAAAAGCATTGCAGCTTATTTCACTTGGAGCAATGTGTAGGAAAGGAATTACAAAGTAGTACAAAGTAATCTCTGTTCATTTGTTGAATCTTCAATTGTGTTCAGCATTGCTAGCACAGAGTGTATTTTTTTTAAGAGGCCGTAAGTCTCGTTGATATGTTGAAAGAATATAGCGTTAGAATTGTTGATGTCAACATATTCGGCACAAACACATTCTCGTGAGAGGAACACAGCATCTTGAATTCTTTGGGAATAACTTGTGAAGTCCTCTTCATTCCGAAGGAGTTTTGTATAATCCTGTATAACTGGTAAACGTTAAGTGATAAACAAAGCGTACTACTCAAAAAATGAAGATGTCTTTAAAACACAGGATTTATTTTAAAAAACTTTTTTGATGCATCAGCCATTTCCGAAGTATCCGTTATTAAAGATTCGAATTGTTCAATACTGTCATCCTTTTCTAGTCATATAGATTTTCAGTTGTTTCTCGCGATGTCATGAAAAGAGAGTCGAATTTTAAGACGAGCGTATAGCGTCCAGTTCTTAAACATTTGACTATCGCTGTACTCTTTGTATCTATAACGTTTCAGATAAAAATTTGGAATAGTTATTATTTCGAGTTGTTAATACCTTTAAACTTAATTTTTACTTTCCCTAGTACGTATACTAAGTAGGGAAGTATTGTAATCCATCCAAAAATTCGATACCGAGATTTCACAGGAAATATATGTTTTGAGACCCCCTGAATCCAAAAAAAGCATTTTTAGAAACATGTCCCTGCGTGTGTCTGTGGGTCAGTGTGTGTGTCTGTGAACAGCATAACTCAGATACGAACAGTAGGATAAACACCAAACTTGGTATTTAGGTTCAGTATCTTCCAGAGATGCGACACAAAGGTTTTCAAGAAAATTTCCCCCCAGGTTACCCTTTACATAGAATATTTTTCGAAAACTTTAATTCTTTCAAAAATACCTCTAACAACTTTGATTAAAAGATTATATGTTTAAGATATTTTCATGACAAATAAAATGTATACCTTGAATTTTCTGGGAATGTCTCCAAAAGTATTCTTCATTGTGAACGACTTTTGCATAACTGGTAAACCATAAGAGATAGACAAAAGTTTACTACACAAAAAATGTAGATCGCATTAAAATACACAATTTATGTCATATACACATTTTTATTTAGTGAACCATTTTCGAGGTATTGCTTGTTATTCCCTTAAATTTTTAAATATTCATTTTCTCAAATGGAAATTTCTTATTCATATTTTTGTCTTGGATATGCAAAGAGTATTAATCTGTGGCAAAGAGAATGGTGCTGCACATAGCAACTAGCTATTAAGAGATATGTCTATGCTTAAAGGCTACTGTATTTCTATATTGCCCTTGCAAATACAAAACAAGGGGAACATAGTACATCTTAAGCGATAGTCAAATATTTTTAGAACTGGTCGCTATGCGTAAAACGTAATTCTCTTTGCATGTCAAAAGATCGTTTCTGCAAATGTTTATCTCGATTAATATGAGATAGATGAAGAATAGGAGTTTGTAAAAATAGTTTGTACAAAAGTAGAGAAAGACATGTGAGTGTAACACATCAGATATTTTATATTGGTACTGACATACCAAAAGCCCACATTATTAGAATCAGACCGTATAACAACTTTCAGAGGTGAAAATATAATTTATGAATTATTATTTATCGTCTTCACAACCATTTTGATAAGGAATATAAGCGGCTAAGGAAGATAATATTTTTATACTCGATACAGAAATATATAAATCATTTTTGCTATAAAATATTTAAAAAATGGGAATAAGATCCACAATTGCAGAGTGGACAACAAAAAGGGCGTGTGTGTTAAAACACAGGATTTGGAGAAAAACATTAGTTCATTCTAAAAAAAAGTTTTTATTGCCTTGCATGTGTGCACACTAATTTCCTTGTATTATAAACATTAAGTGAATTAAACAGGGTGGGGTGGCAGATTTTCTTGAACATCCTGTCACATCCTTGGAATCCTTGGTAGAAGTTTGATATTTAGTCGACCTTTCATGTGTACATAGTAGGCAAAGAAGGTATTGCATTCTACCGAATAATTCTATACCGAGATTTCAGCGAAATACCTATTTTAAGAACCCCTGAATCCAAAAAAATGGATGATTAGGGAATCGCGTGTGTTTGTCTGAACAGCATAACTCAAAAACGTAAAGTCAGATAAGTACCAAAGTTGGTATTTAGGTTCAGTATATTACAAAGCTGCTACTCTGGGATCTTAAAGAAAATTCCCTTACCCTAAAGTACCGTTTACATGAATAATTTTTGAATTTTGTTATTTAAAAAAACTGCCTGTAAAGATTTTGATTAAAATACCATATGTTAAACATATTAACACAACACATGAAATTTATATCTTGAATTTTATGGGAATAGTCTGTGAAGTCCTCTTTATTTGGAAGGAATTTTGTATAATCTTATATAACTGGTAAACGTTAAGCGATGGATGAAAGCGTACTGCATAAAAATAATTTTAAATAATTTTTTTTAGTATAAACCATTCCGAGTTACAGCGAAATACCGTTTTAAGAACACCGCCTTAACGTATATTTCAGTTCAACGAAAGAATCTGAAATCCCCTTCTACATCTGCATAAGCATCTATGTTAAATTATTTAATTGTACGAACGTCGCTACACCAAAATCTCAGTATAGCGAGAATAATAAATTCCCCATAATGAATATATGACTGCTTGAACGAATTTTAAAAACGGTTTTGACTTACTGATCAATTAATGTCGTTTCCTGATTTACATAATGGTTGTATCCCGGGACATTCAACGTTGCACGCGGAGTGGTTTCTTCATTCTTGACCACACAACATTTTGCCTCAAGTTTTGTCATAAGAGGTCTTGTTTGTTTATCACAAGCCACCGCTAAATAATAAACTTTTGCTTCGTTTGCTTGTTGTTTCTTGTGGTTTAACCTACGCAAGACAAGAATTTCAATATGCTCAGAGCAAGTCTGGTTTAAACAATGTCAACCAACGGAGAATAGCGAAAAGTAAAAGAAAGCGGTTTCCTTTAAAAGAAAGGTTAAAAATCTTAGAAGTTGACAATGTTACACTAAGGGAAAGTTGCGTTATAAACTACTTGGAAGAAGCAATTGAGAAGTGTACTGTCCAAAAAATAATAGAGGCTCTTTCTCAAAATCAAATCATTTGTAAGCTATGCTACCTAGTATATAAGTTCACTACACATAAATTAATTATGTAATGTTGTGAATTTAATGTTTTAAATATTAAACTCCCTTAGAAACGAATTTTGAACTGTATAATTTCCTTCCATATACATTTCTAATACATACATTTTAAAAATAGATACAGTGTCACATTAAATTTGTTATTTTTCTTTATTTATAGTCACTTTGTCAACTAGGTCATATCGCGACTTATATCCATATATACGAGTGAAATAATACATTTAATACTTTACATTGATTAAATAAAACATAAATTGTACTACATTGTTACAAACACTTTTTCATTATTAAATCCTGAACATAGAATGGTATAACCTATTACGTATAATACATTTTTATTTGATGTGTTATATTTATATATTGTTAAACAGTTTGATATCTTTCAAGAGAAAACAATGTTTTTTATTGAGTACGGTTGTTTAAAGCTAAAAATATTATCTTCAGGGATGTTATGTCTCCCTCTCTCTATGGTATAACTTCTGCTTTTAGTGATGAGGTGTTCGATGGTGATACGGCAATTGCAGGTCTCGCAGTGAGGAACATTTTCTTTGACGAGTAAGAAGGAAGGGGTTAGGCGTGAATGGCCTATTCGTAAACGTGATATAATCAGTTAATCTTTTCTTTTTAAGAGTCTGAAGTGAGCAGGGTTTTGTGGAGCCTTTCCTAACTATGTGGAGTTGTCTTGATGTTTTAACGGTCCAGTCTTGCTTCATTTCACAGATGGTCTGCTAAAAAAAATCTGATGTGCTACTCACATGACTTTCTCAACTCTTGTACAAACTATTTTTACAAACGCTTATTCTCCATATGCTTCATGTTAATCGAGATGTTAATCTTATTGCTAATTTTTTTGTAGGAGCAAGGGGAATATGGTAGACTTTAAATGATAGTCAAATCTTTTAGGAGCTAGTTGCTATGTGGCGCATTTCATTCTCTTTGCATGTCCAGGACATAAAAAATGAATAACGAATTCCCATTTGAGAAAAGGTTTAAGTTTGGAAAATAAGGGAATAACAAGCACTATCTCGAAAATGGTTCGCTCAACAAATAAAATGTATATGACATAAATTGTGTACTTTAATGCGATTTAAATTTTTGTGTAGTAAAATTTTGTCTATCTCTTATGGTTTACCAGTTATGCAAAAGTCGTTCACAATGAAGAATACTTTTGGAGACAGTCCCAGAAAAATATGTACATTTTATTTGTCATGAAAGTATCTTAAATATATGATATTTTAATCAAAATCGTTAGAGCGATTTCTGAGAAAATTAAAAATTTCAAACATTTTCCATGTAAAAGGGTAATCTTTGTGTTTCATCTCTGGAAGATGGTGAACCTAAATACCAAGTTTGGTGTTTATCCGACTGTTTCTTTCTGGGTTATGCTGTTCACAGACAGACACACACGGACATGTTTCCAAAAATGCTTTTCTGGATTCAGGGAGTCTCAAAACATATATTTCCGGTGAAATCTTGGTATCGAATTTTTGGTTGGAATACAGTAGTTCCCCTACTTACTATACGTAGTAGAGAAAGTAATAACTTTGGCAATCTCTGCAGAGCTCTGGGAATTCTTCTACTGGAGGTAGCAAAGCTGCTTTTTTGGTTTCCCTATCTGCTTCCTTATTAAATGCTGCAATGTTGGTCCTTTTAAGATAAAATATTAAATAACTATTTAGAAGAAATTTCAGCACAACGAGACGAATTTTACAGTTCGCAGAAATTCGTTATAACGACATTTAACTGCATGTGTTATTAATAGTTCAAATTGTTCATTCTTTTTAAGTCCAGTCGCTTTTCAGTCGTTTCTCGCGACTCTATGGAAAGTTAATGGAATTTTAAGGCTAGCATATAGCGTCCAGTTCTTAAATATTCGACCCATTGTATCACACTGTTCCCATTGTATCTATAACGGAATGTGTAACGTAGCTGTTTCTGTTAATGTTTGTCTGGAAAAAAATGAAGTAGATAGGAAAATATGCTTTAATAAGAATAGTTTGTATAACCACCAATAAACGAATGGAGTATACAGAAAAATTCACTTGAAATTGTGTACTTCCGGTGGAATCCGTGTATTGATTTGGGGGAATACCTTGCAGCAGCTTTTCTACTTACCGGATTCGGGCAGAGAAAGAAAAAATACTCGTGCCATTTTACTTTCTCTACTACGTCTAGCAAGTAGGGGAAGTATTGTATTCCACCCAAAAATTCGATATCGAGATTTCACGGAAATATATCTTTTGAGACCCCCTGAATCCAAAAAAGGCATTTTTGGAAACATGTCCGTGTGTGTGTGTCTGTGTGTCTGTGAACAGCATAACTCAGAAACGAACAGTCGGATAAACACCAAACTTGGTATTTGGATTCAGTATCTTCAAGAGTTGCGACACGTAGGTTTTCAAGAAAATCCCCCCACCCCAGATCACCCTTTACATGGAACATTTTTCGAAAATTTTAATTTTCTCAAAAAGGCTCTAACGATTTTGTTTAAAATATGAAATATTTAGGGTACTTTCATGACAAATGAATATCTCGAATTTTCTGGTAATGTCTCCAAAAGTATTCTTCATTGTGAATAACTGGTAAATCATAAGAGATAGACAAAATTTTACTACACAAAAAATGTAGATCGCGTTAAAGTACACAATTTATGTCATATACATTTTTGTTGGTGAGTGAACCGTTTTCGAGATGTTGCTTGTTATTCCCTTAAATTTTCCAATACTTTTTCTCAAATGGGAATTCGTTATTCATTTTTTATGTCCTGGACATGCAAAGAGAATGAAATACTGCATATAGCAACCAGCCATTAAAACATTTGACTGTCGCTTAAAGCCTAGCAATTCCCCTTGCATCTACAAGAAAATTAGCAATAAGATTAACATCTCGATTAATATGAAGTAGATAGAGAAAAAACGTTTGTCATAATAGTTTGTACAAAAGTAGAGAAAGTCATGTAAGAGTAACGCATCAGATTTGTTTATTGTGATAGCTGTAAAAGTTGATTAGAATTACTCATTAAATTGAATCGCACGTGACCACATTTGTGTTCTCTAGTTAGTTTGTACATCCCATGTGAACTGGCATTGTAGCACTTTTGTATTAGAAATCCCAGAACCTCTTTAATGTGAACCAAGAACCTAAGATTTGCCCCAAGATTCAACACTTGGCGACTGTTTGCCCATTCCCTAACAGAGCTGGCTTTTAGGTACTTCTCCGAGTGCGCATTTCTTGTTCAAGTGCACGTGATTAACGAGATAGCCTTTGAATTGTTCCCACTTACATCGCCATGGTTTTACTCAAGAGAGACGCGAGCCCAGCGGCAGATGCGAGAGTTTGCCAACTCGGTAGCCGATACTGGGCTAATTTATGGGCCCCAGTTTAATACTCGAATTGGTTGCTGCTTCAGCCCGGCGTTAATGAAAATAAAACTGCATGTCGCGCTTTATCCGCTGGATTACACATCTGAAAAAGGCTCGAGGTGCAAGAACAAAACATCATATTGTACCTCTTGGGAACCTGAAGATTCACTATTAGTAACCCTTGCAGAATATTTTCTGGATGCATAATTACCTAGCAATGCAAGCTTATTAACAACTGTACGAAATGCCAATTTTCAGGCACAAGAATAGTAATAATTAGGGTTGGGACCTCGATACTCTCGAAGAATGTCTAATTCTATATTTTTAAATGCTTACGTTTTGCATTATTCAAAGCTTTATTGTAAGTTGCCATTGGGGTATGTCATCTCAATGAAATTTGAGATCTCATTGTGGTTTACCGGAAAAAATACGAATCAGCTGGAGATTTCGTGTCGTGCCGGCATGTTGCCATGGTAGTTCAGTGGATAAAGCAACAGAACGGAGACCGGGATATCCGTTGTTCAAATCCAAGTTATGTCATTGAATTTTTCAGTCGCCTCATTCTGCCTTTCCAACCCTGTCCAACACACGGCTTGTGTGGAAGAACAATTAGTTCCATTAATTGACCTAATAGTGGTCCGGGACTTAAAGTACTTACAACATTGTAAGTCGCCATTGGGGTATGTCATCTAAATACAATTTGAGATCTCCTTGTGGTTTACCGGGAGAAATAGGAATCAGCTGCAGAATTTAGTGTCCAACCTATGCCTCGACCGCAGCTTCGCCGCCTTCCAGCGCAGCTTCGCCGCCAATACTACCGGGGTTCACGCCGCCGATCCTGGGAGCTTATCAGCCTGCGCCGATCCAGCCTGTGCCTCATGGGAGGCAGTGGCCACTCGGATTTTCCGAGCACAGGGACCCACGTCGCTCGTCAGGATTGAGTACTCAGACCCTGGTGACTATGAAACCGCCTTGAGGACGTGCCTGCCCTTGTTAGGGCGGTGCTTACGAATCGAGGTTAGCCGATTGGAACGCCAGGCACCCTGCAGGCGTTGCTGTGCCTACGGGCACTAGGAGTCGACCTGCTCAGCACAACCTATGTGTCACTACTGTGGTTCCGCCTGCACCACCTCTTCGTGTACCCAGCACGACGTGCGCCGCCGACACCGCTACTGTTGACCCTCCAGCGACCTGTGGAGGGTCAACGTACTTCACCGGCCAAGCGCTCAGCCCCCTGCATCCTCGCAGGAAAACACCGCTGAAGCACCAGCACCTACGCCGCAGCCAGTGACCGCTCCACAGCCGCCGAGACCAGTGCCGACACCAGTACCATCAGTAACGCCGATCATCGAAGAAGTCCAGTGCCTACATGACGCCGTTCAGGATCTCCACGCTGATAGCCCTGGAAGAACTCATCAGGGATCTTCAAACCTCATCAGCTGCTCAACAGGTTTTCCCGGCCGGGCAGTTCGACAGCACTTCATCCAGAGTCACAGCCATCACCGAAACCATCCGGGTTTCATCTCTTGGTCCCAGGCTGAAGACGAACCCGGAGAGCGTCGCGAACTTTTTGCAGCAATGTAAGGAGTTCAACCAGCAGCATCATCAATACTATCCTTATTCCCAAACATCCATTCTCTTCTAAACCCTCGCCATTCCAACTAGTGTTGCAGCCAGTTTTCATGGCTGCAACCTAGTAACTACCATTAACCGCTCCCGCTCATAGGGCGGCAGCCAACAACCTTCACATATTAACGCGGGTGCTATGCGGAACCGCACAAAGCTACGCCATTCCACTTTTCCTTCTTCCTTTTTCCATCCGGTAGAGGAGTTTTTAGTGGGTATGCCGGTATTGGCAAGTCCCACACTCTCAGTCCCGACTTCCATCGGGGCTGAGGTCAGTGATTAAATCATTTTCTCCTCCACTCGAAAAAAATTCGTGTCTTACGGGATGTTGCCATGATAGCTCAGTGCTTAGAGCAACCGGACGGAGACCGGGAGATCCGTGGTTGAAATCCCACCTATGGCATTGAATTTTTCAGTCGCCTGATTCTACCTTTCCAAAGCTGTTGCGTTTATCTTTTTGCCACATAAGGAATGAAAGGAGTCGAGATTTCACATTATTGCTTCGCATGTGTCCCCAAAGAGTTTCTGAGCTATAGTTCTTGATAGATCTTGACTGTCGGCGAATCAGTTCAGCATTCCATCGACTCTTACGCCTAAATGAAAACATGCAAGATAATGGGGAACCCATTCTATATTGAGCGTGAAAAACCGGTAATTTTTCTCAGAGGTCTCTATCAGACCTGAGGTTCTTTTACGTACCCTAAATCTACGACAGGGGTCCATCCATTTCTTCCCTTTTTATGTAACTGTGTTTTGCACTGAAAGCTTTCTTTCAAAAGGATTTTCAATCCATATTATGGAAATTAGTCTATGTTATAGCTTCAAGCTAAGCTCTTGACCCGAGTTTGAAAGAACAAATATTTCCATGCGCTGTATCATTTCACGACTTAAGTTCTGATTTGTTTCTGCTGGATTTACAGGTTATAGTCACAGGAATAGGCAAATGTAATGGCTGAGAAGGGGTCACTTAGTCAGGCTGTTGCAGAAATGTGACTTAGCGGGTCAGTTAAATCAGCTTCATACAAACTCAGTTAACGCTGCATGTACCGGTCTTTCACGCCCAATATACAGAATGGAACGTCAAGGACCATAGTAGTTAAAGAGCGTCCCTAAATAAAAAACTCAATTTAAATGTTTTATAACAATTAACGTTAAGTAAATAGAAGAATAAATTTTTGGAAGTATAAAGTGTAGAAGCTGTATGAAAACCAATGGTAATGGGTAAACAAGGTCATGTGAATTTAATAGCGATAGGACCTCGATATTCGTTGGTATCGACGTATATCTAATACTTTGAGCAAAACCTTCGATACTTTTAAATGTTTAATTTTTGCATTATTGAAAGTTGTTACGTTTAACTTTATACTGCATAAAGAATGAATGGAGTCGAGACCTCACGTTATTGCCTCGCACGTGTCCTCAAAGGGTTGCTGGACTATAGTTCTTGACTGCGTTTTCTGTGGGTTAATGAATATAAGTAGTGATGGGGCTATACCACTATTTCTCGATACCAATCTAATTTTTGGCTAGTATACTGCATACTCACTTCATAAAAGCTGTAAAGGCGATAGCTTGAACACTGAATTAGCTCCATATCAGTAGTTTTCTGTGTATAAACGTATTTAACCAATTTTGTATTGTATGCTAATTCCGAAATTATTCCTGTTTGATATTCTCCAATTGGCAGGAACTGTTTTATCTTGATAATGCTGCGGGTTAAATATCCACTATTTTTGGTCAAGTTTAATAATAATAATAAATAATAAAATAATAATGATTCCCTTGCTTCGCTTTCTATGTGGATATATTTTGTGTTGAAAACATTATTTTAAAGGATTTTCATAGTTATACAGCATACATGAACAACCCGATTAACTTGAGGCGGCAGCTCGTTGCACAGTACAAGAGGGGCAACTAAGAGTGGTGGGAGACCAACTGCAGCCACAAGCGGCCAAGAGGGAGGGTAAATCACACGCATCTTACCTTGAGGCTGGTTTCAGACAACAGCCGTAACACTAGCAGAAAATCTAGTTGAATCTGCAGTTCCTTGCTCTTGACAGTCTTCATCTTCCTCTTCACTAGAAAAACTGCTTTCGTCGGTGTTGCCCGCTAGATGAATGATAATTTCCTGTCCGCCATCCAGCAAGCCTTCACTGCGCATGAATTCTAGCTCAACATTGATGACGTGCGTGTGATGAATGTCTCATCCATATATATTATGGGACGGCCCTCACTTCTGTACTGTTTTATCATTCCAAGATAATGGAGCCGCTTAGTTCTGATGTCGTGCCGCCCCATGTGGTAAAACCCAACTTAAGTAGTATCTTTCTTAATGTAGATACACTCCCTTCAAAGCTGGTTGATTCCTTTAACTTTGTATGCACCTTCTTCGGTGTCGGTCTTTGCTTGTGAAGAATATAGAATTCATTCGCAGTTGGGTGCACTACTGCCTCACCGAAAGTATCTAAGCTGGCACAATAAGACCTTTTAGGTCTCTTTTTATGCGGTGTGGAGAATGAAGGCGAAATGCCACTATCAATACCTATGGTTTCCTTAATAATTCTTCTCACACTTCTTTCGGAACCGACTGTTGCCTCAGCAAAACTCTTTTCAATGTTTTTCACATTGGTGTTTACCACGCCAGCCACTACATGTATTTTCATGTATTTATATACATTACTAATAACTTCCCTGGTTTGGGAGTGCAGTACTTTGCCATTAAGTTTACTGCCTATGTATTAACAGTAAGTAAAACGCAAATCCAAAAAAATACGCAACGCAGGCACTCACAGTTACACACACATACAGAGAATAGAACTCGGAACAAAGCAAACTGTTTCGTGTATATGCTGTTATAGACGAACATATAACGCGCACGGACACAAGCCTTAAAAATTACAAAAGTTCAGATAACGCACGTGCAGCGTCAACAACTCCACATGCGTAACTGACCCTCACTCTCCTCTCGGGATAGATAACGGACTTATCGTTTAGTGCGCACCTTTCCTCAGCTGCCACCTCAAGTTAATCAGGCAATAAGCTACGCTCGTGAACCTAGTTTGACTTGCGTAAACACAAATAACAAGAGGAAAGAACATTATCTCACTCTATTATCTCACTTACTAAGTTCTTACTTGTTTCTGCTGGATTCACAGGTTTTGGTCACCGGAGTAGGTAAATGTAATTGCTGAGAGTGAGGCACCAAGCCAGGCTGTTGCAGAAACGTGATTTAATGCGTCAGCTAAATCAGCTGATGCACTAAGGTATGACAACGCTGCATGTTATATGGGTACCTCTACTCCTTCCGCAATTGTTTTATGTTTTCATTTAGTCACAAGAGTCTATGGAATGTTGCATGCAACGCAGTTAAGGTTTATCAAGAACTATGCTCCAGTAACTCTTTGAGGACGGTTGCAAGGCAATAACGTGAAGAAGTCTGGACTCCTTTCGTTGCTTATGTGGTATAAAGTGAAATGCAACAACCTCCAATAATGCACAATTTAAAAAATCAAAAGTATCTAAGGCTTATCTCAAAGTATTGGACATACTTCGATACGCTCGAGTATGTCCTATCTCTAAATAGAACATTCCATAGATTCTGGTGTCTAAATGAAAATGTGAAAAACAATGTGGGAAGGAGTAGAAGTACTAATGTAACATGCAGCGTTAACTGAGTTGTGAATGTATTGATTTAGCTGATGCTCTAAATCACATTTGTGCAATAGCATGGCTTGGTAACTCACAACTATATCATTTGTCTACACCGATGACCAAAATCAATGAATCCAGCAGAAAATGAATCAGAACTTAAGACATAATACAGTGCATGGATATACAGGATTATTAAAAAAGAAGGAACAGACGTTAAATATTTATTTCTAATGAACCAACAATAGATGGCGACACATACAATACATCACTGAATAGAGAAACATTCAAATTCTTATTTTATGTATTCAAAATGAGCACCGTTTGTTATACGAGGACGACCAGTGCTTTTCCGTTTGCATACGCAACCATCTTCTACGAATTTATTGTATCAATTGTAAATTTTTTATGACGAGGCGGCTCATTGTTGAACTTACAACGAATTGCACGCTGCATTGAAACAATGAATTCATCTTTGCATATTGCAGCACACAAAACGACGTTTCCTGTGGTATCGCCGTTTTCTCGTAAACAAACATAGCGCCGCTGTAGGTAATGAATGTAACTAATACATGGGGCTTAAAACCTTCAACTTTTCTCTATTCAATGATGTGTCGCATGTGTCACTATGTATTGTCGTACATTAAACGTAAATATTTAAAATCTGTTCATTCCTTTTAAATAACCGTGTATTTGCTTTTTCCTTCCATTTGTTAGTTTGTGTTAACAAAAGTCAAACTAGGGCTATGGTCGTAGCTTACAGGTATACCGTATGACTAATTTCAATAATAGGGATAGAAAATTCTTAAAAATAAGGTTTTGAGCACAAAATACGGTTACATAAAAAGGAAAGTAAAGAAATTATGAATTATTATTATTATTATTATTATTATTATTATTAACCTTGATAACAATAGGGGATATGTAACCTGTATCATTATCCAGATAAAAATATTGTTGCCAATTGGAGAATATCAAACAGAAACAATTTCTGTATTAATACAATACAAAATTGTTTACATGCGTTGATGCACAGAATTCAGTGAACAAGCTATTATCGCCTTCAGTCTTTTATAAAGTAAGTGTCGAGTATCGGTAAAGGTATGATATATCCGTGAAATAGTTCACCACTGCTATTTAGGATAGCTCTGTAGCGTTTGCTAAGTAACACTTCTGAGCGATGAGGGCGCTCAAAAATATAAAACTTGTGCAGATTGTCTCTGCCATATAACGTGTTGTTGATCTAATGTGTAGCATTTTGATCCATCAATTTTTCCCTAGCTAGTAAATATAAATTGTGTATCTCCCCATCTGGTACATCTTTCTTCAATTCTAGGCATTCTAGTAGATTTTCTCCATTTAAAGTCTTGTCAGCATTGCAAATCTTACATGCATTGTCATTCATAAAACCAAATCCATGTAGATGTTCCGCCAGACAGTCATGTCTAGTGGCTAATCTGAAGTGAGAAATGGCTTCTTTCCTTGGGACATTTTTTATTGTTTCTAGTATTTCTTTTATGTTGGAGTAATTTTTGTTAGTAATTTTCTTTTGAGTATTATATTGGTATTCTTGTTCTATATTAATTTTTATATTTTTTAGTTTCATATCTAGTTCACAAGACATAATAGGTTTTGAATATAACACTGCACCCTTTTTGGCCAGAAAGTCTGCTGTATCGTTTTTGATGGTAAAGTTGTTGCAATACAACGAGTATTAGAACAGATATACTACAGGACTGATATAAAAGAAAATAAAGTAGTTGTTCTCACAGACTCAGATTCTGCCATTCAAGCAATAGAACGATATGATAGTCCAGATGAATCTTCTAATATTAAGGATGTGAGATCTTATTATGGATTACTGCAAACAAAATTTAAACACTGTATAATATTACTGTGGACACCAGCGGTATAAGGTTTGGCGTAGTATTGACTAAATCCTGGTCTGGGTTGGATTATCGGCTGAAAGGGAGATTATTTTTGTTCCATAATTACGATGTTCCGCATTCTCTACCGAGATTGGAACTACGGGAGTGCCAATGTGCACGTGACTTATTTTTTAACCAAAAATAATAAAAATGAACTATCAGCAAACTATAAACGTGTGAATTGATTTCTGATGAACAATTGTGTCCGAAGTCAAAGCCGCCGTTGTGACCATAGACTGCTAATAGACCAAATGAAAGAAAAACAGCATTTGTATAGTTATTACTAGATTTAGCGACCTAGTAGAATTTAGTTCACTACTGAAAAGTCATCCCTCTTCATGACAATTAATACCCATTAAATTGGGATGAGGAGCTGAATGGATGAAAAATCTCTTATCCTTCGATTTTAAGGAATATTTCAAAGGACATTTGTGGCAGATTTTGACGCATAGTTTGAAATATTAAGGCCTACTTTCTATAAGGGATTATAAAATTAATAAATGTTGGTATATAGAAAAATTAAAGAACAATCAACTTTCATCATGCTCCTTTCTCCTTTCTCTACTGTTCACCTACAGTAAAGGAAGAAACGCATTCGATTCAGTGAATTCCGCATTGAAATTTCACTGAAGTGCAGTTTTGGTTACTTTTATGTTCCGCGTCTGCCTTAGGTGAGTCATTCTCTAATTGGTTTCAGCCAAATACGCTAGGCCTAGCTGGGAATGAAAGGGGATGAGAATCGGTATATGCCACCTGAATGGTTGAAACAATATGTCTCCCAAAGACTGTCCATACTACTCCCTGGTTCTTATTGGTTCGGCATTCAAGGAATATCCTCTGTAACCGATGTGGGATAAAGGGAGCGGCAGAGGCGTGTTAACTATGGCCGCGATTCCTCATCGGCCAGGTTTATTTTTTAAATATGATGATATTCATGAATCAAGCACGCAAAATAAGGCTTTAGCAGATGAATTGACTATGTTTATAGAGGAGGTATTGTATTCCACCCATACATGTTTTTAAGCTCCCGGAATCCAAAAATGTCATTTACAGAAAAACTTACGAGTATATGTGTGTGTTGTCTCTCCGCCTGTCAGTCTGTCTGTTTGTTTGTTCGTGTGCGTGCGTGTGTGTCTGTGAACAGCGTAACTCCAAACCAAAAGTGGGATAAATATAGAGTTGTCTCATAAGTTCGTTCGATTTATTTACGTTTCAATCACTAAGAGCACCTGGGAACACACCTCACCCGCAGCTAGCTACGACAGCGTAGTTGCCAAACTTTCCGTTTACAAACTTTAAACGAAGGTCGTTCAAAACATAAATAACTACGGCAGTTAGGATTTGTAAACAAACTATTTATTTCCTGCAGTATACACCATTATTGTTGACAATATATTGCCACGTTCTTGGCTACAGTAGCACGAGCTAAATTGAGCTCCAATGCCAACACCCCAGTTGTAATTCCTGGATTGTTGACTATCGCTTCATGAATTCTTTCCACGTTCGTAACCATTGGCCGTCCAGACCGAGGTTTGTCTTTTAGGGAGAAATTCACAGCTCGAAATCGACTAAACCACTTTTGACATGCTCGCTTCTTTACTGCATCTTCCCCGTAGACAGCACAAATTTTCTGCCGGTATGGTGAGGCGGTTTTACCCTTACGATAGTAAAACAGCATAAGATATCGGAAATATTCCTTTTTGTTTTCCACAGTTTATAAACACAATTTCACGCCGTTCTATCCAACGTCAATCACAAATACACACTGACATATCAATAGTGAGTCTGGTTGTTGTTCTCTAAGTTGTAGGGATGGTTAGGCAACTAGGATAACTTGAGTGTACCGAGGGTTCAGGGTTTTCAGGCGCTATAGATGGAACTTGCGAGCAAAGCCAACGAACTTATGGGACAATCCAATACCAAACTTTGTATTTAATTCAGTATCTTCCAAAGATGCAACACAAAGATTTTCAAGTAAAAATAAGCTTTAACCTGTAATGTTACCCTTTAGCAGTTCGGCCATACTTTGTGGGAGGAAAAGTGCCATGCCAATCCAGTGGCTAGTATTTTTCTCGAAAAACAAATGTGGTCACCCTATTAGAGCGCGGGGCTAGATTTTATCAGACCAAAATAAACCGCTCCTTTCCATTAAGAGACACATTTTATTCAGTCAGTATACGTAGTAAGGAGAAAGTACGAGGTTGGATAAAAAATAACGGGAATTACATCTTTATGTTTAAACACGCGGGCGTAAAATTTCACCAATCATGGTAACGGAGAGGTCTGACCTTTACTGAGGCTGGGATATGCGCGACATTGTTCATGTGTTGTTCCGTTTGTCTGAGAGAGTCATTGTTTAAGCACGTGTTTTAGTGACCCAAAATAGATTTCAATCTAGAACAGCATCGAGTTTGTGTTCTGAAAAAATCAGGAACAGAAACGCTGCAAATGATACAGGAAGCATATGGAGACCAAACTTTATCAAAAAAACGTGTTTTTGAATGGCATACAAAATTTCAAGATGGTAAAGAGAATCTTGAGGATGCTCCACGTTCAGGACGGTCCTCGACATCAAAAACTAAGGTGAACTGCAACACCATTGACATCATTTTGCAGGAAGATCGACGATTAACAATAGCGAAGTTTGCAGATATTATGCATATTTGGTATTTGAAGGCATAATTCGTAATGATTTGAGGAACAGAAAAGTGGCAGCAAAATGGGCTCCATGAGTGCTTCATGACGAACAGATGTCTCAACGGGTGACCTGCCAGCAATGGGTCACAAGGCTTCAGAGAGAACCCAGCTTTCTGGACAAGGTTTCATCACTATGATCCGCAAACCAAACAATAAAGTGTACAATGGATACATCCTTCCAGCCCAAGGCCAAAAAGGCAAAAGTGCAACCAAGTGCAGAGAAAGTCATGTTGTATAGCGGACAAAAATGGGGGAATTTGTGATCACGTGGTTCATAAACATACCACAGTAACTGCTCAATACTACAGTAACGTCCTTAAAGGACCACTCAAGACGAAAATGGCTAAGAAGCGATCAGAACTTGCTGCCAATGGATGGATCCTCCACCAGGACAATGCTCCTGCTCATCGTGCCATCACTCAACTGGGTATCAAAATCATGCCTCACCCACCATATTCGCCAAATCTAGCACCCTGCGATTTCTAACTGTTTTCCATGAATTAAGAAGTATTCGTAGGCGCCAATTTCAAACCAATAAAGAACTAAGTGTTGTTATTTCGGGTATATTGAACAGGATGTCAAACAAGGGCTTCTCTGAGTGTTTTGAAAAGTGGATAGAACGTTGGAACGTAGTCTCAGAAGGAGGGTATTTTTAAGGTTTGTAGTTAAATTCCAATAAAAAAAATTATGGTGTCTAAACAAAACATGTTTTCCTGGTATTTTTGACCCACCTGCTTTCGTAAGAATAATTTGTTTACCTACTAATAAACATTAGGCGTGGAGAAAGTCATATTAATGTAACACATCCATATTTTATACTTATTTTATTGTTTGGGTGAAAATATAATCAAAATTTGATGTGGTGAATAAGAGAAATAAGGTGAACTTCGATTGAAGATACACGTGATCTGTACCCGTGACCTCCAGAATGCGAACCATACACACAGCTACCGTTTGAGTCAGTTCTCTGTTATTAAGCGGCAACTAATGAGAGCAGACTTCATCTCGTGAACTACTGTTAACAATTACAAGCTTGGAGGTACACGTAAGCCTGTTTTCTCTGCGAGCAAGTGTAGAAAATGTGTTTATTTATGCGATGCGAGAGGTAACTAAAGCACAGGACAACAATGAGGTGCGTCACATTAATCTTGGAAACGAGGAGTCTGTTGTAGAGATAGCCGTGAATTACAGCGTACCTTCGCAAGGAAATGTCTCGTCTCTTACAGTAGATGTGCTAAAATTGCATAAAAGAGCATTCCGATAACCTTTCCTTCTTTATCTTCAAATGTAATGTAATGTATTGGCAATATTGGATTGTATGTTCATATATCCAGGCTTATTATTATTATTATTATTATTATTATTATTATTATTATTATTATTATTATTATTATTGCCATTATTATAAGATGGAGAAACTATTGCATTTCTACCACACATTTTATATGTATATTTGACATAAATATATGTTTTGAGGTCCCTGATTCTAGAAAATGGTTGTATGAACAAGAGAATTCAAAAGCTAAAAGACTATAAATACCAAACTTAATATTTGATTACAGTATTTTCCAAAGATGAGACACGAAGTTTTTCAAGAAAATCTCCCCACCCCAAACTACCTTTTATTTTGGACATTTTTCGAATTGTTCGATTTTCTTAAACATGGCTCTAAGGATGTTCATGATATTTACATGATATCTACATAACAAAAAATGTATACATATATTGCATTTTCTGGAAATAGGCTGTGAAGTTCTCTCCATTCAGAAGGGATTTTGTATAATCTTATATAACTGCTAAACCTTAAACTATAGATGAAAACGTACTACACAAAAAATGTGAATTTCTTTAAAGCACACTAATTTTTATAGCATAAGCCGTTTCCGAGATATTCGTTTTTAATGACTAGAATTGGTAATACTTATATCATTAAAATAAAAATGATTTTCCGGGCTTGTGGGCCTTGGTCCATTGGAATACTTCCAGACGTTTCATTAGAAGCTGCGTCTGACATCATCAGTGGAGTGGTGGAAGTATTCTTATGCTAGTCTCGACGGCGACTGATGTGTCGAGGATACTGTCGGATGAATAGGCTGGAGGAATTTGCAATGGACCACGGCCCACAAACTCGGAAATCATTTTTATTTTAATGACACCGACCGTGAAAGCCTGCGAAATTACGTACGTCATTGTTCTTTATTCCAGTGGATATTCAGGTGTTTCTCTCGATGTTATGGAACGAATATGAAATTTTAAGACAAGCATATACCGTTCAATTCTTAAACATTAGACTATACCTATTCCCTTCGTATCTGTAATGAAATGTGTCATTGACATTTCTGCAAAGGCTTATCTCCAATAAAATGAAAGAAATAGAAAAATAGAGTTTGCAAGAAGGAAAGGTAAAATCCGAAGACTGAAAAATTCAATGCCAAGGGGGGATTTGAACCACGGATATCCCAGTTTCCGTCCAGTTGCTCTAACCACTGAGATACCATGGCAACATGCGGGTAGGACATTAAATTATCCAGCTCAATCGCATTTTTCACGGTCAACCACGAGGAGATCTCAACTTGTTTTGAGAGGACATATCCCAATGGCGACTTACATGCTGTGAGTCCCGGGTTGCATAGTGTAGCCTCTATCAGGTCAATTCATGAATTAATTGTTCTTCCACGCTGACACGTGTGTTACAAAGGTAGAATCAGAGGACTGAAGAGCATTAATTCAATTTGTAGGAATACTTCGTGGAAACTATATAAAAAAAATCTGATGTGTTACACTCACATGACTTTCTCTACTCTTGTACAAACTATTTTTATAAACGCTTATTCTTCATATGCTTCATGTTAATCGAGATGTTAATCTTATTGCTAATTTTCTTGTATCTGCAAGGGGAATTGGTAGGCTTTAAGCTATAGTCAAATATTTTAAGAGCTGGTTGCTATGTGAAGTATTCCATTCTCTTTGCATTACCAGGACAAAACATGAATAACGAATTCCCATTTGAGAAAAAATATAAGTATTGGAAAATTTAAGGGAATAACAAGCAACATCTCGAAAATGGTTCCCTCAACAAAAAAAAATGTTTATGACATAAATTGTGCATTTTAACGCGATCTACATTTTTGGTAAAGTAAAATTTTGTCTATCTCTTATGGTTTACCAGTTATGAAAAAGTCGTTCACAACGAACAATACTTTTGGAGACATTCCAAAAAATACGAGATATACATTTCATTTGTCATAAAATATCTTAAGAATATGATATTTTAATGAAAATCGTTAGAGCCATTTTTGAGAAAATTAAAATTTCCCAAAAATGTTCCATGTAAAGGTTAATCTGGGGTGGGGGTATTTTCTTGAAAACCTTCCTGTCGCATCTCTGGAAGATACTGAACCTAAATACAAAGTTTGGTGTTTATCCGACTGTTCGTTTCTGAGTTATGCTGTTCACAGACAGATACATATACACACACACACACGGACATGTCTTCAAAAATGCTTTTTTTTTGGATTCAGGGGGTCTCAAAACATATATTTCCGGTAAAATCTCGGTATCGAATTTTTGGATGGAATACAACACTTCCCCTGCTAACTATACGGAGTAGAGAAAGTAATAAACAATAGCCGGTAGAGAAATTCATTTGAATATAACATATCAAATTTATTTCCAAATATAATATTGAAAAGATTCCGGTGAAAAATTGTTCCGTAGTTCGCCAATAACCGTATTCAAATTTATCGTATCCATCTTAAGTCTCAATACATTCTTGTAACTCTCGGCTTTCTTGAACCTATTATTCTAAGAGATATTTGCACTTTTTTTTAAGTAGTTGGGAAATGGAGGGCAAACAGAGATGTACACATAATGAGGCTATTTCCAAACGAATGTAATCCTTTTAGCCGAAAAAATTTAAATGTTTTACATTCGCATGGCCCTCTCTAACCTATATCGTTTATTAGTGGGTATACAAAATGGATAGGTAGAACCAGAAGACTGAAAAATTCAATGCCAACGCCGGGATTTAGACCACGAATCTCTCGGTTTCCGAACAGTTACTCTAACCACTGAGCTACAGTGGCAACATGATGGTACGACATTAAGTTCCCCAAATGATTAACATTTTTCCCGTTAACCACAAGGAGATGTCAATTTTTATTGAGATGACATTCCCTAATAGCGACTTACAATGCTGTAAGCACTTTAAGTCCCGGACTTCATAGTTTCTACCACTATAAGGTCAATTAATGGAATTAACTGTTCTTCCACACAATTCGTGTGTTGGACAAGGCTGGAAAGTTATAATCAGAAGACTGAAAAATTAAATGCCATCGCCGGTATTTGAACCACGGATCTGCCGATTTCCGTGCGGCTGCTATAACCACCGAGCTACCATGGCAACATGCCAGTGCGATATTAAATTCCTCAAATTATTCGCGCTTTTTCCGGTTGAAAAATACGAATCCCGGCGAAAGCATTGAATTTTGTAGTCTTCTGATTCTATCTTTCCAACCTTGTCCAATACACGGCTTGTGCGGAAGAACAATTACTTTCGGTATACAAATTATTCAAACAGGACCTTATTTTTCTATCCACTTCATATCAGTCGAGACACACCTTTACAGAAATAGCTACATTACAAATTTTGTTACCGATTCAAAGGGAACAGTGATAGTCAAATGTTTAAGACCTGGTTGCTATATGCTGGCCTTAAAATTCCATGCTGTTTCCATGCAATCGCGAGAAACGTGTTACATGTGTAAGAATACATTCAGGAAATGCTGCATACATTGCGACAAGGCCAAGAGGATGGCCTGTCCAGAGCAATAAGGTTCCTGCCCTGCACCGCAGAGTGTCGCATCTTTTCGGTACGTTCGCTGGCGTGTGACCGACCAGTCTGCAGTAGTTTTCTAAAACTCTTCGTTTTTTAGTTTCTCTACTACGTACCTAGTCGGTAGAGAAGGTATTGCATTCCTCCAAAAAAAATCAATATTGGCATTTTACCTGAAATACATATTTTGAAGTCTCCTGAATCCAAATTAAGCCTTTTTTAAAACATGTTCGTTTGTGTGCGTGCATCTATGAACGTCATAACTCAAAAACAAAAGAGTCTGATAAATAACAAACTTGTTATTTATATTCAATATCAATATTAATATATGTGAGACGAAGATTTTCAATCAAATTCACCCTCCCAAACTACCCTTTACATGAAAAAATTTCTGAAGCTTTAGTTTCTAAAATAACACAGTTTACTTCAGGTTTGTTTCGTTTTAGTGGCAACAGCCATTTCTGACGTATCCGTTATTAATTGTCTGAATTGTTCATTACTTGAAGTCCTGTCAAAAGTTCAGTTATTTCTCGTGGTTGCATGGAAACAGCATGCAATTTTACACCTAGCATATAGCGAGCAGTTCTTAAACATTTTGACTATCGCTATTCTCTTTGTATCTTAACAAAATGTGTAATGTAGCTATTCCTACAGAGTTTTATGTGGGTAAAAATGTAATTGATATAAAATTAAGCTTTAGTTAGAATAGTTTGCATACGCATTAATAAACGATAGAGGATAGAGAAGGTCATGTGAATGTAGCACCCAAAAATTCGATAGAAAAATTTCTCCGAAAGTACACGTTTAGAGTCTTCCTAATTTCAATAAAGCATTTTAGAAAAATAATCCGTGGGTCTGTGTGTGTGTGTGTGTGTGTGTGTGTGTGTGTGAGAGAGAGAGAGAGAGAGAGAGAGAGAACAGTATAACTGAAAAAGGAAAATTAGGTTATATACGAAACTTGGTATTTAAGTTCAACTTCTTCCAAGGATGCTATACACAGTTGATCTAGAAAATTCCCCCACCCCAAAAAACCATTAACAAGCAAAGACTATTAATTTCTAAAAAATTACTAACGAGTTTGATTACAATACCGTATATTTAAGACATTTTCATGATGATAGCTGTTCTCTTTACATTTATAACGAAGTGTGTAATGTAGCTATTCTGGAAAGATTTATTTGGATTAAAATGTAGTACATAGAAAAATAGGCCTTAATAAGCATAGTTTGTACAGCCACTAATAAAGATGGAAGGTAGATAAAGTCATGTGGACGTAACACATTAGATTTTTGTTGTACTCTTAGTATTGTAACAAATAACACCGGTTAAGCAAAACACACTTAACAAACGTTTGAGTCACTTTTAGCACTCACTCGGAACACAACACAACTGATCCGTCGAATCACAACCCATAACTGAATTGCTGAGCCACAGCTTACAACAACTGCATGCACTGTCCACTTTCACTGTTCATTTCGTAACTTTTCAACTGACAGAACTAAAACAGGGAAGAGCAGTCCCTTATATACACATCGCATACAAAGCGGAATGTTCTAGAAAGGTATTATACTAGAACATGCCAGCGGCACATAATGGGTTATTGTTCCATACTGCCTTTATTCCAACGGCCGGTTAACCTTCAAGTGGTAACGTAAATTTTATCACATTATAGGTATGTAACATCGGTCACTGAGACCATATAAATTTTATTTGATTTTATCTGCAAATTCTCACTACAATATTGAATTTACTTCATATATATAATTTTATGTTTCATGTTTTAATATAATTAAACAGTTTTTAAACAATAAATTACAATTAAGTAACAAAAACACTTATTAGAAAAGTATGAACATTGTGTGAACCATCAGCTGACTTCGGCGTGATACAGTTACATTCAGGTTCTCTTTCGACATTTTCATTCAAACTAAAATAAAAACATCGATATGCCACTTAACGGTGATTGTTTAGTAAGAGAGCGAACTTATTACTTATAATATACTAGTAAACGACGATTACCTTTTTTTGTAAAATAAGAGATCAGAGGTACGCAAAATATACTTACGTTATCAGTAACACCGGTCTACGAAGCCTTCCTGATAAATTTGTAACAATGGGTAGCAACAATTACAAAACCACGTTTTTATATCCGGCACAAACGTTCATGTGACACATAGCTCGGCGTTAAAGGTTGCGTCATAATCAGCATAGGCAATATCACAGAAAAATGCCATCCTCCGTGGGTAGTGGTTACCATGCTAACCTCTTGTTCTCGAGGTCGCGGGTTCAAACCCGGCGGAGGGCGATGGATTTTTTCGGGCGTAAAATCCTTAGCATGGCTTCCTTCGGAAGGTATGTAAAGCCGGTGGTCCCGTGTCGTAGATTTACGGAACCTAAAAGATCCTCAAGCCTGATAAAGAGGCCTCGGAACAAAATTATCGGATTTTCACGCCCAATATATAATGGGACGGTAAGGACCACAGCAGTTAAAGAGCGCCCATAACAAAAAAATCACAGAAAAATAGAGCGCCTGGGTCTGAGAGACCGATGTTACCACTTAAGGGTTAAGTCCCACCCAGGTGCCGGGCCAGAAAGCATTCACCGGCGGCCCGCAGGTAGCTTCGCGAGCGCGGTCACGGTATAATCATTCAAGTAGCTTGCTTGTTTGATCTCGTATGATGTACTGTTATATTTTTATTTTCAAAGCTTCTTTTATATTTTGAACATGCAAATAATAAAATCTCGCCGTGTTTACAGTTTATACTAAACTACTAATAGTGAACAGGAGGTGGTGGTAGTAGTAGTAGTATGGGTTTAGTATATCCGTAGTAAAATCGAAGCAGAGATTATAGGAATAAAAATGAACGTAGGAGAAAAGCTATCGGTTATTAGTTTTTGAGCAACATGCCTTAAAATTATCCATCAATTTCGATTATAATTGGGAATAAGGCATCAATGAGTGTTGAAACGTGGTCACGTGAAATTATTATACGCATTTTGATCATATTTACGACATCTCGGAGTAAAGCCGAGAACTTGACTAACATCCCCTTATATTCTGCATTTACCTACCCCTGATCTAAGCAAATGAATGTAGTTTTGTTGTGTTGCTACAATTTGTGACGACACACATTAGTGTCACATACTGACAGCTCTTGTTATTCTTCTTCGAACTTCGTGCGTTCACTCATTTATCAGGCATATTTTTCATCTTCCTTTTCTCCTTTCGTGGCAATACCTTTACGGTTTCGGGAAAGGGAAATGCATAAATAAAACAGCATTTAGAAGAGCCAGGAGCAAGCATGCAACGTCGCGTGGAGCCAGAAAATTGGAATGTAAAACAAAATGGGTTAATGTTACAGCGCAATAGGGTCACATCGGCATCCAGAAACACAGTTTCACTTATTTAATGCAAAGAAACATACCAGCCGCCTCTGCATGATACATCAGGGGTGTGCAGCACTCTCATTACAAAGTGATATCCACCTTCCGACCACTAACTGGATTTTCGCTGCGGACCCAGCTCCTTTATCCAATTTTACCTTTTAAATCGTTTTCCCTGTTTTATTGTAACAACCCTTACCGCCATTAAGGGGGTTGTATAAACAAGCCCCAGAATTAGGTTTCTGGTGGCGTCCTTATAGGACAATAAATGTCCTTCGCAAGGAGTGGAGCAGTCTGTTTTATGGCTTCGTTTCAATCATTTGCAGCCTGCCAACTTAAAAACTGCAATCCGTATTTAATTTAACGACCTAACGGAGATGTTTTATCAGGCAAATACCTATACGTGTGTACAGTGGGCCAGTGGAGCCGTGCAGCGAATCGCGAAGTGGAATGGTTTGAAAATAAAACTGAGAATGATAATAGCAAGGGGGGAGAGAGAGGGGGAGAGAGAGGCAGTGGCGGTATCCTCTTAATCGCATCGAGTGTTGTGGAGTGGAAAACCGGCCAAGAGCAAAAGGGAGGAAGAAACCGCAAGATCTTCCGGCTGAAGGGCTGCAGTGTAAGGGAGTTATATGACTCCACTCTGAGCTAAGGGAAGAAAAAAAGCTATCCTCTTTATTGCCTCGTTCTATTCATTGTTTACATATGCCGCCTGATCCGTACCACCATCTACCTTACGGTAACCGTAGGAAAATATAGAGCTGTCATTTTTATTTTCTCCACTACGTAAGGTAAGTAAGGGAAGTATTAAATACCACAAAAAAATTCGATACCGAGATTACATCTTTTGAGGTGCCCTGAATCCAAATAAAGAATCGTTGTGTGTGTCTGCCTATGAAAAGTATAACTCAAAAACTAGAAGTTTGATAAATACCAAACTTGGTTTTGGAGTTTAGTATCTTCCAAGGATGCGACACAAGGATTTTCAAGAAAATGCCCCCACGCCAATCACTCTTCGCATAAAACATTGATTTTCTCAAAAATGGCTAATATTTTGATTAAGTATCACATGTTTATGATATTTTCATGACAAATGAAATGTATATATTTTCTGGGTATGTCCCCGTAAGTCTTCTGCATTCTGAATTACTTTTACATAACTGGTAAACCGTAAGAGACAGACACAATTTTACTATACAAAAGATGTAGATCTCGTTAAAGCACACAATTTCGGTCACATACATTTTATTGTTGTTGTTTTTGTTGTAGTGAACCATTTCCGACATATTCCTTGTTATTTTTTTTTTGAATTTTCCAATACTTATACTTTTTCTCAAATGGGAATTCGTTATTCGTTTTTACTTTCTCTACTACGTATAGTAAGTAGGGGAAGTATTTCATTCCACCCAAAAATTCGATACCGAGATTTCACCGGAAATATATGCTTTGAGTCCCCGAATCCAAAAAAAAAGCATTTTTGGAAACATGTCCGTGTGTGTTTGCGTCTGTGAACAGCATAACTCAGAAACGAACAGTCAGATAAATACCCAACTTGGTATTTAGGTTCAGTATCTTCCAAAGATGCAACACGAAGGTTTGCAAGAAAATCCCTCTACCCCAGATTACCCTTTACATGGAACACTTTTCGAAAATTTTAATTATCTCAAAAATGGCTCAAACGATTTTGATTAAAATGTACGTTTAAGATATTTTCATGACAAATAAAATGTATATCTTGAATTTTCTGGGAATGTCTCCAAAAGTATTCTTCATTGTGAACGACTTTTGCATAACTGGTAAACCATAAGAGATAGACAAAATTTTACTACACAAAAAATGTAGACCGCATTAAAATACACAATTTATGTCATATACCTACATTTGTTTTGTTGAGTGAACCATTTTCGAGATATTGCTTGTTATTCCCTTAAATTTTTCAATGCTTATTTTCTCAAATAGGAATTCGTTATTCGATTTTTGTCTTGGATATTTAAAGAGTATTAATCTGTGGCAAAGAGAATGGTACTGCACCTAGCAACCAGCTATTAAGAGATATGTATATGCTTAAAGGCTACTGTATTTCTACGTTGCCCTTGCAAATACAAAACAAGGGGAACATAGTACGCCTTAAGCGTATTTTTAGAACTGGTCGCTATGTGTAAAATGTAATTCTCTTTGCATGTCAGAAGATCGTTTTTGCAAACGTTTATCTCGATTAATATGAAATAGATGGAGAATAAGAGTTTGTAAAAATACTTTGTACAAGACTAGAGAAAGTCATGTGATTGTAACACATCAGACTTTTTTTTATGTCCTGGACATTCAAAGAGAATGAAATGCTCCACATAGCAACCAGCTCTTAAAACATTTGACTATCGCTTAAAGCCTACCATATTCCCCTTGCACCATTAAGTCCACTTCACTATCTTCGCTGATTCTTTAAGTGTGCTACTAGCCACACAAATGTCTAAGTCCTCCCATGCAATGACACAAGACATTTGTTTCTTGTGTTCCAAAATTAACAACACAAGGAAAAAGTAACCTTGATATGGATTACCTTCCATAAAGCTAAAGAAGCTTCCAGACATCCTGTAAGTGAGCCATCTATAACTTCCTCTCACCAAGACATCATCATCTTCATTCAAGGACGTTCATGCAGAAATGGAAGACAGAACGATTATGATTTGATAGCTAACTTCATGAAGCTCGATCAGGGTGTACCAATCCTTTCCAACCTCTACGAAAACTTAAAAGAGGAAATCAAGTAATCATCTCCCGTCTAAGAATTGGACAATACAAACTGACAATCTTTTCTTGTAACCAAAGACCAGCCCCCAATTTGTGCAACATCCCATTAACCCATCCAGCACACTATTGTGGACTGTCAATTGTACATCAAATGTAGACTACAAGCCAGTATCTTGGATATCTCTGGTGCCGTGAACAAACCAGAAAGAATATTAATCTATATGTTGAAAGTGTAAAAATATAAACTTCTATGTTGATGTTAAAATAATGTATCGGTTATAATAAAACTATGAAAGGCCGTGATAAGACAAAGCAGTCGAAACGACCAAAAATAAATATTACAAAATAAGTAAAGGCTGTGATCTTAGCTCAGTGGGTAGAGCACTTGCCTTGTATGCGAGGAATCTCGAGTTCGATTCCCGGCTGGGTGGTGCGAATTTTCCTCTAATCAATGTTCTTCCCTATCCTCCCCAGTAGGACGTATGAATGATTGTGAGCAGAATCTGAATCTGTGTCTGTTCTAACGTGAAAAACCATAAATCCAATGACAACCGTATAGGAGTTAACACTATTGCCGAAAAATCTGATGTGGCACTCACATACTTCTTATACTCTTGTACAAACTATATTTACAAACGCTCATTCTCAATCTACTTCATGTTAATCGAGATAAACATTTGCAGAAACTGTCTTATTGCTAATTTTCTTGTAGGTGAAGGGGAATATGGTAGGCTTCAAGTGATAGTCAAATCTTTTAACAGCTGGTTGCTATGTGGAGCATTCCATTCTCTTTGCTTGTCCAGAACATAAAAAACCAATTCCCAATAACCGAAAAACATAACAAAGTATATCTCGGAAATCGTTTAAACTCGACAAAAAATTTATTTGAAAAATTGTGTGTTTTAACGAGATGTACATATCTAGTGTAGTAAAATTTTGTCTATTTCTTACGGTTTACCAACTATGAAGTTTATCGGTCATTCAGAAAGAAGAGAACTTTTGAGGAGATTCCCAGAAAATCAAGATATTTCATTGCCATGAAAATATATTAAATGTAGAATCTTTTAATCAAAATCGTTAGCGCCAGAGAAAACCAAAGATTTCGAAAAATGTTCCATGTAAAACAACCCATACACACACGCGCACGCACATACACACGCACGGAGCTTTACCAGAAATGCCTTTTTTAATTCAGGGGGCCTCGAAAAACATATTTTTGGTAAAATCTCGGTATCGATTTTTTAGGTGGAATTCAATACTTCCCCTACATACCACACGTAGTAGAGACAGTAAAAATGTTGTCAGTGCATGAACAACAAAGTTTTTATTAACTGTGTTTATATACAGTCAAGCTGTAGAACACAATGATGCTAGCAAGCACAGAATGTGATTAGTTCTAACGTTCAAAGTATACAAAATTTGGAGTATCATAAATGTTTTTCTTTTTAACTTTGAATTATGAAAATTAGCAAAGCATGGCAAACAGAAATCAGATTTTCTGTAGCATCCTTTACAGTTGGTGTTCACTTTCTTTATTTTTACATGAATTTCCTGCGAGTTTCTTTTTGTAGCATCCCTTACAATACTTTTGAACTTGCTGGTCCGTTGTGTTTCTTGTGGGTAAGCACATTTAGAGATTTCCTTTTCCTAGAAATTGGCCTGTGCTGCTGCTGAGAGGGATCTCTCAGAGTTTCATTTGACAACAACACTTCTATGATTCTTTCTTTTCTGTGATGCAAAAATCCTATTCAATAATGCTAAACATCGCGCGCGACTTCTGCGTTCCAGATAAGGGGGCACCAACCTAACAATACGGACATTATATCATTCAAGGCAACGGAGGCGCTCCGAGTGAAAAAACATCAAATCTACTTCAATGAATTCATGTATTTGCTAAAAATTACCGCGGACAGCTATGCAGCACCGCTGTTCCCACGATAAAATTTCTTGTCTGACCGCGGCGATCCCCAGCCAGAATTATTACTTTCTCTTCTACGTATAGTAGGTAGGGGAAATATTGTATTCCACCCAAAAATTCTATACCTAGATTTCACCGGAAATATATGTTTTGAGGCCCCCTGAATCCAAAAAAAGCATTTTTGGAAACATGTCCGTGTGTGTGAACAGCATAACTCAGAAACGAACAGTCGGATAAACACCAAACTTGGTATTTAGGTTCAGTATCTTCCAGAGATGTGACACGAAGGTTTTCAAGAAAATCCCCCCACCCCAGATAAACCTTTACATGGAACACTTTTCGAAAATTTTAATTTTCTAAAAAATGGATCTAATGATTTTGATTAAAATATCATATGTTTAAGATATTTTAATGACAAATGAAATGTATATCTCGAATTTTCTGGGAATGTCTCCAAAAGTATTGTTCATTGTGAACGAGTTTTGCATAACTGGTAAACCATAAGAAATAGAAAAATATGTAAATCGCGTTAAAATAAACAATTTATGTCATATACTCCCTTAAATTTTACAATACTTATACTTTTTCTAAAATTGGTTCTTTTTGGTCCTGGTAATGCAAAGAGAATGGAATACTCCACATAGCAACCAGTTCGTCAAATATTTGACTGTCGCTTATAACCTACCATATTCCCCTTGCATCTACAAGAAAATTAGCAATAAGATTAACATCTCGATATCTCGATTAACATGAAGCTGATGGAGAATAAGCTTTTGTAAAATAGTTTGTACAAGAGTAGAGAAAGTCATGTGAGTGTAACACATAAGATTTTTTATAATAATTGCTTATTGAGTACTCTACAAAACTAATCTTTACAGTAAGTTAGTATTTAGTGTGCCCTGTATTGACTATTGGGAAAACGTGACAACGGTCCTTGGGAAAATTTCATGAAGTATGTACTGGCACTTGGTAACGAAGCACTCACGATGAAGGAATTACATCATGAATTTAACCGTTGTACCAGCAAGAGTCCAGAGCAGGACAGTATCTCATATGCGTTCCTCCAGCACCTGCCAAAAACTTGTGTTTTTTACATTCTAAATATTTAAAACTACTTCCTAAACCATGGCGAAACTCAATCGTGGTTCCTATTCTTAAACGCAATAACACCACTCTCTTCCCTTCAGCTATACTTTAAGCGAATTACTGGAGAAGATTATCAACCGATGTTTACGCTGGTATTTAGAGTACAGTCTCCTTTTTTCAGATACTCAATATGGTTTCCGAAAACATCGTTCCACTACTGACACCTTCCTGCTGCTAGAATCCTACATTGGCGAAGATTTTTTCAATAAAAAACATACCATTCCTGTCAGCCTAGATATCGAAAAAGCTAACGATACTGTCTGGCGTAACCACATCAGTTGCACCTTAATGAAACAAGTCACAGGCAAGACGATGCTTGCGTTCATCTATAATTATCTCCAAAACAGAGAAATTAGTGTACTGGTTAACGGCGTTCTCTTCCACAGCATTAACAACGGAATACCACAAGGATCAGTTTTTAGTGTGATTCTCTCCCTAGTATGCATCAAAGACGTGAGTTTCTGCCTCTGGCCTGTTAGGACTAATCTCTTTGCGGACGACATAACCATATTTTACTGTGGAAAGAACCTACACACCTAGAAGAAGTTATTACACTATGCATTCGACAAATTACAACAATGGAGTCATAACACCGGATTCAGACTCTCTGCCCCTAAGAGTCAATGCATTCTGTTTACTCGTTTTCCTGGGCACTCAACACCACCTCTTTTTCTACTTGGTAATCAACCGTAGTCCCCAATATGTGCACAATTTTGAACACTGTTTAAGCTAGATTACGCACCTCAAGCGTTTGAGAGCAGAATGCCACCGTGGTTTAAACATCATGAAAATAATGGCAGCCAGAACTTGGGAAGCTAGCTGACTTTACAACACTACTTAGCACGTATAAAACGATTATACGCCCCAAGCTGGATTACGGCTGCATTATGCATCATTCAGCGTATCTAACTAGCCCCAAAATCTTTGATAGTATTCAATCTACGGCCCTGAGGATCTCCTTGGGTGACTTTCACACCACTCCCGTAAGCAGTCTCCAGTTTTGAAGCAAATTAATCTTCGCTGAATACAAGAAGTAAAAACCTTAAGACTCACGTACGCTGTACGAACTGCCTCCAAGAATCCACCAAATGCTTTCAGCAGCAATGTTTTCCTGCCAAGCCTCATAACGTGGATGCATATGATCACCGTCGTTTTCTACCGTTCTTCCAGAGAATTATGATCTTCCTGCAACACTTTCATTTGAATATTCTACAAATAATCTACAGTCCTGTCAAAATTCAGTTGTTTCTGCAATTTCATGAAAATAGTGTGGAATTTTCAGGTAAGCCTATAGCGTCCAGTTCTAAAACATTTAAATATCACTATTCCTTTTGAATGTACAACGAAATCTGTCATGTTGCGGTGGTATTTCTTGTCGAATGTTTGTGGGCCCCACCTTAGGGCCGCAATTTGCGGCGATATGTCAGTTCTGCGGTGATATGTGTCTATTTTACGGTACATAATTTGTAGGAATGGTCCCGGGTTCGGTACTAGCTCAGGGTTCTTTGCATGGATCTTGGATCTCGGGTTAGTGGTGAATACGACTGTTTGTTTTCCTGCTCGTTTATTTACCGTCACCGTTTTAACATTTGATTCCTGCTATTACTTCGACACACACACGCGCGCTTTCTTATTTGTTACACCTCATATCATTGCGCCTATCCGCTGTCTTCTAAACTTTTCTGCCAACCATCTCTAAGGAACTACCACGACCAAGTGTGTATTCTAAACTTTCCTACACATTTTCCTAACAAACATCTCCAAGGAGCTATAACGGCCAAATGTGTATTCCAAAATCTCCTGCTTCTCTCTTTCAAATGTTCTATATCTCTCCATTCCACTATCGCCTGATTTCTAGCTTCTTTCATTGGAGACCTAAGGCTATCTGTCTTTTGGCGAACACTGACCCTTTTCTACACCTCTGCGTTCCAGCAACCTAACGGGACACTTAACAATAGAGGTAAAAACCACCCGTTTCCGGCCGTTGATGGCACTGACTAACCCTGCTCATTTAGAAACATTCGCTTCCCAGTTTTTTCAGTAGTATTCCTAGTGTCATTGATATTTATTTTCCCTATGATTATAACTTCATTTTACTACTCAAAACACACCGCTTCAATGTGCTATTTCCAGAAATGTTTATCTGGATTAAAATTAAATAGAAATCGAACTTTCGTAAGAGTAATTTGAATATACACTAGTAAGCTGAAGAGGTTAGAGAAAGTCATGTGCATGTATCAGCAGATTTTTTGAAAAAGTTGTGTGTGTGTGTGTGTGTGTGTGTGTGTATAGACATTACTCAAAAACGAAAACTCGGATAAATACCAACCTTGGTAATTAGGTTCAGTATCTTCCTAAGATGCGAAATCAAGATTTTCAAGTACATCCCCACACACTAAACTACCCTTTACATGGAACATTTTTCGAATTTTTTGATTTTCTAAAACAATGACTGTCGATACTGATTAAAATTAAAAATATTAGAAATAGAATGTATATTTTGAATTTTATGGGAATAGCCTGTGAAGTCCACTTCAATCGGAAGGAATTTTGTATAATCTTGTATAATTGGTAAACCTTAAGAGATAGACGAAAACGTACTACTTAAAAAATGTACATCTCTCTAAAGCACCAAATTTATCTCAAATAACTTCTTTGTAGCATAAGCAGGTCCTGATATCCGGTATTAATGCTTCGAATTGTTTAATACTTAGCCATTGTTTCAATTCCTGTCTTTTTTCATCTGTTTCTAGCGATGTCATGGAAAGAGTATAGAATTTTAAGGTCAGCATATAGAATTCAGTGATAAAGCATTTGGCTATCGATGTTCCTTTAAATATAACCAAATGCGTCCGAGAAGGTTTATCTCCATTAAAACAAAGCATATAGGAAAATAAACCTTCGTAAAATAGTTTGTATAACCACTAATAAGCGATAACCGGTAGAGAAAGTCATGTGGTAATAACACATTAATTTTTTTATACCTGTCACAAAGCAGGTATTTTTGGCGAGACCTCGAAATAAAATTTTTGGATGGGATGCTATATTTCCTCTACCTATTAGGTGTGTTAGACAAAGCAAAAATATATACGAAAAATTCATAAAAACATTAACATTGCCACGACAGAATTTTCATTTGTATAATATTAAAATTTTTCTTGTATTTGACTGCCTAGAATTTTTACTTTTCTACCACCTACCTAGTACGTAAAGAAGGTATTGCAATACACCAAAAACTTTGATAGCCAGATTTAACAGGAAATACATGTTTTGAGGCATCCTGAACAAAAAAATAAATATTTTTAGAAATAGGTCCCTGTGTGTGTCTGAAGAGCATAACTCAGAAACGAAAAGTTGATAAATACCAAACTTTGTTAACCAACTTTCAAAGATACAACAAAGATATTCCAGAAAATCCCTCACCTCCAACTACCCTTTACTTGGAATACTTTTTTCCAAATTTTAGATTTTTTTCAAAATTGGCTAATTATTTTGATTAAAATACCATATATTAAACTATTTACATGCAAAATAAAATGTATATCTCGAATTTTAGGAATAACCTGTTAAGTACACTTCATTCGGAAGGAATTTTGCAGAATATTACATATAACTGGTAAATGTAAAGCGATAGATGAAAGCGTACCGCAGAAAAAGTGTAAGTATGATTAAAACAACTTTTTTTTGTACATAAGCCATTTCCGACATATCCGTCATTAGTGCTTCGATTTTTTTTAACATTTTGCCATTCTTCTAAAGTCCTGTCAGCATTCATGTTGTTTCTGGTGATTGCATGAAAGAGTATGGAATTTCATGAACACAATATAGCGTCCAGTTGTAAAACATTTGACTAAATGTTATTCCTTTTAAATATATAGCAAAATGTGTCCAATGTTTATCTTGATTAAAATGATGTAGATAGAAAAATAAACTATCGGAACAATAATTTGTATACCCACTAATAAACGTTAGAGGGTAGTCATGTGAGAACACATCAGATTCTTTTGAAAGTAATTGACATTCAGTAATCCTTTATATTTCCACATAAACGCAATTTTCCACATATTGCAATTTACAACGGATATAACATCACATACGTTACTGTATTTTCACGGTATGGTTATTTTAAACAGTTTTATGCTAAGATTTATTAACAAATTTTAATTTCTCTACTACGTATAGTAAATAGGGAAAGTATTGCACTCCACCCAAAAGTTCGATATTGAGAGTTCACCGGAAATGCATGTTTTGAGACCCCCTGAATCCAAAAAAGTACTTTCAGGAAGAGGTCCGCGCGTATGTCTGTGAACAGCATTAACTCAAACACGAAATGTCGGATAAATACCAAACTTCGTATTTAAGTTCAGTGTCTTTCAAAGATGCGACGCAAGGATTTTCAAGAATATCCCCCCACCCCAGTCTACATTTTATATGAACATTTTTTGAAAAGTTTGATTTTTTCAAAAATGGCTGGAACAATTTTGATTAAAATATCATATATTTAAGATACTTTCATGACAAATTAAAGGAATATCTTGAATTTTCTGGGAATGTCTCCAAAAGTCCTCTTCATTTTGAATAGCTTTTGCATAACCCAAACCGTAAGAGATGGACAAAATTTTGATGCACAAAAAATGTAGGTCCCATTGCAACACACAATTTATTTCATATCCATTGTTTTATGAAGAGAACCACTTCGGAGATATTGCTTGTTATTGGTTTCAATTTTATAATACTCATACTTTTTCTCAGTTGTGAATTCGTTATTCGTTTATTTATGTCCTTGACATATAAAGAGAATGGAATGCTCCACATAGCAACCAGTCTTAAAAGATTTGACTATCGCTTAAAGCACATCATATTTCCCTTGTACCTAGAAGAAAATTAGCAATAAGATAGCAATAGTTTCTGCAAATGTTATCTAGATTAACATGGTGTAGCCAGAATAAGCGTTTGTAAAAATAGTTTGTACAAAAGTAGAGAAAGTCATACGAGTGCAGCACATCAGATTTCTCCACCCAATATTAACTCTCACTGCTGCGGAAAAGGAAAACAAAGGTGTAGCTTCATCCTTAAATGCTTTTTCAGTCTTTTCTTAACGTTTATATGGTAATAGCCGAAAATATCTGCGAATGCCTGCGTTATGGTTGCCGCCTACAATTGGTGGTTCATGCGGCAAATGGGTAGCAGGGTTTTCTCGGGTCATCTTATATAAAACAGTTAAAATTCGCAGCATAAGGCGCAGTAGGCTGTAAACAAGAACTCGTAACGCTAGCAAAAATGAAACGACGATGCGGAGGCAGCCAAAAAACAGTTATAGTATGAAGGACAGTGTCCGCGGTAGCCTATGAGAGTTTGAAAACAGCTTCAGAGCTACTAGCATCCTTTCAAGTGTTTGCGCTTGTTGTGTGTTTACTCATTTTGATATGTATTACTTTGTAATTCAGGGATTATAAAGAAGTTAAATAATATAAATTAAGTTGGAAAGAAACAATGGAGTTTCCTATCCCAAAATTTAGAGCTAGTTAGGCCTACAGATAACCCGACATGTTCTAGTATGATATACTGAAAACAAACATTTACATCCAAGCGATAAATACTTTTTAATTGTTTAACTTAGAGTTGTACAGTTTTTACTTTCTCTACTACGTATAGTAAGTAGGGGAAGTATTGCATTCCACCCAAAAATTCGATACCGAGATTTCACCGGAAATACATGTTTTGAGAATCACTGAATCCAAAAAAAGCATTTTTGGAAACATGTCCGTGTGTGTGTCTGTCTGTGTGTCTGTATGTCTGTGTGTCTGTGTGTCTGTCTGTGTGTCTGTCTGTGTGTCTGTGAACAGCATAACTCAAAAACGAACAGTCGGATAAACACCAAACTTGGTATTTAGGTTCAGTATCGTCCAGAAATGCGACACGAAGGTTTTCAAGAAAATCCCCCCACCCCAGACTACCCTTTACATGGGACATTTTTCGAAAATTTTAATTTTCTCAAAAACGGCTCTAACGATTTTGATTAAAATATCATATGTTTAAGATATTGTCATGACAAATAAAATGTATATCTCGAATTTTCTGGGAATGTCTCCAAAACTATTCTTCATTGTGAACGACTTTTGCATAACTGGTAAACCATAAGAGATAGACAAAATTTTACTACACAAAAAATGTAGATCGCGTTAAAATACACAACTTATGTCATATACGTTTCTTTTGTTGAGTGAACCGTTTTCGAGATATTGCTTGTTATTTCCTTAAATTTTCCAATACTTATACTTTTTCTCAAATTCGTTGTTCATTTTTTATGTCCTGAACATGCAAAGAGAATGGAATTCGCCACATAGCAACCAGCGTTAAAATATTTGACTATCGCTTAAAAGCTACCATATTCCCCTTGCATCTACAAGAAAATTACCAATAAGATTGACATCTCGATATCTCGATTAACATGAAGCATATGGAGAATAGGCGTTTGTAAAATTAGATTGTACAAGAGTAGAGAAAGTTATGTGAGTGTAACACATCAGATTTTTTTTTCTCCCTCAGGTTACTCCTTGTGAAACTGCTACAATTTTAGATCAGAGAGATTCCAGCAATCGTGTTAACTTGAGGTTGAGATAAACCTCCAAATATAAACTATAGTTTACATTTAATACCACCACCACCTCCAATATCTCACCAACACACCAAACAACACCACCGCTATTACTTCTAAACCACTAGTACCACTACCACCATCAGTACCACTTCAGTACTACCACCACCACCACCACCACCACCACCACCACCACCACCAGTATTACCTACTTCTAAACCAGCATCACCACTATTACTACTACTACTACCACCACCACCACCAGTACTGCTTCTAAACCACCAGTACCACTCTACCACCACCAACATACGTAATTTTAAACCACAAATACTAAAACTACCACCAACAATATTACTTCTAAACCACCAGTGCTCTTCCTGTACCACTATCACCACCACCACCAGCATCATCACAGGTAGATATTACTTCTAAACCACAAGTAGTATTCCAGTACTACTGCTACCACCATCAGTATTACCTACTTCTAAACCATCAATACTATTATTACCACCACCAGTATTACTTCTAAACTACCAATACTGCTACTACCACCACCATCAGTATTACTACTCCTAAACCATTAGTACTGTTACCACCAGTATTACCTAATTCTAAACCACTATTATTACTACTATCATCTTCAGTATTGCTTCTAAACCACAAGTATCACTCTAGTACTACTACTACTACCACCAATATTACCTACTTCTAACCCACCAATACTACCACCACCAGTATTACCTACTTCTATCCCACCAATACTACTACTGCCACCACTACCATCAGTATTACGTACTTATAAACCACCAGTACTACTACTACTACCACCATCAGTATTACGTACTTCTAAACCACCAATACTACTACCACCACCACCACGAGTATTACGTACTTCTAAACCATCAATACCATTACTACCACCATCACCAATAACAGTATTACTTGTAAACCATCAATAGCACTCGAGTACTACTATCCTACCACCACCACTACTGTTACCTACTTCTAAACCACCAGTATTACTGCTACCACCACCAATATTACAAGCCATCAGAACCACTCCAGTACTACTACAACTACGAGTATTATTCCAGCACTACCACTACCACCACCAGGATTACCTACTTCTAACCCACCAATACTACCACCACCAGTATTAGCTCGAATACTACTACCACTACCACCACCATTGTTACCTACTTCTAAACCACCAGTACTACTGCTACCACCACTACCACCACCAGTATTATAAGCCACCAGTACCAATCCAGTACTAATACCAGTACTATTCCAGGACTACAACCACCACCACCAGTATTACTTGTAAGCCACCAGTACCACTCCAGTACTACTACCACTACCAGTATTATTCCAGCACTACCACCACCACCACCAATATTACTTATAAGCCACCAGTACCACTCCAGTACTACTACCACTACCAGTATTATTCCAGCACTACCACCACCACCAGTATTACTTATAAGCCACCAGTACCACTCCAGTACTACTACCACTACCAGTATTATTCCAGCACTACCACCACCACCAGTATTACTTGTAAGCCACCAGTACCACTCCAGTACTACTACCACTACCAGTATTATTCCAGCACTACCACCACCACCACCAATATTACTTATAAGCCACCAGTACCACTCCAGTACTACTACCACTACCAGTATTATTCCAGCACTACCACCACCACCAGTATTACTTATAAGCCACCAGTACCACTCCAGTACTACTACCACTACCAGTATTATTCCAACACTACCACCACCACCAGTATTACTTATAAGCCACCAGTACCACTCCAGTACTACTACCACTACCAGTACTATTCCAGGACTACCACCACCAGTATTACTTATAAGCCACCAGTACCACTCCAGTACTACTACCACTACCAGTATTATTCCAGCACTACCACCAATATTACTTATAAGCTATCAGTACCACTCCAGTACTACTACCACTACCACCAGGATTACCTACTTCTAAACCACCAGTATTTCTCCAGCACTACCACTAACACTACCCAGTATTACCTATCTCTAAACCACCAGTACCGCTCCACTCCACCGCAAAAGTTATCACTCTACTACCACTACCATCAGTATCGCTTCTTTCACCATCACCACCACAATCGGTATTACTTCTAACACCACCAATACCATTTCATACCACCAGCCATTAGTATTCATAATTTTACAACCAACAACATCACCACCACCGCCACCGCTACCCAACTACTACTATCGCCACCAATACCGCAATATTCCACTACTACTAACAACACAAATGTTATTACTGCGACTACTATCATTACCATCATTATTACCTCTCCTACCACTGCCATCATTAACTCTACCACTCATTATTACCTCCACTACTACAACAACCATTACCTCTACTACTACCACCAAAACCAGTATCACCACCACATTACTACTAGAGGCAGCCCAGTTCCTGAAAGTTTGACACCGGTTCAACTTTCAAATGCAAAAGTTAGTGTGGAGTATTCAGTGTTGCCACCATATCTTGCTTGATACCAACATTTAGGCGCAGGACAGCTGCAGCAACAACACAGAGTTACCAATTTGATAATTCCAGACGCATGTTATTTTATTCAGAGTGCGAGCACGTCTTAGCTGCCATATCGCACGCTGGGGTAGGAAATGCGATAAAAGTGGAGAGGAAGTGAGTGCGCACACAGCGTGACATGGAGAAAAGTAAAGTTGACTTAGCTCTGCGAGTTGGTTTGCCATTGTGTTGCACACAATAGACTTCTCCTCGCGCAGCGCGGCCTTTTAATGAATCGACACCAACAATAATAAGACGAATAATACTCTGTCTTCCACAATTCCTCTCATCCCCTTTGGAATCAACAGGATATTTTATTTGAAAGTACAACAATTTCAGATAAAACCTCAATAAAGGGCGGGCAGGGGTGGAAATCTCGGCAACACCTCAACCGCAACAAAAGTTGGCTAAGCTGTTTCTTCAATAACATGTCAGAGAGCGCCACTGTACATATATCATAGCAAACTCCAGAGCCTTCTCTAATCTCCCCTCGCCCCGTTTCTCGCGAGATAATGGAAATTTTGCATACTGCCGGCCGGCTCGTCTTCTTGCCGTAAATAACAATTCTTTTAGCCCCTCTGCAAGCACGCAAGATCTTCTACCTCATTTGTCTTGGCTTATAACTTTGAGGCGGTGTTATCCCGGCTATAATGAAAGAAATATGAAAATTAAAACCTACTTCTACGCTAATGTTCTAAATATACAGTGCGCTCAAATTGTCATTAGACGAACCACGAGGGAGCTCGATTTTATAAATGGTTTCCAGCAATTATCGTAAGCACCAACATAAGTGCTTTAATCCCTTCGATAATACGCGACCAAAAAACAGCATTATTAAATTTTTGCAACCGTCTATACTACAATAATTAAGACATTTATATACAGGGTGGATCATCTAAGTTGAGACTGAACAATGTCTCCAAAACTAAGCGTTGTAGAAAGAAATATCTTGTATAAGAGTTGCTTGATATTATAGGGGAAAGTAAATGTCATTAGCCGTGGTTTATTTAGAGGAGCTATGATGGTCATTCTGGGGTTAATTCAATTTTTTAAAATGGTAATCTACCTTTTGTATGTTTTTTGTTATTAGAAAATGGTTCATAAAACGCTGTTTATTTTTTGATGAGAAATAAGGAAACAAAATAAAAAATGTTGGTTCCCAATTACGAAACGTAATTTGACCTTCAAATGACCATCCACGGATGTTCCAAACATTCATTGCGCTCTTCGTACACAGCCATTTAGAATTTTTGCTGTTATTTACGTTGGTGTAAGAACAAATGCAAAGTGCTTTATACAAACGTTTAATTTTTTATGAGGAGTGAAAAAGCTTAAAAAGCGTAGGTTCTCATTTTTAAAAATTAAATTCATCCTAAAATAACCATTATAACGTCATTTAATGGCATTTACCTCCCCCATAACATCCATCAACTTTTACTAAACACCCTTCTTTCTACATGGATTATTTGGAGATATTGTATAGCTTCAAATGGCCCACCCTCTATACCCCACTCAAGAAAATATTCTTCTGCACTTTAAAAATTACAGCAGGCAAATTAAAAGATGGAAAATCCAATTATTTTTGGACATAAATATTAAATGGTAATACAGTTTACAAGTTTTAGCTGTTTTTCAAATCGTTCACTTTATCAGTTTTATGAATTTTTGAAAAATATGCCAAAAGTGCAACCTTTTTCGAAATTATCTTGCATGCATTAAACATAGCATATTTTGTGTATTACTTGATGTTGCGATAAAAATACGATTTTATTTTACGGAGGGACAAAATGTACAACTTGGGAATTTTCAAAATTTTCATTAATCGTGCTTTATTTGGAGAACGTTGTTATGTTGTTTTCTCACTCGTTATAAAAAACACATTTGTATAAAGCACTTTACAGTTGTTCTTACAGCAACGTAAATAACGAAAATTCTGAATTACTGTGTACGAAGAGCACAAGGAACGGTTGGACCCTCCATGACTGGTCATTTTAGGGTCAAGTTACGTTTCGTAATTGGTAACGGACATTTTTACTTCCTCTACTACGTATAGTAAGTAGGAGAAGTATTGTATTCCACCCAAAAATTCTATACCAAGATTTCACCGGAAATATATGTTTTGAGGCACCCTGAATTCAAAAAAAAGCATTTTTGAAACATGTCCGTGTGTGTGTGTCTGTGAACAGCATAACTCAGAAACGAACAGTCGGATAAACACCAAACTTGGTATTTAGTTTCAGTATCTTCAAGAGATGAGACACGAAGATTTTCAAGAAAATCCCCCCACCCCAGAATACCCTTTACTTGGAACATTTTTCGAAAATTTTAATTTTCTCAAAAATGGACATAACGAGTTTGATTAAAATATCATATATTTAAGGTACTTTCATGACAAATAAATTGTATATCTTGAATTTTCTGGGAATGTCTCCAAAAGTATAAGTCATTGTGAACGACTTTTGCATAATCGGTAAACCATAAGAGATAGACAAACTTTTATTGCACAAAAAATGTAGATCGCGTTAAAATGCACAATTTATGTCATATACATTTTTGTTGTTGAGTGAACCATTTTCGAGATATTGCTTGCTATTCGCTTAAATTTTCCAATACTTATACTTTTTCTCAAATGGGAATTCGTTATTCATTTTTTGTCCTGGAAATGCAAAGAGAATGGAATATTGCACATAACAACCAGCTCTTAAAAGATTTGACTATCGCTTAAAGCCTACCAATTCCCCTTGCACCTACAAGAAAATTAGCAATAAGACTTACATCTCGATATCTCGATTAACATGAAGCACATGGAGAATAAGCGTTTGTAAAAATATTTTGTACAAGAGTAGAGAAAGTCATGTGAGTGTAACACATCATATTATTTTTTATTTTGTTTCCTTATTCTCCATCACAAGATAAATAATTTTTATAAACTATTTTCTAATGATAAAACACATACGAAATGCCTCAACCTAAATGCTCCATTCTGTATATCCCTTATTGTTAGTCAAGGACAGGACGAAGACCACAACCACTACAAATAATAATAATAATAATAATAATAATAATAATAATAATAGTTTCTTTGGTTCCCTTTTATGTAACTATATTTTGTACTGGAAACCTTCTTTAAAAGGTTGTTGTATCCATATTATGGAAATTAATCAAGTACGACCTATCTGTAAGCTAGGCTCGCGACCCTAGTTTGACTTACGTAAACAGATGGAAGGAGAGAACAAATAGTTCCATGCGCTGCATTATATCACGTCTTAAGTTCTGATTGGTTTCTGCTGGATTTACAGATTCTATTCACAGGAGTAGGTAAATGTAATAAGTGAGTGAGAGTCACCAAGCCAGGCTATTGCATAAACGTGATTAGCGCGTCAGCTAAATCACCTTCATTCACAACTCAGTTAACGCTGCATGTTATATGAGTACCTCTACTTCTTCCGCATTGCTTTGCGTGGTTTCATTTAGACACAAGAGTCTTTGGAATGTTGCATTGATTCACCCATAGTCAAGGTCTATCAAGAATTATAGCCCAGCAACTCTTTAGGGAAACATGCGACACATCCTTTCACTGCATATATGGGAAAAATCTAAACGAAACTTTCAACAATACAAAGCTTAAAACTTTAAAAGCATCGAAAAAATATCAAAGTATTAGACATACTTCGATATCACTGAGTATCGAGAGTATTGAGATATCAAGGTCTCATCCCTAACAGAAACTAAGTAGACAAAAGCTTAGCAATAATTAAAAGAGAAAACCAAGGACAGATGTTTCTAGTGAACCATCAAAACTGTTACAAAGTGAAGTAGAAAAAATGACATAGAAACTATAACGATGACAGATACAACCCTCATTAAAAAGGAATATACGTAATGTATTCAGCCCAATCTCCCCAAAACTACAACAAATACACATGATGTGCTGCAAGAAATGGATGTAGTCAGCAACAACGAAGAGCCTTTCCTAATGATAAATGACAGTGAAAGCCATATAATTGGTTTTTCAACTATAACAAACTTAACCGTTCCTTGTGGAAGGCCTAGAGTTTATGTAAATCGCACATTTAAAAGCTGTTCCAAGTTTTATACACTATTGTTTAAGGGGACAAGGTACTCTGAAAGGTTAAAAAATTACATCTTTTGATTAGGCACTAATAAAATCTCTATTACTTCCAGTTTCAGAAAATATATACTTTTGGGGGTTAAGAGGTTTTTAAGACATTTAAATACCATTTAAATGCTAGTCTGCATTCCTTTAAAGCTGTCATGCAACGCCCCTTTTTAGAACATTTTTGCATCTTTCAACAACGTACGACTATATCATGGCCAGTGAGCAGTTCAGCAATTAACAAAAGAGACCAGGAGAAAGAGAAGGCAATCAGAAAAGCTGAAGCAATTCAGAAATGAAGGTGCGGATGATTATGGCCCTGGAATGTACTGAAGTGTGTCAGAATTTTAACGTTCAAAGTTTAAATTCAGTTTTCTCGAAACAACATTTTTGGATTCTTATGCACCTTTTTCTCAGAAAGTATAAGAGTATATAGCTGAAAGTTTTAAGTACATAGATAAACTTTCTGAACGAAATCATAACTTTATACTGTATATTAGGGATATTAAGAAATCAACAACATTGCAAATTTTCCTCATGTTGACTTTTTGGGCTTTGCAAATAATTTTTTTTCAATTTCTATCGAACTGATATACATAACTAAATAATTGAGGTTCAGAAGATAGCTGATTATACTAAGAAAAAGGCATGCAAAAGTGTGATTCAGTATTAAAAGTAGTATCAGAGAAAAGATACATGAATTCATATGTTTTAAGAGTACATTTTATTATTTTTTTGCTGAATGAAATATTTTTATGGACTCAAATACATCACTATCAAAGCAAACAACCACTTGGTATAATGGTCATAATTTATAGAATAAATCATAAAATTGTCAGGTAAAACCGTTGAGAAAGGTAAGATCAGTGGCAATATAACGTACTTAAGGTGTAATTTCCATGTGTTCAGACTAAAATGATATTCACGTGCCATTTGCATTCCTTCTGCTGCTAAATAAGGCAAGTGAAACCTATTTAAATATGTTTCGTCATACTATAATCCAGTGTGCGATACTTGCGTAACATTTTCACCAGAAGTGATTTTTATAGACTATGAAGCAACTATTCCCAAAGCCGAAACGCTTGTTTGACCTTCAGTTGCGATAAAAAGCTGTCGTCTCTATTTAGGATAAAATTGGTGGCGTAAAATACAAGCCCTTGGTCTATCAAAGGAATATAAATTGAGCTCAAAAAAGGTAAATTTTTAAAGCATTTCTTTGGACTTTCCTTTTCAAACCCAGACCACACAGGACTGCTTCGTCGAAGATCTGTTCAACCAGGAGACACAAAAACACAAGAGTTCTATGACTACATTTTGGAGACACAAATTGCGGCGGATCTGTGTCCCCGTAATATTTAGGATGATTTCACAGCTATTATAAATAGCTGTGAATCATTCCGTGCCAAATTGAATGGTTCTTCTTGCCAGGTTGAAATTCGCACCCGATCACTTACAACTTCGTTGATATGTGTATATTGAGTTACGAAGTACAGGGGAAAAAAAGAAACAAAATAGAAAAAGAAACATTTTTGAGGAAACGTGAGGTCGTCTCCTCGCACACTAATCGGGGTAGAAGAAAACTGTGAGGCAGTATTTTTAACACTTAAAATAATTTCAGTCTAATTATATAATATAATATGTATGTTCAATAACAGCCCCCCTTAAAGCAATATGTAACAATATATAAAAGGTGTATATTACAGTCATTGTATATGGTTATATTATTGTATACACGTGTAATAAACTTATGTGAATGTATTGGTAATTTAATAATGTAGGAGCTGTGAGAATAATAGGTTAACAGTTGCTAACAATGAGGTAACCTTGAGGCAATAATGAATTTGAAAGTTTAACAATACTATTTGTAATACTTGGAAGCAATAATATAATTTCTTGACAGTTTATAAAATAGCCAATCAACACCTAGAAAAAGCTTTAGTTAAATTAAGGTATTCTATTGTACTAGGATTAGCCAATCAGAAATTGAAATGCAGAAATTTACAAATTTACGCGGTAGAAATCAAGTCAGTTGCTTGTACACAGTGTTCTTAACCGGACGCGAGATGTGTCCTCGAGAAATTTAATACGTATTCGTTCGAGACAAAAATAGTTTACGAGTTAAAAAAGTGAAAGTAATTAATAAAAAAAATCTCACAGCTCTCTCTATATCAATGAAGTGTTATTTAAATAGTGTCAAGCATTATAAAAGGAGTGAAGTAAAAATAATAATCTGTGTAAGCCTACATTCTTCAGTCGCACCACCTCCCTGCTAAGATATTCATGTCTCTAAAAAAATATAAATACTGACGCACCGAGGCAAACATAAATATATAATATTTAAAGAAACAGTGAAAATTACAAAGTTAATATTTTTTAAACATTTTTGGGGGAGCAAAGGCCACCGGAAAGTACATTTGGGGCGAAGGCTACTGGAAACTTTTTACCATACGTTGGTTGCTACTACTTCAAGTTCGGCTCCCCAACAGTCGAAATATAATACATCATCTTCAAACTGACTTTTTATACGTAGCAGCAACAATATAACTTCTTCAACTGCTGGGCCTAATCCCCGATGGTGGCTTCTGTTTCTTCGACGATATGCTGGCACAAATCTGTTTAGTAATTCTATATTTGATCGTGGTATACTAGTTGTATACCTTTGGAGTACCCAGCGGTGAAGGATGGACTCTGCTTGCTGTCAAACGGGAATTGGATTTCAGGCGTTCAGGTTCTGGAGAACGTGGATGAAGGATACCAGGAAAGTCACTATCACTGAATTTATTGTCTATGAAAATTACCAGACTATCAGATGTTCGTGGCGCTAAATTAAAATATTGGACTTTGTACAGAACTATCAGATGACATTCCTTGTTCAAATTTGCCTGCGTGTAACTTCGGCGATCTTTCTCTCACACGGCGCTTGTTCTCTAAAAATTATCTTCGTGACTTTGCGTAAATCTTATCGTGTTTATCTTGCTTGTGATAAATTTCGGTGGTCATTTATACATATTACAAAGTTCACGGTAACCGAGTTCAGCTACTATTAATGCGATTAAACATTTAACCTCCGCGGAACTATATCACTTAACACCAGCATTGTTTTGGCGGCAATGCTGGCGTGGATTTCACTTCGATGACGTTTTGAATGTTGGAAGGCCTTGAATCCAAATTCTTACTGCTTTTATACGAACTATCCCTACTCAAAGCTAACAACTAAATCTACCTCTTATTGGCTAATATTTCGCGGTTTTGAATGCTGTCATCTTATGTGAGTCACATGATAAACTTTCTCACGTCAAGCAGTGACTTTCCTTGTCTCTACTCCGCCGCCTACTACTGCGTATGTGCTTGGATAACAAAAGAGGAATAGAAATATCCCCTCACAAGATCGAACCAAACATTGCAGGCATCTTGGGCCATAAAGTGAAGAAAACTACCGAAAACGCAATTTCTAACATGGTTAAACGAGCCTAGGAGCATCTTATACAGAAAAAAAAACACAGATTACAAAAAATTATATTTACACATAAATTATTATAAAAATTTTAATAATAAACATACATGTCAAATAGAAATATGGGCTATCAACTGATACCAAACACGAGTTCTCACCCTATCAAGACAAACTTTGTAACCACACCAACCTGCTAAATGGTTGCGCAGTACCAAGTTTGGGAGAGGGATTTTGTCACCTAACATTACGAGGGACTCGACTTATTCATCACAAAAATTTAGAAGTGACTCAATTTATCGATCACGAAAATTTAGCTGAAATACTCATAGCCCAATCACTGCAGCAGCCGGCAGCAGAAACAACGAAGCAGGTACAGTAACCGGCTTCAAAGGTGACGACCATCGTTACTGCTTCAAATTTTCGCAACATCGTGTGGCATTAAAAAAATATATCTGATGTTATACATTCACATCATTTTCTCTACGCAGTCGTTTATTAGTGGGTATACAAATTATTTTTACACTAGCTTATTTTTGTGTTCACTACATTTTAATCCAAATAAACCTTTACAGAAATAGCTACATTACACATTTCGTTATAAATACAAGAGAACAGCGGTAGTAAAGTGTTTAAGACCTGGACGCTATATGCTGGCCTTAAAAGTCGTACTGTTTCCATGACATCGCGATAAACAATAAAATGTTGAAAGGTCTGTGAGAATGACCAAGTAATATAGCAATTCTAACCTATAACTGATATTTCTGAAACGATTTATGCCACAAAATAGGTTATTTGAAGTAAATCGTGGGTTTTAAATATATCTACATTTTTTGTGTAGTACGTCTTCGTCTATCTCTATTCGCAGGAAATTCCAGATAATTTTTTTCGGTCATATGCGTATCCTTAATGTGATATTTTAATCAAAATCCTTAGATTCACTTTTGAGAAAATAATAAAAAAGTATGTAACAGTGTCCCGTATCGTAGCAGTATTAACAGATTCGAGTCTTTCTTGTTTTGCTGTGTCTTAGTGGCTGAATAATATTGTTTGAAATGAAATATCCCCGTCATTTGTCTTATTTAACAATTATTTTCTACTCCACGGCTTTCTTAACTAAAATCTATATCTTCTCAAGTATGTTGTTTTTTATACTCCAATGTTCTCGTATTCAGCTACCACGGCTTTGTAAACCCTTTTTAATGCTTAAGTACGAGGGGCACTACTTATGTTTTGAGCCTTGGCAACCCTGAATGTTGTAGTTGCCATCTGACGTTTCCAATGGAAAGTTTGATATTTTTTACCATAATCTACTTCAAACATTTTGTCAATAAAGCGTCATTTGTTTTGTTTACACTAACTTGAAAATTGTGCGTCAACAAAAACATGGAATTAACTCGTGAAAATGTTCGTGCAATGATTTATTACGACATGCGATGTGGATTATCAAGACAAGAGTGCATCGATCAACTAACGTTCACATTTGGCGACGAAGCTCCATCCTTTGCCACTGTGAAACGCTGGTATAACGAACTTAATCGTGGCCGCCGTTCTCTCAATGATGAAGTTCGTGAAGGTCGTCCAAAATCAGTTATTGTGCCAGAAAACATTGATGCTGTGCAAAAACTAATAATGAAAGATCGTCATGCGACATACTGTGAGATTGAGGCAACCCTAGGCATTAGTTCCACTAGCATATATAAAATATTGCATGATTATTTAGCCGTGAAAAAGGTTTGCTCTCGTTGGATTCCACGTAATTTGATGCGATCTCAAAAAGATGCTCGTGTCGATTGGTGTACAAAAATGCTCATGTAATACAATAGCAGTGCTTCAAAAGACGTATATAAGATTGTAACAGGACGAATTATGGATCTATTTGTATGAGGCGGAACGTAAACAGCAGTCGGCTGTATGGGTGTTTCAAGATGAAGCAAACCTAACAAAGGTTGTTCGCACTCGAAGCACTTCGAAGTAAATGGTCGCCTGCTTTTTCAGCAAAACTGGCCATGTGGCAACACTGCCTTTAGAGGAACGTAAAACGGTCAATGCCGAATGGTACACAACCATTTGTTTGCCGGAAGTCTTCAGTGAAGTAAGGAAAACCAACAAGAACCGTAGGATCGTTCTTCATCAAGACAATGCGAGCGCACACACATCTCGTCTAACAACAGAGTATTGAAGGCTCAAAAAATCGAATTGATGGGTCATCCGTCATACAGTCCTGATTTGACACCCACTGACTTCTTTTTGTTCCCTAACATCAAGAATAAATTGCGTGGACAACGATTTTCGTTGGCAGAAGAAGCCGTTGATGCCTTCAAAAACCATGCTTTGCGGGTGTCTCTAGAAAACTGGAATAAATGCTTTGACAAATGCTTCAAACGGATGAAGAAGTTTATTGATCATAAAGAAAAATATTTTGAAAAACTATAATGCAGTTTTCAATCAGAAATTACTTTGTTTTAATTATTAGTCTCAAGATATAAGTAATGTCCCTCGTAATTTATGAAATTACATTCGCAGGTGCTAAAAAGCACCCAATTTCCTCAGAACGAATTAAGGCTTTTAAACGGCGAAATAATTATAAAAAACGATTAAGTAGTTTTTGAGATTATCCTAAACACACATACACAAATATTCTGTGTCTCTAATATTAATATATGTATATATGTGTGTGACTCTCACGTACTGCTTAGTCACCACTACTTTTATGGAAAGAATCTTTTCGTCAAGGTTTGTAGGTCCCCAAATAAATTTAAATAAACCTTTTTAAAGATAAAAATAATATGAAAGGCTAGGTAACTTGAATTGACTTCTTTGAAATAACATTCAGCATTAAAACATAACTGAAATGCACGTCCCGTCTCAGAACTGAAGCGCACTTTGTATGCCAGCCTGTTGCCATTAATCTTGTCTCAGAATCGGGCCCTAATGAGCTTGATTCTGCTAATTAATAAAAGCTTTCCTTTAACTCTGAGGAATAACACCGCTCCCCAAGCAGTTATTCATTTGCAGCTCGGCTTCGCGGGTCGTTATTCAAAGTCAGGCCAGCATTAATTTCCTGGGTCTCAGCACTTTTCAGCTTGCAGCATTGAAAACCATCGCATGCGTGGATTAGGAAGGCTTTGAGTTTAGTTTTGGATGCCCTGCTTTACACATCGGAAACTACCTATATAAATTCGCGAGTAAATACAGGACGCGTTGCTTTATACAGCAGAAAATACAATCTTGTGAATAGACAGGGTTCTTCATATGTAAGAAACGTTGCAAATAACTATATTTAACTCACTTTTTAAACAACATAACATGTTACTTCATATGATCTTCTCTACCCAGTATCATTGCGTATAGAAACCTATCTTGCGAAAGCTTATTTTTCTGTCTACTTCATTCTAATCGAGATAAACCGTTTCTGTTTTACACATTTTGTTAAACATGTAAAGGAAATAGCGACAGTCAAATGTTTCAGAACCTGAGGTAGATATTTTGTTGTATTTTTTTTATTTTTGCCCCACGCTGCGTGCCAATTTGAATTAGATAGTGTGTTTACGTTATTTGCACCACACTTTGGGCGTCAATTTGAAGTAGGTTGTATTGAAGGAGTTGTATTATATTTCAACTGTTGGGGAGCCGAAATTGAAGTACTTGCAACTGCACGTAGAACCCGCTTTCCGATAGCCTTCGCCCTAAGTTTAAAAAAATATTAACTTTGTAATTTAATGGTTTCTTTAAATATTTAATATTTAAATATGCCTCGGCTACGTCAGTATTTATTTTTTTAGAGACATGGATGTCTTGGCAAGGTTTTGGTGCGACTAAGAATGTAGGCTTACACAGATTATAATTTTACTTCACTCTTTTTATTAATGCTCCACACGATTTAAATAACACTTCACTGATAGAGAGCTGTGAGATTATTTTATGAATTACTTGCACTTTTTAACACGTAAACTATTTTTCGTCTCACACGAATACGTATAAAATCTCTCGAGGACGCATCTCACATCCTGTTATAAACACTGTCTGCAGGCAACTGAATTGATTTCAACCGCCTAAACTTGTAAGTTTCTGTATTTCAAGTCTCTGATTGGCTATTCCTAATCCAATAGAATAGCTTCATTTAACTAAAGCTTTTTCTGGTTGTTGATTGGCTATTTTTATAAACTGTCACTAAAATTACATTATTGCTTCCAAGAAACACAAGTAACATTATTAAACTCCCAAACTCATTATTGCCTCAAGATTACCTCATTGTTAGCAACTTTTAACCTATTATTCTCACAGCTCCTACATTATTAAATTACGTAATATATTTACATAACATTATTACACATGGATACAATAATACATACATACACACTGACTGTTACATACATTTTTTATATATTGTTACATACACATATTGCTTTAAGGCGGGCTGTTATTGAAATTATATATTGTATAATTGGACTGAAATCATTTTAGTGTTAAAAACACTGCCTCAAACTGGATGTTATATGCTGGCATTATGTATTCTTTCATGCAGTCGCGAGAAACAACTGGATGTCGATCGACAGGATCTTAAAAGAATGTTAATATATTCAACGCAAAAGACTACTGAAAGAAGTAACATACTGAAGAGACTAGCTGGATCTAAATGGGGCAGCTCAATAGTAGTTTTAAATGAAACATACAAAAGCTACATAAAGCCAGTATTAAAACATGATGTGAATTACTATTAACTGCAACCGACGATAAAATTAATATGGTTGAGAAATGTCAAAATCAGTGTTTAAGATTGATATCAGGAACAGTGAAAACAACGCTAGTTAGTGCACTTCTTGCTGGAACAAATAATAACCCAATGAAAGCCAACACTGACATACAAGCTGCACAATGATATGTAAAATTAAAAACAAACCCAGGCAAGCATCAATGGTTTCAACAACTACCTAGAGAATACAAGCTAAAAACGCAGATTACACACAAATCCTTTTTAGAGAAGAATTATAATTACCTACATTTATCAGAAAAATACACTCCTCATCCTCCTAAAACTAATCCAATGGATTTTATCAAGATAGTAACAAATAAAGACCTGATAGAACAACTAAATAAACAAGAAGACTCACCAGAAGTATGCAGAATTGCTACACTTGAACATCTACATAATCAATTCCCGGAAACAGAATGCCTTAGAAGTTATACAGATGGTTCTGCAGATAAATTGAGAAATAATGTGAGAGGTGGTATATACTGTAAATACTTTTCACACTATTTTACATTACCTGGACAATCCACAAATTTTGATGGTGAAGTTGTTGCAATACAACGAGCATTAGAACAGATATACTACAGGACTGATATAAAAGAAAATAAAGTAGTTGTTCTCACAGACTCAGTTTCTGCCATTCAAGCAACAGAGCGATATGATAGTCCAGATGAATCTTATAACATTCAGGATGTGAGATGTTGTTATAGATTACTCCAAGCAAAATTTCAACAGATAATATTGCTGTGGATACCAGCACATGTGGGAGTGAATGGTAACGAGACTGCAAACTTTGTGGCCAAAAAGGGTGCAGTGTTATACTCAAAACCTATAAAGTCTTGTGGACTAGATATGAAACTAAAAGGTGTCAAAATTAATATAGAACAAAAACACCAGTATAATATTCAAAAGGAAATTACTAAAAAAAATTACTCCAACATAAAGAAATAGTACAAAAAATAAAAAATGTTCAGGGAAAGAAGTCGTTGCTCACTTCAGATTAGCCACTAGACATGACTATCTGGTGGAACATCTGCATAGGTTTGGTTTTATGAATGACAAATCATGTAAAATTTACAATGATGGCAAGATTTTAAATGGAGAATACCTACTAGAATGCTCAGATTTGAGGAAAGCTGTAGGGGAAAGGTCCCTATTTGAACCACTTACGCCTAAATAGTAAATAATAATTTTAATTTCAAATCAAAATTTTCAGAAATACAAGCGTTCAAGGGACAAATCCTTGCGCTATCAATATCCTCAACAGAATTTAAAATTAATACAATTATAAAGTAAATAACATTTAAAAAGTGAGATGGTGTAAATCGGTTCAAAATAGTAACGTGTCTTAAAATGAACCATATACTACTAAGTTTAAAAGCGTTTTTATTAATACAAAATACACATATTTTATTGTACATTCAAAAGAAATATGCTATCAGCAACAAAAGTAGAGTCGAAAATTGTGATAAGAATAGCAATTTCCTTGAACATTTTGAATTTTTATATAATGACAATCACTTGGTTTTTGGAATAGATATTATTTGCAAATATAGAGTTTTACTAATTTTTACTCTCATACAAAAGAGTCCAATTATACATAGTCTTAACTATAAAACACTTTCTTCTTAGCACTAACTTTTGCACACTTTTGGTGAAGCCATATCCTACAAATCATACACTGGATCATGTCCATAATTTCAGACAATTCACATTCACATATTCATGTCAGCCACTGTCTTTAACATGATTTTTTTTAACTTAACATATTATATAGATATTTATTCACAATATATTTTATTCGCAGTTGAACAATCCTAGAACTGCAATAGGTTTCTTAAATTGGATCAGTAGGGTTCGAACAGTGGTTCAATTTACGAGCCACGCCATTTTGGAAGCTTTAGCATCTATGTGACTAGGGGAGACGCTGCTTGAAAAAACGTATGCATGAATATTGTTGCTAAATAAGCACTTCATAACATGCAATATATATATATATATATAGATCATCTCAAACTTGCCTAATTGGTCGTATAAGCTTAGCTAGACGAGTCAAATATTACTTCTGAAACACCAAAAACACACAACACTTCATAGAACTGAAACCACAGCTCAGAATGCCAAGTCAACAACTCCAAGCATTCATAGCTGTACACGCTACGCTTCTACTATGATTATGGTGCCATCTGTCGAACAGTTTGGAAAATATTGGAGCGGTTCAATTTAAGAGACGGTTCAAATTAGGGACCTTTTCCCTACCAGATGGGAAGATACAAATTTTATATTGGCTAGCAAGGGAAAAATTGATAGATCAAACTCCTGCACATTAGATCAACAACATATTCAACAATTCGAATCATTAATGATGGATATGTCAGAAATGGCTTATGCTACAAAAACGTTGTGGGAAATAAATTGTATGCTTACTCTACATTTTTGTGTAGTCTTTTGTCTATCGCTTGTCTATCTATTGCACAAACTTCCTTCCGTATGAAGGGACTTCACAAACTACTTCCAGAAATTTCAGGATATGCATTGTGTTTGTCATGTGAATTTCTTGAATATGTGATATTTTAATCAAAATCGTTACAGCTATTTATTAAGAAAGTTGAAAATTTCGCAAAATGTCCCATGTGAAGAGTATTTGGGGTGAGCGGTTTTCTTAGAAAGCTTGTGTTGCATCTTTGGGAGTTACGGATCTTAAATACTAAGTTTGGTTGCAGCTTTTATTTAGGGAGCCTCAAAACATGTATTTCCTTTGAAACCTTGGTATAAAATTTTTGTGTGGACTAACTATTTTCATAATAGTTTACATAAAAAGGAAACTTGCCAGCCACTATTCTACAGGATGTGACGTCCTCTACAAAAAATTTTATATAACATATACTTTTTCCATTATGTATTCTGCTGCATGAACAACTTCATTTGGCTCGCACAAAAGGTTTGGTTTCTATGGAAAAACATCCCTCTCCCCACTTGATTACTTTTTATGGGGATATTTTAAATGTAGTCTCTGTTATGAGGCTGCTAATGTGGAAGAGTTAAAAATGAGGATCAGAGATATACGAGCTCGTACCACCAGTAGGATTGAAAATGTTCAACAAGTTCACGCTTCGACTTAACCACTACTCAGATTGTAAATGTGACCATTTTGAACACCTTATTAAATAATTCGAATTTCATTTGTCACAGTGCTGTGTAAATTGTAGAGAAGATTGGTAAACCAGTCAATAAACTGTTCCCATAGCAACAAAACTTTTTTATATTACTCTATTTATCTTACATCGATTTAACTAATCTTAGATCGATGTGTGGCGGACAGTTAGCCTTCTAGGTCTCATCCCAGTTACCATCCATTTTGTTTCATCACGTGTCCACAGAGACCTTAGTGCATAGCAACTGGATCTTCTTCGTGCCATGCAGATGGTATTAGGGTGCCGTCCAGTCTACTAATTTTCATATAGAAAGCAGTTAGTCTTCTAGATATCATCCATGTAACCATGCTATCTTGCTTCATCACATGTCCATAGAGACCTAGTGCATAGCAACTGTATCTTCTGCTTCATGCCGTGCAGATGGTGCCATCAAGTCTACCTGCTTTCATTATCTGTGGATAGATGGCACACTATTGTCTATTAGCACCTATTTTTCATTTTTATTATTGTTTTAGACTTAAGGTGGAACCTTGGGTCATGGTATTAAATATCCAATACGGTGTTGACCTTGGCATCTGAGGAAAATCACGAAGAAGCCCCAAACAGATTGTTCGGTTCACAGGATTTGAACCCGGGAATGCGGGTCACAGACGTTACAGCCTGAGCCATCCCGTTAACCAAACCTTTTGTAATAAGACAAATTAAATTTTTCATGCAAATAGAAGGGTGGGTGACGTCATGCCCTGTAAATAATGGTTGAAGCTGTTTCTTTTTTGTAAACTATTCCCTCAAACATACTTAATTTGACTTGTTCGAGCATTTTTTAGACATTGATTTAATTTTAGTTTTATTTGCTTTATATCATTGGGTCGGTCTGTGAGGAGATGGCGCCAGAAGTTTATATACACCGGAACAGGAATCGGAACCTATTAGGTGAGGCAGTATTTTAGCACATATGATTTCAGTCAAATTGTAAATATAAATTGAATAACAGCCCGCCTTGAAGCAATATGTGTATGTAATAATTTGTAACATGTATGTAACAGACATTGCATATGCTTATATTGTTGTATCACTGTGTAATAATGTTATGTGAATGTATTACGTAATTTAATAATGTAGGAGCTGTGAGAATAATAAGTTAAAAGTTGCTAACAATGAGGTAACAATGAGATAACCTTGAGGCAATAATGAGTTTAGGAGTTTAACAATACTACTTGTGATTCTTGGAGTAACAATAATGTAATTTTAGTGACAGTTTATAAAAATAGCAATCAACAACCAGAAAAAGCTTTAGTTAAATGCAGGTATTCTATTGGACTAGGATTAGCCAATCAGAGACTTGAAATACAGAAGTTTATAAGTGTGGGCGGTTGAAATCAGTTCAGTTGCCTACAAAAAGTGTTCCTAATCGGACGCGAGACACATCCTTGAGATATTTAATACGTATTCGTGTGAGACGAAAAATAGTTTACGTGTTAAAAAGTGCAAGTAATTAATAAAATAATTTCACAGCTCTCTATATCAGTGTAGTGTTATTTAAATCGTATCAAGTATTAATAAAAGGAGTGAAGTAAAATTATAATCTGTGAAGCCTACATTCTTGCCGCATCACGCCCTGCCAAGACTTCCATGTCTCTAACAAATACTGACGCAACCGAGGCAAACATAAATATTTAATAATTAAAGAAACTATTTTCTTCAAATTGACGCCCAAAGCATGGAGCAAACAACGTAAAAAAATAACTATTTCAAATTGGCGTCCATACGTGGAGCTAATAATATATCGTCTTCATAGGATGATGATATGCGTTATTGCTTTCTTATGAATGACCCTGAATAAGGTAAGCTAGGACGGTATGACATTTGAAAAGGTTTTTTTTTCTATTCGGGCGCCTCAAAACATGTCTTTCTCTTGAAATCACGGTATATAATTTTTGGTTGGAATACAATACCTTCTCTATCTACTAGATAAAGTGGTAGAGAAAGTAAACATTTGTATATTACGTGGTAGGTGCATAATTTGAAGATACCATCACAGGAAAAACATATATAACATGTACTAAAATACATATTATAATAATAAATTGTTATTTTTATAAATAATGCTGTCCTCACTCACCAAAGTGACAGTTCCGATTAAAATTTTCGAAAAATGTTCCAAGTAAAGGGTAGTCTAGGGTGGGGGGATTTTTTTTAAAATGTTTGTGTCACATCTTTGATACTGAACCTAAATACCACACACACACACACACACACACACACACACACACACACACACACACACACAGGGACATTTTTTCCGAAAATGCCTCTTTGGATTCAGGGCACCTCAAAGCATGTATTTCCGGTGTAATCTCGATAGCGAATTTTTGGGTGGAATGTAATACATTCTCTAACTACTAGGGTACAGAAAGAAAGAATTAACATCCGGGGTTATAATATACTATAGCTAATTTATTTTAACACGCGGTTCTGCTTGGAATAAAAGATAATAAAACTAATTTATATTTACAGAAGGATGAAACAGGTATAACACTTCAATGATTATTTTGTATTTCTTATTTACACCACATAAAGGCTTAATTTAGCTACGTATTTGCAATTGCAGCTGTCATACTTATCAACCACATTATACTTAACTCTAGGTTATGTGTATAATGGTATATTGTGCGTAAACTTTCCTGGTTAGTGTTTAGCCACATCGTAGAGCCCATTGTATTTTCCACCTTCCCCATGTGTTTGTCAAGTTCTTTTACGTTTTTTGTTTTAAAAAATCTTCTACCTCTTATTCCATTTGGCTAACTTTTCCCACTTCTGCAGAGGCAAATGCTCCCTTCAAAACTTGTGTTTGTTCATATTCAAAATACAATGCAAGTATGGTCTGCGAGGTGGCGCCACGGTAACATATGAGACTAGAATTCGGGAGGTCCGGGTTCAATCTCCGAGTCCGCTTACTCTGAATCATGGGTTTTTCGTAAATCCCTAGGGTCGTAAGCGAATGCTGGGGTGGTTTACTCTCACCACGATTTCCTTTCCATCAATTACCTTTCATTTCGTTTCTTTCTCATCTTTTAGGTTTATTTATAGGTTTCGTGATATATGGCGGTGCCGGACAGATGGTGCGGATGCATGCCCTATGGTTCCTTCACCTCACCCTTCCTCCTGGGTGCTGGTAGCCGCAACAGATCTTTGTAGCTCGAGGTGCGCGAGTTATCACCCTCAGTAAAATATCCTATACTCTTTCCTATTGTGTCTAGTTCTTTACATTTCCCCTTAATATATCAATTCCTTAACTCAAAAGTATCACTCCCGTTTGAGGCAGTGTTTTTAACACTAAAATGATATCAGTCTAATTATATAATATAAAATATAATAACAGCCCGCCTTAAAGCAATATGTGTACAATATAATATATAAAATATATGTAACAGTCATTACATTATGTTTATATTATTATGTACACATATAATAATGTAATGTGAAAGTATTACGTAGTTTTAACAATATAGGAGCTGTGAGAATAGAAGTCGAAGGTTGCTAACAATGAGGTAACCTTGAGACAACAATAAATTAATAATTTTAATAATGCTACTAATAATTCTTAGAACTCTAATGTAATATTTAAAGCAGTTTATAAATAGCCAATCAACAACTACAAAAAGCTTAAGTTAAATAAAAGTATTATATTGTAGTAGGATTAGCCAATCAGAGACTTGAAATAGAGTAAATGTACGAATTTAGGCGGTAGACGCCAGATGCTAGAAGGCAGCGTTCCCGAGCACTTTCGGCTTTAATTCTCACAGTTCCTATATTGTTAAAAGTACGTAATACATTTTGCGAGACATAAAAAAATCATTAGGGTGTGAATAATATAACGTTTACATGTTAAAAGGTACAACTAACAATAATCTCACAGCTCTACAGTAGAATACATCAGTGTTATTTAATCGTGTGAAGGATTAATAAAACAAAGTTAAATACCATTATAATTTGTGTAAGCCTTCATTCTTTAGCCGTACTAACCCTGCTAAGAGATACATGTTTCTGCAAATTACTACTGACGCAGCCGAGGCATACATATATAATATCTAAATAAACATTAAAATACAAAGTTGATTTTTTTAAACGTGGGGCGAAGGCCACCGGAATCTTTGTACCGTACGTGGGGCGAACACACCAAGAAAACAATCTCCCATATGTGGGGCAGGAAATAACCCTGTCACGTTCTAAATGGTCCTTCGTTTCCTGTTTTATCACAAAAATAAAATATTTCTCTCTTCCATAATCATTTTTCAGTGATTAGAGTAATTCCGTGGTAAACGGCTATGACTAATGCTCTCATTATCGCAGCTGTGGTGTGATGCTTTTGAAATTCGGATGTCAGCAAGCTTTCAATCCTTGTTAACGATTGTTGATCACGTACACTGTTTATGGTCGCATTTCCGTGGCGTTGTTACTTCCCATGTGGTCAATTATTTTCACTCTCTTGAATGAACTGAAAACACAACGTCCTTTCAAGACAGTCCTTTCTGCAAACAGTGCATATTTGGTATTTTACTGACATTGCTTACATTATTATAATGCTCTCCCAGTTTTGTTGTGGCCTGTGGCGATCTAACCTCAACAAATCTCGCCTCCAGCCTTTCTGGAAGCATATTCTCGTTGTATTTTACATTTTTAACACGCATTGTCCATTTCATTTGTTTTTCTTTCTAATACACCACTTCGTCATTATTAATAATTTTTAGCACTGGCGTATAATGAGGCAGTATTTTATATAACAATATGCTGTGAATGCCAAAGTGATTGTAGTGTAAATTAATATTATTGTTTGACAATGATTTTAGATGTTTGTTAGCTATAAGTATTGTTAGGCAATAAGTTTTCACGGTCTCACTGAAACTGTCAATAGAAGTGGGTAACAATAAACCCTGGGGGTGAGTTGTTTATCACTAAGAAGAGACATACAAATGACGTCAGGTAGCCTGCCTTTTTTTGGAAATGGAGGGAATATCTTCCCTAGAGTATATATGTTAGTAGCAGTGATTGGCTGACCAAAGCAGTCGCTAAAGTGGGCGCGATTTGGTAACCAATAGCAGCTTTATTATAATGTTTAGGCAATTCAAGGTGAAGGAGTATATATTCTCGAGCCATAAGCAAGTTTTGCACAGTTCGGAAGAGTCTCTCACGAGGTACACGTAGCACAGTTCAAGTATCTCTCACGAGGTGCACATCGCACAGTTCTGAAGAATCTCTCACGAGGTGCACGTCGCAGAATTTGCTACAAAAATGTAAAGTACGAGAAACAATTGGTGCGCGGCAACTATAACGACTGTAGTTACATTCGGAAATATCACAGTTTCAGTCAGGCATGTATAAAGATTAAATATGTGAATTATTAATTAAGTGTAACGGCAATAAAAGTGTAGAAACAAAATTTAGTATCAGTGTTATCTCTTAGCAACAACTCCTTTCCGCTTACACGCCCTGCTTAGAGATACTTGCTCGACTGAGTTATAATAGCTAGCCGGAGGACAAAGAATCCAAATTAAAAATAACAATTAAACAAGAGCTGCCCAGTAAATAAGATAACACGAGCCATTAGAACTGCGACAATAACCAAGTTGTAGTGAAGCAGATAATTTAAATGATTTTCATATGTGCACGTCTGATGCTTCTTGATGCCGACAAAATCAAAAGAAAGCCGGGCAGTATTCGCTGTATTTCGAAATTCAAAATTCCAAGAAAGACTCGCAAGCGAAGGATGAAAACTGGCAATTTCTCAAAAGGACCATTTGGATCAATTGGTTGTTTGGGCAGCGAAAATTGAGAGAAACTGGTGCGAGATAATTATTAAGAAATTGCATAAACATGGTGTTTCTCTAACAAGAGATGATTCATATCATTTCGCCAGAGAACTTGACCTAACAAAAAAAAATCTGACGTGTTGCACTGACTCTACTTTCTCTACCCTCGCACAAACTATTTTACAAACGTTTATTCTCCATCTACTTCATGTTAATCGAGGTAAACATTAGCAGAAACTATCTTATTACTAATTTTCTTGTAGATAAAAGGGGAATATGGTAGACTTTAAGCGATAGTCAAATCTTTTAAGAACTGGTTGCTATGTAGACCATTACATTCCCCTTGTATATCCAGGACCTAAAAGGACGAATAACGAATTCCAATTGAGAAAAAGGATAAGTATAGGAAAATTCAAACAAATAAGAAGGAATACCTTGTAAATGGTTCACGCGACATAAAAAAATGTATATGACAAATTGTGTGTTTTAATGAGCTCTACATTTTTTTTGTAGTAAAACTTTGTCTATCTCTTAGGGTTTACTAGTTATGCGAAAGTCTTTCAGAATGAAGAGGAATTTTGGCGACATTCGCAGACAATTCAAGATATGCATTTAAATTACTATGAAAGTATCTTGCACATATGATTTTTAATAAAAACTCTTATACATTTTTGAGAAAAGAAAAACTTTCGTAAAATGTTGCATGTAAAGGGTATTCTTATGTGGGGAGATTTTCTTGAAAATATTTGTGTCAATCTTTGAAAGATATTGAACCTAAATACCAAGTTTAGCATTTCTCCGATTTTCATTTTTGAGTTATGCTGTTCACAGACACACATACAGACTTTTTACTAGATATTCTTTTGTTTTTGGATTCAGGGGGCCTCAAAAGATGTGTTTCCGGTGAAATATTGGTATCAAAATTTTGGGTGGAATGCAATACTCTGCCTACGTAGCAGAGTAAGTATAAATTGCTGCCAATTAGAGAATGTCAAATAGGAACATTTCGGAATTAGCATGCAATATAAATTGGTTATATGTATTTATACACAAAAAACTACTAATAAGAGCATAATTCCGTGAATAAGCTATAGCCTTTACAGTTATTTATAAAGTAAGTGAATATCGTTGCTCAAAAATCAGTATCGGCATCGAGCAATAATGATATCGCCCCATTACTACATTTATATATAATGTAAATGCTAAAAATAATAAAGTTTGTAAAACTGAAATAAAATTTTAATACAGAGTAGTAATGAGTGCTTATACGTAACTTAGTTTTTTTAAAATAATAAACAATTCAGTTATGAAAATGTATATTCAGCAAAAGTTAAACAAATCTGATGTGTTACACTTACATGACTCTCTCTACTCTTGTACAAACTATTTTTACAAACGCTTATTCTCCATATGCTTCATGTTAATCGAGATATCGAGATGTTAATCTTATTGCTAATTTTCTTGTAGGTGCAAGGGGAATATGGTAGGCCTTAAGCGATTGTCAAATCTTTTAAGAGCTGGTTGCATTCCATTCTCTTTGCATATCCAGGTCATAAAAAGAGATGTATAACGAAATCCCATTTGAGAAAAAATATTGGAAAATTTAAGGGAATAACAAGCAATATCTCGAAAATGGTTCACTCAAGAAAAAAAATGTATATGACATAAATTGTCTATTTTAAAGCGATCTACATTTTTTCAGTAGTAAAATTTTATCTCTCTCTCTTATGGTTTACCAGTTATGCAAAAGTCGTTCACAATGAAGAATACTTTTGGAGACATTCCCCGAAAATTCGAGATATACATTTCATTTGTCATAAAAATATCTTCTACATATGATATTTTAATCAAAATCGTTAGAGCCATTTTTGAGAAAATTAAAATTTTCAAAAAATATTCCATGTAAAAGATAAACTGGCGTAGGGGGATTTTCTTGAAAACCTTTGTGTCGCATCTGGAAGATACTGAACCTAAATACCAAGTTTGGTATTTATCTGACTGTTCGTTTCTGAGTTATGCTGTTCACGGACACACACACACACACACACACACACACACACACACACACACACACACACAGACACACACATGGACATGTTTCCAAAAATTCTTTTTTGGATTCAGGAGGTCTCAAAACATATATTTCCGGTGAAATCTAGGTATAAAATTTTTGGGTGGAATACAATACTTCCCCTACTTACTATACGTAGTATAGAAAGTCAAAATGAACTTAACAAAACAAGATCATTGTATACACTTCAAGCGTTTCTTAACCTACATTAAATTATCGAAAAACTATCAGTATTCGTGATATTACTGAGGATAGTTTGAGAAAACAGTTGAAACATTTGCGCTAGTGACAGCAAGATGGTCCTTAACAATTTCATTTCACGTATTGCAGAGAATCGATGTCACGATGCAATAGGAACATCATGGAACAAAACATTACTGCCATCTACCACTCACATGATGCGTTTCCGGCCATAAATAGACGTATCAATCAAATATGATCATTTTGGACTATTAAACCTGTTCCCTATTTACGTTTAACGTCGCTTCAGTGTATTAACCGAGCAGATACTTTGCAAACGAATAAATATTAGCCAGTAACAGATGGGTTTAATTTGCACACTGGGGTCTATGCATACGGGAATAGGGTATACTTGCAGGGTCCATAGAAAAGGCAATTTTTACCTTCTCCGCTATAGTTACTTATAGTACATTAGTAGAGAAAGTCTTGTAGTCCATTTGTAATTTTGATACCGGGATTTCACCGGGAATACACGTTTTGAGACTCCTAAATCAAAGAAAACTAATTTTTAGAAAAATTCTCATTTGGCGCGCGCGTTGTGTATGTAAGGTAGCATCCAAAATGAAAGGAAATGATCTTTGAAACCAATTTTATTATTTATACATTTTATTTTTGATTTACACACACACATTTTTCCAAAATCTGATATGTTGCATTCACATGAATTTCTCTAACCTCTATCGTTTATTATTAGTTTTACAATTATCTACTTCATTTTAATCAAGTTAAACCTTACCGAAAAAGATCGACATTATACATTTCGTTATACAAGGTAGCCCCCCAAAGTAACCGAAATTCTATGTCCTTTGTAACATATTTTTATAGATTATTATTTCAATTAATAGAGTGAAGAAGCAACAGAGTTAACAATGCCCCAGTAGACCACACAAGTGCGTTCCTGGGCTGTTGAACATTATTTTCGCTCCTATGGTACTGGAAGAAATAATGGACCATCGCTGAAAACTAAGTTTATGGATTTTGAGGATGTTTTCATAAACTACCATCACAAAAAAAATCTGTATTGGTTGGAAACGTTTGGAACGAAAGGTTCTGTTACCAATCACAACTGCGAAAATAGTGGGCGACCAAAGACCACAAGAGCAAATGACAATATTGGATGTGTATTGGACAAAACCCTAACTCCTCCAAAGAGAAGTCAATAGCGTATATCAAAAGAACTCGGTATAGCACGCAGCAGTGTTCAATGAATGTTACATGATATTGGAGCACACTCGTACAAAATTCAGGTTTTGCATGAGTTAGGGGAGCCCGACTTTGAAACACGTGTGTTTTATTGTCAACACGTTCTCGTTAATGTTTATGAAAATTCTGGCTATATCCGCAATCTGTGGTGGTTTGATGAATGTGGTGTTTTGTTAAGTGACCACGTGAATAAACAAAACTAGAATGAATTGAAGTGAGTCGTTACGTATCAATTCACATCACAATGGCGCTTGGTATTAACTGAGAAGGACCATTGTGATGTGAATTAATACGTAACGACTCATTTCAATTCATTATATGATAACATCACAATCAATAATAATTCTGTTTAGGATAAACAAAACTATGTTTCCTTGGTTGGGAAAAAACCAGAAGAGTATGAACAGAGGCCGTTTCTTTCTGCAAAAGTAACAGTGTGGGCTGTTCTCCAGCCTTGGTCCATTTTATTGAGGATGAACATCGAAACAGGATAAATGTCAATTCAAACGTGTACAGACAATACAAATTTTAGAACGTTTTCAAGATGATTTAATAACATTTTGTGAGTTAAATATTGTTGATTTGGAACAGCAAGTTTTTCCACAAGATGGGGCAACCTCCTATACTGGTCAAGGGAATCTGCCCTACTGAAACAGCTATTACCTGGTCGACAGATTAGTAGGTGATCGGATTTTTTTTATCCTGCATGAAATCCTGATTTGTCTTTATGTGACGCGTTTCTGTAGGGAATAGTGAAGAAACAGTGTTTCATACCATCTACCTACTCTACCGGTCTGCGTTAAGACATCGAAACAGTTCTGCACAACGTAACAAGAGAACAGTGTGATGCTATAGTTACCACGATGGTAGAACGTTTGGAAGACGTCATAGCCAATGACAGAAGACCTGTAGAACGCTTAGTTGTATCATAGTTGTCATATTCGGTTACGTTTCCTTTAGGCAACCCTTCAAATACAAAGGGTACTGGTAAGTCAGATGTTTAAGAACTGGACGCTATATGCTGGCTTTAAAATTCCATACTGTTTCCATGACATCGCAAGAAACAACTGAATGTCGAAAGGGCTAAGAATGACAGAGTGTTGAGCAATTTGAACTGTTAAATACCGATACTTCGGAAACGGCTTATGGCAAAAAAAGTAATTTGAAATAAATGAAGATCTACAGTATTTGTGTGTGCGTTTTCGTCTATCGGTTTACATTTATCACTTATACAAGATTATACAAAAGTTAAAGTTCTTCTGCATGAAGTGCACTTAAAAGGCTATTCTGAGAAAATTAAAAATATACAGTTTATTTTTATATAAATATCTTTAATATATGGTATTTTAATCAAAATCGTTAGAGCAGTTTTTGAGAGAATGAAAATGTTAAAAAAAGCATATAAAGGTTATTGAGGATAAGGAGATTTTCTTGAAAATTTGTGTGTTGCATCTTTGGAACATACTAAACTTGAATATCAAGTTGGATTCATCCTACCTTTCGTTTTCGAGTTATGCCATTCACTCACACACACACACACACACACACACACACACACACACACATACAGAGGAGAGTTTCTAAAAATGCGTTTCTTAGATTCAGGGGTCCTCAAAACATGAATTCCTAATAAATATGTATTTCATCTTTTAGTGGAATTTAATTTTTTTACCTCAACTGCCTTTTATGTACGTGATAGAGAAAGTAAAAATAGAAATTGCACAACATTTTTGACACAAACAACTATGCGTGATTCTTAGATCCCTTATTATACAATATGTACCATCGAGAATAGGGGAAACCTAGCAGCCTAGCACCAATTGTACAGCTTTCTGTTCAAAATTCAAGGCAAGCCTTTGATTCAAACCACAGGAATGCATGTTCTGGCAGCATGACGAACCTCTGCTTATGACATGCTCTTAAGTGTCAATTACGAAAATCAGCTTCTCAATTAGCGTCTTTCCCTCAGCAGGGAGACCAACTTTGGGTTGGCTCATTAATTTGCGCGATAATGTTGGCAACAGTGCCATGATGCTTTCCGCCCCATTTCCTCATTATCTCAAGGGTCGAACACAATGAACTGGCCGCTTAAGATAACCCAGCTCTTAATTTGAAAAATCCCCATTTTAAAATTTATGATAAGTACCTTAGCCATAATTAAAACTAAAATGAGTTTGAACATTTTGAATAGTTATGAGAAAAAGAAACCATAAGTTTCTGTAAGCTTACGATAAAAAAAACTCATTGGAATATATAATTCAACCAATGGCATTCATGGGGATATTGTGAATTTGATAAATATGATTTTATAAAGTTTGAGATATCCAGAGCAAACAATGTTTCAATAACTCCAGAAAATTGGCTATAAATTTCTTGCGAGTCATTTTACCAGATGTTGAAGCAAGTAGAAATTAGGTGACATGCGCTTTAGGATAAAAGGTCTCTTCATGCCCGTCACATGGGTGAGCAACGTTATTTCTGCTGCATACGCTTACGTCAGTCATTCGTGAGGCACTAATGAGCATTTTGTCGGATATTATAGAATTAGGGATATATTTTTCGGCGGCCTCCCGACCAACCTCGTGCTTTGCCAGTCACTTTGCTGGTCAGTTCTTTAAATTTATGTAGAGTTAATTTGCAGTCTCGACGTAGGTACTAGGGCTGACTAAGATGGACCACCGCACTACCTCTGTCACGCAGGTAAATCCATTCTTTCTGTTTGAAATGTAGTTTAGGTTATATTAGACAAATTAAAGATTACAAAGATTGGGAACAGAAATTGCAAGCCTTATAATGGCACCCTTTCACCTCCATTCCAGATACCGCAATCTGTAACACTCTCGAGGCCTCGTAGTCTTTACGTAGTCGCCGGGCTTACGTCACAATATTGGGACATTCAGTGGACCAAGCGCTGGAGCAGCGCTTAATACCTTCGCTGCACACAACGCTACAGGGTTTGTTGAATGCACGGTTGCAGGCAAAAGCGGATATTTCGTAATTTCTTTGCTGGATCACTATACTTTGAATCCTTGCAGTGAAAGATTCTGGAAATATGTTTATTGTAGAATATGGATCACGAAGAAAATTTGAGATTTTGTGTTTAGATTATAGCGGAAGATGAATACCATGTTGCTGATCAAGTAATTCCATTTGAGAATGCCAACGTTATGGCCTTCGCTTATGAAGAAAGCGGTGAAGAAGAGCGAGAAAACGATATCGCAATGTTGTTTAGATGAGTTTTTAGAGTCATTTTACGATGTCTCGAGCAAAAGCACTGATAAATCAAAATTATGATTCATTATTATCTTAATTTTTCATATAAAATATCGTAAATTATTTGCATTGCTTGAATATACTCGTAGTCTGCCATGTGTTTTAGATGCAGCCATGTGTAAAAGTAATACCTTCTCTAGTTTCTCAGTAATACTGTTCACTTACAGTAAGCAGAGGAAGCACTAAATTTGACTAAAACTTCCATATTGATATTTAATCGGAAATACGTGTTTTGAGGACACCAATAAAACATTAGAAAAAGATGTGTGTATGTGAACAGCATAACTCAAAACAAAAAAATCGGATAGATGCCAAACGTTATATTTAAGTACAGTATCTTCCGAGGACACAACGAAGATTTTCAAGAAAACCTCCGAAACCCAGATGCCCTTTACGTGGGAATGTTTTATTTTCTAAAAACAAACGTTTCAACGATTTTGATTTAATTAGCATGTATTATACTTGCATGACAGAATGTTTGTGTTGAATTTTTTTAGAATAGTCTGTAAAGTCCTCTTCATTCGGAAAGAATTTTGTATAATTTTGTATAAGTGAGACCCCGTGGCAAACCCCTCGCTGTATCCACGGGGGAGGATGCCATCCGAGTGGCTCTTCCATCCCCAAAGGCTTTTCCAATAGCCGACAGCAGAAAATTTAATCCTGCCCCCAAACCGCGTCAAACCTCAATACCGAAGAACCTCGGTGTGGCCAACAGTCCAACTACCGGCTCTCCAGGACGGTGCCGTAGGACCTTGAAGCCGCACGCAACTCGGCTAGAACATGAAACGCCCAGGAGCACCCAATCTCCCATGTGTGTCGGTAACGACTACTCCGCCGAGTCCAACCCAATCCAAACAACACGCTCACGGGTGGGGCTCGGAAGTTTGGCCCAGGGTACTTCTAGTAACGTCAGAAGTACCACGAGTGCTCAGGACCTGCACCACGCAGCTCAAGGGGTCGGACCCCCCTTACAGGGGTATAATTCTGTACAACTGTATAGACCAAAACGTACTACACAAAGCATGCAGATCTCCTTAAAATACACACTTTATTTGAAATAACGTTTTATAGCATAAGCCATGTGCGAGATATCCGTTATTATTGCTTCGAATTGTTCAATGCTTTGTCATTCTTATCAAATCCTCTCAACATTCAGTTGTTCCTCGCGATGTTCTTGAAAGGGTATGGATTTTAAGGCCAGCATACAGCGTTAAGTTCTAAAACATTTGACTATCGACTTTCCCTTTTTATCTATAACGAAATGTTTAATGCAACTATTTCCGGAAAGTTTTATATAATGAAGTATATTGAAAAATAAGCGTTCGTTAGAATAGTTTCCATAGTTGCTAATAAAAGGTAGAGGTTTGAGAAATTAATGTGAACGTAGGCATCAGTTCTGTATCTTTTTAGGAACGTATTAAACAATTTGGAACAAAAAAGCGCAAACGGGTAAAATATTTCTATTCTGTAGGATATCATTAATGACGATGAGTTTAAATCCTACGCTATACGGTTGTATATTACTCAGGAATAGAAACGTTTAAAACTGCCTATTAGCGTTATGTAGCCCAAGGTTTTCGGAGAGTGGGCGCTGGGCAATCGGAGACAAACAACGATAAATAGCGCTTGAAAACGTAAACAACAGAATCGTTATTACTCGAACGTTAGAGAACCGTGTGGAAATTTCCATTTCCAATATAAGCGATCGTTCTCGCAAGAGTGGTTATAGTTGAGCGAGTCATTCAGTCAGTGAGCTAGTTAAGAATTAGCGAGTGAATTTCTAGTGCGACATCAATAGCGATTCTCCGAGCGAGTTGGTAACAGCTGCTGTGGCGTGCAATGGGTGTTACTGCTGCAGGAGAGATTCAAGAAATCTTGTGTTACACTCCCCCGCGCATGAACCTTCTGAAATAAGGAGGGGGATTGAACTAGATAAAGCAACCAAGCAGTGACATTGAGAATTGAGAGAAGTGACAGTTGAAAAACTGGATAAAGTCACATTGATGTCAGGAGTGGGATTAAATAGCCAAGATGGAGGAAATGTTAAAAGAATTATTCGCCGGAATGGAGGAGAAAATTCTGGGTGAACTGAAGAAGGTGAAATCTGGAATGGTGTAGATGAAGACCGAAGTGGACAAGATGGAGGCAAAAGTGAAATGGATAAAGTAGCAATATATAAGCATATAAAAGTTACTTGGTTGCATTTGTACGTTATACAGTTTGGAAGAAGAAAAATCTGGAGATTATACAACAGAATGTCTCGTATAAATTTTACTATGGTTGTGTAGCGGGAAATGGTTGGTCGACTCTTGCAGCGTGCTCTTGTAGTGTTCTTCTTCCTCGGCTAGTGATGCTCGTCGGTAGTTGAGTACTCCATTCCTACCTAATTGCTAAGTTACTTTAATCTCAGTTTCTTGTGGGTGAGGCAAGTTAAAAATAAACTGCAAGTTTTCCCTTTATAACTAATGTTTATTCCATTATTCAAATAAATATGGGCGGCTAGCTTTTCCCATTTACTTTATCCCACCACTTGAATATTTATCAGGAGCCTATCTATCTTCACACGCATCCCCACCCTTATATGCACCCACGTGCATCTGTAGCACCTTGCATCGGCGTGACTTCTTGTTGCGCTGAACTGGTAGTAAGTAAGAGTGCCCCCTCGGTAAAATCTGGTCTTATATAGGGCAGCTTACCCACGCTGTCTTCTACGTTTGAAAATGTAACGATGCTTCCCATTGGCCCTCAGGCCGCGTTACCCAAGCATGTATGAAAATATGAGGTTTCAGAACCTTGCGCTTCAGCGACATCATGTAGCGTCGTACCATTCTGTGCCAGGCACGGTCGTTATGAGTTCCAGGAGTTCCCATTCAATTAGCTAGCGCGTCCGTTACTTACAATAGCTCTGTACAAAGTTACATGTTGAATGTTTTAACATTCAGTGAATTAAATTATTGCTATACAATTCTTATGTGTATGGTTCCCCTTTCATATGTACAATGTGTAATATGTATGATATATCTATCCCCTTTCAGTTGGAAAGGTAGAGTCAGAATGAAAAACTTTAATGTCATCGTAGGGATTTGAATCACGGATCTCTTGGTCTCCGTCCGGTTGCTCTAACCAGCATGGTTGAACTACCATGGCAACATGCCAGTGCGATATTGAATTCCCCAATTGATTCGTATTTTTCCTGGTAAACTTGTATTGAGATGGCATACTCCAATGACGACTTACAATGTTGTAAGTACTTAAGTCCTAGGCTTCATAGTTTCAGCCACTATTAGGTCAATTAAAGGAATTAATTGTTCTTCCACGCAAGGCGTGTGTTGGACAGGGTTGGAAAGGTAGAAGTAGACGATTGAAAACATTCAATGCCATCGTGGGTATTTAACCACGCTCCGGTTGCTCTAATCACTGAGCTGCCATGGCAATATATCGGCATGACATTATTATAGTTACATATTTTTGTTAAAATAAAATTTTTTTGCATTAAGATGAGTTAATTTTAATAAATATTCTTTAACAATCTGTGTTCCAACTTTCAAGGTAATATCTGCACAACTATGCTCCAAGGAGCATTCTGAACATACTCATGAGTCAAAAAATCAGAAGGAAGAAAAAGGAACATTGGCAATGTAGCTTATTCGAGGGCTGATCAATAAAGGCTGAGACTAATTTTTTTCACAGATATTTATCCCTCCATTTCAATGTTGACATGGTTTTTTTCCAAAGTAGTCCTCTCCTACTTGAATGCACTTTTTATAGCGTCTCTGCCAGTCCTCGAACACATGGTACAGGCCATTCTTTGTCAGGTCTTTGAGAATCGCCTCACTTTTCCTCAGCACTGCTTCAGTAGTCTCAAATCGAATGCCCCGGAGCTTTGCCTTTAGTGATGGGAATAAAAAGAAATCACAGGGGACAAGATTGGGGCTATAAGGCAGATGCGGCACACAGGTAATGTTGAATTTAGCCAAAAATTCCTGGACTTGATTTGCAACGTGAGGCCGCACGTTGTTGTGATAAGTTCTGGATGTTTCCTTACAATGTGCTTCCTCAGTGTAGCCAATGCTGACGTGTAGTACGCTGCTGTAACAGTGGTGTGAGTGGGAACAACAATCACAGCAGCTGTGTTGATGTTGACTTCAGTCACAGCAGAAGCCGAAGCACCAGGGCCACCTTGCTTAGCACAGAGGACTCGCTCTACTTTGAAGTCTTTGAACCACCTAAACACTGTTGCACGAGGTAGTGCATCTTCACCGTATGCTTGCTTCAGCTTTTCTAAACTTTCAGAGGCTGTATGGTTTAAACGAAAACAAAATTTTATTGCTCCTCTTGTGTCACCTTCATTTTGTGGTATGCGAAATTCAACTAGGGTCAACAATATACAGCATTACTACCAACCTACGGAAACGATAGTGCTGCCACCTATGGACATTATACATGAAACCCCGCTCTTTTCAAATATTCATGGTAGAGAGGAAACTCTCAAGAAAGCTACAGGAAAAAATCAATCTCATTCTTTATTGATCAGCCCTCGTATTTAATTACAAATGGCTTGCACCATATTATATGGGACCTTTAAAGTTCCTTTTGGCTTACTCTTAAGTAATGTTTTTAATTTAATTAACTTTCTAGGACTTCTATATACCAGTAGACCCAACAGCGCCGTATTTCACCTTCGTGTGTTAAAAGAGTTGCAGAACTCAACGGAACAATTCCAAGCAAACTCAAGTTCAGGTCAGTGGGAACTGGCGCAATACGTTATTTACCTTCGTTCTACTTCTCTTTCTTATCAGCGGAGACGATTAGCGAATCGCGCTAATTAAGAGGCAGTCCAAGACTTAACATAGAGTGTGCAGTCAGTGATGACAAAAACACTGCAAATAGGCCAGAAAGGTCTTAGAATATTATTCACTTCATTTAGACAGTTTATTTTCGAGAGAATAAACTCACCTATTATTATTACTATTATTATTACTATTATTATCATTATGTCAAGCCTACAAGTGTCAGTGTTGCACATTATACGTACTCTCATGTTTGATAAGATTTCGCTATGGCACTTTAATGTTTTTATTTAACTCTACAATGCGTATAGCTCGTAATGTTAGACAACACCAGCGTAAACACAATTAAAATATCTATGGGAGGATACTAAATGTCAAGTAAAGGCAATTTAGTTATTTATGAATCTAAAAAGTGAATTTATTCGCTTGAACATAAAGTGTCTTAACAGAAATGGAAAACAGTTTAAGACCTCAGTCCATTTACACTGACTGTATGCTCTAGTGCAAGTCTGTGAACTGCTTATTAAGAGCGCGATTCTCTAATGTGTTTGCTGATAAGCAGGAGTAGCAAAACAAAACGGGTACCTCACGGTATTGTTCCAGTTCTCCGCTGAAATGCAATTGCTTGGAATTGCCCCGTTGAGTTCTGTAACACTTTTAACGCGCGAAGAGGTACCTATGCAGTGAAATGTGGCGCTGTTGGACCACCTGATATACGTTTTGAATATCTAGCACTATCTCCGACTTGGTTTGCCTCTGCCGTTAAGACAGCCTCTATTTCACTGCGGAAAATAATATTTTGGGGGAGTGTGGCAAGCCTTGCTGGATGCTCTGGGATGGGGTGCGTCCAGGTTAAATTATCGGTGATACGGCATGCCTGGATGATGACGGGCGTTACTGCGTTCACGTTTACCTTCTATACCACGCACATAGTAGGTAGACACAGTAAGCATTGCATTCCACCCAAAAATCTAATACCGAGGTTTCACCAGAATTACATGCTTTGAAGCCTTCTGAATATAAAAACGCATTTTTAGAGAAACCTTCTTGTGTATGCGTGTTGTGTTTGTGTGTGCGTGCGCTTTGAAGAGCATAAATAAAAATCGAAAAGTCTGATAAATACCAAACTTGATGTTTAGGTTTAGTACATTCCATAAGATTTTTAAGAAAATCCCTGTACTCAAAACTACTCTTTCAACCCATTTTTCAGTTTTTTTATTTTATAAAAAATGGCTGTAACGATTTGGATTAAAATACTATCTATTATAAATATTTACACGAGAATGAAATGTATATTCTGAATTTTTAGGAATAATTCATTCAGAAGGAATTTTGTATAATCTTGTATAACTGGTAAACGTTAAGCGATAGACGAAAACGTACTACAGGTAAAATGTGATCTGTTTAAAACAGACAATTTGTTTAAAAAATTCTGTGGCGTAAACCGTTTCTGAGATATCCGTTATTAACAGTTCAAGTTGAAGTAGTTAATCTTTAAATTTCTTTGCCCCACGTTTAGGGCATCAATTTGAGAAGGATGTAGCCTTTCGTTATTAGCCTCAAGTTTAGGTGTCAATTTGGAGTAATTGTATTGTAGTTCTACTGTTGGGGAGCCAAACTTGATGAAGTAACTGCCCCATGTATGGTAGAAACTTTCCGGTGGCCTTCGCCCCAACGATTAGAAATCAACTTTGTATTTTTATGTTTCTTTAAATATTAAATATATATATATTTAGGTTTGCCTCGGCTGCGTCAGTATTAATTTGTAGATACATGTACCTCTTAGCAGGGGTTAATGCGGATAAAGAATGTACGCTTACACAAATTATAATTTTTACTTCACTCATTTTATTAATCCTTCACACGATTAAATAACACTTCATTTATATAGAGAGCTGTGAGATTATTTATTAATGACACGTAAACTTTATAATATTCTCGCCGTAATGAATATTATGTCTCACACTGAATACGTACCTAGCGAATGAACTGCTCAGTACGCTGCCGTCTAGCGTCCGGTTGGGATCGCTGTCTACTAGCGACTGGTGTTTACCGCTAAAACTTGAAAATTTCTCTATTCCAAACTGGCTAATTTTACTCCAATAGAATTCTTTTATTTAACTTAAAGCTTTTCTAGTTGTGGATTCGCTATTTATAAACTGCTTTAAATATTACATTATTGTTGCAAGAATTATTATTTGTATTATTAAACTTTCCAATTCATTATTGCCTCAAGGTTACCTCATTGTTAGCAATTTTCTGCCTCTATTCTCACAATTCCTACATTATTAAATTACGTAATACATTCACATAACATTACTAAACATGTACACAATAAATAAACATACAAAATTACTGTAACATACACATTTTCTATATTGTAGTATACATATATTGCTTTAAGGCGGGCTGTTATTATATTTTATATTATATAATTAGACTGAAATCATTTCAGTGTTTAAGATACTTCCTCAAATTGCCCTATGCAGAAATATTTAAAAAATTATTATTTTTTGTTCTTTTAAATTTCTATATATTTTCTGAAAGTCTTCTGAAAGAAAGAAGCATAACCTTTTTATTATAACACTTGATAATTTTCACTGTCACTTTTTATGTAACACGGTTTTCACTACACTCGTGTATAGCAGAATACTTCATATTTATTCTGCCACATGTTCGACACTTTAACGTCAACGAGATGGTGTAAGGTCAATGATCTGGTGTTCAATGACCTGAGTAAAGTTTGTTTATTCACTAACACAGCCACTATTAAGTATTTTATTTGCTAGACATTTAACACTTAATTAGGGATATTAACACTTGTTACCCTTTCGTTACAATTTATTTCTTAAGCATTTTTATATTTCTCACAATTTCTAAGGATTTATATCCTATACGATATAAATGTAGTTGCTATTCAGATGTATTATGGTTTTCTTACTAGGAATGAATTTTTTCTATTACATCATTTTATCTAAACTCTCTTTTGTTATATTTGCAATTTGTTACATTTAGTAAAGATATTTAAATAGTATTTTATATTATTTAAATGATTTTGTGCTTATTATATTCTAGTTATTAAATATTCATTTCTTAATAGCTTGTAAGGTTATAATTTTAAATTTTGAGTTACATTGCTTCCCCTTTTTATGTTCCAGATACTTTGTTTTCTTTTTCTTTTTCTTCTTGTGCCACAGACCCTTTATATTTATACGGCTTTAACGTTTGTTTATTGAATCTTCCAATTACTTTATTTGTTTTCTTGTTCCTAAGTTCGTATGTATCTGTTCCAAATATATTTATTATTTCATAAGGACCATGATAACTAAGAAACAACCTCCAATATTCTTTACAAGTTTATTTGACAACCTCTTGTTCTTCACAATCACTTGATCTCCTATCTTTACTTTTCCAAACTCTTGTTTTTCTTTCTTCATGTTTTTGTTTTCTCTTCAGGGCCTTTGTTTGCATTTTTAAAAATGCTAATTTAAAAATCTCCTGTTTTTATGGCAATTTAACTGATTAGGTCTCAAAGTATTGTATAATTTTCCATGATGAATTTCTATTGGTTTAACTCGTAGCTCTGCTGTCCACTTCCATTTATTTGTTTTCTTTAACAGTTATCTTAAAGGTTCTACTTCTATAGCATATCTTGGTAAATATTTACTATCATAATTCCAAATTCCAAATAAGCGTCGTAGCTCTCGAATATTTTTAGGTGCTGGTATTTTTAATATGGCTTCTATTCTTTCTTCATCTGGAAGAATGCCTACTTCATTAATTACATATCCTAGGAAATTAATTTCAGATATACTGAATTTTGACTTTTTTATATTTACGGTCCTGCCATGTCATGTAATTTATTTAATACATAATTTATATGCTCTAAACGTTCTTCAAAAGTTTGACTTATTATTAAAAGGTCATCAGTGTAACTGATTAAGAAATCATCTGCTGTGTCACCAAAGATGCTATGTATTTCTCTCAGGAATCCACTAGCACTATTCTTTAATCCATATGGGTTTACACAATACCTATATTGTAATCCAAAAACTTGAAAGGCTGTATAATCACGTACTTTTGGATCTAGCCCGACTTGCCAAATTGAAGCTGTAAGATCTATAGAAGAAGTATATTTGCCACGTGATAATTTTGCAATTGTTGGTTCTATACTGTCATTTTGAAAGAGGTCTGGTAGCATGGATTTACTTAAATATCTTCCATCTGTAGTGATTCTTAAAGTATTATCTTTCTTTAAGTCCAACAAACACTATTTATATATTGGGAATTGCTAAGCTCAATTTTGTTATTTTCTAGCATACTAGCTATTAATTTTTAGCTTCGTTTCTTAGGTTTACTGGTAGGTTGTTATATTTTATTCTGAATGTTGGTACATTTTCTACTGTGAATGTGTGAATATATGATTTACACCGTCCTGGAGTTTCATTGAATACAGGCTTATTGTCTTCTAACACCTTTTTCATTATTATCTTTTCACGGTCAGTCAGTATTGCAGTTGTCATCGGTGTATATGTGTGTATTTTCCTGTCTTCTATCTCTGTTGCATAGCTGTTTTCTACCTGCTCTAGCATATTTTCTTCTGTCATCGATTTCTTTGTATAAGGATTCCCGTTGGCAAGGTCTGTTTTCTGTTCATCCAAGTTAAGGTTCAATAACCTTTCATTATTTTCCCTGCTTGCTTGGACATTTACTATTTGTATGAAGCATTCTTCTTCATATGCTGCTTTTCTTGTTCCATTCTTTGCACTCTACATACTTTTTATTTTATAAAAGGCACATAAATATTCTTTCCTTCTTTATTTAATACAAGCCCATCCTTCTTAAAATCAACTATCGCAGAGAACTCTATTATTACATCACGTCCAATTATAACTTGGCATATTTAGTTTGGAACTATTAAAAGCTTGACCTCCAATGTAATATCTGCTATTTGTATAGGTATCAACGCTTGAGATTTAATAGCTTGGGTCATTGTACCTACGGCTACCCTACATACAACATTACTTATTGGCGCCGACATAAGTTGTATCCCTTCATTTAACAGCTGTTCATAAAATTTCTTTGAGTAGATAGAGCTTGATGATCCTGAATCTATTGCAACATTTACTTCCCTTCCTGCTATAATAGTTTGAATATACGGTGATTCAGATTGGTTTCTACAATTCCCTGTGTTTGTATTTAGACGGTAACAATCAAAGTGTGTAGTTATTTTATTCTTGCCACTTAGAGCAGAAGGTGCTGTATTACCAGAATCTACGTCAGGCAATACATAATATAATTTTCCTGATGAGTATTTTCAGTACTTACAGGATTGCCATTTTGTACCGCAGTTACTATTATTTCATTAACATTAACATTTGTGTATGAGCCACGCCCCCTAGCTCTTGTTCTCCCATTATAATTGCTATGTCCTCCACGTGTATATATTTCTGTATTTGTATTGTCTGTATGGTTATAGTTGTGGAAGTTTCCCTTATTTGCTTACTTCCTCTATGCTGAAATCGATTATTACCCCTAGGTGAAGTAGAATTCTGCTTATTCATCCTTTCCATTCGTACATAATTTATATGTTCCTATCTTCCTTGTTGTCTTGAATCTCTGATATTTTGGGTAGTGTAATTGAATCTGTTTGGGTCCTGACATTCATTATTTCTCCTATTTTCATGGTGATAGCGAGTATTGTAAGGCATTTCATTACGCCTATCGCATCTAATTTGCCTGTCTCGTAGGTGTGGACTCCAAATTTCATTACTATTACTATATTCTTGCTGTTTTAATGATGATATTAGCTCTGTCATCTCAAAAATAGTTTTAGGTCTTGCAATTAAGATGTAGTTTTGTATATGGAGAGGGTAATTATTGGTAATTAAATTAATAAAATCTTCCTCATGCATGACTGAGTTAAATATCTTACGTATCCTACATACTTTATAAGATAATCTGTCATTGATAAGTTGTCATCTCTACTATATTGTGAATAGCTTAGGCTTGCCCTAATCTTATGTTGGTATTCCAAAATGTATTCATAAATAAAACTAAATGTTTCAAAATTCATTTCACTGTCTGCTAGCATATGTAACGATTTTAAGGTTTTCTAATCCAAGCATTTTCCAACAAGTATGATTTTTAATGCTTCAGGCACATTTTTTAATTTAAAATATTCTATTAGATCATTAATAAATTCTACTGGACTTAAGGAGGGATTAAAATAAGTTAATGGTAATTCATTAAGCACTGAATGATAGTTTGACATTTGATTTGTTACATGCACATGTGTGTGATCATTATTGTTTTGTGTTTGAGAGGCTGATGCTATGGAAAAATCAGTAGCGCCTCTGGTATTATTAGTTAACAAATGTGTTACACTTCTTTCAGCACATGCATTATTGTCATGCATTTGATTAGCATTTACAGAACTAGTTACATTTGCATTTACCTTTGGTACACTGGTACTTTAATTTTCCAAACGATTTCTAAGTTTATCTATTTCTTTGCTACTTTCTTGTACTTTATCTTTAATTTCATCAATCATTGACATTACTTGTCCTTACCCTGTATTTGCTTCTTTTATTGCTTCTGTATTTTTTTTGGCATTTCATGCATTTTATTTATTTCCCCTGTTAAATCTATTTGTACTTGCAAAAGTTCTGCATTTGTATTTTCTACCATTGTTTTTAATTCTTCACTCTGTTTATCTAACTTATTACAAATACCCTGTTTAGTATTAGTAAGTTTCAACTCCATTTAAGTTATATTTTTATCAATATGATTTGACAATTTCTGTTCTAGCTGTTTACAACCTTTATTTACTTTTAAATCTATATCATTTTGAGGTGCTTTAGAAGATTGTTCTATTTTGATTTCTAACCTCCTACTTTCAGCTTCACTTTCCTTCGTACAATTTTATATTTGTTTAGCTAGATCATGTTTGATACTAGATAGTTCTGTATAGTTTCAGATAACTTATTATTAGTTTCAGTTACCTTATTATTATTTTCTGTTACTTCATTTATTGCTTTTAGAAGGCACATAACATTTTCTTGAGATATATTTTCTTACTATTGTTGGCTAGATGTCTGAGGGATAGTATTTCTTTTATTGTTGTTCCCTGCACTAATTCATGTAAAGGTGTTTGACCTTGCATACTATTGCTATCTCTTTCAATACCTAACTGTGAATTTACAGATAACTTTTCTTCTACATCTAACCCATTTATTTCCTCTGGCTCTGACTGTAAATTTGTATTTGAATCGGTAATGGCTGACCTATCCTCTCCTAATTCCATATTTTCATTGTTTTCTGTTTCCATTTTATTTTGTATATTTTCCTTTGTTATATTTGGTTTGGAATTGCTGAATTTTAATTTACCACTTCTTAACAGCATGAAATTATTTTAATAACAATATATATTTTCTTAACTATCTTGAAAATTATATAAATATAGTACTGGAATGTTCTGACCTTTTGTTCTGGTGTTCCCTCGTAGATTCTTGTTGAATTTTTGACTGCGTGCCCCGTACTCCTGAAAGAATTGTTGCTGTCCTTGCGTGATGTTGTTATGATTTTGAAGTTCTCTGGAGTTCTTGTAGTGAAGTATAGTTTCGTCAATTCTTTTCTTCTATTCTGGCTCCAAGTTGAGCGACAATTTGAAGTAGTTATTCTTTAAATTATTTGCCCCACGCTTAGGCGTCAATTTGAGAAGTCTGTAGCCTTGACGTTATTAGCCCCACGTTTAAGTGTCAATTTGGAGTAGGTTGTATTGTAGTTCTACTGTTGGGGAGCCAAACTTGATGAAGTAACTGCCCCACGTATGGTATAAAGTTTCCGGTGGCCTTCGCCCCAACGTTCACCTTCCGGTGACCTTCGCCCCAACCTTTAGGAATCAACTTTGTATTTTTAGGTTTCTTTAAATATTATATATATTTAGATTCGCCTCGGCTGCGTCAGTATTAATTGTAGAAATATGTGATGCGGCTGAAGAATGTAGGCTTATACAAATTATAATTTTTACTTCACTCCTTTTATTAATCCTTTACACGAATAAATAACACTTCACTTATATAGAGGGATTCTGATATTATTTATTAATTACGTGCAATTTTTAACACGTAAACTTTATAATATTCTCGCCATAATGAATTTTATATATCTCACACTGAATACGTACCGAGCGAATGAACTGCTCAGGTACGCTGCCGTCTAGCGTCCGGTTGGGAACGCTGTCTACTAGCGACTGGCGTTTACCGCCTAAATTTGTAAATTTCTCTATTTAAAATTGGCCAATTCTGCTCCAATAGAATACTTTTATTTAACTTAAGGCTTTTCTAGTTGTTTATTGGCTATTTATAAAATGTTTTAAATATTACATTATTGTTCCAAGAATTATTAGTAGCATTTTTAAGCTTTCCAATTCATTATTACCTCAAGGTTACCTCATTGTTAGCAACTTTCGGCCTCTATTCTCACAACTCCTACATAATTAAATTAGTAATGCATTCACATAACATTATTATACATGTACACAATAATATAAACATATACAATGACTGTAATATACACCTTTTATATATTTTAGCACACACATATTGCTTTAAGGCGGGCTGTTATTGTATTTTATATTATATAATTAGACTGAAGTCATTTAAGTGTTAAAAATGCTGCCTCAAAGTTTTTTATTTTTTGGTCATTCTCTTAAAGTTCTTTCAACATGCAGTTTTTTCACAATTGCATGGAAACAGTATAGAATTTTAAGGCAGTGCCAACCGTCCGCTTCTTAAACATTTCACTGTTACCGAAAATTTCGAGGGTAGAGAACATCAGCACAGGAATTTTTTAAGTAATGTTAATGTTGGTAAATCGCGTTATTTAAACATTAATCCTTTCGTTATGCCATTTAAAGGCGTAGAGGTCTACATTTAATTATCGTATAAAAGCCAAAAATGTTTTTTTTGTCATTTTCGTCCATTTTTCGAAGATGGGTTACCTTAGGTCATTTTAGCAAGGCTTTACACTTTGCTCCTTTAAAATAATGGATGCAGCAGCTGCTTGCTCTGACTGTACTTCCCAAAGAAAGGCAACATCGATTTGAATAAAATGCAATAAGAGATAAAGAACACCAAGTGTTTTCATCTTACTGATATTGGGACAGCCTTTCATCATTTGATGGATAGAGTCCTTTTCATTCTCCAACTTTAATTGTTTCAAACTCCAATGAAACGCGGAGATTAATATCACCGTCATCTCTTTTCACATCTTGAGAAACTGAATACCAGCCATTTTTATGCTGCCCTGAATGCGCCCAATGTAAATAACAATAATAAAATAAAAGACGAAACTATCCAATCAGAAGATTTATATTTACATATCTGTCACTTATATGTTACAGAAATACCAAAATAAATATAAACCAGTACCTTGTATAATAAATGTATTCGTTTCAAGTGTGCAGATATCCTTCTCTGCGTAAAGAAAGTTGCAGAACTCAACGGGGCAATTCCAAGTAAACAGTGTGGATAACTGGCGCATTGGCATGAGTGACCGCCGCTGGAGCACCTACTATATGAGTGGTGAGCATATCAGTATCGTTACATAGCAAAATAATAATAATAATAATAATAATAATAATAATAATAATAATAATAATAATAATAGCAAGGGAACAAATGGCAGTGAAACACTATGTGATCTCAAGTTTTCATGGTTTTCATTACGGCGTTTTAACTCTTATATAAACTATTTTTACAAACCTTTATTCTCCATCTACTTCATGTAAATTGGGATAAGTATTTGAAGAAACTATCTTATCCCTAATTTTCTTGTATGTACAAGGGGAATATTTTTATTTAAGGGATAGTCAAATCTTTTAGCAGCTGGTTTCTATGTGGAGCATTCGATTCTCCAGGAATGGATATTGTATGTCCAGGACATAAAGAACGAATAAGAAATTAAGTATAAGTATTGGAAAATTCAAACAAATAATACGGAATATCTTGGAAATGTTCAATGGATAAAACAAATTTATACGACATAAATTGTGTGTTTTAACAAGATCTACACTTTTTGAGTAGAAACACTATATCTCTTAGGGTTTAGCAATTATGCAAAAGTCATTCAGAATGAAGAGGACTTTTGAGGACATTCCCAGAAAATTTAATATATACATTTCATTTTTAATGAAAATATCTTAAATATGTGCTATATTAATTAAAATCGTTAGAGCTATTTTTGAGAAAATAAAAAATTTCGAAAAATGTCCCATGTAAAGGTTAGTTTGTGGTGGGTTCTTGAAAATCTTTCTGTTATAACCCTGAAAGATACTAAACCTAAATACCAAGTTTGGTATTTACCCGGCTTTCTCTTTTTGAGTTATGCAGTTCAGTCCCACACATGAAACTTTTTCTGAAAATCCTTTTTTTTTTTGGAGAGGGATTCAGGGACCTCAAAACATGCATTTCCGGCGAAATTTTGGTATAGAAGTTTTGGGTGGAATGCAATACTTCTATACTATTTGTAGTAGAGAAAGTACGAAATATCTATGGGCGGATACTTATATAAGTCAAATAAGGACATTTTAATCTTAGAAGTGAGTTTAAGCGGAAAACATTCTAAGGCATCTTCGGTCTGTTCACACCGATTTTAGCCACCATCACAGACTATACAGTGTAGTACAAGTCTGAGAAATGTCTTTCAATGAGCACGATCCGCTCATAGTCTTAGCTGATAAGCAAGAGGAATAGAACGAAGGTCGCTTACGCAAATGCGCCAGTTCCCCACTGTCCTCTGTTTACTTGGACTGCCTCGTTGATTTTGTAACTCCTAACGCACGAAGGGTTAGCTGCACACGTGAAATACGGCACTGTTGGGCCACCTGGTATATGAGAAGAAGGCTGCCTTCATGAATTCATTGACATAGTAACAGTTGCATGAACATTGGAGTTATAGGAAAAGCAAATTTAGACTTTCCAAACGTTCAATACCCTAAGTAAAATAAGCGTTTGTCTCAACTTAACTTCATTTTATTGAGGATCACAGTTCATGCAGACATTTCTTCAGGTTTAGGAACAAAAAGTAATAATCGTTGGGAGGCCAAACCCGGGGTTTATTGTGTATGGAAGCACGTGGAAGCGAAGGTCATGCAATTTTGCAGTAATTGGAGCAATTGATGTGAAAGTGTATTACCATGAGGAAGGATAATTTACTTTTTCGCAAGATGTAAACGCTTGACTGAATCATTTGGTCCATTAGTGAAGCGTAATAACTCCCGGTGATGATTCTTCCCTTCTGGAGGTAGTCTATGGGCACCATGAAAATCCTAGAAACCGTGGCCACGAACTTTCCTCCCGATGGAACCGTGTTTGATCCCTTTGGTGTATTATCACACCTAGTGATCCACTGTATGGGCTGCTCCTTCGTCTCTAGCGTGTAGTGATGACTCATTGTTTCATTCAGTTTTGAACTGTGAGACAAAAAAATCATTGAAAATCATTGGGAAAACCTAAATAACAAAGTGTATCAGAATACCCCCATACAACTGAGCATTTTAAAGCAAATGCTACACAACCAATTGCTACAATTACGTCTCAGAAGCTAATGGAAGGGAATTTCATACGTAGATGTCATCGATGTTTTGTTGTTGAGGGACACTTACACCATCGCTTGTAACACAGGTTAGTATTCTATTATTATTATTATTATTATTATTATTATTATTATTATTATTATTATTGTTGTATTGTTGTTACTTATCTACACTAATACGTTCAGTAAACATTTTACGTCTGCCGATTCGGAATACTTTTTCGCGTATCCTACCGCGCTCTGCCTGTCACTGGTTATATTAACAATCCTATATTTGTTATTAGTTTGAATTTCCTGACATTTACACTTTTCTTAACTAGGAAGTCATTCGTTTTCTCGTGGCTATGCAAAGAGCATAGAATTTCAAACATATTACATAGCGATATGCTGTTTAAAAATCTGACTATCGCTTAACCTACTGTAACCTATAACAAAATATTTAAACATGAATAGAAGGTTTACCTAGATTAACAACTAATAGATATAATAAGCCCTAATAAGAATAGTTTTAGAAGAGTGAGTAGACAAAGTCATGTAAATGTAACACACAATTTTCCTTATTAAAGTGCAAAAGTCCCTGTTAAGTACTTTGAATATCGTAGAAGTCAATTAAACATAGAACAATTACTAGATGCATGAAGTGTGTAAACTACAAGGCGTGCTTTAAAAGTAAATACTGAACATTTTTACCTTCTCTACTACGTATAGAAGTAACAGAAGTATTGTATTCCACCCAAAAATTCGATACAGGAAATAAATGTTTCGAGCCCCCTGAATACAAAAAATGCATTTTTAGAAAAACTTTCGTGTGTGAATGTATGTGTCTGTGAAGAAAACTCCGATAAATACCAAACTTAGTATTCAGATTGAGGCAGTATTTTATATCACAACACTGTGAATGCCAAAGTGATTGTAGTGTAAATTAACATTATTGTATGTCAATGATTTTAAATGTTTGTTAGCCATAAGCATTGTTAGGAAATTAGTTTACACGGCCTCATTGAAACTGAGAATAGAATTGGGTAAAAATGAACCGAGGGGGTGAGTTGTTTATTATTAAGAAGAGATAAACAAATGGCGTCAGGGTAGCGTGTCTTTCTTTAGAAATGGAGGGAATATCTTCTCTAGAGCATATGTGTTAATAATTGTGAATGGCTAACAAAACAGATGCTAATGTTGGCGCGATTTGGTAACCAATAGCAGCTCTATTATAATGTTTAGGCATTTCGGGGAGGAGTATATATTCTCGATATATAAGCATGTTTCACGCAGTTCTATGGAATCATTCACGAGGTACACGACGCGTAGTCTTGAAGAATCTCTTGTGAAGTACACGTCATACAGTTTTGAAGAATATCTCGCGTCGTAAAGTTAGTTACAAAATGTGAGGTACGCGGCAACTAATACGACAGTAATTACATTCGGAAATATAACAGTTTCAGTCAGGCGTGCATAAAGATTAAAGATGTGAACTATTAATTAAGTGTGACGGCAATAAAAGTCTGAAAATATATTCTTGTATCAGTGTTATCTTTTAGTAAAAACTCCTTTCCGTTTACACGCCCTGCTCAGAGATATTTGCTCGACTGAGTAATAATAGGTAGCCGGAGGACAAAGAACCCAAATCTTAAAATAATAAAACAATAACAGGTGCCCAGCAAATAAGATATCACGAGAGATTACTGCGACAAGATTCAGTATCTTTCAAAGATACGACACGAAGATTTTTAGAAAAATTCTCCCACCCCGGACTACCATTTACATGGAACATTTTTCGAAAGTTTTGATTTTCTCAAAAGTGGCTCTAACGAGTTTTATTACAATATAATATGTTTAAGATATTTTCATGGCAAATGAAATATATATATCGAGTTATCTGATGATGCCCCAAAAGTTCACTTCACTCTGAATGGCTTTTGTAACACTGGTAACCGTAAGAGATAGACAACATTTTTCTACACAAAAAGTGTAGATCTCGTTATTCTTTTATTTATGGACGCTCTTTAATTGCTGTGGTCCTTAGCTACCATTGTATATTGGGCGTGAAAGATACGAAATTTTGCTCAGAGGCCTCTTTATCAGGCATGAGATTCTTTTACGTGCCGTAAGTCTACAACACCGGACCATCAGCTTTACTTTCCTTCTGAAGGAAGCCATGCTAGGGATTTTTACGCCCGAAAAAATTCATCGCCCTCAGCCGGGTTTGAACCAGCGACCTCGGGAACTAGAGGCTAGCATAGTAATCGCCATATCTCGTTAAAACGCACAATTTATGTCATATAAACACACCATTTATGACATTAAATTTTTTTGTAAAGTGAATGGAGATATTCCTTGTTATTTGTTTAAATTTTCCAATACTTTTACTTTTTATCAAATGGGAATTCGCTATTCTTTTTTATGTCCTGGACATGCAAAGAGAATGGAATGCTCCGCATAGTTCTTAAAATATTTGACTATCGCTTAAAGCCTACCATATTCCGCTTGCACCTACAAGAAAATTAGCAATAAGATAGTTTCTGCAAATGTTCATCTCGATTAACTTGAAGCAGATGAATAATAAGCGTTTGCAAAATTATATTGTACAAGGCAGAGAAAGACATGTCAGTGCAACACATCAGATTTTTTTTAAAAAAGTTACATAATATTATTTTTCAAACACTTGATTATCATCCCATTATCTTACACTACTTCTCCAAATAATCACGCCTTTTTCAGGCACTTCACAACGCCATCGTTGTTGAAATATTTTGCATCAAGGAATTACTTCAGATGAAGAAAGAGATGAAAAACGCTTGGTGCTAAGTCCTGACTGTTGTGAAACAAAAGAACAGACTTTGTTTCATCACAGGCGGCTTCATTCTTTGACTAACGCATGCAAAAGCTGGTTTGCCCATACTTCAAGAGCTTGAATAACGGCGGTGACTATATGGAGAAGTAGTTGTATAAAGTATTAAATGATGATAAAGTATTTGGAAAACGATGCAGTATTGTTTTTTTAAAAACATTCTCAGTACTTTAGAACACACATCGTATAAAGAAATCCGTAGACTGCAGGAACGGTAGAAGTGTTTATCCCTTGTTTCTCTGGTTCTGGTCACCCCTCAACATATCGTTGCTGTGTTCCGTGCAATCCATTCTGAATGAAAGTTTAAGCACCCCTACAAAGGCAAATTGTTACATTCGCGCTCGGCTCTGGATGAATAAATCACGCAATTTCGTTAATATTATATGAGACATACACACGCATTCCCTCTCTGTCTCTATTTGTCTATTTCTCTCCCCCATTCCTCGATGTCCCTTTGGACACATGAACTACGTTATTCATGTCGTCACTACAGGAACTTAAGAAGCTGTACGTGTGCTTTATTGACTTAGAAGAGGCGAATTTGATTAGATATTAGACGTTCCTCTAAGATACTAAACTCATTTCTCGTTATTTCGATTTTTAAAGAAGATAAAAAAGCCTTTAAGGATACCAATCTGCGAAAAAAGGCCAAAGGGGCCACAATTCATAGATATGGATATTAGTGTTACTAAACACTACAACTTTGCACTGCATTTCTATATAGATTTTACAGCTCTAAGAATTTTTAATCATTTCATATAGTGAATTAAATGGCTGAATGTAAATGATGCTTTCTATAACAGTTTAATAAAAACCATTAACTTGTCAACTTAAAGTGAACAAACCATTCAAGAGAGACCTCAGAATAGCTGCAGAGGATAAGAAAATTGCTAAGCATTGTAGAAAAAAATGTGTTAAATAAACGTTGCTTGGGGGAAAGTAAATGACATTGGTCATCTTTCATTTGAAGGACGTTATGGTGGTCATTTTAGGGTCAATTTACTGTTTACTTTCTCTACTACGTACAGTAAGTAGGGGAAGTATTGTATTCCATCCAAAAATTCGATACCGAGATTTCACCGGAAATATATGGTTTGAGATCCCCTGAATAAAAAAAAAACATTTTTGGAAACATGTCCGTGTGTGTGTGTGTGTGTGTGTGTGTGTGTGTGTGTGAATAGCATAACTAAGAAACGAACAGCCGGATAAACAACAAACTTGGTAGTTAGGTTCAGTATATTCCAGAGATGCGACACGAAGGACTTCAAAAACATCCCCGCACACCAGATTACCTTTTAAATGTAACATTTTTCGAAAGTTTTAATTTTCTCAAAAATGGCTCAAACGATTTTGATTAAAATATCATATGCTTAAGATATTTTCATGGCAAATGAAATGTATATCTTGAATTTTCTGGGAATGTCTCCAAAAGTATTCTTTATTGTGAACGTTTTTTGCATAACCGGTAAACCATAAGAGATAGACAAAATTTTACTACACAAAAAATGTAGATCGCGTTAAAATACACAATTTATGTCATATTCACTTTTTTGTTGAGAGATTCATTTTCGAGATATTGCTTGTTATTCCCTTAAATTTTCCAATACTTTTTCTTAAATGGGAATACGTTATTCATTTTTCTTTATGTCCTAGACATACAAAGAGAATGAAATGCGCCACATAGGAACCAGCTCTTAAAATATTTGAATATCGCTTAAAGCCTACCATATTCCCCTTGCACCTACAAGAAAATTAGCAATAAGATTAACGTCTCGATTAACACGAAGCGTATGGAGAATAAGCGTTTGTAAAAATAGTTTGTACAAGAGTAGAGAAAGTCATGTGAGTGCAACACATCAGATTTTAAAATGGGAACCTATACTCTGTATGTTGCTTTCTCATTGGAAAACGGTTTATAGAAAGCTGTTTATTTTGTGACGAGGAATAATGAAACAAAATAGAAAATGTTGGTTTCCAATTGAAGGGCTTATTTACCAATTGACTTATTTCTACTGTTAAAAAATATTTTAGAGTGAAAATCAATTGGGAAGGTCATTTATAGTTATGTAAGAGAGGTACTTTTTTTTCGAAAACAACGTTTATCCCGCTTTTGCAAGCATTTAAACGTTGGGTTTATTTCCAACGTTCTTTTATTTCCAAACCGTCTTACTTCCACTGTACCAATTGCAAAGCCGCTTGTGGTCTTGTGACATTGCGAGGTGTCATGGCGGTATTGCTTTCTCTTGGGCATTATTTTGTATCGTTTTGATTGCTTTCTGCGTTCTTTGTGTCATAAAATATGGAGATAATGCTAAGGAAACCTGAGTTTATTCTTCTTTCAGAGGAATATAAAAATATATTTTTTTTAAATGTAGGCCAGGTCCAAGTTCTGGAGGAGATTGTCATATTTCTACCTGGAAATATTCTTTGACATTATACATTGAGTTCAAAATGAATTTTAAAATCTCAGAAATGAAAATAATTCTTGTTAATTCAAAATGTGTTAGTTGCCTGCAAAACTATTCAAGTAAACCTGCATTCGCTCATACATTACTAGAGAGAGGGGTAAAAAAACTACAAACAGAAAAACTTCCCCTATATAACGAGGTAAAGAAAGAAAACGTTAATGATGTAAGGTTCTGATAGAGAAGCTTGGGGATAATGATAGACATCCTGCTATGGCATTTTTTCATGTTCTGATGCCACTGGTAATGAAAGTGATGGCTCTGAGCAATAGCCAACTTCTTCTCTGCTACGTATTGAATTTCTCAAGAGTTCACTCCTACGACGATATATTCATATCCTACTATGTATATATTGTAGATTATATCTGCTATTTTGTTTATTTTAATGAAAATTATTTTTCTCAACAACAGTGGAAATATTGTCAGAGGAAACTGCAAAATTATATTTTGTAACGTCATTATGGCATTAGTCATCTTATGTTGTTAAAATAGTGAATACAGAAATGATTTAAGATTATATTTATACAATGACTATATTTTTTGTTTCATGAAAAACGTTTTAAGGAATAACAGATTTAATACAGTGCAAATGTAGTTGTGCCGAATTAGTGCCAAAATGACTTAAATCCCTGCCATGTGATCCCATTTACACCATTATTATTACCCTGGCATGTTTTACCACATGTATTTAAATTTCCGGTAAATGAAAGAAGACTAGTGTCAGAATTAAAATTTCTATCAGCAACTTACAAGAACTAATTTAAAATTTGTTGTTTGTGAAAAAACTTATTTCGTGGATCACAGTCCCTCTATAAATAAGCCCCTCAATTACGAAACGTAACTTGACCCTCAAATGACCATCACAACGTCCTCCAAACAAAACACAACTAATGAAATTTACTTTTCCCCATAATATCAAGCAACATTTACTAAAGACATTTCCTTCTGCAACGTTTAGTTTTGGAGATATTGTACAGTCTCAGCTTAAATGATCCACCCCATATATGCACTACATGCTTCTTAAAAGGAATAAAGTTGGATATAGAATTGGTTTAGTATTACAGTCGTTAAACTGTTTCCTCAGGTTTTCACTTGTCAGTGAATTCAAATTTTCAAATTCTTTTACGTTATGTTCTTTTCGACATACATTAAATGTGTTTTAATTGTTCTATTTATACCCTGTCTTACTGAGCGAGGTGGCTCAGTATTGTATTAGAGAGGCCATTGGTTTGATTCTCGTTACCGACCTTCCTGACCGATTGGTTTTTCGGGAGTTGGGTAGCTAGGCTAATGCTAGGAAGGTTAATCACATCCCCCGTTTTTTCCTGTAATTCCATTTCACCTTCCTCATTTCACTTCAACTTTCAACTGCTTGGTTGTTACAGAGTTGCATGGCAGGGTAAAAGGATGCTCTCTGTACCACTTCGTCCCCCGGCAAGGGGGCGGTATCCGAATGCTGGGCCCCTCAGTGGCATGTGTAGGTCTACAGGGGCGGAAGGGGAGTCGGTTGTAGCAGCTGCCACCCGGGAGTTTCAACTTGAAAAATGTTGGGACCCTGCCCACTGCTCTGTCGTGCCTCCTGATCCGAAGGCCCTTCGTCTTCTTTATCTACCTCCCGGGGTTGCTAGTTAGGGAGCTAGGCACAAAATATCTCCTTAAATCGAAGTGGTATCGGTAATGGTGTTAACTTCTTTACCTCATCTTTGGATTTCTAGTAAAATTTTGGTTTTATAGATTAATCACACACACATTAGCACTCTCATTCATACTTCTAGACCCTAGGGAGGGTAGAGAATAATTAAACGTGGCGTACCGGGTGCGAAAAAAAAGATAAGATGAATTTTTATTTACATGCTTAGTTGTAATGGTATTAATCTATAATATTATATTTTTAAGTTTAACACCTTTTAATCTGGTAGCTCATATAGAAGACGAGTGAATGAAATGGTTGAAGATGATACTCTAATGAGTCCGGGATTCACAGAGCTTAAAGTTATCCACTTTCGTCTTTCTAAGGATAAAAAAACCCTGAAGAAAAACTTATCACCTTAAGCAAGCTACGAACTCGGGACCTCTTGAATGCGAGGAAAATACGTTACCACGTTAGGCGGGCTATATTCACATTGTGTAAATGTTCAAGCAAAAAACTTAAGTATTAGATTTAAGCTTTACGATAATTTTACGATAATTGGAAATTCAACTCTATATTAATATAGTAGCAAAAAGCTTGATTATATTATATAAATGCGTTATAAATTCTTGTATCGTGTAGATATTTTAATTTTTCAAAGCACTACAAATAATTAAGTAATATCTCTGAAACTAATTTAAAAATATGGATGGAATTTTGTGTAAATTTTAATTATTGAACTTCCTCAATTAAATAAACTTTTAGAATGTGATAAGTTCTTAACAGACAATATATACAATGCATTTCCTTCACACTGTTGCCGCCGCATGACGACTTATTCGCCGGCCGCCGTACTACTGCAGAAACAGTTAGTGTCCCCGCAACCGCCTCGCGTTCTCCTATTTACAATTAAAATGCTAATAGGCACATACCTTATCATAAAAATTTGATGTGTTACCTTCACACTACAATCTCTCCCTCTATTTTTATTATTGGATATATAAACTATTTATACTAAAGCTTATTCTTCTATCTACTACATTTAATCCAAATACACCTTTCCAAAAATAGCTACATTACACATTTTTTATAAACACAAAGAGAACAGTATAGTCCAATGTTTCAGAACTGACGCTAGTTGTTGGCCTAAAAATGCCATACTCTTTCCATGCAATTGCAAGAAACGGCTGAAATCGATGGACATTAAAAGAATGATAAATATTGAACAATTCCAATCTTTAAAACGGATATCTCAGAAACGGTTTATGCCACAAAAAGCTTATTTTAAGTAACTTGTGTTTTTTAAAAAAATCTGCTTTTATTGTATGGTACGCTTCGGTCTATCGCTTAACGTCTATAAGTTATACAAGATTATACAAAATTTCTTACGAATGAAGAGGACTTCTTAGGCTATTTTAAAAAAATTCAAGATATACATACGTTTTATTTGTCTTTAATATATGGTATTTTAATATAAATCGTTAAAGCCATTTCTTAGAAAATCAGCATTTTTACCTTCTCTACTACGTATAGTAAGTAGGGGAAGTATTGTATTCCACCCAAAAATTCGATACCGAGATTTCACTGGAAATACATGTTTTGAGGCCTCCTGAATCCAAAAAAGGTATTTTTATAAACATGTCCGTGTGTGTGTGTGTGCGTCTGTCTGTGAACAGCATAACTCAGAAACGAACAGTCGAATAAACACCAAGTGGTATTTAGGTTCAGTATCTTCCAGAAATGCAACACGAAGGTTTTCAAGAAAATCCCCCACCCCAGATTACCCATTACATGGATCATTTTTCGAAATTTTTAATTTTCTCAAAAATGCCTGTAACGATTTTCATTATAATATCATATATTTAAGATAATTTAATGACAAATGAAATGTATATCTCGAATTTTCTGGGAAGGTCTCCAAAAGCATTCTTCATTGCGAACGACTTTTGTATAACTGGTAAACCATAAGATATAGACAAAATTTTACTACACAAAAAATGTAGATTGCGCTAAAATACACAATTTATGTCATATACATTTTTGTTGTTGAGTGAACCATTTTCGAGATATTGCTTGTTATTCCCTTAAATTTTCCAATACTTGTACCTGAGAATGGAACGCACCACATAGCAACCAGCCCTTAAAATATTTGACTATCGCTTAAAGCCTACCAATTCCCCTTGCATCTACAAGAAAATTAGCAATAAGATTAACATCTTTATATCTCGATTAACATGAAGCATATGGAGAATAAGCGTTTATGAAAATAGTTTGTACAAGAGTAGAGAAAATCATGTGAGTGTAATACATCAGAGTTTTTAATTATGTTCCATGAAAAAAATTAGTTGGGAGTGGGGGGATTTTCTTGGAAATATTCGCGTCTTATCCATGAAAAATACTAAGCTAAAATTCCAAGTTTGTTATATATCTGAATTTTCGTTTTTCAGTTTTGACTGACAGACACACACACATATACACACGGACATTTTTCTAAAAATGCTTTCTTTAGATTCGGACGTCTCAAATATATTTTGTAGCGATGCATTTCCGGTGAAATCTTGGTATTGAAATACTTTCTCTACTTACTATACGTAGTAGAGAAAGTAAAATTTTGTTGGGAATATTGTACGTCTCTATCCGCCTATTTCTGGCATCTTCTCAGGAAAGTTTCATTCACACTGAAGCGTTCAATGCCCGAAATTTAGTGAATTTCTCTCCTGATATTTTCTTTTTGTTCCTACAATATACACATGGGATTTGTTGTAATTACCTTATTTTTCAAGTTATCTCCAGATAAAAAGCACATGCAGTTAAATCAGGGGAACGAGAGGGTCATAATTCTTTACTAATTTATCTATCTTCAACAATTTCCTGAATAATTAGTAGCTCATCAGCTCTATACTCGGTAGCATATTCTGTATGCATTTACTGCACACAGATTTTCCCGTCATTCAAGGAAATATCGTGTTTAAAATATGATTTCTCGGTGCTCCAATCTCAGTTGTTATGCGACGAAACGTAGCTGTAGAAATGGAGCCACTCTTTATCTAAGAAAAATATGATGATCGCATCAAAAATAAAGTGTAAGCGCTCAGTATCATTTTAACAGAAATTATAAGTATTAGAACGTGAGGCGGTACGGGGATGTTATAGCTATTCCGGCGGAAGTTCCAGCTGCGGAACCCGGTGCCTGAGCCTCTGTGCGGTGGCCACAGTGTAAAAGAAAATTTCTGTAGAAAAATGCAATGTTTCAAAATTTAGAAATATGGATGGTGTGAAGTTTAGTAACCCCTTAATTGAACTTTAGGTATCGTCAAAAAGTATGTAGGTGTATCTAATTTTTAGAACTTTAAAGCCAGACATTCCGATGTGTTGCATACACACGTCTTTCTCTACTTTTGTAAAAACTATTTTTGTAAACGCTTGTTCTCCATATACTTCACCTTAATCGAGATATCGAGACGTTAATATTATTGCTAATTTTCTTGTAGGTACAGAGTATGTGGTAGACTCTATGCGATAGTGAAATATTTTAAGAACTGGTTGCCACGTGGAGCATGTGTGTGCATATCCAGGACACAAATAAACGAATAACGAATTTCCATTTGAGAAAATGTAAGTATTGGAAAATTCAAACAAATAACCAGGAATATCTTTGAAATGGTTTATTCAAAAAAATGCATATGACAAACTTTTTGTTTTAATTACATTTTTATTGAGTCAAATTTTGTCTCTCTTACGATTTATCAGTTATGCGAAGTCATTCAGAATGAAGAGGACTAATATTCCCAGAAAATTCAAGACGTACATTTCATTTATAATGAAAATTAAAACATATGACGTTTTAATCAAGCCGTGGAAAATGAAAATTTTCAAAAAATGTTCCATGTGAGGTGTAGTCTGGGGTAAAGGATTTTCTTGATCTTCGTGTCGTATCCTTGGATTATAGTAAACTCAAATACAAAGTTTGTTTTATATTATAATGAACAGAAGTACTTTTTATTGCGATGTTATCATATGATAATTTAAACTGAGTCGTTACTTATTAATTCCCATCACATTAGCGCTAGATGTTAACTAAGGAGCGCTTTCGGGAGATATGTTTCTCTGATCATCAGCTACGGCCGACTAACGAGCCGTTCTCTCCCCTAACCCCAAGAAGTATTTCATTAGACGATTCTTCTGCCCTCTGCTGTAAAGAATTGGAAACTGGTGGTGTTGGATTTGTTGCCATATGTGGTGAAGGTTGGGAACTCATCTGTCTTCTTTCTTCTCTCTTGTAATCTGATTGGATCAGCTGCATTAAGCAGTCTGTAGGCGATATTTCAAAATTCAAAACGACTGAGTTTAAATTAACAAAGTTTGGTATTTATCCGAATTTTCGTTTTTGAGTTATGATGTTCACAGACTGATAGACACACACGTACACGTTTCAAACATGGTTTATTAGGATTCAGGGCACCTTAAAACATGTATTTCTAGTTAAACTCGTTATTGAATTTTTGATTGGAATACAATACTTCCCCTACTTACTATACGTAATAGAGAAGGTAAAAATGCGGAAGGACTCCTCGAGCTCCTTCCATCAAATCTGTTAGTTTTCCTTCCTCCAGATGGTATTTGCTTTTGTTGGATGGTTCATAGATGTATTTATACTGCCTGTCTACTTCCAGAGGCTGTTTAGCTTGTATTTAAAGCCTGTATTAAAAGTTCGAATAAATTGACCAGAAATCCTGAATTTTTTAAATGTGACAGATGGATATTCTTCATAATAATTACTTTGTTATAAAGTACATTGTTTACAGATGTATACGGTTTTTGTAAAGCAGATGCACATCTCTGAAGCAGATCTATATCTTAAATACCCTTTATTTCTATGACTTAGTCATTACTAAAATCAGCAGGATTCGTAAAGTAAGCATCCCAGCTTAACTCATGGAGATTTTCTTATAAATTTCATGTTCTGTTAGCTTTAGCAAACACATTACTTTGTTAATTGTGATAAACCTTTAGAGGAATGGTTTAATTGCATATTTCGTTGCAGGTACAAGCGGACTAGAGGAAACCGAAGCCATTGTATTGGATTGTGAAGCGGAGGAGATTCTGCACCGATCCAGGTATGAGGATATTACACCGACGCCCCACCTGGGAGGAAGGGATGAAGCGAAGAAAGACACCGGGCGGCCGGAACCAGGAGTGATGGCACAGTAAAGACAGTTACGAAATTAAGACGACCCGGCTCGGACAGGCAGGCAGGGCACCCCGCCCCACACAGGGTTCAACGACCCCAAGGGGCGGTCCTTATACCCCGGCAATCAGCCGAGGGCCGAGAGACGGGAAAAGTTCAATTAGCAATGTGACGATACCACTATTTCTTGATACTTGATACAGGTACTGATTTTTGAACACCGATACTCAATACTCACTTTATAAAAATCAGCTACATTGAATTTCGTTCTTATAAGTAGTTTTTCTGTGCAGAAACGCTGTAACCAATTTCCATCAATTTTTATTCATCTTGATAATACCTTAGGCTATATATCCCCAATTGTTAGTCAAAACCAAGATCACCGCCACCACAACTATTAATTTATTTGTTTCCCTTTTTATGTAACTATATTTTGTACTTAAAACTTTCTTTTAAAAGATTTTCTATCCATATTATGGAAAAAGTCGTACGGTATACCTGTAAGCTACTCTCGTGAGCTGTGTTTGAAGGAACAAATGTTTCCATGCGCTGTATCATCTCTCATCTGTATCTCACGTCTTAAGTTATTATTTTTTTCTGCTGGATTTACTGATTCTAGTCACAGCAGTAGGCAAATGTAATGGCTGAGAGTGAGACACCCAACCAGGCTGTTGCAGAAACGTGATTTAGTGCGTCAGCTAAATCAGCTTCATTCACAACTCAGTTAACGCTGCATGTTACATGAGTACCTCTACTCCTTCCCTCATTGTTTTGCATGTTTTCTTTCAGACACGAGAATCTATGGAATGTTGCATTGAATTCATCTACAGTCAAGGTCTATCAAGAACTATAATCCAGAAACTCTTTGAGGACACGTGCGAGGCAATAACGTGAAGTCTCCGACTCCTTTCTTTTCTCATGTCAAAAAATTAAAACGCATCAAGTTTCAATAATGCAAAACGTAACAATCCAAAGGTATCGAAGGTTTATCTCCAAGTATTAGGCCTACTTCGATACCAAAAAGTATCGAGAGTATCGAGGTCCATCCTTAACAGTAAGCATCCTTATTCCCTGTCACGCTTCACCGAAACACCATCGCCGACACTGCCAACTATGAAACAGACCAAACAGGGCGAAGGATGAATGAAAATGAATAGTGGAACGAAAGAGAGGGACAAGAAATTCAGGAGATGAAAGAAATAGCACCAGCATTCACCTGACAACCCGGGAAAACACAAAAAACCCGGGACCACCGAAATGCAAGCCATAGACGTTAGCGCCTGAGCCATCCCGCTAGATAAAACATTAGGGATAGTCTAATTTTACAAAACTGGATCGCTATATCCTGGCCTTTAAATGCCATTCTCTTATCATTGCATATACTGAATGCACTTCAAAGGATAAGTGTTAAAATATTAAAATCATAGCAAGATATATTTGAAAAGTGTCTGAAACCACAAAACAGTTTATTTGAGGTAATTTCCGAGTTCTAAAGGGACCTAATATTTTCATATACTCAGGTTTTGCTCACCAATTTAACAAAATTACACAAAATTCATTCACATGAAGAGGACCTTACAGGATGTTCATAGTCAATTCAAGATATAGTTTTTTATTAATAAGGTAAATGACCTAAATGTATTAATAAAATCCTTACAGCTGTTTTTAGAAAATAAAATATAATTAAATGTTTTGCTTGTAAAGGATAGTTTTGAGTTGGCAGATTTTCTTCAAAACCTTCATGTTGCATTTTTGGAAGATGCTGAACTTAATTGCGAAGTTGGTTACTTAGTCGATTTACGGTGCTGATGCTATGCTGTCAAAACACAAACAAACACACACACACACACACGCACATCCGGGCTATTTATAAAAATCTGATTTGTTGCACACGCATGTCTTTCACTACACTTCTACAAATTATTTTTACAAACACGTATCCTCCATTTACTTAATGTTATTCGAAATCAACATTTACAGAAACTATTTTGCATACATTTATTACTAATTTTGTTGTAGGTGCAAGGGGAATATGGCAGACTTTAAGCGATAGTCAAATATTTTAAGAGCTGGTTGCTGTGTGGAGTATTCCATTCTCCTTGGATGTCCAGGACATAAAAAATGAATAACGAATTCCCATTTGAGAAAAAGTAAAAGTATTGGAAAATATAAATAAATAAAAAGGAATATATCGGAAATAGTTCACTCGGCAAAAAAGTATATGAGGAATTGTGTGTTTTAAGGAGCCGTACATTTTTTTTACACAAAATTTTTGTCCATTTCTTACGGTTTGCCAATTATGAAAAAGATATTCAGAAAGAACAGGATCTTTGTGAACATTCCCAGAAAATTCAAGATATACACTTTATTTTTAATGAAAACATCTAAAATACATTATATTTTAATCAAAATCTTTGGAGCCATTTTTGTGAAAATCAAAATTTTCGAAAAATGTTCCATGTAAAGGGTTGCTACACTTAAGTATGAAGTTCGGTATTTATCCCACTTTTCATTTTTGAGTTATGTTGTACCCACAGACACATACACACATGGACATGTTTCCAAAAATGCTTTATTTGGTTTCAGGTTACCTCAAAACATGTATTTCTGGTGAAACCTCGGTATCGAATTTTTGAGAAAGTAAAAGAAGAAGGGTTTTTAGAATCAAATCAAGTTCGTTATCTTCCAAAGATGGCACAAGAATATTTTCAAGGGAATCTACCATACCCAAAATGCCCTTTACATGGTTAGCTCTCGTTATATCTGATTTACCCAAAAAGTCTTGAAAGATTTTTATTAAAATTTACAATACCTATTGTCGCGTCGGACACATTATTGTGCAGAAGAACATTGTTGAACTAATTATTACGTTTGTGAGTTGAATTCATGTCCGACGCGGCAATTCCCTCTACCTTCCTAATTAGGGGGGATAAAGGCAAGTTGTGGGAAGCTCCTCTTTGGCAGTTAGCGTGGCGTCACCAGTAGAGGGAGTCCAGTGTATATCTTCGGAGTGTGTGGATGTGTGTAGGAATGCGTGTTGTCGTACGAGTGTGGGGCATCTCCCTAAGTGTTTGCCTGCAACCTTTGGTAAATTATGTAGTTGCACTAAGGTAACGTTGTAATAAACCAGAGTTAATTGTGAATTTATATGTATTATTTATAAATATCCCAGGCCCACTTTAGATTTATGCAGCAAGTTCCTGGTATCTCTTGTTTGCCTCTGTAGCTATGAACCGCCAATGCCTATGCCGAGGTAACTAAATTTAATATTCCAGCTGCAAACCTTTTGGCCTCACCCCGGTGTATAACACTATATTTAAGGCATTTACTTCAACCGATTACCCTCCTCTGTAGGACTTACACCCCCAAGAATTTACAAGCCAATGCCTTTTGTCAGTAGTCTGTGGAGGAGCAAGCAAACTTTGGAGCATAGCATATCCAGGAAGGTGTTCAGCCCAGTTCCTGCTTTGGCAGTGAAGGAGGAGGAAGTGAAAGGTATGAAATTCACGGATAAAGTTATCCAAAACAGCATTCGCTTAGCGACCGACGAAAACGAGAAGAAAGCTCTCAGTCAAGTTGGCCGTCCCCGGTAGTTTGAACCCGAGACCTCCCGAATGCGATTCGCAAACGTTACCGTGGCGCCGCCTCACTCGTTAAGGTATTTACATAACAAATAAATTGTTTATCTTGAATTTTCTGGAAAAAGTGCTTGTCATTGGAATTTTATATAAGCTTGTATGACAAACATGCTGCACAAAAAATCTTTGAAGTCTTTGAACTTAACAATTTATTTTACATAACTTTTTATCGGGATAAGCAATTTCCGAGATATCCGTTGTTTTGCGTTGAGTTCTTGAATACGTTGCCATTTTATTTAAAGTAATACCTCTATTCACTTGATTCTCGCGATGTCATTGGAATGAGCATGGAACTTCAAGTTCAGTATATAGCGATCCGGCTTTTAATCATTTGATTATAAATTCCGTTCCCTCTATCCTCCTTATATCTACAACGAAATGTGTAACGTAACTATTTCATTAAAGGTTGATCTTGATTACGAGAAGAAAATTGCAAAATAATCTCTCGCAACAAAATGGATAGAAGCTATACAAAGACAGTGGATAAGATTGGATTAGCTATGGAGGGGACTCGGCACTGATCCACATAGAGAATATTGTGCCTAGGAGGAAGGATGAGAGGAGACAGCGGGTGACCGGAACCAGTACTGACGGCATACGAATGACAGGATCTCTAAGATTCCAGATTGACACTTCCCGACGACGGACAAACAGACCGGGGACTCACACCGCACAGAGGGGGTCTGCATACTAGCTGAAAGCCAAGGGACGGAGAGGGTCACAAAAAGAGCATTCTCTTCCCCTGCCACACTGCACCGAGACACCATCTCCGACACTTCCAACCCTGAAAGAGACCAACGGATGAATGATGAAGTGAAATGAGAACAAGGATGAAATGGAGGAATTCGGGGAATGTGAGACTTCCTCTCAGGATTCGTCTCGTAACCCGGGAAAATCCCGAAAAACCTACGGGTCAGGAGGTCGGCCACGTGAATAAAACCCACGACCTCTTAAACACGGACCACAAACACTATGCTCAGTAAGACAGTAGATAGATGAAACCATGTATAGGGTCTTTCAACAAGAGTGTCCTATCTTTAACATGCGATAGCTGCCGTTGTTATTGACTTACAGCAGGCATTTTTTCATATGATTACAGTTGCTATTGACAAATAGCCATGGAACGTTACAGGATTCAGCAACGCGTAGAAATTTTGAAAATTTATTATCAAAATGGATCATCTGTTCGCCAAACCTTCCTCTATTGCGTGAAGTTTACGGTGTGCATAATCGTCCCTGCGAGAGAACGATTCGGGTTTGATCGATAAATTTGAAAGAAGTGGTTCTGTCAGCGATCAAAGAATGCCTGTACGTAACCGACGTAAGCGCTCCAACGAAAACATAGGCTCCGTTCGTCAGAGTGTACGCGAGAACGGAAGTAAATCAATTCCTCGTCGAGCGCAAGAATTGGGGATTTCGTCGAACACAATTTGGCGAATTCTGGACTTGAAGTTTTTCACACCTACAAAACGGTGTTAACTCAAGAACTAAAGCACAACGACCATAGGTTGCGCCGTGTATACGCTGACTGGGCTATGGAACAATTGGAAGTTGACCCGGATTTTTGTCGAAAAATCATCTTCAGCGATGAAGCCCACTTTTGGATAGATGGTTGTGTTAGCAAACAAAATTGCCGTTATTGGAGCAATCACAATCAAATGCAAATTCAACAACGACCACTTCATCCCCAAAAGGTTACTGTGTGGTGTAGGTTTTGGTATGGTGGAGTCATCGGTCCATATATTTTCCAAGATGAAGATGGAGAAGCTCTGTCAATGGACAGAGATACCGGGCTCTTATAAGGGACTATTTTTTGGCCTCAATTGGAAGGTATGGATCTCACAAGCACCTAGTTCCAGCAAGATGGTGCCACATGTCATAATGCTCTCGAAACAATCGATCTTTTGAAGGAGATGTTCAGAGGTTTCATCATTTCCCGTGCTGATGATGTTAACTGGCCCCCGTGATCATGTGATTTAACGCCGTTGGATTACTTCTTGTGGGGTTATGTTAAATATCGAGTTTATACCAACAAGCCAGAAACAGTAAATGATCTTATGAATAACATGACGCGTGTTATTCGTGAAGTTGGACTTAATTTTCGTTCTTTTGTCATTGAAAATTGGGTCAACCATATATGCGCAAACCAACGAAGTCGATAAACAGAAAAAAAGTCGCGGCGGTCACAGAACTGATGTTCTCTTCCGCACGTAATGCCATTAATTATGATCTAAAATAAACAAATAAATAAATCTCTATCATTTATACAACGTGTTCTATTTAAGTTCAAAGATAATGCAGTATCAATATGTAAACTAACTGAAAAAAATTGAGTTATAGTTAAATCTGCATTCAAAGGCCGAATTTTTTCTCGAGCGTGAAGAAGCTTTTTACCTTTATCTTTAACTTTTTGATTTTTTATTTAGGTTTAAAAATTTTATTTTAAGGGTTTGAATAAGTAAAGTTTGTTGAAAGACTCTATAAATATAACACATGGGATTTTTTCCTAGTGATAAGTTATAGTTAAATCCGCATTCAAAGGCCGAATTTTTTCTCGAGCGTGAAGAAGCTTTTTACCTTTATCTTTAACTTTTTGATTTTTTATTTAGGTTTAAAAATTTTATTTTAAGGGTTTGAATAAGTAAGGTTTGTTGAAAGACTTTATAAATATAACACATGGGATTTTTTCCTAGTGATAAGTCGCTATGCGTGTTTTCTTGTGGTTATGTAATACCAGAGAATCTCAAAGCCATCACATAGTGACGTTTTAAAAATCTGACCAACCCACTAGCTACTGTATCCTTCTTATTCCTAAAACGAAATGCATAAACGTGTAGTGAAATTTTATCTCCATTAACAGGAAGTGTAAAGAAGAAGAAGAAGAATTTATAAAAATTGTTTGTAGAAGAGTGAGTGGAGAAATTTATGTGAAAGCAAAGGATCAGATTTTTATGTTTCGCTTTAGAAGGAGCTGTTAGATGGCAAAATGTTAAACTTATAATATGCTTATGCTATTTTAAACCTTATTTCACACTGAACTGTATTTAGGGTGTCAAGTACAGAAATTGTGTTTAGAAGTGGATTTGACCTGCGTGGTGAGATAGCGATGTTCACCCCTGCGATTCGCTAAATGCTTTTAGGAATTAATTTCCTTCATCTATACAATTAAAACTAGAGCAGGCTCGCCCGCCTGCCGCTGAGTGGAATATTTGCATATTTCTTTCACCCTCATCATCTTGTACCAAACCCCGGGCCAACACAAAGAGAGAAGCGCCACAAATATCCCACTCTCCACACAATGGGCACAGACCTCTAACAAATTCTGTTACCACTACTTTTTATACTAAAATTAAAAAAAACGAATCGCGTCCTTTCTGGCGTTGAGCTGTGGTCAACTCCGGAACGGATGAATGCTGCGTGAACATGATTCGAGGTCTACTGTACGCAAACACTGCAACAGTCATCTGTAACGGTCATGCAATTATCCATACCTCATATTACTTTCTCTACTACGTAGAGTAGATAGGGGAAGTATTGCATTCCACACAAAAATTCGACACCGAGATTTCACCGGAATGCGGTGCCTGAATCCAAGTAAAGTATTTTTGGAAACTTGTCATGTGTGTCTGTCTATAAACAGCATAACTCAAAAATGAAAAGTCTAATAAATACCATTCTTTCAAGAATTCGACACAAGATTTTCAGGAAAATTCCACAAGCCTAGGCTTCCCTTTACACGGAACATTTTTAGAAATTTTTGATTTTCTCAAAAATGGCTAATGATTTTGATTATATTTTATGGAAATGAAATGTGTATCTTGAACTCTCTGGGAATACCCCCGAAAGTCCCCTTTATTCTGATTGACTGGAAGCCGTAAGAGATTTTTTGCTACACAAAAAATGCAGATTTCGTTAAAAAACACAATTTATATAATGTACATTTTTTTTGGCAGTGAATAATTTCAGAGATATTCCTTGTTACTTGTTTGAAATTGTCCAATACTTATACCTTTCTCAAATGGGAATTTGTTATTCGTTTGTTTGTTTGTTTTTTATGTCCTGGAAATGCAAAGAGAATAGAATACTCCACATAGCAACCAGCTCTTAAAAGATTTGACTATTACTGAAAGCCTACCATATTCCCCTTCCACCTACAAGAAAATTAGCAATAAGATAGTTTCTGCAAATGTTTATCTCGATTAACATGAAGTAGATGGAGAATAAGCGTTTGTAAAAGTAGTTTCTACAGGAGTAGAAATAGTCATGCGAGTGCAGCACATCCGATGTTTTGTTTTGTTTCACGGATACGAGATACGCAGATGTTTATTAGTTATGCTTTACGGTTTTCTTTCATGGTAGGCTGCTGTTTTCGATATTTTGTTCTAGTCGCATTGAAAGTGCAGTAGATATTAAATCAATACCTCTTCTTTGTGAAGCAATATGGATTACGAGTTTAATTACAGCTATTCGAAGATCATACCAGAGAGAATTTGGTGTACAATTTTCCCCCAAAAAGGCATTAATTGACACTGATAAACAAATTTGATATAGTCTTGGATATCCTGTGAGTGAAAAAGGCAAACGTCTTTATCCAGATTGTTCAAGGTGGTTGTGGACGTAGGTCACTATTGCAGTGGCCTCTCCGTAAGCCTTAGCATCATCTTAATGATAAACTACACGATTTGGACCTTAAGATCCCTTCCGGGTAAATAGAGTAACAGCTGTTCTCTCCAGTGATTTTTGGGCCTTCCCACACTTCTTATATCAGTTGGACGTTAACTTAATACTTGGAGAAGGCTACGATGTGAGTCCATTCAATGTGGGTTGTATATACCATTTATCTCCTTTATGGTTTAGGTCGTCTCATAAGAAATGTTGGTTTTTAAGTTTGGTGTTTTATAATATAGAATTTGTTTTCTTTGGTCACCAATGCTATTACACGATGCCATGGCTAATATTGCGTATATTGAAAGAATGTGTCAATTGTTACTATACAATCACAAAATGGAAGCTACATAATTTGAGGTTAGGGTCCTTCTAAAGCACTATTGGAAACAAGATTATAAAGCTGCTTCAGCGACTCAAAAAGTGTTTGAAGTGGAACGAGAAGATGTCGTTAGTGGGCGTGTGGCACAACGATGGTCCCAACGTTTCAACACTGCAGAAGAAAACACTAAAGATTTACCACGTTCTGGAAGACCTAAATTATGGAATATTGAGAATACAGGCAGAGTTTGGAAAGAAAATTTGCAAAAAAGTACCCGTAAGCCGTCAGAAGAACTTGGTCCACTAAAAGCACCATACATCGCCAGAAAGCTTGGAAAATTAAACAGAAGCTGTAGATCTGCACCTCATAACTGACGCCTAAACAGACTAAACGTAGAGTGGATATCTCGTCAGTTTATTGATAATCACATGTATAATAGACATCAGGTGAATTGTCACATATGATTAAAATGGGTCTATTATTGGAATCCTGACGCCTCGAAACAGTGGTCCAGTTCCCATAAACCTCCCAAAGTCATCGTAAAGAACATCAGTTCGGCTCCAAAGTAATGCCTTGTGTCTGGTGGAATTTTGAAGGAGTGATTTACCGGGAGTTTATTCCAAATGGGCCTGCAGTAAATGCGGATCTTTATTCCCAACAACTGGAACGAGTTCATGAAATTTTAAGACGGAGATACCCATCATTATTAACCAAAATGGAGTTCTCTTGTAGCAGGACAATTCAACACCCCATACTGCACAAACAACCATGACAAATTTCAGGAATTGGAAGGAGTCAAACTGCTCACACCCAGCATACATCCCTAATCTTGCGTCTTCAGATCATCATCTGCTCCGATCCATGGCCCATTTCTTGCGTGGAATAAATTTCGAAAATATGAAGCTGTATAAGTGGGTCTCACCGAATTCTTCACATCAAAAACCAGAGACTGGTACAGTCGCGGGTAATAAACCTCGATGAAAGATGGCTAAAAACCATAGGATCTGACGGTCTCTTCTTTGAATAGTGGTTTAATTTCTTGCCAATAAACGTTCCAAATAAAGTTTTTCTCAAAAACCGACATTACTTATGAGACACCATCTATATTTTTAATTTCTAACTGTTTCCTTATACACTCATTCATTTGATGATCCATCAGATTTATTGAACGCAGGCATTTCATTTCTGATCGTGAATATTCTGTTTATATTTAAACACCAAAAACGAAGATAAAAAGGACTTTGTGATACCAACCAGTCAATTCACGCTCAAAACATTGCGAAATCCCTATTTCAAGACAGACAGTCAGCAAAAACGCCAAAAGCTACCAGAAACAAAACGGCTCATAAGTAAAAAATAGAGAAGAAGGAAGCCATTCTGTCAAAGAAAATTGGTCTCAGCCTAGCACTAGTGGAACTCAATAACGTAAAACAACATTCCTCTTCTCTGGTACTGCTTCCTTTGTAAATAAGATCATGTTGCTCACATGTGGCTCTGAGGGATTTGTAAGAAATATGTACACGAAGATTGTGTTGGTTTAATCAGAATCAGACAGAGAGATCTTTATTTTCGAAACTGTGTGTAATTTCAATCCAAAGTGCCTGTGTTTGTTTACACTTATATTTTTGTTGACCTAGTTACTTTAGATTATATATCATTGCATTGGAAACGTTAAACCGCGTTTAGAAATTTATTTCCTCCCTCATTCATGGAATTAAAAAAAATCTGATGTGCTACACTCACATAACTTTCTCTATTCTTGTACAAACTATTTTTACAAACGCTTATTCTCCATTATAATCGAGATCTTAATCTTATTGCTAATTTTCTTGTAGATGCAAGGGGAATATTGTAGGATTCAAGCGACAGTCAAATGTTTTAAGAACTGGTTGCTAAGCGACGCATTCCATTCTCTTTGCATGTCCAGGACATAAAAAATGAATAACGAATTCCCATTTGAGAAAAAGTATAAGTATTGGAAAATTTAACTGAATAACAAGCAATATCTCGAAAATGGTTCACTCAAAAAAACGTATATGACATAAATTGTGTATTTTAACGCGATCTAAATTTTTTTGTGTGGTAAAGGTTTTCTATCTCTTATGGTTTACCAGTTATGCAAAAGTCGTTCACAACGAAGAATACTTTTGGAGACATTCCCAGAAAATTCGAGATATACATTTCATTTGTAATGAAAATATCTTAAACATATGATATTTTAATCAAAATCTTTACAGCCATTTTTGAGAAAATTAAAATTTTGGAAAAATGTTCCATGTAAAGGTAACCTGGGGTGGGGGGATTTTCTTTAAAACCTTCCTGTCGCTTCTCTGGAAGATACTAAACCTAAATACCAAGTTTGGTGTTTATCCGACTGTTCGTTTCTGAGTTATGCTTTTCACAGGCACACAGACACACACACGGACATGTTTCCAAAAATGCTTTTTTTGGATTCAGGGGGTCTCAAATCATGTATTTCCGGTGCAATCTCGGTATCGAATTTTTGGGTGGAATACAATATTTCCTCTACTTACTATACGTAGTAGAGAAAGTAATAAGACCACATTGTAATGAATTTAAATACATGTTCCTCTTCTCGCAAAACATCTCGTAGAGCATAACATTAAGCATAATGTATAAACATAATATTATGCAGGAATGGGACCTCGATACTGTCGTTATCTCGTCATTGTCAATACTCGGTGATATCGAAGTACGTCTAATACTTTGAAATAAACCTTCGACACTTTCTGGATACTTTTGAATTTTTAAGTTTTGCATTATTAAAAATTGTAGCATATATCTTTATGCTAGATAAAGAATGAAAGCTATCGAGAGTTCATGTTATTGCCAAGCACGCGTCCCCAAAAATTTTCTGGACTATAGCTCTTGATCGACCCTGAGTGCGTTTCCTGTGGGTAAATCAATGCAATATTCCATAGACACTTGTGTCTAAATGAAAACATACAAATCAATAGGAGAAGGAGTAGAGGTACTTACGTAACAGGCAGCGTTAATTGAAGCTGATTTAGCTGACGAACTAAATCACGTGTCTGCAACAGACTCACTCGCAGCCTGATTTACATTTACAGTGACCAAAACCTGTGAATCCAGCAGAAATAAATCAGAGCTTAAGACGTGAGATAATATAGCGCATGGAAATATTTTTTCATTCAAGAATGTTCGTAATCTTAAACAAAAATGTTTGTTTCCTTTATATCTTGCATTTCATATACTCCTTGATGATTTCTTCTAAGCTTTAATTGTGTCTAATTGCCTTTGTATTAAACATGTATATACTAATCTATGAGAATGGGTACTAGAGAGGTTTAGTCCAAAAACGTACTATATTTCCCAGTGTTACACGGCTAATTAGTTATTATCAGATGAAAAAATACATATGTGGGATAATTAAGGAAAAGCAAATTGCTGCCAACTGAAGAATATTAAACAGGAACAATTTCGGAATTAGCATACAATACAAAATTGATTACATACGTTTATACACAGAAAACTACTAATAAGAACATAATTCAGTGTACAAGCTATTGCTCTATAGTTCATTTATAAAGTGAGTATCAAGTATAATATCGGTGCTCATAAATCAGTATCGGTACCGAGTGTCGAGAAATAGTGGTACGAGGGACGTCCAATAAGTAAGTTCCCTATTTTATAAAAAAACATTTCACATAATTGATCACGTTGAAATAATTTTATTTATATTTTACAATTCTTCTGATACTTTTCTTCATAGTGAACATGTTTTTCCAAGCATTTTTGGGGACGTGACACAAGTTTTTCAAGCCAGTGTTTTACCAGGTCGGGTCTGTGCTCGCAACCAGATGTTCACTTCTGCTTACCTCCATGATGACCCTTGAGTCAGGGGAACATGTGAGAATCACTTGGGAAAAGATCTGGTGAATATGGAGGATGCGAGAAAACCTCCCAGTTGAATCTTCTGAGCTCCGCCTGGGTCAAAATTCAACTTGAAAGTTTTCTGGTATCCTCCATATTCACCAGATCTTTTACCAAGTGATTTTCACATGTTCCTCCAACTCAAAGGTAAGCACTTTTAACACCAATGATGAAGTCAAATCAGTGAACAGCTGGTTGCGAGCACAGAACCCGACCTGGTACAACACTGGCTTGAAAAATTTCTGTCACGACTACAAAAATGCTTGGAAAAACATGTTGACTATATAGAAAAGTAAGAGAAGGATTATACAATATAGATAAAATTAATTTAAAATGAGCAATTGTGTGTAATGTTTTTATATAATAGCGAAGCCTATTTATTGTACGACCCTAGTATAATTCCATAACTGATATTATGTAAAAATTCTATAAGCTTAAAGTGACCTTATTTGGAATACTCGCCTTACAGTAAAAGCAACTTTCAAATTACTTTGCCAAAACTCGGGTTACATACAAAAGGAAAGAAGAAGCTGTTTGCTTCTCCTGAAACATTAACCGTTTTACTTTTCCGCTCTTCAATTATAAGCATTTATCTCGTAAGACAATGGACTGTCTGTAATAAGAGCCGAGTGCTTTCATAAACTATCTCAGTTACGAATAATGAAGCTAAGAGGTTTTAGAGATACCACAATAGCATAAACGCATTTCAGATTCACACTTGGAAACAAAAGTAAGAAAAACAGTAGACCAAATATAAATGCTACCACAAACACTACTTGAAAGCAGTTTTAATCTTCTAGCCTATACGCACACATACAACTTCAGAACTTTTATTTTTATTAGAATACAGGAAATCAGAACATGTTGTTTGTATTCCCCGATCATTTATAGATCCTTTTGTAGAAAGATAACTGCCCATATATGTAGCTGTTACCTTTATAATGCTAAACGGAGTTATCAGGATCCCAGACGTAATTTTTAAATTACATATATTAGAAAAAAATCTGATGTGATACACTCACACGACTTTCTCTAACCTTAATCAAAATAAAATTTACAGAAAAAGCTACATTACAGATTTCGTTAAATACAAAGAGAACAACAATAGTCAATTGTTTAATGTGCTGGTCCTAAAATTTTATACTGTTTCCATGCAATCGCAAGAAACAATTGAATGTTGACAGGAGTTTAAGAAAATGACCAAGAAATGATCAATTCGAACCTTTAATAACGGATATCTCAGAAATGGCCTATGCCACAAAAATATATTTGAAATTGCGTGTTTTAAAGGGATTTTCGTCTATCGCTAACGTACCTGTTATACAAGATTATACAAAACCTCTTCCAAATGAAATGGACTTCACAGGCTATTCCTAGAAAATTCAAGATATATATTTTATTCGTAATGGAAATATTTTTAATATACAGTATTTTAATCAAAATCGTTACAGCTACTTTTTAAAAAATAAAGAATTACGAAAAAAGTTCTATGTAATGAGTAGTCTGGGGTGGGAGAATTTCTTGAAAACCTTCATGTTATATCTTTGGAAGCCACCAAATCTAAATGCAAAGTTTGGTTGTTTATACAACTTTTCATTATTGAGTTCTGTTGTTTACAGACGCGCACTCACAAACACACGAATTTTTTTTCTAAAACTCCCCTTTTTTTACCCAGGGGCCTAAAACATGTAATTTCCGGTGAAAGCTCGGTATCAATTTTTGGGTGGAAAGCAACACCTTATCTATTCTTACTAAAGCTTATTTTTCTATCTACTACATTTTAATCCAAATAAGCCTTTGCAGAATTAGCTACATTAAGCATTTCGTTATAGATACAAAGAGAACAGTGATAGTCAAATGTTTAACAACTGGACGATATACTCTATAGGCTATACATTTTTGTCGCCTGTCATACGGTTACCAGCTACACAACATAAGCTTCCTTACAAATAGAGGGCTTCACAGGCTATTCCTATAAAATTCAGTATATACATCTTATTTGTCATGTAAACATATTTAATATTTTAATAAAATCCTTATAGACATGTTTCATAACATTTCAACAACAACAAAAATTCCACGTGAAGGATAGTTTCAGGTGTAGGGGTTTTCTTGTAAATCTTCACATATTGGGTAGTACTGAACTTAAATACCATGTTTGGTATTTATCCGACATTTAATTTTTGAGTTATGCTGTTCACGGCCACACGCACAGTTTTTCTAAAAATACTTTCCTTTTTCAGGGCGGCTCAAAACATGTATTTCCGGTATTATCTTGCTATGGGTTTTTTTGGCGGAATACAATACCTTCTCTACCTACCATGTATTTGGTAGATAAAGTAAAAATATGAAATAGTTAAGCTTAAATTAATTATTTTTATAGCTCAAAGTGACAAATTTGAAAATTTCAATACAATGCATTTTTTTTAATTATAAACTAATTGAAATTAAGAAATCTCTGCCTAAAAATTTATTCATATATATATATATATATATACATAGTTCGAATTAATACTTTGGGAGCGATATTATCAAACGTACAGTCTAAGGAACCTTTCATATTGCCGCATCAAAAAGTGATTAACTATACTATTAATAAAAATTAATATGAGCCGTTGTGGAAGCTGCTCCTCCGCGTCTATCCATCTCAATGACAAAGCATCTCTACAGTATTCTGAGATTTTGGACCTAATCAGATGTGTCGTCATGTGTAGTTGGTAACAGAGAACGAATACTGACTGGTTGGGGCCAAACACAGGGCGGCAGCTCCAGCGGACAGTGGAATTAACACCGGAGACTCCCAGCAGGTCGAGGAAAGGAAGTCAGTCGTCATGTGCGAGGTCTTGCTACTGACGTCCGGGCAAACACACACGGGCTAAGAGAGGCATACGACGCACAAGATTTTTGGACTTGACAAAATCTTGCATGTTCTACATGTTAGGTCAATAAAGGTTCTAAATTATTTCTGAAGGTACGCGACGGAAGGCACTGCGTGATATTGAATGAAAGAACTTTATTTGTATGTAAAAACAAAAGAAACTGAACAAGACAGGGGAAGGGAACCATTCTAGAATTTGTTTAAGAGAAGGATTAAATATACGGAGTGTTAAATTTGAAAAAAAAAAAAACAATTGAGGTTTTATAATATATTTCGGGAAAAGCCCAGTATTATACATAATTTTAAAACAAACAAGGTTTACAAAATTTTATTCAAATTATATTATACACTATGTGATCAAAAGTATCCGGGCACCCCCACAAACATACGTTTTTCATCTTAGGTGCATTGTGCTGCCACCTACTGCCTGGTACTCATTATCCGCGACCTCAGTGGACAGTAGACATCGTGAAACAGCAGGATGGGATGCTCCGTGGAACTCACGGACGAAGTGATTGGGTGTCACTTGTGTCAGAAGTCTGTACATCCCTTGGTCCAATGTTTCTGATGTGATAGTGAAGTGGAAAGGTGAAGGGACATGTACAGCTCAAACGCGTACAAGCCGACCTCGTGTGTTGACTTACAGAAACCGCCGACATTTAAAGAGGGTCGTAAAGAGTAATAGGCAGACATCTATCCAGACCATCACACAGGAATTCCAAACTGCATCAAGATCCACTCCAAGTATTATGACAGTTAGGCGTGAGGTGAGAAACCTTGATTCCATGTTCGACGAGCGGCTGCTCATAAGCCACACATCGCGCGGGAAAATACCAAACGACGCCCCCCTTGGTGTAAGGAGCGTCAACATTACACGATTGAACAGTGACAAAACATTGTTTGGAGTGACGAATCACGGTACACAATGTGGCGATCCAATGGCAGGGTGTGGGATTGCGAATGTCCGGTGAACGTCAGCTGCCAGCGTGTTCAACAGTGAAATTCGGAGATGGTGGTGGTGTTATGGTGTGGTCGTGTTTTTCCTGGAAGGGGCTTGCACCCTTTGTTGTTTTGCAAGCAGCGATCACAGCGCAGACCTATATTGATATTTTAAGCATTCTTGCTTCCCACTGTTGAAGAGCATTTCGGGGATGGCGATTGCATCTTTCAACACGATCGAGCACCTGTTCATACTGCACGGGCTGTGGCGAAGTGGTTACACAACAACAACATGTCTGTAATGGACTGGCCTGCACAGAGTCCTGATTTGAATCCTATAGAACACCTTTGGGATGTTTTGTAACGCCGACTTCGTGCCAGGCCTCACCGACCTACATCGATACCTCTCCTCAGTTCCGCACTCCGTGAAGAATGGGGTGCCATTCCCCAAGAAACCTTCCAGCACCTGATTGAAAGTATACCTGCGAGAGTAAACGCTGTCATCAAGGATAAGGGTGGGCCAACGCAATATTGACTTACAGCATTACCGATGGAGGGCGCCACGAACATGTAAGTCATTTTCAGCCACGTGTCCGGATACTTTTGATCACGTAGTGTATATGGGAAAAGCCACTCTGAAATTCAGAGTTCATAAAAGAAACTCAATTTATGATACATGCAAAGCAGAAGGAGATATATTCTAGGAAAGAGTATAATATGTACATACATACACACATACATACATGGTGTATCCTAATTAATTATTGCCGCAAACCAAAACGGTAGAAGGTATATGATAACAGAAGCAAAAACGTTCCACTAAGCTTGAGTCCGCAAACAAACCGTGTGCGAGATTTATTACTACGAATGTGTGGTTCCGAGTCGCCACTGACTTCATTAATAAGTACAAATGAATTTTACAAGTAGACTTTTCGTTTATTTCTCGTTCTAAGTGCCTCAAAATTCATTCCTAGCTTAACTTAACCAGAAATACAATTCTACTTTAGTATGTTACATGTTATTTATACTGTACGTCTTCCATGTTAAAGGAGGTGTTCAAAGTGTAGTCCTTGCACCTGGATGCAACACTGAACTCGTCTCTGCATTGAGTTTCAAATACTTTCAAAAACTCCCGGATCATCTCGGAATTGTTGTCAAGCACGTACAATTCTCAACTGCAGTACTTCAACGGGAGTGCAGTACGCTACACTTTTGAGATGACCTCATACAAAAAAGAAATCCAAAGGAAGAGATCGGGTGATCCAATAAGGCAACGAGTGAAGCACAACTAAGCACGTCGGGGCGTCCCATAACCTCACATTTTCAATAATAAATTTCGTACGCGCCATGTTTGCAGGCCCATGTTTACGGGAACTTTTTTGGTTCTATTATTGTATACTTTATACCGTTTCGGTTTGCGCTATTAATTATGATACGACTTTATCATACATATAAAAATCTGATGTGTTACACTCACATGACTTTTACTCTTGTACAAACTATTTTTACAAACGTTTATTCTCCATATCCTTCATGTTAATCGAGATATCGAAATGTTAATCATCGTGCTAATTTTCTTGTAGGTGTAAGGGGAATTGCTAGGCTTTAAGCGATAGTCAAATATTTTAAGAGCTGGTTGCTATGTGGTGTATTCCATTCTCTTTTTATTACCAGGACAAAAAACAATGAATTCCCATTTGAGAAAAAGTATATATATTGGAATATTTAAGGGAATAACAAGCAATATCTCGAAAATGATTCACACAACAAAATAATGTATATGACATAAATTGTGTATTTTAACGCGATCTACATTTTTGGTGTAGTAAAAGTTTGTCTATCTCTTATGGTTTACCAGTTATGCAAAAGTCGTTCACAATGAAGAATACTTTTGGAGACATTCCCAGAAATTTCGAGATATACATTTCATTTGTCATGAAAATATCTTAAACATATGATATTTTAATCAAAATCGTTAGAGCCATTTTTGAGAAAATTAAAATTTTCGGTAAATGTTCGATGTAAAGTGTAATATTGGGGGAGGGTTTCTTCAAAACCTTCGTTTCGTATCTCTGGAAGATACTGAACCTAAATACCAAGTTTGGTGTTATCCGACTGTTCGTTTCTGAGTTATGCTGTTCACACACACACACACACACATGTTTGCAGAGATTTTTTGGGGGTGGAATACAATTCTTCTCCTACTTACTATACGTAGTACAGAAAGTAAAAATATCTAAGATATAAAAACTTCTTTGCGTATACCAAAATAGGATCCGATCCACGACCTTCATAGTGATCTGTTATTCAGCTGACGTATAAATATTTCCTTACTGCCTGATACCTATAACTATACCTCAGGGCATAAATTACAAACGTTACTGGAAAGGTTAAAACAGATCGTAACCACTGGGACATATATTAACAACGATTTGACTCAGCCTTTTGAAATTTTCTGTACACTATACGCTCTATGTTCTGACTATATAGTCAAAAATCAAAGCAATCAGAACATAATTGTGGATTTATTATTTTTACATACGCATTGCCGTAAGCTGGCTTTCATTTTGTACCGATTTCAACCAAATTTAATTTTTTCGAACAACTTTATTCATGCTGTTAGTACAAAATGGAGCGAACGCACCTAAATATGTAGCTGATTAGTGACAATTTTAAGTTTCTGTAATATTAGAGGCAACATATATGTTACCAAAATTAACTACAACAGAACGACGTAATAATTTACTTAAAAAGGAATGCAGGAGATACAAATTTACAGCCAGTGACAGCACTGGGTTAAAATGTTTTTCCGATTGCATACCGCATTTCTTTGTGTGTGTTTCCACTGCAGCGCCAGTGCCCTAGTTAGGAGATATGTGGTATCAAAAACCGAACCTGTAGAAGGTACGAATTAGAAGTCATTTACACTAATGGTATAAAAAGTGGAACTCGTCGGAATGTGTATGTGTCAAGGGTGGTCTCAAAAACCTCAACCAAATTGGTTACTCTTTAACTATTGAAAAGTTCTGTTCTTTCTGCACAATATTTCTAAAAACGATCATCCAAATACACTTCTGTTTCTGCTGAATAGAAATCTGTTTGTAAACTTTACAGCGTTCCAGCTCTAAGAAGAACAAGAAGACTACATACCGGGATGGCTCAGGCGGTAACGTCTATAGCCCACATTCGGCAGTTTCCGGGTTCAATCCGATTGGCCGACCAATCTGTGTGGGATTTTCTCGGGGCATCCCCTCACTCGCCAAAGTAAATACCGGATTGAATACTTAATCCAACGGCCCAAAGTTCCACCTTAAGTTAAAAACAATAGAAAAATCAGATCTGATAGGTTCACATGATCTCCTCTATCCTCTATCGTTCATTAGTGGTTACACAAATTATTCTTACTAAAGCTTATTACTTTTTCTACTAGACATAGTAAGTAGGAGTATTGCATTCCACCCAAAAATTCGATACCGAGATTTCGTCGGAAATCCATGTTTTGAAGTGTCCTGAATCCAAATAAAGCACTTTAGGACACATGTTTCTTGTGTCTGTCTGTGAATAGCAATACTCAAAAATGAAAAGTTGCATAAATACCAAACTTGGTATTTGAGTTTAGTATCTTCCGTGGATACGACACGAAGGTTTTCAACAAAATACTCCTATCTAGACTACCTTTTAGACTTCCTAAATATGTCTAACGATTTTGAATAAAATATCATATGCTTAGGATATTTTTATGGCAAATCAAATGTATATCTTGATTTTCTGGGAAGTCCCCAAAAATCCTCCTCATTCTGAAGGACCTTTGCATAACTGGTAAACCGTAAGAGATAGGCAAATGTTTACTCACAAAAATGTAGATTCCGTTAAAACATACAATTTATGCGACATAAATTTTTTGTGGAGTGAATCATTTCCAAGATATTACTTGTTATTTGTTTTAAATGTTTATCTCGAGTAACATGAAGTAGATGGAGAATAAGCTCTGTAAAACTATTTTGTGCAAGAGTAGAGAAAGTCATGTGAGTGCAACAAATTTACTACTTTTATCCAAACAAACTTTTGCAGAAATAACTGCATAACCTATTTGGTTATAGATACACGGAGAACAGCAACAGTCAAATGTTTAAAAGCTATACACTTTTCGCTGGCCTTAAAATTCCATACTGTTTCAATGCAATCGCGAGAAGCAACTGAAAGTTGACAGGACCTTAAGCGAATGACCAACAAATGAGCAATTCGAACGTTTAATAACGGATATCTCAGAAACGTCTTATACCACAAAGATACTTATTTTAAATAAATCTGTGTCTTAAAGAGATCTAAATTTTTTGTATAGTTCATTTTCGTGTGTCCCTAAAATTACGATTATACAGCATTATACAAAATTCTTCCAAATGAAGTGGACTTCACAGGCTATTCCCAGAAAATTCAACATATGCGTTTTATTTCCCATGTAAACACCTTTAATGTATAAAATTTTAATCAAAATGCTAGAACCATGTTTAAGAAAATTAAAATTTCGAAAAATATCCATATAAAGTATAGTCTGGGGTGAGGGAATTTATTTAAAATCTTGGGGTCGCATCCTTGGAAGATACCGAATTTAAATATTAAGTTTGGTATGGATCTGAATTTTCGTGCTTGAGTTATGCTGTCCAAAGACCCACATGTACATTTTGCTACACATCTGATGCCTTATATTCACATAACGTTCCCTACCGTTATTGTTTATTAATTGGTATAAAAATTACTCTTACGAAAGCTTATTTATCGATCTACTTCATTTTAATCCATATAAACAGAAATAGCTACACTACACATTTCGTTATAGATACAAAGGGAACAGCGATAGTCAAATGTTTAAGAACTGCACGCTATATGCTAACCTTAAATTCCATACTGTTTCCATGCAATCCTCAGAAACAACTTAAAATCGATGAGGCTTAAAAAGAGTAATAAAGTTTTGAACAAATTGAACCAATGATAACAAATATCTTGGAAATGGCTCATACCCAAATAAAGGTTATTTGAAGTAAATTGTGTTTTAAATACTTCTGCAATTTTTTGATTGTACACCTAGTATGTTTTCGTCTATCGCTTAAGGTTTATCAGTTATACAAGATTATACAAAATTCCTTCCGAATAAAAGAAGAATTCACAGGCTATTCTCAAAAAATTCAAAATATACATTTTAATTGTGATGTAAACATCTTTAATATACAGTATTTTACAGAAAATCGTTAGGGCCATTTAGGAAAATAAAACATTTCAACAAACGTTCCGTGTAAAGGGTAGTCTGTGGAGGGGGGGGGCTAATTTGAAGATATTTGTGTCATAACTTTGAAAGGTACTGAACCTAAATAAAAAGTTTGGTATTTATCCAACATTTCGTTTTTTAGTTATGCTGTTCGCAGAAAAACACACGAACCTTTTTCTAAAAATGCTTTTTTAGAGCTCAGGAGCCCTGAAAACAAGCACCTCCGGTGAAATCTCGGTATCAAAATTTTGGGTGAAATCCAATATATTCTCTACCTACTATGTTTGCATGTACGTGGCAGAGAAGGTGAAAAGTTGGCCAATAACACTTCCTTTAATAGAAAGATAAATTTTTTCTAGGCTAAATAATGTATTGAGCATTTGGTAAACAAAACAAAAATATTTGAGGCTTCAGTTGTGCTCTTCGGATAATTTTGCAAAATATAACTTCTATTATGTTACCTTTACATACAATGTAATTACAATAATTATTTTACAACCACCTCCACCGCCAATAATAATAATAATAATAATAATAATAATAATAATAATAATAATAATTATTATAATAGTAGCGCTTAAACGCATTAAAATGTGTAGGACCCTTAAAACACAGCAACATATACCAACATTACTGGCGTACCGCGGACAACTCGAGATCTAACTTCAAGAATTAGTCGGGGATTTGGAAACCTTCTACATAGTTCCAATTGCATAGGGAATATGCATAAATTTCTGCATCCATAGAACTTTCACTTAAGAGTTTAATTTGTGTTTAACTCCAGAGAAAAAGCTTTATGGAGGATAAAAACATTATATCTAAGCTGACAGAGGAAATAAGTGTAAGGGCGATGGAGGGGAAGTGAATTGGATTGTAAAACGGAGGGGATTCGACCCGATCCAGAAATAAGGATACAGTACCGACGCTCCACGAGAGGCACCCCCTGGAGGAAGGGTTGAGTTGAAGGACGACACCGGGCTGCCGAAACCAGCAATGACGGACCCTACAGTTTCCGGATATAAACGCCTCGCCGGTCGGTCAGACAAATTGGGAACCCCGTCTCACATAAACTCCAACGCCTTCCCCTCCCAAGGGGATCCTTATATCCCGGAAAACAGTCGAAGGACGGAGAAAGTTGAGAGCATCCTTTTTCCACTCTAAACGTAATGAAGGATAAATGAAATGTGTAATGGAACGAAATGAGGGACAAGAAATTCGTGGGATGAAAGAAACCACTCCAGCATCGCCTGACGACCAGGGAAAACCCCGAAAATAACCGTGGATCAGAGTGGGAACGGTCGCCGAAATTCGAAACTGGGACTTGCGAATGCTGGTCGCAGGCACCCGAGACATCCACTCGCTACGAAAGTAGGAGGAATAAGGAAGAACAGGGAGGGAGGGTGGGAGAGAGAGAGCGGAAAAGAGAGGGAAAGAGGTAGAAGACAGGGAGACAGTGATAGGAATCTTATTTAACACAATAACGCGAGGTGAGCTGCCTCTTTATATACTACCACATAAACTTAACAATAAGTTTTTTCTTTTTTTTTGAGTATTTAACCTTCATATATAAACCGAGTATACTTAAGCTCACATTACAGAAAACGATTTTGCGACAGGTACTGAAGTCCGGACCTTTCTTACTGTAGTAATTACATTTGCCGGGAAGCGCGCGGCTGATATAGTTAGCCAAGTTCACTCCAAAGCCCATTAAAACTCAATAAAGAGTTGGGTATCGCCCCGAGGGATCTTCAATGCAAACTTATTACGTAACGGCGCAGTGTTGCCAAAGTTATGAGTTTCATCTTTTGTCGTATTAATATCTGATTACAACAATTGTAAAACAACTTTAAGCTAAAGCTGTAATAACCTAAAAGGCGCCGAGTGCTCTCCATGCCGACCAAACCCTCTTTCCGTTGGTAGAAAACACAAAACAAACACGCAGGTCTTTTCCGAGGATTTGGTTCGATTACTCGCAATACATTTTGTACTTTAAGATTCCTATTAAATAATTCCGGCATAAAAATTGTTATTCTGCTCATTATTCTTAGCTGTGCAATTTTTCCAAAAGTTCTATACTGATATTTCATCGTAAATGCAGATTTTTATAGCAGTTTTAGGACAAGCATCCACGTTCCATGTGAAATCTCGCATTTTTGTTTGCGTTGTAATTTTTTCTCTTAATAAGGAGAACTAGGGAAAGCATATTTATCAAATATTAGCATCTAAAACCCTACAGTTGTCACGTTATTGAACGATTAATGTATCGCATTAATTCATTTTGTCGCATTTTATGCATGAATAGCTCCGGAAAATCTTTATTTCAGAATATTTTACCAAATCCTACCTTGTAGATGAAACTCCGCATTTCATTACAAAATATACCAATTACCTTTATAATATTTACAAAAATCTATGTACAGTTTTTACTTATTTTTACCATCTATGGATTTCTATAAAACTAAATTATTAGTTTGAAAAAAATTCATGGTGTCATTAAGAGAAGCCGACAATATTGGTAAACTGGTCATGTGAGGGTGTTCCTAGTTATATCACAAAAAGTGAATAAACGCAGCGATTTACATGGTTGTTACATGATCACCAAGCGCTCTGCAGCAGACAACATATTTGTTGCAAGTAAGGCACGTGATTCAGCAACCTGGCACAATACAAACGAGCACTTCACCTTTATTTCTCTTTACTTCAGTCTCTTCGTGCTCTAGCAAGTTAAAAGAAGTATTGTTATCTAAGCGCAGGTGATTATTAATTATATTTTCGTTAGTGCGAGTCCTTTACCAAAGTAGGAAAATTAAAACCTAAAGAAGCTTTCATCAAGTTATGGTGTGTCCTAAGATAGCACTGTAATATGTATAATACTGCTTAGTAACGGTTCACATTGTTTAACCTTCTGCACAGCAGCTTCCTTGACCTTCAAAAACAAATATGCGAGAGCGACCATGAGCGCGTAAAGTAATTTTCTTCTTTAATTATTTTATTTTATCAGTAACCATTACAGTAAAATATATGTTTTCAAGAAAACCCCCTCCCCAAACTATCATTTGCATGGAACACTTTTCAAAATTGTTGTTTTCTAAACAGTGGCTCTAAGATTTTGATTAAAATGCAATACATTAAAGATATTTACATAACAAACAAATTGTATATCTTGAATTTTTTGGGAATAGCCTGTGAAGTCCACTTCAGTTGGAGGAAATATTGCATAATCTTTTTACAACTGCTAAATGTCAAAGAAAAAAGAATACGTACTCCAAAAAAATGTAGACGGCTTTAAAACACACAATTTTGTTCAAAAAAGTTCATTGTGAAACATGCCATTTCTGAGTATTCGTTATTAAAGTTTCTAAATGTACATTACTTGGCCATTCTTTAAAATCCATTCTATATTCTGTTTTCTTTCTCGAGACTGCATGGAAACAGTAAGGAATTTTAAGATTAGTGTATAATTCAGTTCTTAAACATTTGATTATTGCTGTTCCCTTTGAATCTGAAACGAATTGTGTAATGTATCTATTCTGAAAAGGTTTATTTGGATCAGAATAGTTTGTATATCCACTAATAAATGATAGATGGTAGAGAAGTAATGTTAATGTAACTCATCAAATCTGTTTCTTCTTCTATTGGACCATCTAGAAACCAAATATTTTTGAAGCAATAAAAAATCTTCTCGGCTGTTTAAGTAGATCGTTGCAGTTAGCAGTTCAGAATCGTCATTACGTAAGCAGGGCAGGTTTGAAATATGAAATGTGTGATATAACAAATTTCTAATTCTGTAACTTTAATATTAAAATTATTGAATGTCTTCAAATCAGGCAAGTCGAAGGGTAGATTCTTAAAGAAAGGCTGCAAGATAAATTCGAAGTTACTTTAAAACGGAAAATTAATTTCCCTACCAGTTCCACTTTAAATTAACAAATCAGCACGAGGTATAGTATAATAGAATCTCAAGGCCTCCTGTAGTGATCTTTGCCTGCAGAAGGCCATGAGAAGCGTGCCTGATTTCATAAAGATGTGCTGTGAGAATTCTTTGGGGCAAAAGAAATCTTTAGAGCTGTTTGTTAGAAGCGGGGTTTCTTTACGTTTCCGAGAAGTAACATAAACAAAGATGATTATCTTTGGAGCTAAACTGTGACTACCAGGAAGTGAAATTTAAAAAAAGAGAGACTTACTATTCCCTATTGTGGGTTTGTTTCCCGTGAGGCACTCCTATCGTGGAAGCTCAGATTCCCGAGGGATAAGCTTGCAGCCTACACAGTACTTTTTTGTCTCTACAAATGAAGATTACCTTGAGAGAGCGCTCCCAGAACTGTCGTTTCCCTAACTAACACAAATTACATGCATATTCATGATGACGTCACATCCCGCCGTTCTGCCACTCGGGCATCCTTGTGACTTTTCAAGGATATTGGCGGGATTATTTGGGTGTAGTTTATCATTTTCTTTTATCGCCTCTAATTGCCAAACAGTGATATTGTTACTTTCTCTACTGCTTTGAAGAGAATGTATTTTATTCCACCAAAATATTTCACTTCGAGAATTTACGGAAAAACACGTTTCCATTTCCCCTAAACCCAAAAATACATTTTTAGAAAAAGGCTTGTGTGTGAACAACGTAGCTAAAAGACAAAAACATTTTTAACTATAAAACTTAGTATAGAATTTCATCATCTTCCTAGGATGCGATACAGAGCTTTTCAAGAAAAATTCTCTACCTTTACATAGAAACATTTTTTTTATTTTCTAAAAAATGATAATAACAATTTTGACTAAAATGTCATGTGTTTAATATACTGCCTTGAGAATTAAAATATATGTCCATAATGTTTCTGTGAATAATCTGCTAAGTCCCCTTTATTTGATTTTCTATAATTTTTGATAAGTATGCAAATTGTATCAAAAGAAACCTTTTCGTAGGTTAGCGATTTTCAAAATATTCCATGTTGAAACTTTCCATGTCGAGCGTCATCTAACGGACAAATTTAAAAGTTTGCTCTTTTTCCAGATTTCTTTTGATCCTATTGAAGAGCTTTTTCCCACGAGTAAACATTTAAGCACTGTTTATTTATGATGTAACTAAGCACGTCTTACATATTTCTTTTAGTCTATTTTATTTTACGTCGCTTTAACTCCTTGATCATATCGCGACGGATCTATTTGTGAATAACTCTTAGAACGATATGTGATATACAGTTAGCCTTCTAGGTCTCATCTCTGTAACCACCCGCTCCGTCACGTGTCACAGAGACCCTAGCGCATAGCTACCGCAGACGGCATTAGGGTGGCGTCCAGTCCAACCGCCGCCCCATACAAAGGCGGACAGTTAGCCTTCTAGGTCTCATCCCTGGAAATGACATCTTGCTTCGTCAAGTGCCCACAAAGACCCCAGCGCATGGCAGCCGTTCAGATGGCGTTAGAGATAGATAGAAAAGCATTCGCTATTACCATTTATTTTTCATTTTACTATTGTTTTTAGACTTTAAGGTGGACCTTTGGGTCGTGGTATTAAATATTCAATCCGGTATTAACTTGGCGACTGTGGAAAACCATAAAAAGCCTCAGACAGATTGGTCGGCCCACGGGATTTGAACTCGAGACCTCCCGAATGCGGGCCACAGACTTTACCGCCAGAGCCATCCGGCTCGGTTTGCTTATTTTCAGTAAGAAAAGAATTGATGTATGACATTGAATACCTTCCCTACCCTCTATAGTTTATTAGTGGATATACAACTGCTCTTGTATGTATAACTGCTCTTACTAAAGCTTATTTTTCTATCTACTACATTTTAATCCAAATAAACCTTTGTAGAAAAGGCTACATTATATATTTTGTCATAGATAAAGAGAACACGATAGTCAAATGTTAAAAAACTGGACGCTATATGCTGGCCTTAGTATTCCATACTGTTTCCATGCAACCGCGAGAAACACCTGAATGTTGACAGGATTTTAAGAGAATGACCAAGTAATGAACTATTCGAACCACTAATAACGGATATCTCGAAAACGGATGATGGCACAAAAAACGTTATTTTAAGTAAATTGTGTGTTTTAAAGAGATAACAGGTTTTGTGTAGTACGTTTACGTCTATCGATGAACGTTTATTAGTTATACAAGATTACACAAAATTCCTTTCAAATGAAGTGAAGTTCTCGGAGTATTCCCAGAAAATTCAAGATATGCATCTTATTTGCAATGTAAATGTCTTCAATATATGGTATTTTAATAAAAAATGTTTTCCCATCTTCCAAAGGTGCTATAGAAAGGGTTTAAGGAAAATCAGCTCACCGCAAACTACATTAGTCATTTTACGAAGTTTTCTTAAAAATTGCTCACGATTTTTATTTAAATGCCGTATATTATAGATTTTTATATAAAAATAAACTGTATATATTGAACTTTCTAGAATAGGGAGTAAAGTCCTCTTCACCCGGAAGGAAATTCATATTATGTGCTTTACTGTTAACCCTTGAGCGATAGACCAAAACGAACTGCACAAAAACATAAGATTTCTTTAAAACACACAATTTATTTCAATTAACTTTTTGTGGCATCAGACATTTCCGAGAAATCTGTTATTAATGGTTCTATTTGTTCAAAACGTTGTCTTTCTTTTCAAGTTCCGTTGGTTTTCAGTTGTTTCTCGCGATGAAACAATATGGAATTTTAAGGCCAGCATATAGCGTTCAGTTGTTAAACATTTGACTATCGCTGTTCTCTTTGTATAACAAAATGTGTAGGGGAAGGTGGGGCAAGAGTGCCATATCGGGTAAGAGTGTCACCCCTCTTTAAGTGCAAAAATATGGGCTTAGTGACTTTGTTACAAGGTTGGGTACACTGAGTTAGATGGCGTGTTTGTTGGGCTGTGCATTACAGCAGCTCTAGAAATTTATTGTGTTTGTTGTATAATAAAGTACTTTTTCATAATTGTGATCTTATATTTCCATGGCAGGAAACCCAATTTATTCCTAGGTAAGGTAGTTTCTGGTATATCTCAGTTATTATGGCTTAACCCCACTTATATGAGAATCCAATTGCACGCAAAGAGTTAGTAGTGTATGCAGCCGCCACTCCATGGTGTCACCAGACGTAATCCCGTGCAGCTGGGGGCAAAAGTGTCAGCTGACGCCGGGGCAAGAGTGCCAGAGTGACACTCTTACCCCGCACTGTGAATATAGTACAAACAATTTATTGTAACAACATTTATAACGTTTGCAGTTACAGTGCTGCAGGACAATACATTCTCCAATGCTTATATTTGCGAGAAAAATAATGAATGGCCAATTAATGAAAGGGACTCCTCCTGGTGCCATCTGCTATATCACAGATAGTGGATGGATAGATCAAGGAGGGTTTCTTGTGTATTTTGATCACTTTATAAGGCACGCGAATGCAAGCCAACAAAATCCACTACTTCTGGTACTAGATGGCCATGGGTCACACAAATCGTTACCATTGTTACTCAGAGCCAGAGAAGCTGGGATTCATCTACTTACTTTACCACCGCACAGCAGCCCACATAAAAATATGCTTCAAAGTAAACAAGCTTCTACTAATCCCTCAACTACCACAAAGTTTCTGTTAAAATCAAAGATACAGAAGAAGAAGAAACCAAGGTGTGATACTGCAACGTCACAGAGAACTACTGAAGACCAGAAAAAAGACGATGTCTACTTTTGCTTAATTTGCCAAGAAGGTTATCAGATCCACCTGATGAGTCAATGATTCAGTATCAAGAATGCAAAGGAATGTCTCATATAGATTGTACAGACTTTAATGACGTGAAAGGAACCTTTATTTGTGATATTTGTAGGGAATAATGATGTCTCAGTTTGTTCAGTGTATGTGGCACTCTTACCCCAGCCTAGGGGGCAGGAGTGTCAGCTGATGTTGCTTTATGTAAATCAAAATATCTCAGAATGTTTGGGAGAGTCGGTCTTAATACTTTATCATGTTCTTGTGTAATGATAGTTTATCTAGTATACGGGGGGGAAAATACATATGATTCTGTTTAGAGGAAGAAAATAGTGTTTGAACCTTTACATGACACTCTTGCCCCACCTTCCCCTAATATAGCTTTTTCTGCAAACGTTTATCTTCAATAAAATGAAGCGGACACAAGCTTTCGTAAGAATAACTTTTATAGCCAATAATAAACGTTAGAGGGTAGAGAAAGTCATGTAACTGTAATACATAAAATATTTTCTCCTGCTTATATAAAGAGAAGGGAATATTAAATCCATCACATAGCCACCAGCTCCTAAGGACACTGATAGAGATTTGGATTAAAAAACTTGACTTTTTTACCTATTGGTAAACGGCTCTTATGGTCCAGAGATGTTACATTGGTATGCGATAGTATGCTCACGTTCTTTGTTGCCATTTTTATTTTTTAAACTTCAGGTACACTTTTCTAAAAATATATTTAACTTAAAAGGTTAAACTTACTTTTAGTTCTACATAACGTTCAGCTGTATTTAATAGGTTAAATATTTTGATATTAAATCACATGGTTTCTACGAGAAAAAGCTGTAAATATAAACAAATGTTCCAAAAATATTTTCTTGTGACTATTTTTACTTTCTTTACTACGTAAAGTAAGAAGGAAAAGTATTGTATTTCCACCCAAAAATTCGATACCAAGATTTCATCGTAAATACATGTTTTGGGGATCCCTGAATCCAAATAAAGCATGTTTGGAAACATGTCCGTGTGTGTGTCGATGAACAGCACAATTCAAAAACTAACAGTGGGATAAATACCAAAATCGGTTTTTGAGTTTAGTATCTTCAAAGCTTACGACATGAAGATTTTCAAGAAAATCCTCCTACCCCATACTACCCCTTACGTGGAAAATTTTTCGAAAATTTTGATTTTCTCAAAAATGGCTCAAACGATTCTGATTAAATATCATATGCTTAAGATATATTCAAGTAAATAAAATGTATATATTGAATTTCTTGGAAATGTCCCCAAAAGTCCTCTTCATTTCTGAAGGACTTTCGCATAATTTAAACTGTAAGCGAAAGACTAAAGTTTATATTACAAAAATGTAGATCTTATTAAAATACACAATTTATGTCATAATTTTTTTTGTCGGTGAACCGTTTCCGAAATACTCCTGGTTATGTGTTTGAATTTTTCAATGTTTATACTTTTTTCTCAAATGGGATTTCGTTTTTCTATTCTTTAAGTCTTGGACATACAAAGAGAATGGAATGCTCCACATAGCAACCAGCTCTTAAAATATTTGACTATCGGTTAAAGCCTACCATATGCCCCTTGCACCTACAAGAAAATTAGCAAATGTTTCTCTCGATTAACATGAAGTAGATGGAGAATAAGCGTTTGTAAAAATAGTTTGTACAAGGTTAGGGAAAGTCATGCAACACATCAGTTTTTTTTAAAAATTAAATTAGTGCCTCAAATGGACTAATAGTTAACTGGTTATATTAAGTTACTTATAAAGCTCATAATAGAAATTGGGTGACTTCTGATATTTATGTTTATAGAAAGTGTACCTATATACGAAAGTAATTTTTTAGTAATTATTTTACGATATTTAAATATTGTTATAATTAAAACCTTTAAAGATGGCTACAAAATCTTGATACTAGTATACTCAGATAAAATTCTTTAATAAAGGTAAATTGTTCTAGATGGTGTAATTATAGCGAAATTTGGCTTTCTTTCAAAAAATACCCTACCAAGAGTCCTGGACATGCAAAGAGAACGGAATGTGAAAGCCACTTACATAGCGACCACTGCTTAAAAGATTTGACTATCGCTTGAGCCATATTCGCAATGTACCTACAGGAAAATACGTAATAAAGTCATTTCCACAAACGTTTATCTTAATTAACATGAAGTGGATAGAAATAGCTTTTGTAAGGATAGATTGTAAAAGAGTGAGTAGTAAAGGCATGTGAATGCAACACCTCAGATTGTTCTAATAATGAAGTACAACTTAATAAAGTACATCCTTGTACAGACGTGGTTTGTGGTTGTCGTAACCCTGTGTATGCAAGTCTGGCCGGGGCTTAGAACCTTCGAGTGTTCACCGCGGAGTGGCTAGTCTGTGCGAAACATTCCCAGCCAAGGGGGGATCATTTAAGTGGACGATACTGCTGCCACATGCCGGTTCATGTCGATATTAAGCAACGGCGAACTTGTTCAGCACTTGTATATGTGCCCTCTTGTATAGCAACGACAGGCTTGAGTTTACTACGCACATGCTTTATCGCAGTTTTCCTCCTTAAGACTCCTTCCCTACCTTTTTTGCTCTTCCTCCCACATGCACTTTTGCCATCTTAAAAGCTGAAGCTCGTCTGAACTGCCTAAGCTCATTATTTTAAGGAAGGGAATAAGTTTTGATATTCCTAACCATCCGACGCGTTTTATCGTGTCTTTACACTCTAAACTGTGATATTTAAATATAGAACACACTGTTACCCAGGAATCCAAATGGGTTTGAAACAAAGTTGTTTGTCAACCAACCACCGTTCTGATTCACTCAAACTTTTCGGCCTCCTAACACGCACACAGATACATACACAGACTTCTATCTAAAAGTGCGTGTGTGTATTTTTTGGATTCAATGAACCTAAAAACATGTACTTCCGGTGAAATTTCCATATCAAAATTTTGCATGGAATGCACTAACTTCTCTACCTACTATGTATACTATCCTCCAGAAAATGTGACCCATAATGGAACGGAGCTGTTTAGTCTGACAAAATCTAGCCACGACCCTGCAAGCGTGAACACACCTGTTTTTCGAGTATACTTCTAGCCACTGGATTATCAGGGTACTTTACCTCCCCCAAGTATGGTCGAACTGAGGTAGGTTAGCATTATAGCTTAAACCTTATATTATCATGCTGCACTACCGTTTTCTTATTGCCGTTTACTAGCAGCAACAAATTTAACCTTCGGCTCCATGTCGCTGATGAAAGAACGTTGAAGCAACATACAGTACTGACCACCGACAAACTGGTACAGTAACTCATTAATGTAATAATATATCTAATTCACAGCTTCTCAGCATCAACACATTTATAATTTCTTTCTTTAATATTTTCGTTCTAAATTGTACTTGTTATGTGTTTTCTTTGTTAATATTGTACGTATAGTAATTAAAAGGATGTTAACACACATATATTCATAATGTACACATGATAGAGAACAACTATATAACGTTATAACATATAAAATATAATATTAGAGGGAAAGGCCATTGTTAGCTATATAACCAGTAATATAAAATTACGAGATACGTAGTAGTATATACGTATGTAGGATTCATAATTAAGATGATAGAAGTGTGTATATATATATATATATATGTGTGTGTGTGTGTGTATGTAACAAACTGCTATTGAATGTTATTGGGCAGTAGCACCATTCAGGTACATTGATACATGCCTATAATTCAAATACGTACGTTAAGAACAGTTGGAAAGAACGCTAACAGAAGCTTGTCAGTGTTTGAGCAGGAAGTTAGTGGTATCTTAAACTCGTGTTTGAATAGACGCTAAACCTGCGTATTTAAAATCTAACAGTTATACTATTTTAACATGACGGAGGTGACAGTGAATTGTGAATATTTACATGTGGTTTATCTAAAGTACAAGTGAAATAATCAACAGAATACGCGTACGCAAAATATTTTAACCTTCTCCATATCCAACCTTGACAACACACAGCTCTCCGACACAAATATAGCAGCCGTCGCACAGTTATAAAATAATACTTACAACACACACACACACACACACACACACACACACACACACACACACACACACAAGAATACAGGTATACGATCATCAGATTACAGTCTACGAGAACGTCGAGATACGTCACGAGAGTACGGGCATCAAGACGACCTACAGGTACGTAATAACAGCATCCATCATCATCAACGTAGTGGGGTCCTACCAAGGAAGCCGCTACTACGTATATATGTGAATATGGTAGCTGCCCTTCAGTTTAACGACACATTCAAATAAGTCTCTACTCCTTCCTCTAGAAAGCCAAATTGTATTGTATTGGGTTAAGACTTTCCTTGTGTAGCAATTCTCTTTCATAGAGGTGGTATCTGACCCACCCCTCCATTTCACAGATTATAAACATCGTATATCAGTGGTTAGTTTGTTATGTCCTTAGCCAGTCACGTGGAGAACGGCTGGGTGGAGCCAAAAGTTGGTTACCTGAATGTGGAAAACTAAACGAGAGAAAAACTTGGGGACCTAGGGAATGGGCCACCATGACACTAGTGCATGACACTATAAATGGTAGACAAAGTAAAAATAGGAAAAGGGCCATACCTCTATGTGTATGAACACCATAAATCAAAAACATCTCCTATAAATGCCAACTTGGCATTTAAACGCAATATCTTCCGAGAATGAGAACAAGATTTTCAAAAAAAACCCATCCTAAACTAACCTTTACATATAAAACGTTTCAGTATCTATTATTTTCTTAAAAATGTCTACAAGGATTTTGATTAGATTACCATATATATGACAAGTAAAATGTGTATACTGAATTGGCTGTACTTTGGAAGTACACTTAATTATAAAGAATTGTTTATAGTTTTGTATAACTGGTAAACCCTAAGAGACGGACAAAATCATTCTATTCAAAAATTTTGTATTAGCTCTTTCCAAAATATCTGTTATTGGTTTGAACTTTACAAAACTTTGTCGTTTTCTAAATTCAGCTGTCTCCCGGGGTGTATGTAAAGATATGAACTTCAAGGCCTTAGGTATGTAACGACCCGGTTTTAAACATTTGACTATCAATTCGGTGTCCTCTATTCACCTTGTACAACAACGAAATGTACAAGGGTAAGTCAATAATTATCCGCACATAATTTTTAGATTTATTTGAAGTAGTTATTGTCTTTACGTTATTTGCCCCACGCTTTAGGAGCCAATTTGAAGTAGTGAGTTTCTGCCTCACGTATGGAAAGCCAATTTGAGAAGAATGTTTGTTGCTTCACGTATGGTAAAAAGTTTCCGGTAGCCTTTGCCCCAAATGTACTTTCCAGTGGTCTTTGCCCCACCCAAAATGTTTAAAAAATATTGACTTTGTAATTTTTTTTACTGTTTCTTTAAATATATTTATATTTGCCTCGACTGCGTCAGTATTATTGTTAGAGACATGGATTTCTTTGCAGGGAGTAGTGCGGCTAAGAATATAGGCTTACACAGATTATAATTTTTAATTCACTACATGTGTTACTCCTTGACACAATTTAAATAAACTTCGCTGATATAGAGAGCTGTGAGATTATTTTATTAATTACTTGCACCTTTTAACACGTAAACTATTTTCGTCTAACAAGAATACGTATTAAATTTCTCGAGGACGCATCTTGCGTCCGGTTAGGAACACTGTCTACAACCAACATGTCCAGTTATGAGCGCTGTCTACCAGCAATTGACTTGATTTCTACCGGCTAAATTTATAAATTTCTGTATTTTAAGTCTCTGACTGCCTATTCCTACTCCAATAGAATGCTTTCATTTAACTTAAGCTTCTTTCTGGTTGTTGATTGGCTATTTTATAAGCTGTCTCAAAAATTACAATATTGTTTCCAAGAATGACTAGTAGTACTATTACTTTCTAAATCATTATTGCCTCAAGGTTACCTCATTTTTAGCAACTTTTGACCAATTTCTCACAGCTCCTACATTAATAAATTACGTAATACATGTACATAGCACTATTGAACATGTATACAATAATATAAACGTATACAATGACTGTAATATACACTTTTAATATATTGTTACATACACATACTGCTTCAAGGCGGGCTGTCATTGAATTTACATGTTATATAATTAGACTGAAATTATTTGTGTTAAAATACTGCCTCATATTATAACAATAATAGAAACTTACAATTACTTCAGTTTTCAACGTAGTCCCCTTGCTTCTCAATGCACATGGTCCATCGTTGCACTGGCTTTCTGATGCCCTCAGAAAAAAAAATAAGATTTTTCAGTTGAACAAGCAAACCATGTACGCAGCGCTTCCTTCACTTCTTGGTCTGTCGTGAAGCGACGGCTCCTTGAGGCATTTTTAAATGGACCAAGAAAGATTGGTTTGCCACTTCATCGACAGCCAATCTTCGGTTCGGCTCTCTGAATCAGGATGCGGACTTGCTCATTGTTGGCATCACTAGTGGATATGGATGGGCGTCCTGCTCTTGCCTCGTCTTTCGCAACTGTCCGACCATTTTTTTAACTTTTCACCAGGGTACACATCGCCGCCATATTGTGCGAAAAGTTTTCGATGGATCTCGGCTCCTGGAACACCTTTAGACGACAGAAGACGGATAACCGCACGCTGTTCTTTTTTGGTGCAAACGGTAAGGGGTGCAGCCATATTTATTATGCAACATTGCAACACTCACTGGAGTGAAAACGGACAAACATTCCACAAGCGGAGACAAAGGAACAACATGTCAACGTTCGAGCATATAAACCGATACACCAAACCTACAGAAAATTAAAAATAGTGTGCGAATACTTATTGGCACACTAAGTATAATGCTAAGATTAATGCGATGGTTTATCTCGATTAACATGAAGTAGACAAAAAAATAGATTTTCGTAAGATACGAGGGGCACTATTTATATTTTGAGCCTAATAATTAAAACAAAGTAATTTCTGATTCAAAACTGCTTTATTGTTTTTCAAAATATTCTCCTTTATGATCAATACACTTTCGCATCCGTTTGAACCATTTGTCAAAGCATTTATTCCAGTCTTTTTGAGACACCTCATAAACGTGGTTTTTGAAGGCATCTGCTTCTTCTGCCAAAAAATTCGTTGGCCACGCAATTTATTCTTGATGTTCGGGGAAAAAAATGAAGTCATTGAGTGTCAAATCAGGACTGTATATCGGATTACCCATCAATTTGATTTTTTGAGCCTTCAAATACTCTGTTGTTAGACGAGATGTGTGTGCGCTCGCATTGTCTTGATGAAGAACGATCCTACGGTTCTTGTTGGTTTTCCTTACTTCACCGAAGACTTCCGGCAAACAAATGGCTGTGTACCATTCGGCATTGACCGTTTTACGTTCCTCTAAAGGCACTGTTGTCACATGGCAGTTTTGCTGAAAAAGCAGGCGACCATTTGCTTCGAATGCAAATAGTTTTTGTTGGATTTGCTTCACCTTGAAACACCCATACGGTCGACTGCTGTTTGCATACTAGCTCATACGCATAGATCCATGATTTGTCACCTGTTACAATCTTATATACGGCTTTTGAGGCACCGCCATTGTATTTCTTGAGCATTTTTGTACACCAATCAACACGAGCATTTTTTGAGATTCCGTCAAGTTATGTGGGTTCCAACTAGAGCAAACCTTCTTCACGGCTGAATAATCAAGCAATATGCTATACATGCTGGTGGAACTAATGCCTAGGGTTACCTCAATGTCACAATATACCGCATGACGATCTTTCATTACTAGTTCTTGCATCAATGTTTTGTGGCACAAGTGATTTTGGACGACCTTCATGAACACAGTGGCAAAGGATGGAACTTTGTAGCCAAATGTGGAAGTTATTTGATCGATGCAATCTTGTCCTGATAATCCACATTGAAAGTCGTAATAAATCATTGCACGAACATTTTCACGAGTTAATTCCATGTTTTTGTTGACACACAATTTTCAAGTTAGTGTAAACAAAACAAATTACGCTCTATTCACAAAATGTTTGAAGTATATTATGGTACAAAATGTCAAACTTTCTATTGGAAACATCAGATGGCACCTACAACATTCAGGGTGTTAAGGCTCAAAATATAAAGTGTCCCTCGTAACCTATTTTGTTTGGTGTTAATGTGATTGTAACACATATATTCATGTACTTGTCTTCTTAGAAACCTTTAACTTTTGAGGAAAGCAATTAAATTGTGAATGGAATTTGATGCCGAAGGAGTAGTCTATACGTGCAATGCCAGGTAAGGCAGTTATTATTAAACGGATGCAAAGTGGTATAGGAAGAAAGGCAATTAAAATGTAAATGCTCTTAGTTCAGTTTTTATTGCTGGTGACTGCTGGCCATTAATCCATCTGGGAACCTTCTTGAACAAAACAGTATTGCTTTGTCATTTATTTCTTCGACAGATTTCGACTGCTAACTCATTAACAATGATGTTCACTCATACAGTTACGGTCACTTCGAGTTCTTTATTCTTTTGGTATTATTTTAAACTACCAGAATATACAGTTCCTCACACTGAGGCTTAATATCTGTCACTGCATCTTAGTTTATCACTGTGTCTTACTTCCTCCTCCCTTTCTCATTTCCTCCATGCTTTTCCCTTGCCCACTCCTGCTTTCTCTCTCTCTCTCTGCCCTCTCTTCGTTTCTCAATCACTCCCCTCGTGTCTGCTTTTCTCCATCCCCTTCCTCTGTATGTACAAAGAACATTGTTATTAAAGTAGATAGTAAAATTCTTTTATGGGTAACAATATAGGTTAAATCGCAAGTAAAAAGCTTAAGGGCTGTATTTCCTAACTATTTTCACTTTCTCTACTACTAGAGTAAGTAGGGATGTATTGTATTCCACCCAAAAATTCCATACCGAGATTTCACCGGAAATACATGTTTCGAAACCCCTGAATCCAAAAAAGCATTTTCTGGAAACATGTCCGTGTGTGTGTCTATCTCTGTGTGTGTGTGTATGTGTGTGTGAACAGCTTAAATCAGAAACGAACAGTCGGATAAACACCAAACTTGGTATTTAGGTTCAGTATCTTCCAGAGATGCGACACGAAGGTTTTCGAGAAAATCCTCCACTCCAAATTACCCTTTACATGGAACATTTTTTGAAAATTTTAATTTTCCCAAAAACGGCTCTAACGATTTTGATTAAAATATTATATGTTTAATATATTTTCATGACAAATGAAATGTACATATCGAATTTTCTCGGAATGTCTCCAAAAGTATTCTTCATTGTGAACGACTTTTGCATAACTGGTAAACCATAAGAGATAGACAAAAGTTTACTACACAAAAAATGTAGATCTAGTTAAAATACACAATTTATGTCATACACATTTTTTTGTTCAGTTAACCATTTTCGAGATATTGCTTCTTATTCCCGTAAATTTTCTAATAATTATACTTTTCTCAAATTCGTTATTCATTTTTTTTGTCCTGGTAATGCAAAGAGAATGGAATACTCCACATAGCTACCAGCTCTTAAAATGTTTGACTATAGCTTAAAGCCTACCAATTCCCCTTGCATCTACAAGAAAATTAACAGTAAGATTAATATCTCGATATCTCGATTAACATGAAGCGTATGGAGAATAAGCACTTGTAAAATTAGTTCGTACAAGAGTAGAGAAATCATGTGAGTGTAAAACATCAGATTTTTAGCTTTAAAGCTATTTAATCTAAAACTGGCACACTAAATATGAGTAAACAAAGAAATTTCTGTGCAAAACTTTACATCGTTAGCCTCAAATGGTTTCTCATTAATACAAACAAAAGTTTTCAATTAAAATTTTTCAGATGAATATAATAGGGGGAGTAAACCAATACAGTAAAAATGAATGTAAATATTGCATTGAAGTTCATGTTATTATTTTTAGAAAATAAATTTTGTCCTTGTTTTCATTATAAATATCTGAGCCAATGCATAAAACATATCTTGAATCTTTAGATAGATATATCAGATTATCCATGAAAACGTTCATACAAATGGAGCAAAACTGTAACGTAAGTAATACATTTCATGCGAAAAAATGTATAACTGAGAAAAAATTCTGATGTGTTACACTCAGATGCCTTATCTACTCTTGTACAACCTATTTTTACAAACGCTTAGTCTCCATATGCTTCATGTTAATCGAGATGTTAATCTTATTGATAATTTTCTTGTATATACAAGGGGAATTGGTAGGCTTTAAGCGATAGTCAAATGTTTTAAGAGCTGGTTGCTATGTGGTGCATTCCATTCTCTTTGTATGTCCAGGACATAAAAGAAAATAACGAATTCCCATTTGAGAAAAAGTGTAAGTATTGAAAAATTTAAGGGAATAAGAAGCAATATCTCGAAAATGGTTCTCTAAATAAAAAAAAAGTACACTACATAAATTGTGTATTTTAACGCGATCTACATTTTTTGTTCAGTAAAATTTTGTCTATCTCTTATAGTTTACCAGTTATGCAAAAGTCGTTCACAATGAAGAATACTTTTGGAGACATTCCCAGAAAATTCAAGATATACATTTTGTTTGTCATGAAAATGCCTTAAGCATATGATATTTTATTCAAACTCGTTACAGCCATTTTTGGAAAATTAAAACTTTCGAAAAATGTTCCATGTAAAGGCAATCTGGGGTGGGAGGGTTTTTCTTGAAAACCTTCGTGTCGATCTCTGAAGATGAACCTAAATACCAAGTTTGGTGTTTATACGACTGCTCGTTTATGAGTTATGCTGTTCGCACACACACACGGACATGTTTCCAAAAATGATTTTTTTGCATTCAGGGGGTCTCAAAACATGTATGTCCGCTGAAATCTCGGTATCGAATTTTTGGGTGGAATACAATACTTCCCCTACTTACTATACGTAGTAGAGAAAGTAAAAACACGAGTAACAAATTCACATTTGAGAAAAAGGTAAGTATTGGAAAATTCAAACAAATAACAAGGAATATCTCGGAATTGGTTCTCTAGACAAAAAAAGCATATACCATAAATTGTGAGTTTTAACGAGATCTACATTTTTTGTGTAGTAAAATCTTGTCTATCTCTTACAATTTACCAGTTATGCGAAAGTGATTCGGAATGAAAATTGCTTTTGGGGATATTCCCAGAAAATTCAAGATATACATTTCATTTACCATGAAAATATATTAAACGTATGATATTTTAATCAAAATCGTTAGAGCCATTTTTGAGAAAATCTAAATTTTTTAATAATGTTCCATGTATAAGGGTTGTCGGGATGGAGGGATTTTCTTATAAATCTTCATGTCTCATAGATACTAAACTCACATACCTAGTTTGGTATTTATCCGACGTTTCCTTTTGCAGTTATGCTGTTCACAGACACACACACGACATGTTTCCAAAAAGACTTCCGTTGGATTCTGAGTACCTCAAAGCATATATTTCCGGTAAAAGCTCGGTAACGAATTTTTAAGTGGAATACTTCTACTTAATACACGTAGGAGAATTACAAATAGAAAATGGAATTTTTACCTAAAAGCTCAGTCACAGTTTTCTTTAACAGTACACAAACATATACCTCTTCCTTGTGCTTGGAATGCGATCAAAGGTATATAGTTTTAGTGTTAAGCTGTTTTGTGTACACGAATAATAGAAAAAAAGTTTTATTTAGTTTTTAAATACTCATTCTATCGAAAATTTGTGTATAATATAAATTATTAACTTATTTAAAGTACATTTTTTTTGAAATATCAACAATAAGCGAAATATTTAGATCTGTTACTTTCTCTACCACGTACATTATAAAAAATAACTCAAACGAATTTTTATTAAAATGCCTTTATTAAATCATACTCCACAAAAAGTGTAGATCTCTTTAAAATAGGGCATTTGTTTCAAATGCATTTTTTGTGGCATAAGCTGTTTCTGAGTTAAATTTTTCATCACACCTGTCATTTCCTTTTAAAGTCCTGTCGATATTCAGTTGTTTCTCGCGATATCATTGAAACAGTATGGAATTTTAAGGCCAGCGTATAGCGTCTAATTCTTAAACATTTTACTACCGCTGTTCCCTTTGTATCTCTAACGAAAGGTGTCATTTAGCTATTTCTGCGAAAGTTTATCTGGATTAAAATGAAGTAAGTAAACAAATAAACTTTCGTAAGAATAATCAGTATGCCTACTAGTAATCTGTTGAGAGTAGATAGGGTTATGTGAATGGAAACATGTGCGATTTTCCTAAGCTGTCTCAAAATTATGGTACTTTCTTCCAAAGGACATTGAAGAAAATGTGTCAAATAACTTAAAATCAGCTTCCAATTGTGAGAAATAAATTAACTGTTTGAAAAATCAGGCATTTTGGGGAGTACAGAATTAGCAGTTTTTCTACAATAATTATAAGTTAATATAAAAAAACCTGATATGATACTGTTTTTTGGAAACTCATTTACTGTAAAGTCTGAAAATTTATGCGAGTATTTTTAAAAATGCATTGTTTGAAGCACTTCATCAATAAAAGAAATTTACAAAATAAAATATTAATACGTAAATAACCATTTTAGTTTCACTTTGAAACATTGTTACTGTGTGCAGTAACCGTCAGCAATTTTAACAGTATATGTAATGTACAGAGAATTTTACAGATTTCACACGTGCAAGACAAACGTATTGTATAAAAGTGTATCAAAGTACTTATAAGGCATAGGCCTGTATATTGTAAAAGTTTCAGTCTGACATTCTAATTCGTTTCCGAGATAATGGGTTATGAATTTAGCAGATTTGATATAGTTGTGATAAGAGTATTTAATCTTGTCGAAGTGGACGAAAATTAGATCGCATGCACACTAGTAGCCTTTTGTCTATAAAACTTGGGAGAAGATTAACACAACTTGCTGATTTAATAAGTGTAAACTGAAGCAGCACAGTGCCTTTGGTGGTTCATCCAACGAGGTTCGATCTTGGCCTGTGGTCTCTCGGAACATATTCCCGCGTTGCAACATATTTTTCATCAACAAATGCAACCAGCAACACAAAACAAAGAAATCACTCAATGTATTGCGCACACAAAGGCACTACATTTATATGCACAGCCTTTGTGAAGAAAACGCTTTTTAGAAAATAAATTTATTCCTCAATTCTAACGAAAGGAAATCGATTCTTGAAAAGAGACAGACTGACAGAAAGAGTAAAAGAACACTTTTGCATAATGGTTATGTGTTTATAGCGACTACCCATGATGAGTGGTCACAGGACGAAGGGAGTAGTGGAACCCAAACATGCAGAGCTGATTCAAAATCAAATGCTTACTAAGAATATTCTTTTAGGGCATTTAAATGTCTCTTTATTTTGAACTTCACGATGAATTAGAAGTTTCAGCAGAAAGGGGCTAAAAAATATTATTTGCCACACTCGCATGACATTCTCCACGCTCCATCGTTTATAAATGCCTATAAAATTGCTCTTATAAGAGTTTATTACCTTCTCTAATACGTATAGTAAGCAGGGGAATTCCACCAAAAAAATCCACTCCGAGATTTCACGGAAAATACATGTTTTCGGGCCCATTGAAACAAAAAACGCAGTTTTAGAAAAATCTTCGTGTGTGTGTCTGCATAACTCAAAAACGAAAAGTGGGATAAATACCAAACTTGGCATTTAGATTCAGTATCTTTAAAAGATACGACACCAAGTTTTTCAAGACAATTCCCTCACCTCAGACTACCCTTTACATGGAACATATTTCGAAAATTTTGATTTTCTCAAAATTGGCTAACGATTTTGATTAAAATATCACGTACTTAAGATATCCTATGACAAATGTACTGTATATCTGAATTTTCTGGAAATGTCCCCAAAGGTCCTCTTCATTCTGAATGGCTTTTGCGTAACTGGTAAACCATAGGAGATATACATTTTTTGTGTAGAAACATTTTGTCTATCTCGTTAAAACACACAATTTATGTAATATACATATTTTTGTGGAGTGAACCATTTCCAAATATTCGTTGCTATTGGTTTGAATTTTCCAATACTTATACTTTTTCAATTTGTTGTTCTTATTTTTTAATGTCCTGGACATACAAAGAGAATGGAATGCTCCACATAGCAACCAGCTCTTAAAACATTTGACTATCGCTTAAAGCCTACTATATTCCCCTTGCACCTACTGGAAAGTTAGCAATAAGATAATTTCTACAAATGTTTATCTCGATTAGCATGAAGAAGACGCAGAATAAGCGTTTGTAAAAATAGTTCTTACAAGAGTAGACAAAGTCATGTAAGTGTAACACAGTAGATTTTTTTCCATCTACTTCATTTTAATTGAGGAAAGCCTTTGCAGAAGTAGCTACATTACACGCTTCATTATACATACAAAAGGAATAGTGACAGACAAATGTTTAAGAACTGGACGGTATATACTGGCCTTATACTATCAATGCAATCGCGAGAAAAAACTGAATGTCAACAGCAATTAAAAGTGTCACAAAATATTTAAATTACGAGGCATCAATAACGGTATCTCGAAAAGAGCTTCCGCCATAAAAAAAGGTATTTGAATTAAGCTGTGTTTTAAAGAGATTTGCATTTTTTATGTAGTTCGTTTTCGTCTATCGCTTAACGTTTACCAGTTATACAAGATTACACAAAATTCCTTCCTTTCTTCATGTCCATCATATTCCCTCATTTGTGTATTTTTTAGTTTAGTTTCATTTTTACCCCTTTAACTAAATTGGTATTATTGGCAATGGCGTTAACCCGTATTCTGTTGTTAATGAGTTTCTTGCACATTTTTGGTTTTAATCATTAGATCACACTCTCATTCATACTTCTAGACTCTGTGGAGGATAGGGAATAATCTTGGCTAGAGAAAATTCCCACCCTCCTAGCCGGGAATCCAACCAGGAACCCCTCGCACAGAGGCAGGTGCTATACTAACTGAGTTATAAGGACCATCCCCATTTATTCTTGTATTATCTTATGTTTAACATGTCCTTTTCTTATTATGTTATTTACTACAATAGTTGCAGGTGGAAATACATTTTAGTATACCTTAAAGCACTGTATATTTCACTAGAAATTTCACATGGTCCTTTTGATCTTTTAATGTCATTTGTAGCCACATGTAGTAATAGTGATTTCGCTTCACTCTTACCCTTTGACTGGCTGATTAGGTTAGGCAGGTATTCCCAGAAAATTCAACCTTAGTTTTATTTTCCATAAAACATATTTAATATATGGTATTTTTAATCAAAATCGTAAGAGCTATTTTTTAGAAAACCAAAAATGTTGAACAATGTTCCATGTAAAGGTTAGTTAGGGGTGATGGAGGGTTTTTTAAAATTATTCGTGTTATATCTCTTTAAAGTACTGTACCTATACCAAGTTTGATATTTATTCGACTTTTAGTTTTAGGGTTATGCTGTTCACCACACACACACACACACACACACACACACACACACACACGCACACGCACACGCACACACACCCAGATCTTTTTCTAAACATGTTTTTGTAGTATCTCGAAAGAAAGGTGCATACTTAGAAAAACATTGTGTATGTCTATATATCTGCATGGTTGCGTGTGTGTGTGTGTGTGTGTGCGTGCGCGCGCGCGCGCCTATGAGCTCTAAAAGTGAAAATGAAACTTAAAAATGTTGTACTTAAATAACTTAGTAATTTATTCATTAATGGCCCTGAGGATTTTAGGGAAACATGCCCCCAACAGGACAAACAATTGTAAATAACAGCAATACAACTAATAATGTGATATAATACTGTAAAGTAACTTTTATCATAAAATGTAGGCTATATAAGGAAACACTGTAATTAGCAAGGAAGCGAGCTGGGGCGCAATGGATTTGCGCCAGATTTAATAACAATTTGCAACTGAGAAGTGCGGTTATATTTGAGGGTAATGGATTTGTGCTAAAAGCATGTTTGGCTAAGAATTCTTATTAAGTTGGTAACACACGAAATCCACTAATGCACAGATGGCGTGTTTTGTTTAAGTGGGAGGCACATTGAATCGTAGAACATAAACATTGTGAGACTGAATAGTGAATGGTGAAGGTTGTCATTGGGTTAGCCCAAAAGGGCAGCAATAGCTGACAGAAGTTGTAAGAGAGGTTCAAATTTCGTAAGATACACATATTCTGCAGGATGGACCATTTAAGTTGAGACTGTAAATTTCCGAATCTAGAGGTTCTAGAAAGAAATGTCTTGAATAAAAGTTGTTTTATGTTATGAGGTAAAATAAACGCCATTACTCATGTTTTAGTTGGTGGACATTGTGATGGCCATTTAAGGGTCAATTTAAATTGACCCTAATTGTAAGCTCCCATTTAAAAATTAAATTGACCATAAAATGGCATTGTAACGACCTCCAAGCAAAACACGACTAATGACATTTACTTTCCCTGATATCAAACAACTTTTAATCAGAACATTTCTTTCTACAACGCTTAGTTTTGGAGATAATATACAGTTTCAGCTTAAATGGTCCACCCTGTATAGATGGACGTCCTGCCAAAATAATATCTTAAACGTGTATACGAAAACTGTAGGCTGTCATAATCACCATAGTAATGAAAGAGATATTGTACAGCAAGAATTACGTGTGTCTGTAAAACGAAAGTGGTTAATGACTTAAATAAAAAACCAGGCATTATAAGTACAACATTGAATGAGAAACTAGAGACTTGCGCTAGTGTGTTACATTTTGCTGACAAACTATTTCAAAAAGGAATCTACAGATAACGACAAATAATATAAATTAGTTTATTAATTGAAGTAGATTTATTTTTACGTTTGTTTATAAGCCCCACGCATTGGACGCCAATTTGAAGAAAGCGTATTGTCTTTACGTTGCTTTGGGCGCCAATTTGAAGATGTTATATTCTTGTGCGAGTTATATTATATTTCAACTGTTGGGGAACTGAACTTGTAGTAGTTGCAACCGCACGTATAGTACCCGGTAGCTTTTGCCCCAATTTTTAAAAAAATATTAAATTTGTAATTGACTGTTTCTTTAAATATTATCTATTTATGTTTGCCTCGGCTGCGTCAGTATTATTATTAGAGACACGTTTCTCTTAGCAGGATAGTGGTGCGACTTAAGAATGTAGGCTTACACAGATTATAATTTTACTTCACTCCTTTTATTAATACTTGATACGATTTAAATAACACTTCACTGATATAGAGAGCTGTGAGATTCTTTTATTAATTACTTGCACTTTTTAACACGTAAACAATTTTCGTCTCACACGAATACGTATTAAATCTCTCAGCGATGTGTCTCGCGTCCGGTTAGGAACACTGTTTGTAGGCAACTGAACTGATTTCAACCGCTTAAACTTGTAAATTTCTGTATATGAAGTCTCTGATTGGATATTCCTAATCCAATAGAATACCTTCATTTAACTAAAGCTTTTCTGGTTGTTGATTGGCGATTTTTAAACTGTCTCAAAATTTACATTATTGCTTTCAAGAATCACAAGTAACATTATTAAACTCTCAAACTCATTATTGCCTCAAGGTTACCTCATTGTTAGCAACTTTTGACCTATTTATCATAACTCGTACATTATTAAATTACGTAATACATTCACATAACTTTATTACACATGGATACAATAATATAAGCATATGCAGTGACTGTTACATACATTTTACAAATATTACATACACATATTGCTTCAAAGCGGGCTGTTATTAAATTTATATATTATATAATTTGACTGAATTCATTTAAGTGTTAAAGAACACTGCCTCATAATATTGAATCAGCTGAAAAATTCTATATCACAGCCGGGATTTGACGACCTGCCATCACAAGTACTTTAAAACTAGGTGCTTATGGATTTTTTTAGGTTTTTGTTTTTTTAAATTATTATATAGGATGAAGTTCAGTATGTTTCAACATCAGTGCAAGGCGCATAATACTACGGTATCGATTCATAGTTAGAGATGTCTCGACTAATGAAATGTTACCGCCACACACTTGCTGAGAAGTTTATATAAGTGAATTTGGCGATATTTGGATAGCTACAACTTAATAACGCGAAATATGGCGAAGTAATCCAGCGAGTATATACAGCTATAGGGAAAGGAAGGTAGGAAAAGCGGAAAAGTTTACCTAAGGCTCTTACCCTCAATTTGGCTTTGAAAGTTACAAAATGGCTTGTAACGGGTATGAGCACAAATTATTATTAGTGCTCACTCTGATATTTTGGGAAAAGTAGCAGAAATTAGCGGAGCTATTAATACAACACGATATACTCCAAAGGACAATTAATCTAACTTAAGCTTATATAAAAAGAAACTAAATCTAACCTAACCTCTCGTGAATCGGAAACCAAAGCTTAAATAAGTAGTGAATCATAAACGTTATTAAAGGAGCGCAATCGAGCGATGCGAGCGTGCTTTGGGGTTACTGCCAGTTAAATAACCTAAACTTATATTAAAACAAAGCTAAACCTAACCTAACCTCTCGTGAATCAGAAACCAAAGCTTAAATAAGTATAGGAATCAGAAACCAAGCTAATCTGTCTATTCCGTTTCAGGCGTCTACGGCACTTGAATATATATCTTGGGTGTATTTATATTTAAAAATCTGATGTGTTACACTCACATGACTTTCTCTACTCTTGTACAAACTAATTTTACAAACGCTTATTCTCCATATGTTAATCGAGATATCGAGATGTTAATCTTATTGCTAATTTTCTTGTAGATGCAAGGGGAATTGGTAGGCTTTAAGCGATAGTCAAATATTTTAAGAGCTGGTTGCTATGTAGAGTATTCCATTCTCTTTGCATTCCAGAACCACAAAAAAGTTAATAACGAATTCCCATTTGAGAAAAAGTATAAGTGTTGGAAAATTTAAGGGAATAACAAGCAATATCTCTAAAACGGTTCACTCAACAACATAAAATGTGTATGAGATACATTGTGTATTCTAACGCGAGCTATATTTGTGTGTAGTAAAAGTTTGTCTATCCCTTATGATTCACCAGTTATGCAAAAGTCGTTCACAATGAAGAATACTTTTGGAGACATTCCCAGATAATTCGAGATATACATTTCATTTGTCATTAAAATATCTTAAATATATGACATTTTAATCAAAATCGTTAGAACCATTTTTGAGAAAATTAAAATTGTCGAAACGTGTTCCATGTAAAGGGTAATTTGGGGGGGTTTCTTAAAAACCTCTCTCGAAGATACTGAACCTAAATACTAAGTTTGGTGTTTACCCGACTGTTCGTTTCTGAGTTATGCTGTTCAGACAGACAGACACACACACAGACGTGTTTCCAAAAATACTTTTTTTTGGGGATTCAGGAGGCCTCAAAACATGTATTTCGGTGAAATCTCGGTATCGAATTTTTGGGTGGAATGCAATACTCCCGCTACTTACTATACGTAGAGAAAGTAAAAAAGTTATACCTATTGACTAATTTTCAAGATTTAGAAGCTAGTAACAGTGATGTGTCATAATTTAAAATAAACACTACATCACTAAAATATTCTTACTTGAACGCGTTTCGGGAGACGGTTTGTTCCCATCGTCAGCATGTTCTCAACTGATGTTTCCGGTCATCGTCTGTGGGATGTGTGTGGCTAGTGGTGTTCTCTGGTGCTGGGCTGATGAACTACCAAAAATACACAAACTCGGCAGCAAAATGAGGCGCATAGTGAATAACATAAACTCGCCCACATATAAACTAGCAAAATGGCTTTCAAATACCTTCAACTCCATGCCTATGTTCAAAAGTCTAAGTATAAGAAATTCATTAGAATTAACCAGTCACCTTTCAAATATAAGTATATCACCCACAGACATGACGGTATCATTTGATGTCACTGCACTCTTCCCAAGTATACCAAAAGAAGAATTATTACCACTCCTAGAAAATTGGATATTAAACAATGGCACACCTAGAGCACAAACAGAAGATTACCTAAACCTAACAAACTTATGTCTGGACCGGAATTTCTTTTCATTCCATCACAAAATCTTCAAACAAACCACAGGCCTAACTATGGGAAACCCCCTTTCACCATTTTTAGCAGAACTATATATCAGCCATTTTGAATGCCATATTAGTAATAATCTTTCTCACATCTATTCAAAACCTGGTATAGGTATGTAGATGATATTTTTGTTATTGTTCCAAAAAACTTTCAGAAGATACTTTGAAATTATTAAATTTACAAAAAAGATCTATTAAATTCACAATAGAAAAAGAAGAAAATGGCCAATTACCTTACCTAGACATCAGGATCATCAGAAACAATTCACACAACAAACCAACGTTCGGCATTTACAGAAAACCAACGCACACAGAAAATTATATTAAAAACAATAGCTACTATCCTACAAGCCACAAACATGCAATTTTAAATAGTATTACAAACAGGTTAATGCATATACCAATAGAGAAAGAGGAATACCAGAAAGAATACCAACACATTTTCAACATAACCACTGTGAATGGATACCAGAAAAAAGCAATAGATAAGAAGATAAAAAGGTTTGAAAGACAGAAATACATCCAACAAATGACTACGTTACTCAGACAACAAAAACCACAAGCATATAGAAAATTCACTTATCACCCTTGGACACATCATAAATTTCAAAGGATTTTCAAAAAATACATCACCACCCTGTCTCCACAGAATAACCACAATATACAGAAACTACTATGCAACAGAACAAAAGATCCTATCCCCAACGATAAATCAGCTGGTATATATCAAATTGATTGTAATGAATGTAACCTGGTATATATAGGAAGAACAAAAAGAAATCTTGAAATAATAAGACTTAAAGAGCATATGAGATGCATTTACCAAAAGCAGCCAGATAAATCAGCAGTAGCACATCATTTCTGGTCTTCAAACCATGATATCACTCCAAACATAAAACTCTTTAAATCGATGAACAGCAGTAATGAATTGGACATCTGGGAAAAAAATACATATTGTCAAACACAGGAATCACCTAATGAATTTCGAACTGCCGCCACCCAACAGCCTTTGGAGGTTCATCAGCCCAGCACCAGAGAACACCACTAGCCACACACATCCCCCAGACAAAATCACTTGAGGACATGCTGACTATGGGAACAAACCGTCTCCCGAAACGCGTTCAAGTAAGAATATTTTAGTGATGTAGTGTGACAACCCTCAACTCTCTTTATTTTAAGTTATACCTAACCTAACCTCGCGTGAATCAGAAACCAAAGCTTAAATAAGTATAGGAATCAGAAACCAAGCTAATCTGTCTATTCCGTTTCAGGCGTCTGCGCCACTTGAATATGTATCTCGGCTGTATTTATAGTTAAAAAGTTGGAAATACAAGTAAAGCTCCCAAAGTTCCTCGGATACAATGCGTGTGAATGACGTCAATGGCTGAAACTTCTTTTGTTACAGGATATATGCTTTTGTTGTATGGCAAAGTATTACAGTGTGTTGAAGGTGTTTACAAGTAGTTAAAATATATAAAATCTGTCTAAAATGTTGAAAAACCATTTAAAATGCTTAAAAAGTGTGTTAAAACCTTTCATCATAAAAAATTAATCACCAAAGGTCTGATTCATTCAAAGATCCAATTAAAGCATCCCGCCATTAAGATTGTTATTTAAAAGACCACTCTTATTGAAAAGAAATTGAGTTTTATTTATGGATACTCTTTAACTACTGTGGTCTTTAGCGCCCCATTCTACATTGGGCGTGAAACACCGGAAATTTAGCCCAGAGGTCTGTTTATTCGGTTGGAGGTTCTTTTACGTGTCATAAATCTGTGACACGGGACCACTGGCTTTACTTCTCTTCCAAAGGAAGCCATTCTAAGGATTTTTACACCCGAAAAAATCCATTGCCCGCGACCTCGGGAACCAGAGGCTAGAATAATACCCTAGACCACGGGGACGACACAGAGAACGACGAAACTTCCATATGCGAAACTACCAAGAACCTTACTTGAAGTTTACGAAGCTGTAACTAAATTGCAATCAAAGTCTTCTACTAATGAAAATTTTGTGTTACTGAATAATCACAAAAGCAATGGTGATTATTTTCGGGTGCGCATATTCGCGTGTCAGTCCGCAAGCTGTAAGTGGGACGGAAAATTATCGTACCGTCTTAATGTGGTGCAAACCTAGGAACAAAAATGTACAAACTAAGTTTGGGTTATTGGTGCAAACGCTTAACGGATATGCAGGAACCCATTGAGACGCAATCATGGTGGCCCGACGAGCTAGCAGCAGGGTTAAAAGTCCAACGACATACACACGCTAATGCACACAGGTTTAAGAAGGCAACAACAAAGCGTGAGAGCAGGACGAAGATAGGGGTGGAATTACTGACACGTCAAAGGGTTTGGAAAAAGGGTATATGATAGAAACAGAAAACAGAGTTGTAAGTGAGACTGAGATATTGAGTTTTACCAAAGGAGCCAGACAGAAGCTTGACTTCCAAAATTAGACAATTTTGTTCTCATAGCACGCCAAGTAAACCACCAATAATAATAATAGAGGTTTAGAGGTTACATAATAGGGCGTGCATGGTAGCGTTATTGCAGAGTATAAAAATGGAAAGATTGCCCAGATTTCAAGGACTTACTGATACCCTCTTCGATATACTTCTTGTGAGGTAACAGACGGAAGTCTCGTGTGTTCAAGGGTGGGAGCGTGTGACGTAAATAGGTCTACGTTATAAATATAAAGTAGTGACAAGATACAGAATACAACTTTTAATTATTATTCGAAAGCGGAACAATTGCCAGCCGCTTCGAAAAATTGTGTTAAAATACATCAAGTAGCTAAAGGGAAATCAGTTTTTTATTAATTACCTTCACCCACAATATCCTGAGAGTCAATAAAGATAGGTGGTCAGGATAGCCATTTCTTCTCAGCTCTACGACTGGAGGCCCAGGCAGAGAACTTCCACTTTGAAACATCATTCAGGTGAGACAGTACGTGTATACGTAGAAGCGCAACACCTCGCCCGCTACAGGATTTTTGTTAAAACATAACATATTTGAAATATGAAAATTTGTATTATTTCTAAAGCTCTATTTTAATTTCTCTACCACGTACATACCTGAATACAATAAGCATTTTGAAAACATGTCCATGTGTGTGTCTATGAACAGCATAACAACTCAAAATCGAAAAATCGGATAAATACCAAACGTGGCACTTAGAATCGATATATTTCAAAGATGCGACACAAAGATTTTCAAGAAAACTCCCTCCATCTCAGACTACCCTTTACATGGAACATTTTTTTCGAAAGTTTTGATTTTCTCAAAATTATCTCTAACGATTTTGATTAAAATATCACATGCATAAGATATTTCCATGACAAATGAAATGTACCTATATCTTGAATTTCCTGGGAAAGTCCCCAAAAGCCCTCTTCATTCTGAATGACTTGCACAATTCGTAAACCGTAAGAGATAGACAAAGTTTTACTACACAAAAATGTAGGGCTCGTTAAAACACAATTTAGGGCACATGCATTTTTTTGTGGAGTAAGCATTTTCCGAGATATTCCTTGTTATTTGTTTGAATTTTCCAATACTTATACGTTTTCTGAAATGCGGATTGGTTATTTCTTTTTTTATATCTTGCACATGCAAGGAGAATGAAATGCCCCACATAGCAACAAGCTCTTAAAGGATTTGACTTTCGCTTAAAATCTACCATATTAACCTTGCGCATATAAGAAAATTAGCAATAAGATAATATACCTTTGTAAAAATAGTTTGCTCAAGAGTAGGAAAGGTTATATATGTGAAACATATCAGCTTTTTAAGGAATTGCCTCTCGCGTATTTATTCTTTATTTGTCTTACTGGCTGTTATTTTGGTGAGAACATGCTGAGATATACATACTTGTTCTATTATTAACGAAATGATTTACGATGCTCTAGTTGATTTTTAAGGTAAACCCTCTGCTTTATCCCTCATTTGTAATTTCGTACCTTCCTATATATTCCTGAAGACGTATGAAAATGCGCTGATATTTACTCAAAAGGTTGTGAGACATCTACGGAACATCTTCCTTAAACTCCACTAATATTCTTCCGAGTTCTATAAATACCCTTTGGCGTGAAGTGTGCAATCAAATAACTTCTCGGTACTCTAGCCTATCGTTTCTGACAATCAGATGTATACACCGACAATTCCTATTCATTTCATTTTAATGAAATCATGCTGTAAATGCAAACCCCAACATCTGAGGCGCAAACAGCACATGTCCACGCAGCCAATGCGGAATTCGACTAATGTCACGTGATGAACGTCAGGTATCATTGGGTCAAGAGGCAATTTCGCGCGCCAACAATAATCACAAACGTGGCTTCTTTGATGGTACAGTGAAACCGCATTCATACGAGGTCAGTTCCAGAAGCAACCGACCTGACGTATAGCTAGCGGTTGTCGTTTTTAACAAATGCTTAAGGTAGAAACTACCACCCTTATAAAGCTTAAGTTTGAAGTTTGACGATGCTACGTTGTTTAGTAATTGTTTGACAAACATTAATAGTGAACTCTCTCACTTAATTTGTAAACATAGATAAAACTGGTCATCGTTATGTGATACAACACTTTCATTTGAAAGATCTTAGTCCAACTAATATTAAAGCTGAGCTAGATTCTACTCTGGGGGAGTCTGCTCCTTCGTTTACAACAGTAAAATATTGGGTGGCTTCATTTAAGCGAGACCGTAGAAGCTGCCAAGGCGAACATCGCAGTGGTCGACCAAACGAGGTGACCACGCCAGAAATTGTGAAGAAAATCCACAAAATGGTATTGGATGACCGTCGACTGAAAGTGCGCGAGCTAGTAGACATCGTAGGCATTTAATAATGTGCTGGACATCGTATACTAACTGAAAATTTAGACATTTGAAAGTTGTGCGCGTTTACTCACAATGTAACAAAATCAGCGTCGTGAGGATGTTTCAGTCGAGTGTTTAGCGATATTTCGCTGCAATAAAGCAGAGTTTTTGCGTCAACTTATAACCATGGGTGAAACACGAGTCCATCATTTCACACCTGAGACGAAGGAACAATTAAAAACAGCGAATTGAAAGGGGAGAATCAGCTCCAAAGAAAGCGAAGACAGTTTCATTTGCGGCTCTCAGTTTTTTGGGATGCGCGTGGGATAATTTCCATTTATTATCCTCAAAAAGGAAAAACAATCATTGGCGAGTAATATGTAAACTTATTGCGGCATTTGAATAATGAAATCAAGCAAAAGCGGTCGCATTTAGCGAAAAAGGTTTTGTTTCATAAAGACAATGCACCAGTTCACACATCCATTATCGCCATGGCCAAAATCAATGAGTTAAATTTCGAATTGGTTCCTCATGCACCCTCTTCGACAGACGTAGCCCCCTCTGATTGTTTTCTGTTTCCAAAGTTGAAGAAATGGCTTGGAGGTAAAAGATTTGCCAACAAAGAAGAGGTGGAGTTTGCAGTTGATGGCTATTTTGCAGATCTCGAGGTTCTCACTATAAACAGAGTATCGAAGCTATTGAACATCTTAGGGAAAAGTGTATCGAGCTGAAAGTGGACTATGTAGATAGATAAAGATGTTTTTTTCCGAAAGTTTTTGTGTTTTCTTTATTAGGTCGGGTACTTCTGGTACAGCCCTCGTACATCTCTCGCCTCTACATTTTTTTGCACTTGTACGTTGTATATTGTGCACTTGATTTCATCAAAGTTTTCCACTTTCACATTTTCCATTTATGTATTTTCGCATTTTTCGCTATTATCTCTACTCCCCCCACAGTTGCTATTGTCCCACTTACACATTATAAAGACCAAGAAATCGTCAGGAAACGTTTCGTATATAGTCTGGCTGGGTGAATGTCGCTTTCTGTCAGCATGCAAACTCACATTCATTATTGCAGGAGGTGTTGCAGGTAAGCCAAAGAATTACATTGTAGGTTAGGATATACTTTACATATACACTACATATAGGGTAGTTAAATTATATTCGAACCCACTCACGGCCTCTCTCTACTGCGCGAGACAGCCGGCAGTTGTCGGAGAAATTACGCCGGCAGAGGCGGATTAAAGTTCATAATACCTTACCTTATAATAATGAGCGAGAATATTTACACGAGATACTCTGCCTGTTTGAGAGCAGAAGGTCTACATTTCCAGCATCTATTATAAGGTATGGATTTCAGTCCGCCTCTGCCGATGTAATTTCCCTGGCGACTACCGTCTGTCTTCCGCAGTAGAGAGAGGCCACGAGTGGGTTCGAATATAATTTAACTACCCTATATAACATTCTCTGTCATTTCCCTCTGAAAATTGCTAATATTTTTGGAATACATCTTAAATTAAATTAAATACAATACTGTGCTTGTCTTCCACCTATATACATGGACCAGTGAAAATACAAAACAATACATAGGTAATAGATGCTTAATTTATTTTATTCTAGACAATGCAGTAAATAAGGACAGCTTGGGGTCAGCTAAAGCCAAACTCAATACACAAGCTGGCAACACAAAAGATGAAACTGAAACTGAGCCCAAAAATGTTGAAGATGATGTCGATTTCGACGTACCAGAAGACAATGGCTGGGCTGGTATTTCCAATGGAATTGATTTTGATGATTGTGATACTGATACTGCCGTGTTTTTTGTGCAAAATTATGAAATAATTACAGAAATTGCGCCACTATCAGACAAAAAAGTGTTACATTCACATGAGTTTCTCTACTTTTGTACAAACTAGATTTACAAACACTTATTATCCGTCTACTTTATGTTAATCGAGATAAACATTTGCAGAAATCTTGTTCTTAATTTTCTTGTAGGTGCAAGGGGAATATGGTTGGCTTTAAGCGATAATAGTCAATTTTTTTAAGAGCTGGTTGCTTCATGTTAATCGAGATATCGAGATTTTAATCTTATTGCTAATTTTCTTGTATATGCAAGGGAAATTGCTAGGCTTTAAGCTAAAGTCAAATATTTTAAGAGCTGATTGCTATGTGGAGTATTCCATTCTCTTTGCATTACCAGGACATAAAAAATGAATAACGAATTTGAGAAAAAGTGTAAGTATTGCAAAATTTAAGGGAATAACAAGCAATATCTCGAAAATAGTTCACTCAACAAAACAAATGTATATGACATAAATTGTGTATTTAAACGCAATCTACATTTTTGTGTAGTAAAATTTTGTCTATCTCTTATGGTTTACCAGTTATGCAAACGTCGTTCACAATGAAGAATACTTTTGGAGACATTCCCAGAAAATTTATGATATATATTTAATTTTTTATGAAAATATCTTATACGTATGATATTTTAATCAAAATCGTTAGTGCCATTTTTGAGAAAATTAAAATTTTCGAAAAATCTTCCATGTGAAGGTTAATCTGGGGTGGGGGAATTACTTGAAAATCTTTGTGTCGCATCTGTGGAAGACACTGAACCTAAATACCAAGTTTGGTGTTTACCCGACTGTTCGTTTCTGAGTTATGCTGTTCACAGACACACACACACACACACACACACACTCACACAGACATGTTTCCAAAAATGCTTTTTTTGATTCAGGGGGCCTCAAAACATGTATTTCCGGTGAAATCTCGGTATCAAAGTTTTGGGTGGAATATAATACTTCCCCTACTTACTATACGCAGTAGAGAAAGTAAAAACTAACAACGAATTCTCATTTGAGAAAAAGTGTAAGTATTGGAAAATTCAAACAAATAACAAGGAAATACTCAGAAATGGTTCACTCAACAGAAAAGTGTATAGGACTTAAATTGTATGTTTTAAGGAGCTCTACATGTTTTGTGCAGAAAAACGTTTCTAGCCCTTACTGTTTACCAGTTATGCAAAAGCCATTCAGAAAGGAGGGGACATTCCCAGAAAGTTCAAGATATACATTTTATTTGTCATGAAAATATCTTAGTTACATGATATTATTTAAAATTGTTAAAAAATTTGAGAAAATCAAAATTTTCGAAAAATTTTCCATGTAAAAGGTAGTCTGACATAGGGAGATTTTCTTGAAAATATTCATGTCGCATCTTTGAAACTTAGTGAACCTAATACCAACTTTGGTCTTTATCTGACTTTTAGTTTTTGGGTTTTACTGTTCACAGGCACACATCCACACACACGTATGTCAAAACCTGTACTTCCGGTGAAATCTCGGTATTAAATTTTTGGTTAGAATGCAATACTTCCCCTACTTACTATACGTAGTAGAGAAAGTAGAAAGGTAAGTTGCGTTGTTGAGTTCCAGTAATTCTAATTTTTCGTTCTTTTTACTGAAATATTGCCGTAACTTAATGCTTTCGGTTACACGTATTTCTCATACGATGGGATTTAATTTCTTGTAGATGCGTAACTACGTCACTTCCGTGATAGCCTTCTTTCCCGAATAACCCCAAACGTGGTGGAAGTGAGAAGAGTGTGCAAGCAATAAGTGATTAGGTTTGCAGAAAGATGGGGTTCACGTAGGTCGAGCAGAGCCCTCTCGTGTCGGTCCGAGAAGTTCAGTATTGCTACCAGTGTAGTCAGTGCTGAGCTGTCAAACAATGTGGAAACAATAAAGTGAGTTCCAGTATGTCTCGTCGACGTCAAAGGTAGCCATATCGGCATGTGAGCGAGTTCGAACGGGATGGAATTATCGGTCTCCGGGAAGCGGATTTGTCATGCCGTGACATATCGACTCATACAGGGCATGCTGCTACGACAGTGATGCGTGTGTGGAAGCATTGGATAGATGAAGGTCGTACGCAGCAAAGAGCGGGCACTGCGTCACGGAACATGACCACATCACGGGATGACCGTCATCTTGTTCGCATGACAATAACGGACCGTACAGCTTCATCCACGGTGTTGGCTCGACGCTGGAGCACTGCAACAGGTGTGAACTTGTCTGCATCAACGGTTCGTCGCCGTCTGCTGCAGGTTGGACTGGTTTAATGCATGAAACCAAACCAAAAGCTCCTCCGACAGCAATGGGCACGTGAACACCGTCGCTGGGGTGCTGAGTGGCAAAATGATGTCTTTTCGGACGAGTCCCGCTTCAACGTGTCCTACTGTACTGGCCGCATTCGTGTCCGGCGGTACCGTGGTGAGCGCAACTTATAGGGCTGCATTGTTGAGCGGCATAGCGGACAAATATTAGGTGTGATGATTTGGGGCGCCATTGGTTACAACAACCAATCTCGCCTCCAACGATTTGAGGGCAGTTTGAACAGCAACCGGTACCTAACGGTGGTTATAGAGCCTGAGGTGCTCCCCCTGCTTCAGGCATCGTCACAGGCCACATTTAAACAGGACAATGCCCGACCACATATTGCGAGCAATGTACAAACCTTCTTCGAAGAGCGACAGGTATCATTGCTTACCTGGCTTGCACGTTCACCTGTCATGTCGCCCATCGAACATGCCTGGGATATTGTTGGTCGGCACCTGGTGCCTCACGGTCCTCCAGTAACCAGTGTCGTGGATTTGTTGGCTCGAATACAAACTGCGTAGAGGGAAATCCCTCAGAAACTTATTCAGAACCTTTTTGATTCAATGCCACGGCGTATAGCAGCTCTAATTGCAGCGCATGGAGGCCACACCAAATACTGAATATTAGGGCTCAAAGGTCATGTATAGATTTGAAAATTTTATCATTTGTTACTTGTCATGTACCTAACCTGTGGTATTAAATTCCGCGAATTCATGCGTTTCCATCTTGGTGTTGCAATTTTCACAAACGGCAGTTTATATAACCAACTTCATTATTTCCATGTAGATAATTTAAAAATATCTAAACTCAGGTAAAGAATGCCAATTATTTTTTCGTAGATTAATATAAATATTTAAATTAGGAATAACTGTATAATTAACATAACATCTTCTCTTTTCTTCTGTAGTTGCTTTTCTTCCTTATTATTTCTTCTCCGGAACGTTTATTATCCTGCATAATTTTTGTTTGTTTCCTCTGTATAACTTAGGTTTATAAAGTGTTGTATGCGACTATATTTTTGTAACGAGCATTGTAATTGGGCTTAGGCCTGTTATGTTCAGAACAATAAATAAATGAATTAACCCTGGATTATCAACAGGATGCCGTTGATTATCGGGACCATGAGCCACATTCATTGCATACATTATTTCACCAAGAATCGCAGACGGTTTGAAACAAATATTAAGGTCAATCAACAGTAGAATGACATAAATGGGCAGTCATTAGAAACTAATGAAACAGAGCGTATGACAAATTTATCAGTGATACATTTTAGGACTCCACGTAATAATAAAACCGAGATAAAATTAAATAGTCAAACCTCATTCGCCAGGAGAGCCACTGCCCTATCCGCTGTAAGGTTTATACAGTGCGGTCGTTTTATGGCGAGGCAACGGATCGCACGTATGCGTGCTACGCACACTATTACACAATGGCTTTTTCGTTCCGTACTTCCCGAGTTACTTACTCACGAGTGATAGTAACATGCACAATAACCTTGATATAAGTGGTGTCCATTTGCGTGCAGACATTCCTGCATATCCGGATGAAATTTCCATTCACATGTATAAGTTCTTGTGTAATTTTGATAATTTCTGTTTTTATAATGGCCTTAAGTTTGTACAGTGGTTCGTAGTTCGGTCGGACCGTTACGGGCGGCCTTGGACTGCATGAGGATTGACGCGCCTTCCGCCAAAGTTACACATAAACGACCGGCAAGTTATGGGTACGGAACACTAACTACTGTAATAACTTACATCAGACTTACCTGCATAAAAACAGATGTTGAAATTAATAACCTTTAACGGGAACATGTTCCCCATATCTCCGAAAACAATTCTGGTTTACTCGAAAAGTTCATGTTGACTGATTGCCTGATTGCGTACCAAACCCCAAATTTTGCAGCATGATGAGGAACTTCCATGAAGAACATGGAGATTTTTGGTAGCCCAGTATCTATTTTTCTGAGTAGAAATGTGACCGTCCAGATAAAACCTGCTTCGTCAGTGAAGAATGATAAAAGTGGGTGCACGTCGCCATTATGAAAGGACTGCAAAATCCAATTGCAATAATTAATCCCACTTATAGGAGCTTCTGGCTGTAGAACACGAACTACAGTTACTTTATACTGTTTAAGTTTCAGAAGTTTCGTTGCCACAAAAGCTGATGTCTTGTGCTAAACGTCTCAGTGATTTTGGGGTGAGTGTTCCAACGGGGTCCCTACTTCATCAAGCTTCTCTTCTGTCAGCACACAGCGTTGTTGAACACGTTTCTTGTTCAAAAGAGATCCTGTACGCCTAACTTTATTGACAAGGTCATGAATAGTTGACCTGCTAGGAATTCGAACACCTACAAACCGACGTTGAAATTCTCTACGACACCTTCTTGCAGAAGAGTATTTCACATATGCATCATAAAGAAAAGTACGTTGTTCTTAAGTAACCCATTATTAATGGACATTTTATCACCATGAGACACAATTTTACTCTCGAAAGATCCAACTCGACTGACGCGTCAGCGGTAGCTCCTGGCGGCAGACGCGCCACCCCTCACCCAGTCCAATGTCGCCGTGGAACGACCTGGCCGATCTACGAACGTACGGTATATGGTGTGGGGACTGTTCCTATATACTTTATTTTTTATGGTTTCCCACAACTAAATGCACCAATTTCTTCATTTCTTTCTCGGTTAGAACATCTCGTTTTCGCTTCTTAGCTTTTTAGCGATATGGTTGTCGTAAACTTATTAACCAGACGTCTAATAGTTTCTCTGGCTAGCACTGGAGTACGAACTAATTTCTCCTGAGACTGTCTGCACATCTGTCCACACGATTTGCTTTTTACGTATTCATCGTACATAAAACCTGCTTGCTGGCGTGAATTTGTCGGCAGGCATTGCAGTGGACTAACAACAGGCAATAATACTCTTAAAGCGAATAGCACACAGCACAAATGTCTAACTTTCAACTTTGAGTTGCACAATGCACAACTCTTACAGCATGAACACAAAGCCGCTACTGGAAAACAGTTGATAAAGATAATCTTCAACACATTGTGTGCCGTCAGGTGCGCATCGAGAAATTACCAAGGTCACTGCAGTACAGGATGCTACGCATATAGCCGGTCTGTGGCCTCATCTTAAAACGACCGCACTGTATTAATATAACACACTATCTTCCATGTGATATTCGTAGTACACTGATGAAGTTTATTCGTTTGTCGCATGCATGATCAGGATTCACAACCACAACGTAGTGATGTTTTTATCATCAATTCATAAATATTTGACCGTATTCTCATTCATTTTCAGTTTTGTAAACTTCATAATGATACGCTTTCTATTTTACATATACTACCATGACATGAGCCCAAGTATCTAAGGGATGTCTGGATGGCACTTAAGATATCTTCTCGAATTAATGCAGTGTTAACATTAAAAGTAAATAAAATACTGTGTAGTCATAGATTTATAAAACATCCCATTACAAAACGCAGCACTAACCCTCTCCAAGGATGGAGAGGCGATTTTTCATCCAGTGAACAATTCTTGACGAGACCGGTTTTGCGGTGTGCGGCGGCCGGCGACGCTGGCTGCTGTGTCGGCAGTGCGGATGAAAGGACGTACGCAGTAACTGCAGTACAGTTTCTCGCCTAAGTTATTTCTAATACGCATAAGATAAACACTTTAAAGCAAAATAAAATTACTCAGTATATCAAGCAAGGAGATGTTGAAACTGCCTCCCTTCGTTGGGATTTATGGCATATGCATTAAAACAGAAAGCTTACTAAACAAATCATACGCTTTAGAAGAACCTAGAAATATTTTTTTGAATTGCTGCCATTTATCAGACGGGCTGCAGATTGTAATGCACAATTTCCTAAGCAGTTGTCAGAAATGCTTGAACAACGAAGGGAGGCAGTTCCAAAATTTTGTTGCTTGACATCCCGAGTAATTTACTTTCTTTTTAAGTGTTTATGTTATGTGTGTTTGAAATAACTTACGTGACAAACCGTACTATATTTACTGCGGAATCACTGTCACCCGTACCGAAGGCAGCAACCAGCCTCGGCAGCCGACCTAACGTAGCGGGACCGGTTCCGACAAGATGATGATGATGATAATGATGAGATGCGGTTTAAGGGCGCTATACTGCTAAGGTAATCAGCGCCCTTACAATGTATAAAATATAAAGTCAAAATATAAAAGACGGGTAAAAGAACCGCATAATTAAAAAACGAGACACAAACCCGCGATGTCCAAAAAGCTAAAAACAACAATACAACAATCCCAAAAACTAACACACTAAAAGCATAAGCAATAAAAGATTAAAACGTGTCAAGAACTGCAGAATGCGAGGGACATGAGCGCCATATGTCCACTGGGGAGCAGAGTCCCCATTAAAACAGACAGAATAAAATTACAAAGCTAAAGGATGCTCAACGCATCAAATGCGCAGATTAAAATCACTGTCACGAATAAAACGTAAAACACATTCTACAGCACGCGCGTCGTCTGAGAAAACGTTGCCTAGGCCAACAGGCAGACCCACACGAACACGCAATGCAGCTAAAACCTAACACTCCTCTAAAACGTGACGCACCGTTAAGGGCGCATCACACTGCCAACAGAGTGGTGCGGGGTCACCACTGAGCAAATTCCTATGACTAAAAATGCAATGTCCGATTCGAAGGCGTGTTAAAATTACCTCTTACCGACGAGAAGCACGGGAAGAGGTAGCCCAGACTAACGGGAGAGGTTTAACCTCCCGCAACTTGTTCCCCCGGAGGGTCGTCCACTCATCGCGCCAAAGTGAGAGGATGCGGCGACGTGAAATAACACACGAATCTGACGAGGGAACAACAGAGGTAAAAAATCTGCGTAACAAAATCGCCGATTTGGCAGCGGCGTCGGCAGCCTCGTTCCCCGAGATGCCCACATGACTTGGAGTCCACATGAAGGAGACGCGGTTGCCAGAGGCACCAAGCGAGTGGACCAGGTCATGTATGCGCTGTACGAGGGGGTGGTAATTGTACAGTGCGCGAATACTTTGAAGAGCACTCAGGGAGTCTGAACAATAAAACAGTGCCGTAAGTCGTACCGCTGGACGTATAAAGTTGACTGATAAATACTAAAACGTTCGGTGGTAAAAATAGAACATTGCCCGGGTAAACGAAATGTAAAACTACGATTACCATCAACAAAGGCACACCCTACTGCAACATCAGTCTTAGATCCATCAGTATATATAAAACGAAAGTCTCCGAACTGCGCCTGAAGTTCTAAAAAGGCCGATCTAAGAACTGAAGAAGGGTCGCATTCTTCGACATTGACGTCAACCCAAGGTGACACTGGGCCTCAGCGCGCAACCATGGAGGAAAGCGCGTTTCCCCCCTAGGAAGGGCCGGCGCTGGCGTAAAGTCTAAATGCCGATGAAGCTTTCGAAATCGAACCCCTGGAAAGAGCAAGGCAGAGGAGCTAAAGAAATACTGCAGATCAAGCGAATCTTCGTAAAATACCTCAAAAGACGGGTGGTCAGGCAAGCTTGAGAGTCGACAGGCATAGCTGCACAAAAGCATCTCACGCCGGTAGGACAGCGAAGGCTCTGCAGCTTCAGCATAAAGACTGGGTACAGGGCTGGTTTGAAAGGCCCCCGTAGCGACTCTTATGCCACGATGGTGAATGACATTCAATCGACGTAATACAAATGGACGCGCCGACGAATAGACAATGCACCCGTAATCAAGCTTGAATCGGACCAAAGAGCGATAAAGGTGTAGAAGGACGGTCCGATCAGCTCCCCAGGATGTGCCACTTAAAACACGTGAAAGATTAAGAGAACGGCCACACTTTGCTTTTAAAAACGAAACGTGCGAAATCCAGCTCAGCTTCCTATTAAATATCAACCCCAAAAGTTTCGCCTCGTCTGCAAAGGGAAGTATCCCTGGCCCAAAATGGAGAGAGAGCGGAGGGAAAGCCTTCCGGCGCCAGAAATTGATACAGATGGATTTTTCGGCGCAGAAATTAAAGCCGTTGGCGTTACTCCAAGCGTAGAGTCGGTCGATACAGCTCTGGAGACGGCGTTCGAGGAGACAGCTCCGCCGTGAACTGCAATAAATGGCAAAATCTTCAACGAAAAGGGACGATGAAATGCCAGGTGGAAGATAATCAACAATGGGATTGATAGCAATCGCAAAAAGTGTGACACTGAGTACAGAGCCCTGCGGTACACCGTTCTCTTGAATAAAACGACTAGATAAAACCGAGCCCACACGTACACGAAAGACGCGGTCCGTCATAAACTCCCGAAGAAAATTGGGAAGACGACCGCGAAAATTCCATGCATGGAGTGTACGTAAAATGCCACCCCTCCAACAAGTGTCATAAGCTTTCTCCAGGTCAAAAAATACAGCCACTGTTTGACACTTTCTCAGAAATCCGTTCATAATATGCGTCGACAGAGACACCAGATGGTCAACGGTAGAGCGATGGCGACGAAATCCACACTGAGCGTTCGCCAGAAGTTTCTGAGACTCAAGCCACCATGTCAACCGCCCGTTGATCATGCGCTCCATCACCTTGCAAACGCAACTGGTGGGGGAGATAGGGCGGTAGCTGAAAGGTAGTTGGCGATGCTTACCAGGCTTAAGGATAGGGACAATGGTGGCTTCGCGCCAAACGGAAGGAAAAAGGCCGTCTTGCCAAATACGGTTATAGACCTGTAAGAGAAAGAGTTTACTGTCGGCTGAAAGGTTCTTTAACATCAGAACATGAATGCCATCCGGCCCAGGAGCGGAGTGCCTAGAGCAATGAAGAGCGTGCTCCAGCTCCCTCATTGTGAAAAGTTCATTATAACACTCGGTATTAGCAGACCGAAAATTATAGCTGGCGGAATTCAACCGGTCTTTTATAGAGCGAAACCCGGTGGAATAATGGTCTGAACTGGATACCGCCTCAAAGGCAGCACCCAGAGTGTTAGCGATGGCAGCCGGATCCACTATGGTGACATTAGAAACCTGAAGGCCAGAAACAGTAAAATGTGACACTTTACCTGAGAAGCGACGAAGTTTATCCCAAACAACGGATGAAGGCGTAAAGCGATTAAAAGACTATACAAAACGAGTCCACGGTGCCTTCTTGCTATCCTGAATAATGCGACGAGCCCTGGCGCGCGATTGTTTAAACGTCATCAAATTATCAAGTATAGGGTGACGCCGAAACACCCTAATTGCAGTTCTACGGGCACGAACGGCGTCCCGACAATCATCGTTCCACCATGGAACAGGCATTCGCCGAGGTTGAGAGGATGAACGGGGAATTGCGCGTTCGACGGCAGAGAAATTCGTGGACGTAAGGTGCTGCACTAGTTGGTTAATGTCGGCGAAGGGCTGGTCGTGAAAATGCTGGTAAAAAACTGGTAAAAAATATCGGAAAGAAGAGTTCCCCGCGCACAAGCCCTTTGCGAACCCCACAGGGGGTGATGGACATTAAAATCTCCCAATAGAAGAAATGGTGTTGGGAGAGCGGACAGGAGAGCTCGAATGTCCGCAGGAGCATAGGGAGACGATGGAGGCGAATACACAGAGCAAACAGAAAAGAAAAAACCGGGTAACTGCAGTCTAAGGGCAACAGCTTGCAAGTCGGACGTAAGAGTGAGACGTTGAAAATGAACGTCGTTACGCACTAACACATGACACCTCCATGAGCAGGAGTATCATCCTCCGGTTCAAGGTCGTAGTGAACCGGAGTATATCCTCGGAGATCAAAAGGATCATGAGGGCGAAGCTTAGTCTCCTGCAAACACACGACCATAGGCGAATGGGAACGCAATAAAAGTAGCAATTCCGCCCTATGCGAACGTACACCACGTAAATTCCAGGTCAAGATAGCCATAAAGAAAGAGATAAACTTCTTACTTAGAAGGGCGGCTCAAAATTATCTTAAGCTTAACCTTTGGGCTCGGGCTTTTGGTATGGAGTCTGACCGACTCCATAGCCTCCTCGAGGGGAGGGCCCACGCACTCAGAGGCTGAAACCGATTCAAGCGCCGAGAACGGTTCTGGGTGGCGATGGGTGAGCGTCCTGGGACTGCGACCTCCGAGGAGGAGAAGGTGAACTTTTCTTACCGCGCGCACGCGGAGGGTCCTTCAGAAAATCTTGCCTACGAAGTTTCTGCTTTGGTTTCTTTTCAGCGGCTTGCGACTTCAGTGACTTGGGCCAGGTTTATAGGGCTTGGTAACTGCAGCTTTAATAGACGGCCGGATGGTAGTGGCGGTTAATGCAGTCATGGTCCAGGTCTGAGTTTCAGCATCTACTCGTGGTACTGGCGAGGCAACAACAGAACTAAATGTGACAAATCGCAGGAGTGAAGGTTGGCGCGCATGATAACGCCTCCGAGCTTCAACGAAGGAGAGTTTTTCCTTTACCCGGATATCCTGGATCGCCTTCTCGTCCAAGTACCGCGGACAGTCGGCAAATGACGCAGAATGAGACCCTTTGCAACTAACGCAGACGGGGGCTGTTGAACAGGTACCTTCGTGTGAGGGTTGGCTACATGATGCACAGATGGTAACGGCACTCTTACATGAGACTTTCGTATGCCCAAAACGTTGGCATTTAAAACAACGCAGAGGTATAGGAATATAAGGCCTCACAGCAATCCGTTCGTACCCTGCGGAAATGCTCGTGGGCAGATCGACGCCATCAAATGTTAGAAACAGGGTACGAGTGGATACCAATACGCCGTCGCGTTTGGCCTGCACTCGACGAACCGCTGTCACCTTCTGGTCTGCAAGATATTCTACCAGGTCCTCGTCCGATATACCATCGAGGCTATGTGTGGTGACAACGCCTCGACAGGAATTCAAGGTGCGGTGCTTCTCAACACGGATGGGATAACCGTGGAGAAGCGTGGCGGGCAACAAGGTCTTACTTTGTTGATCGGACTTACTCTGAACCAATAATGAACCGTTACGTAGGCGAGTGCAGGAATGAACAGGTCCAGCAATTGAGTCAATGCCCTTCTGGATGATAAAAGGGTTCACCTTCTCGAATGATTGTCCTTCCTCTGTACGGGTAATCACTAAGTAACAACCAGCTGTTGACGGTGCTACTTCTGTTACATTAACTTTTCGGCGCTTGTTATTTATAATGGAGAAAGGGTGCTCCATGGCGAAAAAATCCTCCACAATTGCAACCGTCTCCGACCTCGGGCTCTGACTTCCCGGGCGTTACCCCGGCTTGGGTGAGTGGCCTATCTATACCTATCTCACCCCAGGGTCACACCTCCCAGAACATAGACAGAGGGACCCAATCGCCGTCAGAAGTCAGCAGCTCATGCAATGGCCCCCCGCGGGACTGCAGTTGAACAGCGGATACGAACACAAGCCCTACATGACGACCCCGTGTGGTGGGGATGACGCCATTACCCACTCACCCAGCTGCGCACCTCGTGCGCGGGTATCCGTCAGCCTGTGTCCACGGAGGATTTAAATAAAAAGATAAAAGTAACTAAAAGTGTGTGGGCGTTTCGCACGCAAGTTAGGCCGGCGAAGAATTAAAGCAGATGTGTAGATGAATGGGCGTGGGGCGAAATGTGCATAAAAAGAAGAGAAGAAAGAAACGATGGCGAGGGGCGACATGGAATGACATGCACAGAACGCACGAGAGCCTACCATGAGTCCCCCGGTCACGAGAACGAACCCACCTCGACCGGATGAGGATGGAAGGATGATAATGGCGATGATTGGCTCGGGAATCCCCGGTTACGCCAAACCCGTACTCACAAAAGGTGAGCCCCTGGGGGGGGGGTTCCGCCAAGGATTGCTCACTCCGTAGTTACTGCCCCCGGAGCTGGCAGTAGCCACCTTTAGGATGACTACAGGGCACGATATTTGCAAAAACACCTGCATAGAATCGGTGTGGTTGATAGACCAATTTGTCCCCTCTGTTTGCAAGAGGAAGGCACTGCTGACCATTTGGCCTCCTTCACTGCCCTGCAGACTGTTATATTTGAAGATTCTGTGGAAGGAAGGTCACGGCTGTACTGGGAGGCAAGGTTTCGAATGGCAGACCAGCCAAGGACGGGCGTTGGCTGAAGAAGAAGAAGAAGAAGAAGTAGTAGTTAAAACACCGTATCTTCGATACAGATTTCCGTCATTGCTCCGGACGTACTTCAGCCTTGGACTTAATCTGCTACCTTTATAGTTTTAAAGCCAATTAATTATGCCTGTACCCCTTACCAATGAATACAATCTTATAACATACATGCTTTCAAATTATTTTGATTCTAAAAACATTTTCCCCACAGCAATATATTTCAGGCGAGCCAAGGTCTCACAGGAGCATATAATGTGCTGGGCTGTTTGAGTTTCTTTCTTACGTAGTCTGCAATCTATGTTACTCTGAAACACTGTTAAGATGCTTCTTCATAGGAGAATGTTCTCCTGAATTCTGTTACATTTAAGTAAGATTTTAGCTCTTTTCTTACATGGAGTAGCGGGAATAAATACGGGTTCAGGTCGTTTGGCTTGGTGTCGGGTTTCTGATTTGGAAAGGATTTGATTTGCCGGCTGCTCAGGTAGACGATTAATGGTTGGTTATGAGGTCTTCTCTCAGGGAGTGTAGATAGGAGGTTAATGACACTGAATTTCTCCTTCACTTGCCCGTTTATTGTGATGATCCACACTGCGTTTCCCTTGCCGAATCCCCGTCACACAAGACTTGATCCCGCCTATCATTCCTAGCTTTCATTTACGTGCTTCCCCTTTCTATTTCCCCTCTTGCGGCGAAAAGTATAAAGTTACTATTTTTGTCACCTGAATTTATTCATTTCTACCTGCCTTTCCGCACAATAGCCTGGCACTAACTTTCAAATAATTCTGCCTCGATGATCGACATGAAGTCTGATCCACTGTTCGACACAAAATGATCCATGTTACCCTCGTCTCAAACTCCTCTTCCCCCTAGATAATTTTCCTATTCTCCGCCTATTTTCTAGTTTCATTCCTCCTTTTTACTATTCACGTGGCTTTTCTAACTTCTAGTTGGTCAGTTTTCTAAGTTTTGCGCCGTTTCCCATTGGTTTGCTAAATTTTAAAGTTCACCTTCACCGCGTCTAACATTATCGTCTTATTTACGCTTGATTTCCTTTTCTGTGCGGATGACTGCATCTGACTTCCCGTCTGTTGTATTCGTTTCCTGTGGGTTTCACAAATTCTATGTAGATTAAATGCTCGCTAATGGCTTCGCCTGTTTGCTCGCGAAACATTTTCCCAGTTTTACAGTTTCACTAGTCTCTCTTCGCTCTGAAATACGCGGTATTACCCATTTGATTTTCATATGTTTTATTTTATTTAAGTTCATTTTATTTATTAGTGTCTGTTCTTTACTTAATCTCCGTCGTTATGATTTTATTCCCCCCTCTTTCCTAATCCTTCGTATTATATTTAATCTTCTTTCTTATTATTCCTATTATTATTACTCTTCAGGCGGATCTTATTGCTTCAATGGTCTTCTAATGAATAGTTTACTGTGTTTCCTGGAGTTTTAATCCAGGTTTTATGACGTTCTACTTTGCACACGTTCTGAAAAGCCTTTTTTACTAAAATTGGAGATGTTCCTAGAGCCGGCTCTGGTCCAATAAATTGTGAAGCTCTTCTTGTCTTGCAACTTCATCAGCGTTTTCATTTCCCTATGTGCCACTGTGACCCCGTACCCAAATGATTTGAATTTCATTTTGTTCTTCCGAGCTTGTGAGTAGTTTAGGCAGCTTAAAACCAGTCGTGACGTCACCTTATGATTACTTAGAGCCTTAAGTGCAGCCTGGCTATCTGAGAAGATAAGGATCTGTTTACCAGTGTAAGCTCACATTATGTTTTCATGTATGCATTGAATAACAGCATAAATTTCGGTTTCAAAAGTAGTCTAGGGTATAGAGGTAGGTGGGTTGTTATAAAGACAGAATATACTGTAAAACAATGGCAATGAAGTGTTGCCTGAGGCTGATACAGGGAGATAATTCGACACTACAATCCAAATGTTATAAATACCAGCGAGAAAACCTATCTCCTAAGTTTTGAGCAGCTGAATTGGAAAGGGGTTAGAGGAGAGTAGAAATGGGGGCAAAGAGCTGAAACAAGTGCAAAAGCATATGGAAAGGTGTTAAAAGAAGACTAAGAGACATCAACCAACAGGAAATCGAATCCGATTGTAGAATTAAATCTTCTCTAATTCTAGCAAACGAAATAAAATTGAATTGGTGTAAAGAGGCATATATACTTAAATTAGGAAGAAAGGAAAGATCAGGAATGGCATGGTTTAGACTGGGAGGCTGGAAGGCACAGAAAATTACTGACGATTCCGGCAGAAGAATCCGCCCATTACGTGGTTTGGATGAAGACTGGGTACGTATTTTGGCGGAATGCGCACAATGGGAGAATCAACGAACAATTAAGCTCGAAGAAAAATTCTAAGTCCTGCTAGAAGGGGATTGGCAGGTTGGTTCTACTGGCTGACCAGAGGAATTGACAAAATATGGCTGAAGTGCGCGAAGCTAGGTCAGATATGTTCAGTTAGTCAAAGGCAAAGAATCTCTATTTTCCTTTTTCCTGCATTCTTTTTTTTCCCTTTTTCTGCTGTTTCTTTTGTCACCTTACTTTGTATCTTAAAATATGCATGTGCGATCAATGATCCATGCACTAAGAACTTGTCTAATAACTTATAATTTGAAACCAATAAGGATACCATATCTACGAGGTGTGATCAAAAAGTTTCCGGAATGGCTTCACAACAATGCTGTAGCTGAGATTTCTTTAATTCTTACCCAGACTGTACATGCAGCGTTCCTTCCCAATAAAAATGAGAGGTCACGCGACTTCCTGTGACCATGCAGTGGCGAGGTAGACACTCTGAAGGAACTCGTGTTTTGCATGTGCTGCGATTTTTCCGCGTAGCAAAAATGTCAGATTACGAAGAACAAATAACGAACATCAAATTTTGCTTTAAACTCAGTAAAACTGCAACAGAAGCCAACGAAATGCTAAGAACACCTTATGGGTAGGAAGTTATCGGCAAAACTCAAAGATTTTAGTGGTTTTTGAAATTTAAAAGTAGTGTGACATCAGTTAAAGATGCAGATCGTTCGGGGCGACCCTGTTCCAGCAAAACTGATGAAAATATCAATCAGGTGAGAGAAATGGTCTTAAATGATAGGCGTATTACAATAAGAGAACTCTCTGACTCATTAGGACTCTCCTTTGGAAGTGTTCAAAGCATTTTGAAAGCCAATTTGGACATGAGAAGAATTGCCGCCAAGTTCGTGCCCCGCCTGCTTTCAAATGACCAAAGGGAAAGCCGTGTAATTGCCTGCACAGATCTTAACAGCTACAAAATGACCCACAGTTTATGGAGAAAATTATTACTGGTGATGAAAGAGGATTTATGAGTACAATCCAGAAAGGAAGCAACAAACTTCACAATGGAAAAGTCCTTCATCTCCACGCCCCAAAAAGGCCAGACAAGTTCGGTACAAAGTGAAGTCAATGATGGTTGTGTTTTTTGATATTAAAGGCATTGTACATAAGGAATTTGTGCCACAGAGTCAAACAGTGAATCAAGTGCTGCAAAGATTAAGGAAGAATGTGCTACGCAAACAGCCGGAGAAATGGAGGAGTGGTGACCGGTTCCTGCATCGCCCGCGTACAAAGCACTTTTTGTTCGACAATTTTTGGATAAAAATAGGAAGAATACTGTTCCCCATTCCGCGTATTCTCCGATTTGGCACCAGCGGACTTTTTTTCATTTCCCGCAACTTAAAATGCGTCTCCGAGGACACCGTTTTGAGGACATTGATCGCAGAAGGCTCTGAAAATGTTGAAAGAAGAGGACTTCCAGAGGTGCTTCCATCAGTGGCAGAAGCGCTGAGACAAGTGTATAAATTTCCAAGGTGACTATTTCGAGAGTGACAGTGCAGATTAGACAAAACAAACTGTTGTGTAGTATTTATGATGTCATTCCGGAAACTTTTTGATCACACCTCGTATGTACCTACTTACTCCGATTATACCCCTGAACATCATTTGAGCCGTCTATAAGTTACATAGAGGTTTTCTATGGAGTTAGCAGAGATTTATTTGTTCAAAGTGTAGTACTCTGAAGTTTTTATAAAGTGTTTGATAGGAATTAGATAATCTGATGGCATCTGAAAATGCATCTCTGTGTATTTCCTAATTCTTACCAAATCTGTATTATTTCAGGAATTCTCAGTTGCTTAGCGTGTCTCTAGAGTGCCATTCTTGCCTCCTTCATTATAACTAAATGCAATGCAGTCAGGTTCAAGTTGTTTGGAACACTCTGTATAGATACACTCTGGCTATAACTGAAGCATCTTCCCACAGTAACGCTTTGACTGCCAAGTGTGCAACAGATGAGGTTGTTATCGTTATTGATGTTTCCATTATGGAACTAAGAGGATTGTGTTCAAGTAAATATATGACCTAGAATTGCTACAGCTGGATGCCTTTTTTATGCTGTTTATACTAAACGTATCCTTAACTGATGTAATACATTGAATAGAATACCGATGCTGAAATACTCGTTCTGTTGTATGAAACTCAAAGATTTTCAGTGGAAAGCCATAAATTAAGCACAAGCAAAACACGCTTTCATAAGTAAATAAAACATGCAGCGGGAAAATAATGTCATAAAATAATGCAAAATACCATGTACTGAGGTTTAGTAGAATAAAAAATCTGTTGTGTTACACTCACATGACTTTCTTTACTCTTATACAAACTATTTTTACAAATGCTTATTCTCCATATGCTTATTGTTAATCGAGATGTTAATCTTATTGCCCATTTTCTTGTTGATGCAAGGGGAATTGGTAGGCTTTAAGGATAGCCAAATCTTTTAAGAGCTGGTTGTTATGTGGCGCATTTCATTATATTTGCATGTCCGACATAAAAATGAATAAGGAATTACCATTTGAGAAAATGTATAAGAATTAGAAAATTTAAGGGAATAACAAGCAATATCTCGAAAATGGTTCACTCAATAAAATGTATATGACATAAATTGTGTATTTTAACACGATATGCATTTTTTGTGTAGTAAAATTTTGTCTATCTCTTATGGTTTACCATTTATGCAAAAGTCGTTTACAATGAATAATAATTTTAGAGACATTCCCAGAAAATTCTAGATATACACTTTATTTGTCATGAAAGTATCTTAAATATATGATATTTTAATCAAAATCGTTAGAACCATTTCTGAGAAAATTAAAATTGTCGAAAAATGTTCCATGTAAAGGGTAATCTGGGGTAAGGGGATTTTCTTGAAAACCTTCGTGTCACAGTCCTGGAAGATACTGAACCTAAATACCAAGTTTGGTGTTCATCAGACTGAGTTATGCTGTTCACAGACAGACACACACGGACACGTTTCCAAAAATGCTTTTTTTGGACTCAAGGGGCCTCAAAACATATATTTTCTGTGAAATCTTGGTATCGAATTTTTGGGTTGAATACAATACTTCCCCTACTTACTATACGTAGTAGAGGAAGTAAAAATAAGAATACGTTTGTAAATAATTTAAAATAGGAATGGGACCTCGATATCTCGATATATTCAATACTCGGTGGTATCGAAGTGTGTCCAATACTTCGATAGTTTTGGATATTTTTTAAGTTTTAAGTTTTGTATTAATGAAAGCTGTTTGCTAGATAAGGAATGTTAGATTCGAGACTTCACGTTATTGCCTCACACATGTGCACAAACTGTTGCTGGACTATAGCTCTTTATAGACTATGACTTGTTTCCTATGGGTGAATGAATGCAACATTCCATAGACACTTGTGTCTAAATTAAAACATGTAAAACAATGGGGGAAGTAGTAGATGTACTCGTGTAACATGTACGTTACCTAACTGTGAATGAAGTTGATTTAGCTGACGCACTAAGTCACGTTTCTGCAATACCCTGGCTTAGTGACTCTCTCAGGTATTACATTTACCAACTCCGGTGAACCAAAATCTGTGAAGTCAGCAAAACCAAATCGCAACTTAAGTCACGTGAGGTAATACAGCTCATGGAAATATTTGTTCTTTTCTTTGAGGCAGTATTTTTAACACGTAAATAATTTCAGTCTAATTATATAATATATAAATTCAATAACAGCCCGCCTCAAAGCAATATGTGTATGTAACAATATATAAAAAGAGTATATTACAGTCATTATATATGTTTATATTATTGTATACATGTAATAATGTTATGTGAATGTATTACGTAATTTAATAATGGAGCTGTGAGAATAATAGGTTAAAAGCTGCTATAACTGGCGCAAAACTTCTGGAATCGTGACCTTAATTGCCACCCCAGTTGCCGAGCCTAGGAATGGTTTATGTTTAGCTTAATCAACGAAAGCGATATAATACCTTTGCTTACTCACAGTGCGTAACACATACAGTCTGCATAGAAAGTGTCCGCATCTTGTAATTTCAAAGAGAGCAGTACGTAAGTGGTGCTTATTTTATATTTGTAATATTTATAACCATGGCTCCTACGTTTTCAAAGTTAAACGGTAAGGTATTACGTATTCAAAGCAGGGAAATAATTGCAAATGTCCTTGACTTCATGAAGAAAGAAGCAGAGATGAAGGAAGATGTTTACCCGAGTTCCACAAAAGCCTTAAGAGAGTGAAATAAAGAGTAGCCAAAACAACTGTTGTTTCACTGAGTTCCGTTTCCAGATTTCTCAAAGATAAGAAAACCATATGGATGAAAGAGTACCATTTGACACACCTGTGAAGAAACATAAGGTCCCTAAACGTATTACAGAAATAGACGATTTCGACAAATGCGTCATTCGGCGCACGATTCACAATTTCTAAGTGGAAGAAAAAACTGTGCCAACAATAAGCAGATTGCTCATCAATCTGAAAGATGTCATAAACGTTCAAGGTGGTGCTACAAGTCTCAAATCCCCGCTATGGCACTGAATTTTGCGATCTGATTCTAGCTTTCCAAATGACTATATTTCATATGTACTTATATCAGCATAAATTTTTCAAGACACTGCTAAAAATCTCAGAAATATTATAAAAAATTTAGGGTTTAAGTGGAAGAAAACGAAACCAAATAGGAGAGTTCTAATAGAAAAGCACGACATTCGATCTCAGCTGGAAGAGTACCTTACTCAGAGGTACAAATTAGAGGGTCAAACTATAGTGTACGAAGATGAGTCGTACATACACAGCAGTTATACATCTAAAAGTTGAAGTGACAATAGCGAATTAGGTTTTCAGGCACCTGTTGCCAAAGGACAAATACTTCTTATCGTTCATGCTGTTCGTTCCAAATGCCCTTCTTTTACAAGTTGCAACAAAAAAAAAACAGGAGATTTCCATCAATAAATGAATGCAGAAAATTATATGAAGTGAATCAACACCATGTTGATACCTAATATGCCTGCTGGGTCTATTCTGGTTATCGACAATGCTTCACAATATGGCAGCACTCAAATTGACAAACAACCTATCTCAAATTCCTTGAAAGAAGAAATAAAAACCTGGTTGCTTAGGCATAATACAGCTTTTGATGAAAGCATGAGTAAAACAAATATAACTTAGTTAAAGCCAACAAATCCCTTCAGAAGTCATAACTCATAATACTTGGCCAGATATTAATACAACATCGCCATAATGTACTTAGACTGCCACCGTATCACCCAGATCTAAACCCAATCGAATTAATCTGGACTGATGTAAAAACTGAATGGCCTGTAGAAATATCACTTTTAAACTAAAATATGTGGAGCAGTTATGTCGCCAGCGACTTGCAGAAATTGGAAGGCCAAAATGGTAAAATGTATATCGACATGTTGAATAAATTGAGAACCATTATTTCAAAAAATACGGAATTGCAGAAAATCAATTAGAAAAACATTCTCATCCAGGATAATGGTGCAGAAAGTAGCGACAGCAGTGGTGGCGGCAATGATGTGAGTGATTCCGCAGAAGAGGAAGGGCTGTCAGGTGTGGAAGAACTGGAGGCAGATGATTGACAGTGTTTTTATATTAAGGGCATTTTACAGCGGTGGATTTAAATATACTGTATATAACTATAAGTTTATCGTGTAGTGCAGTGCATAACCGATGTGCGGATATTTGACAATGACTGTCCCACGCACTCCTGCAGCATGCAGACGACGGTCACCTCCTGATCTGGTATGTAACTCTCTTCATAGCTGTCATTAAGATTTTCACATGTCTAGAACTGTTGAGCCAGTTATAACAATGAGGTAACCTTGAGGCAATAATGAATTTGAAAGTTTAACAATCCTACGTGTAATTCTTGGAAACAATAATGTAATTTTTGCGACAGTTTATGAAATAGCCAATCAACAACTAGAAAAATCTTTAGTTAAATGAAGGTTTCTATTGCACTAGGATTAGCCAATCAGAAACTAAAATGGAGCAAACTTTACAAATTCAGAAGTCAGTTGTTTGTAGACAGCGTTCCTAACCGGACGCGAGATGCGTCGTCGAGAAATTTAATACGCAATTTGTGTGGGACAAAAATAGTTTAGTGTTAAAAAGTGAAAGTAATTAATAAAATAATCTCACAGCTCTCTATCAGTGAAGTGTTGTTTAAATCGTGTTAAGCATTAATAAAAGGAGCGAAGTAAAATTATAATCTGTGTAAGCCTACATTCTTCAGTCTCACCACTCCCTGCTATGGTATTCATGTCTCTAAAAAAAACCTATAAATACTGACGCAGCCGAAACAGTCAAAATTAGAAAATTAACATTTTCTAAACATTTGGGGCAAAGGCCACCGGAAAATACATTTTTGGGGGGGGGGGCGAAGGCTACCGGAAGCCTTTCACCATACGTGCGATTGCAACTACTTCAAGTTCGGCTCCCCAACAGTCGAAATACAATGCAACTCCTTCAATACAACTTCAAATTGGCTCGCAAAGCGTGGAGCAAACAACAACGTAAAAATAACAATACAACAAAATAACTTCTTCAGCTTCCATCTGTTAGTTTGTGTTCAGGCAAGTGAAACCTTTGTATTAAACACATAAATGCTGAAGCTTAGGATGGGTAGTAGAGAGGCTTAATCCACAAACTTACTGTATATCTAAGTGTTATATGGCTAATTATTACCGAAAGAAAAAATACATGTTATGTGGTAGTTGTGATAAGTGGTAGAAACTGTAAAACACCGTTATTTTTAGTTGAGTGTGATGTACAATATACTTTAATTTACATTTTTAAAATTGTAGAATAAAGAGGAATTGCCAGTATTTCTTTTTATATGGATAGAAAATCCCTCAAAAGAAACTTTTCAGTTGAAAATATAGTTGCATAGAAAGGGAAAGCAATGAAATTATTATTATTAATTATTATCATTATTAACCTTACTTAACAATAGGAGATATATAACCTTTAGCATTATCAAGATAGAAATCTGATGTGTTGCACTCACGTGACTTACTCTACTCCTGTACAAACTATTTTTACAACGCCTATTCACCGTCTACTTCATATTAATCCAGATGAACATATGCAGAAAATATTGCTAATTTTCTAGTAGGTGCATGGGGAATATGGCAGGCTTTAAGCGATAGACAAATATTTTACGAGCTGGTTGCTATGTGGATCATTCCATTCTCTTTGTATGCTCAGGACATAAAAAAACAAATAACGAATTCACGTTTGAAAAAAAGTAAAGTGTTGGAAAATTAAAACAAATAACAAGGAATATCTCAGAAATTTTTCACTCCATAAACAAATGTATATAACATAAATTGTGTGTTTAAACGAGATCTACATTTTTTGTGTAGAAAAAGCTTATCTATCTCTTATGGTTTACCAGTTATGCAAAAGTCATTCAGATTGAAAATATCTTAAACATATGATAGTTTAATACAAACCGTTAAGAGCCATTTTTGAGAAAATCACAATTTCGGAAAAGTGTTCCATGTAAACGGTAGTCTAGGGTGGGGGAGTTTCTTGAAAATCTTTGTGTCGCATCTTTGCAAGATATTGAACCTAAATAGTAAGTTGGGTATTTATCCAACGTTTCGGTTTTTAGTTATGCTGTTTACAAGCACACATACAGGATCTTTTTCTAAAAATGCTGTTTTTGGATTCAGGGGGCCTCAAAACATGTATTTCCGGTGAAATCTCGATGTCGAATTTTTCGGTGCAATACAATACTTCCCCTACTTACTCTACGTAGTAGACAAAGAATATGACATATGAAGAAGTCAAACAGGAACAGTTTCAGAATTAGCGTATAACATAAAGTTGGTTAAATGCATTCATATACAGAAAGCATAATATAATACAGAGAACAAACTATCGTACAATTTGTTTTATAAAGTGAGTAAAGAAAATCTGTGCTCATAAATGAGTATCGGTATCGAGTGTCGAGAAATAGTGGTATCGCCCTATCGCTAACTTAAAATATAATTAATAAGCTTTCAATTATATGATTATTAATGTTTTAAAACGCAGTAGAATGTCAACTGTCCAGCAGAAATGCATAATATCGTGACGTGGTTGATGAGTTGCCATGACAACTGCCTACGTCACTGCACAAGAATGGAGTAAAAAGTGAAGCCACACAAAAAGGTTCTATCACTCGATGAAGTTAGACGCGTTCTGCAGAGTAACACAAGCAAACATTTGTCACAATCCGACATCAGTTGTATTTGTAATAGTGTTAAATGACGCGGATATGGCGGTCAAATATTATTAAATAAAATGCAATGTGTCATGCTCAAGACTTTCTCTACCACATTCGTTTTTAGGGGGTATAAAAATTATTCTTACTAAAACTTATTTTTCTGTGTACTACATTTTAATCCAAATAAGCTTTAGCAGAAACAGCTACATTAGACATTTCGTTACGGATACAAAGAGAACAGCGGTAGTCAAATGTTTAAGAACTGGACGCTATATGCTGACCCTAAAATTCCATATTGTTTCCATGCAATAGCGATAAACAGCTGAATGTCGACAGGACTTTAAAACAACTATTCGAACTTTTAATACTGGATATCTCAGAAATGGCAAAAAAAGCTTATTTGAAATAAACTGTGTGTTTTAAAAGAATCTACATTTTTACTTTTTCTACTACCTATAGTAAGTAGGGGAAGTATTGTATTCCACCCAAAAATTCGATACCGATATTTCACCGGAAATATATGTTTTGAGACCCCCTGAATCCAAAAAAGCATTTTTGGAAACATGTCCGTGTGTGTGTGTGTGTGTGTGTGTGTGTCTGTGAACAGCATAACTCAGAAATGAACAGTCACATAAACACCAAACTTGGTATGTAGGTTCAGTATCTTCCAAAAATGCGACACAGGGTTTTCAAGAAAATCCCCTCTACCCCAGATTACCCTTACATGGAACATTTTTCGAAAATTTTAATTTTCTCAAAAATGGCTCTAACGATTTTGATTAAAATGTCATATGTTTAATATATTTTCATGACAAATGAAATGTATATCTCGAATTTCCTGGGAATATCTCCAAAAGTATTCTTCATTGTGAACGACTTTTGCATAACTGGTAAACCCTAAGAGAAAGACAAAATTTTACTACACAAAAAGTGTAGATCGCGTTAAAATACACAATTTATGTCATATACAGTTTTGTTGTTGAGTGAACCATTTTCAAGATATTGCTTGTTATTCCCTTAAAATTTCCAATACTTTTTTTTTCAAATGGGAGTTCGTTATTCAGTTTTTTACGTACTGGACGTGCAAAGAGAATGGAATATTCCACATAGCAATCAGCTCTTAAAATATTTGACTATCACTTAAAGCCTACCAATTGCCCTTGCATCTACAAGAAAATATCTACAATTAGATTAACATCTCGATTAACATGAAGCATATGGAGAATAAGCGTTTGTAAAAATATTTTGTACAAGAGTAGAGAAAGTCATGTGAGTGTAGTACATCAGATTGTTTTATGTAGCACGTTTTCGTCTATCGTTTACCAGTGATACAAGATTATATTAAATTTTCATCCAAATTAAGTTGTCTTCACAGGCTAGTCCCAGAAAATTCAAGATATATATTTTATTCTAAATAACCTTGTTTCACAGTATTTTAATCAAAATCGTAGGAGTAATTTTTTATGAAATAAAAAAAAATTCGAAATCTCTTCCATGTAAAGGGTAGTCTGAGGTGGGGGGGGGGTTGCTTGAAATTTTGATGTCGCATCTTTGGAAAGTACTGAACCTAAATACCAAGTATTGGTGCTTATATACGTTTTCGTTTTTAAGTTATGCTGTTCACAGGCACACAGAGCTGTTTCCAGAAATGCGTTCTTTGCAAAACTTTTGTTTCCGTTGACATCTTGGTATCAAATTTTTTAGTGGAGTGGAGTACCTTCTCTATTATATATAGAGAAAGCAAAATTTATACGGTGAATACTTGTAAAATATATTGAGTGATTGGATTAAAGAAGAATGTCTGGTTTAGTTAGTTAAAACCGCACCGACACAAACCGACTCGAGACAATGAACACAGGAAACCATAGTGATTTTCTTTCCGACTCAAATATTTGCAACAACTGACTGACGACTGACGCTAGAAGTGAACCGGAGCAAACCAACAGAACGTAAGATATACCAGCCAACAGATAGGTTACAGACATAAGGTAGTTTATTTAAATTGTATTACAAGTAGCACTAACGTAATCCAGTTCTTAGTATTTTGCTGACTGTTAACTTTACTTATGTTAGATGGAGTCGGAGTAAGATTACGCTTAATAATGAAACCTATAAAGTTTATCGTATTATCTCTATCATTTTAGTAGGTTATTGAATAAGTTTTCCTTAGGAATAGTTTTACTTCTGGTTTTATCATCCCTAGTAGTTCGTATATTTTCCTACACAACACTTCGCATTTGAGCATAATATAATAGGAAGCTTTATCATCTTCTTGTATGACCTGCATATTAGTTCTTCTTTGAAGATTCCCATTGTATGTAGGTGTTTTAGAAATTTACAGTGTCCCTTCAAGAGCCCGGCTATCAGGTTTATTTAGGATCTATTGAGATTAAGTACATCTTCAATGAGTTGCATCTCTTTGTTTTGAAATTGTGTCTAATTTATCATAAATTAAATGCCAGAATAATTGTCTAAATTGTATATATATGAAAGAAAAGTATAAGTAGGAAGGAAGAGCAAATTATTTTACGAGACGCGAGAATGAACTTCTACACAGCAGACGTGTTAGATCAACGTAGAAGAATTTCAATACATTGAGACAGTATTCAAAACTCTCCTATGATTTTATTATGTTTGTATGTTTGTCTCATTTGTGTTATTTTATTATATAGCAGGGTTCATCCACTTGCAATATAAAGATATATGTCTGCACCAATATTGTATTGCTTTCTCTACTGCTACAGTAAGTATGGGAAATATTGCATTCCAACCAAAACTTCTATACCAAGGTATTACCGGAAATGTTTTGAGAAGTCCTGAATCCAAATGAAGCATTTTTGGAAAAATGTCTGTCTGTAAACAACATAAGTCAAAAACGAAAAGTCGCTAAATACCAAACTTTAGTATCTTCCAAAGATGCGAGCGACACGAAGATTTTTAAGAAAATCCCCTACTCCAGATCATGCTGGTACCCAGAAAAAAATTTTGAGGAGGGTTTTCCACAAGAAGATCTAAACTTAACAATACCCCACACAGTTACCATGTACCTACTTCGTAGTATATAGACGTTACATGGATAAGAAAATTGCTTGGAGACATTATATAGACAAGAAAAACTGACCAGAATGAGGATATTCCACCTGGAAACTGCTTTGAAAACCGGAATGTATGGTCACCTTACCTATGTAAGACGAAGATATTGAGTTTCCCTTTTTGTTGTAAATGTGCTACTAGCAACAGACCTACTGTTATCTAGCGACATTTTCCCATATTGGTTTGCTATGAATTTAAATAAATAAAACTGTCAGACGTTTCGGGGGGGTTTGAACCCTTGAAACACCCTCTTTAAATACGGCTCTGCCTCAGACTACCTTTTATATGGAACATTTTTTGGAAAATTTTTATTCTCTCAAAATGGTTCTAACGGTTTTGATTAAAATATAATAAGTTTAAGATATGTTTATGACAAATGAAATTTATATCAAATTTTCTGGGAATGTCTCCAAAAGTCCTCTTCATTCTGAATGACCTTCACATAACCGGTAAACCGTAACTGACAGACAAAATGTTACTACACAAAAATGTATATCTCGTTAAAACACACAGTTTATGCCATATACGTTTATTTGGTTCAGTAAACTGTTTCCGAGATATTCCCTGTTATTTATTTGAATTTTCCAATACTTAAACTTTTTCTCAAATGGGAATTCGTTATTCGCTTCTTTATGTCCTGGAGAAACAAAGAGAATGGAATGCTCCACATAGCAACCAGCTCTTAAAAATATTTGAATATCGCTTAAAGCCTATCATATTCCCCTTGCATCTACAAGAAAAGTAACAATATTTTCTACAAAAGTTTATCTCGACTAACATGAAGTAGATGGAGAATAAGCGTTTGCAAAAATAACATGTAGAAGAGTAGAGCTAGTCATGTGAGTGCAACACATGCGATTTGGTTTTTGCAACTTTAGACTTCCGCAACAGCAGAAATGCAACAAGCAATGAAAAGGAACAAGAGTAAAGGTTATTGCACTGTGTGTTACATGTTTGTAAAGGTCTGTTAGTTGGCGTGCAAATAGGACAAGTAACTAATACTAGAGACAGTTCGAAATAGTTCACAAACGGGATTTTCCACTCTACTCTAACATGTGACCGCGAGTTAGCCAGTTAGGTTAACAGAAATTTGTTGGGTTTAAACCTAAAGTAAACTTACATCAGTTCTTGACAATAGAATTATTTAGTAAGCTTCACATTCGCGCCTCTCCGAACGGTATACAGGGTGAACCATTTAAGTTGAGACTGTACAGTATCTCCAAAGCCAAGAATTGTAGTAAGAAATTACTTTAATAAAAGTTGCTTGATATTATGGGGGAAAGTAAATGCCATTAGCTGTGTTTTATTTGGAGGACATAGTGAGGGTCATTTTAGGGTAAATATAATGTTTACTTTCTCTACTACATATAGTCAGAAGGGGAAGTATTGTATTCCAGCCAAAAATTCGATGCCGAGATTTCACCGGAAATACATGTTTTGAGCTGAACTGAATGCATATAAAGCATTTTTGGAAACATGTGTGTGTCTGTGTGTCTGTTTGTGAACAGCATAACTCAGAAACGAACAGTCGGATAAACACCAAACTTGGTATTTAGGTTCAGTATCTTCCAGGGATGCGACACGAAGAAAATACACCCACCCCAGATTACCCATAACATGGAGAATTTTTCGAAAGTTTTAATTTTCTCAAAAATCACTTTAAAGATTTTGATTAAAATATCGTATATTTAAGATATTTTCATGACAAATAAAATGTATATCTTGAATTTCCTGGGAATGTCTCCAAAAGTATTCTTCATTGCGAACGACTTTTGCATAGCTGGTAAACCATAAGAGATAGACAAAATTTCACTACACAAAAAATGTGGATCGCGTTAAAGCACACAATTTAGGTCATATACTTTGTTTTGTTGAGTGAAGCATTTTCGAGATATTGTGTGTTATTCCATTAAATTTTCCAATACTTATACTTTTTCTCAAATGAGAATTCCTTACTCATTTTTTTTGTCCTGGTAATGCAAAAAGAATGGAATACTCCACATAACAACCAGCTCTTAAAATATTTGATTATCGCTTAAAGCCTACCATATTCCCCTTGCACTACAAGGAAATTAGCAATAAGATTAACATCTCGATATGTTGATTAACATGAAGCATATGGAGAATAAGCGTTTGTAAAAATAGTTTGTACAAGAGTAGAGAAAGTCATGTGAGTGTAACACATCAGATTTTTTTGAGAATCTTCGTATGGTGTCTTTGAGAGATGCTGAACCTAAATACTAAGTTTGATATTTATACTACTTTTGTTTTTGAATTATGCTGCTCTCAGACAGACTCACACGCCGTTTTCTAAAAAGGCTTTTATTGTATTAAGGGGACCTCAAAACATGTATTTCCGGTGCAATGTCGGTATCGAATTTTTGGGTGGAAAGCAATGCTTCTACTTACTATGCGTAGTGGAGAAAGTAAGAAAAATAAAGCTTCACATATTGTTACATTACACAAACATAAACGCGAGTATAGAGCTCTGCTGCTCTTTTTTTTTTTAATTATTTTAGCTTTTGTTAGTGTGAAAAGTTAATTGGTATTATATTGCGTTGGGAATCTCGACGAATTAAAAGAAAGCGGATTGCATTGTTGTTATTAAACCTTATATGATTTAAAGAGCAAGAAATGTATAAGAATTTAACAATTCTCAACAATCGTTTTAAATAAACGATAACATAAATACATTACTCCAGTTTCTATTCAAATAGTTCAAAGATCAAAATTCCCTAATACACAATTTGATGCCATGAGTTTTATATGCTAAATAGCTTACCGAAGAATTAATTAAATAAATACCATTTTTAAAATCCTTTATAATTGGAAGGCGACCAATAATTTTTTTATTTCCACCGCAAAATCAGTTCAGTTTGAACCCATTGGTGGTGATGATTAAATCACTTAATAATGGTTCCACGAATGGATTTTAAAGGAACGCCAAAGACCGTTTCGGGCCCAGTAAAAGTTTGAGCATACCGTTTCATTGCTGGGGTATCTGCTTTTTCAGTGTCTAAAATTCCCTTATGCCCATGTACCCACCGAAGAGTAACTAGTGTTTTGTCAGTTGTATAAGATTTATTAGACAATCCCAGACTAGATGTTACCTGATAGGTTGCAAATTCTTTCAAGCAACCTAGCTGTCAAACAAAATCCAAATCTTGGTTGCTTTGTAGCCCCTATTTAGATTCTCCCTGACGCAGGTTTCAATTGCATGAATCTCAGCTTGGACCGAGAGAAACATGAGCTTGGTACCTCCCCATGTATTCCAGCTCCAGATCCATTGTCTGTTTAAAGCCATCTGTATACCAGACCGGAGTGCCCCCAGGACAATGCTCCATTCTAACATTATGCTGAATGGCTTGTCAAAACATAATTTTGGTAACATAATCACTAACCATTCGAATTGAAGTTTATTGATTATATTTGTAATTCTAGTATGCCCTAAAATATTAGCGTTAAAGTGCTAAGAGAATTGGCGCCGCGGTAACGTGTGCGACTCCATTCGGTAGGTCCCGGGTTCGAAACCCGACGACCGCCCACTATAACATGGGTTTTTCGCGGTTTCCCACGGTCAGCAGGTGAATGCTGGATGGTTTCTTCTCTACCACGATTTCCTTTCCATCATTTCCCTTTCATTCCACTTGCTTCTCATCTTCCAGGTGTGTTTCTGGGTTTCGTGGCGTATGGCGGAGCCGAAAAGATGGCACGGATGCATGCACAACGGAAAGAGTATTCCCTGGACAACAGAAGGCTGCTTGACTGGTGGGTCGTTCGTTGCCCTCTCTCGGCGGCTCTAACAGTGAGACGGATCTGCGTGTTTGGAAACGTTAGGGACTTCCGCGGGTCTCTATTGCCTGTCTACCTACAGCCTACAGCATCCTGTGGTTCCTTCATCTCATCCCTTCTTCCTGGAGGGGTGTAACCGTAGTAGATCTGTGCAGGTATCAGCGCGCGAGGGTCCCCTTTGAATTAGCTCTATACAGTTTGGAGTTTAGGTCCAGCCGATAAGCCCACAACCTTGCGTTCCCGTTCCCTTTCTCTCTCTCTCTATCTATCTCTCTCTCATTCACTCACACACACTCACACTGAACCAGAGCTCCACCGACAAACTTTTAGAGGTTGTTCAGGGATATCTTCTGAGTATTTTGATGTAAGGGACCCATGGTTTCCGGCGGCTCGTTAAAGAGTAATAATGTAATTAGTATGTATTTAGTTTGTTACCCCAATCACCCTTGTTTCTGCAACAATACTCTCACAACTGTGAAGAACCCTGTATAATATGCAATAACCAAAACGTACAACACAAACACAAGAGTAATGCAACATCCCGCAGGTGAAACACATACACCTTTATCACAGTGTGTTCAATCTGATCTGTCAGTGTGCAGTACAGTATGTAACAAATGAACTGTTCCCTTAGAGGTATTCTTCAAAGCATCAACCACCATGATCACGGCAGCCTATACGGTGAAGCAGCATTGTCTCTCTTATATGGTCAAGCATTCCAGGAGTTTGGCGTTCTAGTTTCTCGGCTGTGATAATTCTAGAAACCAGGTGCATGCGAGTATCGACCGGAGCATCATAAAATAGGTTCTTCACATGCATCTAGAAGAAGAAGACCATTGGTGTCATGTCTGGTGACCGAGGTGTCCATGGAACAAGACCACCGCGACCAATCCATTGCCATCCAAATTGTACAGCAATGTGGTTTCTAACATTGAGTGCAAAGTGTGCCGGCTGCGCGTCATATTGACACCACATAAGCTGGCGAATTTCCAGCTTCAAGGAACTGGCGAGAACATGTTAAAGGAACGTTTTTACACGACTCCATTCAGTGTATCAGGAAGTACGTAAGGCCAATCATAAAACCGTTGAACTACCAGCCCATAGGATCCACTTGATAGGATCCATAGTACGAAAATCCACCAGTGCGTGTGCATTTTCGTAATTTCATACATGGATATTCCTACTGTTGAACGTAACCTCTCTTGTAAACCTGGCCTCGTCTGTAAACACCAAAGCAGGATAATTGTAGTTTTCTGCACATTGTCATAGGAACCAATACGCAAACTCCACTCAAAATGGGAAGTCCGCTGGCTGCAATGGCTGCATCTTCTGTTGATGATACGGGTGCGATTGTTGTTCTTGTACTACTTTAAACACAGTTGATTGGCTTGTGTTCAGAGCTCGTGGAATACACCAACTATTAGCGGCAGGAATGTCGCCAATCGCGTGTAACACATTCTATTTCAGATCGGCTGTTCTGGCATACCTCGCACGGTCAATAGCTTCCACTTTGACACGGAAATATCCAGCTTCTCGCAGGCCCAACATGTACAGGTGCCAAAGTACTGTGATGTGGCTGCTGTTGGTGCGGGAACTGCTCAGCATAGCGTCGTTGTGCCGCTCTTCCATTGCATTCAGTGAACCCATATACGAGGTGCATGTCGGCCAACTCATCAGTAAACCTATACATACAGCTGTGTATCCCTAATGCTTAGAAATTCCCATACCTGGTGAAATGATGATTCATGTATAACTTTGTCAGTGGTGTAAAGTTCTGGTTAACGTAAATCTTACCAGAATTATTGCAATACCTTGTATTAACTTCACAATCTCTAATGCATAAATTCTGACAAATAACGGCAGTAAAAATACAGTTAGCATAGCTAGGATTGACATTGCCAATCCATCTTAAATATTAATTATATTGTTAATGTTTCTAATCTAACATGTCCAACAAAAGGAAACGTTTTTTGGAAATCACAATAACATCAGTGTTAATATCCCTATATGTGAACGATACCAAAATGACCCGGAACCCATTCTACTTGGAATTACTATAACATCACTGTTTATATTTCCACTCTTCAAGGATGCCAACATAGCCCCGAACCCATTACATTACTTGAAATTATTATTGCATCACTGTTTGAATTTCCACTCTGTCAAGGGTACCAACATAGCCCTAACCCAAAACACTACTTGGAATTATGAGCATCACTGTTCATATTTCCAAGCTGTCAAAGATATCCTCATGTCCAATAACCTAATATATTACTTGGAATTATTACAGTATCATTGTTAGTATTTCCACTCTGTCAAAGATACCTACATTGGCCGGAATCCAACACATTACTTGGAATTATTATAGCATTACTGCTTATATCTTTAGACTATCAAGGATGCCAGCATAGCCCGGAGCCCATTACATTACTTGGAATTATGATAGCATCACTGTTTGTATTTCCACTCTGTCAGGTTCCCAACATGACCGTGAAACCATTAAATTTCTTGGAAATATTATACAATTACTGTCAAAAATACTAACATGGGCCGGAACCCACTAAAGTCTTTGAAATTATTAGAGCATCACTTAATATGTCCACTCTGTCAAGGATACTAACATGACCCGGAACCGATTACATTATTCGGAATTATCACTGTTTATATTTCCTCCCTGTCAAGGATACCAACATAGCCTGGAACCCAATACATTTCTTGGAATGATTATAGCAAAGCCATTCATATTTCCCCTCTGTCAAGGATATCAACATATCCCGGAACCCAATGCTTATTTTTACCATCACTGTTTATATTCCTACTCCGTCAAGGATACCAACTTGGCCTGGAACCCCACACATTACTTGAAATTATTATAGCATCATTTAATCCCTCCCCTCTGTCAAAGATACACATGGCCCGTAATCCAATACATTTGTAATGATTAAAGCATCACTATTACATTTTTCACTCTTATTTACTATGACAACATTGTCCAGAAACTTTTACGCCACTTGGAATATCTATAGCATCACTGTTTATATTTATATAAACCCGGAACCCAGCATATTTCTTAGAATTATTATAACATCAATTTTTATGTTTCCACTATATCACGGATGCCAACGTGGCCTGGAACCCATTACATTAATTGGAATAATTATGACATCACTAAAGCTTTTCCCTCTGCCAGCGATAAGCACCAAACTTTCCATTCCACGTCGACATTTCCTCTCTTTTAGTGATACTAAAACGGTCCTGGAACCAAGCAATATTATCAAACCAAAATAAATCGCAAACATACGCATTAGTAAAAGCCGCTACGTTGCATCATTTTGATATTAATTCCCAAGAAAAATGAACTTTTAAACCAGGAGGAACAATGGCAACTGTTTAAGCCTCTATCTCTATGTAAATAGAGTGACAACACTATATCAAAGAAAGAACATTGTGTGGAAGGTGCCGTTTATTGTGTAGAGGAAATACAATGGTACTGGCCGTGCTATTGTGACGTCATACGCGGGCGATAACTGGACACGCAGGATAAGATACAAGCGGCCATGCTTTTCTCACTAGACGCTTAATGATTTTCACAATGGCCAACCCTGCGGGAATTAAATTTCATCTGTCCAACTGGTCTTTGTTACAGATGTCTCACTTGGCGCTGCACTGTTTTATTTGTGGTTTGTTTTGTCTTTTCGGATTCTGGAGGTCGTTCTGGGAACACTGAGGCATTGGGACGCGGTTCAACACTTGTGTAATGCACGAATACACGTATAAATTTCGGGTGCACTTAGGCTTACCAATTTTCAAATTGAAAATGAAGACCACGCTTGTGTTATAATATACACTGCTCTAGAGACTAAAGCCTCTTGTCTATTATCAATCTTCGATTCCAATTCAATTTTTACAAGAGTTTACAAGAAAAATTGTCAAATGTTTTTCAATGTCAAATTTGTATTCACACGTTTTTCGTTTTGGCAAATTGAACCTTATCAGAACACATTAATAATAATTTATCATTTACAAAGTAATTTACCCTTAGCGTCACGGTATGGCCATTTACAATTATATATTGTTCCTTGTATAATTACATAGCATTTTCAGGTATTTTGACCAGTGAAATCAGAGTAAGATTAAGGAATACAATGGAAAGAACACTAATTGATAGGTTAACTCTACCATATAACATTACACTAACGCATTAATTCCAAAATCTGCCTGGAAATTTCATCATATGCCCTAGTCTTCATCATGCAATCCACGTAGCCCACAAAGTACCGACTTTCAAATGACCTAATCACAGATTCCTTGCACAGATATCCATTTTTAATTTCTATACCACGTACATAGTAGGAGGTAATGTAGTGCATTCAACCCAAAAATTATATACCGTGATTTCACCGAAAATAAACGTTTGAGGACCCCTACATCCGATAAAAGACGTTTTTAGAAAAAAACGTCCGTTTGTGTGCGTGCCTGTGAACACGTAACTCTAAAACCAAACATTGGATAAATAACAAACTTAGTATTTAGGTTCAGCACCTTTCAAGGTTGAGGCAAGAAGAATTTCAAGAAAATCCCCTCACTCCAAACTACCATTCACATGGAAATGTTTCTATTTTGTTGATTTTATACATAAAGGCTAACGATTTTGATTAAAATTCCATGTAATAACGATATTATTTACACGACAAATAAAATACACCATGAGATCAAAAGTATCCGTACAGAACACAAACATACGTTTTTCATCTTAGGTGCTTTGTGCTGCCACCTACTGCCTGGTACTCATTATCCGCGACCTCAGTAGTCATTAGACACCGTGAAACAGCAGAATAGGACGCTCCGTGGAACTCACGGACTTCGAACGTGATCCGGTAATTGGGTGTCACTGGTGTCCGAAGTCTGTACGGAGGTTTCCACACTACTAAACATCCCGAGGTCCACTGTTTCTGATGTGATAGTGAAGTGGAAACGTGAAGGGACATGTACAGCACAAAAGTGTAGAGGCCGACCTCGTCTGTTGACTGACTGTGACCGCCGACATTTGAAGAGGGTCGTAAAGAGTAAAATCACACAGGAATTCCAAACGCATCAGGATCCACTCCAAGTAAAATGACAGTTAGGCGTGAGGTGAGAAACCTTGGATTCCGTGGTCGAGCGGCTGCTCATAAGCCACACATCACGCCGGAAAATGCCAACCGACGCCACGCTTGATGTAAGGAGCGTCAACATTACACGGATGAACAGTGGCAAGACGTTGTGTGGAGTGACGAATCACGACACAGAGTGTGGCGATCCGATGGCAGGGTGTGGGTATGGTGAATGTCCGGTGAACGTCATATACCAGCATGTGTAGTGCCAACAGTGAAATTCGGAGGTGGTGTTGTTATGGTGTGGCCGTGTTTTTCCTGCAGGGGGCTTGCACCCCTTGTTGTTTTGCGTGGCACGATCACAGCACAGACCTACATTGATATTTTAAGCACCTTCTTGCTTTCCACTGTTGAAGAGCAATTCGGGGATGGCCATTGCATCTTTAACACGATCGAGCACCTGTTCATACTGCACGGGTTGTGGGGGAGTGGATACACGACAATAACATCCCTGTAATGGACTGCCCTGCACAGAGTCCTGAGTTGAATCCTATACAACACCATTAGGATGTTTTCAAACGCCGACTTCGTGCCAGGCCTCACCGACCTACATCGATACCTCTCCTGAGTTCCGCACTCCGTGAAGAATGGGCTGCCATTCCCCAAGAAACCTTCCAGCACCTGATTGAAAGTATGTTTACGAGAGTGAACGCTGGCATCAAGGCTAAGGGTGGGCCAACACCATATTGACTTCCAGCATTACCGAAGGATGGTGCCACGAACTTGTAGTCATTTTCAGCCAGGTGGCCGGATACTTTTGATCACATAGTGTATATATCTCATATTTTGTGGGAATTGACTGATGCCCCCTTCATTCGGAAGGATTTTTATGGTCTTGTAAAGCTTAAGAATAGACCAAAATCCACTACACAAGAAGTGTAGATCTCTCTAAAACACATAAGTTATTTCAAATAACGTTTCTTATGGCATCAGCCATTTCCGAGATAACCGACTTGTCATTTTTTAAACTCCCGTCGATTATCAGTTGTTTCTCGTGATTGCATGGAATTTTAGGGCCAGCGTATAGTGTCCAATCCTAAAACATTTACTGTCACTAGTCTCTTTGTATCTGTGACGTAATGTGTAATGTAAACGTTTCCGTTAAGGTTTATCTGGATTAAAATGAAGTAGGCACGAAAGCATTTCGTGATAATAACTTGTATATCTTTTAATAAACAATACAAGGTAGAGAAAGTATTGTGAATGCAACATCAGAAATGTTTGTTGTTTGATTTTAGTTTCCAGCCATATTACAGATTTTGTGTTGCACTACAAATACTTGCATTTCATTGGCCAGAGCCACCAAAACATTGTGGAATCTTTGACCGTTTAGTGTGTGTTCTTCTTTTCTATCAACACTTTCAAAGACTGCAGAAGTATTGGAAGTAATTTGATAAGAAAAGGCTGTGAAGGCACATCTTGGAAAGTCTTGCTAAGCATGAATATTACAAAAAACTGATTATGCACAAGGAGCTTAAAAGAATGATTTCAGTTAGTGGAGACCAACGTGAGATTATAAATTCTATCTTTCTTTAGCACCAACCTTAGGTAGATGTCATTGCAAATACACGATTTGAATGCCCCAGAATAGAAAACAATTTTTATAAAAACGTCCGTGTGTATGTAAATGTGTCTATGAACAACATAACTAAAATATCTGACGTGTTACACTCACCTTACTTTCTCTACTCTTGTACAAACTATTTTTACAAACGCTTATTCTCCATATGCTTCATGTTAATCGAGATGTTAATCTTATTGCTAATTTTCTTGTAGATGCAAGGGGAATATGGTAGATTATAAGCGATAGTCAAATATTTTAAGAGCTGCTTGCTATGTGGAGTATTCCATTCTCTTTGCATTGCCAGGACAAAAAAAATGAATAACGTATTCCCATTTGAGAAAAAGTATGTGTTGGAAAATTTAAGGGAATAACAAGCACTATCTCAAAAATAGTTCACTGAAGAAAAAAATGTATATTACATAAATTGTGTATTTTAACGCGATCTACACTTTTTATGCAGTAAAATTTTGTCTATCTCTTATGGTTTACCAGTTATACAAAATTCGTTCACAATGAAGAATGCTTTTGGAGACATTCCCGGAAAATTCTAGATAAATATTTTATTTGTCATAAAAGTATCTTAAATATAAGATATTTTAATCAAAATCGTTAGAGCCATTTTTGAAAAAAATTAAAACTTTCGAAAAATATTCCATGTAAAGGGTAACCTGAGGTAGGGGGATTTTTTAACCTTCATGTCGCAACTCTGGAAGATATTGAACATAAATACCAAGTTTGGTGTTTATCGGACTGTTCGTTTCTGAGTTATGCTGTTCACAGACACACACACAGACATGTTTCCTAAAAATGCTTTGTATGCATTCAGTGCACCTCAAAACATGTATTTCCTGTGAAATCCCGGTATTGAATTTTTTTGTGGAATGCAATACTTCCCCTACTTACTATACATAGTAGAGAAAGTAAAAAGTGTACGGAATTTCTATTTGAGAAAAAGTATAAATATCGGAAAATTCAAACAAATAACAAGGAATACCTCGAAAATGGTTCACTGGACAGAAACAAGTGTATATGACATAAATTATGTGTTTTAACGAGATATAAATTTGTTTTAATTTTTTCTGTCTTACGTTTTACCATTTATGCGAAAGTCACTCAGAATGAAGAGGACTTTTGGGAACATTCCCAAGAAATTTGCGATATGCATTTCGTTTGCCATGAAAATATCTTAAACATATGATATTATAATCAAAATCGTTAGAGCCAATTTTGAGAAAACTATAATTGTCGAAAAATGTTCCATGTAAGGAGTAGTCAGGGGTAGGGGATGTTCGTGAAAGTCTTCGTGCCGCATTCTTTGAAAATACTAAACTGAAATACCAAGTTTGGTAGTTATCCGACTTTTCGTTTTTGAATTATACTGTTCACAGATTGATAGTCATACACACGGACGTGTTTCCAAAAATCCTTTACTTACATTTAGGGTACCTCAAAACACGTGTTCCCGGTGAAATCTGGGTATCGAATTTTTGGGTGGAATGAAATACTTCTACTTACAGAGAAAGTAAAAAACGAAATGTTCAATAAACCACTAATCTTGGTATTTAAGTACAGTATCTTCCAAGGTCGCTTCTCGAATCTCAAGGAATGATAGGATTGTAAGTTAAAAAATTCGAGAAATAATGAATGTAGAAAGGAATGTATTGGAAATGATAAAATAGTAAGAATGGTGCTGAAATGGGAAACTGAAGGAAACGGACAATGCATGGATGTGGTCCGAAGAAGAATGGCGTCTAAGAGGATAGGGATTTTGGAGAAATAACATCTTGAATGGGTGTTAGGAGAACTATTGTATGGAAAGTAATCCCTAAGCAGAAAGCTTCCAAGGTTTTCATTACAGTATTAAATATTTAAGACTTTAAAATGACAAAAATCTCTATTTTGAGCTTTCTAGAATAGCCCATGACGCTCAGTAAGGAATTTTGTACAATTTTGTACAATTGGTAAATGTTAAGCGATAGACAAAAAATATAGAAGATTTTAAGGGACACAGTTTATTTAAAATAACTTTTTTGTGCCACAAGTCATTTTGAGATATCGTTTTTAATGGGTAGAATGTTTTACTATTTTATCAATCTTTTAAAGTACTGTCAATATTCAGTTGTTTATCGCGATGCATGTAAAGGGAATAGACTTTTAAGGCAATCATTTAGCGTACACTTCATATACACTTGATTATCATATTCCCTTTGTACTCGTATCTATAACGAAATGTGTACTGCAGCTATTTGTACAAACATGTATTTCGATTAAAATTAAGTAGATATAAAACTAAGCTTTCGTAAAAATAGTTTATATACCCAATAATAAACGACGGAGGGTAGAGACACTCATGTGAATGGAATACATTTTACCTTTACTTTCTCTGCCGCCCACTTAAGAGTGTAGATTAAGAGGAGGAAGAACAACATGGCGTTCCGTTTGAGATGTCAGAAAAGTAAAACGATATAAGAGGTTAATGGACACATCTCTGAGCAGGGAGGATGGAAGTTAACAATGAGTGATGTTTCAGAATTCATCCGCGTTTCATGGCAGCACCATCGTGCATAGGAGACAAAATTGTGGCCACGCCACAACAGCGTATTCATGGTGTCGTATGATATGTGAAATGTGTCATATGAGACGTGTCCCCAAATAATACAGTTATGCTTGTTGACTCGGTCACTAACATAAAATGTGGCTTTGTCCAGGAACATCCATCGGTTTAACCACAGATCGTCCGCTTCCTGCCTCTCACACATCATGACAGCAAACTTGAGACGAGTAATTATGATGCATCAAAGCATTTCATTTAATTATGCTGCACAATATATAGTGCTGTGAATTCTATGCCAGTTCTCACAAAAACAAAACTCCTACATACTATGGATTAGTAGCCTATCTTTTAAGGGAAGTTTTGCATTAAAAATTGGTATTACTGTAAAGTTTGGCAGCTTCTGTATGGTCAAACCATGTGGCTTCTTCTTTTACAAATATGTGCGAGTTATTTTCTTCCACTTTTATTTTGAGTAGCATTTTCTGTGAATGAGCACTTCTGCTACAAACGATACGTTTTCAGAAAATATTGAAGAGAGCTAAATTAAATTTTAGGATAATATAATAAAAACAATCTAAGTGATCTGGATATACTTTGGTATTAACTTGATTTTAAACAAGAAATGGTACAACCGTGTACATACAAAAATCAGTCATCCGTAGATTCTATGTGACGATCGGAGGGTTTCGTGTAACTTTGTAACACTGTGTTCACAACGCACATGCAGGAACTGTAGAATAGTCTCTGCCCTGTGAGCGTAGTGGTTACCTTATAACGGTGTTCCTAGTTGGTAACGCTTAAAAGCTACTGAAAACAGAACACGGGAAAACCTTTCGTTGACCGAGAGGTTATGAAGGTACCGCTTGCGCTCATAAGCTCCTCGTTCATATATCGCATTAGTTATTGTTATTTGTTATGTTGCTAATTTTATGACGATATATAGAACATAATATTGCTTTAATATAATCTCAGGATTTTAAGTTTTTGGCATATCTATGCACATAAAAATACAATTTTACTAAAAGTTTCGTTTTAAATAAGTAAAGAAATAAATACGAGTAAACTATTATCGTCTAAAACTAATACACATAAAAGTAAACAAAATTAATGTCGGGTGTATGAAACATGTTCAGGTTATAGGTGAAACTAAATCGGTGCTGTAACGAAGACGAGAAGCTACAACATCCCAGCGTTATTGAATTTGTGCTCAGAATCTTTTAAGAATTCAACAACTCCATTAGGATATCTTATCCAACAGAGGGAATCAAGATATTCTCAAGTATTACCATGTATTGCGCACTGTTCAGTGTATCGTGAAGCTGCCACAACACACCTAGACCGTCTCTTGCTATCAACAAGGTACAGCTATGTGACATGATGAAATTGTGAAACCATGTATTTTCCATCGTACTGTCTATTGTATTATGAACTTTACCAAATTCTATATAAGAAATAGAGTATACTAAAAGTCAGTAGTGACTATAAATTGATTAATCATTATTAAGAGAAGAAAAAAAGGGTTTGCTACATGCGAGAAGCGAACCTCCAGTTTTAACCACAGAAACACCCTATGCTTTGCCACAACGCCACAGAGAAGACACACGGAAGGTAGCATGTTGAATAGTGTCATATAACAACTTGCTACATCGACTACACACCTGTATTGTGCAGGGTGTAAACAAGGCGCTGTGTCGTGAACTCTTGGCGTTATAGACATGACTCATTGTTTTTGTCCACGTGTGTACATATAATTAAGAAAATAATCCCGTCTTCCTTAATAAACAAACCCCTGAAAAGTAGCAGTTTCAAGTGTGTGTCGATGTATGTTGAAGATAGACTATAGTACTGTCTGTGCTGTTGCTGCTTCCAATAGGTACAACATTGTAGCAGCAATTGTTCCGGCTTACGAGTACACCTGTGGACGTCGATGAAGACGACATGGAAGCAGATAAGCATGGGCAACGCTGGACAGTATGGTTTCTCTGGAGGGAAGGAGTGCCTGCTTCAGTCATCGACAAGAGGTTAGTAGCCATATATGAGGGGACGGCATGGAGTCGCAGATCAGTGTTTCGTTGGGTATCAGAGTTCAAAGACGGCAGTGACTGTCTGAAAAACCAAAAGAACTGGGCGTCCAGCAACTGCGGGCAAACAAAACAGTGCCCAGCGTATCAATGACATGATAATGGAGAACAGGCGTATCACGTTTGATGAACTAGAGAAGGCAACAGGTCTATCAAAGGGAACCCTCCACACCATCATCCATGAGGATTTGAAGACGATGGTGTTTGCACAATGAGTGTCCCATACCCTCACTATTGGGCAGAAACATGAGAGATGTCAACAGTACAGTGCAGATCCAACGAAATTCTTTGAGCATCTGGTCCCGTCAACGAGCCGTGGTTCTTCCACGAGATTCCAGAAAAAAGACTCCAATATATGGCGACTGTGTTCTGGGATCAGGAACGGATAATTCTGGTGTATTGACTCCCTCCTAACACGATCATTAATAGTGATCAGTGCTGCAGTTCACTGCACCAAGTCCGCTGACGCATTCATCAACGCCGCTACGGAAAATGGAGCCGTGGCGTTCAACGCGACAATGCGTGGCCACATGCCAGTCACCAGACCATTGCCATTGTGCGTAAACTAGGGTTTACTGTGCTGCCACATCCCCCATACGCCGGATCTGGCTCCTTACGACTACGCTCTATTCTACGCAATGAAAGAGGTAATGCGGGGTGAGATGTTTACCACTAATAAACTTCATGCACTTGTCCACCAGTGGCACCGGTATACCCTCGGTTTGCTAAGCAAATACGGAAGCTGCCAGAATGATGGCAAAAGCGCACAGACACTGATGAGGAATACATATAATATAATCAGTAGATGATTCTTGTGAACACAAAACAGTTGTAGTGCCAACCAGTTTTGAACGCTCCTAGTATAAAAGTAGATCATTGTACAGTAAAACCTGGCTTCATCGGAATTGAATGGGGCTTTCGAACATTTCCGTTAAGGATAAGTTTCCGTTTAACGAAGGTGGGTCTAGGCTATTAATAAAATTAAACCATAAACATGCACCCATTCTCAACTTTCAAACACAATAATTTATTCGGTAACGCACGGAATAATAGTCCCGTCTTGTCGCCGTTTGCTATGCTTTTCAGGTTCGTATCCTTCGATTCTTAAAGGTAGTTCAGCAATCCAATTAGCGATGGTTTCAATATTAACGTCATTAAATTCACCAAAAAGTTTCCTAAACACCATCTGATGTCATTGCGGAAACTTTCCAACCACCCATTAGATGCTTTGAATTTAGTCTTGCCCACTTTTACTTCCTCTACTACGTATAGTAAGTAGGTAAGTATTGTATTCCAACCAAAATTTCGATACCGAGATTTCACCGGAAATATATGTTTTGAGACACCTGAATCCAAAAAAAAAGCATTTTTGAAAACATGTCCGTGTGTGTGTCTGTCAACAGCATAACTCAGAAACGAACACTCGGATAAACACCAAACTGGGTGTTTAGGATCAGTATCTTCCGGAGATGCGACACGAAGGTCTTCAAGAAAATCCCCCCACCCCAGATTACCCTTTACATGGAGCATTTTTCGAAAATGTTAATTTTCTCAAAAATGGCTCTAACGATATTGATTAAAATATCATATGTTTAAGATATTTTCCTGACAAATGAAATGTATATCTCAAATTTTCTGGAAATGTCTCCAAAAGTATTCTTCGTTACTTTTGCATAACTGGTAAACCATAAGAGAGACAAACTTTTACTACACAAAAATGTAGATTGCGTTAAAATACACAATTTATGTCATATACATTTTTTTTGTTGGGTGAACCATTTTCGAGATATTGCTTGTTATTCCCTTAAATTTTCCAATACTTATACTTTTTCTCAAATTTATTATTCGTTTTTTTGTCCTGGTAATGCAAAGAGAATGGAATTCTCCACATAGCAACCAGCTCTTAATATATTTGACTGTCGCTTAAAGCCTACCAATTCCCCTTGCATCTACAAGAAAATTAGCAATAAGTTTAACATCTCGATATCTCGATTAACATGAAGCATATGGGGAATAAGCGTTTGTAAACATAGTTTGTACAAGAGTAGAGGAAGTCATGTGAGTGTAACACATCAGATTTTTTTCCATTAATTAATTTCCCACCGATTCAGATTTTGTTTTCTTTTTAGAATCTTGTAAACTTGAGTTTTGCCTGCGCTGAACACCTTCATGATAATCTTACATTCAATTTATCACATTCACTGACATAAATCACCTTCACTCTCGTGTTAAGATCTAGCACAACCCTTGTTTTCGAAGGCATGGAAGATACAACAAAAAACAATCAGCCCTGCTTATTGTTAACCTAACTATGCAGTGAAGGATAAGCGTGACAGGTTTCTCAATATTCGGACCGTCATTAACGCACCCACCTCATAGGCTGGTCAGGTTTCAACTTAAATATTACGTACTTAAAGCAGACCTTCAGAGGGTGCCTGAACATTTTTTAAACTCTGCATTTCGGAACTGGAAGGTTTCCGTTAAAAGGCGTACTTTTATTACCTGTCCGCGTAAGACGTTTTCGCTTAATAAAGGGAATTTAGCATGTTTTTCACCCCAAAATTCATGGGACCATGAAATATTTCCGTTTAACAAGGTGTCCGTTGAGGGCAGGTTTTACCGTACTTTGAAGGAATGCAACTATTTTCTGTAAAAATCCTCCCTTAAAATACCGCAAGTCTGTCAAATGCGGTATGCATCACTCATTTATTCTGGTTCAAAATACAAAGAATTCAATTTTATATATTAATGGGCAGTTTAATTTCGGACAGTCAAAACTTTCGCTGTGTATAAGATAGTTTTATTTCAGGAAATAGCGGTGAAAATCGGCACATTGCTTTTTATCTAACAGGCCCAGTGCAGCCAACTGTTGGAATTACAGCAGTAACATTTATGTACAGGCCATTGTGTCCTTTAAGTACCCTCTGATGTATGTAACAACCTTCATTTGCAACCGTTCGCAACCAACACCTCATTACAACCTCCGTTATCTTTTGGGTTTGTTCATTCCAATGAAATTGGAAATCGTTGCGTGCGATATACAACTGTAAAACATACTGGAATATTTTGACTGTTCGAGTAACCTAACCTAGGGATTAGAAATAATCCGCCTTAGTATTCACTAATAAGAGGATTACTCCAAAATGTTAACAGTTTAAATTCATTCAATTTTAATTAGTCCTATTTTTACTTTCAATGCTACGCATAGTAAGTAGGAGGAGTAACGCATTCCACCCAAAAATTCTATTACGAGATTTCACCAGAAATACATGTTTTGAGGTCCCCTGAATCCAAAAAAGGCATTTTTAGAAAAAGTTCCGTTTGTGTGTCTCTCTAGGTGTCTGTGAACAGCATAACTCAAAAACGAAAAGTTGGATAACTACCAAACTTGGAATTTAGGTTCCGTATCTTTCAAAGATGCGACACGAAGTTTTTTTAAGAAAATCTCCCTACGCCAGACTACCCTTTACATATAACATTTTTCGAAAATTTTCAATTTCTCAAAAATAGCCCTAACTATTTGGATTAAAATATCATATGTTTAAGATAAGGCGGCGCCGTGGCCGAGCGGTTAGACCGCTCGCCTCCCACCGACGCAGCCCGGGTTCAATCCCAGGGACCTGCATGTGGGATTTGTGGTGGACGTAGCGGCGTCTGGGCGGGTTTTCTCCGGGTTCTCCGATTTCCCCCGCCATTCATTCCACCAACTGCTCCATCATCACCTGTCCTTTCATCCATTTCACCCACATTTCGTTTCATCTACTTCCTTCATCCCATACCAGGCTTTGGGCTGATCACCCATCCTGGATGCTCTGTCCGATCCATGAGTGTCTGCTCCTCGACGGGCCTCTGACCCCAGGCACCCGCTTGTAAGTCCTGGGGGGTGTAAGTCCTACATAAGAGGAGGGTAAACAGATAATGCATGAATGAATGAATGTTTAAGATACCTTCTTGACAAATGAAATGTATATCATGAATTTTCTGGGAATTTCCCCAAAAGTCTTCTGCATTCTGAATGACTTTTGCATAACTGGTGAACCGTAAGAGGTAGTCAAAATGTTACTACACAAAAAGGTATATCTCGTTAACACACATAATTTATGTCCTATACATTTTTTGTGGAGTGAACCATTTCGGAGATATTCCTTGTTGTTTGTTTGAATTTTTCAATACTTATACTTTTTTCAAATGCGAATTCGTTATTTTTTTTATGTTCTTGACATGTGGGATCTCGGACTAATGGCCGTATCTGAAAAGTGTTCAGCATTGTTTATTAAAATGTTGTTCGATCTGGGACTCCTCAAGGCAAGTAGACAACTTCAGTCCAACAATGGGAAACTAATGTGCCATTTTTCGCCGAATGGTGAAATGTATTACCTCTGAGTTTTTTCTCTGGGTGTCCACTTTCTACTACTTGTTTCGTCATATTCTGTTGAGACGTTCTTCTACGCCGACTATAGAGGACAAATGTCCTAACCTACCGTTATCTGGAGAGTTTTTCGTTGTGCCCCCGCCTACAATACCCACAATGCCATAATACAATATCGACATAACATTGCACCCGTTGCCAAACATTGATACCCTTCATCACCGGTTCGCAACCTGCATTCCCGAAATATGACACTGGATCCAACATAATATTCGCTGAATTATTATGGCGGAGAACCCCAATATCATTTGTGCCAAAGCTACAATGTTTTTACGTTAAGATGCAATATAAGAAATGCTATTTAAAAAACATTATTGTTATAATTAAACTAAACCCTCTTTTAAAAAAATTATTGTTTAAAATGTCTAGCTCAATTACCTGATCATAGCGTACAAAACTGTCAGATAATTTTTGTACTGGTTTTAATTGAACGAAAGAGAAAAGGATGGATGGATAGAATGCTCCACATAGCAACCAGCTCTCAAAAGATTTGACTATCGCTTAAAGTCTACCATATTCCCCTTGCAACTACAAGAAAACTAACAATAAGATAGTTTCTGGAAATTGTTTATCTCGATTAACATGAAGTAGATGGAGAATAAGCGTTTGTAAAAACAGTTTGTTCTAGAGTAGAGAAAATCATGTGTGTGCAATATATTAGATTTTTTGTGCATACATCCATACACTTTCGACATGTGACTTAAACAGGTGGAGAAATAAATTCGTGAAGTCGCAATAAATGGGACAAAAATGAGCAATTAAGGCAAAAATATTGAAAATTCCAAGCTTTGATATTTTATTCCTGCGTCAAATAAAATCCTATTTTCACCGCAAAACATTCTAATACACAAAAAATTGCTGAAAGGTTTAATTAAATGTATATACATACACTAGTGCGCTTTCGTCGATTTTAAATTTATTCTGTGTAAACATTAACCTATGCAATATAAATCGTAACATATACATTTAATTTCCAATTAAACGCCGTTTATTCTATAGTCCTCTTTGTGTTAGACACGAAAATGTAAATGCGCTCATAGCGCTCTTAATTGGACTTGTGTTACTCTCTTCCCAGCATAACGTTCATAAATGTACCAATTTGAATGATAACTATAAATAAACCTTATAATAAATCTATTTTTAAATAATTTAAGACAAATAAACAAGTATTCTAAATACATGTGCAACAGCTGTCTGCAAAACAGAAGGATCGGAGAATATTGCTCTTGAAGTAGACAGAAAATCGTAAGAAATGTTTGAAATAACTTTATGTACATTTGGGAGTTTGAATTTTCCATTATTCAAATACTTGTTTTCAGTGGTTAGTGTTACATTTTTCTACGTGTTGCTGCCCTCTCTATTTTTCTAACACCCCTATTTAATATAGAACTGAAGGTTCCCAGATGCCTAACTAACTGCAGTACAATTCAATACGGTACAAAGCTTTTTTGTGCATATATCCACACACTTTTATCGGCATGCCACTTAAACTGGTGGAGAAATAAATTCGTGAAGTCGTAAAAAGTGACACAAAAATGAATTAACAGGAAAACGTTGAAAATTTTCAACTTTGGAATTTCATTCCCCCGCCGAATAAAATTCTATTTTCATCAAAAAACCAAATAATGTACAAATAAATTTCTCTACTCAATGTCAGATAATTTTTAAAAAACCACGTACAAAAGAGTTGCAATAAAACCGATAAAAAGAACGATCTGAAAAACCGCCAAGACACATCCATTTGATCTTTATATAAAACAAAAAAACAAATTAAATTCTCCCTCCATTAATTTGGCTGCTAGGATCTTTACTTTCTCTACTACGTATAGTATGTAGGGGAAGTATTGTATTCCACCCAAAAATTCCATACCGAGATTTCACTGGAAATATATGTTTTGAGACCCCCTGAATCCAAAAAAAACCATTTTCGGAAACATGTCCGTGTGTGTGTCTGAACAGCATAACTCAGAAACGAACAGTCGGATGAAAACCAAACTTGGTATTTAGGATCAGTATCTTCCAGAGGTACGACACCAAGGTTTTCAAGAAAATCCCCCCACCCCAGATTACCCTTTACATGGTACATTTTCGAAAATTTTAATTTTCTCAAAAATGGCTCTAACGATTTTGATTAAAATATCATATGTTTAAGATATTTTCATGACAAATGAAATGTATATCTAGAATTTTCTGGGAATGTCTCCAAAAGTATTCTTCATTGCGAACGACTTTTGCATAACTGGTAAACCATAAGAGATAGACAAAATTTTACTACACAAAAATGTAGATCGCGTTAAAATACATAATTTACGAAATATACATTTTTTTTGTTGAGTGAATCATTTTCGAGTTATTGTTTGTTATTCGCTTAAATTTTCCAATACTTATACTTTTTCTCAAATGGGAATTCGTTATTCATTTTTTTGTCCTGGTAATGTAAAGAGAATGGAATACTCCACATAGCAACCAGCGCTTAAAACATTTGACTAACGCTTAAAGCCTACCAATTCCCCTTGCATCTACAAGAAAATTAGCAATAAGATTAACATCTCGATTAACATGAGGCATATGGAGAATAAGCGTCTGTAAAAATAGTTTGTACAAGAGTAGAGAAAGTCATGTGAGTAACATATCAGATTTTTACTCCCTCTACTACGCATAGTAAGTAGAGGAAGTATTGCATTTCACCCATTTCGGGCGTAAAAACCCATAGCAGGGAAGTAAAGCCGGTGGTCCCGTGTCGTTGATTTACGGCACGTAAAACAACCTTAAGCCTCATAAAGAGACTTCTGAGCAAAATTACCGGTCTTTCACGCCCAATATAGAATGGGACGCTAAGGACCATAGTAGTTAAAGAGCGTCCATAAATAAATCTCAATTCAATTCAATTCACCGTCACTAGGTGCGTCCGCTGTGAAGCTTGCTGGATTGTACAGTTATACAGTCTTGTTCAGTACAGTACACGATAGTTTCATAGTTAACACGTATGTACACAATTGCCGTGTGAGTTACATTTCAATTTGAAGAGGTTTCATAAATCCGGATTTCATTTATGATCATACATTTCTTGTGTTATACTGCAGCTGCAACCTCACGCTCCTAACATCAAAGTTCTCAAAATGCCTACGTCCTCAATTTTATGCACTTTTCACTTTCTCTGCTACGCACAATAATTAAGGGGAAGCATTGTATTCAACTAAAAAATATATACCAATATTTCACCGGAAATGCACATTTTGAAGAACCCTCAACTCAAAAAATGCATTTTTAGAAAACACGTCTATGCGAGTGTAGGTGCGCGTGTGTGCGATGTGTTTCAGCATAACTCAGAAACAAAACGTTGGATAGCACCAGACTAGGTATTTAAGTTCAGTATATTCCTGTGATACGACACAAAGGTTTTCACAGCCCAAACTACCCTTCAAATGGTAGATTTTTTTAAAAAAATTATTTTCTAAAACTTCCTAAAGATTTTTACTAAAATAACATATATTAAAGATATTTCCATGGAATATAATATGTATATCTTGAATTCTCTGGGAATAGCCTGCGAATCCCTCTTCATTCGAAAGAAATTTTGTATAAACTGGTATCACTGGTAAACGTTAAGCGTTAGAAGAAAACGCAGCACAAATAAACTGTAGATCTCTTTAAAACACACAATTTATTTACAGTAACTTTTTTGTGGCAACAGCCATTTCAGAGATATCCGTTATTAATGGTACGAATTGTTCAATACTTGTCATTCTTTTAAAGTGCTATCAACAGCCAGTTGTTTACATGGAAACAGTATGACATTTTAAGACCAGCGTATAGCGTCCAGTTCTTAAACATTTAGTTATCGCTGTTCCGTTTGTATCCATAACGAAATGGTCATGTAGCTATTTCTGCAAAGGTTTATTTGGAATAAAACGAAGCAGATACCCGCTAGTAAGCCACAGAGAGTATAAAAATCATGTGAATGTAACATCAAATTTTGAAATTTATCCACTACGTATAATAACTAAGGAAAATTATTGTATTCAATCAAAAAATGTATACCGAGATTTCAATGGAAATGTATATTTTGAGCCCTCTCAACAAAAAAAAATGCATTTTTAGAAAAAAGTTCCGTGTGTGTATGCGTATGTGTTTGTGTGAGAACAGAAAACTCGAAAACGAGTCGTATAAGTACCAAACTTGGGATATAAGTTCAATATCTTCCATACATGGGACACGATTTCAAGAATCCCCCACCTCCAACTACCCCATTTAGGGAACATCTCGAAATTTTGATTCTCTCAAAAATGGCTCTAACGAGTTTGATTTAAATACAGTATATTAAATATACTCGCATGAGAAACAAAGTGTATATGTTGAATTTTCTGGAAATATCTTGTGAAGTCCTCTTCTTTCGAAAGAAATGTTGTATAATTGCTATAAATCTGAAACGTTAATCGGTAGACGAAAATAAAATACACAAAAAATGCGGAACTTTTTGTGGCGTAGATTATTTCTGAAATATAAATTATTAATTACCTAAATTGTTCAACACTTTGTCATTCTTTTAAAGTCCTGCCGATTTTCAGGTTTTAAGCGTAACGCAAGGACAGTATGGAATGCCAAGGCTAGTATATAGCGTCCAATTCTTAAATTCTTGACTACCGCTGTTTTTTTTATCTATAACGAAGTGTATAACGCAGCTATTTCTACAAAATTTTATCTAGATTAAAATGAAATAGATAGAACAACAATGCTTGTCAAGAATAGTTTTTATACACACTAAGAAACGATAAGACTGTAGAGAAAGCCATGTAAATGTAATATCAGATTCTTTTACTACACATACGATGATATCAGTTCATCGAGTTCCTTAATGGATATACCCTGCATTTTCATCAACACTAACTCAAGAATACGCTACATGGGTAAATTTTCCCAAATGAAATTTAGGTTTTACCCGAAACACAAGCTTACTAAATTCATTCACAGAACAAAATAAAAATATCAATGGCAAAATTACTGTTCTGCACTTCAGAAACACGCTGGCCTACAGACCGCCCATTTTGACCAAATATAATGGCTAAGAAATTTATCCAAAACATTAAAATGCAATATTAGCTATATACAAATACCTAATTTGTAGGCACAGAAAATCTCCAATGATCCGAAGAAACCTTATCCAACTGTCAGGTTACATTTATACAAAAAATTAGTATCGACAGGAGACTCATATAGCACATGCAAACAGTCACGTACAACACGTCCAGCGAGTTGAACTTGAACAGCGAGAGAACCAGGAAAGTTCGAATGCGATCGTCACGTCAAAAGAATACACAAAAGCCAACCGGAGAACGATTCCTTAGTAGACATTTAGATGTTTAGCATTGTCAATGAAAACAATACGATTATAAATATATATTCCTAAGTAATCAAACATCAAAAGAAAATCATTAAAAATATCTGATGCTACATTCACACACTGTTTCTAACCTCTAGTGGGTGTACAAATTACTCTTATGAAAACTTATTTTCCTATCTACTTCATTTTAATGGATATAAAACTTTACAAAAATAGGACAAAGTAACAACAAGGACAAGGATAAAGTACCGAAAAAATCTAACCATTTATAATGGATATTTTGGAAATAGCTTATACCACAGAAGAACTATTTGAATTGAATGGTTTGTTTTAAATGCATCTACATGTTTTGTGTAGTACGTTTTCGTCTATCGCTTAAGGTTTACCAGTTATACAAAATAATACAAGATTCCTTTCGAATAAACAGAATTTGGCACGCAAGCTCAAAAAATTCAAGAAAGGTATCCGTTTAGTTTCCATGTAAAAGTTTTTAATATAAGGTGTTTTAATAAAAATCGTTAAGAGCCATTTTTCAGAAACTAAAAAGTTTTAAAACATGTTCCATATAAAGGATAGTTTGGGATGGGAGCATTTTTGGAAAATAGTGAATTTAAGTATATAAGATATGTTTTAAAATACTTATGCCACTTTTGCTTTTTGAGTTGTGGTGTTCACAGTCACGTTTTTTTCTAAAACAACCTCTTTTTTATACATGGTGCCTCAAAACATGCTTTTTCCGGTGTTAATTTTCACCTCAAAAACGCGGTGTCATAAGCCCGTCCCTTTTGACAAACCATCATTCCTGAGAAATTTATCTGACACATTAAAATCTTAAAACTCAATATTAGCCTTATACAGTTACGCAACTAACTCCCCGTTTGTGGACACAGAAAATTCCCATTGATCAGATCAGAGCTGCGTCAAATGCCAAGTTACATTTACATACAAAATTAGTATTGACAGGAGACTCACCTGGCACATGTAAACAGTCGCATATCACACGTCCAAATCACTGGTAGTCAGCCTGAACTTTGAACCGGGAAAGTTCGAAGGCGAACGTCACGCCAAAGGAACATAAAACGAAAGCCAAACGAAAGGTCTGGAGACCGGTTCTTGATAGACTCGACACCAACATTTAGAAGTTTAGTACTGCTTCTAGACTAACAACAATAGAATAATAAACGCATATACTAAATTGAACAAACAATTAAACAGTATAACGGTTCAAAAAATCTGATATCTTACATTCACATAAGTTTCTCTGACATCTATCACTTATTAACGGGTATACAAATTATTCTTATCAAGGTTTATAGATACAAAGTAAATAGCGATAGTCAAATGTTGGTCTTGAAAAATTCCACTGTTTCCATGTAAAAGCGAGAAACAACTAAATTTTGACAGGGTTTTAAAGAAAAACCCAAGTGTTGAACAATTTGAAACATTAATAAAGGATACTCGGAAATGCCTGTTGCCGCAAAAATAGTCACTTGAAATAAACTATGCGTTTTAAAGAAATCGACATTTTTTTGGTATAACATTTACCAGTTAAGCAAGATTATATAAAATTCCTTCCCAATGAGGAGGACTTCCTAACTATTCCCAGAAAATTAAAGACAGACGTTTTATTTATCATGTAAATATATGTAGTATATGGCATTTTAATCAAAATTGCTACAGCCATTTTTTAGAAAAATAAACAAATTCGAACAGTGTTCCATGTAAAGGGTAGTTCAGGGCGAAAAGATTTTCCTGAAATCTTGGCGTTGTATCTTTGGAAGGTGTTGAACTTAAATACCAAGTTTGGTATTTATCCGACATTTAATTTTTTAGTTTAAACTGTTTACGGAAACACACACATATACACGAACCTTTTATTAAAAACCCGATGCGATACATTCACATGACTTTCTCTATCCTCTATTCCTACTAAAGTTATGTTTCTATCTACTACATTTAATCCAAATAAACCTTTGCAGAAATAGCTACATTACAGATTTTGGCATAAATACACTGATAACAGCGATAGTCAAATGTTCAAGAACTGGGTGCTATATGCCGGTCTTAAAATCCCATACTGTTTCCAGCAATCGCGAGAAGCAACTAAAAATTGATGGAACTTTAAAACAATACACGCACTGAACAATTCCAAACTATAATAACGGATTTCTCAGAAACGGCTTATGTCACAAGAAAACTTATTTAAAGTAAATTGTGTGTTTTAAGGAGATCTACATTTTTCGTCCGCTACATTTTGGTCTATCGCTTAAGGTTTACAAGTTATACAAGATTATACAAAATTCCTTCCGAATGAAGAGGACCTCCTAGGCATTTCCAGAAAATTCAAGATATACTTTTATTTGTCATGTGAATATCTTTCATATATAGTATTTTAATATAAATCGTTAGAGCTATTTCTTAGAAAATCAAATATTTCGAAAAAAAGATCTATGTGCAGGGTAGAGGGGTGCCGGGACTTTGTTGAAAATGTTGTATCTCGTCGCTGAAAGATATTGAATCTAAATACCAAGTTTGGTAGTTATCCGACTTTTCGTTTTTGATTTATGCAGTTTACACATACGGACCTGTTTTTAAAACTAACTTGTCTTTTTATTCAAGAGGCCTTAAAGCATGCATTTCCGGCAAAATCTTGATGTTGAATTTTTGAGTGAAATGCACTACCTACTCTACCTCTAGTACGTGGTAAAGACAGTAAAATGATAGAACTTTCTAATTACGAGTCATTTATTCTGATTTAGAAAGTGCACATATTTTATGGCGATGCTTGGTGTGGGCTGTGATCAGGTATGTTTCTAAATCCAAGTTTATACTATAAAACGCACAATTCAAGTCCCGGGGTAGAACATGGCTAGAATACCTAAAATATCAAATGCAGGATTGTAATTTTAGGTGCCCCATGGTGGCAACATTTGTTAGCCTGACTGTACGGCAACTTCAAAGAAAATGTCGACAGTGCAGCACAAAGTAAACTCGATTATTACAAAGAAAAATGTTATTAACCCTCGGGTTTATCAAAATGACTCAAATTATACGCAGTAACAAAGGTTAGAGGTTCATACAAGTGCACGCTCACACACACATGCATCACATACAACGGGCTGGCCGAACTCAGTAATGCCAACCTTTCAGGTTTAAGCATATCATGCAGCGAGATTGTGCCACGGTAACGTGTGCCACTCGCATTCGGAAGGTCCCAGTTTGATCACCCACGACCGCCAAATCTGATCCATGGTTTTTCGTGGTTTCGCCGGGTCGGTAGGCAAATACCTCTCATTTCCTGTACACATCATCTTCCTTTTCATCTGTTTCAAGGTTGTAGGAAATTGAAATTAGGTTTTTACTTTTTCTACTACGTATAGTAAGTAGGGGAAGTATTGTATTCCTCCCAAAAATTCGATACCGAAATTTCACCGGAAATACATGTCTTGAGACCCCTGAATCCAAAAAAAGCATTTTTAGAAACGTTCCGTGTGTGTGTGTCTGTGTGTTTTGTCTGTGTGTCTGTGAACAGCATAACTCAGAAACGAACAGTCCGCAAAACACCAAACTTGGTATTTAGGTTCAGTACCTTCCAGAGATACGGCACGAAGGTTTTCAAGAAAATTCCCCCACACCCCCCACACCAGATTACCCTTTACATGGGACATTTTTCGAAAATTTTAATTTTCTCAAAAATGGCTCTAACGATTTTGATTAAAATATCATATGTTTAAGATATTTTCATGACAAATGAAATGTATATCTCGAATTTTCTGGGAATGTCTCCAAAAGTATTCTTCATTGTGAACGACTTTTGCATAACTGGTAAACCATAAGAGATAGACAAAATTTCACTACATAAAAATTTAGATCGCGTTAAAATACATAATTTATGTCGTATACATTTTTTTTGTTGAGAGAACCATTTTCGAGAAATTGTTTGTTATTCCCTTAAATTTTCCAATACTTATACTTTTTCTCAAATTTGTTATTTATTTTTTTGTCCTGATAGTGCAATGAGAATAGAATGCTCCACATAGCAACCACCTCTTAAAATATTTGACTATCGCTTAAAGCCTAACAATCTACAAGAAAATTAGCAATAAGATTAACATCTCGATATCTCGATTAACATAAAGCATATGGAGAATAAGCTTTTGTTAAAAATAGTTTTACAAGAGTAGAGAAAGTCATGTGAATGTAACAAATAAGATTTTTTAATTTATGTACGCTCTTTAACTACTGTGGTCCTTAGCGTCCCATTCTACAGAGTGCTGCATTTAATGTTTCACATTTTTAATTGGCAATACTGTGTATGTGGTTGGTGGGGGCGGGTTTACAGACGGTGATTGCGTCTAGCATTGTCTTGATTTCAGTTTGCTATGGAACGTTGGTCTGTGCAGCAGGTCATCATCTGCGTTGAACAATTTTTTACAAGCAAGCGAGATTTTTTTGGCGATAGCGGAGTTGCACCGTTACTAAAAATAATCAGTATGTGGGAGCGTCAATGGCGGTTCAAAACAAACCTCGAGTTCATCAGAAAACAGTGCAGATATCTGAAAATGTCGAATATACGAGAACGACTCTGCAGAGAAGTCAGTATCGTCCCGTGCGGCGGATCTTGAATTTGTCCGACAGAAGTGTGCGAAGAATTCTACGCAATGATTTTGATTTTCAGTTCTATCCATATAAACTACAGGTTGTTTAACACTCAACATGACTCACTGCACTAGACTTCTTTTTGTGGGGTGAGGCCTAAAGGCATGTCGTTTGTGACGTCGAAATCCTAAAAACCGCAATGCTACAGAAATTGCTGATGTTACACCACAGACATTGCGGCTAGTAATGTCCGAAGTACAACAAAGATTGCAACAATACATTGACCCCAATGGAAGGACGTCTTAAAGACGTTATCTTCAAAACATAACGTGCATACTGTAATTCTAAACCTATTAATTTCTTATAATGTACTTGTAAAATAAATAAGTTATGGGGTTTTGAAAATGGGAAACGTTAAATGTCGCACGGTGTACATTCGGCGTAAAACTTTGCTCTGAGGCCTCTTTATCAGGCTTGAGGTTATTTTACGTGCACTAAATCTACGACCACCAGCTTTACTTCCCTTCCGAAGGAAGCTATACTAAGAATCTTTACGCCCAAAGTAATACATCGCCGTCCGCCGGGTTTTTCCTCGCGACCTCGTGAACAAGAAATCGTTATTAATTAAAATCGTTTGAGCTGTTTTTGAGAAAATAAAATTTTCGAAAAATGATTCATGCTAAGGGTAGCTTGAGTTGAGATTTTCTTGAAAATCTTCATGTCGCATCCATGAAAGACACTGAAACTAAGTACCAAGTTTCGTTTTTGAGTTATGCCATTCACAGGTACACAGAAACACGGGCCTTTATCTAAAAATGCTTTATTTTGATTCAGGGGGCCTCAAAAATGTATTTCTGGTAACATATTTGGTATCAAATCTTTGGGTGGAACCCAATTCCTTCTCAACCTACTATGTACGTACGTGGCAGAGAAAGTAAAAGAGATAAATGCCAAAGTTACAATTAGACAGAATTTTATGTTCTCTTCATGGCTGTACAAACTCCTGTCTCTATGATACTTGAACGCGAGCTATTCACGTTTTATCTTCAACGCTTGTTGTCACTCAACATACATTCAACACAGCCATTCCTTCCTCACAACCTTATCTCAAATATAAACACACAGTATACAATGAAACTTCAAACAGCGCAGTTTGAAAACGAATGTCTTAACGTTGAGTTCATTTTCGGAGTAGTGGCGTGCTATTTTGTTATCGAAGTGACCAGGCATTTGTTAAGTCGTATTTCAAGCTCGAGCTGAAATAGCTAATACATAAATGAAATTACTATGCTTCTTTTTTCCCCTCTGTTTATGATACGAGTGTGTGAACATGACCATCAAAGCTGGGACAACTGATTTTTACTTTCTCTACTACTTATAGTAAGTAGGGGAAGTATTGTATTCCACCCAAAAATTCGATACCGAGATTTCAACGGAAATATATGTTTTGAGGCCTCCTAAATCCAAAGAAAGTATTTTTGAAAACATGTCCGTGTGTGTGTCTGAGTGTGTGTGTGTGTGTGTGTGTCTGTGAACAGCATAACTCAGAAACGAACAGTCGGATAAACACCAAACTTGGTATTTAGGTTCAGTATCTTTCAGAGATGCGACACGAAGGTTTTCAAGCAAATCCCCCACCCCACCCCACGTGGAACATTTTTTCGAAAATTTTAGTTTTCTCAAAAACGGCTCTAACGATTTTGATTAAAATATCATATATTTAAGATACTTTCATGACAAATAAAATGTATATCTTGAATTTTCTGGTAATGTCTCCAAGAGTGTTCTTCATTGTGAACGAAGTTTGCACAACTGGTAAACAATAGGAGATAGACAAAATATTGTTACACAAAAAATGTATATCGCGATAAAGTACACAATTTATGTCATATACATTTTTGGTTATTGAGTGAACCGTTTTCGAGATATTGCTTGTTATTCCCTTAAATTTTCCAATACTTATACTTTTTCTCAAATGGCAATTTGTTATTCATTTCTTTTTTTGTTCTGGACATGCAAAGAGAACGGAATACTCCACATATCAATCAGCTCTTAGAATATTTGACTATAGCTTAAAGCCTACCAAATCCCCTTGCATCTACAAGAAAATTAGCAATAAGATTAACTCAATTAACATGAAGGATATGGAGAATAAGCGTTTATAAAAATAGTTTGCACAAGTGTATAGAAAGTCATGTGAGTGTAACACATCAGATTTTTTGATTAACAAACATGAAGTGATTCAAGCTCAGGGTAGAAAATTGCATATAGTGTAAAATGTTTTTAAAAAATCTAATGTGTTGCATTCAGATGATTTTCTCTACTCACGTAAAACTAGTTTTACAAACGCTTATTGGCCATCTACTTCATGTTAATCGATATAATAAGCATTTGCAGAAACTTATTACTAAGTTTCTTGTAGATGCAAGGGGAATATGGTAGCCTTTAAGCGATAGTCAAATATTTTAAGAGCTGGTTGCTATGTGGATCATTCCATTCTCTTTGCATGCCCGACATAAGAAAGCGAATAACGAATTCCCATTTGAGAAAAAGTGTAAGTATTGGAAAATTCAAACAAATAATAAGGAATATCTCGGAAATGGTTCACTTCAAAACGAAATGTGTATATGACATAAATTGTGTGTTTTAACGAGCTCTACATTTTTCTGTAGAAAAATTTTGTCTATCTCTCATACTTTACCAGATATGAAAAAGTCATTCAGAATGAAGAGGATTTTTGGAAACATTCCCGGAAAATTCAAGATATACATTTCATTTGTCATGAAAACAGCTTAAATGCATATAACTTTAATCAAAATCGTTAGAGCTATTTTTGAGGAAATCAAAATTTTAAAAAAATTTCATGTAAACGGTAGTCTGCTTTGGAGGATTTTCTTTAAAATCTTTGTTTCACATCTTTGAAGGATACTGAACCTAAATACCAAGTTTGGTATTTATCCGACTTTTTACACAGTCACACACACGGGCTTTTTCTAAAAATGCTTTTCTTTTATTCAGGGGGATCAAAAATATATTTCGGTGAAATCTCGGTATTGAATTTTGGGTGGAATGCAATGCTTCCACTACTTACTCTACGTAGCAGAGAAAGTAAAAAAGTGCAAATCAAAAAGACTTTAGAAGAAAGATTTCAACAATCAAGTTGCCAGTGACGGACTGTGGAGTCAATTATTAACTTAAGAGATGAAAACAACGACTCGGATTTAAGTTCTTTCGAAAAGAACACCCCTAAATTGCTTGTTGTTCCATTGATGTAACGTGTGTCATGCGTTGAAGACCATCAAGGTAATATTTAAATTTTTTACGTATATTTCATATATTCTGATGCACAGAGTTACCGCCGTTACATACGTATACTACGCTTGGCAACGTCGGTCCGTGTGGTCAGTTGGTTAGGTGCTGGTCTTCTAATCCCAAGGTCGCGAGTTGAAACCCGGCCCACACCGATAGTTTTTAAACGTGATTATAAGCAACAGTCCCATGTCAGTAGATTTACTAGCATTTAAAAGAACTCATGCGGGACAAAATTCTGAAACACCGACGGCGCTGATATGATCCTGGAAATTTACAGCACCGTTAACAGATAAAACAGTAATTTTGTTATTATTATATTACGCTTGGCAACAAGTGCTCTGGGCGAGCATTGTGTTTAACCTTTGCCCTTACTTTAATTACATTTAATCAGTTTTAATCATGTTTGTAAATAACGTAAGATATTCTGATCTTAAATTGACTAAAATTAAAATTGTTTTTTAGTTATGGACACTCTTTAACTACTACGGTTTTTCGGTCCCATTTTACATTGTGTGTGAAAAAACGGAAATTTTGCTCAAGGCCTCTTTGTCAGGCTTGAGGTGCTGTAGGCCTACGACATGGGACCACCTCTTTATTTCTCTTCCGAAGGATTCCATACTAAGTAATTTACGTCCGAAAAAATCCATCGCCCTCTACCAGGTTTGATCCCGTGACCCCGGGAATAGGAGGCTAGAATGGTACCGCAAGACAACGGAGGACGGCATACCATTCACTTAAAGTGTTATTATTGATTATTAAAAATGTAAATTATGGTTCATGTGAATTTTAATTCATATTTCAGTGTATATTATATACCATTTTTTTAGTTCCATTTATACCCCGCCTTTAACTCATTGGTATTATCGACGGCCTTTCCTTTGGAACTTACTGCCAAAGGCAACGGTGTTAACTAGTATTCTCTTGTTGTTGGGTTTCTTACATTTTTTTTAATCATACATACATTGACACTCTCATTCATACTTTCAGACTAAGCGGAGGATAGCAAATAATCTTGGCTTGAGAAAAATTCCCACTCCCAGCCGGGAATCGAACCCGGGACTCCTTGTACAGCATGCATGTGTTCTACCGACAGAGCTACGGGGCCAGCCTGTACGTGAGGAACATTTACATTTATTGTTTCAGAAACCTTTTTCTTCCTATCATTTTTCTGAACTTTTTATCATGGAGGACTTGCAATTATAACCACCAAAATTATGTTCATAGATACAGTTTCCTTGGAAACGAATTCATTTGTTGGAATTCCAAATTTTCCGCTGCGTAAATATCATCGGAAAAACGTACAAAATACACTATCGTGCAAATACAAGCTCTTTAATGCTAAATTGTGTTACTGTCGTAATGTTGCTAAGGATTATAAATTAACTTTCGGACTGCTATGCTTTTTTACCCCCTTAAACAACTAAGAAGGCTCCAAGTGAACTCCAGGCAGAAAGCTCCAATCAACACAATACAATTATCTTATGTTCTACTTAGAACAAATAAAATAATTTTAAAACAACAAATTTAATGTCTCAAAATCTGTTTTACCAACAATATACCTCTAAATTAGCATTGTAAAACAAACAACTGAATTAAAAATCATAATATTATTTTTATTTTCCAGCACTATCGCATTAGATGAAATAATTTAGTTTTTGTTGTTCACTGGGATTCCAACTGCATTTTAAACTTTTTATAACGTACTACCAGTACATTTTAAGTTTTTTACATGGAGTTTTACAATTCATGTTCACTAAGTGTAACATACAAGACACACTACTGTCTGCATTGTCTTACAGTGGGTATCGCAGTTGAATTTCTTGCAGCTATCACACTTCGTTCTAGTTTTTTTATTATTATTATTTTTTGGACATAACTGCCATCAGCCTTTTAAAAGTTTCATAACTACACCTTACAGTGCACACTAGGAGAGTACTGAACTGTTTCCACACAATTTAAAATTAACAATGTATGCTAAAACAACTAAAAAGTCCAAGGCAGCCAACATAAAACTCTTCAAGTTGCAGATAATTTTATGAGACATGAATTGCTAATAAGTGTTCAAGTTGGCCCCAAGTTGTATTTTTTTTTACAATTTTATTTATTAAACATTTTACGGAACTATTTTATGGTAATAAATCTGATTAAATTTTTAACACATTACAAACATTTCAGAATTCCAAAGTAGACATTTCTCATTAAAGCTAATAACTTTAACACTGGGGTCCATCTGTTGAGCTCCGGTTTAAAAACATATAATAATAATAATAATAATAATAATAATAATAATAATAATTACTCTTTTATATCTCTTTAACTTATTTCCCAACTGATCGTTCCTTTGTATATTCTGTGGCAACATAATTTCAAAATTAAATTTCGTTAGTAGACACATTGTTTTGGAACAGCAAGGATTTTGCTGCATCATCACATTCCACAAATAACCAAAAATGCATCCTATGCTCAGCCCGGAGTTTCAGTCGTTGGACATGCATGTATTAAAACTTTAAACATGAAACTAAGCTGTTCTCTTGCAGTGCTTTAGAGGTTAGGATGGCCAGCTTCCTTTGCCTTATGATTCATGGATATGGTAATTTTCCTCTGTGCCCTTAATTTTAGCCATGCGTTACAAACTAATTAAACCAGTCTAGTTTAATACGGGGCAAGGTTAAGTTTACTTCAGTAATCTGGACGCTATATTTAGCCTGTCCATTTCTTGTATAGATATTTCTCCTTTAAGATCACGTTATTTAAATTCAGCGTCAACAGTGAGAGCTGTACCATGGTCCTCTTATTGAGGCACTGAATAAGTAGTAGTAGTAGTAGTAGTAGCAGTAGTAGTAGTAGTAGTAGTGGTAGTAGTAGTAGTAGTAGTAGTAGTAGTAGTAGTAGTAGTAGTAGTAGTAGTAGTAGTAGTAGTAGTAGTAGTAGTATTTATTAAGTACTTAGTACATTAACTGCATAGCATAGACGCATGGGTCATAAGACAGTACATACTCTCTAGGAAAGTACCTGGTCTATATATGTGACTTGCAGAATCGACAAAAAAACAACTATTTTTATTATCACCACACTATATACACTGCCGTTTGTGAAAATTGCAACACTACGAAGGAAATGCATGATTTTAATACCACAGGTTAGGTACATGACAAGTAACAAATGATAAACTTTTCAAATCTATACATTACCTTTGAGCCCTAATATTCAGTATTTGGTGTGGCCTCCATGCGCTTCAATTAGAGCTGCTATACGCCGTGGCATTGAAACAAAAAGCTTCTGAATAAGTTCCTGAGGGATTTCCCTCCTCCCAGTTTGTATTCGAGCCCACAAATCCGTGACAATGGTTAATGGAGGACCCTGACGCACCAGGTGCCGACGAACCATATCCCAGACATGTTCGATGGGCGACATGTAAGATGAACGTGCAGGCCAGGGAAGCGATGGTACCCGTCGCTCTTCGAAGAAGCTTGTGCATTCCTCGCATTGTCTGTTGAAATGTGGCCTGTGGAGATGCCTGAAACAGGGGGAGTACCTCAGACCCTACAACCACCGTTAGGTACCCTTGCTGTTCAAAGTGCCCTCAATTTGTAGGAGGCGTGATCGGTTGTTGTAACCAATGGCGCCCCAAATCATCACACCTGGTGTTTAACCGCTGTGCCACTCAACAATGCAGCCCTCTAGGATGCGCTCACCACGATACCGTCGGACACATATGCGGCTATCACTTTAGGATACGTTGAAGCGGGACTCGTACGAAAATACTACGTTTTGCCACTCAGCATACAAGTGACGTTGTTCACGTGGCCATTGTAGTTGGAGGAGCTTGTGGTTTCTAGACAATGGAAGCCGACGTAATGGCATGCATGCAACCAGTCCAACCTGCAGCAGACGGCGACGAACCGTTGATGCAGACAAATTCACTTCTGTTGCAGTGCTCCAGCGTCGAGCCAACACTTAGGATGAAGCTGTGCTGTCCGTTATGGCCATGCGGACAATATGACTGTCAGCCCGTGCTGTGGTCATGTTCTGTGGTTCAGTACCCGCTCTTCGCTGTGTAGGACCTTCTATCCACTGCTTCCACACAAGCATCACTGTCGTAGTGGCATACCCAGTATGAACCGAAATGTTACGGTATGACAAACCCGCTTCCCGGAGACCGATCATTCTGCCCCGTTTGAACTCACTCACATGCCGATATGGCTCGCTTTGACGTCGAAGAGGCATACTGGCAATAACTTTATTGTTGCCACCTTGTTTGACAGCTCTGCACTGACTACACTGGGCGCAACACTGACGTTGTCGCACCGACACGAGAGGGCTCTGCTCGGCCCACGTGTACCCCATCTCTCTGCAAACCTAATCACTTATTGCTAGCACACTCTTCTATACTTTCACCAAGTTTAGAGTTAACGGGCAATTCTTTCTTGGTGCTGCAATTTTCACAAACGGCAGTGTCTATACATATAAAATGAAAAATACTCTGAATCCCACACACAAACACACTGACACTCATGCAAACAAGTGCTCAAGCACCACACATATTTAAAGAAAATTGACACAAATACCCTATCTCTTAGTACTCGTACTTCCAGTAAGTATGTGCCCAAGCTAGGCCAGTTTTAGCTGTTTAGAATCAACCCTCAGCATGCTGTCCTCCGTCTGTTGGAGGCCAAATATACTTCCGGTAATAATGTTTTCCTAATACCCTACGTCTGCACACATGCTGCCAAAATATACGTCCTGTCTTCTTGTTCCCCGCATAATGGGCAAATCCTCCAGTAGAAACATCCCTGTTTAACCAAAAAGCCTTAACACACAGTGTTATTGTTTTACACGTACAAATATAAACTAGAGGTGTATCAACAGGATGATGTTTATTATTATTAATATTATTATTATTTATATGAATAATTACTTGGTTATACTGATAACGAATGCATTCTTACTTATATATAAAATGATTTATATAGTTTAACAAATTTCTTCTTCTTCCCACGTTTTAAGCTACACTTGTTCCGGTCTAGGTGGCGCCGTGGCCGAGTGGTTAGACCGCTCGCCTCCCACCGAGGCGGCCCGGGTTCGATCCCAGGGACCTGTATGTGGGATTTGTGGTGGACGAAGCGGCGTCTGGGCGGGTTTACTCCGGGTTCTCCGGTTTCCCCCGCCATTCATTCCACCAACTGCTCCATCATCACCTTTCCTTTCATCCATTTCGTTTCATCTACTTCCTTCATCCATACCAGGCATCGGGCTGATCACCCATCCTAGATCTCTGTCTGATCCATGAGTGTCTGCTCCTCGACGTCTCTGACCCCAGGCACCCGCTTGTAAGTCCTGGGGGGTGTAAGTCCTACATAAGAGGAGGGTAAACAGATAATGAATGAATGAAAAAATTGTTCCGGTCTCACATATGCTCTCTCCAACGCTTCCTTGCCTTCCAACCAATCTGTGTCCCCTAGGTCTATAGTTTATAACTTGTTTAGGAATTCTTCTGTGAATCATACGTAAAATATTATCTACCCATTTTTGTCTATACCATAGACAAATATACCATCTATCCAGGTTATATCTTGCGAATATTCTCTTGTCTTGTACATACTTTCACTGCGCGTAAGAATTTTAATTTCTACTGGTTGAATTTTGCTTTTATTACATGCATTGTTCCGAAATTGGAATTCCTGTAGTGAGTGAATATTTTCTTCATGCGTTACATCACAGCATGGGTATTGGAAGTGCTTTGTTTGTTCCATTGTAACGATCCGAGGTGAAGTTCGATCCATGGACGGAGAGATTGCGAAAGTGGTGTAATGTAAGAATCGTTGACGTAGAGGAACCACGTTGTTGAGGTGCCCATTGTAAACATATTTATTGACCACGCATGTAGGTCAACCGTCTCAATTCTCTTTACGTGTCGCTGCGACGCAACGGCCACGTCAGTTTAGGGCTCCGGGCTCCACTCTAAGTAATAAACACTTAAAATTGTTTTTCATGGTCTACCAAAGTCCTACAGGTAATTCATGTCTAAGCATAATTATGTACTTGTCCCAAGTACGCCTCAACCCCACTCTAATTTATTCAAGAATATAGGTAATAGGTTTTTATAGAATCCACGCGTACTTATTTAACACCCCCTTCCCAAACTATGGCTCCTATCGCCGCGGATCCGACCGTTTCTACCGTCCGCTCCAAATCCCCCTGTTGAAATCAACCCCTGGGTTAAACTGCTGTCTGAAGTCTCATCTATCACTATTTTTGATCTTTTCTACTGTCTACCTTTGAATACGATTGTCTGTTTTAGTTTCGGAAGTTATCATATTAGTCCGTTTACAAATGATGTTAAGCTTATGCACAGCTGTTAGTAGTCCATCCTCATTATAAAAAATAGGGACTGCGTCTCAGCGAAAGCCAAATGATTTATGTTAGCTTTTGGCCTATATCTATTCTGCCCTAAGGGAATAAAAATTCCTTCTTTATTTACTTCAAAACGAATGATGCTAGTCATAACTTATGACACCTGAAATATAGAATATCCTTAGGGGATTATTAAACTGTATAAACATTTTGAAAATGTCCTCCCTTCTGTATGAGACACGATTTCACATGTATTTTCATAGTACTGGAGGACGTGTCATCGACATCGTTAATCTCTTGCTTTAGATCGTCCAATTTCTAGGGTGGTATAGCATAAATTTAGTCTTTTAGGTAACCCCACAGGAAGATTGTCGGATCAGGAGATCTACGTGGTCACAGGTTCTTGGATATGATCCTGTCGTCAGAGAAACTCAATAAGATTCATGAATTGCTCTGATGTATGGTATGTAGCGGTATACCTGAAAACATCCATAATCTCAATCTGCATCACCCAGTTGTTGGAGAGACTCCATGAAAATCCCTAGGTACTCTGAACTGTCCACAGGTTAATAGAAAAATCTGTTGGGTCACACTCACATGACTTTCTCTACTCTTGTACAAACTATTTTTACAAACGCTTATTCTCCATCTACTTCATGTTAATCGAGATAAACATTTGCAGACTCTATTTTATTGCTAATTTTCTTGTAGATGTAAGGGGAATATATATTTACAAGGGCAATATAAAAATACAGTAGCATTTAAGCACATACATATCTCTTACTAGCTGGTTGCTAGGTGCAGCACCATTCCCTTTGGCACAGATTAATACTCCTTGCATATCCAAGACAAAAAATGAATAACGAATTCCCATTTGCGAACATAAGTATTGAAAAATTTAAGGGAATAACAAGCAATATATCGAAAATGGTTCACTCAACAAAAAATAAATGTATATGACATAAATTGTGTATTTTAACGAGTACTACATTTTTATATAGTAAAATTTTGTCTATCTCTTATGGTTTACCAGTTATGCAAAAGTCGTTCACAATGAAGAATACTTTTGGAAACATTCCCAGGAAATTCAAGATATACATTTTCTTTGTCATGAATATATCTTAAACATATGATATTTTAATCAAAATCGTTAGAGCCATTTTTGAGAAAATTAAAATTTTCGAAAAATATTCCATGTAAAGGGTAAGGGGTGGGGGATTTTCTTGAAAACCCTCGTGTCGCATCTCCGGAAGATACTGAACCTAAATACCAAGTTTGGTGTTTATCCGACTGTTCGTTTCGGTGTTATGCTGTTCACATACAGACACACACACAGACAGACACACAGACACACGGACATGTTTCCAAAATTTTTATTTGATTCAGGGGGTCTCAAAACATGTATTTCCGGTGAAATCTCGGTATCGAATTTTTGGGTGGAATACAATACTTCCCCTACTTACTATACGTAGTAGAGAAAGTAAAAATCTGATGTGATACACTCACGTGACTTTCTCTACCCTCTATCGTTTATTACTGGGAGTACAAACTATTCTTACTATAGCTTATTTTTCTTCCTACCACATTTTAATCCAAATAAGTCATTGCAGAAATAGTTACATTTTGTTATAAATACAGAGGGAACTGTTTAAGAACTGGACCTATATGCTGGCCCTAAAATTTCACGGTTTTTCTATGACATATATCTCAGAAATGGCTTATGCTACTTAAAAGTTATTTGGCATAAATTTTGTGTTTTATGAGTCCTGCATGTCTTGCGTAGTAAATTTTCGTAGATGTAATAAGTTAACGTTTACCAGTTATACAAGATTGTACAAAATTCCTTAGATATGAAAAGAACTTTGCAGGCAATATATAGATTTAATTTTCCATGTAAATATCTTTAATACATGGTATTTTAATAACAATTATTGTAGTCAGTTTTACAACAGAAAATTCCAATAAATGTGCAATGCAAAACGTAGTTCGGGGTGGGGTACTTTTGTTTTTGAGTTATGTTGTTCACAGATACACACTCAGTCACATAGACGAACCGATTTCTTAAATTGATTTTTTTCAGGGGTCCCAAAGCATGTATTTCCGTGGTAGAGAAAGTAAAAATAGTTCCACTATTCTCTTTGGGGATATTTTACACCAATATCTGCATACCAAACCGTGATTTGAACTGTACCAGGTGTTTCATGCAAATTTTGGACCGCCCAAATACATAAGCTTTGCGAGTTCACATAGCCACACGAATACTTCATCTGTGAACCATGTTTCACAATATTAACGCCTGAAGCCAATAGCAATACTTCACTCTCTTATTCTTAAACTGGTTTCTGCAACTGATGGACTCTCTGACACGTTGAAAAGCTGTACCCGGTCCAGTTGAGGTGAACTGAGTTGGCAGGCTGAGGGCAGCCCGATGAAGTGTTATAAAGCCTACCCATCCCCGATGGGCTTAACCGCTTGTAGAAGGGATGGGAGTGGCAGGCTGGCGAGTGAGAGTGAGGTTGAGAGGGTGAAAGGAGATAGGAAGGTTGCTCCTCTACGATTGCTGGTCAGATTTGCAACGGCCCTTTTGCACGCTGGTGTTGTGTTTCCCAAAATTATTTTATTATTCGTATGCTATTAGTTTTCTGTCCAAGGAACTCTTGTAAGGATAGTGGAGGAGCCGTTTGGATTTGCTTCGAGGGTGCCCGCATGCCATACGGGGAACTCGGTGTCGCCTCAAGCGTCGTTATCAGGGTTTAGTCCCCAAAACATCTAAGAGGGCGCTCCAAGGGAATGGTGTCGTAGAAGTTTGCAACCCGGCGCCTAATTTCATCCTCCACGTATGGAAGAGTTGAGGCCTCGTGAAGAAATCTCACGGAGAAATAGGCTCAATAGACAGGAGTCTGCGGCCATACCCTAGATCTCGCAGGTGTATAGAAGCAGAGGGATATGAAGAATCTGAAAAGTTGTAGCTTTAAGTCAACAGGCATCATTGACTTTAGCATGGGGTACAGTGATGCAGTAGCCGATGCGAAAGGTCTCGGATGTGCTGCGAAGGTTAGACCCTGAGGCAGTATTTTTAGCATTTAAATGATTTCAGTCTAATTATATAATATGTAAATTCAATAACAACCCGCCTTGAAGCAATATGTGTATGTAGTAATAATTTTTAAAATGTATGTAACAGTCATTGCATATGCTTATATTATTGTAAACATGTTCAATAATGTTATGTGAATGCATTGCGTAATGTAATAATGTATGAACTGTGAGAAATAAGTTAAAAGTTGCTAACAATGAGGTAACTTTGAGACAATAATGAGTTTGAGAGTTTAAATGTTACTTGTGATTCTTTGAAGCATTAATGTAATTTTATGGACAGTTTATAAAAATAGCCAATCAACAATCAGAAAAACTTTATTTAAATGCAGGTATTCTATTGGAGTAAAAATAGCCAACCAGAGACTTGAAATACAGAAATTTACAAGTTTAGACGGTTGAAATCAATTCAATTGCCTGCAGACAGTGCTCATAACTGGATGCGTTGTTTGTGCGTCCTCGAGAGATTTAATACGTATTCCTGTGAGACGAAAAATACCTTTACGCGTTAAAAAGTGTAATTAGTTTATAAAAGGAATCTCACAGCTCTCTATATTAGTGAAGTGTTATTTAAATCGTATCAACTATTAATAAAAGGAGTTAAGTAAAAATTATAATCTGTGTAAGCCTACATTCTTAGTCGTACCAAAACCCTGCCAACAGATACGTGTCTCTAACAGTAATACTGTTAGAGACACATAAATATATAATATTTAAAGAAAAAGTCAAATTAAAACGTTAATATTTTTTTAAACTTGGGGCAAAGGCCACCTGAAAGTACATTTGGGACAAAGGCTACCGGAAATTGTTTACCATACGTGCGGTTGCAGCTACTTCAAGTTCGGCTCCCTAACAGTTGAAATATAATACAACTCCTTCAATACAATCTACCTCAACCCTTACCTTAATTGACCCCAAGTGTGTACCCGGTCTTGTGCGACAAATGTCCTGATGACTTACGGGAAGCCGCTCCAGTTGTACTTGGACGTCCACAACAACCTGGGCGGTCTAAATGAACGACGTTTGCCTTTTGCACTCACAAAGATCCAGTTATCTTCATTTTGTTAAGCAGTACTGTACTGGAAACACCAAATTCTCTCTGGTTTACTCTTCGAGCTGCTACAATTAATTTCATAATCTAGTATTGCTTCATAAGAAGGAGTGATTTACCTAGGACTGTATTTTCACAGTGACTAGAACAAAACATCTGAAACTACTGCCAACCATAAAACCAAAATTTAACGAATAAAGAAAATACCCTCTGGTTCCCCATGAGACGAAACCAAATCTTCCAGTATTCTCGCTTAATTTGACGATGAACTCTGACATTAGATCAGTTTCCAACCGAACAAATAAAGAATGAAATGTGTTTGTTCTATATAAATCACTCGATTACCTAGCGATCGATGTTTCTAATTATAGACAAACTTCTATTAAAAATAAACAGAGAGTAACTGCTTCCGCCATAAACGTTGGTGTTATGCTAACAAACTTGAATAAGACAGTCGACTTAAATTTTCCATACTTGTGAATCCCTTTATTCTGTAAATGTTCTCATTCGCCCAGAGGTAAATCTGGATTGGAGTGTTCATGTTATGTGTTTCTAAATAAACCCAACCAATTAAATCTATAATTAACGTACATTACGTACACATTTACGGTCACCAAGCTATAGAACGCGTTTGTGAGTATCCGTGCTTCTGTTCCTAGACTATTTATCTTACTAAAAGAGCTGTACGAATTATTTGTCGTGTTACATCACCAACTCAATACCGACCGCTATTTGCAGGCGTAGAAAGCTTACCTTACTTTCAATCTTCTTTTTTTACTGTATTGTACCTTACTATACTGTATGTGAAGGGTGAATTGAACACCGTGTGATCCAAGAGTCAATTAGGAAATACAATACAATTCGACAGTTAGCTTCTTTGCTCCTTAAACTTTGCCTAGATACATAGCGAATTGTCTTTTAGGGCTCGCAATCAGCTTTGCAACCACGTTAATAATGTTGCATTTTTAGTATCTGTCTTTGGTCTATCACTAGTGAGCGAGGTGACGCTGCGGTAACGTGTGCAACTCGCATTCCGGAGGCCCTCCGGTGTCTTGTCAGGATCGCCTCCTAGCGCTCTGCGGTCGGGTGGTCAAGCCTGTAACTATTAGATAACTCTGTGCGTCTCTATCACGTGCGTCGGCCGGTCTTGCAGCCCATAGTCTCCTGCGGTTGCTTCATCACACCGATTCCTCCCGGGGGTGAAAAAGGCTCCCTTGTGAGTCAACGTGCTAGGTGTCCCCTCCGTCGGCTAATTCTAATTCTAATCCTTGGGCTATCAGCATAGAAAAGCACCTCTTAGGTTTATTTAAACGTTTACTTTCAGCTTGAAATGATGGTTTTTAAATTTCTGGATGCCCCCTGTGACATCCATATGCTGCCTGTTTTACAATTGAGAAGGTGAATTTCAAAAGGTACTATATCCACCTTTTTTTTTAAAAAAAGAGTTGCATTTAATGCATTCCTTTGAGTTACATCGATTTTGTCAAGAAACTCTTACCAATACCTACTAAAAGTATAAAAATTGGGTAGAAAATGTGCTTTTCTTTCCAAAACACATCCTCAAGAAGAATATCAGTAAAGCATTTCTTTGGAAAGAGTATTAAATTCAACATTCCTACTATATCACCATTATTTATGCATTCCAGAATGTGATATTACTTCAGAATATTCCCTGAAAAAAATACTAATTCCAAATAATTTCCCTCTAGAACCCTAAATCTTATTATTGATTTTTCAAGTGGCTCTCATTTACATAATAATTTGTAAAATTACAAACATCCTTCTCTGTTTAAAACCTATGAAGAGTTGTCACACAAAAGGTGTAAATCTGTGCTGATAAAGAATCTGTATAAAGTAATGCGTGTCCTAAAAGTTCCATGAAGCTGGCTTTACTACCTTTTGGAAGTCCTTATTAATTCTGTGGCTACCACCACAAACTAGTATAAGATCAACTCTTTGTTCTGGAGTGAGCATGATTGTTTTAGCTAATATAATAAACAAAATTTTCTCTTGGCAACAATCTAGCGAGACAGCTGAGCGTTAACTTCTTAGGCTTGCATTTGTGATGCCAGGGATTCAATTCCCGTCGTACTTGCCACTGTAGATTTTTTTCGTAGTTTTCCTGGATTGGTAGTGAATGCTGTGATGGTTCTTATTCTACCACGAGTTTCCTGTCTGCAAATTACCTTTCATCTGTTTCAGGGTTGAAGGATCAAGAGATTAAATTTGGTGTTTTTGGAAAGATTTCTCCTTGGCGAGGCTGCTGTGCCCCCTTCCTGGAGATGGGTCGGGCCTCAGGGTCTGTCCGAGGGCTAAGGCGTGGCTAGCCAGCGCAAGGATATGTTCCTTCTGGATTCATTAGCGACCCCGTTCTCAGCTTGTGGATTTGGTCGCTCTTTCAAGTATTCCCTCTTCCCTCCCGTAGAGGGGGCCTTCAGCTGCTGTGGTGCGGACGCTGTGGACCCCAGTACTCATGGTACTCCTGACGTTACCAGAAGTACGTTGAGCCAAGCATTCGAGCACCTCCCGTTTGGGAGTTCTTCGGATTGGGTTGGACTCGACGGGCCAGTGTTTCCCAATACCCATGGGACAATGAGTACGTCTGGCTGTTTTTTCCGCCCAGGCGGGGTTGTGAGATGCCTCAAGGTCCTTCGATATTGCCCTGGATAGCCGGCAGACAGTGTGTTAGGTTGCTGTCGGCCCCAACGAAGTTTCGGTAGTCTTCCCCTTTTGGGGTTGAAGCGCGTAAGTGGCGTATCCACCTCTGCTTCTGTAATGGTGGAGCCGGATTAAAATTGTCAGGTACTTACCCAAAGGAAAAGCCCTCGAGGGTTGGGAGAGTTACTCGGTTGAAGTCCTGGGTGTAAAGGGGGGCCTTGGCCCCCTGTGTCTTCTTATTTCCCTCGTCTCTTCCTCCCAGAGGTTACATTAGAAGCAAAAAGGTCCACTTTGTTCTACTTCCAGTGATGTCCAGTTCCTGGAGGCTCCTGCCTTCTGGATTGTACTCAAGTTTTCGATATGGTTGATTTAACATTTTTACATTACTGAAAATTGTTATATATATCAACTGAATTTTCAATCACAAGGTAGTATTTCTACTTGTTCATTATGTGATATCTATCTCGTACTAGATTGAATCTATATGCTAATATGCAAAATATAGCACCACATTCAAACACGATGTACATCCCTCCCACAAGTAGCTTAATTCTTTATCAATCAATATTAGAAATTTGCCTTTCATTACAGTCATGAGCAGTAAGATCAACTATATTGAATAATACTATTAAGAGTGTAGATTCATCTTGACATATCAATCTACACCAGAATTGGGAGCACACATGAAGGTGGATGGTAGAAACGCACTGCGCAGAAGGAGACAAAGAGAGTACACTATCTCTTTCTTCCACTATCGCCTGCTGTGCGCTGGAAGTTCACGTTACTCACAGTAGTGTTACTGCGCAACCTGCACTCGTTCGCCTTCATATGTGACCCGACTATAATGCATAGCAATGCTAGTTTAAAATTCGTTAAATATCAACGATTTCCTTACCTGCATGTCATTTAATGCTGGTTTTGTAAGAAGTCTGAAGCGTCCTACTTCTGAAAGAAGTTGATTGTACAAGAAACAGTCCTTGTTACATTGTGAATAAAATATAGACATTTATTCAGAACTTTTCAATGGGGGAAAAATACAATTAATAGTTAATTAGTGGGGAAAAATGGTGCACTGGGAGAGTTGCATGCTCACAGAAAGGACTGCGGGAAAGGAATGGACAGTCGCCTCGTGTGGTTAAGGTGGGAAAAGGATTATTCTTTACACTCGTGGCGCAGTAATCAATTAATATTTATTACTTTTACAATGATAAACATTCTTGTTTCCTACTGACACTTTACTTACTACATAGAAACTTTTTTTTTATCTTCCGAGGCGACTGACACTTCACACAGTGTTGGCTAGCAAGTTCACTGAGCCTCATTGTTCACTGTCTTCACATGTCGCCTCCAATCGTATGTATATGTATGCTATGTAAAAATGGAAGAGATTGTTATGTCCGACAATGGGGTATGTACACAAGTGGCGCGGGAGAAAACAAACGAATACATTCGGTGGCCTCGTAAACATCTTCTGTTTAGGAACTGCTACTGTCTAATGCGCGACAAACAATGAGTCATCGTGATTGTTGCTGCTTTCCAACAATAAACGGTTATCCGTCTCGAAGTCGCGTTTGCTGGCGATTTATCAACAAAACCACGGCGCAACAGTGAGCTTTTACCGAACCTCAGCTGCTGCCGGTTTTACTTAGTAATACAATCTGCAATCCTGTGCCACGGTATAACCAACGAGCCTATAGTATACCCCCAACACAACAATGTAGCCAACACGATGCTCCTGGTTGAGTGTCGTTCCAATTTTTTTGACATATTTTACAGGATGTCGATATTCGGACTTTTTTTTCCGTTCCCTGTCTACCGGTCCTCGCTTTATTTACACAAAACAATCATCATTATCATAATATCTTTAAATATGAGGCAAAAGCATTTTAAAATTAATAACATTATGGAATATACCTTTAATCCCATTCCTACTATCGAATTTTATTTTCAATCACGAATATTTAAGAGTAGTGAAATAATAAAAAGTTTTGCTCACTATCGGGTAAAAAAGGGTCTGGGAGTCCTACACTCGATGTTTTTTTCGGTGCGTTTTAGTATTTTTCTCTTTTTTTGTTTATTATTTTACAAAGGACTTAGTTTAGAAGTTGATATCTGTACAAACATTTGGGGAAACACACACTCGCACGCACGCACTTTCAAACCTTCAGAGTCCGTCATTTTAAATGTCCCTTGGTCGTGAAATTCCTTTACCTAAAGAGACGTCACTTATCTAGTTGCCATCGCTAGTAGTGGCAGAATAACGAACCAGAGCATGACGTCAATGCCAGATCCGGAAGAGGTCTTCCTCCTGAGGATGGCGGCCATCTTGTCACCTGTGAACAGAAACAATTTCAATCTTACTAGTGTGATTTGTGTGAGGGGAAGGGAGAGTACATGGTTGTCAGATTGTGTGAGCGACAGGATAGTTATGGCAACCGTGGGAAACTGCCACATGCTCAGCATTTCAGTTCAGCAAAAGTTTAAGACCAAATTTAACTTTTAAGTTGCGAGACGCAGCCTGCTTTATAAAATATGGACCGTTTAAGTTGACACTGTAAATACCTCAAAAACTAAGCGTTGCAGAAATGTCTTAAATAAAAGTTACTTGATATTATGGGGAAAACTAAATGCCATTAATCGTGGTTTGTTTGGAGGACGTTATGATGTTCATTTTATTGTCAATTTAATTTAATTAAATTTCAAGATTTCAGCGAAAATACGTGTTTTGAGGCCCGCTGAATACAAAAAGATTTTAGAAGCAGGTCTGTGTGTGTCTGTGCCTGTGTACAGCATAACTCAAAAACAAAAGGTTGGATCATCAGGTATTTTGGTTCAGTAACTTACAAAGATGCGACAGGAAGGTTTTCAAGAAAATCCCCCATCTCAGATTATCCCTTACCTGGAATATTTTAATTTTAACAAAAATGCCTCTAACGATTATGATTATAACATAATATGTTTAAGATACTTTTATGGCAAATGAAATGTATATCTTGAGTTTTCTGGGAATGTCCCCAAAAGTCCTCTTCATTCTGAATGAGTTTTGCATAATAGTAAACCGTAAGAGATAGACCAAAGTTTACTCTACAAAAAATGAAGCTATTGTTAAAATACGCAATTTATGTCACATACATTTATTATTTTTTTCTTTTTTGTGTGAATGAACCATCTTCGAGGTATTCCTGCATATTTGTTTGAATTTATCAATACTCATACTTTTTAAAACGGGAATTCGTTATTTTTATTATTTTTTATGTCCTGGACATGCAAATAGAATGGAATGCTCCACATTGCAACCAGCACTTAAAATATTTGACTATCACTTAAAGTCTACCAATTCCCCTTGCATCTACAAGAAAATTAGCAATAAGATTAACATCTCAATATCTCGATTAACATGAAGCATATGGAGAATATGCGTTTGTAAAAATAGCTTGTATAAGAGTAGAGAAAGTCGTGTGAGTGTAACTCATTAGATTTTATTTTATTGTTACCTTTTCACTGACAACGATTTTGCTTCATAGAGTATAACACTTTCTGATTTTAAACACCACGTTTGGCGTATGCGAGTTTTGATTTTTGAGTTGTACGGTTCTCTTATCTCTCTCTCTCTCTCTCTCTCTCTCTCTCTCTCTCTCATACACATAGATGCCTTTTTCTAAAAGTTCCTTTTTTGTGTTCAGGGAACCTTAAAACATGTTATTTCCGGTGAAATCTTGGTATCAAATTTTTGGATGGAATAATATTGCCTCAGCTAAATACATAGTGGTAGATAATAAATAAATTAAATTGGGGTGGTACAACCCTGAATGAGATCTCTAACACTTCCGGCGTAGCGTGTCGTAAAATAGATCATATTTAGGAATAAAACCGATATGAAGTTCCCATCAAGAACGCAGGATCTACGAAACGCCATACATAAGAACATTTCCATTTCAAAGTTGGCATTCCCGCGAAAGCACGTCTTTGCGAACTGTTATATTCAAATCCCCTTTACAGTTTTATGTTCCTGCCTCAAAGTGCGTGGTAATTCAATACGGAAAAAAGCGACGAAGCGATTTGCACCGTGAGGGCAGCAGTTACGTGCGCAATTCTTTCTCGCAAAGTCAGAACTGTTACTGCAATACATTTTAATAACTCCATACTTAAAAACCCATTAAAGTACATTAAATGCATTTGAGGTGTACGTCGGGTAACGGCTTGGAAAAACGGGCGCCTAGCAACGCGGATTGTTTCCGAGGCGGACCCCAATAAACGTAACCGCAGAAAATAACAACTGAGAGCGGAATTTTCAACGGAGCCATTGTTAACAACATAGCACGGGCGGAAGTATCTCCACACGGCTCCGCTAGGAGCGCTAACGGCTTTCCTTAACGTTGCATCTAGTTTATGCCCAGAAGGTTTCGGTAGAGGCAGAAAAAAATGTACTCCACCGGAGGAATTTTCTGGGCTTCCATTTACCTCGACCACACCCTCAATTCAAAGCCAAAAACTGACTCAAAAGGAGGCAAGTGGTTTAATAAGAGCTACGGTAAAAAAATTCTTTATAAACAACAAATGCATGGAAATACCTAAATGCCTTCCTAAATTTCCTTTTTAAATAACCATTGCATTATATGTATCATAGAATCACAGGGTGTGTAACTGTGTAAAGAACGTTAAGCAATACCAAAATGCCACATGACTTTCTCTACTCACTTTTCATCATACCATTCTTACAAAAGCTTATTCTGTTTAGCTCTTGTTAATCTAGTTCAACGTTCATTACGTATTTCGTTGTAGGTATAATAAGGATAAAGCCTAATTAGACTTCTAGGGAAAGTATTGCATTCTACCCAAAAAATAGACAGCCAGATTTCACCAGAAATACATATTTTGAGGTTCCCTAAATCGAACTATGATTGTACTTTGATTACCATAATGATTGCAATTTTCCTTTAATTTTCTTTTTTAGGTTTTTCGTTTATATTTTATGTTACTGTATTAATATTCTTCAAAAAAAATTGAAAAAATCCTAATACAGGGTCATTTTTATTATGTGGAAAAGTATCTAGAAATGAATTAGTTTATAAGCTTTCTTATGGAATATATTATGTTTTACAATTCCAAAATTTAGTTTAGGTACCTACTCATGTAAGAAATTAGGATTTCTGTATTTGTGTATTACATCTAGTTAGACCTGTTCTTTTTGTACTAATAATTGTATTCTTGACGAAGTCAATATTTCTGTATTGAAATCAAACGGCGAATTTAAATAAATAATAATAAAGATTTTCGGAAATGTATCCGTGTGTGTGTCTTTGTGTCTGTGAACAACATAACTCAAAAACTAAAAACCTGCGTCACAAATATTTTCAAGAAACTCCACCCACTCCAACTATTCTTTACTGGAACATTTTTCGAAAACTTTGATTTTCTAAAAAAAGGTTCTATTTTGATAAAATTACCATACATTAAAGACATTTACATAACAAATAAAATGTATAATTTTAATTTTCTGGGAATAGACTGTGAAGTCCTTTTCCTTCCGAAGGAATTTTGTATAATCTTGTTGATAAACGTTAAGCGGTAGACGAAAACGCACCACACAAAAACGTAGATCTCTTTAAAACGCACAACTTATTTTAAACATGTTTTTGTGTCATAAGTCATCTCTAAGATAAATGGTTCGAAATATTTATTTACTGGTCAATCTTCAAAGTCCTTTCAATATTCAGTTGTTTCTCACGATTGCATAAAAACAGTACGAATTCGAAGACCAATACATAGCGTCCAGTTGTTAAACATTTGACTATTGCTGTTCTGTTTGTATCTATAACGAAATGTGTAGTGTAGCTATTTCTATAGAGGTTTATTTGGATAAAAATGTGGTAGACAGAAAAATAAGCTTTATTAAGAATAGTTTTATATCCATTAATAAAAGATAGAGGTAAGAGAAAGTCATGAGAATGTATCACATGAGCATTTGTTATAAAAATGCTGTTTTAGACTCAGGAATTCTCAAAGCATCTATTTCCGATGAAACAGTATAGAATTGTTGGGTAAAATGTAATATCTCTGCTTACTATAGGATGGTAATAGAGAAACTAAAAATTCAAAGATTAGATTATTCTTCGAACTGCTAGGCTTTTGTACCTCCTTAACCCACTGAAAGGGGTCCAAGTAGACCACACTCTAAAAATCTCAAATTAACAAAATATAACTAACTTATGTTCTACTTAAAACAAATAAAATCATCTTAAAACAACATTTTTGACGTCACAACGTTATTTTTTACCGACAATGTACCTCAAAAATAGTATTGTCAAACAAACAACTGAATTAAAAGTTACAGTATTATTTTTATTTTCCAGTATTATCGCATTAGATGAAATAATTTATTTTATTTTTTATTTTTCACTGATATTCACAGCTGCATTTATAATATCCTACCAGTACCCTGTAAGTTGTTTACAAGGAGTTTTACAATTCACCTTCACTAAGTTGAGGCAGTATTTTAACACTTAAATAATCTCAGTCTAATTATATAATATGTAAATTTAATAATTGAAGCAATATGTGTATGTAATAATCTGTAAAATGCATGTAACAATCATTGCATATACATGTATTATTATTATATCAATGTGTAATAATGTTATGTGAATATATTACGTAATTTAATAATGTAGGAGCTGTGAGAATAATAGGTTAGAAGTTGCTAACAATGAGGTAACAGTGAGGTAACCTTGAGGCAATAATGAATTTGAATGTTTAACAATACTACTAGTGGAATTAATTGTTCTTTCACACAAGCCGTGTGTTGGACAGGTTTGGAAAGGTAGAATCAGATGACTGAAAAATTCAATGCCATAGCCGGGATTTGAACCACGGATCTCCCGGTCTCCGTTCCGGTTGCTCTAACCACTGAGCTACCGGACGGGGACCGGGAGATCCGTGGTTCAAATCCCGGCTAGGTATTGAATTTTTCAGTTATCTGATTCTACCTTTCCAATACTACTAGTCATTATTGGAGAAGCAATAATGTAATTTTTGTGAAAGTTTATAAAATAGCCAATCAACAACCAGAAAAAACTTTAGTAAACTGAAGGTATTCTATTGGACTAGGATTAGCCAATCAGAAACTGAAATATAGCAAAATTTACAAATTTAAAGTTCAGTTGCCTGCAAACAGTGTTCCTAACCGGACGCGAGACACATCCTCGAGGAATTTAATACGTATTCGTGTGAGACGAAAAATAAGTACAAGCAATTAATAAAATAATCTCACCGCTCTGTATCAGTGAAGCCTTGTTTAAATCGTGAGAAGTATCAATAAAAGGAGTGAAGTAAAATTATAATCTGTAAGCCTACATTCTTAGTCGCATCACAACCCTGCTAATAGATACGTGTCTCTAACAATAATACTGACGCAGCCGAGGCAAATATAAATGTGTAATATTTAAAGAAACAGTCAAATTACAAAGTTAATATTTTTAAACAGGGCAAAGGCTACCGGAAACTGTTTACTATACGTGCGGTTGCAACTACTACAAGTCCAACAATTGACTTCCAAGCGTGGGGCAAATAATGTCTTCAAATCTTCCATACGTGGGGAAGAAGCTCCTTCTTCAAAGTTTAACATCCAGGACACACTACTCTCTGCATTTTCTTACAGTGGGTATCGCAATTGAATTTCTTGCAACTCTCACACCTTATTCTAGTTTTTCTATCATTTTTTCTTGGACATAACTGACATCGACGTTTTAAAAGTTTCACCTTTCCGTTGCGACATGGCTACACATTACAATGCACACTAGGAGAGTACTGAACTGTTTCCACACAATTTCAAACCAGCAATGCAAGCTCAATAACTAAGAAACACAAAGTAGCCAACGTAAAACTCTCAAGGAGCAGAAACTTTTATGAGACATGAATGGCTATGTATGTATGTATTTATTTATTTCCATAATACTATATAAAAATCTTACAGTTTTTAATGTATTACTTTAAGTTGCTATTTTTTTCTTTAGTCCATCATGCATTTCAACACCGTGGTTATTTATGCATGGTGGGTCATAATAAATTCATATTGCTTTATTTTTTAAAACATTTTTCTCTTACTCTCCCCATATATTGTCCTATTCTTTTTATATCCCTCTCCTTTTGTGCTTTCAGTATCCTAACTTTTAATACTCCTTTGTTAACATTCTCCCATTCTTTAAGTAAAAACTGATCTCTCCACAACTTAGCTTCTTCACGTTCAATTATATAATGCAAATCATTATCTGCCTCTCCACAAAGAGGACACCTATCTAAATTCGCTCCCTTCCATCTCTCCTTAGCCTATGTGCACTTAATCTAGACCAGGGCCACCCTTTTCTCACTAACCCAGTACCAACATCCACATACTTCTGCCTTCCCCAGTCCACTTTTAATTGTCTATATAGTTCCAAACTTTTCTTTCCTTCCAGACTTTGAAATAATTCTTGTCTCTCTATATCTTCCACTTTGTTCCTCACTTCTTTCCAGAAACCTACCCATTCCTACTTCTTGTAAAATTCTGCTTATTCCTTGAGCCCAGTTCTTCCCAGCGCTGGATTTTTCTTGGATTATTAAACATTGCCTCAAGATATTATGCTCGTCCAATGATTTCAATCTACGCCAATATTTAAGTATCCTTTCTACTCTCATGCCCTTGTTACCTACTCTTCCCAACTCCAACATTGCTGCTTCATTAGGTGATGAAATAGATAAACCTAACATACATTTACAGAACCATTTATGTACTTTAACAATCATCTCCCATCCTTTGTCACTTCCCCAAATCTCTGAACCATAGACCATTTTTGCTTCAACTACAGCTTTGTAAACCATTTCAAACTATTTACTTTGCATATCTGGTATTTTCTTTGAGAATATTCTTATAGCAGTCATTGCTAATCCTCCCTTAGCTAAGGCACTTATCTTGTGATCATTCCATCTCCCATTACTACTTATTCTCACTCCCAAATAATCAAACTTGTTTATTAAATGCAACTCTTCTCCTTCCACACACCACTTTTCCTCCTTATTCAATTTATAGATCTTTTTAAACATCATTGTCTTTGATTTTTTTATGTATCCTTAAACTCCATTTCTTACAAAATGAATATACGATATGTAACACTTTTGTTAGACCTCCTACTGAAATAGAACCTACCACTAAATCATCTGCAAAAAGTATTTCTGGAATTTCTCTATTATTTACTGTGGGTAAATAGTGGTCTAAGTGGACCCCAAGTTGTATTTTATTTTTTTTTACAGTTATATTTATTGAACATTTTACGAACTGTTTTATGGTAATAAAATTGATTAAACTTGTAAAATATTACAAAAAATTCAAAATTCTAAATTACATATTTCACTCATAATAAATAAAACGTTTAAGACTGGGTTCCAGCTGCACCCCGCATAGCAGTTTGAAGGTTAATAGAATGAATACAAGTAGAGTATAAAGAAAGACACTAGATTATTAACCAAAATGGAGATGTTCGATTGGAAGACTTGCGTTTAGATGGAAGTGACACTAGAAAATATGAATGACCTAACCATTGAAAGCCAGAAGTATATAATATCCACAGAGGTGAGAAGTAGCACTGTCAAGGATACAAAGTTTACTCGCTCCTTGTTTGTAATACATAACCAAACTAACCCAGCTTTTCGAACCCCAATCGTTCGTAAAAGAGCAGCAAACATGCTGAACTCTAGTTGGTTTGTGGTGCATAGGCATTGTAGTGGTAGCTGGGCATTTATTTCTGTGGTAATATTCGCTTGTTCGACAGCACAGTTCACCACGCTGTCGCCACGTCCGTTGCTTCTGTGCTTAACCCCTTATAACCTGGTGTGACATATTTTATAAAAAGATTTTTTTTAAATTTTTAGGTACTTTAATGTCCTATTTTCTAATTTCACATTATACTAAACCTCAACAACAAAATGCAAGTATTTATAGCGGTTTTATGTTGTAAAAATCTTAAGTGCTCCATTTTACATGACTTTCTCTACCCTCTATCTATAATAGTGGGTATATAAACTACTCTTACTGAAGCTTATACTTCTATCTACTACATTTAACCCCAATAACCTTTGCAAAAATAGCTACGTTACATATTTCGTTATAAATACCAAGAGAACAGCGATAGACAAATATCTAAGAACTGGACAGTATATGCTACCTAAAATTCCATACTGTTTCCATGCAATCGCGAGAAACAACTGAATGCTGACAGTACATAAAAAGAATGACAAGTATTGAACAATTAGAAGCTTTAATAACGGTATCTCAGAAATGGTTTATGCCACAGAAAAACTCATTTTAAGTAAATTGTGTAACTTAAGGAGCTCTACATTTTTTAAAAGGTACCCTCTCATCTATCGCTTATCGTTTACTAGTTATAGAAAATTATACAAAATTCCTTCCAAAGACTACAAAGGCTATTCCCAGAAAATTTAGGATATAGATTTTATTTGGCATGTAAATATATTTAATATATGATATTATGATCAAAATCGTTTAAGCCATTTTTCACAAAATCAAAGGTTTCGAAAAATCTTCCATGCAAAAGGAGTTTGTTGCGGGAGGAGTTTCTTCAAAATCTTCATATCGCAGCTTTACCTAAATACCAAGTTTGGTGTCTATCCAACTTTTCGTTTTTGAGATATGCTGTTCACACACACACACACACACACACACACACACACACACAGACGCACGAAGGTTTTTCTGAAGATGATCGTTTTGGATTTAGGGGGTCTCAAAACATATATTTGTGGTGAAATCCTGGTATCGAATTTTGGTTGTAATGTAATGCCTTCTCTACGTACTATATACGTGATAGAAAAAGTAAAAATGGTAATGTTGTTCACTAAAAAAGTAGCTTTTAAATAAGAAGCAAAGCCCTTCAGCATCCAAGCATGCCGCCACACCGGTTACTTTACGTGGGTCCTCTCCATCCTTTACTGCAGATGCATTGACTGTAGTTGCTGGAACCCGACGTTTGGCTTTGAATGGATTACTAATCTGTTTCGTCTAGATGAGACGATCACAGTATTTGAATCGCTTCGATGGTGGTGCTGAAGTGATATTAAAGCCGGTTTGGGAATTAGAAGAATAGCAGTATATGTAGAAAAATAATTCTAGCAATAAGCTATTAAAGGCAAAGACTTTATAGTATCTACTGCCACATTCAAACATTCAGTTATTAAATTAGCGCATGCAGATTCAAGTATTCAAAATTTGATTTTTATGAAATATTTATGTTCTATACACATGACTTCCTATGTTGATCTTCTACAGATTATTCTACAGATTGTGCAAAATCTTATTCCTCTGTCTACATTTTTTTACCTTCTCTACCACATATCTAATAGGTAAAGAAGGTATTGCATTCCACCCAAAAATTATATAACGACATTTCTCCGGAAATACAGGTTTTGAGGCGCCTTGACCAAAAAAGGCATGTTTAGAAAAAGGTCCGCGTGTGTGTCTATGAATAGCACATCTCAAAAAGGAAAAGTTGCATAAATACCAACTTGATATTAAGGTTCAGTACCTTCTAAAGATGCGACACGAAGACTTTTAATAGAATCCCCCACCCTGAACTACTCTTTAAGTGCAACAATTTTGAAATTTTGAATTTTGTAAAATTACTGGACTGGACTGGAGTAATGAGCGGAGAGGAGACGTAGCACTGCGACCCTGTAGGAGTCTATTCTGAGTACAACCCCAGAAGGAACGGATGAGGTGAGTGAACCGCAGGAGATGCACCGGTTGCGGAACAAAGCCGGCGCAAGTTGACAGAGACGCGCAGAGTTCCATAACTCTTCTAGGCTTGACCACCCTGCCACGGGAGGGTCGCTCGAAGACGTCCCTCAAATCGGAGAGGGGAAACATTTCCAAAACGCAAGTCTCTTCACCATCTGTCCTACACCGACCGAACCACAGCCACAGAGTCAAGCTAAAGCATCAAAGGGAAATGGAAGGAGAGGGAATGGAGGAGAGTCGTGGTAGAATACACCATTCCAGCATTCGCCTTTTTAAACCAGGAAGAACCACGAAAAACCCATAGTCACAGTAGGGGCCACCGAGAAGCGAACTCGGGACCTCCGAAATGCGAGTCTGACACCTTGGTAATATGGACAACTAGCTTATAATGTTATTCTCAACTTATTCAGCCATATTTTGGGGAGGTAAAGTATCTTGTCAATTCAGTGGCTAGAATTATAGTCGTGGAATAAAGGTGGTCACACTGGCAGAGGTTGGGCTAGATTTGTACGTTCCATTATAGGCCAGCTTTTATATACAGTAACAGCTTGATAATAGCTTAACACATGTTAATGAAATTTGCCTACGTAACATTAAACAAGTTCGTTCTTCCAAATTGGCTATTTCCTTTTCCTTTTCGAAAAAGGCGCACTGGTAATGGAATATGAGAATGAGGCTTAGCACGCCTGTGTTATCCCTGCTTACAAAACATCTGCACAAATTGCGTAATATGAGAGGCTGTTGCAGAGCGAGGGAAGTCCTTCCACTGTCTTTAATGGAAAAATCATGTTTTCAAACAGTACTAGAGCAGTAACATCTGCTTAAATGTCATATTACAGAAGCGAGAAAGGGGCTTAGAACGCATCGTTCCCTTTATTGAAATACGAGTACAATTTGTGATGGGCGTAGGATTGTAGTATTTAAACACGCGTCCTAACTGTGCTGTAGAGAATGATAGTTTGTATCACAGAGGCATTGACACTGTAATTTCGCCTCGTAGCTAATGATACGCACAACCGAAGGGCTTGTTTCCAAAGTGAGTTATCTCCATTATATAAAAAAAATGTTTATAGAGAAAATTAATTGGAAAAGTCATTTCTAATTGTATAAGAGAGATATTATTTCCAAAACAACGTTTATCCTGTCTTGGTAAGCATTTAAAAGTTGGGTTTATTTCTAATGTGACTTATTACCAAACCGTCTTATTTCCACTGGACCAATTGCAAAGCCACTTGTGGTCTCGTGACCTTGAGAGATGTCATGGCGGCATTAGGTTCTGCTAGGCATTATTTTGTGTCGTTGTGATTACTTTTTTGCGTTTTTTGTGTCTAAAATGTGGATAAAATGCTAAGGAAAACTGAATTGATACGATGTTTGAAGTCTGGAAAGTGTGGACGTTTTTTCAAGTGCAATGGAGATTCAGAGAGAGCATTTTCGTGAACGATCTTGTACGTCTTCAAATGTAGCTTAAATAAAACGCATTCACTTGAGCCTTTGAGAAGAGGACTTTTGGGGACTATTCTTCGTCACGTGCCACTGTCTTCCACTGGTTTGCAGAATGTAAGAGAGGGCGGCAATCTCTTAAAGATGGAGAGAAGAATGGCAGACCTGCAACAATAGTGACTGAGAAAAACATCACCGCTGTGGGAACAATGATTAGGGAAAATCCAAGACTAACTTTCAAGGATATTGAGTGTTTCAACCATCCTTCATGAATACCTTCGTGTAAAAAAGTTTTCTTCAAGATGGGTGCCCCATAATTTATCTGAAGCACAGAAGCTCCAAGGGTGGAATGGTACGAAGAAATGCTGAAAAGATTTAACTGTGGAGAGTCTCGCCGTGTTTCAGATGTTGTTATGAGTGACGAAACGTGGATCTATCAGTTTGACCCTGAAACAAAGTGCCAGTCCTCCATTTGGGTGTTCCTAGATGACTAACCACCCGGCAAGGTCAAGAGAGCAAGGACTGCCGGAAAGAAAATGGTTGCTTCTTCTCCACAAGTGGTCACTTGGCAACAGTTTTGCTCAAAAATCAGAAAACTGTTATTGCAAACTGGTACACAGACTTTGTCTTCCGAAAGTGTTTCACAGAATCCATGAAAGGCGTCCAAAGAAAAAACTAAGGGGCACATTGCTGCAATGTCACAATGAAGTTTCTGCAAGGAAATAAGGCCAAACTATTGACTCATCCACCCTATAGTCCCGATCTGGTACAATGTGATTTCTTCCTGTTCCCTACGATGAAGAACCGACTTCGTGGTCACCGATATTGTAGCCCTTAAGAAGCAGTTTCTGCATACAAAGAGGGGTTATCTACAGTGTCGGAAACTGGCGTGGGTGCTTCCAGAAGTTGCGCCGGAGGATAGCATGCTGCATACTGTGGCAGGAAGAATACTTTTAAATACTGGGATAAACAAAATGGTTCTCTGGCTATTGATATTTTTCTTGTCCCAATACATATATAGTGACCCTCGTACTTCTTCCAGAGGAATATAATAATATTTTTTTCTAAACGTAGGCCAGATACAAGTTCTTGGAAGAGACTGACATGTTTTCAACTGGAAAGATGGGTAAAATTATACATTAAGTAAAAAATGAATTTTAAAATCTCAGAAATTAAAATAAATTTTGTTAATTAAAACTATTCAATTAAACCTGCATGCTCTCATGCATTACTAAACAGAGGTAAAATGATTCTCCCTACAAAGAAAAACTTCCTCTATGTAACGAGGTAAAGGAAGACAAAGTTAATGATGTAAAGGTTTTGATAGAGAAGCTTTGAGTTAATGACAGACATCCTGCCATGGCATTTTATAATAAGGGTTTTTTCATGGTAATGAAACTGATCATTCTGAGTAATAGTTAATGTCTCCTCTGCTATGTATTGACTTTCTCAAGAGCTCATTCGTACAACGATAAATTTATCCTACTAGTTTGAACAGTTTGTATTGTGGAATTTGTCTGCTACTTTCTTCACTTTAATGGAAATTATTGTTTACTTTCTCTACTACGTACAGTAAGTAGGGGAAATATTGTATTCCACCCATGAATTCGATACCGAGATTTCACCGGAAATATATGTTTTGAGAACCCCTGAATCCAAAAAAAAAACATTTTTGGAAACATGTCCGTGTGTGAGTGTCTGTCTGTGAACAGCATAACTCAGAAACGAACAGTCGGATAAACACCAAACTTGGTATTTAGGTTCAGTATCTTTCAGAGATGCGACACGAAGGTTTTAAAGAAAATCCCCTCACCCCAGATTACCCTTTACATGGAACATTTTTCGAAAATTTTAATTTTCTCAAAAATGGCTCTAACGATTTTGATCAAAGTATTTATATGTTTAATATATTTTTATGACAAATGGAATGTATATCTCGAATTTTATGGGAATATCTCCAAAAGTACTCTTCATTGTGAATGACTTTTGCATAACTGGTAAACCATAAGAGATAGACAAAATATGTAGATCGCGTTAAAATACACAATTTATGTCATATACATTTTTTTGTTGAGTGAACCATTTTCGAGATATTGCTTGTTATCCCCTTAAATTATCCAATACTTATCAAATGGGAATTCGTCATTCATTTTTTTGTCCTGGTAATGCAAAGAGAATGGAATACTCCACAAAGCAACCAACTCTTAAAATATTTGAGTATTGCTTAAAACCTACCAATTTTCCTTGCATCTACAAGAAAATTAGCAATAAGATTAACAGTTCGATATCTCGATTAATATGAAGCATATGAAGAATAAGCGTTTGTAAAAATAGTTTGTACAAGAGTAGAGAAAGTATGTGAGTGTAACACATCAGATTTTTCAATAATCAGTGGAAATCTTGTCAGAGTAACACGTAAAATTATATTTTGGAATGTCATTGTGGTATTAATTATGCATCTTAAGCTCTTAAAATAATAAATATATAAACTATTTAAGATTATACTTATATGCGGTGACTATATGTTTTGTTTCATGAAAAACATTTTAAGTGATTACTGCTTTAATACAGCGTAAGTATATTAGTGGTATTCGTTTAGTGCCAAAATGACTTAAATCCCTAACATGTGATCCAATAACACCATTACTGTTTCTCTGTGATTTTTTTACCATATATATTTAAGTTTACGATAAATGAAAGAATCCTAGTGCTAAAATTAAAAATTCTATCACCAACTTGCAAGAACGTATTTAAAATTTGATTTCATATAGAACAGTCAGTCTGGAAGTAAGCCTTTGAATTAAGTGACAGGAATACTTAAGCATTTATACAGTAGATTGTTTATCGTAATAATTGTAATATTTTCATGTTAATTTTGTTAGGTTAAGAATAGTATAAAGAGAATTAAAATTAGCTGATCGTGTATATATTTGTAAGCTAATATTAGAAAACTGTTCAAATTCATACTTCGTACGAGTCATATAGACCGTGCTTATATAATATACTGTAGTTCATATTTTTCAGACCATCTGAACTTCAAACTTAATGATATTTACAAGAAATTAAAAGAAAATAAAAAAATTAATAGACTTTATGAAAGGATGTGCTGAAACTGGCCACCGTCGTTGTCCATACATTTTTGGCACCTCTTTAGGAAGCTATCCATCACTCGCTGTAGTTCACGTTGAGAAATGCTGGCAATTTCTTGGCGGATATTTTGTTTTAATTCTTCCATGTCTTGTACACTTTGTTTTAAGTTACACCAGGGATAGAAACCGTAGAAGTTTAGGTCGAGGGACCGAGGGGACCACAAATCTCTACTAATAATTCTGTCCTCAAACACACTTTCATAAAGCTGTTAAGTAAAGCCTTTAAAAGTAGTTTTAAAAATGTTGCATGGCTTTCTATGATAGCGGCATCGATAACGAGCGCCAAGGATGCGGACAGGAAAAAAACCGCCCAGCCAGTTCGTAATCTTTTGACTCTCCCTGTATTATATCTATACTATACTATAATTAATAGTGAAGGTAAACCTAATTGAAGATATGAAGAAGCTTATTGCGTGTTGACATTTCCGGAAGCCTTCTACCTGACACAAAGGGGTTCGATAATATAGCATAAGGTTTTATCATTAATTTTAATGCTATTGTATTTTACACGGATATTAAACACAAATCGAGCCGCAGCTTGCAGGCTTAATGCAATCCATTAATGACATTTACCATATCATGCTATAACACTGCATATAACAATTGACAGTACGGCTCTCTGGCGGATAATCTGGGTAGTGTTCCTCCGTTTATTTGCAGACATTTTCTCCCATGCGTCCTTTCTGAGGCTTATCTCATGGTAATGATTTATAAAGTGGTTCCTCCCATCCCTGGCAAACATAATGTTGATCACTGAGCTAACATAATCTCCATTTCAGATGTTTACCCACTCCAAAAGGTGGATAGAGTTTGTAAGCGATATTCTTACAACTGACAGCTTAGAGAATGTCACAAACACAGAAAACTCCAGCTACAGACGTAAAACATGTTTATTTTCTCTACTACATAAGATAAATAGGGAAAGTATTACATTACACCAAAAAATTGATACCGAGATTTCATCGGAAATACATATTTGGAGGCCCTCAGAATTCAAATACAGCAATTTTGGAAACAGGTCCGTGTGAGCGTCTGTGAACAGCATAACTAAAAAACGAAAATCCGTATAAGTACCAAACTTGGTATTTAAATTCAGTACCTTTCAGGGATGCGACACCAACATTTTCAAGACAATTCCCCAAACCCAGACTAATCCTTTACATGGACTATTTTTCGAAAATTTTGATTTTCTAAAAAATTACTAACGGTTTTGATTAAAATACCGTATATTAAAGATGATATCTTCAATTTTCTCGGAATAGTCTAGGAAGTCCTCTTCATTCACAAGGAATTTTGTATAATCCTGTACAACTTGTAAACGTTAAGCGATAGACGAAATCGTGCCATACAAAAAATGTAGGCCTCTTTAAAACACCCAATATACTTAAAATAAGTTATTTTTGTGGCATAAGCCGGTTCTGAGATATGTGTTATTAAATGTTCGAATTGTACAATACTTGTCATTCTTTAAAGCTTCATCCATTTTTAGTTGTTTCTCGCGATTGCATGGAAACAGTATGGAATTTTAAGGCCAGCATGTAGCGTCCAGTTCTTATACATTTGACTGTCACTGTTCTCTTGTATCTATAACGAAATGTTTAAGTTGAATATTTTTGCAAGGTTTATTTGGATTAAATATAGTAGATAGAAATATAGGTTTTAGTAAGAATAGTTTCTATATCTATAATGGGCGATAGAAGGTAGAGAAAGTCATTTGAATGCTATGCTGTCCACCAACACACACGGATTTTTTCCAAATTCTGAGATGTTACATCCACATGACTTTCTCTAAACTCTATCGTTAATTAGTGGGTGTACAAATTATTCTTACGATGGTTTATTTTCCCATTTACTTCATATACATCGAGATAAACCTTCCCAGAAATATCTTCATTTTAGAACTAGATGCTATACGCTGGCCTTAACATTCCATATTGTTACTATGACATTCCGAGAAACAAATTAAGATCGACAGGAGTTTAATAGAATGAGGGAGTATTGAAGAATTAGAACCATTAAAAACAGAGAGCTCCGAAACGGCTGATGCCTCCAAAAGAAGTTATTTGAAACAAATTATGCGTTTTAAAGAGGTCTACACTTTTTGTGTAGTACGTGTTCGTCTATCGCTTAACCTTTACCAGTTATACAAGATTATACAAAATTCCTACCGAATGGAGAGGACCTCACAGGCTATTCCCAGAAAATTTAAGACATACATTTTATTTTTCATAAAATAACTTAAATATATATATAATTTTAGTCAAAATCGTTTATTTTTTAGAAAATAAAAAAGGAATTTAAAACTTGTTCCATTCAAAGGGTAGTTTAGGGTGGGGGATTTTTTTGAAAATCTTTGTGTCGCATCTTTAGATATTGAACTTAAATACCAAGTTTGGTGTTCATCCGAAATTTCATTTTTGAGTAAGACTGTTCACATACACACACATACCGTTTTACTAAAAATGTGGTTTTTGGATTCAGGGAGACTCAAAACATATATTTCAGTTAAAATTTTGGTATCGAATTTATGTATGGAATGCAATACCTTCTCTACCCACTACGTACGTAATAGAGAGATTAAAAAATCCGTATTTTCGGTGAAATTTCTGTATGGAATTGTTGGGGAAATGCAATTCTCCTTTTATTTAAGGGGACAAGGTACTCGGAAATGGTAAAAAATCAAATTTTTTGTTTTAGGAACTAATAAATGCTCTATTATTTCCAGTTTCAGAAAATAAATACTTTTGGGAGGGTTCAGAGGTTTTAAGACATGTAAATACCATTTAAATGCTAGTCTGCATTCCTTTAAAGGCTGTCATGCAAAGTTTTTAGAACATTTTTGTATCTTTCAGCAACGAACAACTATATGATGCCCAGCGAGCAGTTCATCGATTAAAAAAAGAGGCCAGGACCAAGAGAAGGCAATCAGAAAAGCTGAAGCAATCCAAGAATGAAGGTGCAGATAATTATGATCCTGGAATGTACTGAAGTGTGTCAGAATTTTAATGTTCAAACTTAAAGTTCAGTTTTCTCAAAACAACATTTTTGGATACTTATGTACCTTTTTCTCAGAAAGTGTGAGAGGTAGAGATATGAAATTTTCAGTATGTTAAACTTTTTGAACTACAACCATAATTTTATAATGTATATTACGATATTAAGAAGCAAAAACATTGCAAATTTTCCACAGTTTTACGTTTTTGACTAATGTACATAACTGAATGACTGAGGTTCAGAAGACAGTTGATTATACTAAGTAAAAGCATGCAAAAGTGTGATTCTGTATTGAAGTAGTATCAGAGAAAAAGGTACATGAATTCACATGTTTTAAGAGTAAATTTTATTATTTTTCTGCTTAATGAACAATTTTTATGGTCCCAACTACATAAGCTATCTATGCAAACTACTAATTAAAATAATTATCATGATTTATAGAATAATTAATAAAACTTTCAGGTAAAAACATTGAGAACTTTAAGAGTAGTTGTAATTTAATACACTTATGGTGTAATTTCTATGTGTTCAGACTACCTTATCACTTTAAATACGTTATAGTAGAGAAAGTACAACGGAAGTTCTACCAGGTACGAACAAAGTTTTGTATTCGCTGGTCGACCGAAGTCCAACCGAAATCGAAGGTCTTATGCAGGACTGTGATCTCGAAATTGAGTTCCTCAGGAGGCAGCATATGATTATTAACCTGCTCCAGATCCATATCACCCTCATTACTCAAACATATTTTTCCACGTCATCAAGATGTTGTCATATCGCCTTTAATCCGGTTCCATTGTTAGTCAAGGTGCGAAGACCCGGCCTTTGTGTTGGACTCGCAGACCAGTACAAATGGCTGCACCAGATGTAATCCCGTTTCCAAAAATCTCCCTCGGGATACTCCTGGACTGCGAAGAAAAAAGCTGGCGGAACATTTGTGCAAGCCGCATGCAAAATGCAAGCCGTAGCTTCATTTCCCAGAGGCTCAAGGAAGGTGTAAAACTTGGCAAGGAAGACATCACTCAAATATTCGGCGCTACGGTCGTAAAGTAGGCCAAGACTTTGAGAGATGAAACTCGAACTAATGACCTCTGAGTCAAATGGAAATATTCTTCCCTCGCGGCCACGTACCTCCTAATGTTTGTTCTTATGACGAGCTAAAGTTTACTACACTACGAATAAAACATGAGGTGGTTACATGAAGCTTAACCACTGGTCTGAGGTTATTTGTTTGTTTTGGCACGCAATACCACCCTTTAGTACAAACACTTATAGCAAGTACTGGCCTTATTAATTATGTATTGTTAACAACAGAAATATCGAAGCATTTGTCTCCAAAGTAAACAATAGGGAAAATTACATCTACATAACTTTCTCTACCCTGTATGGTTCATTACTGGGTATACAGGTTATTCTTACCACCGTTTATTTTCTTATCTACTACACTTTAATCCAAATAAACCTTTGCAGAAATAGCTACATTACACATTTCTTATACGGGGTGATTTATGAACAACTGACGCAATTCTTTCTTTAATTACTATGTTCGAAATTCACCCATTGCCCCAATTTTAGCACCAAATTAAGCGGAATATTCTGGAGTGTTTTGCCTGTCACTATATGCGCATATGCGTTTTATTCGTAATTGTTAGTTTTATTGTCTGCAACTGTTTTTGAGATTTTGTTCTAGTCAACGTGAAAATGGAGTGCACATTAAATGAAACACTCTCCCTTGTAAAGCAATACTGGATTACGAATTCAATTACAGCTACTCAAAGGGTATACCAGAGAGATTTGGTAACACAATACTGGGACTGTTAAACAAATTGGAAACAACTGGATCTCTGGTGAGTGAAAAAGCAAAAACTCGTTCACCTAGGCTTCCCACGGTTGTTGACGTAAAAGCACGACTGGATCAGTCACCCAAAAAATCATTAAGACGTTTGTCGCAGGAGACAGGGTACAGCTGCTCTATGTGTCAGAGAGCTATGAAATGTGCAGGCCTGAAGCCGTATCGGATTACGATTGTCCATCAGTTTTAGGAACCTGATAAGAATAGACAACTGAATTATTGTGGTTGGTTTCAGTCGTTCATTGTGAAAAATCCTGACATATTGTCCATCACATGCTTCACAGACTAAGCATGACTCACGCTATTGGGCCAGCGAAAATCCACATGTCTTTCATGAAGCACCTATGCACTCGAAGAAAATCGGTGTTTGGTGCGCAATATCCGCACAGAGAACAGTGGGAGCAATTTGTTTAAAAAACAAAAACAATTTGAACACTGCAGAGTACCGACGGATTTTCATGGAGTTTGCTGAGCAACTAGACGATGTAGAGCTGAGTCAAGGATATTTTCAGTAGGACGGCGCTACATACCATACATCAAATGAATCCATGGTACTAATTGCAATTTCTTTGACGACTGGATAAGTTCCAAGCACCTGTGGCCATCGAGATCTCTGTTTTTGACATTTCTTTCTATGGAGTTACTTAAAAGACAGGGTTTATACCGCACGTCCCCAGACATTGGACGATCTGAAGCACAACATTACACAGGAGATTCAAGCTATTGACTACACTACATTGTCCTCCAGCGAGTGGACAGTAACATGGAACGACGTGTTGAGTTGTGCCTTATGGAGGATGGAGGAAGGAGGACATTTTGAACATTTGCTGTAGTGGTAAATAGTCTCCCAAAATTCCTCTGCATTTCAGGTCTAATAAGTTGTCGATAGCATAACTCGTTTTGAAACAATTAAAGAAATAATTTTGTCAATTCTTCATAAATCACCATGTAGATGCAGAGAGAACAGCGATAGTCAAATATTTCATAACTGGACGCTATAACCTGGCCTTTAAATTCCATGCTCTTTTTATGTCAATTGAAAATTGACACCACTTTAAAAGGATGGCTAAGTAGTACTTAACAATTCGAACAATTAAGAACGGATACCTTGGAAATATTCAAGCCGCAAAAAAGTTATTTGAAATAAATTGTGTTTTAAACAGAACTACGTTTTTGTGTAGGACGTTTTCGCCTATCGCTTAACGTTTACCATTTATAGAACAGTATGCAAAATGCCTTAAAAATGAAGATGACTACAAAGACTGCTCCTCGAAAATTCAATATTTCCATTTTGTTCGTCATGAAAATGGGTATATTCAATTTATTCCATTTTGATGAAAATCGTTAGAGCCATCGTTTAACACTTAACAATTCGAAAAATCTTGCATACAAAGAGAAGTTTGGGGTGGAGCGAGTTTCTTTGAAATCTTTATTTCGCATTTTTGGAAGATGCTAAACTTAAGTACCAAGTTTGGTGCTTATCTGACTTTTCGTTTTTGAGTTATGCTGTTCACAGGAACACAGACACGCTCATGGACATTTTTTCTAAACATCTGATGCGTTGCACTCACATGACTCCCTTTACTCTTGTACAAACTATCTTTACAAACGCTTATTCTCTATCTACTTCATGTTAATAGATATGAACATTTGCAGCAAATCTTACTACTAATTTTCTTGTAGGTGCAAGTGGAATATGGTAGGCTTTAAGCGATACTCAAATGTTTTAAGAGCAGGTTGCTATGTGGAGCATTCCATTCTCTTTGCATGTCCAGGACATAAAAATGAATAACGAATTTGAGAAAAAGTATAAGTATTGGAAAATTTAGGGGAATAACAAGCAATATCTCGAAAATGGTTCACTCAACAAAAAAAGTATATGACATAAATTGTGTATTTTAATGCGATCTACATTTTTTGTGTAGTAAAATTTTGTCTATCTCTTATGGTTTACCGTTATGCAGAAGTCGTTCACAACGAATACTTTTGGAGACAATCCCAGAAAATTCGAGATATACATTTCATTTGTCATGAAAATATCTTAATCATATGATATTTAATCAAAATAGTTCGAGCCACTTTTGAGAAAATTAAAATTTTCGAAAAATGTTCCATGTAAAGGGTAATCTGGGTTGGGGAATTTTCTTGAAAACCTTCGTGTCGCATCTCTGGAAGATACTGAATCTAAATACGAAGTTTGCTGTTTATCCGACTGTTCGGTTCTGAGTTATGCTGTTCACAGGCACATACACTCAGACACACACACGGGCATGTTTCCAAAAATGCTCTTTTTGGATTCAAGGGGTCACAAAACACGTATTTCCGGTGAAATCTCGGTATCAAATTTTTGGGTGGTATACAATACTTTCCCTACTTACTATACGTATTAGAGAAAGTAAGAAGTATAAGTTTTTACTTTCTTCACCACTACATATTAGGCAGAGAATGTACTGTATTCTATCCAAAAATTACATCCTGAGATTTCACCAGAAATACATGTTTTGAGGTCCTTAAATGAAAATATTTAGAAAAAAGGAGCAAAAATTCGAATAAATATTAAACTTTTTATTTAGGTTCAGTATTTTCCAAAGATACGACATGAATATTTTTAAGAAAATTCCCCATTCAAATAATCCTTTACACGGAAAATTTTCAAAAAACTCTGATTTTACCAGAAATTGGCTATAAATATTTTAATTAAAATATCAAATATTAAAGACATTTACATGCAAAATAAAATGTATATCTTGAATTTTCCGGGAATAGCCTTTGAAGTCCTCTTCATTCATGAGGAATTTTGTATAATCTTGTATAACTGATAAACGTTAAGGGATAGAGGAAAACGGACTACATAAGAAATGTGGTCTCTTTAATACACACAATTTATTTCTGAAAAAGTTTTTTTTTCTGGCATAAGCGATTTCTGAGGTATCCGTTATTAATGGTTTGAGCTCTTATTAGTTAGTAATTCTCTTAAAGTTCTCCAACATTCAGTTGTTTTTCACGATTGCAAGAAAACAGCATGGAATTTTAAGGCTAGCATGGAGGATCCAGTCCTTAAACATTTGACTATCGCTGTTCTTCTTATATCTTTAACGAAATGTGTATATAGCTATTTCAGCAAAGGTTTATTTGGATAAAAATGTAGTAGATAGAAAAACTATAGGAAAATAAGCTTTAATAGGATTGTTTTGTATATAGAGTGAAAAATTAAAGTATCACATCAGATATTTTTGCTAAGATTCAAATCAATATAAATGGGTATCTCAGAAATGGTTAAACACAAATTTTTGCTTTAACCAGATCTACATCCTTTATGTAGTAAGATTTTGTGTATCTCTTACAGTTAATAAGTTATGCAAAAGTCATTCGGAATGAAGATGACTTAAGATGCTATTCACTGAAAATTCATGATATACATTTCATAAAACTTATTAAAAATTGGATATTTGAATGTAAATATTTATAGCCGTGTTTGAGACCAAATTTTCCATGTAAAGGTAGTTTGGTGTTGGAAGTATTTTTTTGAAATCTTCGCATCACATTCTTGGAAGATCCAAGTTTGATCATATTTATGCTGCTCTCACATAAAAACGAAAAGTCAGATAAGTACCAAACTTGGTATTTAGACTCAGTACTACCAAACATGCGACACGAAGAATTTCAAGAAAATCCCCATCTCAAACTGTCCATTACGTGGAGCATTATTCGAAATATTTGATTTTCTAAAAAGTGGCTCTAATGAATTTTCCGAGAAGCCCATAAAATCCTCTTCGTTCGGAAGGAATTTTGTATAATCTTGAATAACTGCTAAACGTTAAGCGATAGAAGAAAACAAACACACAATTTATTTCCCAAAAGCTTTTTTTCTGTGGCATAAGTCATTTCTGAGATATACGCTATTAATGGTTCCAATTATTCATTTCTTTACAGTCCTTTCAACATTAAGTTGCTTCTCGCGATTGCATGCAAACGAAATGTTTACCAACGAAATGTATAATGTAGCTATTTCTGCGAAGGTTTGCTCTGATTAAAATGTAGTAGACAGAAAAAAGTTTATTAAGAATAGCTTGTATACCCCTCAATAAAGATAGAGGATAGGGAAAGTCATGTGAATGTATCACATCATACTTTTAAGAAGTGTATTTACAGGTTGTGTTATTCGGGAATAGAAACAAATGGACAAATTCATTCTTTTGGACTGTTTTGTATTTATCATTGGAAAAGTGTGTGAATAGACCCTGAGAGCCAGAGGTTCTTGGCTTTGACGCCGTGGACTTAGATTAAAATCCTGGTTGATGGTTTTTCCTGAGTCCCTAAGGATGAATATAAGATAGCTTTAGCACTTTAGATCTTCGAGAATTCACTTTATGGCTGCTCCATCCATCCTGTGATACGACCTTCTGGTAAAGGTCATAAAACATGCTATATATAGCCTAGGTTACACAACGGAGGGAGACGCCTCACGCACTGCAACGTACAGATATGTTGTGGCTACCAGGCTGAAGGGATGAAGTGAAGCAACCACAGAAGACTAAAGGCCACAGTTCCAGGCTCGAAGACCTGTTTCACCTTTGGTGCTGTCTGGAGAGGACGATGAACGACCTGTCGACCAAGCAGCCCTCTAGTTCCACTGCTAGTACTCTTCCCTTTGAGCATGCATCCGCGCCATCTGTCCGGCACTGCCATACGCCACGAAACCTAGAAGCATACCTGAAAGACGAGAAGGAAAGGGAATTTAAAGAGAGATGATGGAAAGGAATCGTAGAAGATGAGAAACCGTCGTAGCACTCGGGTACCACAAAAACCCAAGATCAGAGAGGGCGATGGACAGGAATCGAACACGGAAACTCCCGAATGCGAACCTCACATGTTACCGCGGAACCATCTCTGTCACAATTTGTTCAGATTGTTTGAAAAGTGGCGCGGGGCTTCACGCATGTGATGTGATGTCCATGACCTGCAGCTCAATCCATATTGTCTTTAGAAAGTCCAGACATTGCATTAGGAGGATTACCCACGACGACTACTATTTGTGAAATGGTATTTTCAGCAATACATACACCAGCCATTATTTCCAAGCTTGGTACTATTCACTAACGAATGGGTTTTACTAGAGGCGGTCTTTTAACCCCTTATTGCCTGTTGTACCATATTTGATAAAAAGAGTTTAGTTTTTTTAACAGATTTTTATAGCTTATACTAACCTTCAACAATAAAAGCAAGTGTTTATAACTGTTTTATATTGTTAAAACTAAATGTTTTCAATAAAACTATAGTAACTTTTTAAAAAAAGAAGCAAAATCTGTGTAATTGCTGTCATATATAACCCCGTCAGCATCTAAGCGTACCATCACACCGATTATTTTACTTGGGCCCTCCCCGTCCTTTACCGCAGGCATTGGGATTCCAACTCGCGACGTTTGGCTTTGAATCGAAGGCCAGTCCATTTTTCCTTGCTTTAAAGATAGCGGCTATTCCAATCATTTTGATTGTATTGCCTGTGAAAGGAGTATGAAAGCCGATTTACGAATTAGAGGAAAAGCGGCATATTTAGCAAAATAATTCCTGCATTAAGGGATTTAACGTGCGCAACATGCATTTTGGGCAGAAGAAAATCCGCGTGTGAAAGTTATTCTAAGTCATCAACACAGGTTCAGTATTAGTGTATGGGCTAGAATAATTCATAACAGTATATTTGGGCCATATCTACTGCCAAACATACTGACAGGACCGACCTACCTGACATTCACTAGAGATATATTGCCTACCCTATTGGATGTAGTCCCATTAAAATAGTTCACAATAGAGCTCCAGCACACTTTGATATATGTGAGGAAACACAAAAGCACACATATCCAGATAGATGGATTGGTAAAGGAGGACCACTTATATGACTACCACAGTCACCAGACCTTACACCCTTCTACTATTTTCTATGAGAGGAACACACTGTACGAGTTCATGGAGTGATACAATTCTTAACGCGCAAACATGTTTATGATTCATGTACGTCAGGCTCAATACCGCCGATGTGGGCTCTGCGATCAAGTAGAAAGTACACACTTTGAAACTTTTCTGTAATGTACTTGCCTTGATGGAGTTATTCACGAAATCATCACCGTCAAGGTTTGGACCTTGTTCAAATCAGTTCGGTTTTTAATCAAATTCGTCTCTACATCTACGCCTTGGTTTTCCTATATTCCTTTCTGTAATGGTTTGTATTCTGTAAATATTTTTGGTGGACCTCCCTCATTCATTCTTTGAGCAATGTGTCTCCAGTTTTCCTTGTTTTGGTTAATCCTATCTATGAGTTTAATTTATATTTAAAATTCATCCCTTTTCTCTTCTGCTTTCAGTTTAACGCCCACGTTTCACTTGAATATAGAAGTACAGGAACTTATTGTTGCATAAAATTTTATCTGCTTCTCCTTCCTTGTCTGTCTTAGTACAACCCTTACCATGCCATCCTTTAGATTGAAACATGCAGTTTGTCTACATCTCGCATGGGGATAAATGTGGAGCGGATACCCATTACTGTACCCAAATCATTCTTAAAAGTCGACGCTCTAGAGGTCCAAAGCGTACTTTTCTCGAAATGGATTCAATTTATTATCTCAAATAATATATTAAATGTTGTCGGTGTGTTTTTAAACACCCGGTGTATTTTGGACACTGAATAACTTATTGTTTGGTTTATTCTTTAACTTTATTCAGCATTAAAATGGGGCTATGCTGTTCATAGACATAGAAACACCTACGGGCCTTTTCCAAAAATGCCTTTTTGGGATTCAAGGAGTCTCAGGGTATGTTTCCGGTGACATCTCAAAGTAGAATTCTTGAGTTTATCTTACCTACTATGGGTATGTGGTAGAAAAAGTAAAAATGGAGCAACATACGAACAGCCATATAAAGTTATTTATACGCTGAGATCACTAGCGATGCAGTGGAATCTTTAACGATTCATGGCGTGGTCAGAATGCGGAAAAACCTGCATGCTACTACTATATGAAATATGTACAACCACAGGACTGACTGTGGCTGAATTCAAAGAATATATGCTTTGCCAACCGAGCAGATGAATCCGCAGTAACAGGTGAGGCTCGCACTCTGGGGGAGGGGGAGACCTGGCTTCGATTACCTTCGAGTGCCCACTCGGAATTTGGTTTATCGTGGTTTTCCCTGTTTGGTAAGTGATTACTGGGAAGGTTTCTCATCTACCGCGGCTCCCTTTGAAGCTAGAAGTTGTTGGGGGCACCCTGTCTTCTGCTGCCTGTAGCCTCCTATGTTTCCTTTACTCCATGGTCCTGGTCCAGGTCCAGGTTGAGGCTCAGATCCAGGTCGAATTCGATTTTGATTCCTTGTGGCTGGTAGCCGCAATAGGTCTATATACTGTGACGCAACGGTATGGCCGAAGGTTATCGTGAGATCGGCGTCGAGTGGTCCGAGAAAACAACGACAACGCTGTTTGTCAGCGTCAACACCGGGCGCGCTATCGGGAGATAAGTAGAACTTTCTGGAAGCTTTATCTCTCCCCTACTTCAGAAAACGTTCTAGTTTTAGAAGGTTTGAGAATCATCTGCGGAAGATTCCACTGCCTATATAAGCGAGCGCTCTCGAAAATTGAACTAGTTCAGCTTAGTGAAGTCCCAATGAAGGTGCACTACAAAAAATGAAACAGAGACAGCGAGAACTGAGTAAAAAGTGACAGATGAAAGCTGCATCTAACTGGACCTACCCTGCTATCGCCAGTAGTGTCTTCACTGAATGATGCATGATATTTGTTTGCAAAAAAAATCTAGGGTCCTAACATAATGTTCATGCAACTAAATCTGAGATCAGGATACACTTATTTTATGTGCAACATCATTTACGATTAAAAAGATAAAACACATCCTTGTGAGTTATGTCATATGAAGATAATACAGGATTTCAAATATTGTGCAACTGTAAATAATAGACAGCTATAATAGTAATGTTAAAATTATTATATTGGGCATAATATTAAACTCTGAACGTTTTAAAATTGTAATTAATAATTTTCTCAGTCATGCTAGATTATTATATTAGTATAGAATGGAATGTTAGATGTAATTAAGCTTTGTATATTAATTGTAAATAACATATAGGTTAATAAGCTCGTATGTATCATGTAGCAATACACATAGTGTTACTAATATTCTAATGGAGCATGCAGTGAATGAATCATAATAAAGTTAATATGCAGGGCCATCATAAATTAGTTATACAAAACAGTACTGCCACTGCTATTGAACCGAGGATAGAGGAAGGTTAATACATTTAAAACGTTCCGCCATATCCTCAAGTTCACTATATATCTGCTAGAGCACGTTAGAGAGCCGATCAGGACACTGATGTGATAATATTTCGTCACCATAGAGACGTATACAGGTGCGGAGTATGCTTATTGTCCACTGCTACATGAATCGTAATCATCCACGTATGATCAAAGAAAATTCAGGGCCGAATCTAAATAAATTTCGAGTTCAGTTAGGAGAAGTAATATCAAAGATTGGCCGTAATATTAGTCGTAGAATTTTAGACCGATTCACTTACAGATTATATATATGCAGTGTTGCAACCGAAAACTGTATTGAACATTTTAATACTTGCAAATGAAACGTGAAGTTGCGGTGGTGTGTTGGCTTCATTATCAATTAATTCTGTTATACAGCTTTTTCGTAATTTAAATTCCTTTTTCCATAATTAATTTACAACGACCCTATTTCACTGCTACTTCACTAATCTGATTTACTTTAGTTCTCTCTGTCACTTCACTAATGTAATTTGGTTCAGTTCTCATTGTCACTTCATTAATGTAATTTAGTTCATTTTCACTGTCACTTCACTATTGTAATTTAGTTCAGTTCTCACTGTCACATCATTAATGTAATTTAGTTCAGTTTTCACTGTCACTTCACTAATGTAATTTAGTTCAGTTATCCTGTCACTTCACTAATGTTATTAGATTCAGCTCTCAGTGTCACTTCACTAATGTAATTTAGTTCAGTTCCCATTGTCACATCATTAATGTAATTTAGTTCAGTTCTCAGTGTCACATCATTAATGTAATTTAGTTCAGTTCTCACTGTCAGTTCACTAATGTAATTTAGTTCAGTTCCCATTGTCACATCATTAATGTAATTTAGTTCAGTTCCCATTGTCACATCATTAATGTAATTTAGTTCAGTTCTCACTGTCAGTTCACTAATGTAATTTAGTTCAGTTATCCTGTCACTTCACTAATGTTATTAGATTCAGTTCTCAGTGTCACTTCATTAATGTAATTTAGTTCAGTTCTCAGTGTCACTTCATTAATGTAATTTAGTTCAGTTCTCAGTGTCACATCATTAATGTAATTTAGTTCAGTTTTCACTGTCAGTTCACTAATGTAATTTAGTTCAGTTATCCTGTCACTTCACTAATGTCATTTAGTTCAGTTATCCTGTCACTTCACTAATGTTATTAGATTCAGTTCTCAGTGCCACTTCATTAATGTAATTTAGTTCAGTTCCCATTGTCACATCATTAATGCAATTTAGTTCAGTTCTCAGTGTCACTTCACTAATGTTATTAGGTTCAGTTCTGAGTGTCACTTCACTAATGTAATTTAGTTCAGTTCCCATTGTCACATCTAATGTAATTTAGTTCAGTTCTCAGTGTCACATCATTAATGTAATTTAGTTCAATTCTCAGTGTCACATCATTAATGTAATTTAGTTTAGTTCTCATTGTCAGTTCACTAATGTAATTTAGTTCAGTTCTCATTGTCACTTCCTTTATGTAATTTAGTTCATTTTTCACTGTCACTTCACTAATGTAATTTAGTTCAGTTCCCATTGTCACTTCACTAATGTAATTAGGTTCAGTTCTCATTGTCACTTCACTAATGTAATTAGGTTCAGTTCTCATTGTCACTTCCTTCATGTAATTTAGTTCATTTTTCACTGTCACTTCACTAATGTAATTTAGTTCAGTTCTCACTGTCACTTCACTAATGTAACTAGGTTCAGTTATCACTGTCACATCATTAATGTAATATAGTTCAGTTCTCAGTGACGCTTCACTAATGTAATTAGGTTCAGTTCTCACTCTCACTTCACTAATGTAATTTATTTCAGTTCTCACTGTCACTTCACTAATGTAATTTATTTCAGTAATCACTGTCACTTCATTAATGTGATCTCGTTGAATTTCCTCTGTCACTTAAGTTTTCCTCGCGACATAGTGGCGAAATGAAACACGAACGAAGCAGCCTCTTCTTCCTTCCGCTTCCCTCGTTGGGACGTCGAACACAAGACTTCCCTAATTTTTCGCAATCGAAGCATTCATTGTGGCTCAGAACTGCCGTCACAATCTCACTCTTAGAATCACCACTTTACATCGCATCAAAAAATTAAGGCACTATCCCACTCACTAGCTGGCTCAACCGCGAAAACTCTCGCTTATATACAATTATTGGAGTTTTCCAGACAGTTCTAGAATGTTAATGGGGCGGGGAGAAAGAATCTTCCAGAAAAATCTGGTTATCTCTCATAGCCTTTCTGGTTTTTACTCTGGACGAGAGAGCTACTTCGGATACTTATCTCTCTCCTTATCTCTTCAAACGGGCAGTCAGCCATTTGGTCGGTCGGCGCCTTCTTTCGATAATGTCCATATACAGAACGGTCCCTCAGCCATCTGGCCGGTAGTCGCGATGCGTGTTCTGCGCGCTATATTCAGTGTATCTGTTTATTATTCTCATTATCGATACTGTTACCATATTATTACTGATTTTATGATGATTATTACGATGTATTGATTATCTATTCAACAAACATAATTAATTTTTATTTTATCAGTACTAACCTTTTCCACAGTCGGTGTTCAAAGTGGTATCCTTCGGCAGATAAACATTCTTGGCACCTTCTGATGAAATTACCATTCACACGAATAAGATCTTGTTGCGTAATTTCTGTTCTTATATTGTTCTTAATATCGTCTATGGTGCGAGGATTATTCCTATGGACTCTATTTTTGAGAGTTCCCCACAGATAAAGGTCACCCACAGTTAGATCCGGCTCGAGCTGGCCATAACGATTTATTTTTTCTTCCGTTAGAACCCTTCGTTTCTTTTTACAACCTACAACTTTAAATGATCCCGTTCTCTTCACTTTATTCACTAGATATCTAACTGTTTCTCTACTCGGAACTGGAACACCAGGAAATTTATCGTGAAATTGCCTACACACCTGTCTACACGAGTCAGTTTTCACATACGTGTCATACATAAAAAGTCTTTGTTCAAGCGAAAATTTGAATACCATTCCTGGGTTGTAATAATCCAATAATTCAATCGCACTCAAAAACACGCGCGTCTCGCGTCTATACACAAGAAGCAATGACAGCTGACTGAAGCCCGCTGCCACATGTCCGATAAGTGGAAGAGCCCGTGGCCTTGAGTTCATTCAGACGTGTCGCACAAGACTGCTGTGCAATTCCCGGCCAGAGCACTGAGGGACCGCTCTGTACATATTTTGTATTTAATCCATTAGAAATAATTTCATACAGAGATGCTTTGTTTCTGATATTCGTCCAATATTTTTCTGTAGAGTTTAAAGAGTAATGTTATTTTGTGAATGCATAATTAGTAACATGGTTGCATGGCTGTAGTATTATTATAAGCTATTAATGAATAGCTTATTCCAATTAAGATTTGTTGATCGAATATGAGCTGCTAACTTATTATTGAAGTGTTTTAAACCCATTTACATCTATACTTAAATTTATCTATATTTTGTTTTAGCTAAAGTGTTGAGCCTAAACCTGTATCTTTATGTCGATCACAGACTACTAAAATCGGCTGTAAAGAAACTATTAACGAACATTATCTGTATACAGAAACACAGCCATTGTTCAACTAATAATGATCACTGCAAAACACAAATATATGTAACTGTGTTTTCATTTATGATCATTGAAAGGAAAACTTTGCCATGCTTGAAACAATCCTTATGGTTGACTCTTAAACTCTTCTTGCACATCCGTGTAAATGGCCATTTTGTTGGATGGTGTGTTTTCTACGTCATCCGGATGATATTAACACATAAGGAAATTTAGAATTTCAACGCACGAACTTGCTCGACTCCCTTTCTCCCTTTTCAGAAGACATTAGTACTGACGCTCAAAAAAAACCATTGAACTAACTGTTTGTTGTATTAGTGTACGATTTAATTTCTGATATTTTAAATACAAGCTTTCTGAATCTGAAAAAACTTAATGCTTTAATTTCAATGCAATAATTTATTTCTGCTCTAAATGGCATATTCTGTGACAGAACCTTTTTACTTCTAGAGCTCTACGTTCTAATTTTAACATAGCTACAGGGGTAATTTGAGGCAATACCTGTGAAAATCATACAATCTAGCGTTTTCTTCTGATTTTTACTTTCTCTACTACGTATAGTAAGAAGGGGAAGTATTGTATTCCACCCAAAAATTCGATACCGACATTTCAACGGAAATACATGTTTTGAGACCCCTTGTGTCTGTGTGTCTGTCTGTGTGTCTGTCTGTGAACAGCATAGCTCAGAAACGAACAGTCGGATAAACACCAAACTTGGTATTTAGGTTCAGTATCTTCCAGAGATGCGACACGAAGGTTTTCAAGAAAATCCGCCCACCCCAGATTACTCTTTATATGGAAGATTTGGCTCTAACGATTTTGATTAAAATATCGTATGTTCAAATATTTTCATGACAAATAAAATGTATATCTTGAATTTTCTGGGAATGTCTCCAAAAGTATTCTTCATTGTGAACGACTTTTGTATAACTGGTAAACCATAAGAGATAGACAAAATTTTACTTCACGAAAAATGTAGATCGCGTTAAAATACACAATTTATGTCATATACATTTTTTTTGAGTGAATTATTTTCGAGATATTGCTTGTTATTCCCTTAAATTTTCCAATACTTATAGTTATTCTCAAATTTTTTATTCATTTTTTTATATCCTGGACATGCAAAGAGAATGGAATGCGCCAAATAGCAACCCTGCGTTAAAATATTTGACTGTCGCTTAAAACCTACCATATTCCCCTTGCATCTACATGAAAATTACCGATAAGATTGACATCTCGATATCTCGATTAACATGAAGCATATGGAGAATAAGCGTTTGTAAAAATAGTTTGTACAAGAGTAGAGAAAGTCATGTGAGTATAACACATAAGATTTTTATATATTTTCTTATACTCAGAACATAAGACATACGTATAGTGCATGTACGAGCTTAAAGAGTTAAGTCAAACCGCAATGGAGATATTTGTTTTACTCTGAATCCATTACTTTTTGATATGTAAATTTTGAAATACTCCTTGGACCCTGCGGTTCATCGCATAGCTTTCAAATTTTTAATCTGAGCTTAGTATAGCAGCTTATATAAATTTTTGTGTACGTATTTCCTAATTTTAATTATTTAAGAGAATTGTTGTATACATGTTATTAAACCTGTCAACATTTTAGTGTAAGTTATGGAAAATAATTTCAGCTGAAATATTTAATGCTTTTGCAACCATTTTTAAATCCGTAATTCCAGAAGGTTCCTGAAAATTTCTACTTCTTTAACGGATTACTCTCATTGTAGGTCTTACAAGCCAATACTTCTGATCAGTAGCTTGTCGCGGAGCAAGTAACTCTGGGCCACAGCATATATAAGATGGGTGAACGTCTCAATGTCTGGTATGGCGGTAAAGAAGAAATGTATGATAGGAAAATTCGCGGATCAAATTATTCAATCCAGCATTCGCCTAGCGACCGAGGAAAACGTAGAAAACCTTCAGTCAGGTTCCAACCAGGGACTCCCCGAATGCGGCCACAGACGTTACTGCCTGAATGACCCCTCAATCCAGATAATGTCTTCTTATTCTTCTTTCTCGTTTAAGGGGTCAAGGTAGTCTGAACACATGGAAATTACACCTTAAGTGTGTTAAATTACCACTGCTCTCAAAATTCTCAATGGTTTTTCCTGAATTTTTATCAATTATTTTATAGATCATGAAATTTATTTCAAGTGGTTGTTTCCATTGATAGTTGTTTTCGCAAAAAGTATTTCATTCAGCAGAACAATATTAAAATTTACTTTTAAAACATGTGAATTCATGTGCCTTTTTCTCTGATACTACTTGCAAAACAGAATCACACTTTTGCATGATTATTCTTAGTATAATCAGCTGTCCTCTGAACCTAAATTATTTATTTATGTATATCAGTTCACCACAAATTGAAGAAAAAATGTAATTTCAAACTCAAAAATGTAAAAAAGTGAAAAATTTGCAACCTTATTGCTTTTTTAATATAACTAATGTACATTATAAAATTATGATTATGGTTCAGAACGTTTAAATATGTATTGTACACAGATACTGAAAATTCAGCTCTGTACCTCTCATACGTTCTGAGAAAAAGGTACATAAGTATCCGAAAATGTTGTTTTGAGAAAAGTAAACTTAAAGTTTGAACATTAAAATTCTGACACGCTTCAGTACCTTCCAGGATCATAATTATCTGCACCTTCATTCCTGGGTTACTTCAGCTTTTCTGATTGCCTTCTCTTGGTCCTGGCCTCTTTTATTAATTGCTGAACTGCTCGCTGGGCATGATATAGTCATTCGTCGTTGAAAGATATTAAAACGTTCTAAAAAGGGTCGTTGCGTGACAGTGTTAAAGGAATGCAGACTAGGTTTAAATGGTATTTAAATGTCTTAAAAACCTCTTAACCCCCCAAAAGTATATATTTTCTGAAACTGGAAATAATAGAGATTTTAATGGTGCATAAAACAAAAAAATGTGTATTTTGACCATTTCAGAGTACCTTGTCTCCTTAACTCTCCCTAGGACTTACAAGTCTATGCCTGCGGTCAGATGCCTGTTTGGGAGCAGACGCACTTTTGGATCGGATTGAAAAACCAGGATGAGAGATCAGCCCGAAGCCTAGTATGAGAGCAAGGTGGGAGATGTTATGAAATGACGGTGAAATAGATGAAGAAGAAAATGATGAAGCAGTTGGTGGAATGAATGAAGGAGAAAACTGATAACCCGTACAAAACCCGCCCAGATGTCATTCGTCCACTACAAATCCCACATAAGTTTCCTGGGATCAAATCCGGGACGCATTTGTGGGAGGAGAGCGGACTAAGCACTTGACGAGGACGCCGCCGCTGAAAATTTTAAGCTAATAAATTTACAAACTGTGATCCAATGAGCTTTTTCAATAGTAAAAAGTATTGAAAGAAAGAAATTGAGAAAATTGGAGTTTAAAGTTCAAAGCTTGATCTAAATGGCGAAATACGGATTACATAGGCATTTGAACCTTTAAAATTGTGTAGCATGAATGCACAAGTTATTGGTATAGTAAAAATGTCAAAAAAATAAATAAGAACAGAAAAGTTTCACATTTATTATCAATTTTCATGAATACACTGCCTTATTGTCAAAGGCTTCTACATAAGGAATGGGATACATATATGGATATTAGTGCTGTTTGCTCATTCGTGTTATTTACCTTCGGAGACAAAGACGTAGATGGAGGCAGGCTCAGTGTTGGAGGCGCTGCAGGTGTAATTGCCAGAGTCGGTGTCATGCGCGTCTCGGATGGTGAGGCGGCTCTGAGTCTTGGGTCCTGGTTCTGTCTCTACAGTGATGCCACCTCGTGAGTTGTCGTAGTTGATCATGCGGTCGTTGTGGTACCAGAAAACGTACTGGGGCGGAGTGGGACTCTGAAACAATACAAGCCAGAGTACAGACTTAGGGGATACCCAATCCAAAAGTTCAAACTCTTTGCTACATGCTTGCTGCAATTCTTGGCCACAAAATATAAACTTTAAAGTTGATACGTTATGTTGTAAACGCTACTTTGTTCTAAAACAATTCATATCAGGGGAAAAAAGGAACAGACAAATGGATGACCCCCGAAACAGGGACAGAGTACAGCAAGTAGGCTACAATGATCATTTTTACTTCTACCCTGACCTCAGGGAGGGAGGGATGAAGGGAGAGACCCGAAGGGCGACTGGACATATGACACGGGCGCAAGCATGGATGGGGTCTGAAAGAGGATATACCATATATATTAGGTTGTCTCATAAGTTCGTTTTTCGTTACGTTTCAATCACAAAGAACGCCTGGAAACACCTCTCACCCGCAGCACAGCTATGACAGCATAGTTGCCGAACTTTCAGTTTACAACTTTAAACACAAGCTCGTTCAAAAGATAAACAACTATGACAATTACGTTTTGTAAACAAACTATTTATTTCCTGCAGTATACACCATTATGTTCGACAATACATTGGAATTTTTCTGGAAGCCTATAAATTCCATTTTTCTCCAAAATATGGGGGTTTTCTGGATGATGAACTATTCGAGGTTCAGTCTGCATCCAAGGAAGTGAGGCGTTTTCCATTCACGAAATTCTGCAGGAAACGGAATAGATGAAAGTCGGAAGGGGCAATGTCTGGAGAACACGGGGTTGGGGTAATGCACCCCTTTCAAAATTTTGACGGGTCACCATAGAGGTATGTGGTTTGGCATTGTCGTAGTGAAAGACAACATTGTTTCCCAATTCCGGTCTTTTCTCTTAAATGGCTGCCTTGAGACAATCCGACTCAAAACAGCATTTCTCGGAATTGATAGTCTCATTATTCGGAAGAAATTCGTAATACAGGATTCCTTTGCAATCCCACCAAATGCATTGCATAACCTTTCTCGGATGCAGCCGTGGTTTAGGAACTGATTTTGGTGGCTGCCTTATCTTGCGTCATGATTTACTCTTTCGGGCGCTGTTGTATCAATCTACTTCTCATCTCCAGTTACCAGCCGTTCCAGAAAAGGATCATTCTGATTGCGTCGCAATATGGAGTCACAGATGGAAACCCGATGATTCCAATTCGCTTCACTCAGTTCGTGAGGAAGCCATACATCGCGAATATTTACGTAATCCAGTTTTTTAAGTTCCTGACTAAATAGCACGAGCTAAATTGAGCTCCAATGACAACGCCCGAGTTGTCATTCGTGGATTGTTGACTATCATTTCATGAATTCCTTCCACGTCCGTAACCATTGGCCGTCCAGATCGAGGTTTGTCTTTTAGGGACAAATTCCCAGCTCGAAATCCACTAAACCACTTTTGACATGGTCGATTTGTTACTGGATCTTCCCTGTAGACACAACAAGCATTGTGAGGCGGTTTTACCCTTACGGTAGTAAAGCATCATAAGATGTCGAAAATGTTCCTTTTTGCTTTCCATAGCTTTAAACACAAGTTCACGCTGTTCCATCCAACGTCAGTCACCAACACACACTGATACATCCAATAGTGAATCTGGTTGTTGACCTCTAAGTCGTAGGAGTGGTTAGGCAACTATGATAAGTTGAGTGTACAGAGGGTTCAGGGTTTTCTGGCGCTACATATACACATATAAATCAAGATCAAACAATAATTGCATAAAATTATATAATTCAGCAAGAAAGATGTTAGAAAGCAGCCAAGAAATGTAAAAAGCAGATTGTAACTTATATAAGTAAGGGACGGGCGAGCTAGCCAATTCCAGGTAAAATATAATCCTAGGTAGAGCCCACCTTTCACCAAGCTAATGAGCAAGGAACTGGTAGCAATAAGACGAAATAGAGAGACAGATATAGAAAGTAAGGAGACAGAGATATTGAATCTGCTTCTGGACGCGTCACTGGGTCACTTATGCGAAAAACTTTGGATCAGAATATTTTCGTGCATTATAAGGTAACGCGGTCTGAGGACCAATTAGAAATGTCGTTGCATTTTGAGGCGCGAATGTGAGCGTCACTAGGCTTAGGTATAAAAGGGGAAAGAAACCCTCTGATTTTCACTCTCTTATAGAATCTCTTCGACACACGGTGATACTCTCTGGACGACGGATGCACGTGTGCGCATATGGGTGGGAAGACGTGTGCAGTTAGAGTAGGCTCCTAATGTTTATTATTATTATTATTATTATTATTATTATTATTATTATTATTATTATTATTATTATTATTATTATTATTATTATTATTATTATTATTATTATTATTGTGGGAATTGTTACAATGGGAAAAGCTAGCCACCCATAAATATTTATTTGATAATAAACCACATTTTTAGGGAAATGCAGCGTATTTTAATTCGCCTCAACTACGAAACCCTTGAGAACAGTGAAATTAGTTAGCTAGGTAATTTATTAGGAATGGAGAAATCAGCAGCCGCTGAGCAACAATAACCGGAGACCAGGACACTGCAGCAGAGGGCATCAACCAGAGGAACAACGTTTTCCCGCTATAAATAATGCACAACGTTTTCCCGCTACAAGTCCCTAACGTTTCCAGATCAAATGTATCCGACGACGCCCGGGGATTACCCACAGGTCCATGACTCCCGTGGGTGTTCCTAAGGGCGCCCGCCCGTGGGTTACCGGAGGCGGGTTCTAACTGAACTGTTCCGTAATTATGCCAGGGAAGAAACCTGTACAGAACATACATTCACCGCCCAGCCGCAATCCTGAAACAGAATACATGGAAGATGATAATTAAAGCAAATGAGAGGTAGGAATGTCGTTGTGATGAACAAGATGAACAACGCCAGAATTCACCTACCACCCGGGAAAACCACAAAACAATCATGGGTCAGAGTGAGCGGTTGCCGGGGATAGAACACAGGGCCTCCCGTGTTACGCGGCGCAACCTCGCTCGGTAATATTAAGGAAAGCTGTGAAGAATGATTGCTGGTATTTGTAACGGCAGTCTCCACTGCCTAAACAATCAACAAAACATGTTAAGTTAACACAATGACGTCAACATGTCAGTGGTAAATGGATGTCTTCACTGAGCAACAGGTCTTGATAACACGTTGATTCAACCGGTAATGGAAAACATGTTGAGTACGACATGTATTCGCCTATCTTCGTGCAGACTCTACTAACTTTGGCCACATATATAGACAACTACCCATGCAAGTTTTTCATTTCTTACTAGCGATATAAATAAAGTGGACAAAAGAAAATACAATAGAGTTAATCAACGAGATTCTTGCAAGACCACTCACCTGGAATATATTAAAAAATATACTGTGGAAATAACATCAAGGAAGTAGAGTATTTACAGAGACCGCTCGTACTTTTAATGTGCACACAGGGACAGAAAAAAGAGGTTAAACCTAATCTCAACTTAGCTTATATGGCTGTTCTGAAATTGTCTTCCGTTTTGGAATTTCAGGTGAAATTATAGCCAGCAATAAAGTGAAATCTTCTTTCGACATTCTTAGAAACTTTTCGCAGCCGAATCTACCCTCAACTTTCAGTTCAGACTAGGTGCTGTTTATATTGTTTCTCTTGCTTAGAAAAGGGTGCACCCATAACTCTTTTTCTTTTATTTTTGAGCCTCTACCACCAAGCACACATTGACTACATATGCTAAATCTTCATAAAAAGAATCTATGTGATTATTGTTATTAATAAACGCAACGTGTTTGCACTTCCTCGCTTGTTAATGCAGTGGACACACAATGTTGATTGGAATCCCAAGTACACGTAGGACTCAACATGTTTCGCATAACATGTTTTTAAATCTCTCTCTGTTTAGCGCTGAGTGTTGATTGTTGAAGCAGTGGAAACCCGTCTTAAAGGGAAAATCCACCCCATAATCACATTAACATAGAATTAAGACAATAACTACGAGTACACACAGAGTGGATCATTTGAGTTAAGACTGTACAATATCTCCAAAACAAAGCGTTGTAGAAAAAAATGCCTTTAATAAAAGCTGCTTGATATTATGAGGGGAAATTAAATGCCATTAGTCGTGTTTTATTTGGACGAATTTGTGGTGGTTCATTTTAGGATCAATTTAAATTGACTCTAATTGTAGGTTCCTATTTAAAACATTAACTGATGGATATTTCAGGGAACTTAAACACACAACCTTTGCATACATATTGTTCGAATCATGTACATAAGCAAACATTTATAACATAATAAACAACATAGTGGAGATATAAAAACATTGTGGCGTTTGTGATACACATAAAAAAAAATCTGATGTGTTACACTCACATGATTTATCTACTGTAGTACAAACTATTTTTACAAACGCTAATTCTCCATATGCTTTATGTTAATCGAGATATCGAGATGTTAATCTTATTGATAATTTTCTTGTAGATGCAAGGGGAATTGTAGGCTTTAAGCGATAGTCAAATATTTTAAGAGCCGGTTGCTGTATTCCATTCTCTTTGTATTACAGGACGAAAAAAATTAATAACGAATTCCCATTGGAGGAAAAGTGTTAAGGGAATAACAAGCAATATTTCGAAAATGGTTCACTCAACAAAAAAAAATGTATATGACATAAATTGTGCATTTTAACGCGATCTACATTGTTTGTGTAGTAAAATTTTGTCTATCTCTTATGCTTTACCAGTTACGCAACAGTCGTTCACAATGAATAATACTCTTGGAGACATTCCCAGAAAATTCAAGATATACATTTTATTTTTTACATTAAAGTATCTTAAATATATGATATTGTAATCAAAATGGTCAGAGCCATTTTGGAGAAAATTAAAATTTTCGAAAAATGTTCCATGTAAAGGGTAATCTAGTGTCCCATCTCTGGAAGATACCAAGCCTAAATATCAAGTTTGGTGTTCATCCGACTGTTTGTTTCTGAGTTATGCTGTTCACAGACAGAAACACATACGGACATATTTCCAAAAATGCTTTATATGCATTCAGTGCACCACAAAACATGTATTTCCTGTGAAATCTCGGTATCAAATTTTTGGGTGGAATGCAAGCTTCCCCTACTTTCTCTACGTATTAGAGAAAGTAAAAAGAAAGGAACAATTCTGATGTGATACATGCAAATGACTTTCTCTACCATCTATTATTTATTAGTGGGTATACAAACTATTTTTATTAAACTTAATCTTCTACCTACTACTCTTTTGCAGAAATAGCTACATTACACATTTTGTTACAGGTTCAAAGGGAACAGCGATAGTCAAATGTTTAAGAACTGGACGTAGCACACTGACTTTAAAATTCCATACCGTTTCCATACAATTCCATACATCTCAGAAATGGCTAATGCCACAAAAGCTTATTTGAAGTAAATTGTATGTTTTAAAGAGATCTATATTTTTCATGTAGTACGTTTTCGTCTATCACTTAAAATTTAGCAGTTGTACAAGACTATACGAAATTTCTTCCAAATGAAGTGGACTCATAGGCTATTCCCGGAAAGTTCAATACATACATTTTAAATGTCATGTAAATATCCTTAGTGTATTGTATGTTAATCAAAACATTTAGAGGCATTTTTGAGAAAATATAAATTTTGGTAAAATATTCCATGTTAAAGTGGTTTGTGGTGAGGTAATTTTCTTGAAAATCTTCATCCTTGGAAGATACTGAAGCTAAATATCAAGTTTAGTATTTGTCCGACCTTTCGCTTTTGAATTATGTTTCCACAGAAACACATAAACATATACTCACGGACCATTTTCTAAAAATGTCTTTTTTTACTCGGGGCCGCAAAACATGTATTTCCGCTGAAATCACGCTATAGAATTTTTGGGTGGAATATAATATTTACCCTACGTGTTTATGTTCCCCATACGTAGTGGAGATTCTAATAAGATCTCCTCTGCGATTATATAAAAATAGAAAAGAACATACATTTCCGAATTTGAGATGGAGCAGCTATAGTAGCCATTGTCTGGAGCTCAAAGAGAGGCAAATGCAAAGAAAGCATTTAACAAAAACCTTATGTGTTGCTTTCTCCTGACTTTCTTCACTCACTCTTCTATAAAATATTGTTACAAAGGCTTATTCTTCCATCTGCTTCTTAATCGATATACACTTTCATTATGCATTTACATATTTCGCTGAACACAGTAGGACAAAGCAATAATCAGATTTCTAAAAGGCAGGTCGCGATGATGACTTTGAAATTCCATTCTGTTTGCATGACTAGCAGAAAAACGAATTATTTTAAAAATCAAACAAATAACAAAGAATGTCGTGGAAATGTTTAAAGGCACAAAATATTTATTTCACATGAATTGACGAGATTGACATTTGGTGCAGTAGAATTTTGTTATCTCTTACGGTTTACAGTTATACAATGTCATTCAGAACGAAGAAGACTTCACAGGCTATTCCCGCGATATTGAGCATATGCATCTTATTTTTCAGTAAAATATCGTATACATACACTACGGGATCAAAAGTATCGGGACACCATGGCTGAAAATGACGTACAAGTTCGTGGCACCCTCCATCGGTAATGCTGGAAGTCGATATGGTGTTGGCCCACCCTTAGCCTTGATGACAGCGTTCACTCTCGCAGGCACACTTTCAATCAGGTGCCTGAAGGTTTCTTGGGGAATGGCAGCCCATTCTTCACGGAGTGCGGAACTGAGGAGAGGTATCGATGTAGGTCGGTGAGGCCTGGCACGAAGTCGGAGTTCCAAAACATCCCAAAAGGTATTCTATAGGATTCAAGTCAGGACTCTGTGCAGGCCAGTCCATTACAGGGATGTTATTGTCGTGTAACCACTCCACCACAGCCCGTGCAGTATGAACAGGTGCTCGAGAGTATTGAAGGATGCAATCGCCATCCCCGAATTGCTCTTCAACAGTGAGAAGCAAGAAGGTGCTTAAATATCAATGTAGACCTGCGCTGTGATCATGCCACGCAAAACATCAAGGGGTGCAAACCCCCTCCAGGAAAAACACGACCACAACATAACACCACCACCTCCAATTTCACTGTTGGCAGTACACATGCTGGCAGATGACGTTCACTGGGCATTCGCCATACCCAAACCCTGCCATCGGATCGCCACATTGTGTACCATGATTCGTCATTCCACACAACGTTTTGCCACCGTTCAATCGTGTAATGTTGACGCTCCTTATACCAAGCGAGGCGTCGTTTGGCATTTTCCTGCGTTATGTGTGGCTTATGAGAAGCCGCTTGACCATGGAATCCAAGGTTTCTCACCTCACGCCTAACTGTCATAGTTCTTGGAGTGGATCCTGATGCAGTTTGGAATTCCTGTGTGATGGTCTGGATAGATGTCTGCCTATTACTCTTTACCACCCTCTTCAAATGTCGGCGGTCTTTGTCAGTCAACAGACGAGGTCGGCCTGTACGCTTTTGTGCTGTACATGTCCCTTCACGTTTCCACTTCACTATCACATCAGAAACAGTAGACCTAGGGATGTTTAGGTGTGTGAAAACCTCACGTACAGGCTTCTGACACAAGTGACACCCAATCACCTGACCACGTTCGAAGTCCGTGAGTTCCACGGAGCATCCCATTCTGTGTCTAATGACTACTGAGGTCGCGGATAATGAGTACCAGGCAGTAGGTGGCAGCACAATGCACCTAAGATGAAAAACGTATGTTCGTGGGGGTGACCGGATACTTTTGATCACATAGTGTATAGTGTTTTAATATACATCTTTGGATTCAGGTTTGCGAGAAATAAAAGTTACAAATAATTTTCCATATAAAGAGTAGTTTGGGTTGTGGGGGGCTTCCTTGGACGATGCTGAACTTAAATACGAAGTTTAATATTCAACTAACTTTTTGTTTCTTAGCTAAGCTGTTCTCACTTTCACACACTCATACACTCACACACACTTGCTTTGTTTTTATTCACGTTTCATCTAAACATGTATATCCAGTGAAATATCGATATGGAATACAATATATCCTATATGTACAAAAAGGTTAAAAAAAAGAAGCATACTTATTTAACCCTTGATGAAATTGGCGGTTTAACAAAATGCTTTGGGCAGAGAAGTGTAAAAATTTGGAACCTGCACGTTGTGCATGTAAGTAAGACTGGAGCGTATGAAATGAACACAATAAAATGTTAAGTCAGAGACATTTTGGAAACAGGGGCAAAAGAAGAACAATGCTGAAACCAATTAGGAAGAAGAAAACTGTTTGGGAATACTGGATGCGAACGGAGTGAAATTGAAGAAAAGACATAATTAAGATAAACTCAACCAAGCAGAATGACTCCGACTATAAAATCTGTAGCCAGCATTAGGGAGGTCCTGTGTTCGATTCCCGTGGCCAACCTTCCTAACCCATGGGTTCTTGCCGGGGTTTCCCCGGGTCGCTAATGCTGGGAATGTTCTTTACATCCTCGAATTTCCTGCCCTTCTGTTTCACCTCAATTCTCATTTAATTTCACTTTTCACCAGCCTGGTCTGTTTCAGGGTTGAAAGTGTCGGCGGGAGTCTCGGCATTGCATGGCAGAGGACAAGGTTGCTCTATGTAAACCTTCTTCCCCGTAACGGGGACGATGTTTGTGTTCCAGAACCCCAGGGGTAGGAGGGGAGGTGGTTGCACCAGCTGTCATCCAGGGAGTTTCAATCTGTAAACGGTAGGGACCTTGCCATCTGCCCTGTCGTGCCCTCTGTGTCCTCTCATTTCACCCCTCCCTTCCGAGGGCACTCCGTCAGGACTTCAGCTACAAAATATCTTGTAGATCGCGGTTCTAAGTGCTCCTCCGCTCTAGTCCTGAGCGGAGAGGAAGAGGAAGGTAGAAAAACGTGAAGAATGAAGGAGAGAATGAGGGTTCTTAACAGAAATCAATTGTAAACAATAAGAAAAACTGTTACCTACGTAAATAGCTGAAGGAGAATTAAAGCAGCATGGATGTATTTGACAACCACAGTTCGCTTGTTCCGAATTGGTGGTTTCACTGGTTGCTATGAGACCGCAGTGACCTAATTGACCCTTCGTTTGATTTCCAGAGTTGGCACGTAGCCAGCAAACATCAATCACCAACTAAGATTACGCCAATAATAGTACCATCGTCTATTAGAGCAGATGCTCGAGAGAACTGGCAATAGAATCATTGCAGAGTGGGAGTGAATGACTAAACTCCCTTAAAGGCTGCCAGAGTCGTTTGTGCTTTCTCCTCCAGCGACCAATGGCAAGTAAGAGAAAGTATTTTATACCACCCTAAATTTCAGAGATGCCCTCTAAAAAAAGTATGTTTAGAAAAAAACGTCCGAATGTGTTTACATTAACATGAAGTATACAGAAAAATAAACTTTTCTAATAATAGTTTTCTGAAGAATGGGTAGGGAAAGTCATTTGAACGTAAAACACTAGATAATTTAAATTTACCGTGTGTATTTTTATTTTCTCTACCACGCACTTAGTCGTAAGGAAGGTATTGTATTAGACCCAAAATTCAATACTGAGATTTCCCTGGAAATACATTTTCTGAGCCTACCTGAATCCAAAAAAGCAGTTTTAGAAAAAGATCCGTAAGTGCGTGTGTGCGCGCTCGTCCGTAAACACCATAACTCAAAAACAAAAACTCAGATAAATACCAAACTTGGAATTTGACTTCAATATCTTCCAAACATGTGACAAATAGTTTTCAAAAAAATTTCTCACCCCAACTACCCCTTACAAGGAACTTTTTAAAAACTTTTTGTTTTATAAAAAAATGGTTCCAACGATATTGATTAGAATACCATCTTTTAAAGAAATTTACACGACAAATGAAATGTATAACTTAAATTTTTTGGGGAATAGTCTGTAACGTCCTCTTCATTCAAAAGGAAGTTTATATAATCTTGCATAACTCGTAAAGGTTAAGCGATAGACGAAAAGATACCACACAAAAAGTTTAGTTGTCTTTAAAACACAGAATTTATTTTGAATAGCTTTTTTTTGGCATAAACTCTTTCTGAGATATTTGTTATTAAAGATTCAAACTGTTCAATACACGTCATTCGTTTAAAGTCTCATCGATTTTCAGTTGTTTCTCGCGATTGCATGGAAACAGTATGGCAGATTTAAGACCAGCATATAGCGTTCAGTTGTTAAACATTTGACTATCGCTGTTCCTTTGTATCTATAACGGAATGTGAATGTGGCTATTTTCTCAAAGGTTTATTTGGGTTAAAAAGTAGTAGAAAGAAAAGTAAGTTTTAGCCAGAATAGTTTCTATACCCACTAATAAAGATAGACGGTAGAAAAGTCATGTGAATGTATCACATCCCATTTTTATAAAAAGATACATAAGCTTGTGTATGCGTTTGTAAACAGCATAATTAAAAAACAAAAGATCGTACAAACACCGAACTTGGAATATAATTTAAATATCTTCCAAAGATGCGACTCTGAGATTTTCAAGAAAATTACCACCCCAAGCATTTTTCGAAAGTTTTTATTTTCCGAAAAATTGCTCTATAGATTTTAATGAAAACACTATACATTAAAGAAATGCACATGATAAACAATATGTATATCTTGAATTTTTAGGAATAGCCTATGAAGTCCGGGAGGAAATTTCTATAATCTTGTATAACTGGTAAATATTAAGATTGACGAAAACTACTACGCAAAAAATCTAGATCTCTTGAAACACGCAATTTATTTGAAATAATTTTTTGTGCGGTAGTTTCTGAGATATCATTACTAAAGATTTGAATTGTTTAATACTTATCATTCTTTTAAAGTACCATCGATTTTCAGCTGGAATTTTAAGGCCAGCATATAACGTCCAGTTCTTAAACATTTGTCTTTGCATCTATAACGAAATGTGTAATGTAGCTATTTTTGCATGAGTTTATTTGGATTATATGTATCGCATAGAAAAATAAGCTTTACTAAGAATAGTTTGTATACCCACTAATAAAGATAGAAGGGTAGAAAAAGTAATGTAAATGTGTTTACATCAGATTTTTTATAAAAAGGTCCGTAAGGGTGTGTGTACATTTGTAAACAGCATAACTCAAAAACAAAATACCAAAAATAAATAAAAAATACCAAACTTTGAATACAACTCCAATAAATTCCAAAAATGTGATTCGGAGATTTTGAAAAAAATCCCCACACCAATGCACAAGACAAATAAAATGCATATCTTGAACTTTCTAGGAATAGGGTGTTAATTCCGCGTTATTCTGAAATAATTTTGTATAATCTTGTATATAACGCAGTGTGCTAAAAGGCTCTTTAAAACACACCATTTATTTAAAAGAACCTCTTTTGTTGCATCAATCGTTTCCAAATTATCTGTTACTGATTGCTCGAATTGTTCAATACTTATCATTCTTTAAAGTCCCATCGATTTTCAATTGTTTCTCGCGGTGTCAGTATGGAATTTTAAGGCCAGCGTATAGCGTCCAGTTCTTAAACATTTGACTATCCCTGTTCTCTTTGTATCTGTAACGAAATGTGTAATGTAGCTATTTCTGCAAAGGTTTATTTGGAGTAAAATATAGTATAAGGAAAAATAAGCTTAGTAGGAGTAGTTTATATGCAGAGTAATAAACAATAGAGCGTAGAAAAGCTCGTGTGAATGTAACATCAAATTTTTTGAAGTGCTGTCGCTATTCAATTATTTCTTTCAAGGTCATAGTGGGAGAATTTAGAGGCTAGATTTTACACATCTAACTATCGATTCATTTTCCTCATCTACCTGGTACTTACAATGAGGTGTTTAATGTACCATTTTTGCAAAGTATCGTCTCGTTTAACATGAAGTAGATAGATGTGTAAGCTTTCGTAAGAATAGAATGTAGAATCTATTTAAAACTAAACGATAGTAGGTAGAGAAAATTATGTGAAGCACATTAACTCTCACTTGCAGACTCTGCGGAGTGTAGGGAATGCGGTTCTAAGCTCTCGAGTTTGTGATCTCAGTCAAAAGCGTCAAAATTATGAAGCGTACATCAGCATCCATCGCAAATGGAACTGCTACTTGTTGAGAAGTGCGAGGTAAACACTCGATACTCGCACAATGTTTGTCTGTGTCGAGTGCTTCATGTTCTTTATTCTGTTCCTCACAGTATCTACAGGTTAGTGGTCCGATAGCGGTCGGTCTACCGTCTCATCAACTTATGCTACAACCCCTGTATTTATTGATGTAGTGTGAGGTAATACAGTTCATAAAAGAATTTAAATTATTTTATTGCAGTTGTAATACCTTCCCTAATATACACCATTTGTAAGTAGAAGAAGTAATCTCACATAAAAATTTCACTCGAAATACACTTTTGGGATCCCCTGAATCCAAACAATACACTGTGTAGTGGGAACAATTGCACATAAATGTAAATATTCATATTAATGTGAATAATGTTATAAAATTATAAATACGTTTTTGATAAATGCAATGGAGGCTAGCTAGTTATGAAGGTGAAAGTTAGATACATGATGCCAAGCGGTACCAGACAGTGGCATAAGCACAGGACTTAGGCTGAACATGACTTGCAAAGACGCTTAGAGGGAGATAAATAGAGGTTAGAAAGAGTCAGCAAGAGGCTTGGACAGAAATAGAAAGTCCAAACGCGTCATAAGTACAGATATGAGAGCAAATGTTCTCATATGACGCTAAGGTGTGCAGCCAATCACCTCAGCGCTTTAAAATAATTAAGGAAAAAATAGCGTCTTTGCAAGTTGTATAAAAGACAAGAGTCCCGAGATTCTGCCAGAAGGTTCTGAAGAAGCTGTTAGAAATTTAGGAAAGATGTATAGATAGAATGGGAGGCACAGTTTGACAGACAGGCTACATAACCCTGTAATCTTTGTGGATAGAAGTCTGGGGCAGCTGCGAACAAGTGTTAATACATTATAGTTAAGTTGACCTAAAATGTTTATTTCGTCGCCTATTACCACGCCCTAGAGAAAAGTTAAGGGTATAGGCAAACACAGAAGTGTTGTAGGGACAATTTCTTACAGTAGATCACCAACACCCACACCGAAGGAAGACGGCGAGCAGTCTAAACGTTCGTCGCAATTCTTATAAAAACGTCCGCGCGTGTGTGTATGTGACTTTGAAAAGTATAACACAAAAACAAAGAACTAACTCTTAAATAACAATTTAGTATTTAATTCAGCGTCTACCAAGGATGCGACACGAACATTTTCAAGACGTTTTCCCTAATATAGACTACATTTTCATGGAAAAATAATCGTTATGTTGCGCTTTCCAAAGGTGGCTCTAACGATTTTGATAAAAAATGCCACAATATGTTTAAGACATTTACGTGACAAAACTAATCCAAATCTTGAATTTTCTGTGAATAGATCATGAATTTATGTTTATTCCAAACTGCTTTTGCATAATTAGTAAACCGTAAGGGACAAGAAAAACCTTTAATACACAAAAAATTTAAATCCCATTAAAGCACACATTTTATGTGAAATAAAATGTTTTGTGGCGTTAATAGCTTCCAGATATTCTTTGTTATTGGCTTTTAATTTCAAATAATTCATACTTTTTAAAGTGGCAGTGTCTTTTGGTTTTATCTCCTGGTCACATAAAGAGGGTGGAATTTCAAAGCTATTACATAGTGACACGCTTTAACTGCAAAGACGTAGGATTGGATAATAACTAACGCAGATTCAAAGGTTAAAAGTAAAACCTACTCTATCCTTACACTCAATAAGAAATGTTTAAATGCCGTCTATGTTAGTTAACAAGAGAAAACTAGAAGAAAAAACTTTAAATAATAGGTTCTGGAAGAATGAGTAGAAAAGATGATGTGAATGCAACACATCAGAGGTTTTGTTATTGGATTGAATTCTCAAAAACTTTAACTTTTTCCAAGTAACGAGATGCTCTTATATTACTGCGGATAGTAAGTAGGGGAAGTACTGTATTCCACCCAAAAATTCGACACCCAGATTTCCCGGAAATATATGTTTTGAGGCCTCCTGAATCCAAAGCATTTTTGGAAACATGTCCGTGTGTGTGTGTGTGTGTGCGCGCGCGCGTGTGTGTTTGTCTCTCTGTGAAGAGCATAACTCGGAAACTAACAGTCGGATAAACACCAAACTTGGTATTTAGGTTCAGTATCTTCCAGAGATGCGACACGATGGTTTTCAAGAAAATCCCCCACCCCAGATTACTCTTCACAGGGAACATTTTTCGAAAATTTAAGTTTCTAAAAAATGGCTCCAACGATCTTGAATAAAATACCAGAAGTTTAAGACATTTTTATGGCATATGAATTGTATATCTGGAATTTTCGGGGAATGTGTCCAAAAGTAAACAACTTTTGTATAACTGTAAACCATAAGAAATAGAAAAAAAATTACTACACAAAAAATGTAGATCACGTTAAAATACACAATTTATGTCATACATTTTTTGTTGTTGAGTGTACCATTTTCGAGAACTTGCTTGTTATTCCCTTAAATTTTCCAATACTTATACTTTTTCTGAAATGGGAATTCGTTATTCATTTTTTTTTGTCCTGGACATACACAGAGAATGGGATACTTACCAGCTCTTAAAATATTTGACTATTGCTTAAAGCCTATCAATTCCCCTTGTATGTACAAGGAAATTAGCAATAAGATAGTTTCTGCAAATGTTTATCTCGATTAACATGAAGTAGATGGAGAATAAGCGTTTGTAAAAATATTTTGTACAAGAGTAGAGAAAGTCATGTGAGTGTAACGCATTAGATTCTTTTTTCTGGTGGTTCTTGTAAAGACAATGGAATTTTAAAGCTATGACATAGCGACCGGAATTTTAAAAATCTTACTATCGCTTTAACCCATGTATCCTTCTTATATCCAAACTGGAAACCTGTGTAAGTATGTGAAGGGGGTATACCTCAATTATCAAGAAGTAGAGAGACGAATAAGCTTTTATAAAAATAGTTTGTAGAAAAGGAGTAGAAAGGGTCATAGGAATGCATTACGTAACGTTGTTTTTCGTTATTAAAACTATTTCACCGAGGCGATCGCTCCGTGGTAACGTGGAGGCTGGCATTAGGGAGGTTCGGGTGGTTTCTCCTAGGTTTCTGACCATGGGTTTTCGTGGTTTTACCTGGTCGGTAAGCGAATGCTGGGATTGCTTCTCATCTGCCATAATTTCATTTCTTTCGTTTCCTTCTCATCTGTCAGGTGTGCTTCTAGGTTTCGTGGCGTATGGCGGTGCCCGGAAGATGGCACGGATGCTTGGTCAAAGGAAATAGTAATCCCCTCTGGACACTAGAGGGCTGCTTATTCGACGGGTAGTTCATCGCCCCCTCTCACTCGGGTCTTCGAGTCTGGAACTGTTTGAAACTTCGGCGAGCCTCTATGGCCTGTTTGCCTGTAGCCTGTAGCTCCTATGGTTACTTCACTTCATCCCTTCCTCCCGGAGGTAGTAGCCACAATAGATCTATGTAGGTCGCAGTGTGCGAGGTTTCCGATGTATAATCTTGGAGCGCATACTGAGACGATAGAGTGCAAAATCTTAAGAGTTGCATACTGAACGAAAATCATTCTTGGATACCAATCTCTAATTATGTCTGCCTGCTACTTGAGAATAGAAGAAAATTCCACATGTGCATTAAAATTAAAAAAGAGCTTGGGACCTATGGGGATGTGCTACATTTGGATGGCGGGTCAGGAAAATAGGCGGAGTGCATGGAGAAAGATTAAGTACAGCGAGTGTAATATTGGCAGGTAACAAACAAGAATCGCGCGGAGAAGGTTTCGTTGGTAGTTCAGTCTGGGCTAAAATTTGAGTGGGGTGTGGGACAATACATCAGCAGGGTACCAGACTTAACAGACAACGTCTCGCGTGGCATAGACCAGGAATATGAAGGAGGATAAAAATTACTGATTAAAATGGTTGGAGTATGCGCCCAAAAGCGAAGAGCAAATGTCATAAGTGCATATCTTTCAAGCTGTAGGGATAGGGAGGAATGGAGGGGAAAAAAATTAATGTGATCCTTTACCATCTCGAATGGAGAGTTAAGGGCATGTTGGACGCTACTGGCAGGCAGGGAATATATGGAGAGAAAAGATAAATTTCTACTTAAGACGAGACAACAGATCTGAGAATGCTAAACCGGGGATGTAAGAAGAGCTAAACGTTGATGTTAGTGCCTTATTTATTTCTGTAATGTTTACACTTGTGGTTAGAGTGTTTCGTATATTAATTATTCTCTTAACTCTTCTTTGTTTACTACAATAGGGCATCATAATACATCGGAATACGGTTTACCGTTGTTCTAGGTTGTTTACATTTAAGATGCTCTATTATGTGTTACCTTTTTTCGTGCAATGATGTTATGTTGTAGTATTTTGTTTCTCGTTTCCTTCTATTTCTTGTTATTTATTTATTTAATATTATTATTATTATTATTATTATTATCAACCTTGCTTATTATTCTGCGTATTATAACAGCACGTATGGTCTGCGGACCCCTGCGATTGATAGAGATTTTGTATTTGCCGATATTTAAATGAATACGCGCATTCATATTCTATACCTATAACACTATTTTACCTAAGCAATTAGGTATCTGAAGCGATCAGATAAACTATACACTTCGAATGCGAGGATGCTTTATCAATATTTTATCGAATAAATATATCAGGAATTAATTGAACATTTCTACACGCTGGAAGTGCCTACAGTTTGAATATTACGAAACCTTTTTCCAAAATAGCCTCAGGATGCTCACGTTTGGCGCAAATTTATATGAGATGAAAGAAACAAATGTATTAAACTAAATTAAAGCCATATTAGAATTGTAAATAAAAAAATGGACAATACATGACACGTATATCATTGTTATGTATACATTGTGTTTATGATTAAGATTTTGGAAAATGCAAGCTTTAATATTTGTAAAGGATGATTACATTATGAAAAATAAATTCAAAATTGTATCATGCAAAAAGAGCAAACGAAAAGAAATTCAATGACGTAAAGGGAGAAAATACGTTAACAAGAATGAACGATATGGTTGCATTCGCAATATTTTAAACGCAATAGGAAATAAAAAATGCCAACAGAAGATAAAACTAAAATAGAAATATGTTAAGAATGAGCTTATATTGTAAATATTTTATTTATATCAAATTGGGATTTGCTTAACATAAAGAATTTTTATACAACTTATAATTTACTTCTTTATACTTAACAACCAAGTTAGAAAGTAAACAAGGTCATTTTCTTTATTTGCCTTAAGAACCTTTTCACTGGAAGCCGACATTTTGAGCTAGGCTCAAAGAAATTGTTTAAATTGTAACGCATATAGTACTGTATTATATGTAAAAAGAATTGTCTATAAAAATTTGTGAAATACAAAGAATAAGCGAACAAAGGTAGAAAATGGAGTAAGTGAAATTGAAATACAAAGGTAAGCATTGTTTCTGCGTTATACTGCTCAATTGCCTTAAAGAGAATAAATCACCTTACAGTGAATATCATAATTATTGCTATTAATGATTTAAATCGGCCTACCCTTCCAAAATCGTTCATGAGAGCAAACTGCTCACTACTGAGTTGAAAGTATTTTAAAATCAAATAAAATACAGCGGACGTACACACAAAATTAAAATAAATCTTTCACAAAATTGTAGTAGCGTAACGCACGCTAACACAGTTCACTAATCACTGAGTTGAGCTCATATTCCGCCAAGAATAACTTCTGTCTCACTAGACAGGCACAAAAATACCAACTCATTTATTGGAGCGGTAACTTCAAATCACATGATTACAAGTTACAGCATACGGGGCAACGGGCAGCTTCCAGATTGAGAGCAGGACCAGAGATCGGACCCCATGACCACCTAAAAACCTGCATCACGTTGACAGAATCCATACTCTTATTCATTGATATTCTCATTAAACAGAAAAAAATCTGATGTGTTACACTCACATGACTTTCTCTACTCTTGTAAAAACTATTTTTACAAACGCTTATTCTCCATATACTTCATGTTAATCGAGATATCGAGATGTAAATCTTATTGCTAATTTTCTTAGATGCAAGGGGAATTGCTAGGCTTTACGCGATAGTCAAATATTTTAGGAGCTGGTTGCTATGTGGAGTATTCCATTCTCTTTGTATGTCCAGGACATAAAAATATGAATAACGAATTTCCATTTGAGAAAAGTATTGGAAAATTTAAGGGAATAACAAGCAATATCTCGAAAACTGTTCACTCAATAAAAAAAATGTATACGACATAAATTGTGTGTTTAAACGACATCTACATTTTTATGTATTAAAAGTTTGTCTATCTCTTATGGTTTACCAGTTATGCAAAAGTCGTTCACAATGAAGAATACTTTTGGAGACATTCCCAGAAAATTCGAGATATACATTTCATTTGTCATGGAAATATCTTAAACATACGATATTTTAATCAAAGTCGTTAGAGCCATTTTTGTGAAAATAAACATTTTCGGGTAATCTGGGGTGGGGGGATTTTCTTGAAAACCTTCGTGTCGCGTCTCTGGAAGATACTGAACCTAAATACCAAGTTTGGTATTTATCTGACTGTTCGTTTCTGAGTTATGCTGTTCACAGTCACACAGACACACACACACGGACGTGTTTCCAAAAATGCTTTTTTTTTTATTCAGGGGGTCTCAAAACATGTATTTCCGTGATACCTCGGTATCGAATTTTTGGGTGGAATACAATACTTCCCCTACTTACTATACGTAGTAGAGAAAGTAAAAAACACATGAGGTATTTTCTGAACAGACTCTAGAGTTTATAAGGTTGAAGGTTATTAGTTATATTCATTTCTACTTAAAATGTAACTTCGTTAGAGTTTGTTGAATTTTATTCCAGTGAAATTTCTTATAATGAGTTATTAAATGACACAGAGCTAATAACTTTTCATGCAGAAGGAATGCAAATAGTGACTGAGTAATTTGGATTTTCAATTTAAGGTACATTGAGAGACGTTTTGTGGTGGCATATTGAATGATGTCTGCTTCGATCCCCTAGTCGTGCTTCGTCATGGCACGTCACATGTGGACAGTACGGTTCATCTAAATTATTGATTGTCTGGACTGTGTATATTGAGTCTGGAATGAATATTATATTCATGAAGTTATGTGTTGTAGTCGCGCAGCTTGAATTATTAATTTTTTTATTATTTATAACTTTATTATTCACATGACAGCGTAAGTCTTGTAACTACAGTATGTATATACATTCTTACAGCATGTCAAACATATTAACAAGTTGGACACATGTTTACAAAAAACTGACTAATTTACAACCTTTAAGAATTTAAATAATTGTAGCAAGTTGGTTGGCTTATCTAATGCTGCCTGAAGATCTGGAATTTGCTTGTTGACTGTGTATTTGGAGAAGCGGTCTCATTCGGGCAGGGGCAGTTCCCACTTCAGAGTTTTCTAACTAGGTGCATTTGAATATAATTTTATTTCTATTTGAAACATTTTATATTTAAATATTCCACTACTAATATAGAGGAATATAATTTTACGAAACAATACTTCAAGCACCCATTTCTAAGTGTTATTTGCGACAGTAGCAGGGAATAAGGAAAATGGGTTGTAAGCGAACGAAATGGTAAAACCGCAATGTCCGTAAACAGGTATAGAGAGCTGCTGCCGCTAGTCTCGGCTTTGGGATGTTCAGTTGCACTGTTTATGTCTGGTTGTCATGAAAACCAACTAAAGCTTGGACGTATGCGTACCTTGTACTCCCAGAAACTACCTGCTTCGGGGCGTTGTTGAAGCTAAATTTGGGTTTTTGGAGTAAAAAAGACCTCTTGTAGAGGCCATTCTATGGTCATTGACACTGTTGTTTCTCGACGACATCGAGAAGAAAGGAGAATTAACTTTATATACAAGAAATAGCTAAGTTGCATGTATTATTTTGTGTAAAAGAGCTTCACCTATCGTTTAAGCCACGTAGCTGCATTCGTTATCCACCCTGAATTCAAATAAATCAGTTTTGGAAACATGTCCATATGTGGTCTGTGTGTCTGTGAACACTATATATCTCAAAAAAAAGTTAGATAAATACCAAAATTTGTATTTAGATTCAGTATCTTCCAAGCATGCTACACGAAGATTTTAGGAAGATCCCCCAACTCAACTATCCTTGACAGGGAGCACGTTTTTTAAATTTTTGATTTTCTAAAACAAATTTCTAACGATTTTGTTAAAAATACCTTATATAAAAGATATTTACATGACAAATAAAATGTATATCTTGAATTTCCTGGGGAATAGCCTATGAATTCCTCTTCATTTTGTATAATCTTGTACAACTGGTAAACGTTGAGCGATAGGCGAAAACGTCTATAAAACAAACTTCAGATCTCTTTAAAACACACAATTTATTTCAAGTAAATGTTTTGTGGCATAAGCCGTTTCCGAGATAACTGTTATTAAAGGTTCCAATTGTTCAATTCTTGGTCATTCCCCAAGTCCTTTCAGCATTTTAATACGAATCATTAGAGTCCTTTTTGAGAAAACCAACAATTTCCAAAAATGTTCCATGTAAAGGGTAGTTTGGGATGGGAAATTTTCTTTAAAATCTTTGTGTCGCTTCTTTAGAAGACTACGTATAGTAAGTAGGGGAAGTATTGTATTACATCCAAAAATTCTATATCGAGATTTCACCAGAAATACATGTTTTGGGGAGCCCTTAAAAACTGTTTTTAGAAAAAGGTCCGTGTGTGTGTTTGCCAGTCTCAATCTGTGCGTGTATCTGTGAACAGCATAACTCAAAAACTAAAAGTCGGATATATACCTATCTTGGTATTTAGATTCAGTATCTTCCATGGATATGATACAAAGATTTTTAAGAAAAATCCCCCTAACTCAAATCCCCCTACCCTTTGCATAGGACATTTTTCGAAATATTTGATATTCTAAAAAGTGGCTCTATCGATTTTGATTAAAATACCATATGATAAAAATACTTACATGGCAAATAAACTGTATATCTTGAAATTTCTGGGTATAGCCTGTTAAGTCCATTTTAGTTGGGAGAAATTTTATATAATCTTGTACAAATGCTAAACGTTAAGCGATGGACGAAAATTTACTACACAAAAATGTAGTTTAAAACACACAGGTTAATAAAAAAAGTGATTTTGTGGCATAGGTCATTTCTGAAATATTTGTTAGTAAAGGCTTGAGTTGTCATTATTTAAGGTACTTTCAGCATTCAAGTTTTTTCTGGCGATTGTATGGAAATAGTAGCTATTTCGGTAGAGGTTTATTTGGATTAAAATGTAGTAGATAGAAAAATAAAGTTTAGTAAAAATAGTTTTATACTCACTAATAAATGAGAGAATCTTTCTCTAAAATACATTTTTGGATTCAAGGGGTCTCAAAACATGTATTTCTGGTAAAAGCTCTGTATTGAAATTTCGGGTGGAATTAAATACCTTCTTTACCTATTATTTAGGTGGTAGAGAAAGTAAAAACTATAAACGTTTCTAAACGAAACTAACACATGAACACCAATGTCTTCCCTTCGATATTCACACTCTAAATGTCCCAACATCTGCAGCACAAACGTACAGAATTCCCTTAATTTGATCACAGTTTCACCTACATCGAAACTGTGCCTCCCTAGCCTAAGGGAAATTACGTGTAAAATTTAAGTACCATCAGCCTTTTTTTAACTCAAAGTGTAAGGATGGGCTACTTTTACAGATGCCTGAGTTTCAATGTAATTTGTATGCCATAGCTCTGGGGTATTATTTGTTTATTAGGTTGCCGAGCCTGCTTCGCTTCCGTATATGTATTTGCTTGAAAATCCCAGGGGAAGTCCGCTAACAGAGCACTTAACAATGAGGGGTTTGTGGACGCGCCTCGTTTGAGGCATTAAACACGCTCCGAAGGACTGCTGCTTTGTTCCTCAACTAGGGGAGTCGACTCAATCTCAAGAGGCAATAAGGAAAAACTATCACTTCTTGGGGAGCCACATACGTTAGGAGCGCCTGGTCCATCTTGTTCAGTGTGCAGCTGTGATTCATTTAAAGCTTTAGTTTAGTTTGTGGCAGTATTTTTAACATTTAAATGATTTCAGTCTAATTATATAATATAAAATATAATAACAGGCTGCCTTAAAGCAATATGTATATAAAATAACATATAAAAAGTGTATATTACAGTCAATGTATATGTTTATATTATTATGCACATGTTCAATAATGTTATGTGAATGTGTTATGTGATTTAATAATGTAGGAGCTGTGAGAACATAGGTCAAACGTTGCTAACAATGAGATAACCTTGAGGCAATAATGAATTGTAAAGTTTAATAATGCTAGTAGTAATTCTTGGAAAAATAATGTAATTTTTTAAACAGTTCATAAAATAGCCAATCAACAACCAGAAAAAGCTTAAGTTAAATAAAAGCATTCTTTTGGGGTAGAATTAGCCAATCAGAAACTGAAATAGAGCAAATTGTACAAATTTAGAAGTCAGTTGCTAGTAGACAGAATTCCTAACAGGACACGAGACGCGTCCTCGAGAAGTATCCAGTGTGAGACGAAAATTAATTACAGAGACAAAGCTTATGTGTTTAAAAGTGCAAGTAATTAATAAATAATATCACAGCTGTCTATATCAGTGAAGTGTTATTTAATCGTGTGAAGGATTAATAAATCGAGTGAAGTAAAACGTATAAGTAAACTTGGGGCGAAGACCACCGGAAAGTGAACATTGGGGCGAAGACCACCGGAAATTTTGTACCATACGTGGGGCAGTTACTTCATCAAGTTTTTGGCTCCCCCAACATTTGAACTACAATACCACGTACTCCAAATTGGCCTTACCATACGTGAAGCAACAACTATTTTTCTCAAGTTTTCTTCAATATAACATTAAGAATTCAGAAGAGGCAAATTCTGTCAAGACTATGAAATGAATAACAATTTAATGTGTTCCATATCGAGATTTCGATATCAAATTTCACCGGAAGTACATGTTTTGAGGTTTCTTGAATCAAAAAAAAGATAATTTTGAGGAACAGGTCCATACGTGTGCCCGTATGTGTGTGTGTGTGTGTGTGTGTGTGTTTGAAGAGCACACCTCAAAAACGAATGGTCGGATGAACACCAAACTGGTATTTAAGTTCAGTATCTCCCAAAGGTCCACACGACGATTTTCAAGAAACTCCCCACACCCAAAACTACTCTATGTATGGTAGATTTATTGAAAATGTTGATATAAGAGATAGCTCCAACGATTTTGATTAAAATACCATATACTTCTCGTAAAGATATTTACATAATAACTAAATTGTATATCTTCAATTTACTTTATAATGAATGTCTCTTGCATTCCAGGTTGCAGTTTTTATCTGATTTTGTTTCCCTTGTCGTTTACTTTTCCGTTTAACCTTATTCTGTGCTTGTGTTGCCATATATGGATTAGTCAGGCATTTATTTTGGAGCATTGGAGTAAACTTTTTTGACGTGGATGGACTACGAGCCCTTCGCATAACTTCTAATCCTTAGAAGTAGGGAGTTTGTCTTACGAGTTTCCTTCTTCTTAATAAAAAGCTAAATAAATTCAATTACATAACGTGAACCATAAAGAGAACACTAAAAAACAAAATGAAAAAAGATTCAATAATAAAATTGTATAAAGCAATGGCCATCCCCACAGTAACTTATGGGTCTGAAACATGGACAGTGACAGCGGAAAATAAAACAAGCAATATCTCGAAAATGGTTCACTCAACAAAAAAAGTGTTATGACATAAATTGTGTATTTTAACGCGATATACATCTTTCGTGTAGTAAAATGTTGTCTATCTCTTATGGTTTACCAGTTATGCAAAAGTCGTTCACAATGAAGAATACTTTTGGAGACATTCCCAGAAAATTCAAGATATACATTATATTTGCCATGATAATATCTTAAACATATGGTATTTTAATCAAAATCGTTAGAGCCATTTTTGAGAAAATTAAAATTTTCGAAAAATGTTCCATGTAAAGGGTAATATGGGGTGGGGGGATATTCTTGAAAAACCTTCGTGTCGCATCTCTGGAAGATACTGAACCTAAATACCAAGTTTGGTGTTTATCCGACTGTTCGTTTTTGATGCTGTTCACAGACACACACACGGACATGTTTCGAAAAATGTTTTTTTTTATTCAGGGGGTCTCAAAACATATATTTCCGGTGAAATCTGGGTATTGAATTTTTGGATGGAATACAATACTTCCCCTACTTACTTTACGTAGTAGAGAAAGTAAAAAGGATACAGACAGCTGAAATGATATTTCTCAGACCTATAGCAGGATACACAAGACTGGATAAAAAGCCAAACAATGAAATAAGGCAAAAGTTGACAATAGAAGAGTTAAATAAAGTAATAATAGAATATAGAATTAACTTAAACAACACTCAGAAATAATGTCATTAAATAGGATACCCCGAGCCACATATAGCCACAGACCCCAAGGATACAGAAACCCAGGACGACCAAAAACGAGATGGACACAACAAGATTTTGGAGGTGGAACAGGCTAAATGGCCTGAAACCGTGAAGTAGAAGAAGAAGAAGAAGAATTTTCTTGGAATAGCCTGGAAAGTCCTGTTCCCCAGAAGGCATTTTGTATAATACTGTATAAATGCTGAACGTTAAACGATAGACGAAAACGTACAACACAAAAAATGTAGAGCTATTTAAACACAATTTATTAAAAAGAAGTTTTTGTTACGTACGCCGTTTCTGACATATCCCTTATTAATGGTTCGAATTGTTCATTCTTAAACTCCTGTCAACATCCAGTTGTTTCTCACGATTGCATGGAAACAACATGGAATTTTAAGCCAGCATATAGCGTCCAGTTCTTAAACATTTGACTGTTGCTGTTCTCTTTGTATCTATAACGAAATGTGTAATGTAGCTATTTCTGCAAAGGTTTATTTGGATTAAAACGAAGCAAATAGAAAAATCTGATGTGTTACACTCACATGACTCTCTCTACACTTGTACAAGCTATTTTTTACAAACGCTTATTCTCCATATGCTTCATGTTAATCGAGATGTTAATCTTATTGCTAATTTTCTTGTAGATGCAAGGGGAGTTGGTAGGCTTTAAGTGATAGTCAAATATTTTAAGAGCTGGTTGCTATGTCGAGTACTCCATTCTCTTTGCATTACCAGGACAAAAAAATTAATAACGAATTCCCATTCGAGAAAAAGTATAAGTATTGGAAACTTTAAGGGAATAACAAGCAATATCTCGAAAATGGTTCTCTCAACAACAAAAATGTATATGACATAAATTGTGTATTTTAACGCGATCTTTGTTTTTTTGTTGTTGTAAAAGTTTGTCTATCTCCTATGGTTTACCAGTTATGCAAAACTCGTTCACAATGAAGAATACTTTTGGAGGCATTCTAAGAAAGTTCAAGATATACATTTTATTTTTTATAAAAATATCTTACACATATGATATTTTAATCAAAATCGTTAGAGCCATTTTTGAGAAAACTAAAATTTTCGAAAAATAGTCTATGTAAAGGGTAATATGGGGTGGGGGAATTTTCTTGGAAACCTTTTTGTCGCATCTCTGGAGGGTACTGAACCTAAATTCCAAGTTTGGTGTTTATGCGACTGTACGTTTCTGAGTTATGCTGTTCACAGACAGACAGACACACACACACACACACACGCACACACACGGACATGTTTCCAGAAATGCTTTATATGCATTCGGTGCACCTCACAACATGTATTTCCGGTGAAATCCCGGTATCGAATTTTTGGGTGGAATGCAATACTTCCCCTACCTACTATACGTAGTGGAGAAAGTAAAAATGAGCTCACTAAGAATAGTTTGTGTACCCACTAATATACGATAGAAGGTAGAGAAAGGCATGTGAATGTATCACATCAATGTTGGTTTTTACATCCACCTCATTATAATCGAGATACAAAGAGAACAGCAATAGACAAATGTTGGAGTTGAAAGAATGGCAAACTATTGTACACGGTCGACGAGGTTTCCTCTTACCAACCTTACAAATGGGTAAGGGTTTACTTGCGCTGAAAGCATTTACTTGTGTTTTATTCAATATGTTTTTAGAGTTTACTTGCCAGATTTTCCGGTTTACTTGCTTTGCACGTATTTACCACTTTTGTTCACTTGAACGCAAGTATTTACCTACTTGTAAAAGTTTAAGTATAAGAAAATACTCGCTTTTACTTTCTCTGGCACGTATCTAGTAGGTAGAGAATGAATTGCATTCAACCAAAAATTGCATACCGAGATTTCACCGGATACACCCTGACTCAAGAAAAGAAAAAATAATTTTTAGAAAAAGGTCAGTGTGTGTATGAACAGCATAACTCAAAAACAAAAAGTAGGATAAATGCCAAACTTGATATTTGAGTTCAGTACGTTCCAAAGATGCACGCAAAAATTTTCAACAAAATCCCTCACCCTAACCTGCTATTTTCATGTAAGATTTTTCAAAATTTTTTATTTTCAAAAAGTGGATCCAACGATTTTGATTAAGATAATATATATTAAAGACATTTAAATCTAACTTCAAAAGATGACTTAATAACTAAACTTAATATAAAAAACATACAGCATGAAAATCTAAACTGAAAAAACTAAAGTTATGGCATTTAAAGGCCGGTCCGGTCTAAAATATTTATAGAAAATAAAACTATAGAATAAGTGTCAATATTTAGTTTTCTAGGTTGTGAAATAATATATGGGTCTGAAATAGACATTAATAAAAAGCTAAATAAATTCAATTACATAACGGGAACCATAAAGAAAACACTAACAAATAAAATTAGAAAATATTCAATAATAAAATTGTATAAAGCAATGGCCATCCCCACAGTAACTTATGGGTCTGAAGCATAGACAGCGACAGCAGAAAATAAAAGAAGAATACAGACAACTGAAATGAAATTTCTCAGACCTATAGCAGGATATACAAGACTGGGAACCAAACAACGAAGTAAGGCAAAAGCTAAAAATAGAAGAATTAAACTAAATAAATAATAATAGAATATAGAAAACTAACTGGAAACAACACTTAGAAAGAATGTCATTATATAGCAAACCCCGAGCAACATATAACTACAGAAACCTAGGACGACCAAAAAAGAGATGGACACAACGAGATTTTGGAGTCGGAACAGGCTAAACGGCCTAAAACCGTGAAGTAGAAGAAGAAAGATATTTACGTCAAATAAGTATTATATCTTGAATTTTTTTAACATAGCCTGTGAAGTGCACTTCATTCCGAAAATTTTTGCAAAATCTTGCATTGGTGTTAAACGTTAAGCGATAGACGAGAACGTACTTTACAAACAGTGTAGATCTCTTTGAAATTCAATTGTTTTTTTCCAAATAACTTTTTTGTGGCATTAGCAATATCGTAGATATCCGTTATTAATGGTTCGAATTGTTCAATACTTTTGTCATTCTTTTCAAGTCCTTTTGATATCCTGTTGTTTCCCGCGGTTACATGCGTACAGTTCTTAAAGAGTAGACTATTGCTATTCCCTTTATATCTCTAACGAAATGTCTAATGCAGCTTTTCCGGAAATTTTATATCAATTAAAATGAAGAGATAGAAGAAAAAAGAAGAACTATTTTTCCAAACGCTTATTCTTCATATACTTCATGTTAATCGAGATAAAGGTTATTGCTAATTTCCTTATAGGTGTAAGGGGGATATGGTAGACTTTAAGTGATAGTCAAATGTTTTAAGAGATGGTTGCTATGTGGAGCATTTCATTCTCTCTTTATGTCCAGGACATAAACAATTCGTCCACTGTGGTGTAGTGGTAACCTCTAATTCCCGAGATCACGGCTTCAAACCCGCCGGAGGGCGATGGACTTTTTCGGGCACAAAAATCCTTAGAATGACTTCCTTCGGAAGGGAAGTAAAGACGGTGTTCCTGTATTGTATATTTACGGCACGTAAAAGAACCTCAAGCCTAACAAAGAGGCCGTTGAGCAAAATTGCCGGTCTTTCACGCCCAGTATAGAATTGGACATAAGAACCACAGCATTAAAAAGAGTGTCCATAAATTAAAAAGCATAAATAAAACGATTAACGATATTCCCATTTGAGAAAAAGAATGTATATGACATAAATTGTGGGTTTTAATGAGAGATGCATTATTGGGCTGTAAAATTTTGTCTTTCTTTTACGGTTTACCAGTTATGGTAAAATCATTTCAGAATGAAGAGAACGTTTTGAGACATTCCCAATATAGTAAGATATAATTTCGTTTGTCATGAAAATATTTTAAACGTATGATATTTTGATCAAAATCGTTAGACCATGCTGTTCACAAACACACAAACACACACACACACACACACACACACACACACACACACACACACACACACACACACGCTGACTATTTTCTAAAAGTGCTTTTTTATGGACTCAGGGGCATCTAAACATGTATTTACGGTGAAATATCGGTATCAAATTTTTGGATGGACTGCAATATATTCCCCTACTTACCATACGTAGCAGAAAAGTGTTAAACTTTGGTAAGAATAATTTGTATAGCCACTAATAAGCGTTGGAGGAAAGAGAAAGTCATACGATTTAACACTTCAGATTTTTACTTCCTCTACTACATATAGTAAGTAGGGGAAGTATTGTATTTCATCCAAAAATTCGATACCGAGATTTTACCGGAAATACATGTTTTGAGATCCCCTGAATCCAAAATATCATTTTTGGAAACATGTCCGTGTGTGTGTCTGTGAACAGTATAACTAAGAAACGAACTCGGATAAACACCAAACTTGGTATTTAGGTTCAGTATCTTGCAGAGATGCGACACGAATTTAAATTTATAAAATAATAATTTATTCTATATTTAAATAAAATTCTTAAAATTGTGCCTCTTAAAGAATTTGATAAATTCTTTTAGTATATCAATGCTTTGAAAAAAACTTTAAATCGAAGCTTGGATCCTATTTACCACCTATAGGAATTTTGCCTTTTAATGCCCTCCAAGTCCCAGCTCAATAAAATCTCCCCACCCCAGATTCCCCTTTAGATGGAACATTTTTCAAAAATTTTAATTTTCTCTGAAATGGCGCTAACGATTTTGATTAAAATATCATATGTTTAAGATATTTTTATGACAAATGAAATGTATATCTCGGATTTTCTGGGAATGTCTCCAAAAGTATTCTTCATCGTGAACGACTTTTGCATAACTGGTAAACCATAAAAGATAGACAAAATTTTACTACACAAAAATGTAGATCACGTTAAAATATACAATTCATGTCATTTTTGTTGTTGCGTGAACCATTTTCGAGATATTGCTTGTTATTCCCTTAAATTTTCCAACACATACTTTTTCTCAAATTAGTTATTCATTGTTTTTGTCCTGGTAATGCAAAGAGAATGGAATACTCCACCTAGCAACCACCTCTTAAAATATTTGACTATCGCTTAAAGTCTAGCAATTCCCCTTGCATCTACTAGAAAATTAGCAATAAGATTAACATCCTAGATTAACATGAAGCATATGAGAATAAGCGTTTGTAAAAATAGTTTGTACAAGAGATGAGAAAGCCATGTGAGTGTAACGCATAGGATTTTTTAATAAAGCACACTTTTATAATTTTATTAAAACGGCCGTTTATTCCTGAATTACTCTCTTAGATACCACTACTGAGGTACAAGCAGAATTCACATTAAGTAAACTGGAAGCAGCTCCCAGCAGGTATATACGAGGCGAAACCGAAACTATGTTTCTTGTTGTCAAAGTAGTCGGGCAAACTTTAAACGAGAGTATTAATAGGGTATATTACTATTACTGTTTACCACTCTTAATTCCTTCTCCCTCTCACTTCGTTTCATTTCATTAGCAAGAGCAATTTTAAGCCCTAGAGGCAGCTGTTGGTGTCCCTTCCGGTGAAATGGCTCTACAAGGTTTGTACTGGGCAAGGAACACGACCCTTCAGGGACCTATATGTGAGAAATAACAAACACTCCACCTCTTGTGACTTGTGCGACACAGATTTCCCTTTACTCTGCACGATCCAATACAAAACTTTGCTTTTAGACATACATTCGGTCGTAGATAATCGAAACGTTAATAGAATCGCTTACTAAGAAAAGGAGACACCTACTGAAAATATAATACAAAGGCACTGTTTTCTTTTTCTATTTATTATTTTACGTCACTTTAACTACAGAGAGAGCCAAAGATCTACGAACCGGTTGCGCAGTGTTTTTCCTGTCCACGTCCTCGGTGCTCGTTGCCATTTGCCGCTATCCCAAAAGGCGCGGATGAAACCTTGGTATTTACTTTTTTGTACCTTCCCAAGATGCGAAACTAGATTTTAAAGAAAATCTTCCCACGCCAGACTACACTTTTTCGAAATTTTTGATTGCGTATAAAATAGCTCTTATAATTTTGATTAAAATTCCATATATTAAAGATGTTAAGATGATAAATAAAATCCCTATCGTGAATTTTCTGGGAATAGCTTGTGTAGTTCTCTATATTCGGAAGGAATTTTGTATAACTGGTAAAACATTAAGCGATAGACGGAAACGTACTACTCAGAAAGTGTAGATCTGTATAAATAAACAATCTCTTTTAAATTAATTTTTTGTGGCATAAGCCATCTCTGAGGTATCCTTTATTAAGGTTACGAATTGTACAAGTCTTTTGCCATTTTTTAAAAGTCTTATCTATGCTCTCTTGCAGTTGTATGGAAATAGTATGGAATTATAAGGTCAGCATACAGCGACACTTTCAAACATTTATTTACTGCTCCCTTTTAAAAAAAGCTAGGAACCAGAAACTTTCTACCTAAGAATGTGGTGTTAAGTACTTGCATCAAATTTGAAAAAAAAAATCACTTCCAATTTTAAAGTATTTTACTTCTACCTAAACTTATCATTCCAGTAATTTTGGCCCATTTAATTAGCAATGCTGTATTTCCATCAAGAATTTATGTTGCGAGCATCATGCATTGTTGATGTGTTTGGTGAGCCATATTGTTGCATTATGCACGTGTCTGTAGCTGTTTTGTTCCTACATTGTTGCATATTGCACACGCTGTTTACATTGAACACAACAGAAATGTGGTACGCATTTGTTGTGCAAGATGGCTTCAAGGAATAGGTACACCGACCTCAAACTACCGACGTGAGTTAGAAGTACCTACATAAAATATGTGATGTGATTAAATGACTTTCTATACTTTCTATCGTTTATTAGTGGGTATAGAAAACCATTTTTATTAAAGCTTGTTTCATTTTAATCCAGGTAAATCTTGGCAGAAATAGCTACATTACACATTTCGTTATAGATACAAAGGGAACAGCGATAATCAAATGTTCAAGAACTAGACGGTATATTCTGGACTTAAATTCAAGACTTATTTATTTATTTTGAAACTTTATAGTAGCTTTAATACTCATGTTTCCATGCAATCGCGAGAAACAACTGAAAATTCATGAGACAAAGAATAAGTATTGAAGAATTCAAACCTTTAATAACGGATATCTCAGAAATGGCTTATGCATCATAAAAACTTATTTTAAGTAAATTGTGTGTTTTAAAGAGATCTACCTTTTTGTATTTACGTTTTCGTCTATCACTTAACGTTTACCAGTTATACAAGATTATACAAAATTCCTTCCGAATGAAGAGGACTTCAAAGGCTATTTACAGAAAATTAAAGATATACGTTTTATGAGTCATATAAATATCTTTAATATATGATATTTTTATCAAAATCGTTACAGCCATTTTTTAAAAAATCAAAATTTTCGGAAAATGTTCCATGTAAAGGGTAGTTGGAAGTGGTGGTTTTCTTGAAAATCTTAGTGTCGCATCTTTGGGAGATACTGAACGTAAATACTAAGTGTAGTATTTATCCGAAATTTTTGGTTTTGATCTATGCTGTTCACAGACACACATGGATCTCTTTAAAAAAAATCTTTTTTGGATTCAGGGGGCCTCAAATGTTTCCTTTCCGGTGAAATCTCGGTATTTTTTGGTGGAATGCAATACCTTCTCTGCCTTCTAGGTAGGTGGCAGAGAAAGTAAAAGTTTAGAAGCTACGTTAGCTTCCATTTATGCCGTCACAGCAGCTTTGGAAGGTATTCTATTTGCCTTCATATGTGGCGTATGTATCGTATCTGTAGCAAAGTATCTGTTTACCTTTTCGCGCATGCACTGGCCTCCTATTTTATATGCACAATTCTAGGTTATTCACATATGAATATATACCTTAGGCGATAGCTCTACTCATTACTTATAATAACCACGTTTAAACATGTAACTAAATAAACCCTGTTTTGCACAGTATCTCCACGAAAAAATATGTTTAAAGGCAACACAATGTAAAACTGAAATACATTATTTTATTTTACCCTCAAAGAGACACATCTACTAAACATTATTGGAATCATCTGTCAAATCCAAAATTAAACACTGTTTTGTACAATTTATCCATGAAAAAAGTATTACATTCTCTATGACGTATAGTAAGTAGGAGAAACATTGTATAGAATCAAAAAATTCGATACCTAGATTTCACCGGAAATACATGTTTTAAGGCCCCTGAATCCAACAAAGCACTGTTAGAAAAAGTCCCTTGTGTGGGTGTGTGGGTCTGTGAACAGCTTAACTCAAAATGAGAAGTACAAAACTTGATAAAATTGAGGCAGTATTTTTAACACTTAAATGATTTCAGTCTAATTATATAATATATATAAATTCAATACCAGCCCGCCTTAAAGCAGTATGTATATGTAACAATATATAAAAGGCGTATGTTACAGTCATTGTATATGTTAATATTATTGTATACATTTGTAATAATGTTATGAAAATGTATTACGTAATTTAATAATGTAGAAGCTGTGATAATAATAGGTTAAAGGTTGCTAACAATGAGGTAACCTTGAGACAATAATGAATTTGAAAGTTTAACAATACTACTAGTCATTCTTGGAGCAACAATAATGTAATTATTGTGAGAGTTTATAAAATAGCCAATCAACAACCAGAAAAAGCTTTAGTTAAATGAAAGCATTCTATTGGAGTAGGATTAGCCAATCAGAGATGTTAAATACAGAAATTTACAAATTTAGGCGGTAGAAATCAAGTCAGTTGCTTGTAGACAGTGCTCATAACTGGACGTGTTGGTTTTAGACAGTGTTCCTAATCGGACGTGAGATGCGTCCTCGAGAAATTTAATACGTATTCGTGTGAGACGAAAACAGTTTATGTTAAGAAGTGCAAGTAACTAATAAAAAAATCTCACAGCTCTCTCTATATCAGTAAAGTGTTATTTAAATTGTGTCAAGGATTAATAAATGTAGTGAAGTAAACAAACATTGCTATCTGTGTAATGTAACATTCTTAGCTGCACTACGCCCTGCCAAGACATTCATTTCTCTAAAAAAAATATAAATACTAACGCAGCCGAGGCAAACATAAATGTATAATATTTAAAGAAACAGTTAAATTACAAAGTTAATATTTTTATACATTTGGGGCAAAGGCTACTGGGTACCATACGTTTGGTTGCAATTACTTCAAGTTCGACTCCCCAACAGTTGAACTACAATACAACACCTACTTCAAAATACGTCGGATAAATACGCCACAGATTTTGCCGCCCGCTCGGTTACTACAGCCTCACTCTTGAGTGTATGCACTAATGAACGCGAAATAGGGAAATCTGATCTGTTCCATACTCAGTTTGGGACATGAGTTCATAAAAATGTTCTGACAATAGCCACCCCTCCATCCACAAGCAACCCTTTCTATCCCGTCTCTAAAAAGTAAACGCATGGTAGAGATAGAATCCTTAAATCTAAAAACAGTGTTTTGCTAGGAGTATGTCGATTGACTTGCTTAGTAATTTTAATAATTCGTTTTTGTAATTTAGTTACTGTGAGAGCGGAATGACCTTTATTTTAAAAACTTTCAAACTTGTATTCATCCCCTTTAATAAATAAGGGATTTAATTATAGTAAAAGTAACAAAATACCCAACTATTAGGTTGTCTCATACGTAATGTCAGTATTTTAACTGTGTTTATATCGTACGTATACGAGGTGCGATCATTAAATTCCAGGACTGTGTCTGCTGTGACCGAACGGATTACATGATTGACATGCACAAGCAGCAAAGAAGAGTAATAACCTTGAAGACAAGCTACAAAAGTTTAAAAGCGATAGCATCATTGATAACTGTTACTCAAGTTTGTACTAACACGTGCACGCTCATCTTGGCGAAATCACGATGGACTCTAAACTAAAACACAGAGTAAACACATCAAATTGTGTGAAACTCGGAAAGTCGGCAACTGATATCCATGGATTGTTGAAACAAGCTTACGGGATTGAAGCAGTGAGTCAGACGAGAAGTTTTAAATGGCATTAACGTTTCACAAATGGCAAATCATGGAGGACAACCAAGAGAATGATCATTGTTTTGACATTCATGGGATTGTGCACCTTGAATTTGTTCTGCGAGTCATACAGTGATTGCAGTTTTTTACTGTGACGTATAGAGGCGTCTCAGGGAGGGCATTCGTCGGAAAGGACCACAACTGTGGAGAAAACATGAATGCTCTAAGACGACAATGCACTAGCTCACAAAGCTCTCACAACACGCCAGTTTTACGGTCGTAACAACACGGTTGTCCTTCCTCAACCTCCGTATTCATCAGATTTGGCACCTCGCAACTTCCTTTTGCTTCCCAAGATGAAACTGAAGAGTCGCCATTTTGGTACTGTGGAGGAGATCCAACGTGAATCGCATCAGGTGTTTAACACGCTTCAAGAACGAGACTTCCAGGGTGCATACCAAAAATGGCATAACGCTGGAATCGGTGCATAGCTGCCCAAGGGGATTACTTTGAAGGGGATGGCAGCCAAATTAAATCAGATAATTTTATTCCAAATTAGGGGACCAATCCCGGAATTTAATGGTTGCAACTCGCATATGCTATTATTTTTGTCAATACTTTTTATAGGGTTTATGGTTACTTTTCCATATTGTTACATGTTGAAAGCCAGCAGTTGGAAATAGAAGATTTTAAAATGGAGGCAACAAAGTTTGAGGTTAGAGTCCTTCTGAAGCACTACTGGAAGAAAGATTATAAAGCTGCTGCTACGGCGAGTTGCACAACGATGGTTACAATGTTTCTATAATGAAGACCAAAACATTAAACATTTACGAGTAAAACTTTTAGAAGATACAAGTTATGGAATAAGAATACACGCAGACTTTTGGAAGAAAATCCACAGGCAAGCACTAGAGGTTATCAGAAGAACTTGGTGCTTCAAAAGACACCATACACGCCATATATTAAGACACTTGCAGAAGCTGTAAATCTGTACCACAGGAATTGACACCTGATCAAGTTCAACGTAGACTGGATATCTGTCGTCAGCTTATCGCTAATCCCTGGGATTATAGATTTATCAGGAGAATTGTCACATGTGATGAAAAGTGGGTGTATTACCGCAACCCTGACACCTCGAAACAGTGGCTTGATGCTCGTCAGCCACAATATGGTTAAAAAAATTCGGTTCGGCCCCAAAATAATATGTGTCTGTTGGAATTGTAAAGGTGTGATTCACTGGAAAAGCGTTCCGAATGAATGTGCAGTCGATGCGGATCTTTATTCTCAAAACTGGAACGTGTTCCCGAGTTCATCAAGTTTTGAGGAGGAGTTACCTGGCATTAGTTAATAGAAACAGAGTTCTCTTTCAGCAAGACAATGCTAGACCTCATACAGCTCAAAGAACAATGGACAAAATTCAGGAATTGGAAGGAATCAAACTGCTAACACATCCAGCATATAACCCTGATCTTGTGCCATCAGATTACCAACTGCTTAGATCCATATCCTATTCCCTACGTGCAAGAAATTTTTAAAACGTTGAAATAGTTAAAACAGGTATCAACGAATTCTTCGCAACAAACCAGAAACTGTTACCGTTGCGGGATAGCAAACTTCGCTGAAAGGTGGCTCAGGGCTGTAAAATCTAACGGTATTTACTTTGAAGATTAGAATCATTTCCTGTAACAACACATTTGAAATAAAGTTTTGCTTAAAAACCGACATTACTTATGAGACATCATTTACACATTTACTCACACCAAAATTGCAACAATATCAAATCACCTATCACCGAAGTGATTCATGTTCACGGAAACCAGATACGGAAAGAAATTAGAGAATTTAGCAATTGACTAGGAAGGAATTAATATACTATACCTTCTCTATGATGCATACGAGACTTATGCCACTACCAACATCCACGTGGTGTTCCCCGCTACCCAGGATGAAAGCTTCAGGAACCACAATGTGCAGATCCACGAAGTGAGACATAATTCCAGTTCCAGTAGACACCTGAAAAAAAACCAATAGGGAACATTTTTAAAACAGCATCATAAAGTATGGAGCAAAACACAATTTACCCAATTATTTGGAATAAGTATGCTACTTTTACTTTCTCTACCACGCACACAGTAGCTAGAGAAGGTATTGCATTCTAACAAAAAATTCGATACTGAGATTTCACCGACAATACATGTTTCTAGGCCCCATTTATCCGAAAAAAGCGGCTTAAAAGGTCCCTGTATTATTCTGTATGTCTTTGTAACTGGGTATTTAAGAAGTACTTTCCAAAGATGCAACACGAAGATTTACAGGAAAATCCCCCAAACTAAACTACCCTTTCCATGGAACATATTTCGAATTTTTTTATTTTCTAAAAAATGATTCCAAAGATTTTGATTAAAATTCCAAAAATTAAAGTTACTTACATCGCAAATAAACTGTAATATCTTGAATTTTTTGGGAATAGCCTGTGAAGTCGTCTTTATTTGGAAGAAATGTTGTATAATCTTGTATAACTGTTAAATGTTAAGTGATAGACGTAAACACACAACACAAAAATATAGATCTCTTTAAAACATAGCTTATTTCAAATAAGGGCTTTGTGACATTAAATCAAAATTTTCAAATATCTTCCAAGCAAAGGACATTTTCTTGAAAATCTTCTTGTCGAAACTTTGAAAGTTTATATGAACTGAACGTCATGAACTAAAATACCAAGTTTGGCGTTGACCCACTTTTTTGAGTTATGCTGTTCACAGACAATCACACAGAAATGGTTCCAAAAATGCTTTATTTGGATTCAGTGTGCCTCAAAACATGCATTTCGAAGAAATCTCGGTATCGAATTTTTGGATGGAATGCAATATTTCCCCTATTTACTATACGTAGTAGCGAAAGTAATAAGAAGTTGATACATTTTAATATTCCATGTCCAGAGTTTCCTTTCATCACATCAAACCACTGTCACTAGGAAAGTAAGAGTTGGTTTGTCCACTCATAAATGAAGACACGTCAAATACCCTTTCTTCTTGCGCAACAAGTGAGCGGGTACATTTCCGACCGGGAGACCACACCATCTGTCCACTTCAGCCAATCCATCAATAGCCAAAAGCTATGGTAATTGGACACTTACCTCTGGGATCATTTTTCCCTTCCTCTGACTAAGCCATTAGGAAAGTAGGTGCCCTGTTCACATTCGATTTTGATCACAATAACGTACCTTCAATTTCTCATTTCATTGAATTCGATGGAAACAAAATCCCTTTTCTTTCCCCTTCGCGCCGGTTATAAAACTGTGTCAAGATGGCGACTGGCTCTCGAGGAAATTTAATAAGTGACCTTCCCCACCCCCTTCCCACATTGAGCTCCATCATCGGGCCATCTGTTTCCCTCGACCGTCCACAGTTTTTCATTTCACTGCAACGTGTCAAAGTCCATAAAACAACCGAATGATGTGCGTTCTTTGCGAGGGGCTTAGAAGGAGATAATGCTTTTTGTTTTTTCTTAGTTACATTAGTGAACGTCTTTGTTGCGAGCATGATTAAGGTCTAGTGTTTTTACTTTCTCTACTACGTATAGTAAGCAGGGGAAGTGTTGTATTCCACCCAAAAATTCGATACCGAGATTTCACCAGAAATACATGTTTTGAGACCCCCTGAATCCAAAAAACAGCAGTTTTGGAAACATGTCCGTGTGTGTGTCTGTGTGTCTGTGAATAGCATAACTCAGAAACGAACAGTCGGATAAACACCAAACTTGGTATTTTGGTTCAATATCTTCCAGAGATGCGACACGAAGGTGTTCAATAAAATCTCCCCACCCCAGATTACCCTTTACATGGAACATTTTCGAAAAATGTAATTTTCTCAAAAATCGCACTAACGATTTTGATTAATATATCACGTTTAAGATATTTTCATGACAAATGAAATGTATATCTCGAATTTTCTGAGAATGTCTCCAAAAGTATTCTTCATTGTGAACGACTTTTGCATAACTGGTAAACCATAAGACATAGACAAAATTTTACTACACAAAAATGTAGATCGAGTTAAAATACACAATTTATGACATATACATTTGTTTTGTTGAGTGAACCATTTTCGAGATATTGCTTGTTATTCCCTTAAATTTTCCAATACTTATACTTTTTCTCAAATTCGTTATTCATTCTTTTTATGTCCTTAACATGCAAAGAGAATGGAATGCGCCACATAGCAACCAGCGCTTAAAAGATTTGACTATCGCTTAAAACCTACCATATTCCCCTTGCATCTACAAGAAAATTAGCAATAAGATTGACATCTCGATATCTCGATTAACATGAAACATATGGAGAATAAGAGTTTGTAAAAATAGTTTCTACAAGAGTAGAGAAAGTCATGTGAGTGTAACACATCAGATTTTTTAGTAGTTTTTCATCCAGTGATATATCTTTCTACTTTCTCTACAGCTTACCTATAATAGGCAGAGGAAGGATTTCACCCAAAAATTCTAAATCGAGGTTTCAACGAAGATACTTCTCTGGGGTACCCTCAATTTTAAAATAGCGTGTTTAGAAAAAGGTCCATCTTTATGCATATATGTGGCCTTAAACAGCGTAACTTAAAATTCTAATGCCACACATTCACATGTCTTTCTCTACGCTTTATCGTTTAATAGTGCGTGTACAAGCTATACTTACAAAAACTTATTTTTATACCCACTACTTTTTAATCCAAATAATCCTTTGCAGAAAAAGCTACCTTACACATTTCATTATAGTTACAAAGGTAACAGCGATAGTCAAATGTTTAAGAACTGGACGCTATATGGTGTCCTTAAAATTCCATACTGTTTGCATGACATAGCGAGAAACAACTGAATGTTGAAAGAATTTTAAAGAACGACCAACAACGGAACGATTTGAACCATTAATAAAGGATATTTCAGAAAAAACTAATGCCACAAAGAAACCTATTTGAAATATTTTGCGTAATCTTGTGTAGTACGTTTTCGTCTATCGCTTAACGTTTACCAGTTACACAAGATTGTACAAAACTTCTTCTGAATGAAGAGGACTTCAAAGACTGTTTCCAGAAACTTCAAGATATACATTTTCTTAGTGATGTAAATATCTTTAGTATATACTAATTTAACAAAATCGTTAGAGCCCTTTTTTAGAAAATCAAAATGTTCGAAGAATGTTCCATGTAAAGTGTAGTTGGGGTGGGGTGACTCTCTTTAAAATCTTCATGTCGCATCCTTGGAAGATACTGAATTTAATTACCAAGTTTGGTATTTATCGGACTTTTAATTTTTGAGTTATGCTCTTCATAGGCACACACATACACACAGGGACATGTTTCCAAAAGTATTTTATTTGGTTTCAGGGGACTCAAAACATGTATTTCCGGCTAAACATCGGTATTGAATTTTGGGGTGGAAGGTAATACCTTCTGTATCTACTATGAACGTGGTAGAGAAAGTAAAAACGAAAACTTGAATAAATACCAAACTTGTTAAGTGCAGTATCTTCCAAAGGTTTTGAAGAAAATCCCTAGTCCATGCACTTTACATGGAGCATTTTTGAAAATGTTTGATTTTGCCAAAAATTGATGTGATGATTTGGATTATCATGTCATATATTTAAGATATTTACATGACCCATGAGCCATATTGGGCTCCTCTCCTATGTTTCGATTGTCACCTTGCCAGCGGGAGGAGATAAGGTTATATTTGGCCTTCGTGCTCTGCATTACGGCAGGATCGCCTCCAAGTTGAAGTAGGCAAACCTCAGTGAGTACTGGTTGAGCCCTGGAACTACTTCCAACAGCCACGCCAGAGAGCAACCAGATAGCTTGCCAGGTGGTATTTCGGAGGATGACGAAGCTGGTATGTGGCGTTCTCCGCAGTCTTACGGCTGGGTAGCGACCGACGAAAAGCGGACAGTGATTTGAGACTTGATTGCCACCGAAGAAGCCAGCACAGCTCTGTGCTGCACATCCACACGCGTTTTCGAACTAATTCAAAATTTATCTGTTTCATCTTCAGTAATTTATTTTAGAAGTCGTGTAAATGCTTTTAATGTACGAACCGTTTAGGGCGAGCGGTTATTGAAAAAGATTATATATATATATATATATATATATATATATATATTCCATGTAAAACCAAAGTGTGCAAAAAAGGCAAATAAACAAGGACAAATTTGATTCACGTGTGTGTTAGCTCTTGTAATTTCAGTGAAAATTCAGAGTATATTGGTATTTAATTGTTCAGCTCAAATGAATTTAGCTTTTTAATTGCATGAATGCCAATCCTTTCCTTCCTTGGATTTGCAAATGCTACTTTGATAGGTTGTTGCTGGTGTGTGTAACTATTTAGAATAGTATAAAGAGCCCTGCGCGTAAAATCTATCTGGAAACACACAAGTATTTCTATACTCTAGCTACAATTTACGTCACACCAAATGCAGTGCACCCATAAAGTGTATATGTTGAATTTTCTAAAAATATCCTGTGAAGTCCTCTTCATTTGAAAGGTGCTTTGCACAAGTTTGTATAAGTGGTAAATGTTAAGTGATAGACAATAACTTACTCTCCCAAAAAGTGGGTGTCCTTTAAGGCACAAAATTTATTTCTAGTATCGTTTTTGTGGCATGAGCCATTTATAAGATTCCATTACTATTAATATTTGAATATTCCAGTAATTTTGTCATTTTTACTTTCTATACCACATAGCTGTAGCTAGTACAGAAATATTCCATTCGAACATAAAATTCAGTAGCATAATTTCACCGTAAATACATGCTTTAAGGTTTCCTGAAACTAAAAGGGCATTTATATAAATGTGTGTATCGGGGTGTTTTACAGAGTGTATGTAGGTGTCTGTGAACAGCATAACTCAAAAACCAAAAGTCAGATAGATACCAAAACTAGTGTTTAACTTCAGTAGCTTCCAAAAATGACACACGAAGAGTTTCTCAAGAAAATCCCTCCACCAAAATCTACTCTTTACATGGAGCATTTTTGGAAATGTTTTTTCCATAAATACCTCTAATGAGTTGTACTAGAACGCCATATATTTTAGGAATTTACATTTCCAATAAAATGTACACACTAAATTTTCTGAAAGGTGTTTGGCATAATTTTGCATAACTGGTAAACTTTAAGAGAAAGTGAAATCCGTACTATCCAGAAAAATAGGTATGTTTGAAGCGCACAATTTATTTCAAGTACAATTTTTGCGGCATTCGCCATTGAGTTATTTTTCATGCTTGGAATTGCTATGCGTTTTCAAGGCCAGCATATAGCGTCCTGCTTATAAACATTTGAATATCGATTAACTTTTCCTCTATCCCGACGAAATGTGTAATGAAACTATTTCTTCAAACGCTTATCTAGATAACATTGCTTCTGCATCAAGCCCCTTTATATTGCAAAAGAGAGCTTTGAGAATAATATATGGAGTTTTACTTAGATCTCATTGTAAACTACCTTTTATTAAATCAGGTATTGTCACCTTGCGTTCCATGTATGCTCTGGCTTGCATATTGTATGTGAAAAACATACAAGGCGTATTTTTAAAGTAAGTCCGATTTTTTTTAAAAATAGTACATTATTTTCCAAATACTTAATTATCCTTACACCTTTCTACTTCTCCACATAGTCACCGACCTTATTCAGGCTGCTGTCGTAACGAGAATACAGTTTTGTATGCCTTCGTCAAAGAATGATGCCGCCTGTGATAAAAGCCAAATCTGCAATTCTTGTTTCACAACATCAACGTCCTAGAAATGCTTTCCACCAAAGAATTCCTTCAGATGAAGAACCAGGTGAAAATCGCTGGTGCCAAATCCGGACTGTAAGGAGTTTGGTCGAATTATTCAGAACCAAATGATGTGATTAGATCCTGAGCTTGTTTGTTTGTGTGTGGCTGGGTATTGTCATAGATCAAAAGGATTCCAGTCTTTTGTTCTGTACTGCACGATGGAGCTTTCGTATTGCCTCACTATAGACGTCTTTGTTGATTGTCGCCTTCCTGGGCAATAATTCAACTAGCAAAACACCTTGTCTGTCCCAGAAAACCATGCACATGATCTTGCGAGTGGATATCGTCTGTTTTAATTTCTTCTTCACGGGAATTTTGTGTGCCTCCACTCCATGTATTGTTGCTTTGATTCAGGGTGATGTAAGACACCCATGTCACATCCCCTAACGAAGTGCGCTAGCAAATCATCGTTTTCCTCAGCATATTGAGCGAGAAAAGTGAGTGAAGCGGCAGATCGCTTATTATTGTGCTCATTAATAAGATTTTGGGTACCCATATTGAGCATAATTTCTGAAATCTGTCACAATGCTGTAGAGCGTCTGTCCTCGGGAATATCTTCTCCCACAACTTGCACCAAATCATCCGTGATAACAGACGTCGGCCCCTTCACGGCTCATCATATACATTTTTACGACCTTCGTTAAACTGTTAACCCAGTTCCTCACCATTCCATTACTCATTATTGTTTCCCCATAAACTTCACACAATTGACGATGAATGTTTGCTAGTGTAGCATTTCTAGCATCAAAAAACGAATTACTTATCTGACTTCACTGTCGGTGAGTCGTTCGATCGTTTTTAACATTTGAAAACGCTATAACAGGAAAACACAAATTGGCGATTGCTCACAGATGTGTCTATATATACCGGGTGAGTCTTCTTAGCCTGCAGATTGAGAAGTTATGCAGACCCAGCTATGCCGTAAACACTGACCACTGCATCGCGTCGTATCTATGTCGGCTGAAATGACTGCTGTACGTACAGTGACTTGCACTCGTAGCGCAACAGTATACGCGTTGGTCTTCAATGGTGAAGGTCCACGGTTTAAATACTGTCACTTAGAGGTACGTTTTATGTTTAGTGAATTTAACAAGAAATGATAGTTTAGCACGGAAGTGTCTTTCACTTAATTAGTTTAATTATATGAATTTCGTTAAAACACGAATTGATACTTGTTAGAATATGCAAATCCACTTTCTGGTGTATTCGGAAAGGATAAAAAATGAAATGAAATGAATAAAAAAGTCATTTATTTGCAGGCGTGATTTGAACTTCCCGCTTTCACCATGACTTTCCAGCATGTTAAGCGTTGCACAACTAGAGCACTAACAACGAGCACCACCGTAGCCCTAATCAGCCCTGTCAGCACCTGCATTTCGCATCGTCTGTAAAATACAGGGTTACCTAGTTACCAATCCGCAGGATGAGAAGACTCATGCTTTTAACAGCATTTCTATGCATATAAGAAATCTCTCTCTTCAGGCATTCAAGAGCAGGGTCAGGTTTTCATCCATGACGAACCTTCTATATTGTATTGTTGAGTTTTACGCTGTAAACATGCGAGTTACTTTGTTCTATATCGATACTGATATTTAGATTGAATTTATCGTGTGTGAATACGCTGTTTACTGCTTATGTCATGAACACTTGTATTCTAAAGACAAGTTTTATCTATCTATGATTCAAAATAAACTTTCGTAAGAATAGTTCAAGTCCTTTCGACTACACGTTACATTCTTGAGTGGTAATGGTAAAGGTACGTATCGCGGAGGGGCCCACGGAACCGGGGCAGAAAACCGCACGCAGGCCAGTCGGCCCTTTATGCTTCCAACGTGACCTCTGGGAGGGAAGGATATGGGAGAGATCCGAAGTGTGACCAATCCGGATGCGATGGGCGCAAGCATGTATGGGGTCCCTAACATTTCCAGATAGAACGCTCGGTGCCTGCTCACAAGCCACCGACCACCAGGATCCCCGTAGCGGAACCCCACGCTGTGTAGAGACTTAACTGAGCGCTACCGCAGCGACGCCAGAGAAAAAAACCTTTACAGAGCGCAATCCACCGCCCATTCGCAACCCGCCGAACGCCGTCGCCTGGTCACATTCTTGAATTACTTTCCAGAAAGCATTGGGATACATCTGGAAGTAAATTTATAAAAATCCTATGCGTTAAACTGGCACTTTGTACATGTAAACCAGGGAATGGCTGAGTGGAGTCTTTAAATGACCCTGCACTTTTATATTTCGCTGCTACTGGCTCCAATAATTTAGGGGTATCTAATGACTCCTGTCAACTGCATCGAATCCCTCGGCTATATCGTGAGATTGTAGCAGACTTCCCCCAGTTGGCACAGCTGATTTGCAGAAGCCTGTGTTGCGACGGCGGAAGAAATAGTGGAACTACATGGTAAGCACAGCTGGAGCCAGGAGCTTAAGCCAATTATCACCAGCTGCTTGCATTTCGGACGATGCAACGTGCAATACGAAAGGTGACGTTTACAGTGTATAGGTTAGAAACACTGACTCCATTGTTGCTTGTGTTGTGGGCCTGTATGACCTCTATTATAAACTGTTGGTAACAGTGGCTTAAAGCATCACAGTTCTTTATGAACGTATTCAAATGTTCAACGAATAAAAGCGTCTAGGACAATAGATAATCAAAATAAATTGGATTTTTGCCACTGGCTCCTTTAGCAGTCTAAAACATATATATTAATTTATACGGTTTATATAATAACGTACATAAGGTATAGCAACATAACTCTCAGGACACAAACTAGCCAGAAGAAATAAATAAAAAATAAACTAAAACCGAAACGTTAGGTAAGAAACAAATGCAAGTTATTAAAGTGTCTTGATACAGAGGGTGAAAATTATTAGACTCAAGCATATTTTCACGCTAAAATGTATGTAAGATCTGAATTTGAAATAACTTACAAATGCTTAAAATTATATCAAAACTTGAAATCTATCAGGCATTTGTCACTGTGAATATCTATATTCCTGCAACAACACCTGCATTAGTAATTTTTCTCGGTGAAATATCAGTTTTCTAACACATGGCCTCAAGAATCAACATAGCAAACAAATACACATTATAGAATATTTAATTTCTAGATATAATCTTGAATTTTTACAGATAATACTGAGGTGAAAAACGACTAAAACTTGGTAAACTTATTTAATAACAAAAAAAAAATACTTCCTACTGCCCAGAAGTACAGGGTAAAAATGTAACCCTGTAGTTTTGTTCTACTTTTTCATACACGCAGCAAAAGCACTCAGGCTGAACCTCAGCCTGCCAACAGCAAGTGAGTGAATGGTGCGACTCAATCTATGAGGGTTCTTCTGCTTAAATATATGGCAGTTTAAGCAAAACATTATGGGATATTTTTTGGGAAAATATATATTTCAAAAATTTGCTATTTAGAGTGTAGTTTGGGTTAGGAGATATTCTTTAAAACCTTCTGTGTCGTATCTTTGCAGGATACTGAACATAAACACCATGTTTTATATTTATAGGGCATTTAATTTTTTATTTGTGTGTGCTGTTCACAGGCAAGGATATCTTTCTACACATGTAGTTTAATTTAGAGGAAGTATTGAATTCCACCCAAAAATTCGATACCAAGATTTCGACGGAAATACATGTTTTGAGGCGCCTTGAGTCCAATAAAGCATTTTGGAAACCTTTTGTGTCTGTGAAGAGTATAACTCATAAACGGATAAATACCAAACTTGGTATTTAGGTTCAACATTTTTCAAAGATGCGAAACAAAAGTCCCACCACTCCAATCTACCCTTTACATTGAACGATTTTTCCAAATTTTTATATTTCTAAAAACCAATTTAAAATTATATACTATGTATATAATAAGAATACCTAAATGACAAATAAAATTTATATCTTGAATTTTTGGAATAAACTATGAAGTCCTCATCATTCGGAGGGAATTGTATAATCTTGTATAACTGGTAAACGTTAATTGATAGACGAAAACGTACTACCCCAAAAAACGTAGACTTCTGTAAAACACACAATTATTTCAAATTGTTTGCTTTTTGTGTACTGTACCCTTTCTAAGATATCCGTTATTAAATGTTCGAATAGTTCCTTTCTTGGGCATTCTCTTAAAGTGGTTTTAATACTCAGTTGTTTCTCGTGATTACATGGAAACAGTATGGAATTTTAAGCCCGGCACATAGCATTGGGTGTTAAATATTTGACCATCGCTGTTCTCTTTGTATCTATAACGATATGTGCAATGTTGCTATTTCTGCAAAGCTTTATTTGGATTAAAATAATATTAATATAATAATAATAATAATAAATTTTATTTTCATTAAGCTTATACAGCAATAGACAATGTCAAAGATATATACAACTGTTTAGAAGTAATACAGGATGAGTACAGATTTGATTGCAGTATTACCCATAGTTGTACGGGTTAAGCATTTCTAGTTTATACTGTACAGATATCACAAGGTCCTGCCATATACTTATTGGTGTTGGTACTATGTACATTTTAATTTTCAAAAAAAAATTTGTAAAGGGTAAAAAGGCGTCACAACGAGCCAGTCAAGTAACTTGTGGTTGAAAGCTGTCAAAGCGCATTGTTTTAGGTCTGAAGGTAGTTTATTATACAGTTTGGAACCAAGTATTTCAAAACTCTTTTGGGTTACAGTCAATCTACAACATGGAATATCGATGTGTTGGCATGTTCTAGTAATATGTGAATGGACAGCTTGTCCGTTTTTAATACAGATATATGCCTTTTGATATACAATAAACGGTGTAGATATGAAAATTTATTACTGTCAGTATTCTTAGTTTAATAAATAGTGGTTTACAATGTAGAAGGTTGTTGCTTCACGTATGAAGAGCCAATTTGAAGTAGGAGTTGTATTGCAGTTCAACTGTTGGGGATCCGAACTTGAAGTAGTTGCAACCGCACGTATGGTACCCGGTAGCCCTCGTTCCAAATTTAAAAATATTAACTTTGTAATTTGACTGTTTCTTTAAATATTATATACTTATGTTTGCCTCGACTGCGTCAGTATTATTGTTAGATACATGGATTTCTTTGCAGGGAGTAGTGCGGCTAAGAATGTAGGTTTATACAGATTATAATTTTTAATTCACTCATTTTTATTAATTCTTGACACGATTTAAATAACACTTCACTGATATTTAAAGAGAGAGAGAGAGAGAGAGAGAGAGAGAGCTGTGAGATTTTTTATTAAATACTTGCACTTTTTAACACGTAAACTATGTTCGTCTCACACTAAAATACGTATTAAACTTCTCGAGGACACATCTCCCGTCCGGTTAGGAACACTGTCTACAACCAACGCGTCCAGTTATGAGCGCTGTCTACAAGCAACTGACTTGATTTCTACCGCTTAAATTTGTAAATTTCTGTATTTCAAGTCTCTGATTGGCTATTCCTATTCCAATAGAATACTTTCATTTAACTAAACCTTTACTGGTTGTTGATTGGGTATTTATAAACTGTCTCAAAATTTACATTATTGTTGCTCCAATAATGACTAGTAGCATTATTACACTTTCTTACTCATTATTGCCTCAAGGTTACCTCATTGTTAGCAACTTTTAACCTATTATTCTCACAGCTCCTACATTATTAAATTACGTAATACATTCAGATAACATTATTGAACATGTATACAATAATATAAACATATACAATGATTGTTACATCCATTTTACAAATTATTACATACATATATTGCTTTAAGGCGGGCTGTTATTGAATTTATATATTATATAATTAAACTGAAATTATTTAAGTGTTAAAAATACTGCCTCAACAATTAGCTAGTATTGGTTCATAATACATAATGCGAATGACCTATGACGAATGTAGGAGATAAAAAAATAAGCTTGTATAAGAATAACTTGTGAGCCCACTAATAAACGATAAAGTAAGCCATATGAATGTATAACAAGAACATTTTTGGGGGGATTCAAGGAGCCTCGAAAGAGTATTTCCGGTGAAATTTCGGTATCGAATTTTCTAATACCGAAAATCTAATACTCGTACTTCCTCTGCGTACTAGGTATATGGAAGGGAAGGTAAAAAGAAAATATTAGAGACAAACAGCAAATATTTAGTGCAGTATTTTTTTGCATAGAGAAAGTAAACAAGGTATAGGGAAGGGCGTTACATGAGTTTCACATTAGAGGGGCAAGACTGCAAATAACCTCGAAGCCAGCATATGACATTGATTAAGTATTTATAGTTCTGATTTATAGTATGTTCATACATAACGTTTAAATTTTGAGCTGTAAAGGTATAGGTTACACAACGGAGGGGACACCTCGCGTTCTACGGCCTACATGGAATCTTTTGTGGCTACCACCACTCAGTGACGAAGTGAAGGAACCGCAGAAGGCTACACGCCGCAGGTAGACAGGCCACAGAGACGCTCCGGTCTCGAAGACCCGTTCCACTGCTGGAGATACCTATAGACGGGGTGAAAGTCGACCAAGCAGCCCCTCCAGTGTGCACGGCATCTACTGTTTACTTTGAGCAGGAATCCGGGCTATTTTCCCGGCTCCGTCATATAACACGTAACCTATAAGCACACCTGAAAGATGAGAAGTAAACGGAATGAAAAGGAAGTCGTGGTAGACGGGTTACCACATCAGAATTCCACAACCGACCAGGGAATACCACGAAAAGCCCAACATCAGGTTGGGCGATCTACCGGAATCGAGCTCGTGACCTCACACTTTATCGCAGAGCCGTCGTTGTTAAAAGGTATACAAGAAAAATAAAACAAAAATATATAAAAACGAAAATAAAACTAAATAATTAATGTTTTTCTAGTATTCTTAATTTTGTAATAATATTTGCTTTGTACTTGCCGAATTCTGGTTTAATGTGAACCACGAAACAATTTTATATCTCAATTCTGTGGCCGATATTCTGATGCTACATAATTAACTCTTAAAAGGGGAATCATATTTTATTTCGAAAAGAATTGAGATCAACTCCAAGGAAAAGAGATTAATGGGCGACCTATTTTCTGTTCTTTTTATCCTCGCTTAAGAATTTCTCGTCGTGACTTAGAAGCCCCATTGTGTTTTGTCTCTCAATTTATTGACTATAGTGTTCATCGTATCCAAATGGCCCTTTAATGAACTGAGAGGTACTCTTATATCTGACATGGAATTAGCTTATAAATTTACGATTAACTATCAAAAGGTTTAGAAGAATATCAAATTTAAAAGATAGGTATCGCAACCCACCTGTTAAAGACTTTGAAGCAGTAACTCTAGGCCGAGCCCGAGCTATAGAATTATTAATAATTCGGGTAATTACCTTTAGTGAAATTAAATTGTTCTATGTACAACTATTTTTCTTTTTACTGCCTATATAGCTTAAGAAGGGTGATTTAATGATATATTTGTATTTAGATTACTAATATTAGAGATGTAAATAATTTAAGCGCAATGTTAAAATACTGTTCACGACGAGATATTTTAGATGCAGGAAAAGTGTCTCCGAAGGCAACAAGTGAGTTTTACGATGTCTCTCTGGTAGCAAAAGTATTGTTCGTACAGCGAGGGTGTAGAGCCATTGTCCTTTTGTACGGTAATTCGCCGTGACCGGAGTGAGTGAGACAACAAGCTTAACGGTAAAATTAGGGAAAGCCGCGATTTCATGTTAAAATTGAGCAAGAGAGGGTGGAAAAGGACCAATGAGATCCAAGTAAATCGATATGAAATAGTGAGACGCGTTGAGCGGCGCGAAAAATGCACCAATAGGAAGTTAAGAAGCCTAAGAAGCCCGCGACCATAAATAGATCTGCTAAGACCAAAGATCGAGGAGTTACTTTGAAACTTCAGGCAGAGAATGATGCTGCCGGATACTTAAGAGATGTCGCACCAAAAGTTGGTGAATTAAGACAGGTTTCGCTACACACATAAGAATCGCTACGAGTAAAGAGATTTGCTAAATATAAAAACTTCGCGTCATATACGCGCCGTGTTTCAACAGCAGTGGACAGTGTTTTAACAGCGACAATCTCAGTGTTGTGAACTACCAGAAATAACGAAATAAAGAAAACAGTGGTGTCGTCTTTTTGTAGCTGAAGCACGTCTATTTCTCTCCGTTACCATACCCGAGATTTACGTTTCCTTTACCGAGGAAAAGCCCCTGCTCTTACATATTTCAGTAATTGCTACAGCTAGCCGAGGATAGAGACGCAGAGAATCAGCCCACTTCGAACAATCGGAGTCTACGCGGAGGCTGCAGAAAGGTACGCCAGGAGCTACTGGCATTACGAACCAGAACAACTTCGAACAGGAGGAGGTAATGCCGCAACTTAACTATCGTTTCGACCTCCTATGTCCTCTTTGTATCTTGGAAGTGTGTACTGAAAGCATTTCTAAACCATTTATATCGATTAATATGAAATCAACAGTATCGTTTGTTTTTATATATAGAAATTTCATATGAGTCGAGACACACAGTTACAGAATTAATTCCACAATGCATTTTGTTGTAGTTGACAAGGGAGACACTGAAAATCGATGATACAGTCAATGAATTAAAAGTAAATCGTTCTATTCTGGCATTTAAGGTTTATACTTTTTCCACGACATCGCAAGAAAGAACTAAATAGCGACAGCACGTTTGTCATTCTTTTAAAGTATTGAACAATTAATATCGCAATAATGGATACCTCGAATAGGACTGATACTATGAAAAAAACTCTGATGTGTTAAATTCATATGACATTCTATCACCTATTAAAGTGTATACAAACAATTCTTACTAAAACCTATTTTAATATCTCCTTAATTTTAATCCAAATAAACGTTTACAGAAATAGCTACACTACTAATTTCATTATAGACACAAAGGGAATAAGCGATAGTCAAATACTTAAGAACTGTACGCTATACACTGACCTTAAAATTCCATACTATTTCCATGCAATCACGAGAAATAACTGAATGTTGACAGCACTTTAAACAATGACCAAGTAGTGAAAAATCCAAACCATTAATAACGGATATCTCGTAAATGACCAATGCCATATCAAAAATTATTTAAAATAAATTGTGTGTTTTAAAGGGATCCACACTTATGTTTAACGTTTACTAGTTATACAAGATTATACAAAATTCCTTCCGAATGAAAAGGACTTCTAAGGTTATTCCAAGAAAATTCAAGACATATATTCTATTTTTCAGGTAACTAACTTTAATCCATGCTATTTTAAACAAACACTGTAAAATAAGAGCAGTGAAGTACTGGCTGAGGCTGATGCAGGGGGATAACTCCACACTACGATCCAAATGTTATAAATACGAGCGAGAAAACCTGTCTCCTAAGTACTGGGCAGCTGATTTGGAAAGGGGTTTGACAAGAATAGGCATGAGGTCAGTATGGCAAAGAGATGAAACAAATGACAAAAACATATGGAAAGGTGTCAAAAGAAGACTAAGGAAATAGCATCGGATTGTAAAATTAAACCTTCTTAAGTCTAGCAAATGAAATAAAATTTAATTAGAGTAAAGAGGCATATATACTTAACTTAGGAAGACAGGAAAGATCAGGAATGGCATAGTTTAGACTGTGGGCTGGAGGGTATAGAAAATGACTACGATTCTGGCAGGAGAATCTGCCCATCCTGTGATTTGGATGAGGACTGGGTACATATTTTGGCGGAATGTGCACAGTGGGAGAACCAGCGAACAATTAACCTCAAAGAAAAATTCTTAAGCCCGTCAAAAAAGAGATTGGCATGTTGGGATCTACTGGCAGACCAGAGGAACTGGCAAAACATGGGCAATTTCTTGGCTAAAGTGCGGGAAGCTAGGTCGAATTTGTTCAGTTTGTCAGAGGTAATTTATCTCTATTTTTCTTTTTCTTGTTTTTTCTGTTGTTTATTTTGTCACCAATTCTTGTATCTTAAACATGCCAGTACGGTCAATGACCCATGCCCTAAATACTTGTGTAATATCTTCAATAATTTGAAACCAATAACGATACCTTATCTACTATCTACTATTTTAAACAAAGTCGTTAGAGCCATTTTTGAAAAAATCAAAAAGTTTAGAAATGTCCCGTGTAAAGGGTAATTTTGGGTACGGAGATTTTCTTAAAAATCCTCGTGTTGCATCTTTGGAACATACTGAACTTACATACCAAGTTTGGTATTGATCAGACTTTTTGTTTGTCACGCACACAAAAGTTTTCTAAAAATGCTTTGCTTTTTATTTCAGGGACCTCAAAACATGTATTCCAGGTAAAATCTTGGTATCTAATTTTTTATTGGAATACAATACCTTCTATGCCTAGTATGTACGTGTTAGAGGAAGTAAAAAGAAGAGAGAGGAAAAGAGAGGAAAGGAGAATGGGTAGATTGGGAGGGAGAGAGAAGGACGGGGGAATACCTCTCCGTTACTATCGATTGGATAGTATGGAGCATAATGTTTCGCCAGTACACCTGAAAATAAATGCGTTATTAAAACTGCGATAACAAATAGCATTCCAGCGAGGGCAAAAGAGCAGGTCTCTATGGAAACCAAAGAGCATTTATGTGGTGAAGGTAACCAAACATGACATCACAGCATTAGTGAACACGCTTTGCTTTCCCGCTACCGGGATTTTTTTACCCCCCCCCCAAAAAAAACAAATCCTATTTATTATTAAAATTGCGATGTACAAGAAAAAAACTTGCACTCGACATCCTGGATGCTGGTCGATAACAAGCGCAACTGTTTTGCCGACGTGTTCTCTGGGTTGAAAAATTAAGGTGACCAGTTAATTAGCATTTAGAAGCTCACCCTTCAGTAGAACCGGAGCCGCATCTCAGATATTAATGTCTTCATTAATATTAACGCACTCGCTCGTCAGTGGTGGGTTTTAGACTACGCAGATGAGGACATACGCCACTGAGCGTCCGCCCAACCCGTCACCAACAACTGCAGTCTATCAAAGTTACCGATAAACTGCAAGATAATTTCACTGTCAGCCGCAGCAGCCCATTACTTAGCATTTTGCTTGTGTCGAAGTGCGGTCATGCACTTGTCATTTCTGGTCACACGTGTGCGTGCGTCTCTCGGCAAAACAAAGTGTTTTATGTAACTGGGTTTGCGGTATTTTCGCTCATCTTGAACATCCAAATAGAGACACAACTCTGAACATAATAAACCAACCTATGTGCTTTCAATTTCTATTGAGGCAGTATTTTTAACACTTAAATGATTTCAGTCAAAATATATAATATGTAAATTCAATAACAGCCCACCTTGAAGCAATATGTGTATGTAATAATTTGTAAAATGGATGTAACAGTCATTTCATATGCTTATATTATTGTAAACATGTTAAACAATGTTATGTAAATGCATTACGTAATTTAATAGTTTAGGAGCTGTTAGAATAATAAGTTTAAGGTTGCTAACAATGAGGTAACAATGAGGTAACCTTGAGGCAATAATGAGTTTGAGAGTTTAATAATACTACTTCTGATTATTTGAGTAACAATAATGTAATTTTAGTGACAGTTTATAAAATAGCCAATCAAGAACAAGAAAAAGCTTTAGTTAAAAAAAGGTATTCTATTGGATTAGGAATAGCCAATCAGAGACTTGAAATACAGAAATTTACAAGTTTAGGAGGTTGAAATCAGTTCAGTTGCCCGCAAAAAGTGTCCTCGAGAGATTTAATACGTATTCGTGTAAGACGAAAAATAAGTTTACGTGTTAAAAAGTGTAATTAATTAATAAAAAGAATGTCACAGCTCTCTATATCAGTGAAGTGTTATTTAAATCCTGTCAAGAATTAATATAAGGAGTGAAGTAAAATTATAATCTGTGAAGCCTACATTCTTAGTCACACCGCAACCCTGCTAAGAGAAACGTGTCTCTAACAAAAATACTGACGCAGCCGAGGCAAACATAAATATTTAATACTTAAAGAAACAGTCAAATTACAAAGTTAATATTTTTAAAAATTGGGGAAAAGGCTACCGGGTACCATACGTGCGGTTGCAACTACTACAAGTTCGGCTCCCAACATTGAAATATAATACAACTCCTTCAATACAAACTATTTCAAATTGGCGCCCAAAGCGTGGTAAAAATAACGTAACAAACCATCTTTTCTCAATATACATTTTGCAATTAAGCATTGATAATTATTATTACCTCTCTCTCTCTTTCTTTTGCAATTTAATCAAAAATTGGATAAGAAAATTTTACTTTTTTGAGATTCCCTGAATACAAAAAAAAAAATCTTTTACTTTCTCTACCACTTTCTAGCAAGTAGAGAATGTTTACGTGTTTTGGGGCCTCCTGAATCCAAAACAAGCAGTTTTAGTAAAAGGTCCGTGTGTGTGTGTGTGTGTGTGTGTTTGTGTGTCTAGCTGTATGTCTATGAACAGCATAAATAACATGTTTGATGTGTTGCACGCATGGCTAGAGAAAGCCTTGTACAAACTATTTTTACAAACGCTTATTCTCCATCTACTTTATGTTAGTCAAGATAAACATTTGCAGAAACTATCTTATTGCTAATTTTCTGGTAGGTGTAAGGGGAATATGGCAGGCTTCAAGCGATAGTCAAATGTTTTAAGAGCTGGTTGCTATGTGGAGCACTCCATTCTCTTTTGTATGTCCAGGACATAAAAAAAGGAAATGAATTCCCATTTGACAAAGAAATGTATAAGACATAAATTGGGTGTTTAAACGAGATTCAAACTTTTTGTGTAGTAAAGCTTTGTCTATCTCTTACGGTTTACCACTTATGAAAAAGCCATTCAGAACGAAGAGGGATTTTGGGGAAATTCTCAGAAAATTCAAGATAAACATTTAATTTGCCATAAAAATACGTTAAACGTATGATGTTTTAATCAAAATATTTACAGGCATTTTTGAGACACTAAACATTTTCGAAAAATGGGCCATGTAATGGAGCCATAATCTGGGGTTGGGGGATTTTTTTGAAAATCTTTGTGTTCCATCTTTGAAAGATGCTGAACTTAAATACTTAATTTATCCAACTTTTCGTTTTTGGATTATGCTGTTCACAGACTCACACACTCACACGGACCTTTTTCAAAATCTTTTGTAAACACGGGACCTCAAAGCATGTATTTACGGTGAGATCTAGATATCGAATTTTTGGATAGAATGAAATACTTTGCCTACTTACTATACGTAGTAGAGAAAGCAAAAATGAAAAGTCGATTAAATACCAAATTTGGTACTTATTTCAGGATCTTTGAAGCTGCAAATTAAGGTATCCAAGAAAATCTCCCAACCCAACTAACCTTTACATGGAAGGTGTTTCGAAATTTTTAATTTTTTGAAAAATGGTTGTAACGATTTTGTCTAAAATAACATACATTAAACTCATTTATATGGAAAATAAGATTTATATCTTTAATTTTCTGAAAATATGAAATTGACTTTTATGGATGGACGCTTTTTAATTACTATGGTCCTTAGCGTTCCATTTAAATTGTGTGTGAAACACCGGTAATGTAGCTCAGAGGCATCTTTATCAGGCTTGAGGTACGTTTATGTGCCATAAATCTACGACACGAGGCCACCGCTTTACTTCCCTTCCAAAGGAAGGCATGCTAAGGATTTTAACGCCTGGAAAAATCCATCGTCCACCGCCGGGTTTGAACCCGCAATCTAGGGAACAAGAGACTAGACCACGGAGGACGTCTTTAATCTGGGAATAGCCTGTGAAGTCTTCAGTAGGAAGGAATTTTATATAATGTTATATAACTGCTAAACATTGAGCTATAGATGAAAAGCTACTACACAAAAATGCATATCTCTTTAAAAGACACAATTTATTTCAAGTAACGTTTTTGTAGCATCAGCCATTTCCGAGGTATTCGTTAGTAATGATTGGCATTGTTCAATACTTTGTCAGTATTTTAAAGCCGTATCAAACGTTAAGTTGTTTCTCGTGATTGCGTGGAAGGAGTATGGGATTTTAAGGCTAAAATATAGCGGTTTATTCTTAAACTTTGACTATTACTATTCCCTTTGTATCTATAACGAAATGTATAATGCAATGATATAAGGTATATTTCGATTAAAATTAAGTAGATATGAAAACAAACTTTCATACGAATAATTTGTATACCCACTAATAAGTGATAGGAGATAGGGAAAGTCATATGAATGTAATATATTATATTTTTATAACATCAAAATTCCGTTCCTGGTTGTCATCATAAATCTCGTAAACCAGTCTAAAGTATGTTGAGTCAAAACAAATATAAGTATTTGCTTTGTTTATTTTTTCCCAAAAGTTATTGTGGAGTGAATAGTGTAATATTTGAACCCAAAGACTTGAATATCCTTCTTTGGGCAGGGTCATATTACAGTGACTTGATTTTAAAATGTACAATATAAAATATATCGTGAAAAAGTGCAAGTAAGTGTGATTTTTGTCTTCCACAGAAGATGAGGTAGGTCAATTTGCTAACTAATATTTTGAGATACCAAAGTTTCACCTTGGCAATAACATGACTTCGGCAATTTCCAAGTGTAGTTGTGTCGAGTTTCGCCTGTTTCTTGAGAAGAGAGAGTAAAACACTCAAGACAGACAAAAGAAGATCTCGCTGTGTGCAGGTAACACCCTGGGGACGGCAAAGCAAACAAGAAACTGAGAAAATTTCCACATTCTCACGTTTCGTTTTATTTTCTGGACGTTGGTTTCAACATCGTCACTTCACTGCCTGGTTCTATTCGAAACACAGGGCGTCCATGCACCTTGTTCACTCAGCAGAATCTCTTCTTAGAAATAAAAGTGCGTTCGGTTGCTAGGTTACGCCTCAACTACCAGTTGTCATGGTAACTGCACAACCACGTAGAGTTTTGGAGCACCGTGTGACAGTGCAAATGGGCTCGTACGAATGTAAATTCCAGCTAGGATTCAGCTTCGTGATCAATAACAGATGTGTTTTTGGCACATCTCTCTTACCCTACGTTCACTCTTAGGATGATTCTAATACGGACGACACATACACTGTCTTTCGTTGTTCTTTGCAGACATACTTATATTTGCAACTACTGTGGCATCTAATGGAAAATTAGCTTTCTCTACCACGAAATCACAAGATAGAAGAAGTATTTTATTCCATCCAAAAATTCAATATGGAGATTTTATCGGAGATAGTTCTTTTAACGCCCTCTGGATTAAAACAAAATAATTCCTTTACCACGTACTTACCTATTAGGAAGATTAACTGCTGAATTGCAACCAAAATTCTGTAAGGGGGTTTCAAAGGAACTGCAGGATTTGAGGTCCTGAATTAAGCATCTGATGTCTTACATTCATATGACGCAGCCTATTCTTACGTAACTTCATTCATTTTTAATCGAGACAAACTAGTGCAAAAATAGCTACATATCGTTATAGATATAAAGACAACAGCGACAGTTAATTGTTTAAGAATTGGGAGCTATATGCAGGTCCAAACATTTCATACTCCTTCCATGCAATAACGACTAACAATTGAATATCGACACGACTTTAAAAGAATGAGAAAGCATTGAAAAATTCGAAATATTAATAACATCTCTGAAATTGCTGATTCCAAAAATCTGATGTGTTACACTCATATGACTTTCTCTACTATTGTACAAACTATTTTTACAAATGCTTATTCTCCATATGCTTCATATTAATCGAGATGTTAATCTTACTGCTAATTTTCTTGTAGGTGCAAGGGGAATACGGTAGGCTTTAAGCGATAGTCAAATCTTTTAATAGCTGTTGCTATGTGGCGCATTTTAATTTTCTCAAAAATGGCTCTAACGATTTTGTTTAAAATATAATATATTTAAGATACTTTCATGAGCAATAAAATGTATACCTCGAGTTTTCTGGGAATGCCTCCAAAAGTATTCTTCATTGTGAACGTCTTTTGCATACTGGTAAACATAAGAGATAGACAAAGTTTTACTACACAAAAATGTAGATCGCGATGTAATACACAATTTATGTCATATACACTTTTTTGTTGGGTGAACAATTTTCGAGATATTGCTTGTTATTCCCTTAAATTTTCCAAACTTATACTTTTTCTTAAATTCGTTACTCACTTTTTTGTCCTGGCAATACAAAAAGAATGGAATACTTCACATAGCAACCAGCTCTTAAAATATTTGACTATCGCTTAAAGCCTACCAATCCCCTTGCGTCTACAAGAAAATTAGCAATAAGATTAACATCTTGATTAACATGAAGCATATGAAGAATAAGCGTTTGTAAAAATAATTTGTACAAGAGTAGAGAAAGTCATGTGAGTGTAACACATTAGATATTTTTATATATACTCCGTTTTAATCCCTTTGTAGAAATAGCTACATTACACATTTTGTTATACGTTGGGGTGCTCCGAAAGTACTCGAAATTAATACAGTTGGTAGAAGACATCAAAACAATTTTGATAAACAATTTCTGATGCTAGGGACTATTACACAGAAGACAGTTTAGCATGCTAATGACAGCGGTGACATTCACAGGAACTGCTTGAATGCGCGACCATTGGCCTGTATGCACGCAGTACATCGTCGGACCATTGCTTGTGGTGTCTGTTCGAAGACTTCTGGCATATCCGCAATGGTACAGGAGCGACGGCAATTCTAGCGACGAGGTCTTCTTCTGTTTCCACACACCAGTAGCTTCATATGCCCCCAGAGGAAGAAATCCAGACACGTGAGGTCAGGTGACCTGGGTAGCCAGGTCACAAGGCCACCTCGCCCGATCCATCGATTCCTCACAGCAATGCATGAAATGGGCTGTCGCCCCATCGTGCTGGAAGTACATCCTTTGTCAAACATCCAGAGGTACGTCCTCCAGCAGTTCTGTTAACACATGTACCACGAAGATACGATAGCTCCGTCCGTTGAGGCGGAATGAAAGAACGTATGGTCCAATCAACCATCACCGAGAATGCCGTGGTTCCAAGCAGCTTCCAGAGCTAACCGTTCGTACACAGATCAGATTTGAAAGTCAGTACACATTCCCAGTCAGCACCACTCACAAACAGTTCCCTAACATTACAGTTGACTTTAGAGACCATATGTTGCTTATCGAAATATATTTGTTTTGGTGTTCTCTACCGCCTGTATTAATTTGAACGAGTAGTTTGGGAGCATCCTGCAGATACAAAAAGACAGCGATAGTCAAATACACTGGCCTAAAATATCATACTGCTTCCATGCAATCGCGAGAAACAACTGAATATTAACAGAACTTTACATGAACATTTCGAACCATTACTAACGGATATCTCAGAAATGGCTTAGGCCATAAAAAAGCTTATTTGGAATATATAGTGCGTTTTAAAGGTATATACATCTTTTTGTAGTAGTTTTCGTTTGTCGCTTAAAAGTTATGAAGGATTATACAAAATTCTTCCCGAATGAAGAGGATTTCACAGGCTATTTCCAGAAAATTCAAAATTGAAATTGATTGTTTATGTTTCAAGTATGGAAAAACAATTTTAAGTAGATGTATTATAGTTCAACTGCTGGGGAGCCGAACTTGAAGTAGTTGCAACCGCACGTATGGTAAGAAGTTTCCGGTAGCCTTCGCCCCAAAATGTACTTTCCGATTTAAAAAATATTTACTTTGTAATTTGACTGTTCTTTAAATATTATATATTTATGTTTGCCTCGGCTGCGTCAGTATTATTGTTAGAGACATGTTTCTTTTTGCAGGGTTGTGGTGCGAGTAAAGAATGTAGGCTTATACAGATTATAATTTTACTTCACTTCTTTTATTAATGCCTGCCACGATTTAAACAACACTTCACTGATATAGAGAGCTGTGAGATTTGTTCATTAATTACTTGCACTTTTTAAAACGTAAAACTATTTGCGTCTCACACAAACACGTATTAAACTTCTCGAGGACGTGTCTCGCGTCCGGTTAGGAACACCGTCTACAACCAACGCGTCCAGTTATGAGCGCTGTCTACAAGCAACTGACTTGATATCTACCGCCTAAATTTGTAAATTTTGCTATATTTCAATTTCTGATCGGCTAGTCCTACTCCAATAGAATACCTTCATTTAACTAAAGCTTTTTCTGGTTGTTGATTGGCTATTTATTAAACTGTCTCAAAATTAACATTATTGTTGCTTCAATAATGACTAGTAGCATTTAAACTTTCAAATTCATTATTGCCTCAAGGTTACCTCATTGCTAGCAACTTTTAACCTATTATTCTCACAGCTCCTACATTATTAAATTACATAATACATTCAGACAACATTATTGAACATGTATACAATAATAATTTACTGTAACTGCAATAGAAACTTTTTATATATTGTTACATACACATATTGCTTTAAGGCGGGCTGTTATTGAATTATATATTATGTAATTAGACTGAAACCATTTAATTGTTAAAAATACTGTCCTAAATTATACATTTTATGTGTTATGTAAATATCTATAATATATGTTATTTTAATCAAAACCATTAGACACAACTTTTAAAAATATTTTCTTTTATGAATGTTGCATATAAAGTGTAGTTGGGTGGGGAGATTTTTCTTAAAAATCTTTGTGTCATATCTATAGAAGCTACTAACCTTAAATACAGAGTTTGGTACTTTTCCGACTTTTTATTTTTGGTGGCACAGACACCCACGCACACGGAGCTTTTTATATTAATGTTTTCCTTTTGGATTCAGTGTGCCTCAAAACATGTATTTCTGGTGAAATTCGGTATCAAATCTAGGATGGAATGCAATGCCTCCTCTACTTACTCTGTATGAGGTAGAGAAAGTAAAAAAATAATGCTTGTGGAGCGCAAATCTCTGCTATTCATGAGAGCTACACGGTGGGATTTTGACGGCAACAGCATACGATTCTGAAGTTCCATTTAATTAAATCCATTAGTAGTAATTAAACTCACGAGACCAGGATAGTAAACGCATGCTATTTAAGCAAGACTTCGTTTTACTTTCTCTACTACGTACTAGTGGGTAGAGGAACTATAGCGTTCCCCAAAAATTGGATAAGTACTCTCAGCTCACCGTAAACACATGTTTTGAAGCCCCCTGAATCTAAGAGAAGGTCGCACCCTAAACTAATATTTACACGGAAAATGCTTGACTTATTATTTAAATACCACAATATTTAAGACATTTATATGACAAAAAAATCTGATGTGTTACACTCACATGACTTCTCTACTCTTGTACAAACTATTTTTACGAACTATTATTCCCCATCTATTTAATATTAGTCGAGATAAACATTTGCAGAAACCATCTTTTGACATGCAAAGAGAATTACATTTTACACATAGCGACCAGTTCTAAAAATATTTGACTATCGCTTAAGACTTACTATGTTCCCCTTGTTTCGTAATTGCAAGCGCAATATAGAAATACAGTAGCCTTTAAGCATCGACATACATATCTCTTAATAGCTGGTTGCTATGTGCAGCAACATTCTCTTTGTCACAAATTAATACTCTTTGCATATCCATGACAACAAATTAATAACGAATTCCCATTGGAGAAAATAAGTGTTGAAAAATTTAAGGCAATAACAAGCAATATCTCGAAAATGGTTCACTCAACAACAAAAAAGTATATGACATAAATTGTGTATTTTAACGCGATCTGATTTTTTGTCTAGTAAAACGTTGTCTATATCTTATGGTTTACTAGTTATGAAAAAGTCGTTTACAATGAAGAATACTTTTGGAGACATTCCCAGAAAATTCAATTAAAGCATTTCATTTGTCATGATAATATCTTAAACATATGATAATTTAATCAAAATCGTTAGAGCTATTTTTGAGAAAAATAAAATTTTCGAAAATGTTCCATGTAAAGAGTAATCTGGGGTGGGGGGATTTTCTTGAAAACCTTCGTGTCGCATCTCTGGAAGATACTGAACTTAAATACCAAGTTAGGTGTTTATCCAACTGTTCGTTTCTGAGTTATGCTGTTCACAGACACACACACACACACTGACATGTTTCCAAAAATGCTTTTTTGGATTCAGGGGGTCTCAAAACATATACTTCCGGTGATATCTCGGTATCGAATTTTTGGGTGGAATACAATACTTCCCCTACTTACTATACGTAGTAGAGAAAGTAAAAAGTGTTTATCTCAAATTCTTTTTATTGCTCTACTTATTTTACGTCGCTTCAACTACAGGGTCATATCGCGTTGGATCTGTTAGTGGATAACTTATATCGAGGTGTGGTGGACAGTTAGCCTTCTAGGTATCATCCCTGTAACCACCCATTCTCCACGTGTCCACAGAGACCCTAGTGCACAGCAACCCAATCGTGCCGTGCAGATGGCTATAGGATGCCGTCCAGTCTACCTGCTGCTTTCATATTGAAAGACGGATAGTTATCCTTCTAGGTCTCAACCCTGTAACCATGCCATGTTGCTTCGTCACGTGCTCACAGAGACTCTAGTTCATAGCAACTGAATTTTCTGCTTCGTGCCGTACAGATGACATTAGGGTACCGTCCAATCTACCTGCTTTCATATAGAAAGGCGGACAGTTATCCTTCTAGGTCTCATCCCTGTTACCATACCATCTTCCTTCGTCACGTGTCCACAGAAACCTTATTGCATAGCAACTGAATCTTCTGCTTCGTGCCGTGCAGATGACATTGGGATGCCGTCCAGTCTACCTGCTGCTTTCATACAGAAAGACAGACAGTTAGCCTTCTAGGTCTCATCCCTGTAACCATACCATGTTGCTTCGTCACGTCTCCACAGAGACCCTAGCACATAGGAACCGGATCTTCTGCTTCGTGCCGTGCAGATGACATTAGGGTACCGTCCAGTCTACCTGCTTTCATATAGAAAGGCGGACAGTTATCCTTCTAGCTATCATCCCTGTAACCATGCCATGTTGCTTCGTCACGTGCTCACAGAGACCCTAGTTCATAGCAACTGGATCTTCTGCTTCGTGCTGTACATATGGCATTAGGCTGCCGTCTAGTCTACCGCTTTCATTTCTTAAACTTTCTAGGAACGGTCTGTGAAGTGCTATTTTTTCGGAAAGCATGTTATGTAATTTTGTATAAATGTTAAACCATTAGAGAGCGAGCGAGATGGCGCCACAGTAATGTGTGCGACTCGCATTCGAGAGGTCCCGGACTCGATCCCCAGTGACTACCCAATCTGAACCAGGGACAGGCGAATATTTGGGAGGTTCATCTTCTGCCACGACTTTCCTTTCCATAATCTCCTTCATTGCAATCTGTTCGGGGTTGTAGGACTAGGCGACAATGTTGGGGGTTTCGGCTGTGCGGTGAATGTGCCTGTTGTAGAGGTTTGTTCTCTGGCGTCGTTGGTTGCGAGACTGCTCAGCTGGGACCCACATACGAGTGGGCGCCACCAGCGCAGGTCTGGAGGCTTGTGGGCGCGACAGATGCGTTCGATTGGAAACGTTAGGGACCCCGTCCATGCTTGCGCCCGTCGGCATTCGGATCTGATCGCCCTTCGGGCCCCTATCCTCATCCCTCCCTCTCAAGCGTCATGGTAGAAGCAAAGAGGGCCGTTGTAGGCTACTTGCGGTGCTCCGGTAACTATTAGAAGTTTACAAAGGCTTACCACACACAAAAGATGCACATTTCTTTAAAACCAACATTTATTTTTAAGTAACGTTTCTTGCGACATCAGCGATTTCCAGTATATTCCCTTGTTACTAGTTTGAATGTTTCAAAAGTTCGTCATTGTTTTAAAGTGCCATCGCTTCTTGCAATGTTGTGGTGAGAGTGTGAATTTTCAGGGCCAGTGTATAGCGATACCTTTTAAACATTTGACTATCCATTCGACTTCCACTATAACTGCCCCTTGTACATTCCTACCTACAAAGAAACGTGTAAAGAAGCGATTTCTGTAAAAGCTAACGGTTAACATGAAGAATACGGGTGTCGATTTAGCACAGTGGCTTCGCTTCCGGCTCTCGTACTGAGGCTCCGGGCTACCATTCCGGCTCTGGTGTGGCGATTTTAAGTAGACCCTATCCACACCTTCACCACTGGCTTGTTCATGTAAAGTAAGGCTCAACGTTGTTCGGAGTCCTCGGTAAAAGCTGTAGGTCCTCTCATTCCACCACTATCCTCATCATCACCTACCAATCGGATGATCGGATGGTCATATGGGAGGCGTTGGAAACGACGACATGAAGAATAGTTCGTAGAAGACACACAAAAAAAATTATGAGGTTAAATTCACATGATCTTCTCTAAAATTCTTCAATAAGCTATTCTTACAAAAGCGTAATACTCTACGTGGATTATATTATCGAGATGAACATTTAAAGAAATGTTTTATTACATGTTACCTTTTAACATTAGTACAAATTGATACAAGGAGGTTAACGCCCTAACGCATGAATTATTTTACTACATATGCCACTCTTCTTCTAATTCCTAAACGGTTTGGATATCCTTGTCAGAAGATACCTTATGTTAAGCAATCCGAATAGCCATGATCGTTAAGGCGAGATGAAACGGACTGGCAATCGATTCAAAGCCCAACGTCCTGGGTTTAAATCTCGGCGACTGCTGCCAAATGCGTCTGTCGTAAAGGATGGGGAGGGTCCACGTAAAACATCCGGTATGATGACACGCGTTTATGATGACGGGGTAGCATGCATAACTTTGCATGGATTGCAGTTGCATGCTTTTGGCTAAACGTTTACGCATTAGAGGGTTACAGGAATACAGTAGTCAAATGCAGTAGCGATAGTCAAATCTTTTAAGAACGCATCACTATTAATGCCTTTGAAATACTCTTTTCTTTGCATTGAACACCAGGAAAAAAAACGAATAGTAATTTTTCCACTTGAGAAAGCTATAAATATTTGAAAATTCAAACAAATAAACTACAAGGAAATCTCTGAAATCGTTAACCACCGCAAAACAACTTATTTAACTTTATTTATGTGGTTGAATGAGATGTACATTTTTTGTGTTGTAAGCTTTTGTCTATTTCTTACGGTTTACCAGTTATTCAAAAGTCATTCAGAATGAAGAGAACTTCACAGGATATTCCCAGAAAATTTATGATATACAGCTTATTTGTCATTCAAATATCTTAAACATACAATATTTAAATCAAAATGATTGGAGTCTTTCGAGAAAATAACAAATAACGAAAAATTTTCCATGTAAAGTGTAGTTTGGGATGGGGAATTTTCCTGAAGATGTTGAATATAAATACCAAGTTTGGTATTGAGTTATGTTGTTAACGGAAACAGGGACACACCCACACACATATACACATATAGTCCTTTTTCTAAAAGCGCTTACTTATTAAGGAAATCTTAAAACGGTTAAATAAAGTCAAATCCCTATATGCATGTTTTGAGGTGCCCTGAATCCAAATAAAGCATTTGTTTAAACATGTCTGTGTGTGTCTGTCTGTGAACAGCATAACTCAAAAACAGAAAGTCGGTATTTGAGCTTAGTACTTTCCAAGTTTGCGACATGAAAATTTTCAAGAAAATCCCCTACCCCAAACTACCCGTCGGTTAGAACGTTTGTGGAAAATTTTGATTTTCTCAAAAACTGATCTAACGATTTTCATTAAAATATCAATGTTTAAGATATTTTTATGGCAAATGAAATGTATATTTTGAATTTTCTGAGAATGTCCCCAAAAGCCCTCTTCATTCGCATAACTGGTAAACCGTAACAAACAGACAAAGCTTTACTACACAAAAAATTTATGTCATTCACATTTTTTTTGTGCAGTGAACCATTTCCGAGATATTCCTTATTGTTTGTTTGTTTGTTTGAATTTTCCAATTCTCACAGTTTTTCTCAAATGAGAATTCGTTATTCGTTTTTATGTCCTGGACAACAAAGAGAATACACATAGCAACCAGCTCTTAAAATATTTGACTATCGCTTAAAGCCTACCATATTCCTCTTGCACTTACCAGAAAATTAGCAGTAAGATAGTTTTTGCAAATATTTATCTCGATCAACATGAAGTAGATGGAGAATAAGCGTTTATAGAACTAGTCTGTACAAGAGTAGAGAAAGTCTGCCAGTGTAACATAGATTTTTGGAAACATGTCCGTGTGTATGTCTGTCTATGAGCAACATAACTCAAAAACGAAAAGTTAGATAAATATCAAACTTGGTATTTGAGTTTAATATCTTCCTAGGATGCGATAACTGGATTTTCAAGAAAATTCCCCCACCCCAGCCTACCCTTTATATGGAATATTTTTCCAACATTTTGAGCTTCTAAAAAATTGCTCTAATGATTTTCATAAAAATATCATATCGTTAAGAAATTTTTATGGCAAATGAAATATATGTCTTGAACTTTCTGGGAATTTCCCCAAAGTCCTCTTCATTCTGAATGACTTTTTCATAACTATTAAACGGTAAGAGATAGACAAATGTTTACTACAGCAAAAATGTAGATTTCATTAAAACACACAATTTATGTCATACACATTTTTTGCCCAGGGAACCATTTCTGAGATATTCCTTATTTTGTGTTTGAATTTTCCAATTATTACACTTTTTCCTAAATGAGACTTCATTATTTTTTTGTCCTGGACATGCAAAGAGAATGGAATGCTCCACATAGCAACCAGCTCTTAAAATATTTGACTATCGCTTAAAGCCTACCATATTCCCCTTGTCTACAAGACAATTAGCAGTAATAATGTTTACCTCGATTAACATCAAATAGATGGAGAATAAGCGTTTGTAAAAATACTTTGCACATGAGTAGAGGAAGTGTTGTGAGTGCAATACATTATATTTTATTTTGGAGTAGTGATGAACGGATTACCATGTTTACAAGACCATAAGTTGGGGTACGGATTTAAGATAGCTACGTTTTAATGACGGGGAGAAAGCGTTAAAATTAAGGTTATAACTGTGAACAATCCTTGGCGGGACCCGTTTCCGGCGTGCAGCTGGCCGGTAAGGCTAGTTGCGGTGGGGTGACAGAAAGTCCGCAGTAAATATAGTACAGTTTGTCACGTAAGTTATTTCTAACGCAAAACATAAACACTACAAAATAAAGATAAATTACTCACTTATATCAAGCAAGTAGATGTTGAAACCACCTACCTTCGTTGTTCTGGCACATGTTTAGCTAATTTCTCATTAAACTCTACTGAGAAAAGACAGAAATTTCTAGACAAATGTTACTTTTAAGTTCATCTAAAACGTGTGGATTTGTTTTCTAAACTTTCTCTTGTAATGTCCCCCAGAGATAGAAATCGCAAAGAGTTAAACCAGGGAAACAAGAGCGATGGATAGAAATTATACGTAATTTATAATTCCAGATCCAAAACACTATCCAAAGTAGAGCACATCCGCTCTCGACCAGAAGCCAGCGACCTTCTGCCGAAGCCAGTATTTCGAACTCACCAGCTAATCCCTCGCGTTGTGAGGTATAACGTCAGCCATGGTTCATAAACCTTATGGACGGTACAGCATCAAAACTGTCTAATTGAGACAGGTACGTACACTCTTGTGCATAAAATGTTGCCCATATTGGAACAGAACTGTGATCACCTCTGTTTTTCAAGCGTAATTCTAGCCACTGGTTTGGCAGGGTACTTTACCTCCCCCAAAGCACGGCCGAACTGCCGAAGGGCAACATTACAACTTAAACGTTTTCTTAATGCCGTTTAGTAGCGACAATTACTTAACCTTCGTCTTCATGTCGCTGATGAAAGCTCTCATATATGTAAATGTCGTAGCTGTTGTTCAGTTTAACGGCACATGCATATAATTCATTACCTCCTCTAGTTTCTGAAGTGGTGGGTTCATACTTGGCGGAGGGCGATGGATATTTATTTTCGGGAGTAAAAATTCTTAGAATGGCTTCCTTTGGAAGGGATGTAATACCTATGACCCCATGTGTAGTTTTACGGCACGTAAAATAACCTCGTCTAATAAAGAGGCCTCTGAGCAAGGCTTTCCTGTCTTATATAATTAGACGCTAATAACCTTTAAGAGCGTATATAAATAAAACTCAATTAAATGTTTATCCCTTCTCTAGAAGGCGAATTGTGCTGTACTGGTTTAGCCTTTCTTTGTATACCAATCGAAGCGAAATTCTTTCATAGAGATGGTATTCTAACCACCCCTTCATTTCGCTTAGATTATACGCATCGTACATTGGTTAGTATGTATTGTTTTTCAAGCCAGTCACATATAGAACTAAAAGTGGTGAGTGGAGTCAAAAGTGATTAACTGTAGCTGGAAACGTTACGGAGGAAAAAAACACCCTGGCAATCTAGGGGAATGGGCCATTTTTATGCAGGGCAGTGGACACACCTGTTGAGGGAATTATATTTCATTTTCACATTTCATTTATGTTCTTGCAGGGCTCCTGTTAGTATACTGTATCAACGGTTCCATGCCCCTAACCACAAAATGATTCGTTTGGCACTGTCTTTCAGTCTATTTTCTGTTTGTTTTTACGTACTCTGTACAGTCATTATTGCCATATTACCTTCTTACACGCTTTTGTGGTTTATTGGAGATAATTTCACTTTCGTTTGATCCCGTCTAACCTAAGGGTGAAACCAGTAGAACCACAAGATAGGCTACACGAGTTCTAATGTTACAGGATACAATGTTCAACATTTCACAAGTTGTTTTGTTTTCCGGTTTTACTGACGCAGCGCGCTGGCCGATCCCGGAGCCCAGAGGTCGTGTTAATTTTAAAATGCTAATTAACCCCCTCCCTCCCTGTCTGAGCCCACAAAAGAAGCGAGTAGTGGAGCAACTTTCCATCATCAAGCTGTAATCTACCACCCCATATTTGCACCCGTATGGACTTTCTTTGTTCTACCGGCTTAACCAATTTCCATCCAGAACCGAACTTCATGTGGGCTGTAGTGATATGTTTACTAGCAGAACAGAGGGAACAACTTCTCAGTTACTGCCTTTTGCTTAACCCATTTATCTCTTACTTTCTCTTTACAAATACCTTAGTCAAGAAAGAAACAGATTTTCACACAAGTTGCGCTGTCAGATAGAGGTCAGCGAAGACCGAAATAATTAGATCCGGCCCGGAATGGCCCGATCTGAACCGAGTCCGGGACCGAAAATAGGCTATACTGTACCACTCGGCCCGGGCTCGATTGTCTAGTTTTGTTTTAAATAAAACTATTGATACCGCAATTATTGACAGTAACATAATAATATAAATATTTAGATAAATAATAGTAACATAGAGAAATAACTGCAATAAATCATTTCCGTACATTCAATCAGTGAATAACCTAATAAACTTGACTTGAAAGATCTATCCGAAGAAAAAGTCATTAGTAACAGCCGAGGATAGAACACATTAGCTTAAAGATTCTTGGAATGCAGTGACGGTTTAGTTCAGTAGACGTAGACAGAGCCACGTAGACGGAAATTATGTAAAAAATAAAGGTAAATTATTGTTGTTATTGTTGTTCACCAATGGCACTGGGGATTAATGGATCTGCAACACAGGCATGCTTCCCAAGCCAAAAAAGTTACAAGAAAGGTAAATTAAATTCTTAGATTCGGAGAGGTTCCACATAGTAACAGTGTCAGATATGCACGTGTAGAGTTTTTAGTTTTGGCCACATATATAGCGGCGTTGGAGGGGTATTGATATATAGGCGGAGCTTAAGTAATACAAGAGCGTATATTGCTAAAATTAGCGCTTTTCTTTTCTTTCGTGTACAGCCTTAGAGGCTTATAGCCTTTTACGGTGATCGACAGTTCGTAGCGTCTAAATCCGCGCTGGGTTGTCAGTTACTTTGCGGTAGCCGCAAGGGGTTTTGCAGGTAAATATTTTAGCGCCTCGCGGCAATTTACGCGTCTAGTTTCTATTATTGCGGAAAAAAACTATTTCCAACCGTAACTTTGATGCAGCAGAAGTTAGCAGGTATAATAATTCAATTGCTATAGTCTCGAGTGATACGATTCATAATCATTTCATTCTTTATCTTTAAACTTGGCAACTCCCTTCAATATCTCAAGTAGATATAGTAGATAGAGTATTAGATCACATTAAATTTCCCAGTCAATTTAAACTGATGTTGTCCTTTCAAATACGCCCATACATGTCCTGAGAGAAAGATCTCATAGCCAACCAGTGTAGCAGCCGGCAGCAGAATTTACAGCAAATATTGGAGACGATGTCAAAAACTGATACTGCGATTCGTCGTTACTATTATGCAGTTATTGACTATGATTATTATTATTATTATTATTATTATTATTATTATTATTATTATTATTATTATTATTATTATTATTCCACAAAACGCTTCTGCGTGCAGTGCGAAGGATCTGAGTTCGATTTCCGGTACCGGCATAGGGATTTTTTCCAATACTGGGAGATACGCTAAGGGCTGCACTTAGGTCCTTAGGACAAATTGAGGAGCATTTTTACAGAAATAATGGTGGCTGAAGTCCTGGCACTCCCCATGTAGTATGCGAACTTATTGACCACATACCGCCTGTATTATTGCACTCTGTACAGGATATCTTGGGTATGGGCGGGGACAAAGAGAGACGGAGTTTGCAGCCGCCGTGCTGTTGTAACGTTATTAACAATTGACCAAAGCAAACATTTATTATTACTAGTGTTACTATACACTGCTATGGATGTGTGCATTCTGTGATAGTTGTGCTATTGCAATCTTCACAACATTGTAGGCCAAAACTTGATAATTTCATCTTTTTGTCCATGGAATAAAAGGTAAAGGTACTGACGAAAGGAAGGAGCCATCGGAACCGGAGCATCCACTTACGGACCATCCACCTTGTACTTCTACCATGACCCCTGGGAAGGAGGGATGAGGATAGAGAACCGAAGGGCGACCAGGTCATATTGACGACAGGTGCAAACTTGACGGGGTTCCTAATATTTCCAGATTGAACATCTTCAACACGTTCGGGCCCAATCCTCCCAAAGGAGTACCTGCGGGAAATCACCCGAAACGGCTATCCAACCGAGCGGTCCCTGGACGACCCCAGGGAAGAAACCTCTACAGAGCACAGTCACCGCCCAGCCGCAACCCGCTGAAAACCGTCGCCTATTCCTAAAACCCAGAAACACATGACAAGGAAGATGATGGGTACAGGAAATGAGCGGCAAGGGAGTCGTGGAATAGTTGAACTACCCCATCATTCGCCTACCGACCCGGGAAAACCGCGAAGAACCCTTTGGTCAGAGTGGGCGGTCGATGCGAGTTGCTACGTCACTCGGTTTTTCACGGAATAAGTTTTCGTTATTTTTTGAAGTGAAGCTTCTTTAGACGCGGTAGGAAAAATTTGCCTGAAAGGCAGGTGTTGGCCTTATCCAGAGACTCCAACCGCAGTTGAGAAGAACGAGAGGGGAAATCATTTCTACTCTCTACGTCGCATACATCATAGACTATCTACGCGCTTGCGGCGCCTGTACTGTGTTAATGCGTAGCATAGGGAACAAGTAGGCGCTTGTGTATTATGCTGTATATTAGCTGAACACGTTATAATATAAAGCTCAACCATTCATAATATTTTAGGATTAAAATGATCACTAACAAAGCTTAGTCTACAACCAGTTACAGCTTAAATTATTTGTAACATACTGTTACATATTGGGGTGAGGATCAAAAGGTTTCCAGTAAATTATTCAATTGTAATCACCCCAACATGCACATGGGGAAACGTAGCTACAGATACAGCGAGAGAACCAGGACCTTGATGATCACATGCCGGTGTAGGCTTGGGTATTTATAACAGATTTACACAAATTTCACATTATTCACACTACCTGTGGTTTATTCAATAGAAGAAATAGTGTCCCTACATCATACACAAAAGAGATACAGAAAGAATTGAAGGGATGTGCCTCATACACGAATTACATTTACACTCGTTCACACACAAACTCACAACACTAAACTCTCAAAACAGACTGACGTTTAACACACACACAAAGAAAAGTAACTAAACTATTCCCCCTCTCTCCCCACCTCTGGCTAGGTTCGCCGACCAGGGGTGGGGAGTGGTCATGCCAGATGGAACTTCAAACACAAGGCCGAAAGAAATACTGAATTTTCCCCAATAATTCTGTCGCCAATACGACGCAATAACGTGTCTGGCATGACAATACCTAGTAATACGCCACATCACTTCAGGTATTAAACATTCTAATTTCTTTCTTAGAGTATGAATTAATGTAAAGTGGCAAATAAAAGAGGTACTTCATTTAATTAACAGAGATTTTTTCACTCAAATTCCACATATCCAATTCTTACTCTTGAAATCGTCAAAAAATGTTAGAATCTAAGACGTTGCATTTCTAATGTGCGAGAGAATTGGGCATTTTTATTACTATATAGAATCGGATGTGTTGCACTCACATTACTTTCCCTACTTTTATACAAACTATTTTATAAACATTTATTCTCCATATACTTAATGTTAATCGGGACAACAATTTGCAAACTCTATCTGATTACTAATTTTCTTGTAGGTGGAAGGGGAATACGGTAGGCTTTAAGCGATAGTCAAATCTTTTAAGAGCTGGTTGCTATGTGGAGCATTCCATTATCCTTGCATATCCTGGACATGTAATAATGATTTACCATTTGATAAAAGGTGCATACAAAGTATAAGCATTAGAAATTCAAACAAATAATAAGGAATATCTCGGAAATGGTTCACTACAAAAAAAAAATGCATATGACAAAAATTGTGTATTTTTACGAGATCCACATTTTTATATAGTATCATTTTGTCTATCTTTTAGGGCTTACCAGTTATGCGAAAGTTATTCTGAAAGAAAAGGGCTTTTGGGACATTCCAAGAAAATGCAATACATACAGTTCATTTGGCATGAAAGCATTAATCAAAAACCTTAGATACAGCTTTCAGAAAATCAAAATTTTCGAACAATTTTCCATGTAAATAGTAGTTTGGGTTAGGAGATTTTCTTGAAAATCACCGTGTCGTATCCTTGTAAGGCAACTAAAGTCAAATACCAACTATGGTGTTTATATGACTTTTCATTTTTGAGCTATGCTGTTCACAGACAGGTAGACACAGATACGGGCACGTTTTCGAAAATGCTTTATTTGGATTCAGGACACCTTGAAACATGTATTTGAAGTATTTCAGTATAGTAACTAGGAAAGTATTGCATTCCAACCAAAAATTCGATACTGAATTTTCACCAGAAATATTTCTTTTGAGGCCTCCAAAAAGTATTTTTGGAAACATGTCCGTGTGTGTGTCTGACTGTGTACAACATAACTCAGAAACGAACATTCGTATAAACACCAAACTTGGTATTTGGGTTCAGTATCTTCCAGAGATGCGACACGAAGGTTTTCAAGAAAATTCCCCCACCCCAGATTACTCTTTATATGGAAAATTTTTCGAAACCTTTAATTTTCTCAAAAATAGCTCTAAAGATTTTGCTTAAAACATCATATATTTAAGATGCTTTTATGACAAATAAAATTTATATCCTGAATTTTCTGGGAATGTCTCCAAAAGTATTCTTCATTGTGAACGACTTTTGCATAACTGGTAAACCATAAGAGAAAGACACAACTTTACTACACAAAAAATGTGGATCGCGTTAAAATACACAATTTATGTTATATACATTTTTTTGTTCACTGAAATATTTTCAAAAAATTGCTTGTTATTTCCTTAAATTTTCCAATACTTACACTTTTTCTCAAATGGGAATTCGTTATCCATTTCTACTCTCTCTACTACGTACAGTAAGTAGGGGAAGTATTGCATCCCACCCAAAAATTCGATACCGAGATTTCACCGGAAATACATGTTTTGAGACCCAATGAATCCAAAAAAAGCATTTTTGGGAACATGACCGTGTCTATGTGTGTGTGACTGTGTGTCCGTGTGTATGTGTGTCTGTGAACAGCATAACTCAGAAGCGAACAGTCGGATAAACACCAAAGTTAATATTTAGGTTCAGTATTTTCCAGAGATGCGACACGAAGGTTTTCAAGAAAATCCCTCCACCCTAGATTACCCATTACATGAAACATTTAGAGAAAACTTTAATTTTCTCAAAAATGGCTAAAACGATTTTGATTAAAATATCATATGTCTAAGATATTTTCATGACAAATTAAATGTATATCTCGAATTTTCTGGGAACGTCTCCAAAAGTATTCTTCATTGTGAACGACTTTTGCATAACTGGTAAACTATAAGAGATAGACAAAATTATACTACACAAAAATGTAGATCGCGTTAAAATACACAATTTATGTCATATACACTTTTTTGTTGAGTGAACCATTTTCGAGATATTGCTTGTTATTACCTGAAATTTTCCAATACTTATACTTTTTCTCAAATTCGTTATTCAATCTTTACTTTCTCTACTACGTATAGTAAGTAGGGGAAGTATTGCTTTCCACCCAAAAATTCGATACCGAGATTTCACCGGAAATACATGTTTTGATACCCCTGAATCCAAAAAAACGCATTTTTGGAAACATGTCTGTGTGTGTGTCTGTGTGGCTGTGAACAGCATAACTCAGAAACGAACAGTCGGATAAACACCAAACTTGATATTTAGGTTCAGTATCTTCCAGAGATGCGACACAACGGTTTTCAAGAAAATCCCTTCACCCCAGATTACCCTTTACATATAACATTTTTCGAAAATTTTAATTTTCTCAAAAGTGGCTCTAACGATTTTGATTAAAACATTATATGTTTAAGATATTAAATGTATCTCTCGAATTTTTTGGAATGTCTCCAATAGTATTCTTCATTGTGAACGACTTTTGCGTAACTGGTAAACCATAAGAGATAGATAAAGTTTTACTGCACAAAACATGTAGATCTCGTTAAAATACACAATTTATGTCAATTACATTTTTGTTGTTGAGTAAACCATTTACGAGATGTTGCTTGTTATTCCCTTAAATTTTCCAATACTTATACATTTTCTCAAATTCGTTATTAAATTTTTTCTCCTGAAAATGCAAAGAGAATGGAGTGCTCCACATAGCAACCAGCTCTTAAAATATTTGACTATAGCTTAAAGCCTACCAATTCCGTTTGTATCTACAAGAAAATTAGCAATAAGATTAACATCTCTATATCTGGATTAACATGAAGCATATTGGAGAATACGCGTTTGTAAAAATATTTTGTACAAGGGTAGATAAAGTCATGTGAGTGTAACCGGTTTTTTGTCCGGTTAATACAAAGAAAATGGAATACTTCACATAGCAACCAGTTCTTAAAACATTTGTCTATCGTTTAAAGTCTACCAATTCCCCTTAACATCTCGATATCTCGATTAACGTGAAGCTTTCTTCTTTATTTATGGACGCCTAAGCGTTTGTAAAAATAGTTTGTATGAAAGTAGAGAAAGTCATGTGTGTATAACACATCAGATTTTTTTAGAGTACGTGTTTTAGCAGCACTGGCATGGCTAAAGAAAAGGCTTACACAAACTATAATTGTATTGTACTTTGTTTACTAATCCTTCACACGAATAAATAACACTTCTCTAATATATCCTACTTTAGAGCTGTGAGATTGTTATTTGAACTTCTGAAAACACGTAAACTTTATATTATTCTCACCGCAATGGAGTTTTATGTCTTACACTGAACACGTATAAAATCTTACTGCTTGGGTATTCTATATTGTAGCGTCTCCCGCCTGAATCTGTACATTTCCTCTATTTCAAGTCTGTGATTGGCTAAGCCTACTCCAATAGAATATCTTTTTCAACTTGAGCTTTTTCTAGTTTTTGATTGGCTATTTATAAACTGTTTTAAATATTACATTATTGTTGTTCCAAGGAATAATAGTGGCCTTTATTAAGCCTTTATTTTTGTCTCAAGGTTACCTCATTGTTAGCAATTTTCGGCTTCTACATTGTAATTCCTTTTGCTACGGAAAGTAGCTTGCTTCTATTCTTACAGCTCCTACATTGTTAAAACTACGTAATACATTCACATAACATTTTTATACGTGTACAAAATAATGTAAACTTAATACAATGACTGTAACATACACTTTTATATATTATTATACAAATATTGCTTTAAGGCGGGCTATAATTAAATTTTATATTATATAATTAGACTGATATCATTTAAGTATTAAAGATACTGCCTCACAAATGAAATACGGATGTTGAATGTAATAATTGTTTTTGTTCTTATTTTCAAGCCCTAGAGCTTGGACCGAGTCGTGTATGTGGGCCGTGCTGATATGTTTACTAGCAGAACAGAGGGCACAAGTTCTCATTTACTTCCTTTCGCTTCACCTATTTATCTCTTTCTTTTTCTTAACAAATGCCTTAGTCAAGAAAGAAGCAGTTTTTCACACAAGTCGCGCTGTCAGGTTCCGTCATTAAAATTCCTTGCTTGCCACTCCGACCATCAAGCTATTTTTTACTCCTGCTTTGCACGAACATGCAGATCGATGCCGCCGTAAACAACAATACAGCACCGCTGAAGCGATTCTGAGAACATCCTCTTTGTGCGCCTTAACATATTTTTCTTCATTCTGAAGAAACCAGGGAATAAAAGGGGCGTTAAAACATAAAAAAGAAAGTAAAAGTAAATAAAGAAATAAAGATATACTGCACACAATCTTCGGTTAGCTTTCATACTTACGGAAGGCCTTGTCTTGTACATTGCTGGCTGCGTATGAACAAATGAAAATCTGATGCATAAAAGTTTAATATCAATCTCTTCCCCTCATTATTTGTTTTCGCAGCTTTTCTACGTATTATTTATATAATAGTAGATTATGATAAAAGGGGTAAAAGTGGGGTTTTATTTTGCGAGTAGGAATGTTTGCCACATATTGGTTGCTGAAATTAACGAAGATCACGTTTATTACGCGTTTTTGAAACAAGAGAAATACGTTATAAAAGCGAGTTGTCAGTTGTTGTGTTAATTCGCTAGCAGTGATTTTCAGTGAAATTACATTCACTATGTTTGCATTACAACAAGCAATGAAGCGATTAAAATGCTGTATAATATTCCTTTAGGATGTTTTGGGTAAGTACTTCTACTGCTATTCTTTCTGTTACTTCTGTAATTTCACTTCCATTTCAGTTTCTTCTAAATTCATAATTTCCGTCATTTAAACGTAAAAGTAAAGGTTCATATCACGGAGTTCACCCCTTTTGCTCCCAACGTGACCCCTTTGGAGGGAAGAATGAAGGGAGAGACCCGAAGGGAGAGCAGATCCGCATGCCGACGGGCGCAAACATGGACGGGGTCCATAATGTTTCCAGATACAACCCATCCGACGTCGCACAATCCCTGCCCGCAAGGCACCAACGTCCATGGTTCTCTGGTGCGAAGATCCACGCTGAGCAGAGACCTAACTGAGCGGAACCACAGCGACGCCGGGGAAGAAACCTTTACAAGCCACCGCCCAGGCGCAACCCGCGGAACACCGTCGCCTGCTCCTACAACCCAACAAGGAAGATGATGGGTGCAGGAAATGAGGGACAGGAGAAGAATGTGAGCCACTCTAGCATTCGCCTGGCGACCCGGAGAAACCATGAAAAACCCATGAGCCATAGTGGGCGTTCGTTCCGACACCTCCCGAATGTGAAACACAGACGCAATCGCCTGAGTCATTCCACCATTTAGTCTTTACGTAAGTTAGATTAAAGAAACCTGCCAATATAACCTACAGGTTAACTCTACAACGAATTGCGATAAATCAAAGTATGACGATTTGTATTGTGAACAGATAATTCGAGCGTCATGAGAAATTAATCATGTAAAAGACGTAATGAAAAGTAAAACCTAATCAATCTAAGTCTAGTTATCAAGCATATGCCTATTCAAAGGGTAATTGCCATGTGATTAGAGTTGGAACCAAAGTTGGTCACACTGAAGATTACGCACTTTTGCGATAGTTTAAAGCTTTTAGCTATAGTAAGTAGAGGATTGGATTGGATTGGATTGAGAAGCGGAGGGGAATCGGATTCGATCAAGCAATGAGGACAAGTGAGCGCCCCAGGAAGGAGGGAAGAGCGGGCTGTCGGAACCAGGAGTGACGGCACAACAATGACAGGGTCCCTACAGTTTCCATATTGAGACACTCGAGCAGTCCGACAGGCAGACCGGGGATCCCACCCCACACATGGTCGAATGCTCCCGCAAGAGGCCTCCTTATACCCCGACAGCCAGCCGAAGGCCGAGGGATGGAGAAAGTTCACAAAGAGCATCTTTATCCTGACATGCCGCACCCAAAGACCATCGCCAACACGTCTAGCACTTTGACTAAACGGGGTGAAAGATGAATGAAATGATTAATGAAACGAAATGGAGGGACGAAATGGGAAAACCACGAAAAATCCCATGCATCAGAGTGGGCGGTCGCCGGGAATTGAACCTGGGACCTCCCGAATTCTAAGTAGATGAAATATTGCATTTGACTCAAAATTCGATATCGAGATTTTGAAACACCCTGGACCTCCCCCCAAAACAATTATAAAAAAGTCCCGTATGTATGTGTATGTGTGCAGCATAACTCAAAAATACAAGTTGAAAAATTTCCAAGGTCACGACACAAAGGTTTTGAAAAATCTAACCCAAAATACCCTTTACATGGAGAAGCTTTCATTCTTTTTGATCTTCTGAAAAATACCTGTTTTTATTAAAATATAATATGTTTAAGATATGTAGGTACACGACAAATAAAATGTGTATCCAAAATAGCCTGCGAAGTCCTGTTGATTCTGAAGGTATTTTATATAATATAGCGATAAACAAAAACGTGCTAGACAAAAAATGTAGATCTCTTTAAAACACGTAATTCATTTCAAACTGCATTCCTGTGATATGAGCCATTTTTCAGATATCAGTTATTAATGGTTCCAATTTCTCATTACTTGGCATTCCTTAAGGTTCTGTCAACATTCAGTTGTTTCTCAGGATTGCGTGGAAACAGCATGGAATTTTAAGGCTAGCATATAGTGTCGAGTTCTTAAACATTTTACTGTCGTTGTTCTCTTTGTATCTATTGAGGCAGTATTTTTAACACTTAAATAATTTCAGTCTAATTCTATAATATGTAAATTCAATAACAGCCCACCTTAAAGCAATATCTGTATGTGATAATTTGTAAAATGTATGTGACAGTCATTGCATATGCTTATATTAATGTATCCATGTGTAATAATGGTATGCGAATATATTACGTAATATAATAATGTAGGAGCCGTGAGAATAATAAGTTAAAATTTGCTAACAATGAGGGAACCTTGAGTCAATAATGAGTAAGAAAGCTTAACAGTAATACTTGTGTTTCTTGGAGTAACAATAATGTAATTTTAGTGACAGTTTATAAAATAGCAAATCAACAACCAGAAAAAACTTTAGTTAAGTGAAGGTATTCTATTGGAGTAGAATTAGCCAATCAGAAACTGAAATATGGCAAAATTTACAAATCTAGAAGTCAATTTCCTGCAGACAGTGATTGTAACCGGATGCGAGATGCATCCTCGAGAGATTTAATACGTATTCGTGTGAGACGAAAAATAGTTTGTCTTAAAAAGTGCAAGTAATTCATAAAAGAATCTCACAGCTCTATATATCAGCGAAGTGTTATTTAAATGGTATCAGGTATTAATAAAAGGAGTGAAGTAACGTTATAATCTGTGTAAGCCTACATTCTTGTCGCATCACGCCCTGCTAAGAGAAACGTGTCTCTAACAGTAATACTGACGCAGCTGAGACAAACATAAATATTTAATATTTAAAGAAACATTTTAAATTACAAAGTTAATATTTTTAAACTTAGGGCGAAGGCTACCGGGTACCATATGTGTGCTTGCAAACAAACTTGAAGTTCGGCTCCCCAAAAGTTGAAATATAATACAACTCCTTCAATACAAACTACTTCAAATTGACGCCCAAAGCGTGTTGCAAATAAACAACGTAAACTAATACATCATCTTCAAACTGACTTTCCATACGTAGCAATAACAAACATTTCTTACTATAACGAGTTGTGTAATGTAACTATTTCTGCAAATGTTTACTTGAATTAAAATGTAGTAGATAGAAGATAAGCTTTAGTAGTAGGACTTTGTACACCCACTAATAAACGATACAGGGCAACTGAAAACGAAGGGGAGGTATCTTTTAATGTCGAATACAACTTCTACATTTATTTTGGGTCCAAACTGTCCAAAATGAAGTAACTTATCATAGCTCGTACTTCAGTTTTATCCATTTTGTAGAGATTGTCAACGTTATTTTCTTCTCATGATCGGAGGGGATTCCACCTGTATTGTACCTATGATGCTTCACAAGGGAACGCCCCCGGGAGCGAGGAGTGAGAGGAGAGGTCGGGCTGCCGGAACCAGTAGTGGCGGGACAGCAATAACAGGGTCCCTAAAGCCTCCAGATTGAGACGCCCCTACAGTCGGACAAGCAGACCTGGGACCCTCGCCTCACAACAGAGGGTCCAACAGCTCGTTACGAAGGGGCGGTCCGTTTACCGAAAGCCAAGGAAGGAAACAGGTTCCACGGAGAGCATCCTTTTTCGCTGCCACGCCGCACCGAAGCACCATCGCCGACACTTGCAGACTTAATTGGGTGAAGGATGAATGAAATGATGAATGGAACGAAATTTAGAGTTAGGAGATTCGGGAGCTGAAAGAAATCACCCCAGCATTCGTCTGACGACCCAGAAAAACACATGGGTCAGACTGGGTGGTCCCAAGAAGGTGACTACATGTAGGCTGAAGCTTAACAGGCATCTAGATCATGGTAATTTGGCCCCATCTTTGCAACATCTCTTGAATTAATCCGAGAACTTCTAGATCGTCCCTCGTATTATACGTTTTGTAGTATGTGCTATGCAGGAAGGAGAGACAAAGTCGTAAATGGTTTTATACTGGCCATAAACAATGTGTATTGCACTAGAGACACGTATTTGCTGCTGAAAAGGCGCCGAAAATGCTGACACTATAGGCATTTTCAATATAAACACTTGTTACGTCATTGCTATCATTTTCGAACCCACCGAGATGCCTCCATGGTAACATGCGATGTGCGCATTCCGGTTCTATTCGTATTCCCGTCAGGTTGGTCGCTCTGGGCATGGACTTTTTCGTGGTTTCCCCGCGTGTGTAGATGAATGTTCATAGGACATTCTATCACTAATTACCTGTTTCCCATCATTTCTTTTATCTGTTTCGCCTTATCTGTTTCAGCGTTGTAGGCACAGGCGATGGGTTTATTGTGTTGTGACAGGACGGTGAATCTGGGCTTTGGAAATGTTACTTCCTATTGAGGCCCGCTTTCTGTGAGCTTTCTCGTCTGCACCTGGGACGACCATGTTGCATGTGGCTCCGGCGTCAGGATTGGTGCCATGTGTGTTACCGTAATTATCGACGGGAAGATATATAATGCAATAAGCCTGAGTTGAAAAGATTTGTCCAGAGAGAAAGGTCATTGGCGTGTTCTGTTAAGGAAATACATTAAGCTATTGAAATACAGTTAGGGTTGGGTTCAGTACGTTTGAAAAGTCACGTAGGCTAGAATTCTGTAAATTAGAAAGCGAATGAAATTCAGAGGTTCGAGGAGGTACTGCATAGTAACAGTGTCAAATACGCATACGTAGAGTTTTATGATTGGACCGCGCGAGAAGGAACGTTGTTAGTGGACAGAGCTTTAGATCAGAGACACATTCGTGCATACATTCGTGACTCTCCTGAGCTTTTTTACTCTAGAACACGTAGGGTTAGAAAGGTTTAGCGGCTTTTGAGAGGGATCTCTCCGAGTAAACATTTCTGCGATATACGGCAACTGGCACTTCGCTTAATTGCTGTTATAGAACTAATAATTCATAAATTGAACAGCCGGCCACTCTTCTCAAACTGATCATTTTAGTTAACATTAAAATTTATTATCTAACTAAACTGGTGTCATCCTTTCAAAATACACTCACGCATGCCCTAAGATAAATAACTCATAGCTATACCACTAGAGCAGTTGGCGCACGAGACAACGCAGAACGAGATGACGACGTCATAAACTCATCCACAGAACAGGTTACGCTACATGTTATCTAAGTTTATGCAACCACGAGATAGCAGCATCTAAATTTTAAGCAAACGGTACGGCTTCAAAAGTGTCGCGCCAATAACGGTTTCATTTGGAATCGTTAGGGACCCCGTCCTTGCTAGCGCACATTGTCCTCCGGATCTGGTCGCCCTTCGGGCTCTCCTCCATCTCTTTCTCCCATGAATTACGTTGGAAGCACAAAGGCCCCACTATGGTCTTATGTGCGGTGTTATGCCTCATTAAAGCATTTAGACCCTTTACACTATGTATAGGACTTTAGGACCACTTTTACTAATATGTAATGATTTTTTATTTTTATTTTGTAAACAATATATTAGTTTCTTTGATGCTTTGGCAACACATTGTCATAGAAAATTCCATATATATTGTTGTAATCTTAGCAGTAAACTATCGTAGGGCCCTCGACCGGTCTTCAGAACAATAGTCGCGCAAGGAACGCATTATGTGTCGCCTCCCCGTAGTTTTTACTGAACCAAAAGATTCGTTTTGGACGTTTCCAGCAGCTCCGCTTCTAGAACATTCCGCTTTCTATGCGGGCTGTATAAAAGGATGCTCTGCCCGGTGAGAGATTTATGTTACTTAAATATAGAACAAGATGAGTAGTTTGTGAACCAATGGTTATGTAAATATTATGTTGAATCCAAGTTCATGATGTAGCTGGGTTCTTTGGTATGTACACTTAGGTAGTGAAGCCGATTCCAGCCCCGCGATGATTGCCAACTTTGTTCAACGACTGGCTGGTGTGATCTTTTGACTTCGTCTCCAATATCCGCTGTTGATTCTGCTCTCAGTTGCTGAAGTGGTTGGCTATGAGTTCTTTATCTCGGGGTATGCGTGAGTGTATTTTGAAAGGACAACACCAGTTTAGTTATCTGATAAATTTTAATGTTGACTAAAATATTCAGTTTGAGAATAGTCGCCGACTGTTGAATATACGAATTAATTACTTCTATAACAATAACTACGCGAAGTGTCAGTTGCCGTAAGTGTCAGAAATGTTTCTCGGAAAGATCCTTCGCAAAAGCCGCTAAATCTTATTCACTCAAGCGCGTCACTATGCACTGCACAACCTAAAATGAAACGCGTAGTGATAAGGATCGTCTTCACACGATTAAGTCTCAAGAGAGAGTGTGTCTGATATAGAATGAGTGCTCTTTTCTTAACTTAAACTCCGTTCACATATCAATACCTCTACCAAGATTCCTTCACGCGCGGGCCAATAATAAAAACTCTTAAGTATACGTGTGTTACCTTGTTACTATTCGAAACCTCCCAGAATCTAAGAATTTCATTTACCTTTTCTTTTATAGAATCTCTGTCTTAACGTATTGAATTCTTAAATAAATTCCAATGGCATTCCATGGGAAATAACCAGTAAAATGTAAAACAACAATTGAAAATTGGGTCTTGAATCAAGTTCAGCATTTCAAACATTTAGGAAGTTATATTACTTTTAACAAGGATAAGAACATAGACATCAAATTACAGAAATATCAGAGTATCTACGTTAAAAATTACACAAGAGAAACAAAAATTAAGTTTTATAAGGTGATGGCTCTACCTATTCTATTATATTCTAGTGAATCCTGGGTTTTGAGGAGAAAAGATTGCAGTCATGTTCAGGCTGCAGAAATGAAATGTTTACGAAAAGTTTAAGGTTGCACTAAATTGGACAGGATCCCTAATGAAGTAATTAGACAAGAACTGAACATTTTTGCAGTGAAGGACAGACTAGAAGAACAAAAACAAAAATGGAAAGAACATTTGGAAAAAATGGAAGAAAAAAGGATTCCAAAGATAGTCTTACAATACAAACCTATAGGAAAGAGAGACATAGGAAGGCCAGTTTAAAGATGCAATTGAGACCGGAACAGGTCGATAGGCCCAATCCTTGAAAGGCAGAAGAGGAAGAAGAAGAAGAAGAAATAAATTCCAGGAGCTTTTATGCCTAACGCGTTCACTACTCACGCTGTTACTAATGACTTATTAACATGACTCGCTAATTACCTTTTCTTTATGGACAAATCTTTAAATTCAGGTTTATCAAATTATTCATTGATTTAATATTCGGAAATCATTTATCGCAATTATTTATTTATCTGACTATAATTTCTTTCTTGATTTGTTTATATCTTCCAGTAAATAATTACGGTATCAGTAGCTAAACGGGCTTCACAATTAAAACACCTTCTCGAGGTAATTTGGAAGGCTTTACTGACAAATTCGCATATACCTGCCGTTGGTTACATACCGCATAGGTTTCCTTGATAACGCTTTCAGATAATTGAATACACAAATGTTTCTACTGCTGCGGTTTTCTCGTTAACTCTCGGAGCAGTTAGATGGAGTTAATTTTATTAATGGTTTTTCAGAAATGTCCTGAGGGTATCAGAGCGGCATGGCACGTGACCATATAAAAAGGTTCGGCATTGTGACAAAGTCGAGTAATAATTAATATTTGTTAAGGCAGTTCCATTAACATCAAACACAAATTAAAATAGTTTTCATTAATTTAATATTAATTACGTTTTCTTCCATATTCTATTTCCTTTGCCTCTTCCTACTTTCCACTCTTCTTACTTTCTCTACTGCGTAGTCTAGTACACCTTCTCTACCCTCGATCGTTTATTAAAGGGTACACAAATTATGCTTAGGAAAGTTTATTTTCCTATCTACCACATTTTAATCTAGATAAAACCTTCCGGGAATAACTGCATTACACTTTCGTTACAGATACAAAGGGAACAGCGACAGCCAAATGTTTAAGAACTGGACGCTATATGCTGGCATTAAAATTCCATGCTGTTTCCATGACATCGCGAGAAACAACTGAATGTTGACAGGACTTTAAAGTATTGAAACATTCTAACCACTAATAACGCACATCTCGGAAATGACTGATGCCACAAAAAAGTTATTTAAAATAAATTGTTTGTTTTAAGGACACTTTCTAGAGATTTGGCTACCTGTGTAATTTTTTTTTGTTATTTGAACCTTTAAAGTGCTCATATTATCCAGAGATGTTATAATAGTTTTATAAGTCTCATAAGTTTTATTTTTTTAACTTCAGGTACACTTTTATCAAAATTTATTTCACTTAGAAGTTTGAAATGTCTTTAGTAGTACAGAATGTTTAGCTGCAATTATTGGGTAAAATATTTTGATAGTAAATTACATGATTTCCACGTTACAATTATAAATATAAAAAAACTGCATTAACAAATATTTTCCTGTGATTGTGTTTTTTAAAATTAAATTAGTACCTTAAATGGACAAATAGTTATACAGCTATTTTAACCCACTTATAAAAGCTCATAATAACAGAAATTGGCACAGTTCTGACCATTGTTTTCAGGGAAAGAGTACCTATGTATAAAAGTAAACTTTTTTAGAAATTATTTTACGATATTTATATATTTTACATATTTAAAATATTTAAAGCTCTGTAAAAAACCTTGATACTAGTATGGTTGCAAAAAAAAATTTTAATAGGCAGTAAAAAGTGCGTTATCCTATTTGGTGTTAATTCTAGAGCAAACTGACTTTCTTTCAGTTGCGAAAAAGGTAAAAATATCCTGCGATTTCTCCAAGAGCTCCTAAAGAGATCTACCTCTTTTTTGTGTTCTACGTTTTCGTCTATAGCTTAAAGTTTACCTGTTACTATATAAGATTATACTAAATTCCTTCCAAATGAAGAGTATTTCACAAGAAATTCAAGTATACATTTTATTTGTCATGTAAATATCTTTAATATACGATATTGCCATTTTTAGAAAAAAAAATATCGAAAACTCCTCCATGTAAAGAATAGTTTAGGGCGGAGGTTTTTTTTTAAATCTTCGTATCTGACCTTTGGAAGGTCTGAACCTAAATACCACCTTGATATCTGTCCGACTTTTCGTTTTTGAGTTGTGCTGTTAAGACACATACACAGACATACAAACACACACGGATTTTTTAAAAAAATGGTTTTTGGGGGTACAAGACAGCTCAAAACATGTATTTGCGTTGAAATCTGCGTATCGAATTTTTGAATGGAATAACAATATCTTCTGTAGCTACTCCTACTTGGCAGAAAAAGTAAAAATGAGATATACTGGGTAGAGAAAGGATATGAATGTAACACATAATTTTTTTTTTTACTTTTCAAGTGTAGGGAAATCTCTGTGCTACTGCGAATATGCTTCTCCATTATCTCACTGTCATTTTATGCACGCGATGAAATTCACAAGTGAAAGAAAACCGAAGTCAGTAGGCCATTTTGCTGGTAATCGCTGGAGAATTTATTGCTCCGTTCTCTGGAATCCCGCTTCAGATATGGCCCCCTCGTTACGTGGAAATGCTATCAGTTGGGGCAGAATCTCGTCCTTATTGAATATTTTCTACACTGTTCTGCCTTACAAACGGAAGCAAACGTGTAACGTCTAGAAAATGGTGGTTATTGTGAAATATTAGGCCAGAGAAAGGCAACTAAGTGGATAACCACGTGACTTGTCATCCCCTCCATCATCACAAAGCCCGCAACAAAAATATATCAAGCCGCATATCATAAACACATTTTCTGAGACGTTTCGCAGCGAGGAAACGCGGTCATGCGGGTGTTAAATATAATAAAAATATGTAGCGAGGTGCGGCGTTGGATCACTTCAAACAAATTAAACATGTTGCAGACATTAAAAAGATTAGAGAAGCAGTAATCTTAGTAAAAACCGGTTTCTCTATAACCGACATCACAGATTCTTCGCCCTCCTTTTTTTTTTACTTCAGAGCCATCTGCAGGGAGCCGCCGCAAGCTGCAAAGTCGACTGTGCTGGCATCTGTCTGAGGGAATGTTATTTGGAGAATGTCGCTGTCTGTGGTTTTTAAAAGCTACGCGAGACTCACAAACATTTTTAATTTCGTTTGTAAAGGGACACCGGAAACCTGGAACTTTAGCCGTCCGGGCGAGTCGGGGCGGGGCCTGGGAAGGAGGGAGGAGGGCACGTAAAGAGAGAATGAGAAGCTTGTGACGTTTTCCTTCACTTCTGTCGCAATGCACGCAGACAAAACCTGAATCCTCACAAATTAGCGATCATCACTAAAAGGAAATCAAGCAGACTTCACTTTAAATTCACAATCTCCACTGAAGTAGTCTCAACGTTTCTTGTGAAATGTAGAGCCTAACATAAAACATTCAGACACATCCGAGAGTTTAGACGGTGTGCTATTAACACACACTAATCATTTTGAGGTAGCACTATTCCTTCACTATAAATATTACTTTAATGCGAGGCCTTAAACCTACCAACCACCTAGAACCACCTCAGAGCTTAAAAAAATGAAACAGCTCATAAAATACAAAGAATATTCAAATATTTCCATCGTTTGACATTTATAAAAACTGGCATTCAGTTCAAAGTATTAGATTTGTAAACACGGTATTTTTCTATATTTTAATACAGTAAAGTAGCCTTGTGAATATCGCTAGTAAGAATTCAACCGACAAAAATGTCACGGGTTACAAAGCTGTTTACAAAAGTCCAAAATCAATGAAGAACCAGTACGACACTGATAAAGCTTCCCTGAGTTGAGTTTACCGAGTATAAAAATCATTCTTACGGAAATCTACTTCATTTTAATAGAGATAAATATTTCCGGATATAACGACATTACACATTTCGTAATAGATACATAGTGAAATGTTCAAGAACTGGAAGCTATACGCTGCCTCAAAAATCCATAGTGTTTCCATGACATCGCGAGAAACAGCTGAAAATCGAGAACTTGAAAATAATGAATAAATATTCAACAATTCGAGCCAACAAAAAGTCTGATGTGATAAAAGACATGAATAATGGATATCTCGGAAATGACTAATGCTACAAAAAAGGTCGTTTGAAGCAAATTGTGTCTCTTAGAGATCCATATTTCTTCTGTAGTAAGTTTTTGTATATTACTTAACATTTACCAGTTATACAAGATTATCAAAGTGCCTTCCCAATGAAGAGGACCTTACAGTCTATTCCAAGAAAATTCAAGATATACATTTTATTTTTCATGTAAATAACTTTAATATATGGTACTTTAATCAAACTCTGTATAGCCATTTTTAGATAACGAAAGTTTTCGAAAAATATTCCATGTAAAGGATACACGCGTGCACACACGCACACGGATATTTTTCTAAAATTCTTTTTTGGGTTCAAGGGCATCAAAACATGTATTTCCGCAGAAATCTCGTATCTCATACCTTCTCTATCTACAATGACAGATAAAGTAAAAAAATATATGTGTAACCGTTTATACGGCTTTTGAACTTAGCATCACCAGGTTGCCAACCGAGTTAATGTCTACGCTATTACTATAGCTATCTGCTGTTTTGCTCTCTTATACGTGTGAATCTCCACGTAAAAGGGAGGTATCAATGATGTACTAGTCCTTGATGAAGGAGCATTTCTCTAGAAAAAGCAATGCCCTTTGAAATTACCGCGACGTTAGCTCGTTAGCTATTTTCGTACTTTTTGCATTAAAATTGAATACGCAAATGGAATATTCAAATGAAAAGTATTATATATATATATATATATATATATATATATATATATATATAAGTAGGATATATAGAGGAATTCGAGCACAGTTTTTTGCGTTTATATGGGAAAGGATAGGGAAAACGAAGGTAGATGCTAGGTTGAGAGAGGCTTCAAGGAGGAAAATGCGTTTATATGGGAGAGATAGGGAATACGAGAACTGACGCTAGGCTAGACAGTGGTAGGAGGGGAGTGCGCTTTATATGAGACAGATAGGGAATACATGGAGGGTGCTAGGCTAGACAGAGGCTGAGTAATGTATGGTTTATATGAGCGGTATAGGAAAACGATGAGAGGTGTTAGACTAGACAGGGCTTGAAACGTAGTGCATGGTTTATATGAGAGATATAGGAAAACGAGGAAAGGTGTTAGGCTAGGCAGAAGTCGAGGAGTAGAGTAAGGTTTAAATGAGAAGTATAGGAAAACGAGGAGAGGTATTAGGTTAGGACAATTGAGTTTGTGTTTATAAGGAGAGACGAGAAAACGGAGAGAGATCCTATGCTAGGATAGACAGGTGTTAAAGTTAGGTTAGATAGAAAACCAAGGAGTGATACTCAGCTAGAGGGGGGGGCAGGAGGGAATGAGCTTTTGAGAGGTAGGGGATACGGGGAGTGGTGTTAGACTAGACAGGGCTTGAAACGTAGGGCATGGTTTATATGTATGAGAAGTATAGGGACAGGAAGAGGGGTGCTAGGCTAGACAGAGGTTGAGGAGTAGAGTATAGTTTATATGAGAGGTATAGGAAAACGAGGAGAGGAGTTAGACTAGGCAGAGGTCGAGGAGCAGAGTATGGTTTATGTGAGAGTCATAGGTAAACGAGAGAGGCGTTAGGCTAGACAGAGCTAGAGGAGTAGAGTATGGTTTATATGAGAGGTATAGGAACAGGAGGAGAGGTGTTAGGCTAGACAGGTAGTGTAGCAGTAGGAATATGGACTTATATACAGGAGAGATAGGGAATAGGAGGTGCTAGACTTGAAAGCGACTTTAGACGTGAACATAGAGGTCAATGTTCTAGACATGCCATTCACGTAACCTATTCAGGGAAAAGGTGACTCGTTCAGGGGAAAAAGGTGACTGCTCAGGGAAAAAGGAGGCCCACAAAGGGAAAAAGTTGACTAGCAAAGGGAAAAACGTAACCAGCAAAGGGAAAAAGGCGACCAGCAAAGGGAAAAATGTGACCAGCAAAGGGAAAAAGGTGACCAGCAAAGGGAAAAAGGCGACATGCAACGGGAAAAAGGTGACCAGTAAAGGGAAAAATGTCACCAGCAAAGGGAAAAAGGCGACCACCAAAGGGAAAAAGGTGAGCCATAAAGGGAAAAAGGTGACCTGCAACGGGAAAAGCTAACCCACTAACACTAACAGGTAAGTAATTCAGGTAGTATTGCAAGAGGCTGACTGGATCATAGCAGTGTATGATTTCACAGGTAATTCAGCTAGTATCGTATGCATTTAGGCTAATTCGTCTAGTAACACAGGATAGATTCCAGATGCTAACTGCATCATGGCTCTGCATGATTTCACAGATAATTTAGCTAGTATCGTAGGTATTTAGGCTAATTCAGCTAGTATCACAAGAGGATAGATTCTAGGGTTGGGTATAGCATAGTTTTATATTTCAAGGTAATTCAGAGGGTATCGTAGGTATTTAGGATAATTCAAGTAACATAGCTGTTTAGAGTAATTAAGCAAGCAAGGGTAGGTTACAGGGGTTGGTTATAACCTAGCTTCGTATTTCACAGATAGTTCAGGTAATATCATAAGTATTTGGATAATCAGCATAGTTTCACAGATGCTCGTAATAATTTCGATCAGAGATTTGTATCACGGCTATTTAAGGTAAATGCAGCTGATTCAGGTTGTATCAATGGTATTTGAGTCATTCTAATAGGCAATTCTGATAGTATCACAGGTGCTCGTACTAATTTAGAGCAGGAATTCGTATCTGAGCTATTTAATGTAATTTCACACGATTCGGGTAGTATCACAGGTATTTAAGTCATTTTAACAGGCAATTCAACTAGTATCACAGGTACTCATGGTAATATAGAGAGTAATTCGATTATAAAACTTTTCTCATCCAACGTTACAACAATTTATATACTTTTTTCTAAATCTTACAAACTTATTATATGTTAAACAGTTATTGTACGATGCGGAGAGGGATAAACTGCATATTGGTTCACAAATTGAAAATCTTTACGTCAACAAGCTATGCATGATTTCACAGCTAATTCGGCTAGTATCGTAGGTATTTAGGCTAATTCAGGTAGTATCACAGGAGGCTAGATTCCAGGGTTGGGTATAGCATAGTTTCATATTTCAAGGTAATTCAGAGGGTATCGTAGGTATTTAGGATAATTCAAGTAACATAGGTGTTTAGACTTATTAAGCAAGCATTACAGGAGGGTAGGTTCCAGGGGTTGGTTATAACCTAGCTTCGTATTTCACAGATAGTTCAGGTAATATCGTAAGTATTTGAGGTAATCGACAGAGCTTCACAGATATTATTGATAATTTCGATTAGAGATTTGTATCACAGCTATTTAAGGTAAATGCAGATGATTCAGGTTGTATCAATGGTATTTGAGTCATTTTAACAGGTAATTCAGATAGTATCACAGGTGCTCGTGCTAATTTAGAGCAAGAATTCGTATCAGAGCTAGTTAAGGTAATTTCACATGATTCGGGTAGTATCACAGGTATTTAAATCATTTTCATAGCCAATTCAGCTAGTATCGTGAGCATTTAAGCTAATTCAGCTAGTATCACAGGAGGCTAGATTCCAGAGGCTAACTGCATCATAGCTATGCATGATTTCACAGCTAATTCAGCTAGTATCGTAGGTATTTAGGCTAATTCAGGTAGTATCACAGGAGGCTAGATTCCAGGGTTGGGTATAGCATAGTTTCATATTTCAAGGTAATTCAGAGGGTATCGTAGGTATTTAGGATAATTCAAGTAACATAGGTGCTTAGAGTAATTAAGCAAGCATTACAGGAGGGTAGGTTCCAGGGGTTGGTTATAGCCTAGTTTCGTATTTTACAGATAGTTCAGGTAATATCATAAGTATTTGGATAATCAGCATAGTTTCACAGATGCTCGTAATAATTTCGATCAGAGATTTGTATCACGGCTATTTAAGGTAAATGCAGCTGATTCAGGTTGTATCAATGGTATTTGAGTCATTTTAATAGGCAATTCTGATAGTATCACAGGTGCTCGTACTAATTTAGAGCAGGAATTCGTATCTGAGCTATTTAATGTAATTTCACACGATTCGGGTAGTATCACAGGTATTTAAGTCATTTTAACAGGCAATTCAACTAGTATCACAGGTACTCATGGTAATATAGAGAGTAATTCGATTATAAAACTTTTCTCATCCAACGCTACAACAATTTATATACTTTTTTCTAAATCTTACAAATTGTTATATGTTAAACAGTTATTGTACGATGCGGAGAGGGATAAACTGCATATTGGTTCACAAATTGAAAAGCTTTACGTCAACATACCTTTATTTTAGTTCGTTATAGATGTCTCTCCCCTTTTATCTAGGCTTGAGACTAGCACTAGGATTGCTCCTAATGGCAGGGTTACCACCTTCCCTTCCATCTTCTTCTTTCTTCATCAGGCGTCAGCTATCTGCATATACAGCACACAGATACCTTCTGTTTTAAGATTGTAGACTCACTAGAAAATCTTTATCTTTAACTTACATTCTTTTAAGCACTGTTTGTAATGGCGTAATGTCCATACGCATATGTTGTTATCCCGTCCTCAGCAATAATTCTTTTATCATCAAACGGAGTCAATGCAATTTTATTCACTTGTACTGTAGCAAGGGCATGCTTTCGTGATAGGATCAGATTCATAGGTGTTCTGATGATTTCACTGGTTTTAAGACAGTCTGTATAGCTGTCAAACGAAATGTACTGCTTAATAGCGCTACGTTTTATACCTTTAATCTTTTTTATCATTGACCCTTGAATATCTAAGGCATACATCTTAGGACGTAGTCCAACAAAGCGTAGGATGATTTTGCTATTAGCCTCATCTTTAAATTTTCCCAATACCTTCTTGTTCTGAGTAGAGTAACATATATGGTTGGCAGGGTAATCAGCTGTATCGAGATGCTCAAGAAAACGTAGCTTGTCCTGGTACACATCTTCAGTTGTTACACGATGAATGAACGAATCAGTGTCCATATACATAAGCTTCAGGTTTTCAGCTCCATAATAAGGCAACAAAACGTCGTAATGATAGTTATACATTAATGTCTTGGAGATGTCCAACACACTCATACCAATGTATATAGGCTTGTTGAATACAATCTGACGAGAGGCCATATGTACAGCAGCTAGATTATCAGCATATATCGTCCTGTCGATAAACGTAGGCTTGGCGATCAGCTTCTCTAGAGTTTTTTCATTGGTCACCAGTCGTATATCCATACGGTTACGCAGGTTCTCCATAGTTTTTCCAAACATAGCGTTGTTAAAGAGCTTGTAGAGATCCTTCTCGAAATCATTTGCAGCTTGTTGTCGTAGCCTGTTGTTAAATTCCACATAAGGTTTCAACCACTGAGACTGTCGGAATTGTAGCACACGATGGATTTTTGTTAGTCGTAGTCCATGACTAAGAGCTTGCTTCAAAGCCATGTAATGCACTACATACTTCTTTCGAGGTCCAAGATGAGGTATCAGTTTCTTTGTAGATGATTCCAATGGTTTCATACACTCTGGCAGGAAAGGTAGATCGTTGTGTAGATCGTGAAGTTCTGCAGGATACTCGATGTCGACTTCTAATATGTACCCATGAGGATCATCTTCTTGTAGTGTTTCTAAGTTGATTTCTTCAGGTGACACCCACTGAAATCCACCAAAAGGAAGGGCGTGACACATTGCCCACCCATATTGGTTATTTGCGTCCTCGTATGTGATAAATTGGGTTGGTCTCGTCGGATCAAACTTCTCCATATAAGTGTTATTAGCCTCAGCATACCGATGAGAAACTTGGCATAAACCTCCTCTTATACCTGATTCCACCATGAGTAGTTGATCATAATCTTGTAACAGCTGTAACTTAATTCCAGTATACAGTAACATAGCGTCCCATGTTAGACCTGGAGAGGTAAAATAATGGGCGGGATCGACTTTGTGTGTTTTAAGGGTTTGCTCTCTGAACGTCTCAAAGACGTCAGCTAGAAGAAGTACATCCGAAGTTAAGTAGAGATCGCTGTACTCTCCCAGGTTTCTCACACTAAACAGCTCCCATACATTTCTAGCATGATCGTAGTCAGCATCAGTAATTTCTTCTTCATTTAATCTATTGTAGAAGGAGTCCTTAGGAGGCAAGCAGGTCTCGTTCAGGGCATCCCATGACGTAACAAAATCATATGGAAATACACCCTTACGGGTCATCAACTTCAATTTGTCTTCTCCAAAGTACTTTAGCGTTTCAGGATACGAGGTTAGATTTTTTACCAACTTATCCAAGCTTGTACTGAGGAATCGGAAGCTATCCACAAATCGAAGCTTTATATCTCCTACATACTTGGTGAATGAGATATAGCTTTCTTCAGAGTTAGGAATTACCTCCACACGTTCACTTGTACAACCCAGCTCCTTAACAATGAAATGAGAGTCATATCCGCTAAGGTTATGCATGAAGACTGGTATATATTTAGGTGTTTTGCAGGCTAAATTACATTCATTATGAAGACTTCCACGATATTCACCGCTGATGTGATCATGGTCGCGTACTTTATAGTTCTCTTCTGTAAAGGGTTTTCTACACAAGTAGCATGTCGTAGAAGACTCGAAATCCTTTTGCTGTTGATCCGTAAGTTTCAGAGGCTTAGCAGATTTGTATATATTACCAATCATTTTTGCAAGAGATGTCAGGTACAGCATAAACTTCTGAGCAGCATCAGCACCACGATACACATAGGGATGCTTAGGAAGATCAGTTTCGAGATGTTCAACACTGGATGTAGGTTTCACGTAAACACAGAAGCTCATTGGTGTGTGCTCTTGATAAGGTGTTGTATAGGAAGTTTCAGGATTGGGTGTACACGTATGGCATGGAGTGAGAATACTCTCAAAATCAGCATAGATGACATAAGGTACTTTCAGCATCCTCTCAACATTTTTAAACTGTGCAATTGCTTTCTCCTTGCTAGGCATAACAACCCTTGCAACACCATGTTGAATACAGACGGCTGCATGTTCTTGTAGTTTTTCCAGTCCACTTCGTCCATATCGATTATCAAAATGTGTAAAACAGCGCTTGCAGGTATAAACACGTTCATTACATTTAGTTTTCTGGCGTCGAACGAGCTTCTCAAAATTCCTTATATACACGTAGTGATGTTTTCCACTGCTATCATTCAATAGTAGCAGGTCGCGATGTTCAGGTAGTTCAATATCAGCAACCTTTATCGGATACACTTCATGCTTCTCATCCAGCCCGAAAACGTTAATAGACATATTGTTAAGCTTCTCAAATTTAGGTATTTGGGAAAGTGGAGTAGGGTAGGAAACACAGCTGAAGTCATACTTGTCTTGAAGTTGTTTGTATTTGTTCACACGCTGTGCATTCTTCCCTATGAATTTAGCTAATACAGAGTACATGAAACATTTCTCGTCGGTAAAGTTCTGAATGTTTATACACGCTTCTTTAGCTCCGACAGATGACGGTAGTGGTATGTAGCTACTTCCTCGTAACGGGTTGTACTTGTTGATACGAAGTCGAACTCCTTCCACAGCAAGCAAAGCCCAGCTGCTACCCTTAAGCTGAGACTCCTCCATTTCAGTCACCAATTTCTTGAATTTCACTTCCATCGTTGACTCCAGATCAGTTTCCAGGAAAACAGCTTGATTCCGTGTTTTAAATGTTTTGTCACAGGTTTCTCCAATACTGTTAACAAATCGACACTCAGCCAGCAGATTAATTTTAACACTCTTATGAATGCTAAGCTCTTTATGCACAGCCTGGATTATACGTTGTTTTGCCTCTTGCAGATACATATTTAGCTCCTTAGCTGATTCGCATCGTATAAAATACGATTTCAATCGTCCTTCGAATGAAGTTTCGTATTCTTTCATATCACAGTCCTCCATTGTTGACAGTAACTGATGTTTAGTTGGCTCCAATCTTCTTTTCTTCTGAGGGCTGCTTATTTCACATATATCTTCGTGTCGCTGTCCCTTATAACAATCTTTGAAGGTTACATTACAATGTTTACATTTGAAGAGCTTCTTGCAGCTCATCTCGTGTCTTCTCTTGTCATAACCTCGGAGGAACTTCTTCCCACATTTTCCGCATGCATATCCAGTAGCGCTTGGAATAATATCCTTATACGCTGAGTTATTCATCTTTATTCTTGATGTAATAACGTATTAATCACTGATCAATGAAATGTAGACCTCTTCACCTTGACACCACTTTAGAAAGCTGATTATTCTTGGAGAGAACACGATGTTAACACCTCAAGACTAATTAGCACAATGAAGTCCAATGCCCTAGATCACCATATTTATAGAGGGAGCACGAACCTTTTAGATCAATCATAAACTCGCTCCATAACCACCTGTATATGATTGCTCAACGTTACTAACCCCCAGCCATATAACCTCAAGTCTAGAGACAGGATGTTTATGACGTCACACCCAGAGACAGGATGTCTGGCAGCATCAAACACGTTTAAACTCGTCTCATAACTACCTGCTTATGCTGTCACACCAGCAAGAGAAGTATTCCCACACGCTCATTCAGACATATATTTCAAATTCAAGCCCACCACCACCATCACCACCTATTGTACCAAGGTTAATTCAAGCTGTATTATCACAATACTTAAACGTAAAAGCTTAAAAGGAAACCTAGAAGATTTTCCCCCTTATTTACTTAATTATTTCATGTTTTTATTCCCTTTTCAATTCTTCCTTTCCATCTTCTCACAGAAAGACCATTACATTTCACTACAATCATGAGAAAAGCAATTTTTCCAGAGTTACACAGATTCTAAGCTTCTAAATCGAACCCGGTAATACTTTTAATAAATGTATTTTAGCTCCCCAATATCAGCATCTACCATTTAATCTTTACTCGAACCTGATATGATCCATGAGCTTGAAGATACATGAAATCACCCTTCGGGATTCGATCTAAGTACTTTAAAGTAATTTTTGTCACGATAACGATATTTAAGGACTAGATACTCTGTTTACGTTTACCTCGACATGTCTATCTAAATTAAATTACGAGTTATTAAATGTTTGCAAGTAAATTTCATTGAATCGGTATTCGAACCCAGAACACCAGGAACAAAATAATTTATAATATTAGTCTGACATGTTAAACAAAGTTGTATGCAGTTACATCATCGATCTAGGTGATATATTCTAGTGTACAGAGGAAAATTAAGGAAGTCATTAAAAGATGGGGAATCGAACCAAGCACAACTGATTGACAATTATATACAGCATTAATCACCCATCATAGAAGCTATCAATCATGCTTTGCTGCACTCCTCTACCTCACTTAGTTCCCGAGATAATGAAAATTTAAAAATTAAGGATCGAACCCAGGACGTCAGGCATCTAATTACACATTTACAAGATACTACCTAATAACATAAACGCAATAAAGTTTATTTGGCGTCTTTATCTTAATTGGTTTAGGAGTTATTAAATTTATAATTAAATTCCATCGAATCAGTATTCGAACCCAGAACACCAAGAACAAAATAATTTACAATATGAGTTTGGTATGCTTAAAGGTGCTGTATGTAGTTACAGCATCAATGTAACTGATATTTTCTAGAGTATAGAGTAAAATTAAGGAAGTCATTAAAAAATCGGGATTCGAACTAGAGACAACTGATTGAAAATTATATACAGTATTAATTACACATTATAACAGCTATCAAACATGCTTTGGTCCATTCCTCTAGCTATCTTAGTTTCCGAGATAATGAAAGTTTTAAAATTAAGGATCGAACCCAGGACACCAGGTACCAAAATATACATCCACAAGAAACTACCTAAAGACATTAATGTAATAAAGTTTATTTGGCGTCTTTATCTTAATTAGTCTCTGAGTTATTAGAAGATGAATTTGCATTCACTCCTAGGATTCGAACCCAGGCATCCCGGTCAACTTGGAATACTACCCTAATGACGCGGCGCATTCCAAAGAGTTGATTAGTTTTTATCCCAATGTTGTATCTCTTTTCGTTCAGGAGATATAAGCGATTAAAGAGTAGAAAATAAATGGCGACTCCAGCGCAAAGAGATGCCGACATCTGATAAAGTTCTTTGATCTATGCCGGCAAGCTCCGCCCATTCTATTTCTACTGTTTAATCGCTTATATCTCCTGAATGAAAAGAGATTAGAACAATGGGATAAAAACTAATCAATTCTTTGGAATGCGCCGCGTCATTAGGACCTTGTTCCAAGTTGACCGGGATGCCTGGGTTCGAATCCTAGGAGTGAATGCAAATTCATCTTCTAATAACTCAGAGACTAATTAAGATAAAGACGCCAAATAAACTTTATTACATTAATGTCTTTAGGTAGTTTCTTGTGGATGTATATTTTGGTACCTGGTGTCCTGGGTTCGATCCTTAATTTTAAAACTTTCATTATCTCGGAAACTAAGATAGCTAGAGGAATGGACCAAAGCATGTTTGATAGCTGTTATAATGTGTAATTAATACTGTATATAATTTTCAATCAGTTGTCTCTAGTTCGAATCCCGATTTTTTAATGACTTCCTTAATTTTACTCTATACTCTAGAAAATATCAGTTACATTGATGCTGTAACTACATACAGCACCTTTAAGCATACCAAACTCATATTGTAAATTATTTTGTTCTTGGTGTTCTGGGTTCGAATACTGATTCGATGGAATTTAATTATAAATTTAATAACTCCTAAACCAATTAAGATAAAGACGCCAAATAAACTTTATTGCGTTTATGTTATTAGGTAGTATCTTGTAAATGTGTAATTAGATGCCTGACGTCCTGGGTTCGATCCTTAATTTTTAAATTTTCATTATCTCGGGAACTAAGTGAGGTAGAGGAGTGCAGCAAAGCATGATTGATAGCTTCTATGATGGGTGATTAATGCTGTATATAATTGTCAATCAGTTGTGCTTGGTTCGATTCCCCATCTTTTAATGACTTCCTTAATTTTCCTCTGTACACTAGAATATATCACCTAGATCGATGATGTAACTGCATACAACTTTGTTTAACATGTCAGACTAATATTATAAATTATTTTGTTCCTGGTGTTCTGGGTTCGAATACCGATTCAATGAAATTTACTTGCAAACATTTAATAACTCGTAATTTAATTTAGATAGACATGTCGAGGTAAACGTAAACAGAGTATCTAGTCCTTAAATATCGTTATCGTGACAAAAATTACTTTAAAGTACTTAGATCGAATCCCGAAGGGTGATTTCATGTATCTTCAAGCTCATGGATCATATCAGGTTCGAGTAAAGATTAAATGGTAGATGCTGATATTGGGGAGCTAAAATACATTTATTAAAAGTATTACCGGGTTCGATTTAGAAGCTTAGAATCTGTGTAACTCTGGAAAAATTGCTTTTCTCATGATTGTAGTGAAATGTAATGGTCTTTCTGTGAGAAGATGGAAAGGAAGAATTGAAAAGGGAATAAAAACATGAAATAATTAAGTAAATAAGGGGGAAAATCTTCTAGGTTTCCTTTTAAGCTTTTACGTTTAAGTATTGTGATAATACAGCTTGAATTAACCTTGGTACAATAGGTGGTGATGGTGGTGGTGGGCTTGAATTTGAAATATATGTCTGAATGAGCGTGTGGGAATACTTCTCTTGCTGGTGTGACAGCATAAGCAGGTAGTTATGAGACGAGTTTAAACGTGTTTGATGCTGCCAGACATCCTGTCTCTGGGTGTGACGTCATAAACATCCTGTCTCTAGACTTGAGGTTATATGGCTGGGGGTTAGTAACGTTGAGCAATCATATACAGGTGGTTATGGAGCGAGTTTATGATTGATCTAAAAGGTTCGTGCTCCCTCTATAAATATGGTGATCTAGGGCATTGGACTTCATTGTGCTAATTAGTCTTGAGGTGTTAACATCGTGTTCTCTCCAAGAATAATCAGCTTTCTAAAGTGGTGTCAAGGTGAAGAGGTCTACATTTCATTGATCAGTGATTAATACGTTATTACATCAAGAATAAAGATGAATAACTCAGCGTATAAGGATATTATTCCAAGCGCTACTGGATATGCATGCGGAAAATGTGGGAAGAAGTTCCTCCGAGGTTATGACAAGAGAAGACACGAGATGAGCTGCAAGAAGCTCTTCAAATGTAAACATTGTAATGTAACCTTCAAAGATTGTTATAAGGGACAGCGACACGAAGATATATGTGAAATAAGCAGCCCTCAGAAGAAAAGAAGATTGGAGCCAACTAAACATCAGTTACTGTCAACAATGGAGGACTGTGATATGAAAGAATACGAAACTTCATTCGAAGGACGATTGAAATCGTATTTTATACGATGCGAATCAGCTAAGGAGCTAAATATGTATCTGCAAGAGGCAAAACAACGTATAATCCAGGCTGTGCATAAAGAGCTTAGCATTCATAAGAGTGTTAAAATTAATCTGCTGGCTGAGTGTCGATTTGTTAACAGTATTGGAGAAACCTGTGACAAAACATTTAAAACACGGAATCAAGCTGTTTTCCTGGAAACTGATCTGGAGTCAACGATGGAAGTGAAATTCAAGAAATTGGTGACTGAAATGGAGGAGTCTCAGCTTAAGGGTAGCAGCTGGGCTTTGCTTGCTGTGGAAGGAGTTCGACTTCGTATCAACAAGTACAACCCGTTACGAGGAAGTAGCTACATACCACTACCGTCATCTGTCGGAGCTAAAGAAGCGTGTATAAACATTCAGAACTTTACCGACGAGAAATGTTTCATGTACTCTGTATTAGCTAAATTCATAGGGAAGAATGCACAGCGTGTGAACAAATACAAACAACTTCAAGACAAGTATGACTTCAGCTGTGTTTCCTACCCTACTCCACTTTCCCAAATACCTAAATTTGAGAAGCTTAACAATATGTCTATTAACGTTTTCGGGCTGGATGAGAAGCATGAAGTGTATCCGATAAAGGTTGCTGATATTGAACTACCTGAACATCGCGACCTGCTACTATTGAATGATAGCAGTGGAAAACATCACTACGTGTATATAAGGAATTTTGAGAAGCTCGTTCGACGCCAGAAAACTAAATGTAATGAACGTGTTTATACCTGCAAGCGCTGTTTTACACATTTTGATAATCGATATGGACGAAGTGGACTGGAAAAACTACAAGAACATGCAGCCGTCTGTATTCAACATGGTGTTGCAAGGGTTGTTATGCCTAGCAAGGAGAAAGCAATTGCACAGTTTAAAAATGTTGAGAGGATGCTGAAAGTACCTTATGTCATCTATGCTGATTTTGAGAGTATTCTCACTCCATGCCATACGTGTACACCCAATCCTGAAACTTCCTATACAACACCTTATCAAGAGCACACACCAATGAGCTTCTGTGTTTACGTGAAACCTACATCCAGTGTTGAACATCTCGAAACTGATCTTCCTAAGCATCCCTATGTGTATCGTGGTGCTGATGCTGCTCAGAAGTTTATGCTGTACCTGACATCTCTTGCAAAAATGATTGGTAATATATACAAATCTGCTAAGCCTCTGAAACTTACGGATCAACAGCAAAAGGATTTCGAGTCTTCTACGACATGCTACTTGTGTAGAAAACCCTTTACAGAAGAGAACTATAAAGTACGCGACCATGATCACATCAGCGGTGAATATCGTGGAAGTCTTCATAATGAATGTAATTTAGCCTGCAAAACACCTAAATATATACCAGTCTTCATGCATAACCTTAGCGGATATGACTCTCATTTCATTGTTAAGGAGCTGGGTTGTACAAGTGAACGTGTGGAGGTAATTCCTAACTCTGAAGAAAGCTATATCTCATTCACCAAGTATGTAGGAGATATAAAGCTTCGATTTGTGGATAGCTTCCGATTCCTCAGTACAAGCTTGGATAAGTTGGTAAAAAATCTAACCTCGTATCCTGAAACGCTAAAGTACTTTGGAGAAGACAAATTGAAGTTGATGACCCGTAAGGGTGTATTTCCATATGATTTTGTTACGTCATGGGATGCCCTGAACGAGACCTGCTTGCCTCCTAAGGACTCCTTCTACAATAGATTAAATGAAGAAGAAATTACTGATGCTGACTACGATCATGCTAGAAATGTATGGGAGCTGTTTAGTGTGAGAAACCTGGGAGAGTACAGCGATCTCTACTTAACTTCGGATGTACTTCTTCTAGCTGACGTCTTTGAGACGTTCAGAGAGCAAACCCTTAAAACACACAAAGTCGATCCCGCCCATTATTTTACCTCTCCAGGTCTAACATGGGACGCTATGTTACTGTATACTGGAATTAAGTTACAGCTGTTACAAGATTATGATCAACTACTCATGGTGGAATCAGGTATAAGAGGAGGTTTATGCCAAGTTTCTCATCGGTATGCTGAGGCTAATAACACTTATATGGAGAAGTTTGATCCGACGAGACCAACCCAATTTATCACATACGAGGACGCAAATAACCAATATGGGTGGGCAATGTGTCACCCCCTTCCTTTTGGTGGATTTCAGTGGGTGTCACCTGAAGAAATCAACTTAGAAACACTACAAGAAGATGATCCTCATGGGTACATATTAGAAGTCGACATCGAGTATCCTGCAGAACTTCACGATCTACACAACGATCTACCTTTCCTGCCAGAGTGTATGAAACCATTGGAATCATCTACAAAGAAACTGATACCTCATCTTGGACCTCGAAAGAAGTATGTAGTGCATTACATGGCTTTGAAGCAAGCTCTTAGTCATGGACTACGACTAACAAAAATCCATCGTGTGCTACAATTCCGACAGTCTCAGTGGTTGAAACCTTATGTGGAATTTAACAACAGGCTACGACAACAAGCTGCAAATGATTTCGAGAAGGATCTCTACAAGCTCTTTAACAACGCTATGTTTGGAAAAACTATGGAGAACCTGCGTAACCGTATGGATATACGACTGGTGACCAATGAAAAAACTCTAGAGAAGCTGATCGCCAAGCCTACGTTTATCGACAGGACGATATATGCTGATAATCTAGCTGCTGTACATATGGCCTCTCGTCAGATTGTATTCAACAAGCCTATATACATTGGTATGAGTGTGTTGGACATCTCCAAGACATTAATGTATAACTATCATTACGACGTTTTGTTGCCTTATTATGGAGCTGAAAACCTGAAGCTTATGTATATGGACACTGATTCGTTCATTCATCGTGTAACAACTGAAGATGTGTACCAGGACAAGCTACGTTTTCTTGAGCATCTCGATACAGCTGATTACCCTGCCAACCATATATGTTACTCTACTCAGAACAAGAAGGTATTGGGAAAATTTAAAGATGAGGCTAATAGCAAAATCATCCTACGCTTTGTTGGACTACGTCCTAAGATGTATGCCTTAGATATTCAAGGGTCAATGATAAAAAAGATTAAAGGTATAAAACGTAGCGCTATTAAGCAGTACATTTCGTTTGACAGCTATACAGACTGTCTTAAAACCAGTGAAATCATCAGAACACCTATGAATCTGATCCTATCACGAAAGCATGCCCTTGCTACAGTACAAGTGAATAAAATTGCATTGACTCCGTTTGATGATAAAAGAATTATTGCTGAGGACGGGATAACAACATATGCGTATGGACATTACGCCATTACAAACAGTGCTTAAAAGAATGTAAGTTAAAGATAAAGATTTTCTAGTGAGTCTACAATCTTAAAACAGAAGGTATCTGTGTGCTGTATATGCAGATAGCTGACGCCTGATGAAGAAAGAAGAAGATGGAAGGGAAGGTGGTAACCCTGCCATTAGGAGCAATCCTAGTGCTAGTCTCAAGCCTAGATAAAAGGGGAGAGACATCTATAACGAACTAAAATAAAGGTATGTTGACGTAAAGCTTTTCAATTTGTGAACCAATATGCAGTTTATCCCTCTCCGCATCGTACAATAACTGTTTAACATATAACAATTTGTAAGATTTAGAAAAAAGTATATAAATTGTTGTAGCGTTGGATGAGAAAAGTTTTATAATCGAATTACTCTCTATATTACCATGAGTACCTGTGATACTAGTTGAATTGCCTGTTAAAATGACTTAAATACCTGTGATACTACCCGAATCGTGTGAAATTACATTAAATAGCTCAGATACGAATTCCTGCTCTAAATTAGTACGAGCACCTGTGATACTATCAGAATTGCCTATTAAAATGACTCAAATACCATTGATACAACCTGAATCAGCTGCATTTACCTTAAATAGCCGTGATACAAATCTCTGATCGAAATTATTACGAGCATCTGTGAAACTATGCTGATTATCCAAATACTTATGATATTACCTGAACTATCTGTAAAATACGAAACTAGGCTATAACCAACCCCTGGAACCTACCCTCCTGTAATGCTTGCTTAATTACTCTAAGCACCTATGTTACTTGAATTATCCTAAATACCTACGATACCCTCTGAATTACCTTGAAATATGAAACTATGCTATACCCAACCCTGGAATCTAGCCTCCTGTGATACTACCTGAATTAGCCTAAATACCTACGATACTAGCTGAATTAGCTGTGAAATCATGCATAGCTATGATGCAGTTAGCCTCTGGAATCTAGCCTCCTGTGATACTAGCTGAATTAGCTTAAATGCTCACGATACTAGCTGAATTGGCTATGAAAATGATTTAAATACCTGTGATACTACCGAATCATGTGAAATTACCTTAACTAGCTCTGATACGAATTCTTGCTCTAAATTAGCACGAGCACCTGTGATACTATCTGAATTACCTGTTAAAATGACTCAAATACCATTGATACAACCTGAATCATCTGCATTTACCTTAAATAGCTGTGATACAAATCTCTAATCGAAATTATCAATAATATCTGTGAAGCTCTGTCGATTACCTCAAATACTTACGATATTACCTGAACTATCTGTGAAATACGAAGCTAGGTTATAACCAACCCCTGGAACCTACCCTCCTGTAATGCTTGCTTAATAAGTCTAAACACCTATGTTACTTGAATTATCCTAAATACCTACGATACCCTCTGAATTACCTTGAAATATGAAACTATGCTATACCCAACCCTGGAATCTAGCCTCCTGTGATACTACCTGAATTAGCCTAAATACCTACGATACTAGCCGAATTAGCTGTGAAATCATGCATAGCTTGTTGACGTAAAGATTTTCAATTTGTGAACCAATATGCAGTTTATCCCTCTCCGCATCGTACAATAACTGTTTAACATATAATAAGTTTGTAAGATTTAGAAAAAAGTATATAAATTGTTGTAACGTTGGATGAGAAAAGTTTTATAATCGAATTACTCTCTATATTACCATGAGTACCTGTGATACTAGTTGAATTGCCTGTTAAAATGACTTAAATACCTGTGATACTACCCGAATCGTGTGAAATTACATTAAATAGCTCAGATACGAATTCCTGCTCTAAATTAGTACGAGCACCTGTGATACTATCAGAATTGCCTATTAGAATGACTCAAATACCATTGATACAACCTGAATCAGCTGCATTTACCTTAAATAGCCGTGATACAAATCTCTGATCGAAATTATTACGAGCATCTGTGAAACTATGCTGATTATCCAAATACTTATGATATTACCTGAACTATCTGTGAAATACGAAGCTAGGTTATAACCAACCCCTGTAACCTACCCTTGCTTGCTTAATTACTCTAAACAGCTATGTTACTTGAATTATCCTAAATACCTACGATACCCTCTGAATTACCTTGAAATATAAAACTATGCTATACCCAACCCTAGAATCTATCCTCTTGTGATACTAGCTGAATTAGCCTAAATACCTACGATACTAGCTAAATTATCTGTGAAATCATGTAGAGCCATGATGCAGTTAGCATCTGGAATCTATCCTGTGTTACTAGACGAATTAGCCTAAATGCATACGATACTAGCTGAATTACCTGTGAAATCATACACTGCTATGATCCAGTCAGCCTCTTGCAATACTACCTGAATTACTTACCTGTTAGTGTTAGTGGGTTAGCTTTTCCCGTTGCAGGTCACCTTTTTCCCTTTATGGCTCACCTTTTCCCCTTTGGTGGTCGCCTTTTTCCCTTTGCTGGTGACATTTTTCCCTTTACTGGTCACCTTTTTCCCGTTGCATGTCGCCTTTTTCCCTTTGCTGGTCACCTTTTTCCCTTTGCTGGTCACATTTTTCCCTTTGCTGGTCGCCTTTTTCCCTTTGCTGGTTACGTTTTTCCCTTTGCTAGTCAACTTTTTCCCTTTGTGGGCCTCCTTTTTCCCTGAGCAGTCACCTTTTTCCCCTGAACGAGTCACCTTTTCCCTGAATAGGTTACGTGAATGGCATGTCTAGAACATTGACCTCTATGTTCACGTCTAAAGTCGCTTTCAAGTCTAGCACCTCCTATTCCCTATCTCTCCTGTATATAAGTCCATATTCCTACTGCTACACTACCTGTCTAGCCTAACACCTCTCCTCCTGTTCCTATACCTCTCATATAAACCATACTCTACTCCTCTAGCTCTGTCTAGCCTAACGCCTCTCTCGTTTACCTATGACTCTCACATAAACCATACTCTGCTCCTCGACCTCTGCCTAGTCTAACTCCTCTCCTCGTTTTCCTATACCTCTCATATAAACTATACTCTACTCCTCAACCTCTGTCTAGCCTAGCACCCCTCTTCCTGTCCCTATACTTCTCATACATATAAACCATGCCCTACGTTTCAAGCCCTGTCTAGTCTAACACCACTCCCCGTATCCCCTACCTCTCAAAAGCTCATTCCCTCCTGCCCCCCCCCCTCTAGCTGAGTATCACTCCTTGGTTTCCTATCTAACCTAACTTTAACACCTGTCTATCCTAGCATAGGATCTCTCTCCGTTTTCTCGTCTCTCCTTATAAACACAAACTCAATTGTCCTAACCTAATACCTCTCCTCGTTTTCCTATACTTCTCATTTAAACCTTACTCTACTCCTCGACTTCTGCCTAGCCTAACACCTTTCCTCGTTTTCCTATATCTCTCATATAAACCATGCACTACGTTTCAAGCCCTGTCTAGTCTAACACCTCTCATCGTTTTCCTATACCGCTCATATAAACCATACATTACTCAGCCTCTGTCTAGCCTAGCACCCTCCATGTATTCCCTATCTGTCTCATATAAAGCGCACTCCCCTCCTACCACTGTCTAGCCTAGCGTCAGTTCTCGTATTCCCTATCTCTCCCATATAAACGCATTTTCCTCCTTGAAGCCTCTCTCAACCTAGCATCTACCTTCGTTTTCCCTATCCTTTCCCATATAAACGCAAAAAACTGTGCTCGAATTCCTCTATATATCCTACTTATATATATATATATATATAGAATTACATATAGACAAACCATAAAATAGTCATCAGTTGACAAAGAATGTTATACTAAATACTGTTTTTATATAGATGACCAGGTGCTAATTTGAGATCGTACTATAAAATACAGAAATCAGTGAATATACTGAACGAGATAATAAACACGTATAATTTGGATATGTCTGTGGATAAAAAATGATAGTATTTACCGGTAATGATTTTATAAGATCTAAAATTATAATTAATAATAAAATTATCGAACCTCAATGTAGATTGGGCATAAAATTAAACAGATATGAACATATGTATGCTACCGTAAGAAAACATTTGTATAAAAACGACAAAGAAAGAGACACAGATGAAGTTTTATAAAGTGATGACAATACCAACTTTTCTTACAGCTTCAAAGTTTGGATATTGACACAAAATAAGAACATTCGATAGAAGTAGTGAAATTAGATTAGTAAAAGCTGTCGATGGATATATTAGAATGGATGAAACAAGCACCAAAATGAGGGAACAATTAAATATTTTGGATTAATGGAAAAATTGTAGCAAATGGAAGCAACTGGAAAGAAAATTTACAATGGATGGCATACTCTAGAATATCCGTTCCTCCACTTAATGCTGGTTTGCTGGGGGTGATGGAAACTCAGTGTAGATCGGAGTCTCAATCCAGAAACTGCAAGAGCCCAGTCATTGCTGTACCGTCACTCCTGGTTCCGACCGCTAGGTCTCTCCTCTCTCCCGGGGGTGTCCCTTTGTGGGTGAAATATCATGACTGGAGCAATATCGAGTCCCCTCCAATAGACTATTTTCACGCCATATAGCGCCCTGATTTCATTCTAGTAGAGAACAGCAAAACTTCTTCAAGCACCAAGACGCACTGGTCGGTTGCGTTTTCCTCTGTTCGGATACATCGTCATCTTTTCGGTTTAGTCCAACCGTTCCCACGGCCAAATTGGGTGAGATGACGCCGCGCTAACGTGTGTGATGACCTATCGGAAGATCCCGGCGACCACCCACTCTGAACCATATGTTTTTCCTGGTTTTCCCGGGTGGACAGGTGAATGCTGGGATGGTTTCTTCAGTACCACAATTTCCCTTCCATCATTTCCCTTTCATTCCGTTTCCTTCTCATCTTTCAGGTGTACTTCCGGGTAAACTTCCGAGCCCCATGCATAAGGGTGTCGTTGGACTTGGTTGGACTCGGCGGGACAGTAGTTCCCGATATCCATGGAAAATTGGGCACGTTTGTGCGGTTTTCCATCCAGGCGGAGTTGTGAGACGCCTCAAGGTCCTCCGGTATCGGCCTGGAGAACCGGTAAAAAGTCTGCTAGGTTGCTGTAGGCCCCACCGAGGTCTTTCGGAAGTCTTCTTCTTTGTGAATTGTCGCGATTGTAAGTGGTGTATCCACTTCCACCCTGTAATGGGAGGCCGGATCTAAATTTCAGGTACCGACCTACAGGAAAAGCTCTCGGGGGAGGGAGAGTCACTCGGTTGACACCCTCCTCCCAGGGTCACGTGGGGCATAGTTCCCTGGTGTTTCATTTACTTCTGGTTACCATAGAGGAAGGGAACCAACCCCTTCAGCTGCCGCGGTGGGGCCACTGCGTACCGCTAGCACTTGTGGTACTTCTGATGTTACTAGAAGTACGTCGGGCTGAACATCCGAGCCCCTCCCGCAAGGGAGCTGTTCGGATTGTGTTTATATCGGCGGGGCAGTGGTCACCAATACCCTAGGGAGATTGGGTACGTCTAGGCGGATTGTAAGATACATTAATGTCCTCCAGTACCAACCTGGAGAGCCGCTAGACGCTGCACTAGATAACTGTCCACCCCAACGAGGTTCTTCGGTAGCTTTCCCTTCTGAAGCGCGTAAGCGCGTATCCACTTCCGTTTCTACTTAAACGGGAGACCTTTTTAAGGAATAAAGTATTGCCCTAATGAAAAACCCCACAAGAGCGAGGTTGAAACTTTCCCCTGGGCATAGGAGTGGAGTTTCGGCTCCGGGTAATCCGTCGCTTGGAACTGTTAGGATCTTCCGCGCGTTTGTCTGCGGCATGTAGCCTCCGTGGTTCCTTCATGTATCCCTTCCTCATAGGAAGTGATAGCCGCAATAGAATACGTAGGTTGCAGCCGTGAGGTGTTCTACTCCGTTGAATCAGCTCCTATACCTCACGCCCAATCTTGGTCTCTCCATCTCAGATATGAAGGTCCTACTCTTCTTTTACTTCTTGATTTGTATTCTAAAATCTTTCCAGAAAGTTCCATAGAGAGCATCCCTTTTCCCTACCAGCCGCACTAAAATACCATCGCCGGCACTTGTAACCTGAAATAACCTAACGGGATGAAGCATGAATGAAATGATGAATGGAACGAAATTGAGGGACAGGAAATTTGGGGGCTGGGGGAAACCACTCCAGTATTTGTCTGACGACCTAGGAAAACCCTGGATCATATTGGGCGGTCGCCGGGAATCAATCCCGGACCTCCCAAATACGAGTCGCAGACGTTACCGCGGCTTCACCTCGCTCAGTTTGCCGTTAGTGCGTCTCTGAAAACCGTCCTGGCCATTTTAGCTACAAAGATTTCTTCAATTCACCAGCCTTGGTAGTTCATTGCTAGAAATTATGATGATCGTCATTTTGATCTCAAGAGATAAGTGGCACCCTTGGGATGTTTGAAGGCGTCTTTGAGTCCATGCTGTGCCCTTTGTTTTGTAATCAGTGATAATCACTTTCAGAAACTCCTCTCCAAGTCCCGAGATTCATGTTATGCAACGCTCTTGAATGTTATACCAGCTAGCATATAGATTAGATGAGGCTAAGCACTTTGTGGTTTCACTTTGTGTTTCTTATACCACTCTTCAAAATTAGCCTACCAAATTTTTAGACATATCAAATAAGAAGGTGACGTAAATAAGATTTAGGAATCCTCTTAAACCTTGCAAGTCGCGGACAGCTTATACAGGGTGTTCGCAAATCGCCGTCCACTTACTACTTGCTTCCATTTCAGTTCTTTTATGTACAAGCTTTCCCGTTTAGCTAAGTCACCACTTACAAGGCAAGTGCATTTGGTGTACTAACATTTAGCTGTTATTGTTACTTCGATTAACGACGTACTGTATTTTAATGATAGAACGAAATCACTAATTCTCCACACTCCACACCACTTCTGATTTTTGAGCACCGATATTCGATGCTCGCTTTATAGAAAACGGTAAAGGCGGTATCTTGTTCATTGAATTATGCTCTTATTAGTATTTTCTGTGCATAAACGCATGTAACCAATTCTGTATTGCATGCTAATTCCGAAGTTGTTCTGTTTAACATTCTCCAATTGGCAGCAATCACTTTATCTTGACAATTCCACAGATCGTATATCTCATACTGTTAATCAAGGACAATAACAATAATGTTTTTTACTTACAACCAATTGGAGAACAAATATTAGCAATTCTTTATTCTGCAATCTTGAAAATATAAACCAATATATACGAGCGCGGATCGAAAAGTAACGCACAATAATTTTTTTCTGCCTTGGTTTTGCAGCTGGAATGTTATAATTTCACACAGATATAGCTTGAGGCTTTCACTACAAGGGTATTTTTGCTTCATGTGTAGCTATAGCGAGAGAAGCGTGAACTACGCAACAAAGATGGCGCGCATGTTACTGTCGTCCACGTGTGTAGAGCAGAGAGGTGTGGTTCAATATTTGTGGGCCAAAGGGCATAAACCGAGTGATATTCACAGGGACATGCGTGGCGTGTATGGGGGTGATTGTATGGACCGTAGCAAAGTGCTCGTTGGGTGCTTAAGAACCTAACAGACAACCACAAGTGCCAACGAATGATGACGAGCTTGGATCACCTAACGCGGTACACCGCAGAAGGGCATGACTTGCTGAAAGGAATCGTCACTGGTGATGAGTCGTGGGCATACCACTACACGCCCAAAACTAAGCAGGCAAGTATGGAGTGGAAACATGCTGTTTCCCCAGTGAAGAAAACATTCAAAGTGGCTCAATCTGCTATGAAAGTGCTTGTGACGGTGTTCTGAGATATGCATGGTGTTGCATTTGTGGATTTTGCTGAGCACTGGACCACTGTGAATGTTGCAGCCTACATATTGAAACTGGTATGACGATGGGAGAAATGTGTTGAGAAACGTGATGACTATGTCGAAAAGTAGGTAAAAGGTGTAAGTTCATATGCGATTTTTGTTGCTTTAACTATTAAGTTTTTTGGTAAAAAAATTATTGTACTTTTCGATCCCCCCCGTATTTTTCATGAAGCTAAAACTACTAAAAGTAACAAATATTTTTTGCGCCATATTATCTCACATGTTTAGCTCTGATTTGTTTCTGCTGGGTTCACAGATTTTGGTCACCGGAGTAGGTAAATATAATGGCTGAGAGTGAGTCACCAGGATAGGCTATTGTAGAAACATGATTTAGTGCGTAAGCTAAATCAGCTTCATTCAGAAATCAGTTAACGCTGCATATTACACAAGTACCTCTACTCCTCGTTTGACTTTAACAAAAGTGCCTATGGAATGTTGCATTGATTCACCCACAGAAACACAGTCAAGATCTATCAAGAACTATAGTCCATCAATCCTTTAGGGACACGCGCGAGGCAATAACGTAAACTTTCAACTTATTTCATTCCATATCTAGCATAAAGTTAAACTAACAACTTTCAATAACGCAAAAGTTAAATATTCAAAAGTATTGAATATTTATCTCAAAGTATTAGACATACTTCGATACCACCTAGTATTGAGGGTATTATCGAGGTATCAACGGTATTCAGGTCCCATCCCAATTGTATTTATTATTAATTGTTTTAGTAGTAAGGTATAATGTTTTTAATCCTGAACACTAATTTAATATTCTATAACACCTATAGTATAATAATAATAATAATAATAATAATAATAATAATAATAATAATAACAATAATACGTCTCGTCCGTTATGAATTAGGAATCTGAATATTATTTGCTAAATGGCTGCAATGACCTACATATCCGCAGTGGTGCTTTGTGTACGGGTGGCGGGTTTCTAACAAAGAAGTTCCTTGTTCAAATCCCACTCCTGTCTGTAGGTGTTTACGTCTGTACTAATCTTTTACATATCTATAGGCCTTTTGAGAAGGATTGTCTTATTATTGTAGAGGAATACGTTTCCAGAATATACCTTTCGCGTATAAAAGCGCTGGTTCTCCCGTGCTCTTGAATTTCAAGTGCAAACAGAGTGGGAGACAGAAGGCCCAACGACAAATCCATAAGTATTAATTGGCTAACAGTCATTTATAAGCTGTACCAAGGAAATGAAATAACAGCTTTGTTTTGCCAAAACAGTATTGCTGTTTCAGCTCACTGTCAATTCCGACTTGAATTTTCATCGCGTAACAAACCATTTGCACTGTCTTAACAACCACATTAATTGAATTCAATGAACGTATTGTTAGTCATTTTACAAATCATCACAATCTATTTTGACGAACATACATCGCTACATTTAAAGAGCCACAATTCGTATCTGAGAATAGTACGCTTTGTATACCTCTTAAACCACTGTAGCATTCAAGCAACCTTACCGGCGCGCCAAGCGCGTATACGACGTATAGCTTCAAGATGTGGACGGCGATTATGGAGCATCCTATATAACTAGTCTTATCATAAATACTCACCCAAACTTTTGCACCTTATTTCTCTATTAACGAAACTACGCAGGGGCTTCCGAAAATTTTATATTAAACAAACATCCTTCCTGGCAGTATTACCTATCGACATTCAATATTTATCTTTATTTCAGGATGAAATGGTCTGTATAAGACAATGATTTTCAGTGACTTTCAGAACGTGATTTTCAGTTTGTTAAAACCGCTAGGAATTTCACCCAGATTTGTTTATCGGTCCATTAGCAGACCCGACAATCTTTCAAGCGTTTATGATAAGATCTAGTCGTCCTCACTCGGTTCGAAACCGGGTATGGTAAAGCAAGCTTGGGAATGTGACAGAAGAAATCCTGTTAGGAAATGAACCTGATGTGTTACACACACATGACCTACTCTACTCTTGTACAAACTATTTTTACAAACGCGCTTATTCTCCATCCATTCATGTTAATCGAGATAAACATTTGCAGAAACTATATAATGGCTAATTTTCTTATAGGTATAAGGGGACTTTTAAGCGATAGTCAAATCCTTTAAGAGCTGGTTGCTATGTGAAGCACTTCATTATCTTTGCAGATCCAGGGAATAAAAAACCACTAACAAATTCCCATTTTATAAAAAGTATAAGTATTGGAAAATGAAACAAATAACAAGGAATATCTCGGAAGAAATTTATGTATCATAAATTCTGTGTTTTAACGAGATCTACATTTTTTGTACAGTAAAGTTTTGTGTATCTCTTACGGTTTACCAGTCATGCAAAAGTCTTTCAGAATGAAGAGGACTTTGCGGAAATTTTCAGAATATTCACGATATACACTTCATTTGTCATGAAAATACCTTAAATATATGATATTTTAGTCAAAATCGTTAGAGCCATTTTTAAGAAAATCAAAACTTTAAAAAAATGTACACATAAATGGTAGTCTGGCATGAGGGGATTTTCCTACAATATTTTGTCTTATGTTTGAGGGGTACGGAATCTAAATACCAAGTTTGGTATTTATCCGGGTTTTTCTTTTTGAGTTATGCTGTTTACAGACAGACACACACATGAACATGTTTCCAAAAATGATTCATTTGGATTCAGGGCACCTCAAAAATGTATTTCCGATGAAATTTCAGAATCAAATTTTTGGGTGGGATGCAATACTTCCCCTACTTAATATACGTAATAGAGTAATAAGTATTGGGAAATTCAAACAAATTACAAGGAATATCTCGGAAGTGGGTCACTTCACACAAAATGTACATAACATAAATTGTGTGTTTTAATAAGACCTACATTTTTTGTGTAGTAAAATGTTGTCTATCTCTTACGGTTTACCTGTTATGCAACAGTCATTCACAATGAAGAAGACTTTTGGAGACATGTCCAGAAAATACAAGATATACATTTAATTTGTCATATGTTAGACACGTGATATTTTAATCAAAATCGTTAGAGGACATATTAGAAAACCTAATTTTTAAAAAAAATGTTCCAGGAAACTGTTACTACTGGGGTGGGGTAACATATCGGTATCAGATTTTAGATACACATACTTTCGTGATTATTAGAAACAGGTTTACAACGAAAATTCTCCCTTGTGTTTTTTTGACAAGAATTTACATGTATTCCAGGTCCATTAACTCTGTTACGTAATATATTCATTTCATACAGCTATGAAATTCCAAATTTGATTTTATCTTCGAATATATTAAGGTAAATGTTATTGCTAATTAAGGAACTATTTTGTGTCGCACAATAACCTATTCCATAACAACAGACCAATGAGAGGTGACTAGTGCACGTGACGTAATGAGATACCAATTAGGAGATGTTATGCGGTCTTATAAACTTTTTGAACTTTGTGACATTTCCGACCTATAACAGTGTGATGGAACCCAAGTAATCTGGTCAGTTGACTTTGTTCATATGACTCCGGCATTTATTTATATAGTTACTATTAGGATAAAAACTAGACTGCATAAACACATAAGATGGTGTTTTATCTAAGTATTTATGTGTTTATTTGTTACTTACGTGCACCATAATTTTGCAGCTAGTACTACTTTTCCGACTTTTCATATGCATCGGATATGACGTATCAAAGGATATCACTGGAGCCACCATTCCCGCATACCAAATAAAAGACTGCTGGAACTGCGAGAATGCCTTTTATTCCCCAGAGATAAACAAGTAAAGTGGCTAAGGCTGTGAGCATTTCAGGATATTCAAATTTGTTTACCAGCAAGGACATAATGTGGTGTGCTTTGGCGAATCCTCCCATCGCAAAAATGAAACACTTGGAGGGAAAAGAAGAATTTATAGCATTTTAAGAATTTTTATGGATTAAATTTAGTAGAAGATATAGATGTTCCTCTGTAGGTACATAAAACTATACTCATAATCTGACATATAGTGAAACATCAAGCAAAATATTTTACCTTTTTCTACTACGTATACTAGGTAGGGAACGTGTTGCATTCCAACCAAACATTCGAACCGAGATTTCAACGGAAATACTGTTTTGAGGCCCTGTGGATCCAAATAAATCATTTTTGGAAACAAGTCCGTGCGTGTGTATCTGTCTGTGAATACCATAACTCAAAACAAAAGTCGTATAAATACCAAGGATACGACACGAAGATATAAACAAATCCCCCACACCTAACTACCGTTTACATGGTACATTATTAGAATTGTTTTTATTTTCTAAAAGATAGGTGTAACAATTTTGATTAAAATACATATATGAAAGATATGTACATGACAAATAAAATTTATACCTTAAATTTTATGGAAATAGTCCGTGAAGTCCACACCGTTGGAAGAAATTTTGTATAATCTTGTACAGCTGCTAAACGTTAAGCGATAGACAAAAACGTACTACTAAAAATGTAGATCTTTTAGCACACACAATTTACTTCAAATAAGTTTTTCGGTATAAGACATTTCTGAGATATGCGTTATTAAAGGTTAGAATTTTTCATTATTTGGTCATCCTTTAAAGTCCTTTCAATAATAAGTTGTTTCTTGCGATTGCATGGAAACAGTATGGAATTTTAAGGTTAGAATATAGCGTCCAGTTCTTAAACATTTGACTATAACTGTTCCCTTTGTATCCATATCGAGATGTGTAATGTAACTGTTTCTGTTTATTTTGATTAAAATGTAGTAGATATAAAAATAAGCTTGAGTAAGAATAATTTGTATACCTGTTACGATGGCGGGTAGAGAAGGTCAAGTGAATGTATCACATCAACATTTTTATATATATATATATATATATATATATACACACACACACACACACACACACACACACACACTTCGCAGCAAACGTTTTTGGACATCTTAGCCGACATGTTATTCCAATGAAATTACCTACTATTTCTTTTAAATATTTGAAGACAAGACAAATGCTTTAGAGCAAGTTGTTTATTAAGGGCAGAGCCAACGATTAGTATTCAAGTTTAGAATCTAGTAATATTTTAAATAGTGAGCGTTGTTATACGTTTAAAATATTTACAATACCGGAAGCACCGGCATTATTCAGGCATGCAATATAACCGATTATTTAAACTAGGCTCGCCTCATCTATTTCCACAGGCGAGACAGAGCACCCAGTGGACCTAGCCAGACTCCACCAACAGAACATCTCCTAAATTAAATTGAGTTTTCTTTCTGGACGCTTTTTAACTACTATGTTTTTAGGCGTTCCATTCTACATTGGGCGTGAAAGACCGGTAATTTTGCTCAGAGGCCCCTTTATCAGGCTTGAGGTCCTTTTACGTGCCGTAAATCTACGACACGGGATCACCGACTTTACTTCCCTTCCAAAGGAAGCCATGCTAAGGATTTTTACGCCCGAAAAAATCAATCGCCCTTGGAAACTAGAGGCTAGCACGGTACCACTAGTCCACGGAGGACGACAGAACATCTCCTGCTTTAAATGTCTTGGGGGCGGGAGCATTTGAACTTGTCTTGCTGTTTTCAGCCACCGTATACTTCACTGGCCTCTAGCAAAAACGATCGTGAGAGTTTTCAGTATAGAGAAATTGACAATATACCGCTTCTTTCATAGAGTAGATAAACATATACGTTGCATATTGTGACTTTGTCCAGTTTTTCAACAGTGACTCCTCTAAGTTCTCAATGTCACTTCACTGCTTTTATGCAGTTCAACTTTCGCTGAGAATTCACCTAGTTCACGCTGTCACTTCACTAATGTGAACTAGTTCATTTCCCCATTACTTCACCTCCTTTATAACTTAGACTCTTATTGCTTACGGTTCACTCGATGGGGAGTCGAACACAAGACTTCTACAAATTCTCAATCCACAGTAGCACTCGCTGCCTGTCACAGCATCCGTTAGAAACTCGCTCGAAGAACGACACTTTTCATCGCTGACACTGGCTGGCTACTCAACTCAACTGACTGCTCTCGCGCGAATGTTCACTTATATACCCAATGGGATCTTCCATAGAACATTCTAGAACTATCTCGACACACGTCCTGGGGCGAGGGAAAAACACTTAGAGGAAATTCTGGTTATCTGCGAATAGTGCATCTGGTGTTTACGTGGGCGGGAGAGCGTTGCTTATCTCTGTTTACCTCCGACTTGCCGACCCTTAACTTCCGATAATCTTGGGCTATAAATGCTGCGTAGCAATATATTAATGAAATGTAAAACATTGATGATATTCATTAATTATAATATACTATAATAAGCACTTTGTTCGTGTGTCACTTTAATGTGGTGCAATTCAATAATTCTACTGAACGAAAAACGGCCACATAGCATCCATGCTTTACTGTCCATGTTACTGCATCAACCTCTGCATGTTTAGACACATGACTAATCTTTGCATCATAAACAACAACGATGATGGAATTGGAGTGTTTGCTTACGTTGCTGATATGTGCCTTATAATGCAATATGTAGGTGTTAGGACTATAAACGATTAGTGCAGTTATTCAAGCCAAACAACAGGATATGCAAGTTTTACAGGATGTCCAAATACTTTTATGCTGCGGTATACCAGGTGGCCCAACCGCGCCGTATTTCAAGTGTGTGGATATACCTTTATGCATTAAAATGTGCATGGGCCAATACCAAGTAAAAGGTCAGTGGGGAACTAGCGAGATAGCGTAAGTGAACTTCTTTTTTTCTTTTTAAGTTTAATTTATACAATGGCTTTAACTTATCAGTGGCCTTTCCTTTGGAACATATTATTGCCTATAGGCAATAGTTTTAACTTGTATTCGCTCTTCTTTGGCTTTCTTGTAAACTTTGGACTTGAATTATTAGATCTCTCTCTCACACACACACACACACACACACGCGCGCGCGCACACACACACACGCACGCACACATTCACACTCTCATTTATACTTCCAGACTGTAGGAAGGATAATGAATAATCTTGGCTAGAGAAAGATTACCACCCCCACGGATGTCAAACCCCTGATACCTCGCACAGCAGACAGGTCTTCTACGACTGAGCTACGGGGATAGCCAAGCTTTGTTTTATTTCTTTTGGTTATCAGCAAACAGGATGAACGATCGCGTTCACTGAGAGGCACTTCCCAGGTTTGCAGCGTGATGATAGACAAAAATAGACCGAAAAGGTCTTAGAATATTTTCCACTTCGGTCACACAGGCTTTATTTTCGAAATAAAACTCACTTTTAAGGCTAACAAATGGTTAAAGTGTCTTTATTTGACCTATCCATATCCGCCCATAACTATTCATTCTAATTCTGTTTACGCTGTTCTTGTCCAACATTACGGGCTATAAGAAACAAACATGAGAGCAGCCTGTCGTCCTCCATGGTTAATTGGTTACTATGCTAGATTCTGGTTTCCGAGGTCACAGGTTCAAACCTGGTGGAGAGCAATGGTTTCTTTTCGGGCGTGAACATCCTTAGAATGGATTCCTTCGGAAGGGAAGTAAAGCCGGTGGTCTCGTGTCGTAGGTTTACTGCATGTAAAAGAATCTCAAGCCTGATAAAGAGGCCTCTGAGCAAAATTTCCGGTTTTCGCAACCAGTATAGAATGGGACACTAAGGATCACAGCAGTTAAAGAGCGTCCATAAATATAACTCAATTTAATTTGTTTTGAGAGGACGCGGTGCTTCAACCCATTTGTTTTGCTTTCTATTATAAGTGTTATTGTTACTATTATTACTATCATCATCATCATCTAACGGTATTCTTATACTGACTTCGCTTATTGAGTAAGTGTTCGAAATGTTGCCCCTGTTAATTGATACGATGTTTCAAACGTCGCCGTGTGTTCATATGGACGTTTCTGAAAACCGTTGGTGTAGTAGTAGTAGTAGTAGTAGTAGTAGTAGTAGTAGTAGTAGTAGTAGTAGTAGTAGTAGTAGTACTAGTAGTAGTAGTAGTAGTAGTAGTAGTAGTAGTAGTAGTAGTAGTAGTAGTAGTAGTAGTAGTAGTAGTAGTAGTAGTAGTAGTGGGTTTATAGGACGCTAATGCGTCAGTTTCCCATTGACCCATGTTTACTTTAAATTGCCCCATTGAGTTCTGCAACTCTTTTAACGCACGAAGGTTTATCTGCACACGCCAAATATGACGCGGATGGACCACCTGGTATATGTTTTTATGAAAGATTTCTTCCTTTCTTGGATTAAAAATGTAAATATAATTTGGACAGCGCGATTTTCATGTTCAACGTCTCCTATTCGGTATCCATGAAATCGTCTACAAGGGTGTATTTAACATTTTAGGTAAATTAAGTGTAGACAAACTACAAACGCTCCCTATGACGGCCAATGTGATTAGTGTTTCAGTGTCTACATTCATATCAAAGTTGAAGTAGGACAGTCTTAATAGTGAAGAAGTCAATTGATAAAATAAATGAGTCGAATGATATTAAAAGCCTTCACTTACATCATGATGGTAAAATCTGGACGATCGTTTCGAGACTTCAAGGTCTCATCTTCTGCAGGATTTGGAAACGACTCTCGCTCCACGATACAAATTGTATCTAACCCATGTGGACGATTGGAAGGATCTCAGTGGTAGTTTTTATAACTGCTGAAGCTGAACCAGATGGCTGCTTTATCGACATCTCTTGTAGTATAGTGGAACTAGAAGTAGGATGAGCTCCATCTTGATCTGTTTTCTTCTGAAGGTGCACCAGAAGGCGGGTGACGTCATCCAACGGCGGAATTTCAAAATTTGTAACATGTAAATTATTTTTAACGATAAATATTTTTTCCCAAGCATCCAACATGGATGCATTTTGTATAGGTATTAATAGTTCGATGTCTTGACCAATTTCACGTTGTGTATTCCAAAAATGCTGATTTGTCAGTTTGTTTTAATTTAATATTTCTTTGATGTTCTTTAAGGCGGTTTAGTAGGTTACGTTTTGTTCTTCCGATGCAGAACTTGTCACAGTGATCGCGTTTAATTTTGTATATACCAGAGGGAGTTTTCTTATCTTTTACATTGACATTTGGCTTATTTGACAAATTATTAATACTGAATCTATTCTGTGGAGGTAGCTTTATTCCATAGGTCTTGAAAATGTTTTCAAATTTCTGAATAATTTAGGATGATAAGTCCATTTTTTAAATACTGATGGCGGTTCTTTAATGTTCTTGAGAGTGCTAATCTCTTGTAACTGTTTTTTATATTTATAACGTTTAACCATATTATTGATTGTTTTTGGATCAAAGCCATTCTTTAGAGGTGTCTGTTGAATATGTTGAAATTCTTTCCAATATTCTGATTTAGATAATGGTAAGTTGATAAGTCTGTGAATCAAGCTATGTAAAACAGCATATTGGTGTTGTACAGGATTACAAAAAGTATTTTTAATATAATTTACAACGTGAGTAGATTTACGATATACATCATAATCCAACTGATTATTAATTCTTAAAATTTTAATATCCAAAAAGGGTAAACAACTGGTTTCTTCTGTTTCCATAGTAAACTTAATGGAGATTTCTTGAACGTTCATTAGATCCAAAGCTGTATCAATTTGTGACATGAGAACAATAGCTAGTGTATCATCCACATATCTTATCCGAAACTTAAATAAGTGTGGATAAGTATTAGTAACTTTTGTCTCCAAAGAACTCATATATAAATCTGCTAATATAGATGATAGAGGACTCCCCATAGCCAAACCATGTGTCTGTTGATAAATTTCTGTATCAAAAGTGAAGAAGATTTGATTTATGCAGATATCTGTTAAATTGATCATTTCTGTAACTATTTCATCTTCAGTATCATAAGCGTAAAGCCAATTTCTTATTAACTCAGTTTTCTAGTAGGCACATTAGTAAACAGTGAGGATACATCGAAAGAAACTAATATATCATCTTCAGATAGTGAAGCAGTTTTCAGTTTTGTATTGGCCTCTAATAGATTCTAAATGCTTAAGCTATCAAATTTTGGCCAAGAATTATATTTTTTCACAAGCCATTTTGCTAATAAATAATAATGAGAACCTATATTGTTAATGATAGGTCTCATGCTGTTATTTGCTTCGTGGATTTTAGGTAAGCAGTAAAGTTTAGGTAGTGTAGGGTTGTTAACCTTGAGAAATGTTTTCTTAGATATTGGGATCAGCATACTGTTCGAAAGAGCTTTATTCACATCTTTTACACATTTATGAAGAGGATTTTTCTGTGTCATTTTATAATCTTCAGAGTTAAGCAAATTCAATACCCTATTGTGATATTCATCTTTGTCTAAAAGACAGAATAGACAAATAGACACTACTGAGACGCCACTCACAAAATGTGCGCTTAATTACAGGATCACTTGGTTGAAATTCAATTTTATTTATAGACGCTCTTTAACTGCTATAGTCCTTAGCCTCCCTTTCTATAATGGGCGTGAATTATTGGAAATGTTGCTCAGAGGTCTCTTTATCAGGCTTAAGATTCTTCTATATGGCGTAAATCTACGGTTTCACTTCTGTTCCGAAGGAAACCCTGGTAAGGATTTTACGCCAAAAAAATTCATCGCCCTCCGCCGGGTTTGAACCCGCAAACTAGAGCCTAGCCTAGCACACCCAGACCACGAGGGACGATAGATCACCTGATTAAGAGAATGATTTTAACTTCAACTATTTAGTAGCTCTTTGCACAGAGCCATAATAAATGCCTGTAGTGAAAGACGACTTACCGATTTTTGGGGGTGCGACTACAAACGATAACCGATGTTATCTAATGTTTTTTCGGTAAGAACCCTTCGCTGTGTTTTAGGGTTTTTTTTTAGAATGAACACTTCCTGTGACCTTAAACTTGTTATAAAGTGTATAGAAGTTGTACGACCTGAAACGCTTACACCCGAAATCTTTCTTAAATTCATATTTTCATTTCATGAGCTGACGGAGTTCACAATATGAATCATAAATAAATACACGCTGCGCAGTAGAAAACAAATACAGAGCTATAATATACTTTGTGACTAAATACAGACAAAATAATAACTCGTGATAACTGAAGTACACTATATCACTGTAAATTCAGTACTGCAGAGTCAGAGCAGAGCAAAGCCGCGTCAGAAGCGTGATCTAGATTGCAGCAGCAGCAGCAGCAGCAGCCAGTTCTTAGTTTGGTTCTCTCGGTGTACTGTTATTGTTTTAGACAGCGCTACAAAGATGTAGAACATTGTTCCCATCTGTGAGAGAATACTAACTTTTCATTGAAAGTGGGTTAAGCTCTAGATTTCCATTAAAGAAAAGAATTATGGAGTCTCAAACAATTTCCCTAGAGGAGCGAACCTAGAAATGTGATATATTTTACATATACTGCGATTTTTGCAATAATATGATACTGTACACACATGGAGTTGACTTTCTTCTACATTACAAATTTACATATCTATCTTACGGATTATAAAAGTCACATGACTCTATTTATACATCTCCGTTGTGTTATTCACAACCTTGTTTTTGTAGAACTGATTTCAAACTAAGCAATAAACGCTTAATAACATAAAATATGCAGAAACAAAGTTCAAATGACCATAAGCATAGATGCGTAAATTCAGAAGCCATAGTAACTCTCCAACTCAGTGAACTCTCCAAAGAAATACCTGCGTATCGTTTCATTGTTGAAGAAAAGGTTTGAGTATGGGGGTATGGTGGGCGGTGTCCGCTTCCAGGATTGTTGGCCTAATTTTCTTTGATACGACTACAGTTTATACGGGCATCTTCAATACATTTCTGAAGCAGCTGGTTGATATCAAATTGGCAGAAGGTTATTTCCAGCAAGATGGAGCCACATGCCATTTATCTAACTCCTCCATACAATGTGTAACCAATTTCTTTGGCAGTCCAATGATCTTAAAAGGTCTGTGGTCCCCCAGATCACCTGACGTAATCTCGCCGGTATTATTCTTATGGGGGTATCTTCAGAATAGAACGTATAAGAATACACCTCGGACAATTGCTGAATTCCGTGCATCCATTAGTAACGAAGTAAGCAACATTGGCGAGGATACTCTTATTAGAACGTCACGGAATATGGGGAAACGAGTGCAGATATGTATAGATGGTGATGAAGGACACTTTCAACATTTACTCTGAGGAACAATGAACAATGTAAACTCCCAATATATTCTCCCAAAGTTGCACATGTGTCCTATTATTGGTTCAAGGGTTACGGTTCGTTAAAGTCGTTCAGGTTTATATAGATCGCACTGTACTATTTAAATTTGAGGCAGTATTTTTAACACTTAAATGATTTTAGTCAAATTATTTCATTCATTCATTCATTCATTCATTATCTGTTTACCCTCCTCTTATGTAGGACTTACACCCCCAGGACGTACAAGCGGGTGCCTGGGGTCAGAGGCCCGTCGAGGAGCAGACACTCATGGATCAGACAGAGCATCCAGGATGGGTGATCAGCCCGATGCCTGGTATGGGATGAAGGAAGTAGATGAAACGAAATGTTGGTGAAATGGATGAAAGGAAAGGTGATGATGGAGCAGTTGGTGGAATGAATGGCGGGGGAAACCGGAGAACCCGGAGAAAACCCGCCCAGACCCCGCTTCGTCCACCACAAATCCCACATGCAGGTCCCTGAGATTGAACCCGGTCCGCCTCGGTGGGAGGCGAGCGGTCTAACCACTCGACCACGGCGCCGCCTTTTAGTCAAATTATATTATAAAAAATATAATAACAGCCCGCCTTAAAGCAATATGTGCATGCAACAATACATAAAAAGTGTATATCACAGTCATTGTAAATATTTATATTATTGTATACATGTTCAATAATGTTATGTGAATGTATTACGTAATTTAATAATGTGGGAGCTGTGAGAATAATAGGTTAAAAGTTGATAACAGTGAGGTAACAATGAGGAAACTTTGAGAATAATGAGTAAGAAAGTTTAATAGTGCTACTAGTCATTACTGGAGCAACAATAATGTAATGTTTGTGACATTTATAAAATAGTCATTCAACAACCAGAAAAAATCTTAAGTTAAATAAAAGTATTCTATTGGATTAGGAATAGCCAATAAGAGACTTGAAATACAGAAATTTACAACTTTAGGCAGTATAAATTAATTCAGTTGCTTGTAGACAGCGCTCACAACTGGACGCGTTGCTAGCAGACGGTGTTACTAATCAGACGTGAGATGCGTCCTCGAGAAGTATTCTGTGTGAGATGAAAATAGTTTACGTGTTAAAAAGTGCAAGAAATTAATTAAAAAAGTCTCACAGCTCTCTCTATATAAGTGAAGTGTTATTTAAATCGTGTCAAGCATTAATAAAAGGAGTGAAGTAAAATTATAATCTGTGTAAGCCTACATTCTTCAGTCGCACCACAACCCTGCAAAGAGAAACATGTCTCTAACAATAATACTGACGCAGCCGAGGCAAAAATAAATATATAATATTTAAAGAAATAGTCAAATTGCAAAGTTAATATTTTTAAACATTTTTTGGGGAGGCAAAGGCCACCGGAAAGTACATTTGGGGCGAAGGCTACCGGAAAGCGGGTACTATACGTGCGGTTGCAACGAACTTCAAGTTCGGGTACCCAACAGTTGAAATATATACAACTCTTTCAATACATGCTACTTCAAAATGTTGGGAAAATAACAATGTAAAAATAACAATACAACAAAAAAACCTTTCTCAAACTGGTGCCCAACGTGGGGCTAAAATAATCTTTCTCAAATTCTTACTCTCTATGACTGTTGTCTTAAGTAAATGGTAAAGAAGCAACAGCTTACGCTGCTTTAATGCTAGGAAAACGAAACCAGATCTAAACAGAAGAGAAGCGGTTTCTTGTCTGCTACTCAAAGAAGCCTCGCACGTCTCAGCAGGTGAATGCTTATTGCCCATTCGTCTCACGTCTCTCGGGTATAAACAATGTACGTCTGACAGAACAAGTGAACTAAATTGTGTGCCATACGGATTCTGATCTACCCACAATACTACAGTGTCACCTTTCAATTAAAGATCGGTGAAGCCCTTGCTCTGAAAATAAGAACATTTCCATATGAACAATACGGGAAACACCTCACATGACTTTCTCTACCCATTATCGTTTATTACCTAGTAGATAGAGAATGTGCCACATTTCACACATAACAATTCTATACCAAGATTTCACCGCTAATACATGTTTAGATATCCCATGAATCCAAAATACATTTTTAGAAACACATCCGGGTGTGGTTTGTGAACAGTATAACTCAAAAATTAAAAGTCGGATAAATACCAAACTTGGTATTTAGCTTCAGTACCCTCAAAGATACGACACCAGGAATTAAAATTACCCCAAGCTACACAATACATGGAGCATTTTTGGAAGTTTTTCAATTTCTAAAAAAAATTGCTCTAACGATTTCTTTAAACACATATATGACAAATAAAATATATACCTTGAAATCTCTGGGATAAACCCGAATAAAGGGTTAATTCCCTTATTAACTTACTTATTTAAGCCTTTAAAAGAAAATTTAAATCCTAAATAAAAAAATAACATATTTAAAGACAAATGTAAAATCTTTTTCCTGCCAAATATATTAACTTTTCGTATCGATAACTGAAGTCCTCTTCATTCGGAAGGAATGTTATATAATGTTTTATAACTGGTATATGTTAAGTGATAGACGAAAACGTACTGCACAAAAAATAAATAAAACAAATCTGATGTGTTGCGCTCACATGACTGTCTCTACTCTTGTACAAACTATTTTTACAAACGCTTATTCTCCATCTACTTCTTGTTAATCGCGCTAAACATTTGCAGAAACTATCTTATTGCTAATTGTCTTGTAGTTGTAAGGGGAATATGGTAGGCTTTAAGCTACAGTCAAATATTTTAAGAGCACCGAATTCTCTTGCATGTTCAGGACATAGAAAAACTCCCACTTGAGAAAAATTAAAAGTATTGGAAAATTCAAACTCGTAACAAGGAATAACTTGGAAATGATTCACTTCACAAAAAAATTTATATAAGATAAGTTGTGTTTTAACGAGATCTACATTTTTTGTGTCTATCTCTTACGGTTTACCAGTTATGCGAAAGTCATTCAGAATGAGGAGGACTTTTGGGGACATTCCCAAGAAATTCAAGATACATATTTCATTTCCCATGAAAATATCTTAAAAATATGATATTTTAATCAAAACTGTTAGAGCCATTTTTGAGAAAATCCAAATTTTTGAAAAATGTTCTACATAAAGAGTAGTTTGTGGTAAGGGAATTTTCTTCAACATCCTCGTGTCACACCCTTGGAAGATACTAATCTCAAACACCAAGTTTGGTATTTATCTGAATTTTCGTTTTCGAGTTATGCTGTTCACAGACAGACACACACATGGACATGTTTCCAAAATTGTTTTATTTGGATTCAAGGCACCTCTAAACATGTGTTTCCAGTGAAATCTTGGTATTGAATTTTATGCTTCCCATAATTACTATACGTAGTTAAAGAATTAAAAATGTATCTCTTTAAAACGCAATTTATTTCAAATAACCTCTTTGTGGCATAAGCCATTTCTAAGATATCTGTTATTAATGGTTAATTATTCAATACCGTGTTAGTCTTTTAAACTCTGTCGATTATCAGTTGCATGGAAACAGTATGGAAATTTAAGGCAACGCATGGCGTCTAGTTTTCTTAAACATTTTACTATCGCTTTTCGCTTTGTGTGAATAATGGAATGCTTTACTTGCTTTTACTCTATAAAACGTAATTGATAAATTTTGTACTTCAACGCTTTATTTATAATCGTTTTGACTACTTTGTCACATCGCGACTTATATTCACATATACGAGTATAATAATAATAATAATAATAATAATAATAATAATAATAATAATAATAATAATAATAATAATAATAATAATAATAATAACAACAATAATAATAATAATACACTCTATAGCTTACACTGATTAAGCAATACAATAATTGTAATATATTTTTAAAGCATATTTTACATTATTAAGTCTTGGACAGAGCTAGAACAGTATATAGCTTATTATACATTTTTATTTGATGTGCTATATTTAAATATTGTTAAAGAGTTCGATTTCAAGAAAAAAATAATGTTTTTGAAATGAATAGAGTTGTTTAAAGCTAAAATATATATATATATATACATATATATATATATATATATATATATATTAGCTTCAGGGATGTTATCTCTTCTTCTCTCCATGGTATAACTTTTGCATTTAGTGATAAAGTGTTCGATGGTGATACGGCAATTGCAGGTGTCGCAGTGAGGAGAATTTTCTTTGGTAAGTAAGAAGGAATGGGTTAAGTGTGAATGGCATACTCTTAAACGTGATATAATCAGTTGATCTTTTCTTTTTAGAGTCGGTGATGCGCGGGTTTTTTTGGAGCCATTCCTAACTATATGGAGTTTGCTTGATATTTTAGTGGTCCAGTCTTGCTTCCATTTGATAGTTGGTCTGCTAAAAAGTAAGTTTGAGAATCTCTGTAGGGAACTGGCATTTATTCCACTGGAGGTAGCAAAGTTGCTTTTTTGGCTTCCCTATCTTCTTCCTCATTTCCTGATATTCCACAGTGGGAAGGAATCCACAAGAATACAACTTCTTGATTATTTGTAGTTTGGTTGTAAAGAAGGGTCCAATAGACCAATTAATCCAATGGACTGGCAAGAGAGTACTAGTAGGAATGTATTTGCAGTTGCGAGAAGTACCCAACCTGACAAAGAAAACACAAAAATTAAAAAAAAAATCTTTGTTTCTCTACATAGTCTCCTTTCAGCGCGATACACTTTTCCCAGCGGTATTCAATAGCTTGATACCCTGTTTATACTGAGAACCATGTGTTCAGCAAAATAGGCATCAACTGCAGAGTCCAGCTCTACACTGTTGGCAAAACTTTTAGCAACAAGCCAATTCTTCAACTTTGGAAATATAAAACAATCAGAGGAGGCTAAATCTGGTGGATAGGATGCATGAGTCATTGATTTTGGCCATAGCGATAATGGATGTGTGAACTAGTACATTGTCTTGATGAAACAAAGGTTTCTTTTCCACTAAATGTAGCCTATTTTGCTTGATTACATCATTCAAATGCTGCAATAAGATTCCAGAATACTCGCCATTGATTGCTTTTCCTTTTTGAAGATAATCAATGAAAATTATTCCACACACATTCAAACAAATCTAATGCCATGACTTTGCCTGCAAATGGAACTGTCTCACCTTCTTTGGAACCGATTCTCCCCTTTCAGTCCACTGTTTTGACTGTTCCTTCGTCTCAGGTGTGAAGTGATGGATCCACATTTCACGTATGGTTATGAATTGGCACAAAAACTCGGCTTTATTGCAGCGAAATATCGCCAAACACTCGACTGAAACATCCTCACGACGCTGCTTTTGTTCCATTGTGAGTAAACGCGACACCCATCATGAGCAAAGCTTTCTCATGTCTAAATTTTCAGTTAGTGTGCGATGTACAGCACTTCTTCAAATGCCTATGATGACTGCTAGCTCGCGCACTTTCATTCGATGGTCATCCAGTACCATTTTGTGGATTTTCTTCAGAATTTCTGGCGTGGTCACTTCATTTGGTCGACCACTGCGATGTTCGTCTTGGCAGCTCGTACGGCCTCGCTTAAGCTCTGCCACGCAATATTTTACTGTTGTAAACGAAGGAGCAGACTCCCCCAGAGTAGAATCTAGCGCAGCTTTAATATTAGTTGGACTAAGAGCTTTCAAATGAAAATGTTGTATCATACAACGATGACCAGTTTTATCCATGTTTACAAATTTGCTGAGACGTTCACTATTGATGGCTGCCAGGCAATTACTAAACAACGTAGCATCATCAAACTTCAGACTTAAGGTTTATAAGGTAGGTACTTTCTACCATAGTCATTTGTTTGAAATAACAAACACTATCTATGCGTCAGGTCGGGTACTTCTGGCACTGCGCTCATACATAGAAATTTCATCGAAATATGAATTTACGGGAATAAAGTAGGCATTGCTTGAACTTATTAAAGGTTATCAGCAATACGCATTAATCTTTTTTACTTATTCTTAATCGATAAAAACATTTCGCGACCTAGTCATAATCTGGGATATTATCAGATCCTTAATTAAGCACAGAGCTATCTAATTCTGTGCAGCCTATCTCTGGTTTGATATCTAAAGTCACCTTTTGACCAAGGTACACATCACACAATTTTCTAATTATTTTCTTTCAAAAGAGAACCAGCAAACCATTAAGTTTTCCAAGGAAACTTTCATTAAAAATACATGCGTTGCCCTTCTGCCTTGCTTCATTCAATACTCCTGGGCTCCTTCATTATTACGTCATAAATGCTTAATTCCCTCATTACTTTATTAGCAGCACTGGGACTTCCTGCCTTATCTCCTTCTGTAAACTTCCTGCATTTGTAGCCTATCCTCCATACGATGTTATATTTTCTTCATGATACAAGCACGATGCTGTCGACAGCAAGTCGGGTCGTACTTAGATTGGATAAATCATTTCAAAGTTTACATCGCTTATGTTTCTCTTTATGTAACAAAGGAACAGTACAAATAAAGTATTCTCCTTCCAAGTGGGCTAACAGATGTTCAACCGCCCTCTCGGGAGTCTCCGGGCTACAATGGCCCTCTTATTTCACGAGAGAGAGATACCGAAATGAATGTGGTAAAAAGATCTGAGAAAAGCCAGCAGGGTGACTAAAGCAGACAGACAAATCGTATTCAGCAAAACAAAGCAAATTCTTTCTTAAGAAACAGACATTTCTGTTTATGCTCTCTGAAATAAGCAGATATTAAAGAGAACACGCTGTAATAAATACAGCCCTCGAAGTGGAAATTTGTTTATTGATTTACCCATCACAAAAGGCATATCTTGGATTATTCTCTCTGTGTTTTGTGCATTCTAAAAGAAGTGACATGAGCAGTAAGTGTACTGAAATGCATAAAAAGTGGTCCATAAATGATCGCAGCTGTTATGTTGGTGTTGACTAGGGATTTGAACTCAAGACCTTCGATACTCGGTGGTATTGAAATGTCTATGGCCGTGTGCACCATTCTCGATCAAGACTTTACCGCAGTGAACGGTCAGTTGTGGTGCATCGACGCCGGTAAAAGTTTATGGAGAGTTTAACTCCGGCTAAATCTGGCCGGCTTTCGTCGAGTATTTTGTGCTGAAATGTTAAAATGGCGGAACGGTATAGGTTAGAATTCCCAACAAATAGATACACTCCATTTTCGCCAATGACTACATCCTGATAAAGTTACTTTAATGGTCTTAAGGCCTTTTTATGCGACAGGTGCCTTAAATATCCTGCCCCAAGACGTAACGAAAATCCACACAATCAGGTTACATATCACAATTACATCAGTTGAAGCTTAGTTCCAAGAACAGGGCAGAAATAAGGGAAGTAATGAATGGATTTAGCGCAATTAGTACATTTTCAGGAATATTAGGTGCATTAATTGCACAGATATAGGAATACGTATCCTAAAGAGGTCAGTGCCGAAGTCTAAAATCTAAGTCGTCATCATAATGTCAGCGTATTCAAGAGTTTCCGGGTTCAAATCTTGCCTGAGAGCAATATATTTTTTTTCTTTCTTTTTTCTGCTTGTCTTTCAGTAAGTGAATATCGACTAAGCTAACTGGAATTTAGTCAGTGTGGAAAGAAAGAAAAATAATCTATAATAGCTCAACATATTTTTATATTATTACTCTATTTATTTTATGTCGCTTTAACTCCTTGTTCATACTGCGAGGGATCTGTTAGTGGATAACTCTTAGAACGATATGTGATGGACAGTTAGTCTTCTAGGTTTCATCCCTGTAACCACCCGCTGCGTCGTGTGTCACAGAGACCCTAGCGCATAGCAACCGGATCTTCTGCGTCGTGCCTTGCAAATGGCATTAGAGTGCCATCCAGCCCAACTGCCGCTCTCACACAGAAAGGCGGACAGTTAGTCTTCTAGGTCTCAACCGTGTAACCACCTGCTTCGTGCCGTAAAGATGGCATTAGGGTGCCGTCCAGTCTAACCCTTGTCCTCACACAGAAAGGCAGACAGTCTTCTAAGTCTCATCCCTGTAATCATCTGCTTCGTGCGTGCAGATGGCACTAGGGTGCCGTCCAGTACAACTGCCGCTCTTACATCGAAAGTCGTAATTGAAAGAACTTTAATTAACAACTTTCTTAGTTGAATCTTAAATTATATTGATAGGTAGCTTCCTAGGTCTCATCCCTGTAACCACCCGCTCCGTCACGTGTCACAGAGACCCTACCGCATAGCTACCGGATATTCTGCTTCGTGTCGTGCAGATGACATTAGAGCGCCGTCCAGTCAACCGCCGGCTTCACACAGAAAGGCGGACAGTTAGCCTTCTAGGTCTCATCCCTGTAACCACCTTCTTCGTGCCGTGCAGATGGCATTAGGGTGCCGTCCAGTCCAACCGCCGCTTTCACACAGAAGGGCGGACAGTAAGGCTTCTAGGTCTCATCCCTTGGAAATGCCATCTTGCTTCGCCACGTGTCCACAGAGACCCCAGCGCATGGCAGCCGATCTTCTGCTTCGAGCCGCGTAAATGGCGTTAGGGTGCCGTATAGTCTAGCTGCTTACATTGTCTGTGGATAGATTTCATAGCATTTGCTATTGTCACTTATTTTTCATTTTACTATTGTTTATGCTTAAGGTGGAAGTTTGGGTCGTGGTATTAAATATCCAATCCGGTATTTACCTTGACGACTGAGGGAAACCACGAAAAAACTTCAAACAGATTAGTCGGTCCACGGGGCTTGAACCCTGGACCCTTCGAATGCGGGTCACAGACGTTACCGCCTGAGCCAACCCGCTGGATCAGCATATTTTTCTAATCAACTGTAAGGCAAGCTTTACCCACGTGTCCATCTTGAAGTTATTGTTTCTATCTGTTCTTTCTATTTTTCCTAAAATTTGCATGTTAAATTTAATAACATAGTAGAGAACCTTGATCTTCTTTTGCTTTCCTCCATTGCACGCTGAACTACATGTATGTGCTTCAGCAAAGAGATAGAACAAGTGAGAAACAGACGACATGCTGTACATGCGGGTGCGTTCAGCAGAGTTTACCTAAAATGAACGGTGCGCTCAACCAAGGTAACTACGGTCACCTAAATTATAGTGAACATTGATGCACCGCTGTGAGCTGAAGGACCCTGAAGGGTTTGTTTAATGAGGATGGTGCACACGGCCATAATACTTTGAGATAAACATTCGATGCTTTTAAATGTTTAAGTTTTGCATTATTGAAAACATGTTAGTTTTAACTTTATGCTAGATAAGGAATGAAAGGAGTCGAGTCTTCACGTTATTGCCTCGCACGTGTCCCCAAAGAGTTGCCGGACTGTAGCTCTTGATAGACCTTGGCTGCGTTTTCTGTGGGTGAATCAATGCAACATTCCTCCGACTCTTGCAGTGTTAACTAAATCACGTTTCTGCAATAGCCTGGCTTGGTGTCTCTCTCGCGGCCATCACATTTACCTACTCCGGTGATCAAAATCTGTGAATCCAGCAGAAACAAATCAGCACCAAATACTGAGATAGCACATGGAGATGTTTGTTGCTTTTAGTTGTTTGAGTTTCGTGAAAAATATATACTAATTTATTTCTTCAAGACTGCAGAAGGAATAATTGCTAGTATTTGTTTTTTCTAAAGATAGAAAATCCTTTAAAAGAAAGCTTTCAGCAAAAATTATAGTTACATAAAAAGGGGAAAAAGAAATTATTATTATTATTATTATTATTATTATTATTATTACTATTAACCTTGACATACAATAGGTGATATCATAACCTGTGAAATTCTCAAGATAAAATTGCTAACAATTGCAGCATGTCAAACAGGAACAATTTTGGAATTATCATCCAATAGAAAATTGGTTGCTTGCGTTTATACATACAAAACTACTAATAACATAATACAGTGAACAAGCTATCGCATTTACTGCTTTTTATAACAGATATAAGATATAAGATGTATATCTTATTGCTGATTTTTCTGTAGATGCAAGGCGAATTGGCTTTAAGCGTTTAAGAGCTGGTTGCTATGTGGAGTATTCCATTCTCTTTGCATTGCCAGGAGAAAAAAAATTCTGATGTGTTACACTCACATGACTTTCTCTACTCTTGTACAAACTATTTATACAAACGCTTATTCTCCATCTACTTCAAGTTAATCGAGATAAACATTTGCAGAGTCTATCTTATTGCTAATTTTCTTGTAGATGAAAGGGGATAATATATTTACAAGGGCAATTTGGAATTACAGTAGCCTTTAAGCACATACATATCTCTTAATAGCTGGTTGCTAGGTGCAGCACCATTCCCTTTCCCACAGATTAATACTCTTTGCAAATCCAAGACAAAAAAATGAATAACGAATTCCCATTTGAGAAAATAAGTATTGAAAAAATTAAGGGAATAACAAGCAATATCTCGAAAATGGTTCACTTAACCAAAAAGATTTATGACATAAATTGTGTATTTTAACGCGATCTACATTTTTTGTATAGTAAAATTTTGTCTATCTCTTATGGTTTACCAGTTATGCAAAAGTCGTTCACAACGAAGAATACTTTTGGAGACATTCCCAGAAAATTCAAGATATACATTTTATTTGTCATAACAATATCTTAAACATATGATATTTTAATCAAAATCGTTGGAGCCATTTATGAGAAAATTAAAATTTTCGAAAAATCTTCCATGTAAAGGGTAATCTGAGGTGGGGGATTTTCTTGAAAACCTTCGAGTCGCATCTCTGAAATATACTGAACCTAAATACCAAGTTTGGTGTTTATCCGACTGTTCGTTTCTGAGTTATGCTGTTCACAGCCACACAGACACACAGACAGACACACAGACACACACGGACATGTTTCCAAAAATGCTTTTTTTGGATTCAGGGGGTCTCATACCGGTATTTCCGGTGAAATCTCGGTATCGAATTTTTGGGTGGAATACAATACTTCCCCTACTTACTATACGTAGTAGAGAAAGTAATAAAGAGAATAGCGATAATCAAATGTTTAAGATCTAGACGCTATACGCTGGCTTTAAAGTTACATATTGTTTCCATGACATCGCGAACAACACCAGGGAGAGTATGCTCCCATGCGACTCTGAGAGGAGGGGCCATCCGAGTGATTCTCCCTCCCCCGAGAGTATTACCAGTAGGCGGCACCTGAAAATTAAATCCGGTCGTCCATTACAGGGAGAAGTGGATACGTCATATACGTGCGTCAACCCCAAAAAAGAGGAAGACTACTGATACCTCGGTGGGCGCCACAGCAACCTAGCATACTGCCTACCGGCTCTCCAGGGCGGTACCGGGGGACCTTGCAGGTCTCTTATACACACCTGGACAGAAAACTACAGAGACGTACCCAATATCCCATGGGGATCGGAAACGCTATCCCTCCGAGTTCAACTCAATCCAAGCAGCACCCTCACGGGTGGGGCTCATGTGTTTGGCTGAGCGTACTTCTAGTAACATCAGAAGTACCACGGGTGCTTAGGGTCCACAGCCCCGCCCCATGGCAGCTGAAGGGGTCAGAACCCACTCTCCTTACGGGGACATCACGAACAAAAAAAATCTGATGTGTTACACTCACATGACTTTCTCTACTCTTGTACAATCTATTTTTACAAACGCCTATTCTCCATATGCTTCATATTAATCGAGATATCGAGATGTCAATCTTATTGGTAATTTTCTTGTAGATGCAAGGGAAATATGGTAGCTTTTAAGCGATAGTCAAGTATTTTATCGCTGGTTGCTATGTGGCGCATTCCATTCTCTTTGCATGTCCAGGACATAAAAAAATGAATAACGAATGAGAAAAGTATAAGTATTGGAAAATTTAAGGAAATAACAAGCAATATCTCGAAAACGGTTCACTCAACAAAAAAAAATGTATATGATATAAGTTGTGTATTTTATCGCGATCTACATTTTTTGTGTAGTAAAATTTTGTCTATCTCTTATGGTTTACCAGTTATGCAAAAGTCGTTCATAATGAAGAATACTTTTGGAGACATTCCCAGAAATTTCGAGATATACATTTCATTTCTCATGACATTATCTTAAACATATGATATTTTCATCAAAATCGTTAGAGCCATTTTTGAGAAAATTAAAATTTTCGAAAAATGTTCCATGTAAAGGGTAGTCTGGGGTGGGGGGATTTTCTTGCAAATCTTCGTGTCGCATCTCTGGAGGATACTGAACGTAAATACCAAGTTTGGTGTTTATCCGACTGTTAGTTTTTGAGTTATGCTGTTCACAGACACACACACGCATACAGACACACACACACACACACGGACATGTTTCCAAAAATGCTTTTTTTGGATTCAGGAGGTCTCAAAACATGTATTTCCGGTGAAATCTCGGTATCGATTTTTTGGGTGGAATGCAATACTTCCCCTACTTACTATACGTAGTAGAGAAAGTAATAAAATACAATAAAATCTGAATATTCAACCGCGGCATCTAGGTATGCCGGGGCATATATCCAATTTTCTATATATTGAATGAAATGTTTCAATTATATTAAGTTCTCACGCATCCGCTGCCACTACTAAACATATCATATTGCAGTTTCCAGTCTCACAGTTAAGGACGGGGTCTTATCAACGTGTGCGCTTGATTCTCTGTTAAGAGAGACGCTACATCAGTTTTTCTAATCAAAGGTAAGGAAGGAATACCGTAATATTTTGGTCAGAAAACTTAAGCTTTAGCTGGTCTCGCATACTAGTTTCCGTACTGCTTTAAGATGTGAACGCTACCTTGGTATTTTTCGAATCATTATAGTATATGGTAGCGCTATCTATTGCACAGTCTAAGAGTTACATCGTGACCTGTAACATGTTGTGTTGTGGGGTTATTTCGATAGCAATCGGTGGTGTTAATTGGATATCATACATTTGATTCTCTGGTATGTAACTTATTTCCATTGGGGGCTATTTATTAAAGTAATTTTTATTATATTAATTATTAATTATTCCGTTCAAATTTTCAGATGGTACGACATTACAAAAGGTGGAATTTACGGCTACAGTGGGACAAAGAAGCTATGGAACAGGCAATCTCCTCTGTAATAGAGGATAATCTGTTATTACTAGGTGCAAGTCAAGTATTCAAGGTAACATACGACCCTGTATACAAAAGTTAAATTAAGATTAAATGAACTGAATCCAATGTTCAAACAGGCCAGCAATTCACAATCCCCTGTATGTGTAATGCCTGAAAGAACCGTTCCAGAGGTCCTTCCTAGTCCTGTAAAGAGTGTGATCAAGAGAAGAATGCAAACTAAGAAAGGAGCATGCCACAGCACATCACCAGAAAAAGTAGCAGTTGTTAAGGTAAAGAGAGAGATGAAATTTCGTGGGAAACAAAATCAGTTAAAAAAATAAGAATGACAACATTTCAAACAAAATAAGCTAAACAATCAAACAAATTCATTGACTTATCGCCTACTGAAGACGATAATGCTAATGATTCCAACGTAGATGACTACAAATGTGGATTCTGCAGTGTCAGCTACTACTCGAAGTAGTCTGTTCTGGGAGGTGACTGGATTCGTTGCCAGAAATGCCAGGTTTGTTTTCATGAAAGATGTGTGGGAGCTGAAGGAAGGAAGCAATTTATTTGTAGCAAATGCTTCTAAATAGCGTTCAGAATTCAAGAATTGTTAATCCTTATATTTCTTAGTTTTTTCAATGCTTCAAATTTCATAATTAACTCTTCATAATTCCACATTAATATATTACAACATAAATATACATTTAATTTCTAGAATAAATTTGTTTCAGAATCCAAAAGAAGAGCTATTATTTACTGTATTCATTATTATCCAAATTTCCCCACAGTCATATCCAATTAGCCCCATTTTCAATTCGGCGGGTAATTCTGATAGCTTTATTTCAGCATTAGGATTGTCATTAATGTTAGTGATATAAGCCCATCGTGAGCCATAATAGTGTACTACTTGTGTGCTTACTTGAATGCTCGGTACATTGTAAACATTGCATTTTCAGTAAAAAAGTTACGCTAACCTATCGGAATTAATCCACCCTACCCTAACTACTACCCAACTACAAACAAAGGAAACATAAAATAGAAAACATAAGGAAAATGAATAATAGATAGTAAAGATGTAAATAAATAATAATTACAAAATCTATAAAATTTATACCAATTCTGCTAACCAGCATAAACAATTGAAAATTGACAGGACTTTAAAGGAATGGCTAAGTATTGAACAATTCTAATCATTAATAACGGATATCTTGGAAACGGCTAATGCCACGAAAACATATTTAAAATAAATTGTGTGTTTTAAACAGATCTACATTTTCTGTGAAGTTCGTTTTGTCCATAATTTAAGTTTACCAGTTATATAACATCATTCTAAATCCTTCCGAATGAAGAGAATTTCAAAGGCTGTTCCCAGAAAATTCAAGATATAGATTTTATTTGTCGTGTAATTATCTCTAACATACTTCTAATCAATATCATTATAGGCATTTTTTGGAAAAAAATCGCAAAATGTTCTATTTAAAGGGTAGTTTGAGGTGGGCAGATTTTCTCTAAAATCTTCCTGTCGCATCCTTGGAACACGTTAAACATAAATACGCAGTTTGTTATTTAACCAAATTTTCGTTTTTTAGTAATGATGTTCACAGAAACACACGGACCGTTTTTTAAAGAGGCCTTTTTTGGATTCAGGGTGCCACAAAAAAGTATTTACGGTGAAATCTCGATATCAAACTTTGTGTGAATACAGGTGCCTTCTCTGCCTCTATGTACATGCTAGAGAAAGCAAAAACGTATTCATGTATTCGTGTGTGAGTGTGTGTGTATGTGTGTGTGAGTGTGTGTGTATGTGTGTATGTGTGTCCATGAACAGCATAGCTCAAAAAGCAAATATTGGATAAATACTACACTTGACGTGTAATTTTAGTTCCTTCAGAAAATGCGACACGAATATATTGAAGGAGATCTTCCACCCATAATTACCATTTATATGAAAAACGTTTTCGTTATTTTCTGTTTTCTAAAAACGGCTCCAAGTATTTTGATTAATATACCATACCTTTAAGATATTTACATGATAAAATGTATATGATGAATTTTCTGCGTATAGCTAGTAAACGTATCTCAATTCGAAAAAAGTGTATCATTTTGTATAACTATTTATTTAACCATAAAGGATAGACAAAGATCTACTCTTGCATAAAATCTGTAGCCCTTTCTAACAGATAATTTATTTAAAATAACTTTTTTCGCACAAACCATTTCTGTTATAGCCCTGGAAGGAATATACCAATACTTTCCCATTTTTTAATGGTCATCATTCAACTGTTTTTTCCCGTGATGTAAGGAAAGAGTATGAAATTTCAAAGCTAGGACAATGCGATCCGCTTTTCTTTTATCTACAAAACATATGTAATGCAGGTATGTCTGAAAACGTCCATCTCGATTTATAGATAGAAAAATAAACTTTGGTAAGAACAGTTTGTAGAAGCTATACAAAAAAAATTGTTATCAGATACATTCACATCACTTTCTCTACCCTGTATCTTTATTACTTGGAATACAAACTATACTTACTAAAGCTTATTTTTGTATCTATAACACTTTAATACAAATAAACCTTTGCAGAGAGAGCCCTATTACACATTTCGTTATAGATACAAAAATAACAGCGATAGTCAAATGTTTACGTCTTTGACGCTATATACCGTGAGGAAGTAATGAAGAATTCCAACCTTTAATTAACGGATATCCTAGAAATGGCTTATGCCACAAAAAAGTTATTGCGTGTCTTAAACACATCTACATTTTTACCTTCTCTACTACGTATGAGGAAGTATTGTATTTAAAAAAAGTTCCATACCAAGATTTCGTCGGAAATATTTATTTTGAGGCCCCCTGAATCCAAAATAAAAGCATTTTTGGAAACATGTCCTTGTGTGTGTCTGTCTGTGTATTTGTGTCTGTGTGTCTGTCTGTCTGTCTGTGAACAGCATAACTCAGAAACGAACAGTCGGATAAACACCAAGCTTGGTATTTAGGTTCAGTATCTTCCAGAAATGCGACACGAAGGTTATCAAGAAAATCCCCCCACCCCAGAATATCCTTTATATGGAACATTTTTCGAAAATTTTAGTTTCCTCAGAAATGGCTCTAACGATTTTGATTAAAATATCATATATTTAAGATACTTTCATGACAAATAAATGTATATCTTGAATTTTCTGGGAATATCTCCAAAAATATTCTTCATTGTGAACGACATTTGCATAACTGGTAAACCATAAGAGATAGACAAAATTTTACGACAAAAAATGTAGATCGCGTTAAAATATACAATTTATGTCATATATTTTTTTTATTCAGTGAACCATTTTCGAGATATTGCTTGTTATTCCCTTAAATTTTCCAATACCTATACATTTTCTCAAATGGAAGTTCGTTATTCATTTTTTATGACCTAGACATACAAAGAGAATTGAATGCGCCACATAGCAACCAGCTCTTAAAATATTTAACTATCGCTTAAATCCTACCATATTCCCCATGCACCTACAAGAAAATTAGCTATAAGATTAACTTCTCGATTAACATGAAGCATATGGAGAAAAAGCGTTTGTAAAAATAGTTTGTACAAGAGTAGAGAAAGTCATGTGAGTGTAACACATCAGATTTTTTGTGTTGTACGTTTTCGTCTATCGCTTAATGTTTACCAGTTATACAAGATTGTACAAAACGTCTTCCAAATTAAGTGGAATTTACAAGGTATTCCCAGAAAATTTAAGATATAAAAATGCTTCTTTCTTACTCAGGGAGCCTCAAAACATGTATTTCCAGTGAAATATCGCTATCGAATTTTTGGGTGAAATACAGTATCTTCCATATAGTAGAGAAAGTAAGAAACGACGGAGATTAAAGTCATGTGAATGTAGTACATTAGAAATTACTTCTTTTTTCAAATTTTATAAACTTAACTGCAAATATCAGCCTGATAACGGAGAACACAATTTCTGAAATTAATGTAAGGTCTCCACACTCTCATAGTTCCCTTTTAGTTACTGCTTTGAGTCGGTAGCCGTTTGCTTAATGTGTGTATGCTAGTTGGCTCTTGCCGCAGGCTTTGGACCTTTGAACTTGCCGTCCTTGCCTGGAACGGAACCATTATCCGCTAGGATGGCATAAGCGCTTCTTCATTTCATCTTTCATGAGACTCCACTCACTTGTGCCAAATGATCTTTAGCTTTTTATTTCCAGTTTGAATGCGTAGATGGTGGCATAAGGAGAAAATGCCGCAATATTTATTAAAAAACGAACTTAACAGCACAAGGAGTCTGAACACATGGAAATTACATCTTAAGTGTGTTAAATTAGCATGCTCTTAAAGTTTTCAATGGTTATTTCTGAAATTTTTACGAAATATTCTATGAATCTTGCAAATTATTTCATGTGGCTGTTTGCATTGATAGCCTATGTAGTTTAGTCCGCAAAAATTATTTCATTCAGCAGAAAACTAATAAAATTTACTCTTAAAACATGTGAATTCAGGTACCTTTTTATCTTATGCTACTTCCAATACAGAATCACAATTTTGCATGCTTATTCTTAGTATAATCAGCTATCTTCTTGTCCAAAATTGTTTAATTATGTATATCAGTTCACTAGAAATTAAAAAAAACTTATTTGCAAACTAAAAAAAGAAAAAACGTGGAAATTTTGCAATGTTGTTGCTATCTTGATATCACTAATATACCTTATAAAACTATTTTTGTGATTCACAAAGTTTAAATATGTGTTGTATACATGTACTGAAAATTTCAGCTCTCTACCTCTCATACTTTCTGAGAAAAAGGTACATAAGTATCCAAAAAAATCTGATGTGTTACACTCACATGACTTTCTCTACTCTTGTACAAACTATTTTTACAAACGCTTATTCTCCATCTACTTCATGTTAATCGAGATAAACATTTGCAGACTCTATTTTATTGCTAATTTTCTTGTAGATGTAAGGGGAATATATATTTACAAGGGCAGTATCGAAATACAGTAGCCTTTAAGCACATACATATCTCTTAATAGCTGGTTGCTAGGTGCTGCACCATTCCCTTTGCCACAGATTATAACTCTTTGCATATCCAAGACAAAAAAATGAATAACGAATTCCCATTTGAGAAAATAATTATTGAAAAATTTAAGGGAATAACAAGCAATATCTCGAAAATGGTTCACTCAACAACAAAAATGTATATGCCATAAATTGTGTATTTTAACGCGATCTACATCTTTTGTGCAGTAAAGCTTTGTCTATCTCTTATGGTTTACCAGTTTACCAAAAGTCGTTCACAATGAAGAATACTTTTGGAGACATTCCCAGAAAATTCAAGATATACATTTTATTTTCATGAAAATATCTTAAACATATGATATTTTAATCAAAATCGTTAGAGCCATTTTTGAGTATATTAAAATTTTTGAAAAATGTTCCATGTAAAGGGTACTCTGGAGTGGGGGGATTTTCTTGAAAACCTTTGTGCCGCATCTCTGGAAGATACTGAACCTAAATACCAAGTTTGGTGTTTATCCGACTGTTCGTTTCTGAGTTCTGCTGTTCACAGACAGACACACAGACACACAGACAAACACATACACGGACATGTTTCCAAAAATGCTTTTTTGGATTCAGGGGATCTCAAAACATGTATTTCCGGTGAAATGTCGGTATCGAATTTTTGAGTGGAATACAATACTTCCTCTACTTACTATACGTGGTAGAGAAAGTAAAAAACTGAATTTAAAGTTTGAACATTAAAATTCTGACACACTTCAGTACATTCCAGGGTTGTAATCATCTGCACCTTGATTCCTGGATTGCTTCAACTTTTCTGATTGCCTTCTGTTGGTCCTAGCCTCTTGTTAATCGCTGAACTGCTCGCTGGGCATGATATAGCCGTTCGTTGTTGAAAGATAAAAAAACGTTCTAAAAAGGGGCGTTGCATGACAGCTTTAAAGGAATGCTGACTAGCATTTAAATGGCATTTAAATGTCTTAAAAACCCCTTAACCCGCCAAAAGTATATATTTTCTGAAACTGGAAACAATAGAGATTTTATTGGTGCATAAAACAAAAAATGTGATTTTTGACCATTTCAGAGTACCTTGTCCCCTTAAAATGTTTTCATATCATTTTTACTTTCTCTACTAGATGCACAGTAGGAGGAGCAGGCATTCTATTCCACCCAAAAATTAGATATCGAGATTTCACCGGAAATACAAGTTTTAAGGCTCCTAAATCCAAAAAAAAAGCATTCTTAGAAAAATGTCCCTGTGTGTGCATATGGTATTTAAGTTCAGTACCTCCCAAAGATATGACAGAAGATTTTCAAGAATATCATTACACTCAAAACAGGGCTTCGCATGGAATATTCTTCGAATGTTTTGATTTTCTGAGAAATGGCTGTACCCATTTTGTTTAAAATGCTAAATATTAAAGACATTTACATGACAAACTTGAACCTTCTGGGAATAGCTCGTGAAATCCTCAGCATTCGAAAGGAAATTCATATAATCTTGCATAACTGGTAAATGTTAAGCAATAGCACGAAAGCGTATTGGACAAAAAATGTGGATCTCTTTAAAACAAAATTGATTCCAAATTAAATTTGTTGCAGTACCAGCCATTTCTGAGATATCCATTAATAATGGTTCGAAGTGCTCAATACTTAGCCGTTCTTTTAAAGTTATGTCGATTTTCAGTTGATTCTTGTAATTTCATGGTGTTAAGGCCAGTCATAGCGTACAGTTATAAAACATTTGACTATCGCTATTCCATTTGCATTTATACCGAACTACGTAATTCTGCTATTTCTGAAAACGTTTATACCGATTAAAATGGGACAACACACTTTCGCAGGAATAAATTTATACCCACTAATAAGCAATTGAGGATAGAGAAAGTTAAGTGAATATTATTATATTAATATTGTTATTGTAATATATATATTATATTAATATTATTATAAAATTATTTTGTGGTAGAATATATAAGATATGAATAATTAAACTGGTACGGGCACATCAGGGAAATGCCAAAAGCAAGAATGCACAGAAAAGCTTAAAAGGTGTCTATCTGGGAGAAGAGGAGGGTAAAAACCCATACTTAGATACAGGACATAAGAACAGGAATGTAAGCAAAAGGACTGGTGGAATGGAATACCAGGGATGAATGGAGAAGAAAAATAAATGTTAAGAAATAGAAAAAGGTAAAAGTCTTGTAATTCTGCGGTGATTTGGATGAGGACTGGGTACATATTTTGGCGGAATGCGCTCAGTGGGAGAACCAGCGAGCAATTAAACTCAAAGAAAAATTCTTAAGCCCGTCAAGAAAGAGATTGGTATGTTGGGAGCTACTGGCTGACCAGAAGAACTGGCAAAACATGGGTAATTTCTTGGCTAAAGTGCACGAAGCTAGGTCAAATTTGTTCATTTACTCGAAGCTAATTTATCTCTATTTTCCTTTTTCTTGTTCTTTTTGCTTTGTTTTCTTTTTTGTTGTTTATTTTGTCACCATACTTGTATATTAAATATGCAAGTACGGCCAATAATCCATTCCTAAATACTTGTCTAATAACTTCAATAATTTGAAACTAGTAGATATACCTTATCCATCCATCCATCCATCCATCATCCAATAGTAGATACACAAAATAGAACCGCTTTTAACATGTGTGGCCCTTAACTTTCCTACTACGTACAGTAATTAGGGGAGGTATTGCATAAAATTCCATATTGAGATTTCACCGGAAATGCATTTTTGAGGCCCCCTGAATAAAAAAAGAAAGCATTTTTAGAAAAAGATCCGTGTAAGTGTCTGTGTGGATGTGTGTCTGTGAACAGCATAACTCAAAAAGGAAAAGTTGGATAACTACCAAAATTAGTATTTAGCTCAGTATCTTTCAAAGATGTGAGAGGAATATTTAAAAAAATCTTCCCCCGGACTACTATTTTTTGAAAATTTTGATTTACTCAAAAAATATCTCTTAACGATTTTGATTACAATATTATATGTTTAAGATAGTTCATGGCAAATTAAATATATATCTCGAATTTTCTGGGTATGTCTTCAAAAGCCGTCTTTATTCTGAATGAATATTGCATAAGTGGTAAACGTAAGGGATAGACAAAATTTTACCTCACTACAAATGTAATCGCGTTAAAACACACAAATTATGTCATATATTTTTTTTTCTCGAGTGAACATTTGCAAAATATTTCATGAAATTTCCAATACTAATACTTTTTCCCAAATAGGATTTCGTTATTCTTTTTTTATGTCCTGGCCATGTAAATGTAATGAAATTCTGCATATAGCAACCAGCTCTTAAAAGATTTGACTATCGCTTAAAGCCTACCATATTCCTCTTGCACCTACAAAAAAATTAGCAATAAGATAGTTTCTGCAAACTTTTATTTGTATTGACATGAAGTAGATGGAGAATAATCGTTTTTAAAAATAGTCTGTAAATGAGTAGCTAAAGTCATGTGAGTATAACCCATCAGAATGTTTTTACAGAGCGCTCGAATTTGTAAAATATCAATTATATTATATTGATTCCTGTTACTATCAGATAACACGTTTAAAACGCGTTCTTTTCTTTTTTTAATGTTCTCTTGTTTACCCAGTTTAGTATTACTGTGTTTTTACTGTATTCTGTACCCCTAAATACCGCAATTTCACAACAAACAAACACGCATGCCCATGGCGGGACTCGTACCCGTGACTCTCCGCATGGCGGAGCGCCGAAGCTATATATACTCCAGTGGCCACGACAACGAGGGGCGGCCGTTCTTGAAACAAGAGAAATGACGTTAAAAGCGAGATGCTTTGATGTTTTCTTGATTCGCTAGCAGACATTTTGAGTGAAATTATGTTTAATATGTTCTGCCTTACACCAGGCAATGAGGTGATTAAATGCTATACTGTATTGCTTATTGGATTTTTTGGGTAAGTAATTGTAGTGTTATTCTTTCTTATGCTTCTATAATTTCACCTGGATCTTTCATTTCAGTTTTATTGAATTAATAATTTCCGCCACTTAATCTTTACGTAGTTTATGCTGGATAGAAGAATAACGTTTTAGATCAAAGTAAGCAGAAGGCTCCCAATATAACTATAGATTAACTCTACAACGAATTGGGATAAATTGAAGTATGATATTTGTATTGTGAACAGATATTGCGACTGCCATAAGAAATTAACCATGTAAAAAGTAAACCCCAATCAAACCAATCGAGTTATTACACATGTAAAAATAAAAGGGCAATTGCCATGTGATTGGAGTTGAAACAAAAGTGGGTCACAATGAAGATTATCGCACTAGCTTTTCGATCACGTGCACTGTGTTAGAAGTTCTACTTTTAAGCCATGCTGTCTAAGAAATACAGGATGTATTGTTGTCCATTGGATTCACATGACGCGATCGGGCAGGCCATGCAATGGGTCCCTCTCGACCAGTCCCTCTTTGCGGAAATCGATCACTCAAAAACTTACGAACTATCATGCTTAAATGAGCTGGATCACATAGTATAAAAACCACATTCGTTGCATGAAGTCCAGAGGCACGTTATTAGTTAAATTAACCAACTCATTTCTGAGAAACTGGAGATAGGTTTCTCCATTCAGACGCGGAAGGAAGAAGTAGGGACCAATAGGGTTATCATGAATGATTCCACCCCAAACGTTGAGAGATAACCTCTGTTGATGGTTGTCCTGTCGTACTTCATTAGGATTTTCAAATGCCCCGTTATGAGTGTTATGAAAATTGAAGATGCAGTCGAGAGTAAAACCAGTTGAGTTGACAGAAACGTCTTTTGTTTCAAAGTCCGCCTCATTTAATCCTTGCACACGTTGAAAGTGATATGGGTACAGAAGATTTTCATGCAGAATTCTCCAGATAGTCATATGACTAACTCTTTCCCTTACAGCCATACGTCCTGTGTTTTGTGATGGGTCTGCATCCACAGCACGAAGAACTCGTTCTTCAAGCTCAATGCCTCGTTTCGCTCTTGGTCTCCCAACATCCCTAGTACTGCTCCCAAATGCGCCATTCTCTCTCAAGCGTTGGTGAATTCGTGTGAATGTTCTTGCATACGGTAACGGCCTGTCAGGGTACCTTTCTGCCTAAAGTTCACGTGCTCGTGCTGCATTGCCGTCTGCACGGCCATACGTGTAGTGCATATATGTCTGTTCACTCATGGAATACATCTTCTTTGGCCTATAGCAACGAAACGATTGATTTTCAGACCCATGTACATATGAACGTTTTACTGTCTTGATGTCAGGAGCACGTCCTTCAAATATATGGCACCAATAAATATATATATATATCCTGTATATCAAGCTATTTTATGTACTAACTCTGAACATTTATATTTAAGGGCTGACGATGTTAATCTTATTTTATAGATTGCTAGCGTGTAAAAGAAATATCTTATCCAATAATTGGATAATCTAGTTCAAGAAATGTTAAAAGGTCAGATTTATGAGAAATCTAGACCGTTGCACTGGACTGGACTGTGCTACAGAAGTAATAGAATCACAAACACAGCGGCTTTCAAGACTCACAAGGAAGAAGCAGCGAGGCGCAAGAATAGGAGTTCGCTTCGTAGCAACAGTTCAGCTTTTCAGTATAGTCCAAATATTGATTATGCTAATCTAAGTGACATAAAAAGGGTCCCTATGAAATAAACGTGCTCGAAATGTAACGCAAAAAATGGACTAACGATACAAATGTGTTTTTTGGTACTGAAAGTAAACGCCTTGAAGCCTTTCAAGAACTTCCCTCCCTAAGCATTGTTAATGGAGAATAGCATTATTATTGACGCATTTCCTGTGCAAACAAAAAGTATTTCATTAATTGTTCTTCCATAATCAACTGAGGTGTTGCTGCAGTAGCGTATGCGAATCGCATTCGGAAGATGCAGGTTCTAACCCCCGAAGGCCGACCAACCTGATCGAAGGTTTTTTTTCACGGTTTTCCTCGGTCGCTTGGATAATTTAATCTACGAATTTTCCTATTATCCCTTTTATCACTACATTTCATTTCCTTATTCTTAACCACTACACCAGGCATTGGGCTGATCACTTATCCTGAATATGCTATGATCTACAGTTTGCTTGTTCCTCTAAAGACTGCTGACCCAAGACATTGGCTTTATAAGTACTTGGGGGTGTAAGTCCTACAAAAAGGAGGGTAATCCCTTAAAGAAGAGTAAAGAAGAAGAGGAGGTTCTTCCACAAGCTGTCTGTAGCTTAATTGGAATGGTAAAATCAGACTAAAGAACTCAATGCCATAATCGGTATGATTCTTCAGCAAACTTCAATGGTGAATTACAATATTATAAAACATTTATGTCCCGCACTTCATAGTTAACCACTATTAGGTCAAGCAAACATAATTGTTCATATAAATAATATTATAAAAGTGCAAATATGTTATATGTTAAATGCAATGGAAGCTAGCTAGCCGTGCAGGTGCAAGTTAAGTGCATGAAGCCAAGCGATATCAGGCGGAGATATCTCTAGCGTGGCACAAAGCACAGGGCATAGGCTGAATATGACCAACAGAGCCGCTGGAGTGATAGAGACAAGTAGAGGTTTAAGAGAGATAACGAGAGGGTAGTACAAAAAAAGAAAGTACAAACGCGTCATGAGCATAAATATGAACGCAAATATTCTCAAACGACGCTACAGTGATCAGACAATCACAACAGTGCTTTAAAATAGTTATGAGGAGAAATAGGTCACTTGCGGGATGTATAAGAGATTTGCACGACTTTATACAACATATACCAGTGGGTGATCTTCATGCCCCTCAGGTGGCTGAAAGTGTGAAGATGTTAGCTATTTGGGAAATCTATAGAGTAGAAGGTACAGCTTGATGACAGGCTCCATATCGCAGTGGGATAGAATTCACTGTTAGCTGCGAATAAGTGCAAGTAAATTACAGTTAAAGTGAACTTAAATTTTTATTTCGTCTCCTGTTGGGATGCCCTAGATGAAAGTTATGAGCATAGGCTAACACAGAAGTGTTGTAGGGGCATTCACTTATAGAAAACACACCTACACCAGGAAGTAAGACGACGAGCAGCCGGAGAGAGGGCCGTCGCACACACATGCCGCATATAGGCTTAAGTTGGAAAGACAGTATTAGACCAAAAACTTCAATGTCAATCAGAATTTGAACCGTGGATCTTCAACTTTTCGTGTCACTACTCTGATCACTGAGCTACCATCAGCATACCGGTATGACTTTAAATTCCCCAAATGTCTCACATTTTTTTCGGTAAACCACAGGGGGTTTTCAAATTAAATTCTTAAAATACTTACAAAGTCGTTAGTACTTTAAGTCCCAGGATTCGTAGTTAATTTCTATTAGAACAATGAATGATAATTAATTGCGCTTACACATACCTCTGTAAAAATTGGAGAATGCAAGACATCTGGAGAATATAATGCCATACCGAATTTGCCAGGGTAGCTCAGTGGTCGGAGTAGCGGAAAGAAAGCCGAAGATCTGTGCATTGAATTCAAGTCTAATTCCATCTTTCTTGAAAGACATATTTTGAAATAGCGTCTTTCGGTGTCCACAAATTCATGATTCCAAATGTATACCTACTTTTAAAATTCGTATACAAGATTACCATTTAATTGGAAATTATTCCTTGGAATATATTACGCAAACAATCCGTTTGCTGCCGGCTGAACTTCACCGAGGAGACTTCGCTGCACTACAGATGCCTACTGAAGCTCTGTACGAAACATCTGCATAGGAAACTTCCAGAAGGCCAAGGCTTCTTAGCTCCGAAATAACCTTATTTGTAATTCTAACTCTGGCCATAAAAACCTAGGCTTACTCAAAAGCTATGTATACAAAAGTATAAAGAATGCTGACACAATCTTAGATTGTAAATGTGTGCATTGATATAACATACAGTCCATTCAGCGATGTTTTAGCCAAGAGGTGGGGGTACCTTTTCAAGCAGGTAGGAATTTAGCTACTGGGAGGAGCTTACAAGGGCCCATTTGTGATAAAACCTCAATATCAAGTTTTTGGTTGAAATGCATCTCTTCCCCTACCTACCACGCACATAATGGACTGTACACGGGCTGCAAATTGCAACAAAAGCTGGCATTATTAAAATTAGTATACAGCGGTGGTAGTCATAACTGTGTTATTGTTTATGACAGTTAACCCTAAAGCAAAAATGTTCCGTTCGTTTTGCAAACTACACTGAAACCACAATGTCCGTTTACGAGGCAGCTATCATTGGCCGTGATATCACCAGACTGTGGTAACACCTGTAATATCTGTGAAACTAAAATGATTAAAACGGTGCTGTTCTATGCATTAATTAGGTTAAAAGTGACTTAATTTAAAGGATTTTTTTATCACGGACTACTACTCTGTATAAATAGCCTGTTATGTATATCTGTAAATATTAATATTATGTTTTCTCTTGGAGATGTTATGTTTTGTTTTAGAATCGCATATGTATGCGGTAAAACGTAAGTTAAATTGCTTATAAACAGACTGTTAACAGTGGCTATGGACTAAGGTTTGGGAAGTTATGGAGGTAAAGAGAGATAAGTAGCACTCTCGCCCAGCGTAAACACAATAAGTGCTATCATTAGATAACCAGTATCTTCTGGAAGTTTCCCCTCCCCCGGTTCCATAAAATTATAAGAGGTTCCTGTTACCCTCTATTTCCCGAGGTCACGGGTTCAAACACGGCGGAGGGCGATGACTTTTTCGGTCGTAAAAATCCTTTACGTGGCTTCCTTCGGAAGGGAAGTAAAGCCAATGGTCCCGTGTCGTAAATTTACGGCACGTAAAAGAACCTAGTCTGCTAAAGAGGCCTCTGAGAAAAATTTCACGCCCAATATAGATTGGGAAGCTAAGGACCATAGCAGTTAAAAAGCATCCATAAAAAAAATAAAAAGGAGGTTCCTGGAAATGTCTAACGGCTATATACATGAGCGTTCTCGCTTGCTGAGAAAATTAGTGAGCTGGTGAGTGCATTTTGATGCAACATCAAGTGACGTACAATGAGTGCTGCATCCGCGAGGGATCATACAAGTCCTGTGTTAGACTACCCGCGGGTAGCCTCTTCAGAAGCGACAGTCTACGTTGTGCATGTTTCATTACACGGGTAGTAAGTGAAGGGACAGTAAGAAATAAGTGAAATTACAGTGCAAACTAGATAAACTCACAATGTTTCAACAAATGTTTAAAAAACAACACTTTTTAAACCCCTGTTATATCTTGTATAACCAAGATTTGATTGCGTTTTCATTTTTTTGACCATTTAAATATCAACTTGCTTTGTGCAAGTAGTGCTGAAATGTCAAAGCTTGATTTAGCGGAATCTCGTTTTGTTACATTTTCACTTTTAAAATGTACCTCATTATACAATTTTTTTCTGTCTGTTTAAATTTTTCTTTGAAGATAAAGGAACTCTTGATATCAAGCATAGTTTAGATTTAAGATTTTAAGCATGTAACTATTAAATGAGTAATAACTTCATTTTAGGAAATTATAATCCATATACAGGTACTTCATTATGATTTACAAAAAAGGAGTTTAATGTTAAACAAAATATAATTATAAATAGCTATATTGATAAATAAATGCAATTTTTAAAACTATAAAATGTTACACTTTAAATATTGGGTGTATTTCACATATAATCCAGTTTTAATTTTTATTTGCAATGTTAATAATAGGGAGAATTAAAACATTTAATAAGATATTTTAATTTATCTGTTAAAAACCCTCTGTATCTTCTTATTTATTATATTCACTGCCAAGAATATATAGTCATATTCTTTGGAACTAACTGTTCATCGCAGATTTTGAAATTTTATCTTTAACATGAAAATGTAATACTCTGTTTTAAAATACATAAATTGAATATACGATGCCAATGGATTAAAATCAAGGCTTTACATTCTCATAATAAATAACTAAAAAATATGAAACTAATCCTGACCCATCTCAAACTAAAACTGTAATTAAATTAGAACTAATTATTTAAAAATATGATGGCTACATTCACATGACATGCTTTACCCTGCATTGTTAATTTGTGGGTATAGAAACTATTCTCAATAAGGCTTATATTTCTGTCTACGAGAATTTTATCCAAATAAACCTTTGCAGAAATAACTACATTAATCGTTTCGTTAGAAAACAAAGAGAATACCGATAGTCAAATGTTTAACAACAGAACACTATACGCTGCCTTAAATTCTATGCTATTGTCATGCAATCGCCAGAAACAACTGAATGTTGACATTAATAACGGATATGATATAAATGGCTTATGCCAGAAAAATAACTTATTTGTAATAAATTGTGTGCTTTAAAGAGTGTGCTTTTTGTGTAGTATGCTTTCGTCTATCGTTTAACGTTTACCAATTATACAAGATTATACAAAATTTCTTCCGAACAGAAAATTCAAGATATACATTTTATTTGCCATATAAGTATACTTAATATGTGATATTATAATCATAATCTTAAGAGCCTCTTTTTAGAAAATCACAATTTTCGAAAAATGTTCCACGTAAATGGTAGTTGGGGATGGTGGGATGTTCTTGATAATCTTGGTGTCGCATCATTGGAAGATACTGAACTTAAATACCGGGTTTGATATTTATCCGACTTATCGTTTTTTATTTATGTTCTTCACAGCCACATGCACACAGACACACAAACAGTTTTGATAGTTCCATTCTCTTAATTTTGGATTTCGCTTTCTCTAGTGCTTACCCATGGTAGTTATGAAATCACATACAACCCAAATTACACATTATACGGAAAAATTATATTAGCTTTTACTTTTTTCTGTTACATACCTCAAAAGTAGTGGAAGTACTGCATTCCAGCCAAAAATTTAATATTGAGATTTCACCGGAAAGCCCCCAAAACAAAATCAAAAGAGAGGTCGGTATGTGTGCATCTACAAACAGCATAGCTCAAAAACCAAATGTTTTTAAGTATTTAAGTTCAGTATCTTCCAAAGATGCTTAGAATAAAATCCATTTTGAACTACTCTTTAGACGGAGAATGTTTCGAAATTGTTGACATTCTCAAAAATGGCTGCAACGATTTTGAATAAAGTACCAAATATTTAACTTGTTTGCCCCGTATCGCTTGTTCTCCTACTCCACAGCCGTGCTGGAGAAGTTGCCTAACTAGATCGAGGTAGCCATGGAGTCCTAACTTTAACTATCTGTAGTATCAGTGAGGTAAAGTGGATTTACTTGCCCCATATCGCTTACTGCCTTACTCTACTGTTATGCTGAAGACGTTGCCTATGTAGCTAGGGGTAGTCATGGAGTCTTAACTTAAGATCTCTGTGTATAGGTGAGATAAAGTTATTTACAAATACAGTTGCCCCGTATCACCTTTTTGCCTTACTCTACAGCTATGAGGGAGAAGTTGCCTACCAGCTCGGATAGTCATACGGTCCTAACATCATTTAGATTCCTGTAGTACCAGTGAGGCGGCGCCGTGGCCGAGTGGTTAGACCGCTCGCCTCCCACCGAGGCGACACGGGTTCAATCCCAGGGACCTGCATGTGGGATTTGTGGTGGACGAAGCGGCGTCTGGGCGGGTTTTCTCCGGGTTCTCCGGTTTCCCCCGCCATTCATTCCACCAACTGCTCCTTACCCTACAGCTATGATGGAGAAGTTGCCTAACAAACTCGGGGTATTCATATAATCCCTACATTAATCGCTGTGGTATCAGTGAGGTACTGTAGGTCTTTAACGAGAAAACATTTGCGAGGTGTTTTGCTCCTCGGAGGAGTGAAGGGGAGAAGTACCACGCGGTGCCTCACGATGATGTTATAAACAGATCTACTATGTATATTAAAAGCATCTCGCAACGATGAGGAGAAACGTTTGCGAGGTGTTCTGCTCTCCGGAGGAGTGAAGGGGGGACAGTACGACACGATACTCACATGATGTTATGAATAGATCTAGTATCTACATTAAAAACATCGCACAACGTTAATATTCCGGGGTGTTGTACTTGGAACAGTGTGTAAGTATTTTCGAGTGATATGTTAAGTTATTTACAATGCCCAATATGAAAGGGAGAATTCCACAGTCAAGCTCGAGAAATACTTGGTAACAATGTTAAATTCTGTGACGAGGAAAGCAAGCAAGAGCAACTGGTCATTCAGCATTACTCGGAGGAAAATTAAATTGAATTTTATTTACGGACGCTCTTTATCTGCTGTGGTTCTTAGCGTCCCATTTTATGCTGGACGTGAAAGACAGGCAACTTTGCTCAGAGGCCTCTTTATCAGGCTTGAGGTTCTTTTATGTGCCGTAAATCTACGGTACAGAACCACCGGCATTACTTGCCTTCCGAAGGAAGCCATGCTAAGAATTTTTACGCCCGAAAAAAATCTATCGCCCTCCGCCAGGTTTGAACCCGTGACCTCGGGAATTAGAGGCTAGCATGGTAACCACTACACCACGGAGGATGACTACTAGGAGGAGAGCGTATATTTTGTAAGAGACCTTAAGTCGAGTTGATATGTTGAAAGTAAAACTGTAATCTTTCTCAGATAGCGCTAGACTTGTTGATGTCGACACATTCTTTTAGGCACATTCTTGCCGGAGGAACACAGTAGGTTTATTTATAAATACAGTTGACCCGCATCGCTTGTTGCCTAACTAGCTCGAAATAGTAGTCGAGTTCTAACATTAGAGCTCTGTGTACCAGTGAGGTAAAGTTTTTTTATAATACAGTTGCCCCGAGTCGCTTGTTACCTTACTCTACAGCTATGCTGGAGAACTTGAGCAACCAGCTCAGGGCTGCCATGCCATGGTGTTCTAACATTAGATCTCTATATATCAGTGAGGTATGGTTTATTTACAAATTCAATTGCCCCGAATCACTTGTTGCCTTACCCTACAGCTATGATGGAGAAGTTGCCTAACAAGCTCGGGGTAGTCATATAATCCCTGCATTAGATGGCTGTGCTATCAGTGAGGTACTGTAGGTCTTTGACGAGAAAACGTTTGCGAGGTGTTTTGCTCCTCGGAGGAGTGAAGGGGAGAAGTACCACGTGGTGGCTCACGATGATGTTATAAACAGATCTACTATCTACATTAAAGGCATCGCGCAACCTTAGTATTCCGCCGTGTTTCACTTGGCGCAGTGTGAAGGTATTTTCTAGTGACTTATTAACTTATTAATAATTCCCAGTAATAAAAGAAGAACTCTACACAGTCAAGTCCGAGAAATAGTTGTTAACGTTGTTAAAATCTGTGACGAGGAAAGCAAACAAATGCAACTGGTCATTCAGCATTACTAGCACAAGAGCGTATGCTTTCTAAGAGGCCTTACATCTAGTTGAAATAAAACCGTAATCTTTCTCAGATAGCGCTAGAATGGTTGATGTCAACACATTCTTTACAGGCACATTCTTGTCGGAGAAACACAGTAAGTTTATTTAGAAATACAGTTGGCCCGCATCACTTGCTGTCTAACTAGCTCGGAGTAGTAGTAGTTGAGTCCTAACAATAGAGCTCTGTGTATCAGTGAGGTAAAGTTTATTTACTAATACAGTTGCCCTGTATCGCTTGTTGCCTTACCCTACATCTATGTTGGAGAAGTTTCCTTACAACCACGGGGTAGTCATGGAGTTCTAACATTATATCTCTATATATCAGTGAGGTAAGGTTTATTTACTAATACAGTTGCTCCGAATCGCTTGTTGCCTTACCCTACAGCCATGCTGGAGAAGTTGCCTACCGAGGTCGGAGTAGTCATATTCTTTTTTATTGTTTATTTTACGCTTACAATTTTCATACAATAGTGTACAAACTTCATCTCCTCTACAAACCATTTGCGCATAAAAAAATCGAAAAGGGAATTCATAACACTTATCTCACAAAGTAAGTACAATAGTTCTTATATTATTTGGACAATGCATGCTTCTTGCATTGTTAATTTCCTCTTCTGAATGCATACACATTTCCAAATGTCTGTTTTGTTGGTTGATAGCTAGTGTTCGATTGAGTATGTGTGTCAAAGTACTATCATGGAGTCCTAAAATTAAATCAGTGAAGTAAAGCTCGTTTACAAATACAGTTGCCCCGTATCGTTTGTTGCGTTACTCTGCAGCTGTGCTGGAGAAATTTCCTAACCAGCTCGGGGTAGTCATGGAGTTTTAACATTGGGTACATTCAGTGAACATATTTCATAAATAATGTATACGAATATATCATTTCCTGTGGAATCCTCATTATTCGGAAGGAATTTGGTAAACCATCAGAAATAGACCAAAACTTACTCTTCTCTCTAAAATACACCATTTATTTCAAATAAATGTTTTGTTGCATTAGCCATTTCCGAGATATCCGTTAGGTACTAATGGTCGTGTTTTTCAATACTTCATTATCTCCTTAAAATTTCTACCTCTATTCAGCTGTTTCTCGTGTTGTCATGGAATGAGTATGGAATTTCAAGGCCAGCATATTGGGTCCCGATTTTAAACATCGGTCTATCGATTCGGCTTTCTTTATCCCCCTTGTGCTTACAAGAAAGTGTGTAATGAAACCGCGTCTGCAAAGGTTTAAGTCGACCACGTAGAATAAAAAATAAGCCCTAACGTTTCTGAGTAAAATGTTTCATATATTATTACGAGGAATAAAATGTATGCTTTGAATTGCATGTAAACAGCCTGTAAAAACCTCTTTTCATTCTACTGAATTTTGTATAACTGAGAACCAATAACCTCCTTCTGGTAAAAGAGAATAACTCCCCACAGGTAGAGAATCTAGTGCGGAACCTTATGATAGCACGCTAACTACTGGAACAAAGACTTAACTTTTCAAAGTATTTATTCATTGATTTGAACTTTAAACATTTATTATTGCATACACTAAATTATAATTGAATTCATGACAAGACTTCACTCTATCAGTGTCGCCTGCTGTATAAGAGAACAAGAGCGTGTGAACATCAACTTTGAACGTTGCGGATTTATTGGTTATTACTCTGTACAACGTATAGTAAGTAGGGGAAGTATTGCATTCCACCCAAAAACTTGTTATCGAGATTTCACTGGAAATACATGCTATGATGCCCCATAATAAAAAAAAGCATTTTTAGAAAAAGATCCATGTGTGTCTATAAGACTGTGAACAGCATAACTCAAAAACGAAAACTTGGATAAACACCAAATTGGTATTTAGTTTCAGTATCTTTCGAAGACACCACAGGAAGACTTTTAAGAAAATCTCCCGCCCAGACTACCCTTTACATGGAATATTTTTCGAAAATTTTGATTTCCTCGAAAATAGCTTTTAAATACACCAGTAAAAATATAACACGTCTTCTTCACTTTTACCTTCTCTACTAGTAAACAAAGTAGGCGAAGTATTTCGTTCCACCCAAAAATTCTATATCGAGATTTCACCGGAAATTCATATTTTGAGGTTCCCTGAATACAAATAAAGCATTTTCGACACATCTCCGTGCGTGAATGTGTCTGTTGGTGTATCCGTCTGTCTGTGAACGGCATAACTCAAAAACGAAAAGTCAGATAAATGGCAAACATGGAAGGATATAACATAAAGATTTTCAAGAAACTCTCCCACCCCAGCCACCCTTTATATGGAAAATTTTGTGAAATCTGTGATACTTTTATGACAAATTGCCTGCAAATGTTCCAAAACGTCCACTTCATTCTGAATGGCTTTCGCATAATTGGTAAACCGTTAAAGATAGATAAAAATTTACTACAAAAACAATGTTGATCTCGTTAAAACACACAGTTTATGTCATATACTTTTTGTGTGGAGTTTCCAAGACATTCCTTGTTATTTGTTTGAATGTTCCAATACTTGTATTTTTCTCAAATGAGAATAGGTTATTCTTCCTTTTCTATGTTCTGGACATACAAAAAGAATGGAATGCTCCACATAGTAACCAGCTCTTAAAAGATTTGACTATCACTTAAAGCCTACCATATTCCCCTTGCACCTACTAGAAAATTAGCAATAAGATTAACATCTCGATTAACATGAAGTATATGGAGAATAAGCGTTTGCAAAAATAGTTTTTACAAGAGTAGAGAAAGAAGGTAACACATCAGAATTTGTTTTCCTTTGAATGCTATTAAATGTTACTTATGAGATAATTTAAAATATTCGGCATTTAAATCTACCACCCTACTGCTATAAATTTCATGAGACATGTCAACAGGGTTCCTAGAACATCTTGACTTGTGCACGTTTTAGCAGCTTCTACTCATGCGCAACTCGTGTGATGTAATTACCTTATGGGGCCACATACATACGTGTCGTGCACACGTGAAGAAGTGCACTAGCGCGCAAAGCTTTTCCGCACTCTATTTCCATATCCTAACTATAATTTTACGTCAATGCCACATACGACGGCAGAAGACAGAGTTACTGTAGCAGAAGTAGGTAACATGCACAAGTGTAGAAACTTCTCACGATTTCTCTATATCATCCATAATCTCAACTGCAATTTAATTTACACATCACTTCGTTCTTATCCTAATTCAGCGTGCTTAATAATTTAAACATCAAACATCCGAAACGACCCTCTTTCGTCATACAAGTTTAGGATTAATAATATAATAATAATAATAATAATAATAATAATAGTAATAATAAAAATAATAATAATAATAATAATAATGAATTTTCCGATTATTGTCTCGCATTCGAGAGGTCCTGGGTTCAATCACCGGCGAACACCCATTCTGATCCCAGGTCTTTTCGCGGTTATCCGCATCGTCAGGCGAATTCTGGAGTAGTTTCTTTAGCCCCCCAAAATTCCGTTCCCTCTGTTTCGTTCACTGCGTTAGTTATTTTTCAAGGTTGGAAGTGTCGGTGATGGTGTTTCGGTGCAGCGTGGCAATGAAAAAGGATGCTCTCTGAGAGCGTTCTCCGTCTCTCAACCGCCTCGACTGGTTGCTGGGATGGGTGTTGGACCCTGTGTGGGACAAGTTCCCTGGTCTACCTATCCGACAACGAGGATGTCTCACCTGGAAACTGCAGGGAGCTTGGCATTGCTTTGCCGCCACTACTGGTTCCTAGATCGGTTCCGAATACCTTCTGCTGCACAATGTAATCCAATCCACTCTAGTTATTGTTGTTTTAGTAGCGGCTACAGCTTTTGCATATATTTGTTCCTAATTATAGCTATTATGCAGCGATGCTGTTTCAAATTTTCAGGGATGTTTGACTAAAACTTTTTGAACACACAGAATATATACTCATAAACCGCCACTGCTTATGATCTTAACATTTATCGACTACACTAGGTGCCTTTATGTCCTTACTCCTTTATTTTATGCTTTTTATTCATAGCACTGAAGAACTGTAACAAAGTAATCAACACTGCAAGCTATTTTCTAGTTTGTTAGGCTTGAGAGTAACTCCACATTTTGCAGCACTTAATATAAACGCGCATTTAGCAGTTTTCTCTACCAAGGGATATTTGCGTCTTTACTGTTTCAAGGCAATGCTGTTTCTGCCAGTGAGGCTCTCCAGTTAACAGATTACACGTCGTTTGAGCCTGCGATCAACTTCTCACTTAGCATAACATTAACTCGATATGCACACAAGATAAGTACTATTTCCTGGCACAGACATACATAATCCTTCTGAATAACAGAGAGCGCATCTCTGCCTTATCAGGCACATTCACTAAACAACGAAATGTTGCATTTCCATGGTCTATGAACCAGCAACTAAAATTTATTTTAAGGGGGAACAACGTAAAGTATATTTTAAGGGGAACAAGCCTCAAAATTCATCGAAACTAATAAAGAATATACCGTTTGCTTTAACAGGGATTAAATTATTAAAGTTTCAATCATTACAGAAGTATAGTTTTGAAGTCGAAAATCAACACCCTACCCTTAAAATAATTTATTTGCTTTCATTATTCTTTGTTTCTTTTGCGTATCCTTCAAACAGCTGCTTTATGTGGAAACGTTTGCTAATAAATTTTAAAATTCCAGCAAGGGATCTTCTTAGGAAGATAATAAACAAAATTTATCCCTGAAAAGTATTCCTAATAATGTATACTCGAACAATTTAGTACTGGCCGGCGCTAGAATCTGGTACTTCTATGAGCGCTCAGGACAGTCAGGCTTTGTTCACAAGACTGCGTATAATCCTATAGTAGTTATAGTGGGGAACACAACCGGATACGATTACAAAAGTCTTCCGGGAGAACAATTTATAACGAGATTTCAAACAAAAAAAGATTTCAGACTGCTTCAAGAGTGAATATTTGTAACCAAAACACACTTTATTCATTTATGGTTCTCAAGTGGAGTACGTATAAATCTCCTTACAATACAATGCTTACTGCTTTACTCTTAGATCAGCGGCAGAGAGTTGTAAGTTCAAATCTCCGTGGAGCTGCTCAATTTTTTTGGCTCTCATTTTAAATGCACGAGTAAAAATACAATAGGTTTACTTTATTTTTATATATGTGGCCTTTATTTAATTCTGTATCAAAACAGTATACATGGTGAATCACCTAAAACTTGCACCGCAAATATTTCGGAAATGGAAAGTGCTATTGATGTGCAGTTTTCACAGCATTGGTTGGTAGTCAGGGGCTTGTACATTTAACCCATTAACAGACTTTAATAATACTGAGAAAGTGTATTTTTTTGAGCAAACCTGCAACTTCTTAAATGGAACAATGTCTAATTACACCAACAGGATAAAGTTAGGGTAAATTAGAATGTCAATGGTTTTTGTTGCAGGATTCTAGTGCAAGTGGTTTACGAGAAATCGTATTTTGAAGAGTTCCCACCCGGATAATTGTTTGTCCCATTCAACCTGTTTAGTTGCTAACTACGATGTTGTTAGGTTTGTTTCCATTGTGTTTTCTGTGCATTGATTGCATTGCGACTTCCTGGTCAGTTAGTTTGTGGCAGTTCAAGCAGTAAGACGTGAGTGGAAGATGGAGTTTACTAATGCAGAAAAATCCGACATGCTCATGGTGTATGGAGAGTGTAGGAAGAATGCAGTTTGTTCCTGTAGGGTGTATGCGAAAACGTATCCCAAAAGACGTCAACCATCTCGGCAATTATTGATCAACCTCTTCAACCAATTACGTGAAAGTCGTACTGTAACACCTAGAAAACGGAACAGAAACAAACAAGTGACTGGAGAAGAGGGAGAAATTAATGTTTTGGCTGCCTTTGCAGTAGACCTGCAAATTAGTTCCCGCACAATCGCACGTGGAAGTGACATAAGTCAAGCAAGTGTACTGCACATTCTCCATCGACATAGGTTCCACCCCTATCACATCTCTCTCCATCAAGAGCTGCATGGAAACGATTTTGAGAATCGTGTTAACTTTTGTACATGGGCATTAAAACACGATACTCCAGATTCATCATGTATCTTGTTTAGTGATGAGGCAACATTTACTAATCATGGCCAGGTAAACCGCAGAAACATGCACTATTGGTCTGTTGACAATCCTCGTTGGCTTCGTCAGGTGGAACGTCAGCGTCCATGGAGTTTAAACGTGTGGTGTGGGATAGTGAACCATCAAATCATAGGCCCTTTATTCATAGAAGGAACAATGAACTCGCACAAGTATCGCAGCCTCCTGACAGACCATCTGCCACAGATGCTAGAAGACGTTCCTTTGCAGACTAAGATGATCCTGTGGTGCCAACATGATGGCTGTTCAGCCCATAGTGCAGGAAGTACTAAAGTTTGTCTTAACGGATTGTTTCCAAATCGTTGGATTGTACGAAGAGGATCTGTACCTTGGCCGGCCCATTCACCGGATCTGACCCCTTTAGACTTTTTTTCTGTGGGGAAGGCTGAAGCACACTGTCTACAAGGATATACCAACTACACCAGACGATATGAAACGACGTATTACTGCTGCCTGCTCTGAAATTTTCGCTGAAATGCTAGAACGTGTGCAGCAGTTTTTCCATAGCAGATTGGAAGCGTGTATTGAAGCTGCCGTTGATCATATTGAACACAACCTTTGAAGGGCTATGTTCTTTTTACTTGTAAGAATCCACAGAAGTATTGCAATTCCCTTTTGCTTTTCTTGATTTTGTGCTACCACAGGTTGTACAAGTGTCGGTGCGTAAAAGTTTTGAAAATAAGATTTCTCGTAAACTACTTGCACTAGAATCTTGCTACAAACGCAACTGATATTTTAATTTACCCTGTCTTTATTCATTTGATGTAAATAGACACTGTTCCATTTAAAAATTGCATGTTTGCTTAAAAAATGCACTTTCTCAGTATTATTAAAAACTGCTTATAGGCTATATGTACGAGCCCCTGACTACCAATCAGTGCTGTGAAAACTCCACATCAATAGCACTTTCCATTTCCGAAATATTTGCGGTGTAAGTTTTAGGTGATTAACCCTGTATACCAACCATGAAATTAATTTATCGGTTTCATATTCAATCCAGCTTTATAACCACAATTTCACCATTATTTACAAGGCGTTTTTTTAAAGTAAATGCCCATAGTTTGTTTAAAAAGATATGAGAGCTCTAGTTTCTAAATACCTTAATATCATTCCTTACTTGACACCTTACACTACTTCTCAATATATTCACCGCTGTTATTGAGGCACTTGTAATGGAAAACAATTTTTGTATGCCGTCATCAAAGAATGATGCCGCCTGCGATGAAAGTGAAGTCTGCACTTCTTGTCCATCCTCGTTGAAATGTTTTTAACCAAGGAATTTCTTCAAATAAAGAAACAGATGAAAATCGCTTGGTGCCAAATCCGGAGTTAGAACGATGCCATCGGATCTTGAGTTTGTTTGACAGCAGGAAAACAAAAGGTGACGATCGCTCACAGCTGTGTCTGGCTTCCTAATGAACGGAGTAAGTGATCATGCCTGCTGAAAATCTAGACTGGAACGGCAAAATATTAAAACGGTACTTACTTTTAAATACACGGCTCGTAATTAAATTTTAAGTAAAATTAAGTTACCCAAGTAATATTACACCGGTGTTCAAAATCTAAGCGCCAAATGGGTAAAGTAACATAACAAATGAACTACTAGGCTGAAGTAGTGCGGGAACATGTTGCCAGAGGTCTCTCACACGTACACAGAAAGCTGGACGTCACATGGCGTGAGTGTAGCGAGCCTATAGTGCCAAATAGGTCTGGTCCCGCAACACGAGGCAATTGACGAAACAGGACAAGACGGTGTGTGGCAATTAGCAAGCTGTTACGGTGCACTGTAGTGGTGTTCTTCATTGCAACATGGATTACTTCACACGGAGAAGAATCATCGGGAAACTGGAAGAAGGGCGAAGTGTGACGAGTGTTGTTCAGGAGTTTGGAATTGCTCACAGCATTGTTTCACGTGCATTTGGGAATCTTCCAAACCACAGGCACTGCTGTCCCAAGGAGCGGCGGTGGTCGACCATGCTCAACTACAGCAGCAGATGACCGCTACATTGTGCAACAGGCAAGAAGGGATCCACGCCAAACAGCAGGTGCAATTGCAACCACATTTAACAGTACAGCTAAGCACGCAATCTTACGATGCACAATGGCACGGCGACTACACAGAGGTGGTCAGTACGTTGTGTTCCATTGACATCCGCACATCGGCGGCACCGTTTGCGATGGTCCCAAGAGCATCAAAATTGGACCAACGAGGAATGGGGTTGCGTGCTCTTCCCGGATGAAGCAGATTCAGTCTAAGTAGTGATTTTTGACGTACCCTCATCTGGCGAGAGGTGAGAACACGTACTGAACCCAGGAACATCCTTGAACATGATCGTTTTGATGGCCCGGGTGTTATGGTTTGGGGAGGCATAATGTTGCATGGGCGTACCGACCTCTAAATCTTTCAGCACGGTACGCTCACTGGTCAACGTTATTGTGATACTGTACTCCTTCCCCATGTGCGTCTTTTCAGGGTGCAGTCGGCCCTGACTTCATTTTTATGGATGACAATGCGCGACCGCATCGAACAGCGCAGGTGGTGGATCTCTTGGAAGGAGAGAATATTCGGCGAATAGACTAGCCTGCCCGTTCGCTCGATTTAAATCCCATCGAACACGTGTGGGATGCTTTGGGGAGACGCATTGCAGCACATCCACATGCACCAACGACCATCTAACAGTTGTCGACAGCGCTTTTGCAGGAATGGAACGCCCTACCGCAAGAACTGCTTACCAACCTTGTGGCCAGCATGGGAGCACAAAAAATAAGAATACCCTAAGGAGAATCGAACCCAAACTGCTTGCGTAGAAGCTGTGTAGCTCAACCACGAATCCTCATCGAGTACGGCATGGAAATAGCCAAATAACTGTCTTGTGGCTTGTATTATAGAGTAGTGCAAGCGGCGCATAGAACTTGACTGTTGTAAATCGCACGCTCACTCAAAGGAACTTTCAAAACTGAACCGCTCAAGAGACCGCCTAGTTTTAGTTTGGCCGAATGTAAATTACTTTGGAAATAATGTTACCTATTATGTATAAAGCCTAAAGAATAAGAAGCTAACACTTTAATTTAATTGATAAAGTGATACGTGTTTTATTTGAAAATTATGTAAAAATATGCAAGACATATAGATTTAAAAGAACCATCTGAAACTGAAGTCTGGATGCAAAATTTCGAAAACCCCACCGCAAAGAGATTTTATTGTAAAAAATTAAAAAACGTGGTAATTTTAATTTATCCACTATTTACCTATAATAAGTAGACGAGTATTGCATTGCACTAAAACACTGATACCGAAATTTCATCGAAAGTATAGCTTTTGGGATTTCCGGAACTCGAAAAAACAATTAGAAAAATTTCCCTGAATATCGCGTTTCCGCCTCTCTGTGTCTGTAAACAGCGTAATCAAAAATGAAAAATCTGTTAAATGCTGACGTTTTCCAAGGATGTAACAGGAAGATTAAGAAAATGATGCCCACCCCAAACTACCCCTGAGATGCAAATGCTCTTTATTTTTATTTTCTCTAAAATGGCTTTAACCATTTTCATGTTAAGATATTTGCAAGAAAAATAAAACATTTAACTTGAAATTTCTTAGAATAGTCTGAAATAATTGTGTGTAATAGGTAAACCGTAAGTTTTAGATAAAATATTACTACGAGGACACAACGAAAAGTAACACACAATAATTTTTTTACAAAAAAGTTTGATACTTAAAACAAAAAAAAATCACAAATAAACTTACACATTTTACCTACTTTTCGACATACATAGTCACCAAATTTCTCAACACATTTCTCCCATCGTGATACCAGTTTCAATATGCCCTGTTCGTAGAAGTCCGTTTCCTTGGAGTATAGCCATCTGCGGACTGCTGATTTCACTTCCGCATCTGTCGCAAATCGTTGGCCGCCCAGGAACTTCTTAATGGTACCAAACAGATGAAAGTCCGACGGTGCAAGGTCCGGACTGTATGGTGGATGCTGGAGCATTTCCCAACCAAATTTGGTGATGTGTACGAGCATTGTCATGAAGAATTTTTACATCGTCAGCATTCATGTTGTGGCGTTTGTCACGAAGGGCACGACGCAACTTCACCAAAGCTTTCATGTAGGCTGCAGCATTCACAATGGTCCCCTTTTCAGCAAAGTCCACCAATACAACACCATGTATATCCCAGAACACCTTCACAAGCACTTTCTTAGGAGATTGAGTCACTTTGAATTCTTTCTTCACTGGGGAACCAGCATATTTGCACTCCACACTTGCCTGCTTGGTTTCGGGCGTGTAGTCGTATGCCCACGACTCATCACCAGTAACGATTCCTTTCAGAAAGTCCTGTCCTTCTGCGGTGTACCGCATTAGATGATCAAGTTCATCATTCGCTGGCCCTTGTGGTTGTCTGTCAGGTTCTTAGGCACCCAGCCAGCACTAACTTTACGAAATGTCAACGTGTCAGGAACAATACCGCACACTACACCATAAGAAATGTTGAATTGTTGCGATAAGTTTCGCAGTTGCACACGCCATGTCGTTGTGAATATTACACGGTTTATGCCCTTTGGCCCACAAATATCGAACCACACCACTGTTCTTCACACATGGACGACAGCAACATGCGCGCCATCTTTGTTGCGTGTTCACGCTTCTCCCGCTAGAGCTGCACATGAAACAAAAATACCCTCTGTAGTGAAAACGTCAAACCATATCTGTGTGAAATTGCAACATTGCAGCTGCAATACCAAGGCGGAAAAATTATTGTGCGTTACTGTTCGATCCGCCCTAGTATACAAACATGTATATCACGTTAAAGCATACAATATATGTGAAACGCAATTTTTTGTGGCGTTAACCATCCCCGAGATATTCTTTGTTATTGGTTTTAATTTTCAAATGCTATTCTTTGTTTCAGTGATAAATCGTTATTGTTTTTTCTCGTGGCCATATAAAGAATTACAAAGCCATCACATAGCGACCGAACTTTTTAAAAATCCGACAATGGCCTAGGTCTACTGCATACTCCTTATATCTACAAGTAAATGTGTAAATTTGTAATGAATGTTTGTTTGGATTAACAACTAGGTAGAGAAATAACTCTTTTTATAAAAGGAGTGGGCAGATAAGTCATGTGAGTGCAGCAAATATTCTTTTATATCAGAGTTTATATTATAGCTTTTTGTCAGGTGTTTGTTTCCTCGAAGCATCAAAGTCAACAATATTAAACGTTATTACATGGGATATTTCATCCTTTATAAAATCACTTCCTCTTAGTTCCTGAGTTTCCAATACTTCGGCGTTTTCCCTGGAACTCCATGCGAGCTTGCAGCACATAATGTAAATATTTACAATTCCTTGTAGTTTATCTTCCACCTCGCTTCCAACCTAATCGATTAATCTGGCAGTGAACTCTATGAAGAGTAAACGCTTGAAAACTAGATACACCCAGTTGTTTCGTATATGTAGATAAGAGTTGCGTAAAATGTTATTTGCGCGAAGAGAAGGTAGTTTTGTAAATATTGCATACCACATAGTCACGAAAACATATCAGTGAGTAACATTTTAAATACCAAAGTTAATTATTTTTATAGTCATGGTAAATATTGATGCATAAATTATCTTGTGATCATGATCTAGAGGTATATTCAGTCTGTTGCAGATTAACAGTTTGTTTTTTGTAACAGTTACTGATAGCAATGATACATAAGCTACAAACTAAGGCATTACTATTAAGTTTTATAACCTTTAAATTAAATATCAAACACACGCATTGATATAGGACCTTTTCTAGAAATCGAATTTGGTAATATTTTCTCCACCTCCTGTGTTCTCTACCACGTATAGTAAATAGGGAAAGTACTGTTTTTCACATAAACGTTTGGTACAGAGATTTCACCGGAAATACATGTTTTGAGACCCAGATTCAAATAAAACAATTTTGGAAACATGTCCGTGTGTGTCTGTGTCAGTGAACAGCATAACTCCAAAACCAAAACTTGGATAAATACCGAACTTGATATTTGAGTTTAGTATCTTCCAAGGACGCGACACGAAGATTTTAAACAAAATTCATCACCGCAAACTACCCTTTACATGGAACATTTCTCGAGAATTCTGATTTTCTGAGAAATGGCTGTAACGTTTTTTATTAAAATTACATATAACAAAGAAATTTATACAAAAAAAGTATTTTTGAACTTTATAGGAATACCCTATGAAGCCCTCTTCATTCGGAAGGAATTTTGTGTAATCTTGTATAACTGGTAAACATTAAGCAATAGACGTACTACACAGAAAATGTAGATCTCTTTAAAACACAGTTTATTTCAAATAAGTTATTGAGGCATAAGTCATTTCTACGATAGCCGCTATTAATGGTTAGAATTGTTCATTACTTGGTCATTGTCTTAAAGTGCTGTCAACATTCAGTTGCTTACGCGTGATTCCCCATAAGGGAGCGCGGCGGCTCCGAACCCTTCAAACTGCTGTGGTGCGGGTCCTGCGGACCCTGAGCACTCGTGGTATTTCTTACGCTGGGCCAAACGTCCGAGCTCCACCCATAAGGGTGTCGTTTGGATTGGGTTAAACTCGGCGGGACAGTGGTTCACGACACCCATGAGAGATTGGGATGTCTCGACAGTTTTCTGTCCAGGTGGAGTTGTGAGACGTATCAAGATCTTTCGAATCGCCCTGGAGACAGGTAGACATATGCTAGATTGCTGTCGACCCTACCGAGGCTTTTCAGTAGTCTTCCCCGTTTTGGGGGGTTGACGCGCATCAGTGGCGTATCCACTTCCGGCCTGTAATGTGGCGCCGGATTCAAATTTTCAGGTGCCGGCTTTCAGGAGAAAAGCTCACTAGGAGGACGCCTTCCTCCCAGTGTCACGTGTGGTCATAATCCCCTGGTGTCTCATGTTTCTCGCGATTTCATTGAAACAGTATAGAGTTTTAAGTCCAGCATATGGCGTCCAGTTTTTAAACATTTGATTATCGCTGTACTCTTTGTATCCATAACGAAATGTGCAATTCTGAAAAGGTTCATTTGGATTAAAATTTAGTGGATAGTAAAATAAGCTTTAGTAATAATTGGAAAGGTAGAATCAGATGACTGAAAAATTCAATGCCATAGCCGGGATTTGAACCACGGATCTCCCGGTCTCCGTCCGGTTGCTCTAACCACTGAGCTATCATGGCAACATGCCGACACGACATTAAATTCTGCAGCTGATTCGCATTTTTCCCGGTAAACCACAAGGTGATCTCAAATTGTATTGAGATGTCATACCCCAATGGCGACTTACATTAATTGTAAGTACTTTAAGTCCCGGGCTTTATAGTTGCAACCACTATTAGGTCAATTAATGGAATTAATTGTTCTTTCACACAAGCCGTGTGTTGGACGGGGTTGGAAAGGTAGAATCAGATGACTGAAAAATTCAATGCCATAGCCGGGATTTGAACCACGGATCTCCCGGTCTCCGTCCGGTTGCTCTAACCACTGAGCTACCATGGCAACATGCCGACACGACATTAAATTCTCCAGCTGATTCGCATTTTTCCCGGTAAACCACAAGGTGATCTCAAATTGTATTGAGATGTCATACCCCAATGGCGACTTACATTAATTGTAAGTACTTTAAGTCCCGGGCTTTATAGTTGCAACCACTATTAGGTCAATTAATGGAATTAATTGTTCTTTCACACAAGCCGTGTGTTGGACGGGGTTGGAAAGGTAGAATCAGATGACTGAAAAATTCAATGCCATAGCCGGGATAGAGTAAAAGTAATGATAGGAATGTATAGATAAAACATTTTGTAAAATAATTAATGCAAATAAATGAAAGCGGCTAGCAATGCGAGCGTAGAACTAAGTAGTACTCGCTGTCAAAGACAAAGGAATTCAACACGAGAAAAGAGACGCCATTGTGACTTCATGAGCAACAGCCGCACAAACTCCAAAGAAGAGAAATCATGTAGAGGAACTTCGTATAAAACAGAAATGCTGACATTTATATTGTGTGATATAGGGCGGTGATATCGCGGGGTCATTATTATTATGTGGGAAATCTCTTAGGGCATTTATAGATAGCTCTGCTATAACGTGTAGAGGAATTATCTCCACGTTGAGAATTTTAAATAAATTTGTAAATTGCAATATCATAGCATCTAATTGAGTTTTGAAAGACTTTTATAATTACAATGTAAAAAACTTGATGTGTTACACTCACATGACCTTTTCTACTCTTTTTACAAACTATTCTTACAAACGCTTATTCTCAATCTACTTCATGTTAATCAACACATACATCTTCTTGCTAATTTTCTGGTAGGTGGAAGGGGAATATGCTAGGATTCAAGAGATAGTCATATGTTTTAAGAATTGATTGCTATGTGGAGCATTCCATTGTCTTTGCATGTCCAGTATATAATTTCTGATGTTTACACTCACATGACTTTCTCTACTCTTGTACAAACTATTTTTATAAACTCTTGTTATCCATCTATTGCATATTAATCGAGATAAACATTTGCAGAAACGATCTTTTGACATGCAAAGAGAATTACATTTTACACATAGCGACCAGTTCTAAAAATACTTGACTATCGCTTAAGGCGTGCTATGTTCCCCTCGTTTGTATTTGCAAGGGCAATATAGAAATACAGTAGCCTTTAAGCATCGACATATATATTAATAGCTGGTTGATAGGTGCAGCACCATTCTCTTTGCCACAGATTAATACTCTTTGCATATCCAAGACAAAAAAATTAATTCTCATTTGAGAAAATAAGTATTGAAAAATTTAAGGGAATAACAAGCAATATCTCCAAAATGGTTCATTCAACAAAAATATGTATATGACATAAATTGTGTATTTTAACGCGATCTACATTATTTGTGTAGTAAAATTTTGTCTATCTCTTATGGTTTACCTGTTATGGAAAAGTCGTTCACAATGAAGAATACTTTTGGAGACATTCCCAGAAAATTGAAGATATAAATTTTAATTGTCATGAAAATATCTTAAACATATGATATTTTAATAAAAATCGTTAGAGCCATTTTTGAGAAAATTAAAATTTTCGAAAAACGTTCCATGTAAATGGTAATCTGGGGTGGGGGGATTTTCTTGAAAACCTTCGTGTCGCATCTCTGGAAGATACTGAACCTAAATTCCAAGTTTGGTGTTTATCCGACTGTTCGTTTCTGAGTTATGCTGTTCACAGACACACACACACACACACACACACACACACACACAGAAAGACACACACACGGACATGTTTCCAAAGATGCTATTTTTGGATTCAGGGTTCTCAAAACATGTATTCGCGGTGAAATTTCGGTATCGAAGTTTTGGGTGGAATACAATACTTCCCCTACTTACTATACGTAGTAGAGAAAGTAAAAAAAAGGCAATAAGGAATTCCCATTTCAGAAAAAGTGTAAGTATTAGAAAATTCAAACAAATAACAAGAAATGTCTCGGAAATGGTTCACTCCGCAAAAACAATACGTATCACAGAATTGTGTGTTTTAACGAGCTATACATTTTTTGTGTAGAAACACTTTGTCTATCTTTTACGGTTTACTAGTTATGCAAAAGCTATTTAGAAAGAAGAGATCTTTTGGGGACATTCGCAGAAAATTCAAGATATGCATTTTATTTTTCAGATAAATACCTTTCATATATCGGTATTTAATGAAAATCGTTAGAGCCATTTTAATAGAATAAGCAATTTCTAAGAATCTACATGTGAAGGGCAGTTTCGGTGGGGAGCTTTTCATAAAAATCTTCGTATCGCAACTTTGGAAGGTAGTTCTGAAGCTAATGATCAAAAGCTAAATCACCTTCATTCACAACTCAGTTAATGCTGTATGTTAATGAGTACTTGGAATCCTTCTCCAATTGTTTTGCATGTTTTTACGTAGACACCAGGGTCTATAGAATATTGCTTTTATTCAGGCGTAGGAAACGCAGTCAATGTCTATCAAGAACTATAGTCCAGCAGCTCTTTAGAAACTCTGCGAGCAATAGCATGAAGTCTCAACTCCTTTCATCGCTTATCTAGCATAAAGTTATAAGCAATAGCTTCAATAACAAAAATTAAAAATTTAAAGGTATCGAAGTTTTATCTCAAAGTATTACACATAGTTCGATACTGTCGAGTATTCGAGAGTATCGAGGTATAAGGTTCCATTCCTAAAACCTCCCTGAAACGGAAAAGATTAGAATCATGTCACTTCCGCCTTGAACAGGTTTCACTGAAGTATCAAACGTTTCCCTCAATCATTCAATATAACAGGTTTCTCAAATGACGCAACATCCGTCCGCCGCTCGCATAGCACTGCTATACGAATCTGTTCCTGTAATAGCGGCGGACAGACCCGCCCATTCTCTCCTAAACACTACAAATGAAAAATAATATGAATATCTTATAAAAGTGTTTAAAATGATGTCTCTCTACGTCTATAATAGTATGAACACATTATTAAACACTCGACAAATTTCTGCAGCCGAAATAATGGAAAACGCTCGTTGAATACTGTCCTCTAATTTGTCGAGTGTATGGGGATTTGTTGAATAATATATACAGAATTTACTAATAAATTCAGCTTCCCCAATTGGAGGCTCCCATAAACAAAGCATACGAAACAACAAAAGCACATAAATACATAATTGGAATTATAAATCATACAATAACTGTTAGCAAAGTTACTACTATATAAACCAGCATCTGAAAATAGTATAATCTACAAATATATATGGAAGTGGTCCTTATATCAATAAACACATTTGTATACATGAATAAATGATTTTACGTACTATAAAATTATTGTTCAATATAAGTAGTGTCGCTTTAATACTACAGAGAGCTGATGGTTTAATAAATGAGTCGTTTAAGGGGATATAGTATTCATAATACAAACTTCCACAATGACGTGCTGATATTTTCATTTTTATCACATATTTATATTGTAAAAAAGAACTCAGGGTTTTAATTCCCAAAGCATCGGTAACATAATTTTGAAATAAAAGGAATTTGTTTAAAAAGAAACAAAATGTTATATTTACTTTATTTTTACAGCAATAATGTTTTAATGCATATCTTCGTGCAGAATCATTATTTAAACGGGTGTACAAAATTTCACAGTTCTAAGTCAATAGGTTCAGGAAAAAAATCTGATGTGATGCATTCACATGACCTTTACCTTCTATCGTTTATTATATTTTTATCCAAATAAACCTTTACAGAAATAGCTACATTAAACATTTTGTTAGGGTACAAAAAGAATTGCGATAGACAAATGTTTAAGAACTGGACATTATATGTTACCTTAAAATTCCATACTGTTTCCATGGCATCGCGAGAAACAATTAAATATCGATGAGTCTTAAAAAATGAGAAAGTGTTGAACAAATCAAACCTTTAATACTGTATGCCTTATGCCACTAAAAGCGTATTTGAAATAAACTGTGTGTGTTTTAAGGAGATCTACATTTTTTGTGTAGTACGTTTTCGTCTATCGCTTAACGTTTACATGTTACACAAGATTATAAAAAACTTCCTTCGTAATAAAGAGGGCTTCGCGGGCTATTTACAGAAAATTAAAAATATACATTTTATTTGTCATGTAAATATCTTTAATATATAGTATTTTAATAAAAATAATTAGAGTAATATTTACAAAGGTAATCATTTCGAAAAATGTTCGATGAAAGGGGTGATTTTGTGTCGCATGTCTAGAAGGTACTGAACCTAAATACCAAGTTTGGTATTTATTCAGCATTTTATTTTTGAGTAATGCTTTTCACAGATACACACGGACCTTTTTGATGCATTTTTTTTGGATTCGGGGTCTCAAAATATGTATTTCGGCGAAATCAGGTATAAAAGTTTTATATGGAATGCAATAGTTTCTCTATCTCTATATACATGGTAGTGAAAGTAAGTATTATTAACTCCTATACCTACTCTTTGGAGTAGAATGATAAATTTCAGTTTATATATTTTTCGTATGTCAAAAATATGTTCCTTTTTCTTTGTCACTGTTTACAAGTTTTAGTCCTTCAAATTTAATTTGAACATTTCCTGATAACATTTTCTGATATAAGGTACCCGTTTTCTCAGATACTATTATAGGGGCCTAAATAATGATGAGGCGTATTAATAATTTGGGGGCTTTCATTGTCATTACCAGACATATTGTTGTTCTACATTGTCATTACCAGACATATTGTTTGTTTTCCTTTTATGTTAACTGGGATGACGTCACTCCTGACTGGTCGCTTTGCAAGCCACGAATGTTGGGGATAGCTTCTGTCTTACTTAGGATTCCGAGAGAAACGGATCGTGCGTGCTTTTGGATCGATGGACATCTCCCCTCACTTTTCATATTCAATAATGTAGGAACCCCAAACGGTTGGGCAATAAATCTAGGAATGTGTGAGTAGATTTGTCTTATGGATTTTGTACAGTGAAAAACCCACGCCTTCCTCTTAACCTCCCACCACGTTTCGGTTCTCCGCGGCCAAGTGAGCATACGCTCCCTGAGTGTACGTCCTAGCTACTAAAAATTAATTTAATTTATCGTGTGAACCTTTAAGCATCTAACCTAACATGTAAAAATAACTCAACCCTATTGTTGAATTATTGTGAGGATAATAAATTGATTTGCTGATACATTTTAAACAAAAAATTATAATTAATAAACAATCTTTATTTTCCTTAATTAAACGCATTATGGTGTAACAGTAAATCAGTGAACAGAAGCTATGCCTCCAAATATGAGGCGTGTTTTTAAATTCTATAAAAAATCTGATGTGTTACACTCACATGACTTTCTCTACCCTTGTACACACTATTTTTACAAACGCTTATTTTCCATATGCTTCATTATAATCGAGATGTTAATCTTATTGCTAATTTTCTTGTAGATGCAAAGGGAATTGGTAGGTTTTAAGCGATAGTCAAATCTTTTAAGAGCTGGTTGCTATGTGGAGTATTCCTTCTTTTTGCAATAACCAGGACAAGAAAAGGAATAACGAAATTGAGAAAAAATATAAGTATTTGAAAATTTAAGGGAATAACAAGCAATATATCGAAAATGGTTCATTCAACAAAACAAATGCATATGACAGAAATTGTGCATTTTAACGCGATCTACATTTTTTGTGCAGTAAAATTTTGTCTATCTCTTATGGTTTACCAGTTATGCAAAAGTCGTTCACAATTAAGAATACTTTGGAAACATTCCCAGAAAATTTGAGATATACATTTTATTTGGCATGAAGGTATCTTAAACATATATTTTAATCAAAATCGTTAGAGCCATTTTTGAGAAAATTAACATTTTCGAAAAATGTTCCATGTAAAGGGTAATCTGGGGAGGGGGGATTTTCTTGAAAACCTTCGTGTCGCATCTCTGGAAGATACTGAACCTAAATACCAAGTTTGGTGTTTATCCGACTGTTCGTTTCTAGCTGTTCACGGTCACACATACACACACACGATCATGTTTCCAAAAATGATTTTTTTGGATTCAGGAGGTCTCAAAGCGTGTATTTCTAGTGAAATCTTGGTATCGAATTTTTGAGTGGAATACAATACTTCCCCTACTTACTATACGTAGTAGAGAAAGTAAAAAACCGCCTCGTATCATAAAAACTTAGGACTTATATCATAATTGTTCTAGGTTAATGTATTTAGCAAATTTAATATTAGCGTGGGATTTTTAGTCCTCCCATAACGATAGAAGCCTGGTTACCGGTTAATAACGCAGAAATTCCTCAATTGTTGCGTTACTGGAGAAAAGAACCCGGCACACACTCCTAATCTTCTAATTCATTACTATAAATCAATTTGGAATGACATCCAGCACGTAAGCAACTGGAAGAAACGTCTTTTAGATAGTAAGTTATTAACGTCGGTTGAGTAATATTGAAGGGAGATAACTTCACGGTAATATGCGAGGCTTATTTCTGATACGATCCTGTTTTTTTTTTTTTTTGTTATCCCTGGTCGACAGGGAATGCTTGGGTGGTTTCCTATCTATCATGCTTTCCTTTTCCTCATTTCCCTTACACTAAGTTTCATTTTCATGTATCAGGTTTACTTGTAGGTTTGGTGTTGTGTGGAGGTGCCGGCATGTTTTTGCTCGAAGTAAAGCGTGTTCTCCAAGGTCACTGAAGGACTGCCTGGTTAGACGGGTCGTTCATCGCTCTCTATGTAGCTCCATTAGTGGAACTGCCTTCAAACTGGGAACTGTTAAGGGCTTCCGCGCATCTCTTTAGCCTGTCCGCCGCGACCTGAGGCTTCCTTCAGATGTTTCATTTCTCCTAGGAAGTAGTAGTCGCAATAGGCCTCCCATAACCTATTGATGGGAGAGATCAATAGACACACTGACTATCGGTGTGCGAGGTACTGAAAATTTCCTAGTATTTAGAGACTATTCCAGTAGGCGCCGTGGCCAAGTTGCTAGAACGCTCGTCTCTCACCAAGGCGACCCGAGTTCGATCCCAGGGATTATTAGTGGTGTGTGTAAAAACATTTTCATGACCTTCCAGAGTAGTTAGAGGACATGGAACTTGAACAGGGATATTTTCAACAGGATGGTTTCAGATCCCACGCCTCAGGAGCTTCATCGAGGGCCGTATCTTCCCTAAAGGTTTCCGGCCTCCAGGTTCACCGGATTATTTTGTTGTGGCTCATGACAAGAGTTTACAGAAACCGGTTGTGACGTGGTCAAAGTGTCGTCTGGGCTGGTTTTGTACGGGTTCTTCCGGTTTCCACACCATTCGTTCCATTAACTACTCCGTCATTATCTTTATTTTCATCCATCTCACCATCATTTCATAGCATCTACTCCCTCGCTATCATACCAGACATCGGGCTGATCACCCTTCCTGGACATTCTCTCTGATCCAAAGTGTCTACTTCTCGATAGGCTCTGACCCTCGGCATTCGCTTAAGTTCTGGGGGGTGTAAGTCCTACATACAAGGAAAGAAACAGAGAAAGAAGAGGCTATTCCAAAGGCACTGAATTCCAAGGTCTTTCTCGTCTTGGGTATAACTCGTAACAAATTCTCGTTTTATCATTCCAATACGCCTACTGATCGCTTTCCTGTAACTTTATACACTAAATTTTCTTTAGAATTCTTTAGTGTGTCTTTTATACGCACACTTTTATCGATAAACTTTGTTATTTGATCTGTTATTTAACTTCCACTTCTTCTGTGATAGATTCATTTGTTTTTATTAATTTGTTTTGTACAGCCCTGGAGACGGCTCTAAGGAATCTCATTTCTACAGAATGTAGTTGGCTCATTTGTTTTAACTTCCGTACAGTAAGACAAGATAGAATTTACTGAGCAGGCTTTAATTTCGGCTTTTCTTCTGGCCTTTTTCTCATAATGTCAGAACACTGACTGAACTATGTGCGCTTTTTCGTGCCTGATAGGTACAGAGAATATTGTATTCCACGAAAACATTTATGTCGAAAATTCTCCGGAAGTACATGTTTTGTAGCCCATCGAGACCATAAAAAGATAATTTTTAGAATTGAGTCCGAGTGTGTCTCTGTGTACCTGTGAGCAACATATCTCCAAAACGAATGGGACACTGGGACTATTTTTTTTTAATTTTAAAGCTATTCACTTAAAAATTGGCACAGTTAATGTCAATAAATAAAGAAACAACTGTGAAAAGCTCTAGCTCAAATACGTTTTTACATAATGCACTTAAACATATTTAATTAGCAAAAAAAAAATAATGAAAATCTTTAAAACTGCCTTGTGCATTCCAGAGAAGATGATACCGTACTAATACTTTAGTATAGTGAAAATAAATGTAAGAATTTGCTTGAAGTTGATGCTATAAGTTGTGGAATAATAAATTTTCGTTTTTATGAAGTATTTGGTGTTAACGTGTTTTACTTTCTCTACTACGTACTCCACCCAAAATTTCGATACCGAGATTTCACCGGAAATATATGTTTTCAGACCGCCTGAATCCAAAAAAAGCATTTTTGGAAACATGTCCGAGTGTGCGTCTCTGTGTGTGTGTCTGTAAACAGCATAACTCAAAAACGAACAATCGGATAAAGACCAAAATTTGTATTTAGGTTCAGTATCTTCCGGAGATGCGACACGAAGGTTTTCAAGAAAATCCTCCCACCCCAGATTACCCTTTACATGGAACATTTTTCGAAAATTTTAATTTTCTCAAAAATGGGCCTAACGATTTTGATTAAAAATCATATGCTTAAGATATTTTCATGACCAATGAAATGTATATCTCGAATTTTCTCGGAATCTTTCCAAAAGTACATTTCATTGTGAACGACTTTTGCATAACTGGTAAATCATAAGAAATAGACAAAGTTTTACTACAAAAAAATGTAGATCGCGTTAAAATAGACCATTTATGTCATATAAATTCTATTTGTTGAGTGAACCATTTTCGAGATATTGCTTGTTATTTCCTTAAATTTTCCAATACTTACACTTTTTCTCAAATGGAAATTCGTTATTCATTTTTTTAGTCCTGGTAATGCAAAGAGAATGGAATATTCCACAAAACAACCCGCTCTTAAAATATTTGACTATCGCTTAAAGCCTACCAATTCCCCTTGCATCTACAAGAAAATTAGCAATAAGATTAGAATCTCGATATCGCGATTAACTCGAAGCATATGGAGAGTAAGCGTTTTTAAGATAAATTGTACAAGAGTAGAGAAAGTCATGTGAGTGTAACACATCTGATTTTTTTAACACAAACACATTTTTTGTGAGCCAGTGAATAAAGCATTGATAAAATGCATGCTTGAATCTTTATATAGAATACATTATACATTTGAGAATATGTATGGACATTTTCATACAAATCAGACCAAAACTAAATTGTAAGGAATAAATTTCATGCGAAAAATGTAAAACTGAGAAAAAACACGTAGAGAAAGAAATTGGGTTAAAAAAGTGCATGGGTGATTTAAATATATCGATGGACTTATAAAAATTACCAATTATGAGAAATTTTTGGCCAAAGGAATTTGCAGATGTCTATAGAATATAATATAATTAAAACATCTGATGTGTTGCACACACATGGCAATCTCTACTCTTGTACAAACTATTTTTTACAAACTATTAATCTCCATCTATTTCATGTTAATAGGGATAAGCATTTGTTAAACTTATTAATAATTTTCTTGTAGGTACAAGCAGAATATGATAAACTTTAAGCGATAATCAAATGTTTTAAGAGCTGGTTGCTATGTGCAGCATTCCATTCTCTTTACGTGTCCAAGACATAAAAAGCGAATAACGAATTCCCGTTTGAGAAAAAGTATAAGTATTGGAAAATTCAAACAAATAACATAAAATATCTCGGAAATGGTTCACTACAAAAAACGTTTCTTGAATTGTGTGTTTTACGAGATGCACATTTTTTGTGTAGTAAAACTTTGTCTATCTCTTACGGTTTAGCAGTGATGCATAAGTCATTCACAATGAACAGGGCTTCTGAGAACATTCTCAGAAAATTCAAGATATACATTTCATTTGCTATAAAATTATCTTAAACATATGATATTTCAATTAAAATCGCTTGGGCCATTTTTGAGAAAATCAAAATTCTCGAAAACTGTTCCATGTAAATGGTAGTCTAGTGTAGGGTGATTTTCATGAACATCTACGTGTTGCATCCTTAGAAGGTACTAAAGCTAAATACTAAGTTTGGTGTTTGTAGGTTATGTTGTTCACAGCCACACACACGGACCGTCTTATAAAAATGCTGTTTTTGCATTTATGTAGTCTGAAATGACGTATTTTCGTTGAGATGTCGGTATCGAATTTTTGGGTGGAATGCGATACCTTCTGTACCTACTATGTACATAGAGAAAGTAAAAAAAGAATAGACTTCCCATTTGAGAAGGGTTTAAGTAATAGATAATTCAAAACAATAGCAAGAAAGTCTTAGAAATGGTTGTCTCCACAAAAAATTTATTTGACATAAATTATGTGCTTTATCGAGCTCTGAATTTTTCACGTAATAGGATTTATCAGTTATGCAAAGGTAATTAATAATAAAGAGGACTTCAGAGGCTACTACCAGAAAATCCAATATATACTTTTTCATTTGTCAGGAAAATATGGTACACGTATGCTACTTTAGTAATAATCGTTGAAATCATTTTTGAGAAAATCAAAATTGCTCGAAACATTTTCCGTGTACAGAAGAGTTTGGGGTGTTTTTTTTAATCCTCTGGTCGTATCCTTATATGATGCCGAACTTAAATATCAAGTTTGGTATTTAAGGTAATTTTCGTTTCTGAGTTAGCTGTTCATAGAAATGGGCTTACATACTTCTAAATTTTCTATAACATCTCGGTATGGAATGTTTGGATGGATGCAATACTTCCAATTCAAGCTAGAATTTTGAAACGTGGCAAAACCAGTACTGTTTTATGTGAAATAACTACAGAGATTTCAACAAAATATCTTACATGTTGTGTATTATGCAAATTTCACAATATCATTACCTTAAAAGGGGACATTCACACAGATTATGATGAGTAATAAATGGAAATGCATGTTTTAAATAGAAAATATCTCCAAACTTATCCAGAGGTATAGAGATTAAACTACAAAGTACAAGGCACATAGTTTTCTGTGGTTTTCTTGGTTCATATCGCCTTTCAACAATAATCCAGTGATTTTCTTTGATACAGCGATTTAATTTGTGGCGCAAAGGAATTCTTTTTGACTGAGGGAACGTCTTAATTTCAACAACTCGTCACTTTCAGTTGCGCATTCCCTTAATTCAGCCACTCGCTTAGTAGTTTTCGTTTGTGCCAGGCAGAGGTCACGCCTGTGCCTCTTGTATGCCAGTGTGGGAAACTTAGACACAAGTTTCTTTCACTTCTCTCGTCTGCGGTTAACATTCCCTCTACTAAGAAGAGTAAGTTGTGAAATTAAAGTGAAGAAAAGTTGTACAGACAGCTGTAATGCAAGACATGCCCGCGAGAGTGTGCTCTTATCAACTTGCTAATTAGAGACAAGTCACACTGTTCTGCCAAACCAAACAGTTATCACGTCAGATAATCGCACCTACCCACTAGGAGTTACAAGATGCCTTATTTCTTTCTGTTGTTGCAAATTACATTACAAGTTCTTGATCTACAGAGAAAATTTGTCGACATTTGAAAGAGCTAAATGAAGCTTTAATTTTCACAATTTGGAAGCAAGAAAATCTGATGTGTTACACTCACATGACTTTCTCTACTCTTGTACAAACTATTTTTACCACTTATTCTCCGTATACTTCATTATAATCGAGATATCGAGATGTCAATCTTATTGCTAATTTTCTTGTAGATGGGGAATATAGTAGGTTTAAAGCGATAGTCAAATATTTTAAGCGCTGGTTGCTATGTGGTGCATTCCATTCTCTTTGCATGTCCAGGACATAAAAAAAACTGAATAACGACTTTGAGAAAAAGTATAAGTATTGGAAAATTTAATCGAATAACAAGCAATATCTCGAAAACTGTGCACTCAACAAAAAAATCTGATGTGTTACACTCACATGACTTTCTCTACTCTTGTACAATCTAATTTTACAAACGCCTATTCTCCATATGCTTCATGTTAATCGAGATATCGAGATGTCAATCTTATTGGTAATTTTCTTGTAGATGCAAGGGGAATATGGTAGCTTTTAAGCGATAGTCAAATATTTTAACGCTGGTTGCTATGTGGCGAATTCCATTCTCTTTGCATGTTCAGGACATAAAAAAAATGAATAACGAATTTGAGAAAAAGTATAAGTATTGGAAAATTTAAGGAAATAACAAGCAATATCTCGAAAACGGTTCACTCAACAAAAGAAACGTATATGACATAAGTTGTGTATTTTAACGCGATCTACATTTTTTGTGTAGTAAAATTTTGTCTATCTCTTATGGTTTACCAGTTATGCAAAAGTCGTTCACAATGAAGAATATTTTTGGAGACATTCCCAGAAAATTCGAGATATACATTTTATTTGTCATGACAATATCTTAAACATATGATATTTTAATCAAAATCGTTAGAGCCGTTTTTGAGAAAATTAAAATTTTCGAAAAATGTTCCATGTAAAGGGTAGTCAGGGGTGGGGGGATTTTCTTGAAAACCTTCGTGTCGCATCTCTGGAAGATACTGAACCTAAATACCAAGTTTGGTGTTTATCCGACTGTTCGTTTTTGAGTTATGCTGTTCACAGACACACATAAACACAGACAGACACACAGACACACAGACACACAGACAGACACACACACGGACATGTTTCCAAAAATGCTTTTTTTGGATTCAGTGATTCTCAAAACATGTATTTCCGGTGAAATCTCGGTATCGAATTTTTGGGTGGAATGCAATACTTCCCCTACTTACTATACGTAGTAGAGAAAGTAAAAATGTATATGACATAAATTGTGTATTTTAACGCGATCTACATGTTTTGTGTAGTACAATTTTATCTATCTCTTATGGTTTACCAGTTATGCAAAAGTCGTTCACAATGAAGAATACTTTTGGAGACATTCCCAGAAAATTCGAGATATACATTTTATTTGTCATGACAATATCTTAAACATATGATATTTTAATCAAAATCGTTAGAACCATTTTTGAGAAAATTAAAATTTTCGAAAAATCTTCCATGTAAAGGATAGTCTGGGGTGGGGGGATTTTCTTGAAAACCTTCGTGTGGCATTTCTGGAAGATACTGAACCTAAATACCAAGTTTGGTGCTTATCCGACTGTTCGTTTCTGAGTTATGCTGTTCACAGACACACAGACACACACACACATACACACACAAACACACACACAGACACACACACGGACATGTTTCCAAAATGCTGTTTTTGGATTCAGGGGTCTCAAAACATGTATTTCCGGTGAAATATCGGTATCGAATTTTTGGGTGGAATACAATACTTCCCCTACTTACTATACGTGGTAGAGAAAGTAAAAAGGTTATTTCACGCAGCGGGGGATCTACGCACGTCGGAATTGTGGCTAGCCTTAGTTGATTCGCGGGAAAACAATTGGGGTAACGACATTATACACAGCGGTCGTTTTATGGGCGGGCCCAGATCGCGTGTATACCAATTCTGTGTGCTGTCTGCTACACCGAGGGGTTAACCGTTCTGAAACTCCCACGTTATATACTTATGAGCATTGCCGGTGTTTCTTTTTTTTTATTAACGATAAACGCGAAATGTAATGGAAAGATGCGCCAAGCAGTACATGCACGATATATAACTATAATTTTGTCGCGATTTTCGCAAAAATAAAACATTTCTGCAAAAATATTTATTTTTACGATAAAAACGAAAAAACGTGAGTTTTAGAAAATGTATTAGTTTTGACTCTAAAGGATTAATAATTAATTTGGAAAGGTACATTAACCCAAAAATTTAGACTATGTTATTAGTCTATTTTTATGACCTGCAGGACCACCCATGATAGCTGACAGGGTTTTCCTGAGCGTTTCGAATAGTCTTAGAAATACTTTCCTTCTGAACTAACAGAAATAAACACGAAAGTACGACCATTAGCATTGTCTCTAGCCGAGTTTTAAAACATCACGCAATAGCTCGACAATGAGATTCATTGCCTACGACATTAAAAATTATCGCATTTTTTTAAAAAAAAATCAGATGTGATTCATTCACATGACTTTCTGTGCCCTCTATGGTTTATTAGTGGGCACACAAACTATTCTTAATAAAGCTTATTTTTCTATTTACTACATTTAATCCAAATAAACCTTTGCAAAAATAAACTATATTACGCATATCATTATATGCAAAGAAAACCAATAGTCAAATGTTTAAGAACTGGATGCTATATATTGGTCTTAAAATTCCATTCTGTTTCCATGTAATCGCGAGAAATAACTGAATGTTGAAAGGACTTTAAAGAATTACCAAGAAATGGACAATTCGAACCATTGATAACGGATATTCCAGAAATTGCTTATGCCCCTAAAAGCTTATTTAAAATAAATTGTGTGTTTCAATGAGATCTACATTTTTGTATGGTACATTTCGTCTATCGCTTAACGTCCACCAGTTATACAAGATGATAAAAAATCCCTTCCGTATGAAGAGGACTTCAAAGGCTGTTCCGGAAAAATACAAGATTTACATTTTATTTGTCATATTAATATACCTTATATATGGTATTTGCGCAGTTCTCAACGGCTAGTGTTATCTTATTTGTTGAGCGCCTCTTGTTTTATTATTTTAAATTTGGGTTCTTTGTCCTCCGGCTAGCTATTACAACTCAGTCGAGCAAGTGTCTCTATGCAGGGCGTGTAAACGGAAAGGAGTTGTTGCTAAAAGATAACACTGATAAAATAATTTGTTTCTACACTTTTATTGCCGTCACACTTAACTAATAATTCACATATTTAATCTTTTTACACGCCTGACTGAAACTGTTATATTTCCGAATGTAACTACAGTTATTTTAGTTGCCGCGCACCAATTACTTCACGTACTTCACATTTTGTAACTAACTTTGCGACGTGCACCTCGTGAGAGATTCTTCAGAACTACGTGAAGTGGACCCCGTGAATAATTCTTCCGAACTGCGCGATACTCGAGAATATATACTCCTTCACCCCGAATTGCCTAAATATTATAATAGAGCTGCTATTGGTTACCAAATCGCGCCCACTTTAGCGTCTGTTTTGTCAGTCAATCACTGCTACTAACATATATACTCTAAAGAAGATATTCCCTCCATTTCTAAAAAAAACGCTACCCTGACGTCATTTTTTGTTTCTTCTTAGTGATAAACAACTCTAACCCTCGGTTTATTTTTACCCACTTCTATTGTCAGTTTCACTGAGGCCGTGTAAACTTGTTTCCTAACAATACTTATGGCTAACAAATATCTAAAATCCTGTACATAAATAGTATTAATTTACACTACAATCACTCTGGCATTCACAGTGTTGTGATATAAAATATTGCCTCATATTTTAATCAAAATCGTTACAACCATTTTTTAGAAAATCAAAGTTTTTGAAAAATTTTCTATGTAAAGGGTAGTTTGACTGGGTGTATTTTCTTGAACAGCTTAGTGTTGCATCCTTGGAAGATACTGAACTTAAATACCAAGTTTAATGCTTACCTGACTTTCAGTTTTTGAGTTATGCTGTTCCATACAGGCACACGCAGGACATGTTTCCAATATGTTTTATTTGGATTCATAGTGCCTCAAAACATGTATTTCTGGTGAAATATCGGTATAGAATTTTTTGGTGGACTGCAATACTTCCCCTAATATATACGAAGTAGGGAAAGTAATAAACATAAAAGAAAACCTGGATCTTCTTATGAGTAAAAGTGGCATGCACTGTAAGAGTACTGACCTTGTTATAAGTGTTGTCCACCTGCATTGAGACCCTCCTGGCATTTCTCATTGTCACGTGTTTGTAATTCATGAAAGACACTCTGAATGGTTTCAATTTTAAAAGTTTAGCAGTTGAATGAACAGAGGTTTTTTAAATACTTACTTGCTGTGAAACCCGTCTTAAGATACTTCTTTGGAGAGCGTTCGAATGATTCATTAATTTCGTCAATTTTTCTATGGCCTTTTCACTTCTTATTTTCTCTGCTATGTATAGTAAATAGAGGAAACTATGGCATTCCACACAAAATTTCATATAGAGATTTCACCGAAAATACATGCTTTGAGGCCCCTGAATTAAAAAAGAAAGCATTTTTAGAAAAACTTCCGTGTGCGTATCTATGTGGAAGAGTCTCTGTGTGTCTATGAACAACATAACTCAAAAACGAAAAGTCTGATAAACACTAAACTTGGTATTTAGGTTTAATATCTTTTAAACATGCGACACAAAGATTTTTAAGAGAATCCCCCACCCCAGAACACTTTTATAAGGAACATTTTTTGAAAACTTGGATTTTCTCAAAAATGGCTTTAACGTTTTTGATTAAAATATCATATGTTTAAGATACTTTCAGGGGAAATGAAATGTATATATTGAATTTTCTGCAAAAGTAGTCTTCATTCTGAATGAATTTTGCATAACTCGTAAACCGTAAGAGATGTACAAAATGTTACTATATAAAACCTGTAGAGCTCGTTAAAAATACATACATACATACAAAAGACAGAATTTATAGCATATGCTTTTTTTGTCGAGTGAACCATTTACGAGATATTCCTGGTTATTTGTTTGAATTTACAATATTTATGATTTTTCTAAAATGGGAATTCGTTATTAATTTTTATATCTTGGACATACAAAGAGAATAGAATGGTCCAACCAGCTCTTAAAATATTTGACTATCTCTTAAAGCCTAACACATTCCCCTTGCATCTACAAGAAAATTAGCAATAAGATAGTTTCTGTGAATGTTTATCTCGATTAACATGAAGCAGATGAAGAATTAGCATTTGTAAATGTAGTTTGTACAATAGTAGAGAAAGTCATGTAAGTGCAACACCTCAGAGTTTTAGGTTTAGCTTTTAGTGATCCTAATGTCCTTAACAAGACATCTGACAGTATCTCTACTTGGAACTGAGACATTTCAGTGTGCTATTACAGACAAGAATAGTAACAATAATAAGAATACATTAAATTATTGGTTGTTAATGACGTTTGTACCTTTGATAAGGTAAACAGACAGCTTTTATGGAAAATAGAAGAAACAAGTGGTTTTCCTAAACACCTTGTTACTGTTATTAAGGGTTTGTGTGTAAACACCAAAGTAGTCATTAGTTCTGACTATAAAATATCAGATGAAATCTTATAAACCAGAATATTCCACAATTTTTTAGTATATTACCACGTTTATTTAATTTATATGCTGACTATCTAGTTATTAGGAACAAAGATGAAATACAGCTTGGGATCAAAATAAAATTAAACACATCTATAGATTGTGTTGACGACACTGTAGATATCTAAGAAACAGAAGACAATCTACAAAGAACAGTGTATAGATTAAGTCAACATTGGATACATTATAATTTAATTATATCTACATATAAAACAAACATAATGGCGTTTAAACAGAAGTACCCCGTTAGATCGATCAGGTACTCCACCTCATTTATCGTGATGTGGTATTAGTTTTAAATTCGACAAAGACATTCACATGAAAGTTAATAGATTTCAAACCATTTTTGGAACAATTAGAAGAGTTTTAGGAAGAAAAACTAGAAAAGAAACACAAATTAGGTTCTACGTGAGTAACACGTTACACATTCCAAAAGCGGAGACAAAGGAACAACTTGTCGACGCGCGCGCGCACAAACCGATACAGCCCACCTATAAATAATTAAAAATAGTGTCAATACTTATGGACTTACGCTCGTATTGAATTATGGTTGTGCCCATTGTATTATATGGCTCCGAATCATGAACAATATCGAAAAGAGAGATTACATACACAATCTGCAGAAATGAAATTTATGAGATATGTAAGGGTGTGCACCAAAGCTGATAAAATAAGAAATGAAACAATAAGGTCAGATTTGAATATTTTCTGAGTTAACGACAGGATTGATAGAAATACACTGATAGATCACGTCGACAGAATCACTGATGACACATTACCAAAGAAGATCATTTACCAACAAACAGGGAAAAGAAGTTTGGGTGGACCTCACAAGAGGTGAATTCATGACAGAGACCAAAACTGGTGATAACACGTAATCCTTGAAGGAAGAAGAAGATTCTATAAAGTAACTCACACACAGCGCAAATGTTTGAATACGCTTCACGTTTAAGATGCACAATGAGCAAACACTAGCCTTTACAGCATGAACAGAAGGCAGTAACTTGACATTCACAGTCGATGAAGCGTAGTCGTGATTGGGTCATTCACCGCTAGCGGAGCAATACCGAGATCACTGCAGAGCAAGCGAATCACGCATACACGCGATCATGGCTGGTTCACAAAACGACAGCTCTGAGTGGCATGTGTAAGTTTCATTTGCACAATGATTATTTTTTTTCGACAATAAGCACCAAATTGTTAAGAAAGAACAGGTAAAGGATGAAAATTTTGCGATGTTATCATTTAAATTTTTATGACGTATAATGTGTTGCGGTTACATTAATTAAACTCTAGCGCTTGTTATAACCGATTCTCATGCCAGGTATGTTGCATGATTCCTATCAACGGCGTCATTTCACGGCGTGGTTTTGAGTAATGTGATCCATCATTAAGGTGGGAGATTGGGCGCATGGTTAGAGACTCCGAGATAATCCTTATGAGAGCTATACAGGTTAACTGTGATGAAATATTCTAAATAAAACCAAGTAATGCATGAATTGAACGCTTTTAAATTTACTACCAGACAACTTCCGGAGTCAGACTGGATTCGTGCAAGAGATGTCTAGATGAAACGTGCCCAATATATCAATATTAATGTATTTTGTGTGGGTGAATTGAAAACAAGGCAATAAAAAAGCGAAATGTTCGAAGTAGTCTTATGCTTTCAGCTTGCTGACTTGAAAAATTATTCACACTCCTTGTAATGGGTGATAACCATAATCCATATAACTCACCTCTTACTAAACACTTATTTTTATACAGGGTGTTTTTGTGATGATGATACAAACTTTCAGGTTCGATTAAGAAGGATAAATGCATGAATTTGATATAAGGAACCCCGGCCCGGAAGCAACCACGTTGCAAGTTATAGATGAAAGTTGGAATACCTGTGAAAATGAAATTATGGGAACTTACGAATAGTAGTACTTCGCTGTACTACTTACACAAGCCCTGATACTACAACAGGTTTTGTCCTTCAGCTCCTATCCAGGCAGGACAACATCGGACGAAGTTCTGTCCTACTTGGACGAGCAAAGCTGTAGTCGCTCTGGCGATGTCGCAGGCAGCGAGAGTTGGCCCCTCACTTCCCTGTGTGTGCACATTTCGCCGATAGAACCTGTTTCACCAGAACCGAATGCTAAATAGTCCAAATACTCATGTGTGGGACGATGATAATCCCCACGTTACAGCTGTAAGGTGCTAACAAAACAGATGTACAGTGAATGTGTGGGCGGGCATAGTCAATGATAATTTAATAGGTCCGTTTCTTCTTCCACCCCGATTAGCTGGAGCAATGTACACTGTGTTTTTAAGGGACCTACTCCCCAGGTTCTTGGAACATTTCCCAGTTGTGGTACATTAAGTATGTGGTTTCAACATGATGGAGCCTCAGCTCACTTTTCGCAACAATCTCCAGAACACCTTAACCAGACATTCCCTAAAACGTGGATAGGAAGAGGAGGTCATGTTCCATGGCCAGCCCGTTCGCCTGATCCGACTCCATTTGATTCTTTCTTGTAAGGTTATATGAAAAGCACCAATACCAAACGAAGATCATCAATTCTCACTGCCTTTGCATCGTTAGAAGTACTCCAGGGTTGCTGGCCCAAGTACGACAGAACTATGACCGACGTCATTTTGAGCACTGTTGTAGTATCATGGCTTGTGTAAGTACTACAGCGAAGTAAAATACAGATATTCGTAAGTTCCCACAATTTCACTTTCACAGGTATCCCAAAACAACTTTTGCCTATAACTTGCGATGGAGTTGTTTCCGGACCGGGGTTCTTATATACAATTCATGCGTTTGTCTTTCTTAATCTTCCCTGAAATTTTGTATGATCATCACGGAAACACCCTGTGTAATTCAAAATTACAAACTTGAAAAGGAGGGTATGTCTGTCTCTTTCACATTTAGGTCAAGAAAGTAATATTTATGTGCATTAATATTATAAAGAAAGAAAATATGTAGACAGACAGACAGGTAGGTAGGTAGGTAGGTAGGTAGGCAGGCAGACGGGCGGGGAGGGAGGGAGGGAGGGAGGGAGGGAGGGAGGGAGGGAGGGAGGGAGGGAGGGAGGGAGGGAGGATGGATGGATGGATGGATGGATGGATGGATGGATGGATGGATGGATGGATGGATGGATGGATGGATGGATGGATGGATGGATGGATGGATGGATGGATGGATGGATGGATGGATGGATGGATGGATGGATGGATGGATGGATGGATGGATGGATGGATGGATGGATGGATGGATGGATGGATGGATGGATGGATGGATGGATGGATGGATGGATGGATGGATGGATGGATGGATGGATGGATGGATGGATGGATGGATGGATGGATGGATGGATGGATGGATGGATGGATGGATGGATGGATGGATGGATGGATGGATGGATGGATGGATGGATGGATGGATGGATGGATGGATGGATGGATGGATGGATGGATGGATGGATGGATGGATGGATGGATGGATGGATGGATGGATGGATGGATGGATGGATGGATGGATGGATGGATGGATGGATGGATGGATGGATGGATGGATGGATGGATGGATGGATGGATGGATGGATGGATGGATGGATGGATGGATGGATGGATGGATGGATGGATGGATGGATGGATGGATGGATGGATGGATGGATGGATGGATGGATGGATGGATGGATGGATGGATGGATGGATGGATGGATGGATGGATGGATGGATGGATGGATGGATGGATGGATGGATGGATGGATGGATGGATGGATGGATGGATGGATGGATGGATGGATGGATGGATGGATGGATGGATGGATGGATGGATGGATGGATGGATGGATGGATGGATGGATGGATGGATGGATGGATGGATGGATGGATGGATGGATGGATGGATGGATGGATGGATGGATGGATGGATGGATGGATGGATGGATGGATGGATGGATGGATGGATGGATGGATGGATGGATGGATGGATGGATGGATGGATGGATGGATGGATGGATGGATGGATGGATGGATGGATGGATGGATGGATGGATGGATGGATGGATGGATGGATGGATGGATGGATGGATGGATGGATGGATGGATGGATGGATGGATGGATGGATGGATGGATGGATGGATGGATGGATGGATGGATGGATGGATGGATGGATGGATGGATGGATGGATGGATGGATGGATGGATGGATGGATGGATGGATGGATGGATGGATGGATGGATGGATGGATGGATGGATGGATGGATGGATGGATGGATGGATGGATGGATGGATGGATGGATGGATGGATGGATGGATGGATGGATGGATGGATGGATGGATGGATGGATGGATGGATGGATGGATGGATGGATGGATGGATGGATGGATGGATGGATGGATGGATGGATGGATGGATGGATGGATGGATGGATGGATGGATGGATGGATGGATGGATGGATGGATGGATGGATGGATGGATGGATGGATGGATGGATGGATGGATGGATGGATGGATGGATGGATGGATGGATGGATGGATGGATGGATGGATGGATGGATGGATGGATGGATGGATGGATGGATGGATGGATGGATGGATGGATGGATGGATGGATGGATGGATGGATGGATGGATGGATGGATGGATGGATGGATGGATGGATGGATGGATGGATGGATGGATGGATGGATGGATGGATGGATGGATGGATGGATGGATGGATGGATGGATGGATGGATGGATGGATGGATGGATGGATGGATGGATGGATGGATGGATGGATGGATGGATGGATGGATGGATGGATGGATGGATGGATGGATGGATGGATGGATGGATGGATGGATGGATGGATGGATGGATGGATGGATGGATGGATGGATGGATGGATGGATGGATGGATGGATGGATGGATGGATGGATGGATGGATGGATGGATGGATGGATGGATGGATGGATGGATGGATGGATGGATGGATGGATGGATGGATGGATGGATGGATGGATGGATGGATGGATGGATGGATGGATGGATGGATGGATGGATGGATGGATGGATGGATGGATGGATGGATGGATGGATGGATGGATGGATGGATGGATGGATGGATGGATGGATGGATGGATGGATGGATGGATGGATGGATGGATGGATGGATGGATGGATGGATGGATGGATGGATGGATGGATGGATGGATGGATGGATGGATGGATGGATGGATGGATGGATGGATGGATGGATGGATGGATGGATGGATGGATGGATGGATGGATGGATGGATGGATGGATGGATGGATGGATGGATGGATGGATGGATGGATGGATGGATGGATGGATGGATGGATGGATGGATGGATGGATGGATGGATGGATGGATGGATGGATGGATGGATGGATGGATGGATGGATGGATGGATGGATGGATGGATGGATGGATGGATGGATGGATGGATGGATGGATGGATGGATGGATGGATGGATGGATGGATGGATGGATGGATGGATGGATGGATGGATGGATGGATGGATGGATGGATGGATGGATGGATGGATGGATGGATGGATGGATGGATGGATGGATGGATGGATGGATGGATGGATGGATGGATGGATGGATGGATGGATGGATGGATGGATGGATGGATGGATGGATGGATGGATGGATGGATGGATGGATGGATGGATGGATGGATGGATGGATGGATGGATGGATGGATGGATGGATGGATGGATGGATGGATGGATGGATGGATGGATGGATGGATGGATGGATGGATGGATGGATGGATGGATGGATGGATGGATGGATGGATGGATGGATGGATGGATGGATGGATGGATGGATGGATGGATGGATGGATGGATGGATGGATGGATGGATGGATGGATGGATGGATGGATGGATGGATGGATGGATGGATGGATGGATGGATGGATGGATGGATGGATGGATGGATGGATGGATGGATGGATGGATGGATGGATGGATGGATGGATGGATGGATGGATGGATGGATGGATGGATGGATGGATGGATGGATGGATGGATGGATGGATGGATGGATGGATGGATGGATGGATGGATGGATGGATGGATGGATGGATGGATGGATGGATGGATGGATGGATGGATGGATGGATGGATGGATGGATGGATGGATGGATGGATGGATGGATGGATGGATGGATGGATGGATGGATGGATGGATGGATGGATGGATGGATGGATGGATGGATGGATGGATGGATGGATGGATGGATGGATGGATGGATGGATGGATGGATGGATGGATGGATGGATGGATGGATGGATGGATGGATGGATGGATGGATGGATGGATGGATGGATGGATGGATGGATGGATGGATGGATGGATGGATGGATGGATGGATGGATGGATGGATGGATGGATGGATGGATGGATGGATGGATGGATGGATGGATGGATGGATGGATGGATGGATGGATGGATGGATGGATGGATGGATGGATGGATGGATGGATGGATGGATGGATGGATGGTGTATTTATTGGTTTCAGATTATTGAAGTTATTACACAAGTTTTTAGTGCATGGGTCATTGCCCGTGCATGCATGTTTAAGATACAAGTAGGGTGACAAAATAAGGAACAGAAAAAGAAACCAAAACAAAAAAGGAACACGAGAAAGGAAAATCGAGATAAATCACCTTTGTCTAACTGAACAAATTTGACCTTAAGCTTCGCGCACTTTAGCCAAAAAATTGCCCGTGTTTTGCCAGTTCCTCTGGTCAGCCAGTAGCTCCCAAAATGCCAATCTCTTTCTTGAGGGACTTACGAATTTAAGAAAATATGTTTCTATATGTGTGTGGGTGTGTGGTGTATGTAGGGTAATTTAAAAAAACTCTGCAGATTTTAATAATTATTTCACCATTGAAAATCCCAAGTCTTTCTGACGTACTTGGGGTCTAAAAACATCAGCTAATTTCATTTCATAAATTATTAAAAGATTAAGAAAGATTTACAAAACCTTCTACTTAATATGCAGACATTGCAGTTATAAAAAAAACATTCTTGGGAAGAAGACCTTGACTTTTAGTTGAGAACCCCATGGAATATAAATAGTTAATGTTACTCCACAGAGTATGCTACGGATATTTCATTCCAAGCAATACATGGTAGATGATATTCCTGATTTAGGAATTAAGACACAGTAAAGCAAAGGATAATCTAATCTGTTGATAGCAATACGATACGTTTGCAACGCCAAAATATTTTAATAACCCTCAAGTAAAAAGTTTTGGCTTTATTTCTTTGTGTGTTGTAATAAAGATCGTTAGCAGGGTATCTTAATTGTGTCAAGAGAGAAAATTGTATCCATCTAATTTTAGAAATCAGTCAAACAACATTTTATAATTAAAACTCGCAGATTATGTCTTTTATGAGGTTAACTTGGTGGCCAGGATGTGAGGAATCTACATGTTCACCAGCTTCACCTTTATTTGGTTGTATATGTTAAGGCTTCTGTATTATATGAAACCTTTGTATCTTTTACTATTAAAAAACTACGGGACCAAAGAGAAGAGAAAATGGTTTGGAATTTGTTCTACCGTATCTAACAAGCTACTGCACAATTTTGACTGATGATAGTTCTACAACAAAAGGCACTTATAAGCCTTGCAGAATAGCCAGAACATGGAAGGCTGTCGCGGGGAGGTTAAGCAAGTCAGACATTTCGTACATGTTTCACACCCTTTTACAAGAATATTAGAGGATTTTTCATCCGTTATTATGAATAAAAATTCGATACCGAGATTTCACCCGAAGTATATGTTTTGAGACCCCCTGAATCCAAAAAAAAAGCATTTTTGGAAACATGTCCATGTGTGTCTGTGAACAGCATAACTCAGAAACGAACAGTCGGATAAAAACCAAACTTGGTATTTAGGTTCAGTATCTTCCAGAGATGCGGCACGAAGCTTTTCAAGAAAATTCCCCTAACCCCAGATTACATGGAACATTTTATGAAACTTTTTATTTTCTCAAAAATGGCTGTAACGATTTTGATTAAAATATCATATGTTTAAGATATTTTCATGACAAGTAAAATGTACATCTTGAATTTTCTGGGAATGTCTCCAAAAGTATTCCTCATTATGAAAGACTTTTGCATAACTGGTAAACCATAAGAGATAGACAAAATTTTACTACACAAAAAATTTAGATCGCGTTAAAATACACAATTTATGTCATATACATTTTTTTTGCTCAGTGAACCATTTTCGAGACATTGTTTGTTATTCCCTAAAACTTTTTAATACTTATTTTTTCAAATGGGAATTCATTATTCTTTTTTTTTGTCTTGGATATGCAAAGAGTATCAATTTGTGGTAAAGGGAATGGTGCTGCACCTAGCAACCAGCTATTAAGAGATATGTCTATGCTTAAAGGCTACTGTATTTCTATTTTGCCCTTGCAAATACAAAACAAGGGTAACATAGTACGCCTTAAGCAATAGTCAAATATCTTCAGAATTGTTCGCTATGTGTAAAATATAATTCTCTTTGCATGTCAAAAGATCGTTTCTGTAAATGTTTATCTCGATTAGAACATCAGATTTTTTCTATAAAAATCTTATACATAATTATAGGTATGAGTATACGTTATTCAACGGAGGGGGGAAACCTCGTGTACTGCACAGATTTATTATGGCTACCACCCAGGAGAAAGAAACAAGGTGAAAGAGCCATAGGAGGCTGTAGAGCGTAAACAGGTCACAGAGACACGTGGAAGTCCCTAACATTTCCAAGCTTGCAGACCTGTCAAGCAGCCCTGTGGTGTCAACGTGTAATACTCTTTTCAGTGAGCATACATCCAGGCCATCTGTCCAGCACTGCTATACGCCACGAGACCTAGAATCGCACCTGAAAGATGAAAAGGAAACGGAATGAAAGGGGGATTATGGAAAGGAAGTTGTGGTAGAGAAGAAACCACCCCAGCATTCGCCGACCGACTCCGGGGGAGACCACAAAATACACATTGGTCAGTGGGTGTTCGCCGGGATCGAACCCGAGACCTCCCGAATGCGAGTGGCACACGTTACCGCGACGCCAACTCGTTCGGTTATAAATCATTATACAATAATTTCATAAAGAACAGGGGGAAGTAAATGATATTAATTTATCATTAAGCTACCCTTGCAATGTCAGGAAGCCAGATAGTCTACATATTTCCAGCTTCAGCTCTGTGTTTAATTTTACCTGTTCTTTAGACCCATTTTTACTTTCTTTACAACCTAAATAGTAAGTAAAGAAGGTATTGCATTCCAACCAAAAATTTGATACCGATATTTCACAGGAAATTCAAGTTTTGAGGCCCCTGAATTTAAAAACGCATTTTTAGAAAAAGGTCCGTGTGTGCGTGTGTCTGTGAACAGTATAACTCAAAAATAAAAAGTCAGATAAATACCAAACTTTCTATTTAGGTTCAGTACCTTCAAAATGTGCAACAACAAGATTTTCAAGAAAATCTCCCACCGCAAACTACCCTTTAAATGGAATGTTTTTCAAGATTTCGTTTTAAAAAAAAAAGCTCTAAAGATTTTGACTAAAATATCATATATTAAAATTATTTACATTATGTGAAATAAAATGTATATCTTGATTTTTATGGGAATACCCTGTGAAGTTTACTTCATTCGGATGAAATTTTGTATAATCTTGTACAACTGGTAAACTTTAAGCGATAGACGAAAACGTACTACACAAAATATGTCGATCTGTTTTAAACACAACTTATTTCGAATAAGTTTTTTGTGGTATAAGCCATTTCTGAGATAACCGTTGTTAAAGCTTGAATTGTTTATTTCTTGTTCATTCTCTTTAAATCTCCATGGTCAAGAGAGCCACACTGACCTCTGGTTCCCGAGGTCACGGGTTCAAATCCGGCGGAGGGCAATAGATTTTTTTTCGGACATAAAAGTCCTTAGCGTGGTTTCCTTCGGAAAGGGAGATAAAGCCGGTGGTCCCATTTCGTATATTTACGGCACGGTAAGGAACCTCAAGCCTGATAAAGAGGGTACTGAGTAAAATTTCCGGTCTTTTACACCCAATATAGAATTGCACGCTAAGAGCCGTAGCGCAGGGTCGTAGGGAAGTCAATACCTATTGTGAGATTGATTAATTGAGAAGCTACATTAGCTCTTCCTGGCATGTAAATAAAATTGACTACTATGAGGTTTGCCATTGCTTATTTCAGAGGCTGATTGAGTGAAAACTAAACAATAGCTGGTGTACTCAGTGGAGAACAGAGAGCTAAGATTCCCGCCAGGTATGAAGTGTGGAGGTCAGTGGTGCAAGTTCAGAGATGGTGGATGCGCAGTAGGAATGCATCGCTTAACCCGAAGACAATAAGAAACTGTCATATGAAATTAATGAAGGTATTAATGTGAATTATGCATGACGTTCATTGACATCCAAATCACAAGAAAATGTGAATGTTGTTAGTAAGATGTTTCAACAGAGTCCTATAAAGTCAACAACAGGAGCTACCAAGGAAAGTGGAACAATCTTGAACAAAAAGTTTGTGAAGTTTCTTCAAATGTATCACTTGAGATGCTAAGAAAATCTTTGGACGCTGTTTCGAAAAGATTCCAGAAATGTGTTGACAATGCGAGTATATACGTCGAAATGTAACCTACTAACCTTAATGGTACACCCTAATAATGCACTGAATGAAAATAAAACTGTGATAAGTTGTTCACTCCTTGAAATGTTTCATGTTAAGAAAAAAGGTATTGACTTTCCAGCGATCCTGTAGTTAAGCAGCGTCCATAAATAAAACTTATGTTTTTCTTAAAGGTCTTTCAACATTCAGTTACTTCTCACGATAACATGGAAACAGTGTGGAATTTTAAGACCAGCATATAGCATCCAGTTGTTAAACATTTGACTATCGTTGTTCTCTTTGTATCTATAACGACATGTGCAACGTAGCTATTTGTGCAAAGGTTTAGTTAGATTAACGTGTAGTAGATAGAAAAACAATCTTATGAGTTACACTGACATGACTTTCTATACTCTTGTACAAACTATTTTTACAAACGTTTATTCTCCATCTACTTAATGTTAATCGAAATAAACATCTGCAGAAACTATCTTATTGCTAATTTTCTTGTACGTGCAAGGAGAATATGGTAGGCTTCAAGCGGTAGTCAAATGCTTTAAGAGCTGGTTGCTATGTAGACCATTCCATTCTCATTGTATGTCCAGGACATAAAAAAACGAATAACGAATTCCCATTTCAGAAAAAATATAAGTATTGCATAATTCAAACAAATCACAAGGAATATCTCGGAAATGGGTCACTCAACAAAAAATAATGTATGTGACATAAATTGTATGTTTTAACGAGATCTACATTTTTGTGTAGAAAATTTTATGTGTCTCTTACGGTTTACAGTTATGTAAAATCCATTCAGAATGAAGAGGACTTTTAAGTACATTCCAGAAAAATTCAAGATATATATTATATTTGTCATGAAAACATCAATTGCTATTTTAAAAAAAAATCGTTGGAGCCATTTTAGATAAAATAAAAATTTTCTAAAAACGTTCCATGCAAAGGGTAGTCTTGGGTAGGGGATTTTTTGAAAATCATGTCGCAGCTGATGCTGAACCTGAATTCCAAATTTTTTTTTTATTCAGGGTACCTCAAAACATGTATTTCCGGTGAAATCTCCGTATCGAATTTTTTGGGTGGAATGCAATACTTACCCTAATTATTATATGTAGTAGAGAAAGTAATAAGCTTTGGTAAGAATAGTTTGTATACCCACTAATAAAGTTAGAGGGTAGAGATTTTTCAAAACGTGCGTCATACCATACATGTTTACCTCATTCTTACCTGGGAAATGAGCCTAATCAAAATCGTTATTCCGCAGTTCACGATATGTTATTTATTATCGTCCTATGCCACTCCCACGCGTACAGAAGAAAGTGTGTTGCCTCTACACCATTTGTGTAATTGTGTTTTATTAGCCAGGCTAATGCACCAGCGGTGCGCGAGTTGACTTATGCCTTCTATGTCTCTGGGGTGAAGAGCTTCCCAGCCACATTAATGTTTCAGGTGCACTGCAGTGTTGCCAACCTGCCTATGGTCTCGAGTTCTAAGTGTGGTAAGAGCAGCATTCAACTGGGACATAGCGCGGTGGGTGTCCGCTCCAGAGATTGCTTTTTCATATAGAGTACAGTGCCGCTATGGTCAGACTTATATGCTAAGAACAGCATGCAGCTGAGCCATTGCTGACTGCCCGCTACAGTGCTAATATTTTAAATGACAAAAACTAATGGAAAGGTGTCAAAGGAAGAGACATCAACCAGCAGGAAATAGAATCGGATTGTAAAATTAAAGCTTCTCTAGCAAATGAAATAAAACTGAATTGGGGCAAAGTGGCATATATACTAAACCTAGGAAGAAAGGAAAGATCAAGAATGATATGCTTTAGACTGGGGGGGGGGGGGGCTGGAGGGCACAGAAATTGACTGACGATTCCACATATTTTGGCGGAATGTACTGAGTGGGAGAACCAGAAAACAATTAAACTCAAAGAAAAATTCTTAAGTCTGTCAAGAAAGAGATTGGTATATTGGGATCTACTGGCTGACCAGAGGAACTGGCAAAACATGGGCAATTTCTTGGCTAAAGTGCGCGAAGCTAGGTCAAATATGTTCAGTTATTCAAGAATAATGTATCTCTATTCTCCTTTCCTTGTTTTGTTTGTTTTGTTTCTTTTTATGATGTTTATTTTGTCACCATACCTTGTATCTTAAATACGCCTGTACGGTCAATAACCCATGCACTAAATTTGAAACTAATAGAGATACCTTCTCTGTCCGTCCATCCATCCATCTATCTACATTCTCTACTATGTACATAATAGACAGAGAAGGTATTGCATTCTAAAAAAAATCATATCATAATTTCACCAGAAATGCAAGTTTTATGGCGTCTGAGTCAAAAGAAAGTATTTTTAGAAAATATCCGTGAATGTGTGTCTGTGAACAGAGTAATTCAAAACCAAATGTCTGATAAATAACAAACCTGGCATTGAAATTCAGTAGCTTCCAAAGATACTACACATGGATTTTCAAGAAAATTTCTTAACCAAAATACCCTTTACATAGATACCTTTCGAACTTTTTTATTTTTTGAAAAATATTTACGTGACAAACGTTCCACATCTAATTTTCTTGGAATAGCTTGTGAAGTCCTATGCACTCAGAAGAAATTTTTTAGAATCTTGTATAATTGGTAAACTTTAAGCTATGGACGAAAGCTCACTACGCAAAAAATGTAGATCTCTTTAAATCACACTATTTCAAATAAGCCATTCTCGAGATATCTGTTATTAATAGCTCGAACAATTAATAGCAACGATTGTTCATTGTTGAAGTCCTGTCGATTTTAAGTTTTGCTTCCGGATATCATGGGAAGAATATGGAATTTTAAGGTCAACATATAGCGTCCAGTTCTAAAATATTTTACTATCGCTGTTCTTGGCATCTATAACGGGATGCGTAATGCAGCTATTTCCGGAAAAGTTTATGTGGATTAAAATGAAGTAGGTAGAAAAGTAAACTGTAGCAAGAATAACGTGCATACTCACTAGTTAGTGACAGAGGGTGGAGAAAATCGTGTGAATGTAACACATCAGAACGCTCCGTTCTAAGAATTGCGTACCCATTTGACCACACTGCTGCATAGAGCAGTTGCTCCCGTAATATCATCTGAATTGCTACCACGAAGCTGTCTGCCTTGGGGTCTTTCCATCAGTGCCACTGCTCATGGAGAATGCTCTTACTGTGCGAATATGTGGCACCCTCCGCCACTCTTCAGCCATGCGTAAGAAAACTTCATGACAACATCTACACGGAGAACTGGATAGGGAGAGGAGGACATGTTGCATGGCCAGCGCGATTGCCCGGCTTGACGCCGCTTGATTTCTCTCTTTGGGGATTTTGAAGAGCTTCGTATATGTCATCCCAGTTGACACCACGGAAGAATTGACTGTTCGCTGCCTTCAACCGCATTCCTTCAGAGATCGCACATGCTCGAGACGGTTCAACAGTCATTAGAACGACGATGTTGTGAATGAACCGGGCAAAAGGATTCAAAGATCTTCTCTGAATTACATTTTAATTCAATCTGAATTGTTCTTAAAGCAATAAATCAACTTATGTAACTTTTGGATTTTAACTTCTGGATCATTCTTCAACAACCTATTCTTACAAAAGCTTATTCCTCTATCTACTTGAGGATGTGCCCCTAATTGTGCGAAACTTTCGATGCCGTCTCCAATATCTCCGTAGTTGATGAATCTGCTACCGGCTGCTACAGTGGTGAGCTATGGGATCTTTCTCTGAGAGTTCACGTGTGTGTGTGTGTATGAGAGAGAGAGAGAATTGGGAGAGGGAGAGAGAGAATACGAGAGGCAACACCATTTAAGTTGACTGATAATTTTAATGGAGGCTAATACATGAGCTATTTGAAGCGAGTTGCCAACAGTTAAGAGAATGAAGAATTAAACAGTTTCCGAGTCTTGCACAAGAAACTGTAACAGTTGAATTATTGTACAGTGCTTCCCCCTGCGGTCGGCTGGCCGGGCGGGCGAAGCGCGGAGCATTAGATAGCGAGGTGTAACAACCCTCAAGCTTATCCTACTCATTTATTGTTTATTTATTGTTATCACTTGAGTACTAACCTTGACAAAGAAGATTTTGAAAGTGGTGTCCATCTGCATTTATGCATTCTTGACATCTTTTGATGAAATTTCCATTCACCCGTTTAAGCTCCTTTTTAAATAATTTTCAAAATTCAAACATTCTGTTCTTAGTTGGAGAGCGAGTGAATGATGTGTTTATTTCAACGAGTTTTTCCTCCGTTAACAAGACGCCTGACAGCCTCTCTGTTCGGAACTGGAAGGGTAGAGAATTTGTCTTGAAATTGCCTACACACCGCTCTGCATGACTCGGTTTTTACAAAAGTGTAATACATGAAAACTCTTTGTTCAAGCGTGAATTTCTCGATTGCCACATTAATGGATTTTAAAGTAAACCTATGACACGTCTTATACACTGCACTACGTATTATTCACTGTAGAGATAAACTAAAACTGACTCCGTCTTCTACACTGCAGTGACAAGCATAAACTGATTGTTTTACGGACCGTTAGGCGTGAGGTGAGAAACCTTGGATTCCAAAGTCGAGTGACTGCTCATAAGCCACACATCACGCAGGAAAATGACAAACTACGCCTTTCTTGGTGTAAGGGGCGTCAACATTACATGATTGAACAGTGGCTAAAAATTTTGTGGAGTGACAAATCACGGTACACAATGTGGCGATCCAATGGCAGGGTGTAGGTATGGCGAATGCCCGGTGAACGTCATCTGCCAGCGTGTGTAGTGCCAGCAGTGAAATTCGGAGGTGGTGGTGTTATGGTGTGGCCGCGTTTTTCCTGGAGAGGGCTTGCACCCCTTGTTGTTTTGCGTGACACGATCATAGCCCAGACCTACTTTGATATTTTAAGCACCTCCTTGCTTCCCTGTGTTGAAGAGAAATTCAGGGATGGCAATTACATCTTTCAACACGATCGAGCACCTGTTCATACTGCACGGGCTGTGGCGGAGTGGCTACACGACAATAACATCCCTGTAATAGACTGGCCTACACAGAGTCCTGACTTGAATCCTATCACCTTTGGGATGTTGTGGAACGCCAACTTCGTGCCAGGCCTCACCGACCTATATCAATACCTCTCCTCAGTTCCGCACTCCGTGAAGAATGGGCTGCCATTCCCCAAGAAACCTTCCAGCACCTGATTGAAAGTATGCCTGCGGGAGTGAATACTGTCATCAAGGCTAAGGGTAGGCCAACACCATATTGACTTCCAGCATTACCGATGTAGGGCGCCACGAACTTTTACGTCATTTTCAGCCAGGTGTCCGGATACTTTGATCACGTAGTGTATGTAGACTACATTACTGCTGCTCCGCGCTTGCATGCGATCGCTCGGCCGCAGGGGGAAGCGAACGTACTGTATATGCTAACTACTGAAGTATCAAGAAGTTTACTGCTTAAAGTAACTGTTTACGTAATAAAACGAGAAGCGTAAGTGAGTCAATGAAATGCTAAACGACGAATCCCTTTGCGGCTATCACCAAGTATATGTACCCGGAGCGAGGTCTTTAAGCGCTACGGAATGCATGATCGATTACAGTAAAACACTTCTGTAGAGTGAAAAATACTGTAAGATCCTAATTATGGAAATACAAGCTCTTTTATCAACTTAAGTCACGCCTACTTGGTGACTACCCCACCAAAGTTCCTTCGTTAGACGTTGCCAAATCTTAATTCCCATTGAGGCGGTTAGTAACTTTCCCTTGCTTAACACAAAATGATATCAAAACTGTACATTTTAACCTTCCCGTTACTGTTAATTCTTTACGTGGAATTATCCATCTGCCTGACACGCTATTTTCCCCTGTATCACTTGTTTTACATTATGAGAGTAAAATCAGAGGGTGTGTAACTTTGGGGCTTCCTCCCCTTTTTATAACTTCCTACTATGACGCTAGGATTTGCGTCTTTATACGTAACAACTCTTCTCATTAGTTAGCGTGCTATGAAAACAAAATGTTCCAATTTTAGCAGTAACGCCTTTCTCTGAACTTCTCTGGTAAAGCCCACTATCTCCGTTTTAGTTTGCAACCCCCGTTTCTCTTTCTGTTTTTCCAACTCTCTTGTAATCCTGAAATTGGACAACTATCTCTGTCTCACTCTAATCTCGGACCCCTCTCCCTACTCTCTGTGGCTTTGCCTATACCTGTGTGCATTAGCGTGTATGTGCATGTGGACTTTACCCGTTTACTCGCTTGCCTGTTAGTTACTAATTACAGTGTTCCTTACATGCTTCCTTTCATATTAATTATATTCTGAGGTACAAGTTATTTTACAGTACAGCTATTTCACAATATTATTTTACATTTTTGTTTATTCCTATTATTTCAATGTTCTTCTTTATTGGGTATATCTCCCATTACAAATACCAAGTTTGGTACATAACCGGCTTTTCTTTTTGATTTATACTGTTCAAAGACACACCTTAAAACGTATATTTCAGTTAAAATCTCGACATTGAATTTTTTAATGGAATACAATACTTCCCCTACTTATTATACCTAGCTCAGGAAGTAAAAGGTGACCCTCCTTGTGAGAGGTGTCTTTCCACAAAAAGTTGTTGTGGAGGTCTAATGAAAGCCACAGTATCAAGCAGCAAACAAATGAAAGACTTCCGGAAGGGTGTTCGCTGCAACAGTAATACTTTCGGGTGCGTTGAAAAGCTCCTTAGTTGCTTCCATTACGCCGTGTCTTGAAATAAGTTAGGTGCTCTATGTATAGCACACCGGTATGCACGTAACAAAACTTTGATGTGTTACATTGACATGCCTTTCTCTACACTCTATCGCTTATAAGTGGGTATACAAATTATTCCTACGAAAGCTTATTTTCCTATCTACTTCATTTTAATCCAGATAAGCCTTTCCGGCAATAACTGAACCACACATTTTGTTATAAATACAAAGGAAATAGCATAGTCAAATGTTTTAGAACCGGACGCTATAAACTGGCCTTCCCATGACATCCCGAGAAACAATTGAAAATCTACAGAACTTTAAGCATAATTAAGTACAACAATTCGAACCATTAATAAAGGATAATTGGGCAGTGGCTGATGCCACAAAAAGGTTACTTGAAATGAACTGCGTGTTTTGAAGAGATCTACATTTTTTTGTAGTTCGCCTTTGTCTATTGCTTAACGCTTACCAGTTATACAAGATTATACAAAATTCCCTCCGAATGAATAGGACTTTACAGTCTGTTCCTAGAATATTCAAAATATATATGTTATTTGTCAGGTAAATACTTTTAACTATATGACAATTTAATCAAAATCGTTAGTCATTTTATAGAAAATCAAATATATCGAAAACTTTTAACTCTAAAGGATGTTTTGGGTGAAAGGATATGCTTGAAAATCTTCGTGTCGCATTTTGAAAGGTACGGAACCTAAATGCCAAGTTTGGTATTTATCCAGAATTTCGTTTTCAGCTTATTCTGTTCACAGACACACCACATAATGGATATTCTTCTAAAAATCTGAAGTGATACTTTACATGACTCTATTGTTTATTACGGGGTATACAAACTAGTCTTACTAAAGATTAGTTTTTCTATCTACTTCGTTTTAATCCAAATTATTTTGGCATAAATAGCTACATTACGCATTTCGTTATAGATTCAAAGGCAACAGCGATAGTCAACTGCTTAAGAACTGCACGCTCTACCTGGTCTTAAATTCTACAATGCTTCCATGCAATCGCAAGAAGCAACTGAATGTTGACGGGACTTTAAAAGAACGATTAAGTATTTAAGAATTCGAAACATTTACGCAATCTTGGGAATGGCTAATGCTACAAAAATATTATTTGAAATACGTTCTGTGTTTTAAAGGGATCTAAATTTTATGATTAGTACGTTTTTGTCTATTGTTTAACGTTTACCGGTTATACAAGAGTATACCATATTCCTTCCGATTTGAAGAAGATATTTATTATCCCCACGTTTTGGGCAGTAATTTGAAGAAGGTATTTTGTTGTATTATAGTTCAACTGTTGGGGAGCCGCATTTGAAGTAGTTGCAACCACACGTACGGTACCCGATAGCCTTCGTCCCAAATTTAAAATAACTTTGTAATTTGACTGCTTGTTTAAGTATTAAATATTTATGTTTGCCTCGGCTGCGTCAGTATTATTGTTAGAGACATGTTTCTCTTTGTAGGGTTATGGTGCGACAATAATGTAGGCTTACACAGATTATAATTTTACTTCACTCCTTTTATTAATGCTTGACACGATTGATATAGAGAGCTGTGAGATTATTTTTATTAATTCATTGGACTTTTTAATACGTAAACTATTTCCGTCTCATACGAATACGTATTAAATTTCTTGAGGACACTTTTTGCGTCTGGTTAGTAACGCCGTCTGCAACCAACTGAACTGATTTCAACCGCCTAAACTTGTAAATTTCTGTATTTCAAGTCTCTGATTGGCTATTCCTAATCTAATATACCTTCATTTAACTAAATCTTTTTCTGGTTGTTCATTGGCTATTTTATAAACTGTCACAACAATAACATTATTGCTTCCAAGAATCACAAGTAGTATTGTTAAACTTTCAAATTCATTATTGCCTCAAGGTTACCTCATTGTTAGCTCATTTTAGCAACTTTTAACCTATTATTCCCACAGCTCCTACATTATTAAATTACGTAATACATTCACATAACATTATTGAACATGTATACAATAATATTAGCATATGCAATGACTGTTACATAATTTTATATCTTGTTACATACACACATATTGCTTTAAGGCGGGCTGTTATTGAATTTATATATTATATAATTAGACTGAAATTATTTAAGTGTTAAAAATACTGCCTCAGATTTGAAGAGGTCTTTGCAGGCTATTCCCAAAAAATTCAGTACATACCTTTATTAGTTATCTTTAATATATGGTAAAAAGTTTGGTATTTATTTCACTTTTCGTTTTTGAGTTATGCTGTTCATAGACATACACACATGGACTTTTTTCTAAAAATGCATTTTTAAACATATATTTCCGGTCAAATCTTGACATGAATTTTTGCGTAGAGTAAATACTTGCCCTACTTATTATACGTAGCACAGAAAGTAAAAACGATTTTCACATATGTTAACATGCTCATCTCTAGGATAGATGTCCATTGCATGTTGAAGTAGCTAGCCGAACAACATGACACATGAAATTTGTATGATATTTACTAACAGCTCCCCAGTCCCAGTTCATTTCCAGAACAAACACCACCTGGTTTCAAAAGGTCCATCAATAATTGAAATCGGGCTAATCACATTGAGGGCCATTGTATATTTTTGCACCTCCCCTTCCCAAACCCCGGGCTGCAGCAAATCTGGTTAGTTCAATTAACATTGTTACTGGATAGATGATAATCGTTACTGTCACTTTAGTAAACAAGTGGCTGGTACAGTCTCGGAAGATAAATGTGTCGGATATGAACGGAGGTCTTCTTCAAGCCACAAACCAAACTGCGTGATGCTCAATTTTGAGGAAAATGCGGTCCATATTCAGTAAAATGTTCAGCTTTTGAGAATAAACCTGAATGGTTCAGCTGGTAGCATATAAAGTTCAAAACCAAATCATCTGGAACAAGGATTTGCATACTTTTTCTTTCTCTATAACGTACATAAGGTATAGCATTGCATCCAAAAATTTGATACAGAAATTTCACTGGAAATACGTATTTTGAGGTCCACGTGGGTGTGTCTGTGAAGCGCATAACTAAAAAATCTGATCTGTTACACTCACAAGACTTTCTCTACTCTTGTACAAACTATTTTTACAAACACTTATTATCCATATGTTTCATGTTAATCGAGATATCGAAATGTTAATCTTATTGCTAATTTTCTTGTAGATGCAAGGAGAATTGGTAGGCTTTAAGCGATAGTCAAATATTTTAAGAGCTGGTTGCTATGTGGAGTATGTGGAAAATTTAAGGAAATAACAAGCAGTATCTCGAAAATGGTTCACTCAACAACAACAAAAAATGTATATGATATAAATTGTGTATTTTAACGTGATCTACATATCATAAATTTTTTCTATCTCTTATGGTTTACCAGTTTTGCAAAAGTCGTTCACAATGAAGTATACTTATGGGGACATTCCCAGAAAATTCGAGATATACATTTCATTTGTCATGAAGATATCTTAAACATATGATATTTTAATCAAAATCGTTAGAGCCATTTTTGTGAAAATTAAAATTTTCGAAAAGTATTCCATGTAAAGGGTAATCTGGGGTGGAGGATTTTCTTGAAAACCTTCGTGTCGTATCTCTGGAAGATACTGAACTTAAATACCAAGTTTGGTGTTTATGCGACTGTTCGTTTCTGAGTTATGTTGTTCACAGACAGACAGGCACACACACGGACATGTTTCCAAAAATGCTTTTGTTTTGGATTCAGGAGGCCTCAAAACATATATTTCCGTTGCAATCTCGTTATCGAATTTTTGGGTGGAACACAACACTTCCCCTACTTACTATACGTAGTAGAGAAAGTAAAAACGAAATATCGTGTAAATACCTGGTATTTCAGTTCAGTACCTTCCAAAGATGCAACACGAAAATTTCCAACATAACCCCTGGCTATCCCGGTAGCTCAGGGGTTATGTTGGAAAGAGCACCTGCCTGCTCTGTGAGGGGTCCCGAATTCGATTCTCAGCTGGGGTGGGAATTGTGCTGTAGCCAAGATTATTTCCTGAGTCTGGATGTGTGAATGTGTGTCTCTGATCTAATGATTAAAACCCAAAATTTACAAGAAACCCAACGACAAGCGAATACGGGTTACACCATTGTATATAGATTCATCAAACTATACTTTACATGGGACATTGTTTGAAGTTGTTGATTTTCTAAAAAATTGCTCCAGCGATTTTGATTAAAATCCCATATATTAAAGATATTTACACGACAAATAAAATGTTTATCTCTAATTTTCCTAGAAGAGCCTATAAAGACCTAAAATTTGGAAAAAATGTATAACTCTGTATAACTGGTAAACGTTAAACGATAGATGAAAACATAGATCTCTTTAAAGCACAAAATTTAATTTTTTGTCACATCAGACATTTTTTAGATATTCGTTAATAATGGTTCTAATTGTTTAATATATAGCAATTTGTTTAAACTCCTGTCGACTGTTTTTCAGTATTGCACGGAAAGATTATAGAATTTTAAGGCCAGCATATAGTGTCCAGTTTTTAAACATTTGACTATCGCTGTTCTCTTTGAATCTATAACGAAATGTGTAATGTAGCTACATATACAAATATTTAACAGTATTTAAGTGAAGTAGATAGAAACATAAGCTCTTGTAAGAATAATTTGTATACCCATTAATAAATGATAGAGGGTAGAAAAAGTCATGTGAATGTAACACATACGATTCTTTCATGTTTGGCTTACTTTAAGGGAAGATTAAAAGCTCTATCCCCCGAATTTTAATTTTTTTAACCTTCATGACCAATTATCTCAGCAACTATTTTAACTTATTTGACTGATTTTTTTTACAGAATGTAAAGGCATGTCTTCTAAATTCACTGATCTACTTTTATGAAATAACGTGTTTTATTAAGGCAGTTATCATTTTATTCTTAGTAATTTTTAACCATCACCAACCAACCTTTTTACACCAAAGTGTATGAAAAGACCAGGGAGTTATTGTTTTTGTCATATTAAAATTTAATTCAACTAACTTCAATAGTTTCCAAGAAACGGGTCGTTTATATTAGAAAATATCAGAGAAAAACTCTTCATAGTAAAGCTATGTGTGTCTGTCAGTCTCTGTGTGTGTCTTATTGTAAGTAGTACGACTCGTAAAGTAAAATTTGGTTAAATATCAAAGTTAATATTTACTCCTAGACCACATACATGAATTTAATACACGTTACTGCATTCAAGAGTGCTACGGAACCCCATTATATTTACTATTATTAAATTAATTTGAGTTTTTATTTACTAAACGTCTGTTACAGCACTTCCGCAACTGTCCACTAAACAAACCGTGGACTTTGACGCAAGAATCACAAGCAAGTTATACTAATATCTCGTTTATGTTCAGCACACTGTAGCGGAAACAATGATATATTATAAGAGTGTAAATATGTCATATGTTAAATGTAATGGAAGTTAGCGGTACCAGACAGAGATATCTCTAGGGTAGCATAAAGCACAGAGTATCAGCTGAACATGACCAGCAGAGACGCTTAAGTGAGAGAATGTAGATGTTGAAGAGAAATAGCAAGAGATAGGGACAAAAATGGAAATTCCAAAGGTATCACGAGGGGAGATGTGAAAGAAAATGTTCTCATACGACACTAAAGTGATCAGCCAATCATAACAGTGCTTTAAAATAGATATGAGAAAAACAACATCTTTTGCGGGTATATAAATAAACCAGAGTTCCGCGATTCTCACGACTTTCTACAACTTCACCAGCGGATGAACATTATGCCACTCAAATATTTGAGCGTTTGAAGAAGGAATTCAGGAAAATTACATAAAGTGGGAGGTACAGCTAGAGAGATAGGTTCCAATAAGGTAGTAATATAACTGTGTGATAGTATTCACGGTAACTGCAAATAAGCGTTAATAAATTTTATAGTTAAAGCAAACTGAAGCTGTTTCATTTCGTCTCCTGTAACCACTCCCTAGATCAGAGTTAAGAGCACAAACCAATACAGAAGTATTGTAGGATATTCTCTTACTGCAAGTCAACATCCATACCACGAAGGAAGACGCTGAGTAGCCAGAGAGGTGCCTGTCGCAACACACCATTTTCTGACATTTCATTGTTCCTCCTGATTTACTCGGCACTGCTATGCTAAATATATGTTTAATACACATCACATCATATAACCGATAAATACTCTTTTTAGTAAAATTATTCGGTATATTAAAAATTGATCCATGTAAACGGTAGTTTTGGTTGGAGGATTTTATTGAAAATTCTTGTGTCATACCTTTGAAGAATATTGAACTTAAATACCAAGTTTCTGTTTATTCGACATCTCTATTTCAGTATGACACACATATACACACGGAACGTTTTCTAAAAATGTGTTTTTTTCAGGGGGCGTATTTTAAACTTTCTGAGAATACTTGCAAAGTCATCACTAAGGGGAATAAGACGTAAGATGTCAACCTATAAATATCCTTGTAGAAAATTCACAAATACACAGGTACCACAGAATCCCATACGTATAATTATCTTCAGTAATAGTTATAATGAAGTGGGAATTAACAAACATGATTGCTTATGTGTGTGTACCTAATTTTTTAAAATACACGGAAGCATGAGGAAAATGTAGCAATACATCACCGTTGCTAACTAAAACTTATAACACCGGGTTGCTGTAGCACCCCTGCAGCATGAAACTTATGTGTAATAACCCTTTCGTGGGTCGTTTTAAATCGAGGCCACAGACCAGCTATATGCGTAGCATGTTGTAATGCAGTGACCTCGGTACTTTCCTGATGAGCATTAGTAGCTGCTTTGTGTTCGTGCTGTAAAGAGAGTTATGCATCTCAATGGTGAAAGCCTGTTCAAGACAACTGTGTTTAGTATGATTTTCTTAAGAGTAATCATGTCTTGTTTCTGGTTCACTGCAATGCCTACCGGCAAATTCACGCTTGAACAATGAATGTTTATATACGATACATACGTAAAATCCGAATCAGTTGACAGTTTCAGGAGAAATTTTCTGGTATTCCAGTTCCATGTAGACAAACTGTGAGATGCCTGATTAATAACTTTAAGGCAATAGGATCGCTAAATGCTAGACCGAAGAAAAGAGTATTTTAGAAGGAGTTGTATCGTATTTCAACTGTTCGAGACCCGAACTTGTAGTAGTTGCAACCGCACGTATAATAAACAGTTTCCGGTAGCCTTCGCCCCAAATGTATTTTCAGGTGGCCTTTGCCCCAAGTTTAAAATATATTATTACTGTTTCTTTAAATATTATATATTTATGTTTGACTCGGCTGCGTCAGTATTTGTTAGAGATACGTTTCTCTTAGCGGGGTTGTGTTGTGACTAAAGAATGTAGACTTACACAGATTATAATTTTACTTCACTCCTTTTATTAATAATTGATACAATTTAAATACCATTTCACTGATATAGAGAGCTGTGAGATTCTTTAATTAATTACTTGCACTTTTTAACACGTAAAGCCATTTTCATCTCACACGAATGAGTAATCTCTCGAGGATGTGTCTCGCGTCCGGTTAGGAACACTGTTTGCAGGCAACTGAACTCTAAATTTGTAAAATTTTCTCCTTTTCAGTTTCTGATTGGCTAATCCTACTCCAATAGAATACCTTCATTTAACTAAAGCTTCTTCTGTTTTTTGATTGGCTATTTTATAAACTGTCACTAAAATTACATTTTTGTTACTCCATATCACAAGTAATACTGTTAAACTTTCTTACTCATTATTGACTCAAGGTTACCTCAGTTACCTCATTGTTAGCAACTTTTAATTTATTATTCTCACAGCTCCTACATTATTAAATTACGTAATATATTCACATAACATTATTACACATGGATACAATAATATAAGCATATGCAATGACTGTTACGTACATTTTACAGATTATTACATACATATATTGCTTCAAGGCGGGCTGTTATTGAATTTACATATTATATAATTAGACTGAAATTATTTAAATGTTAAAAATACTGCCTCAAAACCTAAGAAGTGAAAACGAGGTGTTCTAAGGGTGGAAAAAACTGACGAAATTTATGTATCTATGGTGGGGAACCCTAAAAAATAAAGCTTTTAGAAAAAACCCCACATCATAGACGAAGTTAAGGACAAAATAAAAGCATAAGCTATAAACATTCCACAAGAAGAACTTACGGTGTGAACGAAAATTTCATCCGAAAATACCAGGAATGATGGACAACACTTCCAGCACCGCTTTAGGATAGCATATGTTACTATCACTCGTGAGTAAATAACGCGGTAGTTACACAACGAAAACCTCCCAGTATAATAGACAGTGTGCGGAGCATGCATACGCGCGACCCGCGACCGCACTATAAAATGACCCTACTGTGCTTTTCCAAGGCCTTATTACATTTTTTCTAGTGGTTATTCAAACAGTATGTTATTTCAAAGCCATTATACATGGTAACACGCTTTTTAGAACCCTGGCTATTAATTTAGTTTACTTTATTTTTCTTACACGGGCAACGAAATGTATAAATGTGTATTAGAAATTCATGTCCATCAGGAAGAATTCGATAGAAGTGTATGTATAGTAAGAACAGCTGGCTGAGGAGTGAGTAGAGAAATTGTGTGAAAGCAGCACGTTCATTGATTTCAGTTTAGCCACTCAGATAGAGTGCCTGTTATTCTATTATTCTTCAAACATCCTGTACTGCGTTCGATAGCCATAATGTAACTTATTTTCCGTTGTATGCTTGCATAAACCACAGATATACCCAGGTACCCATGCACATTTTAAGAAGCAGTGAAAATGGCGTTTGTTAGTAAGGGAATTGAAGTTCATTATGCAGTGAGCACTAACGGAAGCCAAATGAACTATTAAAAGCAACACAACACCAGATTACTACTGTTTACGTATTCCATCAGAACAGCGATGCAGTATTTAAAACGTTACGGTCACCCGCTTGGCGGTCTATTTCGGCCTACTTTAGCCATTTTGTTACGGTGCTAAGTTCAGCTATTTTACCGAGCAGGATGGCTCAGGTGAGAAGTTTGTGGCCCGCATTCGGGAGGTCGTAAGTTCGATTCCCGCGGCCCACGTTCCTGACGTGTGGGTTTTTCGGGGATTTTTCCCGGGTCGCAATACGAATTCTGGAAAGGTTCGTTATTTTCCGAAAATCTTCTGTTCCTCCCTTTCACCTCCATTTTTGTTTCATTTCACCTTTTCATCTACTTGGCTGTTTTAGATTGCAAAATTCGGCGGGAGACGGGATTGCATGGCAGGGGAAAAGGATGCTCTGAGGTCAAGGGTCCATGTCTCCCTCCTCTCCTAGTCCTTGCCCTAGTCAGCCGTTTTCCTGTCTTCACTAGTTTGCAAAACCAAGGAATGTTAAAGAGATAAATATAGCACTGTCTTTAAAACTCACCAAAGTTCATATATGTAGATTAAAAATCCTATGTGTTACATTGTCCTTATTTTCTTTGCCTTCCACAGACTATTCTTCTGAAAGCTTATTTTTCCCTATATTTCATATTAATCCTTTATTGAAATAGTTTCAATACACATTTTATAGTGTATACAAAATGATAAATGAAAGTTGGGCTGTTTATGATGGCCTTGGAGTTCCATATTCTTTGCATACGTCACGAAGAAAAACTGAATGTCGCAGCTCTAGTGGACAAAATATTGAAAAATCTGATGTGTTACATTTACATAAGTTTCTGTACCCTCTATAGCTTTTAAGCGAATATACAAATTATTCTTACGAATGTTTATTTTCGTATCTACTTCATTTTAACACAGATAAACCTTTCAGAAAATACTTACATTACACATTTCTTTATACATACAAAGGGAAATAGCGATATTCAAATGTTTTAGAACTGGACGCTATATGTTGGTCTTAAAATTCCATACTGTCTACAATGGCTAATTCAAACCATTAATAACGGATTTCTTGGAAATGGCTTATGACGCAAAAAAAAAACTTATTTGAAATAACTACGCTTTTTTGTTTGGTATGTTTTTGTCTATCGCTTAACAGGTTATTGTAAGTATCATTAATATATTGTATATTAAAAAAAATAGTTAGATATTTTTTAGAAATTCAAAACCTTCGAAAATGTTTCCCTGTGAGGGTTAGTTTGGGGTGGGGGATTTCTTTTTTTTTAAAATCTTCGTGTCACATTCTTTGAAGGTACTGAACCTAAATAACAAGTTTAGTATTTATCCGATTAACTTTTCTAAAAATACTTTTTATTGGATTCAGGATGCCCCAAAGCATATATAGCTATAAAATTTTTGGGTGGCATGCGATACCTTCTCTACCTACTATCTGTGGGTAGAGAAAGTAATAAACTCCATTAATAGCCATTAATACTCTGTGGTGATTCACTTTAAGCATACAGTAAACTAATTTCCCATTTGAATTCTTTTGGCATTTAAACACCTGTAACAACGGGGGATAAACTTTTTCCACACAAAAGTTCAATACCGAAATTTCACCAGCAATACACATTTTTAAATCCCTACAGAAAAGGAATTTTTATAAAAATGTATATTTGTGTATCTGTGAACTGCATAACTCAAAAAACTGATTTTTTACACTCACATAACTTTCTCTACTCTTGTATAAACTATTCTTACAAACGCTTATTCTCCATATGCTTCATTTTAATCGAGATATCGAAACTTTAATCTTATTGCTAATTTTCTTGTAGATGCAAGGGGAATTAGTAGGCTTTAAGTGATAGTCAATTACCATAAGAGCTGGTTGCGATGTGGAGTATTCCATTCCCTTTGAATCACCAGGACAAAAAAAATGAATAACGAATTCCTATTTGAGAAAAAGTATAAGTACTGGAAAATTTAAGGAATAACAAGCAATATCTCGAAAACGGTTCACTAAGCAAAAAAAATGTAAATGACATAAATTGTTTATTTTAACGCGATCTACATTTCTTGTGTAGTAAACCTTTGTCTATCTCTTATGGTTTACCAGTTATGCAAAAGTCGTTCACAATGAAGAATACTTTTGGAGACATTCAAAGAAAATTCAAATTGTAAATTTTATTTGTCATGAAATTATATTAAGCATATGATATTTTAATCAAAAACGTTAGAGCCATTTTTGAGAAAATTAAAATTTTCGAAAAATGTTCCATGTAAAGGGTAATCTGGGGTGGGGTGATTTTCTTGAAAACCCTCGTGTCGCATTCGTGGAGGATACTGAATCTAAATACCAACTTTGGTGTTTATCCGACTGTTCGTTTCTGAGTTAAACTGTTCACAGACACACACAAGTACACGTTTCCAAAATTGCTTTTTTTGGATTCAGGGGGTCTCAAAACTTATATTTCCGGTGAAATTTCGGTATCAAATTTTTGGGTGGAATACAATACTTCCCCTACTTACTATACGTAGTAGAGAAAGTAAAAATGAAAAGTTCGTTTTTTACACTGCTCTTTTAAATGAGTTCTGAGTTTCACAGCAGGAAACCATATAAAGTATGGATTGCAGCTTTGCATAACTTCACAATTGGGAGGAGTATTAAGTTTTATACAACAGGATGAATACATATTCCCCATAAGTTGTTTGTGTAGTAGCATGTCAGTCTGTAACTCTCTAAGCCACGCCTTCCTGCAGGCAGCTCACTCCCATACTCCCTACCAGTTCGGGGTTTATAAGCGATCCAGTGACGTGACAAGATGCACCTGAACAGTAGTGGCATAAGATATCAAAAGACGCATATTTTATGGATCTTATTTTTACTTTCTCTACTGCGTATAGATAAATTTAAAAACGAGATTCAACTGGAAATACATGTTTTGAGGTTCCTGCAGCCAAATAAAACATTTTTGGAAACATTTCCCTATGTGTATGTCTCACTGTGAACAGCATAGTTCAAAAACGAAAAGTTGGATAAGAACCAAAATTAGTTCAGTATCCTCCAAGAATGCGAAACGAAAATTTTCAAGAAAATCCCTTAAACCATACTACTCTTTACATGGAAAATTTGTCGAAAATATCTATTTTCTCAAAAATGGCTCTAAACATTTTGATTAAAATATCATATGTTTAAGACATGTTATGGCGAATTTAATGTATATCTTCAATTTTCTAGGAATGTCCCTAAAAGTTTTTTGAAACATGTCCGTGTGTGTCTGTGGATGCGTCTGTGTGTCTGTCTGTGAAAAGCATAACTCAGAAACGAACAGTCGCATAAACACCAAACTTGGTATTTAGGTTCAGCATCTTCCAGAGATGCGATACGAAGGTTTTTAAGAAAATCCCCCACCCTAGAATACCCTTTACATGGAACATTTTTCGAAAATTTTAAGTTTCCTAAAAATGGCTTTAACGATTTTGTTTAAAATATCATACGTTTAAGATATTTTCATGACAAATGAAATGTATATATCGAATTTTCTGCGAATGTCTCCAAAAGTATTCTTCATTGTGAAGGACTTTTGCATAACTGGTAAATCATAACAGATAGACAACATTTTACTACAAAAAAAAATGTAGATCGCGCTAAAATACACAAATTATGTCATATACATTCTTGTTGTTGAGTGAACCATTTTCGAGATATTGCTTGTTATTCCCCTAAATTTTCCAATATTTATAATTTTTCTCAAATATAAATTCGTTATTCATTTTTTTATGTACTGGACATGCAAAGAGCATGGAATGCGCCACATAGCAACCAGCTCTTAAAACATTTGACTGTGGCTTAAATCCTACCATATTGCCCTTGCACATACAAGAAAATTAGCAATAAGATTAACATCTCGATTAACATGAAGCATATGGAGAATAAGCTTTTATAAAAATACTTTGTACAAGAGTAGAGAAATTCATGTGAGTGTAACACATCAGATTTTTTTAAAAGCATTGTTTTAAATATCTATGTCATTTATCTGATCATAGCGTACGAAAAGTCACACAATCCTGGTACCGGTTTTAATTGCACAAAAATAAATAAATAAATAAAAAAATATGTTGATATTAAAGTATACAGGCTTTGCAAATCCTCCCTAATATTTCAGTAATTTATGAAGTTAAATTAGAAGGTGCTGTATTTGTCACGAAATCATATAGTCACCACACTGACAAAATTCCGGCACAGCGCCATGCAATTGACAGCGTTGTTAACAAACCGAATATTTTTTAGAAAAGTCAGGCTTTCTTCGCACGTATGTTCCTTTATAACTTGTGTTCTTGTACTTAGCCTTTGTAAATCCTGTTTACCTTTTATTTACTCTACCACGGACAGAATAGTTACAGAAGCTACATTCCACTCAAAAATTTGATACAGATATTTCACAGGAAATACATGTTTTGAGGCCCCCTGAAACCAAATAAAGCATTTTAGAAGTAGATTCCTGTGTGTGCCACATGCCTTTTTATTTTCCTAAAAATGTCTATATGGTTTTTGATTAAATATAATTTATTAAAGGTATTTATATGATAAGTAAAACTTTTATATTGAATCGAATCCTCTTTATTTGGAAGGAATTTGGTATAATCTTGTGTAACTGGTAAACGTTAAGCAATAGACGAAAACGTACTCCACAAAAACTGTAGATCTCTTTAAAATACACATTTTCTTTTAAATAATTATTTTTGTGGCATAAGCCATTTCTCAGATATCCCTTATTAATAACTCGAATTATTCAATACTTTGCCATTCTTTTAAAGCTGTCAATTTAAAGTTGTTTCTCAGAATTGCATGGAAAGATATGGATTTTTAATGTCAGCGTTTAGCGTCCAGTTCTAAAACATTTGACTGTCGCTATTTGCTTTATATGTATAACGAAAAGTGTAACTTTATATCTTGATTAAAATTAAATATAAAAATAAACTTTCGTAAGAATAATTTGTATGTCCACTAATACGCGATAGAAGGTAGAGAAAGTCATGTGAAAATAATACATTGGATTTTTGTACTGTAGCAGTAGTGTTAAAGAAATTATGAAATGCTTTTTATGTGTTACAGCTTTTGAGTTTTGGTTTACAAAGTTGAGTCGTACTTGGAGAAAATTTTAATAATTATTTTGTTTAAATCTGGCTTCAAATCCCGTAAAGAACGGTTGAGCTGTCAGGCTGGGCGGCGGCTGTGTGAGGCAAGTAATTACTCTACCTTTGTACCGTCCTCCTGGCCTCAGGGCTACCAACACAAGGGACAAAAGGAACCGCACCATAAACACGATAATTACCGCTTGAAACTGCCTCATTACGTCATTACATTCGCTTTTTGCACAAGGAAAGCTTGCAACAAAAATTAATGGATTTGTAACCAATCTACATAATTCAAAGGCCTGAAATGCTTGGTAAGGATCACCACTGAGCTGCCGAGGTAGGATTCAAAGTGTTGTCCCACGAGAATTTCGGCTGAGTGACAAACTTTGGCGTGGTAGTGTAGCGGGTTGTATTATCGACCTTGCGGGTTTGTGCTGACGTCTGCAAAGTTCGCCGCATTGGAATCCCAGAAGATGTAACCAGCGAGCTGATTGGCTGGCTTGAAATTCCAATCCAATTTGAATTACAAACAAGCCTTCGAGTTGAACCACTTATAATGCACTAAAGATTAGCAGATAATACGATTGGCAGTCGGAGTCCGTTTATCTAACCCCGCGTTCGATATCCCAAACATACACAAATCGCGCTGGTCGCTAAATCACACGATATTGACACATTTCCCGATAATTAGCCGCTTTTGGTCATAATTAACCTGGCAACTTTCTATGAGGTCATCTTAACATTTGGCAACTTTGGAAACGGTCCAAAACTCTGCCTCAGAAGTATGGTACAGTGTGAAATATCTTACCTGACACTCGTATGTTCCATTATCCCTTTTCTGCACGTATTTGATCTGCAGAGTCCAGTCGTCAGAACCCTCGGCGTGGAGAACCTGGAATCGTTCATCGTTAGTGTACGTGAACATCCCCGATGTGAGAATGTGCCAGTCTCGCCTTCGAACCCAGGAGATCTGGAAAACACAGCATTATTAATAAAGACCGACATTTTTAATTACATATTCTATTCCTTTATATGGGCACACATGAAAACAGAAAATGTTTACCTGTTGCAACATGCACATTTCCTTTCTCAACGTACAACTTACATATTCTTATTACATATTTTGAATAATCCTACTTAAAAATATATGAGGCGTTGCACTCACATGCCTTTCTCTACTCTTGTACAAGCTATTTCTACAAACGCTTATTCAAACCGTAATAGACAGACAAACTTTTACTACACCAAAAATGTAGAGCATCCTAAACCACACAATTCATATCATATACATTATTTTTGTGGAGTGAACCATTTCCGAGATATTCCTTGTTATTTGTTTGAATTTTCCAATACTTATACATTTTCTCAAATGGGAATTCGTTATTCGTTATTCTACTACGTATAGCAAGTAGTGGAAGTATTGTATTCCACCCAAAAATTCTATACCGAGATTTCACCGGAAATATATGTTTTGAGGCCCCCTGAATCCAAAAAAAGCATTTTTGGAAACATGTCAGTGTATGTGTCTGTGAACAGCATAACTCAGAAACGAACAGTCAGATAAACATCAAACTTGGTATTTAGGTTCAGTATCTTCCAGAGATGTGACACGAAGATTTTCAAGAAAATCTACCAACCCCAGCTCACCCTTTACATGGAACATTTTTCGAAAATTTTGATTTTCTCAAAAATGACTAGCGATTTTGATTAAACTATCATATATTTAAGATACTCTCATGACAAATAAAATGTATGTCTCGAAGATTCTTAAAATGTCTCCAAAAGTATTTTTCATTGTGAAGACTGTTGCATAAGAGATACACAAAATTTTACTACACAAAAACTGTAGATCGCGTTAAAATACACAATTTATGTCATATACATTTTTTGTTGAGTGAACCATTTCGAGATATCGCTAGTTATTCCCTTAAATTTTCCAATACTTATACTTTTTCTCAAATCGGAATACGTTATTCATTTTTTTTCCTGGTAATGGAAAGAGAATGGAATACTCCATATACCAACCAGCTCTTAAAATATCTGACTATCGCTTAAAGCCTAGCAATTCCCCTTGCACCTACAAGAAAATTAGCAATAAGATTAACATCTCGATTAACATGAAGTATATGGAGAATAAGCGTTTGTAAAAATAGTTTGTACAAGAGTAGAGAAAGTCATGTGAGTGCAACACATCAGAATTTTTTGTGTAGTAAGATTTTGTCTATCTCATACGACATAGCGGCGAAGAAACTCAGAGTGAAGAGTATTTTAGAGGCTATTTCAAGAAAATTCAAGATATACATTTAACTTGCCATGGGAATATTTTAAACATTTAGTAATTTAATTAAAATGTTTAATGCCATTTTTGATAAAATCAAAATATTCGAAAACTTGGAAAGCTAGTGTTTTATATGTTAGGAAGAAGCAGTATTGGTCATTATTTGTCTCTAAACAAAGAAACAATGAACAGGTGATGTGTTGATCGAGATCATATATTTGTCAGCAACTACCTACATCATCTATACCTAAATTTACTTTTTCTACTACCTACATAGTGGATAGAGAATGCAATGCATTCCAGCCAAAAATTCGATACTGGAATTTCACCGAAAATACATATTTTTAGGCCCCTGAATCCAAAAATAGCATTTTTAGAAAAAGTCCGTGTGTGTGTCTGTAAGTAGCATAACTAAAAGCTAAAAGTCGGATAAATACCATACTTGCGACACAAAGATTTTCAAGAAAATTCCCTCATTGAAACTAACCTCTTTATGGAATTTTTTTAAAAAAAAATGGATTCTTTAAAAATGTCTCTAATAGCTTTGATTAAAATATCATATATTAAAGCTTTTACATCACAAATAAAATGTATATATAAAATTATTGGTAACAGCCTGTGAAGTAGTCTTGATTCTAGAGGAATTCTATATTATCTTGTATAGTTGGTAAACGTTAAGCGATAGACGAAAACGTACCAGAGACAAAAAATTTAGATTCTTTTAAAACACATAATTTACTTAAAATCAGTTTTTCTGTGGCATAAACAATTTCTGAGATATCCGTTGTTAAAGTTCAAATTGCTCAATACTTGTCATTCTTTTAGTCTCATTAATTTTTAGTTGTTACTCCCACTAGTAAAGATAAATATATATTTCGATATTGCACGTAACAATTCCGACGTAACGTGTCTCAGGGTATCAGCCTTCCAAACATGGAATAACTGAAACCTAACCAGCATCATCTGCAAGTGACGTCAGCTAGTAAATAAATCCGCTTGGCTGGAGAGCACGGCTCTCTGCGGTCAACTGCACCACGTGACTACTACTGTAAAGAAGCTAAACTGCAATATTGAACAGTGATCTCCACACACGAAGAGGAAATTTTATGTTCCCGGAAGCATCGTGTACAATCCAACAAACAATTATTTCAGAACACCGGTTTTCTTTTCTTATCCGTGAAATATGTTACCGATGTCTAAAACTATTATTATTGTTGCTGTTATTGTTATTATTGTGAGTGGCTAGGATAGACACATCTATAGCCGATGGTCTCTGTGCAATAATGCAGCGTGTAAATCACCCACTGACACATTGACTGAGCATATGTAGTAGGTTTGTAAGTGTATTTATCTACTACTACAATAATCAGTGAAGCTTTAGTTCGTAGTTACTAGGAAACAAAACATATACATTATATTCTAACAAATCCCAAAGCACATTATTAAAACATAAAATACATTTTTATGATCATCTATATCTTATTTTCCTTGATAATAGCATGCATTTAAACAACTTTCTCCCCTAGCTGATGCTTATTGTAATATTACAACCGTTACAATTTATAATACAAAGGCAGTCCCAGATATACCCGACCTGACTTGTATATAGCGGTTGTTGTTTCAAACAAATCACTATGGTAGAAAGTACCACCCTTATAAAGCTTAAGTTTGAAGTCTGACGATGCTACGTTGTTTAGTAATTGCTTGGCAGCCATTAATAATGAACTTTCTCAACGAATTTGTAAACATGGATAAAACTGGCCATCGTTATGTGATACAATACTTTCGTTTGATAGGTCGTAGTCCAACTAATATTAAAGCCGAGCTAGATACTACACTGGAGGAGTTTGCACCTTCGTTTACAACATTAAAATATTTACGAGCTGCCAAGACGAACATCGCAGTGGTCCACCAAATGAGGTGACCACGCTAGAAATTCCGAAGAAAATCCACAAAATGGTATTGGATGACCGTCGACTGAAAGTGCGCGAGCTAGCAGACATCGTAGGCATTTCAAAAAGTGTTGTGCATGCATACTAACTGAAAATTTAGACATGTGCACAATATGGGTACAGCGTTTACTCACAATGGAACAAAATCAGCGTCGTGAGGATGTTTCAGTCGTGTGTTTGGCGATGTTTCGCTGCAATAAAGTCGAGTTTTTACGTCGATTCATAACCATAGGTCCGTCACTTCACAACTGAGACGAAGAAATAGTCAAAACAGTGGATTGAAAGGGGAGAATCGACTCCAAAGAAGGCAAAGACAGTTTCATCTGCAGACAAGTTCATGGCATGGATGTGCGTGGGATTATTTTAATCGATTATCTTCAAAAATGAAAAGCAATCAATGGCGAGTATTATGCAAACTTATTGCAGCGTTTGAATGATGAAATCAAGCAAAAACGACCGCATTTAGTAAAAAAAAGAAAGTTGTTTTTCATCAAGACAATGCACCAGTTCACACGTCCATTATCGCCATGGCCAAAATCAATGAGTTTAAGTTCGAATTGCTTCCTCATGCACCCTATTCGCCAGACTTAGCCCCCTCTGATTATTTTCTATTTCCACAATTGAAGAAATGGATTGGTAGTAAAAGATTTGCCAGCAATGAAGAGGTGGAGTTTGCAGTTGATGGCTATTTTGCGGAACTCAAGGGTATCGAAGCTATTGAACATCGCTGGGAAAACTGTAACGAGCTGAAAGGAGACTACGTAAAGAAATAAAGCTTTCCCCCCCCCAAATTTTTGTGTTTTTTTTTTTGTTAGGTTGGGTACTTCTGGAGTAATATTTTATCCCTTATCAGAAGTATTGTTTTTTACAGCTTTGCCTGTAATTGAACTTTCTCCCCTAAGTAATGGATTAGCTATTTTCTTCATACTCTTCACACTTTATTTTACATATCCTTCTGCAACAGTACTCCATTTCTTAAAATGTTTACTTTTCAGTCCTTAAATTCCATGTAACTACATAAATAAACTTTCCTTGACTTTTCTCGAGGTATATTAATAGTTAAATTTTACACTGTTTTTAAAATGTTTCCTGTTGAAACGTGAAAATCGCCTTCTTCGCTCATTTTTACTTTAAATTCACATATGAAACTACCATCCAAAACTGCAGAATATAACAATGTTTGTTGATTTATCTTTTTTTTCCAAAGCTACATTACTCCTTCTCTAAATATATGCTTTCCACCATAAATGAATTTTATTAAATACACTAAATATGCAACATATACTAAAATATTCTGAACGTAGATAAATTATTGTAGGCAACACATTACAAATTAGGTTTAGTAACTAGTCCTCTAAATATCTATTGTGACTTCTATAGCTGTAATACAGTAATTAAATATAGGCTATTTAGTTGATTTTAACTCAGTAGAACTTTTAATTCCGTTCTGTTGTAGTAGTAGTAGTAGTAGTAGTAGTAGTAGTAGTAGTAGTAGTAGTAGTAGTAGTAGTAGTAATAATAATAATAATAATAATAATAATAATAATAATAATAATTTTAAAGTAGGTACAAAGAGCGTCAAAGAATATCTCACTGCACCTCGCGTCTATGTCACATTATTTATCGTTGTACGTGGCCTTGTGAAGCTATGGCCATTTCATTGGTTGCTTTAGGCCACGGTGCAAGGATGCGCCAGTTCTTCTGTTAAATAGTTACACCAATAACAGCAACAAAGTTTACAAAATGGTGTAGAAACGAAATATATGTTTACACTCTCGATTGTATTGGCTAAAAGAGAGAGAGCTAGAGTGAGTGCCATCAATTTGTCATACAGACCTCTTATCGTGATAGGTAGCCCATACCTTATTGGCTAGTGCAGGGCACGCCTTTGAAGAGGTTAAAAGCTAAGTGTAAAGCTTGATGAGCGCCCAGGTTAACGAAATGTTTAATGCGCAGCGTGAGAAGGTTTTTAGGGGGTGCAAATTAAAGCTGGAATACTATTCATTAAATAAATTAAGGTGACAGCACTTTATAACAAAAAATAAACAGTACTGTATTATCACAGTGATATCAATGCTTGTTGCTGCATAGAAGCAAACATAACTAAATAATAAATAAATAAATCAGCATGCTTTCCTTCTAATTCAAACTAGAAATTTTTAATATACCTTTACTAATGCATTACTGATCACAGGAATACAACAGGGTTATAGACAAAAATATAACCCAATTTTATTACCATAGTATGTATGTAATATTCGGTATCTCTAGTTTCTAAACATGACCAGTAACAAAGGAGTAATTTGCATTTAGTAAACGAATGTCATCTGCAAATGTTATACGGCGAGTGCCCACTTTCTGATGAGAATATATCCCCACTATCCTGGAATATTTTTATCCTGTAATTTACTATTAAAACATTTTTATATACTGCCACTGCAATTGCTGTAATAGTGCGACCAGCCTCCCACATACCTACGATACGTCCAAGAGTAACTTCATTAGTATACAGCATGACTGGTTTTGAGACAATAAATGTGTTTTGGTTTCAATAACACAAGAAAAAGCAAAGCAACCTCCCCTCTTTTCCCCCTTATTGCTGTGTTATCAAGCCACCACACTTTGCGATAGGTAAGGTGAAGGTCACGCCTCTAGAGATACAAAACGATACAAAATCTGCCGAAGATTTTCTGTGGCGTTCTGTGTACTTTATAATTCCTTAAAAATAACAGAACATTGTTTCCCAAATACTTTATTATCAGTTATTACCTTACACCTTACACTACTTCTTCACATAGTCACCACCGTTATTCAGGCGCTTGTAACGGGAAACCAGTTTTTGTATGCCCTCGTATAAGAATGAAGCCGCCTGTGATGAAAGCCAGGTCTGCACTTCTTGCTTCACAACATCGTTGTTGAAATGTTTTCGACCAAGGAATTTTTTCTGATGAAGAAAAAGAGATTAAAATCGCTTGGTGCCAAATCTGGACTTTAGGGAGGGTGGTCGAATTGTTTCCAACCAAATGATACGATCTAATCTTGAGTTTTTTTGGCTCTGTGTAGCCGGGCATTGTTATGGATGAAAAGGAGTCCACGCGAAAGTATTCCACGACTTTTGTTCTGAGTTGAACGACGGAGTTTTCATAGTATATCACAACAAACGTCTTTGTCGCATTTTTGGGCAATAATTTAACCAGAAAAACACCTTGTCTGTCCCAGAAAACCGTGTACATGATTTGCGAGTGGATATTACCTGTTTAATTTCTTCTTCACGGGGAATGTTGCGTGTCTCCACTCCATGGATTGTTCTTTTGATTTAGGGCTGATGTGAGACACCCAATCTCACCACCTGTAACTATGTGCGTTAACAAATCATCACCTCTCTCAGCATATTGCGCAAGAAAAGTCAGTGCAGTAGCAGATCGCTTGTTCTTTTGTTCTTGGTAAGATTTCTGGGAAGCCATTTTGAGCAAAATTTCCGAAATCCTATGCATTCTGTCATAATTTTGTAGAAGACTGACATTGAAATTTGTAGAAAATGCTAAGATAACATCGATATCCTGGAACGTCTAACCTCGGGAATGTTTTCTTCCACAGCTTTACCAAATGCTCCGTGATCACAAACGGTCGTCCTCTTCTCGGCTCATCTTGCACACTTTCATGACCTTCGTTACATTGTCTAAACCACTTCTTCACCATTCCATCACTCATTATTGTTTCGCCATAAATCTCAAACAATTGGTGATGAATGAATACGTTACACTCACCAGTCAATGTGACATAGTGCTCCGTCCCTATGTGCGTCTTTTTAGGGGTGCATTCGGCCCCGACTTCATTTTTGTGCATGAAAACGTTCGACCGCATCAAACAGCGCAGGTGGAGGAGCTCTTGGAATGAGAGGATACTCGGCGGATGGACTGCCTGCCCCTTCCCCCGATTCAAATACCACCGAGCACGTGTGGGATGCGTTAGGGAGACGTATTGCATTATGTCTACATGCTCCAATGAACATCCAGCAGATGTTAACCGTGCTGGTGGAGGAATGGAACACCCTACATAAGAACACAAGAACTTACCAACCTTATGGACAGCATGGAAGCAAGTCGCAGAGCGTGCATCGCTGTCCGTGGGGCTCACATACCTTGTGTAATGTCCAGGAGACTATCATGAGTCGCAGTGACTTCAGTGTAACTTATTGTCTCAGAATACAAGGGTCACTTTTGTTCGTCTCATAGCATATTCCTTTTAGTTCTTTCTATGTGTGGCTCAACTTTCATCGACCTAAGTTACTTGGTAGTGACAAAACGTTACTTTCGTCCTTAATGTTTGAGCATCAGTGTATATTGGGAGGAAGTATAGCTGATCATTATAGCTTCTCTGTACCATGTAACGAAAAATGAATCGATGATGTTAATGCGGATATTCCTGAGCAGCATGCAACCAGGTAAAGGAATAATAAAGCAAGCAGATAAATGGTATACTATTAGAAGATTATTCAGAGCTTTGTGTCAACATCTATTAACGTTTTGTGTGTTGTAAAAATACGGACGAACGGATGGACCCCAAAAATCGGGCACGGATCCGCAAGAAGGCCACAACGGGGTTTTCTGCTTCTACCGTGACCGCTGAGGGAGATGAGGAAAGAGCCACGAAACCGCTACCAGAACCGGATGACGACGGTCGCAGTATGGACATGGTTCCTAACGTTTCCAAATCGAACACACAAACCACCGAAACTCCGGGGCGCGGCCCACTCGGAGGTAAGACCTAACTGAGCACTCCCGCAACGACGCCAGGGAAGAAATCCCTGCAGAGCGCACGGTCACCGCCCATCTGCAGGCTGCCCAGCACCAAATGACAAGGAAGATGATGGGTACAGGAAATGAGGTACAGGAAGGAGGGCGTGGTAGATGATGATCCACTCCGGCATTCTCCTGCCGACTCGGGAAAACCACGAAAAACGCTTGGGTCAGAGCGGTCCGTTGCCAGTGACCGAAGCCGGGACCTACGGAATGCATTACCAGGTGCCACCTCTCTCAGTCGTTTTGTGTACACTCTATACATTCAAGTATGCATGCAAAAGGATAGGAGTCAGTGTGCACAATATTACCTACCAATTGTCCCTTTCGTCTGGATTAAACGCAAGACGTTTATCTCCACATTAAGGGAATTGCGTCAAATGGCATTGCCTACAGATAGCATAGGAGACTCAGATATGGAAATACAAGTCTACACTATGTAATCCAAGAGAAGGCACCTAGACGTTGGGAAGCCTTTGTACTTTAACAACCGCAACTGTTATACACCTCCAACTCGATCCAGTTCACAAAACTCGACGGTCATATGAACCCACCGGTTTGGATTACACCAACAAACAGTTTACTTAAAGTCTACAAATGTCTCATTGTGTACTTCCATTGCGTTATGTAATGAAAGCCTTTTAGATAGGTTTAATTAGTAGAACCGAACTGTATAGCAGCAGGAGTGACAAAACAGACAACAGAGAATCCTATGATACAAAATTGTTTGCTGACTGCATAAAAAGTGGTCCATTTCCCTCGATCGTAATAGTGTTTTTCCCTCCGTAAGGCTTCCAAACTTTGTAACCAACTTTCGACTCCACCCAGCATGTATCAATTCTCTATATGACTGGCTTGAGAAACAAATCAGAGACACAAAAAAACGAACCAACGAACATGTTATAATAGATGTGAAATAAAGGGGCGGTTCGGATACCGCATCTATGTAATACTTTCGCTAGGATTTCTACTCAAGGGAAGTCTAAACGAATACAATATAATTGGGCCAACTAAAGGAAGGAATGAAGGATTACTTGCATGTGTCGTTAAATTGAACGACAGGTAAGTCATTTGTATGAGCTTTCATCAGCAACATGGAGACGAAGACTAAAGTTATTGCCAACAGGAAAGGCAATAATAAAACCGTATTGTATAAAAATATGATGTGTTTTACTTAGCATGACTTTCTCCACTCTTGTACAAACTATTTTTACAAACAGTCATTCTCCATCTACTTCATGTTAATCGAGATAAACATTTGCAGAAACTATCTTAGTGATAATAGGTGCAAGGGGAATACGGTAGGCTTTAAGCGATAGTCAAATCTATTAGGAGTTGGTTGCTTCGTGGGGCACTCCATTTTATTTGTATGTCCAGACCAATAAAATAACGAATTCCCATTTGAGAAAAAGTATTAAATATTGGAAAACTCAAACAGATAACAAAGTATATCTCGGAAAAGGCTAACAAGACAAAAAAAATATGACATAATTTGTGTATTTTAACGAGATCTACTTTTTTGTGCAGAATAATTTTGTCTACGGTTTACGAATTATGCAAAAATAATTAAGAGTGAAGAGGAATTTTGGGCACATTCCAAGAAAATTCAAGATATGCATTTCATTTGCCAGAAAATATCTTAAACATGTGATATTTTAATCAAAATCGTTAGAGCCATTTTTGAAAAAATCAAAACTTTCGAAAAATTTTCCATGTAAACGGTATTCTGGGGTGGAGGATTTTCTCGAAAATCTTCGTGTTGCATTTTTGGAGGAAGCTAAACTCAAATACCAATTTTCGTATTTACAGATTTATCGTTTTTGAGTTATGTTTACAGACAAACACACACACACACATGGACATGTTTCCGAAAATGCTCTATTTGGATTCAGGGCATTTCGCATATATTTCCGGTGAAATCTCGGTATATAATTTTTGGTTGCAGTACAACACTTCCGCTACGTAGTAGTAAAAGTAAAAGTTAAACGTTTAAGTGTATTAAAAGAAGAAAAAACAAAAGTTCTTTTTCTAGTTATTATTGTGTTATACAGATTTTTCCAGCAAAATACGAGACTGCATTAACAGTACTCTGCTGGTGAAAATATTGAGAACTATTACTATTTGTAATGTTACCCTTCAGCAATTCGGCAATATTTTGGGGAGGTAAAGTACCCTGCCAATCCAGTGGCTATAACTATGCTCGAGGATTAGTGTCAGCTCACGCCGACAGAGGGTGGGGCTAGATTTGTCAGTATCAACATAAACAGTTGAGTTGTATTATGGGCCATCGTTTATGCACATCAGTATATACGAAGTGATCACCTAAAACTTGCACCGCAAATATTTCGGAAATGGAATGTACTATTGATGTGCAGCTTTTCCCAGCATTTTTAGTAGTCAGGGGCTCGTACATTTAGCCTATAAACAGATTTTAATAATACTGAGAAAGTGTACTTTTAGAGCAAACATAAATTTTTAAATGGAAAAATGCCTAGTTACATCAACAGAATAAAGCTAGGGTAAATTAGAATGTCAGTGGCGTTTGTTGCAAGATGCTAGTGAAAATGATTTACGAGAAATCTTTTTTTGGAACTTTTACGCACCGACACTTGTACAACCTGTGGTAGCACAAACTAAAGAAAAACAAAAGGGAATTACAATACTCCTGTGGAATCTTACAAGTAAAGAAAACATAGCCATTTAAAGGTTGTGTTCAAAATGACCACCGGCAGCTTCAATACACGCCTTCAGTCATCTATGGAAAGACTGCTGCACACGTTCTAGCATTTCAGCGGAAATTTCAGAACAAGCAACAGTAACACGTCGTGTCATTTCGTCTGGTTTAGTTGGTACATCCTTGTAGACAGTGTCTTTTATCCTCCCCGCAGAAAAAAGTCTAAAGGAGTCAGGTTCGGTGAATAGGCCGGCCAAGTACAGGTCCTCTCCGTGCAATCCAACGATTTGGAAACAATCCGTTAAGACAAGCTGTAGTAGGTACTTCTTGCACTATGGACTGGGCAGCCATCATGTTGGTACCACAGTTTCTCCTAGACCGCAAAGGCACGTCTTCTAGCATCTGTGGCAGATGGTCTGTCAGGAGGCTGCGAAACTTGTGCGAGTTCATCGTTCCTTCTATGAACAAAGGGCCTATGAGCTGATAGTTCACTATCCCACACCACACTTTAAACTCCATGGACGCTGACGTTCCACACGACAAAGCCATCGGGAATTGTCAATAGACCAATAGTGCATGTTTCTGTGGTTCACCTGACCATGATTGGTAAATGTTGCCGCATCACTAAACAAGATACATGATGAACCTGGAGTATGTGTTTTAATGCCCATGTACAAAACTTAACACGCTTCTCATAATCGTTTCCATGCAGCTCTTGATGGAGAGAGACGTGATAGGGATGGAACCTATGTCGATGGAGAATGCGCAGTACACTTACCTGACTTATGCCACTTCCACGTGCGATTGTGCGGGAACTAATTTGCGGATCTACTGCAACGGCAGCCAAAACATTAATTTCTGCCTCTTCTCCAGTCACTTGTTTGTTTCTGTTACGTTTTCCAGGTGTTAAAGTACCACTATCACGTACTTGGTTGAAGAGGTTGATAAATAATTGCAGAGATTGTTGACATCTATTGGGATACGTTCCCGCATACATCGTACAGGAACAAACCGCGTTCTTCCTACACTCTCCATACACCATGAGCATGTCGCTGACTGACCAGAAAGTCGCAATGCAATCAATGAACGGAAAACACAATGGAAACAAACATATCAACATCGTATCTAGCAACTAAGCAGGTTGAATGGGACAAACAATTGTCGGGGTGAAACCTTTCAAAATACGATTTCTCGTAAACCACTTGCACTACAGTACTGCAACAAAGACCATTGACATTATAATTTACTCTACCTTTATTCTGTTGATGTACCTAGGCATTGTTCCATTTAAAAAATTGTCTGTTTGCTCAAAATACACTTTCTCAGTATTATTAAAATTTGTTTATAGGCTGTATGTACGAGCTCCTGACTACCAATCAATGCTGTGAAAACTGCACTTTAATAGCAGTTTCCATTTCCGAAATATTTGCTGTGCAAGTTTTAGGTGAATTACCTTGTATATGCAGGAATTTTCCTTCACCGTGACCATCAAACGGCTACTCCCACTCTGCCCGCCGCAGCTCGGATTTCCGCCGAAACAATTATAATATCCCCTCACGTATTTAATGTTAGAATTAAAATGTTAATAAACACCTACCTTATCATTAGGGATGTTGCAAATGTTGTCTATCTATGTATTTCTGGCACCTTCTCAGGAAATGTTCGTTCACACTGGAGAGTTTAATATCCGAAACTGAGTGAATTTAAGCCTATTTTCTTTTAATTCTTATAAATTATGGAGAGTTTATAGCATACGCCTTAGTTTTCAACCTCCTCCATAGATAAAAATCACATAAGTTCAATAGGGTATTATAAGGGTTATAAATCTTGACTAACTACCCTATCTTAAAAATTTCCTGAATTAAATTTAAGGACTTATGAGCTGTAACTGCGGGAGTAGTCTTGTTAGTAAAATTCAGACTCCATTGAACGTTGGTCAACTGTTCAAAAATAGTGTGAGTAAATCATGTCTATACCTCTCTGGCTTTCTTGTTGGTTAAAAAAATATAGTTGCCTGTATTGTGTATGCATTTACTGCACACCAATTTACGCGTCATGTAAGGGAATCTCGTTCTTGTAATCGGGTTTCCTTGTGCTCTAATATCTGTTATTTTGCGACGAAACGTAGCCATGGAGCTGTGCTTTGACAGCGTGGCTCAATTACTCCATCGCTTCGCAAACTCCAATCCCAGACATTTTAATCACGTGGTAAATAAGGTGTATGCAATTAAAACCATACACCATGAGAACTAAAAGAAAACGCCAATCAAGAAATTTGCTTAATTTCGGATACTGAACTCTCGAATGTGAATAAAAATTTCCTGAGAAGATGCCAAAAATGTCTGGAGAGCGGACAACATACCCAAAATCTTCTGTTAAGATAAGTGATTATCATCATTGTAGTTGTAACTATGACAACCTCGGGAGACAGTAGAGATATTATAACGGTTTCGGCGGGAGTCCGAACTGCGGCGGCCGGAGTGCGAGCAGTCATGCGGTTACCACGGTGTGAAGCAAAAACACTGTACTTACTATAAGTTAGCAGTACAGGAAATAATAGTGCATATTGTAACGCAGCGGCTACGGCTCAAGATTATCGGGAGGTCAGCGCTGGAAAGTCGGAGCTAAACAGAGATAGACAGAGATAAGCAACGCCCGCGCCCGCATAAACACCAGAAGCGCTATCGGCAGATAAACAGAATTTTATGGTAGTTTCTTCCCTCTTCCTACAGAGTGGTGTTGAGAAAGTCCAGAGTTTTTCTGTAGAAGATTCCAATCGATATATAAGCGATCATTCTCCTGAGAGTCAGGATTTGAGTGTAGTCATTCAGTTAGTGAGCAAGCTGGCGCTTGTGATTCTGGTACGACGGGCAGTGTATTCTCCTGCTTAGTTTGTAACGACTACCGTGACGTGCGGTGGGTGCTCCTATTGCAAGAGAGATTAGAGAAGTCCCGTGTTCGACTTCCCAGCGAATGAACCTTCCGGAAGACGGACGTGCTTATAGCATTGCGCCACTACGTCTCGAGGAAATTAAAGAGATGGGGAAGTGGAACTAGTTCACATTAGTGAAGTGACAATGTGAACTAACTGAAGTCCCAGTGAAATTGAACTAGATAAAGCAGTGAAGTGGCAATTGAAAACTGAAGTCAGAGTATTTCCTCTCTGAGAAAATATTTTGAGGCATTAAACCACGATCATGATTACATTCACACGACTTCCTCTAGCCTCTATCGTTTATTATTGGGTATACAAACTACTTCGTTTTAATCCAAATAAACCTTTGCAGAAATAGTTACATTACACATTTCGTTATAGATCCAACGGGAACAGCGATAGTCAAATGTTTAATAACTAGACGCTCTATTTTGGCCATAAAATTTCATTCCGTTTCAATGGAAACAATTGAATGTTGACAGGGCTTTAAACACAAGAAACGTTATTTGAAATAAATTGTGTGTTTTAAAGAGATCTACATTTTTTTGTGAAGTACGTTTTCGTCTATTGCTTAACGTTTACAAGTTATACAAGGTTATACACAATTCCATCCAAATAAAGAGGTCTTCACAGACTATTTCCAGAAAATTGGAAATATATATTTTATTTGTCATGTAAATACATTTATTGTATTGGATTTTAATCAAAATCGTTAAAGGTATTTTTTTTAGAAAACCATAAATTTCGAAAAATTTTCCATGTAAAGGGTAGTTTGGGTTGGAGGATTTTTCTTGAAAAATCTACGTGTCACATTTTTGGAAGGTGCTGAACTTAAATACCAAGTTTGAGTTATGCTGTTCACAGACACTCACAGAGACTGACACTACACATGAATTCTTTTCTTTTAATCGCGGGCTTTAAATATGTATTTCCGGTGAAATTTCGGAATCCATTTTTTTGCTGGAATGCATACCATGTATGTGGTAGGGAAGTAAAACCAACACTATGTTCACCAGTTGCTTGGTTTTCAGTGTCGCGAATGTATCACCATTGAATGGACAACCCTGGGTATGTTAGACAGTTCCAAATTTTCCACGGTTACAAATGTAAGTAAGTGTAGGGCATCCGCCGTTTCAGAATGCAATTCACATAAAAGAAGTGACATTCCTAAGATAGTCATATGTTGTGATACGAGCTAGAAGACTGCCAACAGAAATATTGACAACAAGCCAAGCAATTTGGCAACACTGTGCTTTTGTAAACAGATTCATTTAATACTTAGTCGGCCCGTTTGTTGAGTCTGTCGACCAACAAGTGTTATGAAAGGATATTTACTGTTCAGGGCAACGAGCTAATTTTAAAGAGACACTGAAATTTATGTTCAGACTCGCTTTCTCTTTTCGAGAGAGTCTGAGTAGAGAATTTATAACGCATTGTTGAGTAAATAAAATGTGAAAGGCAACTAAGATTGTCTGAAAATACGTTCTTAGACTATTCGAAGGTAAAAGCAGGGTTTTTAATGGTAGCTGAAAGGTCGTAGTGGCTCGTGTGTATGCATTTTGGGTCTTCGTAAAATTGTAGTCAGCTCTGAAAATGGGAAATAGCATATGCTACATAATAGAAAATTAATTATAAGACTTGGGGTGATTCATGAAGGAATCTTTCATATGAACGACTACAAGGAAAGAATCGCATGAATCCTGTCAGTCTCAGGATGAATCGTCGTTCAAAAAGAATCGTGATCACGACATTTTCGCTTTGTTTAGTACCGTTAGCTTTGGCTGCAGGGCGAATACTGCCGAGCAAGTACGATGTTGCGCAGGGAAATTACCAAGCATTGTGTTTCTACAACATGGCATACGAAAACAGAAGAACGCCAAAAAATTGAATATTGCCGAGTTATATCGATTCGGAGCACACCATAATCATCGATGTACTGAATGAATTGTGCAGGTTGAAAGAATCGTTAACATTTATAATATGAATTGGTAGACCAACAAAATTCTTTGAGATGGTGATGTCATAACCTAAGACGATGGAGTTCAGCCGAAGGAGAATACCTTAAAAAAGAATAATGCAAATTGTAAAGCGCCGTAAAATAAATATAAAAGTTGGCAACGGATGAACGCAAGCTGTAACATCTCGTATAAACAATGGAAGTAATTTTCAATATTTTACTGAGAGATCTAATACACAATATTGCGTGATTACAGTGTAGTAGATATTATTTTAATTATCAAAATATATGAAAAATGGAGGGGAAAATGGGGAATCCTAAAATTCTAGTTTGAACAGCATTTTGATTGTTAAATATTAAAAACGTTTAAAATTATATAATTTAAAACAATTTATATATACATATATTAAAAGTATAGAATATACACCAATATAACTGTGCATAAAAGACTCCTCGAATTTCATGAAATGAAATAGATAAATACTTTTGCTCTATCTCGATCTTATCTCTGCGATAAATAATAATAATAATAATAATAATAATAATAATAATAATAATAATAATAATAATAATAATAATAATACTAATAATAATAATAACTTTAGCGTGATACCATCAGGCAAGGGACGATTCATGAACAAATCGTGCACTACGGCAGGCCAGGGAACAGTGGGCATGGGGACGATTCATGAGTCATGAACGAATGGAATTAATCGATTACTGCAAAAGAATCGCTCGACCCAACATGTAGTAGCACCTAACAGCAACAGTTATAACAAAATAATTGTTGTGGACCTTGCGTCATCCATGGTTGCGTGTCGTAATACAGAAGTCTGATACAAGGAGAAAGCCCCATCAGTCTTTTAATGCACCGCTTGCTCTTTCCGGAGCGCTTCCCTGAATGAGAGGGGTCCTGGGGGTCAAGAACAGGATAGAGAGGTTTGAAAGGTTTGGTCTCAAAATATGAGTTTATCGTTTCACTATCTTCGCGCCCCGGCGCCTTTTGCTAGCAACCGTACGAAGCGATTAGCCAGTTTTGACTGAATTACCCTTTTGGGGGACGGGGGTTAAGGGTGAGGAAATTGGTGAGGTGTTGGATAGGAGTCGACGGGAGATAAAGGTGAGGGATTGTGGAGTACATCGTTAGCACCTCCGTTAGTATATGTTAATACTAGCTGCCGGGCTGTGTCCGGTAGCGGTAGATTGGACCGGGTTAACAGCCAAGGCACAAGTCCCTGGCTGCCACCCGGGGGTTAAAAGATAAAGGATGGTTGGTGTTTAGTTGATATTTATTTTCAAAAGTTCTATCGTATGGGGGTTCAACGGTTGTTACGCCGATAGTTGTAGGCGGGTGCATATGGAAGCACGTGTGTCTCCATAAACGCCCGGATGAGAATGTAGTCCTACTGCAGTTGCTGGTGGTTGTACTGAAGCTGTTGCAATTTCTGAATAATGGTGGTTTCTGATTCTATGTGGTGCTCTCGAAGCCCAGCAATCGAGGCCTCAAGGATACTCAGTCGCGTGGGCCGGTCAACGCAGTCGATGTCAGTGGTGTCGTCCGGTTCCATGGGGTGATGCTCAATGCGCATCAGCTTACGCTGACACGACGCTTAGCACCCCCGTGTGGTCGTCATCCTGGACAGTCTGATGAAGTCGCAGGAACTGTGAGGCCACCGTTGAGAGGTGCCGAATACTGGTGCAAAACTTTGCGTCCATTATCCCAAGGCGCGCAATGGATGCCCGTTGAAGCGCCTCGAGGCGAATGCCGAGGTACCGCAGGGTGTGCTGGATACTCTCAACGGCGCCCTGGAGACCTGGTGTCATGGATGTGCAGGAAGGTCCTTGGTGATGCGCTGTGTGCGGTGCTGGTGAGTTCTGCGTTGGTGTACTCTGCTATTCGATGATCGGCGCTGGTGGTGATGGAGGCGTGGTGATTGTGCTCTTGGGTAGAGCGATAAAAGCGCCTGGATTGGTATATTTATACCTTTGGTAGCTGTGTAACAATCGCCGACATAAAAATGGGTGCCACCATTTAGTTTATTGAGCTTAAACTATTTGTACATTAGCGCCGCTGTGGCGCGCGGTTGTACTTATGTTACTATAAATTATTTACCTGTTAATGTATATTACAATTATTTGTTCCATTATAGCGTGCGTTTAAAGCTATTTGTTGTCGCGTGGTGAATATATTATTTACTTTTGGTGGGGTATCACTATAATAATAATAATAATAATAATAATAATAATAATAATAATAATAATAATAATAATAATAATAATAATAATAAAATTAATGCATAGCTTGTTTGAGGAAAGACACCCTTTGTGGATATTTTTGTTGTGTACATACACTACGTGATCAAAAGTATCCGGACACCTGGCTGAAAATGACGTTCGTGGCACCATCCATCGGTAATCCTGGAAGTTAATATGGTGTTGGCTCACACTTAGCCTTGATGACAGCGTTCACTCTCGCAGGCATACTTTCAATCAGGTGACGGGTGGTTTCTTGGGAAATTCTTCACGGAGTGCGGAACTGAGGAGAGTTATCGATGTAGGTCGGTGAGGCCTGGTACGAAGTCGGCGTTCCAAAACACTCCAAAGGTGTTCTATAGGATTGAAGTCAGGACTCTGTGCAGGCCAGTCCATTGCAGGGATGTTATTCCAATCCACCACAGCCGTGCAGTATGGACAGATGCTCGATCGTCTTGAAAGATGCAATCGCCGTCCCCGAATTGCTCTTCTACGGTGGGAAGCAAGAAGGTGCTTAGAGTATCAATGTTGATCTGCGCTGTGATCGTTCCACGCAAAACAACAAGGGCTGCAAGCCCCCTCCAGGAAAAACAAGACCACGCCATAACACCACCACCTCCGAATTTCACTGTTGGCACTACACACGCTGGCAGATGACGTTCACCGGGCATTCGCCATACCCACACCCTGCCATCGGATCGCCACATTATGTACCGTGATTCGTCACTCCACACAACGTTTTTCCACTGTTCAATCGTGTAATGTTGACGCTCCTTACACCAAGCGAGGCGTCGTTTGGCATTTTCCTGCGTGATGTGTGGCTTATGAGTAGCCGCTCGACCCTGGAATCCAAGGTTTCTCACCTCACGCCTAACTGCCATAGTACTTGGAATGGATCCTGATGCAGTTTGGAATTCCTGTGTGATGATCTGGAGAGATGACTGCCTATTACTCTTTACGACCGTCTTCAAATGTCGGCGGTCTCTTTCATTCAACAGACGAGGTCGACCTGTACACTTTTGTGTTGTACATGTCCCTTCACGTGTCCACTTCATTATCACATAAGAAACAGTGGACCTAGGGATGTTTAGGAGTGTGGAAATCTCGCGTACAGACTTCTGGCCAATCACCTGACCACGTTCTAAGTCCGTGAGTTCCACATAGCGTCCCATTCTGCTGTTTACGATGTCTAATGGCTACTGAGATCGCGGATAATGAGTACCAGGTAGTAGGTGGCAGCACAATGCACCTAAGGTGCAAAACGTATGTTTGTGGGGCTCTCCGGATACTTTTGATCACATAGTGTAATTCAAGGTAAACCTAAAGGTACGAAACCCAGTCGCACCTCTCCGAACACCTAGGCCGGTCCTACAACCCTAAAGCAGATGAGAAGGAAGATGATGGATACAGAAATGAGAGGTAGGAGAGTCGTGGTAGAATATGAACCACCCCAGCATTCGTCTCGTGACCCGGGGAATCACGGAAAGGTGGTCAGATTGGGCGGTTGCTGTGGGTAGATCCCGGGACATCCTAAATGCAGGTCACAGACGTAACCGCCTGAGCCATCACGCTTAATGTGTCCATACTTAAATTAAATTGTAGCTGAGAGTATGATGGTATGGAGAAACCGAGAGATGTTTCCGCTTTTGTACAATTTTCCTGCTATAATGACTACTGCCGTAGCCTGCTACCACGTGGTGGAATTGTCGTCAAATTATGACAGTATGGAAGCAGAGTGCGGGAAAAGTTTCGCGCGTTGGTGCACTTCTTCACCTGTACAGGACCTGCATATGTCAATATCAATTGCACATTCACAGAAGCTCCTTAAAACCCACAAACGTTAAGATGTACTAGCGATCCTGTTGCCCTGTCTCATCGAGTTTAGGGGACTAGCATGGTAGATTTTAAATTACAATTCATACCTTAGATCCTTAATAGCCCACAATGAAAGAAATCTGATGTTTTACATTCACATGACCTTCTCTACCCTCTATCTTTATTAATGGGTTACAATCCATTCCTACTAGATTCATTTTTCTATCTTCTACATTTAAACCAAATAAACTTTGCAAAACTAACTACATCATACACTTCGTTATACATACTAGAGAATAGCGATAGTCATATGTCTAACTGGACGCTATATGCTGGCCTTAAAATTGTTTCCATGCAATAGCGAGAAAACACTGAAAATCTTTGGTACCTTAACGTATATTTCGGAAATGCACGATGTCACCAAAAAAAAGAAGAAGAAGACTGATGTGTTACACTCACATGGCTACCTCTACCGTTGTACAAACTATTTTTAGAAACGCTTATTCTCCATATGCTTCATGTTAATCGAGATATTGAGATGATATCCTTATTGCTAATTTTCTTGTTGATGTAAGGGAATGCTTTAAGCGATAGTAAAATATTTTAACAACTGGTTGCTTGTGGAGTATTCCATTCTCTCTACGTTAGCAGGACAAACAAAATAATAACGAATTCCCATTTGCGAAAAAGTGTAGGTATTGAAAAATTTAAGGGAATAACAAGCAATATCTCGAAAATGGTTCACTAAAAATGTACATGACATAAATTGTGTATTTTAACACGATCTACATTTTTTGTACAGTAAAATTTTGTCTACTCTTATGTTTACCAGTTATGTAAAAGTCGTTCACAAATAAGAATACTTTTGGAGACATACCCAGAAAATTTGAGATATACATTTTGTTTGTCATGTAAATATCCTAAACATATAATATTTTAGTCAAAATCGTTAAAGCCGTTTCTGAGAAAATTAAAATTTTCGAAAAATGTTCCATGAAAAGGGTAATCAGGGGGGAAATTTCTTGAAAATCTTCGTGTTGCATCTCTGGAATATACTGAGCCTAAATACCAAGTTTGGTGTTTATCCGACTGTTCGTTTCTGAGTTATGCTGTTCACAGACAGATACACCCACAGACACACACACGGACATGTTTCCAAAAGTACAATTTTTTGAATTCAGTAGGTCTAAAAGCATGTATTTCCGGTGAAATCCCGGTATCGAAGTTTTGGGTGGAATGCAATACTTCCCCTACTTACTATTCGTAGTAGAGAAAGTAAAAAGAAAAAAATTCTGATGTGTTACACTCACATGACTTTCTCTACTCTTCTACGAACTATTTTGCTAAACTCTTATTGTCCATCTATTTCATATTAATCGAGATAAACATTTGCAGAAACGATTTTTGACATGCAAAGAGAATTACATTTTGCACATAGCGACCAGTTCTAAAAATATTTGACTATCTTTTAAGGCCTACTATGTTCCCCTTGTTTTGTATTTGCAAGGGCAATATAGACATATATATATATATATATATATATATCATAGACATACCTCCTTATAGCTAGTTGCTCTGTGTAGCACCATTCTCTTTGCCACAGATTAATACTCTTTGCATATCCAAGACAAAAATAATTAATAACAAATTCCCATTTGAGAAAATAAATATTGAAAAATTTAAGGGAATAACAAGCAATATCTTGAAAATGGTTCACTCAACAACAAAAATGTATATGACATAAATTGTGTATTTTAACGCGATCTACATTTTTGTTTAGTAAAATTTTGTCTATCTCATATGGTTTACCAGTTATGCAAAAGTCGTTCACAATGAAGAATACTTTTGGAGACATTCCCAGAAAATTCAAAATATACATTTTATTTGTCATGAAAATATCTTAAACATAAGATATTTTTATCAAAATCCTTAGAGCCATTTTTGAGAAAATTAAAATTTTCGAAAAATGTTCCATGTAAAAGGTAACCTGGGATAGGGAGATTTCTTGAAAACCTTCGTGTCGCATCTCTGGAAGATACTGAACCTAAATACCAAGTTTGATGTTTATCCGACTGTTCGTTTCTGAGTTATGCTGTTCACAGACTCACAGATACACAGACAAACACACGCAGAGACACACACACGGACATGTTTGCAAATATGTTTTTTTTTTCTTTTTTGGATTCAGGAGGTCTTAAACCATGTATTTCCGGTGAAATCTCGGTATCGAATTTTGGGTGGAATACAATACTTCCCCTACTTACTTATACGTAGTAGAGAAAGTAATAATGTTTTCCGATTTGAGAAAAAGTGTAAGTATTGGAAAATTCAAACAGATAACGAGGAATATTTTATACTACATTTTTATGTAGTAAAATGTTTTTTTTCTCTTACGGTTTACCAATTATGCAAAAGTCATTCCGAAGGAAAGGTGCTTTTGGGGAAATCGGCAGAAATTCAAGATTTCATGTTTATGATGTATATCATGAAAATATCTGAAACTTATGATATTTTAATCAAAATCGTTTTGAGAAACGCAAAATTTTCGAAAAATATTCCATGTAAAGGGAGGTCTAGGGTGGGGAATTTTCTTGGAAATCTTTGTGTTGCATCGTTGGAAGATAAACACAAATACCAATATTGAGATTTATCCGACCTTTCGTTTTTGAGTTATGTAGTTTGAGACAGACAGACACACACATGGAAATGTTTCCAAATATCTTTTCTTTGGATTCAGGGCACTCAAAACATGTATTCATGATGAAATCTCGTATCGTACGTGGTAGAAAAGGTAATAATATAATTTCAATAGATTCAGAGAAGTTAACTTTCTTTCTTTAAATAGTTTCCCTCCTCTTAGTACGGCTTACAACCCTAAGACTTACAAATGAATGCCTTAGGTAAGTAGCCTGTCGAGGAGCAAGAAAACTTGATCATAGCACATCCGGGATGGGTGATCAGCCCAGTGTCTAGTATGGTGGTGAAGAAGAGGAAAATGAAATGTAGTGATGAAAGGAATAATAGGAAATTTGAACTAAATATGCAAATTTTCATGTGAGAAAAATTAACTTCGGAAGTATGGGGTTGCATTCTCCAGTTAACAATGTATGCAGAACGACTTGATATAAAATATTTATCCAGTGATAATTCGCAAAGTAGACACATTTTCTCTGTTGCTGAATGCACTATGCAAACTTTTGCGTTCCACTATGTAGAGCAGTGTTCAACAGCTCAAATATATTTTGTTGTCTCCACAGGCATTTCCCCACTTGGATAACATGAGCTGTTCTACAAAGGTTTGAAGCAAGCTACGATTTAAGGGACAGAGACGGACAAGTTGTAATTTTTATGTAGTCACACATACCAGCAATTTCATGGAACACGTAACAGTGAGAATTTGTTGAAAAAGCTCTCTCGTTACCTAAAAGCATATATCTTACGACAGGGGCACCCTCAATGCTTGACATAAAATGTGGCCACAAAAGCGTATGTACTTCCAGACGTCGTCAAAATTATTAGACTAAACATTATGCTAGGTTATAAACCGGAGGGGAACATATCGCACACTGCGACCTACATAGATCTATTGTGGTTACCAGGAGGTTAAGACTGCTATAAATGGTATTAAATTAGATGAAAGAATATACGAAGGCGGCACCGAACACTTTTAGAAAATTAAACAAGCATTAGGTTTAAAAAATGTACATTATTTTATTTTCTCCCAAAATATTCCCCAACATTTTTTGCATTCGGTGAATTCAGTCCTTAAAGCATTGATGCCAGTCTTCCTGAGGCACTTTGGAAACCAGGTTTTTATAACGTTCCACTGTTTCATCTGATGACGAAAAAGTGATTCCACGCATATTATCCTTAACTTATGGAAACACAAAGAAATCACAAAGTGATAGGCCAGCTGTAAGGTGGAAGGTTCATAGTGCTGACCTTTAGGGCATCTAGATACTCAGTTGTTAGTTTTGCTGTATGCGAAGATACGTTGTCATTAGGCAATATTATTTTTCCTTTACGGCGTTTCTCACCAACCTGTTAAAAGAAATTTACGGTAAACAGACATTTTTGAACTAATCGGCAGTAACGGTACGTCTATCTGCTAATGCTATAGTAGCAATATGGCCCGTTTTAGAAAAAAAAAGTAACCATCTTCTTACCAGCAATATGAATTCGTCGGACTTTTGTAGGCTTAGGTGCTGTTCGAAAGATCCATTGTGCCAATTGACTTTTCTTTTTAGGATCATGGCAATAAATCAATGATTCGTCACCAGTAAGGATATTCCAAACCAAATTTTAAGTGCGAGCTTGGAACTTTTCCCGAGTTTTTCTCATCAATCAATGCGTTGTTGATTTTGATCGGGAGTCACTGTATATTTCCATCTATAACAAAGTTTCTCACGTCTAACAGTTGATGTAAAATATTTTGGATTTGACTCATGGCAACGCCCAATGTCGCCCGAATAAATTCATAAGATGTCCGTCGATCTTCCTCAAGCATTGCTCGAACAGCGGCAATATTTTCATCAATAACAGCAGTTCTTGGGCGTCCTTCACTAAATTAATCACTAAGACAAGAAATATATCTCCTTTGAATTCGCTCTACCAATTATACATTGTTGCCTTAGATGAGGCTTCTTGCCAAATGCATTTCTAAGTCGATCTTCACATTGTTTGGGCATTTTGATGATTTAAAATCGTAAAAATCATAGCACTTAAATTACTCTAATCGAATTCATTTTTGGGTGAATACTGAATCTTTAGATGATGATAATTAACAAACATTAGAAACATCGAAGCAACTACATCAAGGGTGACGAAAATGCCTTTCGCTATCGAGTCATCAATATGCAACACGCACTACACCACTCAGGAGCATATGTAAAACAAATGAATAGACAGCTCAAAAAGGAGTGGCGTCCCGTTTTCGCCATCACTGAACTGCATTATAATCAACTAGCAAAAAACACTATAAAGGAGCTGTCAAATATAAAGAAATTTAGTTTCCTTTTAGAAACATGGGATTATAAATATGTTCAATATCATATTCATATATTTCTAAGCTAATACACTAGCTAATACTCTATGCTATTTGTAAGCAGGCAAGAGGATTATTTGTAAAGTTGCAAGAGGGTAGAAATCTTTATTAACTTTGTTCAGTAATTCGCCCTGACCAAGTTCAAGGGGGGAGGAAATATCCCACATATATTACGGGGAAAATCCGTCGCCATGTTAAAAGTAAGTCATGTTACGCTAGCATTAGCCAATAAGTGTGTGGAACAGAACTATGAAAGAACTAGGCGCGTTTAAGAACGCAAAAATCTTATTCTATAAGAGAACAGAAATTTAAGAGACGATTCCTATAAATATCGAGATATACAGGACATCCGGGGCATTTCTCAAAGGACCATCGTCTATACAAACACGTTATGCCCAAGGTTAAAAAAATTTGTAGGATGTCGAAGAACATGCGGACACAATAACTAAAATACGCCGACATTTGGGGTATTTCTACGCAAGAAGGATGTATATGTGCAACGGTTAGAAGGGTGAATTCTGAATTATATCCGCCGCCTTAGTTAATATCGCGAAAGTATAGTGCTTGATTATGTTTGCGAGGACCTTGTATTTCAGTAAAATCCTATTTTTACCCCTTGTATCCTAATCCACTGTTACTTTTCATATAAATGTCTTTTATATATGTTTGTTAATCAAAATCGCTACAGCCATTTTCGAAAAAAACTGAGGTGTTACATTCCCATGACTTTCTCTACTCTTGTACAAACTATTCTTACAAACGCTTACTCTCCTGCTGCTTCACGTTAATCGAGATAAACATTTGCAGAAATTACCTTATTGCTAACTTTCTTGTAGGTGCAAGGGGAATATGGTAGGCTTTAAGCCATAGTCAAATATTTTAAGAGCTGGTTGCTATGTGGAGAATTCTATTCTCTTTGTATGTCCAGGACATACAAAAGACCGAATAAAGAATTCCCATTTAAAAAAAAGTATAAGTATTGGAAAATTCAAATAGATAAAAAGGAATATTTCGAAAATGGTTCACTAGACAAACAAAAATGTATATGATATAAATTGTACGTTTTAAACAGATCTACGTTATTCGTGTGGTGAAATTTTGCCTATCTCTTAAGTTTACCAGTTATGCAGAATTCATTCAGAATGAAGAGGATTTTTGGGGACATTCCCAGAAAATTTAAGATATATATGTTTAATTTCCTATGAAAGCATCTTTTAACATATGATATTTTAATCAAAATCGTTAGAGCTATTTTTTGAGAAATTTAAAATTTTCAATCATGTTCCACAAAACGGTAGTCTGAAGTGGAGCATTTAAGTATCACATCCTAGAAAGATAGTTAATTCAAATACCAAGTTTAGTATACATCCAACGTTTCGTTTTTGAGTTATGATGTTCACAGATAGACACGCCGACAGACACAGGGACATGTTTCGTATTTCTGGGTGGAATGCAATACTGCCCCTACTGTAGCATAAAAAGTAAAAATAAGATATTTCAAAAAATTCTCCGTGTAAGGGGTGGTTGAGGTAGGGAGATTGTCTTGAAAATCTTTGTGTCGTATATCTGGAAGGTACCAAATCTAAATACCAAGTTTGGTATTTATCCGATTTTTCCTTTTTGAGTTATGCTGTTCACAGGTAAAAACACACAAAAAGATATTTTTATAAAAACACTTTTTTTATTCAGGGTTCCTCAAAACACCTATTCCCAGTGAAACCTCAGTAACAAATGTTTGGTTGGAATGCGATACCTTCTCATTTGGTCCACCACTGCGATGTTCTTGGCAGCTCGTACGGCCTCGCTTAAACTCTGCCACCCAATATTTTACTGTTGTAAACGAAGGAGCAGACTCCCCCAGAGTAGACTCTAGCTGAACTTAAATATTAGTTGGACTGAGACCTCTCAAATGAAAGTATTGTACCACATATCGATGGCCAGTTTTATCCATGTTTACAAATTTGCTGAGAGAGTTCACTATTAATGGCTGCCAAATAATTAGTAAACAACGTAGTAGCACGGTCAAACTTCAAAATTAAGCTTTATAAGGGTGGTACCTTCTACCATAGTCATTTATTTGAAACAACCACTGCTATCTATAAGTTAGGTCGGCTCCTTCTGGGACTGCCCTCGTACCATACACGCAGAAAAAAAGTAAATAACTGCATAAAGCGATTTGCAATGACAACCACATGAGTGACGAAAGCATATGAGTTGAGATTTCCAACGAGAAGTATAAAGCATTCTTTCACTGAGGATTAAAATTTAGAATGTTCAAAAACACGGCGCTTTTCTTTGATACAAGTTGATGATCGTGTAAAAATTCCTAGTGTCATACACAGTGCTCATCCTGTACAAAACTTGATGATGAAGTAAGCAAACAGGATAAAACTTAAAGAAGCTTCCGCTCCAGTATCCTGCAACTTTGAACTCGCGACCTCTTGACAGACGTAGAACATCAGTCAGAAGAAGAGGAGAGAGTTCAATAAAGCCCTACAACAGACAGTCATCAGGGTTTTAGAGTCAAATTAAATTCCACGCCAGCATATTGACATTCACCTTGGTGCTGAAATCTGTGTAGCGTGTTACTTCTGAGGATGGGGCGCTTTCAAATGTCATTCATTGATGAATTTTATAAATAAATCTAATGTTTTACATTCACATGACTTTCTATACCCTCTATCGTTTATTAGTGAGTACACAAGCATTCTTACAATAGATTATTTTTCTATCTACTACATTTTAATACAGATAAACGTTTGCAAAAGTAGCTACATTACACATTACGTTATAGATATAAAGGGAACAGGGATAGTCAATGTTTAAGAACTGGACGCTATATGCTGGTCTTAAGATTTGATAGTCTTTCCATGATATCGCGAGAAACAACTGAAAATAGAGAGGATCGAAATTAAAGCTGAAAGTCGTAAAATGCGAAACGTTTTGAGGCTATAGAGAGATAAACTTGACACAAAGCCCGAGATCTGTTTATTGTTAAAGAAACCCTGACAATGGGTGTGATATTTTACAGGATGATTTATGAAGAACTGACACACTTATTTCTTTAATTGTTTCAAAACGAGTTATGCTAGCGACAACTTATTATACCTGAAATGCAGAGGAACTTTGGGAGATTAATTACCTCTATAGCAAATGTTGAAAATGTCCTCCATTCTGCACAACGCACAACTCAACACGCCGTTCCATGTTACTGGCCACTCGTTTGAGGTCTCTGTTGTCAATAGCTTGAATCTCCTGTGTAATGCTGTGCTTCAGATCGTCCAATATCTGGGCACGTGTGGCATAAACCCTGTCTTTTAAGTAACCGCATAAAAAGAAGTCCGGCGATGTCAAATCCGGAGATCTCGGTGGCCACAGCTTCTTGGCCGTCAAAGAATCCTGCAATCAGTGCCGTGGATACATTTGACGTATGGCATGTAGCGCCACCCTGCTGAAAACATCCTTGGCTTAGCTCTAAAAACTCAGAAAACTCCATGAAAATCCGTTGGTACTCTGCAATGTTCACATGGAGTTATTTGAGTTCACATGGAATTATATTTCATCTGTGAACCAGTCGTGGTGACTGATCCAGACATGCTCTTCCGTAACAACCGTGGGAAGCCTAGATGAACGAGTTTTGCCTTTTTCACTCACCAGAGATCCAGTTGTTTCCAATTGGTTTTCCAGTCCCATTATTGTGTTTCTTTGGGAAGGATTACGAACATAAAATTCTCTTTGGTATGCCCTTTGAGCAGCTGTAATTGAATTCGTAATCCAGTATTGCTTTACAAGGAAGGGTCGTTCATTTAATGAGTACTCCATTTTCACGTTAACTAGAACAAAACCTCAAAAACTTTTGCCGACAATAAAACTAACAATTACGAATAAAACATTAACATCTCCGGATCTGGTGACAGGTAATCAAAACTCCAGAACATTCTGCTTGATTTGGGGCTAGAATTGGGGCATTGAGTGAATTATCATCAGAATAATTAATGAAAGGAATGTGTCAGTTCTTCATAAATCACCCTGTATGGAAGTGCTATAAGAATTCGCGGTGCTCAATAACAAAGAATATCTAGAAAATGGTAGCTCGACAAATAAAATTTGTCATAAATGTGTTCTTTGATAAGATCTAACTTGCGGAAAGTCTATCTTTTAATATTTGCCAATTATACAAAAGTCATTAAGAATACAGAGAAATTCTGAGGCTATATGCAGAAATTTCAAGATATACATTTCTTTGGTCATGAAAACATTTTGCTTCAAAACCGTTAGAGCCAGTTTTTAGGAAATCAAAGAGACACACGGACCTTTTTTTAAAAATTGCATTCACCTGACCTTCTTTACCTTCTATCGCTTATTAGTGGGCATACAAATTATTCTTACAAAAGCTTATTTTCCTATATTCTTCATTTTATTGAAGGTAAACCTTTCTGGAAATCGCCACATTACACATTTCATTATAAATACTAAGAGAATAGCGATTATCAAATATTTAAGAACTGGATGCTCTCTTTGGCCTTAAAATTCCATACTATTTCCATGCAATCGCGAGAAACAATTGAAAATCGACAGGACTTTAAAAGCATGAACATACAGCAATTTATACAGATGGATCAAAGTGCAATGATAAGTGCTTGTGCTGTTGTTTATCCAGACCACACTGTGTTATTCAGTTTTCCTGATTTTTGTTCCATCTTCTCAAGTGAACTGTTTGCAATTAAACAGACTGTGATTTATGTTTTGAATATTCAGTGTTCAAATTTATTTGTTATACACTCAGATTCTAAAAGTGCACTACTTGCCATAAACAATGCCATCAACCCATGTTCTTACACAAGAAATTTAATCACTACTTCATAGAGCCAATAAGCAAGGAAGGAAGTGTCTTTAATACGGATTCCATCCCACATTCGAATACAAGGCAACGGGTTGTCCGTTCAGGCAGCTATAGAAGCCACTAAACATCCACTAAGTGACCCAACTATAACTACACCAGCCTATGATGTTATCTCAACCATTAAAAAGAAGCTCTACCAACAGTGGAAGACAGGTTGGCTTGACTCCATGAGAAGCAAACTCCGTGATATAATATCGAGTTTTTCGACACGTCTTCTCAGTAATTCTCTTTCCAGACAAGATCATGTTTTAATATTCCGACTGAGAATGGGCCATACCAAGATCACACAGAGTTATCTTCTTTCAAACGACCAACCACCCATCTGTCACCAGTGTAAGAATCTGTTAACTACGAAAGAAATAATCGTGGAATGTCCACAATACGATCAATGGAGACAACACTACCAGATACCCAATGATCTATAAACAGCATTCAACTATTCGATGTACCTTAAGATAGCTGAATTGTTTAAAAGCATACATTTATATCAAATTATATAATGATTAGTTGTAGTGTCACAATTTTACACTTCATTGTAAGGTTTAAAACTGTCAGTATGTTAAATAACCTCATTGTTTTATCGTTAAATATTTATTTTATAAAAAGTGACTATAAACTTTCAAAAAAAATTCAAGAGCTCTACATTTGCTGTGTAGTATGTTTTCATCTACCAACTTGTTAACCAACTTTACAAGATTATATAAATTTCCTTCCAAATGAAGAGTACTTTACAAACACTTCCCAGAAAGTTCGAATATACATTGTGTTTGTCATGTAAACATCTTCAATGTATAGTATTTCAATCCAAATCGTTAGAGTCATGTTTTTTAAAATCAATAACTTCGATAAATGTCTCATGTAAAGTGTAGTTGGGGTAAGGAAATTTCTTGAAAATCTTCGTGTCGCATCTTTGGAAGGTACCCAAAACTTAAATACCAAGTTTGGTATTTACTTTTTGAGTTATGCTGTTTAAAGAGACACACAAGGACCGTTTTCTAAAAATCCCTTTTTTAATTTGGGTGACTTCAAAACATGTATTTCCTGTGAAATCTTAATATCGAATGTTTGGGTGGAATACAAAACTTCCTCCTATCTACTATAGGCAAAATAACTGCCATGGTTGCTAACATTAATCTCGCATATGACCACAATGTTCAGAAAATCTAGAAAACCAAAACTTGAAGGAAAAACGAGATAGCAAGCAGCACTTAGGAGCGTTCGTTATTGCTCAATGGTTACTTAGCAACTTCGACATCGCAGATAGAGAGAATTCCTAAGTACCGATTCTCACAGAGAACTTGGCAAGAACTTTCTGAAGTAGACGCCAAATTGCTCATAAAACTGGCAGTGCGGTAGCGTCTTGCAGTTCTAACAGACCGTCAGAATTCCAATGCAAGGAGTGGACAGAGGAGGTCACAATAAATGCCGAGAACTGAGATATCGATTCCCGATAAAGGACTCTGTCGAGATTAAAACTGAAAGTCGTAAAATGCGAAACGTTTTGAGGCTATAGAGACAGAAACTTGACACAAAGCCCGAGATCTGTTTACTGCTTAATGAAATCCTGACAATGGGTGCGACATTACATTATTAGCGCTGTAAGAATTCGCTGTGTGCTCAAGTTTTCATAATATTTCCGGCGTTCTTCAAAAAAATGCGGATAAAAATCATATAAGTCCCTTTTATTTCTGTGTGCAATAAAATGGTCACTATAAGCGTAATGATAACTCAGAATTTAGCTTTCAAACGCTTGTGAAATGGGGCAGAAAGAATTTAGATACTTATACAGTTTCGTATACGATAGACATTGTAAAAGTTCTCGGTGTGATTCAGAGATGTCGTAAAAATGGCCAAATTACTAAAATAGTTGTTAAGCTTGATCCTTTAGATGGTGCTCTGTAACGTTTCAGACGCGTAAGTGCAGTCACTTATTTGTTATGATCGTGCAAACTAGCTAGTTTTAACATTTTCAACAGAAAATACGAGCTTAGCAAGGCACTTCGTGTTGACAGAAATACAAAAGGAATTATATCTGATATTGCCGTCTATTCGGCTGTTTTCAACGGTTAAAACGTTGACTGCTGCATTTAAGCGTGGTCGTACATCCATTCAAGATGAAGAGAGTACAGGGCGTCCGAAACCACTGCGACCAACGGGACTGACTAAATTCACAATGCTGCACTTACTAATGGCCGACTTGAGGTATGCAAGTCAGCCTCGAGAGGCCCTATCCACCACATTTTACACGAATTTTTCAGTACGAGAAAGCTTGCCTCTCGATATGTGCTGCGTTTGAGCTAAAATGTCCAAAAACGTGTTCGAAAGAATACTTCTCAAGAATTCTTGTGTTCAGTTGAGTATAGTACGCAATTTCAGTCAGTTTGTTCGAAGTTAGCAGCTATAGCACCACATGCCAGAGACGAAGGAGCTGTCCAAACAAAGGGTGCCACCAGCTTGCGATGGAACTGCTCTATTTCCTATTTAATTGTCAAATTTCCTCTAGCACGTTGTAAATTGCCATAACAGATTGTCCTAGAACATTTTTGTTTTGGCCTATGCTCTTAATTCCTATCTTATATTGGCTACAGGAGACGAATTTAAAACTTGAAGTTCACTTTAACTATAATTTATTTACACATTTGTTTGTAGCTAGCCCTGAGTTCTGTCCACAATTATTTAAAAGGGTTATGGGGTTCTATTTATCAATATATACCTCCCAACTTGCTTCTAAATTACCAACAGCTCTGTCAACGCTCGGCGATCCAAGTGGTATGAAATTCACCTCCTGTGGAAAATGTATGTAGTCCTGCGTCTATAAATCCGACTTATTTATCCCCCCCCACACACACACACACATTTTCTATCTTAATAACATTAGTATATATTAAAAATTTGGCGATGTTATAGGAAATCTTCGTGTTGCATCCTTGGATAGGATCCTTGCTGATAGGATAGTATTTTTTTTAAAAGAAGTTTCCTTGTTGTACGCAGTTTATGCTACTGTGATTTACTGTTTTCATACCGCTTATTTCCGCACATACACACACAAACACCCATGCTTGTGACGGAACTCGAACCCGCGACCCTCAGCTTGGCGGAACGCCGGAGCGACCATTCCAGCGACGGCTACGTGAGCCGGCTATTGACTATGGAGGGCATTTGGCACCGATCTAGAGTGGATATTGTACCTACGCCCCACGAGACGGCATCCCCGGGAGGAAGGATGAAGCGAGAGGAGACACCGGGCGGCCGGATCCAGAACGACTTCAGAGCAATTACATGGTCTCTAAGTTTCCAGATAGAGACACCCCGGCAGATCGGGGACCCAACCCCACACAGAGGGGAGTACAATGCACGTCAAAGGGGGTTCGAAAACCCCAGCAGCCTGGAAGATACTGAAGTTAAATATCAAGTTTGGTGTAAACAGACTTTTCTCTTAGAATTAAGTTGTATACATACACACACATAGCCTTCTTTTAATTTTGGTTTTCTAATTTTTATTCAGGGAGCGCCTCAAAGCGTATATCAAATTTTTGTGTGGAATGCAATACTTCCTCATACTTACCATAGGCAAGTGATAGAGAAATTAAACAATTTAAGCATTTAAAAATAAAGCCAATAATGAAAAATATCTTGAAAATGGTTACTGCTACAAAATATTTTATTTGGCATAAATTGTGTCCTTGAATGAGATTTACATTTATTTGCGTGATTTTATTTTGTGTATCTCTTACGGCTCACTGGTTAAACAAAGGTAATTCAGAGTGAAAAGGTTTTCACAGGGTATTCTCAGTAAAGTCAAGATATATATGTTATTTGCCTAGCTAAAACGTATTCATCTGATTTTATAAAGTGGCGTTATTGAAACAAACCGTGCAACGGGGACAGCACGCTACTGAAGTTGCATTGCGAAGGATACTTATAAGCTACGTTTTATAGGTGAATCTCTCTATGTTGACGCTGTCCCGCAGGTGCGAAGACACTGAGGCATTATTTTTAACACTTAAATTATTTTCAGTCTAATTATATACACATAAATGTAATAACCGCCCGCCTTAAAGCAATATGTGTATGTAATAATATATAAAAAGTGTATATTACAGTCATTGTACATGTTTGTATTATTGTAACCATGTGTAATAAGGTTATGTGAATATATTACGTAATTTAATAATGTAGGAGCTGTGAGAATAATAAGTTAAAATTGCTAACAATGAGATAACCTTGAGAGTTTAACAACACCACTTGTGATTCTTGGAAGCAATAATGTAATTTTAGTGACAGTTTATAAAATGGCCAATCAACAACCAGAAAAAGCTTTAGTTAAATGAGGGTATTCTATTGGACTAGGATTAGCGAATCAGAAACTGAAAAGGAGAAACATTTACAAATAAAGAAGTCAGTTGCCTGTAAACAGTGTTCCTAACCGGACGCAAGACACGTCCCCGAGAATATAATACGTATTCGTGTGAGACGAAAATAGTTTACGTGTTAAAAAGTGAAAGTATTTTATAAAAACATCTCACAGCTCTCTCTTTCTATATTAGTGAAGTGTTATTTAAATCGTATCAAGCATTAATAAAAGGACTGAAGTAAAAATATAATCTGTTTAAGCCTACATTCTTGTCGCACCCTGCCAAGACATACATGTCTCTAACAATAATACTGACGCAGCCGAGGCAAACAAAAATATATAATATTTAAAGAAACAGTCAAATTACAAAGTTAATATTTTTTTAAACTTGGGGCAAAGGCCACCTGAAAGTACATTTGGGGCGAAGGCTACCGGAAACCGGGTACCATACGTGCAGTTGCAACTACTTCAAGTTCGGCTCCCCAACAGTTGAAATACAATACAACTCCTACAACAAAATAATTTCTCCGTGAGAAGACACCTCGCGTCTACGTTACAATTGGGTCTCGTAACCCGGCCTAACACAATATACTTTTACTAAATGCATCAAGTCCTGGTGGATCTATTTTCAGCTAATTCCTTGCGATGTGTACCTAAGCTCCTGTACCTTGGGGCCCGTTAGAGGGAACCCAAATCTCAACTGGTTTTATTACATGGTCTAGCCTATAGCTTTTTATAGAACTTGGTGTAGTAGCTATTTGACAATCAAAGGCTTCCCAAAGGCATTGAACGGTACCGAACGCGCCAACCCCTATTTTTAGAAACTCCAGTTTTTTCCACCACTGAGTGGACCGGCTGAGTGAACCGTTTTCGAGATATTGCTTGTTATTCCCTTAGATTTTTCAATACTTATTTTCTCAAATGGGAATTCGTTATTCATTTTTACCTTCTCTACTACGTATAATAAGTAAGGGAAGTATTGTCTTCCACCCAAAAATTCGATACCGAGATTTCACCGGAAATACATGTTTTGAGACCTCCTGAATCCAAAAAAAGCATTTTTGGAAACATGTCCGTGTGTGTCTGTGTGTGTGTGTGTCTGTGTGTCTGTGTGACTGTGAACAGCATAACTCAAAAACGAACAGTGGGAAAAGCACCAAACTTGGTATTTAGGTTCAGTATCTTCCAGAGATGCGACACGAAGGTTTTCAAGAAAATCCCCCCACCCCAGACTACCCTTTACATGGAACATTTTTCAAAAATTATAACTTTCTCAAAAATGGCTCTAACGATTTTGATGAAAATATCATATGTTTAAGATAATGTCATGAGAAATGAAATGTATATCTCGAATTTTCTGGGAATGTCTCCAAAAGTATTCTTCATTGTGAACGACTTTTGCATAACTAGTAAACCATAAGAGATAGACAAAATTTTACTACACAAAAAATGTAGATCGCGTTAAAATACACAACTTATGTCATATACATTTCTTTTGTTGAGTGAACCGTTTTCGAGATATTGCTTGTTATTTCCTTAAATTTTCTTATACTTTTTCTCAAATTCCTATTCATTTTTACTTTCTCTACTACGTATAGTAAGTAGGGGAAGTATTGCATTCCACCCAAAAATTCGATACCGAGATTTCACCGGAAATACACGTTTTGAGACCTCCTGAATCCAAAAAAAGCATTTTTGGAAACATGTCCGTGTGTGTGTGTCTGTGTGTGTGTCTGTGTGTGTGTCTGTGTGTGTGTCTGTGTGTGTGTCTGTGAACAGCATAACTCAAAAACGAAGAATCGGATAAGCACCAAACTTGGTATTTAGGTTCAGTATCTTCCAGAGATGCGACACGAAGGTTTTCAAGAAAATCCCCCCACCCCAGACTACCCTTTACATGGAAGATTTTTCGAAAATTTTAATTTTCTCAAAAATGGCTCTAACGATTTTGATGAAAATATCATATGTTTAGGGTAATGTCATGAGAAATGAAATGTATATCTCGAATTTTCTGGGAATGTCTCCAAAAGTATTCTTCATTGTGAACGACTTTTGCATAACTGGTAAACCATAAGAGATAGACAAAATTTTACTACACAAAAAATGTAGATCGCGTTGAAATACACAATTTATGTCATATACATTTCTTTTGTTGAGTGAACCGTTTTCGAGATATTGCTTGTTATTTCCTTAAATTTTCCAATACTTAAACTTTTTCTCAAATGCGTTATTCATTTTTATTTATGTCCTGGACATGCAAAGAGAATGGAATGCGTCACATAGCAACCAGCGTTAAAATATTTGACTATCGCTTAAAAGCTACCATATTTTCCTTGCATCTACAAGAAAATTACCAATAAGATTGACATCTCGATATCTCGATTAACATGAAGCATATGGAGAATAGGCGTTTGTAAAATTAGGTTGTACAAGAGTAGAGAAAGTTATGTGAGTGTAACACATCAGATTTTTTTATGTCCTGGACATGCAAAGAGAATGGAATGCGCCACATAGCAACCAGCGTTAAAATATTTGACTGCATTTTAACCAAAAGCGTTAAAGGCATTTTTGAGAAAATAGTAAATTATGATGCTTTTTCTATGATGTTTCGTCAAAACTGCTTGTCATTCGTAATACTCCCGAACATTAAGTCTGGTTTCAGTTTTTTACTCACTCTACAACGTATTGTAAGTAGAGGAAATATTCATTCCACCAAAAAATTCGATAACAAGATTTCCCGGAAATACATGTTTTAAGGTGTCCTGAATCCAAATAAAGCATGAGTCTGTGAACGGCGTAACTCAGAAAAGAAAAGTGGATAAATACCAAACTTGGTATTTGAGCTTAGTATTTTCCAAGGATGCAACAAGTAGATTTTCAAGAAAATCCCCCATCCAAAACTACGCTTTACATAGAAAACTTTTAGAAAACTCTGATTTTCTTAAAAATGGCTATAACAATTTGCATTAAAATATCCTATGCTTAAGATATTATCATAGCAAATAAAAGGTGTACAATATGGATTTTCTGGGTATGTCCCAAAAAGTCCTCTTATTCTGGATGTGTTTCGTATAACTGGTAAACCGTAAGAGATAGACAAAGTGTTACTACACAAAAAATGTAGATCTCGTTAAAACACCAATTTATGTCACGTAGATTTTTTTTATTTATTTTTGAGAGTGAATAATTTCCAAGGTATCCCTTGTTACTTGTTTGAATTTTCCAATACTTTTTTCTGAAATGGGAATTCGCTATTCGTTTTTTTTATGTCCTGGACATACAAAGAGAATGGAATACTCCACATAGCAACCAGCTCTTAAAAGATTTAACTATCGCATAAAGCCTGCCATATTCCCCTTGTACCTACAAGAAAATTAGTAGTAGAAACAGATGAAGAATAAGCGTTTGTAAAAATAATTTGTACAAGTGTAGAGAAAGTCATGCGAGTGTAACACATAAGATGTTTCCAAATTTTCTACAATTATAATGTTTTGAGTTAGAACTCCACCGAATGTCTGCTAACTTTGGAATGTGTGTAGCTGGAAATTAATCTGGTGCAAGGGTTCTTTTTTATCAATGATGGAAAAACAAGAAATCCTACTGATATTTCCTAAAACTTCTGATGTAATACATTCTGAAGGAGGAGTATGTGCCCCATATTTATGTACATACCGGGTGTTAAAAGAAGTATAACATATATTGAGAGGTGTGGTATTGACCAAAACAAGAAAAAAGTGTCCAGTAAACACGGGCTCTAAAACGCATACCTTAAGAGCTATGAACATTTGTTTATCTTCGCTACTGTGGTACAGCATTTATACTGCAAGCTCTGTGCTATTACATATGACCTACAGCAGGCAGTAAACAAATGAGGACACATCACTCTTATGCCCATGGATACAGTATGCAGTAAACATCTGTTAGTGTTGTTACTGTAAGCGTATTCACAGTTCTGGGTAAGTGCAACGCATATTCTTTTTAGTTATAATGTTTAGTTGTAATAGTTTGTGTTCCTATAAGTTTATGAAATGCTTTTACATTGTAGTTTTATCTTGGAGTCTGTGATCTATCCAACCCGCTTTTATGACGTACAAACACTATAGGAAGGTGCCATCAATGCCTGCCAGAGCATCCGTGACCAACCTGGAGTGGTGAGAGTACGTGATTCCCTAAGTCGTCGGACAGAAGCATGCCTTACTATGAATGGGCACCATATTGAGCATCTCCTTTAGCGATGGTTCACAAGTGCAGGTCGTATGTAATCGCAAGCAGATTACATTAGAAGCTATGCAGTTTCATAGTAACAAAGTAATATTTCCTCAGTTGTTTAGTGCATTGTGTACGTCATACGTAATAGCAAAGAGGTTGCAGTAGAAGAGATGTTTCACAGTAGCAAAGATGAACAGGTGCTCATAGCAGTAAAGGCATGCATTTTATAGCCCATGTTTACTGTAGATTTTTTTCATGTTTTGGTCCTCTCAAAATATGGAATACTTTTTTTTTAACATCCTGTATATATAAAATCCTTATACATATAGTATAAGAAATTCAACAATTTCACGAAACGCCAAACGCTTCACAAAAGGCGTAAACTCGAAAGTAAGTGGCTGCCAGTTGGAGGAAACCTTAAGCGGTAACAGGAACAGATAAAAAGACCTTTAGAATTTCGGAAAACACACGGGTTTTCAAACAACGACGAATTTCACAACAACACACTGGTACCAGCGCGTAAGTGTCTAATCGGACTGTGAAATCAATGTAGCATAAAAATCGGCGCCATAAACCGTTTCAAATGCGAAAATAGCGTTTTATACTAGAAGATGAAATATTTCAATGGAAATAGAATACGAAAAGTAAGGTAGTGAATAAGGGAGGCAAGAAACCACACGGTAAGGGGTTCAATCCAAGCCGCCTAGAACTTGGCATAAAATATGAAGAACTCTGGTCAGACGGAGGAAGGTTCGCGGAAGAAGAAACTTCACTCTGATTATCTCGCCAAGGTGTTGAGATGAAAACTTGCTGCATCTCTGACATGCCGTATCTTGTCCGTGATATTTAGTTTGTGCAATCTCGTACCCATCGGAGCCAGGCAATTCAAATCACTGTTTCGTGGTTTTGATCGTTTACTAATCAGTGTTACTGCAAAAAGATAACAATGACTAGAGTAATTTAAAGTAGTTTGCAGTAATAATCGGCTTGTGTCTTGTGTGCGGGAGAAGGGGGAAGCGTGTGAATGTGATATGATTTGTCACCTGTTGTGCAAGAATAAATGGAAGGCCGTATGCTTACTACCTGAACGTTCCCCACTCGCACAATCCTGAGAGAGGAATCCTTTCCCTGTCCAACATCCTTTTACCATCTGACGTGGGAGAGAATGAACTTTTCGGGGCCAAGAACCGACAGCCGGAGCAGAAATTCACACCCACGCATCCCAAATAAAACCCTAATACTAAAGCAACACCAACAATCCCACATCAATTCCCATGACCTTCTCTACCCTTTAGCGTGTATTAGAGGGTATAAAAACCATTGTTACTAAAGTTTATTACTTTCTCTACTACGTATAGTAAGTAGGGGAAATATTGTATTCCTCCCAAAAATTCTATACCGAGATTTCACCGGAAATACATGTTTTGAGGCCCTCTGAATCCAAAAAAGGAGTTTTGAAAGCATGTCCGTGTGTGTGTCTGTGAACAGCGTAACTCAGAAACGAACAGTCGGATAAACACCAAAAATGCTATTTAGGTTCAGTATCTTCCAGAGATGCGACACGAAGGTTTTCAAGAAAATCCCCCCACCCCAGATTAACCTTTACATAGAATAGTTTTCGAAAATTGTAATTTTCTCAAAAACGGCTCCAACGATTTTGATTACAATATCATATGTTTAAGCTATTTTCATGACAAATGAAATGTGTATCTCGAATTTTCTGGAAATGTCTCCAAAAGTATTCTTCATTGTGAACGACTTTTGCATAACTGTTAAACCATAAGAAATAGACAAAATTTTACTACACAAAAAATGTAGATCGCACTAAAATACACAATTTATGTCATATACATTTTTTTGTTGAGTGAACCATTTTCGAGATATTGCTTGTTATTCCCTTATATTATCCAATTCTTATATCTCAAATAGAAATTCGTTATTCTTTTGTTTTGTTCTGGTAAGGCAAAGAGAATGGAAAACTCCACATAGCAACCAGCTCTTAAAATATTTGACTAGCGCTTAAAGCCTACCAATTCCCCTTGTATCTACAAGAAAATTAGCAATAAGATTAACATCTTGATATCTCGATTAACATGAAGCATATGGGGAATAAGCGTTTGTAAAATTAGTTGGTATAAGAGTAGAAAAAGTCATGTGAGTGTAACATAGATTTTTTCCATCTACTACAATTTAAACCATTTAAACCTTTGCAGAAATAGCTACACTGCACATTTAGTTATAGATACAAAGAGAACATAAATAAATGTTTGAGAACTAGACGTTGTACGCTGACCTTAAAATTCCATACTGTTTCCATGCAATCACGAGAAACAACTGAATGTTGACGGACTTTAAGAGAATGATTGAGAAATGAAAAATTCGAACCTTTAATAACGGATATCTCGGAAACGGCTTATGCCACAAAAAAGTTACTTGTGATAAATTGTAAGTTTTAAAGGGATGTAAATTGTTTGTGTAGTACGTTTCTGTCTATCGCCTAAAGCTACCAGTTATACACGATTATGCAAAAATTCCATCCAAATGAGGATTTCACAGGCTAATTACAGAAAATTCAAGATATACATTTTATTTGTTATGAAAATATCTTTAATATTGAGGCGTAAGAGTGCGTACTTCCAAGACAGACTTTATTGCGTCGGATTGTCGACGGTATTATTGGGGTGATTTTTTATTTCTTTCGGCTTGTTTGAAGTTCCGTTGGTATGATACTTGCCAGCCTTAGCTAGCGTGCCTAGCCGGGGTTGGAGAGGGGGGATGGATGTTAGCGTTACTTCTTTGTTTGTTTTAACGTCACTTGTTGAGTAAGTGCATAAGGAGTAAGTCGCGTGTGTGAGGCATCTCTCCTCAAACCTTTATTCCCTGTGTGTAATGTAGGGCCTCTAATTGTTTTATTAATAAATCACAGATCACGTGAATGATGTGAAGTCTGTGTATACTTTGTTAAAAACACCACTCCTTCATCCGGATGTGGTCACCAAGGTCCTGGTCCTCCGGCCGTTTGTAGGTACGCTTCCCCCATGTGCGTATTGGGGTGATTAAATTTTAATAATTTGCTAGGGGTTTTTCTTGAAATCTTCGTCCCATCTTTGAAATATACTGAACATGGATCCCGAGTTTCTTTTTAGGCATACAGTTCCAAGACACACACACACTGACCTTCTGCTAAAAATTATTTTTTGGATTCAGGGAACTCAATGCATATATTTTCGGTAAAATATCGACATCTACAGTTTCTCTACCTAATATATAGGTGGTAAAGAAAGCAGAAATGCTTTTTTTGGGTTCAGGAAGTCTCAAAAGTGTATTTCCAGTTAAGTCTGTGTATTAAATTTTTGGATTGGGATACAATACCTCCCCTTCTTACCATATAAGCACAAGAATATTCTTGGCATTTCTTGTGTATATGTTCACAAATAATGGTGCTAACATACAATGTTTAATCTGCAGTGCTTCAGATGCTTGACATAGACTATGGTGGCTGCCACTTGACGGTTACAGCTGAATACATTGGAGCAGCTTCTATAATCACCCCAAGGAGATAATGTATGGGGTTCAACAGCACGATGAAGATGATCTCGACGTTGGACTGCAAGCAACAGCTTCTATTGTCATAAGAAGACTGCGCACGTTAGGCATGCCAGGGTATTGTGTGTTGAGCGACGCTATGGCTTCAGATGATGGAAACTATGAACACCTGTTGCATACAGCCAATTTGTTATTTCTGTTATCATGCAGTCAGCAAATGAAACTTCTTTCACCTGTGACTACACTGCATTTACCAAAACACGTAGTCCTCCTTTTGGAGCACTATTGGAAGCTGATTTTTACTCTATCACGTACATAGTAGGAAGAGATGGTATTGCATTCCAACCCAAAACTTCTAAACCAAGATTTCATCGCAAATGCATGTATTTTTAGAACAAGATCTATGTTTGTGTGTGTGTGTGCCTTTGAATGGCATAACTGAAAAACGAAAAATGGGTTACATATCAAATGTGGTACTTGAGTTCAGTGTATTCAAAAGATGCGACCCATAGGATTTCAAGAATATCCTTCTGCTCCCAATTACCCTTTTCATGGAGCATTTTTTGTAACTTTGATTTTGTAAAAATGACTCAAACTGTAATAATACCATATATTATACATGTTTATATGGAAAATAAGAGGTGTATTGAATTTTCTGGGAATAGCCTGTGAAGTCCTCTTCACTCGGAAGGACATTTTTTTTACTCTTGAATAACTGGTAAACTTTAAGCGATAGACGAAAACCTACTGCAGAAAAATGTAGATCTCTTTAAAACATTCAACTTTTTCTAATAATTTTTGTGGCATCAGGCCTTTCCGAGACATCATTATTAATGGTTCGAATTGTTCAATGTTCAGCCATTCCTTTCAAGTCGTGGAAAGAGTATCGAATTTTAAGACCAGCATATAGCGTCCATTTCTTAACATTTGACTATCGCTGTGCTATTTTTATCTATAATTAAATGTGTAATGCAGCTATACAGGAAAATACATTTTCGTAAGAATAATTTGTATACCCACTAATAAGGGCTAGAGGGCAGAGCAAGTCATGTGAATGTAACGCACAAGACAGTTTTTATTGCTTTGTACGCTCTTCACTGAATATGCACTAATATATTGTGACGCAGTGCTTGCCAAGCTATCAATTGGTTGATAGAGACAGACAGAGATAACTAGCGCTCTCGCCCAGCGTAAACACAAAAAATTCTAACGTGAGATAACCAGAATCTTCTAAATTCTCCCTTATCCCTGATTTTCGAACATTGTGGAGCTCTGTAGAAAATGTCCGATTGCTATATAAGTGAGCATTCTCACGAGTGCGTTAGTGAGTGTGTTACCGGTGTGAATTCAATTGCGGTTCTGCAAGTGTGGTGACGTGTAGTGAGTGCTGAAACTGAAGGAGATTAGAGAGGTCTTGTGTTGGACTTCCCAGTTAGTGAACCGTCCGGAAGAAGAGGCTACATGGTTGCGTATTTTTTTACATGGTTACGTTGCGAAGAAAAGAGTGGCAAAAATTAACCTATATCACATTAGTGAAGTGATTGTGTGAACTAACTGAAGTCATAGAGAGAGTTGAACTAGATCACATTAGTGAAGTGATGGAGTGAACTATTGGTCACAGTGGACGATGAACATCACATTAGTGAAGTGACAGAGTGAACTAAGTGAAATCACAGTGAAAGTTGAACTAGATCACAATAGTGAAGTAATGATGTAAACTAAACAGTCACAGAGAAAATTTAAGTGGCTTACATTAGTGAAGTGACAGTGCGGACTTAGTGAAGTGACAGTGAAAGCTCAACTAGATCACATTAGTGAACTGACAATGAGAACTTAGTGAAGTCAAAGTGAATGTTGAACTAGATCACGTTAGTGAAGTGAGAGTAGGAACTAATTGAAGTCACAGTGCAATTTGATCTAGATCCTATTAGTGAAATGACAGAGAAATTAGTGAAGTAACAGTGAAAATTGAAGCGGGCTACATTAATGAAGTGACAATGAGAACTCAGTGAAATCACAGTGAAGGGTGAATTAGATCACGTTAGTTAAGTAGGAGTGTGAACTTAGTGAAGTCACAATAAAGGTTGAACTAGATCAAAATAGTGAAGTGGGAGTGTGAACTTAGTGAAGTCACAGTGAAAGTTAAATTAGATCACATTAGTGAAGTGACAATGAGACCTTAGTGTAGTAACGGTGAAAGTTGAACTAGATCACATTAGTAAACTGACAGTAAGAGCTTAGTGAAGTCAAAGTGAAAGTTAAACTAGATCACGTTAGTGAAGTGAGAGTGGGAACTAAGTGAAGTCACAGTGAAAGTTGAACTAGATCCTATTAGTGAAATGACAGAGAAATTAGTGAGGTAACAATGAAAATTGAAGCGGATTACATTAATGAAGTTAAAGTAGGAACTTAATGAAGTTACAGTGAAAGTTGAACTAGATCATAGTAAGTGGGAGTGAGAACTAGTGAAGTCACAGTAAAAGTTTAACTGGATCACATTAGTGAAGTGACATGAGAACTTAGTGAAGTCATAGTGATAGTGGAACTAGATCACGTTAGTGAAGTGGGAGTGTGAACTAAGTGAAGTCACAGTGAAAATTGAAGCGGATTACATTAGTGAAGGGACAATGAGAACTTAGTGAAGTCACAGTGAAGGGCGAACTAGATCACGTTAGTGAAGTGGGAGTGTGAACTTAGTGACGTCACAGTAAATATTGAACTATATCACAATAGTGAAGTGACTGAGAACTTATTGAAGTCACAGTGAAAGTTAAATTAGATCACATTAGTGGAGCGACAGTGTGAACTAAGTGAAGTCACAGTGAAAATTAAATTAGATCACATTAGTGGAGTGACAGTGAGAACTGAGTGAAGTCACAGTGAAAGTTGAACTAGATCACGTTTGTGAAGTGATACTGTGAACTAAGTGAAGTCACAGTGAAAGTTGAACTAGATCACATTAGTGGAGCGACAGTGTGAACTAAATGAATTCACAGTGAAAGTTGAACTAGATCACGTTTGTGAAGTGATAGTGTGAACTAAGTGAAGTCACAGTGTAAGTTGAACTAGATCACATTAGTGGAGCGACAGTGAGATCTTAATGAAGTCAAAGTGAAAGTTGAACTACATCACTTTAGTGAAGTGGGAGTGTGAACTAAGTGAAGGTTCAGTGAAATTGGAATTAGATCATATTACTGAAGTGACAGTTAAAAACCGGACAAGTTACAATATGCGTAAGCTTTTCTGTACTGAAGCTTTGAAGTTTTTTCTTCTAAAAATATACTTTTTGTCTTTCCTTGCATAACCTAATGGCACAAACAGTTTTCTGTTATGAAAGTTGTTTGTCTGTGTAGCATGTAACTTTAACTTAAAAACGATTTCCAGGCTATCACATGTCGTGATTAATCCAACATTACACCTTTATGGAATACTCTATGATACGTGTAGATTGTGGGATATATTTTCCGAGTTTCTATTTTTATTTTATATTTGCAACCTCTAATAATTGCATCGTTACAGTTTCACTTTAAATACCACAACTCCTTTTAGTAGTCTTAAAAATATGTATGTATCTTCGACGAGTAGAATTTGAGGAACAAAGTATTTTAGAAAAATCGGGTAAAGAAATAATGAATGATCAGTAAAAGGAAAGGAAGTACACCGGAACACAGAAAGTGTTTTTTTAAGATATAAAATAGTGAACGTGAAAGGCGCTCTGGCCAGAAGAAGATCCAAGAAGGCAGACAATATTACGCTAAATTATTCACATGAGGAGACGAAGACGAATGCGAAGAGTTGAGGTGGCTGAGTTTACGTTGAAGAACTTATCCTTTGATGCAGAACCAATGCTAACTGAATGTAAGAGAAGAGAAGTGAAGTTATACTAGATATTGCTGAACAAACCATTTAGGAAATCAGTTACAGGAATTCTTAAAGCGGAGATCATTTTATACCTATAGCGAAATGATCATTAAATTTCACTGTAACCGAAAAAGTTTTTGGAAGAATACTTGGACTTCTATTCAGAAGTCTATGAAATCCTTAGGTTATAATCAAACGTTAAGGGGTTAATTTTAAAAAGTCAATCATTGCCAAAGTTTTACAACAGAAGCTAAAACTTCACAGAATTGCTACTCATATGAAATTTACTTTGCACTTACTACATTAGAACCGAGCGAGGAGGCCCCTCGGTAGTGTGTGCGACTCGCGTTCGGGAGGTCCCAAGCTCGATACCCGCTACCGGCCACATGTTTTTTCGTAGTTTTCCTATGTTGGCTGGTGAATGCTAGTATGCTTGCTCTTCTGCTACGACTTTCCTGTCCATCATTTCCTGTACCCACCATCTCCCTCAGTCAACTGTTTCAGGATTGTTGGACTAGGCGACGGTTTTCGGCGGGCTGTGGGTGAGCGGTGGATTTACGCTTTGTAGATATTTCTTACCTGTAGTCAGTCGGGAACCGCCTCCGAAGTGAGCCTCACCAGGGGAGACCGCCGGGTATTAGGGGCTTGGGGTCGGGAGGTGAAAAGTTATGGAACCCCTCAATACTTGCACCCGTCCTCATTCGGATATGCTCCCCTCATCCCCACCTTACCACGGGCCACGCTGGAAGTAAAATGAGCTATTGCGGCCTACTTGCGGTGCTCTGCTCCGGTTTCGCGGGCCCTCCGTAATATGCACCTTGTGCCGTTTGGGCACTACCCCCAACAAAGCTACAAGAGCTCTTCTAGAAGAAACGGTGTATCTACCTCACCATAAGTAATCTTCCAGAATTACGTCTTGAGTAACGTCCTATTACGCAGCTGGAAGAACTACGTTGCCAGAGCAGAGAAAAGTACACCGTTTGGCCGCCATCAGGGAAGGCCAGTAGCAAGAGGGACCACTCAGCCAGCGATGTACGTTTTTCAGACAGCAGGCTCACGAGCAGCAAAATTACAACGTACGCCGTATTTTCTAAATTTCACTTCAAGATTTTTGTATATAATATCTTCTAAATTTACATTCAGAGTATGCGTGCTAATTTTCAGAATCTTTGCATGTAATATTTAATCGAGTGGAAGTCATGTAGAATATTTGCAGTTTGATATATTTCTTTATATTTCAGATTTCATATAAATTTTATAGCAGGTTTGCATGCAGTTAAATTGGTCGAATGCAATAACAAGATTAGAGTAAAATGTTTTATGCATAGTATTAATATTGTAAAGTTTAAAAAATTCAGATGTTAAACACGTTCATTGTAAAATTGTGTTTTATGTTGTGCCATTTTCCCCCTCCGCCTTGGCCATGGCTTATACAACCAGCTCAAAAACGGTCCAAAGCTTCGTAAATGATGACGTGGCCATCGAGAGAAAAAGTTAACAACCGAAGCTTCGAGAAAGATGTCATGCAGGACGTAATTCTTCATTGCACAACTCAAAGCGTCGCTCAGAATTACCATTGGCTGGTTGGCTTCACGCTACTGAAGCCAGCGCCATCACGCTCATGGTCCACTTCAGCAACTCCTGGGCAGGCAGCAGACTCACTCTTCGGCCAGGCACTGAGTGAATAGCACCAGACTTGTGTTCTGGTTTTGTGACGGCGAAATTTGGCGTAAAACACCAAGAGTGACCTTTTGGCTTTTCTAAATTACTTTCAATTCTTTGGTAAGCTGCAAAATTTATTTTTTTTCAGTTTGTGTAACATTGTATTGCATTATACATGTTTTAGAAATACTCTCGATTTGTATGTCAATTTAAATTGTAAATAGTGAAAGAGTATATTACGTTATTGTCTTCGAGCATATTATTTGTAATTCAGAAACTTGTAAAATGTTAAAGCATGCTGATGATGGATTTGGTAACAAATGCAAAACCTATATAATAAATTGTTAACATATATGGCTGCGGTTCTTTTCAATTTCTAGCTCCTATACAATAGTGCCTTCCACAATATTTAGCACCTCTGGGAGTGGAAAATCCTAGTAGTGTAATATAAAGCATGGAGATGTTGCATTAAACGCTAAACGCCGATAATGTTGTTAGAGAAATTAAATATTTGAGATCAGCTTTGTGAATGTTATCCAGTTTAAACAAATGCAATTTGAATTGCTATATGGAAACAGTAAATTTAGTTCAAACTTCTTTGCACAGTCATTTAGAAACAAAGGTTATCCTTGTATTACTTCATTCCACGTCCTTGACATTTAGGCCTTGAAGTAAACAGTTGAAATCGATCCATCCTTGGTGTTGGGTACTGTGAATTCACGACAAATGTGAAACGAATCACGTCATACCAGGTTGTAAATTTAACAACCTACATCTTTTACCACATCTTAGGTGTTGTTTTCTTATTAGGAGTGTATGCCAGCTAAAACATATCTTAGCAGAAAATACATATAGGATTAAGAAACAAAATGCCATGCGGATCTGCTAAAAGAGCGTATTTCTTAGCAACAGTTCCCTGTCCATAAAGTAACTTCCGTTTTGAAATAAACACGAAACCGGTGTATATACAAAACTTTTATTATATACAACTGAAAATTACAATTTTTCTCTATTTTTCTACATAGTCTCCAAACAGGTTCAAGCACTTGCCATACATTTTCACACTCTTTGAAATACTCTCTGCATAAAATTCTGCCGCGTGTGAACTAAGCTAAACGGTCACAACGTTTTGAAGCCCTTCGTTATAGCCAAAGGGCTGAGCTGTAAGCCAATTTTTCATGTACGGGAACAGATGGAAGTCGTTAGGAGCCAAGTCCAGGCTGTACAGGGGATGGTCAAAAATGTGTTATTTAAACTTGGCCAAAAGTTCATTTGTGTTGTTTACTGTGTGAAGGCGAGTCATGCAAAAACGCAACACCAGAGTCAAAAGACAACGACTCTTGGTTTGGATTGCTCTTCTTAGCCTTTTCACACTTTACACGCACTTCATACTTGGCAGGATTTGTTATTTCGGCACTCATGTTGTTAGATTATAACTAGCAAACACAGTACGATGCTCCACCTTGCACAGCTAGAAGCATACGGGCCACTACGCACATTGATGTTGAAATGCGGCGCTATCGCCAATATTTCTCGTGCTGTCCCTGAACGGAGATTACTTTCTGGACAGCCCTCGTACTTTATGCTATTTGTTTTATTTTTTTTTATCTTTTGTATGATTGAGTTTTTGTTTTCCTCTCTGTATGATGGTATGTAATTTCATTCTTAAACTTAAGGAACCTCTAGGTTCATTCCAAAAAACGAGATTATTACTTGCTTTTGCATGCTCGGGACTAGAGTATGAAGAAATTCAAAGGTTCTAGAATGTTATTCACAATAAAAATATTAAACAAAGAACTTCCATTATAAATAAAGAGGAGTATTAAGTCCAGAATTGTGAGAACATGCACCCTTCACGCCTCTTAAGCGTACAATAACCATTGTCATTGTCTATGTAAGTACATACACAGTTTAGTTTCAGCAGAAAATGGAAGTACATTATTTCCGAGATATTCTTTGCTATTGTTTGGAATTTTAAAATACACTTTTTTGCTTTCTCTAACACGCACATAGACCTTCTCAGTCTGGTTTTACCTCCCAACAGCAAATACAGATTATAAAACTAGATAATTCATACTTAATATTAAACCTATAGAAAAAATATTGACTTTTGAAGCATTTCTCTCAATGTACCTATGCGACTGTTCATTCTTTAGCTGGTAATGTTGCTTACAAGCAACATCAGTTTATCATGTGCTTTATGCAAGAATTACGTTTTGTTCCCAAGAGGCATTGTTTAAGTCCTTTCACACAAAGTAATAACTAATAGTGAAGCACACTGGATAGTCTTTGCAGGCCCAATGTTGCTTTTGAGCAACATGTTGCATTTTAATTAAAATAGTTAAAACATTTGAAAACCATATAAATGTGTCCAGGAGACCTTATTTAATTTACTCTCTATCCCCTACAACGTACATAGTAGGTAGAGAAGGTATTGCATTTCAACCAAAAATTTGATACCGAGATTTCACCAAAAGTATATGTCTTCAGACCCCCTGAAACCAAAAAATAAACATTTTTATAAAAAAGTTCCGTTTGCATATATGTGTGAAGAGCATAACTCAAAAACAAAAAGTCGGATAAACACCAAACTTGCCATTTAGGTTCAGTATCTCCTAAGATGTGACAAGATGATTTTCAAGAAAATCTCCCATCCTAAACTTCCCTTTACATGGAACATTCTTCGTAAATTTTGATTTTCTCAAAAATAGTTCTAATGACGTTTATTGAAATAACATGTCTTTTAATATACTTTCATGGGAAATTAAATTATATCTTGTATTTTCTGGGAATGTCCCCGTTAGTGCTCTTCATTCTGAATGCCTTTTGCATAATTGGTAAACCGTTAGAGATGGACAAAGTTTTACTACACAAAAATGTATTTCTCGTCAAAACACACAATTTAGGTCATATTTTTTTTTGTTGAGTGAACCATTTCCGAGATATTCCGTGTTATTTGTTTGAGTTTTCCATAACTTATACTTCTTCTCAAACGGGAATTGTTTTATTTATTTCCTGGACATACAAAGAGATTGGACTGCTCCAAATAGCAACAACTCTTAAAAGATTTGACTATCGCTTAAAGCCCTTTCAGCTACAAGAAAATTAGCTATAAGGTAGTTTCTACAAAAGTGTTTATGGATTAATATGAAGTATATGAAGAATAAGCGTTTGTAAAAATAGTTTGTACAGGAGTAGAGAGAGTCGTGTGAGTGCAACACAGATTTTTTGAGCAAATATCTAAAATTTCGAACTTAAATATCAAGTTTAATATTTATCTGACTTTTCGCTTTTGGTTCTGCTGTTCACGAACATACAAGAGAGAATTTGTCTAAAAATACTTTGTTTTGGATTCGGGTGTTTTAAACCATCTACTTTAGGTGTCATCTTGATATAGAATTTTTGGCTAGAATACAATACTTTCTCTACCTACTAGGTACGTGGTAGAAAAGGTAATAAAATCACTATTTCCCTACCAGCTTATGCGATGCAAAGTTTAAAGGCAACAACTTGCATATTTGATCCGTTATTGATCTACTAAGAATCCAGGGAGCTTCCATTTTCTTCAAAATCAAGAAAGTTACAATTATGGGGAAATTTACTTCCGTTTTGGAAAGACTCAGGCAAAATGTAACACTGGTATAGAAGTTAATATCCGGCGCTAGTTTCGAAAAGCCATGAAGAGAGGCAAGTTTTCAAGGACTCTCTACAGTTGTTAATACGACCCGACAGGCACCACTCTGTTGAAAGAGCAAATTTACACTTTAATTACAAATCTCAACCACTTGATGCACAAATGGAACATTTTGTTGAGCACTTCAGGGTGCCTAATTAAATATCCCTCGCTACCTTGCGCATGCTAGTTTAACTTAAACGAGGTCAATATTCATTTAACTGATCGGTGCTTGGTCAGGAAGAAGAAACAGATAGGCGGACAAATTTGAGTAATTCCATTTGAATCAAGTACCAATAAAACTTAAACTCTCGTATACTTTTACAGTAGCGATATTTTACATTGCCACCAACATCCTGAAGTATTCTTATATGTAATTAAATTACTTGGGATTTTTAGGTCCATAAAACCTATTTTTAGGCATCTAAAGTAGTATTTGAGGTTATCAAAATAGGCACTCAATAGAGCTTTAGGAAGCTAAAAATATAGTCGCTACTAACGAAATACCGTATTTACGCGAATCGCGCACCATTTTGTGACCAAATGTAGCACTCAAAATCGTGGTGCCCATTAGATACGAGTGAAAATCCATTCCGTAGAAGGTCAGTAACTTCATTCACGGGAGGTACCGGGATCAAATCCCGTGGGCCGACCAGTCTGAGTTTTTTTCGTGGTTTTCCTCAGTTGGCAACGTAAATATCGGATTGGATATTTAACACCACGACCCAAAGTTTCACCTTAAGTCTAAAACAATAATAACATGAAAAATAAGTGGTTATAGCGGCTGCTATGCCATATATCTGCAGACAATGTAAGCAGTTAGACTGGACAGCACCCTAACGCCATCTGCAAGGCACGAAGCATGTGCCAGCGGTCTCTGTTGGCACGTGAGGAAACAAGACGGCATTTTCCAGGGATGAGATCTAGAAGGCTAGTGGCCTTTCTATGTGGGGGCAGCGGTTGAACTGGACGGCACCCTAACGCCATCTGCACGGCATGAAGCAGGTGGTTACAGGGATGAGACCTAGAAGGCTAATTGTACGCCTTTATATGCAAGGCGGCGGTTGGACTGGACGGTACCCTAAGGCCGTCCGAACGGCACGAAGCAGAAGATTCGGTAGCTATGCGTTAGGGTCTCTGTGACACGTGACGGAGCGGGTGGCTACAAAGATGAGACCTAGAAGGCTAACTGACCATCACCTATCTCTCTAAGAGTTATTCACCAACAGATCCGTCGCGATATGACCAAGGAGTTAGAGCGACGTAAAATAAAATAAGAGTAAAAAAAATAACTTCATTCAATTTTTTTCATTTCTTACGTCACAATGGATTGCTGAAGATAACATGCATCCGCAACTTGCGTTAAGCTAGTCGCTCATTTATCATTGGCCTATTATTGAGCGTTTTTAGTTACGTTTGCTTGTGGCGAAAACAGAAATTGGCATTAATTGCTAATAAAGCTATTAGGAAGAAATTTTCGGTTCCTGGCAAAGGAAGACATCCTAAAGTTGAAGAAAAATTGTTGGAATTTGTGCGTGAAAGGAGGAAGAATGGGCAACCTGTGCCTAGGTTGAAAGAAAGCTAAAGAGGAAGCTGAAGTTTTTGGTATTCCGAAACTAGAGTTTTAAGACGAAAGGCTTTGGCATTAATATGTCACCTAACAATAGGGCACTTTCAATTCCATGATATGGTGGTTTGTGTATATATGTATATATATATACGATAAATCCATTGCTGTATTAAAGAAATTTAAATAAAATATCTATTACCTATTTTCTGTCATTGATGCGCTTTACATTCGATACAAATCCATTTTTTTATAATGTTAAGTTTCAAAAATGTAGTGCGCATTAGATTCGCATAAATACGGTTTTTGATTTTATGTTTGTATAATACAGTCCTTCTTTTACCGTTTACCCTCCTCGTTTGTAGGACTTACAAGCCGATGCCTGGGGTCGGATGCCTGTCGAGGAGCAGGCATACTATTTGGATCGGATAGAAGAATCAAATGGGTGATCAACTCAAAGCCTGGTATAAGAGCATGGAAGGAGATGATATGAAATGACGGTTAAATGGAAAGGAAAGGTGATGATAGAGGAGTTGGAAAACTTGGCGGGAATACTTGGCGCCCAGACGCCGCTTCGTCCGCCACAAATCCCATTGTATTGATACACAAGTTCATATTTTCTAAAGATAGGTCATGAAAATATGTGAGAAAACTCCCTTCCCGCATACTACACCTTTGGTATCGTTTTGAATTAAAGTAAAATATGTTTAAGATATGTCAAATAAAATGCATATCAGGAAATTTTCTGCGATAGTATGTGTAGTTCTCTTCATACGGAAGGAATTTTAGATAATTCAGTACAAAGTGTAAATCATAGGGTTTTACTAGACAGAACATTTATATCTCTTTAAAACAGACAGTTTTTTTTTAAAAAAATTCTCCGAAACCACCATACTTAAGATATCCGTTATTATTAGTTTCCTATAGGTTGTCATGTTTTAATGTGGTGTCGCTAATCAGTTGCTACTCGCGATGTGTAATGAATTCTTTTCTGCAAGCGATAGCGGTTGGAGAGTGTAAATTTCTCGACTCCTATACTTAAATGTGTTTATTAGCTGTTAAAAGTTTGTATCGAAATGGACTCCATTTTGATACAAATTTCCACGCTTGCGCGTTGTTATACTCAGAGCCACTGAAATACTTATAGTTACATACCTTTATCAGTAGATACGTATTATCAGGTGCTTCATCAATTAAGGTTTTAATTTCGTTTGCTTTTTTTTGCTTTGTTCCCTCTGCACCCTATCGATTTCTGTTTTAATAGGTAATACAACTTTGCATATACCAGTTACATTTCTTACATTCACTACCGAATAATTTATTCACAAGGTAGGGGATTTCATTGTTTTTGACATTTCTTCAAAGTAAACTGTGAGCATATTTTGTGAAAATAAAGTCAAATCATGAACTCGTCATACAACTTTTCATACAATTTCTTTGAATTTTCAGGAAGTAAATTCTTGCTTACATTCCACGCCTCCTCCAGGATATCAGGAGGTGTGGTGCTAGATTCCACCTCTTCAAATTCACTAATACAAATTTCCGTCTCCATCCTGTAAACTCAATACCTGCGACCATGAATCAATATTCACTTGCTATCGAAGCGCATCTAAAATATGTATCGAGAAATTTATCATATATTTATTTTCTTTCGCATGCATCTAAGTATAAAATATATGTTGTATATCTAAATTTTGTATATAAACTATTGTATGCAACTCTCGTATATTGTTATTAAGACGCTGGTGAAGTTTTCAACCCGAGTGAGCGTCGAAAATTACTCGTCACTCACGCCTTAAAAAATCCCATTGTGGGGTCGTTGTATAAATAACCTTTAACACATCAGATTTTTTTCTCGCGGTCATCCAAAGAGCATGGAATTTCAAACTCCGCATTTAAAAAAAAACTGATGTGTTACACTCACGTGACTTTCTCTACTCTTGTACAAACTATTTTTACAAACGCTTATTCTCCATATGCTTCACGATATTCGAGATATCGATAAGTTAATCTTGTTGCTAATTTTCTTGTAGATGCAAGGAGAATTGGTAGGCTTTAAGTAATAGTCAAATATTTTAAGAGCTGGTTGCTATGTGCAGTATTCCATTCCCTTTGCATTATCAGGACAAACAAAATGAATAACGAATTCCCATTTGAGAAAAAGTATAAATATTCAAACATTTAAGGGAATAACAAGCAATACCTCGAAAACGGTTCATTAATAAAAAAATGTATATGACATAAATTGTTTATTTTATTTTGTCTATCTCTTATGGTTTGCTGGTTATGCAAAAGTCGTTCACAATGACGAATACTTTTGGAAACATTCCCAGAAAATTGAAGATATACATATTATTTGCAATAAAAGTATCTTAAATATATGATATTTTAATCAAAATCGTTACAGCCAGTTTTGAGAAATTTAATTTTCAAAAAATGTTCCATGTAAAGGGTATTCTGGGGTGAGAGGATTTTTTTGAAAACCTTCGTGTCGCATCTCTGGAAGATACTGATTCTAAATACCAAGTTTGGTGTTTATCCGACTGTTCGTTTCTGAGTTATGCTGCTCATAAACACACACACGGACATGTTCCCAAACATACTTTTTGGATTTAGGAGACCTCAAAACATGTATTTCCGGTGAAATCTCGGTATCCAGTTTTTGAGTGGAATGCAATACTTCCCCTACTTACTATACGTAGTAGAAAAAGTAAAAATGACTATCGCTTTAATTTGCCGTATCCTTCTTATATCTATAACGAAAAGTGGGAATGTGTAATGAAAGTTTATAGGAGTAGATAAGATTTTGTAAGAATAGGTTGTAGAAGAGTGAATAGAGAGAAACATGTGAATGCAACACATTAAACTTCTTTTTCAACTGCTTTGTCCGGCTCTCTAGGACTCTGGAAAGCACTAAATAATATAAAATTTAGAATTATCTCTCCTAGATGATGTTGGAGAACATTCTATATCTGTCCTGGTTTTTCTCATTTAATGACATGTATAGATATAGGCGATACAAAATCATTTGATTAAAACAATAAATGTGTTGTATACCAATAACGAAATAAGAGTCAAAGAACCAAAAGTCAAGAATGTAGAAAAATATCACAGGAAATACGACAAGGCTGTCATTATCACCCGGTTTATTAAATTTACAGGATAATCGGTTTGAAATGTTAGACAAGTAAAATAGTATATGTATAACAGTCAATGCACACATCTCTGAAATGTTTGCTGTAATACGGGGTGTTCGGAAAGTCACTCTGCAGTAGACTACTACGGATTACGTAGTAGATTACGTTTGAAACCAAGATATGTTTTTTTTTTGTTAATTTCTCTATTACAGAAAGTAATTAGAAAAAGGATTGCATTCCACCCAAAAATTCGATACCGAGATTTCACCTGAAATACATGTTTTGAGGCCCCTGAATCCAAGGAAATCATTTTTAGGAAAACGTCTGTACGAAGATTTTCAAGAAAATTCCCCACCTCAGACTACCCTTCAGATAGAACATTTTTAGAAAATTTTGATTTTCTCAAAAATGGCTCTAACGATTTTGATTAAAATATCTTATGTTTAAGACTCTTTTATGGCGAATGAAATGTATATCATGAATTCTCTGGGAATGTCACCAAAGGTCCTTATTCTGAATGACCGTAGAAGATGACAAAGTTTTACTTAAGAAAATGTGTATCTTGTTAAAACACAATTTATGTCATATACTTTTTTTGCCGAGTGAACCATTTCCGAGATATTCCTTGTTATTTGTTTCAATTTTGAATACTTACGCTTTTACTCAAATGGGAATCCGTTATTTGTTTGATTATTTTTTTATGCCCTGCACATACAAAGAGAATGGAATGCTCCACATAGCAACCAGCTCTTAAAAGATTTGACTATCCTTAAAGCCTACCATATTCTCCTTGTACCTACAAGAAAATTAGCGATAAGATAGTTTCTGCAAAGGTTTATCTTGATTAATATGAAGTAGACGGAGAAAAAGCGTTTGTAAAAATAGTGTGTACAAGAGTAGAGATAGTCATGTGAGTGCAGCGCATCAGATTTTTATTTTACATTGAATTCTGACACAAATTGGCAGCATTGATATTCATAGATATGTGAATGTTTTTTAAATTAATTCTATTGTTGTATATCATTCAACTGTTTGGTTCAATTATCATCAGATGATGAAAACTATTGAGTGCGATATGTGTAGTATTTAGATGTTCAATTTGGTTTTACATATGGTGTTTTCAACTGAGGAACGTATTTTGTATTTTTCATGTCGAACGTGTCTTTCGACAAGGCAATAAATACACAGATATAGTGCAGAAGGAGTTTGGTGAGAAATTTCTAGAAACAGCTCTACCTCATTGTAATGCAGTTCGTCGACTTATTGAGAAACTTAGAGAGACAGGCTCAGTGTTAGACGTTGAACAAACTGGAAGACCACCTAAACTAAACGAAGAGAAGTTGTTGGATATTTCTGACTCTATGTCATTGCGCAACTTGACACAAGAAGAAGATATCGGGCTTGCAATAAAGCATAAAGCGGTTAATAAAGTATTGAAAATTTGCCCTATATTGCAGGAATTGAAAGATGTGGATCATGAAAAGCGAATCCGTTACTGGGAATGGTTTACGTCGTTTATTGGAAGGAACAGCATTCATATTCTTGATGTCACCTTTTATACAGACGAGGCCTGGTTTCACCTCTCACACGATTATGGTCAAAGGAGAATCCTCGTGCTGTTCATGAAACTCCATTTCACGATCAGAAAATTGGATTGTAGGTAACAATATCCAAAAGGCGCATTATTGTCCCCATATTTTTTTAAGAAACTGTGAACAGTCATCGTCAATGTTGAATTATCCAAGATTTCATTGTTCAACTAGAGAAAGACGAAATAAAGTACACACGGTTTCAACAAGATGAGTTTACTGCGCACACAGCTAACAAGTATGCGACTTTTTTATTAGTCTATTTATTTTACGTCGCTTTAATTACAGGATACAGGATTATATCGTGACGGATCTGTTAATGAATAACTCTTAGATCGACGTGTGGTGGACAGTTTAGCCTTCTAGATCCCATCCCTGTAACCACCCGCTTTGTCGTGTCCACAGAAATCCTAGTGCATAGCACTTCTACTTCGTGCCGTGCAGATGGCATTAGCGTGCCGTCCAGTCTAACTGCCGCTTTCATATAGAAAGTGCCGCCCAGTTTACCTGCTTTCATTTTATGTAGATAGATGGCATAGCAATCGCTATTACCACATATTCTTCACTTTTACTATTGTTTTAGAACTATGGGGAACTTTGGGACGTGGTATTAAACATCCAATCCGGTATTTACCTTAGCGTCTGAGGGAAACCACGAAAAAACCTCAGTCAGATTGTTTGGCCCACTGGATTTCAACCCGGGACCTCCCGAATGCGTGCCACATACGTTACCGCCTGAGCCATCCCACTCGGTGGCTATGCGACTTCTGGAAGAGTTTTTTTTGGGGAACGTGACATCTCTAAAAATATATGACCCCTCGTTCACCGAACCTTATTCCACCAGACTTTTTTTGGGGGGGAGCAGCAAAATGTGTAGTGTATCGCAATCGCCGTGCACGTTTCATGATTTAAAAGCTGAAATAACTGCGTCCGTAAGCAGCACATCACAATCAGATCTACAAAGTGTTCTCCAATACAATTAAGCGGGTTCAGACTTGTATATCTGCCCGGGGACAACATTTCCAACATATGTTGTAACTGCACAGTGACTTTCCGAACACACTGTATAAGCGAAAGGGATGGAAGTTAACAATGAGTGATGTTTCAAACTTCAGCCGCGTGGTATGGCAGCGTTATCAAGCACTCGTATAGGAGACAGAATGGCGGTCATGGCACACCAATGCGCTCAGTTGGTCATATGAATAAAAAACAAGTACTTTAGCAAAATTTATACTCGTGAGTAAGAACACTTTCTGTGTTTATATAATCAGCTCAATGAAAACATACTCGTTTTCATAAGAATAAAAGCGAGTACCTCAAGCGAGTATATATTTAGCCCCACAGCCAACTTGTTCATTTAAATGTAAGTATATACTCGAGTTATCTACACTCTTTGACCATATACTAGCTGCGTTGATTGTGTCGTGTTGTGTTGTTTGGCATTCTGAATTAGAGGAGTAGATTTTGCCGTATTAGGTTCTGTCCCATTAAAACTGTGTTTTATAACAAGTTTCAGCAGAAATGCTACAGAAATATTAAGTCCTTCAAGAAATGAAAAATTAATTGAAGCAACACACACACAAAAGCATAGCTGTAAATTAAATTAGCAAAACAACACATAAACTGAAATAGGCAAAGTCTATTATCACTAAAACAGACAGAAAGAAATATTCACATATTCTAAAGTCATAATTATAAGGTGCCGGATGCAGGTTCAAAGTAGACTATTTCTATAATCCTGGGATGTTTACACTATTTTTCTATGAAACAGTTTTGTTATAAGTAATTTAACTTCCTAAGCAACTGCAATTTGGAGCTAGGATTTTACATAGCTTAAATCTGAATTTTAATGATACTTCTAGGTTATGTTTTCGTGAAGCAATACAGGATTTTGAAACTCCTTGATTGCCCATGGCAATGTCAGAAAACCAGTACATAAAATGGTTATAAGCAAAAAGAAAGGAATAATTGTGGATTGAAAAGTCATAACTCATGGGTGCTGGATAAAGTCATCCGACTGTTTTTAGAATCTCAGGATGTTTGCACTATTTAGGTATACTATGAAACAGTTTTCTTATAAATTTATGAGTAGTATATGGATTTTGAAGCTAACACTTTATATAGTAAGGTTAATTAATAAACCTGACTTTCTCTTAATACTTAGTTTTAATTAAAAAAATCAATATATACTCAAGTTAATATGCATATAATCATGCACAACATGAGTGGAGAATGAACTCATAAAACTGAGAATATACTAGCTTTTACTCCTACAAAATATGAGCACATACTCTTGTAAGATGGATGCCTGAGTAAGTTCTACTCTGCTTCCATTACTTGAGTAGGTTCTCCAAATGAAGTAGATACTCGAAAGGTTTTATTCTTTCTAAACTGAGTATTTACCCGAAAAAGTGAAACATATGCTATATACTAATTTTTATTCATATAACCCAGCGTGTCATATGGTATGGAACACCGGACCCAACGAGCTTTCAGACTTCAACAGAACTGTCAGTATGCCCCATCACATTGAGACATTGTTAACTGGTACATTTTCTTGGTAAATGGTCTCAAACTGCCCAACATAGAATGTGTGATAGAAACAGGGAGGAAGATATTCAGAAAACCATGACCCAGAGCCCACGGAAGCAGAGAAGAATTTGCCATACAAAACATATCAGAGGTTTGATAGACAGTACCTTAAGATGTTTCCGTGCAATATTCAGCAAAATCAAGCTTTGATGCAGCGTCATTACAAAGTTTGTCTCAAGTTTGCTGCCATGATGTGTGAGGCAGAAAGCGAATGATCAATGGTTAAATTGATGGATGTTCGTGGACCAAGCCAAATTTCATGTGGGTGGCCGAGTCAACAAGCATAACTGCATTATTTAGAGAACTGAGAACCAACACGTCTCATATGATACATTTCACGTACCATACGACACGCTGAGCACGCTTTTGTATGTGACCACCAGTTTGTATCCTATGCAAGATAGCGCTGGCATGCCACGCGGATGTAGTCTGAAACGTCACTCATTCTTAACTTCCATTCTCTCCAATTATATTACAGCAAACTTCTCAGAGATGTGTGCATTAATCTCATGTATAATGCTTTATTTTTCTGACATCTCAAACGGATCATCCTGTATATTTAACCGAAGTCATACGAGAAAGGCAGTTGAATTTAAAACTTAATTATACATTAGTACAAACTCTCTTAAACATTGTTTGCTAATGACCAGGCAGTTCTGGCAGACTCAGAAGATAATATGCAAAGAGAAGTTTATATATTGCGAGCAATATAGCCCCAAAGTATCAATAAATAAAAGTTCTGGCTTTTAAAAGATTAAAGCCTGTTAGAGTTAAAAGCATAACAAATAAAGCATACAACAATTAAATACTTTTAAATACCTAGGATGTAACCTGCACACGCTAGGAAGAAAGATATAGATATGAAACTAACCAAACCCCAGCAACAACTGAGTACAATAAAGAAAATACTAATGGGAAGACATAGATTACAGACATTTCTTAAATTTTAGAAGGTAAATGGCACTTCCAAAATTACACTATGGCTCTGAAACGTAAAAAAATTAAAGTGTGTTGTATTAACTGCCATGGCTCTTAGCGTCCCATTGTGCTCGTATATAGGGCATGAAAGACGTAAATTTCGCTCAGAGGCCTCTTTATCAGGCTTGAGGTTCTTTTATGTGCTGTAAATCAACTTCCCTTCCGAAGGAACCATGCTATGGATTTTTACGCCCGAAAAAAAAATCCATCACCTCCGCAGGCTTTGAATCCACGACCTCGGGAACTAGAAGGCATGATAAACCTAGACCATGGAGGAAGACGATCTGAAAGTGGACAATGACTGACTAACAGAAGCGAAGAATGAAGGCTGCATAAATGAGATTGCTAAAACGTTGGCGGGATATTCTCTATTAGACCATCAGAGAAATGATAATATAAGGAGCCAGTTGAAAATAGAAAGTGTAATACAAATTATAAAGATAAACAACTGGAGAGAGCATTTAATGAGAATGGAATCATGCTGTATACCCTTTAAAATACTGCGGTACATTCCAAGAGGTCACAGAAATCCAGGTAGACGTAGGAAAAGATAGAGAGGCCGATTTCGATCTGGAGACAGAATAGACCAGTAGGTCTAAATCTTGATGTTAAAGAAGAAGAAGAAGATATAGGTATAAGTTACATAACGGAGGGAGACACCTTGACACTGCGTCCTACGTAGATATATTGGGCTATCACCACCCAGGAGGAAGGGATGAAGTGAAGGAACCATAGGTGGTCATTGCCACAAAACGCGCGGAAGTCCCTCTTAGTTACAAGCTCGAAGTCCCAACCCATTGCTGGAGCCTTTAGAGAAGGCGACGAATGAAGAATAATCTTTCCTTGGAACAAATATTCGCTGCTGGTGTCTGACACCGTCATACGCCACGAAACCTACAAGCACACTTGAGAAGGAATCGGAATGAAATGGAAACGATGGAACGGAAATCGTCGTAAATGAGAAGCCACCCTAGAACTCGCCCACCGACCAGGGTAAACCACGAAAAATCCAAAATCAGTTCTACGCGAATCGATCCCGTGACTTGCGAACGTTACCGGGGAGGCATCTCACTCAGTAATGACATGTATAGTAAGAAAGAATCAAGCTCTGCTCACCTGCTAAGGCTTGAACAGTGGAATTACTCAGGCTCCCGCCAGAAACAGTTTATGGGGTCTTATCGAGCCATTTCAAGGATTCTCGAGAAACTTCTAGGGCAGGCAACGCCAGATGCGAAAATTCCCATTTTGGCCACACAGCCAAGTTCTCCCAACTTTAATTCTACATGCAAATTCCCGCCGCTGCCAGCTTAATCGACCAAAGGCTCGAATGGTTCGAATCTGGAGCTAAGCACTGCTGCCTGGGTATATATTGCTTTCAGATCAGCACCATATCTGTTCAGTGAAATAGCCTTCGTTCTACGGGAAACTAGCATTAATAGAAAAACGTAGATAATCCTCATGCATGTTTGTGAAAGACAGGCCTCAGAGCGTTTTCAACCAATATCAAAAATCTATGGCCACAAAGGAGAGCATTTTTTCAATTACTGATGCAGTGCTCAAACGTGAAAACACCTGTGCTCTGTATACACTGAAATAGAAACATCTGATGTGTTAAATTCACATGACTTTCTCTACTCTCTATCGTTTATTAGCTGACGTACAAATTATACTTACGAATGTTTTTAATCCAAATAAACATTTCCGGAAATAGCTGCATTACACATTTCAGCACAGGTACAAATGGAATAGCGATAGTCAAATGTTTTGGAAATAGACGCCTTAAAATTCCATATTTTTTCCATGAAATCGCGAGAAACCCTGAAAATCGACACGACTTGAAAAGAATGGCTACGTATTGAACAATACAAGCAACAAAAACATTATGTAAAGGATCTATATTTTTTCTATAATACGTTTTCGTCTATGCTTAACGTTTACCAGTTATACAATACTATGTAAAATATCTTTGAATAAACAGGTCTTCACAGGCTATTCCCAGAAAATTCATTATGCCCTTTTTGTTTTTCATGTAAATATATTTAATATATGGTATTTTAATTAAAACCCTTAGAGCCATTTTTTAGAAAATAAAAAATTTCGAAAAATCTTCCGTGTAAAGGGCAGTTTGGGATGAGGAAATTTTCTTAAAAATCTTCGTGTGGTATTTTTTAAAATATTGAACATTAATACCAAGTTTGGTATTCATCCGACTTTTCGGTTTTGAGTTATACTCTACACAGAACACACTCAGATACACATGAACCTTTTTATAAAGTATTTTTTTGATTCAATGGGCTCAAAACATGCATTTCCGGTGATGTCTTCGTTCCGAATTTTTGAGCGGAATGCGATACCTTTCGTACTTCCTGCGTACGTGATGAAGTAAAAATGATATGTTGCATTCACATGGCATTCTCTACTTACTCTGCTACAAAACATTCTTACAAAGGCTTATTCCTCTACCTACTTCTTGTTAAGTAGAGACTAAATGACCAAAAGTGCTCCAAAATTACATTTCTAGTCTTTTATGTACTCCGATTCATTTTAATTTACTGTTTAATTTGATATACCGAATGTCCCAACTTGATGTATACACACTTTGAAACGCTATTCTCAGCAACGAAATAAGACAGAAATAAAACTTTTGTTATGTATAATTCAGAAGGTACTGGAAAAGCATAACAACAACTTCGTTGTTCTTCATGTGTTTATAAACTAACAAAATACCGGGGAGATTGGTATCAAGAAAACAGTGTTCATCGATTTTTGCGAGGTCAAAAATGGAAGCCTTACATTCCGAGACTTCCGCATGCACTAAATGAGGACGACCCAGATAGGCCATTGCAATTTTGTGACTGGTTCCTGAACAAGTGTGACGAAAGGGAAGATTTTCAAGACTCAATTGTTTGGTCAGATTCAAACTTAATGGCACAATTAATCGGCATAATTTTGTATACTGTGCTAAGAAAATACCGTCAATCTTCCAGGAGTAACGGCATGGTGTGGTCTGTCCTCCAGAGAACTCTTCTTGAATAAACTGTCACTGGTCAGGCTTATCTGAAAACGTTGGAAATCGTGATTTAACGTCGTAATTATCTCTTTGAAATTGAGGCTTTCTTCCAACAAGGCGGAGCTTCACCTCACTTCCATGTCACAGTGAAAAAAATTCATCGATCGCACATTGAATCAGAGATGGATAGGACGAAGAAGAAGTGCTAATCGAGGAGTTCCCACCTCGATTTCCCTATTTAAACCCTCTTGACTTCTACATTTGGAGAACTTTAAAGAACACGGTGTACGCCACAAAACCGCCAACAGTGGAGGAAATGAGAGATTGGATAGAACATGCCATCAATGATATTCCATTACCAACACTCCAGACGGTATGTCGCTCTGTCTGACGTCGTGGTTGGGAGTGTACTATGGCAGAAGGTGGACATTTTGAACATTTACGGACTTAAGGACGTTTAAGGAATAGAACACAAATATATTATATATACACCTCAAATTGGGACTCTACTTATATTTTATAATTGAAGCCAAAACATTTCCATTTTCAATACAGCATGTCCGAGGTGAAATCCTCTAATTGGAAACATTTATCCTGAGCATAATATACAATCCAGACAATTTTGTTAGGTGTCAGATGGTACATTATCTGTAGAAACCTATATTTATGTTATATCAAGTTCATTTTTACTTCAGTTGCTGAAAATCGAAGAAATTGAAAATTTCTAAAAAAAGTCTGATGTGTTACACTCACATGACTTTCTCTACTCTTGTACAAACTATTTTTACAAACGCTTATTCTCCATCTACTTCATGTTAATCGAGATGTTAATCTTATTGCTATTTTCTTGTAGGTGCAAGGGGAATATGGTAGGGTTTAAGCGATAGTCAAATCTTTTAAGAGTTGGTTGCTATGTGGAGTATTCCATTCTCTTTGCATTACCAGGACAAAAAAATGAATAACGAATTTGAGAAATGGCACAAGTACTGGAAAATTTAAGGGAATAACAAGCAATATCTCGAGAATTGTTCACTCAACAAAAAAAGAATGTGAATGACATAAATTGTGTATTTTAAGGCGATCTACATTTTTTGTGTAGTAAAATTTTGTTATCTCTTATGGTTTACCAGTTATGCAAACGTCGTTCACAATGAGGAACACTTTTAGAGATGTACATTTTATTTATCATGAAAATATCTCAAATATATGATATTTTAACCAAAATCGTTAGAGCCATTTTTGAGAAAATTAAAATTTACGAAAAATGTTCCATGTAAAGGGTAATCTGGGGTGGGGTGATTTTCTTGAAAACCTTCGTGTCGCGCCTCTGGAAGATACTGAACCTAAATACCAAGTTTGGTGTTTATCCGACTGTTCGTTTGTGAGTTATGCTGTTCACAGACACACAGACACACACACGGACATGTTTCCAAAAATGCTTTTTTTGGATTCAGGGGGCTCAAAACATATATTTACGGTGAAATCTTGGTATCGAATTTTTGGGTGGATTACAATACTTCCCCTACTTATTATACGTAGTAGAGAAATTAAAAAACAGTAACCATCCTCTTCACTTGAAAAAAGTAGAAATATTTGAAGCTCCATTAAATTCTTCCTTGATAACAAAATTTATAGAAACTGGAGAGAAACCTGATGATATGAATATTATAAATCAGCTCCCTTCCCAAATATATTCTTATTTTTCATCAACTTCCACTGCAGGCATTCTCTTGCGTCTCCAAATTAGTCCGCCCATCTCTTGCTAGGTTTTCTGTTTCTCCAACCTCCTGGTTTATACCTTAAAGCTCTTTTTGTGCATCTACCTTCTGGCAAGCGTTGTACGTACTCCAGCTATTTATTTATAAAACTGACAATTGTTTCATTGTTCTGTCTTACTGTTTCATTTTTACTTTCTTATAGCATTTAGGGGGAGTATTGTATTCTGTCCAAAACTTCAATATCGAAATATCCCTGGGAATGCATGTTTTGAGGTCTCTGAATCCAAAAAAGAGCATTTGTATAAAAAGGTCCGCGTGTGTGTGTGTGTGTGTGTGTGTCTGTAAACAGCATAACTAAAAAACGAAAATTGTAATAAATACCAAACTCGGTATTTACGTTCAGTACCCTCCAAGAATGCGACACAAAGATTTTCAAGAAAATTCATCCACACCAGACTACCCTTAACTTTGAATATTTTTGTAAAATTTTGATTCTCTAAAATATGGCTCTAACGATCTTGATTAAAACTCCATATATTAATGATATTTTCTTGATAAATAAGATGTATATCTTGAATTTCTTGGGAATATCCTGCGAAATCCACTTCATTTATAAGAACTCTTGTATAAGCTTATATAATTGGTAAATACTAAGCGACAGACAAATACGTAGTACACAAAGATTGTAGATTTCTCTTAAAGACACTATTTACAATAAGCTTTTTTGTAGCATAACCCACTTCTAAGATATCCGTTATTAAAGATCCGAGTTGATCATTTCTTCGTCATCTTCTTAAAGCGCTTTCAACATTCAGCTGTTTCTCTTGATGGCGTGGAAACGGTATGGAATTTTAAGGCCAGCATGTAGTGCCTTATTCTTAAACATTTGACGGTCGCTGTTCCCTTTATATCATAATGAAATATGTTTATTTGGAATAAAAATAGTAGATAGAAAAATAAGGTTGAGTAAGAATGAATAAGTGTGAAGGCTTTAACGGCCGGAGCTAATCGATAAAACATTAAAATCTTCAGGGCTGGAAGGCCGTGTTTAAGGGTAAAATTATTTGCAACCGACGTTTAACATTGAAACGCAGTATAAGTGCCCGAATAACATAGCATAAACGACATTGTCGTCTTGCACAAACAGATAAGTCTGCTGTGGCCTACCACTTTGTTAATATGGGTCATCGTATCCTATATGAAGACACAAAAGTATTAGCTGAGGCAGTATGTTCAACACTTAAATAATTTCAGTCTAATTATATATGTAAATTCAATAACAGCCCGCCTTAAAGCAATATATGTATGTAACAAGATATAAAAAGTGTATATTACAGTCATTGTATATGTTTATATTATTGTATACATGTGTAATAGTGTTATGTGAATGTACTACGTAATTTAATAATGTAGGAGCTGTGAGAATAATAGGTTAAAACTTGCTAACAATGAGGTAACAATGAGGTGGCCTTGAGGCAATAATGAATTTGAAAGTTTAATGCTACTTGTGATTCTTAGAAGCAATAATGTAATTTTTGTGACAGTTTATGAAATAGCCAATCAACAACCAGAAAAAAACTTTATATAAATGAAGGTATTCTATTGGAGTAGGACTAGCCGATCAAAAATTGAAATATGGCAAAATTTACAAATTTAGGCGGTATAAATCAAGTCAGTTGCTTGTAGACAGCGCTCATAACTGGATGCGTTGGTTGTAGACAGTGTTCCTAACCGGAGGTGAGATGCGTCCTCGAGAAATTTAATAGATATTTTGTGTGAGACAGAAATAGTTTACATGTTAAAAAGTGCAAGTAATTAATAAAACAATCTCACAGCTCTCTCTATATATCAGTGGAGTGTTATTTAAATCGTGTCAGGCATTAATAAAAGGAGTGAAGTAAAAATATAATCCGCGTAAGCCGCACCACGCCTTGCAAAGAAATGCATCTCTCTAACAATAATACTGACGCAGTCAAATTACAAAGTTAATATTTTTTTAAACATTTGGGGCAAAGGCCACCGGAAAGTACATTTAGGGCGAAGGCTACCGGAACCTTTTTACCATAATTGCGGTTGCAACTACTTCAAGCTCGGCTCCCCAACAGTCCAAATATAATCCATCTTCATCGAACTGTCTTTCCATACGTAACAGCAACAAACCTTCTTGATAGCTTCAACAAAATATTATCTTGTTAGACTTCATAGAGTAGCAATTGGAATATATAAACATTCCAATTACTTTAATAAAAAGGAGGAAGCGTTTAAGCTCAACCGCACTGGATACCAGCAATGACACGCCACTGCAGACCCACCAATCACGCATCAGTTCTGTCCTTGGCGTGAGCTGTAAATTGTAAAGCATCTGCCGTCTACTTGGCAATCGTTAATCTCCCCTCTTGAAATGGCAACCAAAGTGTTGACCGAAACGTCGGGTGCAAATAATTTTACCCTTAGACCACGGCCTTCCAGGCGGGAAGATTTTGATATTTTATTGAGTAAGAATAATTTGTATACCCACTAATAGAGGGCAGAGAAAGTCATGTGAATGTAACACATCAGACCTTTTTATTCTATCTTCCTTTGTCACTCCCATTACTGACCTCAGATATCTCATTTCGATTGTTTGAATTCCGCTTATATTCCAAAAATTTACTTTCAGAAGTCATTAGTCATAAAAATGTGCCACAGTTACAATAAAGTGCCAAAAAACCCCCCGATACTCAAGGAAACATAATATAAATTGGTTTGCCTGAAAATGAACCGCAATCTTCAAGTTATTTTGGAAGACATTTTTTATGATATGTCCATCTCGAAAAGCAGTGCTTTTGAAGATTGGTGTAGATATTTTAAAATGAATTGTTCGTCGCGGGTTCAACGTATACAAGGGTTTGTGCTTTCTGTGTCCCAGATTATATACATGAACATATACATGCATGAACCTCGCGTTTGGGAGATCTCGTGCTGTTCAAATCCTGTGTGCAGACCAATGTCTGCAATCGCTAAGTTGAAATATTCAGTAGCACGACACAAAGTTACGCAGAATAAGTCATCCATCAATAATTTGATCAAGCAGATTTGCGACTACGTAAATGAGATTGTCCGGTATCACGTTGTCTACATGCAGCTGCCCACATCAGCAATTAACAATCGCAAAATTCACCTTCGGATTAAAGGGACTGGGTGGTTACAGGACTGCTTTAAGTGTTCACAATAATCAGGCCTCTCCATTTTCCAAACTACTACAGATGACTTTATAACATTTAACCACTAAAATTATTATAATGCTTACAGTAGCAAGTAATTAATTCACATCCTAATTTTTAAGTATTTTTCTTTCATTCGCTACGAGGGCAGTCCCAGAAGTAGCCGACCTGACGTATATATAGCGGTTGTTGTTTCAAACAAATGACTGTGGTATAAAGTACCACTCTTATAAAGCTTAAGTTCGAAGTTTGACGATGCTACGTTGTTTAGTAATTGTTTGGCAGCCATTAATAGTGAACTCTCTCAGCGAATTTGTAAACATGGATAAAACTGGTCATCGTTATGTGATACAATACTTTCATTTGAAAGGTCTTAGACCAACTAATATTAAAGCTGCGCTAGATTCTACTCTGGGGGAGTCTGCTCCTTCGTTTACAACAGTAAAATATTGGGTGGCAGAGTTTAAGCGAGGCCGTACGAGTTGCCAAGATGAACATCGCAGTGGTCGAACCAAATGAGGTGACCACGCCAGAAATTGTGAAGAAAATCCACAAAATGGTATTGGATGACCGTGGACTGAAAGTGCCGGAGCTAGCAGACATCGTAGACATTTCAAAAAGTGCTGTACCTCGCACACTAACAGAAAATTAGTTAATGAGATAGCTGTGCACAAGATGAGTGCCGCGTTTACTCACAATGGAACAAAAGCAGCGTCGTGAGGATGTTTCAGTCGAGTGTTTGGCGATGTTTCGCTGCAATAAACCTGAGTTTTTGCGTCGATTCATAACCATAAATGAAACATAGGTCCATCACTTTGTACATGAGACGAAGGAACAGTCAAAACAATGGTTTGAAAGGGTGAAATCGCTCTAAAGAAGGCGAAGACAGTTCCACCTGCAGGCAAGGTAATTACAGCATTGGGGGGGGCGCTTTGGATAATTTTCATTGATTATCTTAAAAAAGGAAAAGCAATCAATGGAAAGTATTATGGAAACTTATTGCAGCGTTGGAATGATGAAATCAGGCAAAAACGGCCACACTTAGCGAAAAAGAAAGTTCTGTTTCATCAAAACAATGCACCAGTTCACACATCCATTATCACCATGACCAAAATCAAAGCGTTAAAGTTCGAATTGCTTTCTCATGCACCCTATTCACCAGACTTAGCTGCCTAAGATTATTTTCCGTTTCCAAAGATGAAGAAATGCCTTGGTGGCAAAAGATTTGCCAACAATGAAGAGGTGGAGTTTCAGTTGATGGCTATTTTGCAGAACTCGACGGTTCTTACCATAAACAGGGTATCGAAGCTATTGAACATCGTTGGGAAAAGTGTATCGAGCTGAAAGCGGACTATGTAGAGAAATAAAGATTTTTTCCCCCAAATTTTTGTGTTTTCTTTGTTAGGTTGGGTGCTTCTGGGACAGCCCTCGTATGTATTAAGTTATACCGTTTCTACCACCTAATAGGTAAGAGGATGTATTTTATTCCATCCAAAAATTCGATGTCCAGACTTCAACCGAAGTACAGGTATAGACTCCTCCTGAATCCAAAAAGATTGTTTTTAGAAAGCGGTCTGTGCATATGTTTGTAAACGACGCCATTTACATTAACGCGTGGACATAAATGTAAATAATCTGATGTGTTACACTCACATGACTTTCTCTATTCTTGAACGAACTATTTTTACAAACGCTTGTTCTCCATCTACTTCATGTTAATCGAGATCAACATTTGCAAAAACTAACATATGTAACACAACAGAATTAAGGCATTTTGTAACAAAATAAAGTGCACTGCTGCAACGTCCTTAGTCATACTTCAAGCATCTGTTTTGAGGCACCCTGAATCCCTCCATTAAACAATTTTTCTAAAAAGGTCTGTGTGTGTTGTGAACAGCATAACTCAAAAAACGAAAAGTCGATAAATATTTAGGTTCAGTATCTTTCAAAGATGGACACGAAGATTTTCAAGATAATCGATCCCCCCATCTCAGACTAACCTTTAAATGGAACATTTTTCAAAAATTTTGAATTTCTCAAAAATGACTAACAATTTTGATTAAAATATATGTTTAAGGTATTTTCATGACAAATGAAATGTATATCCTGAATTTTGTGGGAATGTCTCCAAAAGTCCTCTTCATTCTGGATGACTTTTGCATAACTGATAAACCGTAAGAGATAAACAAGTTTTTACTACACAAAAAATGTAGATCTCGTTAAAACACAATTTATGTCATACATTTTTTTCGAGTGAGCCATTCAAAAGACATTCCTTGTTATTTGTTTGAATTTTCCAATACTTATACTTCTTCGTAAATGGGAAGTCGTTATTCCTTTTTATGTCCTGGACTCGCAAAGAGAAGGAATGCTCCACAAACCAACCAGCTCTTAAAAGATTTGACTATGGCTTAAAGCCTACCATATTCTCCTTGCAAATACAAGAAAATTAGCAATAAGATAGTTGCTGCAAATATTTATCTCGATTAACGTGAAGTGGATGGAGAATAAACGTTTGTAAAAGTAGTAGTAGAGTACCAGAGTAGAGAAAGCTTTGTGAGTGCCACATTACAAGTTTTTACTTACTGTACCATACATAAAGATAGAGAGTAGAGATGGTCATGTCAGTGCAACACATCAGATTTTTATAGTCATATTATAAGAGAAGCAAAGATAAGCTAAAAATAAGTATGCTAGTAAGCTGTAGTAAAGTATCTTTAAAAAATAGCAGACGTGTTTTTAAACTCCAGCAGGTGGGCGTGTAATGTTGATTATACCATCAACCTGCAACGAAGTACGCTGTTGGAAGTACAGCCAGAGCTAAAACCCAAGTGGGGCACGGAACAATATATCAAAACGGGCCAAGTCATTAGCCAGAAGGTCGACTGGGTTAAATTTGATGAACGGCGGATGACAAAGAAGGCCAATAGGAAGAGTGCGAGAATCTATCAGATTTACCCGGAGGAGGAACCGTGCATGCATTTCTGTGGGGTAAGGCTGGAGTAAGAGGGTTTGAATAAATTTCTGTTTAAGGAAAGGCTCTAGCCTGATAAAACTGATAATCGGGAAGGACATACGAGGGCAGTCCTAGAAGTACCCTACCTGATGTATAGATAGTGGTTGTTTCTTTCAAACAAATGACTGTGGTAGAAGGAACCAACTTTATAATCCTTAAGTCTGAAGTTTGATGATGCTACGTCGTTTAGTAATTGTTTGGAGTGAACTCTCTTAGCGAATTTGTAAACATGGATAGAACTGGCCATTGTTACCTATGTGATACCATACTTTCATTTGAAAAGTCGTAGTCCAACTAATATTAAAGCTGAGCTAGATTCTACTCTGGGAGAGTCTGCTCCTTCATTTACAACAGTAAAATATTGGGTGGTAGAGTTTAAGCGATGCCGTACGATTTGCCAAGACGAACATCGCAGTGGTCGACCAAAGGAAGTGACCAGCCAGAAATTGTGAAGCAAATCCACAAAATGTTATTGGATGATCGTTAACTAATAGTGCGCGAGATAGCAGACAGCGTAGGTATTTAAACAAGTTCTGTACATCGCACACTGACTGAAAATTTAGACATGAGAAAGCTGTACGCAAGATGGGTGCCGCATTTACTCACAATGGAACAAAAGCAGCATCGTGAGGATGTTTCAGTCGTGTTTGGCGATGTTTCGCTGCAGTAAAGCCGAGTTTTTGTGTCGATTCAAAACCATGGATGAAACATGGGTTCATCACTTCACACCTGAGACAAAGGAACAGTCAAAACAGTGAACTGAAAGAGGAGAGTCGGCTACAAAAAAGTGAGACAGTTCCATTTGCAGCAAGGTCATGGAGGTTTTTGGAATGTGTGTAGAATCATTTTCATTCATTATCTTCAAACAGGAAAAGTAATCAATGGCGGCCATTATGTAAATTTATTGCAGCATTTGAGTGATACAATCAAGCAAAAACGGCCACATTTACTGGAAAAGAAACTTTTATTTCATCAACACAATGGCCCATTTCACACATCCATTATCGCCATGGCCAAAATCAATGATTTAAAAGTTTGAATTGATTCCTCATGTACCCTATTCGCCAGATTTAGCCCCTATGATTATTTTCTATTTCCAAAGTTGAAGAAATAGCCTGGTGCTAAAAGATTTACCAACGGTTAAATGCTGAAGTCTGCAGCTGATGGCTGATTTGCAGAACTCGATGGTTCTCAGTATAAACAGGGTATAGAACAGCGTTGGGAAAAGTGTATCGACCTGAAAGGAGACTATATAGAGAAATAAAGATGTTTTTTCTCCAAATTTTTGTTTTCTTTCTTAGGTCGGGTGATCCTGAGACAGCCCTCGTAAATACATAAAATAAATATATCCTGTAGTGCTACAGTCCGTAAAGGACCTGCGCCTGCTAACCGGATTGCCGACCTCACGCCCAGTGCACATGGCGGAGGTGGGCGATCGTCCATCTGACACAGCGATGTGAAGTGGCTAGCATCACGTATCCCTCAGCCGGAAATTTGGCTCACGAGGCAAGGACCGTATTTTAATTAAAATTCTTTGAGCCATTTTTGAGAAAGCTAAGAATTCTAAATATTTACCATAAAAAGAAGTAGACTGCGAAATAACATTCCGGAAGAATAGTTTGTAGAATAGTGGGTAGAAAAAGTAACGTGAACGCAATTCAGATTTGATTTTACTTTCTCTACCACCTACATAGTAGGTGTGTTCTTAACTCAAAAACAAAAAGTCAGTTGAAAACAAGATTTGGTATTTAAGCTCAGCATCTTTCAGGGACGTAACATGAACATTTTCAAGAAAATCCCGCCTCTAAACTACAGTATACATGGAAAATAATTCCTAAATGTTTATTTTTTCAAACATAACTCTTAATGTACTATTTAAAATACTATTTTGAGGTATTTTAATGACGAATTTTATATATATATATATATATTATCTGGGAATAGCATATGAAGGCTTCTTCATTCTGAATGACATTTGCATAACTGGTAGATCATAAGAGGTAGACAAAATCGTACTATACAAAAAATATACATTGATCTTGCTAAAGCACATAGTTTATATCAAGTAATCTGTTTGTGTCATTAACCATTTCCGAGATATTGTTTACTATTGGTATGAATTATCAAGTACTTATACTTATTATAGTAGTATCTTCCAAGAATGCGACACGAAAATTTTCAAGAAAATCCTCCTACCACCAACTACCCTTTACAAGAAACATATTTCGAAAGTTCTTGTTTCCTAAACATTGGCTCTAAGAATTTTGACCAAAATACTAAACACGAAAGATATTTACATGAAAAATAAATATTGAATTTTCTGGGAATAAACTAGGAAGTCTTCTTCATTCGGAAGGAACTTTGTATAACCTTGTATGACTTGTAAACGTTAAGCGATGACGAAAACATACTATACAATCATTTTGATCTCTCTAAAACACACGATTTAGTTCATATAAAATTTTTTTGGCTTAAGCCGTTTCTGAAATATCTGTTATTAAAGATTCGAATTGTTCAATACTTCTTTTAAAGTCTCATAGATTTTCAGTTGTTTTTCGCGATGTAATGGAAACAGTATGGAATTTTAAGGCCAGAGTATAACGTCCAGTTCTTAAACATTTGACTATCGCTGATCTCTGTATAACGAAATGTGTAATGTAGCCATTTTTGCAAAGGTTTATTTGGATTAAATGTAGTGGAAAGCAAAATAAACTTTAGTAAGAATAGTTTGCAAACCCACTAATAAAGATAGAAGGTAGAGAAGGTCATGTGGATATATAACACCAGAGTTTTACTTTCTCTTACGTATAGTAAGTAGGGGAAGTATTGCATTCCACCCAAAAATTCGATACCGAGATTTCACTGAAAATACATGTTTTCAGGTATCCTGAATCCAAGTAAAACGTTTTTGGAAACATGTCCGCGTGTGTCTATCTGTTCAAAAATTTCTCAAAAAGGCTCTGCGATTTTGTCTAAAATACCTTATGTTTCAAGACATTTTGATAGCAGCCGAAATGTATATCTTGAATTTTCTGGGAATGTCCTCAAAAGTCCTCTTCATTCTGGATGACTTTTGCATATCTGGTAAACCCTAAGTGATACACAAAATTTTACTACTCAAAAAATGTAGATCTCGTTAAAACACTCAATTTATGTCACATACATTTTTGTTGTCGTGAACCGTTTCCGAGTTATTCGTTTTTATTTAAGTTTCCAATACTTATGTTTTTTCTCAAATAGGAATTCGTTATTCGTTTTGTTTATGTCCTGGATATGCAAAGGAGAATGGAATATTCCACATAGCAACCAGTTCTTAAAACATTTGACTATCGCTTAATGCCTACCACATTCCCTTTGCGCTTACAAGAAAATTAGCAATAAGATAGTTTCTGCAAATGTTTACCTCGATTAACATGAAGTAGATTGAGAATAAACGTTTGTAAACATAGTTTTGTACAAGAGTAGATAAAGTTATGTGAACTCAGCACATGGATATTAACACTGTGCTTTTTAATAAATGTGTAATGAAGCTTGATCTCGATTAACAAAAAGTAGACACTGAATGCAAAACATCATATCATTTCTTTATCCCAGAAATTATTATAGAGAAAATTTTGCCGACAAAGTCCGGTATTATAATTGCTTTTTGTGCTATCTATTCACAAAACACGTAATGGTGAATGAAAAAGTGGGAACATGATGGTGGTACACAGAAATCCCAGAGCGGCCGTCCTGTCTGCAGGAAGAATCTGGTATTGGATTCCTTCACCAAGAGCTAATATCGGCAGCAGGTAGCTGGCATCCGCCCTTTTTCTCTCTCGGCGAGGAACGTAATCGAACAAAGGCCGAGCACGAAGAAAAAAACCTGTGCTAAATTCCAATTCAAGTCCATTGATGCCGGAACTGTTACGGTGCGCAACAATCAATTAGAAAACCCTTTATGTGCCTTCAACCTTAATCAAATCAGGGAATACAAAACACAATGAGAGAGAGAGAGAACTTGTTTAATGTGCCACCTAACTACAGCTGACTTGGATGATGAGTTAACTTCCACGGTGGCGGAGACAAGTTGGAGGGAGTGCAAGAAACACCCTAAGCTGTCTGGCTCGGCGTTAACAGTCCAAAAACCCCTCCCAACACTTGTTGAGCTACAAACGGATTACGCAATAATTACATCCTGCTAGCAATCTGTCTTCATCAGAAAAACTGACTTTCATGGGATTCCTAATGATGTCACTCGAAAAATACACGACACTGCCGACTACAACACACTGATACTGCGTCACATGTAACAGACATTTGCCAAGAGACAGTTTTTTGCTCCTTTCTTCACTCCATTCAGCAACATAGTACGTTATTCACGGGATGACTATGTTTTTCATTTTTGCTTTCTCTACTGCAAACTTTGAATGTGGAGAAGGTATTGAATTCAATCAAAAGAATTAGATACCGAGATTCCACCAAAAAACATGTTTCTCAGAAAAAGCTCCGTGCGTGTGTCTGTGAAAAGCATAACTCAAAAAAGAAAATTTGGATTAATACCAAACTTGGTATTTAACTGCAATACCTAACAAGGATTCGAAACGATTTTCTAAAAAAAATGACCAACAGGATTTTGATTTAAATATCACAAATTAAATATATTTATATGACAAATAAAATATATACACCGAACGGGATGGCTCAGGCGGTAAAGTCTGTGGCCCGCATTCGAGAGGTCCCGTTCAAATCCTGTGGGCCGATCAATCTCTGAGGTGTTCTCGTGCTTTTCCTCAGTCGCCAAGGCAAACACCGGATTGGATATTTAATACCACGACCCAAAGTTCCACCTTAAGTCTAAAACGATAGTAAAATGAAAAATAAGTGGTAATAGCGAAAGCTATGCCATCTATCTACAGACAGTGTAAGCAGTTAGAAGGACGGCAGTCTAACGCCATCTGCATGGCATGAAGCAGAGAATTCGCCTGACATGCGCTGGGGGGTTTTGTGGGCACGTGACGAAGCAAAATGGCACTTCCAGGGATGAGACCTAGAAGGCTAAACTGTCCGCCTTTCTGTGTGAGGGCAGCGGTTGAACTGGACGGCACCTTAATGCCATCTGCACGGCATGAAGCAGGTGGTTACAGGGATAAGACCTAGAAGGCTAGCTGTCTATCACATATCGTTCAGAGTTATCCACCAACAGATCCGTCGCGCTATGACCAAGCAGTTAACGCGACGTAAAATAAAATAGACAGAATAAAATATATATCCTGAATTTTCTGGAAATAGCCTGCGAAGTCCTCTATTAAGAAGGAACTTGTACAATCATGTATGAGTGATAAACATTAAGCAATAAATGAAGTCGTAATACATAAAAATGTGAATCTTTTTAAAACACACAACTTACTTTAAGTAACATTTTTTTACATAAGCCATTTGTGGCATATTCGTTATTAACAGTTCGAAATTTCAATACTTAGACAATGTTTTAAAGTCCTGTTGATTTTCAGTTGTTTCTCTAGATGTCATAAGTAGAGTATGGCAATTTTAAGGCCAGGTACAGAGTTCAGTCCTTAAACATTTGACTCTCGCTATTCCCTTTGTATCTATAACGAAATGCATGATACAGGTATTTCTGGAAAGGTTATTCCAATAAACATAAGCTGATGGGAAAATAAACTTTCGAGGGAATAATTTTTATACCCAATAATAAGCGATACAGGGTAAGGAAAGTAATGTGAGTGTAAGATATAAGATTTTTTATTTTATCTGCGTGAAACTGTCTAAAATCAAGGATATGATTTTTAATAATTTTCAGCTTCTCTGAAGCCTATTGAAGAACATTAACACATTCTATCTAGTTCAGGTTTATCGAGATAATACTTCCATTACACATTTCGTGGTAGGTACGTACTGAATTCAGGAAACCGAGTTAATAGTCTAGTGCTTAAAAGCGGGTCGCTGTTTACTGCCTTGAAATTCCAAGCTCTTTACTATGACATTGCGAGAAACAACTGAATGATCACTTCAAAAGATGCCAAAAGTATTGAAAAATTCCAATCAATAACGATGGATTTCTACGAAATGGTCAATGCCACAAAAACGGCATGGAAGTAAAAGTGACCGGCGAGGTGGGGGTAACTTAGAGCAGCTCGCATTCGGGAGGTTACGGGTTCAATCCCCAGGGTCCGAACAATCTGATCAAAGGTTTTTTTGCGGTAATCCTTGGTCGCTAGGCGTATGCTGTGTTGGATAGTTTTATTCTTGAATTTTCCTCCCACATCTTTCATCACTATGTTTAATTTCCTTCTTCACCACCATACCAGGCATTGGGTTGATCACCCATCCTAGGTATGCTATGATCCAGAGTTTGCTTCCTCCTCGACAGCCTTCTGACCTAAGGCAAAGGCTTGTAAGTCCTTGGAGGTGTAAGTCCTACAAGGAGGAGGGTAATCCGTTAAAGAAGATGAAATAATTTGTTTGGTTTATAGGTATCTACATTTTCGGTGTAGTAATCATTTGTCTATCTCTAATAGGTAACAGGTTATAGAGAATTACACAAAGATCTTTCCGTGATGAAACATTTTCAGGCTATTCCCTACAAATTTAAGCTATAAATTTTATATCTTATGTACATAACTTATATATATATATGTATATATGGTATTTTAAGGACACTCAATAGAGACAGGTTTTAGGAAACATAATATGTATAATATTAAAAATCCATATAAATTTCAGTGTGGTTATGGTGATTTTCTTGAAAATTTCTTGGCCCATCCTTGAAAGAAGCTAAATTCAAACAATATCGTTTAGTATTCACTTGAAATTTTGCTTTTGAGTTAACGTGTACGCAAACGCACAGATAGACACACGAAACTTCTTCTAAAAATGCTCCTGTCTTTGGTTTCAAGGGAACCAAAAACATGTATTTCCGGTAAAATCTCGACATATAGCTTTTGGATGGAATGAAATACTTCTTCTATCTAACGTATTACAGAGTATAACATTAATATTCACATTATAAATATTATAATACTACATGAAACATATAATTAATAATACACAAACAGTATGTCTGTTAGATCGCTGTCTAAATGGTAGTACAACAAATACACTTGTCTCGTACGCGGTGATAGTGTTAGTAATACCACAACGCTTCTAAATAAACTAACTAAAGAAGTAGCAAGCAGTCCTACGTAATATAATGATTAAACACAGTGGTTTAGGAACATCTGTATATAAACAGATATATACTGCAAAGAGGACACAACCTCCAGAAAGGGACATCCAGAAAGTAAAGAACAATTGTACATCATGCTCGGTGCCGGTCCCCCAACACCACAATTGCATGCATGCACGCTAGTTAGCTCCTTACTCCACCTCAGCGTGAGTCGAGTTTCGTTGCTGACATCACGCCTGTCTGTACTACATCATATCCAAATGGCGGCGCCAATTGAAAATTCCGCCAAATGTGAAGTGCGTGGTGTTATTCATTTTTTGAATGAACAAAATGTTCGGTCAATAGAAATCTATATGCAAATAAGTAAATGTATGGTGATAATGCAATGAACGATTCCTCGGTGAGGAAATCGTACATAATGTTTAACCAAGGAAGAACCAATGTACATGACGAAGACCGGTGTGGTAGGCCACCACTAATTAAGGATGAGTTGAAAGCAAATGTTGATGAAAGAATTCAGCATATTCATTTGCTTCCGAAACTAAAGGACTTTGTGTGTGGAAAAGAGTTTCCAATCGATGAAGACCTCAAAGAGTCAGTGACAGTCTTTGGCAGTAGAAGAGTATAACATCGGCATTGAAAAACCGGTACCATGTTAAAATAAATGTCTTGACAGCAATGGCGATTACTTGGTAAATAGTGTAAGGTGCTGTATCTTCGTAAATAAAAATTTGTGTGGATATCTTTCGTTATTATTTAGTTATGCAAAATCGTTCTTAATTTCTCGATGTCCTCGTAGTATTACAAAACCAAACTGTATTTAAATTACTTGTGTAGCGTTGCCTTTTTACTTTCTCTACTCCGTATAGTAAGTAGGGGAAGTATTTTATTCCACCCAAAAATTCGAATGTCTCCAAAAGTATTCTTCATTGTTAGCTACTTTTGCATAACTAGTAAACCATAAGAAAAAATTTTACAACATAAAAGAATGTAGATCGCGTTAAAATACACAATTTGTCATATACGTTTCTTTTGTTGAATATACCGTTTTCGGGATATTGCTTGTTATTTCCTTAATTTTCCAAATCTTATACTTTTTCTGAAATTCGTTATTCATTTTTTTATGTCCTGGACATGCAAAGACAATGAAATGCGCCAAATAGCAACCATCGTTAAAATATTTGATTATCGCTTAAAACCTACCATATTCCCCTTGTATCTACAAGAAAATTACCAATAAGATTGACATCTCGATATCTCAATTAACATGAAGCATATGGAGAATAAGCGTTTGTAAAAATAGTTTGTACAATAGTAGGGAAAGTTATGTGAGTGTAACACATCAGATTTTTTGGCTTATATTAAAGTAAGATAGGCGACTGATATAAGTAAAGATGTATCCTTTATATTAAACAGAAGTTTCTCTTAAGCTATTATATATAATCTCAGCAAGTTACCCATGCGTTTATACTAGTATTTGCTATATACACAAAATAGATAGTGTTTATCGATAAGTAGAGTGACGCAGCGGCTATGGTCCAAGGTTATTGGGAGGTCGGCGCCGAGCGATGCCAGCATAAACATCGGGCATGTTGTCGGGAGATAGCTGGAATTTTCTGGAAGCTTTATCTTCATCCTCCTCCAGAATATGTGTTGAAATATTACTAGAAGTTTCGAGAACCTTCTATGGAAGATTCCACTGCTTATATAAGCGAGCGCTCTCGCGGGAAGTCAGTGGCGAGTTGAAAACAAATTGTCAAGTTTAAGCAGTGGTGAGTTGAGTCAGCGCGAGGTGAAGAGTGGCAGGAGTAGAAAGTGTCCCCTCGGCCAGTCGGTGAGCGAGGAGTTGGAGACATCAACAACGATTTTTAGAGTGAGTTGGTGTCGGGTTCCGTGACGAGCAGCAAGTGCTCACGCGGAGCGGCGGTTCTGGAGGTCTTGCGCTCGACGACTCTTAAGTAAAGTGAACCGTCCGGCGTGAAGAGGCTGCGTCACGAAGGAAGTGAAGGGACGAGAATCGAAATAGTTCAGTTAGTGAAGTGACAGTATTGAAGCGAAAGTGTGAGAGAGGTAAGGACTTAAAACAGTGGCAGTGAGAACTGAGAGAGTGACAGTGGAAAAACTGCTTGATGTTACAGTTCCATGAAACAGCTGTTTTTAAACTGAGTTTTCTTTTAATTAGAACTTAATGCACCTTTTTCTTTGCAGAAACTAGCCTTGATATTACTTTTAAATTTCGTACAGGAGTCCTAGCAATGAGTTCTCTAGTGTGACCTAGAATGAATCCAATACTTCAATTACAGTTTTCACAAAAAGTTATAATGCATGACAAAAATATGCTCGAAGAAAACATGCGTATTTTTTACCAATAATATTCACTCATGTCAATATTCTTCAACATAAACAAATGATTGTAAGTCAGAATAAACAGGCATTACTTTTAGGTGTTCCTTCAATGTTTCGATTGACCTACTACTTTCAGAGAAAAAGCAATGAAAATGTAGTTTTGTCGAAAAACCATGTAAAGCTAAGGCGTGTCAGGCATTTAGAGGGCGCAATACCTTATTAAATATCCATGCTAGGTCGAAAATAATATCACAAGCATATAAACACATTAGAAATATCATTCTGTTCAGCAATAATTGCAAAATTTGTTTTTCAAAACTAAAAAAATTTGATGTGTTATACTTACATGACTTTCTCTACTCCTGTACAAACTATTTTTACAAAGGTTTATTCTCCATATGCTTTATGTTAATCGAGATATCGAGATGTTAATCTTATTGCTAATACTCTTGTAGGTGCAAGGGGAATTGGTAGGCTTTAAGCTATGGTTGCTATGTGGAGTATTCCATTCTCTTTGCATATCCAGGACAAAAAAAAGAATAACGAATTTGAGAAAAAGTATAAGTATTGGAAGATTTAAGGGAATAACAAGCAATAACTCGAAAATGCTTCACTCAACAAAAAAATGTATATGGCATAAATTGTGTATTTTAACGCTATCTACATTTCTTGTGTAGTAAAATTTTGTCTATCTCTTATGGTTTACCAGTTATGCAAAAGTCGTTCACAATGAAGAATACTTTTGGAGACATTCCCAGAAAATTCAAGATATACATTCTATTTGTCATGAAAATATCGTAAACATATATTTTAATCAAAATCGTTAGAGCCATTTTTGAGAAAATTAAAATTTTCGAAAAATCTTCCATGTAAAGGGTAATCTGGGGTGGGGGATTTTCTTGAAAACCTTCGTGTCGCATCTCTGGAAGATACTGAACCTAAATACCAAGTTAGGTGTTTATCCGACTGTTTGTTTCTGAGTCATGCTGTTCACAGACACACACACACACACACACACACACACACACACACACATAGAGACACACACACGGACATGTTTCCAAAAATGCTTTGTTTGAATTCTTAAAAGTTTTCCGGGCGGAGTCAAATTGTATATATGCTGTTAAAGTAACAGAATGTTACAAATTATTGTTGGATTTACACAAATGTATATATATATATATATATATATATTTATAGTTAAAATTGTGAAAGACCTTTGATTGAATTTGTAAAGTTAATTGTTGCTTAGCTACTACATCGTACAAATTTAAATAGGGAAAGGCAATCTTGCGTGAGAGAAAATTCACACTAATATTCCGAGTTCTGATAATGAGAAAAAAAATATATCTGCAAGCTCAACTTTTAATTGTAAACTTAACTTTTGAAGAAAATAAAGGAAGGCATCTGTTCTAGAGCACTGACTACTGTAATATGCCTTTTCTTTTATATATGCCAAGGTAGAGTCCGATCCACGTCCTCTGGGGAAATCTGTTTAATTAGCTGACGTATAGTTAATCCTTTAGTGGCATATACGAGGGTTGTCCCAGCAGTACACGATCTACAAAGAAAACACAAAAAAATTGCGAAAAAACATCTTTATTTCTCTACATAGTCTCCCTTCAGCTCGATACGCTTTTCCCAGCGATGTTCAATAGCTTCAATAACCTGTTCATAGTGAGAATCGTCGAGGTCTGCAAAATAGCCATCATCTGCAAACTCCACCTCTTCATTGTTGGCAAATGTTTTACCACCATGCCATTTCTTCAACTTTGGAAACAGAAAATAATCAGAGGGGGCTGAATCTGGCGAATAGGATGCACGAGGAAGCAATTCGAAATTTAACTCATTGATTTTGACCATGGCGATAATGGATGTGTGAACTGGTGTATCGTCTTGATGAAACAGAACTTTCTTTTTCGCTAAATGCGGCCGTTTTTGCCTGATTTTATCATTCAAACGTTGAAATAAGTTTGCATAATACTCGCCATTGACTGCTTTTCCTATTTTAAGATAAGCAATGGAAAATTATCCTACGCGTATCCCCCCCCAAAAAAAACTTACGCCATGACCTTGCCTGCAAATGGAACTGCCTTCGCCTTCTTTGGAGCCGATTTTCCCCTTTCAATCCATTGTTTTGACTGTTCCTTAGTCTCAAGTGTGAAGTGATGCAGTCATGTTTCATCCGTGGTTATGAATTGACACAAAACTCGGATTTATTGCAGCAAAACATCGCCAAACACTCGACTGAAACATCCTCATGACGCTGCTTTTATTCCATTGTTAGTAAACGTGGCACCCATCTGGCACACACTTTTCTCATGTTTAAATTTTCATTTAGTATGCGATGTACAGCACTTTTTGAAATGCCTATGATGTCTGCTAGCTCGCGCACTTTCAGTCGACGGTCATACAGTACCATTTTGTGGATTTTCTTCATAATTTCTAGCGTGGTCACCTCATTTGGCCGACCACTGCGATGTCGTCTTGACGCTCGTACGGCCTCACTTAAACTCTGCCTCCCAATGTTTTACTGTTGTAAACGAAGGAGCAGACTCCCCCATAGTAGAATCTAGCTCAGCTTTAGTATTAGTTGAACTAAGACCTTTCAAATGAAAGTATTGTAGCACATAATGATGACCAGTTTTATCCATGTTTACAAATTCGCTGAGAGAGTTCCTATTAATGGTTGCCAAACGATTACTAAACAATGCAGCATCGTCAAACCTCAAACTTAAGCTTTATAAGGTTGGTACTTTCTACCATAGTCATTTTTTTTAAACCACAACCGCTGTATATACGTTAGGTCCGGTACTTCTGAAACTGCCCTCGTACCTTGAAGTAGATATTGTCTTTACGTTGTTGCTGCTACGTATGCAAAGCCAGTTTGAAGAACCTGGTATCTTTGCGTTATTTGCACCACGCTTTGGGCGTCAATTTGAAGGTGTATTGAAGGAATTGTATTATATTTCAACTGTTGGGGAGCCGAACACTTGAAGTAGTTGCAACCGCACGTATAGTAAATAGTTTCCGGTAGCCTTCGCCCCAAATTTAAAAATATTAACTTTGTAATTTGGCTGTTTCTTTAAGTATTAAATATTTATGTTTGCCTCGGCTGCGTCAGTATTATTGTTAGAGACACGTTTCTCTTGGCAGGGTTGTGGTGCAACTAAGAATGTAGGCTTACACAGATTATAATTTTACCTCACTCCTGTTATTATTGATTGATACTATTTAGATAACGCTTCATTGATATAGAGAGCAGTGAGATTCTTTTTATTAATTAATTAATTATTTACACTTTTTAACACGTAAACTTATTTTTCGTTTCACACGAATACATATTATATTTCTTGAGGACACTTTTGCGTCTGGTTAGGAACACTGTCTGCAGGCAACTGAACTGATTTCAACCTCCTAAACTTGTAAATTTATGTATTTCAAGTCTCTGATTGGCTATTCCTAATCCAATAGAATACCTTCTTTTAACTAAAGCTTTTTCTGGTTGTTGATTGGCTATTTTATAAACTGTCACTAAAATTACATTATTGTTACTACAGTAATCAGAAGTAGTATTATTAAACTCTCAAACTCATTATTGCCTTAAGGTTACCTCATTGTTACCTCATTGTTAGCAACTTTTAACTAATTATTCTCACAGCTCCTACATTATTAAATTACGTAATGCATTCACATAACATTATTGAACATGTTCACAATAGTTAAGCATATGCAATGAGTGTTACACACATTTTACAAATTATTACACACACATATTGCTTCAAGGCGGGCTCTTATTGAATTTATATATTATATAATTAGACAAATTATTTAAGTGCTAAAAATACTGCTTCAACCTATAACTGCACGCTAGTGTACACGGCCAAAGGTTATTCAAATTATAAACAGATTGTAACTATGGGCTCAATGCAAGATGGAGAAGTTGGCTGCCCTGCATTCTTCGATATTACTACATGCGCAGTAAGTAAATAAATAATTGTAACGTTTAAATTATGTTAAATAAAGTTTTTCAAACAAGAAACCTTCCAAATAAATAATTCCAAATGCATATTACACCAAAGAATGTAAAGGTGTACTTCGAAAAAATATGCTACAGACTTTAGAGGTAAAAAAAGCTCGCGTTACATGTTGTAAGGCTGAGCCCAGTAAACAATACTAACTAATATAAAATGGTATACTTGGAGGTGCCAATGAGACTTACCGTGCGCTCTCCAAGATTGCGGACACGACAGTGCAGGAATGCTGTTCCACCCAGTTGAACAGTGACGTTGCTTATTGTATTGTTGTCGAAATTGGGTTCGGTAAGTCTCTGGAATTCCTCAAAATTAGAGTACCAAAGTTGTTGCCACTCCGCATGTCTGTGAGGAAGTTCCCGCCGACCTGTGGACAAATAAATCATTAATATATGCATACCGAGAGCACAATTTTGTCTTCTAGAGACAGCAAATGTACAATTCATTCTTTGATAAAACCTATACAACATAGCTACATTTATTACGAACAAAACTATCTCTAATGAAGTTACAGTGCGTATTAAGTGTAGCGACAGGAGGGAAGGTTGGTAGCCCTTAGTTAACACTTTGCAGTAAAATGCAGACATTGAAGTTGGATTTATCCCATTAGCTGTTCGGCAAAAAATTCTTGCTCGAAGTTCATCAGGAAACTAATCACAAACACTCAAGACAAATTGTATGTATCCCTAAAATGTATTCGACAGTCCGAAACGGCAGGTTGCAATCAAGAAAACTCGTATAATATACCTCCATTCTTCTCCTGGTACAAATTAAATATCTGGAATATTATTACAACTACTCTTTGCCACCGTCAGTTTTGTATAGATTGGATTACACCTTTCACAACTTTGATACAGACATTGATAGATTTGATAAATCTCGTGATTTCCTCATTCTGAACATATTATCCAAATGTACTGAAATGTACTCATCCAAAACTGGAACTGCTGATGGACCAAAACACAAGCTACAGGGTGTTGGATCTGCGTTTGGCATCAAAATCTTAACCTTCATGGATTAATACAAATAGATCACCGTCAGTCAATTTATTCTGCCGAAACTATTGCCATCAGAGCTGCCATGTTTACTTTCTCTACTGCGTATACTAAGTAGGGGAAGTATTGTATTCCACCCAAAAATTCGATACCGAGATTTCACCGGAAATACATGTTTTGAGACCCCCTGAATCCAAAAAAAGCATTTTTGGAAAAATGTCCGTGTGTGTGTCTGTGTGTCTGTGAGCCTGTGTGTCTGTCTGTGAACAGCATAACTCAGAAACGAATAGTCAGACAAACACCAAACTTGGTACTTAGCTTCAGTATCTTCCAGAGATGCGACACGAAGGTTTTCAAAAAAATCCCCCCACCCCAGATTATCCTTTACATGGAACATTTTTCGAAACTTTTAATTTTCTCAAAAATGTCTCTAACGATTTTGATTAAAATATCATATGTTTAAAATATTTTCATGACAAATAAAATGTATATCTTCAATTTTCTGGGAATGTCTCCAAAAGTATTCCTCATTGTGAACGACTTTTGCATAACTGGTAAACCATAAGAGATAGACAAAATTTTACTAACAAAAATGTAGATTGCGTTAAAATACACAATTTATGTAATATACATTTTTTTGTTGAGTGAACGATTTTCGAGATATTGCTTGTTATTCCCTTAAATTTTTCAATACTTATTTTCTCAAATGGGAATTCGTTATTCATTTTTTGTCTTGGATATGCAAAGAGTATTAATCTGTGGCAAATGGAATGGTGCTGCACATAGCAACCAGCTATTAAGAGATATGTATGTGCTTAAAGGCTACTGTATTTCTATATTGACTTGTAAATATATGCTCCCCTTACATCTACAAGAAAATTAGCAATAAGATAGAGTCTAGAAATGTTTATCTCGATTAACATGAAGCATATGGAGAATAAGCGCTTGTAAAAATGGTTTGTACAAGAGTAGAGAAAGTCATGTGAGTGTAACACATCAGATTTTTTACAGTAGAAAAAAATTGAAAAACAATAACACATTTACAGATGATAAAAGTATTCTAGTAAGTTAATGAAATCGGGACCTTTGAAAGCTCTGAACCTTTTAGAAGTCTAAATAAAATTCCTTACTTACAAAGCATATACTGAAGGCATTTCTAAAAATTTGTTTGGATCCCTGACCACGCAAACATTCCAGGAAATGACAGAGTAGACTGTTTAGCAAAAGCTGCAAGAGAATCAGGAACCATTGTAATATTCAACTTCCTGTTATCGACGGTCCTAGGATCATAACGGATGAAATTCTTCATAACTGGAGATCTACTCCACCAATCCAGTTGTGTATCAAGCAAGAACATTACTCCATGATTTAAATAGTCACGATTATGTGTATTTTCAAGAATGAGGTTAGGAATTGCATATACACCTGCTTTTCTTCATAAAATTGCTAACAGAGACTCTCCTATGTGTGATTGTGGCGTCTATGGTAACATTGATCGTTGTCTCTTAGGAGTGTCAACCATGATCTTCAAGTACTACAGTCATTACATAAAATATGTCTTCCTGGTCTTATCAAAATTAGTAGTGTTAGAAAATACAATCCAGCCAAAGTCTTTAAAATTATATTACAGTATCTAAAAGCATGTAAAATGAAAATGTAAATACCAGTTTAATTATCAAGATTTGGTACTTAGTTTAAAAATATCCTCACAGTGAAAATCAGATGCTAATGAAACTTTTAATTCAAGGCGTCTTTAAACATAACAACAATGTAACGTAACATACTATTCCTTATCTCCAAATGCACGTCCCACGGAAGCGAAAATCCTTTGTGACAAGTTGTAGTGGAAGGAAGCCATGAAGTTGTTTTTCCCGCGAGGTTAGTAAATATTCACTTCATGAGGAATTTTGTTCGTGAGTACATATCCAATAATACATGCCTTCTAAATATTTTGTTTAGGAGTGACTTTAAATGGCTTTATTTCTTGGTATTTTAAGTAGCTTCATTCCTTATTCTTCATTGGATAATCGAGCTTTCATTAAAACAAGTAGACCAGTGCAATTTGGCACAAAACAATGGAGGAAGTTGGCACAGTGATAGCAACAGGCAGTTTGTGTGTTTTAAATTGTTTTTCGGAAATTTCAGATTAATTTTTCTATAGTGTTTCGTTTTATTACTGTCATTTAGGTGTTTATTTAACTATGGACGTTATATCTTGCTTTAAGGACCTATTCATATATTTAAAAAGTGTTACCCTATGTTAGGTTTTTTTGCTATGTTTAACAAATTACTTATAACGCATATTTTCCAGTTCTATTTAATTAGCCCAAATTCTGTGCCAACCTGCCTCCTAGATGGGGTAAGTTGACTCGCTACCCATTGGTTTGAAAATTTGAGCTTCAAGTAGCCGTAAAATAATGGCGCAATTATTAATGCATCCTATTGAAAAATGTATACAATAGTACCATGTCTGGATTAGCTTAAGTGTTGCTGCAATAAACATACAAAGCTTAAGATTTGTGTAAAATTGCCCTCCTCACACCAACTGATGAACGGAGATGTTCTTGCAACTGAACAGAGCACGCAAGTAGGCCGCAACGGCCTTTACCGTGACCGTTTGGTGTTTATCCGATTGTTCGTTTCTGAGTTATGCTGTTCATAGACAGACACACAGACAGACAGGCACACATACGGACATGTTTCCGAAAATGCTTTTTTTGGATTCAGGGGGTCTCAAAACATATATTCTCGGTGAAATCTTGGTATCGAATTTTTGGGTGGAATGCAATACTTCCCCTACTTACTATACGTAGTAGAGAAAGTAAAAAGAAAACTCCGATAAATACCAAACTTGGCATTTAGAAGATGCGACAAGAAAATTTTCAAGAAAATCCCCCATCCCAGACTACCCTTTTAATCCAACATTTTTCGAAAATTTTTATTTTCTCAAAATGGCTCTAACAATTTTGTTTAAACTATCATATAGTTAAGACTTTTTCATGACATATAAAGTGTATATCTTAAATTTTCTAGGAATGTCCCCAAAAGTTCTCTTCTTTCTGAATGGCTTTCATAACTGGTAAACTGTAAGAGGTAGACAAAGTTTTTCTACACCAAAAATATGTAGACCACGTTAAAACACACAATTTATGTTAATCATTTCCGGGATATTCATTGTTATTTCAATTTTCAAATACTTATACTTTTTCTCGCATGGGAATTCATTATTCGTTTCTTTTTGTTACTTTATGTCCTGGTAATGCAAAGAGAATGCAATGCTCCACATAGCAACCAACTCTTAAAATATTTGACTATCGCTTAAAGTCCACCATATTCCTCTTGCACCCACAAGAAATTAGCAATAAGATAATTTCTGCAAATTTTTACCTCGATTAACACGAAGTAGATGGAGAATAAGCTTTTGTAACAAGAGTTTGTACAAAAGTAGGGAAAGTCATACGAGTGTAACACAACATGTTCTTTTTTTGTAAGAATTGAAATTTTAATTTCTTATTCCTTGCTAGACACCAAGCAGAGAAGATGGAGAAGTTGCCTAATAGAACAGTAAGGCTAGTCAAGTATCCATTTAGATTATTTTGAATGGTATTACAATTTACAACACAGTTTTTGCTTTGAGCTACTTATAAAGACTAGGAGCGAAGGAGGGCTTAAAACCTTAAGTCCCCAACCTAACATAAGGGGATTCTTTGTGCTTAAGCCCCTATCGGGGCTCCACGGGAGGGAGGCTTGAAGTGAAAAGAGACAAAGGCGGTCGGATCAGGAGACATGGTAGGGCAGGAGGAAGGTCCCTACATTTTCCAGGTTGAAACTCCCCGGTGGCAACTGGTACAATCGGTTGCCCTCCTCCTGCAGGCTTACACATCCCACTGGGGGACTGGGTCTCTCAAAGTCCGCCTCCATTCCAGGGGGACGAAGTATTGCAGAGAGCATCCTTTCGTCTGCTACGAGGGGCACTATTTATATTTTGAGCCTAATAATTAAAACAAAGTAATTTCTGATTGAAAACTGCTTTATTGTTATTCAAAATACTCTCCTTTATGATCAATATACGTTTGCATCCATTTGAACCATTTGTCAAAGCATTTATTCCAGTCTTCTTGAGAAACCTCCAAAACATGGTTTTTGAAGGCATCAACGGCTTATTCTGCCAACGAAAATCGTTGTCCTCGCAATTTATTCTTGATGTTTGGGAACAAAAATAAGTCATTCGGGGCCAAATCAGGACTGTATGGCGGATGACCCATCAATTCGATTTTTTGAGCCTTCAAATCCTGTGTTGTTAGATGAGATGTGTGTGCGCTTGCATTGTCTTGATGAAGAACGATCCTACGGTTCTTGTTGGTTTTCCTTACTTCACCGAAGACTTCCGACAAACAAATGGTTGTGTACCATTTGGCATTGGCCGTTTTACATTCCTCTAAAGGCACTGTTGCCATATGGCCAGATTTTCTGGAAAAGCAGGCGACCATTTGCTTCGAAATGCTTCGAGTGCGAACAACTTTTGTTGGATTAGCTTCATCTTGAAACACCCATACAGTCGACTGCTGTTTACGTTCCGGCTCATACGCATATATCCATGATTTGTCATCTGTTACAATCTTATATACGTCTTTTGAGGCACCGCCATTGTATTTCTTGAGCATTTTTGTACACCAATCGACACGAGCATCTTTATGAGATTGCGTCAAATTATGTGGTATCTAACGAGAGCAAACCTTTTTCACGGCCAAATGATCATGCAATATTTTATATATGCATTATTAGTTTTTGCACAGCAGCAATGTTTTCTGGCAGAACAACTGATTTTGGACGACCTTCACGAACTTCATCATTGAGCGAACGGCGGCCACGATTAAATTCGTTATACCAGTGTTTTACAGTGGCAAAGGATGGAGCTTCGTCACCAAATGTATGGTTAGTAGATTGATGCAATCTTGTCTTGCTAATCCACGTCGAAAATCGTAATAAATCATTGCACGAACATTTTCATGAGTTAGTTCCATGTTTTCGTTGGCACACAATTTTCAAGTTAGTGTAAATAAAACAAATGGCGCTCTATTGATAAAATGTTTCAAGTAGATTAAGATCAGAAAGGTCAAAATTTCCATTGGAAACGTCACATGCCACCTACAACATTCAGAGTTGCCAAAGCTCAAAATATAAATAGTGCCCCTCGTGTGCAACTTCGAGACTCCCGCCGACACTTGCAACCCTGAAACAACCAAGATGAAAGGTGAAGTTGAATGAGAAAGGAGGTGAAAGGATGGACAGGAAAATCGGGGATATAATTCACCTTACCAGCGACCCGGAGAAACCCGAAAAAGCATACGGGCCAGGAAGGTCCGCTGCGGGAACCGAACCCACAACCTCCCGAATGCAAGTCACACGCGCTACCTGCGCCACCTTTAAAATATATAACCTAAACAGTTTTGTATCTCTAACGAAGAGCAAAACGTTCCTAGCTATTCTTGTAAAGAAATAACTAGCACTCAGTAAAGACTAGAATGGATAACACACCGTTATCTTAAACGAAAAAAATGGGCAAATGCTTCACAACACAGAAAAATTGTGGGAAAAAAGAGTCTCGCAAAAAACTCAGCTGAATCATGGTATTGCTGTGTTTGCTAAGAGTCCAGAAGAAGCGTGTAATGTGTGAAAATTATGTCCACAAGGCTTGTGTTGGTTTAACAAAGCATGGAAAATGTGGTGTATTTTAGACCTAGTAGCCACTAGTCCCGAAAGATTCTTTTTACCAGAGCCGTAACTCCCATAGGGTACTATAATACTTTTGATAAATTTTCCCTCTGCTTCTCGTTACACTATTGATTACTTTATTATTTTGGTCCAACAGCTTAGATCTAGTGACATCTCCATCTCCCTACCTCTATCTCCTGTCGCTCACTCCGCTGCTTCGCCATGAAACTTAGAACTTGAGTTTATAGTGCGTAACGGTCAAGTCAAACGAAGTAAAAAGTAGAAAACATTTCTGGAGTTTCAGGAATTAAATGAAGGTTGTTACTCTCAACATTTAGACTATAAAATTTTATTATTATTACTATTATTATTTTCTCCACCACTTATCCTTAGTGAATGAATGAATAAGTGTATTTATTTACATAACGATATATACATAGATCCCTATCAATCGCACGGGTCCACAGACCGCACGTGATGTCATAATACACAGAATAATAAGCAAAATTAGTAATACGAATACAAACGACAAGTAGAAGGACACTAGAAAGATATACCACTATAAGAAATCATCATTGCACGAAAAAGAATAAAACATATTCAAATATAAAATTTTAAATATAAAAAACCAAAATAGCGCTTAACCGTATTCCGATGCATTATTATACCCTATTATAGTAAACAAAGAACAGAGAATAAATATACACAGCACAACCAACATAAACATTTAGCTCTTCCTAACCCTGTTTCCCCACTATCAGCCTCCTCATATCTCAACTGCCTTGTCTTAAGTCGAAATTTAGCTATCCGCTCCATGTCTTCCCTGTCTGCCAGTAGCGTCCAACATGCCCTTAATTCTACATTCAAGGTGGTAAGGGATCGCGGTAAATACTTTTCCCTCTGTTCCTACGTACACCTACAGCTTGCCAAGATACGCACCCATGAATCTTCCTCCTTGCAAATGGGGCAGATTCTCCTGCCAATTCCGCCATTCTTCCAGTTCAAGCCACGGGATCCTATGTCTAATGAGTTTGGTGCCCGTTTTGATATATTGCTCCACACCGCACTCAGATTTTAGCCCAGACTGTACTTCTAACGAAAACTTCTCCGTGCATTGCGCAATTATTTATTGCCTGTCAATATCAATGAGGCGGAGCTTACTTTTTCTTCATGAACTCCTCCTATTTCCCTGACCTGTCATCCAAATATTGCCCATCCCTATGGTTTCCAAACACCTATTTAATTTTTATCCCATATCTAATTTCCTTCCGTTTTCAACTGTTCATGGTAGCAGGCCACCTTAATTAGAAATTAGTCTGGGAAGTATTGCATTCCACCCAAGAGTTCGATTTGGATATTTCACCGAAAATACACGATTTGAAGTACCCCGACTCCCCGAAAACATGTTTGCTTCCTCTACTACTAGATTTGGATTATAAAAAATGTCTACTTTGAATTTTGCGAATAGACTGCTATGTTCTCTAATTCTGGATGACTTTTACTAATTGGCAAACTATAAGATACGGGCCAAATCCTATACAAAAGACTAACTGTCAAACTGATATTATTTGTTAGTGGCTTGAGTTATCAAATCTCTTTTCAAGTGGTAAGTCAACTTTCGTCTTTTCTCGTGGTCATGCAAAGAGAACGGCATTTCAAAGCCATCACATAGTGATCTACTTTTAAAATATTTGACCATCGCTTAAGTCTAGTCAAATCCCCTTCTGCCAAAAAGGAAATATGTAAAAAAATCGTTTCTGAAAACCTTTATCTGGGTTAATATAAAGTAGATGGAATAAAAAGGCTTTTGTAAAAATAGTTTGTTAAAGAATGGGTCAAGAAAGTCCTGAGAATGTAACACGTGAGATTGTTTTTAGAAATTTGAACAGCATTCCGTCATTGAACACAAATTAAAAAGCAATACGCCTACTACTTAACGCTGTCCCGTCTCCAAGAGGATATACCTATTTTTATATAAGATCCTTAGGGATGCTGCTAATCTGATGGCATCTGGAAGATGTTCAGATTGCCACTGGTGTATGCAGATGTAGATTGCCTCTATTGTTTCAAGATGTGTGTCTTTGATGTGTGTGTATTCAATGTTGCTATGCTTTATGTGTGTTATGTTTATTTGGTCTCGGCTAGCAATAATTTTGCTCTTAGCAGGGTGTGGTATAACGACTTAGGATAACGTAAATAATTTAACACTCACGATTCGTGATAATTTAAACTGAGTCGTTATGTGTTAATTCCCATCACATTAGCGCTAGATGTTAACTAAAGAGCGCTTTCGGGAGATATGTTTCTCCCATCATCAGCTTCGGCCGACTGGCGACTCGTTCTCTCCCCTAACCCCAAATGCTAATAATTAAAGATATTGAAACTTTATAGGTCACATTCACATATAAGCCTGTCGTCCTACGTGGCGTAGTGGTTACCTCTTTATAAGAACTTATATCTTCTGTCAACACGAAATACTCTTGGCTTTGCTTTTAAACATTATTAACATACATACATTGTCGTAACATGTAACTGTTTAAAATTATTACATTTATATTGTAGGATCGTAATATTATTGAATTTGTCGTAAATGATTAATCAACAATATTTAAAATATTTAAACGTTGTTAGTAGGGGTTAATTGTTTTTGGATTAGTAGTGCATACTGCTTCATACGTCATCTGTATTAAACATAAACAATGAACGGATTCCTTTCAAATTCCAACAGATTTGATAATTTTGTACTCAATAATTTTGTTTATAAATACTTTTTGTTGTATTAAAGAATATAATGACATATAATATTCGTTTGTTTGTATCACCAGAGTATTTCATGCACGTGACAGTAAATAATATTAAATGACCAAGTTGCATTGACGAAACAAACACATTGTAACCACGTGATTGTAATTTCTTTTGAAACAACACCGTATTACATTGCAAGTAAACATTGTTCATAGTTCATTTATTTATACCAAATAATTAAATAACAAAGTGTAGTGTCGTTATTGTAATATTTAAATCAAATATTTCATAAAACTCGTCAACTTCATAAAGATAATTTAAAACAACGTTTCTCGGATCGTTCTCCTATAAACGTCTGAATAGAAATTCGGTATCTATTTAATAACTTTAAGAATGCTATTAGAAAACTATTTTGTTTTACACTATACTGTGACGCAGCAGCTTGAGACAGTACATCCTGCGTAGCTGAATATAAAATAACCATAGGGAAAATAAATACTAATAACACAGGAATGGTGCAATTGCAACCACATGTAACAGGGCAGCTAGGCACGCAATCTCACGATGCACAGTGGCACGGCGACTACACAGAGGTGGTCTCTTTGCCAACGGTCAGTACGTTGTGTTCCATTGACATCAGCACATCGCCGGCACCGTTTGCGATGGTCCCAAGAGCATCAAATTTGGACCGACGAGGAAGTACCACGAGTGCTAAGGGTCCGCAGCGCCCGCACCACGGCAGCTGAAGGGGTCGGAACCCCCCCCCCCTCACGTGGATCGCTTCTTGCCTGTTGCACAATGTAGCGGTTACCACCTCTCCTTGGAAGAGCAGTGCCTGTGGTTTCGAACGTTCCCTATGCACGTGAAACAATGCTGTGATCAATTCCTAACTGCTGAGCAACACTTCGCTCTTCTTCCAGTTTCCTGATGATTCTTCCCCGTGTGAAGTCATCCAAATGGATTCTACGGGCCATGTTGCAATGAGGAACACCACTACAGCGCACCGTAACAGCTCGCTAAATTGCCACACACCGTCTGGTCCTGTTTCGTCAATTGCCTCGTGTTGCGGGACCAGACCCATTTGGCACTTTAGGCTCGCTACACTCCCGCCATGTGACGTCCAGCTTTCTGTTTACGTGTGAGAGACCTCTGGCAACCTGCTCCCGCACCTTCATCTACTTCCACCAAGTAGTTCATTTGTTATGTTACTTTACCCATCTCGTCCTTAGGTTTTGCACACCAGTGTATATATATATATATATATATATATATATATATATATATATATATATATATATATGTTCAAAAGATTGGGTTGTTTGTGCTTCCTTGTCTCATTCTAAATCAATTAATTCTGTTTTTAAATTTTTGTTTCCGCTTTTGTCTATGCTAATAACTGTGTCGTCATACGTATCATAAGGGTTAAACGTTTTGGGTATCTTTTGTTTTTCATGTTATTCCATTATTTTTTACTTTCTCTACTACGTATAGTAAGTAGGGGAAGTATTGCATTCCACCCAAAAATTCGATACCGAGATTTCACCGGAAATACATGTTTTGAGACCTCCTGAATCCAAAAAAAGCATTTTTGGAAACATGTCCGTGTGTGTGTCTGTGTGTGTGTCTGTGTGTCTGTGTGTCTGTGTGTGTGTGTCTGTGAACAGCATAACTCAAAAACTAACAGTCGGATAAACACCAAACTTGGTATTTACGTTCAGTATCTTCCAGAGATGCGACACGAAGATTTTCAAGAAAATCCCCCACCCCAGACTACCCTTTACATGGAACATTTTTCGAAAATTTTAATTTTCTCAAAAATGGCTCTAACGATTTTGATGAAAATATCATATGTTTAAGATAATGTCATGAGAAATGAAATGTATATCTCGAAATTTCTGGGAATGTCTCCAAAAGTATTCTTCATTATGAACGACTTTTGCATAACTGGTAAACCATAAGAGATAGACAAAATTTTACTACACAAAAAATGTAGATCGCGTTAAAATACACAACTTATATCATATACATTTTTTTTGTTGAGTGAACCGTTTTCGAGATATTGCTTGTTATTTCCTTAAATTTTCCAATACTTATACTTTTTCTCAAATTCGTTATTCATTTTTTTATGTCCTGGACATGCAAAGAGAATGGAATGCGCCACATAGCAACCAGCGTTAAAATATTTGACTATCGCTTAAAAGCTACCATATTCCCCTTGCATCTACAAGAAAATTACAAATAAGATTGACATCTCGATATCTCGATTAATATAAAGCATATGGAGAATAGGCGTTTGTAAAAATAGATTGTACAAGAGTAGAGAAAGTCATGTGAGTGTAACACATCAGATTTTTTCGGATTGCCTTCTCAAATATTTTTATATAATCGACGAATAAGGGGTGTGCTTCTAAGTTGAATTCCCTTAGTTTTTGTATTACTTGTTGTGTGAATAAAACACAGTCTGTGCAGTATCTCCCTCCTCAAAACCTATGTTGTGCTTCATTTAGTAAACTTTATGAAATTATATTTAAATATCTAGTTAGAATTTTAAAAAAATATTTTATATCCTGCATTTAGTAAGCTTATACCCATGTAGTTATCACACTCGTTAATACTTCCCTTTATAAATATTGATTTTATTAAATGATCCTTTCAGACATTTGGGATTTTAAAGCAGACCAGCAAATGTTTAATATATTTTAAAACCTTAGTTTGAACTTCAGTAGTTCACTTCCAGGAGCTTTCTTATTTTTAGATATTTCTAGTGCATAATTTAATTATTTGATATATGTTACTTCTAACATATAGAAGACAGGACAGGACAAACATTGATGCTAAGGTTAGTATACCCAAGCGAATAAAGACTTATTTACAGAGAGCCTTTGATGTTCCACAAGCAAAGCTTACAGCTTTCTTCTGCATAATAAAAAGTGGCAACTGAACTATGATAGCCCTATAACAAGACCCTACTACAGTTTACATGAGAAAATATATAGCTATCATATACAACTGAGGGTAAATTTATTTATATGGTCCCGTTAACGACTTTTAACATTAAAAGCTGATGTGATACATTCATATGACTTTCTCTATCCTCCATCGTTTATTAGTGGGTATATAAACTGTTCCTACTAAATTTCATCCAAATAAACCTTTGCAGAAATAGCTACATTACACATTTCGTTTTAGATACTAAGGAAACAGCGATAGCCAAATGTTTAAGAACTGGGCGCTACACGTTGACCTTAAAATCCATATTGTTTCCATGATATCGCGAGAAACGACTGAATGTTGAAAGGATTTTAAGAGAATGGAAAAAAATGAACAATTCGAACCTTAGTGACATAATGGCTTATGCCATAAGAAAACTTATTTGAAATAAACTGTGTATGTTAAGAGATCTACATTCTTGTGTTATAATTTTCGTCTATAGCTTATCGTTTACCTGTTATACAACATTATACAAAATTTCTTCCAAATGAAGCGAAATTCATAGGTTAATCCCAGAAAATTACAAGATGTGTGTTTTATTTGTAATGTAAATATCTTTCATATATGGTATTTTAATAAAAATCCTAATATACATTGTTTTATGACATCAAACATTTCGTAAACTGTTTTGGGTAAAGCGTAGATTAGTGAGGGCGATTTTCTTAAAAATTCTTGTGCCACATCTTTGGAAGGTACTGAACCTAAATACCAAGTTTGGTATTTATCCGACCTTTCGTTTTTTAGTTGTGTTGTTCACAGTCACACAGACAGACCTTTTTGTAAGAAAATTTTGTGTTACACTTACATGACTTTCTCTACTCTTGTACAAGCTATTTTTACAAACGCTTATTCTCATCTACTTCGTGTTAATCGAGATAGACATTTGCAGAAACTTATTGCTAATTTTCTTGTACGTACGAGGGGAATATGGTAGGCTTAAGCCATAGTCCAATCTTTTAAGAGCTGTCTGCTCTGTGGAGCATTTCTTTCTCTTTGCACGTCCAGGACTTAAAAAAATGAATATGTATAGAATTCACATTTGAGAAAAAGTATAAGTATTGGAAAATCCAAACAAATAACAAGGAATATCTCGGAAACGGTTCACTCCACAAAAAGTGTATATGGCAAATTGTGTGTTTTAATGAGTTCTACATTTATCGTGTAGAAAAATTTCGTCTATCTTTGACAGTTTACCAGTTATGCAAAAGCCATTCAGAATTAAGAGGACTTTTGGGGAAGGAAAATTCATGATGTACATTTCATTTACCATGAAAATATCTTAAACATATGATATTTAAATAAAAGTCATTAGAGCCCATTTTTGTGAAAATCGTAATTTTCGAAAAATGTTCCATGTAAGGCGTAGTCTAGAATAGAGGATTTACTTTAAAATCATCGTGTGGCATCTTTGGAAGGTACTGAACTTAAATACAAAGTTTTATATTTATCCAAAATTTCGTTTTTCTTAAAAAGGTCTTTTATATTCAGGGGGCATCAAAACATGTATTTCCACTAAAATCTTGGTATCGAATTTTTGGTTGGAGGCAGTATTTTTAACACTTAAATGATTTTAGTCTAATTATATAATATAAAATATAATAACAGTCCGCCTTAAAGCAATATGTGTATAAATAACATATAAAATGTATGTAACAGTAATTGTATTAATGTTTATATTATTGTGTACATGTTTAATAATGTTATGTGAATGTATTAGGTAATTTAACAATATAGGAGCTGTGATAATAATGGGTCAAAAGTTGCTAACAATGAGGTAACCTTGAGGCAATAATGAACTGGAAAATGCTACTGGTAATTCTTGGAGCGACAATAATATAGTTTATAAATAGCCAATCAACAGCCAGAAAACCTGAAAGTAAAATGAAAGTATTCTATTGGAGTAGAATTAGCCAATCAGAAACTGAAATGGTGCAAAATTTACAAATTCAGAAATCAGTGCTAGTAGACAGCGATCCTAACCGGACGCGAGACGCGTCCTCGAGAAGTTTAATACGTATTCAGCGTGACACAAAAAATAGTGTACCTGTTAAAAATTGAAGTAATTAATAAATAATCTGACGGCTCTCTAAATCAGTGAAGTGTTATTCAAATCGTGTCAAGGATTAATAAAAGGAGTGAAGTAAAAATTATAATCTATGTAAGCCTACATTCTTCAGCCGCACCACGCCCTGTTAAGAAATCCATGTTTCTACAAATTAATACTGACGCAGACGAGGCAAACAGAAATATATAATATTTAAAGAAACAGCCAAATTACAAAGTTAATATTTTTAAACATGGTGCGAAGGCTCCCGGAAACTTTGTACCATACGCGGTTGCAGCTATTTCAAGTTTTCGGCTCCCCAACAGTCGAAATACAATACAACTCCTCCTTCAATATAACCATTTTTCAGAGTAGAATGAAATACCTTCTCCATCTACTAGGTACGAGACAGAAAAAAGTAAATACTGTACAAAGGCACAGCACCTGTATAAAAATCAGAGTTTGTATCTGTAGCATAAGCATGAATGGTTGAACAAACTCTAAATTGATCTTCATCACTTCTAATATTATAAAGAAAAACATGCTATAACAAACATTGATACTATGTTAGTATACCCAAGCGAATAAAGGCTTGTTTACAGTGTGCCTTTGATGTTGTTCCACAAACAAAGCTTACAGCTTTATTCTGCAGAATAAAAAGAGAGTTAAAGCATGATAGCCCTATAAGAGGAACCCATAGTTTAAATATATAACACACGACTAAGCGCGAATTTGTTGATGTAGTGTTCTTAATGACTTTTAGCATAAATATATATTTGCTTATTTTCTTTGCAATTAAGTTTATGTGACTATGCCATTCTAAACCGTATTCAAGATGAATGCTTCGAAAACTTATTCAATTGCCGAAATAGGATTATTCTGCTAAGGTAGTAAAGGATCGCGGTAAATATTTTTCCTCTCCATTCCTTCCTAGCTCTACAGCTTGCTAAATATGCATCCATATACGAAGAGGGAAGGTCATGGGTGCATATCCTGGCAAGCTGTAGGGGTACGGAGGAATGTAGGGAAAAATTTACCGCGACCTTTCATCACCTCGAATAGAGACTTAAGGGTATGTTGGAAGCTACTGGTAGGCCGGGAAGCATGGAGGAGATAGGTAAATTTCTAATTAAGGCAAGACAGCTGATGTGTAGGTAGGCTGATTGTAGGGAATTTGGAGTGTAGGAACAGCTAAGCATTGGTGCTTTATTTTTTTCATGTCATTTTTTGAAATCGTTGTTAGTGTGCTGTGTATATTTATTCTCTTAACTGTTCTTTGTTTACTATAATAGAACATAATAATGCATCGGAATACGGTTTACACCTGTATTGGAGGGTTGTTTATAATTGAATATGATATTTTTTTCGTGCAATGATGTTTTCTTATAGTGGTATTTTTTTCTCGTTTCCTTCCATTTGTTGTCGTTTTTGTTATTGTTAATCTTGCTTATTATTCTGTGTATTATAACCACCCGTACGGTCTACGGATCCGTGAGATTGATAGGAATCTATGTATGTTCTATGTATGCATACCGTTATGTAAATTCATTCAAGTTTGTAGTTTATATTTTCAGTTTTATTAGTATTATTATTATTATTATTATTATTATTATTATTATTATTATTATTATAAAATTATTAGCACTACACTACACATGTTGACATAGTTTAATAATGACGGTTTTTGTTTAAATCACTAAGTGTTTTAAGTTTTTATTTATTATTTTTTACCTGTTATACAAAATTATACAACATTCCTTCTCAAAAAGGGGACTTCACAGGCTATTCGCAGAAAATTCAAGATGTACATTTTATTTGTCACGTGAAGGAAATTTCAGGAAATGAGAAGTACAAAATATTTATCCATATAAAGGGAGACTGGAGTAGAGAAGTTTTCCTAAAAGTCATCGTGTTGTTTAAACACAAAGTTTGGTATTTATCAAAAAAAATGTTGTAGAGTTATGTTGTTCACAGACACACACATGGATCGTTTTCTAAAAATCTGACGTGTTCCACTCACATCACTATCTCTACTCTTGTATAAACCATTTTCACAAAGGCTTATTCACCACCTACTTGATGTTAATCGAGATAAGCGTTTGCACAAACTACTTTATTCTATTTTCTTGCAGATGCAAGGGGAACATGGTTGGCTTTAAACGATAGTCAAATCTTTTAACAGCTGGATCCTATGTGGAGCATTTCATTCTCTTTGCATGTCCAGAATATAAAAAAACAAAAAAAGAATTTCCATTTGAGAAAAACTATAAGTATTGAAAAATTGAAACAAATAATGAAGAATATCTCGGAAATGGTTCACCCGATCAGAAATATGTATATATAAATTGTGTGTTTTAACGAGGTATACATTTTTTTTGTAGTAAAATTTTGTCTATCTGTTACAGTTTTCCAGTCATTCAGAATAAAGATGATATTTGGGAACATTCCCAGAAAATTTATGATATACATTTAATTGGCCTTAAAAATATCTTAAACATATTATAATTTAATCAAAAACGTTAGAGCCATTTTTGAACAACCAAAACTTTCGAAAAATGTTCCATGTAAAGTGTAGCCTGGGGTGGGAAAATTTGTTAACAATCCTTTTGTCGCATCTTTGAAGGACACTGAACCTAAGTAGCAAGTTTGGTATTTATCCGACTTATCGTTTTTGAGTTATGCTGTTCATAGACACACAGACACACACACGGACATTTTTCTAAGAATGATCTTTTTTAGATACAGGGGACATCAGGGCATGTATTTCCGGTGGAATTTTTGGGTGGAATGCAATAGTTTCCCTATTTGCTAAGCCTAGTAGAGAAAGTAAAAATAGTTTTTTCATGGGTCTCATAGGATGTATTTCCGGTGAAATCCCATTTACGATTTTTGGATGGAATGTAATACATCCTCTTCGTGTTACAGAAGATAATACAGTTCCTATAAGATTTGAGAACGAAATCAAAACACAACTTCTTGGCTACGGAATCAAAGTGAGGTAAAACTAAAGCGAGACGGCGGGGGAACCTCCAAACCAATTTTGTGTTCGTCGGCAACTCGTTTTGTAATTTCAGATTGTGTTCCGGATGGGTAGTGAGGTAAGAAGATTGAGGGGGTGGCACGGTAATATTCTCAAAGGCAGGATTGAAAACTGAATCACATGAGGGATAACTAGAAACCCTCCTCTGACGGAAATATCATCCTTCCCCAAAGTAGATTGGGGTCTACTCCATCAGCTTCCTGATTTGTCTTATTTCTGTCTGAGGCTTTAGGAAAATGCCGCCCCTCTGTTTAAGCAACCCAATGTAATACGCAGTTCTGGTACTCTAAATTTATTTCAAAATAACCGTCCTGTTGTACAGTATAGGGTCTTTCAACAAGAGTGTCCTATCTTTATCATGTGATAGCTGCCGTTGTTATTGAGTTACAGCAATCATTTTTTTCATGTGGTTAGAGTTGTTATTGACAAATAGCCATTGAACGTTACAGCATTCAGCAATGTGTAGAAATTTTGAAAATTTATTATCAAAATGCATTATCTGTTCGCCAAACCTTCCGTGTATTGCGTGAAGTTTACGGTGTGCATAATCGTCCCTGCGAGAGAACGATTCAGCGTTTGATCGATAAATTTGAAAGAAGCGGTTCCATTAGCGATCAAGGAATGCATGTACGTAATCGATGTGAGCGCTCCAAAGAAAGCATAGGCGCCGTTCATGAGAGTGTACGCGAGAACGGAAACAAATCAATTGCTCGTCTAGCGCAAGAATTTGGGCTTTCGCCGACCACAACTTGGCGAATTCTGCATCTGGACTTTAAGTTTTACGCTTAAACATGGTGTTAACTCAAGAACTAAAACCCAAAGACCATAGGGTGCGCCGTGTATTCGCTGACTGGGCTATGGAGCAATTGGAAGCTGACCCGGATTTTTGTTGAAAAATCATCTTCAGCGACGAAGCCCAATTTTGGATGGATGGTTGTGTTAACACAAAAAAATGCCGCTATTAGAGCAATCACAATCCAATGCAGATTCAAGAACGACCACTTCATCCCCAAAAGTTTACTGTGTGGTATGGATTTTGGTATGCTGAATTCATTGGTCTATATTTTTTCCAAGATGAAAATGGAGAAGCTCTGTCAATGGATAAAGATACTGGCTCTTATAAAGGACTATTTTTGGCCTCAATTGAATGGTATGGATCTCAGAAACATCTGGTTCCAGCAAGATAGTGCCACATGTCATACTGCTCTCGAAACAATCGATCTTTTGAAGGAGAAGTTCAGAGGTTTCATCATTTTCCGTGGTAGTGATGTTAACTGGCTCCCGAGGTCATGTGATTTAACGCCGTTGGATTACTTCTTGTGGGGTTATGTTAAATCACGAGTTTATGTTAAGAAGCCAGAAACAGTAAATTATCTTATGAATAACATCACACGTGTTATTCGTGAAGTTGGACCTAATTTACGTTCTTCTGCCATTGAAAATTGGGTCAATCGTATACGCGCAACCCAACGAAGTTGCGGCGGTCACTTAACTGATGTTCTCTTCCACACGCAATGACATTATTATGTTCTAAGATAAGAAAGAAATAAACCTCTATCATTTATAGAACGTGTTTTATTTAAGTTCAAAAATAGGACACTCTTGTTGAAGGACCCTTTACATACAAGTTCAGCAATAAACTCTAAACACAAAAGTCTGATGTCTTACACTCACATGACTTACTCTCCTTTTGTACAAACTATTTATACAAACGCTTATTCTCCGTATACTTCGTGTTAATCGAGATAAACATTTGCAGAACTGTCGTATTGCTAATTTTCTTATACGTGCAAGGGGAATATGGTAGGACCGAGCGGGATGGCTCAGGCGGTAAAGTCTGTGGCCCCAGTTCAAAGCCCATGGGCCGACGAATCTGTCTAATGATTTTTCTTGGTTTTTATCAGTCGCCAAGGTAAATACCGGATTGGATGTTTAATACCACGTCCCACTTAAGTCTAAAACAATAGTAAAATGAAAAATAAGTGGTAATTGCGAATGCTGTGTCATCTATCTACAGACAATGTAAGCAGTTAGACTGGACGGCACCCAAACGCCATCTGCACGATACGAAGCAGAAGATCCGGCTGCCATGTGCTAGGGGTCTCTGTGGGCACGTGAAGAAGATGGCATTTCCAGGGATGACACCTAGAAGGCTAACTGTCCGTCTTTCTGTTTGGGGGCGGCGGTTGGATTGGACGGCACCGTAATGACATTTGCACGGCATGAAGCAGGTGGTTACAGGGATGACACCTAGAAGGCTAACTGGCCGCCTTTGTGTGCGAGGGCGGCGGTTAGACTGGACGGCACCCTAATGCCAACTGCACGGCATGAAGCAGGTGGCTACAGGTATGAGACCTAGAAGGCTAACTGTCCGTCTTTATATGGGAGTGGCAGTTGGACTGGATAGCACCCTAATGCAGTTTGCACAGCACGAAGCAGAAGATTCGATAGCTATGCGCTAGGATCTCTGTGACACGTGACGGAACGGGTTGTTACAGGGATGAAACCTAGAAGGCTAACTGTCCATCATTGTTCTAAGAGTTATCCACCAACAGATCCGTTGCGATATGACCAGGGAGTTAAAGCGACGTAAAATAAATTAGAGAAAGAGAAAAAAAATATGGTAGACTTTAAGCCAAACATTTTAAAAGTTAGTTGCTATGTGGAGCATTCCATATCTCTGCATGCCCAGGACATAAAAAACGAATAAGGAATTCCCATTTGGAAAAAGAATAAGCATTAGAAATTTTAAACAATTAGTAAGGGATATCTCTGAAATGGTTCACTGGACCCAAAAAAAATGTATGACTTAAATTTTGCGTATCAACAAGACCTACATTTTTGGTGTAGTAACACTTTGTCTATCTCTTACGGTTTACCAGTTGTGCAAAAGCTATTCAGAATAAAGAGGACTTTTGCTGAAATTCTCCTAAAATTCAGGATGTACGTTTGTCATGAAAATATATTAAATTTATGACACTTTAATCAAAATCGTTAGAGCCATTTTTGGGAAAATCAAAATTTTCGAAACATTTTCTATGTGAAGGGTAGAGTGGGTGGGGATTTTCTTGAAAATCTTCGTGTCGCATGCTTGAAAGATACCAAACCAAAATACCAAGTTTGGTATTTTTCCAACTTTTCGTTTTTGAGTTATGCTGTTCACAGGCTCATAGACACACAGCCACACAGACACACACAGACGGGCCTTTTTCTAATGTTTTTTTTGTTTCATGATGCCTCAAAAGATGTATTTCCGGTGAAATCTCGGGATATATTTTTTTGGTGAAATGCAATACTTCCCCTACTACTACTATACGTAGTAGAGAAAGTAAAAATCAGTTTCCCAGTTTTGAAGTTATAGATACTTCCTTCATACGTATAGTAAGTAGGAGAAGTATTGCATTCCACGAAAATATTCGTGTCTGTGAACGCCCACCTGTCTGTGAACAGCATAACTCAAAAACGAAAATTCTGATAAATACCAAACTTGATATTTGAATTTATTATTTTCAAAGAATGCACGCCAATTACCCTTTCCATGGAACATTTTTCGAGAAGTTAATTTTCTGAAAAATGACCCTAATGATTTTGATTAAAATACCACAATAGAAGATATTTATATGCCAAATAAAATGTATATCTTGAATTCTCTGGCAATAAGCTACGAAGTCTTCTTCATTCGGAAGGAATTGTATAATCTTGTATAACTTGTAAACGTTAAGCGATAGACGAAAACCTACTACATAAAAATTAGAGCTCTTTAAAATACAGAATTTGTTTAAAATAAGTTTTTTGTGGCATAAGCCGATTCTAAGATATCCTGTATTAATGGTTCGAATTGTTAAAATCGTTGTCATCCTATTTAAGTCCTGTCGATGTTTAGTTGCTTCGCATCTAGCTCTCGTCGAGATGGGACGAAGTGGACTACTCTCTCTCCGACAACAGCGCCAAACGCCGGATTTCGACATCGCCTCGCCGACGTTCACTGGAGTTCGTCACGGAATACTTCAGCCGCGGTGATTACATGTGGCGCCCGCAACTCAATGCATGGCTGCGGTCTCGCGGCCTGCCCACTACTTCGTCATCTGCCGCCAGCGACTCAACTGCAGCACCTCGATTCCCACTCACAGCCAAATTCGCAGCTCGACAACGAGCTCTTGCTCGATATACGCGCACCGCTGATTCTCTCAGCGCCTTATCGCAGCAGCAGACTGCCTCATCTGACAACGCAGATGCTTCTCCGGACACCACCCCCGATCAAGAAGGCCGCTTCAGCGCCGTTGCGGTCGGGGTTCAGAGAAACCTAGCAACGCAGATTCTCCTGGAGCAACTCCAACAACGCTGGCCTTCAATGGTGAAGGCGACCAGAATTGTTTCTCGGAACGGACCGACACCACTGGTGCGCCTTGCTTTCCTCAACAAGGCGCATTACGACGCCGCTCTTCAGACAGACGTGGAGCTCCTTGGCACCACAATCCGCTTTGAAGCCAGCCGCACACAACGGACACCACCTTGCCGTCGATGCTGCCAGTATGGGCACTCGGCTGAAAAGTGCATCAACTCACCACGCTGCCACTACTGTGGCTCACCGGCCCTGACGCCCACTTGCAAGCAGCATGATCTTTCTCGCCGGAGAAAGTTCTGCGCCACCTGCTGCAGGATGGATCACTTTACTGGCCAAGCTTGCTGCCCGCTTTACCCAAGAAGGGCAGTAACACAACTGACGCAACAAGACGCACCACCTCAACCACCACGCTCTCGCCGGGACCGAAACAACGAAGACGTCAACACGCATACAGCATCCACACTGACGGCCATTGAGGCCTCAATAACCGAGCTTCTGGCAGCCACAGCCACCATACAGGCAGAAGTAGCCAAACTGAACCAGAAACTGGAAACGCTTCGGCAGACCGCCAACCGGCGGTTTGCCGGCATTGAAGCAAAACAGCGCACATCTAACAGGACATACGCCAGCGCCACTGGAAGTCTCAACAGACTCAGGGCGTCAATTGAGGAGCTTTCCCACTACGACGACCCAGATCTGCTGCCGTCAATACAGCGAAAGCTGTACGGAATAGAAAACTACTTGGAAGAAGAACATGACAATGACACAACCGACGACTGGGCCGAGCGTCTGACGGCCATTGAGGCCTCAATCGCCGGTATCCGCGAAGAACAACTACGGACCACTGCAGACATCGCCACCAGCCTACGCCAGCTACAGGACAACCACCACAAGCTGGATGAAGGATACCAACTCATACGAAACATCATGGAGCAACACGTCCTACATCAACTCGCTCAACAAAACAGACGCCGCAACAGATATGCACCGCATCTCCGCCGACACAGCTCAACATTATTAACATCCACTGCCCGGAGGTAACAGGCCCGGGCACGGAACCAAATCACACTCTTATGACACCACTGTTCCTAGGTTACTGTTCAGGGCCTCGGCCATGACTTTTACCTATTCCCCACTGAGGAGTGTGTCCACTTTGGACCTCTCCGTTTTCTAGTAATTACCCACGAACCGCAGGTTTGCTACGGCGGTACCAGCCAACACAACACCAATTATGCCCCCAATAAATAGCGCCACCACAGCATAAGATCCTTCTTTTCCTCCTCCTATTTCCTTACTACGACCTATATATATCTCTGTTTTTCCTTAGACCTTTATTCCTGCCCCCCCCCAAAAAAATAAAGTTGCTTCTTGCGATGCCATGGAAAGAGTATGGAATTTTAAGGCCAGCGTATAGTATTTAACTCCCGCTGTTCCCTTTGTTCCCTAACCAAAAATTTAAGTAGTTATTTCTACAAAGGCTTGTCCTAACTAAAATGAAGTAGATAGGAAAATAAACTTTGGTAAGAACAAATTGTATCCCAACTAATAAACGATGGAGGGTAGAGAAGGTCATGTGAATGTAACGCCTAAGATGCCGCCTTTAACATCTAATGTTATATCGGTGGCTTTGGCTTTGCCTTTGGAACAATTGCTCATCGGCAATGATTTTAACTCGTTTACTATTCTGGTAATCTTTTGGGTTTTTCTTGACCTTTTTTTTTAGATAAATTAAATTCACACATACATTTTCAGTCCCACTAATTACTTCCAGATTCTAGGGAGGGTTGGGAATGATCCTGGCTAAAGGAAAACTACAAACCTACAACCGGGAATCGAACCTGGGACCTCTGAATTTGTAACTTAGCATGTTAGCCATCAGACCACAAAGGCAGCCATCGCCCTTTTACTCTATAGTTTTCTGCTCAATATTTTCCGCTTGTATAAGTTGCACTGTTATTTGTTTTATTTAGAAACGCTACAGATATGTTAGACTCTACTCAGAAATATTCGGCACAACATCAGTCAGAAAGTATTTGCTATGGATTTTACCAGCGATCCGAGCTTTTAATTTGATTTTAATATCTTAAACGTCAAAGAATTTTTGTGCACTTCCAAAATAAGAGAAATATTCAGACAGCACCACAACTAAGAGTTTTATGAATTTTAAGAATCAATAATAATAATAATAATAATAATAATAATAATAATAATAATAATAATAATAATAATTCTAGTTGCGATTACCAGTATTGTCATTGTTTCTAACGTCCCCATGGCCTATGACCTTCGGGGGATACCTCATTCCACCAAGCGCTGACTGCACCCATTTCTGAGGTGGAAGTACCCAACAGGTGGAATGTGTTGCCTCCGATGGTAGGGCGATGATGACGATGGCGGTGGAATGAGAGGACCTACAGCTATCACCGTGGAATCCGAACCATGCTGGGTCTTGGGGAGACTTCACATGAGCAAGTCAAAGGTGAAGGCGTAGATAAGGCTGACTTAAGAACGCCGTGCTAGAGCCGGTAATCAAACTCGGACGCATAGTAAGAGAGCCGGGAGCGAAACCACTGAGCTATGCCGGCGCCCTCATCAATATTGTTATTACTTTCTCTACTACGTACAGTAAGTAGGGGAAGTATTGTATTCCACCCAAAAATTAGATACCGAGATTTCACCGGAAATACATGTTTTGAGAACCCCTGAATCCAAAAAAAGCAATTTTGGAAACATATCCGTGTGTGTCTGTGTGTGTCTTTCTGTGTGTCTGTGAACAGTATAACTCCTAAACCAACAGTCGGATAAACAGCAAACTTGGTATTTAGGTTCAGTATCTTCCAGAGATGCGACACGAAGGTTTTCAAGAAAATCCCCCACCCCAGATTACTCTTTACATGGAACATTTTTCGAAAATTTTAATTTTCTCAAAAATGGCTCTAACAATTTTAATTAAAATATCATATGTTTAAAATACTTTCATGACAAATAAAATGTATATCTTGAATTTTCTGGGTATGTCTCCAAAAGTACTCTTCATTGTGAACGACTTTTGCATAACTGGTAAACCATAAGAGATAGACAAAATTTTACTACACAAAAAATGTAGATCGCCGTAAAAAAAAACAATTTATGTCATATACGTTTTTTTTGTTGAGTGAACCATTTTCTTGATATTGCTTGTTATTCCCTTAAATTTTTCAATACTTATTTTCTCAAATGGGAATTCTTTATCCATTTTTTTGTCTTGGATATGCAAAGAGTATTAATCTGTGGCAAAGAGAATGGTGCTGCACCTAGCAACCAGCTATTAAGAGATATGTGTATGCTTAAACTCTACTGTATTTCTATATTGCCCTTGTAAATATATATTGCCCTAACATCTACAAGAAAATTAGTAATAAGATAGAGTCTGCAAATGTTTATCTCGATTAACATGAAGTAGATGGAGAATAAGCGTTTGTAAATACAGTTTGTACAAGAGTAGAGAAAGTCATGTGAGTGTAACAGGTCAGATTTTTTTTTATTGCGGAAGAGCTTTGCAGGAATTTTTTGTCCGCTGAAAGATATTTAGTCAAGACACTTCATGGTTTCAAACGACGCCTGGTGTAGCATATGTTACAAAGGTGTTTTTTTTTAGGTTTTAGGATTATTAATGGGCGTTTTTTCTATAATTGCGTATTACACTATCCTTCAACAACAAAATTAGGTTATTTATAACTCTTTTATATTGTACAAATATGAATATAATATTTTTTCATTAAAACTGTACTGTTAATAATTGAGAGTAAACTCCATGTCACCCCGTCAGCATCCAAGCGTGTCATTACACCGATTATTTTACTTGGGCCCTGCCCTTCCTTTACCACAGACACGTTTGACTGCAGTCCCAACGTTTGGCTTTGAATGGATGACCATCCATTTCTTATCGCTGCAATGATCACGCCTATTGGAATCGCTTCGGTTGTGGTGCGGTGAAAGGGATACAAAAGCCGGTTTGGGAATTAAGAGGAAGAGCGGCATATGTTGCAAAATAATTCCGGCAATATAGGATTAGGTGGCTATACACTTTATTCTAGTCTAAATTTCATAGCATATGATTTATGTTCTTTTCAATTAAACACCTCGATAATAAATTAATATTTTGACAAATAATATACTTGTTATACTATAACCAATGCGTAAATGTGTAATGCAAGATTACCTCGGCAACAAGGATAGACAGAAGAAATAACTTTTCAAGAGTAGCTTGTAGAACACTGAGTAGGGAACTTCATATGAATGCAACACAAAAGATTTGTTTTTTAGTCGCATTCAAATCAATACAGTATTGTAAACCTAAGATAATGTTTTCTGTGTACATATGTCCAGTATGCTGCCAATTTGGGAAGAAGAGGGTGAACTTTAAGGGAGAGGGAAATAAGTAAATAAAGAGAGAGTTAAATAAATAAAAAATAAACATACAAGTCTCAGACTTAGTAATTGTTTATACCGCTCGGGGCTCTGAGAAGGGTTTATTTAAAAAGAAAGCAAACAAGAAAAACAAAAAAGCAAACAGATCAGAGGGGCATTAGAAGCTACATGTGAGCATTTACCTTTGAGCCAAATCTATTATCAAACTTTGATACTAAGTACATTGAGGGTAGGGAGGGCAGTTTACAGTCTGATACAGCGTATTTAAAATAATCCTTTATTTTGTATAGTTTCCGGGCAGTTTTTTGGTGGTTTGTAGGTTAAAATAGTAACGTAGCTATTTCTGCAAACGTTTATCTCGATTAAAATGAAGTAGATAGGAAAACAGGTTTTAGTATGAATAATGTTTATAGCCAGGGTAGAGGAAATCATGTGATTATAACACATCACATGAATATTCCCTCCATAATTTATATGCACATATACATATTTAATTATATGAATAAAAATGAGTATATGGTATATGCTTCACTTTTTCAAGTAAATACTCAGTTTCATAAGAAAAAAAATCCTACGAGTATCTACTTGATTTTGAGAGCATACTCAAGTAATGGAAGCAGAGTAGAACATATACTCAGGCATCCATCTATACTCTTATTTGGTAGTAATAAAAGATAGTATATTCTTAGATTTATCAGTTCATTCTCCTCTCATGCTGAGCATGGTTAGATGCATACTCACTTCCGAGAATATATTTACCTTTTTTTACTTAAAACTAAACATGAAGAGAATGGACAATTTATGAGTTGTATAGTACTCATGGAAAAGTTACAAACGTAGGCATGGGCATTAAAGAAGTTTCAAAATTCTACATTATTTCAGAAAAACATAACCTAGAAATAACTTTGAAGGTTAATTTATTAATTAACCTTACTATGTGAAGTGTTAACTTCAAAATACAGATACCTACTCATAAATTTATAAGAAAACTGTTTCATAGTGTACCTAAATAGCGTAAATATCCTGGGATTCTAAAAGCAGTCGGATGATTTCATCCAGCACCTCATGAATTATAACTTTCCAATCTTTTTGCTTATAATCATTTTATTTATTCGTTTTCTAACACTGTTATTCAAAATCCTGTATTGCTTCATGAAAACATAACCCAGAAGTATAATTTAAAGTCAGATTTATTAATTAAGCTAGTAAAATTTATTTGCTTAAGAAGTTAGGTTACCTATATCAATTTATTTTCTTAGAAAAACAGTGTAAACATTCCAGCATTCTAGAAACAGTTCTATTTGAATTCGTGCATCCAGTACCTTATAATTATGACTTTAGAATCTGTGAATATTTTCTGTTTGCCTGATTTATTGATAATAGACTGTTGCCTATTCATTTTATTTATTGTTTTGCTAATTTAATTCACAGCTATGTCTTCGCGCGCGTGTGTGTGTGTGTGTGTGTGTGTGTGTTTGTTGCTTCAATTAATTTTTCATGTCTTGAAGGATTTCATATTTCCCTAGCATTCCTACTGAAACTTGTTATGCAACACAGGATAATTCCTGAGCAATTATGGTGGGACAGAACCAAATGCAACAAAATCTACTCCTTCAGAATGCCAAATACCAAACCACACAATCAACGAAGCTAGTATATGGTCAAACAGTGTAGATAACACGAGTATATACTTACCTTTAAGTGAAAAAGATGGCTGTGGAATGAGTATATACTCATGTGAGAATCACAGAAAGTGTTCATACTCATGTACGAACTTTCTGTGAGTACTTGCTTTTTATTCATTGACACATTATTATTATTATTATTATTATTATTATTATTACTAAATGTATAAAATCTATCGGAATGACTCAGGCGGCAAAGTCTGTGGCCATGAGTTTTTCGGGGTTTTCCCGGGTCGTCAGGCAAATGCTGGAGTGTTTTCTTTCAGCCTCCAAATTTCCTGTCGGTCTATTTCGTTCCGTTCATCCTCCATTCCGTTGGTCACTTTCAGGGTCGGAACATTAATGGCGACGGTGTTTCGTGTAGCGTATCAGGGGGAAAGGATGCTCTCTGTGAAACTTAATAAGATCTCTCTGACATTACTAATGGAGTATTAGTACAGTAAAACAAATAATTAAAACAGCTATACCACCTGCGGCTATGCTTGCGAAAATGTAAGAGCGCTACAATCGCTTAGTTGACAAATTAAACAAAATTTCCAACTGTATTATATTAGACGGTAAAACAACAAAATCATTCTTAATTATCTTCATATGTCGCTCGGGTTTCGGTTGGCTGCCGGGTTATCTGAACCTCCTTGAGGGGCGTTGGATCCGCTCTGTGTGGGGTGGTGTCCTCGGGCTTTCGGGGTGTCTATATCTGGAAACGTGGAGAACCTGTCATTGCTGTACCGTTGACCATGGGTCCGGCCGCCCAGGTCCCCATTCACGTCATCCTTCCTCCCAGGACGCACCCTCGTGGGGCGTAGCTAAATATCCCGTCTGTGCCGAATCCCCTCCATAGCATATGATAAGATAATGTGTAAAGGTCAGTGTATGTATGTATGTATGTATGTATGTATGTATGTATGTATGTAAGTATGTATGTATGTTTGTATGTATGTATGTATGTATGTATGTATGTATGTATGTATATGTTCCTTTGAGGCTTTTACACGTAGCACCGATTTCGACAAAACTTGGCACAGATAACCTTTGACACAAGGCAAAAATTGTCTAGCTTAGGATTCCAAATCGCACCATTTAATAAGATTAATTAATTAATTAATTTTATGTAATGCCTCCGAAAGATAGCAGGACAATCTATATATTTCTCAACGATATTCGTATTAAATGGAATGTTGCCAACATAAGAAAAGAAATCAATGTGTTGCACTCACATAACTTTCTCTACTCGTGTACAAACTATTTTTACAAACGCCTATTCCCCATCTACTTCATGTTAATCCAGATAAACATTTGCAGAAACTATCTTATTGCTAATTTTCTTGTAGGTGCAAGGGGAATATGTTAGGCTTTAAGCGATAGTCAAATGTTTTAAGAGCTGCTTGCTATGTGGCGCATTGCATTCTCTTTGTATGTCCAGGGCATAAAGAAACGAATAACGAATTCCCATTTGAGAAAAAGTGTAAGTATTGAAAAATTCAAACAAATAACAAGGAATATCTCGGAATTGGTTCATTCTACAAAAAATTGTATGTGACATAAATTGTGTGTTTTAAAAATTTCTACATTTTTGTGTGGAAAAACTTTCTCTACCCCTTACGGTTTACCAGCTATGCCATTCAGAAGGATGAGGACTTTAGGGGACATTCCCAGAAAATTCAGGATATACATTTTATGAGTTATGCTGCTCACAGACACACACGGGAACGTTCTTCTAAAAGTGCTTTTTTGGATTCAGGGAACCTCAAAAGATGTATTTCCGGTGAAATCTCGGTATCGAATTTTGGGGGAATGCAATACTTTCCCTACTTACTATACGTAGTAGAGAAAGTAATATGTAAAGATTTGTTAAAATCACATTACCTCAAGCGAGGTTGACCAGAACGATCGTCTATGGAACGTTGCCTTCAGTCACAGGAAACGCAGTCAAAGTCTATCAAGAACTACAGTCCAGAATTTCTTTGGGGACACGTGCGACGCAGTGCACCAAGCTTTGTATGGTAACACGCTGGACCAAGGGAAAGCTAAATAATGTCCACCATTATATATCACATTTATGGTTGTATTTACAATTTTGTGTAATTGTTAGATATTTATTTAAATGAATTGTAAGAAATATTGTATATTAAGATACCTACAATTACAATTTTTATAATATGTCTTTTAACAAAATATTTTTTTATGTTTTGAAAATTGTAAAATTAAATTAATTATTGAAAGTGGTTGCAGTCTAGGCTTTCCAGGTGTTATACTTCCGACAGTTCTTCCCATGGGACGAGGTGGATTAGGTACATAAGTCCTTCCATTTTTAGTCACATACTTCACAATTCTTATACTTGCACTATTGTTGTTATCACTAATACTCCTATCAGTTTCACTGTCACTTGAAGTAAAATCAGGTTCTGCGTCATCACCATTATCATAATCACAGTCCATGTCTTCAATCTGATTAACTTCATCTTCAGTTTCACCAACACACTCATCAAAAATATCATATAACTTTCTTCCTCGTGTTGCTCTAAAACTGCTTCAGATTCTCTTTCCATATTCTATATTTATGTGCTCGTACTTTTGAACCATACCGCGGTCAGAGACAAAATAACACAGTTTATAAAATGAGTTTTCAATCCGTGCACCAATGCCAACAATGCAGTATAATGTTGGTTTATAAATAAGTCCATTGTTGTAACATATGTTTGAGTTTTCGAACAATAAGGCCATTGTTGTAATATATGTTTATAATTTGGAATAAAAATTGTTACAAATTGGATCAAGGGAGGACTATTTTGTGACCACTTCGAAATTTAGTCCAATAATTAGGTTTTCAAAAAAAAACCTGACTGTCTTTGCTGAATCGTTAATTTTATACTATTCCTGACACAAAATGAGAACACCAACATGTTCTACATATAGGGTAGTTAAATTATATTCGAACCCACTCGCGGCCTCTCTATACGAGACAGCCGGCAGTCGCCGGTGAAATTACGCCGGCAGAGGCGGACTAAAATCCTTACCTTGTAATAGATGTTGGAAGTGTTGACCTGCACTCAAAGAGGCAGCATATCTCGTGTGAATACTCTCGCTCACTCTCGGAAGCTCAGCAGCAGGAATTCTTGTGATGAAATGCCTCATTATGATCAGAAAATTGGAGGATGGTGTGCGATAAATGCTAGAAGAATAATAGGGCCCATATTCTTTGATGAAACAATAAATGCCGAGCGATATCAGAGGTTGATTCTGGGGCTATTTTGCAATCGCTTGACAGGTGAAGAGAAATCGTATGGTTAGTTCCAGCAAGATTCTGCAACAGCACATACGGCTGCCAAATCATTACATGCAATAAGAGAGGTGTTTTGATGACATTGTTGATTTGTGGACCCCTCGTTCTCCTGAACTAACGAGTTGTGATTTTTATTTATGGGGCTCTTTAAAAGACGAAGTATATCGTTTCAATACTGGCGCACCACAGGAACTTAGAGAAAACATTGTGCAAGAAAGTACAAGAATTCCTGCTGCTGAGCTTCGGAGAGTGAGCCAGAATATTTACACGAGATATGCTGCCTATTTGAGAGCAGAAGGTCAACATTTCCAGCATCTATTATAAGGTAAGGATTTTAGTCCGCCTCTGCCGGTTGTCTCGCGCAGTAGAGAGAGGCCGCGAGTGGGTTCGAATATAATTTAACTACCCTATATAACAGTAATAGTTCTAAAAACGTGTAGACATAAATTGACCTACCTTGGTCCATATAGGGTTAACATGAAGTCTCGATTCCTTTCATTATTTATTTAGCTTAAAATAAAACGCAACAAATTTCAATACAAAACTTAAAATTTAAAGGTATCGAAGGTTTATCTCAAAGTATTAGACATACATCTATACCACCGAGTATCGTCGGTGTCGAAGTCCTATCCCTGGTTTCAGTTAACCCATTAAGTGTCTTGTAGTTTTGTAAAGAACGGGGTTCAGGTAAACAAAATTCATTCTTATCATTCGAGTATAAAAAGAGTACTCATGCAAACTCAGGTATACGATTTAAATATTACACGTTACGAGGAGTATTCTGACTCGATCTTCAACACGCATTAATACGCTTCCATGACCTAACAGTTGTATAGGAACTTCCATTACGAGAGAAGATTTTTCGGCAACTAAATAATGAAAACCATTAAATAATCCGAAGCAAAAAAGAACACGTCCCAAGTGTCAAGAAAAGAGCAATAAGCTAGTTTCGTGTAGGGCACACACCTGAGTATTGCAGGGGTAAGATAATTTGATTAAAGCGGCCTCCCAAGTCCAGCACGCACCCGTCAGCCAGTTTCATTAGCAGATAAAAAAAGGGTAATTTGACGTGACTGCTGTGGTGGATTAACCCCATGCGGGCAGGGACCACACGTGGCCTGCTCCTGACCACTCTACCTTGATATGGTGGCGAAGGCCCAAGAAGTGAACCCAGTACATTTCTCTCATCCCCGTTCCATTTTCCACTTACTGTAATATTAACGACCCTTGTTTTAACCGAATTCTCTTGACATGAATAATATTACACCCCCTCGAAGATGGTAGCCTAGCAACGGCTCGTGTCGGTTCAGGGGAGAAGCCCCCAGAAGTTAGTTTTTGTCAAACGTGGATTACATAACATATTCGCTACATCTTGACACCTTATCTTGATTTTATTCATGCAGCAGCGGACGGTGCGCTTTACTGCAGATGTTACACCCAGTAGGGGAGCTTATAGCAGAAAAAAACTGATGTATTACATTCACATGAACCTCTCTACCCTACTTATTAAAGAGTATACAAGTTATATTTCCGAAAGTTTATTTTCCTATTTATCGAGATAAGCCCTTCCAGAAATGGTTGTATTACACATTTACATAGACACAAGGGAATAGCGATAGTCAAATGTTTTAGAACTGGAAGCTATGTACTGGCCTTAAAATTCCATACTCTCTCCATGACATAATAAGAAACAACTGAAAATCGACAGAACTTCGAAAGAATGTCTAAGTATTGAAATGCGAACAATTAATAACGGATATCTCGGAAGTGTCTGCTGCCACAAAGAAAGATGTTTCAAATAAATTGTGTGTTTTAAAGAGAAATAAATTTCTTGTGTCCTACTACGTTTTCGTCTATCGTTTAGCGTTTAGCAGTTATACATAATTATACAAAATACCTCCCGAATGAAGGGGACTTCACAGGTATTTCCAGAAAATTCAAGATATACATTTTTATTTATTATCTAAATATCTTTAATATATGCAATTTTAATGAAAATCGTTATAGCAATTGTTTTAGAAAACAACAGCAAAAAAGTTCCATATACAGGATACCTTAGATAGGAGGTTTTCTTAAACATCTTCATGTTGCATCTTTGTAAGTACCAAGTTTGGTATTTATCAGACTTTACGTTTTTGAGTAATCCTGTTCACTGACACACACACACATATGGACGTTTTCTAAAAATGCCTCTTTTTGGATTCAAGGCCCTCAAAATATTTATCAAATTTGTGGGTGGAATACAATAGGTACCTCCTCTACATGCTAGGTACATGGTGGAAGTAAAAATAAATTATAGAAAAATATTTAGTAGTTTGTACTTTATTGTAAACCATACCTTAGTTTTTTTAAATACCTCTCGTAGCTTCTGCCATTTGGATTAGACCGTATTTAATTGAGCGGGATGGCTCAGGTGGTTACGTCGCATTCGGAAGGTACCATGATCGATTCCCGGCGACCGCCCACTGTGGCCCATGGGTATTTCGTGGTTTTTTCCCCGGGTCGTCAGGCGAAAACAGGGGTAGTTCATCTTCTACCACGACTATCCTTCCTCCCATTTCCTATATTACTTGTTCATCTATTTCGGGGTCGTAGGACCAGGCGACGGTTTTCGGCGAGTTGCAGCTCGCCGGTGGCTTGCGCTATGTAAAGTTTCGTCCCTGGCGTCGCTGCTGTACCGCTCAGTTACGTCTCTCCTCAGTGTGAGGCACCGCTCTGGAGGTTGGTACTTTGTGGACAGGGACCGTGCGGCGTTGGATGCGTTCTATCTGAAAACGTTAGGGGCCTCCCGCCAGTCGACATCCGGATCTAGTCACCCTTCGGGTCTCTCCCCTTATCCTTCCCTCCCAGGGGTCACGTTGGAAGCACAAAGGGACAACCGGCCTGCGTGCGGTGCTCTGCCTCTTTACCTTAGACCCTATTAGGAGTGCCGCCATCACATGGCCGATTTTGACACACGTAACCACATTACAGTTCTTTCTGTAATAGTTATTTGCACTTATACCACTAGCAATCAACTCTATCTGAAGTAAAGTGTTACAGCGATGTTCAAAATGAAATTGAATTTTATTTATGGACGCTCTTTAACTATTTGGTTCTTAGCATCGCAATCTATATTGGGCGTGAAAGACCGGAAATATCAGTCCTCTTTATTAGACTTGAGGTTATTTTATGTTCCGTAAATGTACGGCGCGGGACCACCGGCTTTACTTCCCTTCCGAAGGAATCCATGCTAAATCTTTTACGCCCGAAAAAAATCCATCGCCCTCCGCCGGTTTTGAACCCGCGACCACGGAAACTAGAGGCTAGTATGGTACCCCTAGACAACGGAGGACGACATAGCGATGTCCAGTCTAACAATGTTTACTAACTCATTTTTAGAGTGGACACCTCATATCTGACAAAAGACGCATCGGAAACTCATAGATGCCGTGCAGCAGTAGAAACATCCAGTTTAAACAGCCTTACACCGCATCGCGTTAAATCCGATAATAGCCTGTATTGAATCCCCCCTCCTACCCTGGAGTATTTACAACAACCAATAGACGAGATGGTTATTATTCCGGAGTATTTTAATTGAATATGTACATTTAATTATCGAAATGGATATTATCGACAACTGCTGATATTGGGAACCCCCAGGCGACCCATAGCTCAGGGCTACCAACAGTCTATAAAATAAAAACCGTTATTTGCAGTAATTTGCTTAATTAAAGTTCAAAATTATTCTTAAAGCATGTTTAACCAGCATGAAGAATTAAGTTGTAGGCGTTTTACAACAGTAGAAAGCTTTATTACTATAAATTAGTACAAGAGTTATTAATTTATGAAAGGTTTGTTCTATAATCATGTTTAGTGCGCGTGTTTTACTGTTAAACAAACCGAAAGAGTTGGCTCCTTGGGGTCTTTTGCTGTTTTCCCTGGTCCGAAGGCAAATGCTGGGGCAGTTTCTCATGTACCATGACTTCTTTTATCTCATTTCCGTTTCCTTCTAGTTTTCCAGATGTGTTTTTAGCCTTCGTAGCGTGAGGCAGTACCAGATAGATGGCGCGGATGCTTGTACCAAGGTAAGGCTATTTCCCCGTGTGCACCAAAGGGCGGCCTGGTTAGATGGGTCATTCAATGCCCTCTCGGGCGGGCATTTGAAAGAAATATTAGAGACGTCTGCGCGTCTCTGTGGTGACCTGCAGCCTCCTGTGATTCCTTCACTTCATCTCCTTGGGGAGTTAACTACAATATATCTATGTACATCGCAGTGTGCAAAGTGCCCACCTCCCTTCTATAAAGTTATTCTTTAACGGATTACCCTGCTGTTTGTAGGACTTACACCCCAAGGACTTACAAGCTTGCCTTAGGTTAGTAACCTGTCTAGAAGCAAGAAAACTCTGGATCATAGCATATCCAGGATGGGTGATCAGCCCAATGTCTGGTACGACGATGAAGAAAAAAGAAATGTGATAGTACTGATGGGAAAACACACTATTTCTCGATATTCGATACCTATACTGATTTTTGAGCACGGATATTCGATACTTGATACTCACTTTATAAAAAATTGTAAAGACGATAGGTTGTTCACTGAATGGTGTTCTTATTAGTAGTTTTGTGCGTATAAACGTAGGTAGCCAATTTTGTGTTTTATGCTAATTTCGAAATTGTTGCTGTTTGACATTCTCCAATTGTCAGAAATGTTTTTATCTTAATAATGCCATAGGTTATTTACCCCTATTGATAGGCAAGGGTAATAATAATAATAATAATAATAATAATAATAATAATAATAATAATAATAATAATAATAATAATAAACAGTTTCTTTGCTTCGGCTTTTATGTAACTATATTTTGTACTCAAAACCTTCTTTTAAAGTACTTTATGTCCATATTATGGAAATTATTCATACAGTATGCCTGTAAGCTACGCTCGTGACCCGAGTTTGACTTGTGTGAACACAAATTAACGGATGGAAGGAAAGAACAAATATTTCCATGCTCTGCATTATCTGACGCCTTAAGTTCCCATTTGTTTCTGCTGAATTCACAGATTTTGGTCACCGGAGTAGGTAAATGTATTTGCTGAGAGTGAGTCACCAAGTCAGGCTATTGCAGAAATGTGGTTTAGTGCATCTGCTAAATCGTCTTTATTCACAGCTCAGTTAACGCTGCATGTTACATGAGTAGCTCTACTGCTTTCCTCATCGTTTTGCATGTTTTCTTTAGACACAAGAGTCTATGGAATGTTACATTGATTCACCCACAGGAAAAGCAGTCAACAACTGTAGTCCAACAACTCTTTGGGAACACGTGCGAAGCAATAACATGAAGTCTAGGCTCCTTTCATTCCTTATCTTGCATAAAGTCAAACGCAATGACCTTCAATAATGCAAAACTTAAATCTTATACATATATAAGGTTTATCTCAAATTATTACATACTTGATATCACCCAGTATCGAGAGTATCGACGGCATCGAGGTCCCACCCCTAAGAGTGATGAAAGAAATTGTAGGAAAATACGCGGATCAAATTATCCAACCCAGCATCCTAGCGACAGAGGAAAACCCAAAGAAACCTTCGGTTAGATTAGCCGGCCCCGGAGGTTTGAACCCCGGACCTTCTAAATGCGGGCAACAGACACTACCATCCCGATCGGTATATAACTTATACTACTGAACAAAAACCTTTCAAAGAATCTTGTAAATCAGAGACTCCCACTAATCCATTTTCATGTCTTCATAATTATAGAGGTTATTCTCTGACAAGCCCGCAAAATAAACCTGAGGTACTAGCTGATTTGTTTTCCAAAATACTTCCAGTAAAATATCTTAAATCTACTACAATGATGCCAGTAACCTTCGGACAGATCCAGTCATTTTCGTTACTTCTTAGGTTTATATCTACCACTAGAACAACGTTTTTATGCACACCTTGTTCAGAACTTTGTGGAAAGTAAGAAAAATTTCGTGTTTTCAAGACGAGAAACTCTTTAAAGTAACAAGAAACACACCGTCATCAGGTGTGCCTGTTGTGAAGCCTACTGGAAGGCACTGTATTTTTCAACATGTAATGGTTAGTTTCTCATTGGGTACCAGCACTCATTAGTTGAAACCGTAATACTCATTTGTTGTATAAGTTATATTTCGTTTTCACTGGTAAATCAAGATGTTTATTAAACTTAGATTTTAATTCACATGTAAGGCAAGATTCTGGCCATTCCCAATGCTCTTCATGATTTACGAGGTGTCATCATAAACTAAGGTTACAATGCCGATATTCCCGGAGTTTCGTCCGTTATAGAAAAATTAATAGTGTGCGGTAATTCTAATACATACCGTTGGCAACTGTGTAGAGTTTCAGCCGCCACCACCTGCAGCGCTAGTTGTAAATAAACACAAATGGTGACTAGTTTGGAAAACTGACCTTGTGAAGAAATCCGCTCCGTTATTCGATTTCTGTGGGCGAACATGTAACCGGACTGAAATTCTCCAGCAACTGGTAGACGTTTACGGAGAGACTGTAATATCTCGTCAGCATGTTGAAGAGTGCTGTCAAAGTTTGCGGTCGGTAGAGAAAACGTCACCGACGAGGATCGCAGTGACTGACCCAGCACGGTATCAACAGATATGAACACAGCTAACGTGGAGGAACTGATTCAGGACTACTGGATTCAGAACAATATTAGAACCTATGTGCTTTAAAGAGATCTATATTCTTTTGTGTAGTACGTTTTCGTCTATCGCTTGAGGTTTACCAGTTATTCAAGATTATATAAAACTCCTTCGAATATAAAGGAACTTCAGAGGCTATTCTCCGAAACTTCAAGATATATATTTTATTTGTCATATAAATATCCTTAATATGCAGTATTTTAATTAAAATCTTAAAGCCATTTTATTAGAAAATCAAAATTTTAGAAACATTTCCCATGTAAAGCGTAGTTGGGTGGACGGATTTTCTTGAAAATCTACGTGTCGCATCCTGGAAAATACTGAACTTAAATACCAAGCTTGGCACCTATCCGACTTTTCCTTTTTGAATTATGCTGTTCACAGACGCACACAGGAATGCTTTATTTGGATTGAGAGGGTTCCAAAATATGTATTTCCGGTAAATCTGCATTTCGGAAATTTTGGATGGAATGCATTACTTCCCATATTTACTACCGTAGTAGAGAAAGTAAGAATGAAAATATGTAACTTGGTTGCAAACTGTCATTTGTTGTTGAAGTTGATGTAGACGACAAAAAAATGAAAATCATTAATACAGTGGGAATAATAAATAATATCTTCAAACCACTTTTAGCATAAAAGCACACTTGTCTAAGGGTGCACAAAACTTTATCAAGACCTGTCCTATGCTATGGCAGTGAAGCTTGGACTCTAAAGAAAAGAGATAGAAGCAGAATAACTGCTGCGAAGATGAAAATCATATGAAGGACCGATGGTTACACTAAATGGGATCTAAAGATCAATGAGTTTATTTTACAAGATCTGAATGTCCAAAACAATTAGGGAGACAATACCTGCATAAGATGTGCCCAGAGCGCATTCCCAAAGCTGTAATGCACTACATTCCTAAGGGAAAGAGATCCTTCGACTGTCCCAAGAAACGATCGAGGGAACATTTCTTAGTGAGATCGTAACAGGTCTGATGACCTAACACTTGATTGGATGAATAGAGAAGAAGAAGAGGACTTCAATATGTTCATACAGTTCTGTTCTTACGCCATATCTGCGACCCCATGCTTCCAGCAAATGCTTGGTTTGCATTGCCATTTTACTTTCTCTACTACGTATAGTAACTAGGGGAAGTATTGCATTCCACCAAAACTTAGATACCGAGATATCACCGGAAATACATGTTTAGAGGTGCCCTGAATCCAAATAAACATGTCCATGTGTGTGTCTGTGAACATCATAACTCAAAAACGAAAAGTCGGATAAATACCAAAATTTATATTTGAGTTTAGTTCCAAGCATGCACACAAAGATTTTCAGGAAAAACCCCACCCTGGAGTATCCTTTGCATAGAACACGTTTTTGAAAATTTTGATTTTCTCAAAAATGGTTCTAACGATTTTGATTAACATACCATATGTTTAAAATAATTTCATGGCAAATGAAATGTGTATCTTGAAATTTCTGGGAAAGTCTCCAAAAGTCCTCCTCATTCTAATTGCCTTTCACATAACTTGTAAACCCTAACAGATAAACAAATTTTACTCCACAAAAATGTAGATCTTGTTAAAACACACAATTTATGCCATATAGTTTTTTGTCGAGTGAGATACTCCTTGTTATTTGTTTGAATGTCATAATATAAAGATAATGCTCCACATTCTTTAACTACTTTGGTCGTTGCTTTAACTACACGGTCATATCGCGACGGATCTGTTAGTGGATAACTCTAAGATCGATGTGTGGTGAACAGTTAGCCTTCTAGGTCTCATCCCTGTAACCATCGTCTGTCACGTGTCTACAGAGTTCTTAGTGAATAGCAACTGGATCTTAGGCTTCTTGCTGTGCAGATGACATTAGGGTGTTGTCCAATGTTACTGCTGCTTTGATATAGAAAGGCGGATAGTCATCCCAGTAACCACGCCAACTTGCTTCGTTACGTGTCCATAGAGACCCTAGCGCATAGCAACCGGATCTTTTGCTTCGTGCCATGCAGATGGCATTAGGGTGCTGTCCAGTCTACCTGCTTTGATCGCCTGTGGTTAAATGGCAGAGCATTCGCTATTGCCATCTATTTTTCAATTTTACTTATATTTTAGATTTAGGTGGAACTGTGGGTCATGGTATTAGATATGCAATCTGGTATTTACCTTAGCGGCTGAGGGAAACCACGAAAAATCTCAGTCAGATTGGTCGGCCCACGGGATTTGAACCCGTGACCTCCCGAATGCGGGCCACAGACGTTACCGCCTGTGCCATCCCGCTCGGTCCTACCATATTCCTTGCGCCTACAAGAAAATTAGAAAATAAGATAGTTTCTGCAAACGTATCTCGATTAACATGAAGTAATGGAGAATAAGCGTTTGTAAAAGTAGTTTGTACAGGAGTAGAAAAAGTCTTGTGAGTGCAACGCACCATAGTTTCATTGTATAATTTTCTGCAGATTGTTTTTCCCACCCTGTATAATAAAATTCTAATGTGACAGTTTTAAAGCTTTGTACTACACTAACACATAAATTGAACCTCACAGAGAGAGTGCTAAGACAAAATCTCCTGTGTTGAATACCGAAATTAGCTAGTACACGCAAACTTTTTCTATGTAAACTGTTTAGCCGCAGGGGAAAATAAACTTTAGTCGTTAATTAAATTCGTATATGGCTTCTCAAGACCTCTGGTGATTCAACGCTCGCTTTACCGAGACTGTACTGAGTATTTCAACTGTTAATCAAATTTTCGCTGAACCGCACAGCGCAAGGCTAACAAGACAGCGCGGCGGGACAACTTTAAGCAGCTTAAAACGGAAGAGAAAACAAAACATATCGTGGACCCCTAATTGCCCCCAACTGTCAGCATTTGTTGCCGTCTAAACGAATTAGCCACCGCGCTGCAACGAAACAAACAAATAATTATGACATATCTGAAACAAACTTCTCCAACCAACTTGACGAAAAGCAAAGGTCGCTCCAACCACAAACTCTGCGGTTTAGTGTTGAAAAGTACTCAGCAAGTTTTGCGTAGCCTAATAGAATTAACAGAACCCATCCTCACTTCAGACAGACTGACAGCGCAATTTCTCATCCAATCTATAGTCGTCTTCGCGTGGATCACTGTGTACCTGCAGCGTGGAAACCTCAAATGCTCTGATTTTTGGCGCCTCCACCAGGAAGCACTAGTTTAGGGAAAAGCTCGTTAATTTGCAACCTACAATAAACAATTATGTGTTGCATTTACTGACTTTCTCTACTTACGCCTCCATTAGCAGTTTTTAAAAAATCTGGTGTGATACATTCACATTACTTTCTCTATCCTCTATATTTATCAGTGGGTTTAAAAGCTATTCTTATTAAAGCTTATTATTTCACTACTATGTACAGTAGGCAGGGGAAGTATGCATTCAAACCAAAAATTCGATGTCGAGAGCTCACCGGAAACACATGATTTGAGGTGCCCTGAATCCAAATAAAGCATTTTTGGAAACATGTCCGTGTGTGTCTGTCTGTGACTAGAACGAAAAGTTGGATAAAAATTCCCGCACCCCAGACTACGGCTCTAACGATTTTGAATAAAATAGCATATTTTAAGATAGTTTACGGCAAATGAAATGTATACATTGAATTTTCTGGGAATATCCCCAAACTGCTCTTCATTCTGAACGAATTTTGCATAACTGGTAAGCCGTAAGAGATGCACAAAGTTTTACTACACAAAAAATTAGATCTTGTTAAAACACACAACTTATGTCATATACATTTTTTTTGTCGAGTGACCAATCTACGAGATATTCATTGTTATTTCTTTGAAATTTTCAATGCTTATACTTTTTCTCAAATGGGAATTAGTTATTCGTTTTTTTATGTCCTGGACATACAAAGAGAATAAAATACTCTACATAGCAACCAGCTCTTAAAACATTTGACTATCGCTTAAAACCTACCATATTCCCCTTGCATCTACAAGAAAATTAGCAAATAAGATAAGCATGAAGCAGATGGAGAATAAGGTTTGTAAAAATACTTTGTATAAGAGTAGAAAAAGGCATGTGAATGCAACACAATGGAATTTTTCGATCTACTACATTTTAATCCAAATAAACCTTTGCAGAAGTAGCTACGTTACACATTTCGTTATAGAAACAAAGCGAACAGCGATAGTCAAATGTTTAAGTACTGGACGCTATATACTGGCCTTAAAATTCCATACTTTCCATTCAATCGCGAGAAACAAGTGAATGTTGATAGGACTTGAAAAAATGACCAGTAATGAACAATTCGAACCATTAATAACGGGTACCTCAGAAATGGATTATGCCACAAAAACTTATTTGAAAGAAACTGTGTGTTTTTTATATAAACAGATCTACATTTTCTGTTTAGTACGTTCTATCCCTTAACTTCCATCTTCGGAATGAATTCGTCATGTAAAGATCTTTAATATATCATATTTTAATAACAATCCTTAGAGCTATTTTTTAAAAAATCAAAATTGTCAAAAATGTTCCATGTAAAGGGTAGTTGAGGGTGGGCAGATTTTCTTGAAAATCTTCGTGTCGCATCTTTGGAAGATACTGAACCTAAATACCAAGTGTGGTATTTATCCGACTTTTTGTTTTTGAGTTACGCTGTTCACAAATACACACACGGATCTTTACTACAAATTGTGTTTTTTGAATTCAGGGCGCCTCAAAACATGTATCTATGGTGAAATCTCAGTATCGAATTTTTGGGTGGAATGCAACACCTCTGCTTACTATGTATGGTTGAGAACATAATTCATTGAACATACTATCACCTTTACAGATTTGTACAAAGTGAGAGCATCGATGCTCAAAAATTAGCACCGGTATCAAGTATTGAGTACAGATAAATAGTGGTATCGTCCAATCACTAAAAAAGCCAATGCCGTTTTCATTGCATGAATATGAAACATTCCATTCAATAAGTGAATAGTGTTAGCAAATACCACCCGTGAGTTCCATATTAGTAGGATAACAATTAATTGCCCCAGCGTATAGCGTTCGGGCAACTATCGACAATATCGAACTCACTCGTGGTACTGTTTCTGAGAAGAAATAAAATAAAATTCAAAATTAACGATAGCTACAAGGTTTACGATTAATTTGCATTGGCTAGTTCATGATCAATACTCACATAATACCCATTGTACTACAGGGTACTACATATATGGGGGCTTCAGATTCATTTGGCCTTCGCCGCTAGTCGGTTTAAATGAATGACGTCATTATTAGTTCAACGAGTCCCTTGCCTCAAAGAGGAGGTGAGGAATTAAGCCTCGGAATGCATGCATTTCCGACTTCACAAACAGGTTGATATACTGCGGCATTGCAGAACAGTTTTTCACTAGGACATTTTGGGTGTTCTTTGTATGGAGATGGAGAATTTGCATGCTTCAGTGCTACTGCAAGTATACAACAAGCAGTCTATTGTTACGATACTAGCCGCTGTATGAATGCCTTTATCTGTTCTTGCCCAGAATTTCATCAAGTTACAAGACAAATAGCGAGAAAACAAAATGCAGTTGCTTTTTATTAGCAAAAATGAAAAACAACTAAAATATTTAAGATATTTATAAACGTTATTTCAGTTGCTTTTATTAAAATATTTGGTGTGATACATTCACTTGACTTTCTATGCTCTCTATCTTTTTAGTGGATATACAATCAGTACTTAGTAAACCTACATTTACTTCATTTTAATCTAAATAAACCTTTGCAGAAATAGCTACATTACACATGACAATGACCAAGAAATGAACAAATTGAATCAATAATAACAGATATCTCAAAAATGGCTTATGTCACAAAAAACGTATTTGGAATAAATTCCGAGTTTTAAAGAGATCTACATTTTTTGTAGTACGTTTGCGTCTATCGCTTAGCGTTTACCAGTTATATAAAATTATACATTTGTTTTCCAAATAAAGTGTACTTTACAGGCTATTCCCAGAAGATTCTAGACGTACAATTTATTTGTAATGTAAACATCTTTAATGTGTAGCATATTTAGCGAATTTTAGAAAATATAAAATTTCAAAAATCTTCCATGTAAAGGGTAGTCTGATAGTTTTAAGGAGATACTATTGCAATTTTCAATTATCTAAGCATCTCTTGAAGGACTGTAGAGGAAAACAACTGTAGCTCAGTGTGGAATTACTCCTGTGTTACTGGTTGTACCCGCATACTATGCGCGGATCTATCCTCTATGAGTTGGTGGTTAACCTACTACCCTCTCATTTCCGAGGTCGACAAACTTGTGAATATACTGCTTATACCACACATTCGCTTTATAGCCGGGCCACAGATGGCTATATGCTTTCATGCAGTGGCTTCCGTATTTTTCCGCTGCGCACTAGAGCGAATGATCCGCTCAAGGCTATGCTTATTAGCTGTGACATACTGCGTCATTTCCTGCATTCATTTCGAGTTGTGAAGACTAGAGTTTGTTCATTGTGCACTTCAAAGGTGAAACATTTTTCAAGACATGAATGTTGTATGTGAATTACTTTAGAGTATTACATCTATTTTTGCTGTTCTTGTCTTGAAAAGGTAGAATCAGATGATCGAAATATTCAATTCCATAGCCGGGATTTGAACCACGGATCTCCTGGTTTCCGCCGGTTGCTCTGACCACTGAATTTAATGCCGTACCGGCATGTTGCCGTGGTAGCTCAACATAGCTTCAATCCAGGACGGCCCTCTACATCAAAAACTGAGGTGACCTCAACACCATTGACGTCATGTTGCGGGAAGATCGACGATTAATATAAGCGAAGTTTGCAGACATTATGCACATTTCGTTGAAGACATAATTGGTAATGATTTGGGCTACAGAAAAAGTGGCAGCAAAATGGGTTCCACGAGAGCTTCATGAGGAACAGATGTCTCAACGGGAGACATGGATCAAAAATGGATCAGAAGGACTTGGGGGAACCCAACTTTCTGGACAAGGTTGTCACATGTGATGAGAGCTGGTTTCATCAATATGATCCGGAAAGCAAACAACAAAGTGCACAATGGAAACATCCTTCCAGCCCAAAGCCAAAAAAGCAAAGGTGCAATCAGGTGCAGGGAAGGTCAAGCACATTGTGTTTTTCGACAAAGTCGGGGTGATTTATGATCACGTGGTTGCTAAACATACCACAGTAACTGTTCAATACTACAGCATCGTCCTTAAAGGACAGAAATGGCTAAGAATGGACCAGAACTTGCAGCCAATGGATGGATCCTTAACCAGGAATATGCCCCTACTCATCGAGCCATAGCAACACAAGCGACACTCACTCAACTAGATATCGAAATCATGCTCCACCCACCATATTCGCCGGATCTAGCACCCTGCGATTTCTACCTGTTTCCACGAGTAAAAAAAACACACATCGTGGGTGCCAATTTCAAACCGATAAAGAACTAAGTAATGTTATTTCGGGTATACTGAACAGGATGTCAAACAAGGAATTCTCTAAGTGTTTTGAAAAGTGGATAGAACGTTGAAACCAGCGTGTAGCCTGAGAAGGAGAAGTATTTTGAAATTTTGTAGTTAAATTGGAATAAAAAGATTGTGGTGTCCAAACGAAACGTTTACCCGAGATTTTTGACCCACCCTCTTATAACCTGTGGCATTATGAAAATAAAAATTTCTGCCAATTGGAAAAAAGTCAAACAGGAACAATTTAATAATTACTATACAACACAAAATTGGTTACAGGCGTTTATACACAAAAAGCTACAAATAAAAGAATAATTCAACTTACAGTTTGAAGTATAATTGTTTCAGCCCCACGAATGGACACCAGTTTGAAGTATAATTGTTTGTTACGTTATTTGCACCACGCTTTGGGCGTCAATTTGAAGAAGTTATTTTTTTTTTGTATTATAGTTCAACTGTTAGGGAGCAGAACACTTGAAGTAGTTGCAACCGCACGTATAGTAAACAGTTTCCGGTAGTCTTTGCCCCTAATGTACTTTCAGGTGGCCTTTGCCTCAAAATTAAAAAAATATTAACGTTGTAATTTGACTGTTTCATTAAATATTATATATGTAAGTTTGCCTCGGCCGTTAGTATTATTGTTAGAGACACGTTTCTCTTAGCTGGGTTGTGGTGGGACAAGAATGTAGGCTTACACAGATTATAATTTTACTTCATTCCTTTTATTAATGCTTGACACGATTTAAATCACACTTCACTGATACAGAGAGCTGTGAGGTTCTTTTTATTAATTAATTACACTTTTTAACATGTAAACTTATTTTTCGTCTCACACGAATACATATTCACTTTTTGCGTGTGGTTAGGAACACTGTTTGCAGGCAACTGAATTGATTTCAACCTCCTAAACTTGTAAATTTATGTATTTCAAATCACTGATAGGCTACTCCTAATCCAATAGAATACCTTCATTTAACTAAAGCTTTTTCTGGTTGTTGATTGATTATTTTATAAACTGTCACTAAAATTACATTATTGTTGCTCCAATAATGACTGGTACCATTACTAAACTCTCAAACTCATTATTGCCTCAAGGTTATCTCATTGTTAACTCATTGTTAGCAAAGTTTAACTTATTTCTCACAGCTCCTACATTATTAAATTACGTAATACATTCACATAACATTATTTAACATGTTTACAATAATATAAGCATATGCAATGACTGTTACATACATTTTACAAATCATTACATACACATATTGCTTCAAGGTGGGCTGTTATTGAATTTACATATTATATAATTTGACTGAAATTATTTAAGTGTTAAAAATACTGCCTCAAGTTTTTTACAAACTGAGTATGGAGTATCGGTGCTCAAAATCAGTATCGTTATTGAGTATCGAGTAATACCGGTTAGTAGTCACTAGTATTTTATTATCTTCCTTTCTTTGCGGATATGCTCAACTGGGAATATTCGTTCATTTCATGCTGTTAAAATATTATTCTCATTTTATATAAGATAGAAATTATGCAGAACATGTTATAAATAATTACTCCATGCAAACAACGTTTACAGTTAGCAAATTCTTAATAAACACCGTGTTGGTTACTATGCTTTAGGCAACCAATTTTCACTATCTGCTAAAACATCATATGGGGTCGACGTGTAGAACCATTCGCTAAAATCCCTAAGGGAATGACATTTGAGACTGATCGCTTGCAGCAAGTACACATTCAGATACCGTACAGGCTGTGGTTATTCAACAGGATGGCCATGCTGCTGTGGTTCTTTAATGGCTTGTCAAATTGTGAACAAAAATAATCCAGGTAGATGGATTTGTCTGAATAGCGCACTGCACCAGTGGCCTCCAAGGCTGCCGGATTCAGCTTCTGGTATGGGGCTAATTTTAGGATTAAATATGCGTAACATCGTCTAAAAAAATCAAATGTGTTGCATTCAAATGACTTTCTCTACCCTCTATCATTTATTTGTGGGTATACACATTATTTTTAGAAAATTTTATCTTACTATCTACTTCATTTTAATCCAGATAAACCTTCTGGAAATGGAATGATGAAGTACTGAACAATTTTAACCTTTAATAACGGATATCTCGGAAATAGCTAATGCTACAAAAACAGTTACTTGAAATAAATTGTGTGTCTTAAAGTGTTCTACATTTCTTCTGTAGTACGTTTTCATCTATTCTTAACGTTTACCAGTTGTACAAGATTATACAAAATTCCTTACGAATAAAGAGAACTTCACAGCCTATTCCCAGAAAATTCAAGATACACATTTTTATTTGTAATGTAAATATCTTTCATAAATAGAATTTTAATTAAAATCCTAACAACCACTTTTTGGAAAATCAAAATTCTGCATGTAGAGGGTAGTTGAAGTGGGAGGATTTTCTAGAAAATCTTTGTGTTGCATCCTTTGAAGATACTGAACTCGAATACAGACATACACACACGAAAATGTTTCCAAAAATGATTTATTTGTATTCTGGGGATCTTAAAGCCTATATTTCCGGTGAAATCTCAGTATCGAATTTTTTGCTGGAATGCAATACCTTTGAATTTAGTTGAGAAATCTATAAGCATTTATTACACTAATATAAAGGGGAATACGAGGTGTGATCAAAACGTTTCCGGAATGACGTCACAAATACTACACAACATATTGTTCTGTCTAATCTGCACTGCCAACCTCCAAGTAGTCTCCTTGGGAGTGGATACACTTGTCCCAACGCTTCTGCCACTGCTGAAAGCACCTCTGGAAGTCCTCTTCTTTCAACATGTTCAGAGCCTTCTGCGATTCGCGATGGATGACATCAACGTCCTCAAAATGGTGTCCTCGCAGCCGAATTTTATGTCGCAGGAAAAAAAAAAGTTCGCTGGTGCCAATTCTGGAGAATAGGCGGGATGGGAAACAGTGTTTATCCTATTTTCATCCAAAAATTGGCGAACAGAAAGGGCTTTGTGCGCGGGCGCATTGTCATGATGCAGGAACCAGTCACCACACCTCCAAAATGCTTTGAACACTTCCAAAGGAGAGTCCTAACGAGTCAGAAAGTTCTCTTATTGTAATGCGCCTATCTTTTAAGACCATTTCCCTCACCTGATTGATGTTTCCATCAACTTTGCTAGAACAGGGTCGCCCCGAACGATATGCATCTTTAACTGATGTCACCCACTTTTAAATTTTGAAAACCACACAAATGTTTGAGTTTTGCCCATAACGTCCTCCCAATAAGGTGTTTTCAACATTTCATAGGCTTCTGTTACAGTTTTGCCGATTTTAAAGCAAAATTTGATGTTTGTTGTTTATTCTTCGTAATCTGACATTTTTGCAACGCGGAAAAATCGCAGCACATCCAAAACACGTGTTCACTTCAGAGCATATACCTTGTTACTGCATGGTCACAGGAAGTCACATGACCTCTCATTTTTATCGGGAAGGAACGCTGCATGTACAGTCTGGGTAAGAATTAAAGAAATCTCAGCGTCAGCATTGTTGTCAAGCTATTCCGGAAACTATTTGATGACACCTCGTATAACCTCTGACAGTAATCGAACAAAACTTTCATTCGAGTTTAATAATTTCCACACTTCTGTAATTGATCGTGAAGAATATGTTGAAGGAAATCAATTGTATAAAATGGAACAAAAAGTTATGTAGCCGAAATATTCAGTAGTTCTTAGTTTATTGCATAACTTAATAATCTGTGAAACCTCAAAGTTTGTCACAATCTCACACGTGCACACATATATTTTAGGGCTCTCCCAAAGAAACACCCTGTATACACCCTCTGTTAGAATCACACTAGACGATGTTATTACCACAAGTAAGGTTATTACTGTATGAACAAGATTTTAACCAAAGCGGATATCATGTAAAGAGAACAGTGTCTGCCATGAGTTGTAGAGCCCTCTGTGTTTCTGCCTTAATCCATTTAGCTGCAGTCAAAGAGCTAGCAAAATCCCGAAACAAATTTACCCACAACATTAGGTAGCGCTCTCTCTCAAAGGTAGTTGTGGTTTTGGTTCATTTTACTTCTTTCGAAATATATTGCACTAAATATCTGCGTCTTGTCTATAAGCAGCATAATACGTGTTTCAATAGCTATTAAATCCTTAAACCCTACGAAGAATGCTTTATTTTCGCGCAGGTCCTGAAGAGATACTCTCAATAGTGGTTTCCCAACACAGAATAGTATAATGCACAAAGTTATAATGATTCCATTATCCCAGTGCAAAGCTTTCTTGCTTCCAGAAAGGTGCATATTACGAGACTATAAAAATATTCAATACTCTCTCTAATGATCTTAAGAGAAAAGTTGACAATTTCAGTGTCTTTAAAACTGCTGTTAAAGAGTACCTATGCTCACAAGCATATTATTCTGTACAAGATTCTCTGAATGACAAATTATCCTCATGATAATACGTATACTCTGTAAGTAGTATTGATAATATTAATGACAATTGCCAGTTATATTTGATGCCTACTTTAGAATTAATGAAGCTATTTAAATGTATGTATATTAAGAAATGACAGTAAATACTATGCATTACAAATCAAATAGAACAAAATGATGAGACGAACAAAGGTACAAGCCTAGTGAATGTTAAAATAACTGTTCTTACCTATACATATGTTAACCTTATAACGGTAAGGAGGTATTCGACTCTGTACAAAATTACACTTCATTTGTTTCATTTTGTATATAATATGTCTTTATTTTATTTTAAATGTTCTGTATACTATGCAATATTTATTAATATATGTAACTTTATTGCATATTTCCTTGACACGCATATGGTATGTGTCTATTTTATTTCAAATGTTCTATATTCTATGTAATATTCATGTTTATATGTAATTTTTGTACATTTCCTTGACATATTCTATGTTCATAAGCCTTTATGGCTGCTAGTGAACTCACAGAATACAATCCAATCTAATCTAATCTGTTTAGGTAGATACAGACTCGATAATTCAATGCCATAGCCGCTTTTTGAACCACAGATCTTTCGGGCACCGTCCGACCCGGTAAACGACAAGGAGATCTCAAATCATATTTTAGATAACATACCTCAATGCCGACTTACAATGCATGCACTGTAGGCCGCTGACGAGAAAACGTTTGCGGGTGTTCTGCTCTCCGGAGGAGTGAAGGGGGGACAGTACCACGTGGTAGCTCACAATGATGTCATAAATAGATATATCTACATTTTAAAAAGTATAATGTGTTACACTCACATAACATCCTCTACTCTTGTATAAACTATTTTTACAAACGCTTATTCTCCATCTAAGTTGTTCTCCGGGGTGAAGTGGTTACCATGCTAGCCTTTAGTTCCCGAGGTCGCGGATTCGAACCAGGCGGAGGGCGATGGATTTTTTTCGGGCGTAAAAATTCTTAGCATGCCTTCTTTCGGATAGGGAAGTAAAGTCAGTGGTCCTGGGTAGTAGATTTAAGGCACTAAAAGGGTTTCAAGTCTGATAAAGAGACCAATATAGAATGTGACGCTAAGAAACCACAGTAGTTAAAGAGGTCTATAAATAAAACTAAATTTAAATTAATTTTTCATGTCAATCTTATAGCTAATTTTCCTATAGGCACAAAAGGGGAAATGGTAGGTTTTAAGCAATAGTAAAATCTTTTAAGAGCTGTTTGCTATGTGGAACATTCCATTCTCTTTGCATACCAAGGTCATAAAAACACGAATAAGGAATTCCCATTTGAGAAAAAGAATAAGTATTGGAAAATTCAAAGAAATAACAAGGAATGTCAAGGACATGGTTTACTCAACAAAAAAAATTGTGACATAAATTGTGTGTTTTAATGAGCGCTACATTTTTTGTGTAAAACATTTTTGTCTATCTCTTATTCCTTACCAGTTACGCAAATGCCATTGAGAAAGAAGAGGACTTTTGCGGACATTCCCAGAAAATTCAAAATATACGTTTTATCTGTCATGAAAATATCTTAAATATACGATATTTTAATCAAAATCGTTAGAGCCATTTTTGAAAAAATAAGAATTTTCGAAAAATGTTCCAGGTAGAAAGGTAGACTGTGGTGGGGGATTTTCTAAAATCTCCATTTCGCATCTTTGAAAGATACTAAACCTAAATACCAAGTTTTTGGTATTTATCGCACTTTTCGTTTTTGAGTTATGCTGTTCACAGACACAGACACAAACACGGACCTTTTGCTAAAAGTGGTTGTTTTTGGATTCAGGGGGCCTCAATACATGTATTTTCGTTGAAATATCGGTATGGAATTTTTGGGTGGAATACAATACTTCCCCTACTTACCTACTAAACGTAGTAGAGAAAGTAATATCGCACAACGTTAGTACTCCGGAATGTTTCACTTGGAGCAGTGTGTAAGTGTTTTTTTAGTAATTTATTAAGTTATTTACAATGCCCAGAAAGAAAGACACAGTTCTACAGAAGCCCGAGAAATAGTCGCTAACATTGTTAAAATCTGTGATGAGGAAAGAAAACAAAAGCAACTGGTCATTCAGCATTACTAGCAGAAGATCGTATGTTTTATATGTTGAAAGTAGCCGTAATCTTTCACAGATAGCGCTAGAATTGTTGATGTCAACACATTGCTTACAGACACATTTTCGTCAGAGGAACACAGTATGCAGTTCATTGTACACATTCCAAGTTACAATTTACAAATTTTGTTACACCTATTTTCATGCTTCTACTTTATTATGTACATACCTAGCACCCTACCTTGTGTTGCATAGCCAGTGTAGCTCCCTAGCCTTCAGCACTATTGTGCAACCTTTACTTCTCTCTGCTAAAGCTTCATTAAAATGTATTTCATTTTACCTTAGCTCTCCTCCCCTCTCTCTCCCCCTCTCTTTCTCTCCCCTACTTTCCTATTTTTTTTCTTCTTACTTGTTGTTAGCATTTTCAGTGCGACTAAATCCCCGCTCCCATATTATTCCATTTTTATCCCAGATTTCTTCCTTCATGTTTTTAAATCTTCCCATTCAGTTAGATTGTGTTCCACATTTTCCTCATCACAAAATTTACAAATCCCTTTATCATTACGCTTAAGCCAGTTAAAAGCATCACACTCGTTCTTATCCAGGCTAACCCTTCTTTTTCTATTTTATTACACTGCTCTATGTTTGATTTGTCTTCCACATTCTTTTTTATTTTTCAGTAAAATTTCAAAGATTTTTACTTTCTCTACTACGTGTAGTAAGTAGAGGAAGTATCGCATTCTACCAAAAAATTCGATGCCGACATTTCACAGGAAATACATGTTTTGAGGTGCACTGAATGCATATAAAGCATTTTTGGAAACATGTCCGTGTGTGTGTCTGTGTGTGTGTGACTGTGAACAGCATAACTCAGAAACGAACAGTCGGATCAACCTCAAAATTGGTATTTAGGTTCAGTATCTTCCAGAGATGCGACACGAAGGTTTTCAAGAAAATCCCCCATCACAGATTACCCTTTACATGGAACATTTCTAAAAATTTCAATTTTCTCAAAAATGGCTCTAAAAATTTTGATTAAATTATTATACATTTAAGATACTTTCATGACAAATGAAATGCATATCTCGAACTTTCTGGGAATGTCTCTAAAAGTATTCTTCATTGTGAACGACTTTTACATAACTGGTAAACCATAAAAGATATACAAAATTTTATTACAAAAAATGCAGATTGCGTTAAAATACACAATTTATGTCATATAAATTTTTTTGTTGAGTGAACTATTTTCGAGATATTGCTTGTTATTCCCTTAAATTTTCCAATACTTATACTTTTTCTCAAATGGGAATTCGTTATTCATTTTTTGCCCTGGTAATGCAAAGAGAATTGAATACTCTTAAAATATTTGACCATCGCTTAAAGGCTTCCAATTCCCCTTGCATCTACAAGAAAATAGGCAATAAGATTAACATGTCGATTAACATGAAGCATATGGAGTATAAGCGTTTGTAAAAATATTTTGTACAAGAGTAGTGTAACACATCAGATTTTTTGTTTTCTATACCTCCCCACATCTTCTGCCTTTCAATATTTTCCACCCTTTCCCTGACTTGGATCCAAAAACCCATAATGTTCCTTTCCCGTTATAACCACATATCTTTAATTCCTATTTCTTCCAATGCCTTCTTCAACCCTGCTCCCCAACTATTCTCAGTTTTCATACTCCCCTTTTGTACCATACAGCTTCTTAATATATTATCTTCTCTCCTTGTCAAACATTTATACCAAAATTTTGTCATTCTCTCTAGCACTACGCCTCTCCTTGTTTTCCCTAATTCTAATAAGGTAACTTCCCCAGGGGCTGATTGCCGCTAACCTAATAACCTGTAATTCTGGTCCACCATGATAGTTAAATCTGAACCCTCTTCCAGATTTTCGCCCCGTACAACATTGTTGCTTACACCATAGCCGTATATACCCTCTCCAACCATTTGGCGGCTTACAATATCGTGAATAATTTAAGTCGCAGGCTTTTCAGATAATCTTTTATAGGTCTTCTCCTTCTTTCTCTGTTTACCCTCACCATTGTTAGAGTACACAGCCTCTAGAACTTACAAGCGTGTACGTAGGGTTAGACTCAGAGAGAACACTCCGAAGCCTGGCATGAGATCGAGAAAGGAGTTGATATAAAATGAAGGTGAAGTGAATAAAGGAAAAGTGATGGAGGAATTGGTCCAATAAATGGCGGGAGAAACCGGAGAACCCGGAGAAAACCCGCCCAGATGTCTCTTTTCTACCAGAAATCCCACTTGCGGTTTCCTGGGATTGAACTCGGGCCGGCTTGGTGAGAGGTGAGTGGTCTAACTGAATGTAGACTTTTTGATTGGAAACCAAATGTACTTCTTTTTATACTAAATAAATTATTTATCTTCCAACGTGTGTAGGACAAGGGCTGTAAGGTAGAATTAGACTGAAAAATTCAGTGCCATAACCGGGATTTAAACCATGGTTCTTTTGGGTTCGTCCTGTTACTTCCGTCCGGTATAATGGATGTGTTTATGAAACGAGCGGTGACCAGGTTTGATGCGAGCGTCTTAACGCTCATTATAGCCAAGTTGCATACGACTGTTTTTGGTCGATTACACTATAATTTCAAAACTTTAAGGTTCACTTTCGCTACTACGTATAGTAAGTATGGAAAGTATAGTATTCCACCCACACCCTGAGTACAAATAAAGCATTTTTAGAAACATTTCCATGTGTGTGTCTGTTTGTGAACAGCATATCTCAAAAACGAAAAGTCGGTTAAATACTAAACTTGATATTTGAGTTCAGTATCTTCCAAGAATGAACACATGGACTCAGGGCATCTCAAAACATGTATTTCCGGTGAAATCTCGGCATACATTTTTGGGTGGAATTCAATACATCCCCTACTTACTGTACGTAGTAGAGAAAGTAAAAATAAGGATGTATGTGGCGTTCATTTAATGGTCTGTCATAGCAGTAAATGACACCGTGGCATTTATTTACGGTTTGAAAGTGTTAATTGTTGTAGTTGTAGTGTTTTGTTGTTGTCCCACGTATGGGAGCCAAACTTGAAGTTCTTTATTACTGTTGTTTGCACCACGTATTGCGGGAGATATGTTTCTTGGAATGTTCGCCCCACGTACGATACAAACTTTCCGGTGGCCTTCGCCCCTACGTTTAAAATTCAATTTTGTATTTTAATATTTATTTTATATATGTATGCCTCGGCTGCGTCAGTAATAATTTGCAGAAACACGTATCTGTTAGCAGGGCTGGTGTGGCTAAATAATGAAGGCTTACATAAATTATAATGGTATTTAACTTCGTTTTATTAATCTTTCAAACGATCAAATAACACTTTACTGATGTATCCTACTGTAGAGCTGTGAGATTTTTTTATTAATTGCACTGTTTAACACGTAAGATTTATATTATTCTCACCGTAATGAATTTTCATGTCTCACACTGAATATGTATCGAACTGCTCGGGAACGCTGCCTTCTAGCGTCTGGCGTCTACCGTTTAAATTTGTACATTTACTATATTTCAAGTCTCTGATTGGCTAATTCTACTCATATAGAATACTTTTATTTAACTTAAAGCTTTTCTAGTTTTAGATTGGCTATTTATAAAGTGTTTTAAAAATAACATTATTGTTTCAAGAATTATTAGTAGCATTATTAAAGTTTCTAATTTATTTTTGTCTCAAAGTTACCTCATTGTTAGCAACTTTCGGCTTCTATTCTCACAGTTCTTACATTGTTAGATTGCGTAATACATTCACATAACTTTATTATACTTGTGCATAATAATATAAACATAATACAATAACTGTCACATACATTTTATACGTTATATTTTACACGTGTTGCTTTAAGGCGGGCTGTTATTATATTTTATATTATATAATTAGACTGATATTACTTAATTGTTAAAAATACTGCCTCAGGTTTCATACTCAATTTAATTTTATAATGAAAAATTTCACCATTATTGTAATCACATTTGTAAGTAAAATTAAGCAACGCAAGCAGTACTATTAATTGTATTTCAGTAAACGAGTTGTAAAAATTAAAAGATAACAATCCACTATGCAGAGTAGAGCTCGAAATGCTTGCGTAGAAGTAGCCCAAATCAGTGCTTTGACGTTGTATTACAGAGTTAGAGAAAGCGGCGCACAGAAGTTGACTGTTGTGAACCGCTCGTTCACTCGAAGGGACTTTGAAAAACTTTAACTACTCAAGAGACCGGCTACTTTTAGTTTCACCATGTGTACATCAGGCTGTTTACGTTTTCTTCTCCCTCCAAAAATATCTTAAATATTTTCCTGGGAATTCCAAAAAACAGTGGTCCTTGGCCTTCCCAGTTAAAAAATAGCATTTTTCCTCTTTGATGTACTCTCGCCAACTCTTGATTCTGTGAGTGGTGTGTATAATGGTAGATCCATGCTTCACTCAGGGTAACAAATTCACACAAGTCGTCTGGAATGTAATTAAATATAGAAACAAACACTGAACTGAAATGTTCTCTCGCGTGGTTTTTGGCCCACAGTTAGTAATAACGCCACTCTTTGGGCTCAAAACTTTTTCATTTCCAATTTTTGACGTAGAATATTATGGACGCATTTGTTTGGCAGCTTCAGCTAACTAGTGCGTCTTTTGTTACCATACTGTGAATTTTCAATAATTTAAAATGTCGTGATGTCAAATGGACACAGCAGCTCACGTGGCGCCCAAAAGAGCTTTTTTAGTTTTTTGTGCACATTTATTAACTCTGCATTTATGGGGGTGGGAAAAAACAGAGAAATTGGACCAAGTGAAAACGGGGTACGGCTAAGTGCGGAATTATGAAATTTGGAGCGCATAATGAGACGATAGAGCGTAGAATCAGAGCAGTTAAATACTGGATGAAAATCGTTTTTGGATACCAATCCCTAATTAGGGTGACCCGCTACCGTGAGCAGTTGAGAATGGAAGGAAATTCGCCATGGACATAAAAATTAAAGAGGGGTTTGGAAACCATGGGGATGGTCAATATTTGGAAGGCAGGTCAGGGAAATAGGCGGAGTGCATGGAGAAAGATTGAGTGCCGCCTCTGTGTTATTGACAGGCAACAAACAATGCGCAATGCACGGAGTACAGTCTGGGCCAAAATATGAGTGGGGTGTGGAGCAATACATCAAAATGTGCACCAAACTCATTAGATGGGGCTCACGTGCCTTAGACTGGGAGCATGGCGAATCATAAAAATTACTGATGAAAGTGCTAGGAGAATCCACACCATTTGTGAGGGGGAAGAATCATGGGAGCATATCGCGTCAAGCTGTAGGGGCGCGGAGGAATAGAGGGGAAAACATTTACCGGTCCTTTACCACCACGAATGGAGAGTTAAAAGGCATGTTGGACGCTACCGGCAGGCAGGTAAGGCATGGAGGGAATAGGAAAATTTCTACTTAAGGCAAGACGGCTGAGATGTGACAAAGTTGATAGTAAGGAAGCGTGGTTTAGGAACAGCTAAACGTTGGTGTTGGTGCTTTATTTTTTCACTCATTGTTAGTGTCCTGTGTATATTTATTCTCTTATCTGCTCTTTTGCTACAATACGGTATAATAATGCATCGGAACACGGTTTACCGCTGTTTTACGTGTTACTTATATTTTAGATGCTATATTTGAATATGTTTTACTTTTTTGTGCAATGGTGTTTCCTTATAGTGGCATTTCTTCTTCTTTCGTTCTATTTGTGGTCGTTTTTATTATTATTATTAATCTTGCTTATTATTCTGTGCACTATAACATCACGTACGGTCTGCGGACACGTGCGATTGATAAGTGTCTATGTAAGTCGTTATGTTAATATGTTCACTCATTCAACATTTGCTTTTGAAATTCATACTCGAAGTAGGACATCCAATTGTTAGCATGTATATTAATTTTTATTGCAATACCTCTAGCAGTTTTAAGTTAATAGTTCTTCAATTAATTATTTTAATGGTAAACAGAAATGGCCCATAAGATGAAAAATCTAGCGTATTTCTAAAATAAACATATATTTTGGCTCTAAGGAATATTTTAGAATAAAAATTTGGAAACACACCCTTTATTGTTATTTTAGTTTTGGAGAAAGAAATTATGAGAAGCAACATTTTCACTAATTTTAGTTTTAGTTAGATGTTGGAATTAATATTCCTTCAATGATAATCATTAAAGAAACTTAACTCCCAAAACTTATATACTTATAGTTATGAGTACTTCTCTACAAAATATGAAGGAAATTTTACATCGCGTGGAAATTTTGAACGTAAAACAACGTACAGAAGGTACAAAATCACCTTTTAAATTCTACGGGCTATCTGGCCTTGTGCGCAGCACTTTTAAAAATTCCTATAAAACTATTTATAACAATCAGTAGTTTACCAAAAATACAGATTAAGAAACTAGATAATTCTTTCTAGATAAACAAAACATTGAGTGTTTTAAGAATTCGCTCAATTTACACCTATTTGTACCTTTGAATTTTTGTATATTTTTTCACTGTAAGAACAGTACTTTTATTTTAAAACTGGTGATGTACTTGCAATTTTGTACTGAAAATTCTACATTACTTCAAAGAAATAATTCTAACTCTACACACTTTATAGTAGAGAGAAAGTTTAGCCCATGTTTTATAAAACGTTTTATCTGGTACTACTGCGAAGTATTGCGGCTTCTGTGGCACAAAAAATTTGGTTTCTTTCTTTGCAAGTATATTGCGAATTTGTTTTCTCAGTTTTGCTGAACGGCTTTTTCAGTGACGGATATTTTTGAAGATATTTAAATTAAATTTTAACCTGATTAAAAAATTTTCCTGCTTGCTGTTTTAGATCTATTTTGATGTTACTAATACTGTTGATTGTTTAAATAACTGACAAATGCTAATCATAAGACGGATTCGAAAAAAATTTTTTAGAATAAAGTGCGTGTGTTTGTGTAATCCTATGTCGATGAACAGCCTTAAGAGTTTTAATTTCAACAAAACCCCTTACTCATAATTACCATATGGATGAATGGATGGATGGATGGATGAGTGGGTGGGTGGATGGACGGATGGATAAGGTATCTTTATTGGTTTCAAATTATTGAAGTTATTTCACAACTGCATGGATCATTGTCCATACATGCATACTTAAGATACAATAGGCTGGCAAAATAAACAACACAGAAAGAAAACTCAACAAAAAGGAACAAGAAAAAGGGAAATAGAGATAAATTACCTTTGTCTAACTGAACAAATTTGACCCAGCTTTGTGGACTTTAGCCAAAAAATTGCCCATGTTTTGCACAATTCCTCTGCTCAGCCAGTAGATCCCAACATGTCAATCTCTTTCTTGAGGGACTTAAAAAGTTTTCTTTCAGTTTAATCGTCCGCTGGTGTTCCCACTGTGCACATTCCGCCAAAATATATATCCAGTCCTCATCCAAATCACAGAATGGGCAGATTTTCCTGCCAGAATTGTCAGTCATTTTCTGTGCCCCCCAGTCTAAACATGCCATTCCTGATCTTTCCTTTCTTCCTAAGTTAAGTATATATGCCTCTTTACCCCAGTTCAATTTTATTTGCTTTCCTAGACTTGGAGAAGGTTAATTTTACAATTGGATTCTATTTCCTGTTGGTTGATGTCCCTTAGTCTTCTTTTAACAGATTCCATTATAATATACATATACAGACATGTGTGTGAGGAAAAAGTTTCATTTTTGTTGTTTGTTTACTTTCTCAAAGGTGGATCTATCAATTTTATTAAAGTTCCACATGTTCAAGATATTTTCATGACAATTAAAATGTATGTTGAATTTTCTGGGAATAGCCTATGAAGTCGTCCTTATTCTGAATGAATTTATTACAACTTGTAAATTGTAACATATAGACAAAAATTGGCAAAACAGATGTAGATACCCTTAAAGCGCACAATTTATGTCAAATAATATTTTTGGGAGATAATCTATTCCAAGACATTGTATATTATGAGTCTGAATTGTCAAATACTTCATACTTCAAGTGCAAAATCGCGATTGGATTTCTACTCGTGGTCACGCAAACAGAAGAGAATTTCATAGTCATCATTTAATGATCTGTTGTTAAAAGATTTCACTATGGCTTAAATCTACTGTATTCTTTTATTCCACTTATAACTACATAGACATATAATCAAGCCATTTCTGCAAATGCATATCGTAGTGATGCGACAATACCACTATTTCGCGATACTCGATACCAATACTGGTTTTTGAGCACCAATACTTACTTTATAAAAAAATATGATGTGTTACACTCACATGACTTTCTCTACTCTTGTACAAACTATTTATACAAACGCTTATTCTCCATCTACTTCATGTAAATCGAGGTAAACTTTTGCAGAGTCTATCTTATTGCTAAGTTTCTTGTAGATGTAAGGGGAATATATATTTACAAGGACAATTTGGAAATACAGTAGCCTTTAAGCACATACATATCTCTTAATAGCTGGTTGCTAGGTGCAGCACAGATTAATACTCTTTCCCACAGATTAATACTCTTTGCATATCCAAGATAAAAAAATCTGATGTGTTACACTCACATCACTTTCTCTACTCTTGTACAAACTATTTCTACAAACGCTTATTCTCCATCTACTTCATGTTAATCGAGATAAACGTTTGCAGACTCTATCTTATTGCTAATTTTCTTGTAGATGTAAGTGGAATACATATTTACAAGGGCAATACAGAAATACAGTAGCCTTTAAGCATACACATATCTCTTAATAGCTGGTTGCTAGGTGCAGCACCATTCCCTTTGCCACAGATTAATACTCTTTGTATATCGAAGATAAAAAATGAATAACAAATTCCCATCTGAGAAAATAAGTATTGAAAAATTTAAGGGAATAACAAGCAATATCTCGAAAATGGTTCACTCAGCAAAAAAAATGTATATGACATAAGTTGTGTATTTTAACGCGGTCCACATTTTTTCTGTAGTAAACTTTTGTCTTTCTCTTATGGTTTACCAGTTATGCAAAAGTTGTTCACAATGAAGAATACTTTTGGAGACATTCCCAGAAAATTCAAGATAGACATATTATTTGTCATGAAAATATCTTAAACATATGATATTTTAATCAAAATCGTTAGAGCCATTTTAGAGAAATTTAAAATTTTCGAAAAATCTTCCATGTAAAGGGTAATCTGGAATGGGGGATTTTCTTGAAAACCTTCGTGTCGCATCTCTGGAAGATACTGAACCTAAATACCAAGTTTGGTGTTTATCCGACTGTTCGTTTCTGAGTTATGCTGTTCACAGACAGACACACAGACACACAGACACACACACGGACATGTTTCCAAAAATGCTTTTTTTGGATTCAGGGGATCTCAAAGCATGTATTTCCAGTGAAATCTCGGTATCGAATTTTTGAGTGGAATACAATACTTCCCCTACTTACTATACGTAGTAGAGAAAGTAAAAATGAATAACGAATTCCCATTTGAGAAAATAAGTATTGAAAAATTTAAGGGAATAACAAGCAATATCTCGAAAATGGGGCACTCAACAAAAAAATGTATGACATAAATTGTATATTTTAACGCGATCTACTTTTTTGTGTAGTAAAATTTTGTCTATCTCTTATGGTTTACCAGTTATGCAAAAGTCGTTCACAATGAAGAATACTTTTGGAAACATTCCCAGAAAATTCAAGATATACATTTTATTGGTCATAAAAATATTCTTAAACATATGATATTTTAATCAAAATCGTTAGAGCCATTTTTGTGAAAATTAAAATTTTCGAAAAATTTTCCATGTAAAGGGTTTTCTGGGGTGGGGGGGGATTTTCTTGAAAACCTTGGAGTCGCATCTCTGGAAGATACTGAACCTAAATACCAAGTTTGGTGTTTATCCGACTCTTCGTTTCTGAGTTGTGCTGTTCACAGTCAGACATGTTTCCAAAAATACTTGTTTTGGATTCAGGGTGTCTCAAAGCATATATTTCCGGTGAAATCTCGGTATCGAATATCTGGGTGGAATACAATACTTCCCCTACTTACTATACGTAGTAGAGAAAGTAAAAACTGTAAGGACAATAGCTTTTTTCACTGAATTTTGTTCTTCGTGGTATATAAATACATATAACTAATTTTGTATGGTATGGTAATTCCGAAATTGTTCCTGTTTGACGTTCTCCAAATGTCAGGTTTTTTTTCTTGATAATTCCAGTTTTATATATTGCCTATTTATAGTCAAAGCTAATAATAATAATAATAATAATAATAATAATTTGTTTACTTCACCTTTTATCGTAAATATATTTTGTATAGAAAACTTTACTTTAAAAAAATTTCAATCCATAGAAAACCGAACACCAACAACTTTTTATTCTGCAATCTTGAAAATAGAAACTAAAATATATTTTTCCTGAAACAGAAACCACTAAAAATAATAAACATTTCCATGCAATGCATTATCTCACCTCTTTAGTTCTGAATAGTTTCTGCTGGATTTATACATTTTTGTCACCAAAATAGGTAAATGTGGCTTAGAGTGAGTCACCAAGCCAGGCTATTGCAGAAATGCAATTCATTACGTCAGCTAAACCAGCTTAATGCAGTACTCAGTTAACGCTGCATGTTACACGACTACCTCTGCTCCTTCCCACATTGTTTTGCATGTTTTCATTTAGAGACAACAGTCTATGGATGTTGCATTGATTCATCCACAGTAAACACATTCAAAAGCGTTACAGACTTCAATAATGCAAAACTTAAAGATTTGAAGGTATCGAAAAAGTTTGGAATCATTATTAGACATATTTCGATTCCACCGAGCATCGAGGATATCGATGTATGGACGGTATCGAGAAGCCATCCCTAGTTTATCTCGATTATCATAGAAGAATAAGCTTTAGTAAGAATAGTTTGAAGAATGGGTAGAGACTGGCATGTGAATGTAACGCGTAATGTTGTTTTGGGGTGAATTTTCAGCATTCACTTGACCAATAAAAAGGTAGTGCATCTTTGTCGCCCATACACATAGAATACTATGCAGTGCCACGAAGAAAAAGACAACAGTTCCTTTGAAGTTACACCTATAAAATTGCAGTATCCTGCTTTAATTCTCAACTCACTTAAATGTCATCTTTAGGATTAATTTTATAAATGAGCTCCGGCATTCACGACAATATTGCTTGACTAATTGGAAATATTGATTTTCCTTTGGTAGCATTTAATGTCGTGTCTTCTCCTGGGGATGGAACGAAATGAAAGAGGGACTGAACTAGAAAAGCCTGAAGCCAGAATTTGCCTATATTTAGCTTGTAATTTAAGTGAAAATGTACAAAAGCAATAAAAATAAGTTATGTTTACCTAATTGAATTTTAATTTTTATTCTCGTTTTCTCTGCTGCTTAACCACAGTAAATATAATATCGCATTCCAATAAAAAAAATCTGATGTGTTACACTCACATGCGTTTCTCCTCTCTTTTACAAACAATTTTTAAAAACGATTATTCTCCATTCTTAATCGAGATAAACATTTGCAGAAACTATTTTATTGCTAATTTACTTGTAGGTGCAAGGGGAATATAGTAGGCATTAAGCGATAGTCAAATATTTTAAGAGTTGGTCGCTATGTGGAGCATTCCATTCTGCATGTCCAGGATATAAAAAAAATCTGATGTGTTACACTCACATGACTTTCTCTACTCTTGTACAAAATATTTTTACAAAAGCATATTCTCCATATGCTTCGTGTTAATTGAGATGTTAATCTTATTGCTAATTTTCTTGTAGATGCAAGGGGAATTGCTAGGCTTAAAGCGATAGTCAATTTTTTTAAGAGCTGGTTGATATGTGGAGTATTCCATTCTCTTTGCATTGCCAGGACAAAAATTGAATAACGAATTTGAGAAAAAGTATAAGTATTGGAAAATTTAAGGGAATAACAAGCAATATCTCGAAAATTGTTCACTCAACAAAAATAATGTATATGACATAAATTGTGTATTTTAACGCGATCTACATTGTTTGTGTAGTAAAATTTTGTCTATCTGTTATGGTCTACCAGTTATGCAAAAGTCGTTCACAATGAAGTATACTTTTGGAGACATTCCCAGAATATTCAAGATATACATTTCATTTGTCATGAAAATATCTTAAACATATGATATTTTAATCAAAATCGTTAAAGCCATTTTTGAGAAAATTAAAATTTTCGACAAATGTTCCATGTAAAGTGTAATCTGGGTTGGGGGGATTTTTTGAAAGCCTGCGTGTCGCATCTCTGAAAGATATTGAACCTAAATACCAAGTTTGGTGTTTATTAGACTGTTCATTCCTGAGTTATGCTGTTCACACACACACACACACACACACACACACACACACACACACACAGACACACACAAGCACATGTTTCCAAAAATGCTTTTCTTGGATTTATGGGGTCTCAAAACATATATTTCCGGTGAAATCCCGTTATCGAATTTTTGGGTGGTATACAAAACTTCCCTTACTTGCTATACGTAGTAGAGAAAGTAAAAAGGAATAAGTAATTCCCATTTGAGTAAAATTATAAGTATTGGAAAATTCAAACAAATAGCAAGGAATATCTCGGAAATAGCTCACATGACAAAAAGTTTATATGACCTAATTTGGGTATTTTAACGAGATCTATATTTTTTGTTGTAGTAAAATTTTGTCAATCTTTTACAGTTTACCAGCTATGCGAAAGTCATTGAGTATGAATTTGGACATTCCCAGAAATTTCATGATACACATTTAATTTGCCATACAAATAGCTAAAACAGATGGTATTTTAATCAAAATCGTTAGAGTCATTTTTGCGGAAATACAAATTTTCGGAAAATGTTCCATGTAAAACGCAGTTTGGCTTGCGGGAATTTTCTTTAAACTGTTCGTGTTGCATCTTTGTAAGATATTAAACCTAAATACCAAGTTTATTATTTATCCGACTTTTCGTTTTTGAGTTATCGTGTGCATAGATGCACAGAGAATTTAAAAATGCTTTTGGATTCAGAGGGCCTCAAAACTTGTATTTCTGGTAACACCTAGGTATAGAATTTTTGGGTGGAATGCAATACCTTCTCCACCTGCTATGTACGTGGTAATGAAAGTCTTCCAAGGTTGCCACACAAAAGCCTTCAAGACGGTCCCCCCCCCAAACCAAACTTTTGTTTACTGTATTTCGGTTACACCTTTTACAAAAGCTGTACAATTCTGCAAATGTTTATGAGGTGGCTAGAAGAATTAGGTTTTTTAAGAACAGTGGAGAGAGGAATTCATGCGAATGCAACACATCGGATACTTTCTCCATTTTCTGTAATTTGAGGGTTGTTTTTTAGTCTTACTGACATACCTGCATACACGCTTTTACAATCATGCAAACTTGCATGTGTGTGGCGGGAGGTAAAGATCTCGTTAGAGAATCTGAGGTTTTTTAGCTACTTGGAAATACATTTGCAACCGCAGTTATGTAGGGCTACCATAATTATCTTTTGAAGAGATTAACACGAAAAAAAAATAGAGATTACCTCGCCAAAGTAATTCGTAATGTTTGCTGTTCCGTATGCAATAGATGATTTACAGCACTACAAAACCTAACATGTGTAATATAACGAAGAAAGAAAGAGAAATAATTTGCATTTAACATTTTTTTAATCTACATTTCGTCTTACGCTGTTTTGGAGCTATGAAAGGGGATGGAAACTCTTAAGCGAAAACCTATTGTCATTTTTAATTTTTACTTTCTATGCTACGTACAATAAGTAGGTGAACGTCGCCGGACTCACGATAACTTTGGGCCATCGCCGCTGTATTAGAATAACTTCTAATAATGCTTGCATCTCATAACTAGTGTTGTACATTGGCATTATTATAGTTTATATCGACCCTAATAGACAGTATGAATGTAAACGGGATATCTCTGTTCTCTATCTAACGCCTTTTCTACTCTCGTGCTGTTACCAAGTTGCTAATAAGTAATAACATGATTTGAGTACACTATTCTATGCAGAATGTTTCTCTCCATCAAATTGTATCATTTTTAGAGCTTTTATAGGTTTATTTGGGCACTCATTTCTAAAACAAAACTTATTTTTACTTTCTCTACTACGTATAGCAAATAGGAGAAGTATTGTATTCCACCCAAAAATTCGATACCGAGATTTCACCGGAAATACATGTTTTGAGACCCCCTGAATCCAAAAAAAGCATTTTTGGAAACATGTCGGTGTGTGTGTATGTGAATGTGTCTGTGTCTGTGTACGCATAAATCAGAAACGAACAGTCCGATAAACACCAAACTTGATATTTAAGTTCAGTATCTTCCAGAGATGCGACACAAAGGTTTTCAAGAAAATTCTCCCACCCCAGATTACCCTTTACACGGAACATTTTACGAAAATTTTAATTTTCTCAAAAATGGCTCTAACAATTTTGATTAAAATATCATATGTTTAAGATATTTTCATGACAAATGAAATGCATATCTCGAATTTCCTGGGAATGTCTCCAAAAGTATTCTCCATTGTGAACGACTTTTGCATAACTGGTAAACCATAAGAGATAGACAAAATTTTACTACACAAAAAATGTAAAATACACAATTTATGTCATATACATTTTTTTGTTGGGTGAACCATTTTCGAGATATTGCTTCTAATTCCCTTAAACTTTCCAATACTTATACTTTTTCTCAAATTCGTTATTCATTGTTTTTGTCCTGGTAATGCAAAGAGAATGGAATAGTCCACATAGCCACCAGCTCCTAAAATATTTGACTATCGCTTAGTCTACCATATCCTCCTTGCATCTACAAGAAAATTAGCAATAAGATTAACATTTCGACTAACATGAGGCATATGGAGAATATGCTTTTGTAAACATAGTTTGTACAAGACTAGAGAAAATCATGTGAGTGTAACACATAAGATTTTTTTTCAGTAAAAGTCCGATATTTTCTGTTTCTATGCTTATTACGCAGTAGCTATTACACTAAAGACTAGAATTCAACAATATTTCTTTCTTAGCTAAACTAATGTATTTTTATCTAACCCAGTTTGAATACACTAATAATAATAAGACGAGCGTTAGATATACGTTTCTGAAAATCCAGTAGAAAGGTCAGCCAGCGAGAAACGTTTCTGTTATTGGATTTACAACGGGGACCAAGCAAGAGAAGAGGAGGGTTGGAGACATTTTTAAAAGAAGCCCAAATCCTGTAACTTCTTGCATTCCTTGTGTATGATGACAAATAAAAGTCATTCATCTAGTCAGTCAGCAGGCCAGGCTTGACGTGGAAGTCAGAAAAGATAAAGTTGGTAAAGTGAGAAGAGCAATGAAGAATGTGTTAGATTATTTTTCAAGTAAAACTGGTGTTAGTAGTGTAGTAAACGAAACAGCTAAGGCCACCCGGATGTTCAGAAACAGTGGTGTATAGGATAAAAAAGAAAAGGGCCTCTAAATACCTATAAGAAGTATACAAAAAGGATGGGGAAACAAAAATACACTAGGTTAACGCAATATAATGAACTAGCGCAAAGTGGAGAACGGCGCATCGTTCATTATTTGCTGTTTGAATACATTCCAACCATGTTGAATATGATTTTGTCAAATTGTAGCTTTTATCATCTTATATCTCCACATTTCTTTGATAATATTGTAATGTTATTTATTGTTACAAACATTGTGAATGCATATATATTATTCTGAGGCCAGACCTTCGAGGAATACTTATGGATTAATTAGTGTTGTACACAACGGTGTCCCGGTTGCGTCGGTGACCAGGGGAGCACGATGTGAAACGTGTAAGGTAACATAATAAATACTGTATGTGTTTTGGATATATATATATATATATATATATATATTTGTGTTTTTTTCACTCTTCTATTTATAGGCAACTTTAGGTCCATACCGGTTTCCTCTCCTGCCAAGCTAGAGTAGGCATTGAGCTAAACGTTACAGTTTTATTTCTAAGTGAAACGTAGACGTAGGCATTTACAGGATTCACCAGTTCCTGGTTTGGTATCCAGATGCCCCAGAAGTCGATACCAGATCTACAGATAGAGGAAGCTTTGCCCTTTTCTCTATTCTTTCCAAGTAACATTACATTACACCACAATTACAGGCTTTATTACAGTAGTTTGCTAATATATACATCGTGCGCTTGTAGATCGGCCAGACCGTTCCGCGGCTGCATTGCACTGGGTGAGGAGTGGCGCGCCTGCTGACGGAGAGTAGCGCTGTAGCTACCGCTGACGCGTCAGTCGAGTTGGATCTGTCGTGAGGGAAAGTCATAGTACGAGTGTTTAGAGTAAATTTGTGTTGTCTCTTGGTGATAAATTGTCCATTAATAATGGTTGAGTACACCTCAGAACAACGTATTTTTCTGTATGATGCGTATGTAAAGTACTCTTCTGCAAGAACCTATCGTAGAGAATTTTAACACCGTTTGCAGGTTTTTAAATTCATAGCAGGCCAACTATTCACGGCCTTGTCAATAAAGTCAGGCGGACAGGATCTTTTTTGAACAAGAAATGTGTACAATAGCGCTGACAGAAGGGAAGCTTGATGAAGTAGGGGCCCGATTAGAGCACTCGCCCCAAAAATTACTTAGCCGTTTAGCACAAGATGTTAACATTTCCAAAAGGTCAGCTTTTGTGACTCCGAAACTTCTGAAATTTAAGCCGTATAAGGTAATTGTAGTTCGTGCTTTACAACCACAAGATCCTGTAAGTAGGTTAATTATTGCAATTCTTCCGTTCTTAATAGCGACGTGGACCCACTTTTAACGTTTTTCCTGATGAAGCACGGTTTTATCTTCAAGGTCATGTTTATACTCAGAACAATAGATATTGGGCTACGGAAGATCCCCATATTACTCATGAAGTTCCTCACCACGCTGCAAAAGTTGGAGTTCGGTGCGTTTTGAGTGCACGTAGAATTATCGGTCTCATATTGTTCGACACAACAGTTGATTCACAGGTTTATGTAAATTCAATTTTAAGTAATTTTTTCCGCAACTAACCAGAAATGAAAGTTTGTGTGGCTGGTTTCAGCAGGATTCAGCTACAATGCACATTGCTGCAAATTCTATGCATGAATTGCGAAAAGTGTGTATGGTGAGCGAATAATTAATCTAGGATTGTGGCCAGCTTGTTCCCTGACTTATCTCCATGTGATTTTTATTTATGGGGAACATTAAAGAATAAGGTTTACGCATCAAATCCGCACACGTTACAAGAATTCGATAACTTCATGAGAGAAATACAGGTAATCAATCAACATAAACTTTTGCGAGTAAACCAGCCTTGTTTACGGAGAAATAGGGAACGTCTTTGCGTTGAAAGTCATCAATTTCAGCATCCTTTGTGATGGAGGTAAGCCTAATGTAAGTTAGACAGTAGTTAGTGTTCCGTACCCATGACTTGCTGGTCTCTGGCTGAAGGTGCGCCAATCCTCACCCAGTCCAAGGCCGCCGCGGAACAGTCCGTCCCAGCAATCCAGCAATCGAGAACAGGTCGCCCAGGTTTACCTGGGCGGAATATAATCGCCACAGTACCTAGCCACATATGCGGCTTTACCTGTGCGATGAAGGAGATAAAAAGAATATTCACAAGCTTTTGATGTTTGTCAATCTGTCATGGGCGGGGTTTAGCTTTGTGCACTGCCATTGGCTGGGTCTCGGTGTTCCCTCATGGGCGGACTAGCGTCCACGTGGTGACCGAGCTCAATGCTGCTTAACTTGGGCAACCGCTTGTGTGATCGTCAAGTTAAGCAGGCCGGCATGGCAGCAAAGCAAGATGGGAATGCAGGTAATGGGTTGGGTGTACTCAAGTTGGCGGCAGGGCGGGTCGCTGCTAGATGGTCACTCATCCAGCTAATGACCGGGCCCAATGCTGCTTAACTTGGGGAAGTTTGCGAAGATGAGGGATTGGCAGACCTCAGCCTCGGGGCCCAAGCCGTCTTTCGGCAACCGGTAGCTCTTCCTCCGCCGTGGCGCCTTGTGGTCATAGCGGCCCAAAGAGTTAATCAGCTGGTTGGTATGGTAGGTGAGTTTCGTGTACATGGTGCGGGTTCTCTCCCGCACCACGTCCACGATGTATGTGAGACCGGAATGGGTATGTAGGATATGTGATGGGAATCTACGCCCGGTATCATAGATCATCCGAAGCGCCCTGTTCTGAACGGTTTGCAGTCTGCGGATGGTGGTCGCTGCCGCCGATCCCCAGACCTCGCAGCCGTAAAGAATCAGGGGCGGGATAATCATCTGATATAGGCGTAGTAGTCCGTCCCAGGGGGGTCTCTTCCCGCACCGTTTTCGCTTGTACTGCTTTCGGTCCGCCTGCTACATGACGTCATCGAGAGTGAAGTTTTAGCTAGCCAGTATGCCACCGTACTTTTCGGCATGAAAGTTCGGATAATATTCTCGTTATACGATCTGTTTCGACCCTATACTACTTGAAACAAAATCGCACTTATGACTAGACTTAGTCTTGGAAATAATAAACACAAACCTGTATTTTTACAGCTAAATACCCAACTGGCGCCAATTTCATTTCACCTTGAAATATTCACTAAAAAGCTGTCGATATATGAAATTTGGTCTTGAGGGATGACTTACAGCATATATGTTATTCAAAGAAAGAGAGATATGTAGATATAAACCAGATATTTGTTATATTAAAGTTGTTCAGAAGCTCTAAGTTGCAAGCTTTAAAACCATTTTCTTAGTTTATGTTATTGCTTGACTTTAATTATATTATGTTAAAGAAAACCAATAACACATTATTCGGCCGATTTTAGCAACGAAAATAAAATATGTTATACGCTATATAAAATTCAATGTTATACGCTATCGGGTCTTAAACTTTGATTCGAAATTAAATTGTATTGTTTGTTTATGGATTGTGAAAAACGCAGCTTATTGACAGAAACTGTATGTTGATCATGCTATTATGTAATATGATTTAAACATAGCAGTTTTAAAAGTCATGATAGCTGAAAACTTGATATATGTGCATTTTTTCCGAGACTTTTTTTTCGCGTCTAGGTAAAAACATGAATAATCGATTTATGCATATGAAACTGTGCCCACATGCTGAAAAACAGTTATCTGCACAGCAAGTCTTGCAAATATCCTCCAATTTTCAAATAACCCGAATTTACAGAGTAGTGGTTCGAATGATGTGTTCAGAATTTGGATATTTTGGCTTCATTATTTAGGCTGAGAATGTGCTTATATAAACCTAGTTTCTTAATTATTTCTAGTATAAAGTTGTTTTAATTTTTTAATTAATGAATAATTAATTGTACATAGTTCCCATTTGATCCTCCCTACTTGAAAGAGTAAGAACAAGGATGCGTCTAGCCTTAATATTTTGGAGATATTAATTTTAAACAACCTTTCTTGTATGCTTTAGTACACGCTCGCAAACAATACCCTTAAAAGCACACAAATGTAATGCTTTCAGCCACGGGAAAGTGGGTGTTGCTAAAAGGAGGAGGTGTATTAGTGTATTGCACTGGCGATCATTGTAACATATGACACTGATCTTTTTAAAAGGAGGTAGATCTAAGGAACTTGCCAATTGTAATTAGGTGCCTATATTATTTAATATTTATGCAAGAAAAGTGCAATAACTTAGTCGTATCTTAGTTTTCGTTATTTTGTATAAAACATGGACACATTTCACCCCAAACTGGCAGGAGAGTCTTTACGAAACAAATCAATATTATGTGAGCAAATACACCGGAGATGAACGTAAATACATGAGAGAAAATAAGGTCAGAGCGGTGTTTTATAAGCGGGCGCGGATTTTGATGACTCATTTTTTTTTAAAATTACTACATTTGTTTTAAAATGACTGTAATTACAAAAAAATTATCTAAAATGAGATTTATTTGATTTACTAAAATTAGTGTACAGAAAGTTATAAATTAATGTATATATTGATATAACTCCTATACAGGAAGAAAAAATAAGTAAAAGAGCGGTGAAAATGTTCTTGTTCAAAGAATCTGAAAAGAAAAGAAAATTTTCTTACTTTCCTTTTCAGATTCTTCAAACAAGTAAGAACATTATTTTCTTTGCTTTTCAGATTCTCCAAACAAGAACATAGAGCAAATGTATTTTCAATTAATGTTCTAACTTATTGTGTTTTTAAACAGGTCTTACAAAAGTGTAGCATTAGCTCTTTTGAGAACTCAGTATATGCAATGTTTATTGCGAATGAAGAGGATTTCACAGTCCATGTCATAAATAAATAAGAGCAATGCGTACTTATTAAGCAAAAAAGGGAAAACTGACCTTCTCATCCCTAATTTTGGACATGAATTCATTACAGTAATTATACCTGTTTCTCTGACAATAACCATCTCTCCACCCACAAGCAACTCTTTCCAGACCAACCAATAATCTTTATATATTCTCTACTTATGCAAGGAAATTACCAAATAAAGAGGCAAAGGACAAAGAAATTACAAATTAATGATGTAATATCGAAAAAAAGATTATCCAAATTAGAAAACTTGAAACTACCAAAATGACCTAATATATATGCATATTTTCTTAATATGGGACCCATGATAAGGATTTATGTGCACTTAAGCAATACCTTTATTGCAAGAATTAAAAGATGGCATGTCATCAGAATCCGGATCATGCTTATATGATACTTGGTCTTCAAATAGCTTCTGCTCACAATAATTACTGTTTAATACACATTCCTGAGGAATATAAAGAACTTCCTTTTTGGCAGGTAGGCCGACTCATAAGTCTGTACATTAAAATAAATGTAATGCGGGCCAAAGGTATTCTTCCCTGAAAATGGCAAGCTTTTCCAGGTATATAATCCTTTACAGAACCACAGTGGACGGAATAAGGTTGTTAAACTTTGGCTGTAAAAGCAAACAGCAACAGATATTAATCTGAGCTTCTCTTCGCTTTAAAAGTCGCGTAAAAGTGCAATAAATCAAGATGTAGTCATATATCGGAAGGGAATATATGCTTCTGGCTTTATTTTGAAAGTATAATATACTTTTAGCTGTTTTGGTAAATTATCCTACTTTACCTCGGTATGTTGGCGGAAACTTCACAACTTAATAACAGATGTACGAAAGTGCATTGTTCCTTATCACTCAGTCATATACCCCCCACTTCAACAAATAAGTTGCACACACATATATAAACTAGAATCTTGAATATAGATTCAGTTTTCTCTGCTTTGGTGAAGTGTTTAAGTCGGTGTGCAATGAGTGAGAACGTTAAGAGTAGAATGTATTGTGCTGTAGCACAATACCGTAATTACGGTTTTAAAATGGTTGGTGTGAATTATCACACATTTCCAAAAAAATGAGCAATTAAAGCGCGTGTGGGTGTCTCGCTGTAAGCGTACTGACAAATTTAACGCTGACAATTCACGTGTATGTTCAGTGCACTTTCTTCCTAGTGACTATAAACGGGATTTGAAGAGTGAACTTTTAGGTTTGCCGGTTAAGAAAATTCTGCTCCCAGATGCAGTTCCGTAGCAGTTCATTCCGAATTGGCATGGATATGCACTTAGTGAAGGTCCAAGTACAAGTGGAATGTTGCAGGTATGTCTTTTTCATTTTTACATCCTTTAACAAAATAATGTATTCTGGAATTATTGTTTTCATTTCTTACGGTAAAAAAAATACACCAGCATATCCATTTAGCGATTCCTTTAGAGTAGGATTAAATTTTCCTTTAGTACTAAAGTAATGTATGTTTGAATCTCTTGTAGCGCCTACAGTTTATGTTGAAGTACTGGAAGTACTGTAGTTTTGTTTATACGTAAATATATTACTAATGAAATGCAGTTTCCATTCGTTTTGCTTTGTGGCTAGCCCACAATGTTTGTAGAAAGCTCTGAAATAGTATACCTTTTAAAAAAAACTGGAAGAACGTGCTAATAATAAACAATTGGGAGTTAATCGGGAGGAATTTAGTGTGTTCACTGCGCTGTGTATGTATTCCGCGCGCTCATCTTCACTCTCACTTACGTCACAGGCGGGCAGCCAATGGCAGCTCCCACCCCGGAGTGGCTCACCTTAAGTTATCTAGCCACATTGAGTCCGTCCGATCTATGAAAACGCACTGTATATATGAGTTCACCAAAGTTTTCATGTAGGCTGCAGCATTCACAGTGGTACCGTCTGATAAGTCCACCAATAGAACACCATGTATATCCCAGAACACCGTCACAAGCACTTTCCAGCAGATTGAGTCACTTAGAATTTTTTCTTTACTGGAGAACCAGCATGTTTCCACTCCATACTTCCTGCTTGGTTTCAGGCGTGTAGTGGTATGCCCACCACTCATCACAAGTGACCATTCCTTTTAGAAGGTCATGCTCTTCTGCGGTGTACCGCGTTAGGTGATACAAGCTCGTCATCATTCGCTGGCCCTTGTGGTTCTCCGTCAGGTTCTTGGGCACCCAGCGAGCATTAACTTTACGAAATGTCAACGTGTCATGAACAATATCGTACACTGCACCATAGGAAATGTTGAACTGTTGCGATAAGGTTCGCAGTTGCACACGACGGTCGTTCAAAATTGCCGCCTCAATGCCTCTAATATTCTGCAGTGTTGCAGCTGTTACCGGCCTCCCGGAATGTAGCGAATCACTAAGGTTCACGCAGCCCTCTAGGAAGAATGCACACCACCTGGAGATACGCCACGCATGTCCCTATGAATATCGCTCGGTTTGTGCCCTTTGGCCCACATATATCGAACCACACCTCTCTGCTCTTCACATGTGGACGACAGTAACATGCGCGTCATCTTTTTTGCGTAGTTCACGCTTCTTTCGCTAGACGTGCACATGAAAAAAATGCCCTCTCTAGTGAAAACCTCAAACTATATCTGTGTGAAATTGCAAATTCCAACTGCAATACTAAGACAGAAAAAAATATTGTGCGTTACTTTTCGATCCACCCTCGTATAATGCCTGTAATATCCTATTTCAAAATACAAAACATGCAAGGAGGACATTAAAGTGCACATGAAAATTAAATGTCTTATAATTGAATTACATACCAGTGCAGATATTTCACTGTTTGCTGATATATCATTCACAAGTTGACATTAAATTAATAGAATGATCATAGCTGGGCGCCAAAGTGCGAGCGTACATGTGACAACGGTACGCCCCATTTAACCTGTACTGTCTTTTAAGCTTGAGACGCGATATGGTGTTAAAGGACGTTATATCACAGTGATTTTTGAAATGTAGATGAAGCTGTACTTTCTGTTGTGGATGCGGCGACTATGTGGAGGGTCTCGGTGGCTCCTTAAGTGACTACGTCGTAAATATTTCGCGTCAACAAATACAAGAGATTACTGGCGTCACATAAACCGGTATTTACGATGTGACGCCTCACATATGTGCGATGGTGACTACAAGCCTAGCGCCCTCTCCTCCAGTCATAAACTAGTTATTTTCCGTTCAGAACGCAAAGCGATAAAACCCTCCACAAGACAACTTTACACCCTATCGTAAACAATATCACTTGCGGATTTGCAGCCATTTCAAGGTTAATAATGTACACGGTGGTATCAAGGCATGGGTTCGAATCACGATTGTAGAAAGAAGCGTTTCATCGCTTCTGGCATTAATATTGCTTGAAGCTTGCGGTTGCGAATAAGAAGGCACGATAAATCAAGTATTTGGAGTACAGAATGTTAGGTTGAAGGTCCGTGGCTTGAATCCTGATTGTGAAATCAAAAATTTACTTTATCTACTGCTTACCTATTGTAAGTAGAAGTAGTACAGTACTAGAATGAAAAATTCCATACCAACATTACACCTGAAAAACATGTTTTGATGTTCCAAGAATCAAGAAAGAGCATTTTTAGAAAAGGCCTGGTTTGTGTGTGTACATCATATCTTAAAAACGGAAGTTTATTGGGATAAAATAAAACAAAATCTGATGTGTTATGTTCACGTGATCTCTTCTACCCATTATCAATTACTAGTGGCTTAAAAAATTATTCCTACGAACGATTACTTTTCTATGTCCTTCATTTTAATCGAGATATACCTTTGCTGAAATAGCTATACTACACATTTCGTTGGGATACAAACAGAACAGCGATAGTCTAATGTTTTAGAATTCGACGCTATGTGCTGGCTTAAAATTCCATACTCTTTCCATGAATCGCAAGAAATAACAGAAAATCGACAGGACTTAAAAGAATGATAATGTATTGAACAAATGGAAACATTAAACGGATATCCAATGGCTTATGCCACAGAAACGCTATTTAAATAAAGTGTGCATTTTAAAAAGGTCTACATTTTTTGTGTAGTAACTTTTGGTCTATACTTCAAGGCTTTTCCCCCAAAAATTCAAGATACATATTCCATTTGCCATTTAAATGTCTTTAATATAGGTATGATAGTTTATTCAAAATCTGCAGACCGCTGTTTAGAAAATAAAAGCTTATGAAATATTTTCCATATATGGAGTTGTTCGTGGTGGGAGGATTTTCTTCGTGTCACGTTTTTGGAAAATGCTGTACATATGTGAGATTTTGTTTTTGCTTCCTCAACTACGTTTAGTAAGTAGGAGAGTATTGCATTTCACCCAAAAATTTCGACTCCGAGATTTCACCGAAAATACATGTTTTGAGGCGTTCTGAATTCAAATAAATTATTTTGAAAACATGTCTTTATGAGTGTCTGGCTGTAAACAGCATAACTCAAAAACGAAAAGCCGGATAAATATCAAATTTTGCATTTGAGTTTAGTATCTTCCTAGGATGCGACACACGGATTTCCAAGAAACTGTTCCCACTTCCAACTACCCTTTACATGTAACACTTTTCGAAATTTTTGATTTTCTAAAAAATAGCTCTTAGGATTTTTTTTAAAATATCGTGTATGAAAGATATTTAAACGTCAAATAAAATGTTTATCTTTAATTTTCTGGGAATAGCCTAGGAAGTGCTTTTCTTCAGAAGGAATTTTGAATAATCTTTATAATTGTAAACATTAAGCGATAGACGAAAGCGATATCGTACCACACAAAACATGTTGATCTCTTTAAAACACACAATTTACTTAAAATAATTTTTTTGTACCACAAGCCATTTCTGAGATATGCGTTATTAAAGGTTCGAATTGTTCAACAGTAGTCATCTTTTAAAGCCCAATCGATTTTCAGTTCTTTCTCGCGACTGCATACAAACAGTATGGAATTTTAAGGCCAGCATATAGCAAATGTGTAATGTAGTTATTTCTGCAAAGGTTCATTTGGATTGAAATGTAGAAGATAGAAACACATGCTTGAGGAAGAATAACTTTTATACCTAATAATAAACGATAAAGGGTAGAGAATATCATGTGAATGTATCATTTTTCATTTATATAGACACAAAAACTCACGTTCCTTTTTCTAAAAATGTTTTCTTTCATTTAGGGGCCTCAAAACCGCAATTCTGGTAAAATCTGGGTATCGAATTTTTGGGTGGAATGGAATACCTTCACTACGAAGTAGTTATAGAAAGCAAAAACAAACATTTTCCATTTTAAGGGTAATTTTGGATAGGGAGATTTCCTTGAAATCCTGGGAAGCATCCTTAGAAACCCTGAAACTAAATACCAAGTTTGGTATTTGAGGGACTTTTCGTTTTTGAGCTATGCAGTTGACAGACAGATGTAGACACACACAGACACAAAGGAGGACGGTTTCCTAAGAATGATTTTTGTTTGTTTGTTTGGGATTCAGGGAGCCTCAAAACACTTTTTCGGGTAACAAAAGCTTGTAGTATCTATATAAGTATTAACGATAGTGGGTAGAGAAATTCATGTGAAGATAACACTCCCCGTAGTCCAGTTTGATTTAGACACTGGAAGTTTGGAGAGCAAATTGTGTCTGGAGAGAACAGGCTAACCGCATATGCTTACCTCAATCCGAGCTAATTTAGAATATATCTGCTTCACTGATTACAATCCTTGTTCTACGTGCGAATAGTGCGATAGAATCACTATTTGCTCTAATCTGATTCCATGAAGAGTGCGTTTGCTAATGTTCTTATGAGTTAATCTCATTAGACAAGGGCTTGCTTTGCATTGATTTTCTGCATGACGGATGATAAAAATTACTGGTAAATACGGAATGAGCATTTGCTCCATTTGCGAGGGCAGGAGACGTGGTGCATATATTGACAGGCTGTAGGAGTGCGGAGGAATGGAATACCGCGATATTTTACCACCTCGATGTTAAGGGCATGTTGGGCGTTACTGCCAGGCAGAGAAGACCTGGAGGGGATACGTAAACGTCTACTTAAGAAGGCTTTCTTGAGTTTCGTTTGGGTAATAGAATAAAGCATAGCGATTCATCATAGTTTATTTTACTGTTGTTTTTATTTAAGAGGTTGCATCTGAATATGATAGCTTATCTTTTAGTTTTTTTACTATTTACATATACTAAACACGGGAAGTATATTATTCTGCTGAAAAATCGGATTTGATATTTCAACAGAAATATAGGATTTGAGATTCCCTGAAGCGAAAATAAAAATAAAAAGTCTTATGTGTTACACTCGCATGACTTTCACCACTCTTGTACAAACTATTTTTACAAACTCTTATACTCCATCTATTTCATACTAATCGAAATAAACATTTGCAGAAACGATCTTTTGACATGCAAAGAGAATTACATTTTACACATAGCAACCAGTTATAAAAATATTTGACTATCGCTTAAGGTGTACTATGTTCCCCTTGTTTTGTATTTGCAAGGGCAATTTAGAAATACAGTAGGTAGCCTCTAAGCATAGACATATCTCTTAATAGCTGGTTGCTAGTTGCAGCACCATTCTCTTTGCCGCAGATTAATACTCTTTGCTAACCAAGACAAAAAAAATGAATAACGAATTCCCATTTGAGAATATAAGTATTGAAAAATTTAAGGGAATAACAAGCAATATTTCGAAAATGGTTCATTCAACAAAAAATGTATGACATAAATTGTGTATTTTAATGCGATCTATATTTTTTATGTAGTAAAATTTTGCCTATCTCCTATGGTTTACCAGTTATTCAAAAGTCGTTCACAATGAAGAATACTTTTGGAGACATTCCCAGAAAATTCAAGATATACATTTCATTCGTCATGAAAATATCTTAGGCATATGATATTTTAATCAAAATCGTTAGAGGAATTTTTGAGAAAATTAAAATTTTCGAAAAATGTTCCATGTAAAGAGTAACCTGAGGTGGGGGGATTTTCTTGAAAACCTTCGTGTCGCATCTCTGGAAGATACTGAACCTAAATACCAAGTTTTGTTGTTTATCCGACTGTTCGTTTCTGAGTTATGCTGTTCAAAGTCACACACACAGACACACACACGGACATTTTTCCAAAAATTCTTTTTTGGATTCAGGGGGCCTTAAAACATATATTTCCGGTGAAATCTCGGTATCGAATTTTTGGGTGGAATACAATACTTCCCCTACATACTATACGTAGTAGAGAAAGTAAAAATTAGAAAATGCCGCGAACAGCATAAAACAAAAACGAAAAGTCGATTAAATACCAAACGTGGTATTTATGTTGGTTCTTTACCAAGAATTTAAGACGAATATTTGCAAGAAAATCCCCATAGCTAAACAACCGTGTACACGGAATATTTTTCTAGTTTTATCTTTTCAAAATAGTTCTAACGGTTAAAATACCATGTGTTTAAAAAATTTTCATAATAAAATATCTTAAATTTTCTGGGAATAGTTGGTAGTTTCTAAAACTAAGAGATAGACGAAATCTTTCTACATAAAAATGTACATACATTCGTTAAAGTAGGAAGTTTTAGAGAAACATATTTTTCGTAGCGTTAGCCATTTCCAAGTTATTGTTTGTTATTGTTTTGAATATTGAAATACTTCTCACTATCGCTTTAGCCTATAGTATCCGTCTTATGCCTACAACGAATGCGTAAATGTGTAATTAAAGTTTATCTTGATCAACAGGACGTATGTCGTCCTCCGTGGTCTACCTCTGATTCTGAGGTCGCGTGTTCAAATCCCATGGAGGGCGATGGATTTTTTCGGATGTAAGAATTCCTTCGGAAAGGAAGTAAAAACCGGTGTTCCCGGTCGTAAACTTACGGCACGTAAACGAAGGCCTTATAGCGAGGCCTCTGAGCAAAATTTCCAGTCTTACACGTCCAGTATAGAATGGGACGCTAAGAACTATATTAGTTAAAGAGCATCCATAAATAATAAACAAGATGTAGAGAGAAGAATATAATTTTGAAAGAATAGTTTGTAGAACTGCAAGATAAAGGTAAAGGTGTATATCACGGAAGGGCTCCCGGAGCCGGGGCAGACCACAGCAAGTAGGCCTTAATGGACCTTTCTGCTTCCAACGTGAGCCCTAATAGTGAGGTATACGGAGAGAGACTCAAAGGTCGGGTGGAAGCATGGACGGGATCCCTAACGTTTCCAGCTTGAACAATCCGGTGCTACCCATAAGCAACCAACCTCTGGCAGTCCCCTATCGGGTGAAGCCCACTCGGGGGAGAGACCTGAGAGTCCACGCAGCGACGCCAAGGAAAACGCCTCCACACAGAGCAAGCCACCGACCATGCCGCAACCCGCCCAACACTGTCACTGGTCTACAACCCCGAAACTGATGGGTACAGGAAATGAGAGGCAGGATAGTTGTGACAGAAGCTGAATCACTCAGCAGCATCCGCCTGCTGCACCCGAAAACCACGAAAAAGCCATGGGCCATTGTGGACAGTCCCCGGGATCGAACCCTGGACCTCCTGAATGCGAGCTACAGACGTTACTGCCTAAGCCAACCCTTTCGGTAAGTGTGAGTAAAGAAAGTCATGCGAATGCACACATTGGGTTCTTTTTTTATCTCCTTTAGTCTTACTTTATTTTTTGTGTAATACCACGTACGGTTGTTGGATCAATGCGTTTGCGTATGTATATTTTAATTTCCATAAATACTCTCATTCAGTCATTTACTTACATGTTTCGCTGTCAATCAGGAATACGTAATGAAGGACATCTGCGTTCTTGATGCATCATTAATAATTCATGTCGAGTACAAGGCACCTCATGTTATAGACGTTATCGCGTGCCCAAGGGCGCCCCTCCTGAGAAATGTGATGACCATGCTCAGTAATTCACTGATAGATTCCATTTCCAGTAACAATGAGGGCGGTTGTTTGCATACCGGCTAATTTCAGTGTTGACCCCTCACAAACAGTACTTGCCCTTCACCCCTATGTCGTCGTCTACTCATGCAGAAACTCTGTCACCATCCGGGTCTTATGCCAACCTGGTGACGACTGTCCAGAATCATTGTAAATCGTTAACGAAACGCTCGAGCTGTAACTTTTATCTTGGAGAATTCTTTCAAAGCAAGCGTGCAACTATTTAAGGGAGTGGTCAATTAAGATGTAGAATCTTATCAAAAAAAATTCCTAACTTCCTAACTTTTGGTCACAGCTTTATGGAACTTGAATATGCTTCACACCGTCATATGATACATATGTGCCATAAACTTCAATAAAATTTAACTAATAGTTGATAAGACCAACTAAATACTTGTTTTAAAAATTAAAATTCCCTTATCTACCGTTTTAAAAATCACAGACTATTACTTTAAATCTTGCACACCCTATTTTAATTTATAGTAAAATAATTTCTGGTCCTATTGTTTCTTGCTTTATTTAAATTGCAAGCTTTTTTTAAAAAACGAATACACCAAAATTGATATTTTTACCATCTCTGTGCATGAAACATAGCACCTATCAAAATTTCCTTGCATGGAATCAAATTTTATGTACAGTTATACAAGTTTGCCAAGCTTCATCAATCAAAATCTATCATATAGTTTGTGAAATATGGGAGCACACATTTTAAAAAGTCTCTTGAGGGTATACGATTCTTGCAAAAGTTTACCTTCCTATCTACTTCATTTTAATCAGGATAAACCTTTCCGGAAATAGAGCATTCCGTTATGCATAAAAAGGGAAAAGGGATAGTGAGTTTTATTTAGAACTGGACGCTCCTCGCTGGTCTTAAAATTCTATACTCCTTCCATATCATCGCGAGAAACAGTTGAAAATTGACAGCGCTTTAAAAGAAAGAAGGTATTGCAAATTTTGAACAATTAATAACGGATATCACGGAAATGGTTGATGCCACTAAAAAATTATTTAAAATAAATTTGGCGTTTTAAAGAGAAGTATACTTTTTGTTTAGTGCGTTATCGTCTATGCCTTAAGATTTATTTTTATACAAGATTATACACAGTTCCTTCTGAATGAAGAGTACTTCAAAGACTATTACCAGAATTTAGATATACATTTTATTTTTTATGTAAATATCTTTAAAATATATTAATTTACACAAAGTCGTTAGAACCATTTTTGAGAAAATAAAAGGTTTAAAAAAGTTCCATGTAAAGCTTTGTTCTGGGGTACTTTCTTGAAAATATTGATGCCACATATTTGGAAGGCATTGAATCTAAATTCCAAGTTAGGTATTTATCCGAACTGCATTTGTGAGTTATGCTGTAACAGACACACACACACGAACTGTGTGCTTTTTTGCATTAAGGCGGACCTCGAAACATACATTTACGGTGAAATATGGACATACTTTTTTGGTGGAATATCGGAATCAACCGTATTCCACAAATTGAGGTGGAATGTGTGAGGTATTTGAGGTTTGATTCAAAGCGACAAAATATCTTTTATTTGGGAGGGGGAGAGAATAAGCCCTTGTAGGATATTTATTTTTGTTTTCTTTTGAATCCACAGTTCTCTCATTCTTTGACTGTAGTCTTTCTTTCTCTTATCTGGCCATGTTGTTTCAATTTTTTTTCTTCCGTTTGTCCTTTTGGTCAACTTGCCATTTAAGCACTTAGATTCTGAAGATACCTCTGTTTAGGATATCTTCTTGCATAATTCCTGCCAATGTTAATTTTTTTCACTTTACCAATCCACGTCATAGTATCTGCTTGTGCTTTACTCCTATTTTCGTTGAATTTCATTGTTTGTTTTTTAGCCTGTTTGAATTTATTCATTTAATATTCCATAAAATTTTAACCTTCGTTTTATAATGCCACAGTGGATGTCTGAGTACATTTTTATTTAATTTTCACTTCTGATTGTGTATTGTTCACCTATGACTTATAACTTTGCATTTTTTCAAAATATTTTATGTATGTTTTTCTGTTTAAAATTAATCTTTCTGACTGGTGTAAATTATTAGTGTTATAATGCCATAATTTTATATACTTAGACATGCACTATATTATTACTGTTATTACTGCTATTATTATCATCATTATCCACTTTTGGATATGGTGAGAAATTTATTAGAAGAATATGAAAAATGGTATATAAAAGTAAATTTAGACAAAACATTTTATATGGGATTTGGAACAGAGACTAAGTATTTAATTTTGCAAGATCAAAAAGATTCATAAAATTTTGCGAAGAGTTTGAAAACATGGTAATTAGAATTGATGAGGAAGACGGAAAGGTGACATAAAGAACATAATCAGCAAAGTGCAGCAGCAAGTGCGAAAATTGTAAATGTGTGTTGTAAGTGAGAAAATCGAACCAAAAAGCTAAATTGAAGTATAGAAATCTATAGCGAGAAGTACCGGCTGAAATTTTCTAACTCAAGGTTGTTGTCTACGGAAAATTAGGAGGAGGAAATGAAAGTTAAGAATTATGTGGTAAAATATAACGGGTATTCAGTCGGTTTAAATGAATGTTGTCATTACTAGTTCAGCAAACCCCTTGTTTCAAATGGAAGGTGCGCAATTGAATCCCGAACTGCATGCGTTTCCGACTTCGTGAACCGGTTGATGTGCTGCGGTGGTAGAGAACTGCTTTTCACTAGGACATTTTATGCGTTCTTTCCACGCGAGACCGCCTATCACAGAATTTAAATGTTTGAATGCTAAGCCGAGATCCACTACGCTACAAAAGCCGTCACATTATTTGAGTTATCTATCAAAATAGATAACTCAAAATACATGCCGAAATTGCGAGTTTAAGAGATACAATAGAAAGACGTTCCAAATATAAATACAGAAAGTATGATACATGCCCCATTTGACTAAGGTGACCTCAAAATTTTTGACATCCACCCCTTCCATCCATCGTTCTCTAATTCTCTGCCAGAGGCACTGGTGATTTATCAACGTATTTACGTCATGTGCAGACAACCAACTGGCGGCAACGTCCGAACAGATCTGAAGACCCGTATAAGATATAAACAAATACTAAATTGGCATGGGTACATCAGCAGAATCCCAGAGTTAAGAATATCCCGAAAAATTTGGGAATGGGATCCAGCTGGGATAAAGGAAGGGTCAGACCCAGAAATACTTGAATGCAGGAAGGACGAACGAAGATAAAAGCAAAAAGACTGGAGAATAGGAATGGGTAGAGAAGAAAACAAAATTTAGGGAGCAGAGAGATCCATAGATATTGCAATTTTATATAAAAATAAAACTATTATTATTATTATTATTATTATTATTATTATTATTATTATTATTATTATTATTATTATTATTATTATTATTATTATTATCATTAGTCGGCCCTCTAACCTCCGAGGCGTTTTTCAGGTAAAGGTACTCTGAAGAAGGCCAAAGCGTGTTCATGGAAACACCTATTACTCGGCTGCAATTTCATGAAGTCATAGTAAATAATCAAAGCCGAGAGAAGCTTTAAAAGTTTATATTATTATTGTTGTTATTATTATACCTAGCGTATTTCGGAATAGAACTGCCTCGTACGCAGTGATAGTGTTAGTAATATCAGAACGCCTTTAAATAAAATAACTGAAACAGAAGAAAGTGGTCTTAAGGAACGCAATGATGAAACAGAGATATATTACTACCTTGATGTCATTTAGATTGCCTATTCGAACAAGGTGGACGGCGATTCGGAAACACCTTGTGTGATAGTCGCGTATTTTTAAATACAGTTTATTAAAAACGTATTCCCCACAAGCAAATATCATTTAAAAAGGTAGAATCAGGCTAACATCTTTCAGGTGAACAGACGACTTAGACAAAGATGTGGATTATCACCCCTGTTGTTCGTTCTATACTTAAATATAATTGAAAAATATATATTAATAAACCCTAAAGGTATCAATTTAACTGCACGACATGACATTAAAACAATTTTTTTCGGCGATGTCCAAGTATTATTGGCAGAATTAGAAGTTGATCCACAAAGATCTGTGACTGTGCAAAAGAGTATAATATGAAAGTAACAGCTGGAAAAGAAAGTCAATGGCTATGTGGGGAAGAAATCAAACAAGAGTAAAAATAGTAATAGAAAATGAACTTATAGAACAGGTATCGTCGTTTGTGTATTTAGGGTATTGAATAAGTATGGAACATATGAACACTGACCTGGAAGCAAATATGATGAAATATAATAGATTAAATGAATGTATAAAAAGTATTTTCGTAAGAATGCAAATAAAACAACCATTTTACAGGGTGGACCATTTAAATTGAGACTGTACAATATCTCCAAAATTAAGCGTTGTAGAAAGAAATGCCTTTGATGAATGTTTCTTGATATTGTGGGGGAAATTAAATGCCATTAGTCGTGTTTTATTTGGAGGACGTTGTGATGGTCATTTTAAGTTCAATTGAACGTTTTAAGTGGAAACCTATCTTTTTATATTGTTTTCTTACTCCTCATGAAAAGATAAACAACATTTTTATAAAGCACTTTGTAATTGTTGATTGCAATGTCTCATTGCGTCCTCGATTACTGTTATTATGCTGCACTATGTTGAACGGGTCCAAACATTCATTGCACTCTTCGTACGCAGGCATTCAGAATTTTTGTTGTTATTTATGTTGGTAAGAACAATTGCTAGGTGCTTTATGCAAACGTTGATTGGTTTTTTATGAGAACATACAAAAAACATACAAAATGTAGATTCGTATTCAAACAAATTAAATTGACTCTAAAATGACCATCATAACGTCCTTCAAACAAGGTACGACCAATGGCATTTACTTTCCCCTGTAATAGCAAGCAAATTTTATTAAAGACATTTCTTTCTACAACGCTTAGTTTTGGAGATATTGTACAGCCTCAACTTAAATGGTCCACCGTGTATAATATACTCTCCGAACTAACCTATGGTAGCGAAACTTGGATTTTAAGAGCTCAAGATTGGCAACGTTTAGAGACATCACAGATGTACTTTATGAGATCATTGGTTAGAAAACCAAGAAGGTATAGAATAAAAAGTCAAGATGTTTATGCACAATTGGGGTAAATGAATATAATGGAGGAAATATGTAATTACTAAAAAAATGGAAGAAACAAGTTATAAGACCATTTAAGCTGAGACTGTATAATATCTCCAAAACTAAGCGTTGTAGAAAGAAATGTCTTTAACAAAACTTGCTTCATACTATGAGGAAACATAAATGCCAATTAGTCGTGTTTTGTTTGGAGGAGTTATGATGGTCATTTTAGGGTCAATTTAATTTTTACTTTCTCTACTACGTATAGTAAAAATTCGAAACCGAGGTTTCACCGGAAATATATGTTTTGGGACCCCCTGAATCCAAAAAAAGCATTTTTGGAAACATGTCCGTGCGTGTGTCTGTGTGTGTGTCTGTGAACAGCATAACTCAGAAACGAACAGTCAGATAAACGCCAAACTTTGTATTTAGGTTCAGTATCTTCCAGAGATGCAACACAAAGGTTTTCAAGAAAATCCCCCCACCTCAGATTACTCTTTACATGGAACATTTTTCGAAAATTTTAATTGTCTCAAAAATGGCTCGAACGATTTTGATTAAAATATCATATGTTTAAGATATTTTCATGACAAATAAAATGTATATCTTGAATTTTTTGGGAATGTCTCCAAAAGTATTTTTCATTGTGAATGACTATTGCATAACTGGTAAACCATAAGAGATAGACAAATTTTTACTACACAAAAATGTAGATTGCGTTAAATACACAATTTATGTCTTATACATTTTTGTTGTTGAGTGAACCATTTTCGAGATATTGCTTGTTATTTATTCCCTTACATTTTTCAATACTTATTTTCTCAAAGGGGAATTCGTTATTCATTTTTTGTCTTGGATATGCAAAGAGTATTAATCTGTGGCAAAGAGAATGATGCTGCACCTAGCAACTAGCTATTAACATATATGTCTATGCTTAAAGGCTACGCATTTCTATATTGCCCTTGCGAATACAAAACAAGGGGAATATAGTAGGCCTTAAGCGATAGTCAAATATTTTTAGGACTGGTCGCTATGTGTAAAATGTAATTCTCTTTGCATGTCAAAAATCGTTTCTGCAAATATTTATCTCGATTAATGTGAAATATATGGAGAATAAGGGTATGTAAAATAGTTTGTACAAGAGTAGAGAAAGTTATGTGAGTGTAACACATCAGATTTTTTTAATGGGAACCTAAATTAAGAGTCAAATTAAATTGATCCTAAAATGACCATCATAACGTCCTCCAAATAAAACACGACTAATGGTATTTACTTTCTCCTATAATATCAGGCACCTTTTATTTAAGACATTTCTTTTTACACAACATTTCTAAAACTACTTCTAAAGACTTTACTTACCAACTTTATGAAGGGAAATGCTGAAACTGGCCACCGTCGTTGTCTATACATTTTTGGCATCTCCTTAGGAAACTGTCCATCATGGATAGTGATGTATGGTTTTATCCGCGCCTTTCTATGATAGCAGCAGACGGCAACGCGAGCGCCGAGGACGCGGTCAGGAAAAACACCGCGCAGGCGGTTCGTAGTTCTTTGGCTCACCCTGTACAACGCTTAGTTTTGGAGATACTGTACAGTCTCAACTTAAATGGTCCACCCTGTATAGACCGGATGGAACGAGGGTTTTAGGAAGATTTCGGAGAAGTTGGAGTAACCAACATGAAGTTAGTAATTAGCCTCGGAACGGGTCATCGGTCCAAAACTTGAATTAAAGGAGAAGAAGAAGAAGAAGAAGAAGAAGAAGAAGAAGAAGAAGAAGAAGAAGGAGAAACATCAGGCTAACAAATTCAATGCCATAACCGTGATTTGAACCACGGATCTTCAGCTTCCGTCCTGTTGCTCAACCAATGAACTAGCAAATGTTTATGCCGGCACGACATTCATTTTTCCGTAAACCACAAGGCGTTTTCTAATTTATTTGATATAACATACCTCAATGGCGACTTACAGTGTCGTAAGTACTTTCAGGGCTTTATAGTTGGCACTATTAGAGCAATCATGATAATTAATGCGAGTCCATCGGGGACGTTAGTGTCGTGCTCGTCGTCCTCTGTGGTGTGGTGGTTACCATGTTCCCGAGATCCTGAGTTCAAACCCGCGGAAGGCGATGGATCTTTTCGAGCGTAAAATCCTTTCCTTTGGAAGGGAAGTATTACGGCAGGTAAAAGAGCTCAAGCCTGATAAAGAGGCCTCTCAGGAAAATTATTGGTCTTTCACGCCGAATATTGAGGCAGTGTTTTTAACACTTAAATGATTTCAGTCAAATTATATAATATGTAAATTTAATAACAGCCCACCTTAAAACAATATGTGAATGTAACAATATCTAAAAAGTGTATATTACAGTCATTGTATATATTTATACTATCGTAAACATGTTAAATAATGTTATGTGAATGTATTACGTAATTTAATAGTGTAGGAGCTGTGAGAATAATAGGTTAAAAGTTGCTAACAATGAGGTAACCTAGAGGCAATAATGAATTTTAAAATTTAAATGCTAATAGTCATTATTAGAGCAGCAATGATGTAAATTTTGAGTCAGTTTAAAAATAACCAATCAACAACCAGAAAAAAGCTTTATTTAAATGCAGGAGTTCTATTGGAGTAGGATTAGCCAATCAGAGACTTGAAATTCAGAAATTTACAAGTTTAGACGGTTGAAATCTATTCAGTTGCCTGCAGACATTGATTGTAACAAGACGCAAAGGTGTCCTCAAGAAATTTAATACGTATTCGTGAGAGACGAAAAACGTATACGTGTTAAAAAAGTGCAAGTGTTATATAAAAGAATCTCGCAGCTTTTGATATCAGTGAAGTGCTATTTAATTTGTGTCAAGGATTAATAAAAAGGAGTGAAGTAAAACTAAAAATCTGTGTAAGCCTACATTCTTGTCGCATCACACCCTGCCAAGATATCCATGTCTCTAAAATAATACTGACGCAGTCGAGGCAAACATAAATATTAAATATTTAAAGAAACAGTTTAATTACAAAGTTAATATTTTTTTAAACTTGGGGCAAAGGCCACCTGAAAATACATTTGGGGCGAAGGCTACCGGAAGCTGTTTACTATACGTGCGGTTGCAACGAATTTTAAGTTCGGCTCCCCAACAGTTGAACTATAATACAACTCCTTCAATACAAAGCTCTATTAAAATTGACGCCCAAAGCGTGGTTCAAATGACGTAACAAACCATCTTCTTCAATATAGAATGGGATGTTAAAGACCATAGCAGTCAAAGAGGGTCAATAAATAAAATTCAATTTAATTTAATTGTTAGTATCGTGCCGGTAAGTGATAGTGTTGGTAGGGCAACAACACGGAAAACTGAAGAACCGTGATTCAAATCCGGGCTATGGCATTGATTCTACATTTCCAATCCTCTACAGGGCTTGTGTAAGGAACAGTTAATTATAAGAGAGTCTTATTATTCGCAATGTTCTTAGGCACTGAATTATTAAAGAAAGGTTATCCCCATTCACTATTCCATGTTCTGGCAACAGAATGTGTGCACAAATAACTTCAGCCTCAGACTCCGAAATATAAATCTTGAAGCATCTTTCTCAGGTTTTGTTCCACGGACGGCTACGGTTGCCAAGGAAATGATAAATACCCCTGTTTATTTTGGCGGATTCGATCCTAGGAACCTTCTAAATCGTTTTATAACGACTAGGCTTCTGCTGCACTGACATTGGGTGTCACTGGTTCGAGCCAGTCTGTCCGCCTTCAATTGATAGTTTCATAGACACTGTGACTATTTCTCCCAGTCAGACTGGTCAGAAATTAATACTTTAGGGCTCCGTTAACTGTCATTTTCCCCATATTTATTCTGTTGCTTTCTATTCGAGATGGTATCTTAATACGTCGATACCTCGATATCGAAGTATGTCCAATACTTTGAGATAAACATTCGATATGATTAAAACTTGTTACGTTTTACTTTATAAGGGATGAAAGAAGTCGAGACTTCACGTTATTGCATCGCACGTCTCATCAAAGAGTTGCTGAACTACAGTTGTTGATAGATCTTGACTGCGTTTCTGTGGGTGAATCAAAGCAACATTCCATAGATCTTGTATCTAAATGAAAACATGTAAAACAATGGGGGGAAAAGTAGAGGTAACATGTAGTGTTAACTGAGTTGTGAATGAAGCTGATTTAGCTGACGCACTAAATCACGTTTCTGCGATAGCCTGGCTTGGTGACTCACTCTCAGCTATTACATTTACCTGATCTAGTGACCAAACTCTGTGAATCCGGCAGAAACAATCAGAACTAAATACTGGCATAATTTAAAGCATGGAAATGTTTGATATTCTTAGTTATCCTCTCTTCATGAAAATATACATTAGTTTATATTTTCAAGATGTCAGAATAAAGAGTTGCTGGTATTTATGTTTCTATGGGTAGACAATCCTTTAAAGGAAAAGTTGCAACACAAAATAGTCATAAAATCTGATGTGTTACACTCACATGATTTTCTCTACTCTTGTACAAACTATTTTTACAAACGCTTATTCTCCATATGCTTCATGATAATCGAGATATCGAGATGTTAATCTTATTGCTAATTTTCTTGTAGGTGCAAGGGGAATTGGTAGGCTTTAAGCTATAATCAAATATTTTAAGAGCTGGTTGCTATGTAGCGCATTCCATCCTCTTTGCATGTCTAGGATATAAAAAAATGAATAATGAATTCCCATTTGAGAAAAAATATAACTATTGGAAAATTTAAGGGAATAACAAGCAATGGTTCACTAAATAAAAAAAATGTATATGACATAAATTGTGTATTTTAACGCGATCTACATTTTTTGTGCAGTAAAATTTTGTCTGCCTCTTATGGTGTACCAGTTATGCAAAATTCGTTCACAACGAAGTATATTTTTGGAGACATTCCCAGAAAATTCAAGATATACATTTAATTTTTCATGAAAGTATCTTAAATGTATGACATATTAATCAAAATCTTTAGAGCCATTTCCGAGAAAACTAAAATTTTCTAAAAATGTTCCACGTAAAGGGTAATCTGGGGTGGGGAATTTTCTTGAAAATCTTCGTGTCGCATCTCTGGAATATATTGAACCTAAATACCAAGTTTGGTGTTTATCCGACTGTTCGTTTCTGAGTTATGCTGTTCACAGACAGGCACACAGACACACGCACGGACATGTTTCCAAAAATGTTTTTTTTTTTTGGATTCAGGGGGTCTGAAAACAATAATTTCCGGTGAAATCTTTCTATCAAATTTTTGGATGGAATACAATACTTCCCCTACTTACTGTGCGTAGTAGAGAAAGTAAAAATTGCTGCAACTTGGAGAATGTCAAACAGGTACAATTTCGAAATTAGTGTACAATACAAAATTATTTACATGAGTTTATACACAGAAAACTACTAATAAGAACATAATTCAATGAGCAAGCTATCGCCTTTACAGTTTTTTATAAAGTGAGTATCGAGTATCGGTGCTAAAAGATCAGTATGGGTATCGAGTATCGAATATCAAAGAAATAGTGGTATTGTTCCAACACTACCTTCTATATTACTTATCTATAGTAAGTAGAGGAAGTATATCATTCCATGGCTATACTTCACCAGAAATTCACGTTTTGAGACTGTTTGAAACCAAAAAGCAAAGCCTTTTCAGAAAATGTTCCGTGTTTCTGTCTGTGAAGAACATAATTCATAAACCAAAATTCAATGAAACACCAAACTTGGTATTTAGGTTCGGCGTTTTCTAAAGACGCAAAACAAGATTTTCAAGAAAACATCTTAGCCGAAATTACCCTTCAAGCGGAATAATGTTCTTTCTTTTTTATTTTCTGAAAAATAGCTCTGTCGATTTTTATTTAAATACATTTAAATGACCATAGAATATATATCCTAAATTTTCTGGGCACAGCCTTTCAAGTTCTGTTCTTTCAGAAGGAATTTTGTATAATTCTGTATAACTCGTAAACCATAAGAGATAAGACAACCGCTATGAAGAAAAAGAAGAGAAAATCTTGAGCATATAGCCTTCGAAAGTAAAGGAATTTATACATTCAGAATTGAAGGTTTAGGTAAAATGTGGCTTAAAATGAAGACAACAATTGTTTTAAAGATATACTCATACCAACATAGGTAAATACTTATTCTAAGTAAACAGCAAAGGGAAGTGGACTGTAAAAAAGAATAATAATAACAAAATATGCATATGTGCTTGTATTAGGGCTCATCAACAATTACTGAAAATGATTTTTTCTGCAGTTTCCATGCTAGTTTCCTGTCTATAATTTTTTTTTTTATTTTTATCCTTTGAGAACAACTTACATTATTTTTGGACACGTCAGAATTGGATACGTAGAAATTTTACATTACAGCGAGTAATACTAATACAGCTCTTAATAATAATTACATGCCAGTTTCTTTACAAAAATACTATATCACGGAATAACAAAATTAAATAATCTATGTACTTTAATTATGTGACTATGGAAAACATGGTTCATTTAAATAGTCATTTATATGTAAATATTACCTTTTTAGAAGAAGCTTTCTTAGTTTCCCTTTAAAAGATTCTTTATTTAAGCTTTTTATTGAAGTATATGGATTTCTATACATTAAGATACCCAGATGGGAAGCATGAATGTTAGAAAAGAGCGGGGTTTTATGCATACAGCTGAGTTTTAAGTCCACCGACAAGCTTAAGGGGATGATTTCTGACTGGAGCACAAAAGTTCATATCACCTTGTGTCCGTGTCCAGAAATGCATAGTTCCACGGTAGATAGCACTGTCAACATTCTCTCATAACCTCCAGTGCCCGTTTTTATGTTACAGATAGTATGATTTAAGCAGCGCAGAAGCACAATGGTCCGGTATTCATTGCAGGAGCAAGCCGAGATGGTGTTCGTGTATGGTCAAGCAGGTGGAAACGGTCGAGAAACAGCACGAATGTACCGAGCCACGTACCCTGAATTCTTCTCCAAAATACTTTCAAGTTCTTTGTCACCCTTTCTTTAAAATACCAGCTTTATACCTTACTCGGTGTTACTGAAACCTTTTCTCTTGCCTCAAGAGCTTCTGATATTTTTAGTGACCTTACTTGCACATATATATTGTTATTGTAGTTAGAATTATTGTTAATATATAGAAGAAACTGAAACAAACTTGGTGAAATTATTTACTTCCTGCAGGTATAACGGCAGTGAAGGAAGAGGGGCAACGAACCGGCTGTTGTGAATGGAACGGGAGGACTGTGTCCGTCACAGTACCTGATGTCACCTATACACCATTCGGTAACATCTCTGTTTACTTACTAAACCCCTCTGCCTAGTTAATACTTAGTACTTAAATTATTATTATAATTATTATTATTATTATTATTACTATTATTATTAATATTACTACTATTTAGTGATGGGACAATACCACTATTTCTCGATATTCCATAACGATACTGATTTTTGATCAACCATACTCGATAATCACTTTATAAAAACTCTGATGTGTTACACTCACATGCCTTTCTCTACTCTTGTAAAACTATTTTTACAAACGCTTATTCTCATCTACCACATGTTAATTGAGATAAACATTTGCAGACTCTATCTTAATGCTAAGTTTCCTGTAGATGTAAGGGGAATATATATTTACAAGGGAAATATAGAAATACAGTAGCCTTTATGCACATTCATATGTCTTAATAGCTGGTTGCTAGGTACATCACCATTCGCTTTGCCACAGATTAATACTCTTTGCATATAAAAGACAAAAAAAATGAATAACGAATTCCCATCTGAGAAAATAAGTATTGAAAAATTTAAGGGAATAACAAGCAATATCTCGAAAATGGTTCACTCAACAAAAAAATGTATATAACATAAATTGTGTATTTTAACGCGATCTACATTTTTGTGTAGTAACATTTTGTCTATCTCTTATAGTTTACCAGTTATGCAAAAGTCGTTCACAATGAAGAATGCTTTTGGAGACATTCCCAGAAAATTCAAATTATACATTTTATTTGTCGTGAAAATATCTTAAACATATGATATTTTAAACAAAATCGTTAGAGCCATTTTTGAGAAAATTAAAATTTTCGAAAAATCTTCCATGTAAAGGGTAATCTGGGGTGGGGGGATTTTCTTGAAAACCTTCCTGTCGCATCTCTGGAAGATACTGAACCTAAATACCAAGTTTGGTGTTTATCCGACTGTTCGTTTCTGAGTTATGCTGTTCACAGACAGACACACAGACACACACACACGGACATGTTTCCAAAAATGCTTGTTTAGGATTTAGGGGCTCTCAAAGCATATATTTCCGGTGAAATCTCGGTATCGAATTTTTGGGTGGAATACAATACTTCCCCTACTTACTATTCGTAGTAGAGAAAGTAAAAAGCGTAAAGGAGATACCTTGTTCACTGAATTATGTTCTTAATAGTAGTTTTCTGTGTATAAACGTACGTAACCAATTTTGTATTGTATGTTAATTCCGACATTCTTCCTGTTTAAACTTCTCCATCCAATTGGCAGAAGTTTTCTTATCTTGATAATTCCTCAAACTATCCCCTATTTATAATCAAGTCTAATAATAATAATAATAATAATAATAATAATAATAATAATAATAATAATAATAATAATAGGAAGTAGATGAAACGAAATGTTGGTGAAATGGATGAAAGGAAAGGTGAGGATGGAGCAGTTGGTGGAATGAATGGCGGGGGAAACCGGAGAACCCGGAGAAAACCCGCCCAGACGCCGCTTCGTCCACCACAAATCCCACATGCAGGTCCCTGGGATTGAACCCGGGCCGCCTAGATGGGAGGCGAGCGGTCTAACCACTCGGCCACGGCGCCGCCAATGCAAAACTTAACATTTTGAAAATATCAAAATGTTTATCTCAAAGTATTAGACATACTTTGATACCACCGAGTATCTAGGGTATCGTGGTACCGACTGTATCATATGCCATTCCTATTGTTATTATTATTTTAAGCGATAACGAAAATTTACTGCACAGAAAATCTAATTTATTCCAAATAACGTTTTTGTGGCATCAGTCATTTCCAAGATAACCCATATTATTATTATTATTATTATTATTATTATTATTATTATTATTATTATTATTATTATTATTATTATTATTATTATTATTATTAAAACTTTAATTACTTTTTCAAGGCCAGTTTACATCGCCCTGCTTTTAAACTTCTAAATAACGATTGGGTTTCCTGTACCCTTCTTGGGTCTAAAACCAAATGTCACGTAAAGTAGCATTCAGACCATAATCAATGATATAACTGAATCGCCGTTTTTTTCATCCACAACCTTATTTTCCAAATATTCATCAACAGAGAAACCAGTTTATTCTAATTTATATTGGGTTCACGATACCACCAATACTAGATGGATCATTTGGACCTGGATGTCCACCATTGATGATTCAAATACCACAAATTAATATGGAACTGAGCAAAAAATGTGTATGTTAAACCATTCCAAGAGCTGACATTTCAATATGCGCAAGGCAAGCGCTTACACACAGATGATTCAAAAATGGATCACGGGTGTGGATATGCAGTGACAACAGACACCAACTGCATTTATTCCCATTGTGTCTCTGACAAGTTTTCGATCTATTATGACACCCGATAACAAAATCTCTCTAAGTTTTACTGATTCCAAATTCTGGTCGAATCACGCATTGCCCTTGGTTCATGATATTAACCTCCTGTTCCAGTCTATGCAGGGCTACCACGTATTTCTCGTCTGGATTCCATGACATGATCGCATCATCGGTAATGAAGTAACGAATTCCATGGCTAAAACAGCTGTTCTTCAAAACTCCGAAGAGTATTCCATCAAAATTCCTCACCTGAATTTAATGCCATACCTGAAGGGAACTACGAGATAATTGGAAATTCAATGGCTTTCTTCTTCCGATAACAGATTTCACATAGTTAGGAATAACCCTTTCCTTACAATGCCATGAAACGCCAAGATCAAATCACAGCAAGAAGAATTCGCATAGGCCACTCAAGACTAAGGCACGTTTTTACAACGTGCAGTTAAGTATGAGTAAACGTTAACTGACAGTTTTCTTCACGGTTGGAGTAAAATTCCATTATTGGTTTTTATTATCTCCAGATTAAGATTTACTACCGGTTAACACAATCATGCTAAATTTGTAGTACTTGGTATAAAGGTTTCTTATATGTTTCAATCACTGTTGTGATAATGTTCCATACAAAGCTGAGAATCAAAAATGAGTTGTGGCTTTGAAGAAGGAAAGGAACGGGCGAAAAAATGGCGTAATATGAAGTTATAACAATTTGGAGGAGGAAAACAGTTATGATTAAATTTGTTGGTTTTCGAACTTTTCAAAATTAAGTATAATTCAAGAAAGAAGAATGATACAAAGATTGTTAAATCAATATTAAGGATGGAGTGATAAAATACAAGATGCTATAATTCAAGGAAAGTATTAAAGCTAATAGGATTCAAAAATATATTCAAGTTCTTATCAGTACGAGCTTAAATAAAAGTTAAAATAACGTTTTAATTAATAAAAGCATTATTATTGTTATTATTATATTTATTATTATTATTATTAAAGGTGAAAGTGAGGTTTTTAAAGTGGAAATGTGATATAAGAAATACGAATTCATTTGAAGCGAAACAAAAGACGTCTTTAATACAGTAAATAAAGTATGTGTCCATAAGCATAAAACAAAGATTCTCTAGCAAATGAAAAAGTCTTAAATGAGAGGAAAGAAGAAAAATATACCGAGCGGGATGGCTCAGGCGGTAACATCTGTGGGACGCATTCGGGAGGTCTCGGGTTCAAATCCCGTGGGCCGACCAATCTGTCTGAGGTTTTTTCGTGGTTTTCCTCAGTCGCCAAGGTAAATACCGGATTGGATATTTAATACCACGATCCAAAGTTTCACCTTAAGTCTAAAATGTAGTAAAATGAAAAATAAATGGTAATAGCGAATGCTATGCCATCTATCTACATTCAATGTAAGCAGTTAGACTGGACGGCACCCTAACACCATCTGCACGGCACGAAGCAGAAGATCCGGCTGTCATGCGCTGGGGGTCTCTGTGGGCACATGACGAAGCAAGATGGCATTTCCAGGTATAAGACCTAAAAGGCTAACTGTGTGAGGGCGGCGGTAGGACTGGACGGCACCCTAATGTCATCTGCACGGCATGACGCAGGTGGTTACAGGGATGAGACCTAGAAGGCTAACTGTCCGCCTTTATATGGGAGCGGCGGTTGGACTGAACGGCACCCTAATGCCGTCTGCACGGCACGAAGCAGAAGATTCGGTAGCTATGCGCTAGGGGGTCTGTGAAACGTGACGGAGCGGATGGTTACAGGGATGAGACCTAGAAGGCTAACTGTCCATCACATATCGTTCTAAGAGTTGATATGATCAAGGAGTTATAGCGACGTAAAATAAAAATAGAAGAAAAAATATAGTCCTGTTGAAATAGAAAATAATTGAAGCAATTAATATAAATATCAAATGTACTGCTATTGAAAAATAAATAAAATATAATAAGAAGAATTAAACATAATGAATCATTTAATATTGTTGGTATCACACGTTAAAGAGAATAAGCACTCTCAGGACGTCGTCAAATAAAGAGGAGGAAAAGAAGAGGATCAAAAATGCAGTTGTATCCTGTGTGTTTTATTCTCACTGCTATTGGAATTGTGAATTTATAATGTCTGGGAAAAATGAGTAGTTTCTTGTTTAAGGAGGAAAAATTCTTATGAAATTAGTAGGGGAAAAACGTAACATTATAGAAAATAAAAACTCATATGCTGTTACAAGGCAATAAAAAAGTAAAGCCTGGAATGAAATCACTGAAAATTTTGAAGCAATCAGTGGTAAGTAAAGCCTGTAAAGAACCTACATGATAAAATGAGAACATGTCAGGTGTCCTTTCTAGGCTAGGCTGCGTTAGCTAATATCCTGCACGCTTCAGCATCATCACCTCCAGGTGACTGAGACGGATACAACCTAATGCGCTTAAAAATTAGGAAATTTTGCTATGGAAAAAAAAGTTCTTCGGTTTCTGGGAACTTAATTTAATCTTTGGCTAATGTTATAATAGCTATGCTAATTTTTTTCAGTATTTGTAATACTGTTGTATTGACACCCATGAAATCACCAATGGAGTTGTAGAGTCAGAAGTAGCTGGTTCATTGGTGACACGCACATAGGGGGAACGTAGTACAGAGACGAGAGGACAACTTGTTGTTCACATTCCATGCAGGCGTGGGGATTTGTTAGAAATTACACAAATTTTATATCATTCTCATTAACTGTGGTTTATTAATAAAGTAATTTGTGGCCCTACATTACATATACAAAGGAAAATCAAGGATTGAGGGGAGATATATCACACACACAACTTACACACCAATTTACAGACTCAGATTGACGCTCACACACACAAAGAAAGTAACGCTAACATCTATCCCCCCTCTCCAACTCTAGCTAAGCTCGCCGGCCTGAGGTAGTGTCATGCCAGACAGAAATTCAAACACAAGCCGAAATAAATACTAAATTTCCCCAACAAAGCTGTCGCGAATGCGACGCAATAATGTGTCTGGTATGACAATATCTACTAATACCTACTAATACGCCACATCTCCAACCGTTCATCATTATCAGTATCACGTTCGTAGAAACCAAAAAAGTTACCCTCAGCTATTTCATGCACCAGTATTTGAACTGAATCTCAAAGCATCATCCACTAGGAGTTTACTGGAAGATTTTGCTACGATAAGGTAACTTCTGCTGTCAAATAATGTCTTAACCGGAAATTCTAAAATCAAACTGCTGGTAAAGTGACCATAAAATTTACCGAAAATATTTTATTGGAGGTGGTAATGCCTCACTAATATTCAGCCAGAGGTGTTTTAGTAAGTAAACCATCAAGTTAGAACGCACCGAGGGTTGGTGACGAGCGAAGGTGGAAGCGAATGCGACCTTGCAGTATGCTCTGTAAACAAATATGAACAGTTGAAGGCACTACACCCTGTTTCGAAAACCGGTTGATCGGGATTACGAAATATCGGAGGAAAGCAAATGTAGACATGTTTAGCTGTTGGTAGTGTCCAATAAAGTTACTTCAATATTTAATTAAAGTATTGATGTACACAAATCTGAGCTTCACCAACGCTTCTGTTACATAGTGACTTTTACAATGTACAGTAATGTATTTTCGAAATACATTGAATATAAATCGCATTCGATTAGCACGTAGACTGTTGTATTCTGAAAAACTGTACCACATCACCTGACGTAGTAGGAGAAAATACAAAACTAAATGTCAGACATGCTTGAGATTCACCCATTTTACACATGTTTGCGTACTCCGAATACTTCTCTAGAATACTTTTAAGTTTGTCACCCTTTCTTACGAGTTCCAGGTTTATACCCTATTCAGTGTTTCTGAAACCTGTTTTATTGCAAGTGTTTCTGGTATTTTTACTTTCTCTACTAGGTATAATAAGTAGAGAAAGTATTGCCTTCCATCAGGGAATTCTGTACCAATAATTCACAGGAAATGCACTTTTTGAGCTGCCCTGAATCCAAATAACCATTTTTGAAATCATGTACGTGTGGGTATCTGTCTATGAATTGCATAACTCAAAAATGAAAAGTCGGATAAATACCAAACTTGGTATTTGAGTTTAGTATCTTCCAAGGGTGCGACAAGAAGATTTTCAACAACATTCCCAACCCTAAAATACCTTTACCTGGAATATTTTTCGAAAATTTTTATATTATCAAAAATGGCTCTAACGATTTTAAATAAAATATCATATTTTTAAGATATTTTTATTGCAAATGAAATGTATATCTTGAATTTTCTGGAAGTGTTCCCAAAAGCCCTCTTCATTGTCAATGACTTTCGCATAACTGGTAAACCGTAAGAGACGGACATAATGTTACTACTAAAAGATGTAGATTTTGTTAAAGCACAGAATTTATGTCATGTACATTTTTTGTCCAGTGAACCATTTCCTAGATGTTCCTTGTTATTTGTTTGTATTTTCCAATACTTATACTTTTTCCCAAGTGGGAATTCGTTTTTTATGTCCTGAACATACAAAGAGAATGGAATGCTCCACATAGCAACCAGCTTATAAAAGATTTGAATATCGCTTAAAGCCTACCATATTGCCCTTGCACTTACAAGAAAATTAGCCAGAAGATAGTTTATGCAAATGTTTATCTCCATTAACATGTAGTAGATGGAGAATAAGCGTTTGTAAAAATAATTCATATAAGAGTAGTGAAAGTCATGTGAGTGCAAGACATCAGATTTTTAGTCTATTTGCTTGCAAATACATTTGTTATTGTAGTTGCAATATTATTGAAATCAAATATATGAAAAATCTTAAAACAAAGCTGGTGAAATGATTTCCTTCACTACATGTATAGTGGCAGTTTTCTCTTATCAGACATTAATTACATTAACAACTTTGTAGTTACTGCAGCCTGTAGTGATGTCCCCCACCGAGTTACAATTTGGCTGTGGAGCCAAGGGAAATCCAGGTCCCGTCCCCTTAACTACTTTGATTCCAGATGATTTCGCATCTACTGATGTTTTCCCTGCTAAATTTCGTTACAAAGGATGCTAATTGTGATGGTTGTTTTGGTGTATGATTCTTCTTTACTTTAGGAATATTGTCGTAACCTCTTATATTTTCACATATCACGGGGGGGTAGAGCATGGTACCGGAGTCTAAATCATATCAAACTAACACGAAGTCCGACGGGGCGAGCTAAACAAAGTTTCTAAAATACCTGAACATTACTTAAATATTCCCAAAGAACTATCTACATTAATAAACTACATGATGGAAATTTAGATGGAAAAATATATTAACAATTAAAGAAGATATATGCTACCTCCCTGCTTGACGAAGCGTCATGTCTATCACACGTCTGCACTGCTCGCTGGTTACATTAGGAGAGAGAGCGTCCTAAACGCTAACCCAAGATAGAACCGGTTTACCTCCACTCCTATTGCATCATTACCTGTTTGTATTGTCAACTTAACATAGTTACCAAACAATGTTGCCAAAATCACATATGTTCTTACAGTGTTGCCACAACCAAATGCCACAATATTACCACAGTTCTCCACTGGTTTGCATGCAGCGAATAAATGCAATAGTCCCAACGAGAAGGGAAAGGGAGCAGTGTGTCCGTCACAATACCTGATGTCACCTATACCCCGTGCGGTAACACGAATACTCTGTTTACTTACTAAAACCCCTCCGCCTGCTCATAACTAAGGATGAAACACCGACATGCCCATTCTGCTCTGTTACCTTGATAATTGAACACAGCCACAAAATGTCAAATAATCGACCTCAAGAGGAAAAGATATGGAATCCCTGTTGAACTCCATGGAGCAATTGAAAACCCGTCAGCTTATATCAAATTGAAGATCTTCCTCAGCGGCATTGGAATACTAAATAAATTGTAAATCATTGTTATCATTGTTACTAACCATTAAATATCACTTGACATAGTTACTGTCGCACTGATCAACTGCACTGCCTCTCACCACAGTGTTACTATGTACATCACCCAATGTTATTTTTAACGACGCTTGGATGGAATCGCAGGGTATTGCAAAAAAGCCAGCTTTCTCTAGAGCTACACCATCTAGGACAATGAAATTTCTACTGCCTTTTAAAAAATGTAGATCTCCTTTAAAACAAACAATTCACTTCTATTAAGCTTTTTGAGGCATAAGGCGTTTATGAGACATCCGTTATTAAAGGTTCGAATTGTTCACTTCTTCATTCTTTAAAGTACTTTCAACATTCAATTGTTTGTTGCGGTTGCTTGAAAACAGTCTGGAATTTTAAGGCAGTGTCTAGTTCTTAAACATTTGACTATCGCCGTTCTCTTTGTATCTATAAGAAAGTGTATAATGTAACTATTTCTGAAAAGCTAATTTAGATTAAGATGTAGTAGATAGAAAAGTAAGCTTTAGTAAGAATAGTTTGTAAATCTACCCAGTAATAAATAATAGAGGGTAGAGAAAGTTATGTTAGTATATTACATCAGATTTTTTTACCTAGTGTCTGAGCACGTTCGGCATAGATATAGTGAAATGGCACGCTTAAGAAGCAGTTATCACCAAATTTACTGGTTATAGCGCGTGCACTGCCAAATATATGCCGGGGCACGAACTCGGTAGCGCTCCAGAGTGGTGCTTAATGGTCGGGGACATTAAGGTACAGTCTCAACCAGTAACAACTGCACCCTAGCTTGCACGTTTAATGTGGAAGTCGTTGGACTAGTTCCATTTATCTCGTAGCACAGACCGGGTATATTATCATCACCTTGATGGCCGGTTTTAATAAGCCTGTTTAAGTTAGTTAATGGAGCCGGCTTTACATTCTAAAACCTTGATTAAAATCTGATGTTCTACACCCACATGACTTTCTCTACTCTTGTACAAACTATTTTTACAAACGCTACTTAATGTTAATCGAAATAAACGTTTGCAGAACCTTATTGCTAATTTTCTTGTAGGTGCAAGTGGAATATGCAAGGCTTTAAGCGATAGTCAAATATTTTAAGAGCTGGTTGCTATGTGGCGCATTTCATTCTCTTTGCATGTCCAGGACATAAAAAAAGAATAACGAATTACCATTTGAGAAGAAGTATAGGTATTGAAAGATTCAAACAAATAGCAAGGAATATCTCGGAAATGGTTAAGTCTATAAAAAGTATATTATATAAATTATATATTTTAACGAGATTTACATTTTTACTTTCTCTACTACGTATAGTAAGTAAGTAGGGAAAGTATTGCATTCCACCCAACAATTCGATAGCGAGATTTCACCGGAAATGCATGCTTTGAGGCCTCCTGATTCCAAAAAAAGTATTTTTGGAAACATGTCCGTGTGTGTGTCTGTCTGTCTGTGAACAGCATAACTCAGAAACGAACAATCGGATAAACACCAAACTTGGTTTTTAGGTTCAGTATCTTCCAGAGATGCGACACGAAGGTTTTCAAGAAAATCCACCACCCCAGATTACCCTTTACATGGAACATTTTTCGAAAATTTTAATTTTCTCAAAAATGGCTCTAACGATTTTGATTAAAATATCATACATTTAAGATACTTTCATGACAAATAAAATGTATAATTCGAATTTTCTGGGAATGTTTCGAAAAGTATTCTTCATTGTGAACGACTTTTGTATAACTGGTAAACCATAAGAGATAGACAAAATTTTACTACACAAAAAATGTAGATCGCGTTAAAATGCACAATTTATGTCATACACGTTTTTTTGTTGAGTGAACCATTTTCGAGATATTGCTTGTTATTATCTTAAATTTTCCAATACTTTTTCTCAAATGGGAATTCGTTATTCGTTTTTTTTTGTCCTGGCAATGCAAAGAGAATGGAATACTCGACATAGCAATCAGCTCTTAAAATATTGGACTATCGCTTAAAGCCTATCAATTCCCCTTGCATCTACAAGAAAATTAGCAATAAGCTTAACATCTCCATACCTCGATTAACATGAAGCATATGGAGAATAAGCGTTTGTAAGAAATAGTTTTGTACAAGAGTAGATAAGGTCATGTGATGGTAACACATCAGATTTCTATTAAGATATGGCTAATATATAAATTTGTAAAAACAACATGTGCCACTGGTTGCAGAAGAAGATGCGTTTGCAAGTGTGTTGTAAGGGCAGCGATAGGAGATGTGTGTGTAATCTCATGACAATATGAATACAGGCATAGAAATTAATTTATTAATGAAAAGCACTCCCTCTTAGGGACAAATGTATGGATATGTACATGGAGAAATCTCTTAAACAAAAAATACCCATACGGGAAATCAATTGATTATTCTACCCCATATTGTAACTTGATTACTTAATGCCGAACATTCATGTGGCAATGTGACAACAATACATGGATAAATACCTGAACACTCAGGTTACTTCCTCTACGATGCACATAGTAGGTAGAAAAAGCATTATATACCACTCAATAATTCGATACCGAGATTTCACCAGAAATACATTTTGGAGTCCTCCTGAATCCAAAAATGGCTTCGGATAAATACCTAACTGGTATTTAAATCCAGTATCTTCGAAACACTTGACACACATATTTTCAAGAAATCCCACCACCCCAAACTACCGCTTACATGGAACATTTCTAAAATGACGGTTTGCTAGAAAATGTTCCTAACGATTTTGATTAAAATACCATATTAAAGATATTTACATGACAGACAAAGTGTAGGTATATCTTGAATTTTCTGGGAATAGCCTTTGAAGTCCTCTTCATTCAGAAGGAATTCTGTATGATCTCTTTTTACTTTCTCTACTACGTATAGTAAGTAGGGGAAGTATTGTATTCCACCTCAAAAATTCGATACCGAGATTTCACCGAAAATAAATGTTTTGAGACCCCCTGAATAAAAAAAAAGCATTTTTGGAAACATGTCCGTGTGTGTGTCTGTGAACAGCATAACTCAAAAACGAACAGTCGGATAAACACCAAACTTGGTATTTAGGTTCAGTATCTTCCAGAGATGCGACACGAAGGTTTTCAAGAAAATTCCCCACCCCAGATTACCCTTTACATGGAACATTTTTCGAAAATTTTAATTTTCTCAAAAATAGCTCTAACGATTTTGATTGAAATATCATATGTTTAAGATGTTTTCATGACAAATGAAATGTATATCTCGAATTTTCTGGGAATGTTGCCAAAGGTATTCTTCATTGTGAACGACGTTTGCATAACTGGTAAACCATAAGATGTATATCGCGTTAAAATACACAATTTATGTCATATATATTTTAGTTCTTGTGTGAGCCATTTCCAAGATATTGCTTGTTATTCCCTTAAATTTTCGAATACTTATACTTTTCTCAAATGGGAATTCGTTATTCATTTTTTATGCCCTGAACATGCAAAGAGAATGGAATGTGCCACATAGCAACCAGCTCTTAAAGGATTCGACTGTCGCTTAAAGCCTACCATATTCCCCTTGCACCCACAAGAAAATTAGCTTTAAGTTTAACATCTCGATATCTCGATTAACAAGAAGCATATGGAGAATGAGAATAAGCGTTTGTAAAAATAGCTTCTAAAAGAGTAGAGAAAGTAATGTGAGTGTACATCAGATTTTTTTCCTTTTAGTTCCATTTATACCCACACTTTAACTACAACACTTGTCTTACCGGCAGGCTTTCCTTTGGAACTTATTGCCTATTGACAATGGTGTTAACTCGTTTTCTCTTGTCGTTGACTTCATGCACTTTTGGGGTTTTAATCACACATTGACCCACTCGTTCATACTTGCAGAGTCTGGGGATGATAGGGAATAATCTTGGCTGGAGAAAAACTTCCACCCCTAGTCCGGAATCAATCCCGAGACCCTTCGCACGGCAGGCAGATGCTCTATCGACTGAGCTACTGTGTAATCTTGTATAACTGCTATACGTTAAGCGATAGACCAAAACGTGCTGCACAAAAACTGTAGATCTCTTTAAAACACACAATTTATTTATTATAAGCTTTTTGTGTCATAAACCATTTATGAAATATCTGTTATTAATGGTTTGAATTGCTCATATCTTGGACATTCTTTGAAGTCCCTTCAACATTCGGTTGTTTATCGCGATTCCATGAAAAGAGTACGGAATTTTAGGTCAGCGTATAGCTCCAGTTCTTAAACACTTGACTATCCTGTTCTATTTATATCTATAACGGAATGTGTAATATAGCTATTTCTGCAAAGATTTATTTGGATTGAAACGTAGTAGATACGAAAATAATCTTCATTAGGAATAAAATCAGACGATCGTTGGGATTTGAACCAAGGATCTCCCAGTTTCCGTCCGGTTGCTCTAACCCCTGAGCTATTCCACTGATTTGCATTTTTCCCGGTAAACCACTAGGAGATTTCAAATTGTATTGAGATGACATACTTCAATGGCTACTTACGTTACTGTCGCACCGGCATGTTGCCGTGGTAGCTCAGAGGTTAGAGCAACCGGACGGAAACCGGGAGATTCATGGTTAAAATCCCCGACGATTCCAGCTGATTCAATTCAGTCGTCTGATTCTACATTTCCAAGCTTGTCCAACACACAGCTTGTGTCAAAGAACAATTAATTCAGTAAGAATGGTTTGTATACTCACTAACAAACGATAGAAGGTAGAGAAAGTACATCAGTATTACATCAGAATTTTTTCTCAATGATGGGTGCCTCCAAAAAAAAAAAAAACTGAAAAGTTAAAAATTGCACATTTTTGCAAGTTCTATCTTTTAATACATTTTAAATACTGATACGAGCAGCTTATTTTCTATTCTACATTTTAATGAATCATTCTAATTGTTGTAAAAATGGTTTTCTTGTCAAACTCGAGGCATTGGGGGAGAATACCGAGAGACAGATACTGTTATTCTCGATCTACTTCTAGAACCCTAGCTCGATCTGTAACATCAAAATGATAATGGTCCTTTGTTAGATTCTAAGTAAAAGCATTACTTAGCGGAACACTTTTATTCCTATAATAAATATTCTTTATACAACTCCATCTTTCATAAGAAATAAGAAACTGTTCATCTCGCTACAGATAGCCACAAAACAAAAGAACCAGTAAGATGTGGGGGTTCAAAGCGGAAGACTGGTAGAGTGGGCGGTTTCCTCTTACTTGTGCACAAAGTCAAATCAATGTCGCCTTCTTGAACCGCACTCAAAGTTCAAACAAACTTTTCAAACTTAAGTGTACTTTCTTTTCCATTATAAGCTACATGTACCAAAAGCACTGCGTCGCATTTCTATACCCCGCAGTCGTTCAACTTGAAAACGTTTCGTATATTTGAAACTAGATGCCTACATACTAACTGACTTGATTCGTGATAAAGGAATTACATGTTTGTTTATACCTGCACACTGCCAGTTACTCAGATAATTCCCTTCATATCCAATCAGCAAACATTGTTTCAAAAGATGAGCAAGATTTTACTAGGCATTACGAACTGTAAAATTCTACCAGAAATATATGGAAAGTTGAAGCATAATTATAAAAATTAATTTTTTATATTCACATGGGTTTCGCAATAATTTCTTTCTTTCTCTACCGCGTGCATAGTGGGTAGAGGAGGTACTGCATTCTACCCAAAAATTCGATACCGAGATTTCACCGAAAATACATCTTTTCAGACGTGTGCGCGCGTGTGTGCCTGTGAACAGCATAACTCCAAGAGAAAATTCGGATAAATATCAAACTTGGTATTTAGGTTCAATATATTCCAAAGATGCAACGCGAAGTCGTTCCAAATAATCCCCCACTCCAAACAACATACATGTAATATTTTTCGATATTTTCGCTTTTCTAAAGAATGAATTTTACATAACTGATAAACGCTAAGCATAGAACAAAACGTTCTACACAAAAATGTGAACATCTTTAAAAAACAAAATTTGTTTCCAATAACTTTTTGTAGCATAAGCCATTTTAGAGATATTCGCATTTAATGGTTTAAATTTGTCATTATTTTAAAGTCCTTTCACCATTCAGCTGTTTCTCGCGGTTTCATAGAAACGGTATGGAATTTTAAGGCCAACATATAGCCCACAGTTCATAAACATTTAACTATCACTGTTCTCTTTGTATCTATAAGGAAAATATGTACTGTAGCTATTTCTGCAAACAGTGTCTCGATTAAACTGAAGTAGATGGAAAAAAAGATCTAGGGTGACACATTCAAATGACTTTATCTACCCTTTATCTTTATTAGTGGGTATACAAACTGTTTTTACTAAAGCCTTTTATCTATCTACTACACTTCAATCCAAATAAACCTTTGCAGACATAGCTACAGTACACATTTCGTTATAGACACAAAGAGAACAGTGATAGACAAATGTTTAATAACAGGACGCTATATTCTGGCCTTAAAATTCCATACTGTTTCTATGCAATCGCGAATTAACTAAAATTGACACAACGTTAAGAGAATTATCAAGTAATGAACAATTCGAACCATTAATAGGAATGTCTCAGAAATGACATATGCCACAAAAATTATTTGAAATAAATTGTGTGTTCTGAATAGATCTACATATTTTGTGTAGTACGTTCTCGTCTATCGCTTTACGTTTACCAGGTATACAAGATTATACAAAATACCTTCAGAATTAAGGGGACTTCACAAGCTATTCCCAGAAAATTCAAGAAATACGTTCTATTCTTAATGTAAATATCTTTAATATATAGTACTTTAATCAGAATCATAGAGGCATTTTTTAGAAGATTACAATTTTCATAAAATTTACCATGTAAAAGATAGTTGTGTTTGTGGGAATTTTCTCGAAAATCTTCTTGTCATATCTTTGGAAGAACTTAAATATCAATTTTGGTATTTATCTGACTTTTCGTTTTTGAATATGCTGTTCATAGTCAAACAGAGAGAGGAATATCGGACCTTTTTCAAAAATTATTTTTTGGATTCAGGGGGCCTCAAAACATGTACTGTGTACGTGCTAGAGGAAGTAACAAGCTTTCGTAAGAATAGTTATTATACCAATTAATAGATGATAGAGGATAGAGAAGGTAATGTGAATGCAACACATCAGAATTTTTTATCTACTGTGTCTTTTATTGCTATTATAGTATGCAATCAAAGAGGTTGCTGGTAATGTGGGTACATGAGATGCTAAATGGCATTGAATATTACCTGACATTCGACAATTCAGGACGAGTTACTCATTTATCTCTATCAAGTGTCGAACCTGATGCTGCAACTTGTGAGCCAAACACTTACCTCTACGTGAAAGCGCTGGTTTTATTATGTCTGTAATTTGCTGGACTGGACGTGTGTAATTCCACAAACGCAAGCCATTGTACTAATCATAAATCGAGAAAGTTATAGACGACTGTCAAAGGCTCAGTTTTCCAAGAAAGAGGAGCTGTAGTCCCCCCCAGGGACTGACAATGACAGTCGGACAAGAGACAGCGAAATTGCTCCCGTAGAAGACAATCACCTGCTACAAGTTGTTCGGAATGTTCGTTCGCTTTTTAAAACAGAAAGACCAACGATGTTATCCTTGAAGCGATATTTGAACAGAAACAAGGTATGATACATAACAAGAGATGGACAGTGTTCGACGAAGGAATACGCTATACGGAGTAAATTCTCGCTGAATGGATTAACAAACACATTAAACAAGTGATCCATAATTCTTTATTAACCCATTATGATCAACTGGTGAGTGCGCGAAGCCATCTTTTAACACCTTCAAAGCAGCTGTCCATTGGAATTCGTTCCCCAGATAAACACTCAAATATGTGTATTTAAACTAAATTCTTTTCATTGTAATTTTAATATTCAAATAAATTGATTTCACTTCCTTTGATTCAATATGTGTTGCTTTTACGTTACCTGCAAGAAATCAATAAATACAGCGTGAACTCAACAGTACTGCCATATGTTACACTACTCACAAACACGCTCAAGGTCGTACCATCAGTGCTGGCATATGATCAGCATTTAATTATACGCAATTAACAAAGTCAGACCATTTTTTAAAAACTCAAAATATTAAATTATAGTGTGGTAGACCATAAGCAGTCGTATGCAATTTTATTATAATGGTAATTAATGGTAAGTAATGATAACTTTGTATGAAAATTATAAAAAAAATCTGATGCGTTACACTCACATGACTTAGTCTACTCTTGTACAAACTATTTTTACAAACGCTTATTCTCCATATGCTTCATGTTAATCGAGATATCGAGATGTTAATCTTATTGCTAATTTTCTGGTAGATGCAAGGGGAATTGTTAGGCTTTAAGCTATAGTAAAATATTTTAAGAGCTGGTTGCATTACCAGGACAAAAATAATGAATAACAAATTTGAGAAAAAGTATAAGTATAGAAAATTTAAGGGAATAACAAGCAATATCTCGAAAATGGTTCACTCAACAACAAAAATTTATATAATATAAATTGTGTATTTTACCGCGATTTACATTTTTTGTGCTGTAAAATTTTGTCTGTCTCTTATGGTTTACCAGTTATGCAAAAGTCGTTCACATTGAAGAATACTTTTGGAGACATTCCCAGAAAATTCGAGATATAAATTTTATTTGTCATGAAAATATCTTAAACATATAATATTTTAATCAAAATCGTTAGAGCCGTTTTTGAGAAAATTAAAATTTTCGAAAAACGTCCATGTAAAGGGTATGTCGCATCTCTGGAAGATACTGAACTTAAATACTGTTCGTTTCTGAGTTATGCTGTTCACAGACACACACACACGAACATGTTTCCAAAAATGCTTTTTGGGGATTCAGGGGGCCTCAAAACATGTATTTCCGGTGAAATCTCGGTATCGAATTTTTGGGTGGAATACAATACTTCCCCTACTTACTATACGTAGTAGAAGAGGTAATTATTTTGTCTACTCTTGTCTCCATGGTATCAAAATTTCCCATCTTTGTGTTTTGACTTTTTTTTATTTCCTTCTTTACCACGATAGATATGGGCAGGCTAATGACCCGGGACTAGTTAGCAACCAAGGTATGTACAACCTTACTACAAAGTTCTGCAAATACAGTGCTGTTGATATAAACAAAACGGCAAAAGTGTTGCCTTGTAAACATACAGTTCTAATGATAGTGGAAAATGAAGTACATCAGAATGAGAGACAGAATTGTATTGTATCTCTAGTCATGAAGCGGATTGTACACGCTCACACAGGTAAATAAAACCCTAATGCACTACCTCACACCATACTCACGATGCACAGTATGTTTCACTTCACTCTTAAGATGTCCCAGATTCTTAGCTTATACGCTTAGACAGCTAGTAATACAACTCTCTATTGCATAACGTTTTCACGAGTAAGTCAATATACACATTTATTCAAGGTTTTGCTATATTTTAATAGTTCTTTGTTACCTCCGTCTTATACTTTACTTTAACAATGAAAGAAACATTTATAGCTATTTTATATATAAGAATATCAATTTATTCCAACATTATTATGACCCCGTTATAGTCCAGGAGTGCCATCACACCGATTATTCTACGTGAGCTCTCCCCGTCCTTTTATACAGGATGGACCATTTAAGTTGATACTGTACAATGTCTCCAAAACTAAGCATTGTAGAACGAAATGTCTCGCATAAAAGTTGCTTGATATTACGGGGAAGGTAAATTCCATTATTCGAGTGCTATTTGGAGGACTTTGTGATCGTCATTTTAGGGTAAATTTAATTTTTACTTTCTCTACTACGTATAGTAAGTAGGGGAAGTATTGTATTCCACCCAAAAATTCTATACCGAGATTTCACCGGAAATACATGTTTTGAGACTTCCTGAATCCAAAAAAGCATTTTTAGAAACATGTCCGTGTGTGTGTCTGTGTGTCTGTGTGTCTGTGAACAGCATAACTCAGAAACGAACAGTCGGATAAACACCAAACTTGGTATTTAGGTTCAGTATCTTCCAGAGATGCGACACGAAGGTTTTCAAGAAAATCCCCTCACCCCAGACTACCCTTTACATGGAAAATTTTTCGAAAATTTTAATTTTCTCAAAAATGGCTCTAACGATTTTAATTAAAATATCATATGTTTAACATATTGGCATGAGAAATGAAATGTATATCTCGAATTTTCTGGGAATGTCTCCAAAAGTGTTCTTCGTTGTGAACGACTTTTGCATAACTGGTAAAATATAAGAGATAGGCAAAATTTGACTACACAAAAAATGTAGATCGCGTTAAAATACACAATTCATGTCATATACATTTTTTTGTTGAGTGAACCGTTTTCGAGAAAGCTTTTTTGGAAACATGTCCGTGTGTGTGTGTGAGTGTATGTGTGTCTGTGAACAGCATAACTCAAAAACGAACAGTCGGATAAGCACCAAACTTGGTATTTGGGTTCAGTATCTTCTAGAGATGCGACACAAAGGTTTTCAAGAAAATCCCTTCACCCCAGACTACCCTTTACATGGAAGATTTTTCGAAAATTTTAATTTTCTCAAAAATGGCTCTAACGATTTTGATGAATATATCATATGTTTAAGATAATGTCATGAGAAATGAAATGTATATCTCGAATTTTCTGGGAATGCCTCCAAAAGTATTCTTCATTGTGAACGACTTTTGCATAACTGGTAAACCATAAGAGATAGACAAAATTTTACTACACAAAGAATGTAGATCGCGTTAAAATACACAACTTATGTCATATACATTTCTTTTGTAGAGTGAACCATTTTCGAGATATTGCTTGTTATTTCCTTAAATTTTCCAATACTTACACTTTTTCTCAAATGCGTTATTCATTTTTTTTATGTCCTGGACATGCAAAGAGAATGGAATGCGCCACATAGCAACCAGCGTTAAAATATTTGACTATCGCTTAAAAGCTACCATATTTCCCTTGCATCTACAAGAAAATTACCAATAAGATTGACATCTCGATATCTCGATAACATGAAGCATATGGAGAATAGGCGTTTGTAAAATTAGATTGTACAAGAGTAGAGAAAGTCATGTGAGTGTAACACATCAGATTTTTTTAAATGGAGCCTACCTTTTTTATGATGTTTTGACACTCATAAAAATTAAACAAGTTTTTTGCAAAGCACATTGCAATTGGTCTTACAGAAACGTAAATAACAACGAAAATTCTGAATGTCTGTGTTCGAAGACGTAATGAACGATTGGATCAACCATGGATGGTCATTTCAGAGCCAAGTTACGTTTTGTAATTGGGAACTAACATTGTTTATTCCTCATCACAAAACAGACAGCTTTAAATAAACTATTTTCTAATGAGAAAACAACATACAAAATGTAGATTCACATTAAAAAAGCTAAATTGACCCTAAAATGACCACCATAACACCCTCCAAACAAAACACGACTAATGACATTTACTTTACCTCATAATATCAAGTAAGTTTTATTTAAGACATTTATTTGTAAAACGCTTAGTTTTGGATATATTGTGCAGTCTCAACTTAAATGGTTTTCCCTGTGTATACATTTGACTGAACTATCTCCAAATATCACCCTGGATGTTCGGCAATAAATGGATTTGTCTCGCCTTAACGATCCGCAACGCATACTTTAAAGTCCCTTTGACAGGAACGCATAAACCTGTTTAAGAGTTAGAGAAAGATGTATATTTAACAACATAATTCATGCAATAGAGGGTTAAGTATGAAACTTTACCCTCGTGGACTAAAACAATATTCCAGTATCTGAGACACCTGTTTGATCTTTTGTATTTCGTTTTCCCAAGGCTTCAAAAGCTGCCTTTTGATATTACTGAAGATAAATTCTGCCATTCCGTATTTATATTACAACTCGCAGATATTTGACAGAGATGAGGGTGAAAACGTTGCTGATGTGGAAAACGTATGCTTGGTTCCTTCATGCTTCTTTCTTGTTTTCTTTTAAACATTCACCTTTGAGGCACGCTTAAGCAAGAAACGGTCGATATCAATATAGGAATTTCTAATCCTTTGTATCTTTTACCAATAGTGGGTCTTTCTTCTTGGTTAGTACGCAATCAGTTATTGATCTGGTTTCTCGGACATAGAAAGTGTATTTACGTTGTAGCAAAATGATGTGTTTGTAATGATCTGTATACTACATACTCAAAACACATACATATTTACACTGATGCCTCTAAATGTGAAGCGGCTGTGCCTGTGCAGTGGTATACCCTACACACACTATATACCTTACCTACTTTCTATAAATATTCTCCACTGAACTTTATGCTATCAAACGGGTATTGAAAGCATTAAAAAAACAAAATGATTCCAGTTTCCTAGTTCTAACCGATTCCCAATCTTCTACACTGACGTTTGTGAAAATTGCAACACCAAGAAGGAAACGCATGAATTCAATGAATTTAATACCACAGGTTAGGTACATGACAAGTAACAAAAGATAAACTTTGCTAATCTATACATTGAGGCAACATTTATAACACTTACATGATTTGAGTCTAATTATATAATATATAAATTCAATAACGCCCGCCTTAAAGCAATATATGTATGTAACAATATATAAAAAGTGTATTTTACAGCCGTTGTAGATGTTTATATTATTGTGTATATGTGTAATAATGTTATGTGAATGTATTACGTAATTTAATAGTGTAGGAGCTGCGAGAATAATAGGTCAAAAGTTGCTAACAATGAGGTAACCTTGAGGCAATAATGAGTAAGAAAGTGTGATAGTCATTCTTGGAGCAACAGTAATGTAATTTTTGTGACAGTTTATAAAATAGTCAATCAACAACCAGAAAAAAACCTTAAGTTAAATGAAGGTATTTTATTGGACTAGGATTAGCCAATCAGAAACTGAAATATAGCAAAATTTACAAATTCAGATTTCAGTTGTAGACAGTGTTTCTAACCGGATGCGAGATGTGTCCTTCAGAAATTTAATAGTATTCGTGTGAGACGAAAATAGTTTACGTGTTAAAAAGTGCAAGTAATTAATAAAATAATCTCACAGCTCTCTATCAGTGAGGTGTTATTTAAATCGTGTCAAGCATTAATAAATAATCTGTGTAAGCCTACATTCTTCAGCCGCATCACACCCTGTTATGAAATTCATGTCTCTAAAATTAATACTGATGCAGCCGAGGCAAAAACATAAATTATATAATATTTAAAGAAACAGTCAAATTACAAAGTTAATATTTTTAAATTTGGGACGAATGCTACCGGGTACCATACGTGCGGTTGCAACTACTTCAAGTTCGGCTCCCCAACAGTTGAACTACAATACAACTACTACCTCAAATCTGCTTTCCATACGTAGCAGGAACAAACTTTCTTCAAATTGGCTCCCAAAGTGTGGTGCAAAATAATTTAAGGATACTATCTTCTTCAACATGACCTTTGAGCCCTAATATTCAGTATTTGGTGTGGCCTCCATGCGCTGTAATTAGAGCTGCTATACGCCGTGGCGTTGAATCAAAAAGGTTCTGAATAAGTTCCTTAGGGATTTCACTCCACAGTTTGTATTCGAGCCCACAAATCCCTGACACCGGTTACTGGAGAACCGCGACGCACCAGGTGCCGGCCAACAATATCCCAGGCATGTTCGATGGGCGACATGTCAGGCGAACGTGCAGGCCAGTGAAGCAATGGTACCCGTCGCTCATCGAAGAAGTTTTGTACACTCCTCGCTATATGTAGCCGGGCATTGTGCTGTAGAAATGTGGCCTATGGAGATGCCAAAGCAGGGGGAGTATCTCAGGCTCTACAACCACCGTTAGGTATCGGTTGCTGTTCAAAGAGCCCTCAATTCGTAGGAGGCGTGATCGGTTGTTGTAACCAATGGCGCCCCAAACCATCACACCTGGTGTTTTTCCGCTATGCCGCTCAAAAATGTAGCCCTTCAGGTTGCGCTCAACACGGTACCGCCGGACACGTATGCGGCCATCACTGTAGGACACATTGAAGCGGGACTCGTCCGAAAAGACTACATTTTGCCACTCAGCACCCCAGGGACGGTGTTCACATGCCCATTGCTGTCGGAGGATCTTGCGGTTTCTGGACAATGGAAGCCGACGTAATGGCATGCATGCAACCAGTCCAACCTGCAGCAGACGGCGACAAGTTCACACCTATTGCAGTGCTCCACGGTCATCCCGTGCTGTGGTCATGTTCCGCGGTCCAGTACCCGCTCTTCGCTGTGTACGACCCTCCACTGCTTCCACACACGCATCACTGTCGTAGCAGCATGCCCTGTACGAGCCGAATGTCACTGTATGACAAACCCGCTTCCCGGAGACCGATCATTCTGACCCGTTCGAACTCACTCACATGCCGATATGGCTCCCTTTGACGTCGATGAGGCATACTGGCATTCACTTAATGTTTCCACCTTGTTTGACAGCTCTGCACTAACTACACTGGGCGCAACAATGACCTTGTCGGACCGACACGAAGGGCTCTGCTTGGCCTACGTGTACCCCATCTCTCTGCAAACCTAATCACTTATTGCTTGCACACTCTTCTACACTTCCACCAAGTTTGGAGTTATTCGGGAAATTCTTTCTTGGTGTTGCAATTTTTACAAACGGCAGAATATAGTGGCCGTACAAAACCGTTATGCAAAAAACCAATAATAGAAGAAATCCAAAGCCTATACACCCAAATACCAATGAAATCAAAACAGGTTACCTTAACTTGGATCCCTTTGCATCAACATATACCTGAAAATGAAGAAGCCGATATAGCTGCAAAAGAACCAGCTCGTCTGCCTATACAAGAATCAGACATCAGTTCTCCGCATATAAATGTAACCATGGCCTTAATAGAATAATATACCTCAACTAGAATCATCCACCAACAAACTTCAAGAAATTACACCACCATTCGGAAGACCATTACTAATAACTAATCTTACTCGTCAATAGGAAGTTCCCATCACCCGTCTTCATATCGGGTACACAAAAATTACCCACAACTACTTACTTAATAAAACTTCCCCTCCTATCTGTAGCGCCTGTAACGTAGTCATAACTGTCAAACACATCATAGAAGAATGTAAGAATTATCATCAGCACATACACGCCACCGTTCTCCGTTATCTAAACGGTGCTCTTGGAAGCCATGTGCATTAAAATAAAATTATTGAATTTTGTAACATTACTGAACTCTGCAAACAAATATAAGCAAATTGTAACACAGAACTGTAATATCACAAACATGTCGTGAAGCAACATACAATACCAGCCACGGACGAACATTAATGTGATAAGATATCTAATTCACAGCTTCTCAGCACCAACACATTAATAATTTATTTATTTATTATTTTCTGTTCTAAGTTTTAACGTGTTATGTATGTTCTTTGCTAATAGTGTACGTATAATAATTAAGAGGATGTTAAGATACATATATTCTAATGTTTACATGGTAGAGAACAAGTATATAACGTTATAACATATAAAATATAATACAGGCGGGAAATGCCATTGTTGGCTACAAAACCAGTTATATAAAATTACGAGAAATGCAGTAGTATCTACGTAACCATGTAACGAACTTTGGATTCTTAATTAAAATGATGGAAGTCTGTAAACATACATATGTAACATAAACTGTTATTGGATGTTATTGAACAGTAGCACCAATCAAGTAGATTGATACATGCCTATAATTCAAATACGTACGTTAAGAACAACGGTTGGAAGGAACGCTAACAGAAGCTTGTCAGTGGTCGAACGGGAAGGTGGTGTAAAAGCTCGTCTCTAAATAAAGTGCGTATTAAAGTCTACAAGTTATAGATATTTTAACATAACAAATGCAATAGTAAGTTGTGAATATTATATGTGGTTTATCTAAAATACAAGTATAATAGTTAAAAGAATACGTGTGTGTAAAATGGTTTAACCTTCTCCATACCCAACCCTGACAGGACATAAGTGCTCACCAAAGCAAACACAGCAGCCGTGGTACAACTATAAAATCATAATTACAACATATTAAACCGCACACAAGTATACAGATACACCATCAGATTCCAGTCTACGAGAATCTCAAGATACAAGAGTACGGATATCAAGACGAACGTTTATATTTATAAATGTTCTAATTCGTTCTATTTCCGTAATTATGTTTAGAAATTTGTAATCATGGTCACTAATCTGTAATTATGTTACAAAATATGTTCTAATACGTTTATTAATTTTTAAACTATGTTCACCAATGATGAAAGCACGACTACCAGCATTTGTATCATATTATTGTAATTGTTTTTACACTGGTCGTATTTAACCTTGCAGTTGAAGTGACCTTAAATAAAGAATAATAAAAAAACGTATTTGTTACTTTCAACTTATGCAGCCGAAATATATTAGAATCCGTGCATTTATATTTAATGTTGGTTAATCACACGTGCCCAACCCTGTAATTTTTGTGTTTTCAAATATTGTATTCGTAACATGAGCTACGATGGAGTAAATACTTCATTTGTTTTACACAGTGTGTATAGAAAAAACATCGACAATACTTAGTATGTTGAGCGGGACATTAAAGTGAACATTTTTCAAAAGGGAACTCATGTTCGGAAACATTTGCTTTGGATACTGTGGGACATCAAAGTTTACAGAACATTCATGTTTGGGCAGACGAAGATCCGCGTGCTCAAGTGATTAGAAGTGATACAGATTCAGTGTGAACGTATGCGTTAGGATAATTGATGTCCAGATCATTGGGTCGTATCTCCTAACAACCAGACTGACAAGACAGACATACCTCACTTTTGTCAGAGATGTTCTTCCTATTCTACTTTATGTAATGCAACTGCAGGTTCGTGGCTGCAACACGGAGCTCCATCTCACGTTGATGCAAATGTGCGCACTAACTGGACACCATATATCCCAGTCGATGGATTGATACAGGAAGACCTGTGCCATGGCCACCACTGTCACCGGACCTTACATCTTGACTATGGTGTATGTAGCATCAGAGGAGGGCCTTATCCCACGAATCCACGCTGCGACTAAAATGCTGAGCACACAGCCGTACTTATTTAAGCATGTGCGTCTATCTCTGCACAGTGGATGTACGCTCAGCGTTCAAGTAGTCGGTCACAATTTGAACCCCTTTGTAATTTACTGCACTGTGTGATGTTATTGTTGGGTTTCTTAACTACATGTGGAACGCACACCCATCAGCATATCCAAACCTTTTGCAAAATTGGATGCCTCCAAACCATGTATTTCCGAACATGGGTTCCCTCTCGAGAAATGTTCACTTTAATGTTCCGCCCAACATACAAGTGTTGAAGAAGTTGTTTTTTTCTTCACGTATGGAAAAGCCGATTTAAAGTAGGAGTTGTATTATAATTCAACTGTTGGGGAGCCGAACTTGAAATTCGTTGCAACCACACGTATAGTGCCCGCTTTCTGATAGCCTTCGCCCCAAATGTACTTTCAGGTGGCCTTTGCCCAAAGTTTAAAAAATATTAACTTTGTAATTTGACTGTGTCTTTAAATATTATATATTTATGTTTGCCTCGGCTTCGTCAGTATTATAAAGAGAGACACGTTTCTCTTAGCAGGGTTGTGATGTGACAAGAATGTAGGCTTACACAGATTATAATTTTACTTCACTTCATTTATTAATGCTTGATACGATTTAAATAACCCTTCACTGATATAGAGAGCTGCGAGATTCTTTTTATTAATTAATTACACTTTTTAACACGTAAACTTACTTTTGGTCTCACACGAATACGTGTTATATTTCTTGAGGACACTTTTTGCGTCCGGTTAGTAACGCTGTCTGCAGGCAACTGACTCTAAATTTGTAAAATTTTCTCCTTTTCAGTTTCTGATTGACTAATCCTACTTCAATAGAATACCTTCATTTAACTAAAGCTTTTCCTGGTTGTTGATTGGCTATTTTGTTAAACTGTCTCAAAAATTACATTATTGCTTCCAAGAATTATAAGTAGTATTGTTAAACTTTGTTACTCATCATTGCCTCAAGGTTACTACATTGTTACCTCGTTGTTAGCAACTTTTAACTTGTTATTCTCACAGCTCCTACATTATTAAATTACGTAATGCATTCACATAACATTATTGAACATGTTTACAATAATATAAGCATATGCAATGACTGTTACATACATTTTAAAAATTATTACATACACATATTGCTTGAATTTACATATTATATAATTTGACTGAAATCATTTAAGTATTAAAAATACTGCCTGAGTGTTGACGGTGTTTTTCTATACATACTGTATATTACCATATGGGGTCGTTAAGCAGTTTTACTGTTTCGTTCTCCCACTGGACCATATGCAAGACATGTGCTGGGGTAACCTCCATGGATGTCGCATGTTTGGAAGATACTGAACTTCCACATAAACATACATACACGGACCTTTTTTTTAGAAAAATATTCCCTTTTTTGATTCAGGAGCTTTCAGAACATGCATTCAAGTGAAATCATGGTATCGAATTTTCGATTGGAATGCAATGCCTCCTCCACCATCTGTGATACATTTACATGACTTTCTTAACCTTTATCTTTACAAACTATTCTTACTAAAGTTTATTTTTCCTTCTACTATATTTTAATCTAAATATAGCTTTACAAAAACAGCTACATTACACATTTCATTATAGATTCAAAGGGGACACGATAGTCAAATGTTTAAGAACTGGACGCTATATGCTGGCCTTAAAATTCCATACTGTTTCCATGACATGGCGAGAAACACCTGAAAATCGACGGGACTTAAAAAGAATGATAAGGCATTAATAAATCGAAAAATTAATAACGGATATCTCCGAAATGGCTGATGGCACATAAAAGTTATTCCAAATAAATTGTGTGATTTAAAGAGATTTACAATTTCTGTGCAGGACATTTTCTTTACTCGCTTAACGTTTACCAGTTATACAAAAGTATATCAAATGTCTTCCATATGAAGTGGACCTCACAGGATACTCCCAACAATTTAGAGAGATACATTCTATTTTTTCTTACAAGTATCATTTACTGTATGGTATTATAATCAAAATATTTAGAGATTTTTTTTAGAAAATAACAAAATTTCGAAAAATTGTTAAATGTATAGGGTAGTTTGAGATGGGGAATTTTCCTGAAAATCTTCATGTCGCATTTTTGGAAGATACTGGACTTAAATACCAAGTATTTTATTTATCTCACTTATTACACATACAGAAATATAAACATACAGGTACCAACACGGACCTTTTTATAAAAAATGCTTTTTGGGATTCAAGGCTTCTGAAAACATATTTACGATGAAATGTCGATATAAAGTTTTTGGGTGGAATGCAATACCTTCTCTACATATTAGTACATGGCAGAGAAAGTAAAAATACGTACACTTGAGCTATCGACGGGACATTACAGGTCTTCCTCCGCGGTCTAGGGGTATCATGCTAGCCTCTATTTCCCGAAGTTGCGGGTTCAAACCTAGCGGAGGCGATGGATTTTTTCGGGCGTGGCTTAGCATGGCTTCCTCCGGAAAAGAAGTAAACCCGTTTACCCCGTGCCGTGAATTTAGGCAGGTAAAAGAACCTCAAGCCTGATAAAGAGGCCTCTGAGAAAAATTACTGGTTTTTCACGCCTAATATGGAATGAGACGCTAAGAACCATAGTAGTTAAAGGGCATCCATAAATAAAACTCAGTTTGAGGCATTTAAATTCTCTTAATCGGCCATTACTTGCCTATAGTCCTGGGGCTGGGCGCCCTGGTCTACCCTATGACCCGTGTACCTATCTTGGGAGAACAAACGTTGTTGAGTTACAGAGATTCTGGCCAGCCACCTGCTGGTTTTCAACGCACGCCGTCAGCTGGACATTGTTTGCCTTTCGACCGCCGTGTTAATTAAATTTAATATTCCAACAAGGGATATTTACAATTTGTTTCTAAATATTTACACACCGTTCTATTGTTTCAACACAGCGGAGCGCACTATCTTCTTGAAATTTCGCGAATTTCGTTGAAACCAAATGTACCCGTTAATCTGCCGGGATGCACTCTATTCTTGTGGAACAGTGATGAGTCTTTTGACGCGCCGCATCGCCAAATGGAGGGTTGATGCACGGGGGGAGGGGTTGTTTTACGGTGGAATGTGTTGAGAGCCTTTGCCAGTTAGCATGTGGATGCAAACATGAATCTGGGCGTGTCTCTTATTGGGGAAAAATACACAAGAGCCGGCCGACCGGCAATTTACAACTTGCATGTGGCTAGTTACAAAGGCCCCCTCTCAACGTTGGCAACACTGATTCCACCTCACTAAAGGGTTCTGGAAAACGCAAACTTACTTGCTATTCCTGTTTGCGAAATGAGATGTTGTTCGGCAAGAGGCCAAAAATGGAACTCCTATTTACATCTCGTAAAGTGTTTGATATTTGTGATGAAGCGGATCCTTTTAGTGCGACAGCATCACTAACATTGTCTTTAATTACTCTCTGTGTATACCATCAAACCAATAATCTGACGTTACAGCTGTCGCCTCGCCCATAATGGCCTTTCCGTGTGAAAGGAGACATGAAAGTCCAATATTCAAGTACCTATGCCTTTAATTTTCTGTTCCACGTACAATTTTTGCTTTCTCTACCACATACCTATTAGATAGACAAGGTATTTTATTCTACCCAACAATTCGATATTGATATTTTACCGGAAATACATGTTTTGAGAACCATGAATAAAAAGAATACTTTTACTTTCTCTACTACTTATAATAAGCACGGGAAATATTGCATTCCAACCAAAAATTCGATAGACCACTCTTTATATGGAGCATTTTTCGAAAAAATTTGATTTTATCAAAATCTTACAATTTTGATGAAAACATCATTAGTTTTAGATATTTTCATGCCAAATGAAATGTATATCTTGAATTTTATGGAAATGATTCCAAAAGTTCTCTTCATTCTGAATGACTTTCGCATAACTGGTAAACTATGAGAGAGAGAGAGACAAACGTTTACTAAACAAAACATGTAGACTTAATTAAAACACACAATTTATGTCTCATATACATTTTTTTGTCAGTGGATTATTTCTGAGATATTCCTTGTTATTTGTTTGAATTTTCCAATACTTATACTTTTCTGAAATGGGAATTCGTTATTCGATTTTTTATGTCCTGGACATACAAAGAGAATGGAATGCTCCACATAGCAACCAGCTCTTAAAAGATTTGACTATCACTTAAAGGTTACCATATCCCTCTTGCACTTACAGGAATATTAGCAATACGATAGTTTCTGCAAATGTTTATCTCGATTAACATGAAGTAGATGGAGAATAAGCGTTCGTAAAAATAGTTTGTACAAGAGTAGAGAAAGTCATGTGAGTGAAACACATCAGATTTTTAGAGAAACGACCGTGTGTGTGTAAGTCTGTTTCTTGTGTACTGCAAAGCTCAAAAACCAAACTTGGAAATGAAGTTCAGTATCTTCCAAAGATGGACCACGAAGATTTTTAAGCAATTCTTCCAACCCGCAACTACCCTCTACATGGAACATTTTTCGAAAATTTCGATTCTAAAAGATGGCTCTAACGATCTTTATTAAAATACCATATATTAAAGATACTTATATGACAAATAGAATGCATATCTTGAACTTTCTGGAAATAGCCTGTGAAGTCCCCTTCATTCGGAAGGAATTATGCTTAATGTTGTAGAACTGGTATAAAACACACGATGTACTTCAATTAACTTTTTTGTACCATCATGTAAAGGGTAGTCTGGAATGGGCGGACTTTCTTGAAAAATCTTCTTGTCGTATCTTTGATAGATACTGAACCTAAATACCAATTTTTGGTATTTATCACACACGGACGTTTTTCTAAAAATGCTCCACCTCAATATCGAATTTTTGGGTGGAATACAATACTTTCCCTACTTACTATATGTAGTGGAGAAAGTAAAAATTGACATAAACCCTTTGTGCTTTAATGATATTTACATTTTTAGTGTACTAAGTTCTTATCTATTTCTTATGGTTTCCAATTATAGAAAAACCATTCAGAATGAAATGGACTTCAGAAGATATATGCAGAAAATTCAAGTTATACATTTTATTTGCCATTCAAATTTCTTAAATATATCTAGACTCCATGTTTAATAAAATAAAAATTAACTAAACTTTTCTATGTAAAGCGTAATATGGAATGGGGGGAATTTCTTGAAAATATTTGTTTCGCATTATTCAAAGATGCTGAACTTAAATACAAAGTTTGATATTCATCCAACGTTTGAGTTATTCTGTTTACAGAAACCCGCTTACCTTTTCTCCAACGTATATATTTTTAGGTTAAACATGTATTTCCAATGCAATCGTGGTATCGAACCTTGGTACTATTACTTAAAAAATCCTGTAAAGAGTGCAGGTACAAAAATCTGGTGTGATACATATACATGAGTTTCTCTCCTTCTATTATTTATTAATAGATATACAAATTATTTTTACGAAAGCTTATTTTCCAATCTACTTCATTTTAATCGAGATAAGCATTTCCAGAAATGGCTACACTACTTATACGGTTATAAATAAAGGATAATAGCGATAGTCAAGTATTTATGAACTGGATACTATATGCTGCCATTGAAATGTAATACTCTTTCCATGACATCGTGAAACAGGATTTAAAGAATGGCTAAGTATTTCGAACAATTTGAACCACTTATAACGGATATCTCGGAAATAGCATATGTCACAGAAAAGTTATTTGAAATAAATTGCATGTTTTAAAGAGCCCTACATTTCTTGTGTAATACGTTTTCGTCTATCGCTCAACGTTTACCAGTTATACAAGATTATACAAACTTCCTTCCGAATGAAGTGGACTTCAGAGACTATTCTCAGAAAATTAAAGATGTACATTTTATTTGAAATGTTAATATATTTAATGTATGGTATTTTAATCAAAATCGTTAGAGATTTTTTTTATAAAATAAAAAAAATTTGCAAAACCTTCCATCTAAAAGGTATTTTGTGGTGGGACGATTTTCTTGAAAACCTTTGTACAAGTTCTTTGGAAGGAACTTAGACCCAAATATCAAATTTGGTATTTATTCAACTTTTGGTTTTTAAGTTATACCTTTTATGGATTGAAGGTACCTCAAAACATGTATTTCTGGTAAAATATGAATATCGAAGTTTTGGGTGCAATATAATACCTTCTCTATGTGGCAGAGCAAGTAAAACCCAGAATGTTAAAGGAAGGGCTTAAATCACGAAATGTTCCTGGAATTATTCAGTCCACCCTTTAGAGTGTTGACAGTTATATATAGTATATAAAAGAAGTCGACGCCATTTTGAGATGTAAGTCACTAAAGTAATCGGCAAAAAGTCGCAAAATCAATGTCCCCAACACTAGAAGATCGTTAGGGTTTAGCTTCACAAATCCTATGGCCACGCTTTGCGGCTTAGGGAACTCCCAGGTGTTGGTAGTTCTCCGTACCTTCCGCTATGCTGGAGTGGGAATGGTGACAGCGGAAATGGTTCCATAATGCCTCGGGTGCGATGCGTATTACCCGTTAATTGTTTATAATCAATAGCGTTTGAAATATTTCTGTTATTTTTCATTATTTATTTTATCTGCAACCTTAATTTGTCTTTAAAATGTCTTAGCATGTATAGCTTCTAGTTCCCGAGATTGCAAGTTCAAACGCGACGGAGGACGATGGAATTTTTTCGGTCATAAAAATCCTTAGCATGGCTTCCTTCGGAAGGGAAGTAAAACCGGTGGTCCCATGTAGTAGATTTACGGCAAGTAAAGGAACCTCAAGCCTGATAAAGGGACCTCTGAGCAAAATTAGTGGTCTTTTACGCCAAATATAGAATGTGACGCTAAGGATCACAGCAGTTTTAGAGCGTCCATAAATTATTAAAAAAAAAATAGTTCTCCGTGGTGTCGTAGTTACCATGCTAACCTCTAGTACCCGAGATCGCGGTTTCAAACCTGGCGGAGGGCGATGGATGTTTTCGGGCGTAAAAATCCTTAGCATGGTTTCCTTCGGAACGGAAGTAAAAGAACCTCAAGCTTGATAAAGAGCTCTGAGAAAAATTGCCGGTTTTTCACGCCCAATATAGAATGGGACAGTAAGGACCATAGCAGTTAAAGAGGATCCTCAAATAAAACTCAGTTTAATTTAATTTTACCTACTGCAGAAAGCAATAGAACAAATAAAAATCATAAAACACTTATATTGCTTAAGTGTACTCTAAACATTTACCGGTGATAATGCATGCATGAATGCATCATGTATAATAAATGCTAGGAAAAGAAAGTTCTTTGCATAACAAACACGTGGAAGGAGAGGAAATTCCTCTCGTAGACAGCTGCAACTATTTAGGTGTGTACTTGTCGAGTAACACAGGATGGGACGATCAGGTAAATTCTGCAACTAGGAAAGCTTGGAAAGCATACTGAAAATGGAGAGCGCAAAGTTCAGCGAAATAAGTCCTTAATGCGGCCGGTTATGGAATATAGAATAGCATGTTAGGGCCTGTATTGTGCTAATCAAATTCAATCGTTCGAAACGATATAGAAAGGGATATAAAGTTCATAAAAACAAGTAAATATTTTGGGTATACAAAAACGGAAGAGATTAAATGAGAGCATTTAAAAGTTTGGCGCAAGAGGCACTGGTTATGCACATTATTTAAAGCCTATGCTGGTTTAAATACATGAGTGGACGCTAGTGAAGGATTTGGAATCCGACATACTACGCAAAACGATTATTCGTTTAAAATTAAAGGAAGAAGGCACATAATCTTTGTAGGAAAATTCTCCTTAGTTCTTAGAACCACTAAATAATGAATTGCCATTGCAGCTCTTCAGGGCTGTCTTCTGTCCATCAGGAAAGTAGTAAACATCTGATAGAATAAGTGAATACTAGTGATAAACTTCTTGGCCGAGCTGACTGGACAGCTAATTAGTGAACGTAAATAGTGAAGTAATTAACGATTTCAAAAATTTTAGCTGTTGTGTTACAAAACCATAAACAGGTAGCTGTAATAATATGATTCGTTGATAGAACAGTTTTATTCACATTATTGTTTGTTGTTCATTGTATTATTATTGTTTGTAGACTTATTTGTGTGATATTATTTTGTATATTTAACCCTGCCAACACGTAATACCCACTTGCAGTGAATAAATACATACACATACATAGGTTACGCCACAATTATTGATTCAAATTAGACTATGAACCTTGAAGTAATACTCTGTGAAATTCCCCGATATTTTGTCACTTCCAGTTTGCAATTACCTTACTAAACATAATAATTCTGTATTAATATTTATTAATTAAATCTTTTTGCAAATAATTCATATAAGTGTGAAAAATGCAGTACTGCGTAACAAAAGCTGCCTGAATTGTATTGTAAAACTGTGTCCAGCTATAAAACATTTATATTCCTTAAGTCTACTCTAAAACATTTACTGCTGATAATGCATGCATAGATTATACCGCAATTGCTGAGTCAACTTTAACCATGAATCTTCAAGTAGCATTATGTGAAGTTCCCCAAGCTTTTCTCATTTTCCGTTTGCAGTTACCTTATTGAACAGCCTAATTCTACATTAATACTTATTAATTAGCTTCCTTGGCTCAGACTGTGATCATGGCGAACGATCAAATTCATTAACGAAGAAGGCATATGAATCTGTCCCTGGTATAGAGAGGAAGAAACTTGGAATCATATTCTGGCGCATTGTACTAAGACAGAACAGTTGAGGAGAAAGTACTGCCAAGTTCCTTTGTTTACTCAAGGAGAGGGATACAAGTTTGTTGGACCTTGCTGAGGGGGAGGGGGAAGCAATTGATATATTTTTACAAAAGGTTATGCAGTTCAGATTGGAGTGTAAAGAAGAGGGTCAAGGGTGGGAGAAGGAGGGTTAGTGGTCTAGGGGCGGGTATTTCTTTGTGTTGTAAACAACAACGTGTGCTTGTGAACAAGTTTATTTCTCTTCATCTTCTCTTTTGTTTGTGTGATTTTTGTTGTTAATTTATCTGGTGTTTTACTTTCTCTACTACGTATACTAAGTAGGGGAAGTATTGCATTCCACTCAAAAGTACGAGATTTCAAAGGAAATGCATGATTTGAGGCCTTCTAAATCCAAAAAAACCTTTTTGGAAACATGTCCGTGTGTGTGTGTCTGTGTCCGTATGTGTGTCTGTCTGTGAACAGCATAACTCAGCAACGAAAAGTCGAATAATCACCAAACTTGGTATTTAGGTTCAGTATCTTCCAGAGATGCGACACGAAGGTTTTCAAGAAAATCCCCAACCCAGATCACCCTTTACATGGAACATTTTTCTAAATTTTTAAATTTCTCAAAAATGGCTCTAACGATTTTGATTAAAATATCATATATTTAAGATATTTTCATGACGAATAAAATGTATATCTCGCATTTTTTGGGAATATCTCCAAATGTATTCTCCATTGTGAACGACTTTTGCATAACTGGTAAACCATAAGAGATAGACAAACTTTTACTACACAAAATTATGTAGATCGCGTTTAAATTACACAATTTATGTCATTGACATTTTTTATTGTCAGTGAACGATTTTCAAGATATTGCTTGTTATTCCCTTAAATTTTCCAATAATTATACTTTTTCTCAAATGGGAATTCGTTATTCATTTTTTTTGTCCTGGTAATGTAAAGAGAATGGAATACATAGCAAGCAGCTCTTAATATATTTGACTATCGCTTAAAGCCTACCAATTCCCCTTTCATCTACAAGAAAATTAGCAATAAGATTAACATGAAGCATATGGAGAATAAGCGTTTGTAAAAATAGTTTGTACAAGTGTAGAGAAAGTCATGCGAGTGTAACACATCAGATTTTTTTCTATTCATTTCTTGTAAGCATCATTAACTTTAAACTTCAGTGTGATGAATATAGTCTGAAAAATATGAACTACAGTGTATTGTATAAGCATGTACGGTGTATCTGACAAGTGTGATGTATAAGTTTGCACATGTAAAATGTTTAAGACGAATAAATACACCACCCTACTCTATTCTACTTATTAATTAAGATATTATCCTTCAAATATTTAATTAAAATGTGAAATGTGCAATACTATATTACTGTGTTACAAGAACTGCCTGAATTGTATTGTAAAACCGTGCTTAATAATAAAAACCAAGACATTTAATTTTACTTGGATTTAGTTTGTAACGTCGGTGTTTATTTGCAAAGCTGAATCGTATGGAGCAATGATTAACACTGAAGAACATCGAGTTTATCCAATGCAGCTTTAAGCGTTTTCTTTAAAAGTCAATGTGCTCAAATATGAAGATTTCCTTTCGGAAAACAAATGCTTTAAGCATACTCATCCATGCAAATAATAATAATAATAATAATAATAATAATAATAATAATAATAATAATAATAATAATAATAATAATGTCTGATGTGCTACACCCACATGACCTTCTCTACAATCTATCACTTACTAATGTGTATACAAACTATTCTTACTAAAACTTATTTTTCTTTCTACTTCATTTTAATCCAAGTAAACCTTTGAAGAAATAGCTGCATCACACATTTCGTCATAGATACAAAGAAAACAGCGATAGTTAAATGTTTAAGATTTAGATGCCTTAAAATTCCATATTCTTTCCATGCAATCGCGAGAAACAATTGAAAATCAATAGGGATTAAAAGGAACCACAAAAGTATTGAACATATGGAAACACTAATAACGTATATCTCGGAAATAGCTGATGACATATAAAAAGTTATTTGAAATAAAGCTGTGTTTTAAATAGATTTACATTTTTGTATAATACGTTTTCATCTGTAGCATAACCTTTACCATTATACAAGATTATACAAAATTCCTTCCGAATTAAGAGGACTTGACAGAATATTGCCAGAAAATTGAAGATCTCCATTTTATTTGCAATGCAAATGTCTTTAATGTATAGTATTTTAATCAAAATCGTTATAGCCATTTTGAGAAAAACAAAAACTTTGAAAACTGTTTTCCATGTATAGGTAGATTTGGGTGAGGAGTTTTCTGGAAAACCTTCATGTCGTATCTTTGGAAAGTACTGAACCTAAATACCAAGTTTAGTATTTATCCGACTTTTCGTTTTTGAATTGTGCTGTTCAAAGACACACACACGACGTTTTCTAAAAATGCTTTTTGGGTTTAGGGAGCCTCAAAACACCTATTTCCGGTGAGATCTCGACATAGAATTATTTGGGTGAAATACAATTCTTACCCTATTTAGTTTGGATTGGCTTCGGAGTGAACTCGGCACTGATCTACATAGGGGTTATTGTACTTACGCCCAACAAGGGGGCGTCCCCGGGAGGAAGGATGAGGCACCGGGTGGCCAGAACTAGGAGTGACAGTACAGGAATGGCAGGGTCCCTAAGTTTCCAGATAGAGACGGACAGACAGACCTGGGACCCCACTCCGCACAGAGGGGGTCCAATGTCCCTCAAGGGAGTTCGGCTATCCCCGGCAGCCAGCCGAAAGCCGAGGGACGAAGAGAGTCACAAAGAGCATCCTTTTCCCCTGCCATACTGCACTGAAACACCATCGCCAACACCTTCAACCCTGAAAGAGACCAAAAGATGGATGATGAAGAGACATGAGAATAGAGATGAAATGGAGAGATGGGATGTGAGAATCCTTCCTAGGTATCGCCTGACGACCCGGGAAACCCCCGAAAAAGGGTCAATCATGGGAATCGAACCCACAACCTCCCGAATGCGGTCCACAGACGTAACCGCCTAAGCCATCCCGCTAGGTACTTCCCCTATTTACTGGAGGCAGTAGAAAAACTTAAAAACCCTTTTTTTATATATGAGGCCTCAAAACATGTATTTCCGGTATGTAATTTTTGGAATACCATCTCTACCTACAATGTGGGTTGTAGAGAAGGCTAAAATCATAAGGTTTGCTTATATAAAGCTTTACAAACCATTCAAGAACGCATAAGAAGTCTTAAAATACTAAATTAATTGCAGAGGAGTGGAAAACGACGAAGGAGGTCCTGCATATATGTATAATAAATGCTTTTTAAAGGAATTAAGTAACAAAACATTTTATTTTACCGTTGTAATTTGTAAACTATCTTTTCTCGGGTTTTAATTTCATGGCTCACACGATATGGTTTATGGTATAAATGAATCAGTATACCTCCTTTAATAACAGGATAAAAATGACGAGAAGAATTTTTATTAACATACTTGGTTAAACAACAATTTTTATATTGTGTAAATTTTTAAGCAAAATATTTAATTCTGATATTTAATGTTCATTTCCTTTAAAACTAATACTTCAACTAAAATCATCTCTACAGTTTATTTGTATACTATTAAAGAGCATAATTATTAAATACTAATTTTTATTTTGTCTTCCACGCACATAGCAGATAAAGAAGGTATTGCATTCCACCTAAAATTCGATACCGAGATTTCACCGGTAATACGTGTTTTGAGGCCCCTGAATCAAGAGAAAAGCATTTTTAGAAAAAGGTCCGCGTGTATTTCTGCGTGTGTGTTTATGAATAGCATAACTGAAAAACGAAAAGTCTTGTTACGCAGTTCAGTACCTTATAAAGATGCGACACAAGGATTTTCAAGAAAATATCCCCAACCCAACTACCCCTACACGGAACATTTTTGCATTATTTAAAAATAGCTGTAGCGATTTTGATTAAAATATCCTATATTAAAGATATTTACATTACTAATGAAATGCATATCTTGAATTTTCTGTGATTAGCCTGTAAGGTCCTCTTCATTCTGAAGGAATTGTGTATAATCTTATATAACCTGTAAACGTTAAGCAATAGACGATAACGTACCACAAAAAATTTGATCTCTTTATAACATACAATTTACTTAAAATAAGTTTTCCTGTGGCTTGAGCCGTTTCTGAGGATTCCCTTATTTAAGATTGGAATTGTTTAATACTCATTATTCTTTTAAAGTCTCATCGATTTTCAGTTGTTTCTCGGGATTGCATGGAAACGATATGGAATTTAATGCCAGGATACAGCGTCCGGTTTGTTTTGTATCTGTAATGAAGTGTGAAATCTAACTATTTCTGTAAAGATTTATTTCGATAAAAATGCAGCAGAAGGATTTAGCATGAATGGTTTGTATACCCAATAATAAAGATAGAGGGTAGAGAATGTTATGTGAATAACTTGTGATGTGATATGAATGTATCACATCAGACTTTTTTAAAACATAATTGTAGCGTGTGGAAGAATGTTTCAAAGAGTAAAAAACCATTAAATAATTAATATCTCTGGGACTAATTCAAAAACATCCATGAACGTTCGTCTATGCCTCAAGGTATTGCTTTATTTAAAAATAACACTTGAGGCGTTCAGTAATATTTACCTCCCATAACACATTTATTCTGCTCTCGAGTGAAGTAAACTTTTATAATCTAAGTCGCTTTATTAATAACATCCTCGCTTTACTGCCTATTATTTTGCCAGAAAATTCTTGTAGTTATAATATAATATGAAATATTATGAAACGATCATAATATAGAATATCTACACACATACCACACTTAAAAGACGACTCTTTTTAAATCCTTTCACATTAGCATTTTCAATATTGTATTTTAGAGGAAAGAGCTTTTTAGAGAGAACCGCTCCCATTAAAGCCAACTGTAGTTCCTCACAGACAGGATCAAAGCAAGGGCTAACGCAGAGCCCATTGTCCATCCCCGAAAACGAGAAGTTTGTTTACAAATTTAAATTTTAGTACAGCTTCAAAATATAATTTTTTCCCCTTGTTTTTCTTTCTTTCTTCTTGCATACATATCGCTGTCTTCTGATACAATGTTGGAAAATTAATTATTTGATTCCTAGAAGTCTTCATGTACACAGGTATACATTTTCCTTTCGACTATGAAGTTTAAAGACTTGAAGTATGTAAGTACGTAGTATATATCACCTAACACATATACTTTGTAGTGCGTAAGTTATTTAGATTTACACTAAGATATTTAAGTTTTCACCCAAGTATCAATAACTATAAAATATTGCTATATTTGCGTTTATAGAATGTATTATAGAACACTAGTTGTATAATTGTTTACCAACACAAAGCAGAACTATAGGGAGCCCCACCTGAGAAATAGTTCGCAGCGTACGCAAGACGGAGTGTTGTGCGGGTTGCGGGCACCAGGCGGTGCTGGGGCCGGCCCGGGTGAGCGATCGATAGCAAGGAACGAGTCCCGGATCATCGGCAGCCCGTGCGCGATGTGCCTGTACCCACCAGGAGGCGAAAAAAGGCTAAAGGTCAACGTAGGGAAGCTACATGGCATCTGGCTCTTCCGTCTTTTGTTAAAGTGCGAATGGGTAATATTAAGAATGATTACATACTATAAAATTCGTTAAAACACCTTGCCTCTCTCATATGCAATGCCGTTATTAAATTTTCACTTAGCTATTTAGCTCAAAATACTTTAATGACGACGGTCCTCTGCTCCGGAGCGCAGTGGGAGCCAGACAGAATCCTTTTCTGTATTCACATTAGAGCATCTGTGTCTATCTCTCAATTTATTCCTTCTTCCTCTTGGTATCCAACCATTTTGCGCTCTTCCGTGCCGCACATATGTGCATAGCGTCGACGTTTCATACACTATTTCCTTTACATTATTTCCTATACACTATTTCTGATACTCGATATCGATATTCATTTTTGTGCACTGATACTCGATAGTCACTTTATAAAAAAGCTGCAAAGTCTTGTATACTGAATTATGTTCTTATTAGTAGTTTTCTGTGTATAAACGCAAGTAATCAATTTTGTATTGTATGCTAATTGCGAAATTTTTCTTATTTGATGTTTCTCAGTTGGCTGAATATATACACAGTGTTATTCAAAAACAAGGAACAGACTTTGAATATTTATTTCTAACGAACGAAAATAGATGGCGATACATCACTGAATAGAGAAAAGCTCACAATTTTAATTTATGTGTGCAAATCAACACCATTTTTATGCGAGGATGACCAGTGCTTTTCCGGTTGCATACGCAACCATCTTCTACGAATTTATTGTATCAATTGTAAACTTTTATGACGAGGTGGCTCGTTGTTGAACTTACAAGAAATTCACGCTGCAGTGAAACAATGGATTCACTCTTTGCATAATGCAGCACACAAAACTACTTTTCCTATGGCGTCACATTTTCTCGTAAACAAACACAGCTTAGCTTTAAGCACTGAAAGGAACTATAAGTGGGGCTTAAAACTTTGAACTTTCTTCTACTCAATGATGTGTAGTATGTGTCGCCATCTATTATCATTCATTAAAAATGAGTATTTAAAATCCGTTCCTTCTTTTTGAATAACCCTTTAGTATATATACCATTTATTAGTAAAGGCTAACAATAACAATACATTTCTTTGCTTCCCGTTTTATGTAACTAAATTTTATGCTGAAAACCTTCTTTTAAAGGATTTTCTATCCATATTATGTAAATTACTCATACGGTATACTCTTAGACCATGCTCTTGACCCGAGTTTGATTTGCGTAAACACAAACCAACATATGGAAGGAAACAATAAATATTTCCATGCGCTGTGTTATCTCACGTCTCAAGTTCTGTTTTGTTTCTGCTATATTCACAGATTTTGGTACTGGAGTAGGTAAATGTAATGATTGAGATGAGTCATCCAGCCAGCCTATTGCAGAAACATGATTTAGTGTGTCAGTTAAATCAACGCCATTCATAACTCAGTTAACGCTGCATGTTACGTGAATGCCTCTTCTCCTTTCCCCATTTGCATGCTTTCATTGAATTGATTTACCCACAGAAAACGCAGTCAAGGTCTACCAAGAACTATAGTCCAGCAAATCTTTGTGGACACGTGCAAGGCATAAGGTGAAGTCTCTACTCCTTTCATTCCTTATCTATATAAGGTTAAACCCAACAACTTTCAATAACGCAAATCCTAAAAATGTAAAAGTATCGAAGGTTTATCCCAACGTATTAGACATGCTTCGATAGCACCGAGTATCGATGTCCCATTCCAAGCTTCTACCAATTATTCTTACAAAACCTTAGTTTTCTATCTACTTAATGTTAATCCAGATAATACTCATTACATATTCCTTTTTAATTAAAACTATTTCCAGACCTCGACATCCCCATACTCCTTTTCTGACATCGCGAGGAACGACTGAACGGCGACAGTACTTTGAAAAAGTTATGATATGATACAACCACCTGACATTCTGTACGCTCGTCTATTAGTGAGTATGCAAACTGATCTTACCAATTCCTACTGTTCTCTCTACTTCATTTTAATCCAAATAAACCTTTGCAGAAATTCCTACATTATACTTTTCATTTTAGATACAAGGGGAACAGAGATAATCTAATGCTTAAGAACTGGACGCTATGCGCTGGCCTTAAATTTTCATGCAATTACAAGAAACAACTGAATGTTGACAGGGCTTTAAAAGAATGGCCAAGTAACTGGACAACTCGAACCATTAATAACGGATTTGCCACAAGAAACTTATTTGAAATAATTTTTGTGTTTTAAAGAGATCTACATTTTTCTATTGCTTAACGTCCAGCAGTTAAACAAGAATATACAAAATTCCTTCGAATGAAGAAGCTTCACAGGTTATTTACAGCAAATTCAAGAAATATATTTTATTTGTCTAGTAAATATCTTCAATACCTGGTATTTTAATCAAAATCATTAGAGAATTTTTACTTTCTCTAACACGTATAGTAAGTAGAGGAAGTACTGCATTGCACCCAGAAATTCGATACCGAGATTTCACCGCAAATACATGTTTTGTGGCCTCCTGAATCCAAAAAAAGGATTTTTGGAAACATGTCGTATGTGTGTCTGTGTGTGTGTCTGACTTTGAACAGCATAAATCAGACACGAACGATTGGATAAAAACCAAACTTGGCATTTGGCTTTAGTATCTTCCAGAGATGCAACACGAAGGTTTACAAGAAAATCCCCCCACCCCAGATTACCCTTTACATGGAAAATTTTTCGAAAATTTTGATTTTCTCAAAAATGGCTCTAACGATTTTGATTCAAATATCATATATTCTAGATATTTTCATGGCAAACAAAACGTATGTCTTAAGCTTTTGAAGTAGTGTTACGTTTGTTGAAGTTTGCACCACGCTTTGGGCGTTAATTTGAAGAAGATTGTTTGTTACGTAATATGCTGTTACGTATGAGAAGCTGATTTGAAGATGTATTTTTCGTTGTTACGCTCCAAGTTTAAAAAAATATTTATTAACTTTGTTATTAAACTGGTTCTATAGATTTTATTTATGTTTGTTTTTGCCTCGGCTGCTTCAGTATTACTTTAGAGACACGTTTCTCTTAATCAGGGAGTGGTGCGACAAGAATGTAGGCTTACACAGATTTTAAGTTTAAATTCACTTCTTTTTATTAATCCTTGACACAGATTAAATAGCACTACACTGATATTAACAGCTGTGAGATTATTTTATTTAATACTTGCATTTTGTTAACAAGTATACTTAATTTTCATTTCACACGAATACGTAATATTTCTCTAGAGAACACATCTTACATCAGGTCACTACCAAGGTCTACAGGCAACTGAATATATTTAAACCGTCCAAACCCGTAAAATTCTGTATTTCAAGTCTCTGATTGGCTAATCCTAGTCCAGTAGAATACCTGCATTTTAATAAAACTTTTTCTGACTGTTGATTGGCTATTTTTAAACTGTCACAAAATTTACATTATCGTTGCTCTAATCATGACGAGTAACATTTAAACTCTCAAACTCATTCTTGCAACTTTAAACTTATTATTCTCACAGCTCCTACATTATTAAATTACGTAATGCATTCACATAACATTATTGAATATGTTTACAATAATATAAGCATTTGCAATGACTGTTACATACATTTTAAAAATTATTACATACATATTGACTCAAGGCGAGCTGATACTGAATTTACATATTATATAATTTAATTGAAATTATTCAAGTGTTAAAAATACTGCCTCACTTTCTGGAAATGGCCCCAAAAGTCCTCTTCTTTCTGGATAGCTTTTGCTTAACTGCTGAACCATAAGAGTTAGACAAAATTTAACTGCACAAAAAATGTAGATCGCGTTAAAATACACAATTTATGTCGTATAAATTTTTTTGGTTGAGTGAACCATTTTAGACATATTGCTTGTTATTCCCTTAAATTTTCCAATACTTATACTTTTTCTCAAAATTCCTTATTCATTTGTTTTGTCCAGGTAATTCAAGGAGAATGGAATACTGCACATAGCACCCAGCTCTTAAAATACTTGACTATCGCTTAAAGCCTACCAATTCCCCTTGCATCTACCAGAAAATTAGCAATAACATTAACATCTGGATATCTCGATTAACATGAAGCATATGGAGAATAAGCGTTTGTAAAAATAGTTTGTATAAGAGTAGAGAAAGCCATGTGAGTGGTCTTCTTTCCTTTGAAGTTTTAAAAGTTAATTTATTCTTATTTTTGATTTACAAAACCAATGTTTTATTATAAACTATTAAAACATCATAACATCAGATTTTTAAAAAAAGGTCCGTGTGTGTGTGTCGGAGTTTTAATACAAATCGTTACATCTATTTTTAGAAAAGAATGTTGTATGTAAAGGATACTTGGGGTGGGGATTTTCCGGAAAATCTTCGCGTCGCACCTTTGGAATGTACTGAACCTAGTGAATGTACTGAACCTGAAACAAGTTTGGATTTATCTGATTGTTCGTTTTTGAATTATGATGTTTACGGACACACACACACTCACAGGTTTTTTTCCAAAGGTGCCTTTATGGATTCAAGGGATCTTAAAACCTATACTTTTGCGAAATCCGGATATCAAATTTTTAGGTGGAATGCAATCCATCTCGACCTACTATGTACGTGGTAGAAAGCCTAATAATGGAGTGTTTTGGTAACAAGGCCAATTGGAAGTAATATAAGTGTGCAGAAAATGCACTGGTAAAGTAATGATACGTCACTTTTATATAGAATGTTCAAATTTATCAACACAGGTATCAAATACTAGCCATAATATTAAAAGTGGTTAGTTTTGCGTTAAAATCCTACATTATGATATATTACACGGGATATTTTGTTGCTGAAACACATGTAGCCAGAGCTTCTTTATTTAAACATCCTTTGTATTTCTTTCTATTTTTAGATTTATTGTAAATTACTAAATAAAAGATAATAACATCAGCAGAAGCCAAAATAATAGTTATTTCTTTTAATATACAAAAAATTTAAAAATTCAATGCCACAGCCTGATATTAAAAAACATGCCAAGACCAGGCTAAAGTCTCTAAATAGTACAATTAATTTCAATTTGTTGTTTATCTGGGAAAGTCAATTGGGGAATTCAATGTCCCACCGGCATGTTGTCTCAGTAGCACAATGGTTAGAGCAACCGCATGGAGAGCGTGCGAACCATATTCAAATCCCGGCTGTGACAATGCATTTGCAAGTTGACTCTGTATAAAAAAACCTGAAGTGTTACATTCACGTGACTTTCTCTACTCTTATACAAACTATTTTTACAAACCCTTATTCTCCATCTATTTCTTATTAATCGAGATAAACATTTGCAGAAACGATCTTTTGACCTGCAAACAGAATTACTTTTACACATAGCGACCAGTTCTAAAATTATTTGACTATCGCTTAAGGCTTACTATGTTCTCCTTGTTTTGTAATTGCAAGGGCAATATAGAAATTGAGTAGCCTTTAATCATAGACATATCTATTAATAGCTGGCTGCTAGGTGCAGCACCATTCTCTTTGCCACAGATTAATATTCTTTGCATATATAAGACAAAAAAAATGAATAACGAATTTCCATTTGAGAAAATAAGTATTGAAAAATTTAAGGAAATAACAAGCAATATCTTCAAAATGGTTCACTCAATAAAAAAATGTATATGACATAAATTGTGCATTTTAACGCGATCTACACTTTTTGTGTAGTAAAATTTTGTCTATCGCTTATGATTTACCGGTTATGCAAAAGTCGTTCGCAATGAAGAATACTTTTGTAGACATTCCCAGAAAATTCAATATATACATTTTCTTTGTCATAAAAGGATCTTAAATATGTGATATGTTAATCAAAATCGTTAGAGCCATTTTTGAGAAAATTAAAATTTTCGAAAAATGTTCAATGTAAAGGGTAATCTGGGTGGGGGGATTTTCTTGAAAACCTTCGTGCTGCAACTCTGCAAGATACTAAATCTAAATATCAAGTTTGGTGTTTATCCGACTGTTCGTTTCTGAGTTATGCTGTTCACAGACAGAGATACAGACACACAGACGCACACACGGACATGTTTCCAAAAATGATTTTTTTGGATTCAGGGGGCCTCAAAACATATATTCCCGGTGAAATCTTGGTATCGAATTTTTGGGTGGAATACAATACTTCCCCTACTTTCTATACGTAGTAGAAAAAGTAAAAATGTTAATGACATAAATTGTGTTCTAACGAGTTCTACCTTTTTTGTGGAGTAACATTTTGTCTATCTATTACGGTTTACCAGTTATGTTTAAGCCATTCACAATGAAGATGACTTTTGGGGACATTCCCAGAAAATTCAAGATATACATTTAATTTGGCATTAAAGTATCTTAAACATGTGATATTTTAATCAGAAGCGTTAGAGCTATTTTGAGAAAATAAATATTTTCTTGAGTTATCTTGAAAATCTTCGTATCGCATCCTTGAAATATACTAAACTGAAATACCAAATTTGGTGCTTATTCGGCTTTTCGTTTTTGATCAATGCTGTTCACAAACAAACATGTTTCCAAAAATGCTTTATTTGGATTCAAGGGTCTAGAAACATGTACTTTCGGTGAAATCTCGGTATAAATTTTTGGGTAGAATTCAATACGTACTATACGTAGTAGATAAATTAATAAGAATGTCAATAGAATTAAAATGAAGTATTTCACTTTTATTGCTACGCGGTTACTTTTCTCAATATTATTTCATATGGAGCTTTTGAACTATACAGATTAAACCATTTTCTTACACGAATTTCACAGCCTTCACCTTTAGTTAGAAAATTGGAAAGGAACTGAATTTTTATAAGCAGGTTACTTACTTAAATCAGCTGTTTATTCCGCGCCAGTCATAAGCTAATTGAAAACAGAGTAAGAATAATCTAAAATTTTGAGAATGTTACTCGGGCGAATCAAAGACAACCAACAACAACCTATGCTAAAGCCTTGTCTAGAAAACTGCAACATACAGCAGCAAATATTCCAGAAGATGTTAATGCCAGCAAAAAGCAGCAGCTTTTAATGAGCTCTACTTGTTTCCGATAGTAAGCCTTTGCTTTTCTTTTTGTGGTTTCCCAGATGCGTACAAATGGAATGAGAACAAAAGGCACTTTGCCGCTGTCTAGTAATACTCAATCTATGATATATTGCTCATGAAATATCTTACATGATTTAACATAACCATAGAAGTGATTGCTAACAAACATCATAAAATAATTATACTAAAATATACATATTACTTTCTCTACTACCTATAGTAAGTAGAAGTAATGCATTCCACTCAAAAATACGATACCGAGATTTCACGGGAAATACATGTTTTGAGAACCCCTGAATCCAAAAAAAAAGCATTTTTGGAAACAGGCCCGTGTGTGTGTCTGTGTGTCTGTGAACAGTATAACTCAGAAACGAACAGTCGGATAAACACCAAACTTGGTATTTAGGTTCAGTATCTTCAAGAGATGCGACACGAAGGTTTTCAAGAAAATCCCCCACCTCAGATTAGCCTTTACATTGAACATTTTTCGAAAATTTTAATTTTCTCAAAAATGGCTCTAACGATTTTTATTAAAATATCATATGTTTAAGATATTTTCATGACAAATGAAGTGTATATCTCAAATTTTCTGGGAATGTCTCCAAAAGTATTCTTCATTGTGAACGACTTTTGCATAACTGGTAAACCATAAGAAATAGACAAAATTTTACTGCACAAAAATGTAGATCGCGTTAGAATACACAATTTATGTCATATACATTTTTTTGTTGAGTGAACCATTTTCGAGATATTGCTTGTTATTCCCTTAAATTTTCCAATACGTATACTTTTTCTCAAATTCGTTATTAATTTTTTTTGGTCCTGTTAATGCAAAGAGAATGGAATACTCCACATAGCAACCACCTCTTAAAATATTTGACTATCGCTTAAAGCCTAGCAAATCCCCTTGCATCTAGAAGAAAATTAGCAATAAAATTAACATCTCGATATCTCGATTAACATGAAGCATATGGAGAATAAGCGTTTGTAAAAATATTTTGTGCAAGAGTAGAGAAAATCATGTGAGTGTAACACATCAGATTTTTTTTTACTTTCTGTACTACTATATAAGTAAGAGAAGTATTGAATTGTATCAAAGTTTTGATACCGAGATATACAGGAAATATACTTTTTGAGAAACCTTAAACACAAAAAAAGTTCTGTGCGTGTGTCCGTGAACACCTTAACCCAAAAACGAAAAGTCGGAAAAATACCAAATCTTGTACTGTAGTTGTATCTTAATGGGTCTCTTCAAGCCCTATCTCACTAATGATAAATGAGCTATTTTAATGACTCGTTTTCTCAGAACCCACTTGATATAGAAATGAGATATTTTCACATAAAGTTTATTCGATTCTTCTTAGTAGACTTATTCATTTTGATGTTAAAATACTGATTGAAAAGAAAATTCCAATAAAATTTCGGAATATTTTATTTTTTAAAACATAAACTATTTGAGCCACTTCAACTAAAGCAATCATTATGGGATTGTACTATATGAGAAAATTGTTTCCAGATACAGCTTGTAGTTTCAGAGAAAACTGGTCATTTATTTTTAAAAATGTTGTTTTAAGTAAAAATATCTATAACACTCACTTAATCGTAATATTTTTAGAAATTAATTTATAATAGTAAACACTTGAATTTTTTAATGAACCAAACACAAAATTAACCAGAAGTAAACATATTTTTATAAAGGGCAAATAAATAAATAAAAAATAAAAACACAACCTTTTTTCATCTTTCGTTTGACTTCCCCATTAAAAATAACTCTAACAGTATTCATTAAAATACCATATATAAAAGACATCTACATGACAAATAAAATGTACATCTTGAATTTCCTGGGAAGAACCTGGGAATTCCTTTTCATTAGGAAGGAATTTTATATAATCTTGTGCAACTGGTAAACGTTAAGCGATAGACAAAAGTACTACACAAGAAATGTAGATATCTTTAAAATATACAATTTATTTCAAATAAATTTTTTGTGGTTTCTGAAATATCCGTTATTAAATGTTCGAATTTTTCATTTCTTGGTCAGTCTCTTCAAGTCCTTTCAACATTGAGTTGTGTCTCGTGATTGCATGAAAACAGTATGACATTTTAATGGTACCATATAGCATCCAGTTCTTAAACATTTGAATATCGCTACTCTCTTTGTATCTATAACAAAAGGTGCAAAGTAACTATTTCTGCAAAGGTATATTTAAATTAAAATATGGTAGACAGAAAAATAAGCTTTAGTGACAATAGTTTTTGCACCCATAATAAAATTCAAAGGCTACAGAAACTCATGTGAATGTAACATAGCGAATTCTTTTCATTTGCATATCTCCCTTTAACTTCTGTGGTCATGTCGAGAGCTTTGACTTTATAAAGAACTAACTCGTTAACTGGAAAATTTTGCACTTAGTTTTTACTGATTTTCATTAGGAAATACACTCACATTCATACTTTGAGACTCTGTAGAAGTAGGGAATGATTATAATTTAAGAAAAATACGTTTCATGTGTCTTTTTAGTTTCGCTATTACACTGGCGCTCATGACCACAGTAGTTTTGCTTCACTCAAACACTGCTATTACTACTGTGAGGAGGTAATGCATTACACCCAAAAATTCGATACAGATATTTCACTAGAAATACATGTTTTGAGACCCCTGAAAGGAGCAAGGGTATTTTTAGAAAAATGTCCGTGGGTATACCCATCAATGTGTCTATGAATAGCAAAACGAAAAGTCGGTTAAACATAAATTTGCTACTACACTTTACCGGAACTTTTATTCGAAAATTTTTATTTTCTAAAATAAAAATGGCTCTAAAGATTTCATTAAAATTCCATATATTAGAGATACTTACTTGACAAATAACATGTATATTCTGAAATTTTGGGGAATAGCCTATGATTTCGAATTTTTTATTTCTTCTTCTTTCACTTAAAGTGATTTTAACATTCATTTGTTTCTCGTGAATGCGTTGATTTTTAGGCCAACATATAGCGTCCAGTTCCTAAAACGTTTGGCTATCGCTGTTCCCTTTGTATCTGTAACGAAATGTATAATGCAGGTGTTTCTGCAAAGGTTTATTTAGATTAAATGTAATAGATGGAAAAATAAGAATAATTTGTGTATCCATTAGTAAACGATAGAGGCTAGAGAAAGTGATGTGAATATATCACATCAGAATTTCTTCATTTATTTCTCCTCTTTGCCATAATGATCCCATCTCTATTCTCTTCAAACCTATTTCCAGTTCACCTGCCCAAAACTTGGGATATGTTATTTGTAACATTTGGAGCATGGTATGTAATGCGTTTAGTATCAAACAACCAGAGGCATAATTTATTAAATATTATCACTTTTAATGTAAGCACAAATCCACTTTATTTAACAAGCTGGTTGGAAAGATACGTTCACAACTGTGTTTAAAAGCTCGTTTACAATATTAGAATATTGTGAGCGAAAGCAATGCGGAGAGAATTGCAAGTAGAAAGGCAGTTCCAAAATAAGAATTTTGAGGTTAGGAACAGGGGTTCGCAGTAGCTTTCTTTTTGCTGCACTACATGCGTTAATATTAAATCCGTTATGATAGAGTCTCCGATTGTGAAACCGGTTTGTGAGTGTCAGATATTATATATACGCTTGTAAAGTGCTAGTTCACTATGGCTGGCTGTGTCTGGCATGAAGCCTACTGGATGGTATGGCAATACCGTCTTGTTCAGTACAGCTCGAGCAAATAGTTCAGCAGCTTAGAAGAAACCCTTGCGAGGGATAATTCAGATTGAGTCGATGCTTAAGCACCACTTGCCATGTTTTCTCACAAAACCGTTTATCACTTACTCACGCCACTGCTGTAACTATCCGACTGCAGAGACAGGACAAAAGACACAAGAAAATTGCAACAAAAATGTTGTGACAGGCTACAGAAATAGCAAAATGCACCAGGTGTGAAAGCAAGTGTTTGCACATAACTAGCGATAGCATTTCACATACATACGATATTATCATATGGTATCTTCAAAACGTTAATTCCCGCCTTTTAGGGTGTTTCATAACCTTCACTTCCCCACCTCACTTCAAGGAAAAAGTTCCTTGTGGATTAGTTTTCATAATATAAATTACTCAATTGAAGTTTTACAAAGTAAAGGCTTTAAGTTTCCTACAGGGAAAAAGTTATACATCATCATCTGTATGTTATATGCTATTAAACATATCTCTTACAGAACTGGAATAAGTATTTTAGTTTTTGAGTTATCACGATGTGAAGAAATTCCTGTTAGTTTTTTCTACAGTATAAAATTTCTGTGTTCACAACAGTGATATGACACTTGTTTCCCCCGTATCAGTCCACTTTCTCTTTAAGACACTGGATAATTCAGTAGCTAATGGCTAAAGGCAAGTAGAGTGGGGGCGATTTATTCCTCCTGAATACTCGTGCAGTCCGTGGACCGAGAGATTTTACTAAGTTGTTATACTATAGTTTCTTATTGTGTACCAGTACTGAGTAGTCGAGGCAATATGTACACACTTGTCGTTTGAGTTACATTTCATTTTCACTCGCAATTGAAAATGTTCATAAAGTCAGATTTCATTTATGTTCATGCAACGCCGCTGTTACACTGTATCTGTGACCCCATACTCCTAACCCTTAGTTTCCTACTACCTTTCGACTATACAATTTTCTTCACATTTTATTTGATATGTTTAATTTTATCTACTTTGGAGTTAGACATGTTTTCATTTCCTTCCTTTCACGTAAGTATATGTTGTTTGTTTAAAATAATTTTAAATAGAATTAATATTTATTGGTGAATACATTTTCTACTATCCTATTTGACAGTACTACCTTTTATTTCTGTAGTTTATTGCATTTTATTCCTGGAACAGCCTTAATAGATACAACTAGTGTACTTGTGTTGCCTAGATAATATTTTATATTGTGAACGCAGCTCTTGTAAATTTATCAGTAATTTCAAAGCCATCGTGGGATTAAACGTGGTAATTAGTTGCTATGATACCAGAGGAAATATAGCTCGTTGATGGCATTAATTCCCTCTAAGGTTACACCAGTCGCGTAAATATCATTACCAAGACATCCCCAGCAACTGGATATAAGATAAAAGATCAGGGGAGTAAAAATCTGATGTGATACATTCACTTAACTCTTTCTACCCTCTATCGTTTATTAGTGGATATACAAATTATTTTTACTGAAGCTTATTTTTCCATCTACTACATTTTTATCCAAATAATCCTTTACCGAAATAGCTACATTACAGATTTCGTTTCACGTTTCGCTATACGCTAACCTTAAACTCCATACCGTTTCTATGACATCGTGAGTAAAACATACACTTTAACACGTGTAATATACTATTTTTAGACAGCACTCAGGTTTGTGAAATATCAATATTAATTCCTGAAATTAACAGAGATCACTTTTAAAACACAGTTCTTGAAACAATAGAAATGACGTTAAAATGTTTTTTTGATTCACTAGCAGTAATTTTCAGTAAATTATTTTCAACAGCTAATGCTATATCATATTGATTTATGAATTTTTTGGGTAAGTGTTCTAGTGTTACTCTTTCTGCTGCTTCTGTAAATTTGCTTCCATATCAATTTCTTCTGAATTCATAATTTTTGCTATTAAATCTTTATATAGATAAAAGAATAACGTTTTAATAAAAAAGAGCAGAAAGCTGTCAACATACCGTATAGGTTAACTCTAGAACGAAACACTATAAATTGAAGTATGACGATTTGTGTGTGAACAGATAATGCAAACGCCATGAGGAATTAGTGGTGTAAAAAGACAACGAATTAATAAATTTAGTAAATTAAACTTTGTAATGAATAGTACATTCTTCTCAGAGTTCCTTTATCCCACTATTGAGGTTAATAAGCTTATCTTGCCCCTGATAGGCAGAATACGCGCATACATCTCCGCTGAGAACCAGCTATCTAGGGTAACAACGAAGATTAAATTATTAAAATCTTGGTCTACATTCTACGGTGATTGCTACTGAAGCCACATTAGGTGGACTATATACCAGGTAACGAGAATTTATCATTACATTATTACTTCTCCTGTGTCTACCGCTGCATTGCGATTGGTTGTGACCCGCGCGGGCATCGAAACTGGGGCCGCAGCACACAGAGGCGGAGGAGGTGCGAGTAACTGACGCAGTCTTTAAGCGACGTAACATAACCAGGGTAAGCTTAGCCCTGGAATCCTAATGGGTCTAAGTTTCGAAAACCCAATTTCTCCTCACCTCGGGGAAAGCTGTTTGTGTGATTAACCAGAATCACATTTTTACTCGTTTGTATAACTGTTCCTTGGAAGGTTACCTTGGGCAACACTTGTTTTTATGGCAACTGCTCGTTACCCCAGTTCGGTGACAGTGACTGAAAGCTCTACTCCCAGGCGCTACATAACCATGGATACTTCGTAACTACGGTGTAGGGGAAATCTGTATTCTCGGAGACGGGTCGGGTGAAATAAAATTCAACTACGGAGAGAGTGGTAAAGAATAAAGCTGCTGACGGGGTTGGGGGAATGAGAAAACAGTCAGAAATAGAGTGGCTGCCATCTTGAAATCTGACACCACAGAAAGTCCTCCTGCGAATTTGAATAATACTGGAGATTGGAAACAAGTTGCCTTATATTTACTGCTTGATGTCTTCGTCTTATTCCTTTCGGAGAGCTTATATCTTCATGCCTAAGGGATTGTGCGTTGTAACATCCTACTTCTTACATTAGCTATTGATTCTCTACCCACTATCAGCAATTCTAGGAACTATTACTTTCTCTACTACGTATAATAAGAAGGGAAAGTAATGCACTTCATACAAAAATTCCAGAGTACACCTGAAATTCATGTTTTGAGGCGCCCTGAATCCAAATAAAGAATTTTTGGCAACATGTCCGTGTGTATATCTGTCTGTCTGTGAACAGTGTCGCAGTATTATGTTCGTGTTATATTTTTTTTTACTTGGCGCCTATTATTATTTTACTATTTTGCGTTCTTTGTCCTCCGGCTAGCTATTATTACTCAGTCGAGCAAATATCTCTTGAACAGGGCATGTAAACGGAAAGGAGTTGTTACTAAAAGATAACACTGATAAAAGAATTTGTTTTTACACTTTTATTGCCGTCATACTTAATAAATTTCACATATTTAATCTTGATACACGCCTGACTGAAACTGTTATATTTTCGAACGTAACTACAATCACTTATTTGCCGCGCACTATAAATTCGCGTATTTCACATTTTGTAACTAACTTTACGACGCCAGAGATTCTGTAGAATTGCGTAAAATGTGCTTCGTGAATGCTTTCTTAGAACTGCCTGACGTGTAACTCGCGAGAGAGATTTCTTAAAACTGCGCGACGTTTGCCTTCTGAATTATTCTGTATAACTGCGCGATACTTGTCTTTGGCTCCAGTATTTATACTCCCTCACCCCGATATGCCTAAACATTATAATCGAGCTGCTATTGATTACTAAAGCGCGCCAACATTAGTCTATTTCGTCAGCCAATCAAAATTACAAACACATATGCTCTAGGGAAGATATTCCCTCCATTTCTAAAGAAAGGCAGGCTACTCTGAGGTCATTTGTTTGTCCCTTCTAATTGATAAACATCTCACCCCCTCGCTTCATTGATACCCGCTCCTATTATCAGTTTCAGTGAGGCCGTGTAAACTTATTTCCTAACAATACTTATAGTTAACAAACATCTCAAATCATTGTATACAATGATGCTAATTTACACTACAATCGCTCTGGCATTCACAGTGTTGTGATATAAAATATTGCCTCAACAGCATAACTCAAAAACAAAAATTCGGATAAATACCAAACTTGGCACTTAAGTACAGTACCTTCCAAAAATGCTAAACAAAGATTTTCAAGAAAATTCCTTACCCCCAAATACTTTTTACAGGTTACATTATTCCAAAATTTTGGTTTCCTAAATAATGACTGTAACAATTTTGATTAAAATACCATACATGAAATATATTTATATTACAAATAAAATCTATATCTTGAATTTTCTGGAAATAGCCTAGGAGGTCCTCTTCATTCAGAAGGAGTTTAGTGTAATCCTGTATAATTGTAAACGTTAAGCGATAGACGAAAACGTACCATACAAAAAATGTAGAGCTCGTTAAACAAACAATTTACTTAAAATATGTTTTTTGTGTCATAAGCAATTTTGGAGATGCCCGTTATTAAGGTTTCGAATTGTTCAATACTTGCCCTTCTTTTAATCCCATCGATTTTCAGTTATTTCTAGCGATTGAATGGAAACAATATGGAATTTTAAGGCCAGCATATAGCCCCCAGTTCTTAAACATTTGACTGTAGCTATTCTCTTTGTATCTATAACGAAAGGTGTAATGTAGCTGTTTTTGCAATGGTTTATTTGGATTAAATTTAGTAGGTAGAACAGCAAGCTTTAGCAAGGCAAATTTCTATACCCACTAGTAAACATACAGGGTAGAGCTAATGATGTGAATGTATCTATAAGATTTGTTTTTCTGCCTACCTCATGTTAATCGAGATAAACTATTGCAGAAATAATTTATTACAAATTTCTTTGTTAGTAGAAGGGATTAAAGGAAACAGAATTAATAATCAGGTGTTTGAAAGCGGGTCGTTACATGCTGGCCTTGAAATTCTAAATGTTTCACACAACATGGCAGAAAACAACTGGATAAATGAGGTATATTAAAAACATTATTTTACATTAATTGACTATCGGTTATAAATGTGTATACAAATTATTCTTAAGGTTAATTTCCCTATCTAGTTCATTTTAATGCAGATAAACCTTTACAGAAATAGCTACATTACACATTTCGTTATAGATACAAAGAGAACAGCGATATTCAAATGTTTAAAAACTGGGCGCTTTATGCTAATTTAAAATTCCACAGTGTTTCTTTGACATCGCGAGAAACAGCAGAAAATCGACAGATATAAAAGGAATTATAAAGAATTGTACAACTCGAGCGGATAATAACAGATATCTCGAAAATGGCTGATGCCACACAAAAGTTAATTCAGGCTAATTTTGTGATTTGGGAAATCTACATTTTTGTGTAGTACGTTTTCGTCTATCGCTCGTTTACTAGTTATACTAGATTATATAAAATTTCTTCCGAATGAACAGGACTTTCTAGGCTATTCCAACAAAATTCAAGATATACTCTTTGTCATGTAAATATCTTAAATATACATTTAATCAATATCGTTAGAGCCATTTTTTGCGAAAATAAAAACTTAAGAAAACTTTTCCGTGCAAAGGGCAGATGGGGGGGGATTCTTGAACATCTTTGTGTCGCATCTTCGGACGATATTGAACGTAAATACCAATATCTGTCCAACGTTTCTTTCTTCTGAATTATGCTATTCCCCCCACATACACACAGTCATGCACGCATTGAAGTTTTTATAAAAAGCTTTTCATGGGGGGGATTCAGGAGGTCTAAAAGATACCTTTCCGGTGAAATCTGTATCGAATTTTTTATTAGAATGCAATACCTTCTCTACCTACTTATGCTCGTGGTAAGGAAAGTAAACATGTCAAAAATATTGAACGACTGTTCAGATTTTAGTCGAGTGACCAGAGTTCTGCCTTCTCAACCCAGAGGTTACGGATTCAATTCCCGGCTGGGGAAGCATTTCATCTTTCGGACGATGAATAAAATGGGTGAAATAATGTTCAAACGAGCCCAGAGTTCATACAGTTTAAAGTTACCCAACATTCATATTTTCAGGGTAAGGAAATCCCCACAAAAGCTTATCTGGATAATTCATTCTAACCGAGATTCGAACTCGAGACCTCTTGGATGTGAGGCAGATACGCTACCCCTAACCCATGGAGGTGGGCTTAGTGCGTTTTCTTTATCTCTTCAAGTTTACTAATTATAAAAATTATACAAAATTACTTCCAAATGAAGAGGACTTCACATGCTATTCCCAGAAAATTCAAGATATAGGTTTTATTTGTCATGTAAATACATTAAAGATATCCATGGAATTAGAGGGCTACTTGATATCTGGGTCATTCATCCCCCTCTCTTGGTGAGTCCAGCTTGTAAATGTTAGTGACTTTCGCGTATCTCTGAGGTCTTTCTATGACCTGTAGCCTCCTATAATTTCTTCACTTCATCCCTTCCTCCTGGGGCTAGTAACTAAAATAGATCTCTGTAGCTCACAGTGTCCCCCTCCGTTTAAAAATCTATACCATATATTAAGGATTTGGCAGGTACTTTAGCAAAAATCGTTAGAGCCAGTTTTGAGTTAATCAAACAAATTCAAAAAGTGTTCCATTTGGATGGGGAAAATTTCTTGAAAATCTCGTGTTGCATTTTTGGGAGATACTGAACATAAATACCAAGTTTGGTATTCATCTGACATTTCGACTTTAATTTCTCTAAAATGTATATAGTAGGTAAAGAAGGTATTTCATTCAACCCAAAAATTCCATACTGAGAATTCACCGGAAATACCTTTTAAGAGCTTCTAAAAGAAAAAATAATTTCTAGAAAAATGTCCTTGTATATGACTGTGAACAGCATAACTCAAAAACGAAAAATCGGATGGATACCAAACATTGTATTTAAGTTTAGTATCTTTCAAAGATGTGACACGAGAATTTTCAAGAAAATTTTCCCTCCCCAAACTACCCTTTACGTGGACCGATCTCAATGGCTCCGGTGGATAGAACTGTGGCCTGCATTCCGGAGGTCCATGGATCGATCCCGGCGACCGTCCACTCTGGCCCATGGGCTTTTCGTGGTTCTTGTCATCTTTTCATCTTTCTTGTCATGTGTTTCAGGGCTGTAGGACCAGGCGACGGTGTTCGGCGGGTTACGGCTGGGCGGTGTCTTGCGCCGTGTAACACTTTCTTTCCTGCCGTCGCTGGGTACTGCTCAACTAGGTCTCTCCTCAGCGTGGGATTACACTCCGGTACATCTTGGAGGTTTTGGCATGTGGGCTGCGACAGGGCGTCGGCTGAAGCGTTCTATCCGGAAACGTTAGTGCCCCGCCTATGCCTGCGCTCTTCGGCATCCAGATTTGGTCACACTTCGGGTCTCTCACCTCATCATTCCCTCCCAGGGTCAAGTTGGAAGCAAAAAGGTCCGACTGGCCTACTTGTGGTGCTCCCTTTACGTTTACCTTTTACGTGGAATGTTTTCAAATGCTTTGTTTTCTAAAAAATGACTGTAATATTTTGATTAAAGTGCTACATATTTAAGAATATCTGGATTTTTTTTAAGTTCTCCTTCATTCGCAAGGAATCTTATATAACCGTGCATAAGCGGTAAGCATAGACGAAAACGTACTATACAGTGGATCTGTTTGAAACACACATTTTGTTTTAAGTAACTCCTTTTTTGGCATAAGCAATTTCCAAAATATCTGATATTAATAGTTCAAAATTTTCAATACTTAGTTATTCACTTAAAGTCATGCAGATATTCTGTTGTTTCTCACGACACATCGAAAGAGTGTGGAGTTTTGAGGTCAGCGTATAGCATCCAGTTCTTAAACATTTGACTATCGCTGTTCCTTTTATGTGCACAACGAAATGTGTAATGTGCCTATCTGCAAAAATTTAACTCCATTAAAATTAAGTAGACAGAAATTTACACTTTCGTAATTTACACTAATATGTAATACCAGTAGAGAATGTCGTATTAATGTATCACATCATATTTTTTGGATCCAATAGGCCTCAAAACATGAATTTACGGCGAAGTCTGGATATTAAATTTTTTGTTAGAATGCAATACCTCCTCTACCCACTAGGTACAAAGAACGCCAAAGAAAATCTCACTGCACCTCGCGTCTACTCACATTATTTATCGTTGTACGTGGCCTTGCGAAGCCATGGCCATTTCATTGGTTGCTTTAGACCACTGTGCGAGGATGCGCCAGTTCTGCTAAATAGTTATACGAGTAACCACAACAAAGGTTACAAAATGGCGAAGAAACGAAATAAACGTTTACGCTCTCGATCGCATTGGCTAAAATAGAGAAAGAGGTAAGGTGAGTGCATTCAGTTTGTCATACAGAACTCTTATCGTGATTGGTAGCCCATACCTTATCGGCTAGTGCAGGACACGCCTTTGAAGGGGTTAAAAGTTAAGAGGAAAACTTGATTAGCTTCCAGGTTGACGAAATGTAGAATGTGCAGTGTGAGAGGATTTTCAAATTAAAGCTTGAGTGGCATTCATTAAATACATAGCAATACTTTATAACAAAAAATAAACAGAACTGCATTCTCACAGTGGTATCAATGCTTGTTGCTGCATACAAGCAAACATAACTAAATAATAAATAAATCGCATATTTTCCATCTAATTCAAACTACAATTGGTTAATATACCTTTACTAACATATGCTGTTCATAGGAATACAACAGGACTATAGGCAAAAATATAATCCGATATTATTGCCATTATATATATTCGGTAAACCATATACACATACACATTTATCTCTAATTTCTAAACATGGTCAGTCAATTATAACAAAAGAGAAATTTGCATTTAGTAAACGAATATCATCATCTGTGCATGTTTTACGGGGCGTGCCCACTTTCTGACGAGTATGTAGACCGTCTTCCCCACTTTCCTGGAATATTTTTATCCAGTAATTTACTATAAAAATACTTTTATGCACTGCCCTTGCAATTGCTGCAACAGTGCGACCAGCCTCCCACATACCCACGATACGTCCACGAGTAATTTCGCTAGTATAGGGCATGACTGGCTCTGAGACAATAAACATGTTTAGGTTTCAATAACACCAGAAAAAGCAAAGGCATCAATCTCCCCTCTTTTCCCCCTTACTGCTGTGTTATCAACCCACCACGCTCTGCGATAGGTTAGGTGAAGGACACACCTCAAAAGACCACAGAAAGCGATACAAAATCCGCCGAAAAGTTTCTTTGGCGCTGTTTGTACGTACTGGATAAATAGAAACTAAGTGTTAACAAGCAGGGAATACAATTCAACGAGTGTTATTGGAATATAAATTAAATAATTATGTTTAAGAAGGAGGTAGGCTACAAACTCATGGTACTTTGCACACAATGTAAATGCGGCAAAATAAAATTAAGGTACAAGAAATGTGCTAGAGATATAATCAACTTGTCACCGAGTTGCACAGTTATTTTAAATAAATATAGAAGAAGAAACAGCGAAATAAAGCAAACAAAAAAAATCTGTTGTCGCTGAATAAAAGGCCAGAGATGAAAAATAACAAACACAGAGCGCTTTTACCTCCGGCAACAACCTAACATTTCACGCGCCACTAAAAAGAAATGGAAATGTACCTTCCAGGTGAGGGTTTCAGGATCGATATAAAAGCCTCACTTAGATTTAGATGGCAACCTTTCTGGGCTTAAGTCTCTTTCGCAGCAGAATACACATTTTCCAGGCATTGACCAAGTAGGGCGGAAATGATTTATTATATTTTAATTATTCCCACTTGAAATGCCCTTCAAGGGGTTTCAATTAAGAAGCTATTAGAAAACGTATTAACTTTTTACTTTATCTACCACGTACACAGTAGGTAGAGGAGGAAATGCATTCCACCCCAAAAATCCGATAGCGAGATTTCACCAGAAATAAAGTTTTGTAGCTCCGAATCTTGGATAAATACAAAACTTGATATTTAGGTACAGCATCTTTTAAAGATGTGACGCCAATATTTTCAAGAAAATCCCGGACTACCTTTTACATAGAACGTTTTCCCAAAATTTTGGTTTACTTAAAAATGGCTCTAACGATTTTTATTAAAATATTATATGCTTAAGATGTTTTTATGAGAAACGAAATGTATATGAAAAATTTTCCGGGAATGTCCCCAAAAGCTCCCTTCATCCTGAATAACTTTTGCATAACTGGTAAACCGTAAGAGATAGACGAAATTTTACGACACAAAAAATGTAGATCTCGTTAAAATACACAATTTATGTCCCCATTTTCGTGATGTTCCTTGTTATTTGTTTAAATTTTTCAATACGTATACTTCTTCTCCATTGGGAATTCGTTATTCGTTTTTTTATGTCCTGGACATACAAAGAGAATGGTGAAATGCTCCACATAGCAACCAGCTCTTAAAAGATTTGACTATCGCTTAAAGCCTACCATATTCCCATTGCATCTACAAGAAAACTAGCAATAAGATTAACAATCGATTAACATGAAGTAAATGGAGAATAAGCGTTCTTAAAAATAGTTTGTACAAGTGCAGAGAGCAGAGAAAGTCAAGTGAGTGTAACCCATCAGATGTTTCACTTTCCTTTCCATGAATATAGTAGTTAGAGAAGGTAATTCATTCCACCCAAAATTGGATACCGAAATTTCATTGGAAATACACGTTTTAAAACCACCGAATCCAAAATGCATTTGAGTCTGTTAACAACATAACTCAAACTTTGTAATTAAATTCAGTACCTTGCAAAGATGCAGCACAAACGTTTTCCAGAAAATCCTCCATCCCAAACTACCCTTTACATGAAAAGACTTTCCGAATTTTCATTTTGCAAAAACTGACTAGCGATTTTGGTTCAAATTCCACATATTAAGAGGCACTGGAACTAAATGTTCGAACTTTTTTTTAATTTTAAAGTGCTTCACTTGAAAATTGACAGAATAAATATGAGTAAATAAAAATTGACTGCCAAAGCTCAAAGCTCTAGCTAAAATATTTTCTCATATAATGCAGCTGAATGTTTTAATCAGCGAAAAAAATGATAATTCTCTAAAGCTGCTTTGCACATTCAAACTCGCCAGAGAAGTGTGATAACATTTTATAATATTTTAGTACAGTGGAAATATATGTGAAGATTTGAAGTTGGTGTTATCAGTTGTAGAGAAATTATTTTTCTTAAATCCTTGCTGTTGAGATTTTCCTCGTTTTTTAATTTAAATTAGTTTTTTGTAAGAAAATTAATGAAGGAATCGTAAATAACATACGAAGTTTTAGATAGCATATTTAAGACTATGTATGCACATTTTCATGCAAATCAGAGCAAACTAAAATTTAAGGAATAAATTTCATTCACAAAAATGTAAAACTGAGAAAAAACACACACAGAAAGAGTACACTGGGGTTGAAAGGTAGCTCATGAATGATTTAAGCATGTCGCCGGAACTTTTAAAATGGTGGATCGTAAACAATGTTTGGCCAAAATGCCTCACAGGTGTCCATAGAATATTTATATGAAGTAATTAAAAAATCCATTTTTTGGAAATAGCCTGTGAAGTCCTCTTCATTTGGAAGGAATTTTGTATAACTGGTAAACGTTAAGCGATAGACGAAAACGTACTACACAAAAATGTATATATCTTTAAAACACACAATATATTTTCCGAGATATCCGTCGTTAATCGTTAGAGTTGTTCATTACTTTGTCATTGTTTTGAGTCCTGTTGATTTTCAGTTGTTCCTCACGATATCATTGAAACAGTGTGAAATTTTAAGGCCAGCGTATAGCGTTCAGTTCTTAAATATTTGACTATCGCTGTTCTCTTTATATCTATAACGAACTGTGTAATGTAGTTATTTCCTGAAATTTATGCCATTAAAATGATGTACTTATGGATAGAAAAATATACTTTCGTAAGAATAATCTGTATACTCACTACTAAACGATAGAGGGTAGAGAAATTCATGTGATGTAACAGATTAGGTTTTTTTAATGATTATTTTAATACATTATGGTTTTACTTAATGAATACTCACTTCTATAAACTATTATTTGTTGTTATCTTTAACAGTTGCTCGCGTACTGTATAACAGAAATGTAAGACGTTGCTTTCAAGAAAACGTTTAAGTTATTTCAAGACTCGACTGAATCTCTGTACATGAGAAACTAGATAACGAAGCAAAGCGACAACACAATTCCATCAGTAACTCAACACTGCTTCTGCTACGGGTATAAGTTTTATTCTGTAAAAGGTTTGAGAAAACTCGCAAAAATCTATTTGTAAAGAGAGACAGGTACGAATAAGGGAATATGAGAAATATACAGACCTTCCACAACAAGTAGCACGAGTTTAGAGATATTGAAAATGCTCAAGATGAACTTCATATAAGATTGCGACGACGAAAAAATATGTGTGTTGCATTTACATTACTTTCTCGGCTCGTTCTACTACGAACTGTTCTTACATACTTCTATATACTATGTGTGTATTCTATACACTTTCATTTCACGTTTTTACACTTCGTTATAGATATAAGGATTCCGTATGTTAAAGCATAGTCAGGCATAACCACGAGAAAGAACGAATTGCGACTTATCACTCGAAAAATTATAAACCTTAATAATAACTAAATGTACATAATAACAGAAAATATCTCTGAAATGGTTAACGACACAAAAATGTTATTTATTTGACATATGATATAGCTTTCAGGAGATTAAATTATTTGTATAGTAACATTTTGTCTATATTATAGTTTACCGACTATATAAACGTCATTCAGAGTGAAGAGAATCTCATAGACTATTCGCGGAAAATTCAAGATCTACGAGGAACATCCAGAAAGTAAAGAATAATTGCACATCACACTGGGTGCGGTCCCCCACCACCACAATTGCATGCACGCTAGTTAGCTCCTTACTCCACCTCAGTGTGAGTCGAGTTCCGTTGCTGACGTCACGCCTGTCGTTCTACAACATATGCAAACGACGGCGCCAATTGAAAATCCTGCCAAATGTGAAGTGCGTAGTTTTTGAATGCACAAAATGTTGGGCCAATAGAAATTTATAGAAAAAAATCGAATGTGTTACACTCACATGACTATCTCCACTCTTGTACAAACTACTTTTAAAAACGCTTATTCTCTATATTCTTCATGTTAATCGAGATATCGAGAATGAATAACGAATTCCCATTTGAGAAAAAGTGTATTGGAAAATTTAAGGGAATAACAAGCAATATCTCGAAAATGGTTCACTCAACAAATAAAATGCATATGACATAAGTTGTGTATTTTAACGCGATCTACATTTTTGTGAAGTAAAATTTTGTCTATCTCTTATGGTTTACCAGTTATGCAAAACTCGTTCGCAATGAAGAATACTTTTGGAAACATTCCCAGAATATTCGAGATATACGTTTTATTTGCCATGAAAATATCTTAAACATATGATATTTTAATAAAAATCGTTAGAGCCGTTTTTGAAAAAATTAAAATTTTCGAAAATCTTCCATGTAAAGGGTATCCTGGGATGGGGGGATTTTCTTGAAAACCTTCGTGTCGCATCTCTGGAAAATACTGAACCTAAATACCAAGTTTGGTGTTTATCCGACTGTTCGTTTCTGAGTTCTGCTGTTCTCAGACACACACACGCGGGCATGTTTCCAAAAATCTGATGTGTTACACTCACATGACTTTCTCTACTCTTGTACAAACTATTTATACAAACCCTTATCCTCCATCTACTTCATGTTAATCGATATAAACATTTGCAGAGTCTATCTTATTGCTAATTTTCTTGTAGATGTAAGGGGAATGTATATTTACAAGGGCAATTTGGAAATACAGTAGCCTTCAAGCACATACATATCTCTTAATAGCTGGTTGCTAGGTGCAGCACCATTCCCTTTCCCACAGGTTAATACTCTTTGCATATCCAAGACAAAAAAGTGAATAAAGAATTCCCATTTGAGAAAATAAGTATTGAAAAATTTAACCCTCCGTCAGGCGCGCGCTTTGGTAGAACGCCGTTAGTCGCGCGGGGCCTAGTAGACCCGCGCTATATTTTTGTTGTTATTGTTCGTATTTTTGTTTTCTTTCGTTTATTTCCTGTTTTTACCTTTATATAGATTAAGCGTACAAGGCTTTCATTAATAGGTATTATCTTACAACATAAAAATACAAGCTAAAATATGAGTACATATACGTTATAAATTGTATTACAGTAAGTATAAAGAAATACATTGCCATTTCCAGGTATACATACAACTTGTAATTTCAAATGTTCAGTTACTCAGAATCATCTACTACTTCACCCGTGTTTTCCCCGACTAAGCAACTATCGCAAATAATTTTAGCATGTTTGCTCAAACACAGGGGGATGTTGCATTTCCCACATGCATATTTAGTTTTACAGTTCATTTTGTCTTTGTTGCTGGGTTCACATCGTTTCCTTTTCAATGTGCATAGTGGTGTATTTGACAATTCATCTACCCGGATTCTTCAGGTTTATATTTTGTCAAAAGTCCTTTCAAATCATCGGATAGATTTGATGATGTTGCTCTCCTTTGTAGCTGTAGCAACAGTAAAGCTAAAGATAGTGATTTCAAGTACTCCTGCCTTGTGGAATATTTATTTTGGTTTCCAAGGAAGATAACCCTAGAATTAATACCTGCAATGTTCAAACTATGGTCAAAAATTACCATGGGCCAACTTTTCGTTGTTCTGGCTACATTGTATGTAGCACACAATTTATCTACTGCATCAACTCCACATTTAGTGTCGTTGTAATGCAGGAATATTTCAGGCTTTTTCTCAGCACCTTCTGATAACTGTGTGGATGAAACATGTAGACTTGAGAGCTAAACTACTGTTTTACCCCTTTTTGGAACATATGAAACAAGTGTTTCATTTTTTGTGAAGCCAAATAGCTTTCGTACTGTCTGCGATCTTTTGGAGAAGTGAAATTAGTGGGTAACTCTTTTTTGTTCTTTCACACTGTACCGATGAAAGAAAGTTGTCTTTTGCGCATTCATTCACCAGCGATACACTGGTAAACCAATTATCTGCAATAACGTTTCGTCCAGTGCCAGAGATTGGTTCAGTTAGTCTCAGCACTACAGCCTCTGCCGAGTTAGTTTGCAAATATGGTCCGTCCGGCTGCTGTCCACAATAAATCTCCATTTTAGTTGTATAATACAGTTTTGCATCGCTCAAACAGAATATCTTTATGCCATACTTGTTTGGTTTGGATGGTATATATTGTCTAAAACCACATCGACCACAAAATCCCGGCAACTGTTCGTCGACAGTGACATTTTGTCCAAGAGAATAATGGTTCTGACAGTTGTTCAGAAACAATGTATATATTTCTCTAACAACAGCCAATTTATCCAATCTTCGTCGCTCCAGTCTTGAGCTTTTGTCATCAAGGCGAACACAGCGTATTAGAAAACTGAATCGTTTTTCGGACATAGCCATTCGGAATAGAGGAATTCCAAGATCGGTTCTCCAAAACTCGTGAATATTCACACACAGACACACAGACAGACACGCAGACACACACACACACACACACACACGGACATGTTTCCAAAAATGCTTTTTTTGGATTCAGGGTGTCTCAAAACATGTATTTCCGGTGAAATCTCGGTATGAATTTTTGGGTGGAATACAATACTTCCCCTACTTACTATACGTAGTAGAGAAAGTAAAAATACTGTTTTGGGATTCAGGGGGTCTCAAAACATGTTTTTCCAGTGAAATATCGGTATCGAATTTTTGGGTGGAATGCAATACTTCCCCTACTGACTATACGTAGTAGAGAAAGTAATAGGCATGTGTATGGTGATAATGCAATGAAGGAGGCTTCAGTGAGGAAATGGTGCATAATGTTTAACCAAGGAAGAACCAGTGTGCACGACGAAGACCGGTGTGGGAGGCCATCACTCATTACAGATGAGCTGTAAGCAAATGTTGATGAAAGAATTCAGGATATTCACTTGTTTCCGAGACTAGATGATTTTTTGGGTAGAAGAGTATAACATCGGCATTGAAAAACTGGTACCATGTTACAATAAATACCTTGACAGCAATGGTAATTACATTCAGAAATAGAGTAAGGTAGTGTACTTTGTAAATAAAGTTTTGTGTGGATATCTATCGTTATTATGGAGTTATGCCAAATTGTTCTTTACTTTCTGGATGTCCCTTGTACACTCAATCAGTCATGCAAATGTCTTAAACATGCGGTATTTTAATCAAACTCGTTAGAGCCTATTCTTCCATATAAAGGTAGTTTTATGTAAAAGATTTTCTTTAACATTTTTGTGTCACATTCTTGGAAGACACTGAACATAAACACCATGTTTGGAATATAACGAACCCTTCATGTTTGAGTTTTTCTGTTCAATGATGCACAAACACACATACACATGGATATTTTTCTAAAACTGTGTGTTTTTACTTTCTCTAACACTTACCTAGTAGGTAGAGAAGGTATTCATTTCACCAAAAAGTTCTATACCGAGGTTTTACGTTTTCAGCCCCCTGAATCCAAAAAAAAGGTACGTGTACGTGTGTGTGTATCTCGAACAGCATAAATTAACAACAAACTATTGGACAAATACTAAACCCAGCATCTTCCAAACAGCCGCCCTCGTAGCCGTGGTCGCTGGAGTGTATACCTCCAACGCTCCGCCAACCTAACGGTCGTGGGTTCGAGTCCCACCATGGGCATGTGTCTTTGTGTATTGTGTAATTCCGGAAATGACTTTCATTGAAGTATCATACATTTAAGATATCTACAATTATATTCTGAATTTATTGGGAATAGTCTGTGAAGTATTGTTTATTCGGAACGAGATTTGTATAACTGGTAAACGTTAAGCGATGAAAACGTACTACACAAAAAAATCTATCTCTCTTTAAAACATACAATTTATTTGAAATAACTTTTGTGGCATCAGCCATTTCCGAAATATACGTTATTAACTGTTCGATTTGTTCAATAGTTTGTCACTATTTTAATATTCATCTATTTTTGGTTGTTTCTGGCAATTGCATGGAAACAGTATGGAATTTTAAGGCCAGTATATGTTAAACATTTGGCTATAAGTGTTCCCTTTGTATTTATAACGAAATGTGTAACGTAGCTATTTCTGCAAATGGTTAGCTCGATTAACATGAATTAGATGGAGATTAAGCGTTTGTATAAATAGTTTGCACAAGAGTAAAAAAAGTCATGTAGTTGAACATATCAGACTTTTAGCAATGCTGTTAATGGGAAACTCTGGAACCAACATAGCAAATGCTGTTATTTTTTCAGAAAATCTGTTTTTAAAATAAGTAGTATATTTAACGTGTCTAGAACACGAATATTAGGTTTGAAATTTGTCTGGAAATTTATGTAATCCAAATTGATAGGTGAAAACTAATGCATTCAAGAACTGTGATCCCAAACGTTAAATAAACCTTTCTCCATATAGCAACTTTGTTCCTTGAGGTACACTTTTTTGCATTAAGTATTGATGAATCAGGCTGAAATTTTCAGGACATGTGGAATATACGTATTAAACAAATAGTGGTTTGATTTGCTTGCCTATGCTATTTTCCTTTTTGTAAATATTAGTTTTTATTTTTTCTACATTTTACTTCCTCTACTACTAATCATATTGCTAATTTTATTGTGGTAACAAGGAGAATGTGGTAGGCTTTAAGCGATGGTCAAATGTTTTAAAAGCTGGTTGCTATGTAAAGCATTCCATTCTCTTTAAATGTCCAGGACATGAAAAAATAAAATTTGATGTGTTATACTCACATGAGTTTCTCTATTCTTGTACAGACTATTTTTACAAACGCTAATGGAGAATATGCTTCATGTTAATCGAGATATCGAGATGTAAATCTTATTGCTAATTTTCTTGTAGTTGCAAGGGGAATTGGTAGGCTTTAAGCGATAATAAAATATTTTAAGAGCTGGTTGTTATGTGGAGCATTCCATTCTCTTTGCATTATCAGGACAAAAAAATGAATAACGAATACCCACTTGAGAAAAAGTATAAGTATTGGAACATTTAAGGGAATAATAAGCAATATCTCGGAAATGGTTCACTCAACAAATAAAATGCATATGACATAAGTTGTGTATTTTAACGCGATCTACATTTTTGTGAAGTAAAACTTTGTCTATCTCTTACGGTTTACCAGTTATGCAAAACTCGTTCGCAATGAAGAATACTTTTGGAAACATTCCCAGAAAATTCAGATATACATTTCATTTGACACAAAAATATCTTAAGAATATGATATTTTAATCAAAACCTTAGAACCATTTTAGAGAAAATTAAAACTTTCGAAAAATATTAAATGTAAAGGGTAATCTGGGGTGGGGGGATTTTCTTGAAAACCTTCGTGTCGCATCTCTGGAAGATATTGAACCCAAATACCAAGTTTAGTGTTTATCCGACTGTTCGTTTCTGAGTTATGCTGTTTACAGACACACACACACACACACTTACATGGATTCAGGGGGTCTCAAAACATATTTCCCATGAAATCTCGGTATCGAATTTTGGGGTGGAATACAATACTTCCCCTACTTACTATAAGTAGTAGGGAAAGTAAAAGTTATAGTACATAAATTGTGTGTTTTAACGAGATCTACAATTTATGCAGTAAAATTTTGTCTATCTCCTACGGTTTACCAGTTTTTCTCATTCAGAATGAGGAGCACAATTAGGGAAATTCCTAGAAAATTCAAGATATACATTTCATTTGCCATTAAAACATCTTAAACATATGATATTTTAATCAAAATAGAGCCATTTTTGAGAAAATACAAAATTGGGATTTTCCTGAAAATCTTCGTGTCGCAGCCCTGGAAGATACAAAACCCAAATATCAAGTTTGGTGTTTATTAGACTTTTCATTTTTAGTTACACTGTTTACAGACAAGTTTCCAAAAATGCTGTATTTGGATCCAGAGCACCTCAAAGCACGTATTATTTCCGGTGAAATCTCGGTATCGAATTTTTGGCTGGAATGCATTACTTCCCCTGCTTACTATACGTAGCAGAGAAAGTAAAAGTGAGTTATACTATACTAGATACATGAGAGTATCGGGTATAAGGTATACAATTAATATGGACACCTCCCACACAGTGACCTACGTGAAATTTACTGCGACTAGCACCCCTTAGAAGGAAGGAATGAAGTTTAGGAAGCGCAAGCGGCTAGAGGCTGCTGTATAGGCACAGAGACGCGCAGAAGTCCTTAATAATTCCTGGCTCAAAGACCTGACCTACTAAAGATGCCCAGAAAGGGTGAAGAAGGACTTGTCCAACCAAGCAACCCTCTAGTATCCTTGGGGAATACCTTTTTCTTTGAGCAAACATCTGTGTATATGCCCGGCACTGCTAAACACCACGAAACACATTTAAACATGAGAAGAAAACAAAATGAAACACAAATTATGGAAAGTAAATCATGTTAGATGAGAAACTACGCCAGGATACGACTTCAACCAGGGAAAACCACGAAAAACCCAAGGTCAGTCGAAGTGAATTGAAGTAGGGACCTCACAGGCATCTTACTCGGTACATTCTTTACTAATAGTATTACTATTTATATAGCTTTCAGGAGCATTGGAAGGCTACCATAATCTTGCACACCAAGAACACCACCACCACTGCTGTGTCGGAGGTACCCAAAGAGTGTTTCATTCCATCAGCCCCGGCGAGTCGTGTGCAAAGACACGCAATCTCACTTCATTATAATTAAAAAAAAGCAGCAGAGTGTTAAAAATCCGGCTCTGGGGAGGTGCGATAAGTCGGCTCAAAGAAAACGAACTCCCCTTTTCTTCGCTGGAGAACTTATCAGGTTCGCTTAACGAGTCATTTGGATACGTTCTACTGGTAGCTACTGACGTACTTCAGCGAGCGTTAACAAAATGGCAGCTTTTCACTTTCTCTACTACGTTCTTAACAAGAAGTATAGGAAGTTCCGTGTCCACCCAAAAGTTGTAACCACCTTGACACAAAAAGTAAAGCATTTTTAGAAAAAGGTCTGTGTATGTGTGTGTCTTTGAACAGCATAACTATAAAATCTGATGTGTTACACTCACAATAATTTTCTCTACTCTTGTACAAACTATTTTTACAAACGCTTATTCTCCATATGCTTCATGTTAATCGAGATGTTAATCTTATTGCTAATTTTCTTGTAGGTGCAAGGGGAATACAGTAGGCTTTAAGTGATAGTCAAATCTTTTATGAGCTGTTTGCTATGTGGCGCATTCCATTCTCTTTGTATGTCCAGGACAAAAAAAAATGAATAACGAATTCCCATTTGAGAAAAAGTGTTGGAAAACTAAGGGAATAACAAGCAATATCTCGAAAATGGTTCTCTAAACAAAAAAAAATATAAATGGCATAAATTGTGTATCTTAACGCGATCTACATTTTTTGTGTAGTAAAATTTTGTCTATCTCTTATGGTTTACCAGTTATGCAAAAGTCGTTAATAATGAAGAATACTTTTGGAGACATTCTCAGAAAATTCGAGATATACATTTCATTTGTTATGAAAATATCTTAAACATATGATATTTTAATCAAAATCGTTAGAGCCATTTTTGAGAAAATTAAAATTTTCTAAAAATGTTCCATGTAAAGGGTAATCTGGGGTGGGGGGATTTTCTTGAAAACCTTCGTCTCGCATCTCTGGAAGATACTGAACCTAAATACCAAGTTTGGTGTTTATCCGACTGTTTGTTTCTGAGCTATGCTGTTCACAGACACACACACACACACACACACACACACGCGGGCATGTTTCCAAAAATGATTCTTTTGGATTCAGGGGGTCTCAAAACATGTTTTTCCGGTGAAATCGCGGTATCGAATTTTTGAGTGGAATACAATACTTCCCCTACTTACTATACGTAGTAGAGAAAGCAAAAACGAAGAGTCCTATGCATACTGCACTCGGTATTTAGGTTGTATATCTTACAAAACTTTGACAGAAGAACTTAAATAAAATCCCACCCTACCTACCCTTTATATGAAACACTCTTCAACATTTTTTATTTTCTAAAAATGGCTGTAAGGTTTTTATTTCAATACCATACATTAAAACCATTTACATGACATTTAAACGCTATAAATTGAATTTTCTGTGAACAACCCTTGAATTACTGTTAATTCGGAAGGAATTATTGTATAATCTTGCGTAACTGGCAAACGTATGGCCATAGACAAAAAAGTACTATACAAAAACTGTAAATATCTCTAAAACACACAATTTATTTAAAATAACACTTTTGTGGCATCAGCCATTTCTGATATATGCGTTATTAATGATTCGAATTGTTCAGTACGTCATTCTTTTAAACTCCTGTCGCTTTTCAGTTGTTTCTCGCGTTTGCATGGAAACATTATGCAATTTAAGGCCAGCATATGACGTCCAGTTCTTAAACATTTGACTATGGCTGTAATAATGGTTTGTATACCCACTATAAGCTAGAGAAGGTCTGGTGAGTATATCACTTCAGATTTTTAGAAAATGGTTCGTGTATGTGTGTTGGGAATAGCATGATTAAAAAAGAAGTTACCTATAAATGCTTAACTTGGAATTTAAGTTGTACATCTTCCAAAACTCCACAGAAGAAGTTCAAGAAACTCTTTCATCCTAACTACGCTTTACATGAAGTATTCTTAGAAATTCTTTTTTCCAAAAATGGCTCTAACGATTTTCATTAAAATACAGTATATTTAGGACCTTTACATAACAAATAAAATGTTTATCTTGAATTTTCTGCGACAGACAAAAACGTAGAGCACAAAAAATGTAGATCCCTTTAAAGCACACAATTTATTTCAAATATCACTTCCTGTGACATATCCATTTCCCAAATATCCGTTATTAATGGCTCTAATTATTCAATATGTCATTCCTTTAAACTCCTGTCGCTTTTCAGTTGTTTCTTGCGCTGGCATGGAAACAGTATGCAAATTAAGGCCAGCATATAGCGTCCAGCTCTTAAACATTTGACTATCGCTGTCTTTGTATTTATAAGAAAAGTTAATTTGTATTAAAGGTAGTAGATAGCAAAAGTAGCTTTAATATCAATAATTTAATACCCAATAATAAACATAGAGGGTAGAGAAAGGCATGTGAATGTATCACATCAGACTTTCAGAAAAAGCTTCGTGTATGTGTGTCTGTGAAAAGCATAACTAAAAAAAAAGAAGTGTCCTATGAATACTAAATTTGGTATTTTAATTGTGTATCTTCCAAAAATCCAACAGAAGATACAAGAACTCCCACCCTAACTACACTTCATATCAAACATTCTTCCAATGTTTTTATTTTCTAAAAAATGGATCTAACCTTTTTCATTATAATAGTATATACTAAAGATATTTACATGACAAATAAAATGTATATTTTGAATTTTCTCGTAGTAGCCTGTGAAGTCCTCTTTTTGTATATATAATCTTGCATAGCTGGCAAACGTTTAGCGATAGACAAAAATGTACTAAAGAAAAAATGCAGATCTTTTCAAAAACACATAATTTATTTCAAATAACGGCTTTTTGGGCATCAGGCATTTCCGAGATATCGTCTCTTAATGATTAAAATTGTTTAATACGTTATTGTATTAAACCTCCATTGATTTTCAGTTGTTTCTCGCGATTGCATGGAAACGGAATGGAATTTTAAAGCGAGCATATAGCGTCAGTTCTAAAACATTTTGACTACCGCTATTCCCTTTATATCTGTAAGGAATATAAAATTTTGTAGGTACAATTTTTCCCCATTAATTAGCGATTTAGGGAAGACAAAATCATATGAACAAAACACATTAGATTTTTGTGTTCCTATTTTCTAAATAAAATCTACCTGCGCACTTTAATTTGGGACGCTAGAATGGTGTGTATGTATGTAGAAAACTCCCGACTCTAACCTTTATCTGAGTTGTGAAGTTCGAAATCTAGGCCAGGAAATGTGCGCCGGCAGAATGAACCACGAATACTGTGAACTGTTGGCTATTTCATCTGACGTAACTCTCAGCTGTTCAAACACATGACAAACACAGCGACAGAAAATTAACCTAAAACGGACAAACGAGTCCTTAATTGAATAAAAAGGTTTAACTCACTTGGATTTAAAATTTGTGAACCGTTACAGGCTTGCTGGGGCATCAAACAACAAAACAAAGCAAAAAAAAGCATGAACATGCCTTTAAATGGGATTTTTATGCCCAAGCGATTTAAACGTAGTCAGTTCCGGTTGATTATGTGTGTATGTGTGTGCATATATTTGTTTGTGTGTGCGCGCGCGAACTGTTTTTTTTTTCTTTTTTAATGGCTGGCAAATAACAGTTGAAACATGAATAATGGTTCATTGTATTTATCCAGGGACTTACCTGTCTCCAGAGGCTTTGAAACCTGATCAATTATTATTTGTTAGGTGGGTTTGGCTTAAAGAAAATAATCTGATGTATTACAGTCACATGACTTTCTCTACCCTCTATCGCTTATTAGTTAGTATAAAAATTATTCTAATAAATATTCTAATACCGACTTAATTCTAATCGAAATACGCAGGCAGCTACATTACACACTTCGGAATAGATGCAAAGGGAATAGCGATATTCAAACGTTTAACAACTGGACACTATATGCTGGTCTTGAAATTCCATCCTGTTTCCATGACATCGCGAGAAACAACTGAATGTTGAAAGAACTTTATAAAGAATGACCAAGTAGTGAACATTTCCAAACATTAATAACGGATATCTCGAAAATGACTCATGCCACAAAAAAAGGTTATTTGAAATAATTTGTGTGTTTTAAAGAGGTCTACATTTTTGTCTAATGCGTTTTTGTCTATCAGTAAACGTTTACCAGTTATTCAAGTTTATACAAAATTCCTTCCGAATGAAGAGGAATTTACAGGCTATTACCAGGAAATCCAAGATATAGATACGTTTTATTTGTCCTGTAAATGTTTTTAATATATAGTAGTTTAATCAAAATCGTTAGTCATTTTTTAGAAAACAAAAATTTGGAAGAATATTTCATGTAAAGGGTAGTTAGAGTGGGCACCTTGTTGAACTTCTTCTGTCGAAATTTTGAAAGATGTACAGCTCAAATACCAAGTTTAGTATTTACAGGACACTTCTTTTTTTAGTTAGTTTTCACACATACACAGCAAAGTCTTTTAAAAATCTGATGTAATATATTCAGTGACTTTCTCTACCAATCTGTCGTTTATTAGTGTATATACAAATTGTTCTTACTAAAGCTTATTTTTCCATCTATTACATTTAATCCAAATAAGTCTTTGCAAAAATAGCTAATTATACATTTCGTTATAAATACGAAAGTAACGATGATAGTCAAATATTGAAGAACTCTATGCTATATGCTGTCTTTAAAATTCCATACTGTTGCTCATGCAACAGGAGAAACCAATGAAAATCGACAGGAGTTTAAAAGAATGACGTATCGAACCATTAATAACGGATATCCCGGAAGTAGCTGATGCCACACAAAAGGTTCTTTGAAACAAATTGTGTGCTTTAAACAGATCTACATTTTTTGTTGAGTATGTTTTTTTCTACCAATAAACGTTTACAAGTTATACACGATTATACAAAATTCCTTTCGAGTGAACAGGAATTCATAGGCTATTCACTGAAAATTCAAGATATACATTTTATTCCTCATACAAATATTGTGACGGTTATAAGTTTATTTTAACAGATTTTGGTAAATGGGATTTTATGCGGTTTGAAATATTCAAGAAGCACTTGATTTAAGTAACTACAGGAAATCGCCTTTAGATTTCATAAGCTATCAACCATTTGAAATAATTTTCATGATTTATACAATAATTCATAAAACGTTCAGGAAAAAACATTGAGAACGTTAAGAGCAGTGGTAATTTAACTCACTTAAGGTGGAATTTCGATGTGTTCGGACTACCTTGTCTCCTTAAATTAGGTAAATTAAAGATTAGAAAAGATTGGGAACAGAAATTACATTGTTATATTGGCATTCTTTCACCAGCCTTGATACCACAAGCTGTAACCCTAGCGAAGCCATCCTGGACTATGTTCCCTCATCCTTTACGAGACGTCTGATAATAGCGCCGATGGCGTCGTCACCCTCGAACCTCACAGTATCTTTAATATATTGTATTTTAATGAAAATCCTTAGAACCATATTTTAGAAAATAAAGAATTTCTAAAAGTGTTCCATGTAAAGGGTAGTTCGTATGTGGGGGATTTGTTTAAAAATCTTCGTGTCGTATGTTCGGAAGATACTTAAATACCAAGTTTGGTATTTATCTGACATCTTGTTCTTTAGTTGTTCACAGGCACATACATATGGACCGTTTTCTAAAAATGCTTCGGCCTATACGTAGTACAGAACATCTCTTTACCTATTGTTTTTACAAGTAAATGTGACAAAATGTAATGAAAGTTTGTCTGCATTATCAAGAATGTGCTTTTCTAAGAATATTTTGGGTGGAGTATAATATTTCCCCTACTTACTATACGTAATACAGAAAGTGAAGTTTTGAAATCGCTTTACCTACTGTTTTTTACAAGCAAATGTGTAAATATGTAATGAAAATTTGTCTGCATTATCAATAACAAGCTTCTCTAAGAATACTATCTAGAAGACTGAGTAGAGAAAGACATGTGGATACACCATATCACATTTACATTAACTGCAGAACTTTGAATTATAGTTTTGGTATATCGTTGTTCATACTTTCACATGTTTTTGGAGGAAGAATTCACTCTTGCGTTATCAAATTCATACACATGAGATTTATAAAGCATTTCACATTTTCTTTCTTTGCTACGAATTTATACTATCGAGAAAGGTTGTGGCTTTTAGGGCATCTAGAAATGGTTGGAGTACAGTAGCTGGAGCAAAATTAAAAGCTCGCTAAATGTGTAAGATCACTTCTTGCAGCAGGCAACTGTTTATGGAGAGTGTCGCGGTTGAAATAATCTCTGCAGCCAGGGGAAGCTGGATCAGTGTTGCTAACTTCAAAGAGGATCTACATTAACCGCTTGAGCCACACACCGTCTCTCTCTCTCACACACACACACCACCACCATCGAGAATTCCATGTTTACTTTCTAAAGCGAGGCGAATGTAAAAATTCGCAAAGCAGAAAAGGGAATAAAATTGTATAGAGAGAGAGAGAGGGAGGAGATTGGTTCGGGAACGCAGCAAAAACTTTATTAACACTGCTCTCATAAACACAACTCAAGTTTACGGTTCAATTTCACGAAATGATTGAAAGTAAAGAAACATTTAGACGAGCCGCCTCTGAACAGGGACGTCAATACGCGGTAACCACAACTTCACGTATGTACTTGTCAGTACGTCAGTCCTGGACGAGAGCGGCGGATGTTGCGGTACGGTGAGGGGGAAGGGGAGAGGATCTTCTTCACAGAAATGCTGCACTTCTATGCTTTTAGACCGTGGTAAAATGTCAAATAATGTTTTCTGGACTTGAAGGAAAACTCTGCTCACAAAGTTAAGGTCTAACTCCTGCAATAAAGGGATGTAACACGATGTGCTATGTATAGAGACTGAGTGGAATAATGAGCAGAGAACGTTTTCCACAGGTATAAAACGGTTAATGCTCGTAGATTTAGGATCACAGAAATCAGAAAAGGGCAGACATATACATATTGAAACCACGTAACACATAGGCCGGTTAGGGAGTATGAAGTAGCATGTTGGAATACGTCATTCGTTAGAAAAGATACCAGGAAAGACCATAATAGTAGTTTATGATACAAGGAGTCAAAGTTTTTGATTTCGCAATCCTATGAACAAAATAAAACTACTTTTAACACGTATGACGTGCTATTTTTACTTTATCTACTACATCTAATAAGTAGGGGAAGTATTGCACTTCACCCAAACATTCGATACCGAGATAACACCAGATATTCATGAATCAAAAAAGGCACTCTTAGAAAGATATTCGGTGTGTGTCTGTGAACACCATAACTCAAAAGTCAGATAATATCATATTTGGTATTTAAGGTTCAGCATTTTTCAAAGATGCAATGCGAAGATTTTCAAGAAAATCCTCCACAACAGATTACCCTTTACATGAAACATTTTTCGAAAATTTTGATTTTCTTAAAAATGGCTGTAACGATTTTGATTGAAATATCATATTTAGTATATTTTCATGGCAAATAAAATGTGTATCTTGAATTTTCTGAGAATGTCCTCAAAAGTCATCTTCTTTCTGAATGGCTTTTGCATAACTGGTAATCCAAAAGAGATAGATAATTTTTCTGTACATACAATATAGATCTCGTTAAAACACACAATTTATGTCATATATTTTGTTTTGTATAATGAACCATTTCCGAGATATTCCTTGTTATTTGTTTGACATTTTCAATACTTATACACCTTCTCAAATGGCAATTCGCAAAGAGAATAGCAACCAGGTCTTAAAAGATTTGACTATCGCTTAAAGCCTACCACATTCCCCTTGCACCTACAAGAAAATTAGCAATGCAAATGTTTATCTTGATTAACATAAAGTAGATGGAAAATAATCGTTTGTAAAAGTAGATTGCACCAGAGTAAAGAAAGCTCTGTGAGTGTAACACATAAGATTTTATAGACAGCACTGGAATTTGCAAAACATCAAGAATATTGTATTGATACTTGAAACAGGAAATTCGGGGGATGTAATGGTCCTTCCCAAAATTCGCCTGGTGAATCGGGGAAATCCCCGAAAAAAACCATGGGTAAGGAAGGTCGGCCACATGCGCTCGCATTATCTGTTCACAATACAAATCGTCGTGGTTCAATTTATCGCAATTCGTTGTAGAATTGCACCAGAGTAAAGAAAGCTCTGTGAGTGTAACATATCAGATTTTATAGACAGCACTCGAATTTGCAAAATATCAATTATATTGTATTGATTCTTTAAACTAACAGAGATCACGTTTAGAACGCGTTCTTGAAAAAGAAGAAATTACATTAAAAAATCTGATGTGTTACACTCACATGACTTTCTCTACTCTTGTACAAACTATTTTTACAAACACTTATTCTCCATCTACTTCATGTTAATCGAGATAAACATTTGGAGACTATCTTATTGCTAATTTTCTTGTAGACGTAAGTGGAATATATATTTACAAGGGCAATATAGAAATACAGTAGCCTTTAAGCACATACATATCTCTTAATAGCTGGTTGCTAGGTGCAGCGCCATTCCCTTTGCCACAAATTAATACTCTTTGCATATCCAAGACAAAAAAATGAATAACGAATTCCTATTTAGAAAATAAGTATTGAAATATTTAAGGAAATATCACGCAGTATCTCGAAAATGGTTCACTCAACAAAAAAAATGTATATGATATAAATTGTGTATTTTAACGCGATGCACATTTTTTGTGTAGTAAAATTTTGTCTATCTCTTATGGTTTACCAGTTATGGAAAAGTCGTTCACAATGAAGAATACTTTTGGAGACATTCCCAGAAAATTCAAGATATACATTTTATTTTTTATGAAAATATCTTAAACATATGATATTTTAATCAAAATCGTTAGAGCCATTTTTGAGAAAATTAAAATTTTCGAAAAATGTTCCATGTAAAGGTTACTCTGGGGTAGGGGGATTTTCTTGAAAACCTTCGTGTCGCATCTCTGGAAGATACTGAACCTAAATACCAAGTTTGGTGTTTATCCGTCTGTTCGTTTTTGAGTTATGCTGTTCACAGACACACACACGGACATGTTTCCAGAAATGCTTTTTTTGGATTCAGGGGTTCTCAAAACATGTATTTCCGGTGAAATCTCGGTATTGAATTTTTAGGTGGAATACAATACTTCCCCTACTCACTATACGTAGTAGAGAAAGTAAAAAGCGACATGTCAGATGTTTTGTTGATTCGCTATCACTCATTTTCAGGAAATTATTTTTAACAAGTTTTGCCTTACAGCAACCAATGAAAGGATTAATGCTATATCATACTGACTTCTGGATTTCCTGAGTAAGCACTTCTACTTATTCCTTCTACTGTTTCTGTAATTTCATCTGACCCTTCCATTTCAGTTTCTTCTGAATTTATAATTTCCGCCATTGAATCTTTATGTGTAGTAGATAAAAGAATAACGTTTTATATAGAAGAAAGCAAAGGGCTAGCAATACAGTATAGGTTAATTCTACAAAGAATTGCGATAAATTGAAGCACGGTGATTTGTATTGTGAACAGATAATGCGAGCGCATTTGGCCGACCTTCCTGACCCATGGGATTTTTCGGGGATTTCCCCGAGTAACCAGGCGAATTTTGGGAAGGACCATTACATCCCCCGAGTTTCCTGTTTCATCTCCATTCTCATATCACTTTACCTTTCATCTGTTTCGTTTCTTTCAGGATTGCAAGTGTCGGCGTGAGGTCTCGGCGTGTGCATAGAAGGGGGATGCTCCGAGGAAACCTGCGTTCCCGGACTGCGGGAGGTCTCCGAGTCTCAGCGCCTCAGTGGATGTGCAAGCCCAGAGGGGGAGTGGGCCGGTTGCACCGGCCAACACCCGGGGAGTTCAAATCTGTAATTGGCAGGGACCTTGCCCTCTGCCTGCCGTGCCTACTGATCAGGCCGCCCTGTGTCTCCTCACACCTCATCCCTCCCTCTCGAAGCGTCCGTCAGGGACTAGGCACAAAAGATCTCCGTAGGTCGAGATACCAAGTCCTATCCTATTCTAAAACCTAATTAAACCAAGTCGATTTATTAAGCATTTGCAATTTCAAAGGGTAATTGCCATGTGATTGGACTTACACCAAACTTGTGCGATAATCTAAAGCTTTTAGCTCGTGTGCACTGTGTTAGGTGTTCTACTTTTAGGCATTTTTGTCTAAAAAACTTCTTAAAAGGAGGTAGATATTTTGAGGCCTATAAACTGGAAGAGATTAAATTCGAGGCTTTAAAAGTTCGGCATAAGAGACATAGGTTGAAGAAGGTTTGTTGCTGCTACGTATGGAAAGTCAGTTTGAAGAAGATGTAATATATTTCGATTGTTGGGGAGCAAATTGAAGTAGTAGCAACCGCACGTATGGTAAAAAGTTTCCGGTAGCCTTCGCCCCAAATGTACTTTCCGGTAGCCATTGTCCCAAGTTTAAAAATATTAACTTTATAATTTTGACTGTTTCTTTAAATATTATATATTTATGTTTACCTCGGCTGCGTCAGTATTTATATTTTTTAGAGACATGAATGTCTTAGCATGGAGTGGTGCAACTTAAGAATGTAGGCTTACACAGATTATAATTTTACTTCACTCCTTTTATTAATGCTTGATACGATTTATATAACACTTCACTGATATAGAGTGTGAGATATAGAGTGATATAGAGTGTGAGATTTGTTTTTTTATTGAATACTTGCACTTTTTAACACGTAAACCATTTTTCGTCTCACACGAATACGTATTAAATTTCTCGAGGACGCATCTCGCGTCCGGTTAGGAACACTGTCTACAACCAACTGACTTCTGATTTGTAAATTTTGCTATATTTCAGTTTCTGATTCGCTAATCATACTCCAATAGAATACCTTCATTTAACTAAAGCTTTTTTCTGGTTGTTGATTGGCTATTTATAAACTGTCTCAAAATTTACATTATTGTTGCTCCAATAATGACTAGTAGCATTATTAAACTTTCTTACTCATTATTGCCTCAAGGTTACCTCTTCTTACCTCATTGTTAGAAATTTTTAACCTATTATTCTCACTGCTCCTACATTATTAAATTATGTAATACATTCACATAACATTATTACACATGTATACAATAATATAAACATATACAATGACTGTAATATACACTTTTTATATATTATTACATACACATATTGCTTTAAGGCGGGCTGTTATTGAAGTTATATATTATATAATTAGACTGAAATCATTTAAGTGTTAAAAGTACTGCCTCAAGGTTATGTGCATTATTTAAAACTTATGCTGTTTAGATGCATCGGTGAGCGTTAGTGAAAGATTGGAGAACACGACATATGGAATAAATGATCATTTGTTTAAAATTAAGAGACGAAGGCACTGAACCGAAGTAGGAAAATTCTCCTTTGTTAATTGAACCATTTAGGAATGGAATAAACTGCTTGTTGCACCCTTTCAGGGCTGTCCTCTGACCGCGAGGATATTTAGGAAAAATCTGAATGGAATAAACTTTTAATAATTCATTATAAGTTACTTAGATTTATGTTTGACATTTTGTAAACTTATTGTGGATACTGGTGGTAAACTTATTGACTTATACTGACTATCCAGTAACACTAGTCTGCATGATATCGGATGACTGAAAACTAATAAGTTATTCTGACTCACCATTTTATGCTGATTTCAGAACTGCTTTTAGTTTTTTTTCTATCACGTACAGTTTTTTCACAATTTCACTTCAAAAATATAGAGATATAGAGATATAAAGATATTTCTTCCGCCACTACACATAAAATTCGGCTCGATGAACCAATTTGTAAGGGCTCTACCACAGGATGGACCCTGCTTAAAGTACCTTTCCAAGAAATTTCCCTTCATTACACAAGACAAAGACTGGAATATTTTTTGGTCCTCAAATAAAAAAAATCATGAAGGATGAAGATTTTGAAGCATGGACCTCCTTCCGATCAGTTACTGAAACTTTCTTAGGCAATAACAAAAATCCTAATTGCAAGGCCATTGTCGAAACAATGTTGCAAAATTTCAAGAAGATGGGTTGTAACATGAGTGTAAAGGTGCATTTTCTGTATTCACATATCGACTACTTTCCAGAAAATCTGGGACATTATAGTGAAGAGCAGGGTGAACGTTTTCACCAAGATATTAAAAGAAATGGAGAGGAGGTACCAGGGGAGATGAACTTAACTATGATGGCCGACTAGTGTTGGATGTTGAGGAGGGACAGTCATCTTCAAGGATCTGAAAGGAAGAGAAAGTTTGAAAAAAATTAAATGAAACACTTTGGCTTCGTTTTTTGTTAAAATGTAGTCATTAAATAAATTAGGGGAGTTCTTGAAGAGTATTGTTAAAATGTTTCTTGAATAAAAGCTTACCTTGTGTGAATAGGTATATGAATACTTTTCTGCGCTCATTAGTAAAATTTTCAAAACATTACTTCTTATTTTGTGTAAAAGCCTGACGTGATAGAAAAAAACGTAAGTTATTCCTTGAATCAGCATAAATACTTGATTCAAGAACACCTACTTTTACAAAATCATCTGACAAAAAGTTTGAAATGCAGACTAAAGTAATTAGTGAACTTATTAATGATTTCAAAACTTTTAGATGTTATGTTACAAAACCATTAAATGCTAGCTATAATAGTACGATTCCTTGATAGAACAGCTTTATTCACATTATTGTTTATTGTATTATTGTTTGTGCACTTGATTTTTGTAGTATTATTTTGTATATTTATTTCTGCCATCGGGTCGGACACATTTGCAAGTGGCCCACACAAGCCGTCCTTGGTGGAAGTTAGTTTATACCGGATAACACGGATGCCAAAACGTTTTCCTAGGCGAAACTGCAAAGGGGACTCCATACCGACAGAGAGGAAACGAATACTTGAAAACGAACACTTTTAACCACTACTACTGGTCCCAGAGCCCATTTGGTAGAGAAACTGCCTGCTATAGGAGGTGTTCCGGGCTTGATTCGCAGCTGGGCTCCAGAAAGTTGTCTTTAAACAATAACTGTTCACGGTATATCCAGAGTCTGGTATTTGAATGTGAGAGGACCTACGTGCATGTTAGGGGGATGTTATTGGTTATTTAATAAGCAATTCCCTCATTAACAACAGCCCAGAATTGCGGCTTGACGCAAACCTGAGCATACGTGTTCGATGACAATTAATCTATAATCAGTACAATTATATGGCACCAATTGGAGCCGCTAAGCTAGCAAGGTTAAACAAAATTCTATTTAGTACCCTTAAAGTTGCCATAGAATTAAATTATTTTATATTAGCGCATTATTCATAATGAGCATGTGCAAAAACATGCCCACCTTGCTGAACGAACGGCCTCTCAGGCCCAAGTTCCCTGGAATGATCCATAATTTCTAAATATTATTTCTGTATGTAAAAATAATGTACGCAAAAGACAGATGCCGCGTCTGAAGTGTTCAGAACAAAGCGTTCTAGCCTGAACTGCATTTTTCTGCGTCTCAGCACAAAAAGTAACCATATCCGTGTGCTCGTTTTGGTGAACGTTACCTTTTTGTCTAAATGACCTGGCTCGAACTGCATGCAGGCGACCACGCGATGCTTATCAGTACGAAACTACCACGTAAACACCTGTAGATAGCAGCACTACCTCAGTGACCTTTCGCTTTGCACTTGCACCTTTGTACCTATGTACAGCAGTGATGCGGCAACTTCTTTTGCACCAATGTATGTGGGGGGAAACGTAAAACTGCAAAGAACGGCTTGTTTGGTTCACCTGCCTGTCTGCCTATGGCTGTTTACAGCTTTATAGTGTGTCTTCTTAACGACCACATTAAAAGTGGTCCATTTTCTTAGATCGCAATAGTGTTTTTGGTCGTCTACACTATAATACTTTAATTACTTGCAACGTAACTGAACTGTTAGAATATCCATAATACTTCAGCGACTCATGATCTTACTCGGCGGCGCGCGCAGTACCTTTTAACACCTTCAAAGCAACAGTCCACTGGGACCATTCCCTAGATAAACAATGAAATGTGTACATTTAAAATAAATTCTGTTCGTTGTAATTTTAATTTTCTGGTAAATTGGGTTCATTTCCTTTGCTTCACTATGTATTACTATTACGCTACCTGTAAAAAATCAATAAATACTGCGTGGACTTGATAGTACTGCCAACTGTTTCACTACTCGAAACGCGCTCAAGGTCCTGCTATCTGATCAGCGTTTAATTACACACAATTAACAAGTAGTGTGGTCAAATATAATTTAGCTATAATGGTAATTAAGACGCTCGTATGAAAATTTTAAAACCGGTAATGGTAAAGGTACGTAGGGGCCCCCGGAACCGGAGCAGAGCACCACACGCAGGCCAGTCGGCTCTTTGTGCTTTCAACATGAACCCTGGGAGATGAGGGGAGACACCGCAGGGCGACCGGATGCCGGTGGACGCAAGCATAGACGCGGTTCGTAACGTTTCCAGATAGAACGCAGTCGACGCTGCCCGGTCCCTACCCATAAGCCACCAACCTCCAGGGTCCCCCGGAATGGACCCCCACGCTAAGAGACCTAACTGAACGGTACCGCAGCAAAGCAGTTAAGAAACCTTTACAGAACGCAAGCCACCGACAAGTCTCAACACGCCTAACACGGTTGTCTGGTCCTACAATGCTGAAATATGACAAGGAAGATGATGGGTACAGGAAATGAGAGAAAGGAAAATCGTGGTAGAGGATGAACCACTCCAGAATTCGCCTGGCAACCTGGAGAAACCATGGGCCAGAGTGGGCGGTCACCGGGCATCGATCCTGGGACCTCCCGAATACGGTCCACAGACGTAACCGCCTGAGCTATCTCGCTTGGCATGATAACTACGAAACAAGCATTCTCGCGCCTTAATTACTACCATTATGTATTACATATATTGTTTTATAACACATTAAGCTACCTTCCGCTGTTATCGGTTCTCTATGCGACTAGCCTGAGAAGAACTCAGCGACGCAAAAGCGAACCAATGAACGATGTTATAGTAAATGTTAAATGAAGGGTTGGTTAGGATACCGCCTCTATGAAAGTGTTAAACTATGGTTGGTAAACAAGCAAAGGCTAAACCAATCAACATAATTTCGCCTTGTAGAAGAAGTGAAGAATTATTTGCATATGTCGTTAAACTGGACATTTCTGTGAGAGCTTTCATGAACAATATGGAGACGGAGGTAAAAACATTGCTGCCATGAAAGGGAATAAGAAAATCGCCATTAAGAAAAGGGTAATATGGCATAAAAATACAAGGTTTAACTGCATTAAAAGAATAAAAAGCGAAAAGGGTCATGAACTTCGTTATATCAGCGTTTTTACCATATGACATTATTATATATATGTCATAGTGTGCTATGTTATACTAGCCTGCTTTAATATTACTTTTTGCGCCAAAATTCAATAAAGATTTTTCTTAATGGTACTCCGCTAGTAAGAACATGTACACCTAGGTTGTAACGTTACCCATCGACAGTTCGGCCAGATTTTGGAGAAGGTAAAGTACCCTGCAATTCAGTGGCTAGAATTATGGACAAATAACAGAGATGGTCACGCTGGCAGAAATATAACTAGATAAGTGAATTTAACATAAGCAGCTGTGTTCCATTATTAGCCAAATTTTACGCAGTAAGTACACCAAGAAGAAGCCTTATAGATTAGCTTTTAAAGATGAGAAAAGAAGTTTTTTAAAAGACTCTCCCATTCCAAACTGTCCTTATACCTATAGAGACTTTTTACTTTCTCTACTACGTGTAGTAGGGGAAGTATTGTATTCCACCCAAAAATTCGATACCGAGATTTCACCGGAAATACATGTTTTGAGGCACCCTGAATCCAAAATAAGCATTTTCGAAAACATGTCCGTGTGTCTGTGTGTCTGACTGTGAACAGCATAACTCAGAAACAAACAGTGGGATAAACACCAAACTTGGTATTTAGGTTCAGTATTTTCCAGAGATTTGACAAAGGTTTTCAAGAAAATCCCCCCACCCCAGATTACCCTTTACATGGAAAATTTTCGAAAATTTTATTTTTCTCAGAAATGGGTCTAACGAGTTTTATTAAAATATCATATATTTAAGATACTTTCATGACAAATGAATTGTATATCTTAAATTCTCTGGGAAGGTCTCCAAAAGTATTCTTCATTCTGAACGACTTTTGCATAACTGATAAACCATAAGAGATAGACAAAATTTTACTACATTAAAAATTTAGGTCGCATTAAAATACACAATTTATGTCATATACATTTTTTGTTGTTGAGTGATCCATTTTCGAGATATTCCTTCTTATTCCCTTAAATTTTCCAAAACGTATACTTTTGCTCAAATGGGAATGCGTTATTCATTTTTTTGTCCTGGACATGCAAAGAGAATGGAATCCGCTACACAGCAACAAGCTCTTAAAAGCATATGGAGAATAAGCGTTTGTAAAAATAATTTGTACAAGAGTAGAGAAAGTCATGTGAGTGTAACACGTCAGATTTTTTTTCTATTCTATTTTATCATTTTCGTCGAGATACACCTTTTCAGAAATACCTCATTACACATTTACTTATGCATACAAAGAGAACAACGATAGTCAAATGTTTAAGAACTGAATCCTATATGATGACCTTAAAATTCCATATTGTTTCCAGGCAATCGCGAGAAACAACTGAATGTTGGCAGGACTTTAAACGAATGACCAAATAATAAACAATTCGAACCATTAACAAAGGATATCTTGGAAATGATCTATACCACAAATAAATTATTTGACATAAATTGTGTTTTTTGAAGAGGTCTACAGTTTTTGTGTAATACGTTTGCATCTATCTCTTAACCTCTACCAGCTATACAAGATTATATAAAATGTCTTCCAAATGAAATGGACTTCACAGGTTATTCCTAGAAAATTCATAATGTACATTTTATTTGTAAGGTAATTATCTTGAACATGAGATATATTAATCAAAATCGTTAGAGCCATTTCTTATAAAATAAAAACATATCGATAAAAGTTTCCGTGTAAAGGGAATTTTGGGCTTGAGAATTCTCTAGAGAATATTTATGTCAAATTCTTGAAACATACTAAATTAAAATACTAAGTTTGGTGGTTATCCGACTTTTCGTTTTAGAATTATGCCTCGAAACATGTATTTCAGGTGAAATCTCGGCATCAAATTTTTGGATGGAATGCAATACATTCTCTACCCACTTATGTACGTGGCAGAGAAAGTAAAAATGACAAAGTATTGAAAATAATAATAACGGAAGTCTCGGGTATGGATGATGCCACGTAAACCTTATTTGAAATAATTTGTGTTTTAAGGAGTTCTACAGTTTTATATAGAACGCTTTTATCTATTCTTAAGGTACGTATACCAGTTAAACGAGGTTTTATAAATTTACTTCTGAATGAAGAGACTTCACGGGCTATTCACGGAAATTTTAAGATATGCATTTTATTTATCATTTTTGAGCAAATCAAACATTTTGAAAAATTCTTATGTGTGACACTCACATGAGTTTCTCTACTCTTGTACAAATAATTTTTACAAACGCTTATTCTCCATATGCTTCATGTTAATCGAGATGTTAATCTTATTGCTAATTTTCTTGTAGATGCAAGGGGAATTGGTAGGCTTTAAGCGATAGTCAAATATTTTAAGAGCTGGTTGCTATGTGGAGTATCCCATTCTCTTTGCATTACCAGGACAAAAAAAATGAATAACGAATTCCCATTTGAGAAAAAGTATAAGTATTGGAAAATTTAAGGAAATAACAAGCAATATCCCGTAAATGGTTCACTCAACAAAAAAAATGTAATGACCTAAATTGTGTATTTTAACGCGATCTACATTTTTTGTGCAGTAAAAGTTTATCTATCTCAGAAAATTCAAGATATATCTTAAACATATGATATTTTAATCAAAATCGTTAGGGCCATTTCTGAGAAAATTAAAATTTTCGAAAAATGTTCCATGTAAAGGGTAATCTGGGGGGGGCATTTTCTTGAAAACCTTCGCGTCGAATCTCTGGAAGATACTGAACCTAAATACCAAGTTTGGTGTTTATCCGGCTGTTCGTTTCTGAGTTATCTTGTTCACAGACACAAATATGGACATGTTTCCAAAAATGCTTTTTTGGATTCAGGGGACTTCAAAACATATATTTCCGGTGAAATCTCAGTATCGAATTTTTGGGTGGAGTATTGTTAGTCCTCTATTGCTAGTCAGTTATGAAGGCTTTTTTAAAGGATTTTCTATCCATATTATGGAAATTAGTGGTACGGCATATCTATAAGCTACGCTCTTGACCCGATTTTGACTTTGGTAAACACAAACTAAGAGATAGAAGGAAATAACAAATATTTCCATGCGATGTTTTATCTCACGTCATAAGTTCTCATTTGTTTCTGATGGATACACAAATTTTTGGTCACCGGAGTAGGTAAATGCTATGGCTGAGAGTGAGTCATCAAGACAGGCTATTGCAGAAACGTAATTTAGACATCGCCTAAAACAGCTTCATTCACAATTAAGTTAACGCTGTATGTTACACGGGTACCTCTACCCCTTTTTTCATTGTTTTGCATGTTTTCATTTAGACACCAGAATCTATGTAATGTTGCCTTGATTCATCTACAGGAAACGCAATCAAGATCTATAAATAACTATAGTCCAGCAACTACTTGGGTAAACATGCCAGGAAAATTTGAAGTCTCGAATCCTTTTATTCCTCATCTAGCATAAAGTGAAACGCAACAACTTTCAATAATACAAAACTTAAAAGTTTAAAGGTATCGAAAAAGTATCGAAGGTTTAATACAAAGTATAATTTAAGCATCGATAATGCAGTGTATCGAGATTATCGAGGTATGCGCGATATCGAGTTCTCATCCCTAATATCCAGTTGCTTGCATGCTACATTGGCAGACTTCGCCAAAACCGCTGGTAATCCCGGTATCTATGCTTCCTTACTCATGCAGTTATACCTGTTTAAAATCATAGAGTTTGCAAGTAATGCACTTATCTTTCTGCAAAGGTTTCCCTGCAAACTTATAGTTGAGATTAACAACGCTGCAATGCTATCCCGCAGATTAAAAGCAAACCTACGTTACGTGTGGGTATCAATGTTAGAAGCCCACGCTACAACTGGTCACAAATCTCAAATAACCAGTATTAGTGACTAGCATGTCAAAACCTTGCAGAACAGATATAAAAAGAAAATCCGATATACTAAACAGAGAAAGTCATGTGAATATAACACATTCTATTTTGCTTTCTCTGCTACTTGCTTATAATGTTTCACCTATTAATTGCTCATGTTATAGGCATATTATATACAGTGGTGTGCAAAACCAAAGAACGAGATGGGTAAAGTAAAATAACAAATGAACTACCTGGTGGAAGTAGTTGAAGGTGCGGAGCATGTTGTCAGAGGTCCCTCACGCGTACACAGAAAGCTGGACGTCACATGGCGTGAGTGTAGCGAGCCTATAGTGCCAAATGGGTTTGGTTCCGCAACATGGGGCATTTGACGAAACAGGAAAAGACGGTGTGTGGTATTAACGAGCTGTTACGATGCACTGTAGTGGTGTTCTTCATTGCAACAGGCCCGTAAACACCATTTGGATGACTTCACACGGGGAAGAATCATCGGGAAACTGGAAGAAGGGCGAAGTGTGACGAGTGTTGCTCAGGAGTTTGGAATTGCTCATAGCATTTCAGGGGGGAACCTTCCAAACCACAGGCACTGCCACAGGTGGTGGTGGTGGACCACGCTCAATTACAGCAGCAGATGACCGTTACATTGTGCAACAGGCAAGAAGGGATCCACGCCAAACAGCGGGTGCAATTGCAACCACATTTAACAGGACAGCTAGGCACGCAATCTCACGATACACAGTGGCACGGCGACTACACAGAGGTGGTCTCTTTGCCCGATGGCCAATACGTTGTGTTCCATTGACATCCGCACATCGGCGGCACCGTTTGCGATGGTCCCAAGAGCATCAAAATTGGACCACCGAGGAATGGGGTCACATGCTCTTCTCAGATGGGAGCAGATTCAGTCTAAGTAGTGATTCTCGACGTACCCTTATCTGGCGAGAGGTGGGAACACGTAATGAACACAGGAACATCCCTGAACATGATCGCTTTGGTGGCCAGGATGCTATGGTTTGGGGAGGCATAATGTTGCATGGGCGCACAGACTTCTAAATCTTTCAACACGGTACGCTCACTGGTCAACGTTATTGTTATCTTTCCACAGCGCAGGTGGAGCATCTCTTGGAACGAGAGGATATTCGGCGAATGGATTGCCCTGCCAGTTCTCCCGATTTAAATCCCATCGAACACGTGGGGAGACATACTGCAGCACATCCACGTGCACCAACGATTAGTTGTCAACTTCGATGGTGAGGAATGGAACCCCCTGCTACAAGAACTGCCTACCAGCCTTTTGGCCAGCATGGGAATACGACGCAGAGCATGCTTGCTATCCGTGGTGATCATTCACCCTTTTAAGCACTATGTATCTGTTTCTGAAAACCTAGAGTGCTATCATATGTCATATTGAGTTTAGTGTAGCTCTGGTCTGTGAATAAAAGTGGCATTTCTGTTCGTCTCATGCAAATTTCGTTTAGTTGCCTACTGTAGCATACCGTAGCAGTTCTCTCTATGCATGTTTCAAGTTTCATCGAGCTATGTTACTTGGCGGTGCCACAGCATGCGAAGATTACTTTCGTCCTAAGGTTTTGCACACCAGTGTATTTATAGACATACGCAATATATCATTTGAAGCTATACATGAATCTATACATTAATCTTGAAACTGCTGCGTCTCTACAATGTGGCAAAAATACAAAATTCTGGAAATAGTTCTTTAATTGACAAAATGTTTGCAAAACATGCATCCATTTCACAGAAACTATCTTGTTTAAATTCATAGCCACCTATAATTGTTGCGGTCAAAAGTGTTTATTTAGCACTCTTCCCTTGAGCACAGCGTTGGTATCAACGCCACTAAACATTTATCCGCTAAAAAAGGCGGTACGTAAGATGGAGGTGCCCCCGGAACTGGGGCAGAGCACCGCATGCACGCCAACATGACCTCTGGGAGGAAGGGATGAGGGAAGACATCTTAAGGGCGACCAGATCCGGATGCCGAAGGGCGCAAACATGGACATATAACGTTTCCAGACAGAACGTATCCGCCGCCGCTCGATCCCTGCCCACAAGTCACCAACCTCCAGGGTGGCCTGGAGCGGAGCCCCACTCTGAGGAGAGACCTAACTGAGAGGTACCGCAGCGCCGCTAGGAAACAAACCTTTACAGGTCGCACGCCACCACCCAGCCACAACCCGCCAAACACCGTCGCCTGGCTCTACAACCCTGAAACAGATAGCAAGGAAGATGATGGTTACAGGAAATGAGAGGAAGGAGAGTCGTGGTAGAAGATGAACCACCCCAGCATTTGCCTGGGGACACGGAAACCATATAAATTCATCGCCAGAGTGGGTAGTCGCAGGGAATCGATCCCGGGAACTCTCGAATGCGGACCGCAGACCAAACCACCTGAGTCATACCGCTCGTAAAAAAGACGGTACCTAAAGTTTGAAATTGCTATTATATTATTTTTTTCTAAATTTAATGGGTACCGTTATTTCTTGGTCCTAATGGGGTAGGTATTCAAAGTTGTGGTGCGCATTAGATTCGAGTGTAAAATTTTTCCATAGTTCGCCAGTAACTGCATTCAAATTTATCATACTTATCTTACGTCACAATGCATTGTTGCTTCTATTGCATTTATCGGTGGTCTATTATTGCATTAGTGATCTGAATACGAATGTTGAATTAGTAGGTGGTCATAAAATGAAGTGTAAACAGAAGGACATCTTGTGGCCTACTTTCAAGCCTGAAGTTATTCTTAATTTGTTCTTGTTAAAGTTATTCTCATGCCGAAAAAACTCCTGACGACAATAAGACAGCTCAATGTAGCGGAGAGCTATATTCGTTTATGGCGGCAATAGAAATTGGCATTATTTGCAACTAAAGCTATAGTTCAGCAACTTAGAAAAAACCATTGGGAGCGGTAACTCACCTGGTCATGTATTCCCATTCTCTGTCTTGGGTGGATATGCCTAAGCATTGCACACCATAATTTTGCCTAGCCCGTGTTTTATTTTATTCTCCCAAAATTTTTTATCACTTAATCACACTACTATTGTAACAATCCAACTGTAGAGGCAGGACTAAAGACAAAAGAGCATTGCAACACAAATGCTGTGTTTGTAGATTGCTGTAAAAGGCCAGGCAAGGTGCAGTGGGTGTGAAAACAAATGTTTGCATATAACTAGCGATAGCATTTCACATACATACAATATGGGATATCTTACAAAAGTTAATTCACACTTTTAAGATATTTTATAACCTTCACGTCCCCATCTATCTCTTCAAGGAAAAAAGTTCCTTGCTGATTGATTTTCATAGCGCAAATTATTTCAATTGAAGTTTTACAAAGAAAACTAGCGTCTTTAACTTTTTTACAGGAGACCAATCATACATCGTCATCATCTCGATACTGTGCTCTTTAACATACATTTCACCGTACTGGAATAAAGATTTTAGTTATTGAGTTATCACGATGTAAACAAGACCCTAATGAATTTTTCTGCACCATAAAGTTGCTGTATTCACAACAGTGACGTGACACTCGTTTCCCGTGTATCAGCCCACTTCCTCTTTAACACATCTCGTTGCATAACTCAGTAGCTAAACGCAAAAGACAAGTAGAGTTAGGGCGATTTATCTCTCCTGAATACTCGCGCAGTCCGAGGGATTCTACCAAGTCATACTACAGTAGAAAGGTACTTATAATACTTTCAGTAGTAACTGTTCATTTCAAATTGTTATGTAGCATATGAATTTCATGTTCACTTTCCTAAGTGTGGTAATTTCTCAACATTGGCTGTATCACCTGGTATTTGTAAGTTACTTACAAATACCAGGTATGTCCTGAAACTTTATGCACAACTGCACTGTTGAAAAAAGAATCTGATGTGTCACACTCTCACGATTTTCTCTACTCTTGCACAAACTGTTTTTAGAAACTCTTATTCTCCATCTATTTTATATTAATCGAGATAAACATTTACAGAAACGATTTTTTGACATGCAAAGGGAATTGCATTTTACACATAGCGACCACTTCTAAAAATATTTGAGTACGCTTAAGGCGTACCATGTACCCCTTGTTTTGTATTTGCAAGGGCAATATAGAAATACAGTAGCCTTTAAGCATAGACATATCTCTTAACAGCTGGTTGCTATGTGCAGCACCATTCTCTTTACCACAGATTAATACTCTTTGCATATCCAAGACAAAAAAATGGATAACGAATTCCCATTTGAGAAAATAAGTATTGAAACATTTAAGGGAATAACAAACAATATGTCGAAAATGGTTCACTCAACAAAACAAATGTATATGACATAAATTGTGTATTTTAATGCGATCTACATTTTTTGTGTAGTAAAATTTTGTCCATCTCTTATGGTTTACCAGTTATGCAAAAGTCTTTCACAATGAATACGTTTGGAGACATTCCCAGAAAATTCAAGATATACGCTTTATTTGTAATGAAAATATCCTATACATATGATATTTTAATCAAAATCGTTTAAGCCATTTTTGAGAAAATTAAAATTTTCGAAAAATGATCCATGTAAAGGGTAATCTGGGGTGGGGGATTTTCTTGAAAATCTTTGTGTGGCAGCTCCGGATGATACTGAACCTAAATACCAAGATTGGTGTTTATCCGACTCTTCGTTTCTGAGTTATGCTGTTCACAGACACACGCACAGACACACACACACGGACATGTTTCCAAAAGGTTTTTTTCGGATTCAGGGGGACTCAAAACATATATTTGGGTGGAATACAATACTTCCCCTACTTACTATACGTAGTAGAGAAAGTAAAATTATTTAAAGTTACCCCATTATTGTTGCGAATTACATTCTCTTAAGTTTAAAATTCGGGGTGTGTACATTATATTCAATGCCGATCAAGTTTCACGCAAAGAAGGTAATATTTTGTTGTATTCAATATGTTGTATTGGATTAAGTGGTTTATTTTGTGTATATATTATCTATTTAATAATGTTATCATTTAAGAGAACGTCCACGGTGGCTTGTCATAGCGCTAAGGAATTAAACAGTAACGCCCAGAATACGAATGATGATACAAATTATTCGTGAAAGACATGCAAGTGCGTTAGGCTTCAACACTATTCAAAATATATTGCAGAGAGGAAATTTACTCACAATATTGTTTTAAGTTATGTGCATTCAAGTATATCTATGAGCAACTATAGTATTTTAATTTTCGCCACTCCACTCAAAGCCATTTTTCCACGCTTTGCATTCATTCCCAATACACTTAGTTCCCCTCTTGCAGTAGCATTATTATTGTTGTAACTTTGGTCTGAAGCTTTGAGGATGGGAGGGATTGGAGGGGACATTGTAGAAAGGGATGGATACATTGAGCGAGAGTGGGGATAACCATGAACTTGACTGGACTGGCCAGAGACTGGATCGTAAACTTGACTGAAATGGCTAGAGTAAAACCACTATATAGTAAGGTTTATTTTGTTTCTTGCCATATTACATCTAATTTTGTTCCCACAATTTTCTCTGCTAGGCCTCCCATACACAATATGAACTTCCTGTGAAATACATCTCTGTTTATAGATACGAACTACTTCAGCTGTGCATAATTATTTATGGAATGTCTCTCAAAGTTCCAACCGGTCAAAAACGTTTCCAAAGTCAATAAAAGCCAGATGATTTTCTATATTCAGCTCATTAGATTAACCGCACTCATACTCAGTCACAATATTTATGCTGTTGATGGAAAAACAACAAAGGGTCAGTGAAGGGGGCTAGCTTGTTAGAGCATAAGATCTACTGACTGTGTGCGCGGGCTCGCAGAAGCTTATATAATTTAGAGAATGTGCCGAGAAAGGTACCGAGAGGTGAGCTGGCAGCAAACACAAAAACAAAAGTTAAAAACGGATAACTGTGGGGTAGATTTAATTTCCCTCGGAAATGAAAGTAGGTATATATAGCTTAACTAAAACTAGCAGTAGGTCGTTGCAGTACAACGAGTCAATAATGCAAATTGTGCTACACCCCGATTTAAAATACCATATTTTAGAATAAGTATTTTTGGTAGTAAGGTCAAAATATTACTATTCTTGTGGCTTTATCAACTACTTATAGCAGGTAAGATGAAGTAGTTTCTTTTTCCCTACAATTCGATACCGAGATTTCACCGAAATACATGTTTTGATGCGCCCTGAATCCAAATAAAGCATTTTTTTGAAATATGTCCGTGTGTGCCTGTCTGTCTGTGAACAGCATAAATCAAAAACGAAAAGTCGGATAAATACCACACTTGGTGTTTGAGTTTAGCATCTTCCAAGGATTTGACATGAACATTTTTAAGAAAATCCCCCACTCCAAGCTATCCTTATCCTGGAACGTTTTTCGAACATTTTTACTTTCTAAAAATTGCTGTAACAATTTTGATTAAAATGCCATATATTAAAGATATTTACATAACAAATAAAATGTATGCCTTGAATTTTTGGCGAATAACATATGAAGCCCTCCTCATTCGGAGGGAATTTTGTATAATCTTGTGCAACTGGTAAACGTTAAGCGATAGACGAAAACGTACTACACAATAAATGTAAATCGCTTTAAAATAAAAATGTTTATTCTAAATAAGGTTTTTTGTGGCATAAACCGTTTCTGAGATATCCGTTATTAAAGGTCCGAATTGTTCATTTCTTGGTCATTCACTTGAAGTCCCTTCAACATTCAGTTGTTTCCCACGATTGCATGGAAACAGTTTGGAATTTTAAGGCTTGCATACAGCGTTATTCGCTGTTCTCTTTGTATCTATAACGTAATGTGTAATGTAGCTGTTTCTGCAAAGATTTATTTGGATTAAAATGTGGTAGATAGAAAGGTAAGCATGCGTAAGAATAATTTGTGTACCCACTAATAAACAATAGCGGGTAAGAAAAGTCTTGTAAATTCCCAAAAATAGGATACCCAGATTTCATCGAAAATAATTATTTTGAGGCCCCCTGAGTAAATAAAAAGTATTTTTAAAACAATGCATGTGTATATATCTATTAACAACGTAACTCAAAGATGAAAAGGTCGAATAACTCCCGAGGTTGGTGATTAATCTTACAAAAATACAAAAATAATGTTTTTAAGAAAGTCCCACCATATTGTAATCTACCTTTTTATTGGGAATATCGATGAAATTTGGGCATCGACTTTGTGGGTAGAATGCAAAACCTTCCTTACTTACTAGAGATATAGGGTATAGGGTTTGTTACGATGGGGATGCCTCGCGCACTATGACCTACGTGAGATCTATTATGGCTCCCACCCCAGAAGAAAGGGATCAAATGAAGTAACCATAAGAGGCTTCAGGCCGCAGGCAAATAGGTACAGAGACGCGGTGGAAGTCCATAGCAATTCCTGGCTCTAAGATCTGATCCACTATTGGAGTGCCCAGAAAGGGCGAGGAAGGACCTGTTAAACCAGGCAGCCCCCTACTATCTACGCGGAATACTCTCTCCTTGGAGCAAGAATCCCCGTCCGGCGCCGCTACACACCACAACCTAGAAACACACCTGACATATGAGAAGAAAACGGAATGTAAGAGAATGATGGTAATCAAATCGTGGTAGTTGTACGCACACCAACATTCGCCAACGATCAGGGAAATCTGCGAAAAATCCAAATTCAAATTCGGGCGCTGGATCTCCCGAATAGATGCCATGGAACCAACTCGCTCAGTCTTACTAGAGGTAAAGTAGTAGATGAAGTAAAAACATTATTATTTTTGAAACTTTAAAGCAGTAAGTACTCTTAAAAGCATCAAAATTTTAATCGCTGTCGGATTCTAAAAGAATAAATCCTTAATTATCAGAATATAACAAAAGATAATCGTAAAGCTACATTTATTACCGAGAGGCCCCTGGAGCAGAGTACTAAGTAGGCTGAAACGAGCCTTTCTACTTCCAACGTGGCCCTGGAAGGGAGGGATATAGGGAGAGATCCCAAATGTGGCCAGATGCGGATGACTAGGGGCGCAAGCAGGCATGGGGAACCCAACGTTTCCAGATATAGCACATCCACAACCAGGACTCCCTAACCCCAGGCGAACCCCCGTACTGGCCAGTCCCGACCGGTGTCAGAAAAGAAGCCTCTATAATCCGCATATCCATCGCCCAGCAGCAACCCGCCTAACACCGTCGCCTAGTGCTGTAACTCTGAAACACATGACAAGGAAGGAGATGATGGGTACGAGAAAATGAGGGGCATAAAAGTCGTGATAAAAGAGAAACACCCCAGCGTTCGCCTGTCAATCAGGGGAAACTACGAAAAACCCATGTATCATAGTCGGCAGTTGCCGAGAGCGAACCCGGGACCTCCCAAATGCAAGTCGCTCACTTTACCGCTGCTCCAATTGTTTACTGCTTATGAATTCATGCCTTTTTTCAGATAGTTTCAATTTACCTTTCAGTAAAAAATGTACACCTTTTCACTTTCCCTACCATGTACCTAGTAGGTAGAGATGGTATAATTCGATACCAAGATTTCACCGGAAATGCGTGTTTTGACGCCCCCTGAATCCAATAAAAGCCGTAACTCAAAAACCAAAATTCGGGTAAACACCAAACTTAGTATTTACGATCAGTATCTTCCAAAGATACGACACAAAGATTTTCAGGAAAAACCCCACTCCAAACTATCCTTTACATGGAACGTTTTTGAAATTTTGATAAAAATAAATTTTTATAGGAACAGCCTGTATACCACTATTAAACGATAGAGGGTAGAGAAAGTCATGTGAATGTATCACATCAGATTTTGTTTATTGCTCCATTTATACTCAATGGTCATATAGGCGGTCTTTTACCTTTGGAACATACTTCCTTTTGGCAGTGGTGTTAACTTGTATATAGTTGCCATTCTATTTATGGTTTTTATTTAGTTTTATACACACACCCACACATACACACTTTCATTTATATTTCCAGGCTCCGTGAAGTATAGGATATAATCTTGGCTAGAGAAACATTTCCACCCCTAGCCGGAAACCGTTACCACTCGTACAGCAGGCAGCGGCTCTACCGACTCAGCTACGAGTCTAGCCTATATTAATCGCATTATACAGTGTGCCCATAAAAATATTGTAATACTTTGAACTGATTTTGCGTCGCTTTGGAAAGTCGTATTTGGGTGAAGTTGTTGACATTCGAAAGAAAAACTCAAATGTTTTTTACCATACCTCATATACATTGAATGTGGCTCCCACAAGTGACGCTGCAGACATCAAGGCAATACTCCCATTCACGCCACGCACACTCCAACATACGAGGGGCACTATTTATATTTTGAGCCTTGGCAACCCTGAATGTTGTAGGCGCCATCCGACGTTTCCAATGGAAAGTTTAACATTTTTGGCCATATTCTACTTCAACCATTTTGTCAATAGAGCGTCATTTGTTTTATTTACACTAACTTGAAAATTGTGTGTCAACAAAAACATAAAATTAACTCGTGAAAATGTTCGTGCAATGATTTATTACGACTTTCGACGTGGATTATCAAGACAAGAGTGCATTGATCAACTAACTTCCACATTTGGCAATAAAGCTCCATCCTTTGCCACCGTTAAACGCTGGTATAACGAATTTAACTTTGGCCACCGTTCGCTCAATGATGAAGTTCGTGAAGGTTGTCCAAAATCAGTTGTTGTGCCAGAAAACATTGATGCTGTGCAAAAGCCAATAATGAAATATCGTCATGCGACATACTGTGAGATTGAGACAACCCTAGGCATTAAAGTCCGTGAGGTTTAAGTAGTCGTGTCCCTTTTAGACAGAGAAAGGAGTACTCACCATCTCGTTCTCACTCTATGGTGACACAGACAAAGCAGATACACCAGTCAAACGCGCATCAGTGGCGGAGTGCCCGTCCTCCTCTCCGACCGTTTGTTGTTCATTCTCGGATTCGCCGTCAGAAACTTCAAACAAATCTTCGTACTCTTCTTCCGATTCCAATTCCTCTAAATTTATGACTAATCTGTCCGTAATTTCATCTACCAGACCGTCTTTCTCCCAGTAAAACTGATTAGTGTTTTGCACATGCTCACGCGCCCTTTTGCCATTGGTCTGGAGTCACTTTTGTAATCGCATTATCAAAGAACAGTTTTACATCACCACTTTTAAATGAAAATTATGTTTGGCAACATCGTTCTTGACTTGCGCCCATATAAGTTCTATAGCATTGAAATCACAATGATAAGGTGGCAACCGTACTATAGTATGTCCATGCATTTCGCGAGTGTATCAATTTCATAAACTTTGAAATTGTCTTTTTTCAATTTAATTAACTCTATAGTACTGTTTTGTCGCTCGTGGACCAAACTCAATATTTCTATTACGAAGTCATTCCTGCGTATGGGATTTGAATGGAGATGAAGTGGGTGTTTTATTAATTTCTATGGAATGATATGGGGATTGCCCATAACGAATACACTATTAGAAGGATTGTTAAGTAGCAACTTATTGACAAAGCAATCCTTGAAAATATTGTTATCCATTTCTTCATGGTAGTCTCTACTGGATTTGGCTTTAAAGTTAGTAAAGCATTAGGAATGAACCCTGTTGAACATCGCTCCTTTGCCTATTAGTGTTTTAAGAGGGAAATCATTTTCATCACCGTCACACTTACACACCTTATTTCTCGCATGGTTTATATTTACCCGTTTCGTCAAGGTACACTATAGGCCTACTAGTAGCCCTCAGTTCTTCATTCGTCTTAAAAACCGAAATCGTTTAGAAGCAATATTCATTCGTTCCATTAAAAACGTCTTCCTTGCGAATTTTTACTATAACTGAAATTAAGCTTTTTAAGAATTCTTCTTAACGACTACACACTTCCTTTCAGTAAATCTTGAACTTTCAAAGCCTCATATATGTCCTGCAAACTAGGCAGAACGTTCATACGCTATAACGAATAAATTGTTTGCTTAATAGCAGCTGCAGTGAATGAATTTATTTCTCTTTTTTTTTTTTTTTTTTTTTTTGCTGCAATCTCCTATTTGGGCGCTTCTTGCTTGAAGTTTGCAACCTACCGCCATTAGCTTCAGCATTTGTGTGTTCTTTTAAAATTCGTCGGACGGAAGAAGAAGAAGAAGAAATAGCTGTAGCAGCAGCAGTTCTAACTACACTTGTCACTGAAGTAGTCGGCTTTCCACATTTAAATGCATCACATTCATCACTGAAGAAACTTGAACTTTAACTACATTTCCCTACCATCTGATTTTAGAATTTTCCCTCGAGAACCAATTTGAAAGAATGCAAATACAACCAAAACTACTAGAAAATAATTCATTATATCCATATGTTGTAGCAAAGGAAATATCTTGCGCATCGTGTAAAACCGCTAAAAATAACAAACTCATAGTTCCACAGCTCATACGCCACTGCAATCTTCAGTCAGCATACAATAGAAGTGGGAGGGTAGGAGCTTCTACGGGTCTGGAATTTCCACAAATCGCAAGAAAGAAGTGGTTGCTGTCCCATCCCCTCTGCTAGACAAGGACAGTAGAAAACCTGCCAACTTAAACCTCACAGAGTATAGTTCCACCAGCATATATAAAATATTGCATGACTATTTTGCCGCGAAAAAGGTTTGCTCTCGTTGGATCCCACATAATTTGATGCAATCTCAATAAGATGCTCGTGTCGATTGGTGTACAAAAATGCTCAAGAAATACAATGGCGGTGCCTCAAAAGACGTATATAAGATTGTAACAGGTGACGAATCATGGATGTATGCGTATGAGCCTGAGCGTAAACAGCAGTCGACTGTATGGGTGTTTCAAGATGAAGCAAATCCAACAAAAGTTGTTCTCACTCGAAGCACTTCGAAGCAAATGGTCAGCTGCTTTTTCAGCAAAACTGGCCATGTGGCAACAGTGCCTTTAGAGGAACGTAACACGGCCAATGTCGAATGGTACACAAACATTTGTTTGCCGGAAGTCTTCGGTGAAGTAAGGAAAACCAACAAGAACCGTAGGATTGTTCTTCATCAAGACAATGCGAGCGCACACACATCTCGTCTAACAACAGAGTATTTGAGGGCTCAAAAATCGAATTGATGGGTCATCAGCCATACATTTCTGATTTGGTACACAATGATTTTCTTTTGTTCCGAAACATCAAGAATAAATTGCGTGGACAACGATTTTCGTTGATGCCTTCAAAAACCATGTTTTGGAGGTGTCTCAAGAAGACTAGAATAAATGCTTTGACAAATGCTGCAAACGGATGCAAAAGTGTATTGATCATACAGGAGAATGTTTTGGAAAACAATAAAGCAATTTTTAATCAGAAATTAGTTTGTTTTAATTATTAGGTCAAAATATAAATAGTGTCCCTCGTAACTAATGAAATGAAGTGAATGGCAGCATTGATCCGAAGTTGCACTTCTTGCAGGTTTTGAGGCAATGGGGAACATAGACACAATCCTTTATGTAACCCCATAAAAAGAAGTCACAGACTGTCAAGTCAGGCAACCTCGGCGGCCACTTGTAGAAGACATTATCATCCTTTCCGGCACGTCCAATCCGTCTTCTTGGAAGCCCCCACACTTGTTCCATAATTTCCGCATTGACAGATGGTCTCCCTTTCCTTTGATGACATATGCAGCCACGATCCACAAAATGCCGTTCCAATTCAAAATTGACGTGTGTGTAGGAGCTTGATGTTGAAACCTTCTCCTAAAAGCACCTGCACCAGACTCCGTGCTACGACATTCCAAATTACACCAACTACGTTCTTGTGCATCACCATAACTCCTTAAAACTTCTTTAATAACAACACAATTTTAAAAGCAAACATTCACATGTAACCTGCCTGCTAAATATCCAACAATGAACCCATATTGCCTAATCATAAACGTGAGTGAATTTAGTGTTTGTGTTTGATTCCCGTGATCCCGTCCATTGTTGACATGCACAAAAAATACGAGGGCTGTCCTAGAAGTACCCGACCTAACAAAGAAAGCACAAAAAATTTGTGATAAAACATCTGTATTTCTCTACACAGTCTCATTTCAGCTCGGTACACTTTTCTCAGCGATGTTCAATAGCTTCGATATCCTGTTTATAGTGAGAACCGTCGAGTTCGAGTTCTGCAAAATAGCTACCAACTGCAAACTCCACCTCTTCATTGTTGGTAAATCTTTTACCACCAAGCCATTTCCTCAACTTTGGAAGCAGAAAATAAGCAGAGGGGGCTAAGTCTGGCGAATAGGTGCATGAGGAAGCAATTCGAAATTTAACTCATTGATTTTGGACATGGTGATAATGGACGTGTGGACTGGTGCATTATATTGATGAAACAGAAGTTTATTTTTCACTAAATGCGGCCGTTTTGGCTTGATTCATCATTCAAACGCTGCAATAAGCTTGCATAATACTTTTCATTGATTGCTTTTCCTTTTTGAAGATAATCAATGAAAATTATCCCACGCGCATCCCAAAAAACTGACGCCATGATCTTTCCTGCTCATGGAACTGTCTTCGCCTACTTTGGAACCGATTCTCCCCTTTCAATCCACTGATTTGACTGTCCCTTCGTCTCAGGTGTGAAGTGAGGACGCATGTTTTATCCATAGTTATGAATCCACGCAAAAACGCGGATTTATTACAGCGAAACATTGCCAAACATTCGACTGAAACTTCCTCACGACGCTTCTTTTGTTCCTTTGTGAGCAAATGCGGCACCTATCCTGCGCACAGCTTTCTCATGTCTAAATTTCCAGTTAGTTTGTGATGTACAGCATTTTTTGAAATGCCTACGATGTCTGCTAGCTCACACACTTTCAGTCGACGGTCATCTAATACCATTTTGTGGATTTTCTTCAGAATTTCTGGCGTGGACCTCATTTGGTCGACCACTGCGCTGTTCGTCTTGGCAACTCGTACGGCCTCGCTTAAACTCTGTCACCCAATATTTTACTGTTGTAAACGAAGCAGCAGACTCCCCCAAGAATAGAATCTAGCTCATCTTTAAGATTAGTTGGACTAAGACCTTCCAAATGAAAGTATTGTATCACATAACAATGTTCAGTTTTATCTATGTTTACAAATTCGCTGAGAGAGTTCACTATTAATGGCTGCCAAATAATTACTAAACAACGTAGCATCGTCAAACTTCAAACTTAAGCATTATAAGGGTGGTACTTTCTACCATAGTAATCTGTTTGAAACAGCAACCGCTATGTGTACGTCCGGTCGGGTACTTCTGGCACTGCCCTCGTATTTGAGTTTTTCTTCGAATGTCACCAGTTTCATTTAAATACGATTATCCAAACGACGTGGTTCCAGTTTGGAGTATGACAGTATTTTTATGGACACCCTGTATTCGTAAAGCTAACAACCAGAATTAATAAAAAATTTCACTCTCTTGTCTGTTTCCTAGTTTGTTTCCTCATTTTAAATTTAACATTAGAAGCATATGAAAAATCTTTCAAAATAATAAACCATCGGTTTAATATAACTTTTAACGCCTATAAACGTATTTTAATCTTTCAGTCCAACAATAATTTCGGTGTTTTTGGTTATTAAGGCTGTTTTCATTATTACAGAATAAAGAACGCTGCCTGCCTGCGAATTAAAGTGAAAACAATAACTAGTAGAGCCTTTTAGCTAATTGCATTTTATTGTAACAGATAAAAGAGCCAGAATAAAAGAGAGTCTTGTTTCACCAACTTCAAATGGTTGCTGATTAAAAGCTCATATACATTACAGCTCATTAAATCGTTGATTTTTGATAACTTTAGCATCCCTTTTATTTAAAACAACTGGTGCAATTCAGTAACACGTTTGTTCGAGAGCATATTTGAGAAAAAATCTGAACAAGATCGTGTAATGATTTTAAAATGTATAAAGCGTTTGCTTCATTCTTCTGTAAACCATTCAACAAATAGCTTTATTCCGAATAAACAACAATTCACACCCCTCAAATAATACCTTCAAAGTATATACGATGGGGTAGAAGGTAAAAGTGAAGTTCTGGACGAACGGAGAGGCCCTCAAAACGGCCCTTTTTGCTTCCACCGTGACACTTGGGAAGGAGAGATGAGGGAAAAGACCCGAAGGGCGACCAGACGACGGGTGCAAGTATGGACGGAGTCCATAATGTTTCCAGATCAAACGCATCCGAGGCCTGGGTTATTGATTCCACAAACAAATTTCAAGTGGTAAAGTGGTTATTTTATTGACAACATCGGTTTGTAGTTCCTGCACTGCTGAAGCTTTCGTATATCTCATGCAGGAGTTTCAGACCTATTCAGTAACACTGGATATTGTTTTAGAAAATATATGAACTGTACTTGTTCTCCTTGTTTCTCAAATTCCTCAAACATTTTAGGTGCTTTATATCCACAGCTTATGTTGGTATTAGATTTTCCAAATGTTGGAATTTGCCGACCTCTACAGAGTGTATCATAATTATTAGCGCAAACTGAAATGTTAAACGTATACGATAATAGAAGCAAAAAACTTCCAGTAAACACGAGTCCGCAAACAAGTCGTATGCGAGATTTATTATTGCGAATATGTAGTTAGGAGCCGCCACTGAAGTGAATTGCTCTATGATGTTCTCCTTGAGCAACGTCGGAGTATGTGGTACATGCATGATGGAGAACCGGTACATTTTGCTGTGCTATAAGAAGACATCTAACGTGGAGATATGGTCTAAGATGGATAGGTCGAGGAGGGCCTGTACCTTAGCCTCCACGATCACCTGATCTGAATATGTTGGATTTTTCTGTTGGTGTCACCTCAAAAGTGTAGTGTCACTCTCGTTGATACCGTTGAAGTACTAGACCAGAGAATTGTACGTGCTTATCAAAAATTCGAGATGATCCGGGGTGTTTGAAAGAATTCGAAACTCACTACAGAGATAGGTGCAGTATTGAATCCAGATGCAAGAACGACACTCTAAGCATCTCCTTTAACAGGGAAGAGTGTACAGTATTGATAGCATGTAACATACTAAAGTAGAATGGTATTCCTTGCTAAGTTAAGTTATGAGCAAATTTTGAGGCAACTTAGAATGGCAATTATTAACGAAAAGTCTACTTTTAAAATGCATCTGTACTTATTAGGACTGTGTTACTTAATGAAGTTAGTGGCGGCTTGTAATCACACATTTGCAATTATCTCGCACAAGGCTCGTTTGCGGACCTATGTTTGTTGGAACATTTTTGCTTCTATCATCGTATACTTTCAACAGTTTAATTTTGCGCTATTAATTATAATACATCCTGTATTTATCACATAAGGTGATAATGAGATTTCGCTAACTTTCAGTAATTCAAGAGGTGATTGGTTGAAAAAATACATTCTTTCAAACACGATTTGTAATTGTTTCCCATTTGGGACCATGAATAGTAAATAAATAGTCAAGGAAGACCACACTATATCTTATGCATTCAATGGGGAGTACATTACAAAAGAATATTAACAAGTTAATACAATTATACTTTACTGCTTACAAAAGACGTGGAGTACGAAACAACGTGAAGGCCTTAGTGGTCATTTAAAACACATTTATTCACTTTCATTAGTACTTCTTAATCTATTTAAACAAAACTTAACATAAAACAGACTGCATATCCTCAATGTATAATTTTATATGATTTTACGAAATGGTTTTCTTTTTGCGATGCTCAGAATGTTATTGTGGATACTGTAAACAGTTTACAATAAGGAGTTGAACGTCAATAAACCGTTTTTACATTTTCTTTAAGTAAAGTAGGCATTTTCTGGGAAAGATAGAATCAGACTACTGAAAAATGCAATGCCATCACCGAGGTTTGAACCACGGATCTCCGGTTTTGCGACCGGTTGTTCTAACTACTGAGCTACCATGGCAATACGCCGGTACAACAGTAAGTTCCCCAACTAATTTGCATTTTTTTCCCGGTAAACCACACAAGGAGATCTCAAATCGTATTGAGATATAACCCAATGACGACATACAATGCTGCAAGTCTTTAAGTTTTCCAACCTTTTCCAACAATGGCTTGTGTGGTAGAACAACTAATTGTAGGCATTTTCTTAATTAATTAAAGATAATAAATGTAACTTGTTGCTGTATAGGTAAAATAAAGTAGCTTTTTTTCTCTTTTCCTTGACAAATTCTTCCTTATGATCATCAACACAACCAATACATGGTATTCCAAAAGAAATACGCAATAAAAAATCTGATCTGATACTGTTGCGCATTAATAACTTGGGGGGGGGGGTTTCATTGTCATTACCAGACATATTATTGCTTTCGTTTTATGTTGATTGCGATGACGTCACTCATGGATGGGAGTGTTTGCTAGCCACGAGTGGTGAGGATATAGTGTCTGTCTTGCTGAGGATTGCGAAAGAAGCGGATCGCGCGTACAAGTCAGCCTTGTATCGGTGAACATCTCCCCTCATCTTTCATATTTAATAACGTAGGAACCACAAATGGTTGGGAAATAAATCTAGGAATGTGTCAGTAGGTTTGTGTTATGGACTTCGTACAGTGAAAACCCACGCCTTCCTCTTAACCTCCACACCACCTTTCGATCCTCCGCGGTCAAGTGAGTATATATCCCCTCATTATACGTGCCGGGTGCTAAAATTAATTTATACTTTTCATGTGAACCTTTAGGCCTCTACCCTATTGTTTATTACTGGGTATACAAACTATTCTTACTAAAGCTCATTTTTGTCTACTACATTTTAATCGAAATAAGCCTTTGAAGAAATAGCTACATTACACATTTCGTTATAGATACAAAGGGAACAGCGATAGTCAAATGTTTAACAACTCGATGTTATATGCTGGCCTTAAAATTCCATACTGTTTCCATGCAATCGCATTTGAAATAAAGTATGTCTTTTAAAGATATATACAATTTTGTGAAGTAGTTTTCATCTATCGTTTAATGTTTACCAGTTATACAAGATTATACAAAATTGCTTTCGAATGAAGAGGACTTCACATGCTATTCCCAGAAAATTTAAGATATACGTTTTATTTCTTATGTACATATCGGTAATACACGATATTTTAATTAAAATCGTTACTCTGAATTATTAGTAAATCAAAAATTTCGAAAAATGTTCCATGTAAGCGTTATTAGGGAGATTTTCTTGAAAATCTTCGTGTTGCATCTTTGGAAGGTACTGAACCTGAACACCAAGTTTGGTGTTTATCCGACTTTTCGTTTTTGAGTTATGCTGTTCATCAACAGACACACATACGTACGTTTCCAAAAATGCCTTATTTGTATTTAGGGAGCCTCAGAACTTGTATTTGAAGTAAAATCTCGGTATTGAATTTTTGGGTAGAATGCAATGCTTTCCCTGTTTACTATAGTAGTACAGAAAGCAAAAACCAATAATTGCCCTCCTCAAAAGAATCACTGCTAAGTATTTGAAAATTCAATCCAATAACATGGCATATATCGAAATGGTTAACGGTACAAAAAATGCATTAGTGACAAACTGTATCCTTTAATGATATTTACGGTTTTTGTGTGGTAGATTTTGTCTACCTCTTATGATTTAGCAATTACACATGAGTCACTCAGAACGAAGGGGACATCACATGTTACTTTCTTGAAAATTTTCGTGTTGCATAACGAGCGGGATGGCTAAGGTAGCAATGCCTGTGACCCTGTTCAGGAGGTCCCGGATTTGATTTCTAGTAACCGCCCACTCTAACAATGTTTTTTTTTTTTGTGGTTTTCCTCCGGTCGCCTAGGCGAATACTGGAGTGGTGTATTCTAGCACGATTTCTCCTTTACTCCATTCCTATAGTTTCATTTATCAAGCAGTGTCTCCGGGTGATACAGGCGTGGTTCACTGCGCTTTGGAAAACTTCTCCCTGCCAACGGCAGTTCGCGTTGGCCTGCCTGCAAGGACCGCTTCGCCGCCCAATCGCGGGACCCTTTGCGTCTACTGGCGAGAGCGGGTGTTTCGTACTGGAAATGATATGAACTTCCGTGCATCTCTGTAATCCCGTCTGCCTGCAGACCTTCAACCACCTGCGGCTCCTTCATTTCATCCCTGCCTCCCAGGGGGTGTAGCCACAATACATCTAGTTGGTCGCAGTAGTGAGTATCCCCCTCCGATAATTACATCGTACATCCTTCGTGTTGCATCAAGTCTGGTATTTAAACGACGTTTCGGTTTTGCAGTTTGCTTTTAATATACAGACAGTCACAAACACACATACACACACTTGCATTTCTCTAAAAATAATATTTTTATTCTGGAGCCTTAAAACGTGTGTTTCGGTATCGAATTTTTGGAACGGAATGCAATGCTTACTATTAGTAGGTAAAGTAAAAATGAGACTAATGAATGAGTAAATCCTAAACAATCATAAAGGATACACAATTATTGGTTTTTACACCCCGATGTAATATGGATTCTGCTGTTTGACACTTTAGCGATATTTATACTGTCAGAAGTTGAAGGCTCATATCGCAGTATGCAACACATTCGACATTTGGTTAACTATAGCTTCGTTTAATTTGGCATCTGCTTTCGCAAAAATAATTTCACTTGTGATGTTAATTTGCTCAATACATTCCTCTTAAGTGTTCATCATCACGGTACCACAATGATGCTTCTACCTCAAAATATCTGCTGTGAGTCTACCCAAAGGAGAAGTTTAAAATTCTATAAACCTATGGTTGGTTTAACACTTGTGACGGGAGATTTTTAAGTGTATAATTATATGTCCAGAACCCTTCTGGAAGTGACAAATATGAACGAATTGAACAAAATGCGCTTTTGTGTTTTTTACTTCCTCTACTACGTATAGTAAGCAGGGGAAGTATTGTATTCCACCCAAAAATTCGATACCGAGATTTCACCGGAAATATATGTTTTGAGAAGCCCTGAATCCAAAAAAAAAGCATTTTTGGAAACAGGTCCGTGTGTGTGTCTGTGAACAGCATAACTCAGAAACGAACAGTCGAATGAACACCAAACTTGGTATTTAGGTTCAGTATCTTCCAGAGATGCGACACTAATGTTTTCAAGAAAATCCTCCCACCGCAGATTACCCTTTACATGGAACATTTTCGAAAATTTTAATTTTCTCAAAATTGGCTCTAACGATTTTGATTCAAATATCATATGTTTAAGATATTTTTATGACAAATGAAATGTATATATCGAATTTTCTGGGAATGTCTCCAAAAGTATTCTTCATTTGAACGACTTTTGCATAACCTGTAAACCATAAGAGATAGACAAAATTTTGCTACACAAAAATGTAGTTCGCGTTAAAATACACAATTTATGTCGAGATATTGCGTGTTATTTCCTTAAATTTTCCAATACTTATACTTTTTCGCAAATACGTTATTCATTTTTTTGTCGTGGTAATGCAAATAGAATGGAATACTGCACATAGCAAGCAGCCCTTAAAATATTTGACTATCGCTTAAAGCCTACCAATTCCCTTGCATCTACAAGAAAATTAGCAATAAGATCTCGATATCTCGATTAACATGAAGCATATGGAGAACAAGGGTTAGTAAAAATAGTTTGTACAAGAGTAGAGAAAGTCATGTGAGAGTAACACATCAGATTTGTTCACTTCTATATTGGACGAAAATATGTGCAATGTTCAATTTTCTTCGGACAAAGAACCGTGAAAATCTCCAAGGAACGACAGATCTCGCAGAAAAACATTTTTTGTCAAGCAACCGCCATCCTCCGACGCGTCGTTACGAAGCTATTCACCCCTGCTTGAAGCGTATCCGGCAGGTTAGGTTTGAGAGACACAGCCAATATTGTACAGAATGTCTTCCAAATTTAAATTAAATTGAGTTTTATTTATGGACGATCTTTAACTGCTGTGGTCCATAGCGTCGCATTCTATATTGGGCGTGAAATACCGGTAATTTTATTCAGAGGCCTCTTTATCAGGGCTGAGATTCTTTTGCGTGCCGTAAATCTACGACATGGGACCATTAGCATTACTTTCCTTCCAAAGGAAGTTGTGCTAAGGATTTTTACGCCCGAAAAATATCCATCGCCCTCCGCCGGGTTTGAACCCACAACCTCGGGATCTAGCGGTAACCACTACACCACGGAGGACAACATTCTTACAAATGAAGTGGACTTCACAGGCGGTTCCTAGAAAGTTGAAGATAAACATTTTATTTTTAATGTGAGTGTCTTTAATATACAGTATTTTAATCAAAATCGTTATAGCTAAGGAAATATAAAATTACAAAAATCTTCCATTTAAAGGGCAGTATGGGATGGGGGATTTTTATTTAACCTTCGTGTCACATCTTTAGAAGGTACCAGGCCTATATACCAAGTTTCGTATTTATTGAACTTTTGATTTTGAGTTATGTTGTTCACAGACCACACGAAACGTTTTCTAAAAGCGCTCTTCGGATTCAGGAGACCTAAAAACATGTATTTCCAGTGAAAGCTCATTATAGAAATTTTTGGTGGAATGCAATACCTTCTCCACTACTATGTACGTGGTAGAGAAAATACGAGTAATAAAAGAACGTAATAAAATAATGTGGTCTCTCTAAGGCTTCCAGATTGAAATCAAATACTGTCTCAAGGTTTATATTGGCTCTTGCACGACTGGCTTTCCGCTCTATGAAAGAGCCACTTGTGAATTCTAGTTAGATTTTATCCTATTGCTAAGTACAAATGACTGGAACTCGTTTACATATTTGTTATGAAGACACTATAATATAAGGACGAATGAGGGAACGTTGGGTAAAGAAAAAGCTCCCAAACTTTAATGACATTAAAAAGATTCACAAACATTCAATATGGGAACCGCGTGTCACACGGCATATGTCCAGGATATAGTCAAGTTCTTGCCATACTTGGTCTAGAATGTTCACATCCATTGCAGTAACGATACACCGTCATGGCTCGGGTAGATTTAGTGGCATAGATTGCATCCTTCACAACAATAACAAATCCACTTTGGGTAAGGTCAGGTGACCTTGAGGCAGTATTTTTAACACTTAAATGATTTCAGTCAAATATATAATATGTAAATTCAATAACAGCCCGCCTTGAAATTCCTTGTATGTATGTATGTTCCTTGTGTGTATGTAATAATTTGTAAAATGTACGTAACAGTCATTGCATATGCTTATATTATTGTATCCATGTGTAATACTGTTATGTGAATGCATTATGCAATTTAATAATGTAGGAGCTGTGAGAATAATAAGTTTAAAGTTGCTAACAAAGAGGTAACAATACGTAACCTTGAGGTAATAATGAGTAAGGAAGTTTAAATGCTACTAGTCATTATTATAGCAGCAATAATGTAAATTTTGAGACAGTTTAAAAATAGCCAATCAACAGCCAGAAAAGCTTTAGTTAAACGAAGGTATTCTATTGGACTAGGATTAGCCAATCACAGACTTGAAATACAGAAATTTACAAGTTTAGACGGTTGAAATCAAGTCAATTGCCTGCAGACCGTGATAGTAACCGGATGCAAGATGCGTACTCTAGAGAAATATAATACGTATTCGTGTGAGACTAAAAAGAAGTTTACATGTTAAAAAGTACAAGTAATAAAACAAAATAATCTCAGAGCTCTCGATATCAGTGAAGTGGACTATTTAATTTGTGTCAGGATTAATAAAAAGAAGTGAATTAAAACTTAAAATCTGTGTAAGCCTACATTCTCAGTCGTACCAAAACCCTGCATAAGAGAAACGTGTCTCTAACAAATACTGACGCAGCCGAGGCAAACATAAATATTTAAAGAAGCAGTTTAATAACAAAGTTAATATTTTTTTTAAACTTGGGGCAAAGGCCACCTGAGAGTACATTTGGGGCGAAGGCTACCGGAAACTGTTTAACATACGTGAGATTGCAACTACTTCAAGTGTTCGGCTCCCCAACACTTGAACTATAATACAACTCCTTCCATACGTAGAGCGTAACAAACTACCTACTTCAAATTGACGTCTATACGTGGTGCAAATAACATACAAAACCAACTTTTTCAAATTGGCTTCCATACGTGGAGCTAAATAAATAAACAACTCCAACAAAACACCTTTTTCAACCTCCGTGGCCGATTGCAAAATGTTAGTTCATAAACAGTAGTCGGCTAATGTTGCTTCAAATAACACTTTACATCATTGTGATAATCGGGTGGAGCACCAGCTTGTTGGAACAGGTAGTCGTTAGAGCTTTAATCTGATGGCGGGAATAGAAATTGCTGCAAAATGGCAATAGATCATGCCAATTACGGTCTGTTCAATGAAGAAAGATGGGACATATATATTTGTTTGTGATATGGAATTGCTCAAATGATAGCTTGACGGTTCTCTGTGCACCATAACAGGCGTTATGCTATTAACTTTCCCGCTTAAATGAAATGTATCTTTGTCAGAGAAATCTAGGCGTCCAACGAAGTCATCATCCACATATCCTCTTGCATTTCCACACACAACTGATGTCCTACATCTTGTCATCTGGTTTCAACGCTTGTACAAATTGCAATCTGTGTGGTTTCATGGCAGCAGTTTACGAAAAGAGTTCCATTGTGGTATTTTGTAGCTCTTGACTGGTTGAATGCGTGGACTTCTCCGGGCTACATGTAAGGGTAGTTGGGGAGGCGATTTTCTTGAAAATCCTTGTATTGCTTCCTTGGAGATGCTTAACTCAAATACCAAGTTTGGTATTCTACCGACGTTTCGTTTTTGAGTTATGCTGTTCACAGGCAGAAGACAGACACACGCACGGTTATGTTTCCAAAAGTGCTCTATTTGGATTCAGAGCGCCTCAAAACACGTATTTCCTATAAAATCTCTTTATATAATTTTTTGGGTGGAATACAATAATTCCCCTACTTACTATGCGTAGTAGAGAAAGCAAAACTCTGATGTGTTACATATACATGACTTTCTCTACTCTTGTACAAACTATTTTTTACAAACTCTTATTCTCCATCTATTTCATATTAATCGAGATAAACATTTGCAGAAACGATCTTTTGACATGAAAACAGAATTACATTTTACACATAGCGACCAGTTCTAAAAATATTTGACTATCCCTTAAGACGTACTATGTTCCCCTTGTTTTGTATTTGCAAGGGCAATATAGAAATACAGTAGCCTTTGAGCATAGACATATCTCTTAATAGCGGGTTTCTATGTGCAGCACCATTCTCTTTGCCAGAGATTAATACTCTTTGCATATCCAAGACAAAAAAAAAATGAATAACGAGTTCCCATTTGAGAAAATAAGTATTGAAAAATTTAAAGGAATAACAAACAATATCTCGAAAATGGTTGACTCAACAACAAAAAATGTATGACATAAATTGTGTATTTTAACGCGATCTACATTTTTTGTGTAGCAAAAGTTTGTCTATCTCTTATGGTTTACCAGTTATGCAAAAGTCGTTCACAATGAGAAATACTTTCGGAGACATTCCCAGAAAATTCAAGATATACATTTTATTTGTCATGAAAACATCTTAAAAGTATGACATTTTAATCAAATCGTTAGAGCCATTTTTGAGAAAATTAAAATTTTCGAAAAATGTTCCCTGTAAAGGGTAATCTGGGGGGATTTCTTGAACCTAAATACCAAGTTTGGTGTTTATCCGAATGTTCGTTTCTGAGTTATACTGTTCACAGAGAGACGGGACATGCTTCCAAAAATGCTTTTTTTGGATTCAGGGGGTCTCAAAACATATATTTCCGGTGAAATCTCGGTATCGAATTTTTGGGTGGAATACAATACTTCCCCTACTTACTGTACGTAGTAGAGAAAGTAAAAAAGATTCTGCCAGTTGGAGATTGTCAAAAATTAACCATTTTGGAATTAGTAGTATAGGTTCTCAAGAATCAGTATCGATATCGAGTATCGAGAAATTGTGGTGTCATCTCATTCTGTAGGAAAGTGTTGACATGGAGCGTATAGAAAAGTAATGACTCATCGAAAACAAACTCTCGAAGATAATATTAAACAGGAGGAAGATATGAGGATTGGACAGAGACAAAGAAACCACAGCAGATAAGCTTTGCGGGCAGAACGTGACGAAAAGCCTAAGCTACAGAAATGAAGAGCACAAGATTCAAAGTGTTTTAGCATTTAATGAATAATTTAGAATAAAGTAGCCCTTACAAAGCAATGCCAGCCTTTAGTCACTCTACACAAAGTCATAATTTCTGGTCATACTTACCAAAGTAGTTATGAAAGGTATAACAAGTATAAAAATGCTTATATGTCCCATTAGCATTACTTTCCCCACTTACTGTTCTACAAACCATACTTCCAAAGGATTATTGTATCTGCTTATTTATAACCCAGAGGAGCTTTCAGTATACGAGGGCGGATCGAAAAGTAATGCACAATAATTTTTTCTGCCTCGGTATTGCAGTTGGAATGTTGCAATTTCACACAGATATAGTTTGAAGTTTTTACAACAGAGGGTATTTTTTGTTTCATGTGCAGCTCTAGCGAGAGAAGCGTGAACTGCGCAACAATGATGGTACGCATGTTACTGTTGTCCACGCGTGAAGAACAGAGAGGTGTGGTTCAATATTTGTGGGCCAAAGGGCATAAACCGAGTGATATTCACAGGGACATGCGTCGCATGTAGGGATGATGTTATGGACCATAGCAATGTCTCCAGGTGGTGTGCATTCTTCCAAGAGGGCCATGTGAAACTTAGTGATTCGCCATGCTTCGGGAGGCCGGTAACGGTTGCAACCCCACAGAATGTCAGAGGCATTGAGGCAGCAATTTTGAATGACCAGCGTGTGCAACTGCGAACCTTATCACAACAGTTCAACAGTGCAGTGTACGATATTGTTCATGACACGTTGAAATTTCGTAAAGCAAGTGTTCGCTGGGTGCCTAAGAACCTGACAGACAACCACAGAAAGTCACCACAGGAGGGCATGACTTTCTGAAAGGAATCGTCACTAGTGATGAGTCGTGGGCATACCACTACACGCCCGAAACCAGCAGGCAAGTATGGAGTGGAAACACGCTGGTTTCCCAGTGAAGAAAATATTCAAAGTGATTCATCTGCTAGGAAAGTGCTTGTGACGGAATATGCATGGTGTTGTATTGGTGGACTTTGCTGAACACGGGACCACAGTGAATGATGCAGCCTACATAAAAACTTTGGTGAAGTTGCGTTGTGTCCTTCGTGACAAACGCCACAACATGAATGCTGACGATATAAAAATTCTTCACGACAATTCTCGCCCCCATGTTGCTGCTGCTGTTTGTCAGAAAATCACCTAATTTGGTTGGTACTCCAGCATCCACCATACAATCCGGACCTTGCACTGTCGGACTTACATCTGTTTGGTCCCATGAGAGAATTCCTGACCGGCCAACGCTGTGCGACAGATGCGGAATGAAAACAGCAGTCTGCAGATGACTATACTTCAAGGAAACGGACTTCTACGAACAGGGCATACTGAAACTGGTATCATACTCTGTTGAGAAATTTGGTGACTATGTCGAAAAGTGGGTAAAAGGTGTAAGTTCATTTGTGATTTTATTGTTGTTGTTTTAAATATTAAACTTTTTTGTAAAGAAATTATTGTGCGTTACTTCTCGATCCGCCCTCATACATTTATACACCTGTGTTATGCATAGGAAGAATACAATACGCTACACTAGGGTACAATACACTAGGGTATAAAGGGTAAAGTGTACTCTAGATGTTAAGAACGTGGCGATAAAACACAACCTGACGTAAGGAACTGTGGATTGCATGCAAAACGTTATATTATTTATTCACCTTTTTAAATAAATGTAAACTTACACCCGCAGAACATGTAGAACATATCTGGTATTTCTAAATCTATTATAAAGGACTGGGAGGGCGCAAGTAAGATAACCGGTATTATTGCGCTTAGATGCTGACGGGTTTACATTTGAAGTACAATTAATAACTGATTCGTCCTTAGAATTTCACAACGAGAAAACATCGACGGGAGTATCTACATCCACTGTATCCACAGTAATAATCGCAGAAAGAGAAGAAACGTATTACAAGACAAGGAAATGACCGTTGTTGAACCTTAAGTTATGTGTGTTATGGTATAATTGTCCAGTTTTGATTCAAAGCAAATAAGTAGAGAAATATCGCTTGTTTGCTATGGAATAGTCCAATTTTGATTAAAACTACTATTTTTACGCCACCTTTCCTCATGTAAGTGATCGCTTTTGAACAACACAGTTACAAATTCTGATTGCTGCATATCTAAATCTACCAAAAGCATAAAAGTTGCAATTTTTAATTTTTGTAGAAATGATCGGTTTTGTTCGCAATCTCCACATTTCTTGTGTAGTAGGCTTTTGTCTCTCTCCTACTGTTTATTGTCTATATAAGATAATATAAAATTTCTTTCCAATGAAGAGGATTTGAAAGGTTTATCCTGGAAAATTCAAGATATACATTCTGTGATGTAGACATCTTAAAAAATATACATTTTTATACACCACTTATACAAAAGTCTTTCAGAATGAATAATTATTGACAGCCATTTATAGAAAATCAACATGTACAACTTACTTCTCGTGCAAATAACTTAAACATACAGCATATTGTAAAGGTGGAATCAAACCGAAAAATTCCCTGCTATAGCTCAGATTTTGAACCACGAATATTCCACATTCCGTGCCGTTGGTCTAACCAACTAAGCTACCATGTCAATAAGCTGGTACGACATTAATTTCCCCAACTGACTCAGATTTTTTCTGGTATACCATAAGGTGTTCTCAAATTCATTTTCACATAACATACCCTAATGACGACTTACAATTAGTAACTGTCTTATGTCTCGGGCTTCATGGTTAACCAATATCAGTCAGTTAATTATAAATAATTTTTGTAGGCTAAAGCTGGAAAGGTAGAATCAGAGAACGTCACGGAAAGCCGAAGATCCGTGGTTCAAATCCGAGCTATGTCATTGAATTTTGGAGCCTGATTCCACGTTTCCAATTTTAGCTTTACCGCGACCCCTGGGAGGGAGGATTGAAGGAAGGGACCCAAAGGGCGACCACACCCGGATGACGACGAGCACAAGCTGTACGAGGTCCTTAACATTTCAAGATCGAACCATATCGGTCGGGGCTCACCCACAAAACCACCCGCGGTCCTCCCTGGCAGGTCCTAACTGAGCAGTTCCACATGGAAGTCAGGTCAAAAAACCTCTACAAAGAGCACAAACACCGCCCAGCGGCAACCCGCCGAACACTGTTCCCTGGTCGTACAACCCTGAAATAAATGTTGGGTGCAGGAAATGAGGGGCAGAAAAGTCGTAGTAGAATAGGAAACACCCCAATATTACCCAACGATCTGGGAAAACAATGAAAAACTCATGGGTTATAGTGGGTGGTTACCGGAGATCGAATTTAATTTTGAGCAAATACGAATAACGAAATACAATGCATATAAAGGGTATCTGCCATGGTGCCGAATTGTTTATTTATTTATTTTAATCTTTGAGTCGTATCTTTGGAAGAACCGACCTCTTGTATTTGAGTTAGCAGACAGACAGACGCAAACAGGCACGTAAACCTTTTTCTATTTTTTTATTTTCTGATTGGATATGAATAGGACTATTTTCCGTGGGGTTCACATAGCATCTCAACCCCCAATATATCTTTTGTGCTCCCACCGCCGGGAGTAAAGGATGAGGTGACAGAATAGCAGGAGGCGTATTGGTTTCAAAGCGAGACCGGCGCAAATCGATAGAGACTCGCAGAGTTGCCTAATGGTTCCAGGCTTGACCACCCGGCCACGGGAGGGTCGCTCGAAGACGTCCCTCTTGTGGGATCGGGGAAAAACGACCCAGCAGTGGAGGCTCAAAAGGCTTCCTTCTAGCAGTGCAGAGAATACTTTCCAAATTGCAGCCTCTGCGCCATCTGCCCGGCCTAACTACACCCTTGTTGTCAACCTGAAAAATGAAAGGGAAATGAAATGAGAGGAAATGGGGGTGAGAGGAAATCCATGGTAGAATACTTACCCTAGCAATCGCCTATGTCAGTCAGGGCAAACCAGGAAAAACCCATGATCAGTGTGGGCGGACATCGGGAATTAGAACCCGGGACTTCCCAAATACGAGCCTCTCACGTTACCGCGGAACGAAACACGTTGCCTCAGTGTTTTTTTTATTAAGGAAACCTCAAAATGTATATTTCTGGTGAAATCTCGTTAGGTGGAATCCAGTACTCTATTTATTATAGGAAAGTAACGTGAAATGCATGCATAATTACAAAGTTTGCAACAGCAGGACTTGGAAATGCATTGCTGATCCGAAATAATGTATGTCTTGCGTTTAAGATCTGCGGGCGCAGATGCACAGTTAACATGGTTAGATATTCTGCTCGGTTTGGTCAGCAACAACTTCGTCGTAATCTTGAAGCATTCCCAGAGAGACTACGCTCAGCGCTTAAGTAAATAACCTACTTGTGTTATTGTTGGTAACAGAAGCGAATGGGGAGAAAGGGAGAGGGAGAGAGAAGGATCCTCTCCCAGGAATCCCTGCCGGAAACTGATGTGGAGTTAACGCATTCATTATTTATTACTCCGGTCATATATAACATGTATTATTTAATACTTTCCACAAGGGTAATGAAAGATTACATACCGCAGAAGTTGGCTAGGACGCTGTGGGATTTCATAGTGGCCGTCGCATGCTAACACACCTAAAAATTAATGCGTAACTTGTAAAGAGAAGTTCAGAGTGAAACTTTTACTAAAGTCCTAATGCTTCCTTTCTCTTTGCGAGAAGCTGAAATTTTAAACAAATAGCGACCACAAACGGAACCGGAGGGGGCAATAAGACGCGTTCTCAGTAAATATAACGGTCGGATTTAATTTTCAAACTTCGTCGGCACTGACTACTGAAAAACTTCACTTTACTTCAAGCGTTCATAGAAAACTGTTGCACACTTTCTACTTTACTACATCTATAACATCGGAAAATGGTCTATCACCTTTTGGACTTAGAAAAAATCCTTGGGAGGGGTAACTCTGGTCATGCATTCCTCCGCCATAATTTCGCCCAGTCCGTGTATTATTTTATTCTCACAGAATCGTTTATCACTTAATCACACCACTGCTCTAACTATGCAACACATCAGTATTGCAACAAAAATGCTGTGTTTGTAGATTACTGTAACAGCCCATGCAAATAGTAAGGTGCAGCGGGTGTGAAAGCAAATGTTTGCATATACCCAGCGACAGCATTTCATACACATGCGGTATTATCATGGGATATCTTCCAAAAGATAATTTACACTTTTTAGGGCATTTCATAGCCTTCACTCACCCATCTATCTCTTCAAGGAAAAAATTTCCTTGCTGGTTGATTTTCATAATACAACATATATAACAAAGAAAACTAGCAGATTCAATTTTTTTACAGGAAGACAGTCACACATCATCATCATCATCTCGATGATGAAACACGAAAGGGAAATAAAATCAAAGGAAATGTTGGAGAGAGGACAGCTGTGGTTGAAGAGACCACTCTAATCTTTCGCCTTTGTCAACCAGGGAAAACCACGAAAAATTCATAGCCAGAGTGGGCACCCACCGGAAATCGAGCCCATGACCTCCCGAAAGGAGGTATCACACGTTCTGCCGAGCCATATCGCTCGCTAACAGATATAGAAATAGGTTATACAACGAAAGGGGACACTTCTGGTACTGCGATCTACATAAGTATGTTGTGCCTACCAACCTCCAGAGGAAGGGATGAAGTGAAGGAACCACAGAAACACAGTCCATAACAGTTCCTGGTTCGAAAACCCGTTCCACTGCTGGAGCTGTCTAGAGAGGTCGATAAACGACAGCAGCTCTTTTTCCTTTGAGCAAGCATCCTTGCCATCTGTCCGGTACTGTCATACGCCACGAAGCCTATAAGCACATCTGAAATATGAGAAGGAAACGGAATGAAAGGGAAATTATGGAAAGGAAATCGTGGCAGATAAGAAACCACCCCAGCATTCACCTACCGATCAGAAAAATCACGAAAAACTCTAAGTTAGAGTGGGTGTCAAAAGGAATCGAACTCAGGACCTCAGGAATGCCGGGTTACCACAGAGCCATTTCTTTTGATTAGTCTATAAGTAGCGTATAGCCTTGGAACAACCATGGATCAGAATGCTCGAATAATTATTTACATAATTACAGCAGGTGAAACTTTGAACCTTTGTACCTTCTCTTTGGTTCCATAGTTATCGGGAGGTCGGAGTCGAGCGGTCCGAATAAACACCGGACGCGCTATCGGAAGATAACTACAACCTTCTGGAGGCTTTATCCACCCCCTCCTACAGAAAGTGTGTCGAAATACTTCTAGAACATTCGAGAATCTTTAATGGAAGATTCAACTGCCTATATAAGCGAGCGCTCTCGCGGGCAGTCGGTACGAGGTGAGAACTAAGGTCGTCGCGAGCTGAAAGCGAGTCGAGTGGCGAAAGAAGAGTGAATCGCGTCGGTCAGCCGGTGAACGAGCGATGGATTGTGAAGGTCTTGTGTCGATTCTCGAGTGTAGTGAACCGTCCAGCGTGTAGAGGCTACGTCACGAAGGAAGTGAAGTGACGGGGAATTCAACTAGTTCACCTCAATGAAGTGACATTGGTGAAGTGAACTCCTAGTGAAATTGAACTAGAGGCAGTAACAGTTGAAAAATTGGACAAAGCCACAATATACAACCAAAAAGTGGTGAATATGAAGCTTTAGCACTTCCAGTCCACCAAGTTAACCTCTTTGGAAAACACATATAGTCGTGAACATCGAGAAAAATACATTTCTTAGCCTTTAATATTAAATAATTCCCTGTTTTCTAATGTTAGAAATTTTTCGTCTTTATTAAGTTATTTAGTATGGCCTGTTCACGAAGTTCATTACAATATAGGTATAAGGGAAATAAACGAAAACTTTGATATCTTGATTATTGACGGGCACATAGAAATAGTTAAATAATGAAATAACAGTAAGACAGAGAAATAATTGCAATAAATAATTTCCGTATATTAAATCAATATGTAATGTAGTAAGTTTTAGTTGAAATATTTGTCCGGAAAGATGAAGGTAATTAGGAATTCAGGTTAGCAAAAATAATAAATATCAGGCGAATAGAGAACACGTTAGCTTAAGAACTTCTAGGAATTCAGTTAGGTTATAAGCTCAGCACGTTTGCAGAGTTACGTATGTCGCCCTCCGTGGTGTATTGGTTACTATACTAGCCTCAAAGTCCAAGTCGTGGGTTCAAACCTAGCGGAGGGCGGTGGATTTTTTCGGGCGTTAAAATCCTTAGAATGGTTTGCTTCGGCAGGAAAGCAAAGTCGGTTGTTTCTTGTTGTAGATTTACGTCACATAAAGGAACTTTAAGCCTATAAAGAAACCTCTGTGCAAAATTACTGGACTTTCACGCCCAATATAGAATAGGACACTGTCAACAGCATTAAAGAGCGTCCATAAATAAAACTCAATTTAAACGTCACGTAATACAGAATTCTAGAAAAGATAATGTCGCTTACATTCTGAGAATTTAGCTAAGATGTGAAAGATAACGTTTGTGAGGTAATAATATGTAGGCGGAGCTAAAATTAATAAATAAGGGTATACCCTAATCAGAGATACATTCGCTCGTGCACACGATTGTGCATGCATTAGTTACTCCCTCTCTCTGGTACCATCAGTGATACTGTATCGCGTGATATTTTAAACATCTAGTGACGCGCTTGTGTGATTAACATTTCGTGGGCGCCGTGAGCGATCCTTCCGAACAATAGCCGGCCCTCGTAGCCGTGGTCGCTGGAGTGGTCGCTCCGGCGCTCCGCCAAGCTGAGGGTCGCGGGTTCGAGTCCCGCCTCGGGCATGGGTGTTTGTGTGTGTGTATGTGTGTTGCGGAGATAAGCGCTATAAAACAGAAAAACACAGTAGTATAATCTGGGAACGACAAGGGAACTTTAAAAAAAAAAAAAAAAAAAAATTAGCGACTCACGGCAAGTTATGCGTCTAGCTTCTTTTTGTTTTAAACCGTAAAATTGATCCTGCAGACGTTAGCAGGTATAATAATGCAATTGTTATAGTTTCGAATTCTACAATTCAAGTCAGTCTATTGTCCTTCACAATACACCCAGGCATACTCACAGCTCCACTACTGGAGCAGCCGGCAGCAGAATCAACAACAGATACTTGAGACGAGACAAGGTGATATCCTGTCGCAGCACCATCACGGCATATCACACTTACTGCTTCGGCTTTCTTACATGAGAGGCATTAAAGGTTTTGGGCACCCAGAAACTGCATTGCATACATCTGTAGAATTATAATTGAGGCAGTGTTTTTAACACTTAAATGAGTTCAGTCAAATTATACCATATATAAATTCAATAACAGCCCGCCTTAAAGCAATATGTGTATGTAACAAGACAAAAAAGTGTATATTACAGTCATTGTATGTGTTTATATTATTGTATACATGTGTAATAATGTTATGTGAATGTATTACGTGATTTAATAATGTAGGAGCTGTGAGAAAAATATGTTAAAAGTTGCTAACAATGAGGTAACTTTGAGGCAATAATGAATTAGAAAGTTTAAATGCTACTGGCAATTCTTGGAGCAACAATAATGTAATTTTTGTGACAGCTTATAAAATACCCATTCAACAACCAGAAAAAGCTTTAGTTAAATGAACGTATTCTATTGGAGTAGGATTAGCCAATCAGAAACTAAAATGGAGCAAAATTTACAGATTCAGAAGTCAGTAGCTTGTAAACAGCTTCCTAACCGGACGTGAGATGCGTCCTCGAGAAATTTAATACGTATTTTGTGTGAGACGAAAATAGTTTATGTGTTAAAAAGTGCAAGTAAGTAATAAAAAACACCTCACAGCTCTCTCTCTATATAAGTGAAGCGTTATTTAAATCGTGTCAAGCATTAATAAAAGTAGTGAAGTAAAATTATAATCTGTGTAAGCCTACATTCTTCAGTCGCACCACAACCCTGCTAAGAGAAACATGTCTCTAACAATAATACTGACGCAGCCGAGGCAAACATAAATATATAATATTTAAATAAACAGTCAAATTACAAAATTAATATTTTTAAACTTTGGGTGAAGGCTATCGGAAGCTTTTTACCATACGTGCGGTTGTAACTACTTCAAGTTCGGCTCCCCAAAATTTGAACTACAATACGACTACTACTTCAAGTCGACTTTCCATACGTAGCAGCAACAAACCATCTTCTTCATAATAAAGGTTATTCAGAGGTGCTGTCACTGTTTCATTACTCACAAACCTTCATTATCGATAAATGGCAATCATATAAATAAATATAATATTCGAGTTCTGCCACTATAAACAGGATCGATTGTCGTTTTTTAAGCTCTGTCTTGCTTAAATGTTACATCACGGCCAATTATGTATTGGCCGAAATAAAATGTAACCCGCTTTTGTTTATACACGTACTCTGTGGAGTAAAACAACTATTTGATACTATTCATTATTATCTATATTATTTGTACATGACGTTCTATACCCTTTATCGTTACTTAGTGGCATAAAATGTACTCTTACGAAAGATTTTTTTTTTAAAAATACTTCATTTTAATCCAGATAAACATTTACAGAAATAGTTTCATTATGCCTTTCATTAACTAGAAATGGAATAGCGACAGTCAAATGTTTAGCAACTGGATGCTATATGCTGGACTTACTCTTTCCCTGCAGTCGTGAGAAACCACTGAACCATTAATAACATATACCTCGAAAATGGCTGATGTTACAAAAACGTAATTTGAAATAAATTAAGTGTTGTAAAGAGATATACCTTTTTGCGTAGTGCATTTTCATCTATCTCTTAGTGTTTACCAGCTATATAGATTCTACAAAATTCCTTCTCAATGAAGAGAACTTCACAGGCTGCTCCCAGAAAATTCAAGATATATATATTCTTTTTCGATGTAAATTCCTTAAATATACGGAAAATAAACAAATAAAAAAATCATGTAAGGGATACAGAGGTGTGAAAACTATTAGATTTAAGTGCATTTTTATCGTAACATAATTGTAAGTTCTGAGTTTGAAAACAATTTATGGATGTCTAAAATAAAGTGCACACCATGCAATTCAGCTATTTTTTGTGAATATTTCTTTTCTTACAATAACACCTTTGCTTTAGTAATTTCTTTTGGTTAAACATATTTTCAAGCCAAACCTCAAAATTCTACACAAAACAAAAGGTACACATCATAAAAGAAATAGCTACCTTTTAACTTCTAGATGATGTTCAATTCTAATACTGAGGGGAAGAATGTCTGAAAGTAGTCATCTAAGATCCATTTTTGGCAAACTTGCAATCAATGAACTTACATTTCATTGAAGAAAAAAGTCTTCCCCTGTCCATACTACATAAAAAGTTTATTGAGTAAGTTCATTTTACTTTTCATTATAGATAATCACCTAATTCTGATTGGTGGAAAACTCTATGAACGTTTATCAAACTATAGCTTGAATATCTTGGAGACACAACCTCCGGAACTAAATACCAAAACTTTTACTTTGAGTCTAATACTTTTCACAGCTCTGTAGTTGGGTTGGGGGATTTTCTTGAAAATCTTCGTGTCGCAGTCTTTGAAGGTACTGAACATAAATAACAAATTTGGTAGATATCTGACTTTCGTTTTGGAGTTTTGTAGTTCACAGACACATACGAGAGTGGATTGATATGCCCATGACTTTGATGAGAGATAGCGTTCTAATCACAGGTTTCTTGTTTGCAGCCCAGTCTTACATCTATAACCGCAGAAATTCGTCGTCATTTGTTTCTTAGAACATTGTTGAGAGCGTCTAAAATAAGCATATGTGTGTTGCTTCGCCAAAAATGGAGAAAAGTGAATTTTGTGTTGTGATAAAGTACTACTTTTTGCGTGATAAGACGGTGAAGAAAACGTAAGGAAAGCTGAAACAAATATTATGGGGACTCTGCTCCATCACATGGCATGGTTCACAGAATTTCGATGTGGCCGTTCGAGTACAAGAGATGCCGTGCGCACAGGACGACCGGTTGAGGTCACAACAGAAGAAATGGTGAACAAAGTTCACGATAGTGTGACGGAAGACCGCCAAGTAAAAATCCGTGAGATAGCCAAGACCGTAAACATCCCGAATGAGCGGTTGTATAAGATTTTGCACGAACTTTTGGTTTTGAGAAAGCTGTCAGTAAGATGGGTGCCGCGACTGCTCACACTAGAGAACAAGCGGAATCGTGTGACCATTTCACATGGATGCTTGAACATGTTCCAGCGCAACCCAAATGAGTTTTGCGGCGTTATATCATGGTTGATGAAACTTGGATCCATTACTATCAACCTGAAACTAAACAATAATCAAAGCGAAAACCATTTCGTCGGCAGGAAAAATCATGGCAGCTGTCTTTTGGGATTCACAATGGGTGATAGACACCCACTACCTAGAAAAGGATAAAACAATCACAGGTTCATGTTATGCCGATGTGCCGGATAACTTTCTCAATGTATTGTTAAATAAACGAACCAATTTGGTGCAGAAAAAGGTTCTCTTCACCAGGATAATGCATCCGCACATCCGTCAGCCATTGCCATCACAAAATTTGTAGAATTGGGCTACGAACTGCAACCTCACCCACTTTATTCTCCAGATTTGGTTCTGAGCGACTTCTTCCTCTTCGCAAACCTGAAAAACTGGCTCGCTGTGAAGACATTCACACCATGGCAGAAACAACCTCATATTTTGTATACTTCGGAAAACGTATTTTTGGAAGGGTTAAAAGACTTGGAGAAACGTTGGATAACGTGTATTGCATTGAAAGGAGACTGTGTTGAGAAATAAAATTGATTTTTTGGATAAAAATTGCTATTTTCTTTAAAAATTCACTGACTTACCAATCCGCTCTCGTACACTCACATCATATTTTTGGGTGAAATGCAATACTTCTACTAACTATACGTAGTAGACAAAGTAGTAAGATTCGTAAGAAAGTTTCTACAAACTACATGCAAATAAATGATAGTGGATAGAAAATGTCTTGTTAATGTAACCTGTTCATTGTGGTCACAGATACATTTCAGTAATATGTCTATAGCTGCGACCTTGTCACCTGTAAAATAATTTACTGGAATGATACCCTTCTGAACAATTGAAGGGTCCAGGAAAAAAAACAGGTGTCACTTTTTTTTCTAAATGAGTTTGATATGCCTTTGGATACTCCATAGAGAAAGCCATCTTTTAGGTGTATGGAACCGGAAAAGAAGCTGGTTGGTCATCGATTTGCTTGCCGTTTAAGTTTTAGCGTACAGGAAAAGTCAACTGTTCCAACGAAAGAACCCGGTAAGTCATCTGCCCGCCAACAGACAGCAGTACGATCTATCCCGTCATTTTCTCTTTGTTGCTGTTATCAGACAGTTCTGTTTTGCATTGTGTTTCGTAGTTTGCATTGTTGTTTCGGTATTGAATAGTAAATTGTGCTGTGCTGTTGAGATATCAACATTAGGAATAAAGAAGACAGTATACCACAAAGTGGCAAAAGAAGAATTTCACTATTTTTCGATTCATGCATTATGTGGTTCATAATATCATCCATGGCTTGAAAAACATCAGGATCACATTTCCAGAACGAAGTCATTGATACATAGAATGTGATAAGAACGTTGGTCTTTGGAGTTTGAAACAAAGAATGGAAACCCCAGAGGAGTTCATAAGTATGATTGCTAAATCAAGAACCAAATAATCACCTTTCATTGTTGTGAATGCTTGTCAGGAAATGTTGTATAATTGGAAACACTTTTAGAGCAAACATATGTACCGAAATGTCCGTTTAAGACCCAGCCCGTGAAGGAAATTGGGGTCTCATCCGTCCACCCACGTCTACTGAACTGGAGAGCTACATATAACGGAGCGATGGTATCCAGTATCATAAGCAACCCTGAGAAAGTTGCCTCAATACAGAGGACAGGAGAATTTGAGCTACCTTCTTTGGCTTATTCAGGTAATTTTAGTAGAAATATTATTCTATCCTTCAAATTTTGTGATAAAATTGCTTACATGCAATGTATGTAACGCATTTCTGTGTTGTACGCAGGTCTTCTACATATTTCCAAAGCTAAGTACCAGGATATAATGAGTCTCATGAACTTCTCTGTTCAACCAGCAGTGAAAATTTTCCAAGGATTGGCACATAACTGATAACCTGTGAGATAACCGAGTTCACCACGCTATGGGCGTCAATTTGAAGGAGTATTAATTTTAGGAGGTGTTGTATTGTGGTTCGACTGTTGGGGAGCCAAACTTGATGAAGTAACTGTCCCACGTATGGTACAAAGTTTCCGGTGGCCTTCGCCCCAACGTTCAATTTCCGGTGGCCTTCGCCCCAATGTTTAAGAATCAACCTTGTATTTTTATGCTTCTTTAAATATTATATATATTTAGGTTTGCCTCGGCTGCGTCAGTATTAATGTGTAGAAACATGAGTCTCTTTGCAGGGGGTGATGCGACTAAAGAATGTAGGCTTACACAAATTATAAATTTTACTTTATCCTTGACACGATTAAATAACACGTCACTGATATAGAGAGCTGTGAGATTATTTAATTACTTGCACTTTTTAACACGTAAACTTTATAATAATCTCGCCGTAATGAATTTTCGTCTCACGCTGAATACGTATTAAACTTCTCGAGGACGTGTCTCGCGTCCGGTTAGGAATGCTGTCTACAAGCAACTGGCTTCTACCGCCTGAATTTGCAAATTTCATCTATTTCAAGTGTATGGTTGGCTAATCCTACTCCAAAAGAATACTTTTATTTAACTTTTAGCCTTTCTAGTTGTTGATTGGCTATTTATAAACTGTTTTAAAAATATTACATTATTGTTTCCGAGAATTACTAGTAGCATTATTAAAATTTCTAATTGATTATTGTCTCAAGGTTACCTTATTGTTACCTCATTGTTAGCAACTTACGACCTTTATTATCACAGCTCCTATATTGTTAAATTACTTAATACATTCACATAACATTATTAAACATGTACATAATAATATAACCATTAATAAAATGACTGTTACATATATTTTATATATTATATAATACACATATTGCTTTAAGGCGGGCTGTTATTGAATTTGTATTATATAATTAGATTGAAATCATTTAAATGTTAAAAATACTGCCTCAAGCTGACATGTCTGGTTCTGTTTCTGTTTCAGGTGACTTGCCTGGATTTTTTCCTGAAAAAAGTGCTGTTGGAGTGAACGTTCTTGTTTTGTGTGATATTATTGATACAAGAGACATTAAGCACCATTTTATTTGGTTCAATATATCTGAAACTTCTATCTTTAACCTTTTTTTAAAGTCTATTTTGTATAGGAAGCACCCATTACGTTTTATAATTCAAAATTAGTTTTCTGACATCTTTGGAAAAAGCGACTTACCTACTTTTTTCCTCGACCCTTCAATTAAGAGATGTTATAATCGTAGTATCTCTATTTCCAATTTGAGTATAAAATATGTTCGAGTGAGACTAAACTTCACTTGTATTCACGTTAAATAAACCAATTTGTGTTTGTATAGGCAAACCCATTATTTACAGGTAACCAATGTGAAACAAGTGAACATTATTGCATTATTATTTTAACAAAGTTACCGTGCAGTGTGCTGAGTGACATTGCACTGTTTCCATAACGGCGCATTATTTCACTATTTTTTTGCCCAAAGGATTTTTACACGGTTGCTACGGGAACGCGTCCCAGGTATTGATGGCTCATTAACTCCGCTCATTTTTAAAATCAATTGTTCCGCTATAAGTTAATGACCCAGACCAGAGCAGTGTTAACGAGTAGGTGACCTCCAGCATTTGAAACGCCTTATACCTTTGTCCTTAGAGGTGCTGATATTTCTGCTCTTTGTTAACGTAACTTCTACATCAATCATTTTCTCTATCACGTAAATAATAGGTAGAGAATATACTATATTCCACCTAAAAATTCCATACCGAGATTTCACCATGTTCTGAGGCACCTTGAATCCTAAAAAAGCATTTTTAGAAGGAAGTCCGTGTGTGTTTTACGTGAACTTCATAACTTAAAGACACCAAAATTGGCATTTTAATTCACAATCTTCCAGAGACATTACGAAGATTCTCAAGAAACTCCCTCCACACCAAACTACACATTATAAGGAAAAGGTTTACAAATGTTTTATTATCCAAAAATCGACTACAACGATTTTCATTAAAGTACCATATATTAACTATATTTACATGAAAAATAAAATGTGTATCCTGAATTTTCTGGGAACAGCTCGTGAAGTCTTCTTCATACAGAAGGAATATCGATAGGCGAAAACGTTTTCCACAAAAGGTGTAGATCTCTTTAAAACACACAATTTATTTCAAATAATTTTTTGTGGCATCAGCCATTTACGAGATATCTCTTATTAATGGTTCGAATTGTTCACTTCCTGGTCATCCTCTTGAAGTCCTGTCAACATTCATGTAGGGGAGTGGTTCCGACCCCTTCAGCTACCGTGGTGGGAGCACTGCGAAACCCTAGCACCCCTGGTACTTCTGACGTTAGTAGAAGTACCCTGGGCCAAACATTCGAGCCCCTCCCGATAGGGAGTTGTTTGGATTGGGTTGGACTCGGCGGGGTGGTTCCCGATACCCATGGGTGATTGGGTACGTCTGGCTGGTTTTCCGCCCAGGCAAGGTTGTGAGACGCCTCGATGTTTTCCGGTACAAACCATGAGTGAGAGTTGCTAGGTTGCTGTCCGCGCTACTGAGGTATTCGGTAGTCACCCTTTTTAAGGATGACGCCGGTAAGTGCCGTATCCACCACAAATCCCGCGAAAGCGGGGGAAGCCTTTTTAGGAAACAAGGTAATGGCCTTACGGGAACCCCCCACAGTTGGAGAGCCGCTCGGATGGCGCTGACCCTGGGTTGTTAGGAGGGGGCTTGGGCTTCGGCTCTTGCCTGGGTAGACCTTCGCAGCAAATGTTTCTCGCGATTCCATTGAAAAGGCATAGAATTTTAAGGCCAACGCATAGCGTACCGTTCTCAAATATTTGACTGTCACTGTTCCCTTTGCATCTATAACTAAATGTATAATGTAGCTAGTTCTGCAAACGTTTGTTTGTATTAAAATGAATAGATATAAAAAAAATCTGATGTGTTACACTCACATGACTTTCTCTACTCTTGTACGAACTATTTTTACACACGCTTATTCTTCATATGCTTCATGTTAATCGAGATATCGAGATGTTAATCTTATTGATGATTTTCTTGTAGATGCAAGGAGAACATGGTAGGTTTTAAGCGATAGTCAAATATTTTAAGCGCTGGTTGCTATGTGGCGCATTCCATTTTCTTTGCATGTCCAGGACATAAAATGAATAACGAATTTGAGAAAAAATACAGGTATTGGAAAATTTAAGGGAATAACAAGCAATATCTCGAAAACGGTTCACTCAATAAAAGAAATGTATATGACATAAATTGTGTATTTTAACGCGATTTACATTTTGTGTAGTAAAATTTTGTCTATCTCTTATGGTTTACCGGTTATGCAAACGTCGTTTACAATGAAGAATACTTTTGGAGACATTCCCCGAAAATTCGAGATATACATATCATTTCTCATGAAAATATCTTAAACATATGATATTTTAATCAAAATCGTTAGAGCCATTTTTGAGAAAATTAAAATTTTCGAAAAATGTTCCATGTAAAGGGTAGTCTGGGGTGGGGGGATTTTCTTTAAATCCTTCGTGTCGTATCTCTGGAAGATACTAAACCTAAATACCAAGTTTGGTGTTTATCCGACTTTTCGTTTCTGAGTTATGCTGTTCACAGACACACACACGGACATGTTTCTAAAATTGCTTTTTTGGATTCAGGGGGTCTCAAAACATGTATTTCCGGTGAAATTTTGGCATCGAATTTTTGGGTGGAATACAATACTTCCCCTACTTACTATACGTAGTAGAGAAAATAATAACCTTTAGTAAAACTAGTTTGTGTACCACTAATAGACGAGAGAAAGTGGTCTGTATGTATCACATCAGAGTTTTAGAAAAAGGTTCGTGTGTGTGTCTGTGAACAGCGCAACTCAAAACCGAAAAGTCGAATAAACAACCAGGGCCTTCCAAAATTACGACAGGAAGATTTCAAGAAAATCCCTCCATCCCAAACTATCCTTTACATGCAAAATTTTTCGAAATGTTTCATTTTCTAAAAAATGGCTCTAACGATATTGATTAAAATAAAATATATTAAAGATATTTACATTAAAAATAAAATGTACATCTTGAAATTTCTAGGAATAGCTTGTGAAGCTCTCTTTTACAGAGAGAATTTTGTATAATTTTGTATACCTGCTAAAGTTAAGCCGTACACCCTCTTTTTTTTGGTATCAGCCATTTCTGAGATATCTATTGATAATCATTTGAATTATTCAATACTTAGTCATTCTGTTAAAGTCCCGTTAACATTCATTTGTTTCTCATGAATCCATTGAAACAGTATGGAATTTTAAGGCCAGCATACAGTATCCAATTCTTAAACATTTGACTATCGCTGTTCCCTTTGTATCTATAATTAAATGTGCAATATAGCTATTTATGCAAAAGTTCTTTGGATTAAAATGAAGTAGATGTAAAAATAAACTTTAGTAAGACTAGATTGTATAGCCACTAATAGACGATAGAAAGATCCTGTAAGTCCAGCTTTTTAGAAGGTCCGTGAGTGTGTGTCTGTGAACAGCATAAACTCAAAAACGAAAAGACGGATAAACAGCAAAGACCTTCCAAAAATACGGCAGGAAGACTTCAAGAAAATCACCCACTCCAAACCGCCCTTTACTTGCAACACATTTAGAAATGTGAGGCAGCATTTTTAACACTGAAATAATTTCAGTCTAATTATATAATATGTAAATTCAATAACAGCCCGCCTTAAAGCAATATGTGTATGTAACAATATATAAAAGTGTATATTACAGTCATTATAAATGTTCATATTATATGTACATATTCAATAATGTTATGTGAATATATTACGTAATTTAATAATGTAGGAGCTGTGAGAATAATAGGTTAAAAGTTGCTAAATGAGGTAACAATGAGGTAACCTTGAGGCAATAATGAGTAAGAAAGTAATAATGCTACTAGTCATTCTTGGAGGAAACAGTAATGAAATTTTGAGACAGTTTATAAAATATCCAATCAACAACCAGAACAAAGCTTAAGTTAAATAAAAATATTCTATTGCATTAGAAATAGCCAATCAGCGACTTGAAATACAGAAATTTACAAATTTAGGCGGTAGAAATCGAGCCAGTTGCTTGTAGACAGCGCTCATAACTAGACGTGTTGGTTGTAGACAGTGTTCCTAACCGGACGCGAGATGCGTCCTTGAGAAATTTAATACGTATTCGTGTGAGACGAAATAAGTCTACATGTTAAAAAGTGCAAGTTATTAATAAATGAATCTCACAGCTCTCTATATCAGTGAAGCGTTATTAAAAATCGTGTCAAGAATTAATAAAAAAGGAGTGAATTAAATGTTATAATCTGTGTAAGCCTACATACTTCAGCCGCATCACGCCCTGTTAAGAAATTCATGTCTCTAAAAATAATACTAGCCCAGCCGAGGTAAACATAAATATATATATATATATATATATATATATATAATTATGTATAAATGTATAATTGCAAAGTTAATATCTTTTTAACAAATGTTTGGACAAAGGCCACCGGAAAGTAAATTTGGGGCGAAGGCTACCGGAAACCTTTTACCATACGTGCGGTTCCAACTACTTCAAGTTCGGCTCCCCAACAGTTGAACTACAATACAACTCATACTTCAAATTGGCTTTCCTAACATGTAGCAAAAACAAATCTAATTCAAATGTTTCATTTTCAAAAAACTATCTCTAAAGATTATGGTTAAAATAAATTATTTAATTAATTATTTAATTAAAAATAAAATGCACAACTTGAATTTTCTGAAAATAGCTTGTGAATCTCTCTTCATACGCAAGCAACTTTGTATAAATAACTGGTAAACGTGAAGCGATAGACGATCTCTTCTAAACAAACAATTTATTTAAACAACTATGGCATCACAATTTACGAGATATCGTGCTATTTATGGTGAATTGCTCAATATTAGTCATTCTTTTATTAAAGTGCTGTTAATATTCAGTAGTTTCACGCTGTCATAGCAACAGTATGCAATTTTAAGGCTAGTGCATAGTGTCCAGTTCTTAAACATTTGACTATCGCAAATCCCTTTGTATGTATAACGAAATGAGTAATGCAGCCATTTCCGGAAAGGTTTACCTCGATTAAAGTGAAGTAGAAAAATATACTTTCATTAAGAATAATATGTGTACCCATTAATAAATGAAAGAGGGTGGAGGAAGTTATGTAAATGTAAAACATTAGAATTTTTATTCGTGGTGATGTAAACAGAATTTCTAAGCCTAGTCAAAGCCACTTTATCTATAAAATACATATCTGAATTAACAAGAAATAAATGCAATAATAAAATCCAGTAAGAATAGTTTGTAAAAGATTGAGTAGAGAAAGTAACGTATGTGCAAAACATTACATTTTTAAAATAAATTTTTTCGCCGTAAGTCAATGGCCCACACCAGAGCGAGGTTAACGAGTAGGTGACCTCCAGTTTTTGAAACGCCTTATACCTTTGTCCGGGCAGGTAAGGAACCTTAGAGGCGCTGATTTTTCTGCTCTTTGTTAACATGACTCCTGCATCAATCATTTTTTTACTGTGCTGTCAGGTAATATTCCATTCCAGGCGCCGAGAGATTCTAATTTCAGATACTTCCGCCATTCTCAAAGGATCTTACCTTAATCTCTGCTGAATTACCTTTTAGATAAATGTCATTTGAGCCTAGACAAAGGAGAAGTACAGTCCTTGTAAAGACGACAAAATACCCTCTGGCAAAACCAGTTTGCTTGGACTGAAGCAAACATTTACTATAAAAGCTAAACAAACAAAACTAGATGAATACCATGGATGGAAAGTTTTAATGAAAGCGTCCACGAGTATTTTTAGTGCTCTACTGGGCAACTTTCAAGATATTTTGAGATGTATTAAGAGAGGATGTATGCAGATTCCCTGAATAGTTGTATTTTCTGATATTTTTATTTCATGGATAATATATTTTACAAAATATTCCTAGTGTATCTTATTTGTTTTCCACTTCGAAGTCTATTCAAAAGTTGAATTGAAGATGAAACTATATCATTCCCCCTTCTCAGAACAGTCATTAAATGCGTTTTTCTTTGTGTGTGTTTATATTGCCATATTATTATTTATTCTATTAAAATTCTAATTGTTTTAAATCACACAAGCGAACCCAAATACTACTGCTTAGAATTCAATATAAGTTACACAAGTGAGTAATAAAATCAACAAAACAAATCCCACTGGATGCTTCTACCTGCCCCGTCATCATCCAGGCAAGCCGTACCACCGATTGTTTAACCGGGACCCACCCCATCCAAAACCACAGGCGAAATAAAGCACTTTGTGGGCCTAGCCACACTCTATCAACAGTATATTGCCAGCTGTAAAATACCTAGGCTGTCTTATGGCAGAGGGCAGAATCAACAAAGCGGTGAAACAGGAATAGTGCTTGGTACTGCACTATGTTCGGGAGCTAAACTCAGACTGGTACGGAGGCCGTCGAGATCTCTGGATTTTAGTCTACAGGGTTAGGCAAAAATCTTACAACGGACATCACCGCAACTGAAAAATTGACGTATCGGTTGTTCATTAAGGTGCATAAATGTGGCATTCTCCTAAATCGCAATAGAGTTTTCCCTTCGTAAGATACTCACGCTGGTAAGGGTAGGGCTAGATTTTGTCAGTATGAATATAAACAGCTCTGTTCCGTTTTTGACCACATTTTATACACCCTAGTATACATAGTAGGTAAACAAAGTAACACATCTTAGTAATGTTTTCAAATGGGAGAATATTTTCTTTTTATGCGAAACCTGAAATACCAGGCATTAGTTTACATCATAACAGCCTTGTTAGAAATTAGATCATGCGAAAAAATCTCACGTTTCTTAACGTTTTAATTTTAAAAGGATTCTATCTGAAAAAGAAAAACCTAAGCATACAGTAGTGGCTAATTAGTTAATGGATAGCATTACAAAACAGTTTCCTGTTGCAAGCTTTTGTCTACCTCTTGTTGCTTTTCAGTTATAGAATATTTAAATAAGAATGGAGACCTCTTTGGCTGTTTACAGAAAGTTCGTGATTTGTACAGTATTCAGACATATGACGTTTTAATCAATTTTTATGAATATAAAAGCACGATTTTCGCTTTCTCTACTGCGTACAGAAAACAGGGAAAGTATTGCATTTCACCCAAAAATTCTATATCCAGATTTCACCGGCAATACATGTTTGGAGACGCCCTGAATCCAAATAAAGGACTTTTGAAAACATGTACGTGTGTGCGTCTGTGAACAGCATAACTCAAAATTGAAAAGGCGGATAAATACCAAACTTCGTATTTAGGTTCAGTACCTTACAAACATGCGATACGAAGATTTTCAAGAAAAATCTCTCCACCGCAACTACCCTTTGCATAGAACAATTTGAAAATTTTGACTTTTTTAAAAATTGGTTCTAATGATTTTGATTAAAGTATCATATATTAAAGGTATTTATATGACAAATCAAATGTACATTTTAAATTTTCAGGGAATAGCCTAGGAAATCCTTTTTATTCAGAAATTGTATAACTTGCAAAGGTTAAGCGATAGACGAAATCTTACCCCCCCTCAAAAATAGATGTCTTTAAGAAACAAAATTTACTACAAAGAAGTTTTTCTGTGGCATAAGCCCTTTCTGAGGTATCCGTTACTAAAGGTCCGAATTATTCAGCACTTGCCGTTATTTTAAATTCTCATCCATTTCCAGTGGTTGCTCGCGATTGCATGGAAACAATATGAAATTTTTAGGCCAACATATAGCGTTTGGTTCTTAAACATTTCACTATCACTGTTCTCTTTGTACCTTAAACGAAATGTGTAATATAGCTATTTCTGCAAAAATGTATTTGGATTTAAATGTAGTAGTAAGTCGTTCCCCTTCCCTCTTCGTGGGACACGTTGCCAGCTCAGAAACAGTCAAGAATGTTGTAGAAGGATATCGTCATTACTGATGTAGTGCTGGTAGAATGACGAAATGGTCGTCCAGTGCTTCAATTGGCTGGCTTTTCTACGTCACTGATCGCAGTGCTCTCCTAGACTTGAGGAGGAACGGGAAACTCCCGGGCAAGAGGAGAAGTCATCCACGAGGTACAGACCGGTAAGACCGCCAGAGCACTTAGCTCTGCTTTGACTTCGGTGAGGTTATAAGGTTTGGTATAAGGTTACCAAGAGTAATGTTTCGTTCACTTCTGAATTCTGCTATATCACTTCGGTAAGCGATTCAAAATTTTATCTTTTACACTTGGACTTAATTAAACTTGCGGGAGAAGCATTCTTCATTCCTGATTCGTATTTATATTGCATTTTTCAATGGCAGGATATAAAATACTTGTAACAGGTAAAACGGTGCAAAGAATTGTGAAAGAGAATACACGAAAATCTTGTACTTGAAAGTAGTAGTGAAATATTTAAAGATACTGCAAGGTTTACTGAAACTTTATAGAATTTTTAAATATATAACAAGTTTTCTGTAATAAACCGTTATTATATTTGGTGTGAACAATTTAAATCCTAGCTTCCACCATAACCCACATTACGTAACTAAATCAACTTAATATAGCAAATAGTTTAAGTACGCAAAAGTAGATAGAAAATTAAATTTTAGTAAGAATACTTTGTATAGCCTCTAATACAGATGGAGGTTAGAGAAAGTCATGTTAATGTATCACATCAGATTTTTTAAAATATATTCCCCTCTCTCGTTTTCCCTCTGTCTCTCTCACACACATACACAGTTTAGTATGATACACATTGAAGAAATTAAACATAAGATTTTATTTACCTATTATCATGTTTTTAAGTTTATTTTAAATCTGATTACAAGGGTTATGTTGCCTATTCTTTGAAAAATAATGACATAAGTTTGAAAATCAAACAAGCTCTGTTAGCACGAGCTCGAATTCTGGCCCACTAGTTTGACCAGAAAGAGTTTATTTGGTGCAAGAGAATGTACTGAGTTTCTGGAGGTTTTTCATATGAAAGCGAGTTCAGTATTTTCGTTCGAACGGATCTTAGAAAGGTCAACGGAGGAACGGAGGGGGCCCCACAATCGGCGCAGAGCACGGCAAGTAGGCAGCAACTGCCCTTTTTGCTTCTACCGCGACCCCTGGGAGGTAGGGATGCGGAGAGAGAGACCCTAAGGGAGACCAGATCCAGATGACAACGGGCGCATGGGCGGGGTTCCTAACGTTTTCAGATGAAACGCATCCAACACCGCTCTGGCCCATCCACAAGCCACCTCAAGTCCCAGCGGTGTGCTGGACGGGAGCCACTTAAAGACGGGTCCTAACTGAGAAAAGAAACCTCTACAGTCCCAGGCCCTACCCGCCGAAAACAGTCGCGAAATGCGACGATGAAGGAAGGAACAACAGGAGGCTACAGACCGCAGGCAGACAGGCCACAGAGACGGGCGGAAGTCCCTTACATTTCCAAGCTGGAAGACCGTCCCAATTCTGGAGGCGCGAGGGAGGTGGATGAACGACCCACCAACCAAACAGTCTTCTGGTGTCCGCAGGTATTAGTTTCCTTTGAGAAAGCACCTGAATCATCTATCCGTCACTGCCACACGCCACGAAAATCTAGAACCAACCTGAAAGATGAGAATAAAACGAAACGAAACTGAAATGATAAAAAGGAAATCATGGTAGATGAGAAACAATATCAGCATTCGCTTTCCGGCCAGGGAAAACCACGAAAAACACGAAGTCAGAATGAGCGATCGATGGGAATCGAATCCCGGACCTCCCGAATGCAGGCCTCACGCGTTTTTCCCCTGTATAACATGCGGTGTAAATTTCTTTGTTGCAGCTTTGGTAAGAGTGGGGATAAGCATATTTATGCAATGGGAATGACAGGTTCAAATTTGGATCTTTATCACATACATATATCTTCAGAGGTTAAATTCATATTTACTAACGCAGGCTAGCAATGGTAGCATTAGTTGCTAGGGCTCTAGAGGAAGCAAGTCTCTCTGACTTCATTTGCTATGCTTAATGGATTGTAATCTCTCCATTAGGTTTTTTGTTTTACCATTGATTAATAACCCCTAAGTACTGTAATAGCTGGTCCGTTTGTGAGGCGATTCGTAATACTCTATTAAGGTGTAGTGAAATATTTGATTCATATGCAAATTTTCACCAGTATTTACTCTTATAACTATGTCCCGTTTTTATAATTCCTCTGCTCCTTACCTACGTAGAGAAAGTAGTGAATTCCACCCAAGAATTTTATATCGATATTTCAGGGGAAATGTATGTTTTGAGGCCACCTGATTACAGACAACATTTTTAGAAGGAGACCCGTGTGTATACGCGCGCGTACGTGCATCTGCGCCTGTGAACAGCATAATTCAAACACGAAATTTAAATAAATACCAAACTTGGTATTTAAGTTCAGTAGATACTTTCCAAAGATGGAACACGAGAACTTAAAAAAAATCCCACCACCCAAAACTACTGTTTATATGGAAATTTTTGTATCATTCAAAAGTGGTTTTAATAATTTTTATTGAAATTCATATACGAGGGACATCCAGAAAGTACAGAACGGTTTGACATTGCTAAATAATAAGGAAAGATATCAACACAAAACTTTATTTACAAGGATACAGTTCTTTGCTCTATTGTTCAATGTATTTGCCATTGCTGTCAAGGCATTTATTGTAACGTGATACCAGTTTTTCAATGCCGATGCTATATTCTTCTAATGTCACTGCCTCTTTGGGGTCTTCATCGGTTGGAAACTCTTTTCCACCCAAAGAGTCCTTTAGTTTCGAAACAAGTGAATATCCAGAATTCTTTCACCAACATTTGCTTTCAGCTCATCTGTAATGAGTGATGGCCTCCCACACCGGCCTTCGTCGTGCACACTGGTTCTTCCTTGGTTAAACATTATGCACCATTTCCTCACTGAAGACTCGTTCATTGCATTATCACCATAAACTTGCATTATTTGCCTATAAATTTCTATTGGCCGAACATTTTGTACACTCAAAAATGAATCACACCACGCACTTCATATTTAGCGGGATTTTCAGTTGGCGCCGCGATTTGGATATGTTGTAGAACATTTACCCGTAAGGGGAGGTTCCGACCCCTTCAGCTACCGTGGTGCGGGCGCTGCGGACCCTGACCACTCGTGATACTTCTGACGTTACTAGAAGTACCCACGCTGGGCCAAATGTTTGAGCCTCACTCCTAGAGGTGTCGTTTGGATTGGGTTGGACACAACAGAGCAGTGGTTCCCGAGACGTCTGGGCGGTTTTCCGTCCAGGTGGGGTTGTGAGACGCCTCAATATCCTCCGGTACCGCCCTGGATAACCGGTAGACGGTTGCTAGATTGCTGTCGACCCCACCGAGGCACTTCGGAAGTATTCCCTTTTGGGGTTGACGCGCGTAAGTGGCGTATCCACTTCCGCCCCGTAATGGGGAGCAGATTAAGAAATCAGGTGCCGGCCCAAAGGAAAAGCTTTCCGGGGTGGGAGTGTCACTCGAATGACGCCCTCCTCCCAGGGTCAGGCGGGGCCTAGTCCCCTGGTGCATCATGAATAGAACAGATAGGCGAGACGTCAGCAACGGAACTCGACTCACATTGGGGTGGAGTAAGGGGCTAACTAGCGTGCATCCAGTGTGATGTGCAATTCTTCTTTACTTTCTGGATGCCCCTCGTATTTAAATTTACTTGACAAATTAAGTATGTTGTGTTTTCTAGGAGTAGCCTTCAAAGTCCTCTTTATTAGGAAGAAATTTTGTGTTATGTTTTATAACTGGTAAAGCTTAAAAGATAAAGAACGCCCTTCTCTAAAGCAAAAAAATTATTTCAAACAACTTGTCAATTTCCGAGAGGTGCCCTGTGTTATTGCTTTGATGCGTTTTAATATTTCTCTTTTTTTAAAGTGGTGTCACTATTTGGTTGTTTCTCGTAATTTTATGGAATGAGTATGTAATTTGAAGGCCAGGATATTGTAGCTGCACTATTTTATATTAAGTATAGCACATTCTTGCAGCAACATTGATACAAAAGGTTAAACATTGCACAAATAAGTTTACGTAATAAAGAATGATGCCACCTTTGTCTTAGAAGGTGGAGAACTGCTCATGTAATCGTTAGGAAAGGTATTCAAGTCTTATTGGCTTGTTCAAATGGTCACACGTGATTAGCTATAGTAGAATTGGAGTAATGTGTGGAAGGGTTAGCCCGTCGGTTAGCAAGCAGAGTTAATTGTGGAATTGAACCTACAAGGTACTTGCTACATTCTCCAGCAGGTAATGCAACTAATTTTGTCTACATTCTTAGGTATGTAGAACTATTATATAATGTAATGTTTGGTATCGTTAATAACGTTTAGTTGAATCCAAAGTAAACTTCGAGTGTTCTTCGGGCGATTCCCTGGTACATGTATATACTTTGTTCCTCGAGGTATGTCCCTAGTCATGCCCACTAGATTAAGTGAATCACGACAATGTAGCTAAACACTTTTAAACATCTGTCTATCCATTTGGTTTCTTCTATCCGATTTGTACAGTCAAGTGCACGGAAACGTGTCGATGTATTTGGTTTCCTATAGCGTCTTTCTTTATTTAATGTTGGTGGAATTTTTTAACTGTATTCCACACCAGTTCAGAGTGAGTAAACTCTTATTGGTTTGAGTTAAAATACCATATACACGATTAGCCCATAACAAAGTTCAGGCCTAGGTGAGCGGCGAAATGAGAGGAGTACGGAAATCTTTCCCTGAGTGGCTTCGCAACCACGGTTCTCACCAGTCCTGGTATGGGTCGTCTAGTATTGGTTTGATGTCAAAAGCTTGGCCCTCAAACGAAAACCTATGAGTACAGTTCGGTTTTAGACTCAGAAGCGAAAGAAAAGAGGGTGTAAGAAAGATTAATGTAGTGCTATGGGGGCGGTTTTGGCATTTCCTGGCCAGAATAAACCACTGAGCATTATATCAGGGCGAATCCATGCACTCGACTATCAGTGACGTGCATAAAAATTGGCCCATGTATGTTAGTCAGCCTGTCTCTCTCTCTCCCTCTCTCTCTCTCTCTCTCTCTCTGTACACAGCATAGAACGAAATAGTGTTTTACTCTCTGTAAGGCCTCCACCTTCGGGTAACCAAACTTTAACTTCACCCAGCCGGGTGGAGTTACTTTCTCTACTACGTAAAGTAAATAGGGGAAGTATTACATTCCACCCAAAAATTTGATACCGAGATTTTACCGGAAGTACATGTTTAAAGCGCCCATGAATTCATAAAAAGCCTTTTTATGAAAAAATATTCCTGTGCGAGTCTGTCTGTGTGTGTGTGTGTGTGTGTGTGTGTGTGTGTGTGTGTCTATGAACAGCATAACTCATAAACGAATAGTCGAATCAACACCAAACTTGGCATTTATATGGAAGATTTTTTGTAATTTTTTGTTTTTCTAAAAAAAAAGCCTAACGACTCTTGACTAAAATGTATTCATTAACGAAATTTACGTTAAAAATAAAATGTACATCTTGAATTTTCTGGAAATAGCCTGGGAAACCCTCTTCATTTTGAAAAATGTTTTTATAACCAGTAAACGTTAAGCGATAGACGAATTGCGTATTACACAAAAAACGTTTCTCTCTTTAAAACACACAATTTATTTCTAGTAAGGTTTATGTGGCATAAGCCATTTCTGAAATATCCGTTATTAATGATTTAATTTGTTTAATACTTGGCATTCTTTTTTCATCCATCAATTTTCAGTTGTTCTTCGCGATTGCATGGAAACAGTATGGACTTTTAAAGTCATCATATAGCGTCCTGTTCTTAAACATTTGACTATCGCTGTTCTATTTGTATCCTAATAAAATGCGAATATAGCTATTTATGCAAAGGTTTATTTGGATTAAAATGGATAGATAGTAAAATACGCTTTAGTAAGAAGGTTTTGTATACCACACTAATAAAGATGGAGGGTATGGAAGGTTATGAGAATGTATCAGATCATATTTTTTTTAAATAGATGCCCCAATTATATGGCTTTTCTGTGGTTTCTAAACACCTAAATCGTCGTATTATTTAAATTAATTAGACCCTTCAATGTGTCTATTAACCCAAAGGGTTTCACCACATTTTCAGGTCGTCTGTACTCTTTAAACCCTAGTGATATAATGCCTTTGTGAAGTTTGACGCCCTATTCAAAGCGAAAATCTTTAGAACCTTCCATTTATATTCCATGTACACTGTCGCTAGGCGATAAAAAAAGGTCTTTGCACTTGCTCTCTATAAAGGAGCCGATTAAGTAGCTACTGCAGGACCGAGGTGACAGTTAGGGGAGGGAAAATATACCAACCTCCACATTGTGATCAAAATTCACTTTCTTAGACACAGTGAAATGCCTATCCACCATTCACATTATACCACATTTGTTATAAAATGGATTTATTTACTGCAGTTCTTGCGTTTAACTGGCAGTAGATTTATTTTATTACCCGTTATTTGAAAAAAAAATAATGTCAATATCCTTTCTTTGATGAGAAACTGGCTTGGGGAAGGTGAATTTTATTTTTATAAGCCACAGATTGGTAGGGACTTCATATATCACGTCTCGGTGTTTTGGGTCGATAAGAAGTGGCAATTGTTAAGTGTATAGGCATTTTTCAGAAGCAATGCCATGATGTACGTTAATACTGTATTGAGAAAATTCCGATGTGTTACCTCTATACCAATCACTCTATCCACCATCATTTATTTTATTACAACTCTCATTCTTATAAAAGCTTATTTTTCTATCAACTTTACAGAAATAGTTCCATTGCTTTTTTCGTTGTACGTACAGAAAAGACAGGAAGAAATCAACACGGCTTCCCTGGATAAACCGCATTTGTTACCGTTTCTAGGGTACTTGATGGCGTCATGACTTCATTTTATTGGGTGGTGGTGTCACCTATTAGGTCCTATCACGCCTTGTGCTGTGTATCGCACCAATAAGCATACCTATGCTATTGTATAACAACTTAGAAAAATCACTTAGTCTACGGACTGCGCGAGTATTTTGGAGGTATAAATCGCCTCCACTCTAATTGACTTTTGCCTTTAACTACTGGGTTATCCAATGAGATGTCTCAAAGAGGAAGTGGGCTGATACGTGGGAAATAAGAGTCACGTCACTATGGTGAACACGGAAATTTTATAGTGTAGAAAATTTAATACAGTGTCTTTAGATCGTAATAACTCAAAAACTAAAACCCTTATTCCAGTTCTTGTAATACGTATGCTAAACAACACAGTTTCGAGATGGCGATGATGATGATGATGATGACGATGATGATGTGGGATTGGTGTTCCTATAAAAAATCAAAGCCGCTAGGTTTCTTTGTAAAGCTTTAATTGAAATAATTTGTATTATAAAAATCAATCAGCGAGGAACTTTTTTCCTTGATGAGATAGATGGGATGAATGCTATGAAATAGCCTAAAAAATGTGAATTAGCTTTTGGAAGATATAGCATGATAATATTGCATGTAGGTATGTGAAGTGCTATTGCTAGTTATGTGCAAACACTTGTTTTCACACCGCTGTACCTTGCTCTTAGCGCGACCTGTCACAGCATTTTCGTTGCAATCCTCTTGTGTGTTTAATCCTGCCTCTACAGCTGGATCGTTACAACAGTGATGACTAAGTGATAAAACGATTTTGTGACAATGAAATAAAATCAAACGCGGACTAGGCGAAATTTGGGCGTGCGCTGCTTAAGCAGCGACTCAGAGGTATGCCCACCCAAGGCAGTTAGTGAGGAGGGATACATGACCAGGTGAGATACCCTCCCAAGGGTTTTCTAAGTTGCTGAATTGTAGTTCACTCGACACATTCGCAAATTACGAATAGGTATACGGAGACATTTTGTGGATATTTCGCGAGGTTAATTTCTAATATACAGCAAATGTCTGTTTGGAAATGCTCTTGAATATAAGTCAATTTTCGAGATGTTAGCATTTTAGTCCTCAAACATCAGTTATAAGTCCTCAGATAAATTAGCGTTTCCTAGCTATTTACATGTTCTTAAACAGGCAAGCTACAGCTCCCTTCCTTCATCAACACACTAGGCGTAAAGGAGGCGCTAGCGGATTTCTTAAGTCACACCCTTATAGACGAACAGAAATCGGATTAGATTACTTCTTGTGGAATGTGTACAAAGGAGATATACGACACTCAGATGTTTAAACCCGGGTCGCTATATTTTAGTCTTAAAATTCCATATTCTTTCATAGTATCATGAGAAACAGTTGAATAGTGACAGCACTTTGAAAAATGACAAAGTATTTGAAAATACAAACCAATAATAAAGGATATATCGGATGGCTGATGTTACAAAAAAGTAAATTATGTGTTTTTAAGCGATATCTACATATTTATGTAGTAAGATTTTGCCTGTCTCTTATGGTTTGTCAGTTATAGAAAATTATTACCAAATGAAGATGACTTTAAATAAAACTCGAGACATATATTTTGTCTTGAAAATGTCCTAAAGATAAGATATTTTAATCAAAAAGGTTAGACATGTTTTATAAAAATATGCATAAGAAAGAACTAACCTTTACTTATAAAGGGTGGTTTGGTGTGTGGAGGTTATGTTCGAAAACTTTCTTTCCTCTATTTGGAAGATACTGAAGATAAATACCAATGCTTTAAATCGGATTTGGACCAGATTTTTTGGGTGGAGGGAAGGTTTCCTTTTTTACTTATATGACTCCTAAAAAGCCAATCCATCACCCCTAACAAACCTTCTTTCATGGAGCCTTGAAATGAGATGGGTTAATCGATAATTTAATTCTCCTTTGAAGTAATATTATTTTCTTTAAAATTCCTTTTTTTTAAAACAAAAGCGTTTTTTGGAGATAAATTTGAAGTTGCGCTGCTTATGGGCTTGAAGATGGAAAAGCATGTCTTTCAATAATGGCATGACTTGGATTTAATCACAGTTTTATATCCTCACCAGTTTGCAGAGAAATTTAGGCGAAGATCCTTCATAAAATTCTTGTCCTGACTCAGAGAAGATGGCCAAATACTACGATAGTTGTTGTGTTCATTCTTTAGATGACGCGTAAGTGTAGTCACTTGTTTGTTACCTTGGTGTAATCAAACTTGTGTTAATGTTTTCCACAAATTGTATAAAAATTGTATTTAAACAGAAATATAGGATGACATACTAAGCCTACTTCTATTTGGTGTTGTACTGGATGTAATTATTAAAGAAAAGATGCAGTATGGGACACAAAAAATTGGAGTGAAAGGACATAATTTCAGGCATGCGCTTCCCGTATATAGACATTTAAATAAGTCCATTACAACATGGGTCCATAAATGCTTGGTTTCTGAGTTATGGCCTCCAAAACAGTGATATTCACAAGAACGTTTTTCTGCGGGTAGTTGCCGTGGCAGAAGATACCAGCAGAGCACTCTGACAGCTCATCCAGAGGCAAAGGGTATATTGAGTGTTGTGTTTGTCGTTCGACTGAGCGACATTTACTCAAATCAGAGCTGGCAGAAATGCACTTTATGTATGGTAAGACGGACTGCAATGACTCACTGGCTCTCATTAGTACCTTAGAGGTACCCACAGCAAATAATTCCAAATCGGAAGACATTTGAACTATTCCATCACCATATGTGCACTCATGGGTAGTTTACATCTCCTGCTTTGATGACGGGACGATCAAGATCTACAACTCCAGATGTAGAGGACAAGATTCTGGATTCTGTGCACACGACTCCTTCTATAAGTACACGAAGATTAGCGTTGCAAGTGAAGGTTCCTCATACGACTGTCTGGAGGCTGTTGCTAGGGCAACAGTTGTATCCTCATCATTTGCAACGTGTACAGGACCTGTCACCAGTGGATTAGCCTGCTCGATTGATGTTCTGCCATGGTTCGTGCAGCAGTGTGCGCAAATCCGAACTTTCTTGCCTTAGTATTATTTACAGATGTTCACACGAGATGGCATTACAAATTTCCACAGTCAGCATGTTTGGGCACATGAAAACCCACATGCATTTGTTACATCTCATCACCAAGTGCAATTCACTCTCAACATGTGAACCGGTATCATTGGTAATCGGTTAGTTGTACCCCATGTACTTGTAAACAGGCTTACGGGGCAGGCGTACACAAACTTCCTGGAAAACACCATACCTCATGTGTATGAAGACACTCCCCTGAGCTTTCGTCAACAAGTCCACTTCTTGCTTGATGACGCTCCTTCACACCTCAGTCGTACCGCTCGCCGGTACTAGGATCGAAGGTTTCCTGATCGGTGGATAGGTAGATGTGGCCCAATTGTTTGGCAACCACGTTCACCTAATTTTAACCCTGTCAGTTTCTACTTGTGGTTCCATTTAAAAGCCAGTGCCCAACATGGAATCCCTTCAGAATCGAAGTGTGGCAGATTGTGAGGAAATACGCAGTACTCCTGGAATTTAGGGTCGTGTTCGCACGGCCATTAGACGTTGACATGAAACCTGTATTCAAGCAAGAGGTGGACACTTTACATCATCTTCTGTAAAGAAAACTACTTGCGGTTCAGTGAATATCACTGTTTTGAAGGCCATAACTCAGAAACCAAGCATTGTCTATATATGAGAAATGTATACCTGAAATTATGTTCTCTATTTCTGAAACATCCTGTGTTTTATATGTCAGAATTTTAACACAAAAGTCTGCATTAACAAAACAAAAGCACTACCTATTAGTAAACTACATCGGCGATTCAAATTAGAAATTGAAAGTAAAGTAATTTATAGAACAAGTTGTGCACTTCAACTACCTCGTTGTTAACACTACAAAGAAGGAAATCTAATTCAAGAAATTAGCCATCAGATTTTAAAAGCAGTAAAAGTATCTGGCTGTATTAATGATTTGGTGTGGAGAAATATATACATGAGCAAAGAAACATAAATTAACATTTACAAAGGGGTTGTCCGACCAGTAAATGACATATTCCTTGGAAACAAGAGGAATGACCACAGGAACATAACGAAGGATGGAAACAACGAAATGAGAGTGCTGACCGTGTAAGAAATGAAGATATTAGACAGATGTGTAAGATCTACCCTGTGACAGAATGGGTTGCAAGAAGGAAGAAAGAATGTAATGAACATGTACGCAGGTTAGCGGAGGAAAGAATTGCACGAATGGTGAGAGACAAACACACCAGAAGGAATAGAAGGCCAGGAGGGCCAAAAAAAAAAAAAAAAAAAAGGTTCACTGTGCTAACACAAAAGAAGAAGAAATACAACGGGAGTTAGATTTCACATTAAAAAGTATTTTTTGACATTCGTTTTCAACAATTCAAAAGTGGGCAGCTGAATTTAAACGTCGTCTTTCCATTCAAGATAACGAAGATTCAGGACGTTCTAAAACCGCTAAGAACGAAGAGATTGCTAAAAAAGTACACAATTCCATTCTCAATGAATACCAGTTAAAGATACACGAGTCACTGACATTGCAAAGACCTTGTAAGACCATTTTCACTACATTTGTTGAGCTTTGGTACGAGAACATTTTCGCCTTCACACATGTTTGGGATTGTCGCTGGAAAGCTGAATGAATTTCCCTACCAAGTACTTCCACATCCACCATATTCACGGGATTTGGCTCTCAGCGGTTACTTTTTATTCCCAAATATGAAAAAAGCTATGTGGACGAAGTTCACCACAGAGAAAGTCAAGATGGGTGGTCAACGAATTGCTTGAGAGTTACGTCGATAATAATTCTTGAATTCGTATCTTTGTTTGCTTTGATTGACTGAGGTAAAGCACCGTGACATTATGAAGGTCATTAATGTCAGGTATAACGCTTCTATATTGATTTAGCGTTCATATGTATGGCATCAGAGTACACAATACATTATGCTTCATAAATGTCACTGTGATAGTAGCGCGCATATCTGCAGTGTCTTGCAAAAGAAGAGGTTAAAATGAATATGCGTTCAGGCTAATAACAAATAGTCCCCTTCTGTACACATGTACTTGTCTCATCTATAATGTATGAGGATATTTGTTTTCTCACGGTCCTCTAGTGAAACCCACAATTATCAATTAGCCCATATACATCGGTTTTGGCAAGGGTGCAGTCCCGGTTGGCTGTTCCGGGAAACATCAACCTAGTTTATTGCCCTACTCTTTTTGTCAAGTATCTCTCTCTTTGGCTATCGTGGTTCACCTCCTGCTGAAGGTCCTCCTCAGTTCGTCCGTCCAGTGGGTTCTCTGCCTGCCGATGTTTCTTTGGCCAATCCTGGGTTTCTAAGAAGTTACACTGCGTGTACATCCAATTAGGGTGCTGTCTCCCAGCGTGTCCTATCTCCATTTTTGGTAGCTTCACGTCGTCTCGCAACATGTTCTCTTCCTTATTTCTTGGTTCTACATTCTATCTCTCATTGTTATACCTAAGATTTTCCTCTCCATTCTCCTCTGGCAGATATCTATTGCTTGCCTCTATTCTTTTGTTAATTTGTTGGTTATAAATTATCCATAAATCGAGTGGCTAGCATGCTTGGCCCTTAAAGCGAGCAAAAACAGAATTACAAGAGAGATCAGCACCCCAGCGCCCGTTTGCTGGTGGAGTTGTCAATCCGTAAACGCAATCCATAGTAAGGTGTCTTTACTTAAATCTTTGAAAACAGGAGAAAAAACTTAACTCGGGAGCTTTGGAGTTGCAATGCAAGCATCTATTTGAAACACCCTAGGTACATCCATGTTTAGTTTAGAATTTGTTGGCATAATTAGGAATACACTTGAATCTAGAACCTCTTTAAAGAGCTTTGTAACCCAGGTTCTTGTCTTAGCAGAATAAGCTTACCGAGTAGACATGGCACCTTCATCTTACAGCTTCTCTTATATGAGGCGTGTTTTCAAAGTTAGTACCAATAATTTAAAAAAAAATCTGATGTGTTACACTCACATCCCTTTCTCTACTCTTGTGCAAACTATTTTTACAAACTTTTATTGTCCATCCACTTCATGTTAATCGAGATAAACATTTGCAGAAACTTATTGCTAATTTTCTTGTACGTGCAAGGGGAATATGGTAGGCTTTAAGCGATAATCAAATGTTTTAAGAGCTGGTTGCTATGTGGAGCATTCCATTCTCTTTGCACGTAAACGAACAAGGAATTCCCAGTTGAGAAAAAGTAAGTGTTGGAAAATTCAAACAAGTAATAAGGAATATGTCGGAAATGGTTTACTCCACAAAAAAGTATATGAAATAAATTGTGTGTTTTAAGGAGATCTACATTTTTTGTGTAGAAAAATGTTGTGTATCTCTTACGGTTTACCGGTTATGTAAATGAAGAGGACTTTTGGGGACATTCCCAGAAAATTAAGATATACATTTTATTTGTAATGAAAAAATCTTAGACATATACATTTTAATCAAAATCGTTACAGCCATTTTTCATAAAATCAAAAATTTCGAAAAAACTTCCATGTAAAAGTTAGATTTTCTTGAAAATCTTCGTGTCGTATCTTTAAAAGATAATGAGCCTAAATAGCAAACTATGAGTTTATCGAACTTTTCGTTTTTGATTTATGCTATTCACAGACACACAGGAACATTTTTCTAAAAATGCTTTTTTTTTGGATTCAGGGGGCATTAAAACATATTTCCAATGAAACATCTGTATTGAAATTTTGGGTGGAATGTAATACTTCTCCTACTTACTATACGTAGTAGAGAAGGTAAAAATAACAGAACAATGTTTTACAAATACGTTTTTAACATTCATTACATACACTTTACACTACTTCTCCACATAGTCACCGCCATTGTTCAGGTACTTGTCGTAACGGGAAACCAGTGTTTGTATGTCTTCGTCAAAGAATGCTGCCGTCTGTGATGAAAGCCAAGACTGCACTTCTTGTTTCACAACATCATCGTCGTTGAAACGCTTACCGCAAAGAATTTCTTGGGGCGAGGAAACAAGTCAAAATCACTTGGTGCCAAATCTGGACTGTAAGTAGGTGGTCGAATTGTTACCAACGAAATGATGCGATCAATGCTGAGTTTGTTTGACTGTGTGTGGCCGAACATTGTCATTTTTTGAGCTCAGTTTATACCCCGCCTTTAACCACAATGGTCTTAATGGTAGCTTTTCCTTTGGAAAATATTACTGCCTATAGGCAATGGTGTTAACTCGTATTTGCCTGTCTTTAGATTTCTAGTAAACTTTCGGTTTTATTTATTAGATCACACACACAAACACATTCACACTCTCATTCATGCTTTCAGACTCTGAACACGATAGGAAAAAATTCCCAACCCTGAGCCGGGAATCGAACCCGGGACCTCTCGCACCGCAACAGGTGCCCTACCGACTGAACTTCGGGGCCAGCCACCACAATCATTATTGTTTCCCCATAAACCTTACACAATTGGCGATGACTGTTTGCTGGCGTAACGTTTCTCATTTTCAAAAAACGAATCAATTATCTGACTTCACAGTCGACGGCTCGTTCGATTGTTTTGAACATTTCGGAACGCTCTAACAACAGGAAAACATAAAATGACGATCGCTCATATTTGCGTATAGCTTCCTAAGTAAATGCGCATGCTCAGAATCGCTACTTCAGGCTGCAACGGTAAAATATTAATGAGTTCTTACTTACAAACAAGCCTCGTAGGTTACGGCGATGCAAGTATGTATTTTATTTTCTGTACTACTTGCTTATAGTAAGCCGAAAAAGTACTGTAATCGATCCAAAGATTTCATATAGAGATTTCACTAGGAATACATGTTTTAAGGCCGTGAATTAAAAAAATTATGAAAGATTCCGTATATATATATGTCATTGTATGTGGTGTGAACAGCATAACTCAAAACGAAATCGTGGAAAAATACCAAACTTCTAGGATCCGAAGATATAACATGAGCTACATGTTTAAGTACTAAGATTTTCTCTAGTTGTTATGGTTTGCCGGCGGCGCCGTGGCCGAGTGGTTAGACCGCTCGCCTCCCACCGAGGTGCATGTGAGATTTGTGGTGGACGAAGCGGCGTCTGGGCGGGTTTTCTCCGGGTTCTCCGGTTTCCCCCGCCATTCATTCCACCAACTGCTCCATTATCACCTTTCCATTCATCCATTTCACCAACATTTCGTTTCATCTACTTCCTTCATCCCATACCAGGCATCGGGCTGATCACCCATCCTGGATGCTCTGTCTGATCCATGAGTGTCTGCTCCTCGACGGGCCTCTGACTCCAGGCACCCGCTTGTAAGTCCTGGGGGGTGTAAGTCCTACATAAGAGGAGGGTAAACAGTTAATGAATGAATGAATGAATGTTATGGTTTGCCAATTACGTAAAAGTCATTCACAATGAAGAGGTCTATATTCCCAGAAAATGCTAGATATATATTTCATTTCCCATGTAAATATGTGAAACATATTCTATTTTAATTAAACTCTTTGGAAAGACTTTCGAGAAAGTAAAAAATAACAAAAGTTTTTCCGTGTAAAGTGGAATTTACGTTTGGTAATTAACCACCTTTTCTTTTTCGAGTTAAGCTGTTCATACACACACATGGAGCTATTTCTAAAAATCTGATGTGATTCATTCACAAAAATTTTCTACCATCTATCTTTATTATTAGTGAAATGTAGTACAAACTATTCTTACTAAAGTTTATTTTTTTTTATCTATTACATTTTAATCCAAATATACCTTTGCGCATTACACATTTTGTTATAGATACAAAGGGAGCAGCGATAGTCAGTGTTTAAGAATTTGATGCTGGCCTTAAAATTCCATACTGTTTCCATGCAATCTCGAGAAACAAATAAATGTTGCCAAGACTTAGGAGAATGACCAAGAAATAACAAGTCGAACGTTCAATAACAGACATCTTCGAAATGGCTGATGCCACAAAAAACCTTTTTGAAATAAATTGTGTTTTAAAGAGATTTGCGTTTTTTGTGTAGTATGTTTTCGTCTATTGCTTAAGGCTTACCAGTTATACAAGATTATGCAAAATCTCTTCCAAATGAAGTGGACTTCATAGACTATTCCCACAAAATTCAAGATATACAGTTTATTTGTAATGTAAATATATTTAATATACGATATTTTAATAAAAATCGTTAGAGCCATTTTTAGAAAATAAAAGATTTCTAAAATTCTTAAAAATAAAGTTAGTCTAGAATGGGTTTTTTTTAAATCTTTAGAAGATACTGAACTTAAGTACCAAGATTGTATTTATCCGACTTTTCGTTTTTGAGTTATGCTGTTGTCAAACACACAAACGGAACTTTTACTAAAAAATTTTTTTTGGGTTCAGGGGGTGTCAAAACGTGTATTTCGGGTGAAATCACGGCATCGAATTTTTGGGTGGAATGCAGTACTTCGTTACTTAAAATACACGAATTACTTGAAATAACTCTTTCTATGGTTTGAACCGTTGAATTCGTTGCCACTCTTTCGATATTTTTTTGTTTCACGCGGTTGCATAGAAAGATTATGAAATTTTAAAGCTCCCGTATAGCCTATAGTTCTTAAACATTTGAGTGTTGCTATTCTCTTTGCAATATTTGTATGATTAAAATAAGGTATATAGGAAAATAATAATAATAATAGAAATAATAATAATAATAAGAATTTTATACCCACTATTAAGCCATAGGGGATTGAGAAATTCAGTGAAAGTAGTACATCAGATTTTTAAGAGTTTTCTTTCACAATGTTTACTGTTACAAGACAATGAGATACATTATATTGTATATAAATGTCTTAAAGATAACGGCCGTGGTATTCTTCCAAACAAAGCTAAATTGAATGACGTGGCTACCTGAATCGCGGTGTCGGAAGTGGCACAATGGGCTCTGGCGTGCAAGGGGATCCCATTCATCTGCGGAAATTAGCAGGGGGTTGTAAAACGGTCCCATTATCTCCTGGCACTTCCTGTGGATCGCGGTTCGAGTCACACTCTCATTCTTTACTTTAAACTACATATTACACACGACCATGCATGGACAGATTTGTTTGCGGTGCGGTCAGAATTTAAATGCAACAACACGTGTTTACATTCACACGTCTAATGTTTTATTCAAATCACAATACTATTTAAACATTACAGTAGTGTGTTTCCAAGGAAACGTCACCATCTGGTTGCCATAGAAGCTCATAATGGTTAAAACTAAACCAAAGGGAAAATATTTACCCGTTTGTTTTGTTTCAACATAGAACGGTGTCAGATACACGCGCACGTGTTAGGTTTGTCTGAATGCTTTTTCCGAAAAGTGATATCTGACATAAACCAGCCGATAAGGTTATGTTTTGCATTAATTACTTCTTGTATTATTTCAGAACGAGGACAAAGTTGATTTAAGGGGGCGCCACGCATTGCTTGCCCAGGGCGGTCAAATTTCCATTTAATGGAAGCAGGCAACGTTGCCGAATGGTGCTTCAACACAGTCAAAAGTCCAATTGCTTTCTACGGTGAAAACGAAATATATTCTAGAACCATCAGGAAATTTGAATACTTTGGAAGTATTTTATGTTTCAGAAGCCTCTCTTATTTATCTACTCGTAGGGCATTTGATACCCACTGATCCTTCTTAACTCTTTAAATAATTTGATGTGACACACTCACATGACTTTCTCTAACCTATATTGTCTCTTAGTGGTATAGAAACTAATCTTTCTAAAGCTTATTTGTCTATCTAGTTAATTTTAACCCAAACAATGCTTAGCAGAAATAGCTACCTTATACCATTTCCTTATAGTGTACTGAGTGGTAACGGTATTTCATTACTTCCAATACAACATTCCAATTTTAAGACCCTCCCAGACCCCAAGCTAAAGCCCGTGGATAGAACCTAACAAGGAAAGATGAGCTCATGTGAAAAGGAATCAAGGAAATTCGAATACGCCACCCTTTTATTACAGATTCGATAATTTATTTTTAATTGTCAAAGTACACTTGTTTTTTCTTTACCCTGGGATTAAATCAAAATTCAGTTTTGTTATTTTAAGGTGATATAGTGTTTGTTTGCCTCAAAATTGTCTCTTGGTAAACAGTTAAATGTATCACGCAGTAATTCGTTGTCCTGGCAATGTTCAGTGTAATGTCTAAGTCCGTTTGTGTTTCCACGTAATAAACGTACCCAAAGATGTCTATTTCCATTTCACTATGTCTCATTTATATCTTTACTCTATTTAGTAACAAGTATACAAACTTAAATATAGGGTCTTTCAACAAGAGTTCCTGACTTTGAACTTAAATAAAACACGTTCTATAAACGATAGAGGTTTATTTATTTTTTTTATTTTGGAACATAAGGTCATTACAGTTAAGTGACCGCCGCGACTTCGTTGCGTAGCGCGTATATGGTTGACCCAATTTTCAAAGACAGAAGAAAGTAAATTAGGTCCAACTTCACGAATAACACGCGTGATGTTATTCATAAGATCATTTACTGTTTCTGGCTTGTTGACATAAACTCCAGATTTAACATAACCCCACAAGAAGTAATCCAACGGCGTTAAATCACATGATCTCGGGGGCCAGTTAACATCAACACCACGGGAAATGATGAAACCTCTAAACTCCTTTAAAAGATCGATTGTATTGAGAGCAGTATGACATTTGGCACAGTCTTGCTGGAACCAGGTGTTTCTGTGATCCATACCATCCAATTGAGGCCAAAAATAGTCCCTTTATAAGAGCCGGTATCTTTCTCCATTGACAGTTAGAGCTTCTCCATCTTCATCTTGGAAAAAATATGGACCATTGACTCCACCATACCAAAATCCACACCACATAATAACCTTTTGGGGATGAAGTGGTCGTTCTTGAATCTGCATTGGATTGTGATTGCTCCAATAGCGGCAATTTTGTTTGTTAACATAACCATTCATCTAAAAGTGGACTTCGTCGCTGAAGATGATTTTTCGACAAAAATCCGTCATCTTCCAATTGCTCCATACACCATATGCGACTCCTATTCGGGAGGTTCCAGGGTCAAATCCCCGGCCTCGGCCAATCTGACCGAAAGGTTTTTCGGTAGGCGAATGCTGGGTTGGATAACTTGATCCACGAATTTTCCTATCATTTCTTTCATTACATTTCATTTCCTTGTTCTTCACTACTATACCAGACATTGGGCTGGTCACGCATCCTGGATATGCTATAATCCAGAGTTTGCTTTGTGCTCGACAGGCTACTGTCCCAAGGCTGTGGCTTGTAAGTCCTAACAGGTAAACGTTAAAGAAGAAGAAGAATTTTACATAATAAGACGAATAAATTTGCCTCATATTTGACTTAACCATTTTTAAACCCAGGAATGAAGTACTCACGAATTGTAGGTCGTCGTTGAGATTGCTATCTCTAAAGTGAATGCCTTGCATAATGCCTTGGTGGTCTACCTGAGGAATTCAATTATCATAGTAACGCAATGGTTAGGGCAACCGCACATAAAGCGGAACAACCGTGTTCCAATCCCGGCTATGGTATACAATTTTTCAGCTGACTACATCAAAAGGATATTGTTATCGAAGTTTCACCGAAAATACACGTTCCGAGACTTCCGCAATGATAATAATAATAATAATAATAATAATAATAATAATAATAATAAACGCAACTTTAGAGAAAGTTCTGAATGCGTGACTTTGTGTGTGTATGTGTGTGTGTGTTACTCGGTTAAATATCAAACCTTTAAGAATTTAAGTTCTGGAATTCCCAAATATACAAAGATTTCTAGAAACCCCCAACCCAAATAATCCTTTACTGACTTTTCGTTTATGAGTAATGTTCACAAAGAGGCAGAATACACACACATACACTCACACAGGCTTTCTTCTAAAAACGTTCTTTTTTCTGTTTAGAGAACCTCAAAGTGTGTATTTTCGGTAAAATCTCGTATCAAAGTGTTTGGTAGAATGCAATACTTCCTCTACGTACTAGTAGCGGAGAGGATAATAAATGGTTGCTAATACCTGTGTTCCTAGGGAAATTACCGAGACCTTAAAACATAGGGGTGGGACCCCGACACCTCGATACTCTCGATTTTCGGTTGTATCGAAGTATATCTAATACGCTGATAAGTCAATAAGTATGAGCACACTATTTTAAATTTTTTGTAGGTTGCCTGTATCGGTTGTTGACGTGTTGTTCCTTTGTCTCCGCTTGTGGAATGTTTGACTGTTATTCTCCAGTGGGTGTTGCAGTGTTGCATAATAAGCATGGCTGCACCCCTCACCGTTTTCACCAAAGAACAGTGTGCAGTTATCCGTTTTTGGTCATCTGAAGGTGTACCAGGAGCCGAAATCCATCGAAAAAGATGGGGGCAATGTTTACCCCGGCGAAATGTGTACGAATGGATTGAAAAGTTAAAAAATGGTCGGACAAGGGTGAAGGACGAGGAAAGAGCAGGACGTCCATCCACATCCAGTAGTGGCACCAACATTGAGAAGTCCGTATCTTGATCCAGAGAACCGAAGATTGACTGTCGAAGAAGTGGCAAACTATGCCTTTTTTGGTCCACTTAAAAATTTCCTAAGGGGCCGTTGCTTCACCACAGACTAAGTAGTGAAGCTGCACACATGGCTTACTACTCAGATGAAAAACCTTTCTTTCTGAAGGCATCAAAATGCTTGTGAACGATGGACCATGTGCATTGAGAAGCAAGGGAACTGCGTTAAAAATGAGGTAATTGTAAGTTTACATTGTTGTTATAATAAATTTAAAAAATTATGTGTGGTTACCTATTGGCTTAACCTCATGTATTGAAATAAACCTTCGATACCTAAGTTTCTAAGTTTTGCATTATTGAAAGTTGTTACGTTTAAGTTTATGCTAAATAAAGAAGGGAAGAAGTCAAGACTTCAGGTTATTGCCTCACACGTGTCTCCAGAGAGTTGCTGGACTATAATTCTTGATATACCTTAACTGCGTTTCTTGTGGATGAATGAATGCAACATTGCATAGAGTCTTGTGTCTAAATAAAAACTTAAAAAAACAATGGGGAAGGAGTAGAGACACTTATGTAACACACAGCGTTAACTGAGTTGTGAATGAAGCTGATTTAGCTGACGCACTAAATCTCATTTCTGACTTGGTGACTCACTCTCAGTTATATATTTTACTGTAGTCCTTTGACGAGAAAACGTTTGCGGGGTGTTCTGCTCTCCGGAGGAGCGAGGGGGGACAGTACCACGTGGCAGCTCACAATGATGTCATAAATATATCTATTACCTACATCAAAAATATCGCGCAACGTTAGTATTCCAGTGTGTTTCGCTTGGAGCAGTGTATAAGTGTTTTCTAGTGATTTGTTAAATTATTTATAATGCCCAGCAAGAAAGGATGTACAAAGTAATACTAAGTAACTTCTGTTTATTCGTTAGCCAATTGTATTCGGCATTGCTAGTACAAGAGTGTATGTTTTCTAAAATGCCTTAAGCCTTGCTGATATGCTGAAAGTAGAGCCGTAAACGATCTCAGATATCCCTAGAGTTGTTGATGTCAACACATTCCTTACAGCCAGATTCTCGTCAGAGGAACACAGTACCTACTCCGGTGACCAAATTCTATGAATCCAGCAAAAAGAAATCAGAGCTTAAGACATGAGATAATACAACGCATGGATATATTTGTTCTTTCCTTCCATCTCTTAGTTTGTGTTTACACAAGGCAAACTTGTATCACAAGCGTAGCTTACAGCTTTACCGTACTTGACTAATTTCCATAGTATGAATAAAAAATCCTTTAATAGAAGCTTTCGTCGTAATATATAGTTACATGCAAAGCAAAGAAGGAACTATTGTTATTATTATTATTATTATTATTATTATTATTATTATTTTACCTAATAATAGGGATATACAAGGTTGCTCAAAAAGAAGAAACGGACTTTAAATGTTTACTTCTAATGAACGACAATAGATAGTGACACATACGACACATCATTGAATAGAGGAAAGTTCATAGTTTTAAGCCATCTATTAGTTCCATTCAATGCCTACAGCGACGCTGGGTTTGTTTACGAGAAAATGGCAACGCCACAGAAAAGGTCGTTTTGTATGCTGCATTTGAGGCAGTATTTTTAACACTTAAAATGATTTCAGACAAATTATATAATATGTAAATTCAATAACAGCCCGCCTTGATGCAATATGTGGTTGTAATAATTTGTAAAATGTATGCAACAGTCGTTGCATACGCTTATATTATTTTAACATGTTCAATAATGTTATGTGAATGCATTACGTAATTTTATAATGTAGGAGCTGTGAGAAAAAGGTTTAAAGTTGCTAACAATGAGGTAACAATGAGATAACCTTGAGGCAATAATGAGTAAGGAAGTTTAATAATACTACTAGTCATTATTAGAGCATCAATAATGTAAATTTTGAGATAGTTTAAAAAAATAGCCAATCAACAACCAAAAACGTTTTAGTTAAATGAAGGTATTCTATTGGACTAGGATTAGCCAATCAGAGACTTGAAATATAGAATTTTACAAATTTAGGCGGGGGAAAACGGTTCAGTTGCTTCTAGACAGTGCTCATAACCAGACGCGAGATGTGTCCTCGAGAAATTAAATACGTATTCCTGTGAGACGAAAATAGTTTACGTGTTAAAAAGTGCAAGTATTAAATAAAAGAATCTCACAGCTCTCTATATCAGCGAAGTGCTATTTAATTTGTGAGAAGGATTAATAAAAAGGAGTGTATTAAAACTTAAAATCTGTGTAAGCCTGCATTCTTGTCGCACCAAAACTCTGCTAAAAGAAACGTGTCTCTAACAAATACTGACGCAGCCGAGGCAACCATAAATATGTAATATTTAAAGAAACAGTCAAATTACAAAGCTAATATTTTTAAACTTGGGACGAAGGCTACCGGAAACCGGGTACTATACGTGCGATTGCAACGAATTTCAAGTTCGGCTCCCCAACAGTTGAAATATAATACATCTTCTTCAAACTAGCTTTCCATACGTAGCAGCAACAACGTAAAGACAATATCTACTTTACATTATGCAAAGAGTGAATCTATTGTTTCATTGCAGCGTGCATTTCGTTGTAAGTTCAACAACGAGCCGCCTCGTCATTAAAGATTTAAAATTGATAAAATAAATCTGTAGAAGATGGTTGCGTATGCAAACGGAAAATTACTCCTCGTCCTCGCATAACAAATGTTGTTCATTTTGAACACATAATTTTTTTTTTAAATTTCCTCTATTCAATGATGTATTGTATGTGTCACCGTCTATAATCGTTCATTATAAATAAAGAAATATTTAAGTCCGTTCCTTCTTTTGGATAACCCTATATAAACTTTGGCGTTATCAAGATAAAAGTATTGCTGCCAATTGGAGAATGTCAAACAGGAGCAATCTTGAAATTAGCATATAATAAAAATAACTGGTTACATGTATTTATACGCAGAGAATTAGTATTAAGAATACTTTTTATATAGATTGAGTACCTAATATCCAGAAATAGATCGTCGTATGGCTACTAAAACACATACTTATATATTTACGGTTGATACATCAACAACACCGTATAAAATCATGTCACATTTATTACACAGATGGTGCTAAATGCATAATAGCGGTGGTTCTGTTTTTGCAGCATCCGATTCAATTGTTTCTTTCGTTGAGTTTGCGTTGACTACCATACAAATCACGAGAATCGAACACCCGACTTTCCGCTGCAGCCTCAAAGGCTTGTTTTGTAATCAAAAGAGAGCACTTTTCGTTTTTCTGCCTGTGATTCTCTCAGAGGAATTCTCTTCGTGCGCAGGAAATTGAAACACACGTCCTCAAGGGCAGAAAATAATCACAAACATTAAAACACGATCTGCAGCGAACGTCGATAAAAAGAGGCAGCAATGGTGCCAACTCCGATCCGATTAAACGTCCCTGGTTATGCAAATCTGCCTACCCAACTGTTCCCCAGGTACACCAACATAGACCATAACTTCGACTTGTTTCGTGTATTTCAAATTCAAATCAAGTATTCAGATTTAACGCCGCTTATTTCGAGACTCAAAACTTGGCATTACGCGCTTCGATAAATCCAACAGCCTAGCAGAAAGAACGGTTTCTATCCGTAAAACAAGCAGCGCTCTTATGGACTCAGATTAAAACAAAGCAATTCGTTTAGTGATACTGATGGAATTTTCTGATAACTCATTTTACACGTAATATATGACAGCCAGGTTCTAACTAGCCCAAAAATTGTATGAAAATTAGATTGTCACCTCTTTAATGTTAAAACAGTGTTATTAAATGTTATACAAAACAATGACCGTCCCTTCGTTGTCATATGGAAGCGACAATTGGATAATTAAATCAAAGGACAAAAGCAAAAAACAAGCAGCAGGAATGCTATTCGTATGTAATGTAAAGGGATGTACACTTTCGTACATAAAAAGCGACCCATTCCCCTAGATCGACATACGTTTTTTTTCCTCCATAAGCTTTCCACTTCAGGTAACCAGCTTTTGACTCCACCCAATCCGTATCAGTTGTGACTAGTCTGAAAAAGCAATAGAGGAACATACAAACTAACCAATGCGCGTGTTAATAATCTCTGTGAAATGGTGAAGGGGTGGCAAGGATACCACCTCTATGGCAGCATTTCACTACGATTAGTACACAAGGAAATGTAGTACAATATAATTTGGCTTCTTAGAGCAAGGGTTGAAGAATTATTTGCACGTGAAGTTAAACTAAACGTCAGCTACGACATATGCACATACGAAAGCTTTCATCAGCGACATGGAGAAGAAGGTTAAGTTGTTGCTGTTACTTAACGGCAATAAGAAAACAGTATTGTAGCATGAAAGTATAAGGTATCAGTTATAATACAGCTTAGGCAGTTCGGCCATATTTTGGGGGAGGTAAAGTACCCCGTCAGTACGCTGGCTAGAATTATGCTCGAAAAACTGAGGTGGTCAGGTTGGTATGGGGTGGGACTAGATTTTGTCAGTAGCAACATAGACAGCTCCATTCCATTATGGACCACGATTTATGCACGCCAATATACAAGGGCGAATGGGATAAAATGAAGCAAATAGACAATAAATATACATATTGTGGCGAGCACATGGAGAATTAGTTTGGCTGGCTTGACTTGTGTCGATCTTCCCGGAATGGGTTGGTAATCCTATACCGGAAGATTCTATCAACTCTAGCGGGTTTGATTTGTTCCAGTAACCTCTAGAATGTTTGAATAGCATTGATGACGCATTGGCAGGAAGTAAGGGTGAGGATGAGTTATATTAAAAGCAATGGGTGCCATGACTCGATCTTCTTAGAGTGAGAACCATGGTGGAGTTTGCAGTGCAGTGTGCTCGGGGCATCTTCCTCATGGCGAGGAAACGGTTGTGTTGAGTTGTCTCTGTAATGGATGTAAGATGTGATTTTAAGGAAACGGACCTTTTGTTATTAAAATTGTAACTGTAATAAAAACGAAATAAATTTTTCTTTTTACATTTTCCATAACGATCCCGGTAAACCTTTATATATAGTCACTTCAATAATGTGATCTAGTCAACATTCACTATCACTTCAGTTTTAATCATGACATAGGGACGTAATGAAATACGTGAGAAGCAGCTCTATCTCCTGCAGTAGCAGCACACACTGTACGTCACAAATTCACTCATAGAATAGCACCATTTGCCGCAACAGAAGTGCACTCACCATCTGAATTACCAACTCGCTCACTCCCGAGCACACGCTTACAGCAGCTGGAGTTTTCGAGAGATTTCTAAAATGTTCTGAAGCCGGGGAAATGCAAGGTTTCAGAACAATCGCGTTTTCTCTTGATAACCTCCTGGTGTTTAAGCTGGGTGAGAGCACTATCCCTTCGGTTTATATCTTCCCGGCTAGTTGGTCCTTGGTTTGGGCACTTTCCCGATAAGCTTGGGTCATAACCGCTATACCACAATATATTTTATGTATGAGGAGATTAGAATGGTGAATAAATTTAATTCAAGTATTTGGGATGCATCATAGAGACAGATGGAACTAGTAGATGAAAATAGAAAACAGAATAAGTCAAGGAAGAAAAACAGCTGGAATGCTAGATTCGATATTATGAAACAGAAACATTTAAACAACACTCATCATCTAATTTACAGTTAAAGTATATTACTGTATGGAGCAGAAATGTGGACAGTGAATGGGCAACAAGAAAGAAGTTTATTAACAACAGAGGTGGATAAAACAGGAAGGAATAAAATTGGAAGTAGACAAATTCGGGAAATAATTGACGTAAAACACAATTTACTGGAAATACAAGAAGATTAAAATGGTTCGGCCATATGAAAAGAATGTGGATAACTATAGATTAGTAAGAGTGGTGGTAGAATGCGAAGCTGAAGAAAACAGAGGACGGGGGAGACCAAGAGAACAATGGATGGATGGGGTCCGAATAAGCATGGCGTCTAGAGTACAAAAATTATTTGCGGGTTTTAGGAAAGCTGTTTTATGGTAGATAATTCCTAAATTAAAAAAGAGATAAAATCAAAGCATATAACAAGAAACGCTAAAGTTAAGCAATATCGGAAGCAATAATAATAAACCAAGGAGTAAGAGAGGTTTCCAACCTCCACCCACTTATAAAATCATGGAAAAAAGAACAGTAATTAGGAATACAGTTGAGTAAGAATTCATAATATTTATACATAATATAGGATAGGACTAGAAGCGGGGGAGGGGGGCCTTAGCACCTCGACCTAAGCAGATCTTTTGTTCCTATGCCGCTGAGGGGGCGCCCCCGGGGGAGAGGGATGAGGTGACAGGTGACAGAGGGCGGACGGTGCGGGAGACACGACAGGAAGAGGGCAGGGCCCCTACAATTTTTAGATATAACTCTCTGGGTGTTCAACCGGGGAACCGCCCCCCCTTAAGCTTACACATCCCCTAGAGGACCCGGTGAACGCTCGCAGTCCGGAGGATGAAGGTTTCCTTAGAACATCCCTTTCCCCTGCCATGCTCACAACGAGACCTCCCGCAGACACTTGTAATCCTGAAAGAGACGAAGATAAAGGGTGAAGTGAAATGAGAATTGAGATGAAATGAAGGGATAGGAAATTCGAGGAATGCAATGATCCTGCCCAGCATTCGCCGGGTGACCTGAGGAAACGCCCGAAAAACAATGATCCGTAACCGCCTGAGCATCTCCATCGTAAAAATAATATTATAAACAGAACATATCGTAATACTGCAAAATATAAAGAAGGCCTACAGCGTTCTGTTAATAAATTGGACGAACTGAGCAGTAAGTACGACTTAAAATGTCCATTAAAAAGACAAAGCAAAGTACCCAGTAAGAACAAAAATATGTGTTGGAAATATTAACCTGGGACAAGTCGCAATTTTAATCACCTGGATTGTAATATAAGCTTATATATCGATAGGGACATAGAAAACAAGGGAAATACATTTCAACAAATATGTGGAACCATAAGAACTCTAAAATAAAACACGAAAGGATACAAAATTGAAGTTCTATTAGACCATGGCGGTCCCTGCAATCATGTATAGCAGCGAATCGTGAATAAAAGAAAAGGAGAAAAGTAGATAGATAGATAGATAGATAAGGTATCTTTATTGGTTTCAAATTATTGAAGTTATTACACAAGTATTTAGTGCATGGGTCATTGACCGTACATGCATATTTAAGATACAATAGGGTGACAAAATAAACAACAGATAAAGAAAACACAACAAAAGGAACAAGAAAAAGGGAAATAGAAATAAATTACCTTTGTCTAACTGAACAAATTTGACCTAGCTTCGCGCACTTTAGCCAGAAAATTGCCCATGTTTTGCCAGTTCCTCTGGTCAGCCAGTAGATCCCAACATGCCAATCTCTTTCTTAAGGGACTTAAGAATTTTTCTTTGAGTTTAATCGTTCGCTGGTTCTCCCACTGTGCACATTCCGCCAAAATATGTACCCAGTCCTCATCCAATTCACAGAATGGGCAGATTCTCCTGCCAGAATCGTCGGTCATTTTCTGTGCTCTCCAGCCCCCCAGTCTAAACCATGCCATTCCTGATCTTTCCTTTCTTCCTAAATTAAGTATATATGCCTCTTTACCCCAGTTCAATTTTATTTCATTTGCTAGACTTAGAGAAGGTTTAATTTTACAGTCCGATTCTATTTCCTGTTGGTTGATGTCTCTTAGTCTTCTTTTAACACCTTTCCATATGTTTTTGTCATTTGTTTCAGCTCTTAGCCATACTGATCCCATTCCTATTCTCCTCAAACCCCTTTCCAAATCAGCTGCCCAAAACTTAGGAGACAGGTTTTCTCGCTGGTATTTATAACATTTGGATCGTAGTGTGGAGTTATCCCCATGCATCAGCCTTAGCCAGTACTTCACTGCTCTTATTTTGCAGTGTATTGTGTCTTCATAGCATCCTACCTCCCTCAATACCCCCGAATTTGAAGTGCCTTGTGAAACTCCAAGAACTCTTTTCCAAAATGCTACCTGTGTTTTATTTACATGCTCTGCTCTTTCCCATCCCCAGATTTCACTGCCGTATAACAGAACAGGCCTTATCATGGAGTTATACATCTTTTCTAATGTATCTACAGGTACATCCGGTATCCGCGAGAGGGTACGTAATAATTCATTTAACTGCCCTCGTGCTTTGTAGTTAGTTACAGATAGATGTTTGTTCCATTTTCCTCTCATATTAAACATTACTCCTAAATAGGAGAAATGTTTAACGTTTTGTAGTTCTAGCCCCTTGTAATACCATTTCTCATCCCTGCCATACACATAGCCATTTTTGAAAGCCATTGTTTTTGTTTTGTTAATGTTTACCACCAGACCCCATTGTTTACAATATTGTTCCAACCTATTAATACCTTTCTGTAAGCCTTCTGTCGTCACTGACAAAATTGTCATGTCATCCGCGTATAAAAGTACAGGAATACAGACATCGTCTACTTTTGGGCCATTCATTTCCTCTGCTATTAACACGTCTGTTATATCGTCTATGAATAAATTGAACAATAGGGGCGATAAAATACATCCTTGACGAACTCCTCTACTGGCCGATTTAGATTCAGTTATTGTGTTTTGGTCTATTTTGATGCTGAAATTCACACTGTTGTAAATTTGCATTAGAGCTTTCATCATTTTACCAGAGAGTCCTTTGTGGTGAAGTTTCGCCCAAAGGGCATTCCTCTGCACACTATCAAAAGCCATTTTAAAATCAACAAAAGCACAATAAAGTTTCCCCCTCTTTCTATTCAAATTTGAATCAATTAATGTTTTTAATATGAAAATATTATCTGCAGTAGAGAACCCTTCCCTGAAACCCGCCTGAAATTTAGAAATCATATCGAACTCTTTTACCCAACCCCTTAACCGGTCATAGATAATTTTGCAATATACCTTACCCAGTATAGATAACAACGCAATTCCTCTATAATTTTCTGGTTGCTGACTGCTGCCCTTACCCTTAAATATTGGCTGAATAATTGCTGTTGTCCAAGCTTCAGGATACTTCTCTCCGTTAAATAGTTTGTTAAATGCCACCCGCAGAAGGTATAATATTTTAGGGACTTCTATGGAGCATTTAACAAATTCACTCGGAATTCCTTCTATTCCCGGTGCTTTGTGATTCTTTAGGCTTTTTATTGCCCGAACAATTTCCCCGTCAGTTATTTCCCCATCTAGAATTGGTACTGTAGAATTTAAGCATAGTTCAGCGAAAGACATCCGGGGTCCCTCCCACTCATCCCCACCAACTTCAGCGTACACACTATTAAAATACGCTAACCATGTTCCTGGTTTGATGCTTACGTTATCCCGTCTTCGCACTTTAATTTTCTTAATTACCTTCCACATGTATATCGAATCTCTCCGTTCTGTCGCTATTCTTAAATCTGTAAAGTAAAACTCAGAAGAAATGAAGACACGCTGGACTTGATAAGAAATGAAACAATTAGAGAAGTGGCTGCTTATATATTAATATGATACAATTTAAAAAATAATTAAGTGAATAAAGGATACCACACATAATATTTTCCATAGGAAAAAGGGACATTAGACATCCCAAAAATGTGGTAGTAAAGTCAAGAATGCGAGGCAAGGATGGAACAGGTGATACGCCTAATTCTTGAAGTGAAGAAAAAGAAGAAGAGAACAAGAAATTGACAGAACATTAATTAATGAGCCTGGAGAACGAAAGAATACCAAAGAGAGCTTCCCTATATAATCCAAGAGGAATAAGAGATGTCCGACTCCATAAAAGATGGACCCCACTTGCGACTTTGCTGGAAAAGGCTGCATAGCATAAACTATGACAATGATGAGGATAAAGTTATTATAAAAGGTAAAGGTACATATCATGGAGGGCCCCTAAAACCGAGGCAGAGCACTGCAAAGTCCTTTTTTGCTTCTAACGTGATCCTTGGGAGGGAGAGATGAGGGGAGAGACCTGAAAGATGACCAGATGCGGGTGATGAAGAGCGCAAGAATGGATAGTCCCTAACGTTTCTAGATAGAACACATATGACGCCGCACGACCCCACCAACGAACCCCTAACCACCGGCAATCCCCCACCTGGTGGAGTCTACTTCGGAGGCGGATCCCGACTGAAGCCAGGGAAGAAAACCTTACAACGCGCACATCCACTGAAAACCACAACCCGCCGTTGCCCTGTCCTACAACCCTGAAACAGATGACGACGAAGGAGATGATGGGTACAGAAAATGAGGGGCAGGAAGGTCGTGATTCACAAGGAACCACTGCAGTAATCGCCGCTAAACCACTAAAAATGCATGGATTCCATTTGGCAATAAATATATTCAAAGCTTCAAAATATATTAACAGTGTTTTTTGTTATTTTTATATTATTCTAGCATGTAACGATAAAATAAAATATTTTTAGCCATCTTTTATCATAAATATATTAGTTTATTTCAGTCTTAAAACAGTACTTTTTAACAAAAAGCAAAATTCATGCAAATGCAGTCAAATGCAATCTCTTCATCTTCCACGTGTGCCATTACACTGATTATTTTACGTGGGCCCTCCCTATCCTTCAGCATAGGCACATTTGATAGCGTCGCAGGGATTTGAACTCACGACGTTCGGCTTTGAATGGCTGACCAATCCATAGCGTCTCGTCTTAACGATTATGGCTGTTCAAATCGGTTACGTTAAGGTGCTTATAACAGGGATATCTAAACCGGTTAGGAATTAGCAAAAGAGTGGCATGTGTAGCAAAATAATTCCTACATTAGAGAGCTAAATTAATCTTGTTTCATTAATCGCTTACTTGCGACACAAAGATTCAGCAAATCACTCGCTTCATACGTTTTTAAGCTGCAACACACATTAGTTATACGTTGGCATGCATTAGAGACTAATTAATGTGATTTAATGTAAAATATTTATATAATTACTAGAGCAGTTTCTAGCCCTCCGATGGGCGCCACTTTTTTAAGCTAGGCGTTGGTCGTCAGTTTTAAAGCAGTACCCTTTGCTTCAATATCTGCTGTTGATTCTGCGGCCGCCTGCTATAGTGGCTTGCTATGAGATCTTTCTCTCAGGGTATGCGTGGGCGGGTGTGAAAGCATAACACCAGTTTAAATTTAATGTAACGTAATACTTGAGTTATTGAAGCGATTTACCGACCATTTCAAGATAAAGAATGAAGCTGATTATGAATCGTAGAACTCGAAATTATAACAATTATTATACCTGCTAAGTTATGCAGTATCGGTTTTACGGTTTGAAATGCGTGTTTCCGAGATACAAGAACCTAGAAGCGTAAATTGTTGTAAGTCGCGTAAATTGCCGTGAATTGCTAAAATGCTTACCGGCATATACCCTTGCGATGGACGCTAAATCTTACTCACACAAGCGCGTCAATGGGCGCTTAAAATAACACGAATAATCACCAGATTAAGTGAGTAATTCTAAGAAACAGCGTGACCAATGTATACAGGAAAGTGTGCGTGAACGTATGTTTCTGATTAGAATGCACCCGTTTGTATTAACTCAAGCTGTTCCTACATATTACTCCCCCACCAACGTTGTTTCATATACGTTCCAATTTCAAAACTCCTACGTATGCATAAGTGACACTTTTACTAGGCGGTACCTCCGCGACTCTCAGAATTTCATTACCTTTCTCTTTGCAGAATTTCTGTCTACGTGACAGATCAATCCTAGTGAACTTACAACCTAATTCTACCCCAAGAATCCTTATAGTAACGTGTTCGCTACTCCGGCTATTACTAAAGTCTTTCCTCGCTAATTAACTTTTCTTTATTATATTGTACATCGGTTTAATATATGGAAGTTATTTATTTCTTTATCTTATTGCCCTTTCTTTATTTAATGATTTATATCTTCCCTTCAATAATTACGGTATCATGACCTTAAAATTAATTCACCGTTGTGCGTTATTTATTCTCTCTTATGCAACGTCATTTTACTAGCAATTATATTTATCTATTCTTTTCTCATTGTCCACAATTCGTTACCTTACATATAGTGCATAATTTTTTTGTTTTCTTCTCCTGTGGTACATGTTTGTATCATTCATATATTGTATACTGCATTGTTCATTTCAATTTATATAAACATAACTAAACCAAAGCTCTTATACGCTCCTTAACATACCTTCCTTACTTTAATTATCTATAACGTTTTCATGTATTTTTAAGTCTCTCGTTATTCTATTCGTAACAATCGAACGGAATGGCTGAGACGGTAACGTCTGCGACCCGTATTCGAGAGGTCCCATGGGTGTTTTCGTGGGTTCCCGGGTCGTCAGGCGAATTCTGGAGTGGTTTCTTTCATCCCTGGAATTTCCTGTCCTCCCCCCGTTTCATTATTCATTACATTCATCCTGGGTTGGAAGTGTCGGCTAGGTGTTTCGGTGCAGCGTGAAAGGGGAAAAGGATGCTGTGTGTTGAAATTTCTCTGTTCCCCGGCCTTCGGCTGGTTGCCGGGTATGAGCACTGCTTCTTGGAGGGCATTCGACCCTATGAGCGGCGGGGTCCCCGGCTTGCCTATCCGACTGCCAGGGCGTCTATCTGAAAACTGCCGGGAACATGTCCTAGTTCCGGCCGCCTTGCACCTCCTCTCTCCCAGGGGCGCCCCCTTGGTACAATATCCTTATTCCTGGATCGATGCCGATTTCCCTTCGCTTCATAATCCAATACAAGATAAGTATGAAGGAATGAAGTATCTAACGAACTAATCAATGATAGTATCTTCAAATTTAAGTTAACAGAAATTGGTCCTTAACAATCACAGGGCTCTAACTGGCCTACGCGTTTTATAGCCACAGGATATTACTGAAGTCAATAAAAATTTTAAATAATAAAAAAAACACTGTAGAGCAGTACTTTAAAAATAGCTAAGTCACAATTCACAATTAGCCCATACTTTCCTTTTGGGCGAGAGCCTCTTTCAAGTGAAAAGTAGCTGGATTTTGCAGTCCCAGTTAGCTATTCCGGGAAAGATCTATCAAGTTTATTGCCCTAGTGACTATTGCACCACTGGGCGCTCTGTACTTACAGCATTTTTGTTTACCATACCCAGCGGGAAAGTTACCGTGAAAACGGACTATTGCTTAGGAGCTAGAAAATAGGAATTTTTCACCAACACAAAGATTAACAATTTATTTTAAAGTGATATATACATTCACAATGATTAAATCAGCTTGCTTTAACATTCGTTTAACAAATTACTATGCTCAAATACAATGTGATATTTTCTTTCGCTTTGTACACAAAAAGTTGCCATGTGAGTTCAAAGCTCTTGTCACGATGGCTAGTTGTTCCGTCTCGGTCCCTGGCGAAAAAACGACTGCTTGTGTCTGTCTGCCCAGGAGTTGCTGTACCCGTCGGAGAGCGTGATGACGCTAGCGTCAGTGGCGTGTCGCAAACCAGCCAATCCTGAATCTCCATGATGCACTACGTAGTGAGGTGATGTCTTACGTCACTCATGGCGATATGTTGTTCGAAGCTTTGGATGTTGCTATCTCTGGTTATGAATGAGGTCATCACTCCGAAGCATTGTGACGTGCTGTTTGCGTCAGCCATGGCCATGGGGAAGGCGAAAACGGCACAATAAATCCACTGTTATTTCCAAGTTTCTCTCACTTTGGCTATCATAGTCCACCTGCAACCCAACGTCCTCCTCAGTTCGTCTACCCAGTTCGTCTTTCCTCTGACAAATCCTGGGACCCCAAGAAGTCACTCTGCGAGTCCAACTATTAGCTGCTGTCTCATAACGTATACTGCCCATCTCCATTTTAGGTAGCGTCCTTTAACCGGGTCCTAATCTCTATTTTTTGGTTCTGCATTCTATCCCAAAACGTTCCTAAATCCAAGATCTTCCTTTCCATATTGCTTTAACAGATATCTATACTTTGCCTTTCTTTTTACTTTCTCTACTACGCATACTAAGCAGAGGAAGTATTGCATTCCTCCCAAAAATTCGATACAATATATTTCCCCGGAAATACGTGTTTTTGTGCCTCCCCTGAATCCAAACAAAGCATTTTTAGAGAAGGTCCGTATGTATGTCTGCGTGTCTATGTGTCTGTGAACAGCATGATCCAAAACGAAAAGTCGGATAAATACCAAATTGGGCATATAGGTTCAATATCTTTCAAAGATGCGACACGAAGATATTCAAGACTACATTTACAACGAACATTCCTAAAACATTTTTATTTTCTCAAAACTGGTTGTAACTATTTTGATTAAAATATCATGTTTAAGATATTTTCAGCAAATAAAATGATATCTGGAAATGCTCCCGAAAGCCCTCTTCATTCCAAATGGCTTTCGCATAACTGGTAAACCGTAAGAGATAGGCAAAATTTTACTGCACAAAAATGTAGATCTAAAACACAAAATTTGTCATATACATTTGTTTTGTCGAGTGAACCATTTCCGAGCTATTCCTTGTTATTTGTTTGAATTTTCCAATACTTACACTTCTTCCCAAATGGGAATTCGTTATTTTTATGTCCTGGACATGCAAAGGGAATGGAATGTTCCACATATTAACCAGTTCTTAACAGATTTAACTATCGCTTAAAGCCTACCATATCTACAAGAAAATTAGCAATAATAGTTTCTGCAAATGTTTATTTGGATTAACATGAAGTAGATGAAGAATAGAGTTTTAAAAAATAATTTGTACAAAAGTAGGGAAAGTTATATGACTGCAACACATCAGAATTTTTTAACTCCATGTCTGTGAGTTTAACAAAGATGAATAACATAGCTGGTAAAATACACATGTTCATTAATTGACCGTTCAAATTTGTATTGTAGGATATGTCCAAAAGTATAAATTACAGGAATCAGAATTTAGACCATGCTGCTGCAATGCGTCGTGCTATTACCTTGTTCATCGTGTTCTTAAAAGAAATGGTTTGACCTAAGTATGTACGTATTCCACGGGTTCGTGGCCCTGAAGTGATATCTACTTCTTTGTTGTTTGTATTCAACTTAGTCTTTGTAAATTTCATCTTAAATAAGGATAAAATATTAGTACGATACATTGTTTAATGCTTAAAGAACTTTCCAGAAAGGCAGCTAAATTCAAAGCGATAACAATAGTTCAACAGTGACAAAATAAAGCAGAAATGCGCTCTCCAGCCTTTATTATCAAGCTTCCAGACCTCGTAAATACACTTAACCTCTCATCATCTTCACTATCTTCAAGTAGCGCCCAAAAAGCCCTTATCCCTCTATTCGATGATTGTGATAAGTATTGTTTACTCCATTCCTCGTACCTCTGCAACGTGCTAAGTTTGCTCCCATAAAATTTATACTCCTTTCTGATTTTAGCCTCAACTACACTTCCAATGAAATCTTTTCCATGCATTTTGCAATTATTTGTTGCCTTTCAACACAACAAAGGCGCTTCTTAATGTTCCTCCTCATACTCCTTCTATTCCCTGACCAGCCACACAGATGTAGTCCATCTCTGTGGTATCCAAGACGTTCTTGAATGTTGACATCCATGTCGTAATTCCTTCCATCCTCAGCTGTTCCTCATAGCAAAACCTCCTAATTAGAGACTGATCTGTATTATTAGTTCTAATCCAATACTTAATTCCTCTGATTTTGCACTTTATCTCCTACAATGCACCAGAATTCCCCTGTTATGCGCAATTGGTCGTACGCTTACCTCATCCTTTGCATAACATACAAAACTGGCTCCTCACTTGATGTAGATTCCTGTTTATTCCCACTCTCACATCTCTACCCCATATTTACGAGGGGTGATCAGAAACTAAGATTATAATGCCGATATTTCTAAAGTTTCGTCCGTTATAGAGAAAGTAGTGGTGCAGGGCAATTCTAATATATGCGGTTGGCAACTGTGCAGAGTGTCAGCCACCTACAGCACTAGTTGTACGTAAACGCAAATGATGACTGGTTTAGAACACTGGTCTCGCGAGGAAATCCGCTCCATTATTCGATTTTTGTGGGCGAAACATGTTATCGCGGTTGAAATGCACCGGCAGCTGGTACAGGTTTACGGAGAGACTGCTATGTCTCATCAGCACGTCGCAGAATGGTGCAGAAACTTTGCGGTCGGTAGAGAAAACGTCACCGGCGAGGATAGCAGTGGCCGACCCAGCACGGCATTAACAGATTTGAACACAGCTCGCGTGGAGGAGCTGATTCAGTAAACAGGAGGATTATGTTACGGCATATGACGATAGAATTGGCATTGTGGTTTGGAAGCGTCCGTCGCATTATTCACGACGTTCTGCAGTACCGGAAAGTTTGTTCCCGATGGGTTCCACGAAGTGTGTCCAATCAACACAAGGAGAAACACATGGGGGCAAGTTTGCAACGTTGCAACAGTTCTTGAAAGGGAGCAGTTTTCTTCACCACATGACAAAACATGGATCCATGCTACACCCTCGGCAAAAAGCGGTCGTTAATGGAGTGGAAAAACCGCTCCACTCCAAAGACGAAGTAGTTTAGTTGACGCCATCTGCCGGAAAGGTGATGTCCACGGTGTTTTGGGACAGCAGGGTGGAGTTTTGGAAAGAGGACTGCAGACAGACACTGCAAGATCTTGGCACGATTGCGCGAAGCAATCAGCAGGAAACGGCCAGTACTTCTCACCAAGGGCGTCATCTTCATTCACGACAGCACGACCTCGTACGCCCAGAAGACCACTAAGCAATTTTGCTGGGACATCATCGACCACCCTCCCTACAGCCCGGACCTTGCTCCAAGTGACTTTTACCTCACTTGAAGGAGCACCTAGCAGGCCGACGATTTCCTTCAGACGAGGAGGTGAAACACTTCATGACAAAACATGGCTGAACAAGCAAGAACAGGACTTTTAGCAGGAGTAAATATTCAATCTCATACCACGAAGCGACAAGTGCTTAAACCAATATGGAGACTATGTCGGAAAGTAACCTAATGCATGTACTATCAGTTGGCTCTATTGGTTGTATGAAATAAAACGTATACGTTGCACTGCAAGGTTTGTAACCTTAGTTTCTGATCACCCGTCATAAATATATATAGAGGGTAGTTAAATTATATTCGAACCCACTCGCGGCTCTCTCTACTGCGCGAGACAACGGACAGTCGCCGGGGAAATTACGCCGGCAGAGGCGAACTAAAATCCTTACCTTATAATAGATGCTGGAAATGCTGACCTTCTTCTCTCAAACAGGCAGCATACCTCGTGTAAACATTCTCGCTCACTCTCCGAAGCTCAGCAGCAAGAATTCTTGTGATTTCTTGCACAACGTTTTCTCTAAGTTCCTGTAGTGTGCGAGGATTGCAACGATACACTTTGTCTTTTAAAGAACCCCATTAATAAAAATCACAACTCGTTAGGTCAGGATAACGAGAGGGACACAAATCAGCGCTAATTATTTTGTCATTACATAACCTCTCTTATTGAATGTAATGATCCGGCAGCCGTATGTGCTGTTGCAGAATCTTGCTGGAACCAACCATACGATTTCTCTTCTTCTGTCAAGCGATTGCAAAATGGCCTCAGAATTTACCTCTGATATCGCTCTACATTTATGATTTCTTCAAAGAATATGGACCCTGTTATACTTCTAGTCCTTATCGCACACCACACTCCAGTTTTTGATCATAATGAGACGTTTCATCACAACAATTCCAGTTACTAAGCTTCGGAGAGAGGGAGAGAATATTAGAGAGCAGAAGGTCAACATTTCCAGCATCTATTATAAGGTAAGGATTTTAGTCCGCCTCTGCCGGTGTAATTTCCCCGGCGACTGCCGGCTGTCTCGCGCAGTAGAGAGAGGCCGCGAGTGGGTTTCGAATATAATTTAACTATCCTACATATGTGTGTGTGTTCAGTCGTATATGTTGTTAATGGGACTTTTTTTTCTTTTTGCTAACTTTTATCTTATTGCGCTCTTTGATTTTAAAGATATCTCTATTTATGATATTTTGCTTCGTAATTTCTGTAAATTTAAAGCCATTTTTTATTTCACCAATCCACTTCATGGTAACTATTTATGCTTTACTTCTGTTTTCGTAGAATTCCGTTTATTTGTTTTGAGTCTGTTCGAATTCATTCGTTTCAGATGTCCATAAAATTTTAACCTTCATTTTCTAATGTCACTGTGAATGCCTGTATATATTTATATTTCATTTTTACTTTTTAGTCTGTATTGTTCACCTATGACTTGCAGATCTAGAATTATTCTTATAACTTTACATCTCTTTTCACAGTATTTTTGGTTTACGTTTTTCTGTTCAAAATTAATGTTTCTGCTCCGTAGAGGCACTCTGGTTTAATTACAGTGTTATAAATTAGCTTTAGCTTCGATTTCATTTTCCTTAATTATTCCAGCCAACCATTGAAATTGGAAAGAAAAATATAATAATAAAAATAATACTGAAAATTAAGAAATTCTATTTTACCACTGAAATATAATCCGCATTACAAAATAAATTTGATTACAAACGCAATTTTCTACAGAACTACATTCCAGTATTATTATTTTTGTTCATCTCAATTTTGCAAACGCCGCCTATTCAGCCGTGCCTGATCAGTATCTGTACGCTTGTCCAATGTATTCCAGTATTCTCGTGCAATTTCATACGCTGCGAGGCATTCTTCTGATCAGAAAACCCATCTGCAAATTGATTTCTACCTTTCTGCGGTTCACCTAAATGAGACGCATGGGAAACAGTACACATTTCCAGGGGATGAAGTGTAGATAAATCATTCTCTTTTGATCTTTTTACCACTTAAACGTGTTGGAAATATGATGGAAAAGTAATAATGATCTTGATATCGCCTGGCTGAAACGAAAATGTCATTATCGAAGAGTTTAAAAATCGCGATCCAAATACTTTGTATTCATTCTGCAATGCTTTTTCATAGCACATCATCATTTTGATACGCTGATCCTATCCTGTGGTGTTCATGATTATTACTACTATTCTATCACAATTTCGTTTTCCCAAAGGTAATACGTGTGTTCAGATTCATTCGGCCTTTCTAAAAATGAAGACGTCATTATTAATTCTGTGAGCCCTTGTCTCTAAGTGGAGTTACGAAATGGAACGTCGGTTTGCATGTTTCCGACTTCGCAAACAGGTTGACGTAAAGCGGCGGTGCAGAACTGCTTTTCACTATGACATTTTATGCGTTCTCAGCAAGCGAGATGAAAGTGATCACCGATCACAGAATTTGCATGGTTATGTGCTGCTTCCGAACTGCAAGGATACTAGGGGGATTCTATCGTTACCATACTGGCCTCTATGTGAATGATTTTCTCCGTTATTGCCCAGAGTTTTATAAAGTCCCGAAATAGAACATGATAAAAAATTATTGCTTTTATCTTTATTAATAAAAAGGGATAAATAACCAAAATTTGAAGAAGCTTTTTAATAAAAAATTAAGGTTCTGCCATTAATGCCGAGACACCCTAAGCAACACAAACCGTCCAATTGTTGTTTTAATTACCTATCAGCATACATGCTGAGATTGCGGATTTACGAGACGTAACCTAAAGAATTTCTAAATGTAAATACTGGAAAGTACGACACAAGTCCCATTTCACTAAGGTGACCTCGAAACAGTTGACATCCACTCCCTTCACTCATATTTTGTTTGTCCTCTGTAAGTAGCACTGGTGTTAAACGTATTCATTTAATACGCAGACTGAAGACCCCATATATTGAATGTTTATTTTATATATAAATAAGGCAGCTTTTATGGTTTCAAATCATTGAAGTTGTTACACAAGTATTTAGTGCATGGATCATTGAGCGTACATGCATATTTAAGATAAAGTGGGGTGATAAAATAAACAACAGATAAACAAAACAAAAAAGCAGCAAGAAAAAGGAAAATAGAGATAAATTACCTTTGTCTAACTGAACAAATTCGACCTAGCTTCGCGCACTTTAGCCAAAAAAAAGTGCCCATGTTTGCCAATTCCTCTGGTCAGCTAGTATCTCCCAACATGCCAATCACTTTGACGGACTTAATAATTTTTCTTTGAGTTTCATCGTTCATTATTTCTCCCACTGTGCGCATTCCAACAAAATATGTATCCAGTCCTCATCCAAATCGCAGAATGGGCAGATTCTCCTGCCAGAATCGTCAGTCATTTTCTGTGCCCTCCAGTCTAAACCATGCCATTCCTGATCTTTCCTTCTTCCTAAATTAAGTATATATGTCTCTTTACCCCAGTTCAATTTTATTTCATTTGCTAGACTTAGAGAAGGTTTAATTTTACAATCCGTTTCTATTTCCTGTTGGTTGATGTCTCTTAGTCTTCTTTTGACACCTTTCCATATGTTTTTATCATTTGTTTCAGCTCTTTGCCATACTGACACCATTCCTATTCTCCTCAATCCCCTTTCCAAATCAACTGCCCAAAACTTAGGAGACAGGTTTTGTCGCTGGTATTTATAACATTTGCATCATAGTGTGGGACCACCCCCCTGCATCAGCCTCAGCCAATACCTCACAGTTCTTATTTTGCAATGTGTTGTGTCTTCATAACATCCAACCTCCCTCAATACCCCCGAAATTGATGTCCCTTGTGGAACTCCAAGAACTCTTTTCCAAAATACTACCCGTGTTTTATTTACATGCTCTGCTCTTTCCCATTCCCAGATGTCACTTCCGTATAACAAAATCAGCTTTATCATACAGTTATACATCTTTTCTAATGTATCTACAGGTACATCCGGTATCCGCGAGAGCTTACCTAATAATTTATTTAACTACATTTATTTTGGCACCATGCACTGACAACGACTGTACAAAAACTGTTTTGTTAGTTAACGACACTGACAAGGACTGCCTATATATTCCATGGAAATACGAATAGCAAGTTTGAAAATACTACTATAACTCGTATCGGAGAGAAATAAAAAATTCATCTTCCTGCCAACCTGTTCCGTACTCAATTAAACATATAATTCCATTTTTACTTTCCTTACCCCGTGCATATAGGTATAAAAGATATGGTATTCCACCTAAAAATTAGATACCGAGATTGAACTGTAAATACATGTTTTGAGACCCCTTGTAAAAAAACGTTTTTGGAAAATGGTCCATATGTGTACGTCTATGTGTGTTTATAATGTCTTAATAACGCCTCAAGCGACTTTTATTAAAATGCCATGTAATAATATTTACATGACGAATGAAATGTATATGTTGAATTTTCTGTGAACAGCATTTTAAGTCTTCTTCATTCGCAAGAAGTTTTGTATAATCTTGTATAACTAGATAGTTTTAAGCGATAGACGAAAATAAACTAAACAAGAAATGCTCATCCCTTTAAAGTACACAATTTATTTCAAATATCTTTTTTGTGGCATCAGCATTTCCGAGATATTCGTTATTAATCCTGTTGTTCATTACCTGGTCATTCTTTAAAGTGCTTTCAACATTCAGTTGTTTCTCGCGGTTGCATGGAAACAGTATGGAATTTTAAGGCGCAGTTTGTCATCTGGGGAGAGTTGCCTTAGTGGTCTGTCCGGGAAACACTTGTGTCAATTGGAGAATTCAATGTCCCACCAGCATGTTGTCACAGTTGCTCAATGGCTAGAGCAACCGCAAAGACAGCGGCAGAACCCTGTTCAAATCCCAGCTGTGACATTCAATTTTTCAGTTGACTCAATATTAAAAACTTGCCAAGACCAGGCTAAGGTGTATAAAAAGTATAATTAATTTCATATATACACTATGTGATCAAAAGTATCCAATCACCCCCACAAACATACGTTTTTCATTTGGCTGTGTGCTGCCACCTACTGCCTGGTACTCATTATCCGCGACCTCAGTAGTCGTTAGACATCGTGAAACAGCAGAATGGGACGTTCTGTGGAACTCACGGACTTCGAACGTGGTCAGGTGATTGCGTGTCACTTGTGTCAAAGTCTGTACCCGAGATTTCCACACTTCTAAACATCCCCAGGTCGACTGTTTCTGATGTGATAGTGAAGTGGAAACTCGAAGGGACATGTACAGCACAAAATCGTACAGGCCGACCTCGTCTGTTGACTGAAAGAGACCACCGGCATCTGAAGAGCGTCGTAAAGAGTAATAGGTAGACATCTATCCAGACCATTACACAGAATTTCGAAACTGCATCAGGATCCACTCCAAGTACTATGACATTTAGGCATGAGGTGATAAACCTTGGATTCCATGGTCGAGCGGCTGCTCATAAGCCACACATCACGCAGGAAAATTCCATACAACGTCTTGGTTGGTATAAGGAACGTCAACATTACACGATTGAACAGTGGCAAAACGTTGTGTGGAGTGGCGAATCACGGTACACAATGTGGCGATCCGATGGCAGCGTGTGAGTATGGCGAATGTCCGGTGAACGTCATCTGCCAGCGTGTGTAGTGCCAACAGTGAAATTCGGAGGTGGTGGTGTTATGGTTTGTCGTGTTTTTCCTGGAGTGGTCTTGCACCCCTTCTTGTTTTGGTGGCAAGATCACAGCGCAGACCTACATTGATATTTTAAGCACCTTCTTGCTTCCCACTTTTGAAGAGCAATTCGGGGATGGCGATTGCACCTTTCAACACGATCGAGCACCTGTTCATACTACACGGGCTGTGACGGAGTGGATGCACGACAATAGCATCCCTGTAATGGACTGGCCTGCACAGAGTCCTGACTTGAATCCTATAGAACGCCTTTGGGTTGTTTTGGAATGCCGACTTCATGCCAGGCCCCACCGACCTACATCGATACCTCTCCTCAGTTCCGCACTACGTAAAGAATCGGCTGTCATTCCCCAAGAAACCTTCCAGCACCTGATTGAAAGTATGCGTGCGAGAGTGAACGCTGTATTCAAGACTAAGGGTGGACCAACACCATATTGACTTCCAGTATTACCGATGGAGGGCGCCACGAACTTGTACGTCATTTTCAGCCAGGTGTCCGGATACTTTTCATCACATAGTGTATATAATACTAACAAAAAGTAAATGCTTGTTATTTGTTTGAATTTTCCAATACTTACTTTTTCTCAAATGAGAATACGTTATTCTTTTTTTTTATATTCTGGATATGCAAAAGGAATGGAATGCTCAACATAGCAAGCAGCTCTTTAAAGATTTGACTATCGGTTAAAGCCTACCATATTTCCCTTGCACTTACAAGAAAGTTAGCAATAAAATCTCGATTAATATGAAGCAGATAGAGAATATTTTGTCAAAATAGTTTGTACAAGAATAGAGAACGTGATGTGAGCGCAACATATCAAATTTTATTTTTATATCGACTCTGAATTACCTTAATCAAATGACTGGGCTATCCTTTCTCTTGCATTATTGTCTGTAGTTGATTTCGAGAGGACCATAAAAAGCTTTTTCATAGTTAAATTAAGTTCTGGCAGCAGTTTCCTACAGTTTACTTTTGCCACGTTGGCTTACACTTTTCATAATCTCCGATGTCTATATAATAGGCAAATAATGTGAACGGTAAAACTGGAAGACTGGTAAAAGTCAATAAAAAAATTGTGATGTGTTACATACACATGACTTTCCCTAACCTCTCGCTTATAGACTGGATTGGATTGGCTACGGACGGGACTCGGCACTGATCGACATGGGGTCGTCCCCGGGGGAGATGAGACGAGAGGAGACACCTGACGGGCGAAACCAGGAGTGTTGTCACAGGAATGGCAGGGTCCCTAAGTTTCCAGATAGAGATTCCCCGGCGGGCGGACAAGTAGACCCGTGACCCCTCTCCGCACAGAGAGGGTCAACGCCTCTCAAAGGTGTTCGAGTACCCCTGGTAGCCAACCGAAAGCGAGAGACGGAGAGAGTCACAAAAAGCATCCTTTTTCCCCTGCCACACTGCACCGAAACACCATCGCTGACTCTTTCAACGGATGAAAGACAAAGTGAAATGAGAATGGAGTTAAAATGGACGGACAGGAAGTTCGGGGGATGTGAGAATGCTTCCCAGCATTCGCTTAGCGACTCGGAACAACCTCGAAAAAACCATGGGTACAGGAAATTCGGGCAGGGAATCGAACCCACGATCTCTTGAATGCGGGTCACAGTTGTAACCGACTGAGCCATTCGGCTCAGTCTCTCGCTTATGAGTGGGTGTACAGATTATTCTTAGGAAAGCTTATTTTATTATCCACTTAAATTTAATCGAGGCAAACCTTTCCGGAAATAGCTGCATTGCACATTTCGTTATACTTACAAAGTAAATAGCGATAGTCAAATATTATAAAACTGGACGCTATAAGCTGGCCTTAAAATTTCATATTTTTTTCAAGACTTCGCGAGTAACAGCTGCAAATCGACAAGACTTCAGGAGCTGGAGTTGTAGGTATCCAAAGGTGAGCACAGCTTGAGGCTTAGGAATGTATCTGAACTGCTTAGTCGATGAGTAACTCACAGCAATGCTACAGCGCTGTTGATATGCAATTCATACCACCTGGAACCACTGGACAAATTCAGCCTCTGGATGTTTGTTTTTTCCGTGTATATAAAACATGTTATCGCACCATCTGCAGCTATGCCTTAAAGGCACAAACTCCACGACAGACTGTTTCGCATTCGGCTGTATGTCATCACATTCCATTAGGTCCCTCACCATGTTATACCAATATATGCATTCTTTAAGAGTGTTTACCAGCTGAACTCCTGCACAGTTTACTACGCCCAAGGAGTTCGCCTTCATTCTTGATGGTGCGAAGTTTTGTGATCACTGTGGCGCGCCATTTTTACCTTCTCTACCACGTATAGTAAGTAGGGGAAGTATTGTATTCCACCCAAAAATTCGATAGTAATATTTTACCGAAAATACATGTTTTGAGGCCCCCTGAATCCCAAAAAAGCATTTTTGGAAACATATCCGTGTGCGTGTTTGTGTTCTGTGTGTGTGTCTGTGTGTCTGTCTTCTTGTGAACAGCATAACTTAGGAACAAACAGTCGGATAAATACCAAAATTGGTATTTAGGTTCCGTATCTTCCAGAGATGCGACACGAAGATTTTGAAGAAAATCCCCTCACTCCAGATTACATGGAACATTTTTTGGAAAATTTTAATTTTCTCAGAAATGGATCTAAGGATTTTGATGAAAATATCATATACTTAAGATACTTCCATGACAAATAAAATGTATATCTTGAATTTTCTGGGAATGTCTCCAAAAGTATTCTTCATTGTGAAGGAATTTTGCATAACTGTTAAACCATAAGGGATAGACAAAATTTTAATACACAAAAAATGTAGATCACGTTAAAATACACAGTTTATGTCATATACATTTTTTTGTTGGGTGAACCATTTTCGAGATATTGCTTGTTATTTCCTTAAATTTTCCAATACTTATACTTTTTCTCGAATGGGAATTCGTTATTCGTTTTTTTATGTGCAGGACATGCAAAGAGATTGGAATGCGCCACATATCAACCAGCTCTTAAGAGATTTGACTATCGCTTAAAGCCTACCATATTCCCCTTGCACCTACAAGAAAATTAGCAATAAGATTAACATCTCGATTAACATGAAGAATATGGAAAATAAGGTTTGTAAAAATAGTTTGTCTAAGAGTAGAGAAAGTCATGTGAGTGTAACACATCAGATTTTTCATTCGGTGTTCGTGGTGCAAGATAATGATTATTTTTTGGACATTTATTGATTGCCGGCGATGTCCATTTTGTGAAGTGTAATGCATACATCCCATAAAGGTTTAATCACTGCACCTCCTGGGCACTAATATTCTGCCGCCCTCCTGATGCACATGCTGATTCATTAGCAGCTAATATTTTTCCTGTCTTAGTTGTTAACATAACACTTTCAAATGATCCTTAACTATAGATTGAACTTGCGAACTGGCTTTCAAGGGGTTCTTTGTAAGTATTGAACAATTCGAACCTAAAATACGATATCTCAGACATGGATTGTGGCTTAACGTTTATCAGTTATATAAGATTATAGAAAAATCCTTCCCAATAAAGAGGACTTCCCAGACTATTCCCAGCAAATTCCAGAAATATATAGTTTATTTGGGAGTGAATGTCTTTAATATATGGTATATTAATCAAAATCGTTAGAGCCATTTCGAAAAAATCAGAAATTTTGAAATATGTTGCACGCAAAGGCCAGTTTGCGGTGGGGGAATTTTCTGAAAAATCTTCATGTCGCATTTTTGGAAGATACTGAACATAAATACCAAGTTTGGTATTTATTGGACGAAACATACATTTATCTAAAAATACTTGTATTTTTACTTTGACTACTGCGTGTAGTAAGTAGGGGAACTACTGTATTCCACACAAAAATTCTATACCGAGATTTCACCGGAAATACATGTTTTGAGACCCCCTGAATTCAAAAAAAGCATTTTTGGAAACATGTCTGTGTGTGTGTGTGTGTGTGTGCGCGCGCGCCTGTGCCTGTGAACAGCATAACTCACAAACGAACAGTCGGATAAACACCAAAATTGGTATTTAAGTTCAGTATCTTCCAGAGATGTGACACGAAGGTTTTCAGGATAATCCCTCCAGCCCAGATTATCTTTAATTGGAACATTTTTCGAAAATTTCAATTTTCTCAAAAATGGCTCTAAAAGTTTGGTTAAAATAGCATATGTTTAAGATATTTTCATGACAAATGATATGTATATCTCGAATTTTCTTGGTATGTCTCCAAAAGTATTCTTCATTGTGAACGACCTTTGCATAGACAAAATGTTACTACACAAAAAATGTAGATCGCGTTAAAATACATAACTTATGTCATATACATTTTTTTGTTGAGTGAACCATTTTCGAGATTTGTTTGTTATTCCCTTAAATTTTCAATACTTATACTTTTTCTCAAATTCGTTATTCATTTTTTTTATGTCCTGGATATGCAAAGAGAATGGAATGTGCCACATAGCAACCAGCGCTTAAATGATTTGACTATCGCTTTAAACCTACCATATTCCCCTTGCAACTACAAAAACATCAGCAATAAGATTAACATCTCGATTAACATGAAGCATATGGAGAAAATGCGTTTCTAGAAATAGTTTGAACAATAGTAGAGAAAGACATGTGAGTGTAACACATTAGATTTTTAATTTAAGGAACTGTAAGATGACATACACCCAACGGAGTAGAATGTTGAAAATAACGAAACGATTAATAATTTAAAATAATATTGAGGAATAACTTTAATGTAAAATACGTTGTAACGCAGAATGTAATTAATGCAAAGGAAAGCATGTAAGGAACGGTGTAATTAATAACTACCAAGTGAGCGATCAACAGGGATAAAGTCCACGTTCACATACACGCTAATGCACACAGGGTTAGGCAAAGTCACACAAAATAGATAGAGAGGTCCTAGATTACAGTGAGACAGAGTGGTCCAATTCCGGGAAGACAAAGGAGTTGGAAAAAAAAGAAAGAGGAACGACAGTTTTAAAGTGAGACGGAGTCAGTGGAGTTTACCAGAGAAGACAAAGAGAGGCGTGACTACTAAAATTGGAATAATTTATTTTCATAGCACGCTAGATAAGCAATGGTGATAGTTGTTACATATAAAGGCGAGAATTCTAGCGTCATAGTAGAAAGGTATATAAAGGTGAGGAGGCACCAAGTTACACACTCTCTGATTTTACTCTTATGATGCAATACGTGTGAGTCGGGCGGAAGATTGTCTGATTGTATGTGGGTGAGATAATATCGTGTGATGCATTTAGATAGGTCCACATAAAGGATTAAGGGTAGCGGGAAGGTTAAAATGGACAGCTTTTGTACCATTTTGTGTTAAGCAGGGGAACGTTTCTAACCGCCTCAATCAATGAGCATTGTATTGAGAATAAATTAAGCTGCTTAAAGGAAGTCAGCTTATTATTTGCCTTCACCTGCATAAAATCCCGAGAAAGATCAAAGATCAAAGATCTCAGTTCTATGTCATACAGCCCGGCAGAAAACTTCAAGAAACTTCGGTGATATGAGACATCTACACGAGATATGTGAAAATAGTATGTTTACGTTATTTGCCCCATGTTTTGGACGTCAATTTGTAGTAGGTTGTATTGAAAGAGTTGTATTATATTTCAACTGTTGGGGAGCCGAACTTGAAGTAGTTGAAACACACGTATAGTACCCGCTTTCCGGTAGCCTTCGCACCAAATGTACTTTCCGGTGGCCTTTGCCCCCCCAAAAATGTTTAAAAATATTAAATTTGTATCTCGACTCCTTCTTTAAGTATTATATATTTATGTTTGCCTCGGCTGCGTCAGTACTATTGTTAAAGACATGTTTTTCATCTTCGCAGGGTTGTAGTGCGGCTGAAGAATGTAGACTTACACAGATTATAATTTTACTTCACTCCTTTTATCAATGCTTGACACGATTTAAATAACACTTCACTGACATAGAGTGAGTTGTGACATTTTTTTAATTAATTACTTGCATTTTTTAACACACTGAATACGTATTATACTTCTCAAGGACGCATCTGGCGTCCGGTTAGGAACACTGTCTGCAAGCAACGCGTCGAGTTATGAGGCTGTCTACAAGCAACTGAATTGATTTCTACCGCCTAAATTTGTAAATTTCTGTATTTCAAGTCTCTGATTGGCTAATGCTATTCCAATAGAGTGCCTTCATTTAACTAAAGCTTTTTCTGGTTGTTGATTGGCTATTTATTAAACTGTCTCAAAATTTACATTGTTGTTGCTCCAATAATGACTTGTATTGTTTCAAATTTAAAATTCATTATTGCCTCAATGTTACCTCATTGTTACCTCATTATTAGCAACTTTTAACTATTATTCTCACAGCTTCTACATTATTAAATTACGTAATACATTCACATAACATTATTGAATATGTATACAATAATATTAACATCTACAATGACTGTAATATTCACTTCTTATATATTGTTACATTCACATATTGCTTTAAGGCGGGCTGTTATTGAATTATATATTATATAATTAGACTGAAATCATTTAAGTGTTTAAATACTGCCCCAGATAGCACGTGGTGTTAACGTGCGAGCACGTCCCCGCTACAGAACCTCAAAACGGATATTTACGGTGATATCCTAGTGTGGAAAATGCTGTGCCGAATGCCCTCCCCACAACAGGGAGGTAGTATAAAGAGTAAAAAGCCTCATAAGTATTATATAAGTTATAGTAGGAGAGTAGGTACTATACGTGAAGAATGTTACACCATGCTGTACATAAAATGCTTTTGGTATATTCGTGTTAACCTGATCTACTGTAGTACTGTACGGAAGGTATTAATTTGGGCCGTTGCTGGTTCAGACTGTACCTGACTAATATTTCTGTGCGGCTGATCAATAAAACAGTGTGATGAATTGGGCTGCCGGAACTAACTTGGTTTTAGAGGCAGTGTGTAGTATGTGAACCAAATACTACTCGGCCGCCAAAACAATAACCCCTCTCCTCCTATTGTTGACGGGAAGCGATCAATCAAAAGCATTAATCGCACGGAATAAAAGCGATGGTTCGCTAATCGTCCCAATGCGATGGACAGGTTCGCGCTGAGCGCAAAGATCCAACATTCGCTTCACCATGCGTTGCTAACAGAAACAATAATTCTATAATTTAAAGCTAGTTTACTTTGCATGAGCTAATATCATTTTGGAAATGCATAAAACATTAGGTGTATGACTTTTGGAAGGTTCATGAGAGATTTCAAATGTTAGTTCGTTCTATGTATTTCATTGAGTTCTTAATATTATCAGTTTGTAAAGTATTGCATTCAAAACAGTTATTAACCCTAGTTTTCAAACATTAATTTAACACACATTATTGCATACATGGGGTACTACGGAACCTCATTTTATTTTATTGATGTTTACTTAAGTATTGTATTCAACCCAAAAATCCAATAACGACATTTCTCCCGAAATACATGCTTTGAGGTGCCTTGAATCCAAGTATAGCGTTTTCGGAAAAACTATCCTACCTTTAACAGCATAACTCAGAAACGAAAAAACGGATAAGTACAAAACATGGTGTTTAGGTTCAGTATCGTTCAGGGATGAAATACAGAATATTTAAGAAAATTCCCCCAAACAAGACTACACTTATATGGAACACTTTTCAAAAATTTTGATTTTCTCAAAAATGGCTCTAACGATTTTGGTTAAAATATCATGTGTTTAAGATATTTTCATGACAAATGAAACGTATATCTTCAATTTTCTGGGAATGTCCCCAAAAGTCCTCTTCTTTCTGAATAACTTTTGCATAACTGGTATACCGTAAGAAATAGACAAAATTTTATTTCTCAAAAAATGCAGTTCTCATTAAAACACACACTTCAAATAATTTTGTTGAGTGAACCATTTCCGAAATATAACTTGTTAATCTTCTTAATTTTCCAATACTTATGTTTTTCTCAAATGGTGGTTCGTTATTCATTTTTTAATGCCCTGGAAATGTAAAGAGATTGGAAATTTGACATTTTAATCAAAATCGTTAGCGGCAATTTTAAGAAAATACGTTTTTGGAAAAATATTCCATGTAAACTGCTGTCTGTGGTGGAGGGATTTTCTTCAAAAATTTTGCTCTTGCATCTTTGAAAAATAGTATTTAAGTTTGGTATTTATCCGACTTTTGGTTTTTCAGTTATGCTGTTCACAGACACACAAGGATCTTTTTGTAAAAGTTCTTTTTGTCTTCAAGGGGTCTCAAAAGATGTATTTTCAGTGAAATCTCGGTATCGAATCTTTGGGTGGAATGCAATAATTCCCCTACTTACTATACGTATTAGAGAAAGTAAAATAGTTTGTACAAAAGTAGAGAAAGTTATGTGAGTGCACTTCGTCAGATTTGTTTATGTTTATTTGAGGTTTTGTTTGATGAACGTCCGTTATAGCACTTACACAACTATCCATTAAAGAAACCATACACTTTGACGTAACAAATCATGAGCAATGCATACAAATATCTGATTTATGTTCAGCACACACCAGTTTCTGACATGTGATTCTACTTCCTCATTTGCACTGTGTTGCCACGTTAAATATGTATGCGTTTAATATGGTTCAAACCATATAGTTGATCAATACTGTTTTTAATACAAATTTTCGATTATTATTGGTGCAAAGAAAAATTATTAGTCACTCATCATCTGTTATTTCGGAAACTGTTCCATGCAATTGGTAGTTTTGTGTTGGCGGATTGTCTTGAACATCTTCGTGTCACATCTTTGGAAGATACTGAATTTAAATACCAAGTTTGGTATTTAGACGACATTTCGTTTTTGAGTTATGCTGTTCAAAGCACACACTTTATTCAGGAGACTTATCTTAAACTTTCTGGAAATAGTCTGTGAAGTGATCACTAAAAGGATTAGGAGATTAAATGCCTACCTATAGCAGCATAAAGTAAAATATTTAAATACCCTTTACTTGAAAAAAATCTGATGTGTTATATCCACATGACTTTCTCAGCCCTGTGTCGTTTATTAGTGGGTATACAAATTATATTTACTAAAGTTAAATTTTCTATCTAGTTCATTTTAATAGAGATAAACTTTAGCAGAAGCTGACATTACACATTTCTTATAAATACAAAGGAAATAGCAATAGTCAAATGTTTATGAACTGGACGCTATATGCTGACCTTAAAATTCCATACTGTTTCCATGCAATCGCGAGAAACAACTGAAAATCGACGGGAATTAAAAACAATGACAAAGTAATGAACAAATTGAAACATTAATAACGGACATCTAGGAAATTCTTGATACCACAAAAAGTAGTCAATTGAGATAAATGTTATGTTTTAAACAGATCTACATTTTTTGTATAGTATGTTCTGCTTTATCGTTTAACGTTTACCAGTTGTATGTACAAGATTGTACAAAATTCCTTTTAATAAGAGAACTTCACATACTATTTCCAGAAAATTCACGATGTACATCTTTTGTCATGTAAACGTTTTTAATATATGGCTTTGACGCGGTAGAACACAGGTGTGTAATACAGGCAATGGAAAGGTCAGGAGTCGAGCCAAAATACACTCGGATACTGGTTAAACTCTACAGCAAATCACAAGCCAAAGTAGCCACGGAACGAGAAGGACAAAACTTTAAAACAGGGAGGGGAGTGCAGCAAAGAGAACCCAATTTCCCTGAAGTTATTCACGAGCTTGCTGGAAGAGATATTCCGAGAACTGAACTGGGAAAACAAATATGATATCACAGTAAATGGGTAAAGGCTCACAAACTTAAGATTTGCTGATGTCGTTGTGCTATTCGCCAGTAATGCCAAAGGTCTGCAAAATATGATCCAGGAGCTAAACAGCTGCAGCAAAAATGCTGGCCTGTCGATGAACATGAGCAAAACACAAGTTATGACAAATAACCAAGACATACCAATCACAATTGACGTACTATAGCATGTACCGGAATGCGTTTACCTAGGACAACTGTTGGGAATGCAGAACAACATGGACGAAGAACGAAAACACGGAATAACAGTAGCATGGATATCATTTTGGGGCTTAAAATTCATTCTAGTGGGCACGAAACCCAATCACAAAATAAAAATCAAAACAATAGACTAGTGTATCTTCCCATCACTGCTATATCGGTGCCAAATTTGGAAATTGACGGAAATACAAAACAAACGTGTTTAAGTTTGCCAGAAAAAACTGAAGAGACTATCCCTCAAAGACACTGTGCCCAACACCAGGTTAAGGGAAATGGCAAATCTGGAAGGTGCATCCCAACGAGCCACCAATTTGAAATGGAAATTGGGAGGCCACGTGGCGTGACTCCAGAAGAGCAGATGGGCATATATTTCCACAATGTGGACCCTCTATATCAGCAAGAGATGACAAGGCAGACTGGGAAGAAGATGCGGCGAAGATGGACCAAGACTGCACACGACCGCAGCAGTTGGAGAGACATTCAAAAAAGGCAGGAAGTGCTAAAAACAACCAAACAAATCATGCAGTGCCGATCGAAAACAAGTGAGTGAACAATAGTGCGAAGTGCTGAAGAAAAGCACAACGAAAAACATCACGTATGCGGACTAGCTCCCTGATGAGTCACATCAACTTACCAGACGAACTTCTGGGTACAAGCTGGAGAGATGAACGTCCCAAACAGACAGTGTTTCTGTCGCTTGGCTCATGAAGAAACTAGTAATAAATCGGCCCTCAGAGACCGATCCAAATCCTATGGATCATAATTTTATGGGCGCTTATGACAAGCAAATGCAAACTTAGATGCGCAGGAATAAAGCACATTTTTAGAACATATGTGTGATGTGTGGGAGAATATCAACAGGAGATTCAATATTTGTAATTCACAAGAAAGACTTGAGAGAAGCATTTGACAGTAATAATGGATTACTCAATATAAAACACCTACAGTAATAAAAATAAAAGCATCACTAGCTTTATTTGTAACAGGAAAAAGTACTGTTTAAAATCTAACATAATAAGAGACGATCTGAATATAGGCTTTCAAAAATTAACTTTAATTATTATATCTGTTATCCACTGTCATTTAACAAAACTAAGGAAAGAGGGGGAACAACCTGTGTAGCATCCACATGACTCTCTCTGCTCACTGTTCTATAAGCTATACCTACATTTTTTCCACTCTCTTATTCATGTTAATCGAGATAAAACCTTCAGTAAAATTTCACTTCAAAATCCAAAGCAATGACAAAGAATATCTCGGAAATGGTTAACGCCAAAAAAGTTTATTTCACATTAATATTGTGCTTCAACAGATCTACATCTCTCAAGATTATAGTTTATACAAAATTAATTTAGAATAAAGAGGACTTCACAGGCTTTCCCTACAAAGTTCAAGATATACATTTTATTTGCATACAAATATACTAAAATATGGTATTTAATCAAACTCATTATAACATTTTCGAGAAAACGAAAACTAACGCATTTTTTATATATAAAGAATAGCTTGGGGTTTGGGTATTTTCTTGAAAATCTTTGTATCGTATCCTTGGAAGACGCTGTACTTAAATACCAATTTTGGCATTTAACCGACTTTTCGCTTATGAGACTTTTTGGTCGATCACACCATATACGCTGATTACATGTGACGTAAGCGAACTGCAATGGCATTCATTATGCTTTAGTGATTCATTATGATCTTACTTGAACATTCTCTTGAAGTTCTGACAACATTCAGTTGTTCCTCGCAATTGCATGGAAACAGTGTGGAATTCTAAGACCAGCATATTGCCACGTATACAGTTGCAGGCAGCAAGATAATTTGTCACAGATTTGATACTTTACTATATTGGGCAAACTTACAATTTACCACATTTGGTCATTTTTATATTTCATGATCTTTCTTGACTTGGGATTGTAGTTGAAGCTAACTTATAGCAGGAAAGCATTCTAATAGGGATTTCACCATGCCATCATTTCCTTAGGAATACGTCCCTTTTTGCACATCACCAGAAGGATCACATGATCCTTAGGAAATCCTGAGCCCATGCACTTTCAGGGCGGCGGCACCACCACTTGGTAATGCTCATGGCATGATTGTCGAGACCCCCCTAGGCAGTGACTTTCTTTATAAGGAGCTGCAGACTCGTGCTGGGGGTCGTTCTCATTCTGAACTCGTCAGCAGTCCATGCTGCTGCATCTGAAACAAGATCTGCAACAACTCTCCAAGGTAAGATCCCATTAGGGAAAGTCACAATATTTTATGTAATACGTAAAGATCACATCAATATGTTATGTGTGTTGAGTCTTCAATCACTTCAAGATTGAATGTTAAGTCCCTTCAGGACTGGGTTGTTAAACACATAACTGGGCTCTTCAAGACCCAAAGTTGGGAACTGAAGCCCAGCATCATGTTCTAGTTAATATAATAAAAATGGTCACCAGGAAACATTGCGAGTTATTTGTTTTACTATCTACCTTCACCTCTAAGCTACGTTCCCCAGTCACAACCCCTAAGGTTGCGACACTATAGCGTCCATTCTTACACATTTTAAATCTTTGTATCTATAACAAAATGTGTAATATAGCTATTTTTGCAAAGGTTTATTTGGAATAAAATGTAGTAGATAGAAAAGTAAGCTTTAGTAAGAATATTTTGTGTACCCACTAAATAACGATAGAGGTTAGAGAAAGTCATGTAAATGTACCACATCAGATTTTTTGTAAAATACTGTATATTTTTACTTTCTCTACCACGTTACAGTATCAAGAATTCATCGGAAATACACTTTTTAAGACCCCTGAATCTAAAAAGGGCAGTTTTAAAAAAAGTCCGTGCCTATGTGTGTGTGTGTGTGTGTGTGTGTGTCTGTCTGTCTGTAAACAGAATAACTCAAAAACAAAAAGTCGGACGAATACCAAACCTGGTATTTAAGTGCAGTATCTTGCAAAGATGGAACAAGAAGATTTTCAATAAAATTCCCCCACTACAAAATACCCTTTATACGAAAGATTTTTCGAAAGTTTGTATTTTCTGAAAAATAACTTTAACGATTTTGATAAAAATACCATATACTTAAGATATTTACATGATAAATAAAACGAACATCTTGAATTTACTGAGAATAGCCTGTGAATTCCTCTTCACTCGGATGAAGTTTTTATAATATTGTATAACTGGGAAACGCTAAGCAATAGACGTAAACGTACCACATCAAAAATCTGATGTAATAATTTCAGATGTTTTTCTCTACCCTCTACCGTTTATTATTGTGTATAAAAGTTATTCTTCATAAAACTTATTTTTCTGTCTACTACATTTTAATTCGAATAAACCTTTGTAGAAATAACTACATTATACACTTCGTTATAGATACAAAGAGAACAGCGACAGTGAAATATTTAAGAACTGGACGCTATATGCTGGCCTTAAAATTCCATACTATTTCCATGCAATCGCGAAAAACAATTGAATATTGACAGAACTTAGAGGATGACCAAGAAATGACAATTCGAACCTTTAACAACGAATATCTCAGAAGTGGCTTATGCACAAAAAACATATTTGAAATGATTTGTGTAATTTAAAGAGATCTACATTTTTGGTGCAGTACATTTTCGTCTATCGCTTAACGTTTATCAGTTATACAAGATCATGCAAAATTCCTTCCGAATGAAGATAGCTTTCTAGTCTATTCCCAGAAAACCAAGATATGCATTTTATTTGTCATGTAACTGTCTGTAATATATGGCATTTTAACCGAACTTGTTAGAGGCATTTTTTTAAAAATCAACATTTTCGAAAAATGTTCCATTTAAAGTGTAGTCTGGGACGAGGGGATTTTCTTGAAAAGCTTGGTGTCGCATCTTTCGAAAGTGCTGAACCTAAATACCAAGTTTGGTATATGATCGACATTCGTTTTTGGTTTATGCTGCTCAGAGTCACACACAAACGCGCGCGCGCGCGCACACACACACACACACACACACACACAAGGACATTTTTCGAGAATGTTTTTTTGGATTCAGGGTGCCCCAAAACATATATTTCTACATATATTACTACTATACGTAGTATAGAAAGTAAAAATGTAGATCTCTTTAAAATTCACAATTTATTTCAAATAACTTCTTTGTGGTATAACCGTTTCCCAGAATATCCGTTATTAATGATTCGCATTGTTCAAAACTTTGTAAATCTGTAGAAAGTCCTGTCGTCATTCAGTTGTTTTCACGAATGCATAGAAACAATATAGAATTTTAAGGCCAGCATATGCGTTCAGCTCTTACACATTTAATTATCGCTGTTCACTTTGTATCTATAACGAAATGTGTAATGTAGCTATTTCTGCAAACGTTTATCTGAATTAAAAAGAAGTGGATGGAAAAATAAGATTTCGTAAGAATAAAATTGTATACCCAATAATAAACATTAGAGGGTACAGATAGTCATGTGAATATCAAACATTAAATGTTTACTTAAAATGCACAATTAAACCTTAGAAGATGAAAATGTATATGCCGAAAATTTCGCAAAAAACATCTAGGAATAAGTTTATTTACACGAAAACGTGTCTAGAAAATAGGATTTCATATCAATTTGTTTTACCAGGTGTTGGAACCCTCCTGTAGAAGTGGAAATAAACGCAATATTCTCAAGCTATCGGAGTGAAATTAAATGGCATGTACCTCTTTTGTGTTTGAAATTCCTAAACAGAAGCTAACAATCCGAATATCCTAGCCACAATGTATTTTCCGTACTCCTATTCAGCATATTGTAACAGAAACTGTCCCATTTAATGAAATGTATGATCAGAGCCCTCTGCAGTCCTTATACAGAACCATGCGAGCGGGAAGTTGTATAAAGCCCATTAGAATGAGGCATGCTGGATACTTCGTATGCACCGGAACCGACACGGTAGCCATGAAGGCCCAGCACGAGAACAGGCAGATGAAACATTGTTCTGTTCTTCCAGACTGAGCTTAGAGCTTTGAGCCAGCAATGTACAGTCGTAAAATTATCTCTACGTGTTCCAAAAACTCTCTGAGATGGTGTACTGTATGAAACAGAGACATTCAGCAAGAAACGAACCAGATTATACTCGAAGGCACTATTACCAATATTTTTGGTCGACCACACTATATTACACTGTTTATATGTGACGTAGCTAAAATTTTATGGCACTTAAAATAAATTCAGCAACTGACTATGATCCTATTTAGCGTCGAGCGCAGTTCCCCTATCGCCCATACCTTCTAACAACTTCAAAGCAGCGCTCCATTCCCGGATAAACAATTCAATATGTGTATTTAAACTAAAATAAATTCTGTGCATTGTAGTTTTTATATTCTAATAAACTAAATTATTTTCATGTGTTTCAATACGTGTTGCTCACACGTTACCTGCAAAAAACAAATAAATACTGCATGGAATCAACAGTACTGCCATCTTCTGTAGTACTCGCAAACACACTCAAAGTCTTGCCATTCAGTACTGCCTTTCAATCAGCATTTAGTTACACACAATAACATGGTAATAGTGCTATACACCGGGGTGAGGCCAAAAGTTTTGGAACTAGATATTAAATTTAGTTACTCCGACATAAATACTGGGGGACGTAGACTCTGAGGCAGCGAGAGGACCAGGAACTTTGCTGCACAAATCTAAAGCAGACGTGGGATATTCATAATAAAATACACATTTAACACATTACCTGTGGTTTATTAAAATTGATATGATGCCACTATATCATTCACAACAGATTACAGGACAAAAATTGGAGCGAGATGTTCCACACACACGCGAAAACACGCATTCCTACACACAACCACTCGCCCTGAATACACACACTCGACTCTCTCTACTAGTGACGTCACCAGAATAAAGAGGCTAGTCCCTCAACTTACCCTCACACCCCTGACTAGGAGTGGGGAGGGAAATGCCGCGCCGGACATGAATTCAAACTCACAAACGAAACAATTAGTTCAACAATGTCATACTAAAAAGCAATAATGAGTCCGACGAGACAATGCACACACATATACTATAATGTCTTTTCGTAAAAACTCAATGCTTTAAAATTATCCTGGTCAACAAAAATAGCCATATAATGATAGTCAAGTTCCTACCGCTCTTTTCATAAACATACTAGCGTCTTAATTATTACACATCATAAGTTAGGAATAGAACCATTCAACAGGCTCAGATAAATCGCTTCAAGAGCCAAGTAATGTATGGATACTTTAAACGACTGCCATAAGAAAAGTCTGATTGCATTCTCCACTCATTCTTCTACAACCTATTCTTACAAAGACTTTTTCTTATTAATCAACATAAATTTTCATTACGCATTTACACATTTTGTTGTAGATATAATAAGGGTACAATAGGCTAAAGCGATAGTCAGATTTTTAAAAAACGGATTGCTATGATATGGTTTTGAAATTCCGTGTTCTTTGCAGACAGCGAATATCAACTTACCCTAGAAAAAGCTTAAAAGTATTTGAAAATTCAAACCAATAACAAAGAATTTTTCGGAAATTGTAAACGGTACAAAAACTGTATTTGACCATAATTACGTGCTTTGACGAGATCTGCATTTATTGTGCAGTAAACGTTTTCTAACTATGACTAGTTGTGAAGTCCTCTTCATTCTGAATCAGGTTTATGTAAGTCATTTCCAGGATATTGACTCACACAAGCCGTCCTTAGTTAAAGGAAGTTTATACGGATAATGCGGATGCCAAAAGGTTTGTCTAAGCAAAGCTGCATACGGGAATTCATACCGATAGAGAGAAGATAACTAAATGAAAAAACTAATGCCTTTAAACGAACACTTCACTACTATTACTGATCACAGAGCTCATTCGGTAGAGAAACTGCCTGCATAAGAATTTTTCTGGGTTTGATTCCCGGATGGGCTAGTTGTTTTTAAACTAAAGCATTTTACGGCATGGTGCTTGAGTGTGAGAGTACCTAAGCCAATTTAAAGTAGGAGTTGTATTATATTTCAGCTGTTGGGGAGCCGAACTTGTAGTAGTTGCAACAGCACGTATAGTAAACAGTTTCGTAGCCTTCGCCCCAATGCATTTTTACTGCTTCTTTAAATATTATATTTATGTTTGCCTCGGCTGCGTCAGTATTTATTAGAGACACGTTTCTCTTGGCAGGGTTGTGGTACGACTAAGAATGTCGGCTTATACGGATTGTAATTTTACTTCACTTTTGTTTATTAATACTTGATACGATTTGAATAGCATTTCACTGATATAGAGAGCTGTGAAATTGTTTTTATTAATTAATTACACTTTTTAGCACGTAAACTTATTTTTCGTCTCACACGAATACATATATTTTTTGAGGACGCACAAGCAACGCATCCAGTTATGAGCACTGTCTGCAGGCAATTGAATTGATTTCAACCGTTTAAACTTGTAAATTTCTATATTTCAAGTCTGATTGGCTATTCTTACTCCAATAGAATACCTTCATTAAACTAAAGCTTTTTCTGGTTGTTGATTGACTATTTTTAAACTGTCACTAAAATTACATTATTGTTACTCCAAGAATTACAAGTAGTACTGTTAAACTTTGTTACTCATTATTGCCTCAAGGTTACCTCATTGTTACCTCATTGTTAGCAACGTTTAACTTATTATTCTCACAGCTCCGAAATTATCAAATTACGTAATATATTCACATAATATTATTGAACATGTTTACAATAATATAAGCAAATGCAACGACTATTACATACATTTTACAAATTATTACATACACATATTGCTTTAAGGCGAGCTGTTATTGAATTTACATATAATATAATTAGACTGAAATTATTTAAGTGTTAAAAATACTGCCTCAGGGGGATATTATCAGTTATTTAATAAGTAATTCGGTCATTAAGAAGAATTCACAATTGCAGCTCGGCATAAACCTGAGCACACGTGTTAAGTCATTTAGTTGCATGACAGTTATGTACAATCAGTACAACTATATGGCACCAACTGGTGCCACAAATTCAACAAGATTAAACAAAATTCTGTTCTTATTATATTTATCTCAAAAAATAATTTTTCCAAAACAATATTTTTTTCTTATTTATCCTTATTTTTGGTTTATCATTTTGTACTGTTATCTTAATAATTCATTAAGATTTTAAGTTAAATTAAACTAATATCCTTCAATGTTATAAATAAAGTAAATACATCTTTAAGTAACTTTAAAGGTGTGTTAGAATTACATTATATTCTATCAGTGCATTGTTCATAATAAACAAGTGCAAAAACAGTCCTGCCTTGGTAGACGAGTTGATGAAGGACCTCTCAGGTCCACATTCTACCTCGAATGATCCATGATCTCTTAATATTATTTGTTTACAAAAAAAAGTTCACAGAAGACCAATGCTGCGTCTGAAAATGTTCAAAACACGCGTTCGAGCCTCAGCTGAATTTTGGTGCGTCTCCGCACAGGTCGTAGTCATATCTCTATGTTCGTTATTGGTGAACGTTACCTTTTTGTCTGAATGACCTGGTTCGAACTGTATGCAGGCGACCATGCGACGCTTATTAGTACGAAACCTCCATGTAAACACCTGCAGTTAGCAGCACTACCTCAGTGACTTTTCCCTTTGTAGCTGCACTGCCCCTTTAAACAGCAGCGATGTGGCAACTTCTTTTGCACCTGTGTATCCGGGAAAATAAGACTGCAAATGACGACTTATTTGGGCCATCTGGTACGTTTTATTTATTGCATTAATATCTTAAGTAGGCGGCGCCGTGGTTGAGTGGTTAGACCGCTCTCCTCTCACCGAGGCGGCCCGGGTTCAATCCCATGGACCCGCATGTGGGATTTGTGGTGGATAAAGCAGCGTCTGGACGGGTTTTCTCCGGGTTCTCCGTATTCCCCCACCATTCATTCCTGCAACTGCTCCATCATCACCTTTCTTTCATCCATTTCACCATCATTTCGTTTCATCTACTTCCTTCCTCCCATACCAGGCATCGGGCTGATCACCCATCCTGGATATTCTGTCTGATCCATGAGTGTCTGCTCCTCGACGGGCCTCTGACCCCAGGCACCCGCCTGTAAGTCCTGGGGGTGTAAGTCCTACATACGAGGAGGTTAAACAGAGAAAGAAGAAGAATATCTTAAGTATATGGTTCACAAAGTATAAGAAAAAATTTTCATAATGGGTAGTTTGGGGTGGGGGAATTTTCTTGAAAATCCTTACTGAATTGAAATACCAAATTTGGCATTTATCTGATTTCTCATTTTTTAGTTAGACTGTTCAGACACACGCACACTCATGAACCTTTTTTGTTTTAGGAGAATTTAAAGAGTTTGAATGTGTATTTGCGGTGAAATATCCACATCGAATTTCTGGGTGGAAAGCCTACTTCCTTTATTTACTGTAGGTAGAGAAAGCAAGAATGGTTTAAGATTGTGATTAGTGGTGTGCGGTTTCTTTCCCCCTCTGGACGTTCGATACACCGAAAAATGAAGGGAAATTCTCAGCACTTATGATTCCTATTTTCCGTGATGCCTCTTTTGTTTTGGTGCCTCGGATGTCTAGCGAGAGAGAGCTAGTTAGTTCAAATTCGCGCGACGGGGCAGCGAAAGTGTTTTACTTTTAATGTGTGTAATTGTGATATCGCATGTAGAGGTACGTGTTTGGAGGTTTTATTTGGTTCTTGCTGGAAATTCTTTTAACTTTTACAACATTTTTTTCAATACAGAGTGCTATCTTTTAGCTAAGAGTCATAATTTATTTATTGCGCCTTTTATAATCCGAAGCCCATTTTACAATTCGCTGCGTATCTAAAACGTTTGTTTGGAAACGGTGATAATGTGGGCAAGACTTTAATTGCAATGTGTTATATTGCGATAAATCCACGTTACAGACTGTTTATTCCTGTTGCTGGTGACGTGAAACATACTCTTAGATGAATTTCAGGTATATGTTTTCACGTATTTTTTTTTAATGTTAAGTAAACTTTTGTGTTTTTTATTCTCTATTGTAATTTATTGCCACACTTCATGTCGTAACTCTGCTGTTATGTATTTTGCTAAATTTTCTGTGTAACTTGGAGTATTCTTAATGCTATACATTATTCTTATTAATTACAGCAGATGGTTGAAAGGCCACTCGTTAATTGGTCATTTGTTCCAGGCCCTAGTTTTAACTGAATGCATTTAGGGTAACTTGAGAATTTTCTGCGCTGTTAATTATTCTGGATGTGCTGAGATGGATATAGTGATCTATTAGGAGCAAGAAGTCACAAATACAGAGATGCTAATAACAGGAAAAGGAATATAATAACGATGTATAAAAGGATTACACTAATTCAAATGTTTATAAAATAATTGCGAAGTCTTTAACGGCGGGAGTTAATCGATAAAATATTACAATCTTCCAGGCTAGAAGGGCATGGTCTAAGGCTAAAATTATTTACCTCCGAAGTTTTGGTCAACTTGAACATGGCAACCAAAGAGCTGACCAAAATATCGGGTGTAAATAACTTTACTCTTAGACCACGGCTTTCCAGCTCGGAGGATTTTAATTATTTATTGTTTATATAATTATTATAGCCTGATGTAATATTTTGTGTATTAATTGGAACTGCAACAGATGGAAAGTTTAACATTTTGGTAGACGGGAAGTAATCAGTAGCTCAGGCCGCAGTTAGGTATTACCGAAGTGCAAGGTAAAGTTTATATGTAATACAATGATAACTAAATTAAATGTAGATTCATGTTGATTTAGGATTCCGATAATTAGCCGGTCATTGCAGATAGTTGTAACACGTAGCCAAAGGAGAAAAAATAACCTGGCAGAATCAAGAGAGAAAGTCCTAAACGGGAGGCGGAGCTTAATTGTAATTAAAAAGCGTATGTTGACGGGCCTCGCTCACACCATGCAGCAATGACTCAGAAGTCGGAACTTCAAGAACTCAGTCTTCGCCTCTCATTATTCAGCATGTGACTTGCTTATTCTGCTCTTTAGCGCTCAGTGTTTATATTGATAGGCGAGATGGTTCAGCGATATAAATCGTTGCAAGTGTGCTAAACCATCCAGTAAGCAAAATCCATCACCTTCATCACACATTGGACTATATAGATCCGTTACGTCTTCCACAAAGACTGGTCTAACCATATTTTACTTGGTGAACGTAAGTTTCTATTTTCGACTGGTTTGTATTATATTATTTAGTTTGGTATTGTTTTGTTATTCATTCTTTTTACACTGCCTTACCTCCATTTCTTCGATTTCTATATCATTTATATTCCCCACATTTAAACAATTTTATATCCACGTACATAGTAGGTATAGAAGGTATTGTAATCCATTAAAAATAAATATCAAGATTTCACCGGAAATAAGTTTTGAGGTCCCTGGATTCCAGAAGTATTCTTGAAAAGCGTCTGTGAACAGTATAATTTAAAAACGAAAAGTGTTTAACTTGGTGTTTAAGTTCAGTCCCTTTCAAAGATGCCACACACGATTTTCAAGAAAACTCCCCCCTAAACTAAGCTTTACGTAGAACATTTTTCGATTTCTTTGATTTTCTGTTAAATGGTTATAAGGATTTTGATTAAAATACCATATATGAACGATATTTACGTAACAAATAAAATGTATATCTTAAATTTTCGCGGAATAAACTGTGAAGTCCCCTTCATAAAAAATAGCTGGTAAATATTAAGCGACAGATGAAAACGTACTACACAAAATATGTAAATCTCTTTAAAACACGCAATTTATTTAAAATATTTTTTGTGGCATACGCCGTTTCCGAGATGTCCGTTATTAAAGATTGAAATTACTCGTTTCTTGGCCATTCTCTTAAAGTCCTTTCAACGCTTAGAGGTTTCTCATGATTGCATGGAGACAGTATGGAATTTTAAGGCCAGCATGGCGGGTTCAGTATTTAAACATTTGACTGTGGCTGTTGTCTTTGTAGTTATAACGAAATGTATAGTGTAGTTATTTCTGCAAAGGTATATTTGACTAAAATGTAGTGAATAGAAAAAAAAAGCTTGAGGAAGAATAATTTGTATACCCATTAATAAACGATAGAGGATAAAGAAAGTCATGTGAATGTATCACATCGGATCTTTTAAAAGTTTATATTAATGTTATGGTTCATCCTGTTGATTTTTGTGCACATAATTATCAATAATTATATACAGTATTATAGCCAAGAACATTGAATGATGCAACTTTCGTTTTTAGCAGCTATTCGTAAATTAAATTAGTTTATAATATTTTTTTCCATTCAAATATGCTCTTTGTAATTCTATTTCTTTTTCAGAAATTATAATTATAGCATAAAATATCCATTCTCTTAGAACTGCGTGTGTATGGGTGACAGACCACAACCCTGTTTCACCCCTTTGTTAACATTTATTTGCTTAGCACTTATTGTATCTGTTCTGTTTTAATTTTTGTTTCGTTGTACACACTTTTAATTACTTGTATTATGTGTTATGGTATTATTCTTTTATTTGGAATCTCTCAGTGTTTCTCTCTGATACGTTATCAAAGACCTTAATACAATCTATAAATAGCACACGTGTTTTTTTTAAACTATATGTTTTTGTATTAACTGATTTAGAGTGCAAATATTATATTACAGCATTTTCCTTTGTGAAATGTTGTTCTCCATAATAATGTTTTTTCTGTAACGTTTTTTGTTATAATTTTTATGTTGATTTTATAAGCGCTGAAAAGGATAATTCTCGCAGTTCTGTCTCCGTTTTAAAAAAAAGATATAACGAATGCTACATACCGTTCGTTTGGTATCTACCTCTCATACCAACAATTATTCCGTCATATCAGTTTAAACTATACCCGACTATTCCATTATTTCATAATTTTTATGGAATTGTTTATTTGGAAAAAGCAATAAATGTTTTGTCGTACTGTAATTTAATAGTCACTGAACTCCAGAAAATAAATTTATACTTCACACTTCACAATCACATGACCTTCACTGCCGTTAATCATTTATTAATAGATGAATTATTCTTACGAAACTTTATTTTTCTATATACTACATTTTAATCCAAATAAGCATTTGTAGAAATAGCTGCATTACACATTTTGTTATACATACAAAGAGAACTGCGATAGTCAAATGTTTAAAAACGGATGCTATACGCTACCTTAAAACTCCATAGTATTTACATGTCATCGCGAGAAACAACTGAAAATCGACAGGACTTGGAAAGAATGACAAAAGTATTCAACAAAGAAAACCATTAATAAATATAGATGTCTCAGAAATGGTGTATGTCCAAAAAGATATATATTTGAAACAAATTCTGTGTTTTAAAAGATCTACATTTTCGTGCACGTTTTCGTCTATCGCTTAAAGTTTAGTACTTATACAAGATTATACAAGATTCCTTCCAAATAAAGAGGACTTCACAGATTATCCACAAAAAATTCAAGATATACAGTTGTTTCTCATGTAAATATCATTTATATATGGTATTTTAAACAAAATCGTTGGAACCATTTTTATAAAACAAAAATTTTAGAAAAATATTACATATAAGGTGTAGTTTAGCATTGTGTCGCAACTTTGATAGGTACTGAACCAAATACTAAGTTTGATGTTTGTCCAACTTTTCGTTTTAGGATATGCTGTTTATTCTCTCTCCCACATATGCATTTTTCAAAAATGCTTTTTTGGGTTCAGGGGCCTCAAAACATGTTTCCATTTCAGTTTCACAGTTTAAGCTTTAGCTTAAAATAGAGTTTAAGTTGCAATGGAGTTTTACAGTGCGTTCAAGCGATAAGCTGAGCTTAAACCGTACTCAAAGGTGGTTTAAGCCATGGAGTCGTCATGTTATCTGAAGAAGACGATACTAGTGATGAGGTAATGCAAGTTATTTTAACCAATATTTACAACAAAAGACGATCTAGAATGTCTACAACGTGTTCAAACCATTTTCATGTATGGAATGACCGAGAATTCTATGAAAGATTTTGCTTAAGTAAACAGTCGAAAATGCTGATACCAGAAATTATTGATGATACGATTAAACATGAAGCTGGCGGAAAGAAGCAAAACTTTATTTGACATGGCCTTAATTTTAAATTTATAGTTCATATTTTATCGTACACATTGTCGCACTCATAGCCCTCACATCTACATATAACGTATTGCTTTAATTTCAGTAACAAAGTCCTCTTGTTAGAAACAATCCTTTCCTTGACATATGATTATATGCAAGTGAAAACATGCTACGAAATTGCAACTGTAACATTTTTGGGCGTCTCAAAACTTAGAGCATGCAGAACTATCAAAATTGTTTCATTCTAACCCAGTCTTCGTATCACAATGTTTCCACGATTTTGGTTTTTCTTATTCCATAATACGAGGGCTGTTCAATAAAGAATGATCGTAATTTCTCGCGGTAGAATTTCATCTGATGATATTTTGTTAGCTTAATGTGTAACAAACACACCGTACTGGCTTCAGTGTTGGAACTCCTGGTTCCCGCCTGTGCTCGCCTCGGGCAAGCTGAGACATGTTCTGTATCGCCTACTGCAAAAATGGAGGTGAAACGCATTGAACAATATGCAACTTTAATGTTAGAGAACGATTGAAGGAGTAGGTTTGTTGCTGCTACGTATGGAAAGCCGGTTTGAAGAATGTGTATTATATTTCGACTGTTGGGGAGCTGAACTTGAAGTAGTTGCAACCGTACGTATGGTATAAAGTTTCCGGTAGCCTTCGTCCCCAAAAATGTACTTACCGGTGCCCTTTGCCCCAAGTTTAAAAATATTAACTTTGTAATTTTTACTGCTTCTTTAAATATTATATATTTATGTTTGCCTCGGCAGCATCAGTATTTATATTTTTTTAGAGACATGAATGTCTTAGCAGGGAGTGGTGCGACTGAAGAATGTAGGCTTACGCAAATTATAATTTTACTTCACTCCTTTTATTAATGCTGGGCACGATTTAAATAACACTTCACTATATAGAGAGCTGTGAGATTTTTTTATTAACTATTTGCACTTTTTAACACGTAAACTATTTTCCGTCTCACACTGAATACGTATTAAATTTCTCGACGCACCTCGCGTCCGGTTAGGAACACTGTCTACAACCAACGCGTCCAGTTGTGAGCACTGTCAACAAGCAACTGAACTCTGAATTTGAACATTTTGTTATATTTCAGTTTCTGATTGGCTAATCCTAGTCCAATAGAATATCTTCATATAACTAAAGCTTTTTCTGGTTGTTGATTGGCTATTTTATGAACTGTCACAAAAATTACATTATTGCTTCTCCAAAAATGTCTAGAAGCAAACCTTCTAATTCATTATTGCCTCAAGGCTACCTCATTGTTACCTCATTGTTAGCAACTTTTAACCTATTATTCTCATAGCTCCTACATTATTAAATTACGTAATACGTTCACATTTATTGAACATGTATACAATAATATAAACATATTATACACTTTTTATATATATTTTACACACATATTGTGTTATTGAATTTATATATTATATAATTAGCCTGAAATCATTTAAGTGTTAAAATACTGCAAGATCCGAAGTTTCTTTTAAAGGTAATCGCTGTTGATGAAACTTGGCTACATCAATTTGATCCTGAGGGCAAACAGCAAATCTCACTGTGGAGCTTCACAAAAATGGTTGTTTCTGCTGAGACAGATAAGGTCATCTCATGTTTTGATATTCATGGGATGGTTTATCAGTTTGTACCTGCACACACACACACACACACACACACACACACACACACACACACACCAATAACTGGATAACGCTACACGTATGTCCTGAGAACTATGCAGGTCTACGTATCCGTACCCAGCGAGATGGCTCAGACGGTATCGTCTGTGGACCGCATTAGGGAGGTCGTGGATTCTATACCCTGGCCTATGGGTTTCTTTTGAAGGTTTTCACGGGTGTCCAGGCGAATGCTGCAAAGGATTCTCACATTCCCCGAATTTCCTGCCCCTCCATTCTCATTTCACTTCATCCTTCATCCGTTGATCTCTTTCAAGGTTGGAGGTATAGGCAAGGGAAAAGGATGCTCTTTGTGACTCTCTTCCTCACTCTCTTTCGGCTACCTGCCGGGGTATCCGAACCTCCTTGAGGGACGTTGGATCCCTCTTTGCGGGATGGAGACCGCGATCTGCCTGTCTCTCTGTGGGGAGTCTCTATCTGAAAACCTAAGGACCCTGTCATTCCTGTGCCGTCACTACAAGTTCCGGTCGCCCAGCGTCCTCTGTCACCTCATCCTTCCTCCCGAGGACGCCCCCTTGTTGAGCGTAAGTACAATACCCCCTGTATGGATCAGTGCTGAGTCCCCTCCCTAGCCAATCCAATCCACATATCCGTGAAATAGGCCGGATGATGCACCATGATAATGCACAATCGCATATTGGAAATGCTGTTACTGAATATATTGCAAAACTCAATGCGAAGTGCACTTCTCACCCTCCGGATTTAGCCCCATGTGACCTTTTTCTATTCCCTATCCTGAAGAAACACTTTGGGAGGCATTTATTATCATCAGAAGCAGTAGTGAAGGCTGCGCAAGCGATTCCGAAAGACTTTCAAACAATGGTTTCCAGCAAATCTTTGCAGACTGACAGAAACGCTGGAACAGGTGCATTGCAATCAAGGAGACTATTTTGAGAAGGACCATCAAAATTATGAAGTTGAGTAAAGCTAAGTTGTCAAAAAACTGATCATTCTTTGTTGAACAGCCCTCATAATTTGTCCGATTGCTTGCACTCTGTTCGTTACATGCTTAAACTGCTTTACTATTTCTAGGAGAATATTGACTACTTGTAAAGTAAAGTTATACGTTTAGACTCTAATTTTTCGGTCATTTTAACTTTATGTTGCGGCATAACCTACAAATGTTTAAAATAAGAACAGTAAAGTACTGGCTAATGCAGAGAGATTGTTCCACACTACAGCCCAAACGAGAAAAGCTGCCTCCTATGTTTTGGGCAGTTGATTTGGAAAGAAGATTGGGGAGAATAGGAATGGGGTCATTATGGCAAAGACTAAAAACAAATGTCAAAAACATATGGAAAGGTGTCAAAAGAAGATTGAGAGACATCAACTTAGAAACAAAGGTAAGATTAGGAATGGCATGGTTTAGACTGTGGGACTGAAGGGCACAGAAAATGACTGACGATTCTGGCAGGAGAATCTGTCCATTCTGTGAGTTGATTGAGTACTGGATACATATTTTGGTGGAATGCACAGAGTGGGAGAACCAGTGAACAATTAAACTTAAAGAAAAGTTCTTATCCTGATAGAAGGAGATTGGTATGTTGGGATATACTAGCTGACCAGAGGAATTGGCAAAACATGGGCACTTTCTTGGCTGAAGTGCGCGAAGCTAGGTCAGATTTGTTCAGTTAGTCAAAGGCAATTTATCTCCGTTTTCCTTTTTTTTCTTTCTTTTTCTGATGTTTCTTTTGTCACCATGCCTTCTATCTTAAATTTGCATATACGGTCAATGACTCATACACTAAATACTTATGTAATAACTTCAATAATTGAAAAGTAATAAAGATACTTTATCTTCTGTTTTGGAGCAGCGTTGCCATAAACAAACGATGGGGATTCACTCGATGCGCATGCGCAAGCGTTACCAGCTTTACTGTTCTATGGAATTGTTCAGCTAAGTAAAGCCGAACAGGGTTGTCTTACTGTGAAATTCGCAAAGATTAAACAGTGAAACCGGCCCTTACGATACTATAGATAGCACAAAATAGTCTTGCTTACCCAGTTAGTGGGTTATCAGTGCGGTCCTTAGTTTTGAAGCGATTGCTGTTTAAAACCTGACATTTACCCTGTATTTCATTAGAAACATTGCTGGATCCTTCCTAGTTACTAAGAAAACGCACTTACTGTAGACAGCCCCGCTATGTTAACATCGGGCACATTCTGTGGCACAAAGATAACGCCATCTGTCCCTGAAAGATGTGCGTTGTTCTCCTGTCCATTGCATGCAGTTGAGCAGAGCAAGTGAATAGCGGGCTGGTTGTACAGTGCTTATGTTAGCTCTAAAACATAATTCCGAATAATATTGCTCAATAACCATAATTAGCACTGACATTTTAGACCCCTAGAGACTCCCTTAATGATTTATTCAACTCACAATATTCCATACCACACTTAGCACAAAAGTACTTTCCGAATTATTGCTCTAATCTTGCAAAATAATTGTAGATACATTTTAACAATATTAAGGGGAAATAGTGTTACTTTTTAGATATTTGCTCCTATTTTGTATAAAATGTAACTGTTTTATATGTGGGGACTTTCTATGGAAAATTAACCAAAACTAATATGTTTAAAAATATTCTGGGAGAAAGAAAATTAACGAATAAAGGTATTTTCTAAAATCGATATATCAAGCTATATTATAGGATAAATTCAAACAGATTCCTATTACTTTCTCTACCACACACATAGTAGGTAGATAAGGTGTTACATTCCACTCAAAACTTCATGCCGATATATGTTTTGAGGCTTCCTGAATAAAAAATGGCATTTTTAGAACAACGTTGCTGTGTGTTTTTGTGAACAGCATAACAATACCGAACTTCGTATTTTGCTTCAATATTTACCAAAGATGGACACGAGGTTTTAAAAAACAATCCCTCCACTAAACTGCCCTTTACATGTAATATTTTTTGAAAGGTTTGATTTTCTAAACAATAGCAGTAACTATCTTAATTGAAATACCATATATTAAAGACATTTACATAATAAATAAAGTGTGTATCTTGAATTTTCTGGGAATAGCCTGTGAAGACCTCTTCATTCGGAAGGAATTTTTTTGTAATATTGTATAACGTGTAAATGTTAAGCGATAGAACGTAATCATACTGAAGAAAAATGTACATCTCTATAAAACACACAATTTATTTCAATAAGGGTTTTGTGACATAAGCCATTTATGAGATATCAGTTATTAATGGTTCGAATTGTTCATTACTTGATCATTCTTTTTAAGTCCTTTCAACGTTCATTTGCATGGAAACAGTATGGAATTTTAAGGCTAGCATATAGCGTCCAGTTCTTAAATATTTGACTATCGCGTTCTCTTTGTATCTATAACGAAATGTGTAATGTAGCTATTTCTACAATGGCTTGTTTGGATTAAAATGTAGTACATAGAAAAATAAGCTTCAGTATGTGTAGTCTGTATATCCACTAATAAACGATAGAGGGTAGGAAAACTCATGTAGAAGTATGAAATCAGATTTTATTTAAAAAATCTGATGTGCTACACTCATATGACTTTCTTTACTCTTGTACAAACTATTTTTACAAACACTTATTCTCCATATGCTTCATGTTAATTGAGATATCAAGATGTCAATCTTATTGCTAACTTCCTTGTAGATGCAAGGGGAATATGGTAGACTTTAAGCGATAGTCAAATAGTTTAACAGCTTGTTGCTATGTGGCGCACTCCATTCTCTTTGCATGTCCAGGACATAAAAAAAATGAATAACGAATTTTAGAAAAAATGTAAGTATTGGAAAATTTAAGGGAATAATAAGCAATATCTCGAAAATGGTTCATTTAACAACAAAAAATGTATATGACAAATTGTATATTTTAACGCGACCTACATTTTTGTGTAGTTAACGTTTGTCTATCACTTATGGTTTACCAGTTATGCAAAAGTCGTTCACATTGAAGAATACTTTTGGAGACATTCCTAGAAAATTTGAGATATACATTTCATTTATCATGAAAATATGTTAAACATATGATATTTTAATTAAAATCTTTACAGCCATTTTGGAGAAAATTAAAATTTTTGAAAAATGTTCCATGTAAAGGGTAATCTGGCGTGGGGGGATTTTTTTGAAAACCTTGGTGTCGCATCTCTGGAAGATACTGAACCTACATACCATCCCCGAATTGCTCTTCAAAATTGGTAAGCAAGAAGGTGCTTAAAATAGTATCAATGTATGTCTGAGCTGTGATCGTGCCACGCAAAACAACAAGGAGTGCAAGCCCCCTCCAGGAAAAACACGACCACATCATAACACCGCCACTTCCGAATTTTACTGTTGGCACTACACACGCTGGCAGATGATGTTCACCGGGCATTCGTCATACCCACAACCTGCCATCGGATCGTCACATTGTGTACCGTGATGCGTCACTCCACACAACGTTTTGCCACTGTTCAATCGTGTATTTTGACGCTCCTTACACCAAGCGAGGCATCGTTTGGTATTTTCGTGCGTGATCTGTGGTTTATCTATAGTCGCTCGACCATGGAATCCAAGGTTTCTCACCTCACGCCTAACTGTCATAGTAATTGGAGTGGATCCTGATGCAGTTTGGAATTCCTGTGTGATGGTGTGAATAGATGTCTGCCTATTACTCTTTACGACCCTCTTCAAATGTCGTCGGTCTCTGTCAGTCAACAGACAAGGTCGGCCTGTATGCATTTGTGCTGTACATGTTCCTTCACGTTTCCAATTCACTATCACATCAGAAACAGTGTACCTAGGGATGTTTAGAAGTGTGGAAATCTTGCATACAGATTTCTGACACAAATGACACCCAATCACTTCTGGTGTCCCATTGTGCTGTTTCACGATGTCTAATGATTACTGAGGTCGCGGATAATGAGTACCAGGCAGTAAGTGGCAGCACAATGCACCTAAGATGAAAAACGTATGTTTGTGGGGTGTCCGGATACTTTCGATCACATAGTGTAGTTACCTTGTTAAAGGTCTTTAACTCGCAAAGCAACCACCAGCTACCATCACAATTTATTTTCCTCTGACTTTTATAGATGTCTCAGTGATTTCTGATCCGTGATCTTATACAGAAGGCTAGAGACATGTGGCACATACATGACGACGAAAAATCTTATGTAAGTTGGGATAATGGCCACGTACCGAGCGAGATGGCTCAGGGGGTAACGTTGGGAGGTTCCGGATTCAAATCCCGTGGGCTGACCAATCTGACTGGCATTTTTCGTGGTTTCCCTCAGTCACTAAGATAAATGCCGGATTCTATATTTAATAGCACATCCCAAAGTCCCACCTTAAGTCTAAAACAGCAGTAAAAATGAAAAATAGGTGGTAATAGCGAATGCAGTGCCATCTATTCACAGACAATGAAAGCAGGCAGACTGGGCGGCACCCAAATGCCATCTGCATGGCACGAAGCAGAAAGATACAGTTGCTGTGCACTAAGGTTTCTGTGAAATGTGATGAAGCAAGATGGCGTGGTTACAGGGATGAGACCTAGAAGGCTAACTGCCCTCCATACATCGATCTACGGGTTATCTACTAACAGAATCGTCGCCATATGTCCATGTAGTTAAAGCGACGTAAAATAAATAGAGGAACAAATAAATAAATAATTACTACGTGATGAGGTGTATCAGAATCGCTCTCTGATTGGCTAGCTCCCTAAGTTTGAGTAGATATAGCGGTCATTCAGACAAACTTACACACAGGCATAGAGCTTGTTTCATGTTATCTTTTAGTTAGTTTAGTTGTTCAAAAATATCGAACAACAATTACATTGATTAACATAGTAAACGTGAACACAGAACTCGCCTATCCACTATAGGAACAATTTTTTTAACCTTCAACACTGCGCAATATTTACGTGATTATGCATCATTGTTGCCAACTGTGACACTATAGTCAAACCTTTTTGAGTTTCTTTTTCCATTGGTACTAGTTTCATGTTTCTAAGTTTTAATAAATGCAAGCTACACTAAAGGTTATTTTTGGGAACCCTTATATCTGACTGAAAGACAATGTTTATGCTAACGTCATCCATTGTGAAAGCGTGCATTAAAATAGCATGAGATAAGCATCTAATGCTTGCGTTGTGGTTATTAATTGCGAATGGCCTCTAAGTGGCCATAGGCCTGGTCAACACTGAAGAGTAATACTATGTGTACAGAACGCACATATAGAGACGGAAACCTCACGAGATAATTTAACGCTGCCTATAAACTAAAGCAGACATAATTCGCTAAGAAGCGTTATTAAGGAAGTCATATGCGATTTTCTTGCGCTGCGCCTCTGTTTCAGCATACATTTGTCTTGGGTTTAATATGGAGCCGACTTCATTCCCCTTTAACCAGCCACTTCCTTCGGAACCGCAGCATGGGATAATTTGTTCCCCTCTTCCCATTCTTTTCTTGTGTCGACATAACTCTCTCTCCTATTTTCTCTCTCTGTCTCTCTCCCTCTCCCTTTCTCTTCGCGAATCACGTGAAGATGGCAACAGTTTGTTAATGTCCCCACTTCACACACAGAATTAAAATTGTATTCCATACATTTGGAGACTACATGACGAAAATTGTCACTAAATGGCAAAATTAATTATTTGTTTATTCTTAATAAATAAGAATTTTCTATTTAATTGGATATGTACCTATATTATCACTGTAAGTACAATACTCATATTTTAAATATATTTTTAAAAATCTTATGTCATACATACACACGATTTGTTCTATCCTCTATCTTTATTAGTGGCCATAGAAACTACTGCTACTAAAGCTTATTTTTCTGTCTGCTACATTAATCAAAATAAACCCTTGCAAAAATACATTACACGTTTTGTCATTCTAGCCTTAAAACTCCACTGTTTACATCGCGAGAAATTAAAATCAATGGGACCTTAAAGGAATGACAAGTATTGAACAATTTGAACCTTTAATAATGGATATCTCAGAAGCGGCTTACGCCACAAAAATATTTTAAGTAAATTGTGTGTTTTAAAGAGATCTATATTTTTGTGTGTACCTTTTCGTCTATCGCTTAACGTTTACAAGTTATACAAGACTATACAAACTTCTTCCTCAATGGAGAGGATTTCCTAGGCTATTCCTAGAAAATTCAAGATATTCATTTCATTTGTCATGTACTTGTGTTTAATATATGGTATTTTAATCAAAATCTTTTTTAGAAAATCAAAATTTTCGAAAAATGCCCATGTAAAGGGTAGTTTTAAAACTTTTCGTGTGGCATCCTTGAAAGATACTAAACTCAAACACCAAGTTTGGTATTTATCCACTTTTCGTCGTTTTTTAGTTATTTCACAGACAGACACACATACACACACAAACACACGGACATGTTTCCAAAAATGCTCAATTTGGATTCAGGGCGCCTCTAAGCATGTATTTTTTGCTGAAATCTTGTATCGAATTTGAGATGGAATGCAATACTTCCCCTACTTCCTATATGTAGTAGAGAATGTAAAAAACTGTCATGAATTTGCTTTCTTTAAATTGATTTCTGCACCAATTTACAAATAAAAAACGTTATAGGTTCTATACTCTATACTGGAATATAGTAGTACATTTTAGCTCATCTTTTAAGCTCATGTTTTAGGGGATGATTTGTTATAAATTAGTAGAATTCTAGACAGGCATAGTTTTATTTTATAAGAATATAATAAGCTCTAGAATACTCAGTATTAAACTTCTTTAAGTAAAGACATGAAAGTGGCTTTAGAATTTTTGCGAGTCATTTTTCGGTAGCTTATGTAAGCAGGGATCGTATGATTTTTAGGGATATGATTACTCCAGTTCATGGAAGTTTGACACGTGGATGGATTATGTAAATCGTGCTGACACCCGCTTACTTCAGTACTGTCGGAAGCACTAGTCAGCATTCTCCTCCTTAGGACATTTTAAGTTGTCATTACGGTATATCATCTCAAATGAATTTGGGGTCTCCTTGTGGTTTACCGGAAAAATGCAGTCAGTTGTGGATTTTACTTTGTTGTTATACTTATGATCGTTTTATGGCATATATTCAGGACCACATCATCAGCAAATAAATAAGGCTCTGAAGCTTATCTCTACGTAGTACGACAGATAATTTACATATATTATAAAATACAACATGGCCGAGAACAGATCTCTGTGGTATACCATATTTTCCACAATAAGGTCATCATCAGATGTAACGTAACTAAGAATATTTTAGTTCTATAAGCCAGATATCTGGTAATATTGATATGATGAATTTAAGAAATTGCTTCCTGTGTATCAAAATAATAGCAACCGGATTTGACCTGCTCATTCGCTTATACAATTCTTCGGTAACTTCTTTACTTTATAGGTTATGCATGTTGCTTGTACCACAAATCAGGTGCGTAAATAACGTAAGCATGATGTTATGGAAAGCTGGTTACGTCATTATTCAGTTCATTTTATTCTTCTGATTTGTGCAAAGTAGCAGTATCGGACGTAAAAGTCCTTGGCATGAAGTAAAGCCGTGTCGTAGATTTACGGCACGTAAAAGAACCTCAAGCCTGATAAAGAGGCTTCTGAGGAAAATTTACGGTCTCTCACGCCCAATATAGAATGGGATGCTTAGAACCATAGCAGTTAAAGAGCCTCCATAAATACAACTCAATTTAATTTTGGCTGTTCCGAAATTTATGACAGACATTTTTTTACAGTAATGGATTGCTAACAATGAATGCGTAGTAAAATATGGTATATATAGATGATGCAACTTACGAGTAGGTGCTAGTGCATTCCATAGAAATATCATGCTGACGCTGTTCATGTACTTAATTCGAAATACGAGCAACTACTGATGGGACGATACAACTGTTTCGCGATACTCGATACCGATACTGATATTTCAGTACTGATATTTCAGTACTGATATTCGATAGTCGATACTTGATACTCACTTTATAAAAAACTGTAAAGGTGATAGCTTGTTTGCTGAATTATGGTCTTATTAGTAGTTTTCTGTGTATAAGCACATGTAACCAATTTTTACTTTCTCTACTACGTACAGTAAGTAGGGCAAGTGTTGTATTCCAGCCAAAAATTCTATACCGAGATTTCACCGGAAATACATGTTTTGAGATCCTCTGAATCCAAATAAAAGCATTTTTCAAAACATGTCCGTGTGTGTGTCTGTGAATAGCATAACTCAAAAACGAACAGTCGAATAAACACCAAACTTGGTATTTAGGTTCAGTATCTTCCACAGACGCGACACGAAGGTTTTCAAGAAAATCCTTCAGCCCAGATTACCGTTTAAATAGAACCTTTTTCGAAAATTTTAATTTTCTCAAAAATGGCTCTAACGATTTTGATTAAAATATCGTTTGTTTAAGATATTTCCATGACAAATGAAATGTATATCTCGAATTTTCTGGGAATGTCTCCAAAAGTATTCTTCATTGTGAATGACTTTTGCACAACTGGTAAACCATAAGGGATAGACAATGCTTTACTGCATAAAAAATGTAGATCGCGTTAAAATACACAGTTTATGTCATATACATTTTTTTTGTTGAGTGAACCATTTTGGATATATTGCTTGTTATTCCCTTAAATTTTCCAATACTTATACTTAATATTCATTGTTTTTATACCCTGGACATGCAAAGAGAATGGAATGCGCCACATAGCAACCAGCGATTAAAAGATTTGACTATAGCTTAAAACGTACCATATTCCCCTTGCATCTACAAGATAATTAGCAATAAGTTTAACATCTCGATTAACATGAAAAGTATATAGAGAATAAGAGTTTGTACAAATAGTTTGTACAAGAGTAGAGAAAGTCATGTGATTGTAACACATCAGATTTTTTAATGTATGCTAATTCTGTCTGACATTGTTCCTTTTTGACAGTCCTCAATTGTCAGCATTTTTTTATCTTGATAATTCTACATATGCACGCTTTTATCCGGTAATAGATAATTAGCCATATAACACTAGGAAACACACTAAGTTTGTGCATTATGCCTCTCTACTACCCACCCGCATATATTAGTATATACATATATAATAAAGGTATATTAAGCACAACTAAAAAATTGAAGAAAGAAATGAAGGAAGTGTTATATCAAATGTAGAAATATAAAGGAATCGAGGATTTTTATTTAAGATCACGAACATTCATGACAGAATAAATATTTACATGCGCTGTATTAAGTTCTGGTTTGTTTCTGCTGAATTCACGTATTTTGATCACCGGAGTAGTAATGGCTGAGAGGGAGTCACTAAGCTAGACTGTTGCAGAAACGTAATTTAGCGCGTCAGCTAAATCAGTTTCATTCCAAGCTCAGTTAACACTACATGTTACCTCTACTCTTTCCACATTGTTTGGTATCTTTATTCACACACAAGAGTCTATGGAATGTCGCATTCATTGACCACAGGAAACGCAGTCAAGGTCTATCAAGAACTGTGGTCCAGTAACAGTTTGGGGACACGTGCGAGGCAATAAGGTGACGTTTCTAATTCTTTATCTAGCATAAAGTTTATCGCAACAATTTTCAATAATGCAAAACTTGAATATTTTAAAGTATCGAATGTATATCTCAAAGTATTAGACCTACTTCGATACCACCGAGTATAAGGAGTATCGACATATGACGGTATCGAGGTCCCATCCCTACAATCATCACGCATAATATGAAAGCGTAAATTTCCTGAATTATGTAGGTGAACTCCAGAACTTAATTGCAAAAATGTGACTATTATTTTGGGTCAGAGGAGGTATAATTAAGAAAGCAATTAGCGTGAGCTTTCTTAACTCAAAATTATCAAAGATTACTTGATAAATAGGTAACTACCTTACAGTCTTTTTGTCGGAAGATTAATATGCGACAATGTGCCATGTTTTCTCTCCCTATACATTAGTTACCAGGACTGTACGTCGAAGGAGGGGAAGCGACTGCTGCAAATGACGTGCACACAGGAGGTTTGATGATGCCATCTGTACTGCTGCATGCATTCGAAGTTGCCGTCATGACCACAGGGTCGTATCACCACGCCCATCTGTTTTATCACCTGATATTTCAAGATAAATGCACGTCAACTAGCAAGGGCATTTCTTGCGCAGGAAGAATGAATTAAAATAGTAAACAGTGGCACTTTCACAACTTCCTCTATAAACATGAATTATGAAAAATAAATGTATATAATTTACGAAGTCCTTATTGTCTCAGTAGTTAAATATTAGCCTACACAGACAATGTACAGGGTTACTCAAAGGAAGGAGCAGATTTTAAATACTCATTTCTAATAAATGACAATAGAGAGCTAGTGAATAGAGGGAACTTCAAGGTCTTAAACCCCACTTATTAGTTCCAATCAGTGCCTACATCGGCGCTGTGGGTTGTTTACAAGAAAATAGCGAAGCCTCAAGAAGTGGTTTTGCCTCCTGAAGTATGCAAAGAGTGAATCCACTGTTTCAGTACGCCAGCGTTTCGTTTAAGTTCAACAAAGAATCGCCTCAGAGTTACAAATGGTAAAAGGTATTGTAGAGCATGTTGCATATGCAAAGAGCGTATGATAAGTGTCTGTATCTATCTGGTTGGCAATCTCTTAACAGTAAAACTCAAAAACGAAAAGTTGAATGAATACTCTAGATTTTATTAAGTTCAGCACCATCCAACGTTGAGACACAGAGATTTCTAAGGAAATTCCCCACTCGAAACTACCCTTGCTTGGAAGAGCTTTCGTTATTTTTACTTTCTCTACTACGTAAAGTAGAGGAAGAATTGCATTCCACCCAAGAATTATATAGCAAGATTTCACCGTAAATGCATGTTTCGAGGCCCCCTGAAAAAATAAAAATAAATTTTTTTAGAAAAGGTGTATGTGTGTATCTGTCTGCTTGTGTATCTGTGAACAACATAACTCAAATACCAAAAGTTTAGATTCAATACCTCCCAAAGATGTCACACAAAGATTTTCAAGCAAGTTCACCCATGCCAGACTACCCTTTACATAGAACATTTCCTAAATTTTGGATTTTATAAAAAATGTCTGAAATAATTTTGATTAAAATGCCACATATTAAATATATTTACATGAAAAATAAAATGTGTATCTTGAATTTTCTCGAAATAGCCTGTGAAGTCCCTTCATTTGGAAAGAATTTTGTATAATCTTGTATAATTGGTAAACGTTAAAGGATAGACGAAAACGTACTGCACAAGAAATGCAGATCGCTTTGAAACACACAATTTACTTAAAACAATTTTTTTCTGCGGCATAAGCCGTTTATGAGATATCCGTTATTAAAGGTTCAAATGTTCACTAATTGTCATTCTTCTAAAGTCTCGTTGATTTTCAATTGTTTCTCGCGATTGCATGGAAACAGTATGGAATTTTAAAGCTGGCATATAGCATCCACTTCTTAAGCTTTTGACTATCGCTTTTCTCTTTGTATCTATAACGAAATATGTAACGTAGCTATTTCTGCAAAAGTTTATTAAGATTAAAACGAAGCAGATATAAAAATAAGCATTAATAAAAATGGATTGTATACCTCTAATAGACGATAGAGGGTAGGGAAAGTAATGTGAATGTATCACATCAGATTTTAACTTTGATTTGGTTTAAAATATTATACATTTAGGATGATTGAATGGCAAAAGATATGTATGTCCTCAATTTTCTTCGAATAGCCTGTGAAGTCCTTTTCATAGACCAAATTGTGGATCTCGATAAAGCATAACATTTATAACAAGTGATTTTGTTTTGTGATTAAACTATTTCGGAGATGTTACCTTATTGGTTTGAATTTTCGCCAAGCGTAGAAAGCAGAGTATTCTTCTTAAGCACCAGAAAAGTATAAATAAAGGTATGAAAAATCATATATTTTTTCAGAAAGTGGCTGAAGGAGAACAATTATATGTAAGTGAAAGAAAAACGTGGATGTTTACTTCGTGCTCAGATGTGAAAGATTAGAAGTCTACAGGGAGTTTGTGAGCTTTATATTCAATGTTGAAGACATTTTAAAGGAAGTTATCAATATTGCATATTCTGTTTCACCAGTTAGCTGTCAAAAAACAAGAATATTGGACATGCATGTAAGGCGCGATTTTACTTACACTAGACTTACAATATTACAAACGAGGGGGGCGATTCAAGCGGTAACGTGATGTCCCGGGTTCAAATCTTCTGGGCTGGTTTTTTCGTGATTCTCCTCATTCCCCAAGGTAAATATGGGATTGGATATTTGATACCTTGATCCAAAGTTTCACCTTAAGTAGAAATGCTCTGGCATTTATCCACAAATAATGAAAGTAGGACTAGACTACACCTAAATGCCATTTTATCACGTGCAGAAGCAGGGATACAGTTGCCTGACACTAAAGTTCTGTGGACACATGTCGAAGGTACCATATGCCCGCCATTTATAGAAGCAGCCGTACAGCTGCCTCACACTAAGTTCTCTGTGAACACGTGTCGAAGCTGCCACCCGTCCGTAACTTATAGAATCAGAGATACAGTTGCCTGACTCTAAGGTCTCTGTGGACACGTGAGGAAGCTGCCATCTGTCTGACACGTATAGAAACAGATGTACAGTTGCCTGGCACTAATGTCCCTGTGGATGCGCGTCGAAGCTACCATCTACCCGAAACGTATACAAACAGAGATACAGTTGCCTGACACTAAGATCTCTGTGGACACGTGTAGAAGATGTCATCCTCCCATCACTTATGGAAGCAGCCGCACAGTTGTCTGGCACTAAGGTCCCTGTGGACACATCAAGAAGCTGCCAACAGCCCGACACGTATAGAATTAGAGATACAGTTGCCTGGCACTAATGTCTCTGTGGACATATGTCGAAGCTGCCATCTACCCATCACTTATAGAAGCATATGTACAGTTGCTTGATTCTAAGGTCTCTGTGGACATGTGTCAAAGCTGTCATCTGCCCGACACGTATAGAAACAGAGATACAGTTGCCTGGCATTAAGTTCTCTGCGGACACGTGTAGAAGCTGCCATCTCCTCATCACTTATAGAGGCAGCCGTACAGTTGCCTGTCACTAATGTCTTCTGTGGACACGTGTCGAAGCTGCCCTCTTCCCGTCACTTATAGAGGCAGATGCACAGTTAGTTGTCTTGCACTAATGCCTTCTTTGGACACGTGTCGAAGCGGCCATCTGCCCGTCACTTATAGAGGCAGATGCACAGTTAGTTGTCTGGCACTAATGTCTTCTTTGGACACGTGTCGAAGCGGCCATCTGCCCGTCACTTATAGAGGCAGATGCACAGTTAGTTGTCTGTCACTAATGTCTTCTTTGGACACGTGTCGAAGCTGCCATCTTCCCGTCACTTATAGAGGCAGATGCACAGTTAGCTGTCTGGCACTAATGTCTTCTTTGGACACGTGTCGAAGCTGCCATCTTCCCGTCACTTATAGAGGCAGATGCAAAGTTAGTTGTCTGGCACTAATGTCTTCTTTGGACACGTGTCGAAGCTGCCATCTTCCCGTCACTTATAGAGGCAGATGCACAGTTAGTTGTCTGGCACTAATGCCTTCTTTGGACACGTGTCGAAGCGGCCATCTGCCCGTCACTTATAGAGGCAGATGCGCAGTTAGTTGTCTGGCACTAATGCCTTCTTTGGACTCGTGTCGAAGCGGCCATCTGCCCGTCACTTATAGAGGCAGATGCACAGTTAGTTGTCTGGCACTAATGTCTTCTTTGGACACGTGTCGAAGCGGCCATCTGCCCGTCACTTATAGAGGCAGATGCACAGTTAGTTGTCTGGCACTAATGTCTTCTTTGGACACGTGTCGAAGCTGCCATCTTCCCGTCACTTATAGAGGCAGATGCACAGTTAGTTGTCTGGCACTAATGTCTTCTTTGGACACGTGTCGAAGCTGCCATCTGCCCGTCACATATAGAGGCAGATGCACAGTTAGTTGTCTGGCACTAATATCTTCTTTGGACACGTGTCGAAGCTGCCATCTGCCCGTCACTTATAGAGGCAGATGCAAAGTTGCCTGACACTAATGTCTTCTTTGGACACATGTTGAAGCTGCCATCTGCCCGTCACATATAGAGGCAGATGCACAGTTAGTTGTCTGGCACTAATATCTTCTTTAGACACGTGTCGAAGCTGCCATCTGCCCGTCACTTATAGAGACAGATGCAAAGTTGCCTGACACTAATGTCTTCTTTGGACACATGTTGAAGCTGCCATCTGCCCGTCACTTATAGAGGCAGAGATACAATTGTCTGACACTAGGGTCTCTGTGGACTCGTTCCGAAGCTGCTATCTGGCGGTCACCTATCGAAGTAGAGAAACTAAGGACGTTGTGGGTACGTGAAGAAGCAAGATGGTATGGTATAGGAAATAAATAAATATTTTATTTGTTAATGACACTTTCAATCACCGGGATCATATCAGCACCGCCGGTGTGCCAAAATTTCGTCCCGAAGGAGTTTTGTACTTGCTAGTAAATCTACTGACCTGTGACTGTCGCTTTTAAGTACACTTAAACCATCGGTCTGGTATGGTATAGGGATGAGACCTAGGAGGCTAATTTCCACCACACACCGAGTGAAAGATATTACAATAAACCTCTCTAGGTTGGCAGCTTTGAATTCAGTAAGCTAAATTTCCAATCATTACGGAAGTTTCTAGTAATGAAAACGCTATTGTGTGTGTAAAAGCTATGTAGTGTTCATATACGGCAGAACTAGCAGCTGTTATGCTATATATATATATATATATATATATATATATATATATATATATATATATATATATATTTGTAAACATTATCGCGTGAGGCCCAAGTGTTCGAAACATATATCTTCAGTTATCAAACACTGTGCACACTGAAACATTGATCTCAGGGGGAGAAAAGCAAACATCAAATAGCTTTTGACAAGTTGTGGTCAATACACTGAAACGCCCAGTGGAATGACAAACCAATGTGCTTTGCTTTTAGTATCGTTTTCAATCATTCGGTTCTAAAATTGATATTGATCTATCCTTAGAAATACAAATTTAGAAGTTTCCTAAATTAAAAAAATCTGATTACATCAAGATAACCTTCTCTAAACTCTATCTTTATTAGTGGGTATATAAACTACTCTAACTAAAGCTTATTTTTTCCATCTACTACATTTTAATCGAGATAAACCTTTGCAGAAATAACTACATTACACACTTCATTATACGAGGGCAAATCAAAAAGTCGTTGCCCCTATGTTTTAATCGGCCAAATAACGAATGTAAAACAAAAACCAACATATACATTCGAAGTAGTCGACTTTTCATGGGGCGGTCCTCATAGCTGCTGCGTCGGTGCATTCAAATTGGCAGGTGTGCTTAACACGTCCTCAGCTTACGAGCAACGAAGTGTGATCCATTTTCTATGGAGTAAGGGACGAACGAGATATGAAGCCATAATATGGGGAAAGGTGTCTTACCTTGAGAAGTGTGAGATGGTGGTGTTCTGAGTTCAAAAATGGCCGTGCAAATCTGCATGACAATGAGCGTGCGGGGAGAACGCGTGTATCGGTGACTGATGTCAATATTGTCCGCGTGGATGCGATGGTGAAAGCAGAGCGGCGCGCGCATCAAATATATTGCTCAGGAGCTCGACATTTCTTTTGGGAGTGCTTTCGACATCATTCACGAGTGCTTAGGGTACTGGAAGGTTTCATGTCGATGGGTTCCTAAGCAGTTGGATGACGTGATGAAAGGGAAGCGAATGATTGCTTCTTTGAATCATCTGCAACGATATGCCGAGGAGGGTGACTATTTCCTGGATCGCATTGTTAATGGTGATGAAACGTGGGTACTGGATTACACGGCGGAATTAAAACAACAGAGTATGGTGTGGAAACATCCGCAGTCTCCTGTGAACAAGAAACTCCGTACTGCGCCATCTTTCACAAAGTGATGTTAACGAATTTCTGGGATTGCGGTGGACCGCTCGTGCTGGATTTCAGGCCGCGAGGTGCCACCATCAATGCCGACAGATATTGTTCCACACTACACTTCTGCGGGCTGCGATCAGAAAGAAGTGCTGCGGGATCCTCGATGTTGACAACGTGATCATCCTCCACGACAATGCGAGACCACGTGTGGCAAACAAAACCGTCCGCAAGCTAAGGGACTTTCACTGGGAGTTTCTGGAGTATCCACCATACACCCCGGATCTTGTCCCCAGTGATTTCCATCTTTTCAAATCGCTGAAGTAGTTCCTGGCAGGACAGCGATTCACTTGCGACGACGAAGTCAAGACAACAATGCGACAATGCTTCCGTAGTCAGACGATCGTTTTCTACCGCAGCGGCATCGCAAAATTAGTGCTGCGATGGGACAAATGCCTGAACTGACACAGGGACTATGCGGAAAATAGTGAAAGGTACTAGAAATAATATCTACATTTTTAGTTGGCTGTATGTATCTTATGTTACAAAGAAAAAAATATGGGCAAAGACTTTTTGATTTGCCCTCGTATATACAAAGAGAACACCAATAGTCAAATGTTTAAGAACTGGGTGGTAAACGCTAGCCTTAAAATTCCATAATGTTTTCATGCAATCGCAAGTAACAGCTGAAAATCGATGGGACTTGGGTATACATGGTTGCGATGTGGTATACGCTCTTGAGTGGCTATTTAATAGGGTAATACACCGCTTAAATGCCTTTCACGCTTTCACTTAAAATAGGTTATTCTAAAAACTACCTTTTCTTTGCTTTATGTAATTTTTTCACTGAAAGTGGCGGGCCAGTCGTAGTGAAACTTTGCAAGAACATGTACAGTAATGCTTGCTATTTCATACTGTTTCTATGCAATCGTGAGAAACAATGGAATGTTGACGGGACTTTAAGTGAATTACCAAATAATGACAAATGGTATTTATCCGACTTTTCTTTTTGAGTTATACTGTTTACAGATGCACACAGACTGACAGACTGAAAGACAGACGGACACACACATGGACCTTTTTCTAAAAATGCTTTTTGTGGATTATGAGGCCTCAAAACATGTATTTCCGATTAAATCTTGGTACCGAAACTATGGGTGGAATACAATACTTCTACTTACTATAGGTAGTAGTGAAAGTAAAAATGAATTTTTTTTGGATCTGGGGGGCCAGAGATCTGAGAACGTATTTCTCGAAGAATCTTGTTGCCTAATTCTTTTACCTTCTCTACCTACTAGGCTCAGAGTATATAAAGTGAAAAAACAGGTAAAGAAAGAAACTTGATGAGCTCTTCGATAGTTTAAAGTATGTCCTGTCACTGTGGCAACTACCAAATTATCTTAATCTGTTTCCATTATGCATGACGCTTCTGAGAGCCAGTTTCAATGATTCCGCATTAGCTTTCCCAAATTTGTGGTGCCCCACCCGCTCAGTTACAACGGTTTGGGGTCTGACCTCGCATACCGCACATTATGTACCAAACTTGGAAATGATAAACACAGTAAACCTCGCCTTACCAAAACACCACTGGTTTCAAAAACATGTGGTGAGTAGTTATCGAATTTGATGAATACCTTAGATGTCTTTCATTTAATACTCGAACAAACAACAGGCATATAATGGGTGAGGAAAAACAGTATACAGATAACTGTAGAATAGAACAGTAGTACCAAAATAAGCTTTTTGAGTCTGGGAACAGGCAAAGATAGAGATGATTCAATTAAGGGGGACACCTCGCACGCTGCAACTTGCACAGATATAGTGTAGCTACTACCCACAGGAGTAAGGAATGAGGTGAAGGAACCATATGTAGGCCATAGGGACACGCGGAAGACCCTAAGATTTCCATACTCGCAGATCCATCCCACTGCTGCAGCCGCAGAGAGGCAGAGAGAGAGAGAGAGAGAGAGAGAGAGAGATGAGCAGCCCGCTAGTGTTCATTGATAATGCATCCTCGCCATCTGTCCGGCACCGCCATACGCCACGAAACCTAGAAGCACAACCGCCAGGGGGATTGGTCCCCCATGTGACTCTGGGAGAAGGGCGTCTCCGAGTCACTCTCCCTCCTCCGAGAGCTTTTCTAGTAGGCCGGCACCTGAAGATTAAACCCGGTCCCCCATTATAGGATTGAAGTGAATACGCCACTTACGCTCGTCCACCCCTAAAAGGAGAAGGTTACCGAGACCTCGGTGGGACAACAGCAACCTAGCGGACTGTCTACTGGCTCTCCAGGGCGGTACCGAGGACCTGGAGGCGTCGCACAACCCCGCCTGGACAGAAAAACACACAGACGTAGCGGAAACCACTGCCCCAGATTCCAACACAATCCAAACGACACCCTCACACGTGGGGCTCGGACGTTTTGCCCAACGTACTTCTAGTAAAGTCAGCTAGAAGGGCAGTTGAAGGGGTTAGGACCCTCCGCCCCTTACGAGAACCTAGAAGCACATGTGAAGGACGAGAAGGAAAAGGAAAGAAGGGAAATTATGGGAAGAAAATCGTATTACAGAAGAAACCATCCCAGCATCCACCTGCCGATCCCGAGGAAAACACGAAGAAACCATTTTTAAGAGAGAGTGATTGCCGGGGATCGAAGCCGGGACCTCCTGAATGCGAGTCGCACACTTACCACGGCACCACCTCGCAGCAGCTATTTTTACTGCGCTACATCCATCAACATTTAATTCGTCATGTTAGAGACTCCTGTTCTGATATCTGCTTGATGTAAACAAAACCTACTCCTGTACAGTATACTAGTCACCGTCACTGGGTGTGTCTGATGCGAGTCATTCTAGTAATAATAAAAAAACCTCGTCTTGTTCATTATAACGAGTACAATATAGTATGTAATAGTTTCTCATTGTGTGAAGGTTTTCTTTAATTTAGACAGGTATACTCACGTGCATAAAACGTGGTACATAATGGAACGTAGCTGTTTATGCTGGTACTTACAAACCTAACCCCATCCTCTGCCAGCGTGACCTCCTCTATTCCTCAAGCATAGTTACTGATCTAGCCATTGGAATGGCAGGGTAGTTTACCTACCCCAAAAATATGGCCGAACTGCCAAAGGATATACTACAAGCTATAGTTAGCAACTTAGAAAAAAATCCTTGGGAGGGGTAACTCACCTGATCATGTATTGTCCCCCTCTAAACTGCCTTGGGCAGGCTTCGACTAGTCCGTCTTTTATTTTATTATCACAAAATCGTTTATTACCCACTGTTGTAACTATCCAACGGCAGAGGCAGGACTAAAGACACAAGAGAATTCCAACAAAAATGATGTGTTTGATGATTATTGTGACAGACCACGCAGGGAGCAAGGTGCAGCGGGTGTGAAAACAAATGTTTGCATATTACTAGCGATAGCATTTCACATACATGCGGTATTGTTATGGGATATCTTCCAAAAGTTAATTCACACTACACTCCCTCATCTATTTATTCAAGGAAAAAGTTCCTCATTGATTGATTTTCATAACATAAATTATTTCAATGGAGGTTTTACAAGGAAAACTAGCGGCTTTAATTTTTTTACAGAGAGACTAATCACACATTATTATAATCATGTTGAAACTGTACTCTTTAACATATCTTTTACAGAACTGGAATAAGGATTTTAGTTTTTGAGTTATCACGATGTAAACAAGATACTATTAAATTTTTCTAAGCAATAAAATTGCTGTGTTCACAACAGTGACGTAACACTTGTTTCCCGTGTATCAGGCCACTTCCCCTTTAAGACACCTCATTGGATAATTCAGTACTTAAGGCAAAGGGCAAGTAGAGTGGGGCGATTTATTCCTCCTGAATACTCGTGCAATGCGTAGACCGAGGGATTTTACTAAGTTATTGCACTATAGTTGTCGATATTATCACTAGTAGAATACAGTTAAGGAAAGCTTATTTAACTTCAGGTGTAATTAAAATCAAATATAATAAAAAGGTAGAAGAAGAGATAAATTTAAGACATTTTATTCTGTTTTTTTCTTTCAATACATTTAAACCTTGTACCTTCATGATACATTACCGTTTATTTATTACTGTTCCATGGAGACAATAAAGTTAAATTTAGTCTCCACGACCCTGATGAAAATTGTCAGATAAATGCCGTACTCTTCGCCAAGTTTAACGATAAATACAAATAATTCTTCACCTCTTTCTCTAGAAGGTAGAATTGTGTTGTATTGGTTTAGCCTTTGCTTTAGTACCAATGCTAGCGAAACATAGTGGCGGTATCAGAACCACCCCTTCAGTTCATATAACATTATAAAATCCATTGGTTCGTTTTTACTTTCTTTATAACTTAAGTATACAAGGTATTGCATTCCACCCAAAAAATGCCATACCGAGAACTCATCGAGAATACATATTTTGAAGTCCCACGAATACAAAAAAAGCATTTTAGAAAATGTGCATGAATATGTCTGTGAACAGCATAACCAAAAAATGAAAAGTGGAATAAGTTTCAAACCTATAATTTATGTTCAGTGTTCCCCAAGGATGCTACGCGAAGGTTTTTAAGAAAATTCTTCCACCCCAAACTACCCTTTACATAAAACATTTTTCAAAAATTTTGATTTTCTAAAAAAATAGCTCTAAACATTTTTAATAAAATACCATATATTCAAGATATTTACATAATAAATAAAATGTATATCTTGAATTTTCTGGGAAGAGCCTTTGAAGTCCTCTTTATTATTAAGGAATTTTTCATAACTGGCAAACGTTAAGCGATAGAAGAAAACTTACTACGCAAAAATGTAGATCTCTTTAAAACACACAATTTGTTTTAAACAATTTTTGTGGCATAAGCCGTTTCTGATATATTCGTTATTAAACGTTCAAATTGTTCATTTCTTGGACATTCTTTTTTAGTCCTGTTGACATTTAGCTGTTCTTCTCGATCGCATGGAATCAGCTTCGTATTTTAAGGCCACCATATAGCATTCAGTTTTAAACATTTGACAGCACTGTTCTTTTTACTTTCTCTACTACGTATAGTAAGTAGGGGAAGTATTGCATTCCAACCAAAATTTCTATACCGAGATTTCACCGGAAATACATGTTTTGAGACTCACTGAATCCAAAAAAAGCATTTTTGGAAACATGTCCGTGTGTATGTCTGTCTGTGTGTCTGTGAACAGCATAACTCAAAAACGAAGAGTCGGATAAACACCAAACTTGGTATTTAGGTTCAGTATCTTTCAGAGATGCGACACGAAGGTTTTCAAGAAAAGCCCCCCACCCCAGACAACCCTTTACATGGAACATTTTTCGAAAATTTTAATTTTCACAAAAACGGCTCTAACGATTTTGATTAAAATATCGTATGTTTAAGATATTGTCATGACAAATAAAATGTATTTCTCGAATTTTCTGGGAATGTCTCCAAAAGTATTCTTCATTATGAACGACTTTTTCATAACTGGTAAACCATAAGAGATAGACAAAATTTTACTACATGAAAAATGTAGATCGCGTTAAAATACACAATTTATGTCATATACATTTCTTTTGTTGAGTGAACCGTTTGCGAGATATTGCTTGTTATTCCCTTAAATTTTCCAATACTTAATACTTTTTCTCAAATTCGTTATTCATTTTTTTATGTCCTGGACATGCAAAGAGAATGGAATACTCCACATAGCAACCAGCGTTAAAATATTTGACTATCGCTTAAAACCTACCATATTCCCCTTGCGTCTACAAGAAAATTATCAATAAGATTGACATCTCGATATCTCCATTAACATGAAGCATATGGAGAATAAGCGTTTGTAAAAATAGTTTGTACAAGAGTAGAGAAAGTCATGTGAGTGTAACACATCAGATTTTTGTATCAATAACGAAATGTGTAATGTAGCTATTTCTGCAAAAGTTTATTTGAATTACAATGTGGTAGCTAGAAAAATAGTTGTATATGCTTCTTTAACAACAGTTTATAATTGATTACCTTGATGTTTTCAGGAAATAATCATGAATTGGGGATTTGTAAATTGTTCTGTACTAGTTAAATAGCACATAACTCACATTTAAAAAGTTCAAATATTCAATAATATGAAGATGCATAAGATTTCTTCGTTTATTGTAAAGAAAGAAAGAGCCTACACAAAAATTTCTTTAATTTACATACTAAGGTGTAATTAAAAATTTATGAGGGATACGATAAACCGTATGTGCAAGGAGCATTTCATATTTCCACAACAAAAAGCAATTAATTATAAAGAAAGAAATTTATATCGTAACAACGGTTTGACAGGGCTCGTTAAAATGTGTGCAACATACATTTTATGTTCTAATTATAAGGTAAAACATCTGATAAGTTACATTCGCATGACCTTATCTACCCTGTGTCATTATTAATGGGTATAAAGGTTATCTTACTAATTTACTTTTCTCTCTACTTAATTTTAATCGAGATAAACCATTACAAAATAGTTACATTACACATTTTGTTATAGATAGAAAGGGAACACCGATAGTCAAATGTTTAAAAGCTGGACGCTATATGCGGGTCTTAATATCCCATACTGTTGCCATGACATCAGGAGAAGAAAATTAGTGTTGAATGTACTTGAAAAGAATGATGAAGTTTCGGAAAATTTGAACCATTAATGGTGGATATCTTGGAAATGGCTTATACCACAAAGAAGTTATTTGAAATAAGCTGTGTATTTTAAAGAGTCTTTTTTTCGTCTAAGCGGAGGGAACTTTAGCACCTCGACCTAAGCATATCTTTTGTGCTTATGCACCTGACAAGGCGCTCCCGGGAGGGATGAAGTGAGAGGAGTAAGAGGGCGAGGCAGAGGGCATAGTCCCTACCAGTTTCATATTTAAAACTCTCCGAATGGGCACTGGAGAACTCGGGTCCTCTGTCCCCTGGGGGACCCGGGAATCAGAGACCGTCCCCAATCCGAGGGACAAGATTTCCTCAGAGCATCCCTTTTTCCCCTGCCATGCACACGCCGAGACCTCCCGCCGACACCTGTAAACCTGAAAAAAATCAAGCGGATGAAAGGTGAAGTGAAATGAGAATGGAGGTGAAATAAAGGACAGGGAATTTCTGGGAATTTCCCAGCATTCGCTTAGCGACCCGAGGAAACCCCGATAAAAACCCATGGTCAGTAAGGTCGGCCACGGGGTTCGAACCCATGGCTTACCCAATGCGCTAAGGCTTAATGTTTACCATTTATACAGATTATATAGATTTCCTTCCGAATGAAAAGGACTTCGCAAGATATTCCCGGAACATTCAAGATATATGTTTTATTTGTCATGTAAATATCTTTAATATCAAAATTGTTAGAGCAATTTTCAAACAATAAAATATTTTCACAAGTGTTCCATGTAAAGGGTAGCTTGGGGGTAAGGGGAATTTCTTGAAAATATTCGTGTTGCTTCTTTGGAGAGTACTGAACTTAATTACCAAGTTTGGTATTTCTGTAACATTTTGTTTTTTAGTTATGCTGTTCAGAGACACACGAACACTTTTCTAAAAATGCATTTTGGGGGTCTGAAAGCATGTATTTGCTGTGAAATCTTGATATCGAATTTTTGGGTGGATGCAATACGTTCTCTACCTACTAGGTATGTAGTAGAGAAGGTAAAAATCCCATTTTTTGTTTTGTAAATTTTCACTATTTAGCCTCTTCTTAATGGATTCTGCATTATTCTAAGCTGTTTTTCTAACATTAGAAGTTGTTAAAATTAAATTTAATAAACACTGCACATTCTGAATAACTGCATTCAAAAAACATTACATGACCACATACTGTTGCGGCCCGTTTCTGAGGTGGGGAACCCCAGGGCACAACCCACATGTTCTGTCAATAATGTTTCAGCCTGCTTTGGCTCGTGGAGAGGGAATAATAATTAAAAGCAGGTTGGCTACCTGATATTGGCATTTCATTTGTTTATTTCACAGAAACGTGCGTTTGTCAGGAATGGATATGCAGAAAACTGTTAAAGTGTAATTTTATTGTGTTCTCACTTTCCTGCTAATAAAACATGGTTATTCACTGGGAATGTAAAATTCAATTGCCACACGGTCTGGTTATACAATTGGGTAACGTAAGCATTTACAGGAATCCTCTAAATACAATCAATGAGATAGGTTTTGTGGTTTACAGGGGATTGTTAGTAACCTTTGAGGCAGTATTTTTAACACTTGAATTATATAATATATAATTTCAATAACCGCCCGCCTTGAAGCAATATGTATGTAATCATTTATAAAAATTATGTAACAGTCATTGCAAATGCTTATATTATTGTAAACATGTTGAATAATTATATGTGAATGCATTAGGTAATTTAATAATGTAAAAGCTGCGAGAAGAATAAGTTTAAAGTTGCTAACAATGAGGTAACAATGAGGCAACCTTGAGGCAATAAAGAGTTTGAGAGTTTGAATGCTATTAGTCATGATTAGGGCAGCAATAATGTAAATTTTGTGATAGTTTAAAAATAGCCAATCAACTGCCAGAAAAAGCTTCAGTTGAATGCAGGTATTCTATTGGACTAGGAGTAGCCAATCAGAGACTCGAAATACAAAAGTTAAAAGTTTATACGGTTGAAATATGTTCAGTTGCCTGCAAACCTTGGTAGTGACCGGATGGAGGATGTGTTCTCTAGAGAAATATTACGTATTCGTGTGAATCGTAAAATTAAATATACGCGTTAACAAAGCACAAGTTTTAAGTTAAATAATCTCACAGCTCTTTATATCAGTGTGGTGCTATATAATTTGTGCCAAGGATTAACAAAAAGAAGTGAATTTAAACTAAAAATCTGAGTAAGCCTACATTCTTGTCGTATCACGCCCTGATTAAGAGAAACATGTCTCTAAAGTAAGACTGACGCAGCCGAGGCAAACATAAACATAAATAATATCTATAGAAGCAGTTTAATAACAAAGTTAAATAATTTTTTAAAAACTTAGAGTGTAACAAGAAAAACACATCTTAAAAATCGGCTTCTCATACGTAACAAACAATGTTCTTCAAATTGACATTCATTAATTGGAGCTGATTAAATAAATAAACTCCAACAACAGAACACTTTCTTCAAATTGGTTTCTCAAGTGTGGAAATACAAAATAAACAACAAAAACAACAATAAACTACAACAGTTGAAGAACAATAACTACTTCAAGTTGGCTTCACAAGCGTGTGGCTAACAACAACAGTAAAACTTCAACAGCAATTAACTCCAGCAGTTGAAGAACATAACTTCTTCAAGTTGGCTCCAATGCGTGGGGCAGTAACAATATATCAACATCACCTTAAAGATATCATAGAGAATATGATTTAAAAATTTCAACATCCAAGACAAATTCAATGGCTTTTAGGGGAAAAATCCTATAAGAAAGGTAGTTATAGACCAAGTCCGTAGCTGTAATTGCCTAGGCTTAACTATCTACTTCATTTTAATCAAGATAAACCTTTCTGTAAATAGCTACATTACACATTTAGTTGTAGATACAAAGGGAATAGCGATAGTCAAATGTTTAAGAACTGGACGCTATATGCTGGCCTTAAAATTCCAAACTGTTTCGCGAGAAACAACTGAAAATCGACGGGATTTTAAAAGAATCACCAGTATTGAATAATTCTAACCTTTAGTAACGGATATCTCAGAAATGGCTAATGCCACAAAGAAGTTACTTGAAAGACATCTACATTTTTTGTATAGCACGTTTTCGTCTATCGTTTAATGTTTACCGGTTATGTAGCATTGTATAAATTCCCTTCCGAATGAAGAGGACTTCTTCACAAGCTATTCTCATAGAAATATACGTATAGATCTTTTTTATTAAATGCCTTTAATATATGACATTTTAATGAAAATGGTTCGTTATTTTTCAGCAAATAAAAAAAATTGAAAAACATTCCATTTAAAGGGTAGTTTGATGTGCAGATATTTTCTTGAAATTCTGTAACGTTCGTGGCCCACATTTGGGAGGTCGTGGGTTTGATTTCCACTGTCGATCTTCCTGACCCATGGGTTTATTCGGAGGTTTTCCTAGATCGCTAGGCAAATGCTGGAAAGGTTCATTAGTCACCCGAATTTCCTGTCCCTCAATTCTCATTTCACTTCACCTTTCCTCTGCTTGGTCTTTTCAGGTTTGAAAGTGTTCCTCAGGAGTCTCAGAATTGCGTGGTAGGGGAAAAGGATGCTCAAGATAACACTTCGTCCCCAGGAATGGGGATCGTCTCCGATTCTAGGACCCAGAGGAGTGCAAGTCCACAGGGGGGAAGGGAATCGATTGTACCAGCTACAATCCGCATAGTTTCAATCTGTTAAAATTAGGGACACTGCCCTGTACCTTGTCGTGCCTCCTGGTCTCCCCACCGACCGTTTCATCTCAACTTGCCCCTCCCTCCAGTGGTACCCCGCCAGGGGCATAGTCACAAAGGTATTGTAGGTCGAGGTACTAAATCCGCGGTTAGTCCTCGTCCTAGTCTTAAATACCAAGTTTGGTAATTATTCGACATTTCTTTTTTGAGTTATGCTGTTCACAGACACATGCATACAAGGAAATTCTTCTGAAAATGCTTTATTTGGTAACAAGGTGCCTCAAAACATTTATTTCCGCTGAAATTTAGGTATCGAATATTTGGGTGAAATACATTAGCTTCTCTACCTACTATGTACATATCCCATAAGAGGTAATCTACATTCGATCATCTGTAAGGGGTTAGTATGGCGTGACTTAAGGTATCCGCTGCCGCCTCCATCAACCTTAGTGTGTTGAAGGAGGAAGTTTAAAAGCATGTAAATAGCTAGGAAACGCTAATTTATATGAGTACCTATAACTGATGTTTGAAGACTGAAACGCTAATATCTTTAGAACTGACTCATATTCACGAGCATTTCCAAACATACATTTGCTATATATTCTCAATTAACCTCGCAATAGATTGACAAAATCAGTCGCCACTCCTCACTTATATCTATTCGTAATTTGCCAATGAGTTAACTGAACTAGCATAGATATGCTTATTAGTGCGATACACAGCACAAGGCGTAGTAGCACCTGCAAGGTGACACCACCACCCAATAATTTTCCGGGGAAGCCGTGTTGATTTCTTTCTGTCGTTTCTGTTCAGCTGAGTGCAAACAAACTGTGCCGATGTTTTTAGTTACTTCTATGCTCGAACATGCCAAAATGTAATCTTTATACGACTGGTAGCAGTACTTTAATGGGCTTCATTAAAGTACACCTGTTCATTAAAGTATTGGTATTCGACCAAACAGAAGTGGCTACGTAACATTGTGGAAGCTCAAGTATCGATTATTTTGCGTAGTACGTCTCACAACGCTAGCAACTTTGTTTGACACTGGTGCTACAAGGTCAGTATTGTAACCATAGTTAAAGGAATATCGATTGTAACACATCACTCAAATCAGAAACGAATACTTATAAAACATTTAATTTAGATACTTCGCTTCGCTCGGTTAATAATAATACTCGCGTTTTCATTACTACCATTATAGTCTCGTTGCATAAAATGCTTTTAGTGTTTTCCATTCTTTAATGTTGAACAGTCTCCTCATCATTTATGTTCCGCGCCTGCCTCAGGCGAGCTATCCGCTAATTGGTTTTAGCTGAAGTCCGATGCACTAATATTACGCTATGAAGGAAGGTTCAGGCCTAGCCAGGCAATGAAAGGGGTGGAGAATCGATATAATGCCTCCCAAAGACTGTCCATACTAGGCCCTGAATGAGTCCGGCTCGTATTGGTTCGGCATTCAAGCATTATCCTCTGTAACCGAATCAGGGATGGAAGGCGTGTTAATTAATGATTGCCAACTTAAAACGCGGTTCCTCATATCCGCACGCTTTCTTTGTACGCGACTCTACGTGATAGAGAAAGTAAAAATGAAGACCTAAATATAAAACTAAACAAATTAGGATAAATGAATAGAGGAATAAGGAGAAATTTTATAAAGCAATGACTGTGTATGGTAATATATAGAAGTGAAAAGTTGAGACAATAAATGGGACAGACAGAATAGAAGAAATGGTAGAAACGAGATGTCTAAGAGCAGCAGCGGAAGTTACCCTTTTAGACAAATAACAAAATGCGCAAGCAGTTAAATATATCAACTTAGATTAAAAATTAAGTAAAATAATAATAAGCGGCACCCTCATATATTAAGGATAAAGGAGGAAGGATTAAAAATTATATATTAAATTATGTACAGGTCTTCCAACCAGGAAGGACAAGAACAAGATAGAAGGATAGATCAAATTTAGGACGGAACAAGTCGGCAGACTTCCTCTTGTGGAAGAACAGGCGGCTGATACTTTTCCAAAATGGTATCAGGATGGCCTGTGTTTTTTTTTTTTTTTGGGTTTTTATTTTTCACGCGAAGTTTTTACAAACGATATCTCAAATGCAACACTTGAGATGACAAAACAAGTCCATTAAAACATACACGAACAAAATCATACAACAATACTCTTATGTGATATAACAGGGGTCTACTGTAACCCCGGAAAAGCCATTAACCAGACGACTCACCCTAACCGAGAGTCGAAATGGAGACCTCTTGAATGTGAAGCAGACACGCTACACCCACACCGCGGAGGTGGGCTTTGGAGATGTTGTACAGGTTTTAACGATTTTTACTTCTTGAAGTGGTATTCCTCTACTATTCAGTACAACCCAGAGTTTATTCCTATGAATGCTGTCGAACGCTTTCACGTAATCTATAACTAGCATGTATGTTGCTACGTAACCTCTCTATGTTCTTCAACTACTACTTTCTCTACATTGTAGACAGAAAGATGTTGCATTTCACCCATAGTTCCATATCGAGATTTCACCACAAATACATGTTTTAAGGTCTCCTTAATAAAAAATTCTGATGTGTTACACTCACATGAATTTCTCTACTCTTGTATAAAATATTTCTACAAACGCCTATTCTCCATATGCATCATGCTAATCGAGATATCGAGATGTTAATCTTATTGCTAATTTTCTTGTAGATGTAAGGGGAATTGGTAGGCTTTAAGCGATAGTCAAATATTTTAAGAGCTGGTTGCTATGTGGAGCATTCCATTCTCTTTGCATTACCAATACAAAAAAAATGAATAACGAATTCGAGAAAAAGTATAAGTATTGGAAAGTTTAATGGAATAACAAGGAATATTTCGAAAATGGTTAACTCAATATAAAAATGTATATGGCATAAATTGTGTATTTTAACGCGATCTACACTTTTTGTGTAGTAAAAGCTTGTCTATCTCTTACGGTTTACCAGTTATGCAAAAGTCGTTCACAATGAAGAATACTTTTGGAGTCATTCCCAGAAAATTCGAGATATACATTTCATTTTCCATGAAAATATCTTAAACATATGATATTTTAATCAAAATCGTTAGAGCCATTTTTGAGAAAATTAAATTTTTAGAAAAATGTTCCATGTAAAGGGTAATCTGGGTTGGGGGGATTTTCTTGAAAACCTTCCTATCGCATCTCTGGAAGATATTGAACTTAAATACCAAGTTTAGTGTTTATCCGACTGTTCGTTTCTGAGTTATGCTGTTCACAGACACACACACGGACATGTTTCCAAAAATGCTTTTTTTTTGGTTTCAGGGGGTCTCAAAACATATATTTCAGGTGAAATCTCGGGATCGAAGTTTTGGGTGGAATACAATACTTCCGCTACTTAGTATACGTAGTAGAGAAAGTAAAAAGCATTTTTAGAACAAGGTCCGTGTGTGTGTGTATGTATGGTGTCTGTGGACAGCATAACTCAAAAACGTAAAGTTGGATACCAATCGTAACTAGATATTTAGGTTCAGTATCTTTCGAAGATACGATACGAATACCGCAGACTACCCTTTACATAGAACATTTTTCGGAAATTTTGATTTTCTCAAAAATGGCTCTAACGATTTTGATTAAAATGTCGTATTTTAAGATACTTTAATGACAAATGAATGTCCTCTTCATTCTAAATGACATTGCATAACTGGTAAACCGTAAGAGATACACAAAATTATACTACACAAACATTATAGATTTCGTTAAAACACACAATTTATGCCCCATAGTTTTTTTGTGGAGTGAATAATTTCGGAGGTGTTCCTCGTCATTTGTTATAATTTTCCAATACATAAACATTTTCTCATGTGGGAATTCCTTATTCGTTATTTTATGTACTGGACATGCAAAGAGAATGGAATGCTCCACATAGTAACCAGCTCTTGAAAGATCTGACTATCGCTTAAAGCCTACCATATTCCCCTTGCACCTACAAGAAAATTAGCAATAAGAGAGTTTCATGAAGTAAATGGAGAACAAGCGTTTGTAAAAATAGTTTGTACAAGAGTAGAGAAAGTCATGTGAGTGCAATACATCAGATTTTTTGACAAACGTCCGTGTGTGCATGTGTGTGTGTGTGTGTGTGTGTGTGTGTGTGTGTGTGTGTGAACAGCATAACTAAAACACGAAGAGTCGGATAAATACCAAACGTAATATTAGTTCAGTGCCTTCAAAATCTGGGACACAAAAGATTTTCAAGAAAATCCCCTCGTTTCCAACTACCCTTTACATGAAACAATTTTTGAAATGTTTTATTTTTCCAAAAATGGCAATAACGATTTTAATTAAAATATATTAAAGATGACAAATAAAATGTATATCTTGAATTTTCTGGGAATAGCCAATGAATTCCCCTTCATTCGGAAGGAAGTTTATAATGTATAATTGGTAAATGTTAGGGGATAGACGAAAACGTACTACGCAAAAATTTAGTTCTCTTTAAAACATACAATTTATTTCAAATAAGTTTGTTTGTGGCATCAGCCATTTGTTAATATTTTGTCATTCTTTTGAATCCGGTCGTTTTCATCTATTTCTTGAGATTGTATGGAAAGAGTATGGAATTTTAAGCCCAGTTCTTAAATATTTGAATTAGTACCCTAACGAAATGTGCAATACAGCTATTTCTGCAACGTTTATCCCGAAGCATACAGAAAAATAAACTTTGGTAAGAGTATAACCCCAAATTAAGTGTAATTGTATTGGGGAAAATGATCAAGGACAACTAATAAAATGTATGTCTGTATCTCCTTCTACTGTTGAGTCTATACTGCAATGTAATTTTACTGGAACATTAAAATTAGGAGGTGCCAATGACGTCATATGGCATATCGCTACAAATAATGTTTGCCCTGGTTGAAGTGAGTTGTTATTGGAGCATAAGAAGATTTTCTGCATTACTCTGCGTCTTGCATTAATCTCGAGGTAATGTTTTTTATCGCTCCACATCCTAGTACGGACGTCTCATTTTGCTCGTTGTCAGAAAGATTATTAAAGGGTCACTGGGTTTTTCCTTCCGCCGTCGTGAATCCCGGCATGAGCTAAGGCAAGATAAATTACCCGCGACTTCTGCCTTCCCTCGGCTCCGTTTTGAAAAGCGCCTCTTAACTCCAATTTAAATGTTACTTCTGTGGTACTCTGTAACAGTGCAACAGTCTCGCAAGCTGGTGCAGTGGCGATGCTCTCGAGGAAAAATTATGCCCTTGATATTCCTCTCCTGCCCCCTAACGCGAGTATTCTCATTAGAGGGGAGAAGACACGTGTCATGGGGTACTTTCTGAGCAGTCAGTAGTTGACTGTCACAGCCACTACCTTCACTTATCACATCAATGTCACAGGACAACACTAGCTCCACATCATGCATCACGTCACCGTCACGGGACACTTAACTGGGTTTATTTAACACTAAGTGTCCCGACACTTACTCAAATGACACCATTTGACTGTCATACAAGGTTCATACCACTTCACTATTACGTTCCTGTCGCGCAGATTAGCTCCACTTCGTGAGTCAAATGTCAGAATTGTCTTGAATAACAGTACCTCCACTTCATACAACAGCAATAATTTTATTTCAGTCATTGAAGCATGCATCCTGTACCTCACCAAACCCTTGCCATGTGACATGCCATCCCGATTGTGTTCTGTACCTCACTTCCCATATAATATCAATGCCAATACAGCATTAGGATTATGTCACAGGCCGCTGACTGTTCACACAGAGATAATAGGTCTCGGTCATATTTTACGGTGTTATGCATCTCCACTTTAGCTGGAAAGTTGGCTCGCCCTTTTCCGAAATGTCCTGTGTGTCCTCGGATCCAGTGGAAAGTGACAAGGACCTGGGAGATTTTCTGGTGTTGATTACTTCAAGAAGCACCTCTGTAATCGAATATATCTCACCTCTCCTAAAGCTGCCAGTTTAGAAATTCATGCAGTATTACACCTATCTTTGTTTTTACTCAGCTTCTAAAGACTGCAACATGCTAAACAGCTAAAAATTCATAAAATAGACTCAAGTTTGCTAAGAATTATGAAATACATAGGAGATGCATCTTTAGAAATTCCGCCAGACTATAAAATTCCAATTAAACTCTTTATAAAGAACTTCAGGTCATTATTGATCCTAAACGTTGGACGAATAAAACTCTGAAAACTCCTGAGAAAACCTTGATGTGGCATACAGACGGCTCTAGGAGACTCAGGAACAGGATCCGGAGTATATGGCATAAGACCAGGATGCAAAAATGTTTATCCTTTGGATGTATATATACCACTGCTTTTGAAACAGCAATGTATGCTATTATTCATTGGATATATGAAAACATAAGGAGGGCCTACACTGGCAAACAGATCCTTATCTTCTCACATAGCCAGGCTGCACTTAAGGCTCTAAGTTTTCGCAAGGTAACAGTAGGGCTGGTTTTAAACTCTCTAAACATGCTCACAAGCTTGGCAGAGCAGAATAAGTTCAAATGATCTGGGTTCCAGGTCATAGTGGCATAGGGGGAATTGAAAAAAGCTGATGAACTTGCAAGACAAGCAGCAGCTTCACAATTTATTGGGCTAGAGAGAGGATATTAAGAGCTGGTCCATAGTATAACATCATAAAATCTGGCTTAAAACTCCAGCAAACAAACATGGAGAAGTATTTATTAGAAAACCATGTAAGAAAAGAGCTGAAAGCTTACTTAAATGTAACGGACTTTAGCTGAGAACAATTATTACATTTCTCACAGTTAATGTTCCTGTGAAAAAGCATCTTATTCAATGCATACGTGTAAACATAACGAGAGCTAACGCTGCTAAAAGATCTTAAGGTTCAAAGTATCCCTAAAGTAATGTGAGAACTGGATTTAAACTGCCTAAACGTGCTCATAAGTTTGGCAGAATAGAATGAAGCTCAACTCATCTGGGTTCCTGGTCATAGTGGCATGGAGGGAAACGAACAAGTTGATGAACTGTAAGACAAGGAGTGGCTTCACAATTTATTGGGACTGAGCCGGCTCTAGGAACATCTCTATGTTTAGTAAGAGAGGCTATTAAGAACTGATCCAAAGTAGAACATCATAAAACCTCGCTAAAAATGCCAGAAAACAAACATGGTAAACTATTTATTAGAAAACCATGTAAGAAATGAGCTGAAAGCTTACGTAAATTTTACACACTTCAGCTGAGAACACTTCTTACAGGACATGCTCCTGTGAAAAAGTATCTTAACACGATGGGAGTGTTTCAGGGTAACTTAGGTTGCAGATTGTGTAAGAAAGAAACTTAAGCAGCCCAGCACATTATTATGCTCCTGTGAGGTTTTGGCTCACGGAAGATGTAATGCCTTCGGGAAAACGTTTTTATAACAAGAAGAATTTGAAACTATATCTGTTATGAGACTGTATTCCTTGGTAAAGAGTGCAGGCATAATGAGTTGGCTTTAAAATCATTCAGTGGCACCAAAATCCCAAGCATGAAGTGCGGTGGGAGCAAAGATGTAAATCTGTATCGTATAAGGCAAGAGCTAGTTTCTAACAAATGAGATAGTATTTTTAACACTTGTATAATTTCAATTAAACTGTATAATATGTAATTTCAATAATAGCCCGCCTTGAAGGAATATATATGTCATAATTTTTAAAAATGTATGTAACAGTCATTGCAAATGCTTATATTATTGTACACATATTTAATAATGTTATGTGAATACATTACGTACTTTAATAACGAAAGAGCTGTGAGAATAATAAGTTTACGTTGCTGACAATGAGGTAACCTTGAGGCAATAATGAGTTTGAGGGTTTAAATATTACTGGTCATGATTAGAGCAACGATAATGTAAATTTTGTGACAGTTTGTTTTTTAAATTAGCCAATCATTAGCCAGAAAAATCTTTAATTAAATGCAGGTATTCTATTGGACTAGGATAGCCAATCAGAGACTTTAAATACAGAAGTTTACGGGTTTGGACGGCTGAAATATGTTCAGTTGCCTGCAGACCTTGGTAGTGATCGGATGGAAGATGTGTTCTCTAAAGAAATATTACGTATTCGTGTGAAACGAAAATTAAGAATAACAAACAAAGTGCAAATATTAAATTAAAGAATATCACAGCTCTTAATATCAGTGTAGTGCTATTTAATTTGTGTCAAGGATTAATAAAACGAAGTGAATTGAAACTTAAAAATTTTTGTAAGCCTACATTCTTGTCGCACCAAGCCCTGATTGAGAGAAACGTGTCTCTAAAGTAATACTGACGCAGCCGAGGCAAAAACAAACATAAAAAATATCTATAGAACCAGTTTAATAACAAAGGTAATATAATAATTTTAATCTTGGAGCGTAACAACAAAAAAACAATCTTCTTCTAAACTGACGTCGATACGTGGAGATAAATGAATAAACAACTCCAACAGAAAGACAATAACTTCAAGTTGGCTTACCAAGCGTGTGGCTAATAAATTACGCAAACAATATAACTACTTCACAAAGCATGGCAACTTTCGGAAAGACCCATCACCAAAGTGCCCATGTGGTGAATAAAACTAAACAGTCTATCATCTGCTCACCAGATACAACACCGAACATGCTCAGGCTCGTATTTATTACTGCTAGAAATGTGCATCAAGCCATCAGAAATAAAACAACGTTATGATACATAAATTATACATATAAAACATTGCCTCGCTCACTGTAAGTAACAATTACTGTAAATATCCTGCGATATAACCACGCGAGTAAGCCAGTTTGGTAGTTATAAATAAATAATAAAAAATCTGCTGTGATACATTCCCATGATCTTCCCTACCCTCTATCTTTATTAATGGGTATACAACCTATTCTTACTAAAGGTTATTTTCCTATCTATCACTTTTAATCAAAATAAACCTTTGCAAAAGTAGCTACGTTACACATTTCGTTATATATACAAAGATAATAGTGGTAGTCAAATGTTTAAAAGGACGCTTTATACTGGCCTTAAAATTCCATACTGTTTACATACATTTGCGAAAAACAACTAAAAATTTATGACTTCAGAAGAGTAAGTAATGAAGAATTCGAACCTTTAATAACGGATATCTCAGAAACGGCTTATGCTACAAAAAAACTTGTTTTAATTAAATTGTATGTTTTAAAGAGATGTACATTTTTGGTGTAGTACGTTTTCGTCTATCGCTTAGCTTTTATCAGTTATACTAGATTATACAAAATTCCTTCCAAATGAATAGGATTTCCTAGGTATTCTTGAGGAATTCAACATATACATTTTATTTATCATCTAATATATTTCATATACCGTATTTTAATCAAAATCGTTAGCCATTTTTTCGAAAATAAAAATTTTCGATAAATGTTCCCTGTAAAGTAGTTGGGTTTCGGGGATTTTCTTTAAAATCTTCCTGTCGCATCCTTGAAAGATACTAAACTGAAATACCAAGTTTGATATTTCTCCGATTTTTTGTTTTTGAGTTATGCTGCCCACAGACAGACACACAGACACACACGCGGACATGTTTTTAAAAATGCTTTATTTGGATTCAGGGAGCCTCAAAGCATGTATTTCCGGTAAAACCTGGCCATCGAATTTTTGGGTGGAATGCAATACTTCCCCTGCATATTATACATAGTAGGAAAAGTGAGAAAGTGTTGACTCAGATCAGATATCATATCTTCGTCGCATTGATTCTCATCATAAATCCCATCCGATTTATACAGAACCTAATTATATAGAACTTAAAAAAAAATCTTTCTTTCGTTTTTTATTTGGCTGGACATTCACGACTGTCGTAAAATTAACGTCAAATCAAACGAAATGAAGACCAAAGTTAGGCTTTCATAGTGAATCATCCGGTCATAAGCAAAATAATTATAAATTTTACCGCTTTAGAACAAGTGAACCATTATAAATATTTAAGTGGTGACATTACCTATGAGTATGAAATATTAATAATGTGTAATATATGTTCAGTTTTCTACGCCTTTATTATTACAAGGGGTGCCTTTATCGTAGAATGAGTTCGGTGACTTGTTGCATTAAATCTGCACATAATGTAACGTATCAACTATAGTTCAGTAACTTAGAAAGAATACCTTAGGAAGTGTAACTCACATAGGCATGTGTTCCCCCTCTCTAACTGCTTTAGGCGGGCATGCCTCTCCCACTCTCCCTCTGAATCGCTGTTTAAGCACTATAATTTCGCCTAGTCCGTGTTTTATTTTATTTTAATCTCACAAAATATTTTATCACACCACTATTGTAACTATTCTACTGTAGAGGAAGGAACAACAACACAAGAGCATTGCAACAAAAATGCTGTGTTTGTAGATTGCTGTGACAGGCACGCAAAGAAGAAGGTGCAGCAGGTGTGAAAACAAATGTTTGCATATAACTAGCGATAGCATTACACCTACATGCGGTATTATCATGGCATATATACCAAAGTTAATTCAAACTTTTAGGGTATTTTATAGCCTTCACTCTCCATCTATCTCTTTAAGGAAAAACAAACGCCTCGCTGATTGATTTTTCATAACACAAATTATTTCAATTGAAGCTTTACAAGGAAAACTAGCGACTTTAATGTTTTTGAAGGGAGACTAATGATACAACATATTATCTCGAAACTGTGTTACTTAACATACTCCTTACAGAACCGGAATAAGGATTTTAGTTTTTGAGTTATCAAGATGTAAGCAAGATCCTATTAAATTTTTCTACACTATAAAATTGCTGTGTTTACAGCAGCGACGTGATACTTGGTTTCCGCCCACTTCCTCTTTAACAAACCTCATTGGATAACTCAGTAGCTAAAGGCAAAAGACAAGTAGAGTGGGGACGATTTATCCCTCCTGAATACTCGCGTGCTCGTAGACGGAGGGAGTTTACTATTTTTTTATACTGTAGCTTTATTTCAGTATGAGATCATTCAGTATGACACTTCCAGTTCAGCTACCACATTGCTGTTTCAGGATGCTAATTGTTACTTTCTCTACTACGTATTTAATAGGTGGAGGAAGTACCTGTTGCATTACACCCAAAACTTATAGAAGAGGTTTTACAAGAAATACATGTTTTGGTGTATCTTAAATACAAAAAAAATTTAGAAAAAGGTCTTGAGTGTGCCTCTGTAACAACAAAATTCTTATGTGTTACATTCACATGACCATCTATACCTTCTATTCTTTATTGGTGGGTATACAAACTAATCTTTCTAAAGCTTATTTCCTTGTCTACTTCATTTTAATCCAGATAAACATTTGAAGAAATGGCTACATTACACATTTCGTTATAGTTACAAAGGTAACAGCGATAGTCAAATTTTTAAGAACTGGATGCTATATACTGGCCTTAAATTTCATGCTCTTTCCTTAGAATTGCGAGAAATAGGTGAAAATCGACAGAACATTAAAAGAATTACGGTACAGTATGATACTTTAGACCCCAAATTTCAGAAATGTAAACGAGAAGGTTGGAGAGAGGAGGAGAGAAGAGACAGAAGTATTCCCCTCGGTGCATCAGGAATGCCTAAGGTGCGTAACGGCTCTTCTCCTACAACTAATGCAAAAACCCCTCGCGGGAGATAATGAGCTCATCCAGCTACTGCGCGTCCAGATGAGTAGGTCCAGGAGGCAAAAATCGTACTGTATTTGAACAATTCGAACCATTAATAAAGGCTACCTAAGAAACGGCTAATGCCACAAAAAAGTTATCTGAAATAAATTGCGTGCCTTAAAAAAATCTACATGTCTTTGTATTCTTTGTACTTCTTTGAGAAGGGCGTTCCAGCACTTATATAAAAATATATAATTTATTATCAGGCGCGAGGCCGGAAGAGGGAATTAGAAATACATGAATAAAGGATCACCTTGTCTACAGTAAAGGGTGATGGTCCTGGTGATTGCCTGTTCGTTGTTATCACAAATTAAAATACACTTTTGGACCACTTGTTCATTCAAGAATCCGACCGACGTGGATTCGGGTAGTGACAATGTCCAAAATCGACCGAGGCATAGATCTCGTGGTTTATATACAAAAGTGGCTAGACCCACCAATACGTCACTGTATAATTGAAAGTTCTCGCCGCAACTGAAGTATTTGCCGGGCAATGGCTGGAGGTTGAGTACCATCTGAACCAGCGTCTTCCGGGTCTCGCCACTTGGCTACCGAATAGTAGCTTTAAGTTTCAGGTTCAACAACTTAGAACTATATGGCCAAAAGTTATACATTAATATGAAAATAGCGTTAACACCAGATGCACCGTGACAGTACTATAATTAAAACGTAGATACAAACACGACAAAATATTTGTGTTCGTCTCCATGTCGCTGATGTTTGACACGTGCAAATAGTCTTCGCGCTTTCCTATAGAAAGCGGAATTGTGTCGTATTGGTCTAGGGTTTCGTTTTGTACCAATCGTAGCAAAACTCTTTCATAGAGGTGGTATTCGAACCACTTATTCTTTTCACATCAATTATATCATCGTTCTTTGATTTAAATAAGTACGAAGGCATTCACGGCCGGAGTTAATCGATAAAACATTAAAATCTTCCGGGCTGGAAGGCCGTGGTCTAAGGGTAAAATTACTAGCACCCGACGTTTCGGTCAACTCTGTGGTTGCCATCTTCAAGATTGTAACACCCAGGACAGTTTGATAACGACTGCCAACTAGCCAAGAGATGTTCCGCAATTTATAGCTCACGTCAAGGTCAAAACTGCCGCAGTAGGTCTGCAGTGACGTGTCATCGCTGGTATCCACGTACGATTGAGCTAAAATTTTTCTTCCTTTTTATTAAAGTTGTTGGAGTGTTTATAAATTTCAATTGCTTCTCTATGAAGTCTAGCCTGATAATATTTTGTTGAAGATAGTACTTGCGTGTCTTCATATAGGATACGATGACCCATGGTAACAAAGTGTTCAGCGACTGCAGACTTATCTGTTTGTGCAAGGCGACAATGTCGTTTATGCTTTGTTATTCGAGTATTTATACTACGTATTGTTGTTCCGATATAAACAGAGGCGCATGTGCAAGGTATTCTATATACCCCTGGAACACATAAGGGGTCTCTCTTGTCTTTGGCAGATTTTAAAGTTTGTTGAATTTTTCTGGTTGGTTTATATATTGTATTTATTTTGTGCTTTTTAAGTATTTTTCCAATGCGGTCTGTGACGTTTAACATAAGGTAAGAAGACTTTTCTCTTATATGTAGATGATTCGTGGCCTTGACGTGATATCTTCTTAGGATGAAATACTCTGTTAAAATTCTTGTTCGTAAATCCGTTTTGTAACATAGCCAGCCTAAGATGCTGTATCTCATTACTTAAGTATTGCCCTGTACAAATAAGTTTGGCTCGGTCCACTAGGGTTTTGATTATTCCTCTCCTTTGTTGTGGGTGGTGATTGGAGCTTTTATTTAAATATCTGTTGGTATGGGTGGGTTTCCTATAAACAGTGTGAGACAGTGATCCATCCGCATTTCTTATTACCAGAACATCTAAGAAGGCTATTTTATTGTTATGTTCCGTTTCCATATTAAATTGAATCTTGGAACTCATATTATTAAGATGTTCCAGAAAGCTTGCAAGTTGTTGTTTACCGTGAGGCCACTGGTGGAAAACATCGTCAATATACCGATACCAACAGCTAGGTTTTAAGGGAGCAGTGTCTAAAGCTTTAGCCTCAAAATGATCCATAAAAAAAGTTAGCATTGGCGGGCCCAAAAGGTTTTCCCATAGCGACACCTCTTAGGCCCGCCAAGGCTAACTTGTTAAAACACACAATTTATGTCACATTCTTTTTATTCACTGAACCATTTCCGAGATATTCCTAGTTATTGTTTGAATTTTCCAATACTTAACTTTTTTCCCAAATTGCAATTCGTTATTCGTTTTTTATGTTCTGGACATACAAAGAGAATGGAATGCGCCACATAGCAACCAGCTCTTAAAAAGTTTACTATCGCTTAAAGCCTACCATATTCCCCTTGCATCTACAAGAAAATTAGCAATAAGATAGTTTCTGAAAATGTTTATCTAGATTAACATGAAGTAGATGGAGAATAAGCGAGTTTGTACAAGAGTAGAGAAAGTCATGTGAGTGTAACACATCAGATTTTTCGTAGAGTACGTTTTCGTCTATCGCAGATTCCTTCCGAATGAAGAGGAATTCCCAAGCTATTCTCGGAAATTTCAAGGTGTACATTTTATTTTTCATGTAAATATCTTTAAGTATACGACATTATAATCAAATGGTTAAAAAAAGTTTTATAAAGTAAAAAACTTTGAAGATGATCCATGTGAGTGCAACTGAGAATTGGGAGATTTTCTTAAAAATATTTGGAAGATGCTGAACTAAATACTAAGTTTGTTATTTATCGGACTTTTCGTTTTGGGCTATACTTATCACAGACACACATACACACAATTAGATGTTTGCTAAAAATTATTAATATTTTTTTTTGGTATTCAGCGGCCTCGATGCGTGTATTTCCTGTGACATCTCGGTATTTAATTTTTAGACAGAATGCAATATCTTCTCTACCTGCTATGTGTAATGACGAGCATAAAAAGTGATGCATAATACGTAGCTGATTTGTAACTTATTAGATTGGTAACGAAAAATATAGCTCCACCCTCTGCCAGCGTGAGCTGCTATGTTCCTCGAACATAATTTCTAGCCACTGAATTGGTAGGGTAATTTTACTCTCCCAAAATATGGCCAAACCGCTATATGTTCTCAATGGGGGAGTACCATTAAGGCAATGCTTCGTTGGATTTGGCGCAAAAATGAAATATACTATAATAAAAATTGTTTGTCTTCGTCTCCATGTCGCTGATGAAACCCTCATAAATTTTGTAGCTGTCGTTCAGTTTAACGACACACGCAAATAATATTCAAGCCTTCCTACAGAAGGCCGAATTGTGTCGTATTGTCTTTGGTTTCCTTTTGTACCAATCGCAGCAAAAGTCTTTCATACAGGTGGTATCCAAACCACCCCTTCATTTCGTATAGATTATAAATCGTTCTTGGATTTGTTTTCGTGTCTCTGGGTAGTTTTAAGGCCAGTACATAGAGAAATGATACTGGCTGGATGGAGATAAAAGGCTGGTTACCTTACAGAGGGAAAAACACTATAGCGATCTAGGAGAATGGACTACTTTTTATGCATCTTAGTGTACATGGTATAGAAAGTAAAACATCAGAATTTTTTTGACAATCTGGTGTGTTGTGTCACCTAGCGTAATAGCTCAGGCAGGCGACTCTCTGACGACCGTTCACTCAGGTCCATGGATTTTCCGTGGCTTCCCGGGGTCGACAGGCAATTTCTTCAGTGCTGCGATTTCCTTTTCGTCTTTTCCTCTTCCTACTATTCCTTCTCATCTTTCAGGTGTATCTCTAGGTCTCGTGGTGTATGGCGGTACCGGACCGCATTCTCACTAGAAAGCATATCCCGGTAGAAAACAGAAGGCTCCTCGACTGGCGGCTCCAGCAATGGGACGTGTTTGGAAAACGTTAGACACTTCCGCGCGTCTCTGTTGGCTTCCTATGGCCTGTAGCCTCCTGCGTGATGGGGTTGGTAGGCGCAACATACCTATGAAGGTCGCGGTGCATGTGGTGTCTCCCTCAGTTCAAATGCAATACCTCGTATAACGTTGGCTCCACTTCGCATAACACGTTAGTGTCACATGCCACTTCAGGAAGATGTGCTATAGAACAATCAACAATGAGAAGCAACAGGAGTTAGCCCAACTTGAACCTACCACTAAGGAAGTTACAGACGCAGCACCTTTTGTCTACTGTTCCAAACCAGCCAGTTACAATCCCGCATTGTTTCTAGTTTCTGCCAAGTTGCAGGTGTGGTGATCTCAATAAATGCGAGCAACTTGTGCCCCTCAATAACTTTGTTTGCCCGAACAATAAAGCTGATATCTTTACATCGAAAGTTTCAGACTTTCCCCTGCATTTCCATTAATGTAAGATATATGAACGTAAACCAATCCCACTGTTGTTAGGCCAACACCCTCAAGAAGTCCTTACGCAATCACTATCCTCCCTCTTATTTATTTCATAAGTCCTTAGACCCTCATTGCACTTTCAGAAAGTAAGAGAGTAGGGTTCGTTTAAATATTCATAGAAATGTCACCTGCTACAAGAACTAAAGTTCCCTTGACACCAATTCCAGCACGTGAAATCTGTCCAACATATTTCTTGTACTGACCCTCTCTTTTTTGCATATGAATGAGGGATGTTCGTGCTCAGGATGCACTTCTGAGAAGGGCCACCCATGTGTCTACCTGCAGAGGTTGGCAACGCAGACGTAATTAATTTATAAATCACACCAGCCCACGCTATATACCACTTTATCAACTTTCTGAAATGAAATACATTCATTGTGAGCTGAGAATTGGATTTTTGGTTGCTCGGCGCAAGATTTATAGCCTTGGGGGCAGAGTACCTTAAGTGTACTAATTTTTTGCTCTCCTTAAAATCTCCTTACTGTTCTGCATGAGTCGGGGATTCCTACAGAGCAAAATAAACCGACCTAGATTTGTGGTCATTTGCATTTAGTTCAACCTCACTTTTTTATGTGGTTACCTGTGTTACTGAGTAAAAAATTACCAATGCAACTTTGTTTATTGCTTACTTTGGATCTTTTTTAAGTTTAAAGTACCACTCAGTGGCCAGTACTTCATACTGCTAAGCAAGGAGTACGCAGTGGGGGGGGGGGTCCAGGGGCTAAAGACCTTCGCTGATACCCAAAACTATAGTACCACAATATTGCAGTCTCAATTTTTATTTGTCCACCTCTATGGTGTAGTGGTTGCCGCGGTAGCCTCTAGTTTTTCAATTTGCGGATTCAAACCTGGTGGAGGGCGATGGATTTTTCGGGGGTAAAAATTATTAGCATGGTTTCCTTCGGAAAGGAAGTAAAGCCTTCGGTCCGGTGTTGAAGATTTGCGGCACGTAAAAGAACCTCAAGCCTGATAAAGAGGCGTCTGTGCAGAATTTCCTGTATTTTAATCCCAATATAGAATGGGACACTAAGGACCACAGTAGTTAAAGAGCGTCCATAAGTAAAACTCAATTTAATTTAACTTAATTTCTAATTTTTATTTTCTCTACTATGCACTAACAGCTTAGAGGAAACATTGTATTCCACCCAAAATTTTGAATCAAAGATTCTACCATAAATACTCATTTTGAAGCCCCTGTTCCAAACAAAAGAACATTTTTATAAAGTAGTCCTTGTGTGTGTGTTTCTGAACAGCATAGTTCAAAATATCTAATTTGCTATTTAAGTTTAGTGTCTTCAAAATATGCAACACAAAGATTTTCAACAAAATCCTCCCACATCCCCAACTACATTGAACATTTTTCTACATTTTCTATTTTCCCAAAAGTGTCCCTAAGAATTTTGTTTTAGATACTATTTATTAAAGATATTTATATGATAAATAAAAGTATATTTTGAATTTAATAGGAATAGCCTGGGAAGCTCTCTTCGTATGAAGGAAATTTATATAATCTTCCATGATTGATAAACGTTAAGCGATAGCCAAAAACTAGTACACCAAAAATGCAGATGTCTTTAAAACATTTCGGAGATATCTGTTATTAATGGTTTGAATTGTTCATTACTTGGCCATTCTTTTAAAGCCCTGTGGACATTCAGTTGTTTCTCGCAATTGCATTGAGAGAGTATAGGTTTTTAAGGCCAGCATATATCGTCCACTTCTTAAACATTTGACTTTTATATCTATAACGAAATGCGTAATGCAGCTATTTCCAGAAAAGTTTATCTCGATTGAAATGAAGTTGATAGAAAAATAAACTTTCGTAAGAATATTTCTATACATACCAATAAACGATAGATGGTCGAGACAAACATGTGGATGCAACACATCAATTTTATTAGTATTTAATGCATCTTTTTAAAAACTTAAGTTTACATATGCAGTGAATGAAAGAAGAGAAACTCCAGAGAGTTTTCTAGTTTGAAAGATCTGCCTCCAGATCAAGGAGTAGCAAGGGGAAAGTGTAGAGACCCTTGGTTTAAATGAAGATTCCACAAGCTACACTGAATGATACACGAGGGGTGATTTGAAACTAAGCTTATAAAGCCTGCAGGTGAAACGTGTACATTTTACTTCATACAACAAATACAGATAGTATATACATTGTTATTTTTCGACATAGTCTCCATATCGGTTTAGGCACTTGTCGCTTCGTGGGATAGTTTTAATATTCTCTCCTGGTGAAAATCCTCTCTTTGAGTCACGTATTCACGAAGTAAGTATTGCACCTTCTCGTCTGAAGCGGATCGTCGCCTCCTAGGTGCTCCTTCAAGTGAGAAAAAACGGAAAGTCGCGTGAAGCGAGGTCCGTGCTATAGACTGTTTCGATAATGCCTCAGCAAAACTGCTTCAACAACGTGGTGGTCTTCTGGGGTGTATGAGCGCGTTGTGGTGAAGGAAAAGACGCCCTCGGTGAGAAGTCCTTGCCGTTTCCTCCTGATTGCTTCGCGCAATCGTGTCAAGGTCTCGCGGTATCGGTCAGCAGTCAAGTGCCCTCTTTCCAAAAACTCCACCCGTGCTGTCCCAAAACACTGTGGCCATTACTTTCCCGGCAGATGACGTCACCCTAAACTTCTTTGTCTTTGTAGAAAACGGGTGTTTCCACGTCATTGACGACCGATAAACTGCTGGACTGTATTGGATCCATGTTTCGTCACCCTTAACAATGTAGTGAAGAAAACTGTTCCTTTTTCTGGAGAACCGTTGCTACAGGTGCAGACTTGCCCCCATGCGATTCCCCTTGAGTTGTTGGGACAGATTTCGTGGAACCCATCGGAAACAAACTTTCCGGTACTGCAGAATATCGTGAACAACGTGAGGAACGCTTCCGAATGACATTCCCATCATACCATTATATGCCGTAACGTGATCCTCCTGTTGTTGAGTCAGCTCCTCCACGGAAGCTCTATTCAAATCTGTTAATGCCGTGCTGGGTCGACCACTGCGATTCTCGTCGGTGACGTTTTCTCTACCGGCCACAGAAATTCGACACTATTCTGACACTTGCTCACTAGACATTACAGTCTCTCCGTAAACCTCTAACAGCTGCCGGTGAATTTCAGCCGCGGTTATATGTTTCGCCCACAGAAATCGAATAACGGAGCGGATTTCTTAGCGAGACCAGTTTTCCTACATACAACTAGCGCTGTAGATGGTGGATGTTTGAAACTCTGCGCAGTTGTCAACCGCATGTATTGCAGTTACCGCACTCTACTAATTTCTCTATAGCGGTCGAAACTCATTGTAACCTTAGTTTCTGATCACCCTCAGCATTTTTCGCACAACTAATTACCACTAAAGTTTCTAAAGAAAACTTATTTTCTCCCATCAATTTTGGCAATGCCGCAGACAGACACGCGTTGTTCAAGTGACGTAGGCGTGACTTTAGTAATATAAGTCATAAAGCCATGTAGAGAATTTGGCTGTTGAACATTTCAAAATTAATTCATCATGATTATGAGGAATTTGGTCCACCGCTGAAGAAGCTAGAACACAAAACATATATTTCCTTTGAAATATGGTAAGAAATTTTTGGGTAGAATACAATATGTTCTCTTTACTATACCCAGTAGGGCCCCAGAGTGGCACGTGGTACATTTCGGGTTCCCGTACTGAGGGTATAGGAGTCGATTCTCGGTTCTGGGTTGGTGATTTTAAGTCGGTCCTATCCACACCTTCATCTCTAAGAGCTCATGTGAAGTATCTCCAAGATCCAAAGTGGTTTGTAGCCCACGTAAAAGCTGTAGGTCCTCTCATTCCATCACCATCCTAATCCTCATACTACCATCGGAGGTAACGGATTCCGCCCGTTGTCCAGCCATCGCTTGGTGGAATAAGGTAACCGGAAGATCATAAGCCGTATGGGAAATGTTATAAACGAGACTATATGTAGTACAAAAAAGTAAAAATGAACGTCATTCCCTCTGGATTTCGATTAACTTCTTCATAGAGTTCGGGTATTTTCGTTCCGCTTGGTCTAAATTCCTACTTGTAACATATTTTAGCAAGTTCTTTTTTTAATGAAGCGTAATCATTAGAAAACAAAACATTTCTACTTAGACTAGCATTTTAGTATGACCTTCTTTTCATTATTAACATCTTAACACGCAATTCAGTAGGTAGAGAAAGTATTCCATTCTATCCAAAAACTTGATATCCATATTTCACCGAAAATATGTTTGGAGGTGCCCCTTGAATAAAAAGAAGCATTTTTAGATCCGTGTGCTTGACTTTGAACAATATAACCCAATTACGAAAAAGTCGAATAAATACCAAATTTGGTATTTAAATTTAGTATCTTCCAAAGATGCGACACGAAGATTTTGAAGAAAATCCAATAATCCCAAACTACCCTTTTCATGGAACATAGTTCGAAGTTTCTGTTTTTTTAAAAACTGACTCTAACAATTTTAATTAAAATGCTATATTTTTAAGATAATCAAATATATGAATTTTCTGGGAATAGCCTGTGAAGTCCCCTTCATTCGGAAGGAATTTTCAATAACTTTGTATAACTTGTAAACGTTACGCGATATAAGAAAACTATTGCACAAAAATGTAGATCTCAACACACAGTGGTTCGAATTGTTCAATACTTCTTCTTCTACTTCACGGATTAGGCTCAATAGCCTGTTCCGGCATAACTGACCATTTCATTCTCGGGTGTCCTATACTTCTTTTCCCTCTAGGATCATAATTGATGGCCAATTTGGTATTCTGCCATCAACCATTCTGTTAACATGTTGGTACCAATTGTATCTATATTCTTTGATCTTGTCCTGTATCACAAATATATTGAGTTCTCGTATGGCATCATTTCGTATGTGTTCCATTTTACTGCATCCTTCCACTCCCATCAGAAATTTCATCTCAGTTGTCTGTACTTTCCTTCTATCATTCTGTCATATTACCCGTGATTCACAGCCATAGGCTAAACTAGGCACCGCCATAGCTTTATAAAGTTGTAACTGGGTTTCTTTTCTACAATAATGTAATTTCCTACGGCTCGTACCCAACATCCTTGAATATATAATAATTTTATTAGCTATAGGCATAAGACATATCACAGTCTAAATATTTAAGGTGAGTAACTTGTTCCAAGACTTTATTCTTCATGTACAGTTTTGATCTTACAGTTTTACTGCCTTTAAAAGTCATAATTTTAGTTTTCTCTATAGATATTTCTAAGTTATACTCCTTACCTATTGTTTCCAGAATATATATTGATTTCTGAAGGTTACCCTCTGTTGTGAGGATGTTGGCTTGATCATTGGCAAAAAGTAAACTGGAAAGGTAGAATCAGAGGACTGAAAAATTCAATGCCATAACCGAGATTTAAACCACGTATCCCTCGGTCTCCGCCCGGTTGCTCTAACCACTGAGCTACCATGGCAATATGCCGGTATGACATTAAATTTCCCAAATGATTCGCATGTTTCCTGGTAAACCACAAGGAGATCTCAAATTGTATTGAGACGACATACCCCAATGGCGACTTACAATGCTGTAAGTACTATAAGTTCCGGGCTTTATAGCTTCAACCACTATTAGGTCAATTGATGGAATTAATTCTTCTTCCACACAAGCCGTGTGTTGGACAAGGTTGTGTGGAAGAACAACTAATTCCGCAAAAAGTAAACTATTTATATCTAAATTTTGTTTTAAATAAACTCCTGGATGGGCGTTTAATTTCCTTTGCTGATAAGTCTTCCGTATAAATACTAAACAGTAAAGGTGACAGGAAACAACCTTATCTTACTCATTGATTAATATATATATATATCTATATATATATATAGACTCAGTGGCGTCGTCATTGTTAAAAACTATAGAGATTGCAGTGTTCCTGTATGTCTATTCAATGACTTCTATTAGGTGTTATGAGTAGCCTTTTTATCTTTAAATAATCCAAAATTTTACAGGAAATACCTTGTCAAGTGCCTTAATGTAATCTATACAGGCAATGTGTTCTTTTAAAGCCCTGTTGATATTTAGGTGTTTCACGCGATGTCACGGATTTTAAGGCTTGCATATTGCGTCCAGTCTTTAAACATTTGACTATCGCTCTTCCTGTGTATCTATAATGAAATTCATAGTGTAGCTATTTCTCCAACGGTTGATCTCAATTAAAATTAAGTATACAGAAAATAAAGGTTAGATAAAATAGTTTGTATAGAAAGTCATGTGAATATATCACTTAAGATTTTAAAAGCTAATTGCATGGCTAATCTGCGAATATTCATGTTATAACCACAGAATGCCCTTTCATAACTTTAGGATAGGTCAGATTTCTACGTATATATTAATTATTTATTTTACAAGAAAATCTTGAGAACTGTTTTCTGTAAAGCAAGACCGCATGCAGATACAACCCCCATTTTTTTCTCACGCAGCGACTTGTTAATTCCCTCCACCAGCAGGGTGTCAACAACCGTGCAAAGTGCTACACAGGTTGCCATAGCAACCACACTGTAGCATATCAAAGCAGGGGCTTCATGTTTACAAGTGGGAAGGATTTTAACATTAACAGGTTATGCAATTAAATGTTTGTACGAAATTTTTTCTGATGGAATCCTTGCAACTACTGGATTCGGACACAACAGTACGTCTGCTTTAACGCAATGTATCAGTTAAAATATAAAAATCTACAGATCTCTTTAGATTATTTTCAAACATTTTGACCATATACTCAGAAAATAAAACATATAGTGCATAGAGCATTTAAAGGAACAATGACAAACCATTCTTAAGGTATTAATATTTTATTCATAACCACTCATTTTCTGATATGAATTTGGAGCCTACGATTTTTCTTTGGAAACTATGATTTGTCGTATTGCTCCCAAGCATTTAATTGCAGTTTAGTATACAAACTTAAAGAAAGTCTTGTGTAAGTGTTTATCAGTGTGAATTGTTTTAAGAAAAAAAGATATAATCCTCTCAATGTGAATTAAGGAAAATAATTCATTTCAACTCAATTATTCATTTTAACTAGTGCACTAATTTTTTAATCCGTAATTCTTGAAAATTTCAATTTGATAAGTAGCCCAAGGAGCATTTTGAATAGTGAAAAATACTGAAAAAAATACATTACATTCACATGAGTTTCTCTACCCTTTATCGTTCATTAGTGGATATGCAAACTATTCTTACTAAAGCTTGCTTCTATATCTACTTCATTTTAATCGATACATTCGTTATAGATACAAGGGAACAGTGGTAGTTAATTGTTTAAGAACTGGACGCTATATTATGGCCTTAAAACTCCATACCCTTTCCATAACATCGCGAGAAATAACTGAATGTTATCTGGACTTTATACCGTAATTTTTGACGGGAGGATATAAATAACTAAATAAAGAAATGGTAATTATATAAAGAAATATTTGCAGTAAATAATTTCCGGATATTAAATGACTGTATAATGTTAGTAGCCTGAGTTGAAGGATTTTTCCGGAAAGCAAATGGACATTAGCGGGTCAAGTTAGCGAAAGTCATTAGTAACAGCGTGAGTAGCGAAGTTCCTGGAATGCAGTTATAAGTTCAGTACGTTTGCAGACTTACGTGGAAAGAAGTACTGTAAATAAATTCTGAGATTCAGGGAGGTCCCGCTTAGTAACAAGGTAAGATAAGCCCATGTAAGAGTTTTGAGATTGGACCGCAAGAGAAGTAACGTTGGTGGGGGTAGCGATAGGCTGACAAAAGTGCACGCATTCTAAATCAGACACAGTCACTTTCTTGAGACTTATTCAGTTAATTATGTGACTTTTATTTTAAGCCCTCAGTGACGCGCTGATGTTAGAAAGATTTAGCGGCTATTGTGAGAGATCTTTCCGAGTAGTATTTTAGCAATGTACGGAAATTACGCTCCTAATTTTTTTTATTGCCGAAACAGTGATTTCAAACCGTAAAACTGAAATTGTAGAAGTTAGTAGTACCGACAGATATTTAAATAAAAGCTCCAATCACCACCCACAACAAAAGAGAGGAATAATCAAAACCCTAGTGGACCGAGCCAAACGTATTTGTACAGGGCAATACTTAAGTAATAAGATACAGCATCTTAGGCTGGCTATGTTACAAAACGGATTTACGAATAAAGATTTTAACAGAGCAATTCACCCTAAGAAGATATCTCGTCAAGGCCACGAATCGTCTACATATAAGGGAAAAGTCTTCTTACCTTATGTTAAAAACGTCACAGATCGCATGGGAAAAATACTTAAAAAGCACAAAATAAATACAATATATAAACCAACCAGAAAAATTCAACAAACTTTAAAATCTGCTAAAGACAAAAGAGACCCCTTATGTGTTCCAGGGGTATATAGAATACCTTGTACATGCGGCTCTGTTTATATTGGAACAACAAAACGTAGCATAAATACCCGAATAACAGAGCATAAACGACATTGTCGCCTTGCTCAAACAGATAAGTCTGCAGTTGAACACTTTGTCACCATGGGTCATCGTATCCTATATGAAGACACGCAAGTACTATCCTCAACAAAATATTATCACGCTAGACTTCATAGAGAAGCTATTGAAATTTATAAACACTCCAACAACTTTAATAAAAAGGAAGAAAATTTTAAGCGCAATCGTACGTAGATACCAGCGATGACACGTCACTGCAGACCCACTGCGGCAGTTTTGACCTTGACGTGAGCTATATATTGCGGAACATCTCTTGCCTAGTTGGCAGTCGTTATCAAGCTGTCCTGGGTGTTACACTCCTGAAGATGGCAACTACAGAGTTGACCGAAACGTCGGGTGCTAGTAGTTTTACCCTTAGACCACGGCCTTCCAGCCCGGAAGATTTTAATGTTTTATCGATCAACCATTATAGTTTCATTCTTGATCTTCAAACCGTCGGCAACTCGCTCCAGTAGCTCAAGTATCTGATCACATTAAATTTCTCAGTCAATGTAAACTGGTGTATAGTTTCAAAATACTGCCAACCATACTCTGTGAGAAAGATCTCATAGCCAGCCACTGTAGCAGCCGACAGAAGGATCAACAGCAAATACTGGAGACGATTTCAAAAGGTGGATCGTAGTTCGGCTTCAGACTTTAAAAAAAGGTCAATTGTCGAACGCTTAATAAAGAATATATCGGAAATGACTTATACAATAAAAGTGATTTGAAATAAACTGCGTGTTTTTAAGAGATCTACATTTTTGGTGTAGTAAGCTTTTGTATATCGCTCAACGTTTACCAGCACTATTAAATATCTTACGAATGAAGAGGTGTACACAGGCTATTCCAAGAAAATTCAAGATAAGTATTTTGTGTGTCCTGCAAATATATTTAATATACGGTATTTTAACCAAACTCATTAGTCATTTGTTTAAAAATAAAATATTTTAAAGAACACTCCATGTAAAGTGTAGATGGGGCAGGGGGATTTTCGTATCAACCTTCATGGAGCAGCTTTGGAAAAATATTGAAATTAAATGCGAAGTTGGTATATATTTTACATTTGTTTTTGAGTTATGCTGTTCGCAGACACGGGACATTTTCTTTTTTGGATTCATGGGGTCTTAAAACATGTATTTCCGATGGAATTTCGGTATTGAATTATGTACGTATGGAAAGTAATTAAGGAATTGAGAAAAAGGAAGTTTAATGTTTAATGCGTTGCCTTACGTTAATGGTAAGGGATGGATTAAATAGCTGTACCTGAGTTATCGCATCACCGACCGACTGGCCAGATGAAAAGATAACCCGACGAAATAGTGGTCTCAGCCTCATAAGTACCAGAAGCGCTATAGAGAGAAACGGAATTGTTCTGGAACATTCGTTCTCCCCGAACATTCTAGAACTCTCTCGAAAGTCCAGCGGCTCCCGAGTAAGTTAGTAAATAGCATATTGAGTTGTTATTCTTGATGTGTCTTAAGATGCTGGCTGTTCAGTTTGTTCTTCAAGTGAGTTTGCGACGATATTTGCGACGTATGGCGAGTGCTGTTAGTGAGAGAGATTAGAGAGGTCTTGTGTTCGACTCTACTTCACTTGCCGTTTGTTAGCGAAGTGATAGTAGGAACGTAGTGAAATGACAGTGAAAAAATTTGTATAGCATGAGAATACATGAATTAATATAATAAAATTGCAAAAAAAACAAACAAATCGAAAATCTTCCTTTGTTTCAAATTTTACAGACACCTTGCCTTAATATTCATATTCAACGCATTTTTAATTAAAATCACAGGCTGTAAAGAAAAAGTTTTAGAAGTAGAAATTATTTTGTTATGAAAATAAACACAAATTTTCGGTGTATCACAAACAGCAAATGTTGGATAAACTCGGAGCCAGCAATTAATGGCTGGTAACAGACATTTTTACACGTGTATTGATCATAATTCCCACAGAGAATATTTTAAAAGGGAAAATAATTTAACGTTATCTGCCCTCTGCAGGGATCATAAACAATACGGCGTTCTGTAGCAGTTTCGAAAGTGATCCGGAAATTATTACGTGTGCTGCCAACAGTACTAATGAAACAGGAGCGTTCGTTTATGTTCCTGGTTACCATAGAAACATAACATTAAGTATAATGTACCCTATCGAAACACTATTGGTGTCTTCATGGACTCGTAGTATCAGTAAACATATTACACTACAATTGCCATATTCTTCAGATTATTTATGCGCTAAAAGTATACGTGACTTGATATGTCGAAGTTTGAATATGTGAAGCGATACAACGTAATCGGCATTACCATGTATTATATCGTAGAAAGGTAAATAAAATGTTTGAATATTGATATACAAGAGAAGCTAATAGCATCAAACTGAATTTGCTTATAATCCCCAGGTAAGACATTTGTAAGCGATTTATGGCCACATACATTCATAACTAATTGTTCTTACAAACAAGTGATATGTAGGCTAAAATCCGATGGTTTTCATTCATATGACCTTCATTGCCCTCTATCGCTTAATAGGGGATATGCCAATTATTCTTTCGAAAGCTTATTTTCCTATCTAATTCATTTTTATCGAGATAAACATTTCCGGAAATAGCTACATTACACACTTCGTTTTAGATACAAACGGAACAGCGATTGCCAAATGTTTAAGTACTGCACGCTATATGCTGGCCTTGAAATTCCATACTGTTTCCATGACATCGCGAGAAACAGCCGGAAATCTACAGCAGTTGAAAAGAATGTTCAAATACTGAAAAATTCGAACCACTAATAATGGATATCTCCGATAGCCTTATGTCACAAAAACGTTTCTACATTTTTACAATCTCTACTACATAGAGTAAGTAGGGAAAGTATTATTTTCCACCCAAAAATTCTTTATCAAAATTTCACCAGAAATACATGCTTTGAGGCCGAAAAAAATGTTAAATATCGGTGAACAGCATAACTCAAAAACGAAAAGTCGGATCAAGACAATGGTATTTAAGTTCAGTATCTTCCAAAGATGAGACGCGAAGATTTTCAAGAAAATTCCCCACCCCAAAATACATTTTACATGGAGGATTTTTCGGAAAAAGTTGATTTTCTAAAAAATAGCTCTAATGATATTTTATTAAAATGCCATATTAAAATATTTACGTGGTAAATAAAATGTATACCTTGAATTTTCTGGGAATAGCCTGTGAAGTACACTTCATTTGGAAAAATCTTTGTACGGTCTTGTATAACTACTAAACGTTAAGCAACAGACCAAAAAGTGTTAGACAAAAATGTAGACCTCTTTAAAATGCACAATTTATTTCATATATGTTTCTTTATGGTATAAAACTGTTTCTGAAATATCCTGTACTGAAGGTTAGAATTGCTCTTTCTTAGCTATTCCCTTAAAGTCCTTTCAACATTCAGTTGTTTCTCGCAATTGCATGGAAACAGAATGGAATTTTAAGGCCAGTGTATAGCGTACAGTTCTTATTCATTTGACCATCACTGTTCTCTTTGTCTCTACAACGAAATGTGTAATGCAACTACTTCTGCAATGGTTTTTTGGACTAAAATGCAGTAGATAGAGAAGTAAGCTTGAATAAGAATAGTTTATATACCCAATAACAAAAGATAGAGGGTAGAGAAGGTCATGTGAATGTACCATATCACATTTTTTGTGCTTAGTTATAAAAGGTCATACAAAACTTCACAAGCCATTCCCAGAAAATTCAAGAAACTGTGACGCAGCGGTTATGGCCCAAAGTTGTCGGGAGGTCGTAGCCAGGCAGTCGGAGATAAACAAAGATAAGTCGCATTCTCGCTCGGAGTAAACACTAGAAGCGCTATCGGCAGATAACCAAAATCTTCTGTAAGTTACCTTCCTCCCACCTTTAGAGCGTGTGTCTAGATAGCTCAAGAATGTTCTGTGGAGGATTCCATTGGTTAAACAAGCGAGCGTTCTCGCAAGAGGAGTCAGTTGAGTCGGTCTGTGAGTGACGCCTGCTGTGACGTGCAACGACTGCTACTGCGGAACAAGAGATTGTAGAATTCGGGGAAATTGAACCAGTTCCCACTAGTGAAGTGACACTGAGAACTAAGTGTAGTCCTAGTGAAAGTAGAAGAAGTTCAAAACAGTGACAATGAAAACTGAGAGAAGCGACAGCTAAAATCTGGACAGAGTCAAAATCTACATTTCATTTGTCATGGAAATATGCTATGCCGTAAGTGAAAATTGCAACACCAAAAAAAAGTTTCCGAATAACTCCAAACTTGGTGGAAGTGTAGAAGAGTGTGCAAGCAATAAGCTATTAGGTTTGCAGAGAGATGGGGTACATGTAAGCCGAGCAGAGCATTCTCGTGTCGGTCCGACAAGGTCAGTGTTGTGCCCAATGTAGTCAGTGCAGAGCTGTTAAACAAGATGGAAGCAATAAACTCCATGCCAGTATGCCTCGTCGACGTGAAAGGGAGCCATATCGGCATGTGAGTGAGTTCGAACCTGGAAGGTTGTATTGTTGAGCGGCATAGCGGACAAACAGCAGGTGCGATGTTTTGGGGTGCCATTGTTAACAACAACCGATCTCACCTCCTACGAATTGAGGGCACTTTGAACAGCAACAGTGGTTGTTGAGCCTGAGGTACTCCCCTGCTTCAGGCATCTCCACAGGCCACATTTCAACAGGACAATGCCCGGCCACATATTGCGAGGAATGTACAAGCCTTATTGGAAGAGCGACGGGTGCCATTGCTGCCCTGGCCTACACGTTCGCCTGACATGTCGCCCATCGAACATGTCTGGGATATGGTCGGTCGGCACCTGGTGCGTCACGGTATCCAGTAAACAGTGTTACGGATTTGTGGGCTCGAATACAAACTGCGTGGAGGGAAATCCGTCAGGAACTTATTCAGAACCTTTTTAATTCAATGCCATGGCGTATAGCAGCTCTAGTTGCAGCGCATGGAGACCACGCCAATTACGGAATATTAGGTCTCAGAGGTCTTGTATAGATTTGAAAAGTTTATCATTTGTTACTGGTCATGTTAATAACCTGTGGTATTAAATTCATTGAATTCATGCGTTTCCTTCTTGCAATTTTCTCAAACGGCAATATATTTAAAACTGGTGTTTCAATCAAAATCTTTTGAGCTTTTTTAAAAAATAAGAAATTTCCAATAATATCCGATGTAAAGGTAATTTGGGGTTGGGAGTTTTTCTTGAAAATCTTCATGTCACATCTTTGGAAGGTATTGTACCTAAATGCGAAGTTTTATATTTATTCGAGCCTTCGTTTTTGGGTAATGCTGTTCACAGATACGCACACACGTAAGTACCCTTTTCTAAAACGAATTGTTCATCATTCAGGGGACTCCAAACTTGTATCACCGGTGAAATCTCAATATCGAATTTTTGGATGAAATGCAATAGCTTCTTACATACTACATATACTGGCATGTAGAAAATGTGGCCCATAATGGAACGAAGCTGCTAGATAGTAGTAAATAGTAGTTTGTAAGAACATCTAGCCCCACCCCTTACCAGCGTGACCACCTCTGTTTCTCGAGGATAATTCTAACGACTGGATTGAGAGACTACTACCCCACACATGTATGGTCGAACTGCCGAAGGATAACATTACAACTTAAACCTTATATTTTCATGCTACACTACAGTTTTGTTATTGCCGTTTGGTAGTAGCAGCAACTTTAACCCTGTCTCCCTGTCACTGATGAAAGCTCTTATACAGGTTGAATTATCTAAAACTTGCATAGCGAATATTTTGGAAATGGAAAGTGCTATTGATGTGCAGTTTTCACAGCATTGATTGGTAGTCAGGGGCTCGTACATTTAGTCTATAAGCAGATTTTAATAATACTGAGAAAGTGTATTTTTTGAGCAAACATACAATTGGTAAATGGAACAATGCCTAGTTAAATCAACAGAATAAAGGTAGGATAAATTAGAATGTCAATGGTCTTTGTTGCAGGATTATAGTGCAAGTGGTTTACGAGAAATCGTATTTGAAAGTTTTCCACCCCGACAATTGTTTGTCCCGTTCAACCTACTTAGTTGCTAGGTACGATGTTGTTATGTTTGTTATGCATTCTGCTCATTGATTGCATTGCGACTTTCTGGTGAGTTAGTTTGTGACAGTTCAAGCAGTAAGTCGTGAGTGCGAGATGGGGTTTACTAATGCGGAAAAAGCCGACATGCTCATGGTGTATGGAGAGTGTAGGAAGAATGCAGTTCGTTCCTGTGCAGTGCATGCGGAAACTATCCCAATAGACGTCAACCATCTCAGCAATTGTTTATCAACCTCTTTAACCAATTACGCGAAAGTGGTACTGTAACAGCTAGAAAACGTGACAGAAACAAACAAGTGACTGGATAAGAGGCAGAAATTAATGTTTTGGCTGCCGTTGCAGTAGATCTGCAAATTAGTTCCCACACAATCGCATGTGGAAGTGGCATAAGTTAGGCAAGTGTACTGCGCATTCTCCATCGACATAGGTTCCATCCCATCACATCTCTCTCCATCAAGAGCTGCATGGAAACGATTTTGAGAATCGTGTTAACTTTTGTACATGGGCATTAAGACATGATACTCCAGATTCATCATGTATCTTGTTTAGTATCGAGGCAACATTTACTAATCATGGCCAGTAAACCGCAGAAACATCCACTATTGGTCTGTTGACAATCCTCGTTGGCTTCGTCAGGTGGAACGTCTGCGTCCATGGAGTTTAAACGTGTGGTGTGGGATAGTGAACCATTAGCTCATAGGCCCTTTGTTCATAGAAGGAACAATGAACTCGCACAAGTATCGCAGCCTCCTGGCAGACCATCTGCCACAGATGCTAGAAGACGTTCCTTTGCAGACTAGGAGGAACCTGTGGTACCAACATGATGTCTGTCCAGCCCACAGTGCAAGAAGTACTACAGCTTGTCTTAACGGATTGTTTCCAAATCGTTGGATTGGAGAAAGAGAATCTGTACCTTGCCCGGCCCGTTCACCAGATCTGACCCCCTTTAGACTTTTTTCTGTGGGGAAGGCTGAAATAGGCTGTCTAAAAGGATGTACCAACTACACCAGACGATATGAAACGATGTGTTACTGCTGCCTGCTCTGAAATTTCCGCTGAAATTCTAGAACGTGTGCAGCAGTCTTTCCATAGCAGACTGGAAACGTATATTGAAGCTGCCGGTGGTCATTTTGAACACGACCTTTGAAGGGCTATGTTCTCTTTACTTGTAAGAATCCACAGAAGTATTGTAATTCCCTTTTGTTTTTCTTTATTTTGTGCTACCACAGGTTGTACAAGGGTCGGTGTGTAAAAGCTTCAAAGTAAGATTTCTCGTAAACCATTTGTACTAGAATCTTACAACAAACGCCCCTGACATTCTAGTTTACCCTACTTTTATTCCGTTGATGTAACTGGGCATTGTTCCATTAAAAAATTATATGTTTGGTCGAAAAATACCATTTCTCAGTATTATTAAAATATGTTTGTAGGCTAAATGTACGAGCCCCTGACTACCAATCAATGCTGTGAAAACTGCACATCAATATCACTTTCCATTTCCGAAATATTTGCACTGCAAGTTTTAGGATATTCACCTTGTATATGTAAATGTAACTGTCATTGAGTTTAACCACACATACAAATAATTCTTCACTCCTTCCTCTAAAGACGCAATTATATAGTAATTGGCTTAGCCTTTCTTTATGTACCAATCGTAGCTAAACTCTTTTATACAGGCGGTATCCGAACCATCCCTCCATTTCACATATACAGGGCTGATCAATAAAGACAGAGACTAATTTTTTTCACTGATATTTATTACTCCATTTCAATGTTGACATGGTCTTTTTCAAAGTATACCTCTCCTACTTGAATGCACTTTTTATAGCGTCTCTGCCAGTCCTCGAACACATGGTACAGGCCATTCTTTGTCAGGTCTTTGAGAATCGCCTCACTTTTCTTCAGCACTGCTTCAGTGCTCTCAAATCGAATGCCCCGGAGCTTTGCCTTTAGTGATGGGAATAAAAAGAAATCACAGGGGACAAGATTGGGGCTATAAGGCAGATGCGGCACACAGGTAATGTTGAATTTGGCCAAAAATTCCTGGACTTGATTTGCAACGTGAGGCCGCACGTTGTTGTGATAAGTTCTGGATGTTTCCTTGCAATGTGCTTCCTCGGTGTAGCCAATACTGACGTGTAGTACGCTGCTGTAACAGTGGTGTGAGTGGGAACAACAATCACAGCAGCTGTGTTGATGTTGACTTCAGTCATAGCAGAAGCCGAAGCACCAGGCCCACCTTGCTTAGCACAGAGGACTCGCTCTACTTTGAAGTCTTGAACCACCTAAACACTGAAGTACGAGGTAGTGCATCTTCACGTTATGCTTGCTCCAGCTTTTCCAAAGTTTCAGAGGCTGTATGATTTAAACGAAAACAAAATTTTATTGCTCCTCTTGTGTTACCATTTTGTAATATGCGAAATTCAACTAGGGTCAACAATATACAGCATTACTACCAACCTACCGATACGAGAGTGCTGCCGCCTATGGGCATTATACATAAAACCTCGCTCTTTTCAAATATTTATGGCAGAGGCAGGAAACTCTCAAGAAAGCTACAGGAAAAAATCAATCTCAGTCTTTATTGATCAGCCCTCGTATTATAAACATCGTTCATCGGTTAGTTTTACGCTCCTGAATTGTTTTTCAAACCAGCCATATAGAGAACTGTTTTTGGCCAGGTGGAATCAAAAGGTGCATACCTGAAGGTGAAAACCTTACGGAGAGAAAAACACTATGGTTATCTAGGGGAATGCACCATTGCGAACATTGTACGTGTTGTATAGCACAGTTCCATCTTGGTACAGAACCTCATCCTAGTCATAACTGGCAAATTGCACATTGGCGTATATTAGTATTAGGATTCAACGTGGAGGGGTACTCAGCAGGTCGACCTACATAGATCTTTTGTACCTATGCCCCGGACAGGGCGCCCCGGAGGGAGGAATGAGATGAAAGGAAACTAAGGACTACTGAACCACGGGGCACGACATCAGAGGGCAGGTTCCCTATCATTTACAGATTTAAATTCCCCAGGTGGGCACTGGTGTAGCCGGCTCCCCTCACCCCTGTGGGCTTACACATCCCCTGGCGGCCCTTCGTTTCGGGGGACGAATTTTTCTACAGAGCATCCTTTTCCCCTGCTACGCACAAAACGAAACCTCCCGGCGACACGTATAGTCGAGTGCAAAAAACGCGCCGATGCTTTTGGTTACCTTTAGTGTTTTCCATTCTTAAATGTTGGCAGAATCCCATCATTCGTGTTCCGCGTCTGCATTAGCTGAGCCATCTCTTAATTGGTTTTAGCTGAAGTCCATACCTATGAAGAAACCTCAGGCTGGGCGATGAAAAGGGTGGAAAATCGGTATATGTCACCTAAATTGTTGAAATAATACTGTGAGGCCAAAAGATTTGCAGCTATATATTAAATTTTAATTACGCCAGCATAAACATTGGGAGGCAACCAAGGACCAGGATCTTGAATACACATTTCAGAGCAGGCGTGAGATAATACACAGAATTTCACATTAAGCATATTACCTGTGGTTTATTGAATTTTAAACACGATGTTCCTACATCATACATAAAAGATTAAAAGAAACACATTAGAGGGATATGTTACACACACGAGGTGACAATCACCTGATTCACACATAACTGTCCATGCCAGACACTCGACTTGAAGTAAACTGACGCCACGTTCTCCACACCACACAAAGAACTAGTAACGCTTACTCCCCCCCTCTCCACCTCTGGCCAGGAGATTGGGAGAGATACCACGCCAGCCGAAATTCCAAATCCTAAGCCGAAAGAATTACACCCAACAATACTATCGCTAGCAGAGCAATAATGTATGTGGCGTGACAATACACACACATACACGCCACAATATAGCTCCCAAACTAGTCCCTGGATGAGTTTGACATTCAAGCATTAACCTCTGTAACCGAAAGAGAGATGGAGGCGCGACAAAGGCGTGTTAATTATTGATTGCCAACTTAAACAGCGTTTCCTCATACCAGCACGTTTTTCTGTACCGGTCTGTAAAATCCTGAAAGAGTCCAAGCAAATGATAGGTTAAGTGAAATGAGAATAGAGGTGAAATGGAGGGACAGGAAATTCGGGGGACTTAATGACCCTTCCCAGCAACCCAGGGAAACCCAGAACGACTCATGGGTCAGAAAGGTCGGCCATGGGAAGCGACCAATGAACGCACATAAAATGTAAACAAGTATGTCGTTATATGGTCTCTATCACAAACCTATAGACTTTAACTATACGGTTACAGCTTTACGTCAAATAGCAATTTTGTACACTTTCTAAATGTTGAGAGGGAGATGGAGAAAGTGGAGTGAAGTGAGGAAAGTTTAGTGTTACTATGCACCACTATACACATAAACAGTTAACAGTTACGATTGGGTATAAAAGAGAACCACACAAAGACATTAACTATAAAAGCTGGAGAACTGCAGTACACTTCAACAGAACACTGCAATACGTACATGCAATTTGGAGAGTGCCGGGGCAAATGCAACCGTGGTAATACAAGTTTACGATTCGCGGTATAAATTAAGGGAGGTGAAATTTCTATTTTGCACAATTCTAAAGCTACATACTTAATTTTTGTACACATATTTGGGGTGTTATGTGGAACCATTTGGCAGAGTTTCATTTTTGTATATCAATTATTTTTGAATTATTGAAAATCTTTCAAAAAGAAATTCACTCCAAATGTTTTGAAAAAGGTTTATAATTTTTCTCACAAAACCAGAAACGCATTTAGAAAAACTTTACGTAGGGATTTTTAATACCATAAGTGTAAGGTAAATTAAAAAAAAACATTATGACCTGCATAGCAAAAATATCCAAAATTTTGCAATCACATACGTTAGTTTTATCTCAAAAAATACTAATTTAATCCTGAGTTCTATATGAAAATTTTTTTGCTATGCTTTGTAGAATCTACAGTAAAATTATCAGCCCTCTAACACCTAATTGTTGGGTTAATTTTGTTTTGAATGAATAAAAGTGCAGCAAAAATTAAATTCAGGAAAAATGTTTGTGTGCAGCTAACCAGAAATAATGACTTACCGACCTACCTAGAAGTGTCCAGCTTAGATGTGTAATTCTATTTTTGTTTCATTACAAGCACTGGAAATCAGTTCTAATTTATGGCATAAGTCAAGCCTTTCAGTGCCAAGTCCTATATACAAACACTTTTGATTGTGGTCATTGCACTTCAGGTCATTCACCAATGATGAAAGTAAGCTGGTTTCCGCCAATATATATTTACACTCTTCATTATTTATTATACCACAGGTATATGTTCACAGTTCTCCTCCAGCTGCTTCTGCCTTAAATTTTTATTTTGTTCCTCATATTCTTACTCATCTAACTTTTCATCAGTATTATTTACATTATTTACACTTGTTTCTGGCTCATGTAAGTGAAACAATATATAATTCGATACTACACGACATCTACCGGCAGAGCTGATGTCACTATGATATACCGATCACAGTAGCTCAGAAACAAATCAGATACCCTTCTTTACGCAAAAAATCCCACAAAACTGGTAAAAAAACTGACTTTTTGCTTCATGCAAGGATTTCATCACCTGCCACGCCTCCTCAGGGACATTTAAGGAGCGCAGACCTTTAAATATGATGTAATTAGAGCAACTGCCAGGCACTGTAGTGCTTTAAAGCTTTGCATATATGCACTTCAAACGTTCTAGTATTTTTGGTGCAAAAACACAAAATGTGAAATTTTGTCATTTTAGTCATATTTTCACCTATTAAGAAGGCATTCAGACCAAAATTATTTGTAACAGATTAAACCAAAGACGTAGGGTTTCTGGACAGCTGCTGGTCAAGGGAGTAGTATGGGAAAACCAAAAAATAAAAATAAAATAATTAAAAAGAACCTCTGCTGAATTTGCTAGATAATGACTTAGAGCCACAATCAAACACACTTAAATAAAGAATTCTAGGGATAGGATAGGGCTAGAAGCGGAGGGGGACCGAGCACCTCGACCAACGCAGATGTTTTGTATCTAGGTCCTGGACGGGGCGCACCCATAGGGAGGGATGAGGTGAGAGGAGACAGAATGCGACCGGACTAATCAGAGATTTGGACTTCACGGGTACTGGCTAGTGTAGCCAGCGCTCCTCTCCATTGTGGGCTTACACATCCCCTGTGGGTCCCCTGGAGACCGCTTGCAGTCTGGGGGACAAAGGTTTCCATAGAGCATGCATTTTCCCTGCCATGCATACGCCGAGACCTCCCGCCGACACTTGCAACCTTGAAAGAAACCAAGGAGATGAAAGGTGAAGTGAAATCAGAATGGAGATGAAATGAAGGGACAGGAAATTCGGAAAATGTGAAGATCCTTTCCAGCTTTCGCTTGGTGACCCGGAGAAACTGACGAAAAGCCCCTGGATCAGGAAGGCGTCCACGGGAATCGAACACTCAGCTGCCGAATGATGGCCACCTCCTGAGCCATCCCGCTCGGTATTAGTGTACAAAGTAATTCAAGAAGAATTTTTTTCTGAATTTTTGCATGTTCATAGTAGGTAGAGAAGGTATTGCATTCCAACCAAAAATTCGATATCGTGATTTCCCAGGAAATACATGTCTTGAAGTCTCCTGAATAAAAAAAAAGCATTTTTAGCCGATTCGTGTGTGTGTCGCCCGCAAATACGATCTTCCCAGGAAGATGGATTCGCTTAGGTTGAATTTTACAACGGCCTATAAGATGAAAGTTTTAATCCTTTAGACCTTTTCTTTTGGGGCCACTTGTAAAATAATCTGTGTGGGATACTGCGGCTAATATTGAAGAATTAAAGGCTAGAAAGCATGGATCTGTTGCGTAAATTGATAATGTCTTGCTTATAGGGACTGCAGAATTTTTTTCGTTGTTTAAAAAGTCATGAATGAAAACAACCCATAGGCAGAGTGGTTTGCGACATAGCAGAAGCATTAGACTATGTTAATCGGAAAATATAAACCGAAAATCTCAATATTTTGTGACTTAAAATGATACTTCAAGCGGTTATTCTTTGATAAAAGAAAGCGCTAAGAAACGCAAACTCTCAATAATAAAAAAATATAATATTAGAATAGTCGATAATTAATATTTATTTCCTCAATGGGTATTACTTAGTTCATTTCTTTTTGGTTGATACAAGATCTTCTTTTAGGCAACCGATCTGTAGTATAAGGGGCATTCTAATGAAACCTGGTCACTGCGTGTAACTTTGCATTATATGTAAGGTGGCACCACGTTACTGCGTGTATGCTGGCACTATCTATTGGTAGAGCGACTGCAGCATGAGCAACGTTTGACGTTGGATAGTGACAGTGTGGTTTCACGCCAAAGAGAGGGTGGTTATACAAGTTATCGTCCACTACTAAACATGAAGGCGATTAAGCAGGAACAACAAGGAGTGATTCGATTTTTAATAGCGAAGCGAGTTGGAGGCCGTGAAATGTATCGACGGATGAAGGCTGTATACGCTGAGTACAATCTGTGTCGTTCAAGTATGGTGAAATGACGCAAAAGATTCCTTGAGAGGCATGGGTTACTGGAAGACGATGCTCGTCCTGGACAGGCTCATCGTGTCATCACATTTGAAATGATTACGGAAGTAAATGCTTTAGTCTTGGGTAACCACAGAATCACCGTGGACGAGGTCCATCGGTTACTGGGTATTAGCGTGGGCACCATTCACACTGCAATGCATCAGCACTTGAAATTTCGAAAAGTTTGTGCGCAGTGGGTTCCCCACCAACTGACCGCCCAACAGCGCAATACTCGAGTGGGGCTGTCTTTGAGTCATCTGCAACGTTATCATGAGGAGAAATACGGCTTTCTGTCGCATATTGTCATTGGTGACGAAACATGGTGTCACCATTTTGAACCGGAAAGCAAGCGTCAGAGCAAGCAATGGAAACATGCGACTTCACCTCCAAAGAATTCAAAGGCCGAGCACAGCAGTTCTGGTAAGGTCATGATGTCCTTTTTTGACCACAAGGGCCCACTGCTTGTCGAGTTCCTGGAACGGCGAACCACCATCAATGCCCAGCGTTATCAAGCCACTTTACAGAACCTTAGATGAGCCATCAAGACGAAACGCTCAGGCATGCTGTACAATGACGTCATTCTCCTGCATGATAATGCCCGTCCACACACTATCAATGCAGCAGTTTCGATGGGAAACGCTGTAACATCCCCTGTACAATCCAGACCTTTCACCGTGTGACTTTCATGTTTATGGACCTCTAAAACAAGCTATTCACAGACATCAATTCACAACGGACGATGAAGTCTGTGAATGGGTCCAGGTCTGGATCCGACAGCAGTCTACTAGCTTCTTCAAAGATAGAAATGACCGGCTAGTGTCGTAATGGAATAAGTGTGCCAATAGTTTTGGCGACTATTTTTGAGTTAATAAAATCGTTTCCGTTACTTTACACAAGTGACCGGGTTTTATTTGAATGGCCCTCATAGTTCCTTGGAGATAGTAGTGTCCTATTTAAAAGAAACAAATGTCTGGTCATGTTAATGTGATAAAAATAATTCAAGCGTTAAGTTACTTGGTATCCTACCGAGCGGGATGACTCAGGTCGTTACCTCTGAGGCCCACATTCGGGAGGTTGTGGGTTCGATTCCCGTGGCCGACCTTCCTGAACGCCGGATAAAATGTAATTTTTCCTCGGTTTTCCCGGGTCGCCAGGCGAATGCTGAGAAGGATTCTCACATCTCCGAATTTCCTGTTTCTCCATTTTCATCTGCATTCTCGTTTCACTTAATCTTTAATCCGTTGGTCTCTTTCAGAGTTGGAGGTGCCGGCGTTGGAGTTTCGATGCAGTGTGGCAGGGGAAAAGGATGCTCTTTGTAACTCCGCTCCTCCGCTTTCGACTGGCTGGCTGCCAAGGGTATGCGAACCCCCTTGAGGGGCTTTTGATCCGTCTGTGCAGGGTGGGGTTCTTGGTCTGCTTGTCCGTTTGCTGGGGAGTCTCTGTAAACCTAGGAACCCTGCCATTCCTGTGTTGTCACTCTTGTTCCTCACCTTTCCTCCCGTGGGCGCCACGTTGTGGGGCGTAGGTACAATATCCCCTATGTGGGTCAGTGCCGAGTTCCCTCCGTAACCAATCCATTCCGTGGTACCCTGGTTTCGAAGGAAAACTTTTGTCTCTAATTTCGCTGTAACAAAATTTATGAAATTCATCTCTCCTAGACCACCAGGTTCAGAAATTACATATAATTAATGTTATAAACAATATTTTACTTGAATATAGTTATTGCTCTTGATATATTATATAAAATAAAGTAAAATATTGCAGATTCACGCTAAAACATTACTTAAAAGGAAACTATATCCACTCCTTTCAATAATTAAAAACTTGATATGCCTAAAAACTATCCTTGCGAAAAGAAACTAAATCAATAGTGTGATATTTAAAACCGGGTCTCTACATGCTGGTCTTGAAATTACATATTCTTTCCACAACATCACGAAATAAACTGAACGATGACCGCTTAAAAACTTACAAACCATTAGGATTCAAACAGCAGCATGTCTAGGAAATAGCTCATACCATAAATAGGTTACTTATAAACAAATTATTTTCAGGAGGTTACAGTTTTTTTTTTTCAATATTTTTTTGGTCCTAAAACTCAGGATATGCATTTTATTTGTCGTGTTTTTTAATCAAATTTGTTAGGAGCCATTTTGACAAAATCAAAATAAGCAAAAATCTTCTAAGTAGAGGGTAGATTAAGGTGAGAAATGTACTAGAAAATCTTCATGTTACATCTTTAGAAGGTACTAAACCTAAATGTCAAGTTTGGTATTTGTCCAACATTTCGTTTTAGAGTTATGTTGTTGACAAACACACGCACGGACTTTTTCATGAACTTTATTATATTTTATTTTTCTTAATTAAAGGTTATTCGTTGTTAGTTTTCTTACGTCAAATAAGAATTTGACGTTTATTTTCATGTTTACGGTTTGTTAATGTTTGAGTTGTATCTTGTTAAGCTGAAACGAATCGTAGTGCTCTTGATGCCTTCTTTAATTCGCGGTAGCTCAAACTACACTACGTGTTCAAAAATATCCGGACCCCTGGCTGAAAATGACGTACAAGTTCGTGGCGCCCTCCATCGGTAATGCTGGAAGTCAATATGGTGTTGGCCCACTTTTAGCGTTGATGACAGCGTTCACTCTCGCAGGTATACTTTCAATCAGGTGCTGGAAGGTTTCTTGGGGAATGGCAGACCATTCCTCACGGAGTGCGGAACTGAAGAGAGGTATCGATGTAGGTCGGTGAGGCTTGGCACGAAGTCGGCGTTCCAAAACGTAGTGTATGGACATGTTTCTAAAATGTTGTCTAGGATTCACGCGCCCTCAAAAGAGTAAATCCTCATAAGGAATTTGTGAGTGGAAGGCAATACTTTCGGGAACATACTATGTATGTAGTAGAGAAAGTAAGAAGGGGGAAAGTATTTTTAAAAACAGATTTTAATGTGTGTGTGCGTGTGTGTGTAATTGTGAAATAAAATACCATATGTTTAGAATATTTGCATGATCAATGAAATGTATTATCCTGAATGCTTTGGGAATGTCTTGTGAAGTCCTCTTCATTCTGAATTACTTTTGCATAATTGGTAAACAGTAAGAGAGGTAGATGTTGTCTCAAAAGTAATGTCAGTTTTTAAGCAAAACTTTATTTGGAACGTTTTCTGACAAGAAATTAACTCTCTTCAAAGTAGAGACCATCAGATTCTATGGCCTTTAGCCATCTTTAAGCGAGGTTTATTTTCCCGCGACGATACCAGTCTCTGGCTTTTGAGGCGAAGAATTCGGTGAGACCCACTTCTACAACTTCAATGTTTTGGAAATTTCTTCCACGCAATAAATGTGCCATGGACCGAAACAGATGATAAACTGAAGCTGCAATATCAGGGCTGTATCCTGGATGTGGTAGCAGCTCGACTCCTTCCAATTCCTGAATTTTTGTCATGGTTGTTCGTGCAGTATGTGGTGTTGCATTGTCCAGCTGCAAGAGAACTCTATTTCAGTTAACTAAAGCCGGTTATCTCCGTCTCAAAATTTCATGAACTTGTTCCATTTGTTAAGAATAACGATTCTCAATGACTGCACACCCTTTTGGAAGAAACTCCCAATGAATTACTCCTTCAAAATTCCACGAGTGACACAACATTAATTTGGAACCGAAATGACTTTTTTAACGATGACTTTGTCAGGTTGACGGGAACTGAGTCACCGTTTCGAAGCGTCGAGGTTGCGGTAATGGACCCATTTTTCATCTCATTGACAATTCTCCTGATAAATCTGTCTACCATGGGATTACCAATAAGATATCCACTCTGGTCGATCCTGTTGAGATGTCAATTCATGAGGTACATGTCTACGGCTTCTGTTTGATATACCAAGTTTCTTAATTTGGCGATGGATGGTCCTTTGATGGACCAAGTTGTGCTGAGAGCCTACGAGTATTCTTTTGTGGATTTCCTTCCAAAACTCTGCGTGTATTCTCATAGGCCTTCCAGAACGTCATAAATCTTTAATCTTCTCCAGTGTTGAAACGTTGGAACCATTGTTGTGCTACACGCTCACTAACGATATCTTCTCCTTCCACTTCACATATTTTTCGAGCCGAGGCTGCAGCTTTATAATTTTGTTTCCAGTATTGCTTTAGAAGATCACTAATCTCAAACTTTGTTACTTACATTTTGTAATTGTGTATTAACAAGTGAGGACTAATACATTCTCGCAATATACGCAATACTTGTCATAGCATCCTGTAGAAAACATTGGCGAAACAAAGAAAACCAATTCTAATTTATAAAACACCAAACCTAAAAAACAAAATTACTTATGAGACAACCTAATAGATAAAATTTTAATACACACAGTTAATGTCAAATAAAGTTGTTTCTAGAGTCAGCTGTTTTGGAGATAATTATTGGTTTCAATTTTCAAATGAGTCACAAGGCGAGCCGTTTTTGAAAAATCTGACTATAGCTTTAGTGAATGCTTCGTGTATCTGCAGGAATGTGTATACGAGTAATGAAGGTTTATCTAGATTAATAAGAAGCGGATACCAGAATAATATTTCGTAAGAATAGTTTGTAGGAGAATGAATAGAAAAGCCATCTCAAGATAATACATCAGAAGTTTTTAAATACTTCCAAACCATAGTAACATGGAATACCGTTACACCATGTGGCAATAAAACGATGTTGATGTTTCATACTGGTAGAGAAGGGAAAAATAATATCTGAAAGTATCGGTTTGTTACAATAAAGGTGCTTATTATTTTCTCTACTATGTATAGTAAGTAGGGAAATTCAATCAAAAAATTCGAAACCGAGATTTCACCGCAAACACATGCTTTAAGATTCCCTGAAGCCAAATAAAACATTGCTGGAAGCATGTTAGTGTGGGTGTTGGTCTGTGAACACCACAATTCAAAAACAAAACGTCGAATAAATACCAAACTTGGTATTTGAGTTTAGAATATTTCAAGAATGCTACACGAAGATTTTCAAAAAAATCCACCCAACTCACACTACCCTTTACATGGAAATGTTTCGAAAATTTTGACTTTCTCAACATTGGCTCTAACGATTTTGATTAAAATATCATATGTTTAAGCTACTTTTATGGAAAATTAAATGCATATCTTGAAATTTCTGGGAATGTCCCCAAAAGTCGTCTTCGTTATGAATGAATTTTACATAACTGTCAACCGTAAGTGATAGACAAAATATTACTACAAAGAATATGTAGATCTTGTTAAAACACACAATTTATATCATATATATTTTTTGTCGAGTGAACCATTTCAGATATATTCCTTCTTATTTGTTTCGATTTTCCAATACTTGTACTTTTTCTCAAATGGGAATTCGTTATTCGTTTTTTTATTCCTGCACGTGCAAACAGAATGGAATGCTCCACATAGCAACCAGCTCTTAAAACATTTGACTACCATATTCCCCTTGCAGCTACAAGAAAATTAGCAATAAGATAGTTTCTGCAAATGTTTATCTCGATTAACATGAAGTAGATGGAGAATAAGCGTTTGTAAAAATAGTTTGTACAAGAGTAGAGAAAGTCATGTGAGTGCAACACATCAGATATTTTTTTGTTCTGGTTTGTTGCTTGTATATGCTATTACCATACATCCACTACCATGGTTTACCCTTTTTAAACTAAACTGATGTATAAGCTCATCCAGTAAAATATTCTACTTAGTTATTTTTAATAGCATTTTGTATGCTTTAATGTCGTTAGACAGGGCTTTCCCGGAGCACTCTAATTTTTAATCTAATATTTTTTTCGTAAAGCTCAATAATACTTTATTACGTACTTACCAGATTCAGAGTGTATGGCATTCTAACCAAATATTCGATATCGAGATTTTAGTGTATATATGGTGATCCGCTTGAGATGTCAAAAATTAAAGCGTTATATATAAGAGGTTAATTACACATCTCTGAAAAGTTTGCTGTAACATAAGCGAAAGGGCTGGAAATTAACAATGAGTGATGTTTCTGACTTCATCCGTGTGGCATGGCAGCACTAATCGTGCATAGTGTTGGTGGTCACGCTAAAACAGCTCGTTCTGTGTCATATGAGAATGTGGGCTCTCAGTTTTCCAAATAATGCAATTATGCTTGTTGACTCGGCTACTCACTTGAAATGTGGCTTTATTATGAGCATCCATCGATTTAACCACTGATCGTCCACTTCCTGCTTCTCACACATCATGACAGTTTCGTAATTACGCTGCATTAAAACTTGAATACGGTATATAAATATTTTAAGGTAGTGTCTATCAATACTCTTCTAGGACATACTGGCGTCTGCAAGCTTGTTAGGTCCATGTTACATTTGAAAATTTCGTATACCATATGACACACTGAGCGCGCTGTTGTGACATGACCACCATCTTGTCTCCTATGCACGATAGTGCTGCCATGCCACATGGATAAAGTCTAAAACATCACTCAATGTTAACTTCCATCCGTTTCATTTATATTACAACAAACTTCTCAGAGATGTTTGCACTAATCCCTTATATATATATATATATATATATATATATATATATATGTTTTACTTTTCTGACACCTCAAACGGATCAGTCTGTATACACAGTATGTGATCAAAAGTATCCGGACACACCCACAATGATACGTTTTTTATCTTAGGTGCATTGCGCTGCCACCTACAGCCTGGTACTCGTCATCCGCGACCTCAGTAGTCATTAGACATTGTGAAACAGCAGAATGGGACGCTCCGTGGAACTCACGGACTTCCACCGTGATCGGGTGATTGGGTGTCACTTGTGTCAGAAGTCTGTGCGCGAGATTTCCATAGTCCTAAACATCCAAAGGTCCACTGTTTCTGATGTGATAGTGAATTGAAAATGTGAAGGGACATGCACAACACAAAAGCGTACAGGCCGACCTCGTCTGTTGACTGACAGAGGCCGCCGACATTTGAAGAGGGTCGTAAAGAGTAATAGGCAGATATCTATCCAGACCATTACACAGGAATTCCAAACAGCATCAGGATCCACTCCAAGTACTATAACAGTTAGGCGTGAGGTGAGAAACCTTGATTCCCATGGTCGAGCGGCTGCTCATAAGCAACATATCACGCAGGAAAATTCCAAACGACGTCTCGCTTGGTATAAGAAGCGTCAACATTATACGATTGAACAGTGGCAAAACGTTGTGTGGAGTGACGAATCACGGTACACAATGTGGCGAACCGATGGCAGGGTGTGGATATGGCGAATGCCCGGTGAACGTCATCTGCCAGTGTGTGTATTGCCAACAGTGAAATTCGGAGGTGGTAGTGTTATGGTATGGTCGTGTTTTTCCTGGAGGGGGCTTGCACCCATTGTTGTTTTGTGTGGCACGATCAGAGCACAGACCTACGCTAATATTTTAAGCTCCTTCTTGCTTCCCACTGTTGAAGAGCAATTCGGGGATGGCGATTGCATCTTTCAACACGATCGAGCACCTGTTCATACTGCACGGGCTGTGGCATAGTGGTTCATGACAATAACATCCCTGTAATGGACTAGCCTGCACAGAGTCTGACTTGAATCCTATAGAACACCTTTGGGATGTTTTAGAACGCCGACTCCGTGCCAGGCCTCACCGACCTACATCGATACCTCTCCAGAGTTCCGCACTCCGTGAAGAATGGGCTGCCATTCCCCAAGATACCTTCCAGCACCTGATTGAAAGTATGTCTGCGAGAGGGAACGCTCTCATCAAGGCTAAGAGTGGGTCAACACCATATTGACTTCCAGCATTACCGATGCTGGAAGGGCCCCACGATCTTGTATGTCATTTTCAACCAAGTGTCCCCATACTTTTGGTCACATAGTGTATGTATGTGTGTGTCTGTAAACGGTTTTCCTCAGCAACGAAATGCCGATATTTAAGTTCAGTACTCTCCAAAGATGCGATACGAGGATGTTCAAGAAAATTCTCTAACCCAGGCTACGCTTTACATGGAACATTTTTCGAAATTTTTGATTTACTGAAAAATGGTTCTAACGATTCCAATTAAAATACAACACATTAAAGATATTTCCATGACAAATAGAATGTATATCTTGCATTTTCTGGGAACAGCTTCTAAAGTTCCCTTCATTGGGAAGGATATTTATATAATCTTGTACAACTATTAAACGTTAAGCAATAAATGATAACGTACCACACAGAAATGTAGATCTTTTAAAACACACAATTTACTCTAAATAACTTTTTTTGGTAAAAGCAATTTCAGAGATATTCCTTATTAATGCTTCGAGTTGTTCAATGCTTAGTCATTCTTTTCAAGTACTGTCAATTTTCATGTTTCTCGTGATGTCATGGAAACAGTGTGGAATTTTAAAGCCAATGTATTGCGTGCAGTTCTTAAATACTTGACTATAGCTATTCCCTTTGTATCTATAACAAAATAAGTATGCAACTATTTTGAGAAAAAGTTTATCTTGTTTAAATTTAAGAAGAAAGGAAGGTAAACTTGTGGAAGGAATAGCTTGTATACACACTAAGAAGCGGTAGAGGGTGAGAAAGCCTGTAAATGTAACATATAAGTTTTTAGATTCTCGACGACGTACCTAATTAGGGTATTGCATTCCATCCAAACATTCGATACCGGAATTTTACCGAAAATACGTGTTTTTAGGTCGCCCGAATAAGAAAGAATTTTTAGAAAAAGGTCCACGTGTGTGTCTGTGAGCAGCATAACTCAAAATGCAGAAGTTGAATAAGCACCGAACTTGGTATTTTAGTTCAGGACCGTCCAAAGATGTCATACGATCATTTTCAAGAACATTGCCTTACCCCAAACTACTCTTTACATGGAACATTTTTGGAAAATATTGATTTTCTCAAAAATGTCCTAACGATTTTGATTAAAATGCCATAATTTTAAGACATTTTCATGAAAAATTAAATGCATATCATGAATCTGGAATGCATATCTGAAAATGCCCTCATAAGACCTCATTATGAATGGATTTTGAATTACTGCTAAACCAAAAGAGATAGACAAAATTTTACTATAGAAAATGTGGATCGCATTATAACCCACAATTTATGTTGTATGCACTATCTTTTTCAAGTGAACCATTTACGATATATTGTTTGTTATTAGTTGGAATTTTCCTATGGTTACACTTTCCTCAAATTTGTAATTATTTTTACTTTCTCTACTACGTATAGTACAAATCGCTGACCGAAATTTTTACCCACACTTGTGATAATACTCAGATTAACCTAAATGGCACCAATACTAGCTGAATTTCCTGTGAAATCATACGGAATTATGATACATCCGACTCCTGAGTTACTGAGTTACCCTAAATACCTATGTTATTACCTAAATTACCTGTGAAATCATACACCCTAATCTACCAACCTGTGATACTTTCTGAATTACCTTAAACACCTATGATACTACCTGAATTATTTGTGAAATCATGCTGCACCCAAACCGTGAAACATGCTCGTCGGCTGAATGCTGAATGGCACATCCCTGGAGAAGACTGAATCAACACTAACCTCCCTAACACCTATCATCGTTTTCCCTACCTCTCTCATATAAAACCCATATTCTATCCTCCTAGCCCTGTCTAGTCCAGCACTTCTCGTATTCCCTATCTCTCTCGTATAAGCTTATATTCCCCCTCCTTCAGCATCTGTCTAGCCTTGCACCTCTCCACGTATTCCCTACCCCTCTCGTATAAAGCGAATTCCTCCTCCTTCAGCCTCTGTCTAGCCTAAAATTGGTCCTCGTTTTCCCTATCTTTCCCCATGTAAACGCAAAAAGGTGGCCTCAACTTCTCCTATCTATGCTGATTACCCCCACTCCAAACTACCCTTTACATGGCAGACTTTTCGAAAATTTTGATTTTTTCAAAAATGGCTCTAACGATTTTTATTAAAATATTATATATGTTTAGGATATGTTCATGACAAATGAAATGCACATCTTGAATATTCTGGGATTGTCCTCAGAAGTCCTCTTCATTCTGAATGACTTCTGCAAAACTGGTAAACCATAAGAGATAGATTTTATTATAGAAAAATGTAGATCTCAGTAAAACATACAATCCCTGTTATATACATTTTTTTAGCGAACCATGAGATATTATTTATGCTTATGCTTTTCTAAATGGGAATTTGTTAGACTTGGACATGCAAAGAGATTGGAATTTCCACACAGCAACCAGCTCTTAAAAGCCTACCATATTCCCTTTGCACCTACAAAAATCAGCAACAAGATAGTTTCTGTATATGTTTATCTATTAACATGAAGTAGAAGGAGAATAAACGTTTGTAAAACTAGTTTGTACAGGAGTATAGGTCATGTGAGGGAACACATCAGATTGTGTGTTTTCAATCACGGAGCTCCAAAATTTGTATTTACGGTATCAAAATTCTCGGCGGAATGCAATACATCCTGTCTTTTCTATAGGTAAATAACAGAGAAAGTAAAAACAGGAGTAGTTTAATAGCCTTACTGTAGCCAATAGTTTCGCTAGGCAGTGCTAACATTACAGGGAGAACGCGGAAACTATAAAGCAAACCTTTATCCCAAATCTAAAGAATAAACCAATGAGCAGAAGTTGATTTTTGAAGCCCATTTCGTCTTCCAATCAAATTGGAAGGATCATTTTTAGACCCTGCAAATCACTGTGCTTTTATTCTGATGCGTGATCAAACATTCTGAGTGATATTTTACGAAGAAACGAAATACGTGATCTTGAAATAAGCCCTTCTAGTGAATTTAAATACCTTTTCATACACATACACAGTTAATTTGGTAACCCTGCTGTGTGGATTCATGCTGGGAAACTGTTAAAATTCGTATGAACAGCGGAGTCGTGTATTTTGTAGGAAGGCTGACATTTTATGGGGCTTTCAACGCCATTACTCATTCATGGTGGTGTTATTTATTTTGGTGCAACAGAGTGCTCTCCAGATCGCCATTAACCCACAAATATATCACCATCCATTATACACGGGGTGCACTTCGCATACCATACTTGTTAGGAGCGTTCAACCCTTGGACTGCCAAATAGTACATCATTACGCCAAATAGTCCGCAATAATAGTGAAAGTGACATAACTCTAGTTGCCTTCTGAACTTCAACCTCATATCCGAACATTTACACTTTAAAAAAACGTTTTTACTTCATTCGCATGACCTTTTCCATCTACCACAGTTCACTTTTTACTTTCTCTACTACCTCTGTATAGTAAATAGAAGTACACAAAATTTCAACGTAAATACACGTTTTGAGGCTCCTTAATTGATAAACATTCACACGACGTCTCTACCCTTTATCGTTTATTAGTGCGTATGCAAACTATTTTATTATAATCCAGATGAACATTTGCAGAAACCTCACATTACATATTTCGTTATAGATATAAACGGAACATCAATAATAAAATTTTAAGAACTATCGCTATATGCTGGCCTTAAAATTCCATACTCTTTCCATGCTATTGCGTGAAACAACCGAAAATCTACAGGACTTAGAATGACAACGTATTGAACAGCTTAAACCATTAACAACGGATATCTCTCGAGGGGCTTATGCCACAAAAATGTATTTGAAATAAATTGTGAGCTTTAATGATGCCTACAATTTTTATGTGGTCGTTTTCGTCTATTACTTAAAGTTCACAGTTATACAAGATTATACAGATTTCCTTCCTGTAAAATTCAAGATGTACACCTCATTTGTCATGTAAATATCTTTAATATAGGAAAACCAAAAATTTCGAATAATATTCAATCTAAATGGTAGTTGAGGGTGGGGGAATTTCTATAAGATATTTGTGTCGTATCGTTGGGAAATACTAAACTGAAATACCAAGTTTGGTGCTTCATTACCTTTTCGTTTTTGACCTATGCTGTTCACAGACACACAGACTAAGCAACACACACACACACACAGATGGACCTCTTCTAAAAATGCCCTAATGGGATTCAGGCCCACTAAACATGTATTTTCGGTGAAATCTAGATATCGAAAGTTTGGATGGAATACAATTATTCTCTACCTACTATGTACGTGTTAGAAAAAGCAAAAAGCACGTTTAGAAATATATATATACAGCATAACTAAAAACATGAGAAATCGTTTGAATACTAAACTTGGTTTATAAGTCCAGTGTCTTATAACAATACGACACGAACATTTTCAAGAAAACAACCCTAATCCAAACTACCTTTTTAAATGGAACAATTTTCGTTATTTTTTATTTTGTTAAAAACTCACCTAACGATTTTGAATAAAATACGAAATGCTTAACATCTTTGCATAGCAAATAAAATTAATAACTTGAATATTCTGAGAATAGCCTATGAAGTCCTCTTCATGCGGAAGGAGTGCTGTATAATCTTGTATAACTGGTAAACGTTACCGTTAGCCGAAAATGTGCTAAACAAAAAAAATATAATGTTACATTCACATGGCCTCTACTCTTGTTAATTTTTTTGTAGATGCAAGGGGAATGTGGTAGGCTTTAAGCGATAGTCAAATGTTTTAAGAGCTGGTATTTCATTCTCTTTGCATGTCCAGGACAAAAAATAACAAATAAGAAATTCACCTGAGAAAAAGGATAAATATTAGGAAATTCCAACAAATAGTAAGGAATATCTCGGAAATGTTTCACTCAACCAAAAATAAATAGGGTATAAATTGTGTGTTTTAACGAGGTATACATTATTTGAGTAGTAAAATTTTGTCTATCTCTTACGGTTTAACCAGTTATGCAAACGTCATTCAGTGTGAACAGAACTTTTTGGGATATTCCCAAAAGATATACATTACCAAAAGATATTCAAGACATAAATTTCGTTTTCCATGAAAATATCTTAAATATATAAACTTGTAATACAGATGGTTACAGCCAATTTTGAGAAAATCAAAATTTTCGAAAAATGTTCCATGTAAACGTTACTCTGGGTTGGGGGATTTTCTTGCAAATCTTCGTCTTGTACTCTTAGAAGATGCTAAACTCAAATACCAAGTTACGTATTTCTCTGACTTTTGAGTGGTGCTGTTCAAAGACACACGGATATGTTTCAAAATGTTTTATTTGGATGCAGGGCATCTTTAAACATCTATTTCCAATACTTACTATTCCTAATAGAGAAAAACGCAAAACTATTTAAAACACACCATTTATTTCGAATAAGCTTTTTTGTGGTATTACCCATTCCCGAGATATCCGTTATAAACCGTTCGAACTGTTCAATACTTTGTCATTCCTTTCAAGACCTGTCGATTTTCAGTTGATTCTCGTGGTTACATGGAAACAGTATAGAACTTTAAGGCCAGCATAAAGCGTCCAGTGTTAAATATTTGACTATCGCTGTTCCATTTGTATCTATAACGAAATATGTAATGTAGCTATTTCCGGAAAGGTATATCCACTAATAAACGTTAGAGGATACAGAAAGTCATGCGAATGTAACACATCAGATTATTTAAAATCCTTCCAACACGATGCAACTACTTTGAAATAGCATTTTCTGCTTGAACTGAGCAGATGAGTTCTTGTTAACTAGGTGAGGCTTTCACGTTTCTTTGCTTGTTTATTTAGTAATGCATACGAAGTTATGTTTGTGCAAGTTCCTACCGTCATTTTCATTCCCGCTTTTAACTTGGCTCCGCCCTTTAACACGTGGCAGTTTGGTCAGCGCTCAGCTACTATTAAATTATAACGTATCATTTTTACTTTCTCTACTACGTATAGTAAGTAGGGGAAGTATTGTATTCCAACCAAAAATTCGATACCGAGATTTCACCGGAAACATATGTTTTGAGACCCCCTGAATCCGAAAAAAAGCATTTTTGGAAACATGTCCGTGTGTGTGTCTGTGCGTGTGTCTATGAACCGCATAACTCAGAAACGATGTGTCGGATAAGTACCAAACTTGGTATTTAGGTTCAGTATCTTCCAGAGATGCAACACAAAGGTTTTCCAGAAATTCCACTAACCCAGATTACCCTTTGCATGGAATATTTTTCGAAAAGTTTAATTTTGTCAAAAATGGCTCAACGATTTTGATTAAAATATCATATGTTTAAGACATTTTCATGACAAATGAAATGTATATCGCGAATTTTCTGGGAATGTCTCCAAAAGTGTTATTCATTGTGAATGACTTTTGCATAACTGGTAAACCATAAGAGATAGACAAAATTTTACTACACAAAAAATGTAGATCGCGTTAAAATACACAATTTATGTCATATACATTTTTTTGTTGTTGAGTGAGCCATTTTCGAGATATTGTTTGTTATTCTCTTAAATTTTCCAATACTTATACTTTTTCTCAAATTGGAATTCGATACTCATTTTTTATGTACTGGACATGCAAAGAGAATGGAATGCGCCACATAACAACCAGCTCTTAAAATATTTGGCCATAGCTTAAAGCCTACTATATTCCCCTTCCATCTACAAGAAAATTAGCAATAAGATTAAAATCTCGATTAACATTAAGCATATCTCGTAAGCGTTTGTAAAAATAGTTTGTACAAGAGTAGAGAAAGTCATGTGAGTGTAACACATTGGATATTTAGAGTCAGAAAATGCATAATTTGACAATCTAATCGTGATTTTCAGCACTTCTTAGTCACCTCCAAAGTGCGCTTATGCAAAATATCAACGAAACTCTTCGCGATTACTTGGACCATACATGCCTACTCCTCTTGATAGTTTCAAGGAGATGTGTGGCATAGGATGTCCACATATTATGTCACCGATCGAAATGGCGCGGTGGTAAAGTGTGCAACTGCTTCGGCTTCGATTTCCGGTTTTTTTGTGGTTTCCCAGTTTCGCTGGCGAATGCTGGAATGGTTCATCTTCTACCACGACTTTCCTGTACCCCATTTTATTTGTTGCAGTGTCGTTGCGGGACTGCTTAATTAGCCGTCTCTGAATGGGCCCCACCAGGGGGGTCTGCCTAAAGTTCGGAGATTTATGGGTGGGCTTGGCGAAGATACGTTCAATCTGAACACGTTAGGGACCCCGTCCATGCTTGCGCCCGTTGTTCTCCGGAACTGGCCTCCCTCTTCCCTCTCTCCCAGGGGTCGCAGTAGAAGCAAAAGGGTCGTGCAGCTTATTTGCGGAGCTCGACACAATTGCTGGGACCCTTTGTTTGTTATAGCCTTACTTTTAACTTTACGTACACAGTTCTGCAGTCTAGTCCAAGTGTCCAATGGCCAATCTGGCCAAGCATCACTAAATGAATGCCACTCAATATTGCAACAATGTCATAAATTAATTATGTTTTTCTTCCTTTTATATTTGGTCTTTAACATCTAAGGTTATAAGGTTGCCTGTGGCATAATTCTTTATCAGTAGTAGTGTTCACTGGTTTACTGTTGTGTCAATCTTTGGGTTTGTTTACTTTAGGTTTTCTTTTATAAACATTAAATTCGCTCACACATCTACAATCTCACTCATCCTTCCAGACTCTAGGGAGGATGGGGAGTAATCCTGGTTTATGGGACTTGGTAGTGATTTGCACTCAAAAAATTGATGTGCTACACTCACATGACTCTCTCTACTCTTGTACAAACTATTTTTACAAACGTTTATTCTCCATATGCTTCATGTTAATCGAGATAACAAGATGTCAATCTTATTGCTAATTTTCTTGTGGATGCAAGGGGAATATGGTAGGTTATAAGCGATAGTCAAATCTTTTAAGCGTTGGTTGCTGGTGGCGCATTCCAATCTCTTTGCATGTCCAGGACATAAAAAAAATGAATAATGAATTTGCGAAAAACTGTAAATATTGGAATATTTAAGGGAATAACAAGCAATATCTCGAAAATGGTTCACTTTACAAAAAAAATATATAGGACATAAATTGTGTATTTTAACGCGATCTACATTTTTTGTGCAGTAAAATTTTGTCTATCTCTTATGGTTTACCAGTTATGCAAAAGTTGTTCACAATGAAGAACACTTTTGGAGACATTCCCAGAAAATTCGAGATATACATTTCATTTGTCATGAAAATATCTTAAACATATGATATTTTAATCAAAATCGTTAGAGCTATTTTTGAGAAAATAAAACTTTTCGAAAAATGTTCCATGTCAAGGGTAGTCTGGGTTAGGGGATTTTCTTGAAACCCTTCGTGTCGCATCTCTGGAAGATACTGAACCTAAATAGCAAGTTTGGTGTTTATCCGACTGTTCGTTTCTGAGTTATGCTTTCACATATAGACACACAGACAGACAGACAGACAGACAGACAGACACACACACACACACACACACACACACACACACACACACACTCAGACACACACACGGACATGTTTCCAAAATCTCGGTATCGAATTTTTGGGTGGAATGCAATACTTCCCCTACTTACTATACGTAGTAGAGAAAGTACAAATCGATTGCTTCGCTTTGCATCTTAAAAAAAATATTATGTACTAACCATGTTTACAAACGCTAATTCTCCATCTACTTCATGTTAATTGAGATAAACGTTTCCAGAAAGTATCTTATTGCTAATTTTCTGGTAGGTGCAATGGGATATGTTAGGCTTTAAGCGATAGTCAAATCTTTTAAGAGCTGGTTGCTATGTGGAGCATTCCATTCTCTTTGAATGTCCAGGTCATAAAAAACGAATAACGAATTCCCATTTGAGAAAAGGTATGTATTGGAAAATTCAAACAAATAACCAGAAATATCTCGGAAATGATTCATCCTACAAAAAAAATATATTTGACATAAACTGCATTTTCTAACGAGCTATACATTTTTTGTGGATAAAAATTTTGTCTATCTCTTACGTTTTACCAGTTACGTAAAAGCCATTCAGAAAGAAGAGGACTTTTGGGGACATTTTCAGAAAATTCAAGATGTACATTCTGTTTGTCATGAAAGTATCTTAAACATTTGGTATTTTAAACTGAATCGTTAGATCCATTTTTTAGAAAATCAAAATGTTCCACGTAAAGGGTAGTCTGGGGTGGGGTATTTTCTTGAAAATTTTTGTGACGCATATATGAAGGACACTGAACTACATACCAAGTTTAGTAATTATCCGACTTTTCGTTTTTAAGTTATGCTGTTCACAGACAGACACATGGACCTTTTTCCAAAAGAGCTTTCTGGGATTAGGGGGTCTCAAAACATGTATTTACGATGACATCTCGGTATAGAATGTTTGGTTGGAATATAATACTTCCCCTACTTACTATTCGTAGTAGAGAATTTTATTAGTCAGGGAATTATTGTAAACGAATATCGAAAGAACGGTCAACAGACATTTTGTCAATTAAAACTTTTGGATATTTGTGAAATCGCCATCGTGATGCCTTTGACAATTGAGAAGCCGGACAAGAGGAATGTCGACTATAAATATTTCGTCAACGAAATGAAACGGTCTGTCTGTTTGTGAAATCCGTCAGTGATATGTGAATGTCAAATACAAAATTTAACGACAGGAATGGAAATAATGAAGTGCGAAAGGTACATTTGATTTGCAATGTTTACTCTCGGTATTTTCCCATTCCATTCTTCAGAAACCGAGTTTCCCAATAACCACCTTTGCTAATACACATCTTCTAGACCATTTTTCGTAATATTATTATTTGTTGTTTCAGTAATAAGAAAGTCGGGAATTGTTTGTAAACAGTACCTTGATACCGTAATTATTAACAGGAAGTTATAAATAATTATACAAAAAATGATAGTAAGATGGCAGCCCATTCTTCACGGAGTGCGGAACTGAGGAGAGGTATCGATGTAGGTCGGTGAGGCCTGGCAAGTATTCGGCGTTCCAAAACATCCTAAAGGTGTTCTATAGGATTCAAGTCAGGACTCTGTGCAGGCCAGTCCATTACAGGCATGTTATTGTCGTGTAACCACTCCGCCACAGCCCGTGCAGTATGAACAGGTGCTCGATCGTGTTGAAAGATGCAACCGCCATCCCCGAATTGCTCTTCAACAGTGGGAATCAAGAAGGTGCTTAAAATATCAATGTAGGTCTGCGCTGTGATCGTGTCAGATAAAACAACAAGGGGTGCAAAACCCTCCAGGAAAAACACGACCACACCATAACACCACGATCTCCCAATTTCAATGTTGGAACTACACACGCTGGCAGATGAAGTTCACGGGCATTCGCCATACTCACACCCCGCCATCGAATCGCCACATTGTGTACCGTGATTCGTCACTCCACACAACGTTTAGTCACTGTTCAATCGTGTAATATTGACGCTCCTTACACCAAGCTAGGCGACCTTTGGTATTTTCCTGCGTAATGTGTAGCTTATGAGCAGTCGCTCGATCATGGAATCCAAGGTTTCTTACCTGACGCCTAACTGTCATAGTACTTGGAGTGGATCCTGATGCAGTTTGGAATTTCTGTGTGATGGTCTGGATAGATGTCTGCCTATTACTCTTTACGACCCTCTTCAAATGTCTGATGTCTCTGTCAGTCACCAGACGAGGTCGGCCTGTACACTTTTGTGCTGTACATGTCCCTTCACGTTTCCACTTCACTATCACATCAGAAACAGTGGACCCAGGGAAGTTTAGGAGTGTGGGAATCTCGAGTACAGATTTCTGACGACACAAGTGACACCCAATCACCTGACCACGTTCGAAGTCCGTGAGTTCAATGGAGCGTCCCATTCTGCTGTTTCACGATGTCTAATGACGAATGAGGTCGCAGATAATGAGTACTAGGAAGCACAATGCACCTAAGATGAAAAACGTATGTTTGTGGGGTGTCCGGATACCTTTGATCACATAGTGTAGCTCTACCACTGTAACAGACGGCGGCAGAATCAACAACAGATATCAAAGCAAGGGTACGACAGTTCAGGACATCTACATCTTTTATATATTAATTTTTTTGTAAATCTCTTACGGCTTATAAGTTATAAAAGATGACCTCACAGACTGTTTCCAGGAAAATGCAAGATATACACATTTTATTTTTAATGCAAATATTTTAAACATATGGTATTTTAATGAATATCATTGGAGTTATTTCTGAGAAAATTAAAAACAGCTTAATATTTCCAAGTAAAGGGCACTTTGGGGATGAGGTATTTTCTTATAAATACTTTTGTCACATCTTCGTAAGATGCTGAACTTAAATATGAAGTTTGGTATTTATTCGACGTTTCTTTTACTAGCTAAACCGTTCGCAGACGCACATGTACACATGCACTCACGCAGACATTTTGTCTTTATGGAAATGTACGAGGCGTGTTTTTAATATAATTACCGCTCTAATAGTTTGTCGCAGTAGCGCTACAGTCCCGATTTTAAGCATGCGCGATCACTTCCTTCAGACGCAGCTATGAGTGATCGTCACTTTGTGTATTCCTGGTGTTAGAGCGTTTATAAATGTCCAAAACTATCGCACGACCCATCGACTGTGAAGTCAGATCAATGATTCGTTTTTGAATGCGAGAAATGTTACGCCAGCATACATTCACCACCAGTTGCGTGAAGATTAACAGAGAAACAATAGCAAGACTGGACCATTAAAAGAGAAAGACTCCACAAAATCCTGCTCATTGCAGACTCTTAAAAAGAAAAGCACAACAGATTATATCACGTTTACGAATAGGCCATTCACACTTAACCCATTCCTTCTTACTCGCCAAAGAAAATGCTCCTCACTGCGAGACTTGCAATTGTCGTATCACCATCGAACATCTAACCACTAAATGCAGAAGTTATACAATGGAGAGAAGAAGACATAACATCCCTCAATATATATTTTTAGTTTTAAACAACCCTACTCATTTAAAAAAACATTATTTGTTTCTTGAAAGGCATCAAACTGTATAACAAGCTTTAAGTATAACACATCAAATAAAAATGTATAATAGGTTATACTGTTCTAGCTGCGTTCAAGATTAATAATGTAAAATATGTTTGTAACAGTGTATTACAATTATTGTATTATTTAATCAATGTAAACTATACAATGTATTATTATTGTACTCGCATGTATGGATATAAGTCGCGATATGACCTAGTAGCCAAAGCGACTATAAATATATACAAACAACAACAACAACAATGAGCGACAATGCCTGATCACACACAGCCAAAAACAACTCAAGATCTGATCACATTATTTGGTTGCGAACAATTCAACCACCCTTCTTACAGTCCGGTCTGGACCAAGCGATTTTTATCCGTTTCTTCATCTGAAGAAATTCCTTAGTGGAAAACATTTCAAGGAGGTTGTTTTGTGAAACAAGAAGTGCAGAGTTGGTTTTCATCACGGGCGGCATCATTCTTTGACGAAGGTATACAAAAACTGGCTTCCCGTTACAAGTGCCCAAATAGTGTCGGCGACTATGCGAAGAAGTAGGTAAGATATAAGATAATTAATGATAATAAAGTATTTGGAAAGTAATGTTCTGCTATTTTTAAACAGTTATCGGGACTTACTTTACGGGGAGGCATCTGTGAAAATTGCTAAAATCCATAGTTTTGGTCACATGATGTGAAATTTTGTATGTATTTGTGCCAAAGGGTATCTATTAGGTCTACCGAATTTCACTTTTCTAAGATAGATTTGCCAAAAAAGTATTTTTTCTGCAGTTTTAGTCTAGTATAACAAATGCCCCATGCAAAAAATTATTAGTTATAAATTAACTGAACTCTGGCTGTATGCTTCTTTTGATTATGTCTACAACACTTGGTATTATTTTTTAGATATGTCAAATTGTTTTGGAGAAAAAAATTATTGAATACATAGATGATTTTTTTATCAAATTATTAATAATTTTCAAAATAAAAATTTAATAACAATTGAACTGCTCCATATAGCTCATTTAAAATACCAAGTTTTATGTAGCAGGTATCTAAGAATATGTGTGCAAAATGTCAAAGAAATATATCAAAAACAACATTGCAAGGAGCATTTTGAACATTAAAAAATGTAGAAAAACAGAAACCAAAGAAAAATGACTTTAAAGTTTTAAATGCATAATAACATATATTTACTGCTTTAAAATTCCCATGAACCATATGAAGGAGCTTCAGATAACAGTTTAGCTTCCTCTTCTTTAAGTTTTACTACTGTTAACTTTTTTTTTTTTTTGCAGTTTTGTATGTACTTAATATACTTAGTGCACTCTGCTTTAATCTTTGCCTATCGCTGACATTGCTAATTCTTTTGCTGACTGAACTTATTTTACTAGCTGTGGCACCTTCCTGTGCATACAGAGTACTCCCATATTGAATTCACTGATAATTGAAGTCACAGCAACTTGTAATTTCTTTCTAGAAACAAAAACTTCTTTGGAACATTTACTCCATATTAAACTATGTAAACTCTCATTCACATTTTGGATTTTTACATTAGTACATCTCTCTAATAAATTAGTACTGGCTAATCTCTGATATACTGGTATAATTGTATTGACTACACTGGATGAAAGAAATGTTCTTCTGTTCCCTTCATGTTTAGGGTTCCTCACTTTTAGCAACAGCGCGATTATAAAAGCACCACGATGATTCACCTCCATTTAAAGTGCTGTGGCTTCTCATTAATTGACATGCAGTGATAGAGAGTTGCAAATACTGCAGTTTTCATTTGATCTACATTTGGAACATTGTTTATAATAATTTTGAAGCCTTAAAATGGTTCAAGCTTTCAACTGCCTGGTGAAATGCATAAACCATTTTGCTAATTACATCAAAAGGTGGCCTAGAAGAATCATTGGTAACTTTAGTACTAGTGTATGTATCCACATAAATTTTATGACAAGAGCATTGTACAATTACTTACTGGCAAAGCCTTTTGTATCACTAAATTTTGCGTACAAACTTGAAACCACAATCTGTGCATGTTAAACTGTTAAATATTGGCTCCAAACTTAACTGTGCACAAGTACATAACTGGACTTGGTAGTTCCACATTCATTTCATTTTCACCATCCCTGGAGATATTTTGAAGTTTTTACAACTTGAATTTGCTTCCTCAAGATCTACTGTAGGCCTAACTTTGTTTGTTTCCCCCTCAGATTTGCCAGTTTGCCATCTAGACATTATACTTTATCTTGCTGCAAGAGATTTCTTTCTCTGCCTTCTCTCATTTGAAATTTATGGAAAGTTAGTCCATATAATGTACAATTTGTACAACCTTACAGTGAGAAGAGAATTAGGTGATTGTATATTTACAAACAGGTAAACAAAGAACCAGATTTTCTCTTCCAGCAGTAAACTTATTTGGTACTCCCTGCCTCATTTTCTACTATATTATACCTATTCTTATTTTAATTGTACTTATCTATTTGTAGGTCACTATAAAGAAGACTTCCCTCTTGTACAAGGTGTATATCATGTCTAAATTTCCCAAAAGCACGAGCACGTGGTCACTCATTCAAATATAAACAAACAAACTGAAGCCATGCTTTCCCAGGGTGAAAGTTTGCAGAAAATTCCAGAAAATGTCTCTACTAACATTTACTAGCACTGAATGCGACCGCCTGATTTAAACTTCCAAAGTGTACGCGATTTTGCTGCAACGGGGTATTGAGTGCATTTCAGGAGCCACGCCCACCTGCACATGGGCATTTAAATCATAACGTAACGGCCTTTTAAATGGCGATGCATCGTAAACTACAATAGATTCTGAAAGTACAAAGTGTAAATATAATTTTAAGGCAAAAAACGAAAAATCGGATTTTTCATCATTTTTGGCTAAATTTCACCGATGCCTCCCCACAAAAACTGGTTTCCCGTTACAAATGCCCAAATAGTGTCGGCGACTATGTGAAGAAGTAGGTAACATATAAGATAATGAATGATAATAAAGTATTTGGAAAGTAATGTTCTGCTATTTTTAAACAGTTATCGGGACTTAATTTAAAAGTCGCATCTTATATCCTGCAAAATTTCTATACAGAATTGTAAATGGAACAAAACACCTCCTCTACTTACTTATATGTAAGTGGCTTAGAAAATAGAAATTACTTACCATACCCGGGTATATAGTGGCACAAAACACACCAGTAATCTACCACCCCATGTAATTATGTAGCACCGTTTCTCAGCGCATCAGAATAACATAGATAATACGTTAATCCCTTCTGTACTGAGTTGGTCCTAAACTGCCAAACAAACTATCACACCACCGCGCTCGTCTACGGTTTATTAATGGGCTTACCTTACCACGTATGATGTAACCGTTCGGTATATCTATGAAATGCATCATCCTGCGTTTGCTGCTGTTATACAAAGACAGTGCATGGTTCATTGACCGTACATGCATGTTTGAGTTACAAAAGAACAAGAAACAAGAAAAAATAGAGATAAATTGTTTCTGACTAACTGAAAAAATTTGATCTGGCGCATTTTTGCAAGGAAATTGTCCGTTTGCCAGTTCCTCTGGTTAGCCAGTAGATCCCAACATGCCAATCTTCTTCTAGTAGGACAAACATTTTTCTGTTGAGTATATTTTTTCACTGGTTCTCCCACTGTACGCATTTCACCAAACTATGTACCCAGGGTTCATCAAAACTACAGAATGGACAGATTCTCTTGTCAGAGTCGTCAGTCATTTATTGTGCCCTCCAACATTCAGTCTAGACCATGCCATTCCTGATCTTTCCTTTCTTCCTAAGTATATGTGTCTCTTTACCCCAATTCAATTTTATTTCATTTGCTAGACTTAGAGAACTATACCTTTCCATATTTGTCACCTCTTTGTCATACTTTCCCCATGCCTATCCTCAATCCTCTCTCCAAATCAGCTCCCAAAACTTAGGAGACAGATTTTCTCGCTGGTATTTATAACATTTGGATCGTAGTGTGGAATTATCTCCCTGCTTCAGCCTCAGCTAGTAATTTACTGCTTTTATTTTACGGTGTGTTGTGTCTTCATAACATCCCACCTCCCTCAACACCCTATAATTTTACGTGCCTTGTAAAACTCCAATAACTCTTTTCCAAAATGTTACCTGCGTTTTATTTTCATGTTCTGCTCCTTCTCGTCCCCAAATTTCACTTCCTTAAATAAATGTTATAATAGCATTATAAGATAACAATAGACTGCTCACATACAGATCTATAGGATTATCAGTAATAAAAATACGAGTTAGATATCACCGATAGTATCTGATTAATATCGAATACGTACTTACAGGAAGCATATTGCCCAAAAACTTGATGCACAGATTTTATGGAAATACAAGTATTGAGGCCTCCTGAAACCAGAAATAGAATTTTTGGAAAAATGGTCCGTATGTGTGCGTCTGTTTGTTTGAATTCAATGTCTACAAAACTAAAAGTCAGTTAAATAGGAAACTTGGTATTTAGGTTCAGGACCTTCCATGGAAGCAACACAAAGCTTTTGACATATCCCAAAATACGACCGGTAGAAGTTCGCTATATTTTAACAGGAGATCCTTACTCTCTCGATAAAAGATAAAACTTTTGATAGAATAAATAGACTTGTTCCTCGGAGAAAGACACATAATAATAGTATCCTGTGCGCCACTGCAGGCATCAAATCAATACGAGTGTGACTCATCCAGAGGGTGGTGTGGACCGTCTTTGCGAAGCATACCTTCCAGCCACTCAGGTGAAAAGTTTTGTCCTTTCACCACTCACCTAGGCCTTAACTTTCTTCATTTTGTACTTATGTATCCGACTTAAATTGAAATCCTAGCTTACCTAGGAAAACAGAATGATAAGGAATTTCTCCAACATTAAATAAAGAAAAACTCTATACGAAACCATAAGCATTGGTATGTTTCAGTGCCCTTGACTGCACCTACAACAAAATGTTTATTTACAGAATGCTACAAAATGTTATGTCGGCTAATATGAAGTAGACAGAAAAATAACCTTTTGTAAGTTAGTATATATAGAAACCATATACAAACGATAGTGAGTAGAAAAGTAACTTGAATATTACACGTTTTGGTTCTCCCCCTTTTTTATGTTTCATTTATATTCTGCCTTTAACATCTAAGGTCACATCAGTGACTTTGCCTTTTGGAACAATTACTCATCGAAATTATGTTCACTTGTTTACTCTCCTGTTAATCTTTTGGTTTTTTACGTTAGGTTGTCTTTATAAACATTAAATTCAGCCAACATTTTCACTCTCACTCATACTTCCAGACTATAGGAAGGATGGGAAGTAATCCTGGCTTAATAAAAATTCCCATCCTCCAGGACAAGAATGGAAGCCGAGACCTCTATAGAGTTGGAAGCCAGCATGCAACCACCATTCCACAGAGGCAGTCGTTACACCATCAGTGTTTTCAAATGGTTTTGCGATGCTCATTACTAGTCGACCACGATATGAGTGTGCTTGGTGGAGGCACCACAATACACCTGTCCAGGTCTGGATATCAGAGAAAAAAATTAATCGCGTGGTATTAATGGGTGCTCTTTAAACAGTATTGTTCTTTGCGTCTTATTCTTTATTGGGCGTGAAAGATTGGTAATTTTGCTTAGAGGCATCTTTATCAGGCTTGAGGTTCTTTTACCACCGGCTTTACTTCCCTTTCGAAGGAAGCCATGCTAAGGATTTTTACGCTCGAAGAAATCCATCGCCCTCGGCCGGGTTAGTACCCGCGACCTCGGGAAGTAGAAGCTAGCATGGTAACCACTACAACACTGAGGACGACGGAGATGATAGGAGAGTGAGGAGCAAGGCAATTGGGGAATGTACAGTTCCACAATGAAATTGCAAGCCTCAGTCTCGCTAGTAAATGCAGCGGTTGTTTTCTTTACCTGACTGTCCTTCCGATGCCCCGTCCACTTTTTCGTAAAAGGTAAAAGTACGTAGCACGGAGGGGCCCCCGGAACCGTGGCAGAGAGCCGCACTGAGGCCAGTCGACCCATTGTGCTTCCAGCGTGACCCCTGGGAGGGAAGGATGAGGGGAGAGACCCGAAGGGCGTCCAGATCCGGATACTGACAGGCGCAAGCATCCCTACGTGCGGAACGCATTCGGCTCCGCACGTTCTCTCCCCACAAGCCACCAACCTCCAAGGACCCCGGAGCGTAGCCTCACGCTGAGGAGAGACCTAACTAAGCGGTACGCAGCGACAACGGGAAGAAACCTTTACAGAGTGCAAGCCACCGCCCAGCCTCAACCCGCCGAACACTGTCGCCTGGTCCTACAACCCTGAAACAAGATGATGGATACAGGAAATGAGAGGAAGGATAGTCGTGGTAGAAGACAAATCATCCGTTCGCATGGCAACCCGGGGAAACCACAAAATACCCATGGACCAGAATGGGCGGTCGCAGGGGATCGATCCCGGGACTTCCCGAATGCGGACCATAGACGTGACCGCCTGAGTCATCCCTCTAGGTACTTGTTCCATAACTCTTTAGTTTCTCTTCCCACCCAACGCACTCATATCCTGGCCGACTAGTACATACCACACCATGCTTAATATACCCTGAGTTTTTCTTATTGATTTTCGAACGTATTTACGGTCGCATTTCCTCTTGCCAACAGCAGAGGTGGTAGTTTTCAGCTCTAGTACATTTCTTTAAAATATTTTGCACTTTCAACGCTATGTGTTATTGAATATTTAGCATTTACAGTTTTAAACACAACCTTATGGACATTCCTACATATTTTGAGTAACTCATTATAGAACGCTTCAACTAGCTGGATATATTATGGCGTGGGCAACCTACTTTAGTTTTAATGTATGAACGCAGCAAATATACTGCAGCAACATGAGACCTTTGTGGCGGCTGACAATGACCAATGAAAGCTGAAGCTAGAACCCAGCGGGTCTCTAATATACTCAGTACGTGGCGTGCCATACAAATACTTGTGGGTTCAAAACAGTACAACAACGCAATTTCAGGTTGAAAATGCTTGGAATAAGACGCAATTGTTCAGATGTGTTTCTACTCTTGATCAAAAGGTTCGGACATATGTAATAAGTATGAGTGTTAAAAACTCTAAAAATTTTCTATTCAAACATTCACATGCCTTTCTCTATTCTCTATCGTTAATTAGAGGTTATGCAAACTATTCTTACCTTTTTGTCTACATAATAATAATCATGATAAACGTTTCGTAAATAACTACATTACACATTAGTTGTAGGTGCAAAGGGAATAAGATTAGACAAATGTTTAAAACTGAACGGCGTATGTCTTAAAAATTACATACTCTTTGCATACAACCGCAAGAAACCACTGAATGTCAATAGCACTTTAAAATAACCATTAATATCTCAGAAATTGCTGATATTACAAAAAATTATAAGCTTTAAAGAGATCGACATTTCTTGTGTAGTAGTCTTCGTCTATTGCTTAACGTTTACCAGCTATAAAAGATTATATCAAATTCCTTCCGAATGAAGTGGACTTCACAGGTAATTTCCAGAAAATTCAAGATGTGCATTTTATTTTTGATGTAAATATCGTTAATGTATGGCATTTTAGTTGAAATTCTTAGAGCCATTTTTTAGAAAACTATACATTAAGAAAATGTTCTTTACGTCACATCTTTGGTAGATACTGAAATTAAATATCAATTTTCGTGGTTATCCGAATTTTCGTTTTTGAGCTATGCTGTTCACAGACACACAGGCAGACACACACAAGGGACTTTTTTAAAAGTGCTTTTTTAGATTCAGATGGCATCAAGAGATGTATTTTTGGTGAAATCTCGATATCGAATTTTTTAATGGAATGGAAGTGTGGTTAATTCCACTGCTACGCGCAACACAAGGCGAAGTGACACATTGAAAAGCTGATTAAGTTACAATAACTTAAAAACCAAATTTCGGATATCCACTAAACTGGTGTTTAAATTCAGTGTTTTCCAGAAAGGTGACACGAATATCCTGAAATTATTTTTTTTTCACGGAAAGCTTTTCGAAATTTTTATTTTTCAAACATGTTAAATTCATATGATTTAGATATTTACATCACATCTAAAATGCCTAGCTTTAATTTTCTAGGAATAGCTAGAAAATTTAATTAAATTTTATGAAACGGATAAGCGATGAGAGAAAGATAGTATGCTAAACTTAAAACACGCAATTCATTTCAAATAAGTTTTTTGTGGCATCATTAGTTAGTAGACATATCCGTTATTATTAGTCTAAATTTGACCACTTTGCCATCGTTTTATAGTTTGTCGTTATTCAGCTATTTCTCGCTATTATTCATAATAATAATAATAATAATAATAATAATAATAATAATAATAATAATAATAATAATAATAATAATAATAATAATGTAGAAATATATAACATTTTTAGCATTTATGATACATACCTGTTATAGGGATCTAAGTGCCATGCTATAGTATTATAGATTCTTATTTATTTATTATTTGGTTCTCGCGATTTCATAGAAAATATAAACAATCTCAAGGCCAGCATAGAGCAACCCGCTTTTAAACATTGTCCATCAATTTGGGTACCTCTATACCCATTGCACCTATAAGTACATGTTTAATGAAATTAGTTGTTTCTACAAAGATTTATCACGAGGTCTAATGTGTTACATTCACATGATCTGCTCTACCCTCTATGGCTTATTAATGAGTATATAAAGTATTCTTGCGAAAGTTTATTTTCCTGTCTACTTCATTTTAATCCAGATATACCTTTCCGGAAATAGTTACATTACACATTTCGTTGTGGATACAAGGAAACAGTGGCAGCCAATTGTTTTAGAACTGGACACTATATGCTGGCCTTAGAAGGCTGTACTATTTCCATGACATCGCGAGAAACGACTAAAAATCGACAGGATTTTAAGAGAGTGGGTAAGTATTGAACAATTCACACCACCAATAACGGATATCTCGGAAATGCATATGCCACAAAGAAATTATTTGAAATAAATCCTGTGTTTTAAAGAGATCTACATTTTTTGTGTAGTAGTTTTCGTCTATCGCCTAACGTTTACCAGTTATACAAGATTATACAAAATTCCTTCCGAATGAAGAGGATTTCACACGCTATTCTCAGAAAATTCGAGATGTAGTAGAATCCCGATAATTCGATTTACTATGTTCTGAGAGAGTACCGGGCTACCGAAATGTCTAGTTTTACGGAATAATGTGTCTGTTATTTACAGCTCATAACCTAATATGTACTGCAAATTACATAAATGCATGTCCTAGCACAATATAGGAAATAAAAGCTATGACATCCTGAAAATTATTGCTGTAAAAGTAAATTTAAAAATAGGTAGTTACATAGAATGGAGAAGAAATTGCTAGTTCTTTGTACAAAAATGCTTTGTGCTGCTAGACTGCTTCCCACACTCTTTTCGTCGCCGTGCAGCTTTTTCACTTAGGCGACGGAGAAATAACATGTCCATTGCAGATGCACCTTGTTCTTCCAGATAACAGAGCAGTACTTCAGTGGTCTTAAGTCCTTCAGCGGGTATATCTTTTTATTTTTCCCATTGTCTTCCACCTCTTCTTCTTCCTCTGAGCCCACCTTGTTTTTGTCTCTGTTCTCTTTCACTAGTGCAATTACTTCAGAATCTCCTAAAAGTTCACAGTTGCATCCCGCCCCATCCATTCTCCAACATCAGTATCGGTAACGCCTTCACAGCCAGGAATTTTATTCATTAAATACTATTTCAGAATTTTCTGACTCGACCCTGCTTTCCTGAATGGTCCGTCAGCTTTCTCCAGGAACAAACTAGGACTGTTTGCTTGATTTCAGTCCAAGATTCAGGTATCCAGTCTACTACGCCCAGCATGTCTATTTTCTTTGGTTTTTCAGTCATGTGAAATCCTTTCTCCATGGCTAAAACACGAGATGAAAGAAGTTTGTGTCTGTATCTCTTCTTCACTGCTTCTAAAATTCCCTGGTCCATTGATTGACATACTGCAGTCCGAGATGGCGAAGAAACAACGTAGAGTCACCGAGCCTGCTAAGGCAGGATCGCCTTCTTCTCCTACTCCGGCACCCACCGAGGAGAACTCGCCGCAGCCCGGGGCAACTTTTGCCTCGACCGCCGCATCGCTGCCATCCAGCGCAGCTACGCCAGGACTGCCTCCGCAGTTGCCGCCATCTACACCGGGGTTCACGCCGCCGATCCTGGGAGCTTCCCAGCCTGCGCAGATCCAGCCTATGCCTCATGGGAGGTACAGCGCTGTCATCCGAGGGGTCCCGAGGGACCTGCCAGTCACGTCACTCGTCGGGATCGAGTATACGGACCCTAGCGACTATGAAGTGGCCTTGAGGGCGGGCCTGTCCTTTAGGACTGTGCTTCCGCATCGAGGCCAACCGATTAGAACGCCAGGTGCCCTGTAGGTGTTGCTGTGCCTACGGGCATGAGGAGACGGCCTGCTCAGCACAACCAAGGTGCCACTACTGTGGTTCCGTCAGCACAACAGCATCGTGTAAGTAGCACAACCTTCGCCGCCGCTACTGTGCAACCTGTGGAGGGTCAACGCACTTCACCGGCCAGGCACTCTGCCCCCTGCATCCCCACAGGAAGGCACCGCAGAAACCACCAGCACCTACACCTCAGCCAGTGACAGCTCCACAGCCGCGGACACCAGCACCAACACCAACGCCGATCATCGAGGAAATCCAGGGCCTACGTGACGCCATGCGAAGTTCCTGAACATGACGACGAAGCTGACAGCCCTGAAGGAACTCATCAGGGATCTTCAAACCACATCAGCTCCTCAACAGGTTTTCCTGTCTGGGCAGTCGACAGCATTTCATCCAGACTGGGTCTCATCTCTTGGTCCAAAGCTGAAGAGCAACCTGGAGAGAGTCGCGAACTTCTTGCAGCAATGCAAAGAGTTTAACCAGCAGCAGCAGTACCATCCTCAATCCTAAATTCCATTCTCTTCCAAACCCTCGCCATTCCCGCTAGTATTGCAGTCAGGTTTCATGGCTGCAACCTAGTAACTCCTTTACCCGCTTCCGCCCATAGGGCGGTAACCAATAGCCTTCATTTACTAACGCGGGTGCTATGCGGGACCGTCTTGAAGCCACGCTTTACTCCACTTTTTCTTCTTCCTTTTTCCATCCAGTGGAAGAGTTTTTAGTAGGTATGCCGACTATTGGTGAGTCCCACACTCTCAGTCCCGACTCCCATCGGAGCTGAGGTCAGTGATTAAATCATTTTCTCCTCCACTCGAAAAAAAAACTGAAGTCATGATAGGAGGAAGAAACATGCTTCTTATGTCTTCGTCCAGTAAATGTTCCACATAAGAATGGGATGAAGCGTTGTGCAGAATGAAACGTGCTTTCTTTGACAAATTCTTCGGTTTTAGAAACTTTTCTACTCAAGGAACGAACTACTAGAGAAAGCAGTTCTTAAAAATAGCTTCATTTGTTCATGCAATTGCTTGATTTCTGTACCAAGCACGGATATCGTAATATGTGTCAGTCCCAATAGCGCAGTTTTTTGTTTTTAAACGCCCGCGGATATTTGCCTATGAGCGATAGTTTCAACATATGATTGCCTGTTTCATTGCTGCAGGCGAAACTACAGCTCTATCCTTACTTCTTTTATAGCCTGGGGGCGAATTTTCATCCCTGGATGCAAGCGTTTTTGAAGGCAGCATTCGAAAATTCAGTCCAGCCTCTCACAGTTGTAAATTCGTTCTCCGGATAGGCGTTACTTATCGATTGCTGCATGGAAATTTTCCTTGAATTTATTTACACTTTCCAAGTCAGCAGATAGTTTTTAGTCACAAACTTTTAAGTGTCTGATGCCACAGCGCTTCAGCCAGCCAACACTAGCAGTAAATCCAGACTCTCCGTCTTGAAATTTCTCATAGAATTTGAGGGCTTTCTCTAGCAAAATGGGTCCAAAAATGACATTCTTTTGACTTTCTCTATTACGTATAGTAGGTAGGGAAACACTGCATTCCGCCCAAAAATTCTATACCTATATTTCACCGGAAATACATGTTTTTGGGCCCCTAAATCCAAAAAAGGCATTTTTTAGAAAAAGGTCCGTGTGTGCGTCTGTGAACAGCATAACTCAAAAACGAAAAGTTCGATAAATACCAAACTTGATATTTAGGTTCAGTATCTTTCAAAGATGCGATACAAAAAATTCCAAGAAAATCCCCCCACCCTAAACCACCCTTCACAAGGAACATTTTTCTAAAATATTTATTTTCTCAAAATGGCTCTAACGATATTATATTATAAATTTTCTGGAAATTTCCACAACAGTCCTCTTTATTCCGAATGGCTGGAAAACCGTAAGAGAAAGACAAAATTTTACTATAAAAAATGTAGATCTTGTTAAAATACACAATTTATGTCATATACAAGTTTTTAGCCGAGTGAACCATTTCCGAGATATTCCTTGTTATTTGTTTGAATTTACCAATACTTATACATTTCTCAAATGGTGATTCGTTACTCGTTTTTTTTTGTTTTTTTTATGTCCTGGACATGCAAATAGAATGAAATGCTCCACATTAGCAACCAGCTCTTAAAACATTTGACTATCGCTTAAAGCCTACCATATTCCTCTTGCACCTACAAGAAAATTAGCAATAAGGTAGTTTCTGCAAATGTTTATCTCGATTAACATGAGGTAGCTGGGGAATAAACTTTTGTAAAAGATGGTTTGTACAAGAGTAGAGAAAGTCGTGTGGCTGCAGCACATAAAGAGTTCTTCTTTCCCTTTGCTGCCTAAACCACAAATAAAGCACCCACTCACTTTATCATATTCACCAACTTTCATACTTCTCCATTCATTTAAACTTGTATCAGTGCACGCTCTTTTCACGCACCAAGACTCGATTTTGGACCTACTCTTTTTCCATTCTGTTATAGTAGCCCGTCCAACATCTAAATCCATGTCAATTTTATTAATATTTCCCCCTTTGTCCAGTCTCTTTAACAGATCCGATTTAATTTCCATTGTCATGTTTAACTTGTCTTTTCTTCTCGATCGACTTTTCACTGGCACAAACACAACACTAACAGTAAGCCTAATATATGAGAAAGTGTACTCTAACCATAAATTACCAAGTACGTACAAGGTAAGGCAATAAACCATCCAAGCGTGTTTGTGCAATACACATTATTAGCAACAAGCTTTTGATTTTGTGACAATGGTCTGTCGACTGCTTATGTTCTGATCGAGATATTGATGATCAGACCACTTGTTAGTGAGGGGGAATGCCTTAGGTTGTATTTCCACAAGAATAAAACCTGTCATCAAATTAGTGTTATAACTAAATTGTAAAATCTAAAAGCATCATTGAACGAATCAGGGAAACACATGGATATTTATATGCAAGAATAGGAACACTAATACGTACAGTAATTAAAATTTACGTATACTGTTTATACCGTTATACATCAAACTTAACGATATAAAGTTTTTAATAAATCTGATGTGTTACACTCACATGACTTTCTCTACTCTTGTACAAACTATTTTTACAAACGCTTATTCTCCATCTACTTCATTTTAAACATTGCTAATTCTCTGATTGGTAATTTTCTTGTAAATGCAAGGGGAATATGGAAAGATAAAAGAAATGAATAACGAACCCTCATTTGAGAAGAACTATAAGTATTTGAAAACTAAAACAAATAATAATATCTCTGAAATTGTTCACTTCATAAAAAATGTATGTGAAATAAATTGTTTTAACGAGCTCTACATACTTTCTGTAGAAAAATTTTGTCCAACTTACGGTTTACCAGTTATACAAAAGCCATTCAGAAAGAAGAGGACTTTAGGGACATTCCGAGAAAATTCAACATATACATTTCATTTACCATGAAAATATCTTAGGAATATGATATTCTAATCAAAATCGTTACCGCTAGTTTTGAGAAAATCAAAATTTTCGAAAAATGTTCCATGTAAAGTTTAGTCTGGAATGAAGGGATTTTCTTGAAAATCTTGCTATCGCATCTTTTAAAGATATTCAATCCAAATACCAAATTTGCTATTTATCCAAGTTTTGGTTTTTGAGTTATGCTATTCACAGGTACACGAACCTCTTTCTAAAAGCGAGATTTTTTAATTCAGGGGGCCTCAAAAAAAGTATTTCCGGTGAAATCTCAGTATCTAACTTTTGAGTGGAATGCAATACTTCCGCTACTTACTATACATAGTAGAGAAGGTAATAAAAAATAAAAAGGTTCTCGTCTGGAGTCGAGTTATTGTGATTCTACTACATTTTGCCATGAAAATATCTTTAATATATGGTCGATTAATCAAAATCGATAAAGCCATTTTAAGAACATCAAAAATTTCGAAAAAGATGTTCCATTTAAAGGGTAGTTTAGGGTGGGCGATTGTCTTCATGTCCCATCTTTGTGTGAAATGCAATATCTTTCCACTTATTATGTACATGGTAGAGTAAATTGAGGCAGTATTTTTAACACTTAAATGATTTCAGTTTAATTATATAATATATAAATTCAATAACAACCCGCCTTAAAACAATATGTGTATGTAACGATATATAAAAATTTATGTAACCGTCATTGCATTTTGTTTATATTATGTGCATGCTTAATAATGTCATGTGAATGCATTATGTAATTTATTAATGTTGGAGCTGTGAGAACATATTTCAAAAGTTGCTAACAATGAGGTAACAATGAGATAACCTTGAGGCAATAATGAATTAGAAAGTTTAATAATGCTACCAGTAATTATTGGAGCAACATATAATGTAATTTTTTAGTTAGAGAGTTTATAAACAGCCAATCAACAACCAGAAAAAAAGCTTAAGCTAAATGGAGGTATTCTATTGGAGTAGGATTAGCCAATCAGAGACTTGAAATACAGAAATTTATAAATTCAGGCGGTAGAAATCACTTAAGTTGCTTGTAGACAGTGTTCCTTACTGGACGCGAGACGCGTACTAGAGAAGTTTAATACGTATTCAGAATGAGACAAAATTCATTACGGCGAGGATATTATAAAGTTTACGTGTTAAAAGGTGCAAGTAATTAATACATAATCTCACAGCTCTCTATAAATCAGTGAAGTGTTATTTAATCGTCTCAAGGATTAATAAAAGGGAGTGAAGTAAAAATTCTTCAGCCGCACCACGCCTTGTTCAGAGATACATGTTTATACAAATTAACACTGACGCAGCCGAGTCAAACCTAAATATATAATATTAAAGAAACATTAAAATATAAAGTTGAAAGTAAAGTTGGAGCAAAGCCTACGGGAACTTTGTACCGTACGTGGTTGTGACTTTCTCAAAATCACAAGCAATAGTGGGTGGAAAGTGTCCTGTATAGCTAACTAATGTTAATTTCGCAATGCAACTTCTTCAAAAACTAGAAATCCTCTGATAATACTTCAAGTATTGGTTAGTTTCAAAATGCTCGATAGTCGCTGTACACAAATTTCGCCGAAGTAACTTTCGCGTGCATTTGCATTCACCCTGTCGAGTAAATAATTTGCGTGTGTCTCAGAAAGTTAGCAGCACAGCAGGGGTTATATGACACCGAGTAAGCTCTTCAGGGAGCCGCTTTGTTTCCATCAATATTTGGCTTCATACCCGTTAATTAAAACTAAATGCAGCGCTAACCTCACCAGCAGCGGTGTGAATGCATGCATACGTGGAGCTAAGGCAGCATACAGGCAGGAATAGAGAGCACTGCTGACTTACCCAGCTGTTGCTCCTCTGTAAAGTTGTCACATTGCATAACTGAAGAGCTAACTTAACGCCTTAAACTCCAAGTTGTTGATTTTAGTGATTTACATAAGAAATAATAATTTATATTATGACTTTTCTAGTTTTTAACTGTTACTTTACTCAGTTCTGAATGTCACAGTTTTAATCCAGTAACCTACACTGAGACCCCACTTAGTCACACTGTCACATGTAAACTAGTCAATTTTCCCTGTCACTTCACCTTCTTCGAATCGTCACGGCATAATTAAGCATGAGCGACGCAACCATTTCTTCGGATTCACTCGCTGGGCAGTCGAACACGAGACGTCTCCAATATCTCCCTGCACGTCACGACAGTCGTCACAAAAATCAAGATATACATTTTATTTGCCATGAAAATATCTTAAATATATGATATTTTAATCAAAACCGTTAAAGCAATTTGTTCTTCTTCTAAGGAGTAGCTGTTATAGCAGAGATGGCCGCTATTACTTAATGACTTTGGAATGATGGACTACAATTTTCGGCCCCTGCTCGTAACCAGATCGGCAGCCCGAGTAAGGAGCAAGTAACCGGCTGCAGCAGATACCAACAGCACTCGCTAGGTTGCGCCCTCTCTGGTACCATAGATATAGCTCAAGCACTGTCGACGTCATCATCAGCAGATTTTCGCGGTGCTCCTCGAGCGACACGCTCCGACCAGGAAGAAAGTATGACTTTGCTTAGTTCTCGGGACGAGTGGAGAAATACTTCGGGAGCGGCCGTCTCTAAACTTTTCGGCCTTGTCTAAATTATTATATACAATCTTTCGGCGTAAGTAAAGTTCAAAATTCTTTTTATGTGTGGAGCAGCAGTTAAATTTTTCGAAGCGAGTTCATAGTCAATTATCAGCACGTGCTAAATTGCATTACATTAGCGAACATTGTTGAGAAGGACAAAGCAAAAATACTCAATGTATTTCAATTGTAATTTATGAATGTTTCTCAGATTTGTATGTGAAAATATCCAGTGCTTTCTGGGCTGCAAAAGTTACTAGTTTCATTTAGAGATGTACTAAATCCTTACTTCATTTCCTTTTTTAATTTCTCTACTACGTATAGTAAGTAGGGGAAGTATTCTATTCCACCCAAAAATTCGATACCGAGGTTTCACCGGAAATACATGTTTTGAGACCACCTGAATCCAAAAAAAGGATTTTTAGAAACATGTCCGTGTGTTAGTCTGTGTGTGTCTGTGTGTGTGTGAACAGCATAACTCAGAGTCGAACAGTCGGATAAATACCAAACTTGGTATTTAGATTCAGTATCTTCCAGAGATGCGACACGAAGATTTTCAAGAAAATCTCCCCACCTCAGATTACCCTTTACATGGAACATTTTTCAAAAAAATTTAATTTTCTCAAAAATGGCTCTAACGATTTTCATTAAAATATAATATGTTTAAGATACTTTCATGACAAATAAAAGTATATCGATTTTTCTGAGAATGTCTCCAAAAGTATTCTTCATTGTGAAGGAATTTTGCATAACTGGTAAACCATAAGAGATAGACAAAATTTTACTACACAAAAATGTAAATCGCGTTAAAATACACAATTTATGTCATATACATTTTTTTCTTGAGTGAACCATTTTCGAGATATGTTATTCCCTTCAACACTTACTTTCTCAAATGGGAATTCCTTATTCATTTTTTGACTAGTGGTACTGTGCTAGCCTCTAGTTCCCAAGGTCGCGGGTTCAAACCCGGCGGAGGGCGATGGATTTTTTCGGGCGTAAAAATCCTTAGCATGGCTTCCTTCGGAAGGAAAGTAAAGCCGGTGGTCCCGTGTCGTAGATTTACGGCACGTGAAAGAACCTCAAGCCTGATAAAGAGGCCTCTGAGCAGAATTACCGGTCTTTCACGCCCAATATAGAATGGGACGCTAAGAACCATAGTAGTTAAAGAGCGTCCACAAATAAAACTCAATTTAAATTTGTCTTGCGTATGCAAAGAGTATTAATCTGCGGCAAAGAGAATGGTGCTGCACATAGCAATCAGCTATTAAGAGATATGTCTATGCTTAAAGGCTACTGTATTTCTATATTGCCCTTGTAAATATATATTCCCCTTACATCTGCAAGAAAATTAGCAATAAGATTAACATTTCGATATCTCGATTAACATGAAGCATATGGAGAATAAGCGTTTGTAAAAATACTTTGTACAGGAGAAGAGAAAGTCATGTGAGGTAACACGTCAGATTTTTTTAAATGTGTGGAGCGGCAGTTAAATTTTTCGGAGCGATTTCATATTGAAGTATCAGCACGTGCTAAATTATATTAAAATGGCGAACGTTGTGTGAGAAGGACAAAGCCAAAATACTTAATGTATTTTATTTGTAATTTGTTAATGTTTCTTAGATTGGTATGTGAATATATACAGTGCTTTCTGGGCTGCAAGAATTACTAGTTTCATTTAGAGGTGTATTAAGTCCTTAATGCATTTCCTTTTATTTTATTTGTAGTACAAAGAATTCATTACTCCGGGGGAATGCTCTGTTTCAACGCATTTTAGAATGGGCCCGGCATTTAACTTTTTTTATGCTATACCTTTTCTGTGGCTGGTGCTTGTAACGATAGCTGTATTCCAAGAAACTTCTACAATGAATAATTTATGGCATTTTACGCATTACCTGTATTGAAATAAGTTAGTTTGAATTGAAACAGCTATTCTTAAATTTTACACATTTTGACAAAATCAAAATTTTCTAAAAACGTTCCATGTAAAGGATAGTCTGATTTTGGGGAATTTTCTTGAATATATCTGCTCGTCGGGTCTATGTAAGATACTAAACTCAAGCACCAACTTTAGTATTTATCCGATTTCACCTTTTTGAGTTATGCTGTTCACAATCAGACAGATGCACACACGCACGTTTCCAAAAATGCTTTACTTGTATTCGAGGCACCTCAAAACATGCATTTCCAGTGAAACCTCGGTATCGAATTTTTGGGTGGAATGCAATACCTCCCCTATTTGGTATACATAGTAGAGAAAGTGATACATTCAAATCAGATTTGCAACATTAGCTAAATTACACATTTCGTTATGGATACAAAGAGAACAGCGATAGTCAAATGTTTAAGAACTGGACGCTGTGTGCTGCCTTAAAATTCCCTACACTTTCCAAACAATAGCAAGAAACAACTGAAAATCGATGAAACTAAAAGAAGGATTGAAGGATTCGAACCGTTAATAACGGATATCTCAGAAACGGCTTATGCCACAGAAAAACTTATTTCAAGTAAATTGTGTGTTTTTAAGAGATCCACATTTTTAATCGTGTTTTCGTTTATCCCTTAAGGTTTACCAGTTATACAACAGCATATAAAATTCCCTCCGAATTAAGAGTACTTCACAGAATATGCCTAAAAATTTCAAGATATACATTTCAACCGTCATCTAAGTATCTTTAATAGAGGATATTTTAATCAAAAGCGTTAGAGGCATATTTTAGAAAATCAAAATTTTTGAAAAATGTTCCATGTAAAGGGTAGTTGGGGTGTGGGATCTTTTTCTAAATCTTCGTGTCGCACTTTAGTAAGCACTAAACCTAAATACTAAGTGCGGTAGTTATCCGACTTTTGTTTTTGAGCTATCTGTTCAGAGATAACACATACACAGGCGGATATTTTTCTAAACATTTTTTTGGATTCAGGTGACCTCAAAACATGTATTCCGGTGAAATCTTGGTATCGAACTTTTTGGTGGAATGCAGTAGTACCCTCTCTACCTACTATGTAGGTAATCCCCTAGAGATTCTTTGTTATTGGTTTGTAGCTTTTTCAAATCCTATGCCGCTCGTGATCCTGCGAGCATGGAATTTCAAAGCCATTACACAGCGACTCGCGTTTTAAAAGTCTGACTATCGCTTTAGCCATCCGTAGCCTTGTTATATATACAACGAAATGTGCAATGAAACTTTATCTCGATTAAGAATATGATTTTGTAGGAATAGTTTGTAGGAGAATGAGTAGAGAAATTGATGTGAATATTTCATTAGTGATAGTGTATAGAGGCAAATATTCAGTAAAACATAACAAATAAGTACTCCAACCCCCCTAAAATTCAAGCGTTGTCAGTTACACAAGTCAGCAGAACAAATTACGAATTTCAAGAGTACAAAATTCATTTCATATTTCAGGTTTAGGCTACAGTAAATAGAGAGGGTATTGCATACGATACAAAAATTGAACACCGATATTTCACCGAAAATACACATTTTGAAGCTCCCTAAAACAAAGAAATATTTTTAGGAAAAGGACCGTGTGTGTGTGTGTGTGCCTGTGTCTCTGTCTGCCCGACTGTCTATCCCAGAACAACGTAACTCAAAAACCAAGAGAGTTAAGTACCAAACTTGGTACCTAAATTCAATATCTTCCAAAGGTACGACACAAAGATTTTAACAAAATTACCCTACCACAAACTACCCCTTACATGAAAGCATTATCGAAAATGTTGACTTTCCCTAATAATTTACATTAAAATACCGTATGTTTAAGGTGTCCTCAGGACAAACAAAATGTATACCCTGAATTCTGGGAATAGCCTCTGAAGTCCTCTTCAATCTGAATGACCTTTGCATAACTGGTAAGCCGCAAGTGACAGACAAATCGTTACTACTGAAGAAAACAAAAATCATATCTCGTTAAAGCACACAATTTGTCAATTTTATTCTTGTAAAATTAACATTTCCAAGATATTCTGGCGTATTAGTAAGTATTGTCATACCAGACACATTATTGTGTCGCATTGTCGACAGCTCGGCCGAAAGGGGCATTCCCTTTGGCGCCGACCACGCCAGAGAGAGTAGGCTCTGTTGAAAGTTCCGTCTGGTATGACGCTGCCAACTCTGGCTAGCGTGACTAGCGAGGGCTGGAGAGAAGTGAGATAGATATATAGCATTACTTCTTTGTGTGTTAGCTTCAGTTTGTGAGTAAGTGTATAACGAGTAGATCGTGTGTGGCCAGTGCTCGATAGCGTGGCATCTCCCATCAGTCCTTTATTTCCCTGTGTATAATATAGGGCCACCAAGAGTTCTATAAATAAATCACAGGTAATGTGTCGGATGTGAAATTTGTGTATTTTGTTAAAAAAAACTCACGCCTTCATCGGAATGTAGACACCAAGGTCCTGGTTCTCTTGCAGTTTCTACGTTTCCCCATGTGCGTGTTGTGGTAAGTAAAATTTAATAATTTGCTGGGAACCTTTTGGCCCTCACCCCAACATGTAACAATATTCTTTCTTATTGCTTTGAATATTCAAACACTTCTAGTTCTCTTAAATGGGAACTCGCTATTAATTTTTACTTTCTCAACTATCTACAGTAAGTAGAGAGATAAGTGCATTCCCCACAAAAATTCAATAACGAGATTTCGTCGGAAATAAGCCTTTTGTGGCACCTTCTGTTTTGAGAGAATAAACTACGAAAATCCACTTTATTCGGAAGAAATTTTGTATAATCCAGTATAACTGGTAAACGTTAAGTGAAGAAGAAAACGTACTACACAAAAGTAGATTTTTTAAAATACACAACTTATTTCAAATAATACTTCTTGTAGCATAAGCTATTTCTGAGATTCGATTAATATTTATTTGAATGTTTTATTATCTTGTCATTGTTTTCATGTCCTGTCAACATTCAGTTGTTTCTCACGATTCCATGGAAACAGTATGTAACTTTAAGTCAGTATACAGCGTTCAGTTCTTAAACATTTGACTATCACTGTTCTCTTTGTATATGTAACTAAATGTGTAATGTAGGTATTTCTGTAAAGGTTTATTTGGATTAAAATGAAGTAGACAAAAAAATAAGGGTTAGTAAGAGGAGAGAGAAGGTCATGTGTCACATCAAATTTGTTTTCCTCCTTGTCATGCAAAGAGAACGGAATTTCAAAGCCATCCATAAAGACCAGCTCATAAAAGATTTGACATCGCTTAAGCCTATAGTATTCCCCTATTCCCATTGTACCCACAAGGAAATATTAACAAAACCGTTTCTACAAATGTTTATATCGATTAACACGAATTAGCTGCAAAAATAAGCTTTGTAATAGCAGTTTGTTGAAAAATGCGTAGAGAAAGTCATGCGGTTGTTTTTCAATCTGATTTTATCTTTCCAATTAGTTCCAGCAATTAACGACCACTTATTACTTTTTTTTCTTCTTCAAAAACTGAAATGCTTTTCAAAGTCATTATTTTACGCAGCATGATGCTTTAAGCTAACACCGCTACAGAGATTCCTGGCAAAACGTTTGTATTTCAGCAACCGAGAATAAATTATTTTGATTCTTGTTTCAAGTTAAGCTGTTTTTGTCGGTATCGTATGGCCAACTTTACCCATCAGCGGCACCAAGAAGAAACCTCAAGCCACTGCTGGTTGTCAGCCCCCTCCTACTGAATCCAGATCTAAATGTCGCTTCTAAACTGTGCAAAGGAAATGTTCTTAAGCATAAGCAATTAGAGAGCCTTGTTCCACCAAACTACACTGTTTATTTCGGCTCTAAAGTTACGTTAATTTGAACCAAGCGATGTGGCGCCGCGGTAAAGTGTACTACTCGCATTTGGGAGGTCCCGGGTTGGATCCCCGGTGAGCGCACACACTGAGCATGGTATCATTAGTGGTTTTTCCGGGTAGGCAGGCCCCTAAATTTCTGTAACCATCATCTTCCTTGTCATCTGTTTCAGGGTTATAGGACCGGGCGACGAATTGCGGCTTGGCGGTGATTGTGCGGCGCTCTGGCATCGTTGTGAAACTTCTCAGTTAAGACCCGCCTCTGGGGGTCCTTAAGCGAGCGTACCTTCGGGGGACACTCGGAGGGTGATGATCCTGTGGGTGGACGCGGGCGATTTTGGATGCGTTCGATCCAGAAACGTTAGAGATCCCGTGCATCTTTGCTTCCGTCGGCATCCGGATCTTGTCGCCCTTGTGGTCATTCCCCTCAACCTCCCGTAGGGGTGGGTCCGACCCTTTCAGCTGCCGTGGTGCGGGTACTGCGTACCCGTAGCACTCGTGGTACTTTTGACGTTACTAGAAGTATGGCAACTGAACGTCTGAGCCCCTTCCGTATGGGAGTCGTTTGGATTGGGTTGGTCTCTACGGTGAAGTGATACCCGATACCCACGGGAGATTGGGTATGTCTAGGTGGTGACGCCCAGGTGCGGTTGTAAGGCGCCTCAAGGTCCTCCGGTAACACTCTGAATACCCGGTGGTTTGCTAGACTAACCGATAACCTATCGAGGTTATCGGTTAGTCTTCCCCTTTGGGGTTGAGCGCATAAATGGCGTATCCACTTCCTTCCCTGAATAAGTGGGGTGAGCCTTTTAAAGCTATAAAATATTGACCTAATGGAAAAACCCATGGGAAAGAGTGTCACTGGGATGACGTCTTCCCCTGGGCTTGGAAGGGGGCTTGGGCTCCGTGTAGACCGTTGTTCTCCCCCTTATCCCTCCCTCCTACGGGTCACGGTTGAAGCAAGCAGGGCCGTTGTGGTGGCGCTTTGCACCAGTTCCTGGGGCCCCTCCGTTCGTCCGTACTACCTTTACCTTTTAGGTTAATTTTATTAAGGAAACCTATTTCAGAATTTGATAATCCTCAATTTAAATTAGAATTATTTAAATGTTAATATATTAACCAGGGTTTATACCTTCGAGTCAATAAAACGCGCTGATGCTTGTGCTTTCCTATAGTGTTTTTATTTATTTAATGTTGGCAGAAACTTCTTATCATCTACGATACACACCAGTCTTGGGTGAGTCAATCTCTTATTGGTTTGAATTCAAGTCCTACACACGCATTAGTCTACGGTCTAGTTGAGCTGCGAATGGAAGGCATGTTTCACAACTATCCGCATTAGTACCCGAATGAGCCCGTCTTGTATTGGTTTGATGTCAAAAGCCTAGTATTTAACCTTAATCTATGAACACAAGTCAGTTATAGGCCCAGGAACAAAGGGAAACCGGGTTGAAAGACAAATATTAAGTGGGGTGCCCAAACCGAATACAGGTCGTGGCAGTGGAGTTTAGTATAGTGCCGTCGTTTTTAGGTGAGGCCACAGAGCGGCTAGATACGTAGCACGCCACACTGTACTGACCTCGGTACTTTTCTGATACGCAAACGCGCCGCATGATTCGTTTAAAGTTATCCCTATCAGCCGTGCTTCAGTTCGCTGCTGTGAAAAGAGTTGACATTGTGCATCTCAAAGGTGAAAGTTTATTTAAAACATCTGTGTTGTGTGTGCTTAGCTTAAGAGCGATAATGTCTTGTTATTTTTCCAGTGCAATACCTGGCGATAAGTTCATGCTTGAATGCATGTAGACAGTTGTGTAGACACTTTCAGGAGAAATTCCCTGGTATTCCTGCGCCAGGTAGAGAAACTGTTATGCGTCTGGTTAATAAATTTAGGACAACAGGATCGCAACGCTAATCCTAAGAAGCAAAAACGAGATGTTCTAAAGGAGGAGGAAATGGAAAATGATGCATCTGCTTATGGGGAACTCTAAAAGAAAGTTTATAGGAACAATCCCCAACTCAAAGACGAACTTAAGGACACTACAGAAACAAAAATTGTGAACCTTACGCAAGAAGACGTTTTGGGTATGAATAGAAATTTGATTGTAGATACCAGGTATGTCATCACGCAGATTTACAGTACTTCCACCAAGGTTAGTACTCACTATAGTGCGTGTTACTACCACTCGTGAATAATGCGGGAGTTACGGAATGAGAAAGCCTCAGTGTAACAGTGTGCTGAGCATGCATACGCGCGATCCGTGGCCTCACTATAAAACGATCGCAATGTAGTTTCTTCCCAACACAGATCATGCACATTATACCGGGTCGTTTATATGTACCAAATGTACCAAATGTCTTGCATGTTGTAGTGAGGTTCAAATAGAATGTCAAGAACTACGTTAGTATTGCCAATAGGTGATAATGTCGAAACCCAGAATACACATCTTTGTAGGACACGGGCTGCTCTATTAGCAGTCAAAGGGATATTTAATGGCCGCGAATCGAGGACACAGGGTCTTACTCTCACTCCCGTCTAGTTGACAGTCTCGACAGAGAAGCTCTGAGCAACAAGCGGTGCTTAACACCCATTCATAATTACGTTAACATTTACATCCAGACCTCATTAACGTACAGGTAAGATGCGCTAATGTTAGGTTCTCGCTCGACTTGAACCATGTACATTAAGTATGAATACAACACTTAGTTTTTATACACCCCCTGGGACTTTTATTTGACGTCTCTTCCTATAACGCACCCGCCTTCGCCCTACCTACCCACTGTCGATACTGATTCACTCTTCCCCATCTGAGACTACAGGCTTCCTATGTACGCCACCCCTCAGGGCTAGTCAGCCCTGATAGGGTTGCTGCAATATATTAAATTAGTTCCAGAGATTTTAGTACTTTTATTGTTTTTAAAAACAATTTTTTTTCAAAAATCTAATGTATTGCATTCACATGGGCTTCTCTACTCACGCTTCTAAAAAGGATTATTTTTGTAATATACTTCTTGTAATCGAGATAAATTTTCATTACACATTTACAAATTTTGTTAGGTATAAAAAGGATAAAGAGTTTGTCAGATTTCTAAAAAACGGATTTCTATGGCATGCCTTAAGCTCCAAACCCTTTTCATGGCTACAACGTATTTACTAATCAGTCAAGATAAGTATGGAACAAAAATATTTTTTGTTTTCTCTACCACGTACATAATAGAAGGTATTACATTCCACCCAAAAATTCGATACCAACATTTCACCAAAAATACATGTTTTGAGGACCGTTGAATCCGAAAAGCAATTTTAGAAAATTGTCTGTATGTGTGTCTGTGCACAGCTTAACTCAAAAACGAAAAGTCGGATAAATACCAAAATCAGCATTTAGGTTTAGCAGTTTGCAAAAATGCGACACAAAGATTTTCATGAAAATCATCCCACCTCAAACTATCCTTTACATGGAACTCTTCGAAATTTTTTATTTTATAAAAAAACTGCTCTAACGATTTAAATTAGAATTCCATGTATTTAAGACCTTTATAGAACAAATAAAACGTATGAATATTTTGGGATAACCCTGTATAGTCTTCCTCATTCGGAAGGAATTTTGTATAATATTGTATAAATTGTAAACGTTAAGCGATAGACGAAAACGTACTACACAAGAAATGTAGATCTCTTTCAAACGCACAAATTATTTCAAATAGCTTTCTTTGTAGTATCAGCCATTTCCGAAATATCTGTTATTTATGGTTGGAATTGTTGAATACTCTGTCGTTCTTTTAAAGTCCCATCGATTTTTCAGTTGTATCTCACCATTGCATGGAAACAGTATGGAATTTTAAGGCTAGCATATAGCGTCCACTTCTTAAACATTTGACTATCCTGTTCTCTTTGTATTTATAACGAAAAGTAGCTATTTCTACCAAGGTTTATCTCGATTAAAATGAAGTAAACATTAAATAAACTTTAGTAGGAATAATGTTTATACCCACTGATAAGGGTAGAGGGTAGAGAATGTCATGCAAATATGCACACCAGAACTTTTAAATGATTTACACAATTTTTAAATAAGTAATTCCTGAACCTTTCCTGAAAATTTCAAGTTACTGATAATTATGAACTTTGGTTCTAGGAGCATTTTAAGAGTGAAAAATGTCTAAAAAGAGGATTTGAGAAACATCGTACTTAAACTTCAACTTGGTGTTTTATTTAAATTGTACGGGAAGAATTGAATAGCCATTTGTGGCTTTAAAAATTGTGTTATTAGAATACCAAATATGCAGCACGAAAGAATACTGTGACGCCACTAAGGCCGTTTGAAGAGATAATACTTCTGCCCTACAAACACCAGAAGCGCTATCAGGAGATAACGGAATTGTTCATAAGCTTCTTTGTCTCCGCCTTCAGAATATTCTACAACTCTCTCTCTTTCTCTAAAGCTCCAGCGGCTACATGAGCGAACTTGCTCACGAGTCAGTGAGAAGAGTGAGTAGCGGTTCTTGATGGAACGCAAATAACAGTGAGTTTATCAGATAGTTGCTAGCTGCTTGCTACTGCGAGAGATTAGAGCAGCATTGTGTTCGACTCCCCAGAGAGTGAAGCAGAAGTAAGATGTCGCTACGTGGCAAGGAAAGGTGAATGACTGTGAACATTGAAGTAGCTCACATTAATGAAGTGACAGCGAGAACTAAGTGAAGTAACAGTGAATATTTAACTAGATCATATTAGTAAAGTGATAGAGAGATCTTAGTGAAGTGATGGTAAAAATTGAACTATATCAGATTAATAAAGTGACAGCTTAGTAAATTGACAGTGAAATTTAAAGTAGATCACATTAGTGAAATAAGAGTAAGAACTTAATGAAGTGACAGTGTAAGTTGAACTAGATCACATTCGTAAAGTGACAGCGAGAACTCAGTGATGTGACAGTAAAAACTGAAAAAGATTATGTTAATAAAGTGAGAGTGAGAGCTTAGTGAAGTGACAGTAAAAACTGTACTAGATTACGTTAGTAAAGTGAGAGTGAGAACTTAGTGAAGTGACAGTGAAAACTGAACTAGAATACGTTAGTAAAGTGAGAGTGAGAACTTAGTGAAGTGACAGTGAAAACTGAACTAGATTACGTTAGTAAAGTGAGAGTGAGAGCTTAGTGAAGTGGCAGTGAAAACTGAACTAGATTACGTTAGTAAAGTGAGAGTGAGAACTTAGTGAAGTGACAGTGAAAACTGAACTAGAATACGTTAGTAAAGTGAGAGTGAGAGCTTAGTGAAGTGGCAGTGAAAACTGAACTAGATTACGTTAGTAAAGTGAGAGTGAGAACTTAGTGAAGTGACAGTGAAAACTGAACTAGAATACGTTAGTAAAGTGAGAGTGAGAACTTAGTGAAGTGACAGTGAAAATTGAACTAGATCACATTAGTAAAGTGAAAGTGAGAGCTTAGTCAACTGACAGTGAAATTTGAACTAGATCACACTAGTGAAGTCAGAGTGAGAACTTAATGAAGTGACAGTGAAAGTTGAACTAGATCACATTTGTAAAGTGACATGAAAACTTAGTGAAGTGACGGTGAAAACTAAACTATATTACGTTAGTAAACTGACAGTGAGAACTTAGTGAAATGTCAACGAAAATTGAACTACATCACATTAGTAAGTGATCCTAGTGAGGTCACAGTAAAAATTTAACTAGATATATCAGTAAAGTGACAGTGAGACCTGGTGAAGTTATAGCCAAAATTGAACTAGATCACTTTAGTAAAGTAACTGTGAAAATTTAACTAGATATATCAGTAAAGTGACAGTGAGAACCTGGTGAAGTGATAGTAAAAATTGAACTAGATCACTTTAGTAAAGTAACTGTGAAAATTTAACTAGATATATCAGTAAAGTGACAGTGAGAACCTGGTGAAGTGATAGTAAAAATTGAACTAGATCACTTTAGTAAAGTAACTGTGAAAATTTAACTAGATATATCAGTAAAGTGACAGTGAGAACCTGGTGAAGTTATAGCCAAAATTGAACTAGATCACTTTAGTAAAGTAACTGTGAAAATTTAACTAGATATATCAGTAAAGTGACAGTGAGAACCTGGTGAAGTGATAGTAAAAATTGAACTAGATCACTTTAGTAAAGTAACTGTGAAAATTTAACTAGATATATCAGTAAAGTGACAGTGAGAACCTGGTGAAGTGATAGTAAAAATTGAACTAGATCACTTTAGTAAAGTAACTGTGAAAATTTAACTAGATATATCAGTAAAGTGACAGTGAGAACCTGGTGAAGTGATAGTAAAAATTGAACTACATCACTTTAGTAAAGTAACTGTGAAAATTTAACTAGATATATCAGTAAAGTGACAGTGAGAACTTGGTGAAGCGACAGCGAAAATTGAACTGGATACATTAGTAAAGTGTCAAGGAGATATAGTGAAGCGACAGTGAAAACTGAACTAGATTACACTAGTAAAGTGACAGCGAGAACATAGTGAAGTGACAGTGAAAATTGATCTAGTTCACATTAGTAAAGTAACAGCGAGATCTTAGTGAACTGATAGCGAAAATGTAATTAGATACATTAGTAAAGTGACAGTGAGAATTTAATAAAGTGACAGTGAAAAGTGGCCAAAGAATAATAAGAATTCAAAAACCAAAAGGTCGAACATTTTCAAATTTTTTGCCACAATTACTAATACATTGCCTTAATGGAGAGATGTAATATTTCACTCCTTAAACTGTTGTGTATGAATCAGGTCAGAATGGAGCTCTGTAGTGTCATTTTCCATGGCAGCTGTTATTATGCTCTGTATTCGGAAAATAAAAATGGAAATCACTTGCGACTCATTAATCCTCCGGTAACCATAGCAACGCACATTGCGGCCCTAATCAAATAAAGTGCATGTACAAATAAAAAATAACTCCCTGCCACCTAATGCATTACCAGGCTCGTCCAAACATCCTATGTCAAATAGTTTATGTACATTCTGAAAAGCCTGCGTACAGTACCAGCTCAACACTGCCAAACAGACATATCCGTCCTCTACTTAAATAGGTGTAAACTACTTCTTCTTTGCAGGCACTACATCTTCTTGGCTGAAAGTTTTTGTTTTCAAACAGTTATCTATGTCTTCTCTGATCACTTCACTCCAAACTATACTCTCTTTACTACGTATACTAAGTAGGGAATTTATCGTATTCCACCCAAAAATTACATACCAACATTTCACTGGAAGTACATATTTTGAGGCCCCCTAATGTAAAACATTTTAAAACATAGTGTATGTATGTGAACAGCATTACTCAAAAACTAAAAGTCAGATAAATACTAAACTTGGTATTTAGGTTCGACACAAAGGTTTTCAATAAAATCTCCCCCTTACAACTGTCCTTAACATGGAACATTTTTCGGAATTTTCGATTTTTAAAAAAATTGCACTAACGATTGTGATTAAAATACTCTACATTAAAGATATATACATTACAAATAAAATGTATATGTTGAATTTCCTGGGAATAATCTGTGAAGTCCTCTTCATTTGGAAGAAATTTTGTATACTCTTGTATAACTGGCAAACGTTAAGCAATAGAAGAAGACATAGGTCTCCTTAAAACACACAGTTTATTTAAAATAAATTTTTGTAACATAATTCATTTCCAATATATCAACAATGTTTCGAAATCATCAGTGATTTTTAATTCCTTTCAAGTACTGTTGATATTCAGTTGTTTCTCGCTATTGCATGGAACTTAAAAACTAATTCCAATTTTATATTATTGAATTCTGTCAGTAGTAAAATGCATTACGAAAACGAAGGAATCTTTAATATGAATTACCGTGCTCACTGCGTCTTTTGTGCACGTATAAAGCTTTCATCTAACACTCTCACTGCTGCCAGTCTTGCAGACAAATAATATTAAATTTATTTAGATGATTCCTTTTGCCTTCATGATTCTCTTTGGCCTGCCCTCCCTTTCTCTCAGTGAGGATGCGTGATCGTGATGCAGAATTACAGACAAAATATCTTATGTGTTATATTTATATAACTTTCTCTACTCGTCGTTTATTACTGGGTATACAAATTATTCTCAAGAAGGTTTATTTTCCTATCTGCTTCATTTTATTAGAGATAAACCTATTCGGAAATAGTTGCGTTACACATTTCGCGTCGTCCTCCGTGAATAGCGGTTACCATGCTAGCCTCTAGTTCGCTAGGTCGCGGGTTCAAACCCGGCGGAGGGCGATGAATATTTTCGGGCCTAAAATTCCTTTAGGAAGGAAAGTAAAGCCGGTGGTCCCGTGTCGTAGATTTACGGCACGTAAATGAACCTCAAACGTCATAAAAGAGGCCTCTGAGTATAATTACCGATCTTTCACGAAAGTATGCAAAATGGGGCGCTAAGGACTACAGCAGTTAAAGAGCGACTATAAAGAAAACTAAAAAGAAAAAAAAAACAGATTTCGATTTATATACAAAGGGAATGGCGATAGTCAAATGTTTAAGAACTGGACTCTGTACGATACCTTAAAATTCCACGTTCTTTCCATGACATCGCATGAAACAACTGAAAATCCACAGGTCTTTAAAAGAATGGCTGGGTCTAATAAAAGATATCTCGGAAATGCTGATGCCACAATTTTTTTAAATAAATTGTATGTTTTAAAGAAATCTACATTTTTGTGTAGTACGATTTAGTCTATCGTTTAACATTTACCAGTTATACAAGATATAGAAAATTCCTTCCTAATAAAGAGAACTTCTGAGGCTATTCTCAGAAAATTCAAAATATATATTTTTTATTTTTTGTATAAATAATTTTAAATATATGGTGTTTTAAACAAAATCGTTAGAGCATTTTTTTTAAACCCAAGATTTCGAAAATTGTTTATTGTAAAGAGTAGTTGGGATGAGGGATTTTCTTAATTGAATTATGATGTATACACACACACACACACACACATGGACATTGTCTAAGGATACTTTTTTGGGTTCTGTAGACCTCAAAACATATTTCTGTGAAATTTTGGTGTCGAATTTTTGGGTGCAATACAATACTTCCCCTACTTAGTATACGTAGCAGAGAAGGTAGAATGTTTCGTTAGCTGCCATTAATTTTGTAGAACTGTTATCTACAGTACAACAAATGAACATCGGAAATCAATAATAACGTAGTCGAGTTTATATTCAATGGTTTCCCTAACATGAAAGATAAATATTTGCCAATATTATCTAACTACAATGCAATTTTTGCAAGCTTGAATGGTGGTATTGCAGTACTCACCCTTATCGAGCGAAGTGGCGAGTAGAATCGGCGGCAGGAGCAGTAGTGTGAGAAATACCCGCTCCCGCATAGTGGCGCCGTTGTTCCCTCACTGCAACACAAGAGTTATACAATTTACTCAGTATCTAATCAATATAACACACCAGGCTCGCCTTCACAAACACAAACATACCAGTAGGTGCCCTGATAATACTGTGTGGTTGCATGGGTCTTGTTACCGAGATGTCCACAAGCGATAAAGTGTTTCCGGGAAATGAACCTGGACCGAGCTCGAGCAATGGCTATCACCTCAATCAATCCCGCTAGGAATCCGGCTTTGAGTTAACCACACTTCCCGGGCTTAAGTCATTATCTAGGCTGGAAAAACGTGGAAGAGTGAGTGAGAGAGGGGGAGAGAGGGAAAACAAATGTGGCTTTTAGGAAGTGTTGAGTTTGCATGCGAATATATCTTCCCCTTAAAGCATACAACCCGCAGGGCCACTCCGCGTTAAACCAAATCACTTAATTCTCACCCTTTGTTGTTTTCTGCAGCTTCCCTTAGAAATCTGTTACAAGATTTCCGTACAGCTACATGCAAAACCACACGTGAGGTCCAAAGAAAATCCATAACTTTTTAGCATTATCTGCTGAAGTATTTCAAATCTATTATGTCGTTTTAATTCCGTATCAAGCATAAATAAGTGACTCCTTAAGTATTCTAAGTTGAAATTATTCTATGCTACATTTATCTCTGAACAACAAGGATCACGTCATATATTATATTAGGGTTACAGTTTACCATAAAATAAAAACTAAATATTAAATAACATTAACTATAACATTTCAATTCAGCTTAAATGTGTTATATTCACATAACACTCTCTATCTTTAATAGTGTGTATACAAAGTATTCTAACTAAAGCTTATTTTTACATCCAAATACAATATTCTTTGCAGAAATAGCTACATTACACATTTCGTTATAGATATAAACAGAACAGCGATAGTCAAATGTTTAAGAACTGAACGCTATATGCTAGGCTTAAAATTCCATGTTGTTTCCATTCAATCGCGAAAAACAACACAATGTTGAAAGGACTTTAAAGAATGGCCACAAAATGAAAAACTCGAACCATTAATAACGGATATCTCACTAATGGCATACCGCACAAAAAACTTATTTGAATTAAGTATGTGTTTTAAAGAGATCTACATTTTTGATTTCTCTACTACGCATAGTAAGTAGAGGAAGTATAGTATTCCACCCAAAAATTCGATATCGAGGTTTCACCGGAAATATATGTTTTGAGGCCCCCTGAATAAAAAAAAGCATGTCCGTGTGTGTGTCTGTCTGTGAACAGCATAACTCAGAAACGAATACTCGGATTAACACCAAACTTGGTATTTAGGTTCACTATCTTCCAGAGATGCGACTCAAAGGTTTTCAAGAAAATCTACCCACCCGGGAATACCGTTTAAGTGGGACATTTTTCGAAAACTTTAATTTTCTCAAAAATGGCTCTAACGATTTTCTTTAAAATAGCATATGTTTCAAGATATTTTATAACAAATGAAATGTATATCTCGAATTTTCTGGGAATGTCTCCAAAAGTGTTCTTCATTGTGAACGACTTTTGCATAACTGGTAAACCATAAGGAATAGACGAAACTTTCTACACAAAAAATGTAAATCGCGTTAAAATACACAATTTATGCCATATACATTTTTTTGCTGAGTGAACCATTTTCGAGATATTGCTTGTCATTCCCTTAAATTTTCCAATACCTATACTTTTTCTCAGATGGGAATTCGTTATTCATTTTTTTGTCCTGGTAATGCAAAGAGAATGGAATACTCCATCTACAAGAAAATTAGCAATAAGTTTAACATCTCGAAGTCTCGATTAAAATGAAGCATATGGAGAATAAGCGTTTGTAAAAATATTTTTACAAGAGTAGAGAAAGTCGTGTGAGTGTAACACATCAGATTCTTTTTTTTTTTGTCCTGGACATACAAAGAGAATGGAATGCTCGACATAGCAACCAGCTCTTAAAACATTTGACTATCACTTAAAGCCTAGCATATTCCCCTTTCACCTACAAGAAAATTAGCGATTAGTTTCTGCAAATGTTTATCTCGATTAACATGAACTAGATGGAGAATAAGGGGTTGTAAAAATAGTTTGTACAAGAGTAGAGATAGTCATGTGAGTGTAACACAACAGATTTTTGTTTACTTCATTATGGAAGAAGTAACAGACAACGTGTCAATGATGTGGAAATCGGGGAGGCTTGGAAAAGTGAACGGCATGAGTTTATACCGAGTTTTTTGGAAATAATTACACATAACAACTTAAAAGTAATCTAGCTTTATCTATTTTTTCCATTTGTATGCTGCCTATAACATCTAAGGTCACATCGGCGGTTTTACCTTTGGAACCATCATTGCTCATCGGAAATGATCACTCGTTTTGCTGTAGTCTATTATTTGATATTGTTTACTTAAACATTAATTTTACACACACATACACACATTTACAATCTTACTCATACTTAACAGAGGATGCGGAATAATCCTGGTTAAAGAAAAATTCTCATTCTAAAGTGTCATTTGAACCCGATACTTCTGGATTTGAAAGCTAGCAAGCTAGATCACAGAGGCAGTCGAATCTAGCTGTCGAACATAGGTACAATTGATATTTTGCAACTAATGGGAAGTACCCCAACTGGAAAGGTCCGATTTCTTTATAAATCGGTATAACGGTAGATTTTGATGGATAAAAATATGGTGAACGTAATTACGCAAGCTTTGCCGTCTGTCACGATAAGTCGTATTTCCAAATTTGAATTCATACATTCCACTCTGGCTATAGGTTTATCCGACGTGCATACTAACACGGTAGATAGTTTTGTAATCTTTACGTTAGGACCATCTTTATCACTGACCTTAACGGTGATAGTACATATTTGAAACGAAGTGGTTTGGATACAGCATACGGGAACAGCACAAACACTTCACGACCGCTGCGTTTTCCGTTCATCTTGACCCCCCCACACATACACAATGCGTAACACACATTGCTTCGAGGATATTTCGAAAAGTCCACCCCTATTTTTCAGTAATGTATGCACACCTTTGTAGTGCATTTATCAGCATATGTTTCAAAATTGGTGAACCCAACTGGAGGTACACAACTGAATACAATTTCATATAAAACCCCTATCAGTAGTTTTTTATAGCACTAGTCTGCATGATATGAGATGACTGAAAACTAATAAGTGATTCTGACTCATATTTTTATACTGAATTTAAGAACTGCTTTTAGTTGTTTTTTTCTATCACGTACAGTTTTTTTCACAATTTCACTTCACAAATATAGACATATAGAGATATAAAGATATTACTTACGCCACTACACATAAAATTGGGCATGATGAAGCAATTTTAAAGGGCTCTACCACAGGATGGACCCTACTTCAAGTACCTTTCCAATAAATTTCCCTTCATTACACAGCACAAATTAAAAGCTGGAATTTTTGTTGGTCCTCAAATAAAGAAATTGATGAAGGATAAAGATTTTGAGAAGACAATGAATCAGAGAGAAATAGAAGCATGGACCGCCTTCCTGAAAACTTCTTAGGCAATAACAAAGATCCTAATTACAAGGCCATTGTCGAAACAATGTTGGAAAATTTCAAGAAAATGGGTTGTAACATGAGTGTAAAGGTGCATTTTCTGCATTCACATATCGACTACTTTCCATAAAATCTGGGACATTATAGTGAAGAGCAGGGTGAACGTTTTCACCAAGATATTAAGGAAATGGAGAGGAGGTACCAGGGGTGATGGAATGAAACTATGATGGCCGACTACTGTTGGATGTTGAGGAGGGACAATCATCTTCAAGGATGTGCAAGGAAGTCAAAGAAGAGAAAGTTAGAAAAAAATTAAACTCAACACTTTGGCTTCTTGTTTAGTTAAAATATAGTCATGAAATAAATTACGGGAGTTCTTGAGAGCGTTCTTAAAATGTTTCTTGAATAAAAGCTTACCTTGTGTGAAATGGTATTTGAATACTTTTCTACGCTCATTGGTAAAATTATTTTGGTAAAAACTTTACAGATAGAGGAAAATGGAAGTTATTTCTGGAATCAACATAAAGATTTGATTCAAGAACACCTAGTTTTAAGAAATCCCCTGACAAAAGGTTTGAAAATGCAGACTAGCGTAATCGGAGAGTCCTCGGCACTGATCCAGTGAGGATATTGTATCTACGCCTCACAAGGGGGCCCCCCAGGAGGCAGGGGATGAGAGGAGACACGGGCGGCCTGAACCGGGAGTGACGGCACATTAATGACAGGGTCCCTCAGGTTCCAGATTGAGACGCTCCGACAGTCGGATAGGAGCCCGGAACCCCCCCCCCCCCTTAGAGGGTACACACCCGCTCCAAAGGGGCAGTCCGTATACCCCGGCAACTAGCCGAAGCCAAAGGATGGAGTACCTTCCAATGAGAGCATGCTTTTTCCCTGCCACGCCGCACCGAAACATCATCGCGCGACACTTCCAACTCTGAAACAGACCTAGCTGGTGAAGGATGAATGAGATGATGAGTAGAACTAAATGGAGGGATAGGAAATTGTGGGGCTAAAACAAACCACTTCGCATTCCTCTGACGACCTGCGAAAACCCGAAAAAACTCATGGGTTAGAGTGAGCGATAACCGGGAATCGAACTAATACTATTCTTAAACAGTTCTTCCAGTCGACGGATTATAATTTTATAGTGTTTAAAAAAATATACGTCTAAGGGTTGAACGAATCTTGTTGCTTTTGGAAGAATGATTTCAATCACAATTCTCTTGTTACGTAACATCCTTGTTATTTCCCTTGTTAAATCTGACATTATCAATCAGTCTGCCAACTCCAAGAATCCAAAAGGAGCAATGTGTCGTTTGTAACATCAGACGGCCCGTGCCTGTACGCCTTACGTGTTAGCGCAATACTGATATACGTGCAAGTATCGAATCACGATATCTCGCGACAAGCAGGAAAGGTAATAGAAAGACTTCTAACATGCTATTATCGACCAAATCTCTTCCTATATACCAATTTATAAAGAATTTTCACCTGTCCAGTTGGGGACTTTTCTTGTAAGACACACACACACACACATATATTATTCCTTTTATGACATCGACCTCTGCGGTACAATTTATCATTTTGGGATTGTGATCCCCTTGCTCACTTCTGGCTGGAAATCTATAAAACTGAATAAAATTACATCCATATGGTTAAACTCTCAGGACATTAAACACAAAGTTAGCATAATGTAAAGCACGAAACTGCAAACAACAATGAGACAAGGTGGCCCACAATACAATCCTCGAAAAGGTCGTTCACCTGGATGAATCGTTGTCCCCACTTGAGGCAGTATTTTTAACACTTAAAATATATCAGTCTAATTATATAATATAAAATATAATAACAACCCACCTTAAACAAATATGTGTATAATATAATATGTAAAATGTATGTAACAATTATTGTGATATGTTTGTTTTATTATGTACATTATAATAAAGTTACGTGAATGTATTACATAATTTAACAATGTAAGAGCTGTGAGAATAGAAGCAAAATACCTTCCGTGGCAAACAGAATTATAAAATAGAAGCCGAAATTTGCTAACAATGAGGTAACCCTGAGGCAACAATAAATTAAAAAGTTTAATAAAGGCTACTAATAATTCTTGGAACAATAATGTAATATTTAAAACAGTTTATAAATAGCCAATAAAAAACTACAGAAGCTTTAAGTTAAATAAAAGTATTGTATTGGAGTAGGATTAGCCAATCAGAGACTTCAAATAGAGTAAATGTACGAATTTAGGCGGTAGACGCCAGACGCTACAACACAGCGTTCCCGAGCAGACGCTACAAGATTGCATAGGATACGTGTTCAATGTGAGACATAAAACTTAATTTCGGAGAGAATAATATAACGTTTACGTGTTAAAAGATGTAATAAACAATAATCTCACATCTCTACAGTAGGATATATCAGTAAATGTTATTTATTCGTGTGAAGGATTAATAAAACAAAGTACAATACAATTATAATTTGTGTAAGCCTTTATTCCTTAGCCACACCACCCCTGCTAAGAGATACGTGTTCTAAAAATCACTACTGACGCATCCAAGACATGCATATATAATATTTAAATAAACATTAAAATACAAAGTTGATTTTTAAACGTGGGTGCGAAGGTCACCGGAAAAGTGAACGTGGGGGCGAAGGCCACCGGAAAGTTTGTATCGTATGTGGGGCGAACACCCAAGAAACACATCTCCCGCAATACGTGGTGCAAACAGTGTTTAACTCAAATGTGAAAATAGGAATCATTTATCTTTGAGTTGGTCTTGATACAAATAAGGACAACGAAATAACTTGTATCTGCTTGCCTTTATCCATTCATCTGACTTCTGATGCCCTAGTAACTGGTTGCTTTCCAGTGATAGTGAAGACAAACCGGCAGATCTCCAGAATAAATTGCCAATCACCCCGATTTGTGCGTTTTGAGAGAAAGATTTGATCTCCCCCATTGCCATCTAAGATTACTCATTACCTTTATAATGTACGTGTTCACATTGGAAGACTCAGAGCTTAAAGAAAACATAACTTATGTAATCTGTGATAGCTGCTCTATAAAATACCAATGACAGCACGTGAAGGAGTTGCGGCTGAATTACGTTAAGCAGTTTTGGCTCAAAGGATGGAAAATTATAGTACATAATTGTCGTAACATACACAAATATTGATCAAGAAGAAGCGAAACAATTCCAAAAAAACTGTGGATTCTCCGAACAAAACTGATTCTTTCCACAAAAATTAATAGCTTTCAATAGCTTACATAGTCAGCAAACCGAATATGTAGCTGGTTTTGTTAAAAATCGACAACTTACATACAAAATTGGCGTAAAAGCAGTATTTTTAATCAAAACCAGACAATTCTATAGCACACAAGCGACAATTCTCTGTTTAATTGTTTTGCATCAAAACCGGATAATTCCATGGCATTTCACACGCGTTCCCATTCAAAAACGGTCATTTCCTTGTGCTTGTATAACTTCCCTCTTCTTATTGCGATTGTTGGCCTCACAACTTTTACACGCGCGACTTCTCGAAAATAGACTCAATAATGAAAACGAACACGATGGCTCAATTCTTAATTGTACTTCAAATATAGCCACGTCAGCATCCAAACGTGTCATTACAACACTTATTCTACTTGGGCCCTTCCCGTCCATTATCATGGATTTAGGAATACCAAATATGTTCTATGAGCCAAAGTTGATATTTATTTTAAAAGACAAATAAATAATACAATATTATGCATCCATTATCACAATTTTCCACGCCAGGTTGTGTTTTATCGGCACGCGTTTAGTCGTCCTCGGTGGAGTACTGGTTACGTGCTAGCCTCTAGTTCCCGAGGCTGCGGGTTCAAACCTAACGGAGGGCGATGGATATATATATATTTTGGGCGTGTAAAAATCCTTAGCATGGCTTTCATCGGAAGGGAAGTAAAGCCGGTGGTCCCGTGTCGTAGATTTACGGCACGTAAATGAACCTCAAGCCTGATGAAGAGACCTGTGAGGAAAATGTCCGGTCTTTCACGCTCAATATACAATGGGACGCCAAGGACCACAGCAGTTAAAGAGCGTCCATAAATAAAACTCAATTTAATTCTGCATTTCGTGCTTTTACAAGCGCGAATCCTTAGAAATACACTATGGGATGAAAAGTATCCGGGAACCCCCACAAACATACGTTTTTCATCTTAGGTGCATTGTGCTGGCTGGTACTCATTATCCGCGACCTCAGTATTCATTAGACATCGTGAAACAGCAGAATGGAACGCTCCTTTGAACTCACAAACTTCGAACGCGGTCAGGTGATTGGGTGTCACTTGTGTCAGAAGTCTGTACGCGAGATTTCCACACTCCTAAACATCCCTAGGTCCACTGTTTCTGATGTGATAGTGAAGTGGAAACGTGAAGGGACATGTACAGCACAAAAGCGTCTGTTGACTGACATAGACATCAGACATTTGAAGAGGGTCGTAAGGAGTAATAGGCAGGCATCTATTCAGACCATTACACAGGAATTCCAAACTACATCAGAATCTACTCCAAGTACTATGACAGTTAGGCGTGAGGTGAGAAACCTTGGATTCCATGGTCGAGGAGCGGTTGCTCATAATCCAAACATCACGTAGGAAAATGCCAAACGACGCCTCGCTTGGTGTAAGGAGCGTCAACATTACACGATTGAACAGTGGCAAAACGTTGTGTGGAGTGGCGAATCACGGTACACAATGTGGTGATCCGATGGCAGGGTTTGGGTATAGCGAATGCCCGGTGAACGTCATCTGCCAGCGTGTGTAATGCCAACAGTGAAATTCGGAGGTGGTGGTGTTATGGTGTGGTCGTGTTTTTCCTGGAGCGGGCTTGCACTCCTTGTTGTTTTGCATGGCATGATCACAGCGCAGACCTACATTGCTATTTTAAGCACCTTCTTGCTTCCCACTGTTGAAGAGCAATTCAGGGATGGCGATTGCATCTTTCAACACGATCGAGCACCTGCCCATACTGCACGGGCTGTAGCAGAGTGGTTACACGAAAATAACATCCCTGTAACGGACTGGCCTACACAGAATCCTATAGAACACCTTTGGGTTGTTTTGGAACGCCGACTTCGCGCCAGGCCTCACCGACCTACATCGATAACTCTGCTCAGTTCCGCACTCCGTGAAGAATGGGCTGCCATTCCCCAAGAAACCTTCCAGCACCTGATTGAAAGTATGTCTGCGAGAGTGAACGTTTTCATCAAGGCTAGGTGTAGGCCAACACCATATTGACTTCCATTATTACCGAAGGAGGGTGCCACGAACTTATACGTCATTTTCAGCCAGGTATACGGATACTTTTGATCACTAGTGTAGATTCAGCAATGAAAACGAAACAATGGCTCAATCGTTAATTGTATTTCAAATGTAACCCTGTCACCATCGTCTAAGACTACTTGTACCCTTCTCGTCCTATACTTGGATTTAGTAGTACCAAATTTGTTTTATGGGACTAAGTTGATATTTACTTAAAAAGGTGAAAAAATAATACAGTGTTGGGCATACATTTTCACAATTTCCTACGCCAGGTTGTGTTTTATTGGCACGCTTTTAATATCCGCTCTACATTCAACCGCTTATAGCCGGGTGTACTGTATATGATACAAAGGTGTTTTTCTAAGGCATTATGTTTTTAATGGCCTTTTCTAATTTCATATCATACTAACCTTCAAAAATATAATGCAGGTATTTATAACTGTTTTATATTGTAAAAATATAATCTTTAATAAAAACAAGCACAATTCATGCAATTGCAGTCAAATGCTAATGTTTTCAACTCCGTGAAACAAAATCGGAAATTTCCAAAACATTTTTGCTTGCAAACCTAAAAGGTGTGAAAAAAATCTTATGGATATATTCACATGACCTCCTCTACCCGTTTTCTTTGTTAGTGGGTATACAAACTATTCTTACTAAATCTTGTTTTTCTATCTTTACATTTAATCCAAATTAACCTTTGCAAATATATTTAGATTACACATTTCGTTATAAATACAAAGAGAACAGCGATAGTCAAGTTTTTTAGAATTAGAAGCTATATGCAAGCCTTAAAATTCCATACTGTTTCCATGCAATCGCGAGAAACAGCTGAATGTTGAAAGGATTTTTAAAAATGGCCAAGAAATGAACAAATCAAACTTTTAACAACGGATATCTCACAAACGGCTTATATCAAAAAAATGTTATTTATGTAAATTGTGTGTTTTAAACAGATCTGCATTTTTCTTTTTTTCTGGTACATTTTCGTTTATTGCTTAACGTTTACCAGTTATTATACAAGATATTACAAAATTCCTTGCGAATGAAGAGGACTTCATAAGCTATTTCCAGAACATTCAAGTATGCATTTATTTGTCATATAAATATTCTTAATATATGCTATTTTAATGAAAATTGTTACAGCCATTTTTTTTACAACATCAAGGTTTTCGAAAAAAAATCCATATACAGGGTAGTTGGGGAGATTTTCTTGAAAATCTTCGTGTCGCATCCTTGGAAAATACGAAACTCAAATAGCAAGTTTAGCGTTTATCCGATTCCTTTATTTTTGAGATAGGCTGTTCACAGGCACATGCACACGGACTTGTTTCCAAAAATTCTTTATCTGTATTCCGGGCTCCTCATAACATATATTTCCGGTGGAATCTCGGTATCCAAATTTTGGCTGAATGCAATACTTCCCCTACTTGATATACGTAGTAGAGTCAGTAAACATAATTATTGGTAACATGAAATCAAGAGACTTAACACACGTTAAACATAAAACGCTATTTTGGAAATTATCTGTTTCACAACGTGTAAATGAAAACTTGTATGTAACTTCGGCTAAATTACTGCTTTCTTTACGTTTTACAACGTATGGGAAGTATTGCATTCCACCCAAAAATTCGATACCGAGATTTCAGCTAAAATACATATCTTGAGGCTCCCTGAATAAAAAAGCAGTTTTAGAAAGAGGTCCGTGTGTGTGTGTCTGTGTGCCTGTGAACCGCATATCTCAAAATCAAAATCAAAAGTCGGATAAATACTAAACTTGGTATTTAGGTTCAGTATCTTTCGAAGATGTGACACGAACATCTTCAAGAAAATCCCCCGACTCCAGACTATACTTTACATGGAGCATTTTTCGAAAATTCTGATTATCTCAAAATGGCTCTAACCAATTTGATTAAAATATCATATATATAAGGTTGCTTCAGGGAAAATGAAATGTATATGAAGAATTTTCTGGGAATATCCCCAAAACTCCCCCTTATTCTGAATGTCTTTTGCATAACGGGTAAACCGTAGGAGATAGACAAACTTTTACTACACAAAAATGTAGATCTCGTTAAAACCAGAATATATGTCATATATGTTTTTTTTTGTGGAGTGATCCGTTTCCAAGATAATCCTTGTTATTTAATTGAATTTTCCAAATCTTATTTTTTTTCTCAAATGCAAATTCCTTCTTCTTCTTTTTTTATGTCCTGGACATGCAAAGAGGATGTAATGCTCTACATAACAACCAGCTCTTAAAAGAGTTGACTATGGCTTAAAGTCTACCATATTCCCCTTTAAGTGACAGTCAAATCTTTTAAGAGCTGGTTGCTATGTGGAGCATGACATTTTCTTTGTATGTCAAGACATTAAAAAGAGCGCTACATTTTTTATATAGTAGAATTTTGTTTATATCTTACGGTTTACCAGTAATACGAAAGTCATTCAAAATGAAGAGAGCTCTAGGGGAAAATCCCAGAAAATTCAAGATATACCTTTCATTTGCTGTGAAAATATCTTAAACACATAATATTTTTAAGAAATTAAAAAATTTCGAACACTTTTTCATGTAAAGGGTAGTCTGGGGTGCTGATTTTCATGAAAAATCTTCGTGTCGTTTCCTTAGAGGTTACTAAATTCAAATACCAATTTTGATATTTATTCCGAATTTTCGTTTTTGATCTATGCGGTTCACTGACAGACAAAGTTGGACATATTTCCAAAAGTACTTTATTTGGATTCAGGGCACCTCAAAACATGTATTTCCAGCAAAATCTCGGTATCGAATTATTGGATAGAATGGAATACCTTCTCTACTACGTATAGTATGTAGGGGAAGTAATAATGATAGGTTGGTGTTATGGATGGGCTTCAAAAGCTCGCTGGGTACAAAATACGTAGAAGATGCACCAAATTAGTAGTCGAAAATCTTGTGTTGGTCACAAATTATCGGTTTACAAAGCAATTCGTGTTTGTGATCTTCCTATTTCCTTTGTGTTTCTTTCTGGGAAGGATAATGTTTAACTCGGAAAATGCACAAGTGCCTTGCCATATTTCAACTCCACAGTTCATCCAACAGCTAAAAAAGATTAGACAGTATAGATAGACTCCTTTTGTAATTAATATTCAATAATTAATAAAGTAAATATGTATGCAATTGGTTCATAAGAAATAGCAACGTATAATAATAATATGAACCGGATTATTTAATATTAATGATATGATTTCAGCAATTTAAATACTTGTTAATGATTCTTAAGTAATACTTTGTATAAGAATTGGAACTAGAGAAGAAGGAAATATTAACATTTTGGTAGATGGGAAGTAACTTAGTGGTTCAGGCCACTTAAAAGTAACTCCCATACCTGTTGTGGACATTACTTTCAAGCAATTAATATCGCTTACCAGATGAACCATGAAAACTTACACGTAACTGTATGAGATGATGTGTAAACACTGAACGCTAACGATGAACGGGTCAAATATGTTGAATAAGGGCAAGGCACGAACCGAGTTCGTGAAGTTTTGACTTCGAATTCTGAATAAACGAAACTACTTATTTCAATAAGCTTCGGCTCCCCGTTTAGGACTTCGTTTCTTAATACTGACCTTTATTCTTCCTCCAGCTACCTGGAATTTCCTATTCAAATATGTTATAGAGAACTCTTACCTTGTACTTCACTAATAGTTGACCCCGACGTGAATTACTGATTACTTCCCGTCTACCAAAATGTTATTTTTCCATTTCTTCTAGTTCCAATTCTTGCAATTGCAATGAAAACCATGCTGTTTTAAATAATAATTATTATACAGAGATTTAAATTAAATTGAGTTTTATTTTTGGACACTCTTTAACTGCTGTGGTCCTTAGCCTTCCATTCTATATTGGGCGTGAAACATTGATGACTTTGCTCAGAGGCCTCTTTATCAGGCTTGAGGTTCTTTTACGTGCCGTAAATCTACGACACGGGACCACTGGCTTTACTTCCCTTCCGAAGGAAGCCATGCTAAGGATTGCTGCATGAGATTTAAATTGCTGCAATATTATCATATATGGCTTTCAACATTAAATACTTCATTTTCTAGTCTTAGAATTATTATTCTGTGCTATTATTTGTTATAGACCAGTTGCATACATAACAACTTTGTTTAGTCTACCTATAATTTCTCAGGATTTTCCCTTGAGGAGCAAAGCAGAGATTAAATTCCGCACATTTGAAATTTAACGTTCATGTTTTCATGGATACATTACCTATATTACTTTTATTTCCTTTTTAGGCATGAGGCAGAGTGTTTCTCGTGTATAGTCTCTTTAGTAAGATTATTTGTTACTTCTCCCCCTTCTTCTCTCTCTGTGCCTCTTTCTCTCTCCATTTTGCACATCCTGATAAAATCCTCTTACAAACATCTGCCAAACGCGCTTAAAGTTAGTGCCAAGCTGGCTGCAGCCGGCTTTTGTTTGCTGAGGCGGACGTTGCACTTGTTATTATTCCCGCTCAAACTGCCGCAGTTGGCTTCCTTGATGCTGTTTCGGGTTCTCCTTTTGTTTTACTCGCTTCTGCATGGATACCGCTGGGAGAATCTGTAGTCCTGCTCTGACACTCTGCAAAGTGTTTGCACAGTGTTTTGTTTCTGCTCTACAAACGGTATTGGACTGGTGATCAAAAGGTACGCATACATCAAGGGCCAGAATTTCAAAATGGCGCTCTATGGTCTATAAGGCTACGCGCCCACTTGCAATTTTTAGCTGCAGGATCATTCAGTCGACCAATAGATGATCTACGCACACATATTTATGCAGTAAAGTTGGGTGATATCAGAAATTACGCCCAGATATGCAACTCGAATTCCAAGAGCTACACTCCGTTAGATTGGGTTATACTATTGCTGGTTTGTTTAAGCCCTAATAGTCTCTCCTTGCAGCGACCTTAAAGAATCTATTGTGAAAAATGCTAATCTATACTTCCCAGATTATGTTACTGCCTCTAATAAAGCTTAAACGAATTCTGGGTGGTGTGGTGGTGCTCGCGGTCATGGTGTCTTAAGCATGAGTCCTCCTCTGGTCCTGGGTTTGATACCTACCAGCTGCTCGTTCTCTAGTTCCCGGAGATGCTGAAAGTCAAACCTCGCCCATCGTTGCAATATCATGAATATGGGTGAAGGCAAATTATAACCACGTGTTCGGGTTTAAAACTGGACTTTATACCAGGAAAAACAAATAAAAGCTGTACTCCCTTATTAATGTATATGAGCTATTTCCTACAACCGCCATCTCAATAAGTTTTGGGAAAGCTATTTCTCATTGTCACTCGCTATCAGAAGTACGCTGGGACGAACATTCGGGCCCCTCCCGATAGGGAGTTGTTCGGATTGGGTTGGACACGACGGGCCAGTGGTTTCCGATACCCATGGGTGATTGAATACGCCTGGCTGGTTATTCCGCCCAGGTGGGGTTGTGAGACGCCTGGATGTTCCCCGGCACCAACCATGAGTGAGAGTTGGTGGACGGCATGTTAGATTGCTGTCGGCCCTACTGAGGCGTATCCACTTCCAATCCCGTGAAAGCGGTGGAAGCTTTTTAGGAAACAGGTATTGGCTTCATGGGAAACCCCCACGGTTGGAGAGCCGCTCGGATTGCGCTGACCCTGGGTTTTTAGGAGGGTCTTGGACTTAGGCTCTTGTCCGGGTAGGCTTTCGAAGCAAAAAAAAAGTCAGTCGCTATCTCTCCATACCTTTCACAACACGTAGTAGATGCAGCGTCTCGTCTCACTATCAGGAGCAAAGCAAGTATGTCAAGTTCTGGGTGAATTCCTGCTTTTGTACAAAAAATATCCTGACATGAACATTGCTGTGTCTTTTGATTGAGTTGCTTAGCTTAGTATGAGAGTTAAATTGTCCAATTTTTAGGAGCCAGGCTTCACTTGACTGTTGAGGAATCTCCACTCTGTGCCAATATTATCTCTCTCTCTCGCTCTCGTACAGTCTCTCATTTTATTCAACTCCCTGTTCTGCAACTGACCTTTCTAGGAATTCCACTTATTGCTCTTTCTTTCTGTGGTCGGTCCTCTCTCTCTCTCTCTCTCTCTCTCTCTCTCTTGTTGTAGCTGCTATTTTCCAACGCTGTGTGCTCAAAGTTTCTATCTCACCTTTACCTGTTAATGGTTTTACAATGTTATATACATGAAATTATGATATCTTATAATATTTACTATGATGTTTATAATCTTCCTGATACTCATATTATTTAATTTACGTCTTTTCCATTTATTTTTATCTTCCCTGTTATACATTCTTTGTTGTATTTATTAGCATACCTGTGCTTATTGATTATTAATATCTGTGAATCTTGATTACACTAGTCTGAATTTCAAACTTTTTGACAGATGATTCCTTAAAAATAGGTGTTTTTGAATTAAGATTGCTGATTCCAGAAATAATTTCCGTTTTTTTCTATCACGTCAGGTTTTTACATAAAATATGTAATGTTTTGACAATTTTACCAATGAGCGTAGAAAAGTATTCAAATACCATTTCACACGAGGTAAGTTTTTATTCAAGAAACATTTTAAGAATACTCTCAATAACTCCCTTAATTTATTTCATGAATACATTTTAACTAAACAAGAAGCCAAAGTATTTCATTTAATTTTTTTTAAACTTTCTCTTCCTTGACTTCCTTGCAGATCCTTGAAGGTGACTGTCCCTCCTCAACATCCAACAGTAGTCGGCCATCATAGTTTCATTCCATCTCCCCTGGTGCCTCCTCTCCATTTCCTTAATATCTTGGTTAAAACCTTCACCCTGCTCTTCTCTATAATGTCCCAGATTTTCTGGAAAGTAGTCGATATGTGAATGCAGAAAATGCACCTTTACACTCAAGTTACAACCCATCTTCTGAAATTTTACAACATTGTTTCGACAATGGCCTTGTAGTTAGGATTTTGTTATTGCCTAAGACGTTTTCAGTAACTGATCGGAAGGCGGTCCATGCTTCTATTTCTCTCTCATTTATTTTCTTCTCAAAATCTTCATTCTTCATCAATTTCTTTATTTAAGGACCAACAAAAATTCCAGCCTTTAATTTGTGTTGTGTAACGAAGGGAAATTTCTTGGAAAGGTACTTGAAGCAGAGTCCATCCTGTGGTAGAGCCCTTACAAATTTCTTCATCAAGCCCAATTTTATGTGTAGTGGCGAAAGCCAAATCTTTATATCTATATTTTTTAAGTGAAATTGTGAAAAGACTGTACGTGATAGAAAACAACTAAAAGCATTCTGAAATCAGCATAAAACGGTGAGTCAGAATCACTTATTAGTTTTGAGTCATACGATATCATGCAGACTAGTGTTATTTACATATTTATGTGTTATTAGTTATGGGTAGGTATTCCGTAAACGTGGTAGTGAAGCAATCTGCCCCGGGTTAGGGAAGACAGACTCTAAGCTTCTCATTCTTGTGCGAGCAATCGCTTCACAATCGCAAGCTTCGCGGTTTTCTTTTCTTCTTGATAGAAGCGACATTTATTCAAATTCGTTTCGGCTATTTTACAGAGATGATCCCGAGAGGAGAACGTCCAGTAAGAGGTCATTCAGCACCCTCAACTCCCGTTTACTGATATGTGAGGATCTCTTTTGATCTTTTAACTGAGAGTTCTATGAACCCTAGCGCAATAGCTTTTACATCTTTCGCGTTCCCCGACTTTTACACCTTCATTTAGATAACAATCTGGCATCCCGCAAAATGGTTCTGGACCATTAAGTGGAGTATTGGCTCTCTGCTTGGCTAGGCGATCAGCCAATGGGGTTGTGCTTTTGATCTGGGAAAGAAGAATTCTGGATTTAAGCAGTCACAACTTAAATATTAAGATTCTGTTTTTATTTTTCGGTTACCTCCCTAAAGCAGAGGAAGTATTGCATTCCACCCAACAATTCGATACTAAGATTTCACCGGAAATACACGTTTCGAGGCTCCCTGAAACTATGTGTGTGTCTGTGAACAGTATAAAAAACTAAAGTCGGATAGTGAACCGAGTATTTCTGTTCAGCGTCTTTTAAGAATACGACATGAAAATTGCCAAGAAAATCCCCCACCCAATATACCCCTTTACATCGAAGTTTTCAAATACTTTTGATTTTCTCAAAAAAGTTTAACGATACCATATGTTTACGATATTTGTAAGACAAATAAGGCGTGTATCTTGAGTTTTTTGGGAATAGACTGTGAAATCCTCCACATTCTAAATTACTTGTATATACTTGCTAAATCGTAAGAGTTAAACAAAATCTTATTAAACATAAAATGTAGATCCCGTTAAAGCACACTATTTATGTAAAATAACATTTTTGTGGTGGGTATCGGGCGACGGAGTAGCGCAGTGGTTTCGTTCCCGGCTGTGTACTGAGGGTCCCGAGTTCGAATATCGGCTCTGGTGTGGCGCTTGTAAGTCGGCCCTGTCTATCTGATTTGCTCGTGTGAAGTAACCTCAATACCCAACATGGTTCAGAGTCCACGGTAAAAGCTGTAGGTCCTCTCATTCTACCGCTATCTTCATCATCGGAGGATGCCTCCACCTCAGAAATGGCTCCAATCACTGCTTGGTGGAAATTGAAAGTCATAGGTCATATGGGGAACGTTACAAACGACGAAGACTTTTTGTGACGTTAACTACTTCCGAGATATTCTTAGTTATTGCTTTGAATTTTGGTTTCTTTTCTCTGGTTTTGCAAGAAACATTGAATTTAAAACCCACCACATAGCGATACGCTTTTTAATAAACTGACATTGGGTTTAGCCTGTTGTATTCTTACACCTACAATGCAATGTGTAAATTAAAGTTTATCTCAACCAACAAATGGTGGATAGAATAATGAGGCTTTGTAAGAATGGTTTCTAGAAGAGAATGTAGAAAGGTCATGTGGCTTTTAAAAAATGACGGTGACAGTTTCGAGAAATTGGCAGTGCGATTAAGATAAGAGAATACAAAAAAAGGCCTAACGTGAACATTCATATGACTTTCTCTACCCCCTATTGTTTATTAGTGGGTACACAATTCATTCTTAATAAAGTTTTTTTTCTATTGTAGTCCGAATAAAGCTTTGCAAAAATACCTACATTATACGTTTCGTTAGGATAGATACAAAGAGAACATCGATAGTCAAATGTTCAACAACTGCACGCTATGTGCTGGCCTTAAAATGCCATACTGCTTCCATGCAATCGCGAGAAATAACTGAATATTAAAAGGACTTTAAATGACCAAGTAATGAACAATTCGAAACATTAATAGCAGATATCTCGGAAACAGGCTGATGGCTCAACATTTTTACTTTCTCTACTACGTACAGTAAGTAGGGGAAGTATTGCGTTCCACCCAAAGATTCGATGCCGAGATTTCAACGGAAATATATGTTTTGAGACTCCTGAATCCAAAGAAAGCAATTTTGGAAACATGTCCGTGAGTGAGTGACTGAACAGCATAACTCAGAAACAAACAGTCGGATAAACACCAAACTTGTTTATCTTCCAGAGATGCGACACGAAGGTTTTCAGGAAAATCCCCCCACCCCAGTTTACCCTTTACATGGAACATTTTTCGAAAATTTTAAATTTATCAAAAATGGCTCTAACGATTATGATTAAAATCTCATATATTTAAGATAATTTCATGACAAATAAAATGCTTATCTTGAATTTTCTGGGAATGTCTCCAAAAGCATTCTTCATTGTGAACGACTTTTGCATAACTGGTAAACCATAAGAGATAGACAAAATTTTACTACATAAAAAATGTAGATCGCGTTAATTTACACAATTTATGTCATATACATTTTTTGTTGGGTGAACCATTTCCGAGATATTGCTTGTTATTCTCTTAAATTTTGCAATTCTTATACTTTTTCTCAAATGGAATTCGTTATTCATTCTTTTTTGTCCTGGTAATGCAAAGGGAACCATATAGCAACCAGCTCTTAAAATATTTGACTATCACTTAAAGCCTACCAATTCCCATTGCATCTACAAAAAAATTAGCAATAGTATTAACATCTCGATATCTTGATTAACAGAAGCAAATGGAGAATAACCATTTGTAAAAGTAGTTTGTACAAGAGTAGAGAAAGTCATGTGAGTGTAACACATAAGATTTTTTAATTAAATTGTGTGTTTTAAAGAGATCTAGGTTTCTTTTGGAGTCCGTTTTCATCTATCGCTTAACGTTATACAAGATTATACAACATTTCTTCCGAATGAAGAGCACTTTCAGAGAATTCAAGATATAGATGTTATTTCTAATGTAAATATCTTTAAAATACACTATTTTAATAAAATCGTTTGATCTATTTCTTAGAAAATAAAAAAAATTCAAAAAAATGCTCCACTTAAGCGGAAGTTTTGGCTGGGGGATTTTCTTGAAAATGTTAATGTCCCACCTTCAAAAGGTACTGAACCTACATACCAAGTTTGGTGATTATCTGACTTTTCGTTTTTGAGTTATGCTGTTCACGTACCTTTTTCTAAAACTGCCTTTTTTTAATTCAGGGGGCCTCAGGGGTAGAGATTTCAAGTGAAATCCCGATATAGAATTTTTGGATGGAATACTTATAATACGTAGTAGAGAAAGTAAACAATCAAATTGCCTTTCTGATTTTTGCTTTCTCTACCACGAGTAGTAAATTGCTGATAAGTGTTAATCTAAAGATGGTATATATGAGAAAAAACAAACGTATTGGATAAAAGTACATCATCTACATCCTATAAATGAATGTGTTAAACAGTTTATGGGATAAAAAGTTAAATTTAGCACATTTAACATTAGCGAGATAGGGGTTTAAATTCTACCTAACGTGATTTACATTTTTCGTGTAGTAAGCTTATATCTTTTGTATGTATTAGTTATGCAAATAACAAAACTCATTCAAAATGAAGAGAACTTCACAGGTTTGTCGCACAAAATTCAAAATATACTTCTAGTTTATGATGTAAATACCCTAAAAGTATGTAAGTTTAATAAAAATCTTGAGAAACATTTTGGGGTAAATAAAAATAAGCTAGTGGGACTATTTTCTTGTAAACATGTGTTTCAAATCTTTGGATAAATAGCTTTAACCTTTTTTATGTCTTTGATATGTACAGTAAGGGGAATAAGTGTATTCCAATCAAAAATTATATGACGGGACTTCACTGCAAATATGTTTTGAGGCCCCTGATTAAAAATAAAAGCATTGATAGAAAAAAGTTTATGTGTCTGTTCTGTGCATATGTGAACAGAATAACTCAAAAACGAAATGTCGGATAAATAATGATCTTGGAATTTAAATTCAGTACCCTACCGCGGAATAGCTGATCGTATTAGTAAACCGAAACCTACCCTCTACCAACAGAGCTGTCCTTCATGGGACAAAAAAGGCTATTATTATCTTCCAAAGACGCGAAAGAAGATTTCTAAGAAAATATCTCACCTCAAACTATCCTTTACATGAATCTTTTTGTAAAACTTTTTATTCAATCACAAATGGCTCCCATGCCCAAATAATGAAGATATTTACATAACAACCAAAATGTGTATCCTGAATTTCCTGGGAATAGCTTTTGACGTCTTCATTCAGAAGGAATTCTTTATAATCTACCATAACTGGTAAACGTTAAGCGATAGACGAAAACGTGCTAAAAATGATGCAGATCTCTCTTTTTCTGTAGCATCAGCCATTTCCGAGATATTCGTCATTAATGGTTCGAATTGTTGAATACTTAGCCGTTCTTTTAAACTCCTATCGATTTTCAATTCTTTCTCGCTATGTCATGGATAGAATGTGAAATTTAAGGCCAGGATATACGTCCAGTCCTTAAACATTTGGCTACGGCTTTCGCTTTGTATCTGTAACGTCATGCAGTCATTTCTGCAAAGGTTTATTTAGATTAAAATGAATTATATAGGATAATACATTTTCGTAAGAATAATTTGTATACTCACCACAGAGTAATTCAAAAAGAAGGAACAGATTTTAATTATTAATTTTTAATGAACGACAATAGTTAGCGACACATAGGACACATCGTATAACAGGGGAAGGTCAAAGTTTTAAGCCCCACCTGTTAGTTCTATTCAGTGCCTATAGCGGCGCTGTGTTTGTTTACAAGAAAAAGGCGACCCCACAGGAAAAGTTGTTTTGTGTGCCGCATTATGCAAAGAGTGAATCCATTGTTGCATTGCAGCATGCATTTTGTTGTAAGTTCAACAACGAGAAGCCTCGTTACAAAAAAATTTACAATTGATACAATAAATTTTGCGTATGCAAACGAAAAAGCACTGGTCGTCCTTGTAAAACGTGGTGATTTTGAACATATAAAATAAAACTTTGAAATTTTCTCTATTAAGTGATGCCTCGCATCTCTCGCCATTCGTTGTCGTTCATTAGAAGTAAACATTTAAAGTCTGTTCCTTCTTTTTGAATAACCCTGTATAAGTGATAGAGGATGGCGAGAGTCATGTAAATGCAACACAGTAGATTCTTTAAATAATGCCTTTGCATTCTGTGAATTCGTGTATTCCTCGATATTGAATATTTTGTTGGGATATAATGTTTTCTCTACCAACTATGTGTAACCGACTGCAGTCTTGACGTATCGACATCAATGTTACAACAGATGCAGAAGAAGAAGAAATGGCCTAACCGCAGTTACAGTAAATGACGGTGTTTGCATTCCCTCTTATAAATGCGGTGGAGCAGAAGTTCGAGTCTGGGCGGATATCCATACAAGAATCCTATTCTCGCCATCTCTTTGCGGCATATTTCACTTCCGGCGGCGGTTGAGATGATTATTTATGATGCAAGTTTGGAAGGCTCAGTGCTTCGCTCTTTCCGTTTCTTTGCGCTCTTCCATTGTTGTTCCTCGCTTAAGCACAAATATTATAGCATAAGAAGCGCGTTGTTTATTTATGAGTGTACTTTAGCATTGAACTGGACTTTATTTTTTAAAAATAATACAAATAACAACAAACAAGGAGTAGCTTAGAAGTGTTTCCTTACAAACCCTTTTTATCTGCGCTCTGGGAGTTTCTGTTGAAGCTGTATGTACCTTTTACTTTCACTACCACGTACGTAGCAGGTACCCAAAAATTCCATACCGAGATTTCACCGAAATGCATACTTTCAGGCACGCATACCGCGTGTGTGTCTGTGAACAGCATACCTAAAAACACCAAATCTGGTATTTAAGTTTAGCACCTTCCAAAAATACGACACGAAGATTTTCAAGGAAAAACCCGCCCCAAGCTACCCTTTACAAGGAACATTTTTCAAATGTTTGATTTTCTAAAATAAGACTCCACGATTTTGAATAAAACATTATATAATGCAGATATTCAAATAACAAGTAAAATGCATATCTTGAATTTTCTGGGACTAACTTTTGAAGTCTTCTTCATTAGGAAGAATCACTCCAAACGTTTTGAGAATGGACGCCATAAAGTATTAAAAATTTAGATCCGATCATAGCATCTTTTCAAAATATTCTCCACTGCATTTTATACACCGTCTCATCCTTTCAAACCATTCTTTAAATGTTGAACGCCATTCTTCTTTGGAGAGAGTGCAAATGCATTCTTCATAAGCAGCTACTGGGGCTTCAGGTGACTCTAATCGTTGACCTAGAATTTTTTCTTTCATTTTGAGGAATAGAAAAAGGTCACATGGACGATGGGATAAATATCGGATTCCTGCATATATTGAATTGTTTCTTGTGCAGTGCGGGCAGAGGCATTGTCATAGTGCAACAAAATTCCATGCAGACCGTCTTAGGACCTTTTTCCTTGGTTCATTGAACACTTGTGGCAGACATTTTGTAGTGTACCATCAGCCAGTAACAGTCTTTTGTTCCTCAAGCGGAATCGTCACAATGTGGCCATTTGCTGAGAAGCAGAAACAGATCATCTTCTTGCAAACACTAATCGTTCGCTTCACTTTTGTTGGGAGATCTTCTCCTGGGAATGACAGTCGTTTAGTTCCTTGATCATACTGAAAATCCAGCTATCTTCACGTGTTACAATGTTAAATATGTTTTTGGATCTTCCTCCATTCAATTTTTCAATCATTTCCTGGCACCATTGCACACGTGCTTGTTTCTGCTCATTTATAAGGTCCCTACCAGGTCCAGCGACTGCAGAGCTTCCTGATTTCAAGGTTTTCACCACTGCTGATTCAATATTAGAGGTTCTTGAATGTGACTAGATGTGCAACAATGATTCTCCCGCAACATGCGCTCTGCTTTCACCACATTTTCATCCATTGTTGCTGTAGCCGGACGTCCTGCTCTGTCTTCATTTTCTAGGGAATCCCTTCCTCTTCTAAACTCTGCATATCATCAATAAATGCTGGATTGCGAAGGGCAAAGATCCCAAATAAACGATGCAGGCTTTCGAGACATTCTCTCTTCCCATAACTGACTTTAAAGTCATAGAAAATCATAGCACAGCAATACTCTCGCTTGAGATCCATCCTAGTGTATGGCGTAGCAACACCTGCTATACGCGGTGCGGATGACACCATCGCGCCCAGACTTGCACATGTTGATCTGAACTTCAATCTGAAGTTAAGAAAAACTGCCTTGGCTTAGCAGTACTCATTGCTGCCCATTCTCAAAACTTTCAGTGACACTTGCATTTAAATAACTCTTGTGGAGTCAGGCATTTCTTCATATCCGTTATTAATGGATCGATTTGTTCAATATTTTGTTATTCAAGTCGTATTGACTCAGTTGTTTCTCGGAACTATATATAGCGGTTCCTGAACAGTTGACCATCGCTGTTCCCTTTGTATCTATAACGAAATGTGTAGCTATTTCCGGAAACGTTTATCTCGATTAAAATTAAGTAAAGGGTCTTTCAACATGAGTATCCTATCTTTAACATGCGATAACTGCTGTTGTTATTGAGTTACAGCAGACATTTTTTCATGTAGTTACAGTTGTTATTGACAAATAGCCGTGGAACGTTCAGCATCCAGCAACGCGTAGAAATTGTGAAAATGTATTATCAAAATGGATCATCTGTTCGCCAAACCTTCGGTGTATTGCTTGAAGTTTAAGGTGTGCATAATCGTCCCTGCGAGCGAATCAATCCGTGTTTGATCGATAAATTTGAAAGAAGTGGTTCTGTCAGCAATAAAAGAACCCTGTAAGTAATCGACGTAAGCGCTTCAAAGAAACCACAGGCGCCGTTCGTGCGAGTGTACGCGAGAACGGAAACAAATCAATTGCTCGTCGAGCGCAAGAATTGAGGCTTTTGCTGACCACAAGTTGGCAAATTCTGCACTGGTCTTGAAGTTTGACGCTTGCAAAATGATGTTAACTCAAGAACTAAAGCCCAACGACCATAGGTTGCGCCGTGTATTCGCTGACTGGGCTATGCAGCAATTGGAAGCTGACCCGGATTTTTGTCCAAAAATCATCTTCAGCGACGAAGACCAGTTTTGGATAGATGGTTGTGCTAACAAACAAAATGGCCGCTATTGCAGCAATCACAATCAAATGCAGATTCAAGAACGAGCACTTCATCCCCAAAAGATTACAGTGTGGTGTGGATTTTGGTATGGTGGAATCATTGGTCCATATTTTTTCCAAGATGAAGATGGAGAAGATCTAACTGTCAATGGAGAAAGATACCGGGCTCTAATAAGGAACTATTTTGGCCTCAATTACATGGTACGGATCTCAGAAACATCTGGTTCCAGTAAGATGGTGCCTCATGTCATACTGCTCTCGAAACAATCGATCTTTTGAAGGAGAAGTTCAGAGGTTTCATCATTTCCCGTGGTGGTGATATTAACTGGCCCCCGAGGCCATCCATAATCGTTGGATTACTTCTTGCGGGGTTATGTTAAATCTCGAGGTTATGTCAACAAGCCAGAAACAGTAAATGATCTTATGAATAACATCACGCGTGTTATTCGTGAAGTTGGACCTAATTTACGTTCTTCTGTCATTGAAAATTGTGTCAACCGTATACGCGCAATCCAACGAAGTCGCGGCTGTCACTTAACTGATGTTCTCTTCCACACGTAATGACGTTAATTATGTTCCAAAATAAAAAATAAATAACCCCCTATAATTTATAGCACGTGTTTTATTTAATTTCAAAGATAAGACACTCTTATTGAAAGATTCTATACATAGGAAAATAAAATTTCGTAAGAATGACTTGTATACCCGCTAAAAAAGCCATATGGGTGGATATAGTCACTGAATGTAACACATATTTTTTCGAGGGCATTATAATGTTCTGCAGTAGAGTTTGATTTCGTTTAGGAAGCATATCCCTATGAGTGTGTCCCTCAGAGTCAGAGCTCCTCGCCCAAGTAAAGACAAAGCAGGCTAGCAATTTGAAGGAGCCGTCACTACGAGGCTGTGTTTACGGATGTCTCGTCACAGCCTTTGTGAAAGCATCCCGTTTGAAAGCCGAGGAACAAAGACAGTGCGGGAGAAAACTTTAATTACAGATTGTTCTTCAGAACGAAAAGTAAATTTAAAGCGTGCGGTTGAGGAATGAATGTGTGCCTATTCACAAAGCACCTTTTCCAAACCAAAGTAAAAGTGTTGTTATTAAAATTTAGACACGGATGCACACGTGCAAATTATCATTAAAACAGTTTTATGCTTTTTGGATTTTTTTAACAAAGATTGTGACCTGGTGAGTGAAAACGATGCTGTTTGTACGATAACTAGCAAAAGATTTTAAGCGATATATACACATGGCTTTCTCTACCCTCTATCTTTATTAGTGGGTATACAATCTATTCTTACTAAAGCTTATTACTTTCTCTACTACGCATAATAAGTAGAGGAAGTATTGTATTCCACCTAAAAATTCGATACCGAGATTTTACCGGAAATGCATGTTTTGAGACCCCCTGAAACCAAAAAAAAAGCATTTTGGAAACATGTCCGTGTGTGTGTATGTGAACACCATAACTCAGAAACGTACAGTCCCATAAACGCCAAACTTGGTATTTAAGTTCAGTATCTTCCAGAGATGCGACACGAAGGTTTTCAAGAAAATCCCCTCACCCCAGACTACCCTTTACATGGAACATTTTTTGAAAATTGTAAACTTTCTCAAAAATGGCTCTAACGATTTTGATTAAAATATCATATGTTTAAGATATTTTCATCACAAATAAACTGTATATCTGGAATTTTCTGGGAATGTCTCCAAAAGTGTTCTTCACTGTGATCGACTTTTGCATAACTGGTAAACCATAAGAGATAGACAAAATTTTACTGCACAAAAAATGTAGATCGCGTTAAAATACAAAATTTATGTTATATACATTTTGTTTGTTGAGTGAACCATTTTCGAGGTATTGCTTGTTATTCCCTTAAATGTTTAAATACTTATTTTCTCAAATGGAAATTCGTTATTCTTTTTTTTGTCTTGGATGTAAAAGAGAATTAATCTGTAGCAAAGAGAATGGTGCTGCACCTAGCAACCAGCTATTAAGAGATATGTCTATACTTAAAGGCTACTGTATTTCTATACTACCCTTGCAAATACAAAACAAGGGAACATAGTATGCCTTAAGCGATAGTCAAATATTTTTAGAACTGGTCCGTATGTGTAAAATGTAATTCTCTTCGCATGTCAAAAGATCGTTTCTGCAAATGTTCATCTCGATTAATATGAAATAGATGAGGAATAGGAGTTTGTAAAAATAGTTTGTACAAGAGTAGAGAAAATCATGTGAGTGTAACACATCAGATTTTTTTCTATCTAGTTAATTTTAATCCAAATAAACCTTTGCAAAAATAGCTGCATTACACATTTCGTTATAAATACAAAGAGAAGAGCGATAGTCAAATGTTTAATAACTGGACGCTGTATGCTGCCTTAAATTCCATACTGCATGGAATGCAATCCATGCAATCGTGAGAAACGCCTGAAAATCGATGAGACTAAAACAATGACAACTAGTGAAAAAGTCGAACATTTAATAAAGATATCTCAGAAACGGCTTATGCCACGTAAAATCTTATTGTATATAAATTGTGTACTTTAAAGAGATCTACATTTTTTGCATGGTACGTTTTCGTCTATTGCTTAATGTTTAGCACTTACACAAACAGAGAACTCCTTCCGAAGGAGCTGGACTTCGCAGTCTGTTACCAGAAAAATTAAGAATGTTATTTGTCTTGTAAATATATTTAATATATTATATTGTAATTAAAATCATTTGAGCCATTTCTTAAAAAATCAAAAATTACGAAAACTATTGCATGTAAATGTTGGTTGGAATTGGGGGATTTTCTTGAAAATCTTTGTGTCGCATCTTTGGAAGGTACTGAACCTAAATGCCAAGTTTGGTATTTATGTGAATTTTCGTTTATGAGTAATGTATTCACACACACACACACACACGAACATTTTTCTAAAAATGCATTCTTTTTATTTATGGGGCCTAAAAATATGTATTTCCGGCGAAATTGCGTTATCGAATTTTTGTGCGGAATGCAATACATTCTCTACCTGTTATATACGCGGTAGGGAAATTAAAAATAAGATGTGCCATAAGCACATGCCTTTCTCTACCCTCTCTCTTTAATAGCGGTATAAATCTATTCATGCTAAAGCTTATTTTTCTATCTACTACATTTAATCCAAATAAACCTCCGTAAAACTAACTATACTACACATTTCGTTTTAGATACAAAGGGAACAGTGATAGTCGAATGTTTTAAGAACTGGACGTTATATGCTGGCCTTAAATTTCATACGCTTTCCATTCAATCGCGAGAAACAACTCAAAATCGATGAGATTTCAAAAGAATAACAAGTGGTGAACAAGTCGAACATTTAATAACTGATATCTCAGAAATGGCTTATGCCACAGAAAATACTTATTTAACTAAATTGTGTGTTTTTAAGAGATCTACAGTTTTCGTCTATGGCTTAACGTTTACCAGTTATACAAGATTATAGAAAATTCCTTCCGAATGAAGAAGACTTCAGAGGCTATTCCCAGTAAGTTCAAGATATACATTTTATTTTTAATGTAAATATCCTTAATATATGACATCGTAATTAAAATCGTTAGAGCCATTTTTTCAAAAAATCAAGAATTTAGAAAAATGTTCCATGTGCAGGTTAGTTGTGTTTGGGGGATTTTGTTGAAATGTTTTTGGGAGGTATTGAACCTAAATACCAAGTATGGTATATATCCAGCTTTTCGTTTTTGAGTTATGCTTTCACACACACACATACAAACGGACCTTTTTCTAAAAACGCGTTGTTTTTATTTATGGACCTCAAAACATGTATTTCCAGTGAAATTTCGTTATCGAATTTTTGTGTAGCATGCAAGACCTTCTCTTCGTACTGTATACGTGGTAGGGAAAGTAAAAACGTGTGCTATAATCACATTACTTTCTTTACCCTTTCTCTTTATTAGTGGGTGTACAATCTTACTAAAGCTTATTTCGTGTTCATACATTTAATCCAAAGAAACCTTTGCAAAAATAACTATACTACACATTTCGTTACAGATACAAAGAGAACAGCAATAGTTGAATGCTTAAGAACTGGACGCTATATGCTGGCCTTAAATTTCATAAGTTTTCTATTCACTCCCGAGAAACAACTGACAATCGATGCGATTTCAAAAGAATAACAAGTAGTGAACAAGTCGAACATTTAATAATGGATACCTCAGAAACGGCTTATGTCACAGAAAAACTTATTTGAAGTAAATTGTGTGTTTTAAAGAGATCTACAGTTTTTGTATAGATAATACGTTTTCGTCTATAGCCTAACGTTTATCAGTTATACAAACAGAAAATTCCTTCCGAATGAAGAGGACTTCACAAGCTATTCCCAGTAAATTCAAGATATACATTTTATTTGTCATGTAAATATATTTAATATATGATATTGTAATTAAAATCGCTGGAGCCATTTCTTAAAAAACTCAAGAATTACGAAAAGTGTTGCATGTAAAGGTTAGGTAGGATTGGGGGATTTTCTTGAAAATCTTCGTGTCGCATCTTTTGATGGTGCTGAACCTAAATACCAAGTATCGCATTTATCCGACTTTTCGTTTTTGAGTTATGCTGTTCAAAACACATACACAGACACACTTACGGAGCATATTGTAGTAGAGAAAGTAAAAATCTGATGTGCTATAATCACATGACTTTCTCTACTCTCTATCGCTTATTGGTGGCTATACAAACATTTCTTACTAAAGCTTATTTTTCTATACACATCATTTTAATCGAGACAAAGCTTTCCGAAAATAGCTGCATTACACATTTCGTTATGCATTTAAAAGGATTAGAGATAGCCAAATGTTTTAGAACTGAACGCTGTGTACTGGTCTTAAAACTTCATGCTTTTTGCGTGCATTAGCGAGAAACGATTGAATATCGAAAGGATTTGAAACGAATCATTAAATTATTGAAAAGATTCGAACCATTAATAACGGATATCCCGGAAAAGTTATTTGAAATAAACGGTGTGTTTTTGTGTAGTACGTTTTGGTCTATCGCTTAACGTTTACGAGTTATACAAGTATATACAACATTTCTTCTGAATGAATTGCACTTTTCAGGCTATTCCCAGAAAATTCAAGATATGCATTTTATTTGTAATGTAAATACCTTTAATATATGGTATTTTAATCAAACTTGTTAACGCTATGTTTTCAGAAAATCATAAATTTCGAAAATACTTCCATATGAAGTTGGGATATTCTCAAAACTGCTCCTGTTGCAATTTTGGAAGATATTGAACCTAAATGCCAAGTTTGGTATTGGTCCTGCGTTTGGTTTTCGAGTTATGCTGTTCAGAAACACCCACAGGGACATTTTTGGTTGTTTGATTCATTCATAGGGGCTTAAAACGTGTATTTCTGGTGAATTATCCGTTTTTGGGTGAAATGCAATACCTTCTATACCCACCTATTTTAATGTTTTAAGCATGCTTTTTTGGTGGCCTGATGCACTGAGTTAATGCTGGTACACGCCTATTGCGCTTGCCAACAGCGCTCTGCGCGAGCATTCGTGAGCGTTCATATACCTTAAACTTTTGTGCTCACTTTAGCAGAATAGCTACTAAGGAAAAGCGCGCTGTAAGCCAAAGTTTTTCGGTGTAATGCAAAGGAAACAAGCCCTACGGTTCCCACAAGAAATTCAACCTATAACTTTATGATCTCATTTTCACCTGTATCAAGCGTAAAGAACGCAAAATATATGCATTTTAGTTATCAAGAGGGCCTGAAGCAAAGGCAATATAAAAACATGTCTCTCTATCTGTGTGTGTATGTGCCCGGCACGTGCATGTGTGCGTGTGTGGATGTGACGCAAAGAAACTTGAATTGCCTTTCTGAACAACCTCTTCTCACCCCTTCCGATACCTTCTCGGCTTCTTATCAACACAATTTGGAGCGGACATCTGCTACCAACCCACGCGGCCCAAACTTCCCCGTCGCATGCAGCAACGCCATCTTCGGTTTGTTTGCTCCGCAATGGGCCATCCATCATCACAGATGCAAAAGCCAACTCTCGCTTTAAAAGCTTTTCGCTTTTGCCCTTTTGGCATCGAGCTGCGTGAGGGAAAGTGTTTCGCGACCCCAGAGACCTCTGCGGAGTGAATTACAAAATATGCCTAAAATGTACTTGCCCTGCATCTTAAAACAGGCGGAGTGCTTTCCGTGCCATTGTTTGCTCGGCAACATGCCCTTCCGCATCTAGGATTTCTAACGTCCTGAATGCACCGAAAAAGACTTCAACTTTCTATCACATTAGTCAGCAAAGCTCTATTTTGCAACATTTCCATCATTCTAAAAGCATACTATGATTTGTTTTTACATTCCACAAACAGAATATGCAAAATATATGTATTTACTTTCCCTACTATGTACACATAGTAGGGAAAGTAGTGCTGATATAATGAAGTGAGTTTTATGCTGGTAAGGGTTGCTTCTCATTCGTGGCTCCACCCAACGCATTACCTAATTCTGGTAACTCAAATTGATAGGGTTTCACCAGGAAAATTGGAGTCAAGTTCGAATCCTGAATATGACATTGAATTTCTATTCTCATTTTATCTTTTCAAGGTTAATTTGGAATTAGTATTGTTTTAAATAAATGTTATGATCAGACTTTTGCAAGAAAAGGAATATAAAAAAGGTTGCCAACCCCTTTCAATGAAGTATATTTTTATTAGCTCCACGTATGGATGCCAATTTGAAGTAGAATTGTTCTTTACGTTGTATCGTATTTCAACTGTTGGGGAGCCGAACTTGTAGTAGTTGCAACAGCACGTATAGTAAACAATTTACGGTAGCCTTCGCCCCAAATGTATTTTTAGGTGGCCTTTGCCCCAAGTTTAAAAAATATTAACTTTGTAATTAAACTGTTTCTTTAAGTATTAAATATTTATGTTGCCTCGGCTGCGTCAGTATTATTGTTAGAGACATGGAAGTCTTGGCAGGGCGTGATGCGACAAGAATGTAGGCTTACGCAGATTTTAAGTTTTAATTCACTCCTTTTTATTAATCCTTGACACAAATTAAATAGCACTTCAGTGATATTGAGAGCTCTGAGATTCTTTTATTTAATACTTGCACTTTTTAACAAGTATACTATTTTTCGTCTCACACGAATACGTAATTAATTTTTCGAGGACACATCCCGCATCCTGTTACAAACACTGTCCGCAGGCAACTGACTAGATTTCTACCGTCTAAACTTGTAAATTTGTGTATTTCAAGTCTATGATTGGCTATTTTTACTCCAATAAAATACCTGCATTTAACTAAAGCTTCTTCTGGTTGTTGATTGGCTATTTTTTTTATAAACTGTCACTGAACTTGCATTAATGCTACCAAGAATCACAAATAACATTTAAACTCTCAAACGCATTATTGTCTCATTGTTACCTCATTGTTAGCAACGTTTAACTTATTATTCTCACAGCTCCTACATTATTAAATTACGTAGTATATTCACATAATACTATTACACATGGATACAATAATAGAAGCATATGCAATGACTGTTACATACATTTTACAAATTATTACATACACATATTGCTTCAAGGCGGGCCGTTATTGAATTTACATATTATATAATTAGACTGAAATTATTTAAGTGTTAAAAATACTGCCTCATCAAGTAATGTGAAAATGTGTTTTACGGCATTTTTGTAATGCTTTTTCGTTTTACGTGGTTCATTTCATATAAATCACCATGTCACCTTGCTCATTAGGGGCAATAATTTTTAATTTGTCCATATCCTTTATTCCTTTCAAATTACATATATATTACACAGAACGTTGTTTACAAGCCTATTTAATCCAACTTTATTAATTATTTTTAATTAAAGTGTGACTTTATAATTAGCATGTAGTTAATTTTAAGCTGTAGTTTTATATGACTTATCTTATGGTTTGTACTCTCTACAACATAAATATAAATATCTATCATATAATGTTTGTCTTACCCCCTTTCCGGTTTCCTTCGCTCCTGAGACGGAAATCGACCACTGTTCATTGGTTAGACTTTGAGTGACGGACTTTTGACACCGTACCAATATGAGACGCACAGAATTGGCGAGTGTCTGGCGAGTACCTTATAGCAATTCAGGTGAAAGGTTTCTGTTTCCCACCTCTTTCACCACTCAGATTGTTCAAACCACCTACCATCCGGGTAGGTGTGGAAAACAACTGATGAGGGAATTCTGCCAACATTAAATAAAGAATAACACTATAAGAAACCAAAAGCACTTTGTTGTTGTTTTTTTTGCAACGGACTGTACTATGAGGTAGAGAATGTATTGCATTCCACCCAAAAATTCGATACCTAGATTTCATTGGAAATACATGCTTTAAGGTTCCGTGAATCCAAGCAAAAAGCATTTTAGGAAAACTTCCAGTGTGCGAGTGTTTGTGAACGGCATAACTCAAAAACGAAAAGTGGGATAGATAGAAAACTTGGTAATTAGGTCCAGTACCTGCCATAAATGAGAGATGAAACCCAAAACTAATATTTATATGGAACATTTTCCGAAATGTTTGATTTTATAAAAAACAGTTCTAACGAATTAATTTAAAGTTTAGTGGCTCACAAAACTTAAATTACAGTTCGGATTTAAGTTTAGTGGACTACAAAAATGCGGCACAGAGTTCAAGTAAATCCCCATCCCAAACTAAACTTTATGCAGACATTTTATTTTACTACGTATAATAAATAGGAAAAAGTATTGCATTCCACCTAAAAATTCGATACCGAGATTTCACCGGAAATATGTGTTTTGAGTCCCCCTGAATCGAAATAAAGCATTTATAGAACAAGATCCGTGTCTGTCTGTGTGTCTTTAAACAGCATAACTCAAAAACAAAAAATCGAATAAATATCAAACTTGGTATTTAGGTTCAGTATCTTTCAAAATGCGACACGAATATTTTAAACAAAATGCCTCAGCCCAGACTGCCCTTTGTATGGAACATTTATTGAAATTTTTTATTTTCTCAATATTGGCTCTAACTATTTTGATTAAAATATCATATATTTAAGACATTTCAATGACAAATAAAATGCATATATTGAGTTCTCTTGTAATGTCCCCAAACGTCCACCATTCTAAATTGCTTTTTCATAACTGGTAAACCGTAACAGATACACAAAATTCTTCTGCACAAAAAATGAAGATTCGCTAAAACACAATTTATGTCATACATTTTTTCGGAGTGAACCATTTCCGAGATATTTCTTATTATTTGTTTGAATTTTCCACCACTTATACTTTTTCTCAAATGGGAATTCGTTATTCCTTTTTTCCCACCCTTTTTTCCTTTTTTTAAATGTCCTGGAAATGCAAAGAGAATGGAATGATCCACATAGCCACAAGCTCTTAAAAGATTTAACTATCGCTTAAAACCTAGTATATTCTCCTTGCTCCTACAAGAAAATTAGCAGTAAGATTGCTAACATAAAGTAGATGGAGAATAAGCGTTTCTAAAAACAGTTTGTACAAGAGTAGAGAAAGTCATGTGAGTGTAACACACGAGATTATTTTTATTTATTATTTACCTGCAATAACGGATATAACGATTTTCATTAAAATACCCTATATTTAAGATATTTTCATGTCAAATGCAATCTATATATTGAATTTTCTGGCAATAGTCTGTGAAGTCCTTTTGTTTGTTAAAGAATGTTGCATAATTTAGTTTAAGTGTTAAACCATAAGAGATAGACAAGTATTGATTACACAGAAAATGTAGTTGTGTTTGAAACACACAATTCATTACGGATAACTTTAGAGTGGCAGCCATTTCCGAGATATTTGTTATTGTTCCGAATTCAGTCATTATAAGGCTTCTTCTCGCGATGTTCTAGGAAAGAGTTTGGAATTTCAAGGCGAATATATAGTGACCCGCTTGTAAGTATTTGACTATCACTTCGGTTCCCTGTATTCCCTGTTACACAAAACTATTGTGAAGCTAATTCTAAAAACGTTTGTCTCAATTAATATGACCAGATTGAAACATAAAATTTTGCAATAATTATTTGTAGAAGCGTATAAAAACAATATTGTGTAGAGAATATCTTGTGAATGTAACAACTCAGATTATTATTTTTTGAGCTGTGGTATTTTCTCTCTTCCTTTCTACCTCCCTCTCCCTCTGTCTGTCTCTCTCTCTCTCTCTCTCTATTACACCTAAGAGCTGTGAGGGTTACATATATCTGTAACTTAAGGAGCGATTCTATATCAGATACTGAATGAAACATTGATAATTCTGTTTCTTTGAATACTCGATTCTTCATAAAAAGTATGTGTTGGAAAATCATTAGGAGATTTTAAACTGAGATGCGTTTGAATATTAAAACTTGCTTATGGCTATGGGCAGTCTAAAAGAAACAGAACATTATTTTTGTAACAACGGTTAATTTCATACATCTTACAACTTAAATTTCCGCACAATCGTAACTTTCGTGTTATATGTGTGGTAACGTAATAAATCTGTTCCGTTTCACCCATACGATCCTGAAATTTTCCAAGCCAGAAAATCTGGTGAGATCACTGCATAAACATGTTGTTCTATGTGACAATAAATGACGGAGGGCTGCGTAAACAAGTCAATTATAGATGGTTCGCAAATGCACATCAGTGAGAGACGCTTTTAGTTTACTAGAAATTAGAATGTAGCGCTAGAAACGCAATTGAAATTTTATCGAGCTAAATTTTCAAGCAACTGTTCTCCATTATTGGATGGCTATTGCTCAATGAAGCGGTTGATGTGCGAAATAGCTTACACGAAGAGAGAGATCCCAGAATACATAAAAAGAAGAAAAATCCTTGCAGCAGCAGACTGTATGCTGTAGCTGGTGGAATAAGTCTTGAAAGGAGTGACAAATAATATGGGTAAAAATCACTGAAACTCTATACTGAGTTATTTTGAGAACATAGCAAATTATTATAGTAGGCTCACAAAAAATACCTCAGGCTACATGTTAAAGGGTGGAGCCAAGTTTAAGAGGAAATGAAAACGACTGAAAGGCACCAGCAACTTGATTTAATTTGAGATAAGATACCCCAATGACGATTTACAATCTCGTGAGCACTTTATATCGCCAGCTTCTTAGTTAACCGCTAGGCTAATCGATTAAATCTTTCACACATGCCATGTGTGCCAAAACTGGAAAGACAGTATCACACTGAACAATTCAATGGAATAGCCGGGATTTGAACTTCGGATCTTCGGCTTCTACTCTAACCAAATGAGCTGCCATGACATTAAATTCGCCAACAACGCATTCTCAAATTAATTTTGAAATAGCATGCAATGTCGACTTACAATGATAGCGTAATTATTGATAGAAAGATATAAAATATAATTAAAGAAAGAAATAATAGGATTGACTACGGAGGGCACTTGGTACCAATCCAGAGTAGATATTGTATCTACACCCCAAGAGGGGCGTCCCCGGGAGGAACTATGAAGCGAGAGGAGACACCAAAAACGACGCACAGCAGTGTCAGGTTCCCTAAGTTTCCAGATAGACACACCCCGACAGACGTACAGCAGACCGGGGACCCCACGCAACATAGAGGGGGTCCAATGCCCCTCAAGGAGGTTCGAACACCCTGGCAGTAAAGAGCATACTTTTCCCTGCTGCGCTGTACCGAAATACCATCGCCGACACATCCGACCGTGAAAGACACCAGCGGGATGAAAAACGAATGGAACGAAATGGAGGGACAAGAAATTCGGGGAATGAAAAAAAAAACACTCCAGCATTCGCCTGACGACCCCGAAAAAAAAGCCCTGGATCAGAGTGGGTGATCACCGGGGATCGCTCCATAGCCTCCAGAAAGAGCGCTACAGACGTAACCGCCTGAGCCATCCCGCGCGGTAAAGAAATAATAGTAATAGAGAAATAAATAGTTGCTGTATATTATATCGATGTATAGTGTAATAAGTTTGAGTTGAAAAAAATTATCCGGCGAAGAAGGTAATTAGCGAGCAAAGTCATTAGTAACAGCCGAGGAGCGAACATGTTAGTGTAAAAATTCCTGGAATGCTGTTAAGGTTTTAAGTTTAATATGTTTGCAGAGTCACGTAGACGGAAATTCTGCAAATTAGACAGGTAATTAAATTCTGAGATTCGGGGTGGTACCGCATAGTAACAGTGACAGATATGTATACGTAGGAGTTTAAGATTGGCCCCGCGCGAGAAGGATATATGGTGGGGTAGTTCTAATGTAATAAAATAGCCTGTGTTTCTTTCTTTTCTTCGTGTACAGCCTTAGAGGCTTAGAGTTTCTTGCATGATTAACAGTTTACAGCACCTAGACGTGCTAGATTATCAGTTACTTACCTTAGCCGCGAGGTGTTTTGCCGGTAAGAATTTTAGTGACTCACGGTACCTTACGCTTCTAGCTTCTTTTATTGCGAAAACAGTTATTTCAAACCGTAAAATTTATACTGCAGAAGTCAGTCAATTGTTCAATTTCCAGTCCGCAATTTATAAACAGTTCCATTATTTATCTTCAATCGGTCGGCAACGCACTTCAATAGCTCAAGTATTAGATCGCATTAAACTTCTAAGTCAATTTAAACTGGTGTTATCCTTGCACTCTATGCCCACGCATACCCTGAGAGATAGTTCTCATAGCCAACCACTGCAGCAGCCGGCAACAGAATTAACAGTAGATATTGAAGCAAAAGGTACGTTTAAAAAAGTAATGACCATCGCTCGGCTTCACAAACTCGTAAGTACTATACTTCGCGGATTTCATGCTTTACTACTACTAGGTCAATCAGTGTTAATTAATTATGTTTTCATACACGCCATGTGTAGGTTAAAGTAGGGAAGGTGGAATTTTTCAGTCTGATTCTACCATTTCAGAAACAAAAAGCAATTAGCAAATGGATTCGCCGGTGGCATATATAAACGGATTATCTTTTGGGGTATTAGGATTATGTTGCATCTAAGGGTAAGCTACATACGTTTTAGAGATCTGCCACTACAATTGTCAAGACCTAAAACAAAATTGGATTCAATTACTAAAAAGCATAATATTATGACAACACAGCGAGATAGTTCCGCGGTAACGTGTGAGGAACGCATTCGGAAGGTCTCCGGTTCGATTCCCGCGACGATCCACTCTGACCATGGGTTTTTCGAAGTTCCCCCTGGTAGGTAGGCGAATCCCTTATTTCTTGTACACATAGTCTCCCAATCATAACCAAGGGGCGGATCACAACGACCGATTTCATGAGGTCACCTTACCTTGTACAGTAGCCTGTTTATGTTGAAGGAGAGAGGGTGAGTCCAGATGTAAACAGCGGGCGCGTTCCTGCAGTGCTCTTACAGATTGTGTCATAAGAATGCGTGCCATAGAGCACTACATTTTACATATAAGTAAAGTAAATACTACACACTTTTGCATTGCAATGGATAATATTTTACAGAGCTTATCGAAAGTGAACGTTCTCCGTCTCTCACGTAAACAAAAGCTATAATCCTGAGAAACTCCTTTCGACATCGCAAAAGGTGCATAGAATAATACAATTATATCACCGTCTGACATATTTCTTAATCTGTTTGCAAAGCGGAACATCATACCTTCTGCGGTGTATTTCCTTACCCACCATCTGTACCCAGGGGACACGTGCAAAGACATTCTGCTCTCTGCATCGGTAACTTGAAATCACGAATAAGGTCACTCTAGTCATAATTTTCTGTATCAGGGTTGCAGGACCAGACGGCCTTCGGTATGTTGCGGCTAGGCGGTGAAGGCGAGCTTTCTGGAATTTCTCCGTGGCGTCGATAGGACTGTTAAACTATGTCCCGCCACCGGGTGCTCTTAGAGTATACCCATTTTAGGGGAAACCCTAGGGATCAGAGGCTTAAGCGGCGTCGGATGGTTCGAAATGGAAACGTTACGGACCCCATCCATGCTTGCGCATGTCGTCTTCCGAACCTGGTCGACCTTTGGGTCTCATCCCTCCCTCCTTCCCACCCTCCCTCCCAGGAGGTCACGTTAGAGGAAAAAAGGGCCTTTGTGCCCTACTTGCGGTGTGCTGCCCCGATTTCGAGGGCCGCTCCATAATATGTACCTTTATGTTCACTTAATAATAATACAGAAGTAATCTACATCCGATTTCTGATCGTCTATAAGGGCGTTAATAAGGCGTGACTTGATATCCACTGGCGCCTCCTTTACCCTTAGTGCGTTGGAGGAGAAGCTTGCCTGTTAAAGAACATGGAAATAGCTAGAAAATGCTAACTTATATGAGGAACTTTAAACTATATTTGAGGACTAAAATGATAACATCTCGAGAATTTACTCATATTCCAGAGCATTTCCAGACAAACATTTGCTTATATTTGCAATTAAGATTCGCGAAAGATCGACAAAATGGGTCACCATTCCTCACCTATACCCATTCGTAATTTGCCAATGAGTTGAGAGAAATAGCATACGTATGCTTACTGGTGCGGTACACAGCACAAGGCGTGATAGCACCTACAAGATGATACCACCACCCAATAAAATGAAGTCAACTTAGTATGCATTCCTAAATGAACAAGGAAAGTAACATGAGTGATAACAATAACATAATTTGCGCAGACCCAGCAGAAAGCTTCTTATGATAAAGCAGTTGCACGTATCAAAATATTAAAAAAAGAATCTGATGTGTTACATTCGCATAACTTTCTCACCCTCTATTTTATTAGTGGGTATACACTTATATTCTGTGTATGTTCTTACGAAAGTTTATTGTTTTATCTACCTCATTTCAATCCAGAAAAACCTTTCCAGAAATTCCCACATTACACATTTCGTAATAGATACAGCGGGTATAGTAACAGTCCTGAATACTATATGTCGTCTTCTTCCCATGACATCGTGAAATGCAACTGAAAATCGACAGGACTTTAAACGAATAACAAAGTATTGAAACATTCTAACCATTAATAACAGATATCTTAGAAATGGCTAAAGCTATTTCTAATAAATTGTGCGTTTTAAAGAATCTACATTTTTACTTTCTTTACTACGTATAGTAAGTAGGGGAAGTATTGTATTTCACCTAAAAACTTGATATTGAAATTTCACCGGAGGTACATGTTTTGAGGCTCCCCGATTAAAAAAAATCATTTTTAGAAAAAGGTCACTGTATATTTGGGGGATCTGCGAACGAAAGCTCGGATAAATACCAAAATCGATATTTATATTCAGTACCTTCCATAACTGTGACGCCAAGATTTTCGAGAAAATCCCCCATTTCAGACCATGATTCGCATGAAAGACGTATGTTTTTCAAAAAAATGGCTAACAATTTTGATTAAAGTACCACATATTAAAGATATTTGCATCAGAAATAAAATTTATATGTTAAATTTTCTGGGAACAACCTGTGAAGTCCAATTCGTTTGGAAGAAATGTTGTATAATCCTTTATAATTGGTAAACGTTAAGCGATAAACGAAAACGCACTACACTACATATCTTTAAAACACACAATTTAATTCAAATATTGTTTTGTGGCATAAGATATTTATGAGATATCGGTTATTAAAGGTTCGAACTGTTCATTTCTTGGTCATTCTCTTAAGTCCTGTCAACATGCAGTTGTTTATCGCGATAGCATGGAAACAGTATGGAATTTAAAGGATGGAGAGCACAGAAAGTCATGTGAATGTATCCATCAGAATTGTTATGTAGTACAATCCATCTAACGCTTTACGTTAGTCAGTTATACAAGATTACATAAAATTCCTTACGTGAACAGGATTTAACAGGCCATTCACAGAAAATTCAAGATATACATTTTATTTGTAGTGTAAATAAAATACGTTCCCTCTGTAAGTTGTAGAGAAACTAAAAATAAGCAATAGTGGTTGGAGAAAGTCAAGTGAATGTAACAAAACAAAATTGCTGTACTTATCCTAGTGAAAGGGATTTTGAAGTACAAAGAGGAGTTTGTCTGAGAGTAAAAATCACCGTCAAACTTAGATATGACTGTTTACGAGTGTTTAAAAAACTTATTTTCAATTTTCAAAACAAACATGTTTGAGCAGGAGTGAAATAAAAATGCGAACACTTCGTAATCACAATCCTCCCTCTATCCCAAACGAGAGAAGACAAAACGATCAAGTGATCAGAAAAGTATGCATAACATTGGCAATGTTTACAATTCTCGCTGTGGTAACAAACATTGCCATTGTTATGCAAACTTTACGATATGACTGTTTGATTTGTGTAATAGGAATGATATGAGAGACAAGGATGGGAATATATCACCGACCGTTACGCTTGCTCGGTTTATCGAGCAATACCAGTTTACTTCGTGACCTACCGCAAAGTCCCTGCCGCACACTCTGCACGTAGCCTGTCTGGAGCAGTGCTGTCAAATAATTTATTACTTTGTCTATCACATACATACTAGGTGGAGAAGGTATTACATTCCACCCAAAAATTCGCTTCCGATTCAACAGGAATTCATGTTTTGAGGTCCCCTGAATCCAAAAAAATGTATTTGGAAAAAGGTCCGTGCGTGTTTTTCCGTGTGTCTGCGAACAACATAATTAAAATACCAAACTTGGTATTTCAGTTCATTACCTTCCAAAGATACGACGCAAAGTTTTAAAAAAAAATACCCCTACACCAATTACTTTTATTTTGAACATTTTTCGAAGTTTTTCATTTTCTAAAAACTGGATCTAACAATTTTGATAAAACTATATAAGGTGGATCATTTAAGCTGAGATGGTACAACATCTCCAAAACTAAGTCTTGTAGAAAGAAATATCTTTAATAAAAGTTGCTTGGTATTATGGGGAAAAGTAAATGCCATTAGTTTGGAGGACGTTATGATAGCCATTTTAAGGTCAATTCAATTTGTTTTAAATGGGAACCTTCATTTTGTATGTTGTTTTCTCATTAGAAAATAGTTTATAAAGGATTGTTTATTTTGTGATGTAGTTTATTGTCCTATTGGCTATGCACACTATTATCCACTCATTGGCTAATGTGGTTCACTTCTGCCGATGGCCCTCCTCAGTTCGTCAGACCCGCGGATTCTCTCCGCCGACGTTCCTCTGACCAATCCTGGGGTCCCAAGAAGTCACTCTGTGTGTGCATATATTAGGATGCTGTCTCAAAACTTGTCCTGCCCATCTCCATTGTATATACCTTCCTGTTGTCGCGGCGTATTTTAGTCGTGTCCTCTTTCTTATTTCTTGGTTCTGCATTTTATCTCTCATTGTTATTCCAAAAGTTTCTTTTTTATTTTCCTATTGATCTCTTTAAAACCCACTATATACCTCAAATAACTTCTTTTGTGGCATAAGCCATTTCCGAGATATCCGTTATTAATGATTCGAATTTTTCAATGCTTTGTGATTATTTTCATGTCTTTCGAGTTTCAGTTGTTTCTCGCGCTTGCATGGAGTAGGTATGACAGTTTACGGTCAGCGTATAGCGTCCAGTTCTTAAACCATTGACTGTCGCTTTTCTTTTTGTATGTATAACGAAATGTGTAATGTAGTTATTTCTTCAAAAACTTATCTCGATTATAATGAAGTAGGATTAGGATTAGTAGACGGAGGGGAAACCTAGCAGGTCGACCCGCAAGGGATCTTTTGTGAACGGATGAGATGAAGGAACCGCGGGAGACGCATGGGCCGCAGGAACGGAGACGCTTAAAGTTCCCTAATAGTAACCACCCGGCCGGAGAGCGCTCGACGGCGACCCTCCCAAGTCACTAGAGGGCGGCTCATAGGCTCCCCTCCAGCGGAGACCGGGGAAAGCTCGACTGAGCAGTTGAGGCTCGAACGGCTGCCATCTGACGGGGCCGAGAAGGTGCTTTAAAGCGCAAGCCCTTGGCCATCTGTCCGCCGCCGAACGACACACAACTCCGGAGTCAATTTGTAACGTGAAAGAGGAAAATGAAATGCGAGGAAATGGGGGAGAGGAGGCCATGATAGGAGACACTACTACAGCATTTGCCTTGTCAACCAGGGAAAAATGCTTTCGTAAGAGCAGTTAGCATGCCCAATAATAAAAAATAAAGGGTAGAAAAATCATGTGAATGTAAGACATCAGAAATTTCGATCAGGCAGTCCCAAAATGTGTATTTACTGTGAAATTTGTTGCAGTATTTTATATCACAACATTGTAAATGCCAGAGTGATTGTAGTGTAAATAAGCATTATTGTATGACACTGATTTGAGATGTTTGTTAATTATAAGCATTGTTAGGAAATAAGTTTACACGCCCTCACTGAAACTGACAATAAGAGCGGGCAACAATGTAGCGAGGGGGTGAGTTGTTTATTAATTAGAAGAGGCAAGCAAATGACGTCAGAGTAGCGCGCATTTCTTTAGCAATGAAGGGAATTTCTTTCCTAGAGTATATGTGTTCGTAATTTTGATTGGATATAAAAAAAATCTGATGTGTTACACTCACATGACCTTCTCTACTCTTGTACAATCTAATTTTACAAACGCCTATTCTCCATATGCTTCATGTTAATCGAGATATCGAGATGTCAATCTTATTGGTAATTTTCTTGTAGATGCAAGGGGAATATGGTAGCTTTTAAGCGATAGTCAAATATTTTAACGCTGGTTGCTATGTGGCGCATTTCATTCTCTTTGCATGTCAGGACATAAAAAAATGAATAACGTATTTGAGAAAAAGTATAAGTATTGGAAAATTTAAGGAAATAACAAGCAATATCTCGAAAACGGTTCACTCAACAAAAGAAATGTATATGTTGTGTATTTTAACGCGATCTACATTTTTTGTGTAGTAAAATATTGTCTATCTCTTATGGTTTACCAGTTATACAAAAGTCGTTCACAATGAAGAATACTTTTGGAGACATTCCCAGAAATTTCGAGATATACATTTCATTTCTCATGACATTATCTTAAACATATGATATGTTCATCAAAATCGTTAGAGCCATTTTTGAGAAAATTAAAATTTTCGAAAAATGTTCCCTGTAAAGGGTAGTCTGGGGTGGGGGGATTTTCTTGAAAATCTTCGTGTAGTATCTCTGGAAGATACTAAACGTAAATACCAAGTTTGGTGTTTATCCGACTGTTCGTTTCTGAGTTATGCTGTTCACAGACACACAGACACACAGACACACACACACACACGGACATGTTTCCAAAAATGCTTTTTTTGGATTCAGGAGATCTCAAAACATATATTTCCGGTGAAATCTCGGTATCGAATTTTTGGGTGGAATGCAATATTCCCCTACTTACTATACGTAGTAGAGAAAGTAATAGACGCTAATGTTGGCGCGTTTTATTAACCAATAGCAGCTCTGTTACAATCTTTAGGCATATCGGGGTGTGGGAGTATAAATTCCGTGCCAGAGGCCTTAGCAGACTGCTTCGGCATGCCGTGCAGCGTCAACCACCTCATCCAGAATATCATCCTCAACAAAGTGCCAATTCCCGGAGGTAACAGGCCCGGGATTGGAGCCTGCATCTCCTGTTAATTCGCCACCGTTACAGGTCCCTGTCAGGGCTATCGCAATGGCAGATACCTGACCTCCACAGCCGAGAAATCCGCCAACTTAGTAGTCACCCACAAACAGCGGGTTTGCTTCGGCCGTACCAGCCATCATGTACACCACGATGCCCCAAATAAATTGTGCCATCACAGCATCACATCCTTCTTTTCCTCCTCCTTTTTCCTTTCTACGCCTATATACATACTCTTGTTTTTCCTTCAATCCTTTACTCCTGTTTTCCCAAAAAAAAAAAAAAAAAAAAAAAAAAGGTAACGCGCAGTTTGACAGAATAATTCACAAGGCAAGCGTCGTTCAGTCCAACAGAAAGATTCGCGGGTAATACGTCGTTCAGTCCAACAGAATCATACAAAGGTTATACGTCGCACAGTTTAAGAGAATCGTTCACGCGTTATACGTCGCGCAATTCTACAAAATCTCTCGCGTTGTAAAGTTAGTTATAAATGTGAAATACGCGAATTAATAATATGCAGCAAATAAGTGATTATAGTGATATTAGAAAATATAACAGTTTCAGTCTGGCGTGTATCAAGAGTCAATATGTGAAATTAATTAATTGTGACGGTAATAAAAGTGTAAAAACAAATTCTTTTATAAGTGTTATCTTTCAGTAACAAATCCTTTCCGTTTACACACCCTGTTCAAGAGATATGCTCGACTGAGTAGTAATAATAGCTAGCCGGAGAACAAATAACCCAAAACTCAAAGTAGTAATACAATAACAGGCGCTCAGCAAAAAGATAACACGAAGTTACCACGACAAATTTCGGTATCGAATTTTTGGGTGAAATGCAATACATTCTCTACTTATTATAGGGAGTTAATTCAGAAAGTAAAACTGATCGGTATTTTTCCTGTCATGTTTTCCATGATGTTCCCGGCGCCAGCTGTACAAGTCCGACCAGACTAATTAAAGTCCACGAGATACATCGTAGTTTGATTTACTGCCTCTCAATTAGTGGGGTAATTCACTCGCATTATGAGCGGTAACGACATGGGACTGGCAGTTTCATCTCATAGTGTGCGTCTGCAATAGATCGACATTTCTTTACAGGCGTCATGGATCGACTCGAAAAATTGCTTTCATAATAATTAAAATACGCCTAAAAATTGTGAAAGGTATTAAATCATTATACAAGTACAGTACAGTGAGAATTGAAATATTCAGATTAAATTAACACGACAAGAGAGGTAAGGCAAGGTTGAGGGCTCTCTACTTTGTTGTTAACTATATATATCCAATAACACGACGATATGGTTATTCTATGCAAAACGGTGGATGAGCTACAGATCGACCCATAACTTATTTAAAACTTTCAAAATATATATTATGAACATTTCTCTAGACAAAACAAAATCCATGCCAATGAAAGGAAACGCACCATTTAGGATTAAAATTTTGATAGAAGTAAAAACAATTAAACAGGTTGAAACAGGTACTTACTTAGGTAATGTCATTTCAATCTGATATTGATTAAAAATTAAATAGATATAATATCTATAGGTATAATGGACTGATACAAAGAAACTTTGTAACAACTATCTCAAGAAGTGTACAACTAAAATTGCATAAAATTATAGCACCACCAATGATAATGTTTAGTTCCGAAACTTGGAATTTAAAAAGGTAGGATGAGAAAAGGATTCAAGTCCAACACATTAGATTCTTGAGGCCCTTAAGCGAAGACACCCTTAGAGATCGCATCCTCAATCAAATTATAAGGGAGGAGTTGGGATTTGTAAACATAGTCGAGGAAATAAGAAAGTATAAAAAAATTCTGATCTGATACATTCACAACGCGTTCCTCTATCCTCTATCGTTTTATTAGTGGGTAAAAATTCTACTCTTACTAAAGCTTACTTTTCTATCTATCCAAATAAACTTTGCATACATTACACATTTCGTTATACATACAAAGGGAACTGCGACAGTCAAATGTTTAAGAACTGGACTCTATACACTGGCCTTAAAATTCCATACTGTTTGCATGACGTCTTGAGAAACAACTGAAAATCGATGGGACTTTAAAAGAATGATAAAGTATTGAAGAAATCGAACCATTAACAACGGATATCTTGGAAATGGCTGATGGTATAAAAATTTATTTGAAATAAATTATGTTTTATAAAGAGACCTACACTTCCTGCGCAGTACGTTTTCATCTATCACTTAACATTTATCAGTTATACAAGATTATACAAAATTTCTTTAAAATGAAGTTGAGTACACAGGCTATTCCCAGAAAATTCGAGACATAATTCTTATTTTTAAGAAAATGATAACTAACCTATTTTCAATTTTGATCCTTCCTCAAATATTATAAACTTATCTATAAATTGACTCAAAATTTGAATCGGATTGTTATTATTTCAATCCTCAATGTGATTAATCTCATCACGTAATAGAACCCTCTGAGATTTAATTTTAAATAAACTTCATGAAGAATTTAAACTATTAATTGGTAAAAAAAATTAACAAAGGATCAACATTTATTTTCATCTCAACATTTTTAATCATTATGTATAATAACTTTATAGGATTATTTCCCTACATTTTTACTGGAACAAGTCACATAGTTATAACCCTATCTTTTGCTATACCCTTATGATTAAGATTCATAATTTTCGGTTGAATTAATAACTCTAGTCACATATTCACTCACCTAGTACCCCAAGGTACCCCAAACATACTAATACCATTTATAGTCTGTATCGAAACAATCAGAAATTTAATTCGTCCTGGGACCCTGACTATTCGACTAGCAGCAAATATAATTCCAGGACACTTATTAATAACCCTACTGGGAAATACTGGAAGAAACATTATTAATTTACTTATACCTTTATTAATCCTAATCCAAATCATGCTTTTAACCTTAGAATCTGCTGTTTTTATCATTCAATCATACGTTTTTGCAGTACTTAGTACTCTATATTCTAGAGAAGTAAACTAACAATGACAATACACATCAATCATCCCTATCATTTAGTTACTCATAGTCCTTTTATTTTTTATCTTTTCAGTTAGACTAATTTTCTTTAATGTAATAAGTTTTTATATATTTCCTCATAAAAGCATATCAACTTCAAATAAAATTTTATTAAAAACCCTTATCAAAGGAATAAGAAAAATACCTCTAATAGTTTAAAATCAATAATATGTATTGATTTAGGTTGAAGAGAGTACTTTGGAGCACAAAACTTATATTATGTTTTAATAAAATTAAGTGGTTTTAATCAATGATTTCAATATAATGATTTAAAATCTTATTTAATAATTTTTTTAGTATTTTACTTATGATAGTATTTTGTATTTATTTAAATATGTTATATAGAGTATAACATTGAAGCTGTTATTGAGATAGTTAATTATTTAATGTATATCTTCTATGTGAAGGGTATTCTCATGTGGGGGATTTGTCTTTAAAATCTTCCTGTCGCATCTTTGGAAGGTGTTGAACCTAAATGTCAAGTTTGGTATTTATCCGACTTTTCGTTTTTAGCTATGCTGTTCACAGACACACACACACTCACGCACGCGCGCTGGTCCTTTCTTTGGATCGGCCGCCCTTAAAACATTTATTTCCTGTGAAATCTCGGTAACGAATGCAATACTTCCCTTACTTACTACACATAGTAGAGAAAGTAAAAATGGAAGAAATAACTTTTTAGAATGGATGACTAAAGAATTCCAAAATCGGCATTTCAGTGTAGGCCAGTGGGAAGGAGAGGTGTGGGTAGACCCGGGAAGCGTTTGGACTGACTCGGAACAGGCCCTGGTGCTCTAATCCTTAAAAGTCTGGTTTAAGAATTTAGTCACCTATCCATCAGATATACAGTGATGGGGTTGGAAACCTAATTATACAGTTAAAACTTATTTGATTTTGTAATGCAGCGGCTAGGCCCAAGGGTGGTCGGCGGCGGCATTCGGAGATAAACAAAGATAAGTAGCGCTCGCCAGCGTAAACAGCGGGAGCGCTAGCATCTCATAAACATCCAGAGGATCTTCTGGATGTTTCTCTTACGTTATAGAACTCAGTGGAAATTTCCAACACCTATATAAGCGAGCGTTCTCGCGAGAACAGTCAGTTGTCTTGTGTTGAGCGGAGTCGGTCAGTGAGTTGGTGACGACAGATAGTGACGTGCAGAGATTGCTACTATGGAGAGAGAGATTGTAGAAGTCTTGTGTTCGACACCTCAGCGAGTGAACCGTCCGGAAAAAGAGGCTACGTCACGAATTAAGTAAACTGAGGGAGAATTTGAACTAGTTCATATTAATGAAGTGATAGCGTGCACTAAATGAGTGCCAGTGAAAGTTGAACCAGACCAAAATAGTTATAGTGAGAACTGAAGGAAGTGGTAGTTGTAAAACTGGACAATATCACAATGTTTAAAGTAGTGGACAATGCTTTGCCCTTTCTAACAGCTATTCAGCAAGATTTTACGTATCAGTCTTCACAATTCAGAAAGAGAAACCGTCATTCACTGAATTTATTACGAATGTCAGATAATATCGAAGATTTTAGATTCCACTGTAAACGTTCATGCGCACCTAAAAAAAAATAAATTAAGTTTTATTTATGGAAGATTTTTAAATACTATAGGTTTTAGCATCCCAGACCGGAAATTTTGCTCGGAGGCCTCTTTATCAGGCTTGAGATTCTTTTACGTGCCGTAAACCTACAGCACGGGACCACCGGCTTTACTTCCCGCCCAAAACATCCAGCGCCCTTCGCCGTGTTTGAACCCGCGACCTTAGGAACTAGAGACTAGCATCCCTACACCATATGCCCTGATGATGGCATATAGCGCAAGGCGCATGCACGAGAATGAATGAAATATTTACCGGAATTTTAAATTAGCGCTTCTGGTAGTGAACAGAAATGAGTGGGGCTTTGAGAGGATGTTGGTGGGGATGTCTGGATTAGTGGCATTATTGCGTCACACACCGCAGAGCAGCCGCTCACTTCAGTACGGCATGAGCGAGCAAGAGGTTCCCGCGTCCGTTGCCCAACGCCTCATAATCAAGTTTCTGGCTAAAGAAGGCACCGAAACTTCGAAATTTTCAGAAGGCTTCATGCACAGTTTGGGGAAGCAACAATCAAAGATCCAGGTGAATGAATGGAGCAAAAATGTTTTTGCAGGACGGGAAACAATGGAAAATGAGCATCAGCATAAAGCCAAAACACGCCTTTCTGCTTGAAAGGTGCTAACAACTGTTTTACTTTCTCTACTACATATAGAAAGAAGGGAAAGTATTCCATTCCACCCAAAAATTCGATACCGAGGTTTCACCGGAAATACAGGTTTTGAGGCCTCCTGAATCCCAAAAAAGTATTTTTAGAAAAAGGCTTGTGTGTGGATGTGTTTTTAAAAAGCATAATTCAAAAACTAAATGTCGGATAAATACCAAACTTGGTATTTAGATTCAGTATCTATAAAATATCCGACATGAAGATTTTCAAGAAAGTACCTCCAACTCAGACTACCCCTTACATGGAACGTTTTTCGAAAATTTTATTTTTCTAAAAAATTGGTTTAACGATTTCGATTAAAATATCATATATTTAAGATACGTTCATGACAAATGAAATGTATATCTTGAATTTTCTGGGAATGTCCCCAAAAGTCCTATTCATTCTGAATGGCTTATGCATAACTGGTAAACCGTAAGAGATAAACAAAGTTTTTCTACGCCAAAAATGTAGATCTTGTTAAAACACACAATTTAGGTCATATACAACGGCTTCTGGAAAACAGTAAGAAGCAGAGTGGAGGACATAGAAAGACCAGAAATCTGGAGAAGTTTAGAGAAAAAAATTCACTAGGGTTCTATAGATTAGTAAAAAGGAAATGGGGAAGAGAAGGGTATGAAGATCGTTGTAATAGAGCTGAAAAAGAAGCCTTTGCATGGATGAGAACAGGATCAATGTACCTGAGAGGGCTAAGAGGCATAAAAAGCGGAATTTGTGAACTATACGGATGTAGTCAAAGCACAGAACATTGTATGACTGAATGCAACGATTTAGCAGAATAGAGACAAAAAGTATGGGAGGAAAAATTGGAAAATATGGATGAAAAAATAGTAGCAATTAAAATGTTAACAAGAAAATAAGCAGACAAAAATAAGAATATGGGTGAGTTCTTAAAGAAAGTAAAGGAGAAATGGATTAGAAAAGTAAGAGAAATAAGAAAGGTAGAAGGGCAAACGGACAAGAGAGAGGATGGATTAAGGGTAACAACGGCTGCTTAGCTGAGCCATAAGGCCAGGGTGCTAGGCAAAACAAGCAGTATAGGTAGAACATAGCTGGCAAGAAAATTTGTACATATGTAGGTTAAATTAGTGTACAAGTGGAATACTGTAAAAAGGATTGTGTATAAAGGATATACAAATAAAGTTTATTCATTCATTCATTATTCATGTATATACATTCTTTGTGAGCTCAACCATTTCCGAGATATTCATCGTTATTTTTTGAATTTTCCAATACTTATACTTTTTCTCAAATGGGACATCGTTATTCTTTTTTCCCTCCTTTTTTATGCCCTGGACATATAAAGAAAATGGAATGCTCCACAAAGCAACCAGCTCTTAAAACATTTGACTACCATATTCTCCTTGTACCTACAAAAAATTAGCAATAAGTTTCTACAAATATTTATCTTCATTAAAATGAAGAATATGCAGAATAAGTGTTTGTAAAAATAGTTGGTACAAGAGTAGAGGAGGTTTTGTGAGTGTAATACATCAGAATTTTTTTTGACTCGGTGGGAATTTTCTGGTGAATTTTATTCGTGAACATATGACAGTGAAGCCAGACTGTTATTGCCGTCTTTTGGTAGAGATAAAGGCTGTATATCGCAACAAACGACGCCGGCAATCAATCCCAGATATGATTGTTCTGCATGACAATATAAAGTCACACACTGCACTATTAACACGGGGAAAAACGGAGGAAATGCATTGGACACCTCTGGAGCATCCTCCTTACAGTCCAGAGTTGTCATCCTCTGATTGCCATTTGTTTGGGCTGCTGAGAAAGAAACTGGGAGGAAAGCGATTTGATGACAATGCAGTGGTAGAGGAGTGCGTACACAACCGGCTGTACACAGAGTGCCAAAGAAAATCTTCGCGGATTTTTGTATCGTTTTCTGGGGTCTTTTGAGACCTGTCCTTCACCTTACCTATCGCAGAGCGTGGTGCCTTGATAACAGAGCAAAAAGGGGGAAAAGAGGAGAAGCTGAGGCCTTTGCTTTTTGTAGTGTTATTGAAACCAAAACATGTTATTGTCTCAGAACCAGTCATGCCGTATACTAAGGAAATTACTCGTGGTCGTACTGTATCAGCAATTGCAACGGCAGTGCATAAAAGTGTTTATGGTAAATTGCTGGATTAAAATATACCAGGAATGTGGGGAAGACGTCTACATACTCCTCAGAAAGTGGGCACTCCCGTAAAATATCCGCAGATGATGATATTTGTTAAAAAAATGCAAATTACTCTTTTGTTATAATTGCCTGGTCATGTTTAGAAACTAGAGATAAATATGTATATGTATATGGTTTATCGAAGACGTCACACATCCTGTTGTATTGTTATCATCAGCAATATGCTAGTAAAGGTATATTAACTAAATTTAAAATAAAGGGGAAAATGCTGCTTTATTTATTTATTATTTAGTTATGTTTGCTTCTATGCAGCAACAAGCATTGCTACCACTGTGAGAATCTGTTTACGTTTTGTTATAAAGTACTGCCTTGCTATGTATTTAATGAATACCATTTAAAAATCTTCTCACACTACATATTTCACTAACCTGGGCGCTCATCAAGTTTTCCCCTTAGCTTTTAACCCCTTCAAAGGCGTGTCCTGCACTAGCCGATATGGGCTACCAATCACGATAAGAGGTCTGTATGTCAAACTGAATGCACTCATTCATCTTTCTCTTTTAGCCAATACGATCGAGAGCGTCAACATGTATTTCGTTTCTACGCCATTTTGTAACCTTTGTTGTAGTTATTGATGTAACTATTTAGCAGGAGTGGCGCACCGTTGCACCGTGACCTAAAGCAACCAATAAAGTGATCACGGCTTAGCAAGGCCACGTACAACGATAAATAATGTGACGTAGACGCGCGGTGCAGTGCGATTTTCTTTGTCGCTCTTTGTACACACGTTGCTCTTCTTTCTTTGAGGACACATCAAAAAGTTGTCAAAGCAATAGCAAAAATGTGTGTCAAATTTGGGATACTATGTAGAAAAATGGGGTATTTCTTTTGTTTTTATTTGTGGTTTCAATATAACTGTAAAAATAATTCCGGTTTATATTTGAATCACTCTAATTGTTCTTTCTATCTGACATTCCCGTCTCATGCATGGCAATATAGCAGAACAAGATTTAAGAGCAGATTAAAAGTCCTATTCCGCCAATGCTATATCTGCTAAATTCATCACCTATTGTCTCAGAAAATATGTAAGATATCATACTAAAATATTTACAGGATATGGATGAATGCCTTCACTGATCTGCTTTATAGAAAAAAATTTCTTTATTAGTGAAGACACGATTATTGTATTAACTACACAGTATTTTTATTAACATTTGACAGCAATTGTTCATTTTCTATCTACTTCATTTTAATCTAGATAACTTACGTAGGAAAATCCACACTGCACACTTCGTTATAGATACAAAGGGAACAGGACAGTTAAATATTTAAGAGCTGGACGCTATATGCTGGCCTAAAATTCCATACTGTTTCCATGCAATCGCGAGAAACAACTGAAAATCGCAAGTCATAGAATGACAAAGAATTCATCAAATCGAAACATTAAAACGGATATTTCAGAAATCGGTGGTGCCACAAAAAAGTTATTTTAATTAAATTGGGGATTCTAAAGAGATCTACATTTTTTGCTAAGCATGTTTTCGTCTATCAGTTAACGTTTACCCTTATACAAAATTACTTCCGAAAGAAGACGTCCTCACGGACTATTCCCAGCAAATACAAGATATGCGTTTTATTTTGTAATGTAAAAATCTTGTACATATACCATTTTAATCAAAATCGGTAGGACCATTTTTCAGAAAATCAAAATTTTTGACATATGTCTCATGTAAAGGGTAGATTGGAGTAGGACGATTTTCTTGAAATTCTTCCTGTCGTATTTTTAGAAGGTATTGAACCTAAATACCCAGTTTGGTATTTGTTCGAAATTTCGTTTCCAATTAGGCGGTTAACAGACATGCACATGCATACACACAAACGAACATTTTTCGAAAAATACATTTTTATTAAACGTGCCTCAAAACATATATTTCCTGTGAAATCTCGCTTAAGAATTTATGGGTTGAATGCAATAACATCTCTACTTACTATGCACGCGATACAGAAAGTAAAAGACAATACCGCAGGGTATTACAAAAAACCTTGTTTTCATTATTTTCTCTACCACGTCACATTAAGTAGAGAGGATGTTATTGCATTCCGCTTAAAAATTCCAAAGTGGTATTACAACGAAAATATGTGCTTTGGGGACCCCTGAATCCAAAAAGAAAAGCATTTGTAAAAAAAAAGGTCTGTGAGTTTGTGTGTGGGTGTGGGGGCGAGACTATGAACACCATAATACTAAAAACGAAACTTAGGATAAATACCAATCTTGGTATTTAGGTTCAGTATCATCCGAAGATGTTACATGAAGCTCAAGATAGTCATCACCCCAAACTACCCTTTGCATGGAAGATGTTTTGAAGTTTGATATTTCTAAAAAAAATGGCTGTAACGATTTTGATTAAAAATTATATATTAAAGTTATTTATATCAGAAATAGAATGCATTTCTTGATTTTTCTGTGAATAGCCTGTAAATTCCGCCTAGCTCAGAAGAAATGTTGATAATCTTCTATAACTGGTAAACGTTAAGCGATAGATGAAAGCGTACTACACAAAAAATGTAGATCTCTTTAAAACACACAATTCATTTAAAATAAAGTTTCTGTAGGCATCAGCCATTTCCGAGACATTCATTAATAATGGTTCGAATTATACAATACTTTATCATTCTTTTTAAGTCCTTCCGATATCCAGTAGTTTCTCGCGATTGCATGCAATAACCATGGAATTTTAAGGCCAGTACATAGCGTCCAGTTCTGAAACAGTTGACTATCGCTGTTCCCTTTATATCTATAACGAAGTGTATAATGCAGCTATTTCTGGAAATGTTTATCCCTAATAAAATGAAGTAGATAGGAAAATAAAATTTGTAAGAATAATTTGTATACCCATTAGTAGGCGATAGAGGGTAGAGAAGGCCATGTGAATGTAAAGCATCCGATTTTTGTAATAGTATGTCTGGTATTACGTTGATTCAAGGATTTACTCGTACATGAATCGAAGTGACATTGCCTTATTCCTCTCATCCCGCCATGCAACGTTTCCTTGAGGAAACAAAACACAATTGGATGTTTAGAGAGGGTGTTGACCGTACCTACGCCGCTGGTTGATCCGTGATTTTCTATGCTAATTAACGCTAGCACACGTAATCATGCTATAACAGCGCATTAGAGACGAGCAAACCAACTACAAATTTTAAGTAGGTGCAAACAGATTTATGATTTAAGGCTCATGAACAATAAACCGGGAATTGCATAGAACTGCTAAGTGAATGTGGAGAAAATAAGGCTGTAGAAAATTCTGTGTTGCACTCACATAACTTTCTTTACTCTTGTACAAACTATTTCTACTAACGCTTATTCTCCATCAACTTCATGTTAATCAGATAAACATTTGCAGAAAATATCTTATTGCTAATTTTATTGTAGGTGGAGGTGTAATATTGGAGGTTTTAAGGGATAGTCAAATATTTTAAGAGTTGGTTTCTATTTGAAGCATTCCATTCTCCTTGCATGTCCAGGGCATAAAGAATAAGGAATTCCTATTTTAAGAAAGGGAAAAATTCAAACAAATAACAAGGAATGTCTCAGAAATAATTTACTCCACAAAAAAGGGATGTAACATAAATTGTGTGTTTTAACGAGATCTAGACTTTTTGTGTAGAAAACGTTTTTCCGTCTCTTATGGTTTACCAATTCTGCAAAAGCCACTAAGAAAGAAAATTCAAGATATACATTTCATTTGCCATGAAAATATCTTAAATGTTCATTCATTCATTATCTGTTTACCCTCCTCTTATGTAGGACTTACACCCCCCAGGACTTACAAGCGGGTGACTGGGGTCAGAGGCCCGTCGAGGAGCAGACACTCATGGATCAGACAGAGCATCCAGGATGGGTGATCAGCCCGATGCCTGGTATACCTGGATGAAGGAAGTAAATGAAACGAAATGTTGGTGAAATGGATGAAAGGAAAGGTGATAATGGAGCAGTTGGTGGAATGAATGGCGGGGGAAACCACGGCGCCGCCCTGAAAATATCTTAAATGTATGCTATTTTAATCAAAATTGTTAGAGCCATGTTTGAGAAACTCAAAATTTGCGAAAAATGTTCTGTGTAAAGGGTAGTCTGGGGTGAGGGATTTTATTGAAAATATTCGTGTCGTATCCTTTGAAGACAGTAATCTTCAGTACCAAGTTTGGTATTTGCCGTTTTTAGGTTATGTTGTTCACAGCCCGACTGACTTTTTTTTTAGTTTTATTTATGGACGCTCTTTAACTGCTATGGTCCTGAGCGTTCCATTCTATATTGGTCATCAAAGATCGTAAATCTACGACACGGGACCACCGGCTTTACTTCCCTTCCGAAGGAAGCCATGCTAAGGATTTTTACGCCCGAAAATTCCATCGTTCTCCGCTGGGTTTCAATCCGACGATACGGAAACTAGAGGCCAAGCATGTTAATCACTACACCACGGAGGACGATGACAACAGGCAGACACACACACACGGACATGTTTCCAAATATGTTTTTATTTGGATTCAGGGCACCTCAGAGCACGTGTTTCTGGTGAGATCTCGATATAGAATTTTTAGGTGGAAGCAATACTTCCCCTACTTACAATACGTAGTAAAGAAAGTAATTATGACGTGCTAGATTCACATAACTTTCTCTATCCTCTATCATTTATTAGTGGGTATAAAGCTAATTTTTCTGTGTCTACTTTATTTTAATCGAGAAGAAGCTTTGCAGAAATAGCTACATCACACGTTTCGTTAGAGATACTAAGAGAATACCGACTGAGCGGGATGGCTCAGGCGGTATTGTCCCTGGCCCGCATTCGAGAGGTCGTGGGTTCGAATTCCCTTGCCAACCACCTTTCCATGGGTTTTTAGGGGTTTCCCCGGGTCGCCAGGCAAGTGCTGCCAAGGATCATTACATTTCCCAAATTTCCTGTCTCTCCGTTTCTTCTGTATTTTCATTTTACTTGTTTGGTTTCTTTCAGGGTTGTAAGTGTCGGCAGGAGGTGCTGTGTGTGAATGGGGAAAAGAATGCTCTGAGGAAACTCTGCGAGCGGTCTCCGGGTTCCGGGCCCACCAGAGGATGTGTAAGCCGCTCTCTGTCCCCTTTGTCTTATCATTCCCTCCCGGGAGCGCCCGTCAGGGACCTAGGCACAAAACTTCTGCTTAGGGTGATGCTATCATATCCTAAGAGAATCCGATAGTCAAATATTCAAGAACTGGACGCAATATACTGGCCTTAAAATGCCATACTGTCTCCATGACATCGCAAAATACAACTGAATATCAACAAGACTTGTAAACAACGACAAGTATTGACAATTCAAACCTTTAATAACGAATATTAAGGAAATGCCTAATGAAGTGCGTTGCCTGTTCTTAGGGATCTACATCTTTATGTTTACTTTTGGTCCTTCGCTTTACGTTTACCAGTAACACAATATTAATAAAACTCGTTTTGCATGAAGAGGATTTCTATTCCTAGGAAATTGAAGATGCACATTTTATTAGTCATGTGAATATCTTAATCAAAATCGTTAGAGCCATTTTTAGAGAAAATCAATGGATTCGAAAAATGATCCACGTAAAGGGTAGTTTGGAGTGGGGGGTTATCTGAAGATCTTCGTGTCATATTTTTGAAAGGTATTGAACCTAAATACCAAGTTTGGTTTTTATCCGACTTTCCATTTTTGAGTTATACTGTTCACAGACACCCATACACGTGCGGACTTTTTTACTTTCTCTACTACGTAAAGAAAGTAGAGGAAGTATTGTATTCCAACCAAAAATTCGATACCAAGATTTCAGCGGAAATATATGTTTTGAGACCCCTGAAACCAAAAAAAAGCATTTTTGGAAACATATCCGTGTGTGTGACTGTGAACAGCATAGCTCAGATACGAACAGTCGGTTAAACACCAAACTTGGTATTTAGGTTGAGCATCTTCCAGAGATGCGACACGAAGGTTTTCAATAAAATCCCCCCCATCCCAGATTACCCGTTACATGGAACATTTTTCGAAATTTTTAATTTTCTCAAAAATGGCTCTAGGGATTTTGATTAAAATATCACATGTTTAAGATAATTTTATGACAAATAAAATGTATATCTCGAATTTTCTGGGAATGTCTCCAAAAGTATTGTTCATTAGAACGACTTTTGCATAACTGGTAACCCATGAGATAGACAAAATTTTACTTCACAAAAAATGTAGATCGCGTTAAGCTACACAATTTATATCATATACATTTCTTATTGAGTGAACCATTTTGGTATTCCCTTAAATTTTCCAATACTTATACTTTTTCTCAAATGGGAATTCGTTATTCTTTTTTTATGTCCTGGACATGTAAAGAGAATGGAATGCTCTACATAGCAACCAGCTCTTAAAAGATTTGACTATCACTTAAAGCCTATTCCCGTTGCACCTAAAGAAAATTAGCAATAAGATTAACATCTTAATATCTCGATTAACATGAAGCATATGGAGAATAAGCGTTTGTAAAAATAGTTTGCACAAGAGTAGAGAAAGTCATAAGAGTGAAACACATCAGATTTTTTTAAATTGGTTTCTGTTTTTTATTCAGAGGGCCTCAAAGCATATATTTCTGGTGAAATCTCGGTATTAAATTTTTGGTGGAATGCCTTCTCTATGTACTTGGTGGAGAAAATAAAAAGTGTAAAATAACCAAAATCTCATTAAAAGAATGCTTGAAAACAGAGTATGAAAACACGTTCGGATCAATTTATAACGATTCCCGCCACGGCATGTCAATATCTGCAACAGGTATTTGTCTTAAAAATGTTTCTACTAAAGTGCTAGTAAAACTCTATCATATTCCACCATTAATAACAGAGATAGCGTCACTGTATTTCACTCCCTACTCCAACACAGCACCGCGCGCGACGCTTGCGAGGCTACAGTAAAAGAAACAATAAATCTTCACAGTCGACATCATCCAGGAGGCTGTGATATATGTGGGCCTACGCGAGTTAACGCAAAGATCCATTATGAAATGAAACTTGTGTTTACAAGCTTCGAAGGGTCTAGCTTCCGGTACGGTTATGAAATATGTTACAGTTTGCTCGTAAGCATGAGATAACATGAGATCTCGGCGATATTTCGTGTTCACGTTCTATCTAAATCCCAATGATATTAGCTGAACCAGAAGTATTCTATCTCTGAAAAATACGTGATCAGGAAAATACTAAAAGGTCAGAGTACATAATTTTCCATTGGAGTGTATCAAATATTTTCTGTTAAATTATGACTGCCTGCTTTGTGGGCTGTGATCAACAAATTCATTCAAATATGTTTGTATTTACTCTATATGATAGCCTCAATAGTACCTTTTATAGACGGTAAGTAATTTTCCTCCACACAGGTTGTGTGTACGACAAGGATGGAAAGATGGTATCAGATTGAAAAAACCTGATGTATTGCACACACATGACTTTCTCTACTCTTGTACAAACTAATTTTACAAACTCTTATTCTCCATCTACTTCATGTTAATTGAAATAAACATTTGCAGAAACTACCTTATTGCTAATTTTCTTGTAGATGCAAGTGGAATATGGCAGGCTTTAAGCAATAGTCAAATATTTTAAGAGCTGGTTGCTAAGTGGAGCATTTCACAAACTTTGCAAGTCCAGGACACAAAAAAATTCTGATGTGTTCATAAAAAAATTCACCTGACTTTCTCTACTCTTGTATAAACTATTTTTACAAACTCTTATTTTCCATCTATTTCATATTAATCGAGATAAACATTTGCAGAAACGATCTTTTCACATGCAAAGAGAATTACATTTTACATATAGCGACCAGTTCTAAAAATATTTGACTATCGCTTAAGGCGTACTATGTTCCCCTTGTTTTGCATTTGCAAGGGCAATATAGAAATACAATAGCCTTTAAGCATAGACGTATCTCTTAATAGCTGATTGTTAGGTGCAGCACCATTCTCTTTGCCACAGATTAATACTCTTTGCATATCCAAGACAAAAAAATGAATAACAAATTCCCATTTGAGAATATAAATATCAAAAATTTAAGGGAATAACAAACAATATCTCGAAAATGGTTCACTCAACAACAAAAATGTATATGACATAAAGTATGTATTTTAATGCGGTCTACATGTTTTGTGTAGTAAAATTCTGTCTATTTCTTACGGTTATTCAAAACCATTCAGAAAGAAGAGGATTCTTGGGGACATTCCCAGAAAATTCAACATATGCATTCAATTTGCAATAAAAATACCTTAGACATATGATATTTTAATCAAAATGTTAGTGCCGTTTATGAAAAAATCCAAATTTTCAAAAAACGTTCCATGTAAAGGTTAGACTGAGATGTGGGGATTTTCTTGAAAATACCAACGTCAAATACAACGCTTGGAATTTATCTAAAATTTTCGTCTTTGCGATATACTGGTCGCAGATACACATACACAAACGGAGCTTTTTCTTAAAATGCTTTTTTTTTGGATTTAGGGAGTCTCAAGCATGTATTTACGGTGAAATACCGGTATCGATATTTTTGGGTGAAATTCAATACTTCCTCTGCTTACTATATGTAGTAGAGAAGGTAAACAAAGTCGCAACATAAGCTACCCTTTACATGAAAAATAAATCATTTTTATTCTTTGAAATACATGCAATGAATGCATGAATATCTTAAATTTCGTGAGTATGTTAAGTGAAGTGCTCTTTATCCTTAATGAGGTTTGCATAACTGTTAATCCTAAGAAAAAGACAAAATCTTACTTTACAAAAATCATAGATCTTCTTAAACACACAATTTTGTCAAACTTTTCTGTGGTATTCTTCTTAGTAGTTTGAATTTTCAAATAATTATATTTTTTGAAGTAGTAAGTCGCTATTTATTTTTGTTTTGTGGGAATAAGGCAAAGAGTTTCAAAGCCATTGTATAACTTTAGCCTACTATACTGTAACGCAGCGACTATGGCCCAAGTTTATTGAGAGGTCAACGCCAGGCAGTCGGACATAAAAAAAGATAAGACGTGCTTCCGCCCGGCGTAAACACCAGAAGCGCTTTCGGTAGATAACCGGAATCTTCTGGAAGTTTCTTTCCCCCGCCTCCAAAACGTTATCCAGATAGTTCGAGAATGTTCTCCGGAAGATTCCATTGCTCATATGAGCAAGCGTTCTCCCGAGAGTATTCAGTTGAGTCGGTCAGTGAATTAGTGAGCACGTTGCTGCTTCGACATCAAGTGCACTTCTCCGAGCGAGTCAGTGACGACAGCGTAAGGTGAAGGGAGTGATATTGAGGAGCGAGAGATTGTAGAAAACTTGTGTTCGACTCCCCAGCAAGTGAACCGTTCCGGAGAAGGGGCTAGGTCATGAAGAAAGTGAAGTGACTGGAGAATTGAACCAGTTCACATTAGTGAAGTGGTAGTGTGAACTAAGTGAGTCCCAGTTAAGTTTGAACTGGATCAAAACAGTGACAGTGAGGAATGAGAGAAATGAAAGTCGAAAAATTGGACAAAGTCACTTCTTATACATAAAACGAGATGTGTAAATGCTAATGAACGTTTATTTGGATTAGCAAGAAGAAGGAAATGGAGGATGGCTCCGTAGCTCAGTTGATAAGGTACCTAACTGCTGCGCGAGGGGTCCCGGCATCGATTTCCGGCTGGGAGGTGGGAACTTTTCTCTAGCCAAGATTATTTCCTATCCTCCCCAGAGTCAAGAAGTGTGAATGTGTGTGTGTCTGTGTGTGGTCTAATGATCAAAACCCAAACAGTGCAAGAAACCCAACCAAAGGAGAATACGAGTTAACACACCATCACCAACAGGCCACAAGTTCCAAAGGAAAGGACGTCGTGAGACCAATGTAGTTAAAGCGGGGTATAAATGGAACTAACAAAATCTGATGTGTTACACTCACATGGCTTTCTCTACTCTTGTACAAACTACGAGGCAAACTACATTCCATTCTCTTTGTAAGTCCTGGACATAAAAAAATGAATAACGAATTTGAGAAAATGTATAAGTATTGGAAAATTTAAGGGAAAAACAAAAAATATCTCAAAAATGGTTCACTCAACAAAAAAATGTGTATGAGATAAATTCTGTATTTTAACGCGATCTACATTTTTCTGTAGTGAAATTTTGCCTACCTCTTATGGTTTACCAGTTATACAAAAGTCGTTCACAATGAAGAATACTTTTAGAGGCATTCGAGATATAAGTTTCATTTGTCATAAAAATATTTAAACATATGATATTTTAATCAAAATCTTTAGAGCCATTTTTGAGAAAATTAAAATATTCGAAAAATGTTCCATGTAAAGGGTAATCTGGGGTGGGGGGTTTTCTTGAAAACCTTCGTGTCGCATCTCTGGAAGATACTGAACCTAAATACCAAGTTTGGTGTTTATCTGACTGTTCGTTTCTGAGTTATGCTGTTCACAGACACACACACGGACATGTTTCCAAAAAAATTTTTTTTTTGGATTCAGGGGGTCTCAAAACGTATTTCTCATGAAATCTCGGTATCGAATTTTTGGGTGGAATGCAATACTTCCCCTACTTACTATACGTAGTAGAGAGAGTAAAAATAGGACGAATTAGCTTTTGTTAAGAATAGCTTGCAGAAGGGTGAATAGAGAAATTAATGTGAACACAACGCATCAAGTATGTTTTTCTGGTACTATAAGAATACTGCAGTCATTTCCGGTGGTGCAAATAGGGATATTTAAATCTATTTATTATTTTACGTACTTTTATCTATGTGGTTACATCGCGAGGGGTCTATTAAGAGATGCTATGGATTGGTGTTTGGCGGACAGTTGGCCTTCTAGGTCTCATTCCTGTATCATACCATGTTACTTCGTCACGTGTCTACAGAAACATGTGTACAGCAAATGTACCTCTACTCTGTAACGGGCAGACACGTGTCCACAATGGCATAGGTACGACTGTACCTCTGCTTCCACACGTGCTGTGCAGATGGCATAAGGATACCGTCTATCTGCTTTCATTATATGTAGATTGATGTCAGAGTGTTTATTTTTCATCTTTTTCTATTGTTATAGACTTAAGGCGGATCTTTGGGTCGTAGTGTTAAGTATTGTAGTGTGTATGTGTGTATATTGTCAATGCAGGCAATAATGTGAATTTTGTGTATCTTTTTATAAAAATGTCCCACGCCTGCCATGGAATGTGAACATCAAGATTCAGGTCCTCTCGCTGTTTCTGTAGCTTGCTTCTCTATGTGCATGTTGGGGTGATCCAAATTTAGTATTTTTGCTGGAAAATTTAGGCCCTCACCCCAGCTTGTAACATTTTTGGTGGAGGCGCCGGTTTTGTAACAGTTCTGGTGATCATCTGTCAAGCCATTATTACTATCTATGTGGGGATTCATCAGGATTTTACAGGGGTTTTTACAATTTTTTTACATTCAACCACTTTGTATTTTCATGTTTTCTCTATTTTTTCTTTTCCTTTCGGCGGGGACGCCTCACTATTGTAAGTGAGGGAGATGTGGCGTGTATGTGTGCGTACTGTCATACCAGACACATTATTGTTTCTCATTGGCGACAGTATTGTTCGGATAATTCTTTCGGATTTGGGTTTGAAGTTTCGTCCGGCATGACACTCCCCACCGCTGGCGGGCGATCCTAGCCAGAGGTGAAGAGAGAGGGGGGATAGTTTAGCGTTACTTCTTTGTGTGTGCGAGTCGAGTGTGTGAGTTTGTGTGTGAACGAGTGTAAAAGTTCGCGTGTGAAGCATCTTCCCCCAATTCTTTCTTTATCTTTTTGTGTGATGGTGTAGGGACACCATTTCTTTTACTGAATAAACAACAGGTAATGTGAGTGGAGGGGAATTCTGTGTATTTTTTTATAAAAATGCCCCTCGCCTGCCACGGAATGTGAACATCAAGGTCCAGGTCTTCTCGCTGTGTTTGTAACTACGGTTCCCTATGCGCCTGTTGGGGTGATCCAAATTTAGTATTTTTGCTGGAAACATTTAGGCCATCACGCCAGCTTATAACAGTATTCAATCCGATATTTATCTTGGTGAATGAGGGAAACCACAGAGAACTCCAGCCAGATTAGTCGACCCAAGGGATTTGAACTCGGGACTCCCAAATGCGGGCCGCAAACGCCACCGCCAGTGTCATCCGGCTCGGTAAAGGAATCTTGCACTTCTCCATAAAGATGAAAATGTTGTTAGCACGACCATTCAGAAATATCGACTTTGTGTCATTAGCCAACCTGCATTTGCTTGCCGCGGACGAGAATGAAATATTCACACCATTGAACCATGGCGTGTATCGATCAAAGGACTATTTTCAATATTTATAAGGAAATGGAATGTGCTAGGATGGTGTGGCCGCAAACTGTTAAAACTACTCCTGTTGGAGTCCAGACCACCTTAAACATTCCGTTTGTCCGACCAAGAGACCCATTAATAAGCCACGATGTTTGGTACCGGTCAGATTTCCTATGCCTCTCCTCCCCATCATCAAGCACCTCCTTTATTTGCCTTCAAAAGGTTGCGCCGTAGAAATTCCTGTTTACCAAAACAAGGAAACAATGGGATGCATACTCGAGGGTTATTATTCGGCTCTCTTCTTTTTTCATACTAAAACAGTATCGGCTTCTGGCATGCTTTAACAGTTTGTTAAACACAGTTTGGAATACATGAATTAAACGTCTACTTTCTTTGTGAATATAACAAAAATGTAGAATGTATTACACTCACATTACTTTCTCTACTCTTATAAAACTATTTTTACAAACACTTATTCTCCATCCACTTCATGTTAATCGAGATAAAGGTTTGCAGAAATTATCTTATTGGTAATTTTCTTGTAGGTGCAAGGGGAATATGGTAGGCTTTAAGCGATAGACAAATATTTTAAGAGCTGGTTGCTATGTGGAGCATTCCTTTCTGTTTGAATGTCCAGGATATAAAATGAATAACGAATTCCCATTTGAGAAAAAAGCATAAAGTATTGGAAAATTCAAAGAACAAGCAATATCTAACAAATGGTTTACGCCACAAAAAATGAATATGACATAAATGGTGTGTTTTAGCGAGCTCTACATTTTTTTGTGAAAAAAACTGTCTATCTCTTACGGTTTACCAGTTAAACAAAAGCCATTCAAAAAGAAGAGAACTTTTGGAGAAATCTCCACAAAATTCAAGATAAACATTTTATTTGTCATTAAAATATCTTAAATATATAATATTTTAATAAACATTATTACAGCATTTTTGAAAAAAATTAAATTTTTGCAAACTGTTCCATGTAAAGGATAGTCTGGGGTTGGGGGATTTTCTTGAAAGTACACGTGTCAAATATTTGAAAGATATTGAACTTAAATACCAAGTTTGGTAATTATCTGAATTTTCGTTTTTGAGTTATGCTGTTCACAGATGCACAGACAGACACACATATGCACATGTTTATAAAAATGTTTTTTTCATTCAGGGGCCTCAAAACATATATTTTCGGTAAAATCTCGCTATCGAATTTTTGGGTGGAATCTAATCCTTCCCCTACTTACTATACAGGATGGAACATCTAAAACTTGCACCATAAACATTTCGGAAATGGAAAGTGCTATTGATGTGCACTTTTCACAGCAACGATTAGTAGTCAGGGGCTCGTACATTTAGTCTACAAAACAGATTTTAATAATACTGAGAAAGCGTATTTTTTGAGCAAACATAATTTTTTAAATGGAAAAATGCCTAGTTACATCAAATTAGAATGTCAGTGGCGTTTGTTGCAAGATTCTAGTGCAAGTGGTTTACGAGAAATCTTATTTTGAAACTTTTACGCACCGACACTTCTAAAACAAAAGGAAATTACAATACTTCTGTGGATTCTTACAAGTAAAGAGAACATAGCCCTTCAAAGGTTGTGATCAAAATGACCACCAGCGCTTCAATACACGCTTTCAGTCTACTATGGAAAGACTGCTGCACACGTTCTAGCATTTCAGCGGAAATTTCAGAGCAGGCAGCATAACATGTCGTTTCATATCGTCTGGTGTAGTTGGTACATCCTTGTAGAGTGTGTCTTTCAGCCTTCCCCAAAGAAAAAAGAGTCTAAAGGGATTATATCCAGTGAACGGGCCGTCCAAGTGCAGGTTCCCTTCGGCCAATCCAACGACTTGGAAACAATGCGTTAAGAAAAGCTATAGTACTTCGTGCACTATGGGCTGGACAGCCATCATGTTGGTACCACAGGTTCCTCCTAGTTTGCAAAGGAACGTCTTCTAGCATCTGTGGCAGATAGTCTGTCAGGAGGCTGCGATACTTGTGTGAGTTCGTTGTTTCCTTCTATGAACAAAGGGCCTATGAACTGATGGTTCACTATCCCACACCACACTTTAAACTCCGTGGACGCTTAAGTTCCACCTGAAGCCAATGGGGATTGTCAACAGACCAATAGTGCATGTTTCTGCGATTTACCTGGCTATGATTAGTAAATGTTGCTTCATTACTAAACAAGATACGTGATGAATCTGGAGTATCATGTCTTAAAGCCCATGTACAAAAGTTAACATGATTCTCAAAATTGTTTCCATGCAGCTCTTGATGGAGAGAGATGTGATAGGGATGGAACCTATGTCGATGGAAAATGCGCAGTACACTTGCCTGACTTATGCAACTTCCACGTGCGATTGTGTGGGAACTAATTTGCGGATCTAGTTAAACGGTAGCCAAAACATTAACTTCTGCCTCTTATCCAGCCACTTGTTTGTTTCTGTTACGTTTTCTAGTGTTACAGTATCACTTTCACGTAATTGGTTGAAGAGGTTGATAAATAGTTGCCGTGATGGTTGACGTCTATTGGGATACGGTTCCGCATACGCCGTACAGGAACGAACTGCATTCTTCCTACACTCTCCATACACCATGAGCATGTCGGCTTTTTCTGCATTAGTAAACCCCATCTTCCACTCACGACTTACTCCTTGAACTGTCACAAACTAATGCAATGCAAACAAACTTAACAACATCGTACCTAGCAACTAAGTAGGTTGAACGGGACAAACAATTGTCGGGGTGGAAACTTTTCAAATACGATTTCTCGTAAACCACTTGCTATATAATCCTGCAACAAAGACCATTGACATTTCAATTTACCCTAACTTTATTCTGTTGATGTAACTAGGCATTGTCCATTTAAAAATTGTATGTTTGCTCAAAAAATAAACTTTCTCAGTATGTTAAAATCTGTTTATAGGCTAAATGTACGAGCCCCTGACTACTAATCAATGCTGTGAAAACCGTGCATTAATAGCACTTTGCATTTCCGAAATATAAGCTGTGCAAGTTTTAGGTGGTTCGCCTGTATGTAGTAAAGAAAGTAAAAATGAATAGCGACTTAGTAGTCGTAAAAACATATAACGTATTTGAAAATTTAAACCAATAACCAAAAAATCTGTGATACATTTTCAAGACTTTCTCTACCCTCTATCTTTAATAGTGGGTGTACAAACTATTCTTACTAAAGCTTATTTTTATATCCACTACATTTAATCCAAATAAACCTTTGCAAAAATAGCTACATTACACATTTCGTTATAGACACAAAGAGAACAGCGATAGTCAAATGTTTAAGAACTGGAAGCTATACGCTGGCTTAAAATTCCATACTGTTTCCATGCAATCACGAGAAATAACTATAAATCGAATGGACGGCAAGAGAATAACAGCTATTGAACCATTCGCACCTTTAATAATGGAAATCTCGGAAACGATTTCTGCCACAAAAGAACTTATTTGAAGTAAATTGTGTATTTTAAAGATATCAGTATTATTAAATTATTAAACATTATTAACAGAAGAAAAAGAAAATTGTTTGCCACATACTCGTGTATGAGCAAGATTTACATTTTATTACATGCTCCCGATTATGGAACAAACCTCTAACGCACTGGCGACGCTACTTTGACGTTGGTAGTTGCTATGTATAAAAATGTTAACCACTTTTATTATATTATTGAATGTTTTGTCGTTTTTCGGTAGATAGGAAAACACTAACAATCAGGTATGACAGTCGAATGAGCAGCTCAGGCATGAATTACCAGACTACTGAATATTCAATTGAAGAGACAATCTTCTAGTCTTCACCCTAGTTGTGGCTTAGGATCTCCAGGTAAAACATAAGTTTCTTTTCTTTTCGTATACTGTATGGAAGAGATGAATTTATATTTTTTACTTTCTCTACTACGTGTAGTAAGTAGGGGAAGTATTGTATTCCACCCAAAAATTCAATACCGAGATTTCACCGGAAATATATGTTTTGAGACCCCCTGAATCCAAAAAAGCATTTTTAGAAACATGTCCATCTGTGTGTCTGTGTCTGTGAACAGCATAACTCAGAAACAAACAGATAAATACCAAACTTGGTATTTAGGTTCAGTATCTTCCAGAGATGCGACACGAAGGTTTTCAATAAAATCCCCCCAGGCCAGATTACGTTTTACATGGAACATTTTTCTAAAGTTTTAGTTTTCTCAAAAATGGCCCTAACGATTTGGATTAAAATATCATATGCTTAAGATATTTTCATGACAAATAAAATGTATATCTTGAATTTACTGGAAATGTCTCCAAAAGTATTCTTCATTCTGAACGACTTTTGCATAACTGCTAAACCATAAGAGATAGACAAAATTTACTGCAGAAAAAATGTAGATCGTGTTAAAATACACATTTTTTGTTGAGTGAACCATTTTCGAGATATTAAATTTTTCAATAATTATTTTCTCAAATGGGAATACGTTATTAGTTTTATGTCTTGGATATGCAAAGAGTGTTAATCTGTGGCAAAGAGAATGGTGCTGCACATAGCAACCAGCTATTAACAGATATGTATGTCTATGCTTAAAGGCTACTGCATTTCTATATTGCCCTTAAAAATACAAAACAAGGGGTGCATAGTACGCCTTAAGCGATAGCCAAACATTTTTAGAACTGGTTGCTATGTGTAAAATTTAATTCTCTTTGCATGTCAAAAGATCGTTTCTGCAAATGTTTATCTCGCTTAATATGAAATAGATGGAGAATAAGAGTTTTTAAAAATAGTTTGTGCAAAAGCAGAGAAAATCTTGTGTGTGTAACACATCAGATTTTTTTCTTAAAACGTCGCTACAGAGGTCATTTAAGCATTTAAATATAACGTATTTGGTGCGTGTCACCTATGTGCCCTTTTGGTGATTTTTCATTCGCCCATTTAACCGTGATGCTATCACCAAAATACACACGCTAGCTCAAATCTATATAGATTATTCAGAATGAAGAGTTTGCTGTCCTTATATTAACATAAAGAAACAACTCTCATATGAAATATATACTGATCATCTGGGTGCATTTGACATACATTTCACGAGTTGCAGGTTACATTTTCCACTACGTTGGAGCTACAATACAAAGTGATATGACAGAGATTAAAACATCCAGATTAAAGTTGGCTCTTCTGTACCGAAAAATAAATATCCCTTGGGTATTTCACCTCTGAAATTCCAGCTTAAAATGCTCTTCCAGAGCACCACAATGACGCAGTGAGAAAAAAGAAGTCTTTGAAAGTCAAATGTTAGTTTCTCGTTGCCTGTCAAAGAATATTCACCTCTTCTGTGTCGATTTCTTTCTTCATATACGGTAAGAAGGGCCCTATTTTAGGATAAAAATATGTTTTAAAACATCTTATATGCTATGCTACATTCACATGACTCTCTCTACCCTCTATAGTTTATTAGTGAGTATACAAATTATTCTTACGAAAGTTCGTTTTCCTATCCACTTCATTTTCATCGAGATAAACTCTTGCGGAAATAGCTACATTACACATTTCGTTATAGATACAAAGAGAACAGCGATAGTCAAATGTTTAGCAACTGAACGCTATGTGCTGGCTTCATAATTTTATACTCTTTCATGACATCCCGAGAAACCGCTGAAAATTAAGGAGTTTAAAAAGACAAATCGGACCATTAATGGGGATATCTTGTAAATGGCGTTTACCAGTTTACCACTTATACAAGATTCTACAAAATTCCTTCCGAATGGACACGAGTTCAAAGGCTATTCCCAGAAAATTATATTATACTTATCATGTAAATATACAGAGTGAGCCAAAAGACTCCGAACCGCCTGCGCGGTGGTTTTTCCTGTCCGCATCCTCGGCGCTCGTTGCCGTCTACCGGTATCATAAAAAGGCAGACATACATTTTTTAAAACTACTTTTAAACGCTATATTTACCAACTTTATGAAAGGAAATGCTGAAACTTGCCACCGTCGTTGTGCATAAATTTTTGGCACCTCTTTAGAAAACTATGCATCATGGAATTTTTGGGTAGAATTTTCCAAACGATGACCGATGTCGCCTAATGTTTCTTCGGTAAGAACGAACGCCGTCTTTTGGATTTCTTAGCCTGAACACTTCCTGTGGCCTGAAATTTACTGTAAAGTTCATGGATTGTTGTACGTCCCGGAACTTTTACATCTGGAAATCTTTCTGCAAATCATACTTTCACCTACGAATCATAAATAAATACACGCTTTGCAGTAGAAAACATATACTGAGCCATAATATACTTTGTGTCTAAGTAGAGGACAAAATAATAAATAACTCGTAATAACTGAACTACATCACATCACCGTCAACTCAAAACTGCACTTCACACTGCACAGCAAAATCACAACAGCGTGACTTTGTTTATAGCAGCAGTGCGTTATCATGCTTTTATCATATTTCCACACGCCCAGTGGGAAACGCCGCGCAATCGGAAATATTGCTCATAAAATACCTCTCCGGGGTGACTTAAAACATAATGTGTACAAGACAAACCCCACATCCTGGAAGAATTAAAACAAAATATCCACCAGAAAATTTTTATAGCGAGTGATGGATAGTTACCTAAAGAGGTGCCAAAAATGCATAGATAACAATGGTGGCCAGTTTCAGCATCTACTTTAATAAAGTTGTTAAGTAAAGCGTTTAAAAGTAGTTTTAAAACTGTTGTATGGTTTCATCCGCGCCTTTCTATGATAGCGGCAGACGACAACGAGCGCCGAGACTAAACAGGAAGAACACCGCGCAAGCGTTTCGGAGTCTTTTGGCTCATGCTGTATTTAATATATGGCTTTTTAATAAAAACCATAAGAACAATTTTTTTCGAAAATCGAAAATTTTGGAAAATGTTCTATGTCAAGGGTATTTTAGGGCAGGTGGGAGTTTTTGATAACCTTAACGTAGCATCTTTGGAAGGTACTCAATTTATGTACAAGTTTGATATTTCTCCGACTCTTAGTTTTTGATTTATACTAATCATAGATACACACACACACACACACACACACACACACACACACACACACACACACACGCAGACTCGCACATGCATCGTTTTCTAAAATGTTCATACTTTTTCTACCAGGTATCTGGCAGGTAGAGAAAGTATTGCATTCCACCCAAAAATTAAATACCGACATTTCACCAGAAATATAAGTTTTGAGGCCCCCTTAATAAAGAAACTCATTTTTAGAAAAGGGGCAAGGTGTGTGTGTGTGTGTGTCTTTGAACAGCATAACTCAAAAATCAAAAGTCGGAGCAACACCAAACTTAGTATTTAAGTTCAGTACCTCCCAAAATTGCGCCACAAGGATTTTCATACAAATCTACCTTACTCAAACTACCCGTTTACATGTAACGTTATCAGAAAATTTTGTTTTTCCAAAAAATAGCTCTAACGATTTTGTTTAAAATAGCACATATTAAACATATTTACACTAAAAATAAAATTTATATCTCAAATTTTCTGGAAATAGGCTTCGAAGTCCTCTTCATTTGTAATGAATTTTGTATAATCTTGTATACCAGGTAAACGTTAAGCGATAGACAAAAACGTGGTACACAAAAAAACATAGATCTCTTTAAAAGACATAATTTGTTTCAAATAACTTTTCTGTGGAATAATACATTTCCGAGATATCCTCTATTAATGTTTCCATTTTACAATACTTCGTCATTCCTTTAAGGTCCTGTCAACATTCAATAGTTTTTCGCGTTGCATAGGAATAGTACGGAATTTTAAGGCCAGCGTATACCGTCCATTTCTTAAACATTTGACTATCGCTATTCCCTTTGTATCTATAACGAAATGTGCAATTTAACTATTTCTGCAAAGGTTTATATAGATTAAAATGAAGAGATAGAAAAATAAGTTTTTGTACTAATAATTAAGCATACGCACTAATAAACGATAGAGGGTAGTGGAAATCATGCAAATATAACTCATCAGATTTTTTACCCTCCCTACTACTCTTCTCCTAAGTAGAGGAAGTATTGCATTCAACCCAAACATTCTATATCGAGATTTCACCAGAAATGTGTGTTTTGAGGTCCCCTGAATAAAAGAATCACTTTTAGAAAAAAGGTCCGTGTGTTTTTGTTGACAGCGTAACTCTAAAATGATAAGTCGGTTAAATACCACTACCTTATAAAACTGCGACACGAAGGTTTTCAAGAAAACTCTCACCTCAGACAAACTTTTTCGAAAACTTTTATTTTCTAAAAAATGCCTAATAATTTTGTTTAGAATTAAAGATATTTACTAAACAAAATGTATATATTGAATTCTTTCAGAATAGCCTGTGAAGTCCACTTCATTTTGAAGAAATTTTGTACAATCTTGTATAACTGGTAAAGGTTAAGCGATAAACGAAAACGTAAAAAAAACAAAACAGTATTTAGAATACACAGTTTATTTCAAATACCTAAGTTTTTGTGACAGAAGTCATTTCTGAGATATCCGTTATTAATGGATCGAATTTTTTACTTCTTGGTCATTTGCTAAGTCTTGTCAACATTTAGTCGTTTTTTGGGAATGCATGGAACAACATGGAATTTTAGGAGAGAGTCCAGTTCTTAAACATTTTGCTATCGCTGTTCTCTTTGTATCTATAACGAAATGTGTAATGTAGCTGTTTATGCAAAGGCTTTTTGGATTAAAATGTATTAGAGAGAAAAATGCGTTTTAGTACGAATAGTTTTATACCCATTAATAAACGTTAGAGGGTAGAGAAGGTCATGTGAATGTATCACAGATTTTTTTTCTCTAAACTGATGCAGAATTCACAGTACAACATGGCAGATGTCGTCCCATTATAAGAACATATTTAGAATATAATTATTGAGTGTACAGTGATAAAACAAGTATTAGATTAAAGGGAACTTGAATTAATAGCCTTAAAAATTGTTAAAGTTCCTTTCAACAATCTTGGCATGTTATTCTTCCCATAAATAGGCAACAAATTGCATTAAAGTGCTAAAATGCTTCCTACAATGCAAATCTCATGCAATTTACTATGTGTCTCAGTTTATAAGAATCCCACTTTTGAAATGCCCGGTTTTTATAATTTTGAAACGTTCTGCAATGAATCAAAAGTAAATATCGGAAAGTAAATACATTTGTTATAAAATGGGGCCAATTTGCAGCTTGTATGAGTTTGCCGATCAATATACCACAAAACAGCAACATTATGCTGTGTTCAAATGTGACATTACGCTGTGTCAAAAACCACATGCTCGTTAAAATGTAATGATATGAATGTTGTCATTATAAAGCAAATAATAACGGTGTATACGTGGCGTGTAGCCCTCCTAGCTCACAGGGACAAGCCAAGGTAGCTGGAACTCGAATAAGCCCTACAAATTATCTTTAACGTTACACGGGAGCGCTTCAAGCAAGGCCAAAAATATTTTCCTTACTTAAAAAAATCTGATGTGTTACATTCACATTACTTTCTCTACCTCTATTCCTTATTAGCAAATATAGTAACTGTTCTTAATAAAGCTTTCTGTCTATTTTGCATTAACCCAGATAAACTTTTACAGAAATAGATTTAATATACTTTCGTTGTAGGTAAATGGGAATACAGGAAACCGAACGGATAGACAGATGTTTAATAGCGGGTCGCTATATTTTTTAGAAAATCAAACAAGCGTTAGTTCATCAATTCCTGCATTCGATGAATTCAGTTCTTAAAGCAACGATACCATTCTTCTTGAGACTCCTCAGTTTTATATAATGTTCACCGCTTAATCTGATGACGAAAAAATTATTCCACGATTTGATCTTTAATTTTTGGAAACAAGCAGAAATCACAAGTTGTTAGGTCAAGGCTGTATGGTGAAGAGTCCATCGTGTTGACCTTAGGACATCCAAATACCCAGTTGTTATATTTACTTTCTCTACTACGTATAGTAAGCAGGGGAAGTATTGTATTCCACCCAAAAATTCGATACCGAGATTTCACCGGAATTGTATGCTTTGAGACCCCTGAATCCAAAAAAAGCATTTTTGGAAACATGTCCAAGTGTGTGTCTGTCTGTGTGTGTGTCCTTGAACAGCATAACTCAGAAACGAACAGTCAGATAAACACCAAACTTGGTATTTAGATTCAGTATCTTCCAGAGATGCGACACGAAGGTTTTCAAGAAAATCCCCCACCCTCAAATACTCTTTATATGGAAAATTTTTTGACAACTTTAATTTTTTCAAAAATGGCTCTAACGATTTTGATTAAAATATCATATCTATGTTTAAGATATTTTTATGACAAATAAAATGTATACCTTGAATTTTCTGGGAAGTCTCCAAATGTATTCTTCATTGTGCACGACTTTTGCATATCTGGTAAACCATAAGAGATAGACAAAATTTTAGCACAAAAGATTATATCGCGTTAAAATACACAATTTATGTCATATACATTTTGTTGTTGTTGAGTGAACCATTTTCGAGATATTGCTTGTTATTCGTTTACATTTTTCAATACTTATCTTCTCAAATGGGAATTCGTTACTCATTTTTTTTGTCTTGGATATGCAAAGAGTATTAATATCTGGCAAAGAGAATGGTGCTGCGCATAGCAACCAGCAATTAAGAGATATGTCGATGCTTAAAGGCTACTGTATTTCTATATTGCCGTTGCAAATACAAAACAAGGGGAACATAGTAGGCCTTAAGCGATAGTCAAATATTTTTAGAACTGGTCTCTATGTGTAAAATGTAATTCTCTTTGCATGTGAAAAGATCATTTCTGCAAATGTTTATCTCGATTAATATGAAATAGATGGAGAATTAGAGTTTGTAAAAATAGTTTGTACAAGAGTAGAGGAAGTCATGTGAGTGTAACACATCAGATTTTTTTGCTGATTACGACGATGCGTTGTTATGATGTAACATTATTTTTCTTTTCTGGTGTTTTTCACGAACCTTTTCAAGTACCTGCGGTAAACAGACGTTTGTGTAGCAATCAGTAGTAACGATACGTCTATCTTCCAATGCTATAGTAGCAATATGGCACGTTTTAGAGGGGGAAAATTAACAACCATCTTCTTACCAGCACTGCGAATTCGTCGGACTTTTGTGTGCTTACGTTCTTTTCGAAAGACTCATTGAGGCGATTGATTTATTTTTAGGATTATAAAAATAAATACAATATTCATCACTAGCAACTATATTCAAAACCTACTTTGAATTCTTCCAGAGTCTTTCTGCTCCAATCAATGAGTTGTTTTTGATCGGGAGTCAGTTTATGTGGAATCCATCGACAACAAGATCTTCCCACGTCTAACTGTTGATGTAAAATGTTTTAAATTTGACTCATACCAATTTCCCATATAAATTAACAAAATGTCCGCGGATATCCTTCAGCATTGCTCTAACAGCGGAAATATTTTTATTAGTAACAGCAGTTATTTGGAATCTGTAACGGTATTAACTTATTTGTTCATTTAACATTATTGTAGCTCCACGTTGATGCGGTATTGCTTATAATGTTTGTTTACATCAGTGTTGAAGCCATCTTGTGACGTCATTCATTTGTTTGGTTTGTAGCTCCATCTTGTTTTAGTAATTTGCATCAGTGTTAGTTTTTGTTTGATTTCATTTCAAATGTCTTCCGGCTAGCTATTATCCTGTTAGCTTGGGCACGTATCTCTATACAGGTTGTGAAACGGAAAGGAATCTTTTATCCAAAAATTACACTGATGAAGAAATTTGTTTTACACATTTATTGTCGAACACGTTAACTATCACATTTATACATTGATCTTAACACTCGCCAAACTGAAATTGTTATAATAACTTCTTACTGATAATTCTTTTAATCCACGTACTTCAATCTTTTATATAATTAACTTTACCATATTTTAGATCTTTCGTAATTCTGCTGCGCGTAACTTGTGAATCTATATCCGATGTATGACGAACTAATACTTTCAACGAACTGACTGACTGAAGACGACGTGTAGTGTATGAATGCTTTCGGCGAACTGAAGGACTGACTGACTTTACCTCTAACTTGGCTTATTTATACGCCTTCATCCAGATACGCCTAAAGATTATAACTGAACTGCTATTGGCTAATAAAACGCGCCAACATTAGCGTCTATTTTAATATCCAATTAAAATTATGAATACATATGCTTTAGGAGAAAACATTCCAGAAGGTTCTCAACGGAAAAAACGCGCGAACATTACGTAACTTCCTTGTTTCCAATAATGATAAACAGCTCACCCCCCTCTTTGCATTATTGCGCTATTATTGACAGTTTCAGTAAGGCCGTATAAACTTATTTCCCAATAATATTTACAATTAATAAACATCTGAAATCAATGTCACATAAAAATGCATATTCATATTACAATCATTATTTACATTTAAGTAATTTGTGATACAAATTACTGCATCAAATCCTTCGCGAAATTCATTCACTAAGAAAACACTGATCTCATTTGAATTCGTTGTACCAATTATAAATAGCTGCCTTAGATGGCGCTTCTTCGCCAAATGCATTTATAAGTCGATCTTTACATTTTTTAGGCGTTAATGACTATTTTAAATCGTAAAAATCGTAGCCCGGTAATGTTCTCTAGTCAAATTCATTTTTTGGTGATCACAAGATCTATAAGTGATGATAATAAACAAGCTATTAGAGCAAACAAACTATTCTAACCTAATAGTTCCGCACCAACGCCAGAGAAGAAACGTTTACGAAGCGCATAGCCACCGCCCAGCCGCAGCCCGCCGAACACCGTCGCTTGATCCTACAACCCTGAAACAGATGACAAAGGAGATGATTGGGCACAGGAAAGAGGGCTCAGGAAAGTCGCGGTAGAAGATAAACCACTTTTGTATTTGTCTGCCTACCGGTAAAACCACGAAAAACTGAAGGGTCAGAATGGGCTGTCACTGGGTATCGACAAAGTCGCACACTTTACTGTGGCACACCTCGCCCAGTCTTTCCACACAAAAAATCGACACCGAGATTTCAACGGAAATGCGTTCTCAGACTCTCTCGATCGAAGAGCAACATGTTTAGAAAGTAGGTTGAATTTGAAACTTACTTTTTATATTCCGCATTTTCCAAGCATGCGACACGAAAATATTCAAGACAATTCCCATACCACAAACACTTCACATAAAAATGTATTGAAATCTTTTATTTTCTAATAAATGGTTCTAAAAATTTGGACTAAAATACCATATATGAGAGACATTTACATGAAAAACACTGCTGTCTTACACTCATGACAATTTCTACTCTTGTAAAACTATTTATATATACCTTATTCTCCACCTACTTCATGATAGTCGATACAGAAATTTGTAGAATCTATCTTATTGCCAATTTTCTTGTAGGTGCAACGGACATATGGTAGGCTTTAAGCTAGACAAATCTTTTAAGAGCTGTTTGCTATGTGGAGCATTCCATTCTCTTTGCATGTCTAGGACATAAAAGAACATCTGATGTGTTACACTCACATGACTTTCTCTACTCTTGTACAAACTATTTTTACAAACGCTTATTCTCCATATGCTTCATCTTAATCGAGACGTTAATCTTATTGCTAATTTTCTTGTAGATGCAAGGGGAATATGGTAGGCTTTAAGCTATAGTTAAATATTTTAAGAGTTAGGTGCTATGTGGAGTATTCCATTATCTTTGCATTACCAGGACAAAACAAAATGAATAACGAATTTGAGAAAAAGTATAAACATTGGAAAATTTAAGAAAATAACAAGCAATACCTTGAAAATGGTTCACTCAACAAAAATAATGTATGACATAAGTTGTGTATTTTAACGCAATCTACATTTTTGTGTACTAAAATTTTGTCTACCTCTTATGGTTTACCAGTTATGCAAAAGTCGTTCACAATGAAGAATACTTTTGCAGACATTCCCAGAAAATTCGATATACCTTTCATTTGTCATGAAAATATCTTAAGCACAAGATATTTTAATCAAAATCGTTAGAGCCATTTTTGAGAAAATTAAGATTTTCGAAAAATGTTCCATCTAAAGGGTAATCTGATGGGGGATTTTCTTGAAAACCATCGCTTCACATCTCTGGAAGATACTGAACTTAAATACTAAGTTTGGTGTTTATCCGACTGTTCGTTTCTGAGTTATGCTGTTCACAAACACACACACACACACACACACACACAGACACACATACGGACATGTTTCCAAAAATGCTTTTTTTGGATTCAGGGGGTCTCAAAACACATATTTCTGATGAAATCCCGGTATCGAATTTTTGGGTGGAATACGAACAATACTTCCCCTGCTTACTATACGTAGTAGAGTAAGTAAAAACGAAATTATTATTGTAATATAAGTATAATTATTGGAAAATTCAAACCAATAACAACGAATATCTCAGAAATGACTCACTCCACAAAAAATGTATATTACATAAATTGTGTGATTTGACGTGTTCTGCATTTTTTGTGTTTACCAGTTGTGCGAAAGTCATTCACGACCAACATTCCGAGAAAATTCAAGATATAACTTTTATTCGTCTTAAATATATGATATTTTAATCAAAATCGTTTTGCCATTTTTGAGAAAATCAAAATTATCGATAAATGTTCCATGTGAAGGGTAGTCTGTGGTGTGGGGATTTTATTAAAAGTCTTCGTGTCCCATCTTTGAGAGATGCTGAATCTAAATACCAAGTTTGGTATTTATCCAAGTTTTCGTTTTTGAGTTCACGGACACACGCACACACGGACCTTTTTGTAAAAGTTCTCTTTTGGGTTCAGGGGGCCTCAAAACACGTATTTCCTGTGAAATATCCATATTTAATTTTGGGTCGAAAGTAATACTTCCTCTACTTACTGCAGAGAAAGTAAAAATAAAATGTATATCTTGAACTTTCTGCGAATAGTCTAGCAAGTTCTCTTCATTCGGAAGGAATTTTGTATAATCTTGTATAACCTGTAAACGTTAAGTGATAGACGAGGACGTGCCAGACATAAAATGTAGATCACTTTAAAACAGACAATTTACTTAAAATAGGCTTTTTATGGAATGAACCGTTTCTGATATATCCCTTATTAAAGTTTCGAATTGTTCAATACCTGTCATTCCTTTAAAGTCTCGTCGATTTTCAGTTGTTTCTCGCGATTGCATGGAAAGAGTACGGAAATTTAATGCCAGCATATAGCGTCCAAGTATTCATCAGATATTTTTTTCCTATAGTCAAAATAGAGTATGGAATTTAAAAGCCATTAAATAGCGAACACCTACCCTACGTGATCAAAAGTATCCAGACAACTGGCTGAAAATGACGTACAAGTTCGTGGCCCCCTCCATTGGTAATGCTGGAAGTCAATATGGTGTTGGCCCACCCTTAGCCTTGATGGCAGCGTTCACTCTCGCAGGTATACTTTCAATCAGGTGCTGGAAGGTTTCTTGGGGAATGACAGTCCATTCTTCACGGAGTGCGGAACTGAGGAGAGATATCGGAGTGCGGAACTGAGGTAGGTCGGTGAGGCCTGGCACGAAGTCGGTGTTCCAAAACATCCCAAAGGTGTTCTATAGGATTCAAGTCAGGACTCTGTGCAGGTCAGTCCATTACAGGGATGTTATTGTCGTGTAATCACTCCGCCACAGCCCGTGCAGTATGAACAGGTGCTCGATCGTGTTGAAAGATGCAATCGCCATCCCCGAATCGCTCTTCAACAGTGGGAAGCAAGAAGGTGCTTAAAATATCAATGTAGGTCTGCGCTGTGATCGTGCCACGCAAAACAACAAGGGGTACAAGCCCCCTCCAGGAAAAACACGACCACACCATAACACCACCACCTCCGAATTTCACTGTTGGCACTACACACGCTGGTAGAGACGTTCACCGGGCATTCACCATACCCACACCCTGCCATCGGATCGCCACATTGTGTACCGTGATTCGAAACTCCACACAACGTTTTGCCACTGTTCAATCGTGTATTGTTGACGCTCCTTACACCAATCGAGGCGTCGTTTGGCATTTTCATGCGTGATGTGTGGCTTATGATCAGCCGCTCGATCATGGAATCCAAGGTTTCTCAACTCACGCCTAACTGTCCAAGTACTTGGAGTGGATCCTGATTGCAGTTTGGAATTCCTGTGTGATTGTCTGGATAGATGTCTACCTGTTACTCTTTACGACTCTCTTCAAATGTCGGCGGTCTCTGTCAGTCAACATACGAGGTCGGCCTGTACGCTTTTGTATGGTACATGTCCCTTCACGTTTCCACTTCACTATCACATCAGAATCAGTGGACCTAGGGATGTTTAGGAGTGTGGAAATCTCGCGTACAGACTTCTGACACAAGTGATACCCAATCACCTGACCAGGCTCGAAGTTTGTGAGTTCCACGGAGCGTCCCATTCTGCTGTTTCATGATGTCTAATGACTACCGCGGATAATGAGTACCAGGCAGTAAGTGGCAGCACAACGCACCTAAGATGAAAGACGTATGTTTGTGGGGTGTTCGGATACTTTTGATCTTATAGTGTATTTAAAAATCTGTCAATCGCTTTAGTCTACTGTGTACTTCTTATACGTAAAGCGAAATATGAAATGCGTAAAGAAGGTTTATCTCGTTTATAAATAAATGTAAGAATAAACTTCTATAACAATAGTTTCTCAAAGGCTTAGTAGGGAATGTCATGGAAACGCCACACATTAGGTTTTTTTTATTTAGAGACATCAACACATGTATTAGAGATGAAATCTCGTACTGAATTTTGGGCTGGAATACAATAGTTCCTCTCCCTACTAGCTACGTTGAAGAGGAAGTAATGAGGAAATTACAATTAATTATATTTCAAGAGATCTCAGGAATGCAGAAAAGGAATTCTACTTGCTAAAGCTGCATCAACCCATAATTCACCGCGACAGCGTTATCACATTACGCAGTTCAAAAGACGCGAACGAATTATTCTGTCCAAAAATACATCTTTCCTGCAAAAGCTCTGAGCTGATACGCATTCACAAGACGCAAAAATGCCTTCATAACAGTTAACAAAGTTGCAATGTAATTTTGTCTACAACACACCTATGCTAGATAAAGAAATTAATGCTTTCCACATAAAAATTCGATATCACCAGAAATAATACAGGTTCTGGAGTCCAGCGTAATCAAATAAAAATATGATGTGTTACATTCAGATGACTTTCTCTACCGTCTATGGTTATAAGTGGATACATAAACTGTCGTCCTCCTTGCTTTATTGGTTACCATGCTAGCCTCTAGCCCCCGAGGTCGCGGGTTCAAACCCGGCGGAGGGTGATGGATTTTTTCGGACGTAAAAATCCTTAGCATGGCTTTCTTGGGAAGGGAAGTAAAGCCGGTGGTCCCGTGTCGTACATTTACGACACGTAAAACAACCTCAAGCCTGATAAAGAGTTCTCTGAGCAAAATTGCCGGTCTTTCACGTCCAATATAGAATGGGACGCTAAGGACCACAGCAGAAAAAGAGCGTCCATAACCAAAACTGAATTTTATTTAGGTATATAAATTGTTCTTACGAAAGCTTATTCCTTATATCTACTTCATTCTAATCCAAATAAACTTTTGCAGAAATAGACTATGAGTGACAACATTTTGAACAATGCGAATCATTAATAACGGATATCTCGGAAATGGTTTATGCTACACAAAAAAAATATTTGAAATAAATTGCTTTATTTTAAAGGGAGCTACGTGTTTTGTGCAGTTCATTTTCATCTATCGCTACACACAATTATATAACATTCCTTTCTAATGAAGAGGACCTCACAGGCTATTCCTAGAAAAATTCAAGGTACATATTTTAATCAAAACCTTTAGCCATTTTTCAGAAAATAAAAAGTTTGAAAATATTCGATGGAAAGGGTAATTTGCGTTAGGGGATTTTTCTTGATGACCTCTCGGTGAACTTTTTTGGAAAATACTGAGATAGCAAGATTGGTATTTACACATTTTGTTTGTGAGCTACGCTGTTCACAGAAATACACACGGAACGTTTTCTAGAAACGCTTTTCTGGATTTAGAGTGTCTCAAAACATTTATTTCTGTTGAAATCTGAATACCGAATTTTTGGGTGGAATGCAATGCGTTCTCTGTTTTCTCAAATGATCCCGATGAGCCCCGCCTATTGTTCAGTTACTCGACATTCGTCTTTTCGTCGTTCTTCATGGTGCAGTGGTCACCATGCTAGCCTCTAGTCCCCGAGGTTGCGGTTTCAAACCCGGCGGAGGGTGATGGATTTTTTCGGCCGTAAAAATCCTTAGCATGGCTTTCTTGGGAAGGGAAGTAAAGCCGGTGGTCCCGTGTAGTACATTTACGGCACGTCAAAGAACCTCAAGCCTGATAAAAGGCCTCTGAGCAAAATTTACAGTCTTTCAAACCCAATATAGAATAGGACGTTAAGGACCACAGCAGTTAAAGAGCGTCCATAACCAAAACTCAATTTAATTTAGGTATAAAATTATTCTTACGATAACTTATTTTTCTATCTACCATAGTTTAATTGAGATAAACCTTTGCAGAAACAGACCATGAATGACAAGGTTTTGAACAATGCGAACCATTAATAAAGGATATCCCGGAAATGGCTTATTCCACAAGAAAAAAGGTTATTTGAAATAAATTGTGAATTTTAAAGGGATCTAGGTTTTGAGTGTAGTACATTTTCGTCTATCGCTTAACGCTTACCAGTTATACACAATTATATAAAATTCCTTTCTAATGAAGAGGACTTCACAGGCTATTCCCATAAAAATTCAAGGTATATGTTTTGTTGTCATGTAAATATATTTGATAAAACGGTACATGTTTTAATCACAGTCTATAGTCATTTTTGGAAATAAACGTTTTTAAAAATGTTTTATGTAAATGTAATTTGCATTAGGGAGTTTTCTTGAAAACCTTCTGAAGCATTTTTGGTATTTACACAACTTTATATTTGTGAGTTACGCTGTTCACAGAATCATACGCGTACCTTTTTCTAGAAATACTTCTTTTTGCATTGAGAGACCTCGAAGCGTATTTTTGGGTGGAATGCAATACCTTCCCTACCTTCTCAAATGAGCGCGATGAGCCCGACTAGTGTTCAGTTACTCGTCATTCATTCATCATTTCAGGGCAAGAGCAAATCCTATATACTAGCAGGTCTCACCCTAAGCGAGATTCGAACTCGAGACTCCTTGAATGTGTGGCAAACATGCTAGCCTCACACCACAGAGATGGGTTAAAAAAATATATTGATATATGTATAACACCTACACGAAAATAATTAAAACAAATGAATCTAACAAGAAAGAAACTATGTAGTGAGAGAAGGATTCCAGATGCTGAGCAAAGCTTGGTGAATAAGTGTGTGTGTGCGCGCGCACCATATTAAGTAATAAAACGGACTCTTGTGCTCTCATGACCGCGTCGCCGCGTTCTCCTGAAAATAGTGCACGGAGTAAACAGGAAAATATTTCCTAAAGTGCTCCCTGCGTGTCTTCCTGCAGAGCTGCTCTGTAGGATTCCGGCTACAAGTGGGGAGATCGTCTCCCTAGTTTTCACTTTGTATTTCAACCCTTACATCTGCTCCATCATGTTGCATGCTGAGCCCAGGTAGCAAAACAAAACCCACAACTTTCATAAAGCATTAAAGGGAATTGCATGTATGAAGTTTGTTACGTATGTTACACAATAATCCCGTGTACATAGAGCAAACTGTGGCAGGATATTCTGCCAGAGAAACTGTTGACGAGTAAATTTATAATCGCTCTGTGAAGCTGATATTTCCTTTGCGTGTTATAATATGTTTGCAGGATCAGTTAAATGCGCAGTCTGTGTATATGTAAACATTGATTCGGAATAATTATAATGATGTACCTTGTAACAATTGTGAGCCATTTTAACAGTTACTTTCAGTCAAAGTAGACTTAAAAGCTTCAAAACTATGCCAAGGTAAAATTACGAAGGAACGGAGGGCACCGCCAAAGGGGCGGAGCACTGCAAATAGGCCGCAAGGGCAATTTTGTTTCACTATGATATCTGGAAGCGACTCGAAGGGCGACCATATCCGGACGACGATGTGCGCAAGCATCCGACAAAAAACTTAATTTAGTTTTATTTATGGACGCTCTTTAACTACGATGTTTCTTAGCGCCCCATTCTATATTGGGCGTGAAAGACTGGAAATTTTGCCATCATAACTGGCGTAATTGCAGCTATTTGGTTTCTCAATTGCTGTAAGGTGTTGATCTTCACTTCATACACTTTGGACTTGACGAAACCTCAGACAAAGACGTCTAGTGGTGTCAGTTCTGGAGAGCGAGACGCCCACCTACCAGAGAAAACTTCGTTGAGTTGGTCACGAACAATGATGGCAAAACGGGGTGGTGCACCATCTTACTGGAAAGCCACAGTATCTTGTAGTGCATCCTGTGCCAGCTGCGGTTCCAGGTACCCTGTCAAGATACGTAATTCCAGTTACTGTTGGTTCTGCAAACTTGAAGGGCCCGTGAAGTTTTGTTTTTATTATTCCCAGCCACACATTTACCTTTGGTGTGTCTCTCCGTAACTCTTGTATGGCGTTTGGCTGTTCGTCTGTCCGCATGTGTGGAATGTTGCCTTATCGCTGAACAACACATGTTCCATAAGGTCTTTATTTTCAATTGTATTTAACAGGTCCTCACACATAGCATGTCGAGCTGTCTTCCGGTTCAAGTTTATGCATTATCTGGATGTGATAAGGGCATTTGTGCAGTTTGAAGCGCAAGGTACACCATACAGTGCTTTGGGACATACCCAGCCTTTTGGTTGATGCATCGGGACTCCGTGAGATGGCATCCCGTATGGTTTGCACGTCTTCTAGTGTTGTAGCCTCCCACTACGTGCCTCATCAGCAACAGATCTCGTCCGTTTCAGTTTGAGTACCAGATCTCTAATAGCTTGCCCGCTAGGAGCTCGTTTCCTGAACTTTCTGGTGAATTCTGCTTGGACCTGCTCGTAAGTCAACCCTCGTATACGAGCGAAAACGACAGCTAATCTTCCCTCTATTGTAAGCATAGTTTCCAATTACCTATAGCACAAATGTATAAATTAACGATATTAGGAAAATGCCAAGAAACTTTTGAATCACCCTGTATATGCTCAAGAGATCGATTCCTTAAATTTAGCGAGTGTATCTGGTAGGAAAAGTAATCCATAGTTGAGATTTTTATTAACAAAAATTAAACTTACGGAACAGGGAGTGAAGTCTGATTAGTATATGATTGCCTCGAACAATTTCTTACACTAATGGTCATAGAGTCGTTCTGGCAGCTGAACTTTAAGGTAGCGTTTGCATACTCAACAAAATTAAGTGCACTAGACCGGACAACAAAGGAACATACAGCACCACTAACCCGTTTGGCTACATTTGAGGTTCTGCAAGTCTGTCCATATTTTTCTCGTGAATTGTTAACTCCTTGGGCAACATCTGGGTTCTCAGTGTGTGACAAATAGATAGAAGAAAATTAGACAGCTGTGCGTTAGTCCTCAGCTTGGCACGTCTTAGTAAATGTGTGCTGTTTCGTGTTTCATTGAAAAGTAATACGTAACTTTCACACGACCTTCTCTACGCATTAGTAATTCACATATACCCCAAATGTTATAAGAGTAGATTATTCTATCCATGTTACTTTAGTAAGAGAGTTGGCTTCCAGGAGTTCCTGGGTTCGATTCAGTGTTTTTCCATTGTTTTCTCTAGTAGGTAGGCGAATGCTGGGGTACTTTCTCATTTATCACGATTTCCTTTCAACAATTTCCCTTTCATTCCGTTTGTTTCTCCTCTTTCAGGTATGCTACTAAGTTTTATGGCGTATCGCGGTGTCGGACAAATGGTTCAGATGCTTGCTTAAAGGAAAGAGTACTCCCCGTGGACACCAGAAGGCTGCTTGTCGACAGGTCGTTCATCAACTTCTCTAAGCAGCTCCAGCAGTGAGACGGATCTTCCAGCCTGAAATTGTTAGGGAGTTCCGCGCGTCTGTCTGCCTGTAGCCTCCTGTGGTTCCTTCACTTCATGCCTTCCTCCTGGGAGGTTAGTTGCGTTATTCATGATAAATGTTTGAACGGTAATAATTTCAAATCAAGCAACTATGGGCTTGAGAAACACAATTTATCTGCTTACTCCAGAAGTCGTAGTAACATTCCCATGAGCTTCTCTAACCACTTTTCTATAAAAGTTTCTTACAAAAGCTAATGCTTGTGTCTGCTCCATTTACAGTAACGACTTTATTGCACATTTACAACATAAATACAGGAATATAAAGCAATAATTCAATCTTTAAAGCCTGTTACCATGTCAAGGCTTTGAAATCCCATGCTCTTCGCATGGCCACGAGATAAAAAAGAATCTGATATGATACATTCACGTGACTTTCTCTACCTTCTAATAAACACTTAGATAAATAATTGGAAAGTTAAAATAAATAAAATTTGTAATATTTACAGAAAAAATTACAAATAAAACATTAGGAAAGCACTACATTTAATTACTTGGTATTTTAATGTGTCATATTGTATCCATCTGATAGACCAATATAGTAAGTGTACTAATGCTATATATAATGAACAATTATATACCTACTTAAAATGGTATATTTCCTTTTATACATTTCCAAAAATTATCATTTGTCATGAAAATAACTTTAATATATCGTTTTTTTTAATCAAAACCGTTAGAGATACTTTTTTGGAAAATAAAATTTTCGAAAGCTGATTCATATAAAGGGTAGTTAGAGTTTTCTTGAAAACCTTTGTGTTGTATTTGAGGCAGTATTTTTAACACTTATATGATTTCAGTTAAATTGTATAATATAAAATATAATAAAGCAATATGTGTATAAAACAATATATAAAAAGTGAATATTACAGTCATTATATATGTTTATATTATTGAATACATGTGTAATAATATTATGTGAATGTATTACGTAATTTAATAATGTAGGAGCTGTGAGTAAAATAGGTTAAAAGTTGCTAACAATTACGTAACCTTGAGGCAATAATGAATTAGAAAGTAATGATACTACTGGTAATTCTTGGAGCAACAATAATGTAATTTTTGAGACAGTTTAATAAATAGCCAATCCACAACCAGAAAAACTTTAAGTTAAACGAAGGTATTCTATTGGAGTAGGATTAGCCAATGAGAAACTGAAATATAGCAAAATTTACAAATTCAGAAGTCAGTTGGTTGTAGACAGTGTTCCTAACCGGACGCGAGATGCTTCCTCGAGAAATCAATACGTATTCGTGTGAGACAAAAATAGTTTACGTGTTAAAAAGTGCAAGTAAAAATAAAAAAATCTCACAGCTCTCTCTCTCTCTCTCTCTCTCTATATATATATATATATATACATATATATGTATATCAGTGAAGTGTTACTTAAATAGTGCCATGCATTAATAAAAGGAGTGAAGTAAAGTTATAATCTGTGTAAGCCTACATCCTTCAGTCGCACCACTCCCTGCTAAGACATTCATGTCTCTAAAAAAATATAAATTTTGACGCAGCCGAGGCAAACATAAATACCGGAAAGTACATTTGGGGCGAAGGCTACCGGAAACGTTTTACCATACGTGCGGTTGCAACTATTTCAAGTTTGGCTCCCCAACAGTCGAAATATAATACATCATCTTCAAACTGGCTTTCCATACGTAGCAGCAACAAACCTTCTTCAATCCCTGGAAGATACTGAGCTTAAATACCAAGTTTTGTGTTGATCCGACTTTTCATTTTTGAGTTATGCTGTTTCACAGACACACACACGCTCAGGAATATTTTCTAATTACGTGATAGAGAAAGTAAAAATGCTACTATTGTGTACTGTGAATTCTGCACCTTTCGCATAAAGAAATTTTGGGGTCATGCTGTTCACAAATACACATACAAACAATCATATGGGGCATTTCCTAAAAATGTACTTTTGGATTCAGGGCCTTAAAGCGCACATTTTCGGTGAAATATCGTGTCGAAATTTTGGGTAGAATACAATACTTCTACTTACTAATACTAAGAAGTGGAAACAATTAAAAAGACACCCACCTTACATCAGTTTGCTTGTTACTTTCTCTACTACGTATAGTAAGTAGGGGAAGTATTGCATTCCACCCAAAAATTAATACCGATATTTTACCGGAAATACATGTTTTGAGACCCCCTGAATCTAAATAAAGCATTTTGGAAACATGTTTGTATGAGTGCCTATGAACAGCATAACTCAAAAACGAAAAGTTTGATAAATACTAAATTTGGTATTTACGTTCAAAATCTTCCAAAGATTCGACAGGAAGCTTTTTCAAGAAAATCTCCCACCCTAACTACTCTTTACATGGAACATTTGTCGAAAAATTTGATTTTCTAAAAAATGCCTAGCAGTTTTGATTGAAACACCATATATTAAAGATGTACATGAGAAATAAAATGTATATTTGAATTTTCTGGTAATACCCTATGAAGTCCCCTTCATTCAGAAGGAATTTTGTATAAACTTGTGTAATTGATTTACGTTAAGCAATAGACAAAAACGCACTACACAAAAAATGTAGGTATCTTTAAAACACACAATTTATTTTAAATAATTTATTTTGTGGCATACGCCATTTCCGAGATATTTGTTATCAGTGCTTCGAATAGCTAACTGCTTGGTCATTCTCTTAAATTCATGCGAACATTCAGTTTTTTCTCGCGATGTCATTGAAACAGTATAGAATTTTAAGGCCAGCATATAGCGACCAGTTTTTAAACATTTGACTATCGCTGTTCTCTTTGTATTTATAACGAAATATGCAATGTAGCTGTTTCTGCGTAGATAGTAAAATAAGCCTTAGTAAAATAGTTTGTATTCTCACTAATAAACGATACAGGGTAGAGTAAGTCATGTGAATGTATCACATCAGATTTTTTTTAAACTGCCATCTTCCTGCCCATATAATTCTCTTTGTACATATAGGTATAGGTGACTCAACGAAGGAGAACACTTTGTCCCCTGCAACCTACACAGATCTATTAATGCAGTTACCACCCTCAGGAGGAAGAGTTGAAGTGAAGGAACCACAGGAGGCTACAGGTCGTAGGCGGAGAGGCCACGTAGACTCGCGGATGTCTTTAACATTTCCAAGCTCGAGGACCGTCCCACTTCTGGAGCCACCGAGAGAAGGGAATGACGATCCAGCAATCAAGCAGACCTCTGTCCGGTACGCCACGAAACCTAGAAGCACACCTAAAAAGTGAAGAGCAAACGGAATGAAAGGGAATTGATGGAAATGAAATCAAAATAGGTGAGAAACAACCCCAGAATTCGCCTGTCGATCCCGGGGAAGCCACGAAAATCCTATCGGTCAGAGTGGGCGGTATGTGGGAATCGAATCCGGGACCTTCCGAATGCCAGTAGCACACGTTGCTGCGGCGCCCCTCTATAGCTCTGCACATATGGTCCCTAGCATACTGATTGGTCAATAACAAAGAATCGTTAATTTATATTCTGTGTTAGAAATACAGGGTTATTCAAAAAGAAGGATAAAATTTTACACGTTTAATTCTAATGAACAACAATAGATGGCGACACATGCGATACATCACTGAATAGAGAAAATGTTTATTTTATGTGTTCAAAATGAGCACCATTTGTTATGCGAGGACGACCAGTGCTTTTCCGTTTGCATACACAACCATCTTATACGAATTTATTGTATCAATTGTAAAGTTTTTTATGACGAGGCGGCTCGTTTTTGAACTTACAGCGAAATACACGCTGCAATGAAACAATGAATTCGCTCTTTGCATAATGAAGCACACAAAACGACTTTTCCTGTGGCGACGCCATTATCTCGTAAACAAAATCAGCGGCTCTGTAGGCACTGAATGGAACTAATAGGTGGGGCATAAAACTTTGAAGTTTCCTGTATTCAATGATGGTTCTTGTGTGTCGCTTTCTATTGTCGTTCTTTAGAAATACATATGTAAATTCTGTTGCTTGTTTTTGAATAACCCTGTATAAGTCCAAACGAATTATCAATGTTTTACCATTGAGGGATCTCGTCGTAGGGCATACACTTAAAACAGTATTTGGTAATACTCGATCAATATTTTCATAACTTACACAAAATGAATCAAAAGCGTCTTAATATCCATTATCATGTTTTGATAAACAATAAGCTGCCAAATTTAATATAAAATGTCTTCTTCATTATAAAATGTCTAGCTATAAAATCGGGATATCATCATTTTTGCGAATTATAGCGGAAAACTTTTCTCGGCACACAAAATCGGGACAATCCGGATTTGTCGGGATCTACGGCAGCTCTATTTATGGCCAAGGACTCCTAAAACACCACAAGGAAACAGGTAAACTGCGAAGGAAGGAGAACTTGTAACCAAACACAAGGTTAATTACGGTAATTTGCCGTGCTGAGCGTAGTGTTACCTTACTCTTTACAAGATTGCCTTCCACCTTTGTCCTTGAACTTGACTACGCAACTAATACCTCAAGTGGTTGAAACACCGAAAAGGCTCAAACTTGGCAAGTTGTTTGCCGACATAAGATTTCCTTTGGATGTATATATGGGGGAGCACTATAAAACTGAATGCAAAATATCAAAGAAATATCATAAAACACAAAGGTGTATGTGTGGAGACACGCACACCGAGTGACCTGGCGTCGCGGTAACGTGTGTGAGTCGTTCAGGAGGTAGCTTGTTCGATTTGCGACGACTGCGCACTCTAACACATGGGTTTTTCTGGTTTCTCGGGTTGGTAGGCGAATGCCGGACTCATATGTGTTCTTCCACCACGACTCTCCTGTCCCCTATTTCCTGTAAGCATCATTTTCCTAGCCATCTGTTTCAAGGTTGTAGGACCAGGCGAGTTGCGGCTGGACGGTAATGTGCGCTGTGTGAAAGTTTCATTCTGCCGTCATCCAGGATCTGCTCGCCTCTGGAACCCACCTCTGGACGGGAGCTCCTTCGTGGGACATCCAGTGCGCTCGGGCGGCGTTGTAGAGTTGAATTTAGAAGCATTAGGGACTCTGTCCATGTTTGCGCCTGTCTTCACTCGGATCTGGTCGCCCTATGCGTCTGTTCCCTCATCCCTCGCGGTAGAATCACAAGGGGCCAACTGGCCTGCATGCGGTGCTCTGTCCCGGTTTTGGGGGGCCGCTTCGTTCATCCGTACCTTTACCCTTTACACACAAGTGACCGGAGTTCGTCGCGAACTGCCTCTGTTTCCAAAAATCGAAAGAAGTTACTTTGGTGACGCTGTCAAGCTGAAATGCTTTTAGCCCGAGCCGATTGCCCATTGAGCAAACACTTGAACGTTTCACTAGTTCAGGAAGTGACGCATAGAAAGCAGCATCCTGTAGGTATACACGTACAGACGTGTGGGAAATGTGGCAAGCTCAGACCCGAATTATACTACAGAATTTCGCGAAAAGAACACCGTATATTGTAGCGGCCCATAGTAGAGTTCGAACCACGGCAAGGGAACTGGGTTAAATTGCATGAAGTGTCGAAGGACGTGCAAATGTGGGAAGCACTGTGTCGTAAGGCACCGGATCGCTTGCTCAGCCTGCAGATAAGTATATATTGGCCACGAATGTGGGTCATCTCTCTCAACTTTTCTCCGACACTTCAACGACACCGAATCTACTCTAGTTAGGGTCCGAGGCCGCACGATAAATAAGACAAATATTATTATAACTGTGTTGACCTCATGACCAGTGACAGCTCATCAAGTAAACCATGTGTGGGCACGTTTAAGTTCCTGCGCGTATTTCCTTCTAAGCAAAGTCCCCCATTAGCCATGTAAACCATTAGAGAATATAGTCATTAGGCTTTTATACAAACCCTCGGTTCTCATTCAATTCCCTATGGTACCCTACATTCCAGCACCGATCAGTCCTACATACTGGGCTCCATTGTAATTGACATACCCACAGGGGGCGCTACAATACAGTTCGCAACAGTCTTAAAGTAAATAAAGCAATAACTTTTTTAAATCATATTCAAAATTTGCTCCTAATCCTGATACAAATATTGTTAAAACAGAAATCACTAATAGGAATTTTAATAATCAGTCTGGAAAAGATTTACAAAATCGAATTAATAAATATGTGCGTACCGATCTCAAGTTCAACTTTAATGATTGAAAATGAGGATTAAGGTAAATTTAAGTAAAGAAAGAATGTTTTCAGCTAATGAAGTTTTAGTACACAAATCAAAACTACTGCTTTCCATTTTAGGATGCATAAAATTGTGTATTTACGTTCAATGAAAATAAAATATCTGATGTGTTACATTCACATTACCTTCTCTACCCTCTGTCGTTTTTTAATGGTATAAAAATTATTCTTAGGATAATTTATCCTTCTATCCTCTTCGTTTTAATTGAGATAAGCCTTTGCAAAAACACCTACATTACACATTTCGTTATAGATACAAAGATAACAGCAATAGTAAATGTTAAAACCTCGACGCTATTCTATACATCATGAGAAACAAATGAAATCGACCCGACTTAAAAGAATAACAAACTACAGGATGATTATAAAGTCTCCATCCATTTCTGTGAAAAACATATTTTAGATTGAAACGATACAATGAATGTAGACTCTTGGGCACAGTAACACGCAATTCAGCAAAGTTTATTCCACATGGCCACCCTGAACATCCACACAAAATTCCTAGCGATGCATGGCTGAGTGAAACACATTCTCTATCATTCGAGGTATGAATTTCAGCACCGCCTGCCTGATACTCTCTTTTAAATGGTCAATGTAGTTGATTTTTACTTTGTACACCTCTAATTTGATGCACCGCACAGAAAAATGTTAAGGGGTGTCACGTCGGGAGGAACATGGAGCCCAGATGTGGTGTGAGCCCCTACCAATCCACCTACGTGGAAATTTGTTTTGCAGGTAATCACGAACAACCAGAGCAAAATGAGGGAGTGCTGCATCCTGTTGGAAAACCACAGTTTCCAAGATATCAACCTATCGCTATTTTGAGGTTGAAGGAGCAGATGTAGCATGCCCCAGATACGCGATGCCTATGACTATTGGTTCTGCGAAGAAGAATGGTCCATAAGGTGTTAGACTGTCTAATTTCCAATCACACATTGACTTTTGGGGTGTTTCGTTCACACTCGACGATCTCAATAGGCGGTTCATCTGCCCACAATCTGGAGTTGCGTCGGTTGACCATACCACATGTGTGGAAGGTGGCTTCGTCGCTGAAAAACACATTTTGTAGAGAATTATCCTCTTCGACTGCCTGCAACAGGTCACAACACATTGCTTCGCGACCAGCGTAGTCCTCCCTTTCCAGCTTATGACGGATTTGGAGGTGGTATGACCGTTTTTTCAAGCTTTAGTGGAGGATTTTCCACACTGTCAATTGTGGTACACCTAACTCCTGACTTACCCTCCTGGTTTGTTGCTTTTGGGCTTCTGGTAATTGCATCCTCTACCTGTTGCACAGTTTCAGCCCACACACTGGGCCTACCGGAACGTTTCTCACCCTGCACATTACCCATGGTCTTAAATTTCTGAGCCAGTAGTCTGATATCAGCCCTAGTAGGAGCAGTTTTATGAAATGTTCTTACAAAGTCCGCCTGTACCTGCCTGCAAGTTAATCCCCTCACATGCGCCGAAACCACAGCTAATCCTTCTGCAATGGATAGCATCTTTCAGGATACCTGTAATAGAAACACATAGTCAGCCGTTTCCACAGAAACTGATCGAGGTTTTACAATCATCCTGTATTTAACAACTCGAACCATTAATAACGGACATCCTGGAAGTGGCTGTTGCCATAAAAAAGTTATTTGAAATAAATTGTGTATTTTAAAGAGACTTACATTTTTGGCGTAGTACGTTATAGTACGAGGACACTTCCAGAAGTACACGACCTGACGTATATATAACGGCTGTTGTTTCAAACAAATGGCTATGGTAGAAAATACCACCCTTATAAAGCTCAAATTTGAAGTTTGACGATGCTACGTTGTTTAACAATTGTTTGGCAGCCATTAATAGTGAAATCTCTGAGCAAATTTGTAAACATGGATAAAACTGGTCATCGTTATATGATACAGTCCAAATAATATTAAAGCTGAACTAGATTCTACTCTGGGGGAGTCTGCTCCTTCCCTTACAACAGTAAAATATTGCGTGGCAGAGATTAAGCGAGGCCTTACGAGCTGTCAAGAATCGCAGTGGTCGACAAAATGAGGTGACCACGCCAGAAATAGTGAAGAAAATCCACAAAATGGTATTGGATGACCGTCAACTGGAAGCGCGCGAGCTAGCAGACATCGTAGGCATTTCAAAAGGTGCTGAATATCGCACACTAACTGAAAATGTAGACATGAGAAAGCTGTGCGCAAGATGGGTACCGCGTTTACTCATAATGAAACAAAAGGAGCGTCGTGAGGATGTTTCAGTCGAATTTTTGGCGATGTTTTGCTGCAATAAATCCGACTTTTTGCGTCGATTCATATCCATGGATGAAACATCGGTCCTCACTTCACACCTGAGACATAGGAACGTCGAAACGTGGATTGAAAGGAGAGAATCGGCCTCAAAGAAGGCGAAAACAATTCTATCTGCAGATAAGGCATGGTATAATTTTCATAGATTATCTTCAAAAACGAAAAGCAAGCAATGGCGAGTATTACGCAAACTTATGACACCGTTTGAATCATGAAATCAAGCAAAAATGGCCGCATCTAGCGAAAAAAGAAAGTTCTGCTTCACACATCCATTATCGCAATGGCCAAAATCAATGAGTTAAAGTTCGAATTGCTCCCTATGCACCCTATTCGCCACACTTAGCCCCCTCTGAATATTTGCTATTTCTAAAGTTGAAGAAATGGCTTGGTAGTAAAAGATTTGCCAACAATGAAGAGGTGGAATTTTGCAGTTGATGGCTATTTTGCAGAACTCGACGATTCTCACTATAAACAGGATATCGAGACTATTGAACGTCGTTGGGAAAAGTGTATCGAGCTGAAAGAAAACTATAGAGAAATAAAGATGTTTTTTCCAAAGATTTTTGTGTTTTCTTTGTTAGGTCGGGGGTTCTGGGACAGCCCTTATATCGCTTAAGGTTTGGCAGCTATACAAGATTATACAAAATTCCTTCCGAATGAAGTGGACTTAACAGACTATTCCCAGAAAATTCAAGGTATGCATTTTATTTCTCATGTAAATATCTTTAATATATGGTATTTTAATTAATATTGTTACAACAAAAAGGTCCATGTGAAGAGTAGTTTGAGATGGGGGATTTTCTTGAAAATTTTTGTGTTGCATCTAATGAAGGTACTCATGGTATTTATCCCAGTTTTCGTTTTTGATTTATGCTATTTTTTTAATTTATGGACGCTCTTTCACTACTATGGTCGTTAGCGTCCCATTCTATATGGGGCGTGAAAGACCGGAAATTTTGCTCAGGGGCGTCTTTATCAGGCTTGAGGTTCTTTTACGTGCCATAAATCTACGACAGGGACAACCGGCTATACTTCCTTTCCGAAGGAAGCCATGCTAAGAATTCTTACGCCCAAAAAAATCCATCGCCCTCCGCCGGGTTTGAACCCGCGAACTCGGGATCTAGAGGCTAGCATGGTAACCACTACACGATGGAGGAAGACTTTATACTATTCGCAGACATACACATATGGACCTTTTTACTGCAATTGCTTTATTTGGATTCAGGGGTTTCAAAACGTGTATTTTCGGAAATCTCGGTATCGAATTTTTGAGTGGAATGCAATACCTTCTATTCCTAATATGTGTCGTTAAACAGCGTCCATAAATAAAACTCAACTGTTTTTTCCTAATATGTACATGGTAGAGAAAGTAAACCTATTCTTTAGTAAATGAAAGTGAGTAGAGAAAGTGATGTGAATGTAAAACATAGGATTACTTTAAAGGGCTGCCGGTTTTCAGGTGCTTCCTGCGATGACATTGAAAGAGTATAAAATTCTAGCCAGCATATACCGACCCGGTTTTAAACATCTGACTGTTTTCCTTGTAACTACAACGATATAGTAATGAAATTATTTCTGCAAAGGTTTCTAGGCTACATGAAGTAGATGGCAAAATAAGTTTTAATAATAATAGTATTTTAGAAGCTGTATAAAAACAAACGATAGTAGGCAGAGAAAGTGATGGGAATGTTACAATCAGATTTTTAGAATTGGTTAATGGGCAAAGTAAAGCTGGCCATTTAGCCAGGAACACAGGAAAAATAATATAATCAACAAGAGACACATTCCGGCTGCATGGACCGGCACTCGTATTCCACTTAACCCCCGCCACAGTAATATAAAACAATATGGGCAATAGTTGGCCTGCTAACACCCTTATCTCGCCCAGCACGGAAGAAAGAAAGAAAAAAACGCAATTCTCTGGGTGTGGCCTGTGAGAATTCTCTCGTCATATGAATTGCACCCTAGGGAAATGAAACTACATGTTACACCAGGGTTCGTTTCCAAATGTGGCAACTTGAACCAGCAAGACGAACTTCAACGGAAAAACGGGGAGGGAAGATTCGCAAAGCGGTATACTTGGCTAAAAATGTAGAGAAGTGCACTGAGATAGAATCCCTCTATCCAAATCGGAATCGCACCTTCTTCCACCGGGTAAGAACTGCAATCTTGCAAACACTGTTGTAACAACGCAAAACTTGCTATGTTTCCGAGAAAATCCCAGTTTGAGTTCACTTTCTCTATGAAACACACGGTTTGCTTCTTTTCTGTGAAGTTTAAAATGGCTGATGTACGATTTTTGGAAATAGCTCTTCATTTATAAACACAATTTTTACTATAATATAAAATATAATAATAGAGCTGTTATTACGAGGGTTGTCCAGAAAGTAACCTCCGTTTTGAAATAAACATGAAACCGGAATACATACAGAAGCTTTATTATATACATCTGAAAAATTTAGCTTTTCTCTATTTCCCTACATAGTCCCCAAACACATACAAGCACTGTCATACCTTTTCACTGTCCTTGAAATACCCTCTCCATAAACTTCTGCCGCTTGTGAACTAAGCCAACCTGTCACGGCGTTTTGAAGCTCTATGTCATTGCCAAAGCGCTGAGCTGCACGCCACTTTTTCATGTACGGGAACAGATGAAAATCGCGAGGGGCCAAGTCTGGGCTGTACGGGCGATGGACAAAAACGTCCCATTTGAACTTGGCCAAAAGTTCATTTGTTTGTTTGCTGTGTCGGCGAGCATTGTCATGCAAAAACACATGCTTGTTTTGGATGCGCTTCTTAGCTTTTCACACTTCACACTTATTGGGATTTGTTATTTAGGCGCTTATGTTGTTAGTTATAACTAGCAAACACACGACAATAGGTGCTCCTCCTTTCACAGCTAGAAGCATATTGGGCCACTAAGCACGCTGATGTGAAATGGTGGCGCTACCCCGCTACTTCTCGTGCTATGCATGAACGGAAGTTAATTTCCGGACAGCCGTCGCTAGTTCAACATTTGCTGAGACTTAGTTCACACTGTCACTTCATTTATGTGAACTACTTCAATTTCCTCTGTAGCTTCACTTTCTTCGTAGTTGGTGACGTAATGAAACACACACAACGCAGTCTCTTCTCCGAATGCTTCACTTCACTCGATAAGAAGTAGAACACAACACGTCACCAGTTTTTCCTGCAGTAGCACTCGCCGTGCGTCACAGCAGTTATCACCAACTCGCTCGGAGAACAGCACTTGATGTCACAATAGACTCACACTCGTTAACAGGCACGCTGTCTGACTCCTCTCGTGAGAACGCTCGCTTATATACGCAATGGAATTTTCCACAGAACGTTCTAGAACTTTTTGGACACAAGTTCTAGAAAGAAGATAAAGGTAACCTATCACGGAGGGACCCCTGGAACCGGGCAGAGCGCTTCAAGCAGGTCAGTCAGCACAATGTGCTTCCAACGGGACCCCTGGGACCCGGAGCGTAGCAGCACGCTGAGGAGGTACCTAACTGGCGGTACCACAGCGACGCCAGGGAAGAAAGCTTTACAGAGCGCAAGCAACCATCCAGCCTTAACCCACCGTAATCCGTCGCCTGGTCCTACAGCCCTGAAACAGATGACAAGGAAGATGATGGGTACAGGAAATAAGAGAAAACAGAGTCGTGGTAGAAGCTGGGCCACTCCAGCATTCGCCTGGCGACATGGGGAAACCATGAAAAACCCATGGCCAGAGTGGGCGGTCGCCGGGATTCGAACCCGGGACCTCCCGACTGCAGGTCGCAGACGTAATCACCTGAGCTTTCCCGCTCAGTGGGGGGAAAGAAACTTTCAGAAGAGTCTTGAGTATTTGTTGATAGCGCTACTGGTGTTTACGCCGGGCGATAACGTGACTTATCTTTGTTTACCTCCGACTGCCTGGGTCGCAGACCTCCCGACTAGCTTTGCTATAGCCGCTACTTCACATTATTATTGTTATTATTATTATTATTAATCGGATTTTTAAGCAAATGCATATTTAGTTCATTTTCACGTCTTGTAATACGGAATTAAGTTTTAAGTAAGTTGCATGTTTCTATGTGCTTGCAAGTGAAGTTTTATAGAGCATATAACTATATTTCCAATGTTTCATTATTTTCCATGCATTTAACAGATAATGTATCTTTATATTCATAATTCTTAAGTTAACATTTAATCACATTAGTGTCAAAATAATAAAGTCCTTACTATTGAGACAGTATTTTCAAATGGATTTGGCTGTAATATAGGCACTTTTCGAAATTTAAGATGAAGGCACAAAAGAACTGCAAAACATCAGTTGCATGAATCTTTATCAACAGAGGTTGACAGTAAGTTTGAAAGTGCCTCCTTAAAGTATACAGGAGAATTAAGTGATAAACTGTACAGTGTTTTAGAGAGGAATCCATCCATCCATGCACCCATTCAAATCTAATCTAATCTAATCCTGCCTGGCTATCTATATAAGAGTTCAGTTATACTTAAATTAGTTTTAGTCCATTACGCCATATTTGGTTCTTAATATTAGATACTATTTAAGGCAAGTTCAACGAAATAAGACCTATTATATTCCTGTCCTCCAGGGACTATTCACTCAACGAAATTAGCTGAACAAAGCAATGAAGTGATATGAAGTAATAGCTAGATTGTGGCATCACCAATAGTTTTCCGATAGTATTCACCGGCTTTGACCGGCTAATTTTGTTGAGTGAACAGACCGAGAATGAGAACAACGAGTCTTATCCCAGTTGACAATGGTTCGAGGTTTGTCACGAGTCCATTGTGGCGGTCGTTGAACAAATTATAAAAAATTATGTTATATTCCATGACCTTCTCTACCCTCTATCCCTTATTAGTGGGTATAAAATACTTCCTACGATAGATTATTTACCTATCTACTTCATTTTAATCGAGATAAACGTTTCCGGAAATAGCTACATTACACATTTTGTTATAGACACAAAGAGAACACCGATAGTCAAATGTTTAAGAACTGGACGCTATATGCTGGCCTTAAAAGTCCATACTGTTTCCATGACATCACAAGAAACAGCTGAAAACAGAAAAGACTTTAAAAGCGTGACTAAGTTATTTGAAGTAAACTGTGTGTTTTAAGCAGATCTACATTTTTTATGTAAGAAGTTTTCGTCTATCACTTAACGCTTAACAGTAAGACAAGATTATATAAATTTCCTTCCGAATACAGTCTACTTCACAGGCTATTCCCATAAAATTCAAGATTAGGTACACTTTATTTGTCATATAAGTATCTTTAATATGTGGTATTTTATCCAAATCGTTAAGGCCATTTTTTTAGAAAATAAAAAAATTCTAAAAATGTTCAATGTAAAGGGTAGTTTGTGTGCGAATTTTCTTGAAATGTTCTGTGTGTCATATACATCTTTTTTCCTTTTTTTGTTTTGTTAAGTGAACCATTTCCAAGATATTCCTTACCTGTTTTAATTTTCCAATACTTTTTCTCAAATGGGATTTAGTTATTTGTTTTTGTATATCCTGGACATACAAAGAGAATGAAATGCTCCACATAGCAACCAGCTCTTAAAAGATTTGACTATCACTTCAAACCTACCATATTTCCCTTGCACCTACAAGGACATTAGGAATAAGATAATTTCTGCAAATGTTTATCTCAATTAACATGAAGTAGATGGAGAATAAGCGTTTGTAAAAATAGTTTGTGCAAGAGTAGAGAAATTTATGTGAGTGTAACACATCAGATTTTTTTTATATTATAATTAAGTTCGCTGAAAGTGGTTTCGCTGGTATCTGTGAATATTACAGTAAAGTTTATAATACCAAAAATTACCCAAATGAGACATAGTCGTGAAGCTAAGGTAAGCAGAATCTTAGAGAAATAGCAGACAAATACGACCTAATTATAAATGGAACAGGTCAAGTTTGGGAAACAACTTTTTCATCTGCAGTTACAGGAAATAAAATATTGAGTAATACTTTCCTGAATTAAATGGGAGTTGGAGTCTGGTTATCCTTGAAGCATGTACATCAAGAAGGTGTTATTCGCGACATCCCTCTTGAAATTAGAGAATGAAACGGAATTTATGAGTGCATTTTCTTTGTAAGAAATATACCTTTAGTACAAGATTTAGCTATCATTACACTATCTCTGAAATAGTGTTGCTCCTCTTGTAAATCTGAGCTGATAAACAAGACATGGAGAAGTTCACTTACATGACTGAACTGCCAGTACTGAACTGATGGAGAAATGTGCAGAACTGAAAATAAATGCATCACCCGCAAGGATTAGCATAATGATAAATATAATAAATGCCTCAAAATTAAAGACGTATGTTATAAAACTGAACTTAAGTTGATAACCGATAAAGTTCCCAGTAAAATCGTCAAGAAACTTCATCTAAACAGTGAGGTAACGACTACTAAACCAGGAAGAAACAAGCCAGAAACTTAGTGTGTAGTAATTGCACTGAAACATAACATATAGATAATGATAACAAAATTCAGGTCAACACTCAAGCTGTGAAAGAAGAGAAAACTGGAGTTTATTCCTCAAAGGACCTGAGACACAGTGGTGTTCATCATCAAGTTTCAGATTCCAGATTACTGTGGGAAATGATTTGGAGAATTAATCGTCTATACTTGTCTAGCCTCAATGGGTAAAAGGTAAAGGCACTGGGGAACGAAAGCTGCCCACGTAGCCAGGAGCTTTTACGTGCCCCCTGGGAGAGAGGGAGGAGGAGAGAGATGACTACGCGTGAAGCACCGGCGGGGTCCCTAATGTTTCCGGATTTAATACCTCAAGCGCACCCATTGTTTCCCGGACCTCCGGGGGGGGGATCCCCGAAGAAGCGCCTGCCCGAAAGGCGGGTATTGAACAAGCAGTCTCTGGAAGAAATCTACACAGAGCGTACAGCCACTACCCTGCCGCAATCCACCGAACAACGTCGCCTGGTCCAACATCCCTGAAACAGATAATGGGTACAGGAAGTGAGGGCAGGAGAGTCGTGATGGAAGATGAACCACCCTAGCCTGCCGACCCGGGAAACCACGAAGAATCCACGAGTCAGAGTAGGCAGTCGCTGAGAATGGAACCCGGGACTTACCGAATGCGAGTCGCACACTTATCGTGGCACCACCTCGCTCAGTCCTCCATGGTTAAGGATCCTAGGGTACTGAGAGAGACCGTAAATAATTCCAATAAATAATTTCCATGTATTAAAACCAACGCATATTGTAAGAAGAACTAGTTACAATTTAATAATTTATTACCTGGCAAGTTACTTTAATGACGCAAAGCAATTAGCTAGAAGTCAGAGTAGCTAAGGCATTTAGGTGTTCCAGCGAACACAGTCAACAAGTAAGTTAGATCAAGGCTCAGGTAGTTAGAGCTCAGTGCCTTCAGAAATAAGAGAGCTGCATGAAAATGTGCCAAGTCAGAGAGAAGAAGTTGTGTTTTAGCCTAAGATTTGGCAACGTATAGGAACTTTGGTGGGGAGGTCATGAAATAGGGGGACTTAAGTTGATAAAAGACTGTGTATTTCTAAAATTGGGATTTTACAGTGTTTTACATTCTGCAGAAATGTTATACCGCGATCGAATAGTCCGTCGAGCCTAAAGGCCGCGCTGCTCAGGTTCTCACATACTTGGCGGTAGCCGTAAAGAAACAATTATTTTAAGCCATAAATTTCTTTATACTTCCGAAGCTTGCAGATATAATTACAATTTCCCGTGCTAAGATTTAGAAACAGTTTTAATTCTTCATTTTCACACTGTCGTCAACAAGCTGCATATACCTCATGCATTAACCTCTATTAAAGCTATCAGACAACTATACTGGTGTTTTCTATTATCACACACCCACGCATACTCTCAGAGGAAGATGTTATTGCTCACTACTGTAGCAGCCGGCAGCATATGCATCAGCGACGGTTAGGTGTCTCACATATAGGGAATACGTCACTAATATGTAATGTTTCAGAGGCAACAGACTCCAACTTGTCTATTATGCTGGGCAACCTAACATTTTCTGCTCAGTACAGTAGTGAATCTGTAATAGATCCAGCTTTTGTAGGCAACAGCACACTGTAGGTGGAGTGTTTTGAAGTACAGTGTAATATTAACTGTTATACTATTATAATGGAAATAAAAATTAAACGAGCAAGTGTTAAATTAATTCATAGAACAGCTATCAGATTATAATTGGAATAAAATTAATGGCCAATGTGTTAACCAAATTAAATGCATTAAAGAAGTAATTCACATTCATGAGATATAAGCACAAATCAAAACCACCACCTCAGTTGCAATTATTACACATTAATTTAATTTCGATAAACCACAAAACAAATTTAACTTCTGCACAATACAGCAAATAAAACCTATAAAATGAAGTCAGCTCCTTTAGGCATTATGAGCGACGCAGAAAAGGACAATAGCTAATAATGTAGAAACTTACCAATACGATGACAGCGGGTAACTGATGTAGATAATACATTAAAGACATCTTTGTCACCTGTAAAAACGCTTTATAAATTACTTTATACAAGCAATGGATTCGAATATGGCACTTCCAAAGCACTAATTCCTCTCCAAGTTGGAATATATTGTAGCGCCTGCTGGGGCGGTTGGCCCCGGGGGTTGCTTCAAGGGGGGAATAGGCTCAAAAGGTAGGATTGGTCGGTGACAAGATGCAGGGTACCATAGGGAGTTGATTGAGAACCCAGGGTTTGTAAATACAAAATAATGACTATATTCTGTAATAGTTTACATTGATCCTGGGGGTTCCTGGTTAGAGGGGAATACATGCAGGAGCTTAAACATGTGCTTACATAGTTTATCTGCTAAGCTCCCGCTGGTCTTGAAGTCAGCACAGTTATAATAATTAACTTATTTATAGTGGGGTACCGGGCTCTAACTAGCAGGGATTAATGTCGTTCAAGTATCGGAGCAAATTTAAAAGATGACGCACATTCATGGCCAATATATACTATTCGTAAGCTGAGCAAGCGATCCGGTGTCCTACAAGCCAGTGCTTCCTACATTCCCACACTTTTCGACACTTCACGCAATCTAAAGCACTCCCCAGACTGTCGTTACAATATTGAGATGAATCCGGCCCCGGCAGGCCGAGGGTGACAGCATCTTCATCAGCGCTCGCCAGCGATTAGTTGGAGAGGGGAACGGGACGCTCTAGACTATCATAAATATCAGAAGTACTATCGAAATATAACGAAATACTTTTGGATGTTTCCTTCTCCCGCCTTCAGCGAACTGTCTCGAAGAACCCTGAGACAGTGTGTTGGCGAACGTGCTCCTTGGAGTTAGGAGTTTCTGATGTTGGTGCAATATGAAGTTCTGGCTGCTAAGTGTGTGGTACGAGTGAGGTTCTGGAGACAGCGGTGACGTACAGCGCTCAGCGTGAGATAGAAGAGAAGTCCTGTGTTCGACACTCATGTGAGTGAACCATCCGGAAGAACAAATTGCTTCGCGCGTATTTCATTACGCCCACTAAGCACAAAAAGTGAAGTGACAGTGAAAACTGATCACAGCCAAAATAGTATAAAGTAATGTATCAGAACAGCTATGCTCTATTCTTCTGGACAGGCACAATCTCATCAGAGTCCTTAAAGTGAACAGAAATAAATTTAGTCTTTAAACACCATCCGCATGCCCTCTAGAAAGATTATAAATTTCAAATCATACAGAGCATCACAAAACGTTATTTAGAGAACAATTTGGTTTCAAAAGCAATATATTTTCTGGATAACAGTCATAACGTTGCTTAACCCAGCTTTCAAAGAAGGAGAAGTCAGAAATGCATCTGTGTTGACATTCAAAAATCATATTTGTGATTATAGCTGTTGTGTTCCCCATTATAACTACTATAGTCTTGTGAACAAAATCTGGCTCTTTGGAGCGCTTATGAGAGTACCCGGTTCGAGCTCTGGCTCTCAGACGCAGGCCAGTTTTAAATTAACCAAGTGAACATCAGAGTTTTTATTCATTTAATACTTTGTTTCCGGATTTTCGTTAATCTGAATTCTCTCCTATGCCACTTAGTTCAAATAAACGAAATTCTTGTGCACAGGCTACCACCAGGAAGTAGAGAACACTTCAAAAGGTAAACAATGAAAAATAAATATAGCATCCAGCCCAGAGAGGTTTACGAAGAACAGTTCTAGCTGCAATTTGACAGAAAACAATCCTAGAACTGCTATTATAATCAGTTAAATCCACTGCATCTACAGAGAGACGTTTAAATAGATCGCTAATCGTTAGCCGCGACCCAGGTGCTATAAATTCCTGATGTTGAGCCGCAAGCCGGGACAAATATTCCACAAATGCATGGCTTCGCAACATGCAAAACAATATTACTACTCACCATGATAATGTATATAAGCCTCTTAAATTACCACGAATGGGTTTGAAGGTATTGGTTTATAGATTGCAATGCAACATAATTGGAACATCTGATTCATTTGATATGAGTGCTTTACTCGCCAATGCAGTCTCTATAAGTTTCTACAGTACTGAAGAACTGATTCCACTCCCTACTTTGGGATCTGTGGGAGTAGCGAGGAAGTCTGATCCATTTTATCTAATATATTACGCGTGGAAATCCTATTCGCCATTCATTAGAGTTAGTTACCCGAGTTTAACAAACTAACTCAGATAACATTTACAGCTGCCGAGCTACTCTGCCCACTACGCAGAAGCTTTACTGTTTGCAGTTCGTCAACGGTAATTCGTCTTAGATGCGTCGTGATTCATCCTCATTACCTATGCTTTTACCGTCTCTTCTCGGATGATCCCAGTGATCATAAACAGAGTTGTAAAAACACCGTATAATACCAAAACGCATTGTATAATTCTGCATCAGTCATAGAAACGGGATTTTCCTTTATTTTGTGGCCATCATACGAAGGCTCAAGTCCCGACCGTTTTAGCTCTGATAACCGCCGAAACAGTTACAATATCCCCGTAACTGCCTCGATCTCATATTTACATTATAAGGACATAAAGCACATATCTTAATCCTAAGAGATGTTAGAAATATTGCTCTTCTTAACCCACACTTTTCTGGTGTCTTCTCAGAAAATTTTCATTTACACTCGAGAGTTCAATATCTAAAATTGAGTGAATTTCTCGCTTGATATTTTCTTTTATTCTTCCAAAGTATGGGGTTTGCTGAGGACTACGTATAGTAAGTAGGGTAAGTATTGCATTCCACCAAAAATTCAATATTGAGATTTCATCGGAAATTCATCTTCTGATACCCCCTGAATCCAAAAAAGTATTTTCAGAAAAATTCCGTACGTGTGTGTATGTGTGCCTGCGATCACCATAACTCAAACAGAAAAGTCGAATAAATACCAAACTTGGTATTTAGATTCAGCATCTTTCAAAAATGCAACACGAACATTTTCAAGAAAATCCCCCCACTCCAGACTACTGTTTACATGAAAAACTTTTCGAAATCTTTAATTTTCTTAAAAATAGCTCTTTTGATATTTTGATTAAAATATCATATGTTTAAGACACATTCACGGAAAATGAAGTGTATATCTTGGACTTTATGGGAATGTCTCCAAAATTCGTTTTTGCATAACTGGTAAACCGTAAGTGATCAGACAAACTTTTACTGCACAAAAAACGTAGATCTTGTTAAAATGAGAGACATAAAAAAACGAATAACGAATTCGCATTTGAGAAAAACTAAAATATTGGACAATTTAAACAAATAACAAATATCTCAAAAATGGTTCACTGAACAAAAACATCTGAAGGGCATAAATTGTGTGCTTTAAGGAACTCTAGATTTTCTGAGTAGAAACATTTTACCTATCTCTTACGGTTTACCAGTTATGCAAAAGCCATTCAGAAAGAAGAGAACTTTTGGGAACATTCCAAGATATACATTTTTATTTGTCATGAAAATATCTTAAATATATGATATTTTAATCAAAATCATTAGAGCCATTTTTGCAAAAAACAAAATTTTCGAAAAATTATCCATGTAAAGAATAGTCTGGGGTGGGGATTTTCTTGAAAATCTTGTCGCATCTTTGTAGGATACTGAACCTTAATACCTAGTTTGCAATTGGGTTCAGTGTACCTGAAAACATGTATTTCCGGTAAAATCTTAGTATCGAATTTTTTGGTGGAATGCAATACTTCCCCTAGCTACTATATGTAGTCGAGAAAGGAAAACCATAGGGAAGTACCCTGCCTAAAATTAGTAAGTCAAGAAATTCAACTAAAGCAAGATGATATTTACTTATTTATTAATTTTTCGTGAAAGTCTATAAGCGATACCATATTTATTTCTTCAATTTCAAAAGAAATCGGAGATATTTCAAGTTTCAAACCCTTATTGTATGACTAACAATGAATAATGTACTTGATTTCGTTTTGTCATTTAGAGAATACTTTGTATTTTAATAAATAGAGATTTCCAGTTTTTCAAAACCAAGAATCGCATTACGCCGCTGCTCCAAAGGAGGGAACCAGTGTTACATTGCAGTACCCCTCCATGGACCCCCATTCAAGAAGTGACACGCGGCTCGCCCATGCCTGTGCTAGGGCATGACAGTGAACAGTCGTGGCTAACAACCGATTTTCTCGAGACACTTTGTGGGCTCATGCTCACCATATCTCGCCTCCAAATTGAATGGAGTGAATTGTATGGCAAACAACCAATAATTTCGCTGGTATCGAAACTTCTGAATTTACCACCATCAATAACCATCATTGATCCATCCAGGCTTAAACAGAATTTTCGCTTTAACTTGTGCTGTTTACAAACACACCACATACATTTTTTTCTAAAAATACTGCTTGGATTCAGTGGGTCTGAAAATTAGTATTTCCGAGAAACCTCAATGTCCAATTTTTGCGTAGGTAGTAGACAAGACCCCCCAAAAACATTCTGATGTGTTTACTCCCATGACATTCTTCACACTTGTACAAACTATTTTTACAAACGCTTATTCTCCATCTACTTTACGTTAATGAGATAAAAATTTGCAGATTGCTAAATTTCTTGTAGGCACAAGGGGAATATGGCAGGTTTTAAGCGATAGTCAAATGTTTTTAGGAGCTGATTACTATGTGGAGCATTCCATTCTCTTTGCATGTCCAGGACATAAAAAAACGAATAACGAATTCCCATTTGAGAAAAAGTATAAGTATTGGAAAATTCAAACAAATAATAAGTAATATCTCGGAAATGCTCCACTCCACAAAAAAAATGCAATTGACAAGCTGTGCATTTTAATGAACTCTAAATTTTCTATATAGAAAAATTTTGTCTCTCTCTTACGGTTTAACAGTTAAACAAAAGTCATTCACAATGAGGAGGACCTTTGGCGACATTTCCAGAAAATTCATGTTATACCTACATTTTGTTTGTTATACAAATATCTTAAATACGTAATATTTTAGTCAAAATCGTTAGAACCATTTTAAGGTTCGTCTAGGATGGGGGGGGATTTTTCTCAAAATCCTCGTGTCGAATCCTTGAAACATACTGAACTAAATACCAAGTTTGGTATTATCCGGCTTTTCGTTTTTGAGATATGATGTTCACACTCACCCACACAAACACGCGGATCTTTTTCTAAAAATGCTTTTGTTGGATTCAGAGGCATCAAAAGACGCATTTCCGGCGAAATCTCGATATAAAACTTTTGGGTGGAATGCAATACTTCCTGTGTTTACTGTATGTAATACAGAAAGTGATAACGAAGTGTTAAAAATTCAACCCATTAATTACGATATCTTGAAAATGGCTGATGCCACAAAACTTTTTTTTGAATTAAATTGTGTGCTTTAAACGCATCTACATTTTTTGTGCAGTACGTTTTTTTAAATCTCTTATGGTTTACCAGATAAGTACAAATATACAAAATTATCTCGGAATGATAAAAGGCTTCACATGCCATTTCGAGAGAATTTAAGATTAGGATTTTATGTCATGCAAATATTTAAAAGCTTGTATTTTAGTTGAAGAAATTGAAAATTTAAGGAAATCTTCCAGTGTAGTTTGTAGTGGACGGAGATTTTGGTGAAAATCTTCGTGTGGCAGCATTGGATGATCCTAATCCTAAATATCAAGTTCGGTATTTTACAACTCTACGTTTGTGTTTCACAGATAAAACCATACTCTTTCCCTAAAACCCTTTTTTATTCAGGAAGCCTAAAGATGTACTTCGAGTGAAACCTCCGTATCTTAGTTTTCTACTATAGTATTAAAAACGTGACAAATAACATGAAGTTAAGTGCTGTGTATTACTGTATTACGTATAAATGTTCTACAGCAATGTAAAAAAATCTGATGTGTTAAACTCACATGACTTTCTCTACTCTTGTACAAACTATTTTTACAAACGCTTATTCTCCATATGCTTCATGTTAATCGAGATGTTAATCTTATTGCTAATTTTCTTGAAGATGCAAGAGGAATATGGTATACTTTAAAAGATAGTCAAATATTTTAAGAGCTGGTTGCTATGTGGAGTATTCCATTCTCTTTGCATTACCAGGACAAACAAAAATGAATAGCGAATTCCCATTTGAGAAAAAGTAAAAGTATTGGAAAATTTAAGGGAATAACAAGCAATATCTCGAAAATCCTTCGCTCAGCAAAAAAATGTATATGACATAAATTGTGTATTTTAACGCGATCTACATTTTTTTGTGTAAAGTAATATTTTGTCTATCTGTTATGGTTTACCAGTTATGCAAAAGTCGTTCACAATGAAGTACACTTTTGGAGACATTCCCAGAGAATTCAAGATATACATTTTATTTGTGTTGAAAGTATCTTAAACGTATGATATTTTAATCAAAATCGTTAGAGCCATTTTTGAGAAAATTAAAATTTTCGAAAAATGTTCCATTTAAGGGGTAATCTGGGGTGGGCGATTTTCTTGAAAAACTTCGTGTCATATTTCTGGAAGATACTGAACCTAAATGCCAAGTTTGGTGCTTATCCGGCTGTTCGTTTCTGAGTTATACTGTTCACAGACACACAGACATACACATGAACATGTTTCCAAAATTACTTTTTTGTATTCAGGAGGCCTCAAAACATGTATTTCCGGTGAAATCTCGGTATCGAATTTTTGGGTGGAATGCAATACTTCCCCTACTTACTATACGTAGTAGAGAAAGTAAAAATCTAATAAAACTATTGTTAAATAATATATTTAATATTGCACATTTTCCCGGAATTTCTATGGTTTACACTTTACAGAAGTACATAAGGATGAAAGGAAACGCCGTTGTTGGCGCCCGGAGACATTTTGAGAAGAGCTTCAGGCTGACATTTTTTCCTCTGGAAGTTTAAGCCAGCCCGGCTACTGTTAACCTGAAAGGAACAAAGGTCATTTATTATTCCCTTTGATGTAGAACAGTGAGCTGTTAGGAGATGGGAAGGTGATGCAATGTTGCCACATCATGCTCAAGCGGAAGTCACATAGCTCATCCTCCTTCCCCGTGGAATATCGACCGCTAATACACATTATTAACAATCCGCCACTGGGACAGCGAAGTCAATACAAGGTCAACTTGAGAGATGCTGCTAAAGCTATGCATCCAATCATTCCTTATAAGCTGACCCATAATCTCAATTGTATAAACACAGAATTCGAAATCTAAATTCAAAATTTCGTTTATGCTATTTAAACATACAGGGTTACTCAAAAAGAATTAGCAGACTTTACATATTTATTTCTAATAAACGACAATAGATAGCGACACATACGACACATCATTGAATAGAGGAAAGTTCAAAGGTTTTAGCTCCACCTATTAGTTCCATTCAGTGCCTACAGGGGCGCTGTGTTTGTTTACGAGAAAATTGCGACACCACTGGCAAATTCGTTTATGCAAAGAGTGAATCCATTGTTTAATTCCAGCGTGCATTTCGTTGTTAGTTCAACGAGCGCCTCGTCATAAAAACTTTACAATTGATACAATAAATTCGTAGAAGATGGTTGCATATGCAAACGGAAAAGCACTGGTCGTCCTCGCATAACAAATGGTGCTCATTTTGAATACACAAAATAAAACTTTGAGCTTTTCTCTATTCTGTGATATATCGAATGTGTCGCCAATTGTTGTTGTTTATTAGGAATAAATATATAAACTCTGTTCCTTCTTTTTTAATAACCCTGTATATTACCACGTACATAGTACTCCTGGTGTAGTGATTACCCTGCTAGCCTCTAGTTCCCGAGGTCGCGGGTTCAAACCCAGCGGAAGGCGATGGATAATTTTGGGCATAAAAATCCTTAGCATGGCTTTCTTCGGAAGGGAAACCCGTGTCGTAGATTTACGGCACGTAAAAGAACCTCAAGTTCGATAAACAGGCCTCTGAGCAAAATTACCGGTCTTTCAAGCCCAATATAGAATGAGACCCTAAGGACTATAGCAGATAAACAGCATCCATAAATAAAACAAGCAAAATATCTCGAAAATGGTTTTACTCAACAACAAAAAATGTATATGACATAAATTCTGTATTTTAACGCGATCTACATTTTTTGTGTAGTAAAATTTTGTCTATCTCTTATGGTTTACCAGTTATGCAAAAGTCGTTCACAATGAAGAATACTTTTGGAGACATTCCCAGAAAATTCGAGATATACATTTCATTTGTCATGAAAATATCTTAAACATATGATATTTTAATCAAAAGCGTTAGAGCCATTTTTTAGAAAATTCAAATGTTCGAAAAATGTTCCATGTTAAGGGTAATCTGGAGTGGGGGGATTTTTTAAAAACCTTTGTGTCGCATCTCTGGAAGATACTGAACCTAAATACCAAGTTTGGTGTTTATCCGACTGTTCGTTTTTGAGTTATGCTGTTCACAACACACACACGGACATGTTTCCAAAAATACTTTATATGCATTCAGTGCATCTCAAAACATGTATTTCCTGTGAAATCTTGGTATCGAATTTTTGGGTGGAATGCAATACTTCCCCTACTTACTATACGTAGTAGAGAAATTAAAAACTAATAAAAGGGTGCAAAACTGAAGTATTGCATTTCAACCAAAAATGTCATACCGAGACTTCACCAGAAATAACACGTTTGGGACCCACTAATTTAGAAAAACGATTTTATAAAAACGTCCACGTCTATGTGTATGTGTGCGCGCGCGCACGTGCGTGCGCTGTGAACAGCATTAACTCAAAAACGAAATGTTGGATCAAGATCTTCCAAACCTGCGACATGATTTTCAACGTTGTCCCCGTGATTTAGGGCTACCATGGTAGCCTATAGTTCTCGAAGTCGCGGGGTCAAGCCCTGCAGAGGATGAGGGATTTTTTCAGGGTAAATGTCCTTAGTATGGCTTCCTTCGGAAGGAAAGTAAAAGTTCCTGGTCCGGTGTAGTATAATCCTTGTTATTTGTTTGAATGTTGCAATACGTAGCGCTTCAACCTAAGGAGATCTTTTGCACGTAGGCCCCTAATGGGGCACTCCTGAGAGGGAGGCGCGAGATGAGAGAAGACAGAGGGCGGCCGGATCTGCAGGCACGAAGAACAGAAGGTAGGGTCCCTACATTTTCCACGTTGAAACTCCCCAGAGGCAGCTCATACAACCGACTCCCCTCCCTCCTGCAGCCCCATTGTAGACCTGAGATTCGGAAACCGCCCCCATTCCAGGCAACGAAGTTTTACATAGAGCATCCTTTTTCCCTGCCATGCAACGCCGCCGAGACTCCCGCTGACAATTTCAATCCTAAACAACTAAGCAGATGAAAACTGAAATGTAATGAGAAAAGAGGTGAAATGAATGGACAGGAAATTCGGGGGATGTAATTAACTTTCCCAGCATTTGACTAGCTACCCGGGAAACTCCCGAAAAAACCCATGGGTCAGAAGGTCAGCCACACGAATCGAACCTTTGATCTACCAATTGTATGCTACACGCGCTACCGCTTGCGCCAACTCGCTCGATTGGACGAGGATAAGCTTTACGAGCTTAAATTTCAGGCAGTGGCAAGTGTATACACGTTCTGTTCAACAAATGGTGAAACAGAGATAAGTCTGCTTCCTTAAGGGTTAAATATACAGGCATTGGCATTTTAAGAACTCTAAAAATAGTTCATCACTAAAAGAAGCAATAAAAGTTCAATATAATTAAAAGATAGAAAAATAAAAATCTGATGTGTTACAGTCACATGACTTTATCTACTCTTGTACAAACTATTTTTATAAACGCCTATTCTGCACCTACTTCATGTTAACCCAGATAAAATCTTCCAGAAACTCTTATTGCTAATTTTCTTGTAGGTGCAAGGGGAATATGGTAGGGTTAGGGAGATAGATTTTTAGAGCTGGTTGCTTTGTGGAGCATTTCGTTCTCTTTGTATATCCAGGACATAAAAAGCGAATAACGAATTCCCACTTGAGAAAAAGTATAAGTATAGGAAAAATTCAAACAAATAACAAGGAATATGTCAGAAATGGCTCAATCCACAAAACAAAATGTATATGGCATAAATTTTGTACATCTACTTTTTTGTGCAGTAAAATTCTGTCTATCTCTTACAGTTTACCAGTTATGTAAAGGCCATTCAGTCAGAAGAGGACTTTTGGGGACATTCCCATAACTTCAAGGTATACCTTTTATTTGCCATTAAAATCTCTTGAATATATTATATTTCAATCAAAATCGTTATAGCCAATTTTGAGAAAATCAACATTTTCGAAAAATATATAAGGATGAAAATGGGCTAAAAGTAAGGTATATCATTGGCATTCCGCTAAGGATGTATTGAATTTTCCAGAAGAGACGTCGATGTCCATATATCTCATGGGAATCTAGCCGTGATTAGAACGATTCCCGTGATGACCAAGGCCTGATTAGTTTAGGTCCCTTCAGGTTTAAGGCCTCCCCTTGTGCATCATTCCCAGATTCGTATACATCCTCGTTTTCGTCGGGCTAATGTAGCTACGCCTTACACATGATTTATCATGTCTACTGATACCCCGGAGGTTCTCAACACTAGATATTGGGTAGAAAGTTTCATAATTTAACCATGCTATACAAGCTTTGAAATGTAGAATCAGATTGAAAAATTCAATGGGGATTGAGCCCCGTTTCCGTTCGGTGCTCTAATCAACTGAGCCACTATGCCAACATGCGAGCACGACATTAAATTCCCCAACTGACGCACATTTTCTCGACGAACCACAAGAAGTTGTCAAATTGATTTTGGAGATAAGACACTTTAATGGCGACTTACATTACATATTTAATGCTTGACGATAAAAGCTTGGATGGATGGATACATTTGAAAATTAACCTCGAAGCAGGTCGTCTGGTCTAAACCGTGTTTTGGAAGAAGAAGAAAAAAGAAGAAATTTAAGAGCGCTCTTTTCTTTCACTGATGCATCTAACCATATCCTCTAATGCCAACATTCCCTCTGCCCCATCAGCTTTATAAGTTTCTTCTTCCAGCTCCAAACATCCCCCATATCACTTACTTGTAGTTGATGTCTAATCGGTTTAATGCAAACTGCCATTCTTATTATTCATCTCGTGTTTAAATAGAGGAAGTGTTTGAGAGAGGGGTTGAATCAGTATTTCAAAACTGTTTCCAAATCGTTCCCTACACCCCAAATTATAGGTTATAGATTGAGGGTAACTGGAAAGATGGTGAAGAGATGACGCTATTAGAGTGTAATTCCGAAACAAGCCTCAAGTTCATGTAAGAGGGATAGAGCTAGATAGCTTTTGGGTTTATCTGTCGACGGAAGAAGTCCGGCGTTCCATTTTAGTCTGCGGTCTATATCGAGTTGTAAGGTAGCATAAAATAAATTTAAGGAGCTCCCTACTAGGTAAGTGATAGCCAGAAGCCCTAGCCGTAAAAAAAACTAGGTTTAAATACCCGAGGAAAGCGCTGACTAGTGCTTTAGTCAACACTGACGTATGCGGTTTTCAACATGACTTGCGTAATTCACAAACATGTCGATCATTTGGACATGTACCACCAAAGTGTTGCTCACATAAGCATCCTGAAAATGTCTCGCAAGAATTCTAAAGCTAATTTTATGGACTTCATTTAACAAATGTCCTGACTATCTCAAACTTTATAAAACTATATTTGTCGCATTCTTGTAAAATAAAACTTACCGTCGCAGTATCACGCCATATTCGAATATGAGGCGTGAATCCGACATAAACCCAACTATGGACGTATTGACGTTGAGCGAAGGATATAAAATATTCGACATTTGCATTAAAACTGCATGTTCGAAGTGAAGTCACTTTAAGGTGATCGATCGTGCTTGCAATTGCACTAATCTTTTAATGTTTTTGCACGGTATCTTCAAATTTAGCCTATACGCAAGTAGAACAGCACTAACGTATAGGAATGCAGTTCAAAAATACCCTACTTTGCCACTAGGCAGGACGCTGGTTTTCTGATCAGTTTTCTGCCGAGCCGAACTTTTAAACACGACTGTACTTGACGGTGGTTAACAGATTCCCTTTGATCCGTCAGTGCTTCTTGTGCATCTGTCCTACCAGCCACAAGCTGTTTTATTTCTGCGCTACTATCTTAGGGACGAAATGAATTAATGATGATCGGAATCTGTTGTTGTGTATCGGTTGCTGTAGCAAAACGTTCGGGACGCTGTGAGCATTGGAGCTACTACTTCAAGCATTGGATTCAAGGATAGTGGTACGATACATACTTTTTCCGGTATATTGTTTTGTTAATTTGGTAAAATACTAAGAAAAAAATTCTTATATGTTACATTCATATGACACTCTTGGACAAATTAATCCTAGAAAGCCTTATTCTTCTATTTTCATCGTTCTAATCGAGAGAAACGTTTGCAGAAATTGCATTATTAGGTTGTTTCATAAGTAATGTCGGTTTCTAGTTACTTTCTCTACCACGTACATAGTAAGTAGAGAAGTATTGCATTGCAACCAAAAATTTCATACCGAAATTTCACCGGAAATACATATTTTGTCTCCTGAATAAAAAAATAGAAAAGGGTCCTCGTGCACTAGTAACAGCACAACTCCAAAGCGTAAAGTTCGTTAAATATCAAACTTGGTATTTAGGTTCAACACCTTCTAAAGATGCAACACGAAGATTTTCAAGAAAATCCCACCTTAAACTATTTACATGGAAAATTTTTAATAATTTTTTTTATTTTCTAAAAGAAGCGCTAAACATTTTGATTAAAATACGTATATTGAAGTTATTTACATGACAAGTAAAGTGTATATCTTGAAATTTTCGGGAATAGCCTGTGAAATCTTCTTCATTCAGAAGAAATTTTATAAACACTTGTACAATTCATAAACGTTAAGCAATGAACGGAAAAGTACCACACAAAAAATGTAGATTTATTTAAAACATACAATTTATTTCAAATAATATTTTTTGTGGTATCACCATTTCCGAGAAATCCATTATTAATGGTTTGAATTGCTCAATACTGTCAATTCTTTGAAGTCCTGTGTATTTTTAGTTGTTTTTCGCCATGCCATGGAAAGATTATGCAATTTTAACGCTATCATTCAGCCTCCAATTCCAAAACATGACCATGGATGCTTGTCAGGCCTCAGAATAAATAAAATTAGAAGAATGTTGTAACTATTATTGAGGCATATGCAATCGAAGAAAGTACTTTCTTACAGACATTTGATTACGTTAAGAAAGTCCACACAGAACTAAAATATCAAAGACTTAACAATGGTTTGACTAAAATTTAAATGCCTAGCTGTTTGATAGTCATAATTAAACAATGAACACACATGACACGTTTAATGACATCAGCCTGGTTGCACAGTCCCAAGTCTGTGATAAGCGGGAGGGAAAATTTTGTCTTTGTAGGAATCTCTGTTCTTCATCAATGGATTATCCTCCTCGTTTTAGGGCTCATAAGTCCATGCTAAGCTCAGCAGCCAGTGAAGAACAAGCAAACTATGAATCATAGCATATTGCATGGCACATCATAGAGTTAAAACCACAGTCTAGTGTTTGTATTAGATTGCATAAAGTGTCAAAAGATGTGGAAATGTAAGAAGTACTGACTTGTAAGGCACCGGATCGCTTGCTCAGCTTGAGGATAAGTATATATTGGCCATGAATGTGGGTAATCTCTCTAATTTAGCTCGATTTTGAACGACGACGAATCTACGCCATTTAGGGCTCGGGGCACCACCATAATTAAGCTATTATAACTGTTTTAACTTCCAGACCAGCGAGAGCTCGCCAGGGAAGACAAGAGTGGTTACGTTTAAGCTCCTGCACGTATTGCTCCTCTAACCAGGGGCACCCCAGTATCCATGTAAACTATTAGAGAATATAGTCATTAGTTTTTTTATACAAACCTCCTAGTTTTCATTCAACTCTACTTGGTAACCCACATCCGGGCACTGGCCATATCTACCTTCTGAACCTACACCCTCCGGTACCAATCCCTCCAGGGGCGCTACAATATCCAGGATGGGTGATTAGCCCAATGCCTGGTCTGGCGGTGAAGAAGGAAATAAAATGCAGTGATGAAAGAGATGATAGGAAAATTCGTGGGTCAAATTATCCAACCCAGCATTCACCCAGTGATCGACGGAACCGCGATAAAACTTTCGGTCCCGTTGGTCGTCCCCGGATGGTAGAACCCGGGACCTCCTGAATGCGAATTGCAAACGTTACCACAGCGTCACCTCGCTCGGTCGTTGTAGGAATTCGCAGAAGCCGAAAACATTCTGTTCGCAAACCATCCTTGTCCAGCAATCCTGAAAGATAAATTTGGGAAATGAAATGAGAGGGAATACTGATATCCATTCCAGCATGCGCCTAATGACTAGGAAAATCACAAAAATCATACGTAAAGATTAAAGCTGGAACTTTGTGATGCCGCCATGATGCAACAGTTTGAAGCTGAAACTTTGGTCGTCATTTTTTTTTAATGCCATACAATAGTTGAAATTTTGAAGCTGGAACTTTGCGGCGATGATACAGGATACAGGATACAGGAATGTAGTTGCCACAGCCAACTTTACTCGTTGTGTCCAATATCTGCTGTTGATTCTACTGCCGGCTGCTCCAGTGGTAGAGGTAGGAGTACTTTCCATCAGGGTATGCATGGATGTAATGTGAAGGACAATACCAGTTTAAATTGTAATGTGCTGACCCACTTAGGGCAAAATTTGGATCTGTTACATAACGTGGATCGTGGGGTTATGATAGAGGCCAGGAATCAAAATATTTCACGCAAAATATGATAACGGTTTGTTATAGAAAACCTTTACATTTTTAACAATTCATTGGAATTCAAGAAAGATTGCAATATATTTAACATTTAAGAAAAATCAAGGCTAATACCTTTGAAATACAGTCATCTGTACTCTTCTCTTTCCACCATATCTAAGGCATTTAATTTGCTTTAGAGTACTATAACTGTTTAATTTTCTGCCATTGAAAAAGAAATACAAACAAAATTCCGAATAATGCATGCTTCTCTCTTGGCAACCTTAAGCCAAAATCTCGCAAAAGTTCAAAAGAGCTAAATGCCCTGGCAGCTTGCTCGCTCAGACCCCTCGTTGATAATTGTCTTCTCGTCCCGTACGGGAGCTTCATGTCCCACTCATGTCTAGGAGGGCGCTGTATGAGTGATGTGAAAAAACCAGCCAATACTAGCGCTGGACGCCCATAATTACGTTCTACCAGCAGCTGCTATGTCAAAAAACGACGGCACTTTTCGAGAACGAGCTGGCGTTATGTCCACCGGCAGGGAGGGGGATGGGAACGGCACAAAATTGACCGAGACATTTATTGTTAACTAATATTTGCGTTATTAAAGTGGGTTGTCCACCGTTTGAGATGAAGAAATAGATGAATTCTAGCACTAGAAACTATAACAATTGAATTACTATACCTGCTAACTTCTGCAGCATCAAACTTACTTGGAAATAATGATTGTTTCCTCAATTAAAAAACAAACCTAGAAGCGCAACCTGCCGTGAGTCACTAAAAGGCTTATCTGCGAGAGCTCTCGCAATAGCCACTACTAATACAAGCGCTCACTGGGCGCTTAAAATCACATACGTAAGTACCGCTGACGGTACTAGCGAGAGATTACTCACCGATTTTAGATACCCACCTTGTTATTACTTAAGGCACCCTGCATTAGAATTACTCCCCACGAAAGTTCTACCTTGTACGTTGCCAAATCTCAAAACTCCAAATATCCGAATGTGACACTTCCTGGACAATAGGTCGCTTTTCTAAGAATCCCCTCTGCCTCTCTAATTTCCAAAATTGGTGCATGTGCATGTACAACATGTACTGAATTTAACTCTAACTGAATTCCCAGAAACTTTAAGCAATGTGTTCTCCATTCGGTGCTACTAATGACTTTCGCTAACCTGGCTTCCTAATTACCTTCATCTTTTCGGACAAACACTCAGCTCAAACTTGTTACATTAAACACTCATTTAATATACGGAAATTATCTATTGCCGTTACCGTTCTTTCTTTGTTTAATTATTTACATCTGGCCGGTATCAGCGTGGCCGGTCAAATCAGGTTTTGAACAGACATTCCTACCACAGACATTACTGTTGTGCCATCTCCATGAGTGTTTACTGGTGTAGTATTCCAGATAGCACAAGTATTGTACTGGTGCTGTAAATTGCTTTTATTATTGCTAATTTCCCTGTAACATCTGCACGTTCTTGGGTATCAGAACCGGTTACCATGGTAATACACTTGTGGCATTTCAAACTCTTTGTATTCAGCACTACGCGGGTACCGGATACCATGGCAATTCACTTATAGCATCAGCCGTAACCAAGTTGGGTCGAATAATTCGGTTATTGTTGAAACAATGCAATGCACGTGAATACATTACGTCCCACACAGTAATGTAATAGTTCCTCCTTTACAAGGATATTCTCTCTGGAGTGAAACGGCGGTACACCTTGAGGTGCTTTTATCCGAGTTTTTAAAACTCTCTGAGAGCGCCCAGAGCAAATAATTGGGGGAGGATGGCGCAGTAATGCGCCTGTAGAGGCGAGAAAGGGGGTCCCAGCCTCGAGATACACGATGATCTAATTTGAATGATACACGGAGGAATTCGTTCAGTTTATACAAACTCCATATGTGTGTAAAGGCCTAGGGGACGTGAAGTACATCTAGAGTTCCCGTTATTGGCTCAGTGGTTTGTTTTTCTTTACTGGTATTATTATTTATTATTATTCAGGATATTTTTCAAGCGGATTTCGTGTTAATAAAGGGTAATGTTAGGAATGTTGCGTCTCTCCTACAATATATAAAATTTACACAGAAAAGGTTATAGAAGATTGGAAAAATAAATGCAAAAGCATGGGAATTCATACATGATGACTCATTAATATACTGTTGCAATTTGCAGATATCCAGTTAATTCTAGCCCAAGGATATGAAGACGGAGAATATCTTACAAGGAAATTGGTTCATGAATACAACAAATGGGACCTAAAAGTAAATGTAGATAAATCCAAATATATGGCCATTGGAAATGCTCATCAACATTTAGTACTGGAAGACGAAATGGTGATAATTAAACACACAGGGGAATATAAATACCTGTGAGTAAATATTGCACAAGATAGGAAACAAGAAAAGGAAGTAAGATCAAACACAAACTCAGGAAAGTGTGCTATATCTACTTTTAATGGTATAATATGGGATAAACAGGTGTCAAAATAAACTAAAACTAAAATTTTAAAACAAAGTATTGTAACCTATGGCTCCGACGTATGGACTCTTAAGTATGAGTTAAAAAGCATATTTTTAGCAATAGAAATTGATTACTGGAGAAGATATGCTAGGATATCTAAATGAGAAAAGTTTGAAATAAGATTACCAAATAAAATATGAATGTTCAAAATTCAAAAATTAGATTTTATTCAATTGAAACAATTAAATTATTATGGGCATGCTAAAGCATGGAAGATGCAAGATTACCCTAAAGAATATGGAACTGGACGCCACCAGGAATAAGGAGAAAAGAAAGACAACAAGACATGTGGATGCAAGGAATCAAGAGGGGCAATGATGGATTGGAAAATTGAGGAAGATTTATGATCCAAAAGGCCAGAATAGAGAAAAGTGATAAGATGTTAATAACTGTAATCTTGGGTGCCGAAAAAAATGTTTGTAGATTATAAATATAAAAACAATAAATATGTTAGACAAGAGCGCTCAATGTTGTGCTGGTTTAGTATTTATTCTTGTACGTTCGATGTATTGAACCTTGTAGGAAAATTTTCACCGGGCGAGATGGCTCTATGGTAACGTGTGAGGCTCGTATTCGGGAAGTCCGGGTTCGATTCCCTGTGGCCGTCCACTCTGATCAGGTTTTTTCGTGGTTTTCCAATGCTGGAGTAGTATACCCTACCACGGCTGTCTCCTTTCTCCCCATTTCCTCTCATTTCAATTTCCCTTTCGTGTTTCAGATTCACTCCGGAGCTGTGGTTCTGACGGTGTCGGGCAGATGGCGCAGAGGATTGCGCTTTGGAAGTGTTTTCCCGGTTCCACTGGAGGGAGTCTTTGAGCGGTCCTCCCGTTTCCGGGTGGTCAAGCCTGGAACTACGCGTCTCTATCGCTCTCCAAACCGCGTGTCTCCTGCGATTCCCTTACCTCATCCATTCCTCGCGGGGGTGTATGCACAATAGCGTAGCAGTGCTAGGTGTCCCTTCCGTTCACTAGTTCAGTGCCTAATTGTAATATCGCAGGTACAGGTACACAGAGAGCCAAAGAATATCTTGGGCGGATTTTGTAGTAGTAGTGGTGGTATTTATTAAGTATTTAGTATTACATTAATTGCATAACACAGTCACATGGGTCATAAGACCGTACATGCTCTCTAGAAAAATACCTGGTCTGTATATGTGACTTGCAGTATCAACCAGAAAACAACTATTGTTTTTACAATCACCGCACTATATGCCTACATACATATAAAATTGAAAAAACACACTGAATCACACACTCAAACACATACACACACACAGTCGCGCACAAGTACTCTATATGTTTAAAGAAAAATTACATAAACACCTTATCTCTTAGTACACGTACTTCCATTAAGTATGTGCCCAAGCTTGGCCAGTTTTGGCTGTTTAGAATCAAGTCCCAGCATGCTGTCCTCCGTCTGTTGGAAGCCAAAAATACTTCCGGTAATAGTTTTTTCCTAATACCCTCCGTCTGCACGCATGCTGCCAAAATATGCGTCCAGTCTTCTTGTTCCCCGCATAATGGGCAAATCCTCCTGCCATCGTCATCAACAATCTTGCGAGCTTTCCACCCTCCCAACCTAAGCCATGCTATTCCAGTCCTCTGATTTATACTCAATTCCAAAATATATGTTTCCTTACCCCACCTAGTTTTTATTTCATTTTGTAGCTCCAATGTTAATCTTTGTCTACATTCAGATTCGATTTTCTGCCTGTTTATATCGCATAGTCGTCTTTTGACCTTTCTTACGGCACTGTGTGTATTTTCATTACCCCTTTGCCAGATATCATTTAAGCCAATTTTTGATAATTCGCGTTGCAACCCCGCCGCCCACCATTTTGGATGCTCTATGTTGTTTATTTGATGACGATAACATATTGCTCTCAGAGTTGTTTGATCGCCTTTAATTATTCGCAGCTTTTTTGGGGTCTTTTGAGGCCCGTCCTTCATCTTACCTATCGCAGATCTTGGTGGCTTGATAACACAGTAGTAAGAGGAAAAGAGGGGAGGTTGATGCCTTTGATTTTTCTCGTGTTATTGAAACCAAAACATGTTTATTGTCTCAGAAACAGTCATGCCGTATACTAGCAAAATTACTCGTGGGTATGTGGGAGGCTGGTCGCACTGTTACAGCAATTGCAACGGCAGTGCATATTCTATAGTAAATTACTCGATAAAAATATTCTAGGAAAGTGGGGAAGACGGTCTACACAGTCCCAGTAAAACATTCACAGATGATTATATCCGTTTACTAAATGCAAATTACTCTTTTGTTATAATTGACTGATCATGTTTAAAACTAGAGATAAATATGTATATGATTTACCGAATATGACATATTATGTAATAAAATTGGGTTACATTTATTTCTATAATCCTGTTGTATTCCTATGATCAGAAATATGTTAGTAAACGTATATTAAACAATTATAGTTTGAACTAAAGGGAAAACAAGCTGATTTATTTATTTATGATTTACTGATGTTTGTTTCTATGCAGCAACAAGCATTCATACCACTGTGAGAATACAGTTCTACTACGTATAGTAAGTAGCGGAAGTATTCCACCTAAAACTTCTATACCCAGATTTCACCGGAAATACATGTTTTGAGACCCCCTGAATCCAAAAGAAGCATTTTTGGAAACATATCCGTGTGTATCTGTGTGTGTGTCTGTGAACAGCATAAATCAGAAACGAACAGTCGGAGAAACACCAAACTTGGTATCTAGGTTCAGTATTTCCGGTGATGCGACACGAAGGTTTTCAAGAAAATCCCTCCACCCCAGATTACCCTTTACATGGAACATTTTTCGAAAATTTTAATTTTCTCAAAAATGCCTCTAACGATTTTGATTAAAATATCATATGTTTAAGATATTTGTATGACAAATACAATGTATCTCTTGAATTTTCTGGGAATGTCTCCAAAAGTATTCTTCATTGTGAACAACTTTTGCCTAACTGGTAAACCATAAGAGATAAGACAAAATTTTACTACACAGAAAATGTAGATCGGTTAAAATACACAATTTGTCATATACATTTTTTTAGTGAACCATTTTGGAGATATTGCTTGTTATTCCCTTAAATTTTCCAATACTTTTTCTCAAATGGGAATTCGTTATTCATTTTTTATGTCCTGGACATACAAAGAGAATGAAATGCTCCACATAGCAACCAACTCTTAAAATATTTGACTATCGCTTATAGCCTACCAATTCCCCTTGCATCTACAAGAAAATTAGCAATAAGATTAACATCTCGATTAACATGAAGCATAGGGATGATAAGTATTTGTAAAAATAGTTTTACAAGAGTAGAGAAAGTCATGTGAGTGTAACACATCAGATTTTTATTCAGTTGGGGAATTTAATGCCGTGCCATTGCGACGGATCTCTCTCTGCTGGTCGTCGTCTTCCTTCCTGGTGCGAGTGTGTTGACTTCGTGTAACAAAATTCCCTACAACACTTTTGTGTTGGCCTACGCTCTTAGCCTTTATCTAGGGATGGTAAAATGAGACGAGATGAAAAGTTTAAATTCACTTTAACTGTAATTTAAGCACACTTGTGCAATATACACCCTAAATTGCTAACAGCTACTTCACACGCTCAGTCATCTGAGTGGCGTGAAGTTCGCCCCCTAAAAGTCGTACAAATCTCGGGATTCTGCCTTATTTATACACCCCGAAAATGATGATATTTTTCCCATAACTACCTTAAAGTGCCATTGTGATTCGCTGATCACCTGAGCGTTGTATGAGAACATTTCAGCTCATATCTCTCCTTATGAGGCGTTTGGACTTTACATTTGTGTCCCAACCTCTAGCTATCTCTCTTCAATCTCTATTTGTCTGTCTTACTCCAGCGTTTCTGCTGGTCACGTTCAGCCTAGGTCCTTGCTTCGTACCACTCCGATGATATCTCCGCCTGGTACCGACCGCTTGGCTTAATGCCCCTATCTTTCAACTGCACGGCTAGCTGCCTTCTATTACGTTTAACATATCAGATACTTACACTTCTTTAATATAGTTTACATTATTATCGATATTTACACTGATGCACCATTTTTCCCACTGCACCGGCATGCTGCCATGGTAGCTCAGTTGGTTAGAGCAATCGAATGGAAACCGAGGCATTCGTGGTTCATGTTCCGGCTATGGCATTGAAATTTTCAGTCTGATTCTACCTTTCCACTTCTCAAGGTGGTTTGAGGTTCCTAAATGTGACATTGAAAAACAAAGCTTTATTGTTCAAGATCCTAATATGACAATGGGAAAGAGTTGCCCATTTCTACGATTTTTTTCGCCTGCTAGTGACCTTAGATAAACTAGTACATGATGTGGTCGTTTTTTATAGCAGTTTTAAAATTTCTTCAAAGCTTACCGAACTATCTTCATGAGGATCGTAGCCTTCCACACATACCCATGGTACGGAAGGCGATTGGTTATATGTTTTAGAATGAACAGGTAGCTATAGTGTCCAAAAAGTATATGCATAGAATTGTCCATTCCCCAAACCGCACGTCGTCCTCCGTGAACTAGTGGTACCGTGCTAGCCTCTAGTTCCTGAGGTCGCGGGTTCAAACCCGGCGGAGGGCGATGGAGTTTTTCGGGCGTGAAAATCACTTGCATGGCTTCCTTCGGAAGGGAAGTAAAGCCGGTGGTCCCGTGTCGTAGATTTACGGCACGTAAAAGAACCTTAAGCCTGATAAGAGGCCTCTGAGCAAAATTTCCGGTCTTTCACGCCCAGTAGAGAATGGGACTCTAAGAACCATAGTAGTTAAAGAGCGTCCATAAATAAAACTCAATTTCATTTCACAAACTGTATGAAGTGTGGATATGCTACGTCATCGCCTGATGTCGTCCTCCGTGGTGTAGTGGTAACCATGCTAGTCTCTACTTCCCGAGGTCGCGGGTTCAAACCCTACGAATGGCGGCGGATTTTTTCGAGTGCAAAAATCCTTAGCATGGCTTCCTTCGGAAGGGAAGTAAAGCCGATGGTACAGTGTCGTAGATTTACGGCACCTAAAAGAACCTCAAGCCTGATAAAGAGGCCTCTGAGCAAAATTACCGTTCTTTCACGCCCAAAATAGAATGGGACGCTAAGAACCAAAGCAGTTAAAGAGCGTCCATAAGTAAAACGAAATTTAATTTAATGTGGAAATTGATGTATTGTCAAATGATTCTGTACAAACCTTTTGGTCACCCTGCTACATCTTGACTTTAAATGCTATGGAATCGGACCCTCCAAGCAGTATTAGTACACGGTTATATGTATGCGGTACTCAAGGAAAACCTCGCTCAGAGCGACAGATCCAAACTTTTTTCCACATCCACTTCAGGAAAATTGGAAGACAGCAACTGACAGGAGAATAAGGGGTGCTTGAGAAATTAGACATGATCTAGGGCAGGAAAGAATAAGAAAAAGAAGTGCCCCTGACTGGCTTCCTTATTCTACCCTTGTAGCCAGTCTCACGCTCTTATTAAAACACACACACACACACACACACACACACACACACACACACACACCTAACACTGTAGTTTTAGGGCTCAGGGAACTAAAAATATATGTTTACGCTCAAATCTAGATAAATAATTGGGAGGAAGAAAAGTAATAAAGTAAATTTACCGTCTGTGTTTGCTCTCAGGATAATATTTCTTTTTTATTTTAAGTTATTCAATATGATCTTGCTTCAAGAAACACCTCAGTTTTCATACTAGTTTGCATAGCTATTACTAAACGATAGAGTGTAGAGAAAGTCATTCGAATGTAACGCTTCAGTTTGTTTATTAAATATTTTTGTAGTTTGATACTCAAAAATCTAAAAAGTGCATAAATGCAAAGAGATTAGCTTTTACTGTCCTAGCATAGATTCATTTGAACTTTAAAAAAGCAGGCGTATTACATTCCCATGATCTTATCTGCCCTCTGTCGCACATTAGTGCATGTACAAACTATTGTTACGAAAGCTTATTTTTCTATCTACTTCATTTTATTCGATATAAGCCTTTACAGAAATAGCTGCATTACCACTTTGTTATAGATACAAAGGGAATAGCGATAGTTAAATGTTTAAGAATTGGACACTATATACCGGCCTTAAAATTTAATATTATTTTCATGCAATCGCGAGAAACCGGAAGACCCAGGGGCAAAAGCCCCCGCTGTACCCAGGGAGGAGTGTCCATCCCATCCGCAAAGGATTTTCAGGCTGGCATTTGAAAATTTAAACCCGTCCCCTTTGCAGGGTGGAACGGGATACGCCACTTACATGCGTCAACCCTCAAAGGGAAGACTACCGAAGAACTTTGGTGGGGTCGACAGTCCACTAGCGGTTCGTCTACCGGCTCTCCACGGTGGTACCGGGAGGACCTTGAGGCGTCTCACAACATCGCCGGACGGAAAACCGCCCGGGCGTACGCGTATCGGGCACCACTCTCCCGCCGAGTTCAACCCAATCCAAACAACACCCTCACGGCTGGGGCCCGGATGTTTGGCCCAGTGTACTTCTAGTAACGTCAGACAATGGCGAGAAACAACTGAAAATTGACAGGACTTAAAATGAACAATAAAGCATTGAACAATTCGAGCCATTAATAAGAGATATATTGTAAATGATTATGCCACAGAAAACAATTATTTGAAATAAGGTTTGTATTTTAAGTAGATCTACATTTCTGTGTTGTGCATTTTCGTTTATCTCTTAACGTATACCAGTTATAAGAAATGATGCAAAAGTCCTTCCAAATGAAAGGACCTCACAGGCTATTCCCAGAAAACTAGAAATATCAATTTTGTTAATCGTAATTATTGGCATTCTATTAAAATCGTTTATGAACTATGTTGCTCACAGACACGGACCTTTCTTCTGGAAATACGTTTTTTGGGGGTTCAGGGGTCTCAAAACATATTTCCGGTGAAATCTCGACATCGGATTTTTTGGTGAATACAACACTACCCCTTCTTACTTTATATAGGTCATAGAGAAAGTAAAAACTCTAATGTGGGGTTCTTTATAATGGTGTGCTAAGGGAAAAATAAAATTCTGGATACGATGTAAATAACTGTTTGACACATGCGGCACTTTTAATTGACACAATTATATTAATTTAAATAAATCCGGAACATAAACATTAATATTTGTGCAACAATTATTCGCATACCTGATTGAAATTTTATGAGATGTTTATGTTACATTGCCATAGCATGATAAAAATTTAGGTCCCTCAAATGAAAATTGCCTTATAGCTACAGCGAGATGTGTAAATCTATAATGAAAGCTACTTCAATTAACAGATAGTATACAAAATAGCAAGTTTTTTTTAAAGAATAGTTTGTAGAAGAGTGAGTAGAGAAAGTCATGAAGAAAACATTCCCAATGTAAGGAGCAAACAACTGCGAGAGTTGGACTCAGTTTCTGCGCGTTAGACAGATGGCCACGGTAATACGTGGGAACGTGTTTGTTGAGGTTAGGTTCATTAGTGCCATTCCATGGTTGGATCCACCTGTGGTCGAGGTCAAGAGTTTACAAAAACACTCAGGAGTCCGCTAGTATCTGAAAATACCGACAGAGGAGATACCTAATAATGTCCCTATGGCACACCCACACAAGGTTTCCAGCTCCAATATTGGCTGTGTAGTTTTACATTTGATTGCCTCACATCACACAACAATTTATTGCCTCTCCGTGTGTTTGTTATTCATGTGATGATCATCATTTCTACACCCCACACCATAGTAATGATATGTAGCCGGTCAAAAGGTCACCACTTTTCACACACTTCATTCAAGTGACAAATTTTAATTCTCATCACTCGCTCCGTTCCGTTACTATGGTGACAGTTTGCATGTCTGTAGGGACATGTATGACGCGATCAAGCGTTATTATTTTATTACACTAAATTATTTTATTTGCTCATGCAGAACTACTGAAAATGTCCTCCGTGATAAAGAAGCAATAGGCAGGTCACAGCGGTGAACTGTAAATAGTATTGGAAATCAGTTTTAGTCTGAAAACCATTTTTCAATACTTAGTTTACGATTTATTTGTCTTTTAAGATTTTTGTAATTGAGAAAGCAGTTATTGCCTTTACGTTGTTTGCAACACGCTTTGGGCGTCAATTTGAGAAATGTTTGTTGCTGCTACGTATGGAAAGTCAGTTTGAAGATGTATTATGTTGTATTGAAGGAGTTGTATTATATTTCAACTGTTGGGGAGCCGAACTTGTAGTAGTTGCAACCGCAAGTATAGTACCCGCTTTCCGGTAGCCTTCGCCCCAAATGTACTTTCAGGTGGCCTTTGCCCCAAGTTTAAAAAAAAATGTTAACTTTGTAATTTGACTGTTTCTTTAAATATTATATATTTATGTTTGCCTCCGCTGCGTCAGTATTATTGTTAGAGACACGTTTATCTTAGTAGGGTTGTGGTGCAACAAGAATGTGGGCTTACAAAGATTATAATTTTACTTCACTCCTTTTATTAATGCTTGACGCGATTTAAATAACACTTCACTGATAGAGAGAGCTGTGAAATTCTTTATTAAATACTTGCACTTTTAACACGTAAACTAGTTTTGTCTCACTCAAATTACGTATAAAATCTCTCGAGGATGCATCACGCATCCGGTTACAATCATTGTCTGCAGGCAACTGAACTGATTTCAACCGTCTAAACCTTTAAATTTCTGTATTTCAAGTCTCTGATTGGCTAATCCTACTCCAATAGAATACCGTCATTTAACTAAAGCTTTTTCTGGTTGTTGATTGGCTATTTTATAAACTGTCACTAAAATAACATTATTGCTTCCAAGAATCACAAGTAGTACTGTTAAACTTTCTTACTCATTATAGACTCAAGGTTATCTCATTATTACCTCATTGTTAGCAATTTTTGACCCATTTCCCACAGCTCCTACATTATTAAATTACGTAATACATTCACATAACATTATTACACATGGATACAATAATACAAACATATGGAATGTCTGTTACATACATTTTACAAATTATTACCCACACATATTGCTTCAAGGTGGGCTGTTATTGAATTTATATATTATATAATTAGACTGAAATTATTTAAGTGCTAAAAACACTGCCTCATAATTCAGCATTTTTATTTTAGAAAACATGCCACATAAACAACTTTGCTTATTGTAAAGAAGAATGCGTTTCTTAGAAAACTTAAATATAATGAGGATACAGTAATATTATAAAGAGAGACAATTTGTTTGTATGTACACTACCGCTTACTAATTTTAAAACACCTAGACTGTATGAACACAAAGCAAACTTTATGTCTTCAAAAATATACTTACTTTTACTTTTAAGGGCTTCACTACTCTTCAGAGTTTCCCTGTATTCCCATTCGCTATTCTTCCCGATTGAACAAGTCATCCTCCTCCAGGCACCGATCATTCATCATTGAATCTGTCCTTTCCAGGTTTCTCGTGGCCTACCTCGCTTTCTTCTTCCACGAGGTGACCATTCTAAAAAGGTCTTAGGCCACCTATCATCCTCCATTCTTTTCACATGTCCATACCATTGACCTTTCTATTCTCTCCACCATACCCTCATCTGTCTCACTTCTTCATTTCTCCTTCTTTCCATCCTTGATACTCTAGCACTACGTCTTATTACGTCCATTTCCACTGCCAAGATCTTAGATTTTTGTCCCTCTACCAAAGTCCACGCCTCGGCACCATAGGTTATTATACTTTCCACCATAGTTCTCAAAATCCTCTTGTTTGTACAAATAGACATGGCTCTACTCCACATAACCCTATTTAACATTTTTATAACTTTTCGTGCTTGTTCTAGCATATTGTTCACACCCCCTTTACAGCTCCCTTCTTCATCAATAAGCGATCACAAATATTTAAACTTTTTAACAACTTTAATAGTTCCTTGGGGTAGTGAAATGTGCCATCCACTTCCTCCTCTTTAATTATATAAATTAAACACATATAACACAAACAAAATAAGTACATTTTACATTCATCACAGTATACTCTCTTGGGTTTTAATGACTGCCTCACGAACTCGAAGCATGCGGTCAATTAATTCTTGTAGATATTTTGAGTGTATACGATTCCACACGTCCTTAATAACTTTCCAGACATATTCCTTGCTGGATATTCCCTCCCTGATAGGTCTGTTCACTTCATTCCAGATCATTTCAATGGGATTACAATCGGAGGTTTGGAACCCCCAGACCATATCTTTCAGTACTTTCTGCTTTTCCATTGATGCAATGTACTTACAGAATGCTGACCAATTTTGGGGTCATTCTCCTGTTGTAACGTGAACCCTTTCCACATTAAGTGCAATCCACGTGCATCTATACTGAAGTATGCGGTGGTAGTGCATCTGATCCATGCATCCTTCTATTTTGACAACGTTTTCAACTCTATCTCCTCCAAAATACCCACAAATCATAATAGAAGCACATATGTGTTTAACTGAAGGTGGAAGACACTGCTGGGCCACCCTTTCTCCTTCACATCGGCAAACAAATATCCTCTATCTGCTTCCAAAAATATTGAAATTCGATTGAAGTGTGAATAATATTTTCTTCCATTCTTCATGTGTCCAATTATGATGTTTCATAGCTCATTCGATCTCTTTTTATTTATGCCCTTCAGGAGGAGTTTCGTGGCTGCCACACGTCCTTTCAAGCCGACTTCAATCTGTCTTCCTTTTACTGTTGCAACAGATATTATTTCGTATTAATTTCTACCAATTCTGTGCGAATTTGTGGCGCTGTTTTGAACGTATTTCTCTTACTAGTAATTCTGAACAATGTATCAGCACTTTTAGTTGTTTTACGGTCGTGGTATGTCCTTATTGCTACCTGTTGTCGTCTAACGGTGAAGGGTATATTGCACTCCCACTATAGATACGCTACATTGTTTCGCAATTTGGCGAATTGATAAACCTGCTTTTCTGACTGATAGACATTGTTTCGCAATTTGGCGAATTGATAAACCTGCTTGTTGAGTGGTACAATTGCAGAGCGTTTTTCTATGGATATCTCCACTCTTGGAGCCATAATAACGAGTGCACACCGTCAACTGTCACTAAGGACCTAAAATGCAGGAACCAAATAATATATACCTTACCAATGCTTCAAGTACACTGCGGACATAACAACACTCGCCTCGAGTGGGCCTTCAGTCGTCAACTAGGTAAACAAACATACCATTTACGGTAGCTATTGTTTATGTACATAATATTCTTTTGGGGTAATATTGCATCTAGATGAAAACAAACATAAAAACTTGACATGGTTATAAATGTTGTACTATTTATTTGCTTACACAACCGTAACTATGGTATTATACTGTATCTACAGGGAATTAGATGAAAATTATTAGATATATTGAAATTAATGAGCCGTAGTGTATGTACACTACTGTGCATAAAAAAGTGGCCAATTCCCCTAGATCGCCGAAAGTTTTTCTCTCTGTAAGGTTTCCACTTTTAGGTAACCAGCTTTTGACACCACAGCCGGTATCGGTTCTCTATGTGACAAGCCTGAAAAACAATTCAAGTATATAAAAGCTAACCAATGAACTATGTTTGTAATCTATGTGGAATGAAGGGGTGTGTCAGATACCACCTCTATGAAAGAGTTTCGCTTAAGATTGATACACAAGGAAAGGTTAAACCAATTACGAATAGTTGGGTCTTCTAGAGAAAGGATTGAAGAATTATTCGCATGTGTGGTTAAACTGAACGACGCCTATGACGTTTACATATATGAGAGCTTTCATCAGCGACATAGAGACGAAGATTACGTTATTGCTGCTACTAAACGACAATAAGAAAACGGTGGTGTATCATGAACCGATTTTAATAATTTATTCGCCGTTGAAAAGCCCTGACGCACATGGGTCTAGAAAATATCTCATTTCAATTTATAAATACCTAAGTACTAAACACAATTACAAATTCTTCGTGGAGAATATCACAGAGTAGAAAATAGTTGCTGTGCTGTGCAGACTATAAAAACAAAACAGATATATTTTGTTCCCGGAAATAAACATAGATGGCCGTGATATAATACTTAAGCAAACAGACGTCAGATTTAGAAGTAACAATGGATGTTGTTTATAATATATAAACGTTAATTGACGTTTATCAAATACTGCAGATGTGTATAATGGAACAGTGCCAAAATATGTGAGTAACCTTTATTATAGTTCCATAGATGTATGGATAACCTGTGCAAATTAAAACACAAAAGATTGGTTAAACCAGAAAATATTGGACTTAGAGAACCTTAAAAAGGGAGCAGAGTTGACAATAGTAGAATCCAAGGACCTCCCAACTATAGCGCTACTTCTGAGAAAACTTTACTTGTCAAAAGGCTCGGAAAACAAAATCTCGAGCTAAAACAGAAGAATGGCTGATTATGATTAGTAAGCTGGCCCAGTTAGGACAAACATTGGTCTTCTCCATTGACTTCCACTCGTACAAAGCACTTCAGAAAGCTAATTTTAATGCCTTCGGGACTCAGAAGAGTATCTTTTAAATCCCTAAAGGACAAAGACTCAGGTGAAGAAAGATGCTGCAGGTAAATCTTCAATAGAGTAGAACAACATCTGCTGCCCTCTGTGTGAAGATGAAGACCTGTGATGTGGAACTCATCCAGGAACCCTTGTGTTACAAAGAAGAAATTAAAGGCTGACGGGACAACAATTTATTATAGAACCGACAAGACTCCAAGAATCTACATCTTAGTTAAAAACTAAGAGGCCTTGTGTCAGTCAGAGTAAAATCAATGGGGGAAGGTGGACCAAGGGAGCTTATACTTGGATCGGTCTGACTCTCATATTATGTCTTTCTATCTCCTACGAGGGAAATAGAATAGTTAGTAGCCACCTGTTGCTTCGATAGACTACAATTGGTGTTGCTGACTCCCATTACATTACGTGGGGAAGTACGGATAGAAATTAAATAGGTGAGTCTTCTTATAATTTTAATATATCAAGTAGTCTCGAGATATTGAATGTGGGCAACAGACCTACCTTTGTTTTACAAGAAGCCAGGATGTTATCGACATAATGTTAGCAATCAATTATGTGGGAAGCGTTATTAAAAATTGGCGTGTGTCTGAGCATGAAAGCTTTTCAGAGCACAGATACATCTAACTTGAAGTAAGGTGTATGTCTAAAAAAATCAGAACTGACTGGGATTCTTACGGGAAAGATCTAGGCAGGAATCTAAGCAAGATGGACGATAAGATTCATGATTGTGAAGATTTAGAAATCTCAGCATTTAGTGATAACTATCCTCTAAAAGCAAGGCAAGCCAACAGGAATATGCCCTCCTGAAGTTAATACCTTGCAAGTAAAACGAAGACAATTTGAAGATTGTTTAACTTGTTGAAACGAATCAAACAATGGACTGCTTATAGCAGATCATTGTTGGAATATAATGAAGCCTGGAGGAAGGTTAAGAAGGACTTCTGGGGGAAGCACTGTAAGGGGATACAAACGGCCCCAGAATGTGCTAGACTTCAAAAGGTCCTTAGAAAATATCCACAAATCTTTATTAGTCAATTTTTAATTAGAAAATGAATAATATACCAAAATTAGAGAAGCGGTCAATGGAAGAACTTCTTCCAGTTCACTTATCGGGATCTTGATGAATCTGAGAGAGGATGGGACAGTCGGAGTAGAGCTCTCCAGGAAGGAGGTTCCAGGGAAGACTGATAAATCACCAAGGAGGTCATCAAATATGAGGAATTAAAATGGGCTGTGTTCTCATTTAAACTTTATGAATCTCCATGTAATGATGACCATTGTGCTTCATCGAGGCTTTGCTTAATTCTTAACATTTTATACAGACTTCAAGAGCACGTTTGGCCTTAGGATACAGCCAATGAACTGGAGGCATCTTAGGGTGGTATGTACCCCAAAATCAGGAAAACCTTTGACCCTGATTAAGACCCTAAAATCCATCAATTTAATGTCAATAATTTCCAAAGCTCTTGAGAAACTAATACATAGGCATATAAGAGAAGGTGCCTTGGAGGCAAATTCTTTGCAACAGATAAAGCATGCCTATCGAACAGGCAGAGCAACTGAAGCTGCCCTTTTCAGGTCGCTTATAAACTGGAAAGTACAATTAAGAAAAAGGAGGTGGCACTGGTGACTTCAATGACATTCTGGCAATAATAGTTTTAATTTAAACGAAGGTGATAAAATATTATTTTATAAAATCGAGATATTCAGTACAAACTCTAAGTAAAGGCTTTAGATTTCTTACGAGTCATTTCTCAGATGCTGAAGTAAGCAAGGATTTGGTGGCACGATGATTAGGAGTAAGAGCACCCCATGTTCGACATGTTGGTGACTGATGTAATTTCTTACATACGCTTACGCCAATTACTAGCCAGGCACTAATCAGCGCTCTGTTGAGCATTTAAACTTAGAATTCTTTTGGCGGCGGTCTCCTAGGCTATCACTTTGGAGCTGGAACTTCCGCCTATGGGGGAATAAACATTGGAATAATCATCACAAGAGTAATGAGTAGAAGAAAGTAAGGTAAGTGAGAGAAAGAACTGAAAGACATATATTTAACAACTAAAATACCAACATAATACATCCATTAACACGTAAGGGGGTATAAAGGGACGATAAAATGCATTAGCAAATAAGAAAATACAATAGAATGTTGGAAATAAGGGAATTAATATGAAGTAAATTAAATACATTGTGAAACAGATAGAACAAGGTAATTCTGCATAGTGAGTTGGGCTCATAAAACGCGGAAAGTTGGCATGCAGCGACGACAGGCATGAGGGGAGGTCATTAAAAACCTTTCAACATACAAAGAGATGTTAGGTGATAGGGGAAAGCCCGTAGTAGGATGCTTCGAAAGTGGACAGGGCTTGGAAATCCCATGTGCACTCATACAAAAATGAAACACAGTGAAGCAGTAATAATACAGTAATGTTAAACGCTATACAAGGTGATAATAGACATTTTAGAGCAAATAAGAGAAAAGAGAAAGTAATCGAGATAACAAATAAGGAATTAGAAAAATTATGTTTCTAGAAAAAGGGCTGTGCTCAAATAGAATATGAATGTGAAATAGAACTTTTTCTATTAGTGCAGCACATTTTAGACCGGGGTAACTTCGTTACTTGTAAGGGAAGGTTTCATCAGAAATTTTAGAGCGAATTTCAGTGTTCACTTAAAGTATTTAGTAACAATGTTACATTACGGGAAAGCCGAATTCAGAAAGGGATGGCAGTAATAGCAAGCAAAAGCTGTAGGCGAATTCGGATACTAGGTCTTGTGTGAAGGGACGTCATAAAGCCATAATTGTTAATTATGTTCGTGTGAATTTAACGCATAAAAGGCAAAGCGAAGGAGAAAACGTCTTTCATTTTTCTCCCGTCCACACTCCCCTGAGATGTACATCCTCTACCTGAGCCGGCCAAAGTCAACTCCTTTATACCAATTCTCTCCTTCAAAAGGCTACCTACTACAGCTACCGCTAAAACTTGCCTAGTAGGACCCTGTGGTGCTAGTTACTTAAGTTTTCCTCGTGCTAACTGATAACATCGATGGCACGACGAAGATGGAACGCGGACCTCTGTCCTCAGGTAAACCTACAAGCTGTCTAACCTTCTCTTCCTCGTGAAATGTAGTTTGGAACAGAATTACATATCTGATTTTGTCACCATTTCACCACCCTTCCAGTTACCGTACCTGTAACCCTTCCTGGGCTACGTCCCCATCCTGTTGTCTGGTGAGGGCGCTGATGGCGTCATCACCAACCTTACGTCACAATTTCTGGAGGCGCTGGATCCATTATGACACAATATTGAGGGTGCCTTTGACAACACCTCCTTTAATGAAATAACTACTGCTGCAAGAAAACACGGAGCTGATGAAACCTGTTATTGGCGGATTCAATCTATGCTGAGAGGTAGAATATGGCCCTATGGTTGGCCATAGGGTGGGGTGCTATCACCTCTACTGTGGAATCTGGTGGTTGTTGGGCTACTTGTTCAAGCAAGCAATTAAAGCTTTGATATCACGGGCTATGCTGATGATATCTCGAGGTAAATACACAAGAAAAGTCAGGGAACTCGTGCAGTCGGACCTGAATACTGTGACGAAATGGGCTTGAATGAGGACTGAACCATTTACCAGAAGAGACATGAAGGAATTAGGACCTCTATATCTTAAAATGTCTGAGGAAGTCATATACTTGGGAATCACCTTTGGCTCCAAAATGGGCTCGAATCAGCATTTCAAGAAAGCAATAAAACGTGCGAAAACAGCCTTTTAAATAGGTAGACGCACACATGGAGAAGATGTGGACTAAGATATGGTATGATCCTTTGGATACATACTCAGATAATCACACCATCGATAATCTAAGGAACACTGATTTATTGCCCTAAAGTCTGCCAAACAGGATCTAAAAACTAACTAAATAAAGTTCAAAGAACAGCATGTATGCTATTACAGAAGCCATGAAAATAACTACAGCAGCAGTGCAGTCACTTTTAAACCTGACTCCATTGCATTTTATTGTAGTGAAGGAGGCAAGAATGGTATTCTATGGACTGCAATACGCTAACAGCCAAGAATTCCTGAAATAGATTTAGGTTTGCTAAGAATTAGGAAATACACAGGAGATGCATCTTAAGAAATGCTGTCAGACTTTGTAACTCCTGAGTAAATTTTGATGTAGTGTACCGGCTCAAAGGAGACTCAGCAACAGGATCCGGAGTGTATGGCATAAGAACAAGGTGCAAAAAGTTTTTTTCCCTGGGTGAATATGCTACTGTTTTTTTAAATAGAAATCTATGTTATTATTCAGTGCTTACATGAAAATATCAGGAGGACTTACAGTGTTAAACAGATCCTCAGATCTAGATAGATAGCCAGGCTGCAGGTTCTAAGTAGGCATAAGGTAACGTTAGACTGATTTTTGTATTGTTTAAATATACTCACAAGCTTGTCAGAACAGAATGAAGTTCAACTCATTTGGTTGCCGGGTCATAGTGGCACAGAGGTAAATGAAAACGCTGCTGAACCTGCAAGGCAAGGAGCAACCTTGCAATTTATTGGACCAGAGCCGGCTCTAGGACATCTCGACGTTTAGTAAAAGAGATATTAAGAACTGATCCAAAGCAGAACATCATAAAACCTGGGAATCTCCACAAAACAAAATGGTAAACTATTTATTAGAAAACCATATAAGAAAAACGCTGAAAGCTTACTTAAATGTGACGTACTACAAGTGAAAACAATTATTGCTTTTCTCACAGACATGCTCCTGTGAAAAAGCATCTTAATACGACGGGAGTGTTTCAGGGTAACTTGGATTGCAAATTGAGCAAGAAGGAAACTGAAACAGCCCATTATATGTTCCTATAAGGCTTTGGTTCACCGGGGATATAACGCATTTTGGAAAATGTTTTTAGAACCAGAAGAATTTGAAACCATGCCTGAAGTCTGAAGTCTGAAGTATTTTTAACACTTAAATGGTTTCAGTCTAATTATATAAATATAAATTCAATAACAGCCTGCCTTAAAGCAACATGTGTATGTAACAATATATAAAAAGTGTACATTACAGTCATTGTATATATTTATATTATTGTAAACTTGTGTAATAATGTTATGTGAATGTATTACGTAATTTAATAATGTAGGATCTGTGAGAATAATAAGTTAAAAGTTGCTAACAATGAGTTAACAATGAGGTAACCTTGAGGCAATAATGAATTTGAAAGTCTAACAAAACTACTTGTGATTCTTGGAAGCAATAATGTAACTTTAGTGCCAGTTTATAAAATAACCAATCAACAACCAGAAAAAGCTTTAGTTAAATAAAGGTATTCTATTGGATTAGGAACAGTCATTTAAAGACTTGAAATACAGAAATTTACAAGTTTAGGCGGTTGAAATGAATTCAGTTGCCTGCAAACAGTGCTCGTAACTGGACGCGTTGCTAGCAGACAGTGTTACTAGTCAGAGGCGAGAAATGTAATACTATTTTGTGTGAGAAAATAGTGTACGTGTTTAAAAAGTGCAAGTAATTCATAAAAGAATCTCACAACTCTCTATCAGTGAAGTGTTATTTAAATCGTGTCAAGCATTAATAAAAGGAGGGGTAAAATTATAATCTTTGTAAGCCTATATTCTTCAGTCGCACCACAACCCTGCCAAGACATCTATGTCTCTAAAATAAATACTGACGCAGCCGAGGCACAAATAAATATTTAATACTTAAAGAAACAGTCAAATTACAAAGTTAATATTCTTAAAAATTGGGGCAAAGACTACCGGGTACCATTCGTGCGGTTCCAACTACTTTAAGTGTTCGGCTCCCCAACAGTTGAAATATAATACAATTCCTTCAATACAACAAAATAACGTAACAAACAACCTTCTTCAAAGTAGCGCCCAGCGTGGGGCACATAAAACAATACAACAAAATACCTTCTGAAGTCCAAGGCTGAAGTGCGTCCGGAGAAACCATGGAAATCAGTATCGAATAAGACAAGAACGAGACAAGAATGTTTTGCTTTATTTCCTTTATATTTATGTTTTAATCAATTTCGTTAGAAGAGCGTTCTAAGTAATTGTATAAAGAGAGAAAACTACTAAAATTAGGAATCGGTGAATCATTATTTTACATTACCAATTGAGAGTATTACTTTTCTCGATGCACGCACCTATGCGTCTTTTCAAAAGAGGTTCACTGGTGGCCTGGGAATGAGGAATTTTCATACTTACAGGTTCATCCGTAAGATCACCACTCCAAATATCCTTTACATGGAGAATTTTTCGAAATTTCTTTATTTCTCAAAGATGCATCTAACGATTTTCTTTAAAATATCATATATTTAATATATTTGTATAACAAATAAAGTGTACACCAAAAAAGTGGACCTCTTAAAACATACACCTTATTTCCAGTAAGCCTTTTGTGTTATCAACCATTTCTGTGGTACCAATTACTATTGGTTTGAAAGTTTTAATACCTTGCCACTTTTAAAGTGCTGTCGCTATTCAGTTGTTTCTTGCGATGTCATGAAAATAGTATGCAATTTTAAAGCTAGTACACTGCAAGCTGGATTTAAATATCTGACTATCGATTCGGTTTCCTCTATTCTCCTTGTACCTTAAACGAAATTCCTAATAAACCTATCTCTAGAAAGGTTTATGAGGATTAACATGAAGTAAATAAAATAAAATAGCTCATGTGATACATGCACATGTCTTTCTCCACCATTGTTTATTAGTGTGCATACAAACTATTCTTAGTAAAGCTTATTGTTATATCTACTACGTTTTAAGCGAAGAAGAAACATTGCATAAATAGCTACATTACACATTTCGTTATAGATACAAACAGAACAGCGATAGTCAAATGTTTAAGAATTGGACACTATATGCTGGCCTTAACATTCCATACTGTTTCCATGAAACTGTGAGAGACAATTGAATGTTGAATACTTTAATAGAATAACCAAGAAATGAATAATTCGAACCATTAACAACGGAAACTCTTATACCACAAAAAAGCGTATTTGAAATAAATTGTCTGTTTTAAAGAGATCTACATTTTTGGTGTGGTACCCTTTCGTTTATCGCTTAACGTTTACTATTTATATAAAATTCCTTATGAATGAAGACCTATTTACATAAATTTCAAGATATACATTTTTTTGCCACGAAAATCCTAACTGCAGGATATTTTAATCGAAACGGTTAAAGCCATTTTTTAGAAAATTAAAATTTTCGAAAAATGCTTCACGTAAAGGGTAGTTGGGCTGGCGGTATGTTCTTGAAAATAATTGTGTTGTAACCTTTGATGATAGAGAATTGATTTGGATTTAGGGCACCTCAAAACATGTATCACTCCGCGCTTGACATCTCGTGAACGCATGGAGCGGCTTTCTCTCTTTTCACCAGCTGCTCACTTAACTGCCAACATTCACTCCTCGTTTATATTAGCCATGTGTTATATTTCACCATAACAGCAATAAGTGCTGAAATACATACGGTTATACTTGATAGACAAACTAAGTGTAGTAATTCCAGAATGGATGAAGAGTTCGAAGGAAACATATGTTTTGGACAACCACACTATAGGACACACTATATATGTGACGTAATTGAACTGTTATTTGAAGTAGGTGTTTTGTTGGAGTTGTTTATTTATTTAGCTCCACGTATGGAAAAGTCAATTTGAAGTAGATGGTTTGTTACGTTATTTGCACCACGCTTAGGGCGTCAATTTGAAGTAGTTTGTATTGAAGAGTTTATTATATTTCAACTGTTGGGGAGCCGAACTTGTAGTAGTTGCAACTGCACGTATAGTAAACATCTTTCGGTAGCCTTCACCCCAAATGTATTTTCAGGTGGCCTTTGGCCGAAGATTAAAAAAAAATATTATTAAGTCTGTATTTTTACTGTTTCTTTAAATATCATATCTATGTTTGCCTCGGCTGCGTCAGTATTATTTTACAGACATGAATGTCTTGGTAAGGCGTGATGCGACTAAGAATGTAGGCTTACACGGATTATAAGTTTTAATTCACTCCTTTTATTAATCCTTGACACAAATTAAATAGCACTTTACTGATATAGAGAGCTGTGAGATTCTTTTATTTAATACTTGCACCTTTCAACACGTATGCTAATTTCGTCACACACGAATACGTATTTAATTTCTCGAGGACACATCACGCATCCGGTTATAATCACTGTCTGCAGGCAACTAACTAGATTTCAACCGTCTAAACTTGTAAATTTCTGTATTTCAAGTCTCTGATTGGCTAAACCTACTCCAATAGAATACCTGCATTAGCTAAAGCTTTTTCTGGTTTTTGATTGGATATTTTTTTAAACTGTCTCAAAAATTTATATTATTGCTGCTCTATTAATGAATGGTAGCATTTAAACTCCCTTACTCATTATTGCCTCAAGGCTACCTCATTGTTAGCAACATTAAACCTATTTTTTTCACAGCTCCTACATTATTAAGTTACGTAGTGCATTCACATAATATTATTGAACATGTTTACAATAATATAAGCATATGCAATGACTGTTCCATACATTTTACAAATTATTACATACACATATTGCTTTAAGGCGGGCTGTTATTGAATTTTCATATTATATAAGTAGACTGAAATTATTTAAGTGTTAAAAGTACTGCCTCATATTGCGTTCGTAATAGCTCAGCGACTTATTATGATCTTATTTGGCGGTGCGCGCAGCTTCCCTATCGCCCATACCGTTTAACACTTGAAAACCGCAATCCACTAGGATCCCTTTCCCAGATAAACATGAAATTGGTGTATCTTAGATAAAATAAATTGGCTCATTGCAATTTTAGTATTGTAATACGTTCTATTCATTTCCTTTGCTTCAGTGTGTGTTGTGTTCACGCTATCTCCAAAAAGATCAATAAATATGACGTGTACTCAACAGTGCTGCTATCCGATCAGCATTTAATTGCATTCAGTTAACAAGATAAGATCCTTTTGTTAAAGTTTAAAGTTTTGAAATTATAGTGTGATCGACCAAAAACAGTCGTATGCATCTTGACTGTAATGGTAATTAAGACACTCGCGTGAATATTATGAAACACGTTACCGCTTGTTTCATAAACATACTCGCATCGTAATTCTACCATTATTGTCTTGTAGCAATATACTACACTATACTATTACTCCTATTTACTGAAGAAAGCAGAGGGATCGAGCGGGACGGTTATGTCTGTGGCCCGCATTCAAGAGGTCACGGGATCGATCCGCGGAGATCGCACACGCAGGTTTTTTTGTGGTTTCCCCGGGTCGCCAGGCGAATGCTGGGATGGTTCTCTTCTACTACAACTCTCCTTCCTCTCATTTACTGTACCAATCTTCCTTGTCATCTGTTTCAGGGTTGTAGGACCAGGCGACGGTGTTCGGCGGGTTGCGGCTGTGCGGTGGCTTGCTCTCTGTAAAGGTTTCTTCCCTGGCGTCGCTGCGGTATCTCTCAGTTAGGTCTCTCTTCAGCGTGGTGCTCCGCTCCTGGGAACCCTGGAGGTCGGTGGCTTATGGGTTGGGTCCGGATGCCGCGTTCTATCTGAAACGTTATATCATGGATCCGGTCCATGCTTCCACCCATCGGCATTCGGATCTGGTCGTCCTTCGAGTCTCTCTTCCAATCTGTCCCGGTTTCGAGGATACTTACCTTTATGGCAGGGAGATTCGTCGTTTAAGGAAAATCTATTTACCTCCAAACGTATGCTACTTTTCGCACTGTGCATCGACTACTTCAATTTTTCGGGGTTTTCATAATTCCCGCCTCCTTGCTTGCATTGTAAACAGTGCTCACAAACAAGTTCCCAAAGCTAATTTAATGACATCATTGACAAGAAACGCTAAAACAAAAAGTTTAATGCATTCAAAACTATCATTTTTACTTTCTCTACTACGTATACTAAGTAGGGGAAGTTTTGTATTGCACCCAAAAATTCGATATCGAGAATTCACCGGAAATATATGTTTCGAGGCCCCCTGAATCTAAAAAAAAAAGCATTTTGGAAACATGTCCGTGTTTGTTTCTGTGTGTCTGTGAACAACATAACTCAGAAACGAACAGTCGGATAAACACCAAACTTGGTATTAAGGTTCAGTATCTTTCAGAGATGAGACACGAAGGTTTTAAAAAAATCCCCCACCCCAGATTACCCTTTACATGGAACACGCTTCGGAAATTTTAATTTTCTGAAAAATAGCTCTAACAATTATGAATACAATACAATAAGTTTAAGACATTTTTATGGCAAATGAATTGTATATCTCGTATTTTCTGGGAATGTCTCCAAAAAAATTCTTCATTGTGAACGACGTTTGCAAAATGGTAAAGCATAAGAGATAGACAAAATTTTACTACACAGAAAATGTAGATTGCGTTAAAATATACAATTTATGTCATATTCCTTCTTTTTGTTGAGTGAACCATTTCGAAATATTGCTTGTTATTCCGATAAATTTTCCAATACTTACACTTTTTCACAAATGGGAATTTCTTATTCATTTTTACTTTCTCTACTACGTGTAGTAAGTAGGGGAAGTATTGTATTCCACCCAAAAATTTGATACCGAGATTTCACTGGAATTATATGTTTTGAGACCCCCTGAATCTAAAAAAAAGCATTTTTGGAAACATGTCCGTTTGTGTGTCTGTCTACGTGTGTGTCTGTGAACAGTATAACTCAGAAACGAACAGTCGGATAAACACCAAACTTGGTATTTAGATTCAGTATCTTCCAGGGATGCGACACGAAGGATTTCAAGAAAATCCCCCACCCCAGATTACCCTTTACATAGAACAGTTTTCGAAAATTTTAATTTTCTCAAAAATGGGTCTAACGATTTTGAATAAAATACCACAAGTTTAAGACATTTTTATGGCAAATGAATTGTATATCTCGAATTTTCTGGAAATGTCCTCAAAAGCGATGTTTGCATAACTAGTAAACCATAAGAGATAGATAAAATGTTACTAAACAAAAGATGTAGATTGCGTTAAAATACATAATTTATGTCATATACATTTTTTGTTGAGTGAACCATTTTCGAGATATTGCTTGTTATTCCCTTACATTTTCCAATACTACTTTTTTTGAAACGGAAATTCGTTATTCTTTTTTTGGGTCCTGGTAATGCAAAGAAAATGGAATACTCCACATAGCAACCAGCTTTTAGAATATTTAACTATCGCTTAAAGCCTATCAATTCTCCTTGCACCTACAAGAAAATTAGCAATAAGATTCACATCTCGATATCTCGATTAACATGAAGATATGGAGAATACGAGTTTGTAAAAATAACTTGTACAAGAGTAGAGAAAGTGTTGTGAGTGTAACACACAGATTCTTTAACCATTTTAAGGAGCTTGCCACCTGTATGTTTAAATACAATGATCTAGAACGCACTCAGTAATGATTGCGACTAAAACAATACTACATTAGAACGACTGCTGCTATTCTACTGTAAATAATGCGTGAATAGGATGGCTGCATATTTATCGTAATAAGCAGAAGCTAATTATTTAATTATAATATAATGAAACACTTATGAAAACAATGTGTTTATTCAGATGATAATACGCCAAGAGCAATGTAGCAAGCAAATATAACCTGAAAATATCAATAAACGACACAAAGGCTCTGACTTTTAAAGGATTAAAACCTGTAGAGCTAAAATTTTAATAAATAACGAAACAATACAACTAAATAGTTTTAACTATAAACGATTATAAGAAGACTTTCTAAAATGATGTTCAGTTCTTTGTAGTAATACTAGTCGACTTTTCTAATTCACATCACTCGCTCTGAAGTTATTGGCCACCGGAACGTTTTCGGGAACATTTCCTTCCATCTTCAGCGTAGGACGTTGACCTACCCTGCTGCAACAACCCCTCTTCCCTATGTGTTCTGAGAAGGTGAATTACTTGCCCTCGGTTGTAAGAAGTTCATACTTGATACATCTGCTTCTGTATTTTTCTGGTCTGACTTGGCTGCCCTCTGTGATGCGCTCTCCCCTCTCCTGTCTTCTATCATCTGATTGGATAAATTGTAGTAAAGGACTAAAAGGCGGAATTTCAAAATTCAAAATATTATCAATATTCCAGTGAATCAATATTTTATTCATATATCCAATTGTGAAGAAAACTAGATAGCTTTAAAAGCTAAATTTCTCTTCCTACTTCATGATTTGAAATCCAAAAAACGATTAATAACTACAGACTTATCTATTTGTTTTAATTTTATGTTTATTTGATGTTCAGCCAAACTTGATTTTATATTTCTTTTTGTTATACCGATGTATATTTTTTCACAATCTTGACATCGTATCTGATATATTCCTGATTTTTTTTAAGTTTTCTACAGTATTAATTATAGGTGTCAAAAAATCTTTTTCAAACTAAAATTATTTTGAGGAGCCAGTTGAATATTACATTTCTTAATTTTTTCAATTTTTTTAAATATAATAGGATGATACTGTGTTTTTAATAAATTATTAATTAATTAATTAATTGTGAAGTAAATCCATTTACAATAGCAACTCTTTTAATGCGTCTTTGTTTTCTCAAGGTGTATTTATTAATCTGTAAATCAAACTTTGAAAAACTGCATACTGATTCATACAGGATTATAACTATTATTCTTAATATGGTTGTCTACATGAGTAGGTTTTCTCTAAATTCCAAATTCGAAAGCACTCTTTTTTCTTGTAATTGTTAAATTCAAAAAAGCAACATATTATCTTTTCTAATTTCACTGCAAATTTAACATTTTTATCATGTTTGTTCAAAATAGTCAGTGCCTTTCACTACCTAGGATATAACTGTACAAATGCTAGGAATAAAGATATAGACGTAAAATTCCAGCAACTATTGGGAACAATAAAGAAAATTATATTAGGAAGAGTTAGATAGAGACAGTCCTAAATTTGTACAAGACAATGACATTTGCAACAAGGATTTGAAACCTGGACAATGACTGGACAACAGAAGCGGAAAATGGAAGCTGAAGAAATGAGATTGCTAAGACCGTTGGCGGTATATTCTCTAATAGACAACAGAGAAATGATGACATAAGGAACTAGTTAAAATAGAAATTGTAACACAAGCTATAAATAGGTTCTTATATAACTGGAGAGACCAATTAATAATAATGGAACCATTCCTTATACCGTCTAAACTATTACAGTATACCAAGAGGTCGCAGAAATCCAGGTAGACCTAGGAAAGATGGACAAACCGAATTTGATATTGAGATGGAACAGCCCAGTTGGCCTAAACCTTGATGTTAAAGAAGAATATAGATATACTTACTTATTGTACTTATTAGTACAATAGTACAAAAAGGGTGATCGATGTGAAGCACATAAATTTTCTGCAAATATCCAGATGCGCACCGATAGAGTGCGTGTGAGTAAAGGTTCACTGGACACTGAATTTAGAGGAATACCATTATGATAACATGAATGTAGAAATCTTTAGCGTAAAACCAAATAGTGCATTCAAAATAAATCTGATATGTTGCACTAACATAACTTTCTCTACTCTTGTACGAACTATTTTTACAAACGCTTATTCTCCACCTGCTTTATTTTAATCGAGATAATCGTTGCAGAAACTATTTTATTGCTAATTTTCTTGTAGGTGCAAAAGGAATACGGAAATACAACAAGTTTTAAGCGGTAATTAAATGTTTTAAGAGCTGGTTGCTAGTGGAGCATTCCATTCTCTTTGCACGCTTAGAACATAAAAAACTAATAGCAAATACCCATTTGAGAAAAATTCTAAGTATTGAAAAATTCTAAAAAATTACAGGAACATCTTGGAAATAGTTTACTCGACAAAAAAAATGTGTATGTCAAAAAATTAACTATTTTAACAAGATCTCCATATTTTGTGTGGTAAACTTTTGTCTATCTCTTACGGTTTACCACTTACGCAAAAGTTATTCAAAATGAGGGACTTTTGGGGATATTCACAGAATATTCCAGACACGCATTTACTTGTAATAAACATAAGTCTAAAATATTAATCAAAATCGTTAGGGAATCAAAGCTTTCGAAACATGCTCCATGTAAAGGGTAATTTGGAGTCGGAGATTTTCTTGAAAAATCTTCCTGTCGCATCCTTGGAAGACATTGAACATAAAAAAATAACAAGTTGGGTATTTATCCAGTTTTTCGATGTTGAGTTATGCTGTTCACAGACACACATATACGGATCTACTTCAGTTAATTGAGATAAATATTTGCAACCACTATTTATTGCTAATTTTATTGTAGGTGGAAGGGGAATATGGTAGGCTTTAAGCAATGGTCAAATCTTTGAAGAGCTGGTTGTTATGTGGGATATTTCATTGTCTTTGCACATCCAGAACATAAAAAATAGCAAAAAATAAAACCAAAAACGAATTCTCATTTGAGAAAATGTATAAGTATTGAAAATTCAAACAAATAACAAGGAACATCAGGGAACTGGTTCACTCTAAAAAAAGAAGTATACGACATAAATTGTGGGCTTTAACATCTACATTTTTTGTGTAGTAAAACAAAGTAGTAGTAAAACTTTCGTAAAATATTCCATGTAAATTGTAGTTTATGGTGGAGGGATTACCTTGAAAATCTTCGTGTGCTATGTTTGGAAGATATTGAACATAAATACCAAATTGGGTACCTATTTAAATTTTTTATTTTCAGTTATGCTGTTCACAGAAACACGCGGACCTTTTTCTAAAAATAATGTTTTTTGGACACAGGGGGCCTCCTAAAATGTACTACTGGTGAAATCTGGGTATGGAATTTTAGGGTGGAATATAATACTTCCCTACTTGCTATAGGTAGTAGAAAAAGCATAAACAGATTCGAAATTACCACTGTAGCTCAAGCTTCAGCCGTTTCAAAGAGCAGATAATGGAGCTTATGACTCGAAACAGAACTCGTATCTCTAGAGTAAGACACAATCCAACAGGTAGCGATTTTTTGTTCGTAATTATCTTAGGGATAACAACTGCGGACTGCAAGGTGTTATATCGGATAATCCTACTAGTATTTTACCCTTTTGTTAAACGTGTGGACGGATGTGGGATGTCATTTGTCATCCTTGATAGGGTGCAAAGAATAAAAAAAGGGCAGGGAAGAGCAGGAGAGAGAAACAGCAAATTGAGGTACACTCCGGTCGTCTGATTTATGAGTGTGAGTACGGTATCGGCTGCCTTCGGGGTGCTGCATTGTTTCAAACAACATATGTATCGAGAATTAAACTCATATAAGTATCGAAGTTTTTGTAACACACATTTTCTGCTCTGTGGAAGTCTTCTGATCAATCTACTTTAACAGTAGTAGTATATTGCGATATAAGTGCACTTTTACAGGATGGAGGAATAATTAAAACCACGAGACTAAGTCGAGAATTTTCTATGATGTATACTTTTAAAGTAAGTACTGATGTTTTTTAAAGCAAATTCTGATGTTACACTCACATGACTTTCTCTACTCTTGTACAAACTATTTTTACAAACACTTATTCTCCATATGCTTTATGTTAATCGAGATATCGAGATGTTAATCTTATTGCTAATTTTCTTATAGATACAAGGGGAATTCGTAGGCTTTAAGCGAGAGTCACATGTTTTAAGAGCTGGTTGCTATGTGGAGCATTCCTTTCTCTTTGCATTACCAGGACAAAAAAGAAAGAAACAAACAAAAAATAATAACGAATTCCCATTTGAGAAAAAGTATAAGTATTGCAAAATTTAAGGGAATAACAAGCAATATCTTGAAAATGGTTCACTCAAAAAAAATCTATATGACATACATTGTGTATTTTAACGCGATCTACATTTTTGTGTAGTAAAATTTTGTCTATCTCTTATGGTTTACTGGTTATGCAAAAGTCGTTCACAATGAAGAATACTTTTGGAGACCTTCCCAGAAAATTCGAGATATACAATTCATTCGCCATAAAAATGTCTAACTTATGGTATTTTATTCAAAATCGTTAGAGCCATTTTTGAGAGAATTAAAATTTTTGAAAAATGTTGCATATAAAGGGTAATCTGGGGTGGGGGAATTTTCTTGAAAACCTTAGTGTCGCATCTATGGAAGATACTGAACCTAAATACCAAGTTTGGTGTTTATCCGACTGTTCGTTTCTGAGTTATGCTACTCACAGACAGGCACACTCACGGACATGTTTCCAAAATGCTTTATATGCACCTCAAAACATGTATTTCCTGTGAAATCTCGGTATCGAGTTTTTGGGTGGAACGCAATACTTCCCCTACTTACTATACGTAGTAGAGAAAGTAATAATACAACACTATTTTCCAAATACTTTATTATAGTTCATTATGTTATACCTTACACTACTTCTCACATAGTTACCCAGGTATTCAGGCAGAAATCTTTTTTTGTATGCCTTCGTCAAAGAATGATGCCGCCTGTGATAAAAGCCAAGTCCGCACTTCTTGTTTCAGAACGTCATCGTTTTCCAAAAAGAAATTTCTTGAGGTAAAGAAACAGATGAAATTCCCTTGGTGCCAAATTCGGACTGTTGTGAAACAAGATATTTACGTGACAAATCAAATGTTTATCTTGAATTTTCTGGGAATAGCTCGTAAAGTTCTCTTCATTTGGAAGGAAATTTACATAATGTTATATAACTGGTAAGCATTAAGAGATAGACGAAAATATACTACACAAAAATTTAGACCTCTTTAAAGGACACAATTTATTTCAAATCACTTTTTTGTGGCATAGGTCATTTCTGAGATATGCTTATTAATGGGTTTGTTGGTCATTTCCTTCAAGTCCTGTCTACATACCATTGTTTCTTGCGTTTGCATGGAAACAGTATGGAATTTTAAGGCCAGCGTATAGCGTCCACTTCTTAAACATTTGACTATCGCTGTTCTCTTTGTATCTACAACGAGAAGTGCATGTAGCTGTTTCTGCAAAGGTTTATTTGGATTAAAATGTAGGAGATATACAAATAAGCTTTAGTAAAAATAATTTGTATACACACTAATAAACGATAGGGCGTGAGAAAGTCATGTTCATATATCACATCAGATTTATTGTAATATAAATACATCCTTAGCACCAGTGTTATTATCTCACATTAAAATCTATGATTCAAATGGGATTGGAATAATCCATAATAGCCAATCAACAAAGCACTTCTGGGAATTAGTGTCCTTGGTCTTCCTTAGACAATTTTGCACAAATATAGTCAGTATGGTGTTTCTAAGAAAGTTACCTGTGAAGATGAAATCTCAGTAAATTAGCTATTGTTGTTAACATTATTACACGTACTAAAATCAAACTTCTGAATCGAATTAGGATTTAGGCTTAAGCCATTAGCATTAACCAGTCAGATATGTTTTTATACTATCATCCAAATCAACCATATTACTATCAAATGGCTTCAAAATTGTAGTATCATCAAGAAGTGCAATTCTATCAGGTATATCAGCTAGCAGATCACTTACTGAAACTATAAAGGAAAGTGGACCCAAAATTTAACCCTGAGGGACACCAATATACTCTGTTTTTGAAGAAGACAGGCTTTCATTTACTTCCACAAACTGTAGTCTATTTGAGGGACAAGATTTAATATGTTATTTCCATCTCTTTTACTCCATAAAACGTTAATTTATGTGTAATAATATCAGGCGGTAACAGTTAAAAGCTTTAGTAAAGATGTTGGCCTCCGTGACCGGTATGCTCCTGACTTTCTTCACGATGCTGAATAGGCACCGCTCCTATACCCGGGACTTAAAATTCGCAACCCGTGACCAGAAACCATAAATCTACGCTCTAGCCCACAACACCACGACGGAGGACTATTCTTTTTTCTGGTTAATGTAAATCGAGATAAATATTTGTAGAAATGGTGTTGTTACATACACTGCAACACCAGGAAAGAATTTCCCGAATGACTCCAACTAGGTGGAAGTGTAGAAGAGTGTGCAAGCAATAAGGGATTAGGTTTGCAGAGAGATGGGGTACACGTAGGCCGAGCAGAGCCCTCTCGTGTCGGTCCGACAAGGTCAGTGTTGCGCCCAGTGTAGTCAGTGCAGAGCTGTCAAACAAGGTGAAAGCAATAAAGTGACTGCCAGTATGCCTCGTCGACGCCAAAGCGAGCCATATCGGCCTGTGAGTGAGTTCGAACGGGGCAGAATGATCGGTCTTCGGGAAGCAGGTTTGTCATACCGTGAAATTTCGGCTCGTACAGGGCATGCTGCTACGACAGTGATGCGCACGTGGAAACAGTGGATAGATGAAGATCGAACGTAGCGATGAGCGGGTACTGGACCACGGAACATGACCACAGCACGGGATGACCGTTATCTTGTCCGCATGGCCATAACGGACTGTACAGCTTCATCCACAGTGTTGGATCGACGCTGGAGCACTGCAATAGGTGTGAACTTGTCTGCATCAAAGGTTCGTCGCCGTCTGCTGCAGGTTGGACTGGTTGCATGCATGCCATTACGTCGGCTTCCATTGCCCAGAAACTACAAGCTCCATCGACTCCAATGGGCACGTGAACACCGTCACTGGGGTGCTGAGTGGCAAAATGTAGTCTTTTCCGACGTGTCCCGCTTCAACGTGTCCTACAATGATGTTTCCGCGCGTCAGTAGGTGAATTCTGAGGTGCTTCATCTACTGCCATGAGTTTCCTGCCCCTCATTTCCTGCACCCTCATCTGCTTTATTACATCTGTTTCGGGGTTGTAGGCCGGCGGTACCGTGGTGAGCGCAACTGAGGGCTGATTGTTGAGCAGCATATCGGACAAACACCGGGTGTGATGGTTTGGGCCGCCATTGGTGAAAACAACTTACCTTACCTCCTATGAATTGAGGTCACTTTGAACAGCAACCGGTACCTAACGGTGGTTGTAGAGCCTGACCTACTCCCCCTGCTACATGCATCTTCACAGTCCACATTTCAACAAGACAATGCCCAGCCACATATTAGGAGGAATGTAAAAACCTTCTTCGAAGAGCGACGGGTACCATTGCTTCCCTGGCCTGCACGTTAGCCTGACATGTCGCCCATCGAACATGTCTGGGATATGGTTGGTCGGCACCTGGTGCGTCACGGTCCTCCAGTAATCAGTGTCACGGATTTGTGGGCTCGAATACAACCTGCGTGAAGGGAAATCCCTCAGGAACTTATTCAGAACCTTTTTGATTCAATGCCAAGGATAATATCAGCTCTAATTGCAGCACATGAAGGCCACACCAAATGCTGAATATTAGGGATCAAACGTCTTGTATAGATTTGAAAATGTTATCATCTGTTACTTGTCATGTACCTAACTTGTGGTATTATATTCATTGAATTCATGCGTTTCCTTCTTGTGTTGCACTTTTCACAAACGGTACAATAGGAATAGGACAATGCTGTAGATTTAAGTGATAGTCATATCCTTTAACAGCTGGTCGCTATTTGATGGTTTTGCATGATCAGCAGAAAAACACGAATATCGACTTCACACTTGAGAAAAGTGTAAGTATTTGAAAACTCAAACTAACAAGGAAATTGTCAACTGTAAAAAAACATTTATTTGACATAAATTGTGTGCTTTAACGAGAATCTACATTTTTTATGCACTAAGATTTTGCCTATATTTTAATATTAACCAGTTATGCAAATCATTTACAATGAAGAGGTTTTCAAAGGCTATTCCCAGAAAATTCAAAATACACATTTCAATTTTTATTAGAATATCTTGAAGTTATGGTATTTGAATCAAAATTATTTGAGACATTTGGAGTAAATCAAACTTTTGAAAATATTTTCGATGTAAAAGTAGTTTGGGGTGGGTGATTTTCTTGAAAATCTTCGTGTCGTATCCTTGGAAAATGCTGATATTAAATACCAAGTTTGGTGTTTAAGCGAGTTTTCATTTTTGAGTTATATTGTTCACAGACTTTTTCTAAAAGTATAATGTGATACTCTCACATTACTTTCTCTACCCTCTAGCGTTTATTAGTGAGTACATTTTGTACTACATTTTAATCCAAATAAACCTTTGCAGAAATATATACATTACACATTCCGTTATAGATACAAAGAGAACAGTGCTAGTCAAATGTTTTAAGAACTGGACGCTATGTGCTGACCTTAAAATTCTACACTGTTTCCATGCAATCCCGAGATACAACTGATTCTTGAAAGGACTAAATAACCAAGAAACAAACAATTCGTGCCATTAATAACGGATATCTCGAAAATGTTTGATTCCACATAGCATGTTATTTGGAAAAAATTGTTTTTTAAAGAGATCTACGGTTATTGTGAACTACGTTTTCGTTTATCGCTTAAAGTTGACTAGTTATACAAGATTATACAAAATTCCTTCCGAATGAAGTGGACTTCATTCTATTCTCAGAAAATCAACACATGCATTTTATCTTTCATGCAAATGTTTTAATATACAGTATTTTAATCAAAATTGTTAGAGCTATCTTTTTTAGGAAACCAAAATCTTCGTCAAATGTTCCATATAAAGGAGAGGTGGGTGCGGGTGATTTTCTTGCAAATCATCGTATCGCATCCTTGGGACATGAATGAATGAAGTGCCGCGTAAAGGCAATGGCCTCCTGCGAGAGAGAAAGTTCTTTTATAAAGATTCACGTGGTGAAGTATTCCACGTGAATAGAAAGCACTGCGTATATTAGTTCTTGCACGCATTGGATTTACTTAGACTTCCACTGATAATTCTTAAAGTTAATCTAACCAAGATGTAGTTTATGTGTTCATAGTCTATTATTTCTTATTAATTGTCCTTCATAGTCTTTTCAAACAGTGCTACACCTTGCAGCGCTGGACCACTTGGTCCTACTAGTTGCCTGAAGCCACCTGACCATCTTGTTCTTCCTGATTTCTGCTTCCAGTGCATGGGTCTCACATGGTGGTCGACTGACCCATTCGTCCCGCCCATTTCCATTTCATTCTTGTAGCCTGCTGGGCTCCGTTCTTGGATGATGTAATTTCTTGGAGCTTTTTGTTTGAAAAATCTGTCCTGTGGTGAAATGCCCATGATTTTTCTTTCCATTCTTCTTTGACCGAACTCTAGTAAGCTCTTTTGTTTGTTCGTTCGTTAAGGACCAAGTCTGGCATACATAGAGTAGTACAGAGTTAATGTACGTGTGTAGAGCTACTTGTTTAGTATCTTTGTAAGATAGTAGTGATGGGACGATACCACTATTTATCGACTGCGATACTGATTTTTGAGCACCGATACTCGATGTTCGATATTCACTTTATAAAAAACTGTAAAGGCGACAGTATGTTTACTGAATTATCTTCTTATTAGTAGTTTTCTGTATGTAAAGGCATGACATTCATGTTTTTATCTTGAGAATGTTATAAGTAATATATCTCCTATTATTAGTCGAGACTAATAATATTAATAATAATTTATTTGTTTTCTTTTTATGTAACCATATTTTGTGCTGAAAACTCTCCTTTAAAAAATTTTCTATCCATATCACGGAAATTAAACGTACGGTATTCCTGTACGTTACGCTCGTGGCCCGAGTTTGACTTGCGAAAACACAAACTAACAGATACAAAGAAAGAACAAATATTTTCATGCGCATTTCACGTCTTAAGTCTGATTTGTTCCTTTAGAATGGATTTACAGATTCTGGTCACCGGAGTAGGTAAATATAACAGCTGAGAGTGAGTCACCAAGTCAGACTATCGCAGAAACGCAATTTAAACAACTTCATTCATAAAACAGTCAAAACTGCATGCTACACGAGTACTTCTATTAGTTCCCCCATTGTTTTGCATGTTTTCATTTAGACACAACAGCCTGTGGAATGTTGCATTGATTCACACACAGGAAGCACAGTTTAGGTCTATCAAGAAATATAGTCCGGTAGGACTTTGGGGACACGTGCGAGACAATAAAGTTTCAACTCCTTTCATTCGTTATCGAGCATTAAGTTAAACGTAACAACTTTCAGTAATGCAAAACTTAAAAACTTAGAAGTATTGAAAAGGTATCGAAGGTTTATCTCAAAGTATTCGACATACCTCGATACCACCGAATATCGAGAGTAACGAGGTATCGAGGTCCTGTTCCTAGAAGATACTGAACTCAAATGCGAAGTTTGGTGTTTATCCAACTTCTCGTTTTTGAGTTATGCTGTTCATAGATACACACATACACTGACTATTAATAAAAATTCCTTTTTTGGATTCAGGGAACCTCAAAACACATATTTCAATAATGTTTCGGAATGTAATACCTTCTCTACCTACTATGTTGGGGCACAGAAAGTAAAAGAAGCATTTTATTGGACTCAGGGGACTTCAAAACATGCATTTTGAGTGAAATTTCCTTATGGAATTTTTGGATGGAATGCAATACGTCCTCTCCTTACTAACAAAGTTCGCCATTGTCACCTCGGATTTCCGGTAACGCAATGCTACCAATCCAGCAGCTGCAACTAACACGTTGGTTTAACAAGACACTGTGATTTAGAGTCACGTTTTGAATGGTTGATGCTGTCTCAAGAGAATTGCTGATTCAGTATTTGAAGAAGAATTTGAAGTCGGAGACCTGGATTATAAATGCGTAGATACTGAAGAGACTTAAAAAATCTGATGTGTTACACTTGCATGACTTTCTGCACTATTATACAAACTATTTTTATAAACGCTTATTCTACATATGCCTCATGATAATCGAGATATCGAGATGTTAATCTTATTGTTAATTTTCTTGTAGATGCAAGGGGAATTGGTAGGCTTTAAGCTATAGTCAAATATTTTAAGAGCTGGTTGCTATGTGAGTATTCCATTCTCTTTGCATGACCACCACAAAAAAAATGAATAACGAATTTGAGAAAAAGTATAAGTATTGGAACATTTAAGGGAATAACAAGCAATATCTCGAAAATAGTTCACTCAACAAAAAAAATGTATATGACATAAATTGTGTATTTTAACGCTATCTACATTTTTCTGTAGTAAAATTTTGTCTATCTCTTATGGTTTACCAGTCGTTCACAATGAAGAATACTTTTGGAGACATTCCCAGAAAATTCGAGATATACATTTCATTTGTCATGAAAATATCTTAAACATATGATATTTTAATCAAGATCGTTAGAGTCATTTTTGAGAAAATTAAAATTTTTCGAAAAATGTTCCATGTAAAGTGTAATCTGGGGTGCGGGTATCTACTTGAAAACCTTTTTGTAGCATCTTTGGAAGATACTGAACCTAAATACCAAGTTTGGTGTTTATCCAACTGTTCGTTTCTGAGTTGTGCTGTTCACAGACACACAACCACACATACGGACATGTTTCCAAAAATTCTTTTTTTGGATTCAGGGGGTCTCGAAACATGTATTTCCGGTGAAATCTCGGTATCTAATTTTTGGGTGGAATACAATACTTCCCCTACTTACTATACGTAGTAGAGAAAGTAAAATTGGATTTTGTTTTACTTCCCGCATAGTTAATCACCAAATTTGTGCTGGTAAATGTGGGCTACATTGGAAGCGAAATCATGTGTTGAAGTTCTAAATTTCCTGCTGTCGAAGTATCAATCGGAAGACAGAAATAATACGACAGTGCAAAAAAATGGATAACTATTAAATTATTTGCAAGCTTCTTAATGTGCAAGTATAAAAGACAGGTTGAGTACACAAGGACCCAACTGCTCTAAGGAGCTTACTGTGGTAAGTAAGGAAATTGGCGCTCGCATGATTCTAAGCGAACTGTTCTCCTGGTTCCGGAATGTGTGTTTGGGTTTGATAGATATTCCCCAAAGTTCCCTGAGAGCTTTGCCCAAGTTTTCGAAACTAAGTAAAATTTTCTTATAAAACATGCTTAGAATTGCAAATTAATTCTTACGTTTTGAGTGACGTACTAGTTGAAAACGTCCAAAGATTAAAGAAGCCAACTTGGAACAAGGCCGGCATAATAACAGTGATAAAACGAACTACCAATGTTAGCCTCTGGCGTCACCGTGTATCATATATGATACATCGGATTCTGTAGCTTTATTTCTCGTTGCATGAAGCAGTCAAAGTCATATCGGCCAGTTGTATCATTTTTTATATATTCTGCACTTTATCATGTTTTTATACCTATATCTGCTATGTATCGATGGTAGAATGGAAAAATTCTAAAACTTAATGTATTGTTGTAACATTTTAAGTTTTAAAAAAATTCTTGTTATCTTTTATACAATTATGTTGAATTGGTATTCTTTGTCTTTGGCAGCTTTCAGTTCAGTTCAGGAAGATTTCAAAATATAAACAATCTAATGTGTTGCACTCACATGACTTTCTCTACTCTTGTACAAACTATTTTTACAAACGCTTATTCTCCATCTACTTCATGAAATAGTCTTATTGCTAATTTTCTTGTAGGCACAAGGGGAACATGATAGACTTTAAGCGATAGTCAAATATTTTAAGAGCTGTTTGCTATGTGGAGCATTCCAATCTCTTTGTATGTCCAAGACAGAAAAAACGAATTACGAATTCTCATTTGATAAAAAGTATAAGTATTGGAAAATTCAAACAAATAACAACGAATATCTCGGAAATGGTTTACTCTAAAACAATAAAAAGGTATATACTACATAAACTGCGTGGTTTAACGAGATCATCATTCTTTTTATAGTAAAATTTTGTCTATCTCTTACGGTTTACCAGTTATGGGACAGTCATTCAGAATGAAGAGGACTTTTGGGGACATTCCCAGGAAATTCCAGATATATATTTCATTTCCCATAAAAATATCTTAAACATATAATATTTTAATCAAAATAGTTATAGCAATTTTTGAGCAACTAAAAATTTTTTAAAAATGTTCCATGTAAAGGTTAGTCTTGGGTGGGGGGATTTTCTTGAGAGTCTTTGCATCGCATCCTTGGCAAATACTAAACTCAAATACCAAATTTGCTATTTATCCAAAGTTTCGTTTTTGAGCTATGCTGTTCACAGACGGACACACACGGACATGTTTCCAGAAATGTTTGATTTGGATTTATGGCACCTCGAAACATGTATTCGGTAAAATCTCCATATCATATTCCTCTTCCACCTACAAGAAAATTAGCAATAAGATTAACATCTCGATATCTCGATTAACATGAAGCATATGGAGAATAAGCGTTTGTAAAAATAGCTTGTACAAGAGTAGAGAAAGTCTTGTGGGTGCATCAGATTTTTAGAGTTTATCGTTATTTTTTGTTGTTCAGTTTGATACATGTACATAACATCTTTATTCGTGTGTACTGTCGGTAGTCACTTCGCAGTTTGCGGTGTTAGCTCAGCTGTTTCACGCGCTCTTGTCTGCTGTTTATGTTTCCATTTGTCGTTTTGAGTGACAATAAATTGTGTTAACTTTATGATGAACCTTTACGTCGTTATGTTAACACTTAATTTTCATTATGATTGGTTCCATACTTTTAATGTAATATCTGCATTTACGCTGATAATGTGTGCTTCTGATAAACAGCCTGAATGCTGTGCGAAAACGTCTATAATTAACGCATAACCTAAGGCCTAGAATGATTACTATGGAAACATTATCCTGCATATTCATGTTGCACCATGCAGCTGGTTACCGCACAAATTAGTGATATTGTCTCGCTGACAAGACTGCACTTGCAGTGGCGTAGCCAAAATTTCTTCCTAAGGAATCACAGAATTGTGAAGAAATAAATTATGATTTTGCAAGGTAGAATCAATGCTATAGTCGGGATTTGAAGAAAAACATTCTGATATATTACACTCACATAACTTTCTCTACTATTGTACAAACTATTTTTACAAACGCTTATTCTTCATATACTTCATGTTAATTGAGATAATTTTCTTAAACATTGCATGTCCAGGACATAATAACCGAATAACGAATCCCCATTTGAGAAAACTATTATGTATATGACATAAATTGTGTGTTTTAGCGAAATCCACACTTTCTATGTAGAAAACTTTTTTCTATCCCTTACGGTTTACCAGTTATGCAAAAGACATTCAGAATGAAGAGGACTTATGGGGATATTTCCAGAAAATTAAAGATATACATCTTATTTGTCATAAAAATATCTTAAATATGTGATATTTGATTCAAAATCGTTATAGCCATTTTTGAGGAAATCAAAATTTTCCACGTAAAGGGTAGTCTCAGGTGATGGAATTTTCTCGAAAATGTTTGTGTCGCATCTTTGAAAGATACTGAACCTAAATGCGAAGCTTGCTATGTATCCAACTTTTCGTTTTTGAGTTATGCGTTCACAGCTACACAGACGGAATCTACCTAAAAATTTTTATTTTATTCAGGCACCTCAAAACGCTTATTTCTGTTGAAGTCTAGGTATTGCATTTTTTGACGTAATGAAATTCTTCCCCTACTTGCTGTACATAGTAGTGAAAGCAAAAAAAGGTTCCGAGGAATATGCTGGGAGACACTGAAAGACTAAATGTCCGACACTAATCTGAAAGAAATGACCATCTCATCTGAAGAAGCAGAATGAGCAATAACTACGAAGTGGAAGTAGGGAGACCACGTGATATGATAGACGAGTAAAGATGGACGTACGCGATCATGATATGGGGCCCACACATCGGAAGAAGAAACCAAGGAACACCGCAGAGGTGTCCGTGAAAGTGGCGGGCAAACAGTGGTTAAGAAAGGCAGCATGCAGACTCAGTAAAAAGAACTTATTACGATGTACTTTCAAATTAAAAGTGCTATAGAGTTAAACAGACCAAAATGACATCAGTCAATAGGAATGGCAGTATAGAATTAATAGAGCATAAGCAGACCGACAGATGCTACCTCGCTTGGAATGACTCACCAAGTGAAAAATAATGAGTCACTCTTTCTTAAATTTCCCAACTGACACAAATTTTGTTCCAGTAAACCACAAAGTATTCTAAAATTCATTTGTAGACAACATACCTCATTGGTGACTTACAGTTCCCTAAGTACTTTCAGCTCCTGGCTCAATAATTAGCCATTATAGGTCGATCAATTATAATTAAGTATTCCTATATACATGCAGTGTATACACTAAAGTTATAAAGACGAAATCCAGGCTAAAAAAATGCTATGCTATAGCCGGGTTTTGAATCACGATCTTAAACTTTGAGTCAGTTGGGGATGTTCCCCTCTCTTTCCAACAAATCATACGTGGGCTCCCATGGTGCTGGAAGCGGGTAACAGCTACGCCACAATATATATTTTCTTTATTGTTTCAATCAAACTTTAACAAGCGTGTTTCAGTTTTAGCTATTTTCATTAAGCATTTCACTGAAAATGAATGAATAAACAGTCTTTGCTATTAAACACTACTAGCAAAGTTAATGCCGTTTCGTAGTGCCGGAACAACTTCGCAGCACATCGGAAACAGAGCGCGCATTCTACTGTGCGGTGAACCTAACCTCCGACAAGCGAGATTTTTTCACCCACCTGCAAGGGAAAGTGCGCTTTGCCAAATATTTTTCCCTCAAATACTAAGTGATAAAAGAAAAGTATTCCATACTTTGGGAGATGGTAGTAAGGACCAAAACAAGAAAAAAAAATCGCGTAAACATGCGCTCTAAAATGCATACCTTAAGAGCTATGAGCACCTGATCATCTTCCTACTGTGAAACATCTGCAAGTTCTTTATTATTACCTACGTACGACCTACATATACATGAAAAATAAAATGTATATCTTGAATTTTCTGGGAATGTCTCCAAAAGTATTCTTCATTGCGAACGACTTTTGCATAAGTGGCAAATCATAAGAGATAGACAAAATTTTACTACACAAAAATGTAGATTGCGTTAAAATACACAATTTGTGTCAGGCAGTAAACAAATGAGGACACATTACTCTGTTATTGTCCATTGATACAGCATGCAGTAAACATCGGTTAGTGTTGTTACTGTAAACCGCATTTACAGTTCTGGGTAAGTGCAACGCATATTCTTATTAGTTGTAATGGAATCACTTTGTGAAACGGTTTTGTAGTTTTGTCTTCAAATTTTTTGTGTATGCAACCCACATTAATGATGTACAAACACTACAGGAAGGCATCATCAATGTCTGCCAGAGCATCCGTGACAAACCTGGAGTGGTGAGAGTACGTGATGCCCTAAGACGTCGGACAGAAGCATGCCTTACTATGAATGGGCACTATATTGAGTACCTGCTTTAGCGATGGTTCACAAGTGAAGCCCGTATGTAACTACAATAAGATTACATTAAAAGCTATGCTTTTTCACAATAACAGAGTAATGTGTCCTCATTTGTTTACTGCATTCTGTTAGTTGTACGTAATAGCAAAGAGCTTGCAGTAGAAATGTTTCGCAGTAGCGAAGATGAACAAGTGCTCATAGCTTTTAAGGTATGTATTTTAGAGTACATGTTTACTGAACATTTTTTTCTTGTTTTGGCCCATACTAACACCTCTCAGAGTAGGGAATACTTTTCCTTTAACATCTGTATATAAAACAGAGATTCCATCGAGGTCTATTTTGGTTTAAAGGATGAGATATGTACACGTTACATACGGTGTAAAAGTTATGGCTGAGATATGTTATGTGTATCACATGCACAATGTAAAATCTATTACTACCTTGTTTGTGCTCTATAGGAATATAGATATAATTATGCTGCATTATATACATGGCTTGAGCTATAAGCTAACAGATCTGAAAAGAGAGGCCTTTATCTAACCGTCATTATAGTTTACTTGATGGGGTGATGTTACGGATGCAACTTAGCTTTAGAATTTGCCTGGCATTCGACTTCCTAGTGCACCGTGACGTTGTGGGCTAGAGCCTGGAGCTCTGTTTACCAATCATGAAATGCGCTCGGATTTGATGATTCGGTTGCGGATAAGTCTCGGGTATAGCACTGGAGCCCACTCAGCATGAGGAAACTGAGGAGCTACGATAGGCAGTGGTCCCGGCTACGGAAGCTGACATTCTGGCTGGGGACTGCGTGATGCTGGCCACATTACCTCCCGTATCAGTTGGATAATCTCCCATCCCAGATTATTCTTTACATGGAACATTTTTCCAAAACTTTGATTTTCTCAAAAATGCCTCCAAAAATGCCTGATTAAAATATCATATGTTTAAGACATTTTCATGGCAAATGAAGTGTATAACTTGAATTTTCTGAGAATGTCCCCGAAAATCCTATTCATTCTGAATGATTTTCGCATAACTGATGAACGTAAGAGACACACAAAAATTTACTTTACAAAAAATGTAGATCTTGTTAAAACACAAAACTGATATCATATTACATTTGTTTTGACAAGTGAACAGTTTCCGAGATATTCTTTGTTATTTGTTTGAATTTTCCAATACTTTTTCTCAAACGAGAATTCGTTGTTCGCTTTTTTATTCCTGGACAGGCAAAGAGAATGAAATTCTCAACATAGCAACCAGCTCTTAAAAGATATGACTATCGTTTAAAGCCTACCATATTCCACATGCACCTACAAGAAAAGTAGAATAAGTGTTTGAAAAAATAGTTTGTAGAAGTGTAGAAAAGTCGTGTGAGTGGAACACATCAGACATTTTTTTTTAAATCCTCCTCAGTAACTGAAGGCTGTCAAAGACAAGAAATACCAATTCAACATATGTATATAAAACGATAGCGAAATTTTAAAAGAAAAGTTAAATGTTGCAATAATATTTTTTTCCATTCTACCATCGATACACAGCAAATAGAGATATGAAAGAAATATGATTGTAAAGTGCAGAATTCAAATATGATATAACCGACCGACAGGACAGACTGGTTCATAGAGCGAGAGAAAAGATGCGGAATCCCATGTATCGTATATGATACACGGGACGCTAGGAACTAACATTGATGGTTCCTTATCAAAGAAAAACTGATGTGTTTCACTCACATGACTTTCTCTACTCTACAAAATATTTTTACAAAGGCTTATTCTCCATATGCCATGTTAATCGAGATGTTAATGTTATTGCTAATTTTCTTGTAGATGCAAGGGGAATTGGTAGGCTTGAAGCAATAGTCAAATATTTTAAGAGCTGGTTGCTATGTGGAGTATTCCATTCTCTTTGCATTACCAAGACAAAAAAAAATGAATAACGAATTCCCATTTGCGAAAAAGCATAATTATTGGAAAATTTAAGGGAATAACAAGCAATATCTCGAAAATAGTTCACTCAACAAAAAAATGTATATGATATAAATTGTGTATTTTAACGCGATATATATTTTTTTTATAGTAAATTTTGTCTATCCCTTACGGTTTACCAGTTATGCAAAAGTCGTTCACAACGAAGAATGCTTTTGGAGACATTCCCAGAAAATTCGAGATATACATTTCAGTTGTCATGAAAATATCTTAAGCATTTTCTATTTCAATCAAAATGGTTAGAGACATTTTTTGGAAAGGTAAAATTTTCGAAAAATGTTCCATCTAAAGGTTAATCTGGGGTGGGGGGATTTTCTTGAAAACCTTCATGCCGCATGTCTGGAAGACAATGAACGTAAATACCAAGTTTGGTGTTTATCCGACTGTTCGTTTCTGAGTTACGCTGTTCACAGACACGCACACACACACACAGACACACACGGACATGTTTCCAAAAATATTTTTTTCAGATTCAGGGAGTCTCAAAACGTATATTTCCGGTGAAATCTCGGAATCGAATTTTTGGGCGGAATACAATACTTCCCCTACGTACTATACGTAGTAGAGAAAGTAAAAAACTGGTGCACTTTCCTACGAATAGCAGGTCTGGTGGTCTAATTCTGGCTTACGGCTGCTTATTTTCTTAGTATATTTTCTTTTTTCAGATCTTTATGCGCAACCTGCAAAGGTCCACTTGGAAACAGCGGCATAAGCTGCGATTACTTTAACAATGTTATTCTCGACAGTTAGATTCTCCTGTATTAGTTTGTCAAAGCATTCACACAATTCGTTTCCTGCTGCTTTTAACGGCCTACCTTTAGAACACTTTACAATTTCACCTTTGTTGTCATTCACCAGGCTAACACCACTAATTGTATAAGCAACCATTTTCATCGCCTTGCTGCCTGTTCATTATTATCGTATAAATACCGGGTAGAGGTGAACGAGATACACTGGTCATGCCATTTACTATTTCATATTAATAAAACATTTTAAAACTATGATTTGCATTTTCACTTTCTCTAATACATATAGTAAGTAGGGAAAGTATTGCATTCCACCCAAAATTTCGATAACGAGACTTCACCGGAAATACATGTTTTGGGGTGGCCTGAATCCAAATAAAGCATTTTTGGAAACATTTCCGTGTGTGTATGTCTAAACGAAAAGTCGGATAAGTACCAAACTTGGTATTTGAGTTTAGGATCTTCCAAGGATGCAACATGGAGAGTTTATAGAAAATTCCCCAAATCCAGACTACCCTTTACATGGAACATTTTTCGAAAATATTTATTTCCTCAAAAATGCACGTAAAGATTTTCATTGAAATATCATATGTTTAAGATATTTTCATGGCAAATGAAGTGTATATCACGAATTTTCTGGGAATTCCTCAAAAGTCCTCTTCATTCTGAATGATTTTCGTATAATTGGTAAACCCTAAGGGACAGAATAAGTTTTACTGCGCAAAAAGTGTAGATCTCATTAAAACACAACTTGTGTCATATACATTTTTTTTCGAGTGAACTATTTCCGAGATCTTCCTTGTTATTTGTATGAATCTTCCAATGCTTATGCTTTTTCTCAAATATAAATTCGTTATTCTTTTTTATGTCCTGTACATGCAAAGAGAATGGAATGTCCCACATAGCAAACAGCTCTTAAGAGATTTGACTATCAGTTAAAGCCTACCATATCCCCCCTGCATCTACAAGAAAATTAGCAATAAGTGTTTCTCTCGATTGACATGAAGTAGATGGAGAATAAGCATTTTATAATTTTATTTCTCCATATATCCCTAGCCTCTGCATCTTCATCTGTTACTCCTCTTCACTCCCAATTGTTCTCTTGGTCTTCTCCATCCTGTTGAAGTAGGTTTTAGCTTCACGTATGGAAAGCTAATTTTAAGTAGCTGTTGTGTTGTATTTCGACTGTTGGGGAGAGGATCTTGAAGTAGTTGTAATCACGTATGGTACCCGGTGGCCTTCGCCCCAATGTTTAAAAATATTAACTTTGTAATTTGACTGTTTCTTTAAATATTATATTTCTGTTTGCCTCCGCTGCGTCAGTATTTATTTTTAGAGACATGAATCTCTTAACACGGTATGGTGCGGCTGAAGAATGTAGGCTTACACGATTATAATTTTTACATCACTCCATTTATTAATCCTTGACACGATTTAAATTACACTTCACTATACAGAGCTGTAACATTCTTTTATTAATTACTTGCACTTTTTAACACGTATACTATTTTCGTCTCACACTGAATACGTATTAAACTTCTCGAGAACGCGTCTCGCGCCCGCTTAGGAAGCCTGCCTGCTAGCAACTGAATTCTGAATTTGTACAATTTGCCCTATTTCAGTTTCTGATTGGCTAATCCTACTCCAATAGAATACTTTCATTTAACTTAAGCTTTTTTTAGTTGCTGATTGGCTGTTTATAAACTGTCTCAAAATTTATATTATTGTTGCTCCAATGACTACAAGTAGAATTATTCAACTTTCTTATTCATTATTGCCTCAATGTTATCTTATTGTTACCTCATTGTTAGCAACTTTTAACCTATTATTCTCACAGCTCCTACATTATTAAATTACTTAATATATTCACATAACAGTATTAAACATGTACATATTAAGATAAACATTAATACAATGACTGTTACATCCATTTTATATGTTATTTTATACACATATAGCTTTAAGGCGGGCTGTTGTTGAATTTATATTATATAATTTGACTAAAATCATTTAAACGTTAACAATGCTGCCTCACTGTTTCTTTCAGCTTCACATAACTGTACCATTTTAATCTTCTCTTCTATTGTGTCCAATACACTTGCCTTTATATTAATTAATTCCGGAACTTTTGTACTTCTAGTTTTATCCCTTCTTGATATTCGAGAAGCTCTCTGACAAAAATCCATCTATGTTGTCAATAATAATTTTATTTCTTCTTGCCTATTCATTGTTCATGTTTCTACCCCAAGGAATAATATACGAGGTGCGTTTTTAAGGTAAGTACCGTTTTAATACTTTTGTCACTGCAGTCATGATTTTGATCGTGCGCGACTACTTCCTCCATTCATTAGGAAGCCACACGCAGCTATGAACGATCGTTTATTTGTGCTTTTCTGTTGTTAGAGCGTTTCAAAATGCTCAAAACAATCATTGGATGATCCGCCGACTGTGAAATCATATCAGTGATTCGTTTTTTGAATGGGAGAAATGTTACGCCAGCAAACATTCATCCAACAATTATGTGAAGTTTATGGGGAAACAATGAGTGATGAATGGTGAGGAAATGGATTAGACAGATAAACGAAAGTCGTGAAGACGTGCATGATGAGCCGCGGAGCGGCCGATCGTCTGTGATCACGGATGATTTGGTGCAATCTGTGGAAGAAAACTTGGCACAAGCGATTTTAGCTAATTCGGCTTCTGAAGAAATTTCTTGGTGTAAAACAAACCTTACCGGATGCCAACAGAACGACATGGCAGTCCGTTTTATATTCGAATTCTTCAATACCTGAAAGAAATCAATTTTACAATCTCTTGGTCTATCCCAGCTATATTGATTGCACCTCACCCTACTGGCATATACAAAATCCCCCAATTGATACCCAACTTTCACCTCACTTGAAATCTCAAACACCTTTTTGTATCTTCCAGCAAATGTCCAATTCTTTACTGGACAAATACAGCTATACGAAAAAAAATGTTGGATCGGCATCTACAGAAGAGGATGCGCTATAGTACGAGGGCGGATCGAAAAGTAACGCACAATAATTTCTTTTCTGCCTTGGTATTGCAGCTGGAACGTTGCAATTTCACAGAGATATAGTCTGAGGTTCTCACTACAGAAGACATTTTTTGTTTTATGTGCCGCTTTAACTACCAACAAAAATGGCGCGCATGTTACTGTCGTCCACATTTGACGAGCAGAGAGGTATGGTTAGATACTTGTGGACCAAAGGGCATAAACCGAATGATATTAACAGGGAAATGCATTGCGTGTATGGGGATGATAATATGCACCGTAGCAATGTCTCCAGGTGGTGTGCATTCTTCCTAAAGGGCCGTGTGAACCTTAGTGATTCTCCGGTAACAGCTACGACCCCGCAGAATGTTAGAGGCATTGAGGTGGCAATTTTGAACGACCGGCGTGTGCAACTGCGAACCTTGTCGCAACAATTCAACATTTCCTATGGTGCATTGTATAATATTGTTCATGATACGTTGAGATTTCGTAAAGTTGGTTCTCGCTGGATGCAGAACCTGACAGACAACCACAAGGGCCAGCGAATGATGACAAGCTTGGATCACCTAATGCGGTACGCCGCAGAAGGCATGACTTTCTGAAAGGAATCGCCACTGGTGATGACTCGTGGGCATACCACTACGTGCTCAAAACAAGTAGGCAAGTATGGTGTGAAAACATGCTGGTTCCCCAGTGAAGAAAAAAATCAAAGTGACTCAATCTGATAGGAATGTGCTTCTGACGGTGTTCTGAGATATGCATGGTGGACCTTGCTGAACACGGGACCACTGTGAATACTGCAGCCTACATGAAAAATTTGGTGAAGTTGCGTTGTGCCTTTCGTGACAAACGCCACAACATGAATGCCTACGATGTCAAAATTCTTCATGACAATGCTCGCCCCCATGTTGCCGATGCAACACCAAATTGGTTGTGAGGTGCCGAGCATCCACCATACAGTCCGGACCTTCACCATTGGACTTTCATCTGTTTGGTCCCATGAAGAAACTCCTGGCCGGCCAACACTTTGCGACAGATGTGGAAGTGAAATCAACAGTCCGCAGATGACTATACTCCAAGGAAACGGACTTCTACGAACAGGGCTAATTGAAACTGGTATCACGATGCGAGAAATGTGTTCAGAAGCTTGGCAACTATGTCGAAAAGTAGGTAAAGGCTGTAAGTTCATTTGTGATTTTTGTTGTTGTTTTAACTATTAAACCTTTTGGAAAAAAGTTATTGTGGGTTACTTTTCGATCCGCCCTCGTATAAACGTGAAAGCTTGGAACTTGCGAACTCCTGTGTATGACTTAAGTTTAAAGGTATGTTTATGCTAACATAAAGTAATGCGAACGCCTGCAGTAAAACACAATGAAACAAGCTTCTATGCTTACGTTATGTTTATGTCTAATGTTCAGTATGACAGGCAGTTAACAAGGTTTGTCAGTAAGAACACATGAACACGTGGGTTTACTAGCAACAGGCTGGATTAGCCCAACTGCCGTGGTAACCCAGATGTCGTGTTCTACAATAAAAATTCGAATACGCCTTACCGAGCACCTCGCTGGGGGTTCTAGTGGCCAGGGAAATCTCCTCCAAAGAGAAAGTAGAACAAGAAGTGTTATAAAAGTGTCTGACAAAGTTTCCCCTCACTGCGAGGGAAATCCTTTTTTATTCAACAAAATATATGTTCTAACAGGTTTTAAATTCGCTTTTTGAGGGATTATAATATAACGCGGCGCCATACCTGGTTCAAGGCAAAGAAAGGAGCTTTTGGTGAGTTGGAAATCCAGGCCCATACCAAGTTAACACCATTACTGCGATATACGGCTCCTGTTATGGTCAGGGTGGGACGCCGCCTCTCCTACAGGAATCGTGATCCGACTTACAAATACCACTTTCTAAGATGCGTACACCCTGACACAAAAATTGCGTCATTTCATTTGTACAAAGTGTTACGAAATACATCTCGACAATTCAGTTTCACGTCTGGAAAAAAATGTTATGTATTATATTCACATAACTTTCTTTAACTATTATTGTTTATTACTTTCTCTACCGATTTCATAGTAGGTAGAGGAGATTCCTAACCGAGAATCACTGAATCACCCCCAAAAAAAAACACTTTTATAAAACGTTCCGGATCGTGCGTGCGTGTGTGTGTGCTTGTGAACACAATAACCCAAAAACTAAATGTGCGATAAGCGCCAAACTTAGTATTTAGGTTCTGTATATTCTAAACCTTTGACAGGAAAATGTTCAAGAAAATCCCCCAATCCAAATTACCCCCATATGGAACATTTTTCTAGATTTTTCATTTTCTAAAAGATATCTTTAACTATTTTGACTAAAATATCCTATATTAACGATATTTACATGAAAAATAAAATGTATATCTTAAATTCTCAGGGAATAGCCTATGAAGTCCTCTTCATTCCGAGGGAATTTGGTATAATCTGTATAACTGTTATACGTTAAGCGATGGACGAAAAAGTGCCACTCTCTTTAAAGCACACAATTTACTTCAACTAACTTTCTCCGTTATTAAGTTTCGAATTGTTTGTCACTCCTTAATCCTGTCGATTTTCGGCTGCTTATCGCGATGTAATTGAAAGTACAGGGAATTTCTGGGCTACCGTATAGTGTCAAGTTTTAAAACATTTGACTATCACCATATCTATAACGAAATGTGTAGTTAAGCTATTTCCGGAAAGGTTTATATCGATTAAAATGGAGTATATCGGAAAATATTTTCGTAAGAATAGTTTGTATACCCACTAATAAACAATAGAGGACGGAGAAAGTCATGTGAATGTAACACATCAGAATTTTCTTATACAATTTCCACAAAATATCCCTCCGAAAGTTTATTTTTCTATTACTTCATGTTAATCGAGATAAATCTATGCAGAGATAGCTACATTACACATTTCATTGACGTACAAGAGGGAAATAAGATACCGAAATATTAAAATATCATACACTTCCCATTAAATCGCTAGAAACAACTGAATAGCAACCGTACTTTAAATAAATGACATGATTAAAGATTCAAAACAATAACAATGTTATCTCGGAAATGGCTAATGACACAAGAAAGTTATTTGAAACAAATATATTGTTGTCTTTTAACGATATCCTTATTTTTATGCCCGCTATTGACCTTAGTGCCAAATGAATGCAGCACATAGAAAACAACATATTTCTATGCCAAAGACACACGACTTTGTTTCTAATGGTTTACTAGCTACACAAAACTCCTTCGGAATGAAAAGGACCTCAGAGGCTACCCATAGAAAATTAAAGATATACAGAGTGTTAAATAAGGTATTTCATATTTTGAGAGGTGTTAGTATGGACAAAAATAAGAAAAAATGCCCAAGTAAACATGGGCTCCAAAATGCATAGCGTAAGACTTTCTTTTCACTATTGTGAAAGAATATCTCTTCTACTACAAGATCTTTGATATTATGTATGACCTACAGAACGTAGTAAACAGATTAGGGCACGCTGCTCTGTTACTGTGAAACAGCATAACTTTTAATGTAATCTGCTTGCGATTACATACAACCTGACTTGTGAACCATGGCTAAAGGAGATGCTCAATATGGTGCCCATTCATAGTAGGGCTTGCTTCTGTCCGACGTCTTTGGGAATCACGCACTCTCACCACTCCAGATTGGTCACGGATGCTCTGGCAGACATTGATGACATCTTCCTGTAGTCTTTGTATATCATTAACGGGGTTTGCATACGCCAAAGATTTATAGAAAAAACTACAATGAAAAAGCATTTCACAACTTTTCAAAACACAAACTGATTCCATTAGAACTAATAAGAATATGCGTTGCACTTACCCAGAAGTGTGAATACATTTACAGTAACAACACTAGCCGATGTTTACTGCATGCTATCCATGGACACTAACACTCCGCATTTGTTTACTACCTTCTGCAGGTCGTACGTAATAGCACAGAGCTTGCAGTAGAAGAGATGCTTCACAGTATCGAAGATGAACAAGTACTCATAATTCTTAAGGTATGCATTTTAAAACCCAAGTTTACTCGACATTTTTTTCTTGTTTTGGTCCATACTACCTCTCAAAAATGGAGTATTTTTTTTTAAAATTTGGTATAATTTATTTGTCAATAAAATATCTTAAACATGTTATTTTAATTAAAATCGTAACAAGCATTTTTTAGAAATGCAACATTTCAAAAACTGATCAATTTGTAGAGTAGTTTGTGGCACCATTGCTTGACTCTGAACTTTAAACGTAGTTAGATATTTATCCGAAATTTCGTTTTGGGGCTTTACTGTTCACAAACATACATACAGAGACATGTATATAGATACAAACACGGACCTTTGCGTTTCTTGATTCATCTATTTCTAAGCAGGACACCCCGTTGATTCCCACAGTTCAACAACTGACCATTATTTGCCTTTGTAGGTCAGATGGTTCTCGCCGAGGTTTGCTTTAGGGAACTTTGCTTGGAGAGGGATCGTTATCCGTTAGCTTGGCTTAAGGGAAGATTAAAATCCCTATCCCGTCAATGTTAAATTATCTAACTTCATAACACATTATCTGAGCTGTTTAAAATACCAGACCGGTGTTTTAGCTGGGTGCATTAAAGCTCAAGTCATGCATTTTAAAATATAACCCGTTTCACGGGCTTTCGTATTGTTATATGCAAGAAGATTCTTTAGAAAATAAATACAGAAATAAAAAATCTGATGTGATTCATTCACATACTTTTCTCTGCCCTCTATCTTTGTTAGTGGGTATACAAAGTATTCTTACTAAAGCTTATTTTCCCATCGACTAAATTTTAATCTAAATAAACCTTTGCAGCAATAAGCTAAATTACAAATTTCGTTATAGAAGCAAAGAAAACAGCGACACTTAGATGTTTAAGAACTGGACGCTATAAGCTGGGCTTAAAATTCCACACTGTTTCCATGCAATCGCGAGAAACAACTGAAAATCCGTGAAACTTTAAAAGAATAAGTATTGAACAATTCGAACCTTTAATAACGGATATCTCAGAAATGGCTTATGCCGCAGAAAAACTTACTTTAAGTAAATTTGGTGTTTTAAAGGGATGTATATTTTTTGCCTGATACTTTTTGTCTATCACTTAACGTTTACCAGTTAAACAAGATTATACAAAATTCCTTCCGAATGAAGAGGACTTCCTTGGCTACTCCAAGAAAATTCAAGATATACTTTTATTTGTCATGTAAATATCTTTAGTATATTACATTTAATCAAAATTCTTTGAGCCATTCTTTTTAATAACCAAAATTTTCGAAAACATTTCCATGTAAAGAGCAGGTGGAGGTGGAGGGATTTTCTTGAAAATCCTTGTGTCGCATCTTTGGAAGGTACTGAATCTAAATACTATCTGTGGTATCTATCCGACTTTCCCTTTTTGAGTTATGCTGTTCACAGACCCACACACACACGGACCTTTTTCTTCTCCAATGTTTAAGAACTGGACGCTATACGCTGGCCTTAAGATTCCATACTTTTTCCATGTAATCGCGAGAAACAACTGAAAATTAAAATAATTACAACCATTGAAAAACTCGAACCTTTAACAACACATATCTCAGAAATAGCTTATGCCGCAGCAAAACTTATGAAGTAAATTGTGTGTTTTAAAGACATCTAAATTTTTTTTCTGGTACGTTTTCACAGGCTATTCCAAGAAAATTCAAGATGTACATTTTATTTGCCATGTAAATATCGAAAAATTTCACATGTAAAGGATAGTTGGGGATGATGGGATTTTCTTGAAAATCTTCGTGTCGCATCTGTGGAAGGCACTGAACCTAATACCAAGTGTGGTATTTATCCGACTTTTTGTTCTTTAGTTATGCTGTTCATAGACACACGCACGCGTGCGCACACACACACACACACACACACACACGGACCTTTTTCTAAAAATGTTGTTTTTGGACTCCTTGGGCCTGAATACATGTATTTCCGGTGAAATCTCGGTATCGAATTTTTGGGTGGAATGCAATACCTTCTCTAACTACTATGTAGGTGATAGAGAAACTAAAAATCTGATGTGTTGCATTCAGATAAGCTTCTCTACCCACTATCGTTTATTTGTGGATATACAAACTATTCTTACTAAAGCTTAATTTTGGAAATTTCACGCATGATTATCCTTAAACGGGGGACGAGTGTTAAAGTGAAGTTAAACCGAAATTAAAGTTTGTAATACACATTAAAACTAAACTCATAGCTTAAACCTAACCGAGGGTTTCACCGGCCTCCAGAATTCCACTCAAAGTGCGGAACTTTCCCCTTTCAAACGGGTATATATTGCGGCACGTGTGAGACAGAGCTGGTTCTAATGCTTTTCTTTCCTTGTTTCCTTTTTTATGCACTGGTGATTCAGTCGATTATCACGGTGACTTGAAGCCGTTCGATATCTTAAAGACAGCTTTATCCTGAGGCAAATATATCGCATTCTACAGGTTGCTCGCTTTCGGGTGCATGGTGTTTGCGGCGCCCAATTCCAAAGCTACAAGCTTACCCATCCTTATTTGTTTCAGTCTTCCAAACGACTATCCCAACATAGTTTGGGTTTATTAAAAAAAATATGATGTGTTACATTTACATGAGTTTCTCTACCCTCTGTCGCAAGTTTATTTTCCGACCTACTTCATTCCAATCGAGATAAAATTTTCCGGAAACACGAGGGGCGTCCAATAAGTAAGCTTCCCTATTTTATAAAAACATTACACACAATTGATCATGCTGAATTAATGTTACTTATATTGTACAATCCTTCTGTTACTTTTCTACAAGTCAACATATTTTTCTAAGCACTTTTGGGGATGTGACACAAGTTTTTCGAGGCGAGTGTTGTATCAGGTCAGGTCCTGTGCTCGTGACCAGCTGTTCATTGATTTGACTACATCATCGGTGTTAAAAGTGCTTACCTTTGAGTTGGAGGAACATGTAAAAATCACTTGGGGCAAGCTCCGGTGAATACGGAGGATACGAGAAAACTTGCAAGTTGAATCTTGATCCAGGTGGAGCTCAGAAGATTCAACTGGGAAGTTTTCTCGCATCCTCCATATTCACTAGATCTTCTTCCAAGTGATGTTCACATGTTCCCCTGCCTCAAACGTCATCATAAAGGTGGCACTTTAACACCGTTACGAAAATGAATCAGAAGTGAACCAGAAGACGGGTCCTGTGCTCGTAACCAGATGTTCATTTCTGATAGTCATTCAAGTATACTTAGGACTGTATTAACCGAGCAAGACAGCTCAGGTGGCTACGTTGTGCTTTTGATTCCCGTAGCCGACCTTCCTGATTCATGGGTTTTTTCGGGGGTCTTCTCGGGTCGCCGTGCGAATGGTGGGAAGGATCATTACAAGCCCGAATTTCCTGTCCCTCCATTTCATCTCCATTTTCATTTCACTTCACCTTCCATCTGCTTGGTCTCTTTCAGGGATGCAAGTGTCGGCAGGGGTTCTAGGCGTGGGCATGGCATGGAAAACGGATGCTCTATGTAAACCTTCGCCGTCCAGACTGCGGCGGTGTTCAGGTCTATTTTTTTAAAGGTTCTGTTGCCATTTATTTTTCCCTTTCGATTTAGAGGAAATAGTATGACATTTCTAATCCAACGTACAACTAGCTCTTAAACATTTGACTGTCGATTTCGTTTTCTTTATCCACTTTGTACTTTTAATTAAATGTGCAAAAAAGCTATTTCTGCAAAGGTATTTCAAATAACCTGAAGTAGATATAAAAATCCGTCTTAAATTCATATGAACTTATATGTGGTAGTGACTATTTTTAACAAAGTTTGCTTGTTTATCTACTTCATTTTAATCCAAATAAACCTTTGCAGAAACAGCTACATTACACATTTCGTTATAGATACAAAGGAAACACGATAGTCAAATGTTTAAGATCTGGACGCTATACGCTGGCCTATAATTCCATGTCGTTCTCCATGGTGCAGTGGTTACCGTGCTGGCCTCCAGTTCTATGGTCGCGGGTTCAAACTCGGCGGAGGGCGATGGATTTTTTCGTGTGTAAAAGCCGGATGTCCAGCGTCGTAGATTTACGGTACGTAAAAAAAGCTCAAGCCTGATAAAGAGGCCTCTGAGCAAAATTACCGGTCTTTCACGCCCAATATAGAATGGGACGCTAACGACCACAGAAGTTAAAGAGCGTCTATAAATAAATAAAATTCAAACTTAAAATTCCATAATCTTTCATACAATCGCAAAAAACAGCTGAATGTCCACAGGACTTCAAAAGAATGAAGTTTTGAGCAATTCGAACCATTAATAACGAATATCTCAGAAATGGCTAATGCCACGAAAAAGTTACTTGAAATTGATTCTGTGTCTTAAAGAGATCTACGTTTTTTGGGTAGTACGCTTTCGTCTATCGCTTAAGGTTTACCAGTTATAGATGATTATACAAAGTTCGTTCGGAATGAAGAGGAGACTATTACCCAAAATTTCAGGATATTCATTTTATTTTTCATGTGAATATCTTAACAAATCTTTAATAAAATCCTAGGAGCCATTTTTTAAAAAAATCTAAATTTTCCAAAAGTACTCCATGTAAAGGGTAGTTTGATTTGGAGGGCATTTATTGAAAATCTGCGTGTCGCATCTTTGGAAAATACTGAAACTTCAATACCAAGTTTGGTATTTATTTGATAGACAGAGATCCTTTTCTAAAAATTCACTTTTTGGGTTCGTGGGCCTCAAAGCATATACTTACGTTGAAATCTCGACATCGAATTTTTATGTGGTATACAATACTTCTCCTACAACATATGTAGTAGAGAAATTAATAACCTAGAAAGTCGTGTGAATGTAAAACATAATATATTTTTAAATTTGTTCTTGAGTTTTTATTAATATACTTTAGGATAATGAGGAATTCTCTCGGACCACACATTTTCGAGGTAAAGTAAGAAGGCTATCGAGAATGTTTTCCCCCAGGGCAGCGACTCACCTCCCTTCAACTTGTATGTATGCACGTTTGTGCTCTTCTTTGTCCCTTGCCTGTTGCAAATGGCCGCGTTGAATTCCAGCGGCCACTTCAATAACCGGGGGCTATTCTGGAGCAGAAGTAGTCAGTACACATACATAACTTTGCTTCCTTCAGTTAGTATCAACCCGGGTTGTAGGGGATGGCACGACAAGGTACAAGCCAGCAGTGGGATTAGTCCACAACTCACTCATATTTATGCAGATAGTTCTCTCTCGAAGATAACCGTGTAGGATGAAATGCAAGCATCCATAGACATAGATATTGGTATAGCTAGTTGAACAGAGGGCGGGTACTTCCTGAGCCACGACCTACGAGGGGCACTATTTATATTTTGAGCCTTGGCAACCCTGAATGTTGTAGGCACCATCTGACGTTTCCAATGGAAAGTTTGACATCTTTTACCATAATCTACATCAAACATTTTGTTAATAGAGCGTCATTTGCTTTGTTTACACTAACTTGAAAATTGTGTGTCAATAAAAACATGAAATTAACTCGTGAAAATGTTCCTGCAATGATTTATTACGACTGGATTATCAAGACAAGAGTGCATTGATCAACTAACTTTCACATTTGGCGACGAAGCTCCATCCTTTGCCACTGTGAGACGCTGGTACAACGAATTTAATCGTGGCCGCCGTTCGCTCAATGATAAAATTCGTGAAGGTCGTCCAAAATCACTTGTTGTGCCAGAAAACATTGATGCTGTGCAAAAACTAATAACGAAAGATCGTCATGCGACATATTGCGAGATTGAGGCAACCCTAGGCATTAGTTCCACTAGCATATATAAAATATTGCATAATTATTTAGCCGTGAAAAAGGTTTGCTCTCGTTCGATCCCACATAATTTGACGTATTCTCAAAAAGATGTTCGTGTCGACTGGTGTACAGAAATGCTCAAGAAATACAATGGCGGTGCCTCAAAAGGCGTATATAAGATTTTAACAGGTGACGAATCATGGATCAATGCGTGTGAGCCGTAAACAGTAGTCGACTCTATGGGTGTTTCAAGATGAAGCAAATTCTATTAAAGTTGTTCACTCGAAGCACTTCGAAGCAAGTGGTCGCCTGCTTTTTCAGCAAAACTGGTCATGTGGCAACACTGCATTTAGAGGAACGCAAATCGGTCAGTGCCAAATGGTGCACAACCGTTTGTTTGCCGGAAGTCTTCGGTGAAGTAAGGAAAACCAACAAGAACCGTAGGATCGTTCTTCATCAAGACAATGCGAGCGCACACACATCTCGTCTAACAAGAGAGTATTTGAAGGCTCAAAAAATCGAATTTATGGGTCATCCGCCATACGCTTCTGATTTGGCACCCAATGACTTCTTTTTGTTCCCGAACAGCAAGAATAAATTGTGTGGACAACGATTTTCGTTGGCAGAAGAAGCCGTTGATGGCGTCAAAAACCATGCTTTGGAGATGTCTCAAAAAGACTGGAATAAATGCTTTGACAAATGGTTCAAACGGATACAAAAGTGTATTGATCATAAAGGAGAATATTTTGTCGCAGTAAGCTGTTCGTGTTATCTTATTTGCTGAGTGCCTGTTATTGTTTTACTATTTTGAATTTTGGGTTCTTTGTTCTCCGGCTAGCTATTATTACTCAGTCGAACAAATATCTCTGAGCAGGGCGTGTAAATGGAAAGGAGTTTTTATTAAAAGATAACACTGATAAAAGAATTTGTTTTTGCACTTTTATTGCCGTCACACTTAATTAATTTCACATCTTTATTCTTGATACACGTCTGACTGAAACTGTTATATTTCCGAATGTAATTACTATCGTAATAGTTGTCGCGTACCTACTTCACATTTTGTAACTAACTTTACGACGCGAGAGATTCTGTAGAATTGCGTAACGTGTACCTCGTGAATGATTCCATAGAACTGCGCGATGTGTACCTCGTGAATGATTCTTTAAGACTGCGCGATACTTGCTTTTGGCTCAAGAATTTATACTCCCTCACCCCGATATGCCTAAACATTATAATAGAGCTACTATTGGTTACTAAATCGCGCCAACATTAGCGTCTATTTTGTAAGCCAATCACAATTACAAACACATATGCTCTAGGGAAGATCTTACCTCCATTTCTAAAGAAAGGCACGCTATACTGACGTCATTTGTTTGTCTCTTCTAAGTGATAAACAACTCACCCTATCGCTTCATTGTTACCCACTCCTATTGTCAGTTTCAGTGAGGGCGTGTAAACTTATTTCCTAACAATGCTCATAGCTAACAATCCTCTAAAATCATTGTCATACAATAATGTTAATTTACACTACAATCACTCTGGCATTCACAGTGCTGTGATATAAAATACTGCCTCAATTTTGAAAAACAATAAAGCAGTTTTCAATCAGGAATTATTCATTCATTATCTGTTTACCCTCCTCTTATGTAGGACTTACACCCCCCAGGACTTACAGGCGGGTGCCTGGGGTCAGAGGCCCGTCGAGGAGCAGACACTCATGGATCAGACAGAACATCCAGGATGGGTGATCAGCCCGATGCCTGGTATGGGATGAAGGAAGTGGATGAAGCGAAATGTTGGTGAAATGGATGAAAGGAAAGGTGATGATGGAAGCAGTTGGTGGAATGAATGGCGGGGGAAACCGGAGAACCCGGAGAAAACCCGCCCAGACGCCGCTTCGTCCACCACAAATCCCACATGCAGGTCCCTGGGATTGAACCCGGTCCGCCTCGGTGGGAGGCGAGCGGTCTAACCACTCGGCCACGGCGCCGCCCAATCAGGAATTACTTTGTTTTAATTATTAGGCTGAAGATAGTGCCCCTCGTATGTAGGTCTCTGTGCCTACCACCTTCCAATTGGAAGAGATGAAGTGGTGGATCCACACAGCAGGCTACAGGACGATGGCGGGGAATATTCTTTTCAGTGAACGAACATCCACGCCATCTTCCGGCACCGTCACACACCATTAAACTAGTAGCACACCTGAAAAATGAATAAGGAAATGGAATGAAAGGAAATGACAGAAAGAAAACTGTCCATGGGTCAGAATTAGCGACCGCCGGAGATAGAACCCGAGACCTTCCGAATGCAGGCTAAAGACATGCCAGCCTTTCTGAATAAAAAAAATCTGTGTTGCCTCACGTGAGTTTCTCCACTCTTGTATAAAATATTTTTACATACGCTTATTCTCCATCTACTCCATGTTAATCAAAATAAACATTTACAGAAACTTATTGCTAATTGTCTTGTAGGTGCAAGGCGAATATGGTAGGCTTTAAGTGATAGTCAAAGCCTTTAAGAGCTGGTTGCTATGTGAAGCATTCCATTCTCTTTGCATGTCCAGGACATACAAAATGACTAACGAATTCCCATTTGAGAAATAGTATAAGTATTGGAAAATTCAAACAAATAATAAGGGATCATTCGGAAATGGTTCACTCCACAAAGAAGTATATGGCATAAATTGTTGTTTTAACGAGATATACATTTTTTGTGTAGTAAAATATTATCTATCTCCTACGGTTTACCAGTTATGCACAAATCATTCAGAATAAAGAGGGCTTTTGGGGACATTCTCAGAAAATTCAAGATATGCATTTCATTTTCCAAGAAAATATCTTGAACATGACATTTTAATCAAAATAGTTAGAGGCATTTTTGAGAAAATCAAAGTTTTTGAAAAATGTTGCATGTAACAGATACTCTGGGGTGGGAATATTTTCTTGAAAATCTTTTTTCGCACCCTTGGAATATAGTAAACTTATATGGCAAGTTTGGTACTTAGCGGAATTTTCGTTTTTGGGTTATGCCGTTCAAAGACTGGCATACAAAGATACACACAAATAGACAAATACACACACGGACACATTTGCAAAAATGTTTTATTTAGATTCAGGGCACCTCTAAAACATGTATTTCCGGAGAAATCTCGATATCAAATTTTTGGTTGGAATGCAATACTTCCCCTAGTTAATATACATAATAGAAAAAGTAAACACGACCCCTCTAGTCTGAATTTGTAATATCAGCTTTCGGGTATGGATAACACAGAAAATGTATAGCTTTCAAATAAATTTGTGATTATTGTAACATAAATGAGGTCACTATCCACAAACCAAAGGGAAGTAAGTTTTGTCATGAAACAGGCTACTTTTTCTAGTCAGCAGAGCATAAAAAAATTTAATTGAACTGTTTAATCCCTTATCACTGATGGCTAGATGTACGAAAATGCAAAGATATATTTTTCTTTCATTAACTCTCACAGCTATAATTATGTAACAGAATGCCCAATGCTAATGCGTAAATTATCTCCAAAGTCTAAAGTTCTGTTTGTGGTATTGGGAATAAGGACGGACCATAAAACATCCTATAATGGTGTGTTTTATTAACTGTAGTATTTAAAATATTTCTGAATGCCCTTCTCTAATGGTACAGCTTTGACATATGTGGCAAACAATTTATTAGAAAACCATGTAAGAAAATAGCTGAAAGCTTACTTAAATGTAACAGAGTTCACCTGAGAACAATTAATGCATTTCTTACAGGACATGCTCCTGTGAAAAAGCATCTTATCATGATGGGAGTGTTTCAGGGTAACTTAGATTGCAGACTGTGCAAGAAATAAACTGAAACATCCCAGCACATCACATACACCCGTAAGGGTTTGGCTCACAGGAGATACACTACGTGATCAAAAGTATCTGGACCCCTGGCTGAAAATGACGTACAAATTTGTGGCGCCCTCCACCGGTAATGCTGGAAGTCAATATGGTGTTGGTCCACCCTTAACCTTGATGGCAGAGTTCACTCTCGCAGGCATACTTTCAATCAGGTGCTGGAAGGTTTCTTGGGAAATGGCAGAACATTCTTCACGGAGTGCGGGACTGAGGAGAGGTATCGATGTAGGTCGGTGAGGCCTGGCACGAAGTCGGCGTTCCAAAACATCCCAAAGGTGTTCTATAGGATTCAAGTCAGGACTCTGTGCAGGCCAGTCCATTACAGGGATGTTGTTGTCGTGTAACCACTCCGCCACAGTCCGTGCAGTATGAGCAGGTGCTCGATCGTGTTGAAAGATACAATCGCCATCCCCGAATTGCTCTTCAACAGTGCGAAGCAAGAAGGTGCTTAAAATATCAATGTAGGTCTGCGCTGTGATCGTGCCACGCAAAACAACAAGAGGTGCAAGCTCCCTCCAGGAAAAACACGACCACACCATAACACTACCACCTCCGAATTTCACTTTCACTACACAGGCTGGCAGATAACGTTCACCGGGCACTCGCCATACCCACACCTGCCATCGTATCGCCACATTGTGTAGCGTGATTCGTCACTCCACACAATGTTTGGCCACTGTTCTACCGTGTAATGTTGACGCTTCTTACACCAAGCGAGGCGTCGTTTGGCATTTTCCTGCGTGATGTGTGGCTTATAAGCAGCCGCTCGACTATGGAATTCAAGGTTTCTCACCTCACGCCTAACTGTCATAGTACTTGGAGTGGATCCTGATGCAGTTTGGAAATCATGTGTGATGGTGTGGATAGATGTCTGCCTATTACTCTTTACGACCTTCTTCAAATGTCGGCGGTCTCTGTTAGTGAACAGACGAGGTCGGCCTGTACGCTTTTGTGCTACATATGTCCCTTCATGTTTCCACTTCACTATCACATCAGAAACGGTGGACCTAGGGATGTTTAGGAGTGTGGAAATCTCGCGTACAGACTTCTGACACAAGTAACACCCAATCAGCTGACCATATTCGAAGTCCGTGAGTTCCACGGAGCGTCCCATTCTGGTGTTTCACGATGTCTAATGACTACTGAGGTCGCGGATAATGAGTACCAGGCAGTAGGTGGCAGCACAATGCACCTAAGATGAAAAACGCATATTTGTGAGGTGTCCGGATACTTTTGAATACATAATGTATATTGCTTTTGGATAGCGTTTTTAGAACCAGGAGAATTTGAAACCATGTCTGTTATGAGGCTGTATTTCTTGGTAAAGGGTGCAGGCATAATGAATTGACCTTAACACGACACAGCAGCACATGTATACCTCATGAACTCATGTTGATGAAACTGAATTATTACGGTATTCAAAAAAAATTAATTGAAATCTGTCACATTGAGCACATGTAGTTGAAATTAATGGTAATAAATCTAATGTAGCCATGATAGAGTTAGGTGTACGTCAAGGTTCTATATGGGACCTTTTTTGTTTCTATTAATGATTAATGACCTGCCTAGTGATACATCGGCTAAATCCTTAATTTATGCTGATGATTCTAATTTTTTGTTTACTCATAAAGAGTTTGAAAAGTTGAACAACATTTCTATTAGTGTTATAAATGAAATTGAAACATGGTATTCAAATAATGGTCATGAAAGGACTAAGAAGTTAATACTCACACTTAAGCGTGTAAACAATATATCATCTGAAAAACCAGTGAAGCTTTTGGGTATTTATCTTGACCAAAAACTAACATGTCAAGCTCGCACAAATTATATTTGTAAACGGTTGTCGGGAGTTATTTATAAGATTCCTTAATAAATATATAACAAATCCAAACATTATATAAAACCGGCGTATTTCGCCTATTTTGAAAGTATTATTAGGTATGGTCTTATATTGTATGGTAATAGTGCTGGATTAAAGGATGTACTACTATTACAAAATATCTGATGTGATACACTCACATGACTTTCTCTACTCTTGTACAAACTATTTTTACAAACGCGTATTCTCCATATGCTTCATATTAATCGATAAGTTAATCTTATTGTTAATTTTCTTGTTGGTGCAAGGGGAATATGGTAGACTTTAAGCGATAGTGAAATCTTTTAAGAGCTGGTTGCTATGTGGAGCATTGTATTCTCTTTGTATGTCTAGGACATAAAAAACTGAATAACGAATTCCCATTTGAGAAAAAGTATTGGAAAATTTAAGCGAATAACAAGCAATATCTCGAAAATGGTTCACTCAACAAAAAAAATGTATATGACATAAATTGTGTATTTTAACGGGATATACATTTTTTGTGTAGTCTATCACTTATGGTTTACCAGTTATGCAAAAGTCGTTCACAATGAAGAATACTTTTGGAGACATTCCCAGAAAATTCGAGATATACATTTCATTTGTCATGAAAATATCTTAAATATAGAATATTTTAATCAAAAACGTTAGAGGCATTTTTGAGAAAATTAAAATTTTGAATAATGTTCCATGTAAAGGGTAATCTGGGGTGGGGGCATTTTCTTGAAAAGCTTCGTGTCGCATCTCTGGAAGATAGTGAACCTAAATACCAAGTTTGGTGTTTATCCCACTGTTGGTTTGAGTTATGCTGTTCACAGACACACACAGGGACATGTTTCAAAAATGTTTTTTTTTGGATTCAGGGGTTCTCAAAACATGTATATCCGGTGATATCTCGGTATCGAATTTTTGGGTGGAATACAATACTCCCCTACTCACTATACGTGGTAGAGAAAGTAAAAATGAATAAGGAATTTGAGAAAAACTATAAGTATTGGAAAATTTAAGGGAATAACAAGCAATATATCGAAAATGGTTTACTCAGCTAAAAAATGTATATGACATAAATTATGTATTTTAACGGGATCTACATTTTTTGTGCAGTAAACTTTTGTCTATCACTTGTGGTTTACCAGTTATGCAAAAGTCGTTCACAAGGAAGAATACTTTTGGAGACATTCCCAGAAAATTCGAGATATACATTTCATTTGTCATAAAAATATCTTAAATATATGATATTTTAATCAAAATCATTAGAGCCATTTTGAGAAAATTTTCGAAAAATGTTCCATGTAAAAGGTAATCTGAGGTGGGGGCATTTTCTTGAAAACCTTCGTGTCGCATCTCTGGAAGATACTGAACCTAAATACCAAGTTTGGTGTTTATCCGACTGTTCGTTTATGAGTTATGCTGTTCACAGTCACACACACAGACAGACACACACACGTACATGTTTCCAAAAATGCTTTTTTTGGATTCAGGGGTTCTCAAAACATGTATTTCCGGAGAAATCTTGGTATCGAATTTTTGGGTGGAATACAATACTTCTCCTGCTTGCTATACGTAGTAGAGAAAGTAAAAAAGGCATTAAGAATAATGACTAGAAGGTGTGCTGATGCCTCCTGTAGGCCTTTGTTTATAAGTGAAGGAATTCTGTGAATAATTTATATGCTCTTGATATATTAGTGTTTTTAAAGAAAAATATTGCAAGCTATGAACTCAGAAGCAATTTCCATACTCGTAATACAAGATACAATTCCCATATGCATATGCCATTCTCAAGATTAAGTAAAATACATAATTCTCATGTATTAATGCAAACAATATACATAATATGCTTCCTGAGAGAGTGAGAATTTCAAAATTAAAACATTTCAAGAATTAGGTAAGTTCAAGACTAAAAGTTAACCCATTTTGCAATAGGCAGGAATGTCTTAATGATATTTCTAAGTTCTAATAGTTAGTTTTACCATTTTATGAATATTGTATATTTTATTTAAGTTTTATGACTAGCCAATTGTGTTTGGTATTAAAGGGTTAAATAAATGATCAAATTATTCAAAAAATCAAATCGTCCCAAAACTGAAGTGCGTCCGGAGCTATGAAGGAAGACTGTATCGAACAAGACAAGACAAGAATCATGCTGAACAAGAATACGTGGCAGATAACGAAGATAATACCGTAGATAGGGAGTGTCGGAAACACCCTACTTCCTCGATTTTCATAAATAGTTAAGCTGCTTGATACAACCTTACTACACATACAATACAAATGGAAACTGAAGGATTTAGGTTCTGAGGAGAACCGCCAGAGGGAGTCGAAATCACTTTTTTCGACACTACCTGCCGTCGAGTATACTTAATGTTCCTCGATATGGTGTGCTTGCGTTCACAGACACAGATGACGATGTGGACAAGCTGTATATCTTAAGTGTCAGGGTATTACAAATGTATCACATCCTACGTCTGTGATCGAAACGGTCAAGAGCCCATTCTGATACACTTTAAGGCTTTTGGGACGTGTAAATGCTTAAAAAATCCATTCTTACTTTCTCTACCACGTATAGGGGAAGTACTGCACCTCATTCAAAAATTCTATATCGAGATTTCACCGGAAATGCGTGTTTTGAGGCCCCCTGAATTAAAAATAGCCTTTTTAAAAAAGGTCCGTGTGGGTGTCTGAATAGCATAGATGAAAATTCGGATCAACACCAAATTTGAATTCAACAGCTTTCAAAGATGTGACAGGTATACTTTCAAGAAATTTTTCCCAGCCCAGACTACCTTTTACATGGAAAATTTTTCGAAAATTTTGATTTTCTAAAATTGCTCTAACAATTTTGATTAAAATGTCATATATTAAAAATATTTACATGACAAATATAATGTATATCTTGAACTTTATGGGAACAGACTGTACAGTCCACTTCATTTGGAAGAAGGTTTGACTAATTTCGTATAACTAGTAAATGTTAAGCGACAAATGAAAACGTACTACACAAAAAATGTAGATCTCTTTAAAAAACAGAATTTATTTAAAGTGGGTTTTTTGTGGTATAAGTCGTTTCTCAGGCATCCATTATTACAGCTTCGAATTGTTCATTTCCTGCCATTCTCTTAAAGTCCTTTCAACATTCAGTTGTTTCTCGTGATTGCATGGAAACGGTATCGAATTTCAATGCCAGCATATAGCGTCCAGTTCTTAAACATTTGGCTATCGCTGTTCTCTTGGTATCTATAACGAAATGTTTAATGTAGGTGTTTCTGCAAAGGTTTATTTGGATTAAAATGTAGTAAGTAGGAAAAAATGTTCCGGTGAGAATAAATGGTATACCCACTAATAAAAGTTAGAGGGTAGAGAAAGTCATGTGAATGTATCACGTCAGACATTTTGTTTTGTCTTTTATACAAACCTGCTAGATTTTCTGAATCTAATAATGTATCACGCCTTATTTATTCTGAAATACACATAGTTGAACACAAACATTGTGCTTTGCACATGTGCCAGGAACCTTAAACCTTGGAAAGAAATCCATGTGATAAAATTCGAAGATCCAGCAATTCACACTGTGGGTCCATTGAACCCGATTTAAGACGCCGTAAAACCGTGGTCCAGATTTTCTATTACTGTTAGTTAGTTTGCTCAGTACGAGGTGCGAAAATGCCTTGCCCTTTGAGGCCATATTATTTTGGCGAATTTTCTTTTCTTTTCTTCCTTTTTCTTTTTGGCTTGGGAAAGTAATAAAGCTAATAAGGAATAATAATAATAAATATAATAATATGTGCATTCAATACATAAACTTAGATTTTTATTGCAAAATTATGTTAAACCTTGCAATGAAAATCTTTATTGTGTGTTGTAAATCATTGAAGATTTTCACCCGGCTTCTTGTAATCATTGCGTCATTGGTGTGGAATTCTTCGCATACTTCCAACCTCTTTATTTTTCTTCTTCTTTTCACTCCTTCAAGAGGGCATTGATCCCAATTATAGAAGGGTTAGACAAATTAAAAATATATAAACAAACATACAGACAAAATAAAAACAGACAGACAAGCAAACAAACCAAGCAGTCAGCAACACCCATATCTAATTAAGAAAAAATGACTTCCATTTATGGACGCTCTTTAACTGCTGTGGTACTTAACTCCCATTCTATACCTGTTGGGGTGAAAGACCAGTAATTTTGCTCTTTATCAGGCTTGAGGCACTCTTTCGTGCCGTAAATCTGCGACACGGAACCACCGGCTTTACTTCCCTTCCGAAGGATGTTTACGCCCGAAAAAGTCCATCGTCCTCCTACGGGTTTATACCCGCGACCTCGGGAATTAGAGGCTAGCATGGTACCCCTAGTTCACGGAGGACGAGGAGTTTAAGGCTGTCATGCTGCTGTAACAATATCATAATTGTTCGTAGAGAACATTTATTTATTAGTACTAGTATGCTGTCATAATATTTCTGCTATTGCAGGCATCGCAACACCGGGGACCATAAATGTGATTAATTATTTTTGAAGTGAAACTTCTATAGGCGATGTAGGGCAGATCAGACGTCAACCGGCAGTTGAGAAGAAAGAGGGAGAATCATTCCTTCTTTCTCCGTGGCATACGTCATATACAGCCTATGCGCATGCGCCGCGTGTACTGTATTAATACGTAGCATATGGAATCAGTAGACGCTTGGGTATTGTACTGTACACTAGTTATTTCAAATATAATATTACTAAGGTCTTATTGGCCTACACCATTGAAGGTGCAGCATTGTTGGAAAATGATCTGGACAAAATGTCAATGATTATGAGTGATGATTTCAACATCAACTTCAATTCAGACGAAGTTCAACCAATGATAAAACACTTGAATGGAAAATATCTAATTAAGATGGAATTATTTTAACAATCGTTTCAAACAAAGGATACGTAAGAGAAAAATTAAGCACACCTTCCAGTGATGCTTTGTGTATATTAAAAACATTCTCAGTGAAGTACAATATTATATGATATAGATCTACGTATCCAACAGATAAAAGGAAACCCTAATTCCAGGTTAGATATTTTACATTAAAATTTTATTGTTCTAAGAAGGATGGATTATTTATATAAAAGTTAACATTTATACAGTAACATCTGATCAGTAATCGCTATTCTAACGCTCTGTTTGTCAATTCACCTAAACATCCTGGTAGTGATACTGGTAGCATATCACCATATGCTAATCTGTTATATTTCTTCCAATCAAGACGTCTAAGAAACTTTTCCTGAATTATTTCGATTTTATTTATAAGAATCAGAAAACATGGATTCCAAGCTGGTTACAGTTATTTGACTTTAGACACCCAGCACTGTACAATAGAATCCACGAAAAACATTTAGGATCTTCAGAACTTATAAATAAAAACTAGGGATGGGACCTTGATACCGTCGATACCTCGATACTCTCGATACTCGGTGGTATCCAAGTATATATAATACTTTGAGATAAGCCTTCGATACTTTTTAAATTATTAATTTTTGCATTATTGGAAGTTGTTGCAGTAAACTTTATGTTAGATAAGAAATGAAAGGAGTCGAGACTTGACGTTTGTCTTGTACGTGTCCCCAAAGAGTTACTGGTTTATAGTTCTTTATAGCGTTTCACGTGACGCCTAAACGCTTCTGCAATAATCTGGTTTGGTGACTCATTCTCAGCCATTACATTTATCTACTCCGGTGATCAGAATCTGTGAATCCAGCAGAAACAAATCAGAACTCAAGACGTGAGATAATACAGCGCATGGCTATATTTGTGTTTTCCTTCTATCAAAATGTGAAAAAGGAACAATTTCGGAATTAGCATACAACACAAAATTAGCAACATATGTTTATACATAGAAAACTGCTAATAAGAACATAGTTCAGTGAAAAAGCTATCGCCTTTACAGTTCTTTATAAAGTGAGTAGCGAATATCGAGAAATAGTGGTATCATTCCATCACTAATAAAGGGCCCAAATCTGTATGTGCATCGTTAACCATTCGATCACTGTGGTAATTAAACGACCAGTTATCACTTATATTTAAACTCAGATCGTAAATGTAGATTCATTCGCTTGTCATTCATTGTGTACAGTGGTTTACATATTTTATTATCCCTCTAGCTATAGTTAATACACAGCAGTTATGAATATTAAAGAGAAGATCATTCAAATATAGGGGTATTCAAAAAGAAGGAACAGATTTTAAATATGTATTCCTAATGAACGGCAATAGATAGCGACACATATAACACATCATTAAATAGAGGAAAGTTCAAAGTTTTAAGCCCCCACCTATTAGTTCCATTCAGTGCCTAGCGGCGCTGTGTTTGTTTACGACAAAACGGCAACGCCACGGGAAAATCATTTAGTGTGCTGCATTATGCAAAGAGTGAATCCATTGTTTCATTGCAGCGTGCATTTCGTTGTAAGTTCAACAACGAGCCGCCTCGTCATAAAAATTTTACAATTGATACAATAAATTCATAGAAGATAGTTGCATATGCAAACGGAAAAGCACAGGTCGTCCTCGAATAACAAATGGTGCTCATTTTGAACACATAAAATAAAATTTTGAACTTTTCTCTATTCAGTGATGTATTGCATGTGTCGCCATCTATTATCGTTCATTAGAAATAAATATTTTAAGTCTGTTCCTTCTTTTTGAGTAACCCTGTGCATTATTAATACCACTGCCGAAGTTTAGACTCATCCAGATGGTTCTCATTTCTCATGTATAATTTTAAATCCTCAGCAAATAAAATAATTCTGAGTAATTTATGCATAAAGGTAAGTCATTTATAACTAAAATAAAGAAAAGGGGGTCTAAGGTTCATTTTCCTTGTTTCCATTAGTGACTCATATCTGGGTATACATGTGCGTACGAGAGAAGTTGCAATCTCACTTCTACCCAAAGCAGTTCTCTTGTCAGCGGATACACAAGCCGTGAAGGAGTGAACTTCGGCAGGCACAAGGCTCGTTTAAAAAATGTGGCTTCAGGTTCTATGTGGCTTCAACTTCGTTTAAAAAAATCTGGATTGGATTGAATTGGATTGGCTACGGAGGGGACTCGGCACTGGTCCACATAGGGGATACTGTACCTATGCCCCACAAGGTCCCTATGTTTCCAGATAGAGACTCCCCGCTAGACGGACAGGCAGACCGGGGACTCCACTCCAAACAGGGGGTTCGGACACCCGCTGTAGCCAGCAGAAAGCCGAGGGACAGAGAGAGTCACACTGCACCAAAATACCATCACCGACACTTCCGACCCCAAAAGAGAGCAACGGATGAAAGATGAAATGAAGGGATAGAAAATTCGGGGATATGAGAATTCTTCCCAGCATTTGCCTGGAAAACCACCTGAGCCAACCCGCTCGGTTTAAAAAATGTTACTTCAGGCTCTATGTCTGCTAATTGCTGACGCTTTAAGTGTAACTATATGATTTCTAAGCTATATGTAACTATCGGTGTTATTTCCATCTTAAACAGCCTTATGGCCGTCGCTAATGATAAGTTTTGGAGGTGCTTTATGTCAGTTGTCGTTCTCACCGCAGCATTTACTCTATCTCTGATGTGCACTATGAAATCATTTCCCGGCGTCTGAAGCGTCACTACTAGGTACTTGAAATGTTCACGAGCATAGGCTGGTGGCCCTTTGCCTCCTTAAGTCTTCGTTACTGTTTTTGTCTCTTTCAAATGTAGTTCATTTGCTTCTAACAAATACAGGATATTGTGTCGCATTGTATTATTAAGCGATTTTGATTATTCCTTTCGGCTTAACGCTTCCTCCTTTGGCGCGGACCACACCAGAGAGAGTTGGCTTTGTTGAATCTCCGTCTGGCTTGACACCGACCCTGGCTGTCTAGCGTGCCTAGCGATAGTTGGAGGAGCGGGGATGTATACACTGGTGTGCAAAACCTACGGACGAAAGTAATCTTCGCATGCTGTGACACTGCCAAGTAATATAGCTCGGTGAAACTTGAAGCATACATAGACGGAACTGCTAGGGTATGCTACAGTAGGCAACTTAACAAAATATGCAAGTAGACGAACAGAAATGCCACTTTTATTCATAGACCATAAGCTGCACTAAAGTCAATACGAAATATGATGGCTCTCTAGATTTACACAAACAGATGCAGGGTGCTTAAAAGGGTGTATGATCACCACGGACAACAGTGCATGCTCTGCATCGTGCTCCAATGCTGGCTACAAGGTTGGTAAGCAGTTCTTGTGGTAGGGTGTTCCATTCCGCCACCAGCGCTGTTGACAACTGTTGGATGGTCGTTAGTGCATGCGGATGTGCTACAATGCGTCTCCCCAAAGCATCCCACACGTGTTCGATGGGATTTAAATTGCAGGAACGGGCAGGCTAGTCTATTCGCCGAATATTCTCTCGTTCCAAGAGATCCTCCACCTGCGCTATTCGATGCGGTTGCGTATTGTCATCCACAAAAATGAAGTCAGGGCCGACTGAACCCCTGAAAAGACGCACATGGGGAAGGAGTACAGTACCACAATAACGTTGACCAGTGAACGTACCCTGTTCAAAGATTTGGAGGTCGGTGCGCCCATGCAACATTATGCCTCCCCAAACCATAACACCAGGACCACTAAAACGATCATGTTCAAGGATGTTCCGAGTACGTCTTCCCACCTCTAGCCAGATGAGGGTACGTCAATAATCACTACTTAGACTGAATATGCTCTCATCCGAGAAGAGCACGCGACCTCATTCCTCGTTGATCCAATTTTGATGCTCTTGGGACCATCGCAAACGGTATCACCGATGTGCGGATGTCAATGGAACACAACGTACTGGCCGTCGGGCAAAGAGACCACCTCTGTGTAATCGCCGTGCCACTGTGTATCGTGAGATTGCGTGTCTAGCTGTCCTGTTAAATGTGGTTGCAATTGCACCCGTTGTTTGGCGTGGATCTCTTCTTGCCTGATGCACAATGTAGCGTCATCTGCTGCTGTAATTGAGCGTAGTCGACCACCACCTCTCTTCGGGACAGCAGTGCCTGTGGTTTGGAAGGTTTTCCATACACGTGAAAAAATGTTGTGAGCAATTCCAAACTCCTAAGCAACACTGGTCACACTTCGGCCTACTTCCAGTTTCCCGATGATTCTTCCCCTGGCGAAGTCATCCAAATGGCGTCTACGGGCCATGTTGCAATGAAGAACACCACTACAGTGCACCGTAATAGCTCACTAATTGCCATACACCGTCTTGTTCTGTTTCGTCAGCTGCCCCGTGTTGCAGGACCAGACTCATTTGGCATTATAGGCTCGCTACACTCACGCCATATGACGTCCAGCTTTCTGTGTACGTGTGAGAGACCTCTGGCAACATGTTACCGCACCTTCATCCACTTCCACCAAGTAGTTCATTTGTTATGTTACTTTAACCATCTCGTCCTTAGGTTTTGCACACCAGTGTAGTTAGCGGTACTTGAATGTTAGGGTCACTTCTTTGTGTGTGAGTGTAAGAAGTAGGCCACGTGTGGCCATTCCTCGACGGCGAGTCATCTCCCCTCATCCCTTTGTTTCCCTTAGTGTATGTAGGGCCACCAGAAATTTATCAATAAATTACACGTAATGTGTGGGATGTGATATTTGTGTATATTTTGTCAAAAAACCGCACCCCTTCAGCCGAATGTAGATACCAAGGTACTGTTTCTCTTGCAGTTTCTGAGCTATGCTTCCGCATGTGCGTGTTGGGGTGATCAGAACTTAATTATTTGCTGGGAAACTTTTGGGCCTCACCCCAGCATGCAACAATCCTTGGTGAGGTATATGCATGAGGAAGATGAAGGCTGTAATGTGGTGACTCTTTTTAGGATAAAGTTGTAAATGGTGCCCCGGTACCCACGCAGATAAAAAGAAAATTTGTGTGCGGCTGTTAATCATGTCGGACAATGTCCGATCTGTGGACGGTAGGATCTCCAACTCGGCACATTAAGCCCATATGTGAACCTACATATTAAACGTGTGTTTGACCTCCTTGGATGGCATCTTGTAGAATGATATATGCCAGATCGCAATCCCTCTCTAAGAAGATTTAAAAAATATGATGATTTAGGGATGTCGCTTTGTTGACGGTATGGTCCTCAGCGTATGTTGCAATGGCCGAAAGAGGAATTTCCTTTGGGGTGTAGTATAATATTGTGAGAAGTCATGTTTGTAAGTGGTGACTGTCATGTGATCCTATAATGCTGTAGTATGTCTAGATAGGTTCAGAAAATTGTCATGGCTAAGCCGTATTTTAGTCAGAGCTGTGTCCACGTAGCTTTGGTATGCTTAAGTTCTGTCCTGCGATATTAGAGTAGCAGTGTTTATTGATGGGCAGAAAATAACATAGCAGTTACCAAAGTAACCAATTACTGGGGCCCGGATTTTAATTACGAGTAATACATTTTTCCTGACCTTTAGGGTGAATTTTACAAATTTTATGCACGAATCCAGGTATTGTAATATAGAAACTTGTATTTTATTGTATATATAAAGTCATATGTACAACATTTTTATAATAGGTCATATTTCGGCCAACGTTTACCAAAAATGCACACTTTTGTCGTATTTTTAAGGACACAAGAATGAAAACATGAAATTGTTGCTCACATAACAATGTTTCAGGTGATATTGCCACAAATAAACACAACAATTACTATAAAACTAAGCGTGTGAACAACAAATTGCAAAGTGTTCTCCTGCGGTATCCTAGATATTCTACAATGTGCAAAATTAGTGACAGCCTTTCTAGGAATGCCACAATATTTGAAGACAATGAACCCAAGCTGGCCAGCAGTAACTTCGCCGCCTTCAAATACGCTCCTGTGATGTGGAGAGGAAAAATTGCAAAATTACCTCAGCGACAACCAAAAATCTTCGAAAATGGAAAATCCGAAAATGACTTTGTGATCCAGTGCAACTCCGCAGAAACTGAAGATTGACAGGACCTGTCAACTAATATTGAATACTTTTTACAAGTGGTGGGCAGTAGTAAAACTTGGTTTTATTGTTTGGATAGATGTTATTGTTTTCACTGTACTTCGTGTTTCTTTTCAGACCCATGCAGACATTTCAAAAATAAGTGCTAGTTAGTTTCAAACACTGCAAAAGTTAAGTACTATACTTAGAATTTATGCTAAAATGAATTTTGTATGACATGGTTTATAACACTCATCAAGAATGCTTTAAATAAACTTATATAGTCATATTTTATGTTTTAAGGTCGTAGTTAAATAAGTTTTAGGTCATAATTACTTGCACATTTCGTTGTTTTTATGTCATTAAAATCTGGGCCATAATGGTTACACAGTAACAGTTACCAAAGCAACGAAGATAACTATGTATTGCGTTAACGGTTGCTGGAGATTGTCACCAAGTCTGGGTGACATCACTGACTGCATGTGCATTGGAGTTGCTTATCGGGAACGTTACCTCAACTTGTTTACAACTAGTGCCATCGTCGTAGGGAGTTGCAAGAACACATTTGTTTATTACAGCGTGTTGCTCATGTTTCGAATGTAGGTCACAGGCCACAGATGACATGTCAGTACTCAGCCAGCAAAGCTGCATACATTCCATTAGTATGGTTATTCACATACGTTTATAGGTGCACGAGTTTTTATACATGGTGGGCAGATGGTTATGAATAATCAATTAATCCTGTTCAATATTAAAATATACGCTACCGCTAAGCTCAAACAACAGTACACACATTTTAACAGTGGTGAATCAAAATCTATAGCTGCCCAATTTCATCGAGTTCTACTCTGCAAGATTGCTTAAAGGAACATGAAATGTCTCCGACTTTCAACTTCGAAAAGCACGTGTGAAAGTGGGTCTTTTCGCTCTTTTAGATTTGTGACTATGGATATTTACACCTTTAATCGTGTATGGGAAACACCGAGAGATATGTGACAGAGTTAAATCACTATTTCCCGAATTAAACCCCAAAGTTGAAAGAGCTACCTCATTACCAAACACACCATAATTGTAAGTTGTATAATACGAGGATCATCCAATAATAAGTTTCCCTATTTTATAAAAAATATTACACACAATTTATCATCTTGAATTAATTCTATTTATATTGTACAATCCTTGATACTTTTCTACATAGTCAACATGTTTTTCCAAGCATTTTTGGGGACGTGGCACACGTTTTTCCAAGCCAGTGTTGTACCAGGTCGGGTCCTGTGCTAGCAACTAGCTGTTCACTGATTTTACTTCATCATCAGTGTTAAAAGTGCTTACCTTTGAGTTGGAAGAACATGTGAAAATTTCTTGGGGCAAGCTCCGGTGAATACGGAGGATACGAGAAAACATCCAAGTTGAAACTTGATCCAGGGCCGCTCAGAAGACTCAACTGGGAGGTTTTCTCGCATCCTCCAAATTCACCAGATCTTTTCCCAAGTGATTTTCACATGTTCCCCTGACTCAAGGGTCATCTTGAAGGTAAGCACTTTAACACCGTGACGAAGATGAATCAAAGTGAACAGCTGGTTACGAGCACAGCACCCGACCTGGTACAACCCTGACTTGGAGAAAGTTGTTTCACGTCCCCAAAAATGCTTGGAAAAACATGTTGACTATGTAAAAAAGTAACAGAAGGATCGTACAATATAAATAAAATTAATTCAGCATGATTAATTGTGTGTAATTTTTTTTATAAAATAGGAAAGCTTACTTATTTGACGCCCTTCGTATTAACAAATAATATTCAACTTCATGCTTCTGACCTCGATTTGCATGAGTGTAATTATGTTTTATTTACTCACGATTTTTCCCATCTGCAAGTGCTAAGAGAGGCGCACTTACGCGCGAATAGCTTGGCCAACAGGGAGAAGGCAACTCGGGACAATACGTCTTTGTGTGTGTGTGTGTGTGTGTGTGTGTACGCGCGCGTAGGAATGTGCAAGTAATAGCGAGTGCATTTTGCGAATATAGGAGTAAACCACCATAGTAATCAAAGTGTTGACATAGCTAGGAATTAAATTAAATAATAAAGTAATCCTGTATCGACATCGTTCACATGAAACATAGGTACAGTTAATCGTTTCTGGTAACCATTCATGTAATGCAAATGAGAACGTGATAATTTTGAAAACAAACAACTTAATCGTTACCGGTAACAGTTATAAGTAACTGTTAACACGCTGTAATTGTAACAGTTACAACCGTTACTCGAAAATAACTGTTTGTCAAATCCCTAGTATTATTGTTAGGGTGGCATTTGGTCTGACCGTTGTGAGGCCCTGTGCCTCACCAGGAACGCAGAAACAGCGTCGATGTGTCATGTCGTGTGCGCGACATTTTGCGGTGAGTGCTGTGGTACCGTAATGGTAGCAATGGGATCAGCATTACAGTTGTCTGCAGTAGTGGCGGCAGCGGTACAGGGCGAGCGCTCCGGCTAACCCCGAGCTGCAGGGTTTGCCCTAACAACTGCTGAATAATCCTTCGTGTTCAGGACCTCTATTCTGACCAGTTGCGTGGGTCCCCAATGAGTATAGGTACCACTACTGTGGGTGGAGATAACTAGGGTTTTGGGCGACTCGGAGAAGTAACGTGGAGGGAAGTTAAAGAAACATTTAATTAGATTGCAAAAAGGAAAGCAATTAAATTTCAACTACAAAATTTACTGCGATTTAACAGAAATTAGCCTACGAGGATTAGTCTCAGAAGTACCCGACCTAACAAAGAAAACATAAAAATGTTCGGAAAACACATCTTTATTTCTCTACATAGTCTCCTTTCAGCTCAATACACTTTTCCCAGCAATGTTCAATAGCTTCGATACCCTGCTTATAGTGAGAACCTTCGGGTTCTGCAAAAAAATCCATCAACTGCAAACTCCACCTCTTAATGTTGGCAAATCTTTTGCCATCAAGCCATTTCTTCAACTTTGGGAACAGAAAATAACCAGAGGGGGCTAAGTCTGACGAATAAGGTACATGAGGAAGCAATTCGAACTTTAACTCATTGATTTTGATAATGGATGTGTGAACTGGTGCATTGTCTTGATGAAACAGGACTTTCGTTTTCGCTAAATGCGACTGTTTTTGCTTGATTTCATCATTTAAATGCTGCAATAAGTTTGCATAATACTCGCCATTGATTGTTTTTCCTTTTCGGAGATAATCAATGAAAATTATCCCACGCGCATCCCAAAAAAACTGACACCATGACCTTGCCTGCAGATAGAACTGTCTTCGCCTTCTTTGGAGCCGATTCTCCCCTTTCAATCCACTGTTTTGACTGTTCCTTCGTCTCAGGTGTGAACTGATGCACACATGGTTCATTCATGGATATGAATCGACGCCAAAACTCGACTTTATTGCAGTTAAACATCTCCAAACACTCGACTGAAACATCCTCACAACGCTGTTTTTGTTCCATTGTGAGTAAACGCGCCACCCATATTGCGCACAGCTTTATCATGCCTAAATTTTCAGTTAGTATTAGTTGTACAGCACTTTTTTAAATGCCTACGATGTCTACTATCTCGCCCACTTTCAGTCGACGGTCATCCAATACAATTTTGTGGATTTTCTTCACAATTTCTGGCGTGGTCAGCTCATTTGGTCGACCACTGTGATGTTCGTCTTGGCAGCTCGTACGGCCTCGCTTAAACTCTGCCACCCAATATTTTATGTTGTAAACGAAGGAGCAGACTCCCCCAGAGTAGAATCTAGCTCAGCCTTAGTGCTAGTTGGACTAAGATCTTTCAAATGAAATATTCGCTGAGTTAGTACACTATTGATGGCTGCCAAACAATTAGTAAACAACGTAGCATGGTCAAACTTCAAACTTAAGCTTTATAAGGGCGGTACTTTTCACCATAGTCATTTGCTTGAAACAACACCCGCTTCGTAAGTACACATTCTTAGATCAATCAATTAGGAACGAAACAAGTTGTACTTTTGTGCTACATGTTAAAACACGTCGAAAGGCTTCCTAAGGTAAGATTCGGCTAGAATCGGTGTAAGCGGAAGCTGGGTTGACCATAAGCTTTTGTAAAGATCCAATAGGGGATAACATTCTAGCAGATATTTTCTGTAGAATAATGTGGCCGGAAAGCCGGAGAATGTACCACGTGATGGAAACTATAGCCAGTGGGAATTGGATACAGCTAAATTGAAGCAATTTAATGCATTACACCCGGAAACCTTAGTAGGTGATAGTTGATCATGGAACTTTAGAGTGGGAGTGGTGTAAACAGTTTAAGCCGAAAGAATATTGAGATCGGGGAATTTTCGCCAGCATACCTCTACGTAGGTGTGAACAAAAATATTGCGTGTTAGAAGTGATGGGACAAACAGTGATTCCACGACGCGAGTAAGGGTCACTGTTAACGTTTTGAGAATAAGCAACCTTCAGGTTGAAGTTCAGATAGCAACATGTGCAAGTCTGGAAGCGGTTCAACAATATGCATCGTCAGCATCGCGTGTGCGTGTATAGCATGTGTTGCTACGCTATACGCTAGATGGATCACAAGCGAGAGAGCATTTCCGTGCTATGATTTTCTGTGACTCTAAAGTCAGCTTAAGGGAGAGAGAATGCCTTGAAAGACTGCACCGTGCATTTGAGGATCTTTGCCCTTCGCAATCCACCATTTATGATGGTATGCAGGGTTTAGAAGAGGAAGGGATTTCCTCGAAGATTAAGACCGAGAAGGACAGCCAGAAACAGCAACAATGTATGAAAATGTGGTGAAGGTATAGTGCATGTTGCGGGAAGATTATCGTTGTACATTAGGTCACATTCAATAAGCCCTAAATATTGGATCGGAATCAGTGAAAGCAATCCTAAGGAAAACATTTGACGTCAGGAAGCTCGACAGTTGCTGGATCCTCCACTACATCACAAATGAGCTGAAAAAAGCACTGTGCAATGGTGCTAGGAAATAATTGAAAAATTCAACGCAGGAAGATCCAAAAACATATTTAACGTTGTAACAGGTGACGAAAGCTAGATTTACAGTATGGTCCAAAAACAAAACGACAATCATCGGTCTGGGTCTTCCCAGAAGAAGATTCCCCAACAATACTGAAGCGAACGAGAAGTGTTGGCAAGAAGGTGAGCTGTTCCTTATTCTCAGCAAGTGGCCACATTGTGACGATTCCGCTTGAGGTACAAAAGAGTGTTGGTGCCAGATAGTACACCACAAAAGTCTACCACAAGTGTTCAATGAACTGAGAAAAAAGCGTCCTAGTTCTGATCTGCGTGGAATTTTGTTGTACCATAACAGTGCCTCCGCCCACACTGCACAAGAAACGACCCAATTTCTACAGAAGTCAGATATCTGTCCCATCCTCCCTACAGTGCAGATTTGACGCCTTGCAACTTTTTTATTTCCCCCAAATTAAAAAGGAAAACTGGGGTCAACGATTTGAGTCACCTGAAGCCGCAGTAGTTGTTTATGTAGAATGCATTTCCACTCTCTCCGAAAAAGAATGGCGTTCAGCATTTGAAAAATTGTTTGAAAGGTTGAGACCGTATATAGGATGCAATGGAGAATATTTTGAAAAGACGCAATGACCATATATAAAGTTTAATATTTTATTGCGTTCATTCTCAAAACTTTTGGTGCAACCGTATGTAGTAGCTTACAACTAAGGAGTATTGTTGAATTCAAATTAGCCTAAAGCAAAAGTAGAGTATTTAGGCAACTGAGTAACCAATACCAAATACGGCAGTCGTTACCGTATCCATATAAAAACATGAAACACTTGCCTAGAAATCAATCGTTCTACAGTCTATGGAGAGTACAACTGTTTACTTAAACACTCCACAATTCCTCAATAGTTTAATTCAATACCCATATTATGATCTTGGCCGTCCTTTATCAAGGTCGGTCCATGCCCACCAGCATCGCACAAGCCCACCCTGAGAAATAGTCGGAGCCCAAGCGAAACACCGGATCGGCTCACCATCTAGCGGCACTGGCTTAACTGCATCAGATCCAATAATGCCATACATATTTAAAACTACTAAAGGAAGACCTTGTATAGACCGCATATTTAGCGTTAACCAAATAATTAAAAAACATAGTGAATATAACATACCAATATATATGGCCCTTATAGACTTTTAAAAAGCCTTTGATAAAGTCAATAGAAATATATTATGGCATATTATGGAACAAAAAGGTATATCATGACATTTAATAACTAAAATAAGAAGTCTATACATGGAAAAAATAATGATAACAACAGGGGTAAAAATCATGATATAACAGCAACAATTAATAAAGGTGTAAGAACAAGGTTGCCCCCTTTCGCCACAGCTTTTTAACATACACATGGACGATTTCATTGGCAAATGGCAGATAAATATAGGGATTCCTTTTAAAATTAGGAGTGCGTTTTTAGATACAATTTTATTTGTAAATAATCAGGTTCCAATGTGTAATTCGGAAGTTAATTTACAGAAAGCCATATACCAATTAAGTAATTTATGTAAACAATAGTTACTAAATATATCCACTGCTAAAACAAATACTTTCTCATTTCAAGGTCCCATACAATTAGAGCAAAAATAATTTTGGAAGGAAAAATTATACAAGATGTAAATAATTTCAACTACTTAGGCTGCAAAATTTCGTATATTAAAAATGAAAAGGTAGCAAATAAAATATTTAAATTTAATGTGGTATATGTGGTACAATAAAACGAAACCGTAAAAGTACCAGGAAAAGAAACTAAATTCAAATTTTATAAAGTAACACCTGTACTCCTGTTTTTCTATGGTTCAGCAAAAATAAAGAGAGAAAACTAAAAGCTGCAGAAATGAGATTCCTGAGGAACGTCCCAGGCTACAGTTTATTAAACCTATGATGTGATACATCCACATGACCTTCTCTACCCTCCATCTTGATTAGTGGGTATACAAACTATTTTTATTAAAGTTTATTTTTCTATCTACTAATTTTAATCTAAATAAACCTTTGCAAAATTAGCTACATTACACATTTCCTTCTAAATACAAAGAAAATAGCAATAGTCAAGTATTTAAGAACTGGACGCTACATACTGGCCTTAAATTCCATACTGTTTCCATGCAATCCTGTGAAGCAACTGAAAATCATTAAAGTTTAAAACAATGAAAAGTACTGAACAATTCGAACCTTTAATAACGGATATCTCAGAAATGGTTTATGACACGGAAAAACTTATTTGAAGTAAATTGTGTTTCTATAAAATATCTACAGTTTTTGTGTGGTAAGTTTTCGTCTATCGCTTAACGTTTACCAGTTATACAAGATTATACAAAATTCCTTCCGAATGAAGAGGTCTTCACAGGCTATTCCAAGAAAATTAAAGATATACATTTTATACATCTTTAATATATGACATTTTAAGCAAAATTGTTACAGCCATTTTTTAAAAATAAATATTTTCGAAGAAAAATGTTACATGTAAAGCGTAGGTAGGGGTTGGAGGATTTTCTTGAAATTATTCGTGTCGCAACCTTGGAAAATACTGAACGTAAATACAGTGTGGTATTTATCCGAGTTTTCGTTTTTGAGTTATGCTGTTCACAGACACACCCACTGGGATTTTTCTAAAATTGCTATTTTTATTTAGGGCGCCTCAAAACATGTATTTACGGTGAAATCTCGGTATCGAATTTTTGGTTGGAATGCAATACCTCCTCTATCTACTATGTGCGCGGTAGAGAAAGTAAAAAGACAAGTCACAAGATGAGAAATAAACTCGGTATTTTTAAATAAGTAGAAATTATACCCCAATATAGAACTAACTGGAAAGCACATGTGGATAGAATGGAATTTTCCGCATACCAAAATTGGCACTAAATTATAAACCTATAGCAGCAGAAACATTGGCAGACCGAGGAAGAGATGGTCACAGCAAAAATTCTATTCATGATTTACCGGAACAAGGATTTCGAGGATCAATACTTGAAGAAGAAGAAGAAGAAGATGATGATGATGATGATGATGATGGATGAAAATTACTAAAGCAATGATCAGGCACAGACTACTCTCAGATAATTGAAACATGTAGGAGACAATTCTGAAAGTATGTTCCGGTCTTGTTATTCATGAACGGAGCCAGTAGCAGCACTATTCTTAATTCGCTGTAGAAGCTTGGTTCATTACACTCCTGGCAGTGTCAGTGTGGGGTTGGGTTCAACTGTTTCATTCACTAAGAGTCACTTGTAAAACGTGTGCAGCAATAGAAGCCCCCGCAAACTCCCAAGAAATTCCCTGTATGTGCAGTAATATGGTTTCTGTGGGCAAAAGAACAAATGGCAACCAAGCGAATGCCTAAATCCTTAACGTCTGTCGCCGGCATTCGGAAGGTTCCGGGTTAAAAACTCGTGAGTCTATCAATTTGACTTTATTTTTTCGTGGTTTCCTTCAGTCACCAAGGTAAATAGCAGCTTGCATACTTTGATACCACAACCCAAAGTTTCACCTGAAGTTTAAAACAATGAAAACACGAACAAAAGAGTTAAAACGAATGCTGTATCATCCATTCACAGCTAATGATAGAAAGCTAATGTCATCAGCTCGGCACGTGTGGTAGCACAGGTGCAATTGCTGTCATGTCTCTGTGGACACGTGTCGAGGATAACAACTGTCAGTCCAAAACCAGAGGTACAGTTGCTGTACATATGCCTCTGTGGACACGTGTCAGAGCTACCATCTGTCAGTCACAAAGCAGAGGTACAGTTGCTGACACATGTGTCTGTGGACACGTGTCAGAGCTACCATCTGCCGTCACAAAGCAGAGGCACAGTTGCTGTACACATGTGTCTGTGGACACGTGTCAGAGCTACCATCTGCCGTCACAAAGCAGAGGCACAGTTGCTGTACACATGCCTCTGTGGACACGTGTCAGAGCTACCATCTGTCAGTCACAAAGCAGAGGCACAGTTGCTGTACACATGCTTCTGTGGACACGTGTCAGAGCTACCATCTGTCAGTCACAAAGCAGAGGCACAGTTGCTGTACATATGCCTCTGTGGACACGTGTCAGAGCTACCATCTGCCGTCACAAAGCAGAGGCACAGTTGCTGTACACATGTGTCTGTGGACACGTGTCAGAGCTACCATCTGCCGTCACAAAGCAGAGGCACAGTTGCTGTACACATGCCTCTGTGGACACGTGTCAGAGCTACCATCTGTCAGTCACAAAGCAGAGGCACAGTTGCTGTACATATGCCTCTGTGGACACGTGTCAGAGCTACCATCTGCCGTCACAAAGCAGAGGCACAGTTGCTGTACACATGTGTCTGTGGACACGTGTCAGAGCTACCATCTGCCGTCACAAAGCAGAGGCACAGTTGCTGTACACATGCCTCTGTGGACACGTGTCAGAGCTACCATCTGTCAGTCACAAAGCAGAGGCACAGTTGCTGTACACATGCCTCTGTGGACACGTGTCAGAGCTACCATCTGTCAGTCACAAAGCAGAGGCACTGTTGCTGTACATATGCCTCTGTGGACACGTGTCAGAGCTACCATCTGCCGTCACAAAGCAGAGGCACAGTTGCTGTACACATGTGTCTGTGGACACGTGTCAGAGCTACCATCTGCCGTCACAAAGCAGAGGCACAGTTGCTGTACACATGCCTCTGTGGACACGTGTCAGAGCTACCATCTGTCAGTCACAAAGCAGAGGCACAGTTGCTGTACACATGCCTCTGTGGACACATGGCAGAGGTACCATCTGCCGACACAAAGCAGAGGCACAGTTGCTGTACACATGCCTCTGTGTACACATGACAGAGGTACCATCTGTCAGCCACAAAGCAGAGGCACAGTTGCTGTACACATGCCTCTGTGGACATGTGCGGAGGCTGCCATCTGTCAGCCACAAAGCAGAGGTACAGTTGCTGACACACGCTTCTGTTAACACGCGTCAGAGATACCATCTGTCAGTCACAAAGCAGAGGTACATTGGCTATACACATGCTTCTGTGGACACATGTCAGAGGTACCATCTGCCGTCATAAAGGAGAGGCACAGTTGCCGACACATGCGTCTGTGGACACGTGTCAGTGATACCATCTGTCAGTCACAAAGCGGAGGTACAGTTGCTGTACACATGCGTCTGTGGACACGTGTCAGAGCTACCATCTGTCGTCACAATGTAGACGCACAGTTGCTGACATATGCGTCTGTGGACACGTGTCAGAGATACCATCTGTCAGTCACAAAACAGAGGTACATTTGCGGTACACACGCTTCTGTGGACACGTGTCAGTGATACCATCTGTCAGTCACAAAGCATAGGTACAGTTGCTGTACACATGCGTCTGTGGACACGTGTCAGAGCTACCATCTGCCGTCACAATGTAGAGGCTCAGTTGCTGACATATGCGTCTGTGGACACGTGTCAGAGCTACCATCTGCCGTCACAAAGCAGAGGTACCTTTGCTGTACACATGTCTGTGTGGACACGAGTCAGAGCTACCGTCTGCCGTCACAAAGCAGAAGTGCAGTTGCTGTACACATGCCTCTGTGGACACGTGTCAGAGCTACCATCTGTCGTCACAAAGCAGAGGTACCTTTGCTGTACACATGTCTGTGTGGACACGAGTCAGAGCTACCGTCTGCCGTCACAAAGCAGAGGCACAGTTGCTGTACACATGCCTCTGTCGACACGTGACAGAGGTACCATCTGCTGTCACAAAGCAGAGGTACATTTGCTGTACACATGCCTCTGTGGACACGTGTCAGAGCTACCGTCTGCCGTCACAAAGCAGAGGCACAGTTGCTGTACACATGCCTCTGTGGACTCGTGTCAGAGCTACTATCTGCCGTCACAAAGCAGAGGCACAGTTGCTGTACACATGCCTCTGTGGACATAAGCCGAGTCTGTCATCTGTCAGCCACAAAGCAGAGGTACGTTTGCTGTGCACATGCCTCTGTGAACACTTGTCGAGGCAAGTCAAAAACCAGAAGTGCAGTTGATGTACACAAGTTTCTATGGACACGTGTCGAGGACACCATCTGTCAGTCAAAAACCAGAGGTGCAGTTGATGTACACAAGTTTCTATGGACACGTGTCGAGGACACCATCTGTCAGTCAAAAACCAGAGGTGCAGTTCATGTACACAAGTTTCTAAGGACACGTGTCGAGGACACCATCTGTCAGTCAAAAACCAGAGGTCCAGTTGATGTACACAAGTTTCTATGGACACGTGTCGAGGACACCATCTGTCAGTCAAAAACCAGAGGTGCAGTTGATGTACACAAGTTTCTATGGACACGTGTCGAGGACACCATCTGTCAGTCAAAAACCAGAGGTACAGTTGATGTACACAAGTTTCTAAGGACACGTGTCGAGGACACCATCTGTCAGTCAAAAACCAGAGGTGCAGTTGATGTACACAAGTTTCTATGGACACGTGTCGAGGACAATATCTGTCAGTCAAAAACCAGAGGTGCAGTTGATGTACACAAGTTTCTATGGACACGTGTCGAGGACACCATCTGTCAGTCAAAAACCAGAGGTGCAGTTGATGTACACAAGTTTCTATGGACACGTGTCGAGGACACCATCTGTCAGTCAAAAACCTGAGGTACAGTTGATGTACACAAGTTTCTATGGACACGTGTCGAGGACACCATCTGTCAGTCAAAAACCAGAGGTGCAGTTGATGTACACAGGTTTCTAAGGCCACGTGTCGAGGAAACCATCTGTCAGTCAAAAACCAGAGGTGCAGTTGATGTACACAAGTTTCTATGGACACGTGTCGAGGACACCATCTGTCAGTCAAAAACCAGAGGTGCAGTTGATGTACACAAGTTTCTAAGGACACGTTTCGAGGACACCATCTGTCAGTCAAAAACCAGAGGTCCAGTTGATGTACACAAGTTTTTATGGACACGTGTCGAGGACACCATCTGTCAGTCAAAAACCAGAGGTGCAGTTGATGTACACAAGTTTCTAAGGACACGTTTCGAGGACACCATCTGTCAGTCAAAAACCAGAGGTGCAGTTGATGTACACAAGTTTTTATGGACACGTGTCGAGTACACCATCTGTCAGTCAAAAACCAGAGGTACAGTTGATGTACACAAGTTTCTATGGACACGTGTCGAGGACACCATCTGTCAGTCAAAAACCAGAGGTGCAGTTGATGTACACAAGTTTCTATGGACACGTGTCGAGGACACCATCTGTCAGTCAAAAACCAGAGGTACAGTTGATGTACACAAGTTTCTATCGACACGTGTCGAGGACACCATCTGTCAGTCAAAAACCAGAGGTACAGTTGATGTACACAAGTTTCTATGGACACGTGTCGAGGACACCATCTGTCAGTCAAAAACCAGAGGTACAGTTGATGTACACATGGCTCTGTGGACACATGAGAAGCAAGACGGTATGGTACAGGGATAATAAGTAAAAGGCTCACTGTCTGCTACATAGCGATGCACAAGGTATCTCCTAATAGATTTTTAGCGATATTATCACGCTGTCAAAGCGTCGTAAAATAATAAAAAGGAAGAAAAAATAAACAAGTGGTAGCTACAATTTGTCGTGATTCTATTGCGTTGTACTGGAACATTATGAATGAGAGCATTGTTCGATGAGTCGTCAATTCTAATATAGACGCTCAAACTTCCATGATAAAAGTTCATCTAGAGTGAGGGCGAACTGTTTCAAGTGTGGATGATGTTATTATACTAAACAACCATTTCATAATTTCAGAACTCCGTGGGTATTTTACACAAATCAATTTGATGACGCAAAGGTTATAATCGGTGGGTGTCGAGAATGGGAGCAACACTGACATGACGTCAAGGTCACCAGTGAAGGTGAAACATTTCTCGACCAGATTTCTCTCACGCATACACTGATAGCCGTGTGCACCATCCTCGTTAAATAAACCCTTCAGGGACCTTCAGCTTACCGCGGTAAGAATTTGACCGGAGTAATCATCATACAGCGCTGCATCAATGTTCACCATAATTTAGGTGACCATGGTTACCTGGCAGACACTCACCTTGGTTGAGCGCACCGTTCATTGCAGGTAAACCCTACTGAACGCACCCGCATGTACATCACGTCGTCTGTTTCTCACTTGTTCTACCTCTTTGCAGAAGCACATATATGTAGTTTAACGTGCAATGGAGGAAAGCAAAAGCAGACCCAAGTTTCTCTATTACGTTATTAAATTTAACATCAATTCTTAAGAAAAGATAGAAAGTACAGAGATAGGAGCAATAACTTTTAGATGGAGACGTGGAAAAGCTGAATTTCTATAGACGTTTTTTCTTTCTTTACACACTGACTAAATTCCAGTTAGCTTACCGATATTCACTGAAAGACAGGCAGAAAATATAACGAAAAAAATACATTATTCCCAAAAAAAATTGAACCCGGAACCTCTTGAATAAAAAGCGCACACGCTACCCCAACACCACGATGACGACGTCGGTGCTGTTGTCTTCAGGTTACCTGATTCCTATATCTGTGCAATCAATATACTTCATATTTTTGAAAATGTAGCAATTGCACTACATCCATTCATTACTCTCCTTATTTCAGCTTTGTCTTGGAACTCTGTTTCAACTGATATAATTGTGATATGTAACGCAATGATTATGTGGATTTTAGTTAGGATATTTAAGGCACCTGTCGCACAAATAGGTCTTTAGCATTAAAAATTACAAAGTACATTAAAGTAACTTTATCAGGATATATTCATTGGCGAAAATGGAGTGTATCTATTCTTTGGGAACTCTAACCTATACGTTCTACCATTTTAACATTTCAGCACAAGTAAGTTGTAAATAATCGAAGAAAACGGCCGTTCATGGCCGGTCAGATTTAACCGCGGTAAAATCCTCGATAAAATTTTTACCGGCGTCGATGCACCAAAAACTTCATACTTTACCACGGTAAAGTCTTAATCGAGAATGGTGCACATGGCCGTGAGACAAAGAATTTATAACTATACAGCAGCTGACCGACAAAACGCAGAACGAGCTTGTAGATGACAAAGTAGAACTCAACAACAAAGTGGGTACCATTAATGACCATGTGCACTATTCTCGTTAATCCAACCCTTCAAGGACCTTCAGCTTACCGCGGTAAGAACTTGACCGGGGTAATCAGCACATAGCAGTATACCAATGTTCACCGCAGTTTAGGTGACCGTGGTTACCTGGCAGCAGCTCACCTTGGTTACGCGCACCGTTCATTGCAGGTGAACTATTGAGCGCACCCGGATGCACATCGTTTCGTCTGTTTTTCACTTTTTCTACCTCTTTGTTGAAGCGTGCAATGGCGGAAAACAAAAGCAGACCCAAGTTTCTCTATTATGTTATTAAATTTAACGCAATTTTTAAGAAAAGATAGGAAGTACGGAGATAGAAGCAATAACTTTAAGATGGACACTTGGGAAAAGTTTGTCTTACAACTGATTAGAAAAATGTGCTGATCTTTACAGACTTTTTGTTTCTTTCTTTCCACATTGACTAAATTCCAGTTCGCTTAGTCGATATTCAATTAGTGAAAGACAGGCAGAAAATAGAAAGAAAAAATATATATTATTCCCAAACAAGATTTGAACCCGGAACCTCTAAAATATGAGGCGTACACACTACCCCGACACAGTGTGAAGATTTCAAACTTGCGACTTCGGCACTGTTACTTTAGGTTACCGGATTCCTATACTGTGCAATTTAAGTATACAATATTTTTGAAAATGTACTAATTACACTAATTACCTTCATTACACCCCTTATTTCTGCCTTGTTCTTAGAACTGTGCTTCAACTCATACAATTATGTAATGCAATAGCATGATTGTGTGGATTTTCGTTACGTCTTGGGTCAGGATATTTCAGGCACCCGTCGCAAAAGAAGAAAGAAAAAAATGTAAAAAGCATTAAAAATTACAAAGTACATTAAATAACTTTATCAGGATGTATTCATTGGTGAAAATGGAGGGTACCTATTTGTTGGAAATTCTAACCTATACCGTTCCAGCATTTTAACATTTCAGCACAAGTTGGAAACAATCGGTGAAAACCGGCCGTTCATGGCCGGTCAGATTTAACCGCGGTAAAATACTCGATAAACTTTTACCGGCGTCGATGCACCACAAATGACCGTTTAGCGCGATAAAATCTTGATCGAGAATAGTGAATACGGCCATAAGCGTTATCAAAATTGAGATAACAGCATCAAAAATTTGAGCGACACGGCTTCCAGCGCATGGAACGAGGAACAATACTAAACTCTGAAGTTTACTTCAGATACTGACCAAACTTGGGAGAGCAACTTAGAGCAAACAACGTGCATGTGGAGTTCGAGGTTGTTTTCTCTACGATAATGCTCGGCCGCATGCTACTGCACATACTCAAAATCTTGCATAAGTTCAAGTGAGAGGTTTTGATCATCTAGCGTACCGACTTATTACCACCTGGCTTGAGTCACACCAGTCTGAAAAGGATGAAGAGAGACACAGGCGCCAAAGTTCTACCAGAAGACTTTGAAAATCTTATGAAAAGGTACGACAAATATCTGAATGCAAATGCAAATTATATTGACAAAATTCTGATGTGAAACGTTCAAGTGACTTTCTCTTCTATCCTCTATCTTTATTAGCGGATATACAAACTCTCCTTACTAAAGCTTATTTTTCTGCTAAGTCTAACAAATGGAATAAAATTGAACTGGGGTAAAGAGGCATATATACTTAATTTAGGAAGAAAGGAAGGATCAGGATTGGCATGGTTTAGACTCGGGAGCTGGGGGACACAATATGACTGACGATTCTGGCAGGAGAATCTGCCCATTCTGTGATTTGGATGAGGACCGGGTACATATTTTGGCGGAATGTGCACAGTGGGAGAACCAGCAAACAATTAAATTCAAACAAAAAGTCTTAAGTCCCTCAAGAAAGAGATTGGCATGTTGGGATCTACTGGTTGACCAGAGGAACTGACAAAACATGGGCAATTTTTTGGTTAAAGTGCGCGAAGCTAGATCAAATTTTTTCAGTTAGACAAAAGTAATTTATCTCTATTTCCCTTTTTCTTGTTTCTTTTTTGTTGTGTTTTCTTTCTCTGTTGCTTATTTTGTCACCCTATTGTATCTAAATATGCATGTACGGTCAATGATCCATGTACTAAATACTTGTGCGGTAACTTCAATCATTTGAAACCAATAAAGATACCTTATCTATCTATCTACCTATTTTTCTATCTACTACATTTTAAACCAAACAAATCTTTGCAAAAATAGCTATATGGTTTCTTCAAGTACCATGCAGTTTCCATGCAATCGCGAGAAACAATTGAATATTGATGGGACTTTAAAAGAATAACAAGTATTCAACAATTCCAAACTTTAATAACGGATATCTGAGAAATGCTTATGCCACAACAAATTATTGGAAATAAGTTGTGTGTTTTATGTACAGCGTTTTCATCTATTGCTTAACGTTTACCAGTTATACAAGATTATACAAGATTCGTTCCGATTGAAGGGGACTTTACAGCTGTTCTCAGAGAATTCAAGGTATGCATTTTATTTGCAGCGTAAATATTTTTATATGTGGTATTTTAATTAAAATAATTCATGCTATTTTTTACGAAATCAACAATTTCAAAAAATGTTCCATGTAAAGTTTAGTTTAAGATGGAAGTATATTCTTGAAAATTTTCATGTCCAATTTTTGGAAGGTACTAAACTTAAATACCAAGTTTGGTAATCATTTAACTCTTCATCTTTGAGTTATGCTCTTTACAGACACGTGCACAAACGGACCTTATTTTAATAATGCTTTATTTATATTCAAGGAGTATCAAAACATGTATTTCCGGTGAAATATCCATATGGAATTTTTGGGTGGAATACAATAATATCTGTAAATCTATGTAATACATTAACATGACTTTCTGTATACCCTCTATCGTTTATTACAAGCTATTCTTACTAAAGCTTATTTATAAATCTACTACATTTTAATCCAAACAAACCTTTGCAGAAATAGCCACATTACATATTTTGTAATAGATACACAGGGTACAGCGATAGTCAAATTTTTAAGAACCGGGCGCTATATGCCGGCCTTAAAATTCCATACTGTTTCCATGCAATCGCGAGAAACAACTGAATGTTGAAAGGACTTAGAATTACCAAGAAATTAACAATTCGAACCTTTAGTAAGGGATATCTCAGAAACGGCTTATGCCACAAAAAATGTTATTTGAAATAAATTGTGTTTTTTAAAGATATCTATAATTTTTGTATAGTACGTTTTCGTCTTTCGACTAAGGTTCACCAGTTATACAAGATTATACAAAATTCCCTCTGAATGAAAAGAATTTTATAGGCTATTCACCAAAAATTCAAGGTATACATTTAGTTTGTCATGTAAATGTCCTCAATATAGGTATTTTAATCAAAATTGTTTGGGCTATTTTTTAAAAAATAAAACATTTCGAAAAATGTTCCATATACAGATAGTTTAAGATGAAATTTGGTTGAAAATGTATGTGTTTATCTGACTTTTCGTTTTTGAGTTATGCTGTTTACAGACACAAACCCACACACACGAGGATCTATTTCTAATAATCCTCAAAACATGTATTTCCGTTGAAATCTCGATATGGAATTTTTTGGTGGAATGTAATATCCACTCTAACTACTACCTTTCTACGTGGTAGAGAAAGTAAAAATAAAAAAGTAAATTTTCCTTTTATAGTAGGAGTGCGTTGCATTTATCACATTTTGACCTTTATTCAGGGAAACGTGTGCATGTTAAATTTAACCAGCAAAGGTAATGTAACCGCCAAGCAAAGTTCATTTTAATGCAGTGATTTTGTTCACTTAAAAAAAACTGAAAGCGAGTGCCGCACTCATTCCAGAACGTATTCGAATGCATTCAAACAATTTTTAGATCCATCGGAATGCTCAGTTCATCTAATAATGAGGTGGTGTAGTGGACAAAGGCTCTTGCAACAATTTAATTAATACAAAAAAAGGCACACGACAGTTTGTGGTACGTTTAGAATTAATTACCAGAGTGGTGTTTAGAGCAAATTAAATGGTGCCGACAATTCATTCAATTACACCTAAAATCACAAAACCGCAGGGCAGTGGTTCAATTCCCCTTTGGGTGATTGTGATTTTTTCCTCTACATCGATCTGAAAGTTTTCTATGTGAGGTGTGGTTTCTCTGCAGCATTCAATTAACGAAGCTAAATGTGTAGCTATGTACGGCTGGTCGTCATAGAAGCAGACCCATAGAAGCTTCTGTTAGCAACCAAATAACTATGTTGTGTTCGGTAATAACGAAAACATCACACTTAGTTAGCACTGGTAAGGGTTAATATTCCCGTTCAATTCAATATGGTAAACACGCTTTGTTAGAGTTAAATTATACTTTCTCCACACGTACCTATTAGGTAGAAAAGGTTTTATTTTAAAGCCCCTTAAATCTAAAAGCACCAGTTTAGAAAAATGTACGTGTGTGTCCATAAATGCTAGACTTGGTATTTATGCCCAGCATTTTCCAAGAATGCGATACGAATATATTCAAGAAAATCCCCCCATTCCAAATATGGAAGATTTTTTCAAAACTTTCAATTTGCTCAAAATTACCCCTAACGATATCTATTAAAATGCTATATGCTTAAGGTATTTAAACGCCAAATAAAATGTATAACTTCATCTTACTACACTACATATAGTAAGTAGTAGTAATAGTAGTAGTAGTAGTAGTAGTAGTAGTAGTAGTAGTAGTAGTAGTAGTAGTAGTAGTAGTAGTATTTATTAAGTACTTAGTATTACATTAATTGCATAACACATTTGCATGGGTCATAAGATCGTACATGCTCTATAGAAAAATACCTGGTCTGTATATGTGATTTGCAGAATCGACCAGAAAATAACTATTTTTATAATCACCACATTATATACATATAAAATGAAAAATACTCTGAATCACACACACTCACGCACACAAGTGCTCAAGAACCACATATATTTAAATAAAATTTATAGAAACACCATATCTCTTAGTACACGTACTTCCATTAAGTATGTGCCCAAGCTTGGCCAGTTTTGACTGTTCAGAATCAATTCCCTGCATACTGTCCTCCGTCTGTTGGAAGCCAAAAATACTTCCGGTAATATGTTTTTCCTAATACCCTTCGTCTGCACGCATGCTGCCAAAATATGCGTCCAGTCTTCTTGTTCCTCATATAATGGGTAAATCCTCCTGCCATCATCTTCAACGATCTTGCGAGCTTTCCACCCTCCCAACCTAAGCCATTCTATTCCCGTCCTCTGTTTTATACCCAATTCCAAAATACATGTTTCCTTACCCCACCTAGTTTTTATTTCATTTTGTAGCTCCAATGTTGATCTTTGTCTAAATTGAGATTCTATCTCCTGCCTGTTTATATCACATAGTTGTGTGTATTTTCATTGCCCCTTTGCCAGATATCGTTTAAGTGAATTTTTTATAAATCCCGTTGTAACCCCGCCGCCCACCATTTTGGTTGCTTTATGTTGTTCACTTGATGACGATAACAAAATGCTCTCAGAGTTGTTTGATCACCTTTAATTATTCCCAACCAGTACCTAAATACATTTATTGCATTCCACCCAAAATTCTATACTGAGATTTCACAGGAAATACATGTTTTGAGGTTGCGCCTGTGAAACGAAAAGTCTGATAAATACCAAACTTGGTATTTAGGTTCAATATCTTCAAAAGATGCCAAACGAGGATTTTCAACAAAATCTCTCCACCCCAACTACCCTTTATATAGAACATTTTTTCTAAATCTTTTATTTTCTAAAAAATGACTAATAATTTTTATCAAAATGACAATTAAAAAATATATCTTAAATTTTAGGGGAGTAGCCTATGAAGTACTCTTCATTGAAAGGAGTTTTGTATAATATTGTATAACTGGTAAACGTTAAGCGATAGACGAAAACGTACTATAGAAAATTTAAATATATTAAAACGCAGAATTTATTTCAAATAAGTCTTTCTGTGGCATAAGCTGTTTCTGAGATATTCGTTATTAAATGTTTGAATTGTTCATTTCTTGATCATTCTCTTCAAGTTCTTTGAACATCAGCTGTTTCTCGGGATTACATGCAAACAGCGTATAGCGTCCAGTTCTTAAACCTTTGAATATCGCTGTTCTCTTTGTATCTATTACTAAATGTATAATGTAGCTGTTTCTGCAATAGTTTATTTGGATTAAAATGTAGTAGATAGAAACTATTTTGATCATGATACTTCGTATACCAAATAATAAAGATAGAGGGTAGAGAAATTTATATAATAAAGTGTTTTTTTAAGAGGTTGCTTTAGGTATTCCAGTTACATAAGATTGTACAAAAGTTCTTCCAAATGAACTGGGCTTCACAGGCTGTTTCCGAAAATTCAAGATGTACATTTTATTTGTAATGCAAATCTATTTAATATTTGGTATTTTAATCAAAATCGTATAGCAATTTTTAGAAAATAAAAGATTTCGAAATAGCTTCCATGTAAAGGGTAGTCAGTAGTGGGGGATTTTCTTGAATTTTTTGTCGCATCTTTGGAAAGCACTGAATCTAAAATCCAAATTTGATATTTATCCAACTTTTGATTTTTAGTTGTGCTGTTCCCAGGCACACAGACATACATACGGATTGTTTCTAAATATTTTTGGATTCAGGGAGTCTCAAATTGTGTATTCCCAGTGAAACCGCAGTGAAATCTCGGTATCAATTTTTTGTGTGCAATGCAATAACTTTTCTACTACTTTTGTACGCGGTAGAGAAAGTAAAAAGGAATACGCGTTTTAAATGTACAACCCAGTCGAGTAAATAGGCCAAGATATAACCGAAAAATGTGGTGCCGCGGTAACGCGTGCGACTCGCATTCGGGAAGTCCTGAGTTCGATCCCGGCGACCCATTTGGTTTTCGTAGTTTCACAGGTTGACAGGAGAATTCTGCGGTGGTTCACCTTGTACCACGAGTCTTCCTTGCCATCCGTTTTACGGTTGTAAGACTAGGCGACAGTATTCGGTAGGTTGCAGCTGGACGGCGGCTGCTCGCTCTGTAGACGTTTCATCCTGAACACGTCCAGGTTTTTATTCTTGTTTTTTTAATTTTTTTTTAAAAAGGGGATTAGACTTGGATTAGAAAGGAGAAGTTAGGAGGGGTATTGGGGTTCCGCTGTTGCACCCCTGTTAGTACACGGTAGGATAGCAGCCAGATTATTGCCCTGGCAGCGGAGTAAGGGAATGTCCGGGTGACGACCATGACCAAGGCCCTGTTCGCCACACACGGGGAGTTTCGTGGAGAGGAATTGGAAGGGATTGTGGCATGGTTGTCTTTATTGCATCAAAATTCAAACGTTGAGTGCCCCTCGAGAAGTGCGCTCAGTTTTGGCGGCGGTAGTTGAATAAAAGCGAGCGGCTTCTTGTGCCATCATGTAGCCGTTCATTCGTTCCTGCCCACTCTTCAGGCCGGAGAGTACAGAAGTCCACTCGGCCATCGTCGTGTGCAGGGATTTTACTAGGTCGGCAAGACCTGATATCGTGAGCCTAAACTCCTACAAGCAATCTGTCGGAGCTGGCGGTGCTGATGTCAGTGGCAGACTGGCAATGGATTCGCCCAGGCCACTAATGGCTGAGTCGGCGCTGTCGAATCGCTGCAGGCGGCTGGTGGTGAAGCTTTGGAAGGCAGTTGGGAAGGCGGTGGTGATGGTGTGAAGGTCCTGGATAGAAGATTCCATGGCGGCAAGACGGCGGAGTTGTTGTTCCGTGTTAGCAGAGTGGGCGGCGGTGATGAGTGAAGATAGGATTTCGTCCTGTTGCGATATGCTGGATCCGATGTTCAGGACCTCTGAGTGGAGATCCTGGATCGCATCTCACAGAGTGGTGTCTGTTGCTGCAGGTGCTGGAGATGGTGGTGGTGTTGACGTCGGAGGAGCTGGAGGTGCGAATACAATTGAAGCCGGAGTAGATCGACGTCTTCTCGGATAGAGGAGGCACTGCGCCTGCCTGGTGAAGCGGCCGTGGCCGTTGCAGGAGGCGCAGTACTGGCGGCGTCGGCGGAGGTCGTGGTTGGTGCACTGCGATATCAGAGTTTGTGCACCGCAGTAGTGGCACCTCGGAAGTGCAGCGCAGGTTGTAGTCTCGTGCCCATAGCAGCAGCAGCGGCGGCATGGCTGGTGACCTTCCGCTCGGCTAGCCTCAACATGAAGAACCTGTCCTAACAAGGGCAGGCCGGACCTTAAGGCAGCTTCACGGTCGGCCGGATCAACAAATAACTGGCGAATCTGGTGCGAGGCCCTTCGGGACTATCCCGGAGCCTCGCGCCCAATAGATTGGGTTTGGACGTGGTTCATTCTGGAAACATTTGAGATCCCATATGTGCTTGGGCCCGTCGTTATCAGGATCTGGTCGCCCTTCCGGTCTCTCCTCTCATCCTTCCCCCCGAGGATCAGTGGTTGAAGCACAAGGGGCCGAACGCCCTGGGTGAAGTGCTCTGTTCCTGTTTCGGCAGCCCCGAAATATAGGGGAAATCAATGACACATTACATATTCACTTATTAATTCATTTTCAAATGTCGGTGGTAGGCGTTTCCTGGGTTAAAGCTGTCCGTTGTGCTATATAGATCTTCTGTCGTGGAAGAAAGTAACGATTAATGAGTAATTCATGACACGTTTTATAAAATAAAATGACAAACGATGCGTGGTTTGTATCATGGCGGAAATATTTTTATAAATTGAAGAGCATTATTCAGAAGTATTTTATTTTATTAGTTTAAAGGCTGGCTAAGCAACATTATATGATACGTACCAAGCGACATTTATTTTTTGTTGGTAGGATTGGGCATCTCGAATTTGGCTCGTACTGAAAAATCCTAATCATAAAATGAAATGTAATGACACTACTGAACCTCTTGAAAGATAATTATGTATCCTTGTAGCGTTGTAAAAAGGATTGCACAAACATTTGCAACAAAATGTTTCTATTACTTTGTAAAGTTCTATAATGCTTTGCAATTCCTATATAGTACTCAACAATACTTCATTACACCTTTGTATTTATTTTATTTATATATTGTAAAAATTTCTCAGCGTTACGGCATAGGACGTTTAAGGATACACATTTGTGAAATTTCTAAAGATCCACAAAATTCAGTTAAATTCTTTTAAACCTTTAATTCAGCAATTAGAGTTTAATTTATAACATTATACCAACTTCCATGTATATTTTACTTTCTAGTATAGTAAGGAGGGGAAGTACTATATTCCACCCAAAAATTTGATACCGAGATTTCACCGAAATACATTTTTTGAGGTGCCTGAATCCAAATAACACATTTTTGGAAACATGTCCAAACTTGGTACTTAAGTTTAGTATCCTTCAAAGATGCGACACGAAGATTTTCAAGAAAATCCCCCAATCCAGACTACCCTTAACATGGAAAACCTTTCAAAATTTTCGATTTTCTCAAAAAATGCCTCAAATAATATTGATTATAATATCATATGCTTAAGATATTTTCATGGCAGATGATATTTATATCGCATTACTGGCAGACCTTAAGAGATAGACAAAGCCTACATGCCGAGTATAGATCCGTTAAAACACACAATTTAGTCACATGCATTCTTTTTTGTCTTTTTTGTCCCATTTCCGAGATATTCCTTGTTATTTGTTTCAATTTCCAATACTTACACTCTTTCTCAAATTCGTTATTCATTTTTTTGTCCTGGATATACAAAGAGAATGTAATGCTCCAAATAGCAACCAGTTCTTAAAACATTTGACTATCGCTTAAAGCCTACCATATTCCCCTTGCACCTACAAGATAGTTTCTGCAAATGTTTATCTCGATTAACATGAAGTAGATGGACAATAAGCGTTTGTAAAAATAGTTTGTACAAGAGTAGAGAAAGTCATGTAGTGCAACACATCATATTTCTCATATTAGTTCCCGAGATATTAATTACCTTCTTACTGTATATGAGGTAATGGAAGTATTGCATTCCAGCCAAAAATTGTATACCGATATTTCACCGAAAATAAATGTTTTGAGGTGCCCTGAACCCAAATAAAGCATTTTTGTAAACATGTCCGTATGTCTGTGTGTGTGTGTGTGTGTGTGTGTCTGCCTGCCTGCCTGTGAACAGCATAACTCAAAAACGATAGGTCGGATAAATACCAAACTTAGTATTTGAGCTTAGTGCCTTTCAAGGATGCAACACGAATATTTTCAAGAAAATTCTCCCGCCCATAACTACCCCTTTCATGGCACAATTTTAGAATTTTTTTACTAGTGATTTTTATTAAAATACGGTATATTGTAGACATTTACATGACAAATAAGATGCATATCTTGCATTTTCTGGTAATAACCTAGTAAGTCCTCTTGATTCGAAGATATTTTGTATAATATTGTATAACTTGTAAACGTTAAGCGATAGACGAAACCGTACTACACAAAAGAATGTAGATCTCCTTGAAACACACAATTTATTTAAAATAAGTTTTTGTGGCATAAGGCGTTTCTGAGATATCCGTTATTAAAGGTTCAAGTTGTTAAATATTTGTCATTCTTTTTAAGTTCCATTGATTTTCAGTTATTTCTCGCGATTGCATGGAATTTTAAGGCCAGTATATAGCGTCCAATTCTTAAATATTTGACTATCGCTGTTCTCTTTGTATCTATTACGAAAATGTAACTTAACTATTTCTTCAAAGATTTATTTGGATTAAAATGCAGTAGATATAAAAGAAAGCCTCAGTAATAATAATATGCATACCCACTAGTAAGCGATAGAGGGTATAGACAGTCATGTGATGTATCAAATCACATCAGTCCACCCGATGCAATTACTTTTGAAAAAATTAATATATTATAACTGAACTCTTTAGTAGTATAGATACTAATATATTGTAAAGATGAATTTTTAATTATACTCTTAGTGTGGTAGAAAATATATTATAAATATGATACTTAAAAGGTTGCTTAAGAATTTACACAAAATGAGTATTTTTGTTTAACATAATCACAACTAAGCATGTTAACAAAAACTCTACTCATCATTGCTTTATCCTGTTAATAATGATGAGGTATAAATTTTTTATCATTTGATACCCAAAGGTACATTATGTGGAACACTGAAAATAACAATGTGTCCACAAATGAAAGCCCGAGAAAAGTGAGTCTAAAGATTTTAAAAATAAAATAACACTGTTTCCAACTTTACCTTGTTTAGGAAGCATTTAGTACATATTCAGGCCCTCCTTCATCTGTTTCTACTCCTCCACGGCTAATTTAGTATTTGAAGATTCCTAAGACCATACCTTGAATTGTTTGTTCTCTTTAATATTGGCAAAACATATCGTTTTCTACTACAATTTTATAGGAATCTAGACTTATAGGCTTCGATTTAAAATGCCTATATGGCATGATTTAAAAGTCCTTACGGCTATAAATGGTTGGCAGTGATGTTTAAAAGTAGTAAATTCTATATTTATGTACTTTGGAGATGTTATGCTTCTTGTCACAATTCATTATATGTATAATGTTTTAAAACTATAGCAAATATTTCTGATGCGTTACATTTACATGACTTTCTGTACTCTCTATCGTTTATTTATGTGTACACAAATTATTCTTATGAAAGCTTATTTCCCTATCTACATCACTTTAATCGAGATACATTTTTCCGGAAACAGCTGCACTACATACTTCGTTATAGATACAAAGGGGGCATTGATAGTCATTTTTACTTTCTCTACTACGTATAGTAATTAGGGGAAGTATTGTATTCCACCCAAAAATTCGATACCGAGATTTCACCGGAAATACGTGTTTTGAGACCCACTGAATCCAAAAAAAGCATTTTTGGAAACATGTCCGTGTGTGTGTCTGTCTGTCTGTGTGTCTGTGAACAGCATAACGCAGAAACGAACAGTCGGATAAATACCAAACTTGGTATTTAGGTTCAGTATCTTCCAAGGATGCGACACGAAGGTTTTCTAGAAAATCCCCCACCCCAGATTACCCTTTACATGGAACATTTTTTGAAAATTTTAATTTTCTCAAAAATGGCTCTAACGATTTTGATTAAAATATCATATGTTTAAGATATTTTTATGACAAATAAAATGTATATCTTGAATTTTTGGGGAATGTCTCCAAAAGTACTCTTCATTGTGAACGACTTTTTCATAACTGGTAAACCATAAGAGATAGACAAAATTTTAGTATACAAAAAATGTAGATCGCGTTAAAATACACAATTTATGTCATTTACATTTTTTTTTGTTGAGTGAACCATTTTCGATATATTGCTTGTTATTCCCTTAAATTTTTCAATACTTATTTTCTAAAATGGGAATTCGTTGTTCATTTTTTTTTTGTCTTGGATATGCAAAGGGTATTAATCTGTGGGAAAGGAAATGGTGCTGCACCTAGCAACCAGCTATTAAGAGATATGTATGTGCTTAAAGGCTACTGTATTTCCAAATTGCCCTTGTAAATATATTATCCCCTTACATCTACAAGAAAATTAGCAGTTAGATAGACCCTCCAAATGTTTATCTCGATTAACATGAACCATATGTAGAATAAGCGTTTGTAAAAATAGTTTGTACAAGAGTAGAGAAAGTCATGTGAGTGTAACACATCAGATTTGTTTTAGAAATGGACGCTATACGCTGCCTTAAAATTCCATACTGTTTGCAAAACATCGCAAGAAACAACTGAAAAACAAGAGGGTTTTAAAAGAATGGCTAAGCATTTAACAATTCGAACTATTAATAACGGATATCTCGGAAATTCCCGATTCCGTACATAAAGTTAATTTATATAAATTGTGTGTTTTAAAGAGATCTATAGTTTTTGTGCGGTACGTTTTCGTCTGTCATTTAACGTTTTCTAGTTATGTAAGATTATATAAGTTTCCTTCCGAATGAAGAGGATTACACAAGCTATTCACAGAGAATTCAAGATATACATTTTATTTGTTTTAAAATATCTTTGTTATATGGTATTCTAATCAAATTCGCTTGAGTATTTTTCACAACATCAAAAAATTCGAAAAAGGTTGCATGTACAGTGTAGTTTCGGTTGGGAAGATTTTCCTGAAAACATTCGAAAATACTGAACTCAATGCCAAGTTTGGTATTTATCCGATATTTTTATTTTGAGTCACTATGTTCGCAGACCACGGACCCTTTCTACAAAAAAGTTTCCTTTCACGAAGTCTCAAGGCATATATTTCCGTTGAAATTTCGAAATCGAATTTATGGGTAGAATATAATACTTTCCCTACTAATTATGCGTAGTAGAGTAAGTAGCAACCATAGATAAATGCACAATCAGTAATTTACATCATGCAGCTAATCTACTGGCTCAAATCCAATAAGACAAGTAGGAAGTTAAGCAGACAGCTTGCCGACAGCTTTACAAAATTCTGCCTGGCTGAATTTTGGTGAGTGTATTCACGTAATATACGTAAAATATTAGCAATATGTGCTTAGTAATTAAGCAAATATATCTAGCGGGATAGATTTGTTGGGTGCTCTATCTCGCCTCGGATTAGGATGGGGTGGGCCCAGGTTAAATCATCGGTGGTATGGTATGCCTGGATGATGACAGGGCAGGTAGAAGCACCCAGTGTGGTAGCTGTTTTGCACATTTTTGAAACATATTACTAATCTCACTTTTAAAAGAATTTACAATTTTACTGCAATTAATAACAATATAAACTCAAACTAGCAAACATAGTGCTGGTGTTTGGAAAATGGTTGCAGCGAAGTTGTACTTCTAAGGTATTCATAATTTTAAATGCACCTAGAGGTGCAAAAACAAACAAAATAAACTTGTAACATGTGCCAACATGTTTATCAAACAAAATGTTAGAAAAAATATATGTTTTTTGACAAAATTTTCCTAGTGTCTACCCTTAATATTATAAAAATATAGTAAAACAAATAAACATATATAAATGCAAAGCAATCATTACGTCATGCAGTTAATCAAAGGCTTATATCCAATGAACCACGTGGGAATTTGGCAGAGAGATTGCAGACACCCTTACGAAATTGTACCTGGCTGTAAGTGCATTTTCTGTCTTGCAAACATTTCTGCTGCCACAGGATTTTGTTGAGTGCCTTTAGGGAATACACGCAAAATATTATCAATTATTGTTTATTAAATAAGTAAACATATGAAGAGTACAGTATTTACGTATCGTATTTCTATACTGACTATACCAAATGTTTCTGACTCACTTGCTATAAAGTTCGCTGTGTACTGTTATCACGCGCCACCCCAGAAAGCGTGAAAGTAATATTTGTGTGTTATATTATTGCACCACCATTGAAAACGGCCGCAACTCAAAACTTTCTACTTTTGCAGGAGAGGCTTTAAAATATTTCAATAGTGCGTATATAACCCGCATTTTAATTCGAAGCAAAGGGGCTGGAAATGCTATTTTATGGGTTTTTCTTATTAAAGCGAAGGCAGAACAATACGACAAATCACATCTGACCGTGTTGTATTGGTAAACACTAAAGAACTGGTAAGTGTCATAATTAATTAATTGCATGGCCTTCCTGCACAGATTAAAATACAGAAAGACAAACCCAAACCCCAGTGTTCACTTTTTACTTTCTCTACTACGTATAATAAGTAGGGGAAGTATTGCATTCCACCCAAAAATTCGATACGGAGATTTCACCGGAAATACATGTTTTGAGGCCTCCTGAATCCAAAAAAAGTATTTTTGGAAACATGTCCGTGTGTGTGTCTGTGTCACTGTAAATAGCATAACTCAGAAACGAACAGTTGGAGAAACACCAAACTTGGCATTTAGGTTCAGTATCTTCCAGAGATGCGACACGGAGGTTTTCAAGAAAATCCCCCCACCCCATATTACCCTTTACATAGAACATTTTTCGTAAACTTTAATTTTCTCAAAAATGGCTCTAACGATTTTGATTGAAATATCATGCATTTAAGATACTTTCATGACAAATAAAATGTATATCTTGAATTTTCTGGGAATGTCTCCAAATATTCTTCATAGTGAACGACGTTTGCATAACTGGTAAACCATAAGAGATAGGCAAAATTTTGCTACACAAAAAATGTAGATCGTGTTAAAATACACAATTGATGTCTGTCGTATACATTTTTTTGGTTTAGTGAACCATTTTCGAGATATTGCTTGTTATTCCCTTAAATTTTCCAATACTTATACTTTTTCTCAAATTCGTTATTCATTTTTTTTTGTCCTGGTAATGCATAGAGAATGGAATACTCCACATAGCAACCAGCTCTTAAAGCCTACCATATTTCCCTTGCCTATACAAGAAAATTAGCAATAAGATTAACATCTCGATATCTGGATTAACATGAAACATATGGAGAATAAGCGTTTGTAAAAATAGTTTGTACAAGAGTAGAGAAAGTCATGTGAGTGTAACACATAAGAGTTTTTACTTACTCTGCTACATATAGAAAGTAGGGGAAGTATTGTATAGCACCCAAAAGTTCTATGTCGAGATATCGCCAGAAGTATATTTAAGTTCTTCATCTTCTAAAACTACAGCACCAAGATTTAAAAAAAAAAAAAACAACCCACCTAAACTACCCTTTACATGGAACATTTTTTCAAGAAAATTTATTTTTTAAAAAATTGCTATGACGATTTTCATTAAAATTTAATATGTTTTAGATGTTTTCATGAAAAGTGAAATTTATATCTTGAATTTTCCGGGAATAGCCTCCGAAGTCCTCTTCATTCTGGTTGACTTTTGCATAGCTGGTCAACCAAAGAGATAGACAAAATCTTACTATACCGTACATTTAGATCTCGTTAAAGCACACACTTTATCACAAATACATTTTTTTATGGAATCAACTATTTCCGAGATATTCCTTGTTATTGGTTTAAATGTTGCATTAAATGGAAACTCGTTCCTTTTTTACTTTCCATACTACGTAGGGGGAGTATTGCGTTCCACCAAAAAATTCCATATCGAGATTTCACCGGAAATATATGTTTTGAGCTCCCCTTAATCCAAAAACAGCATTTTATAAAAAAAAGGTCTGTCTGTGTGTCTGAACAGCTAACTCAAAAACTAAAAGTTAGATAAATACCGAATTTGGTATTTAGGTTTAGTATCCTTCAAGGATGTGATACGAATATTTTAAAGAAAATACCCCACTCCTTTATATACAACATCTTTCTATAATTTTGATTTTCTCAAAAATGTCTCGAACCATTTTGATTAAAATATCATATACTTAAGATACTTTCATGGCAAATGAAATGTATATCTTGACTTTACTGGGCATGTCCCTAAAACTCACCTTCATTCTGAATTAATTTTGCATAACTGGTAAACCGTAACAGATAGATAAAAATGCAGATCCCGTTAAAACAGACAATTTATGTCATTTGCATTTTTTTTGTCGGGTGAACCATTTCCGAGGTATTCCTTGTTATTTGTTTGAATTTTCCAATACATATACTTTTTCTCAAATAGGAATTCGTTTTTTATGCCCTGGACAGCAAAGAGAATGGAATGCTCCATATAGCAACCAGTTGTTATAATATTTGACTATCGCTTAAAGCCTACCATACTCTCCTTGCACCTACAAGTAAATTAACAATAAGTTTCTGCAAATGTTTATCTGGATTAATAAGCGTTTGTAACAATAGTTTCTATAAGAGTAGAGAAAGTCATGTGATAAAACATAAGATTTTTTCTTTTCTTTTTTTTTCTTCTTTTTTGTCTCTTAACGATGCCAAGAGAGCAGAATTTCAAAGCCACTACATAACAACCACCTCTTAAAGTTTTTATCTATCGTTTGAACCTATGTATTCCTTTATTCACATTATACCTACAAGAAAGTATGCAATAAAAATATTTCTAGAAACGGTTATCTGGTTTAACATGAAGTAGAATGAACAGTAATATTTGTATGAATAGTTTGAACAAGAATGAGTCGCGAAATTCATGTGAGTGCAACTCATCAGACTTGTTTACAGTTGTGATTGCCTTGTATTGCGGGTCGAATAACGGCGACTATGTTTAGTCGTTTGCAAAAGTAATTTCATATTATCCGAATGGTATATTCTAAGTGTATTTACTGAATGAAACGTTTAATAAATAATATTAATACAATTAAAATAGCACAGTTAGTGCACAGTAATGTCATAGATAGTGTGCACGGTTCTCTATGTTCATTAGGGAAGTATTCTTCGTGTCCTTGACTTACAATTTGAAAACAATTGCGATTCAGCTGTGACAATTTCCAAACAACAGGAATCAGGTGCGAAAATCTCATTTCGACAACATTTCAGTGACTATTAGCTCATGGTTCCAATCATCAACGGCTTCCTGCTGATAATCTAAGGCTTCCGGTCAGTATTACGAACACAAATTCAGTTGCCGGTTTCAATATTAAATTCGCAATGGAACACACCTCCGAACATTAACTCCTTTGACCGAACTATGGATACAGTTGCAATTATACGTTAAGTATCCTAATAGGAACGGCGGCAAATATGAAAAATTTGGTGTATCCTCACATGAAGAAATACATGAAAAAATATAGAAAACTCGAACCCAGAAAACACTAAACAAGTCACACCGCGAGAAAGCAATTTCTATTGTTCCAGAGATATTTAACAGTAAATATATGCTACTTATAATTATCCAGTAAATTTCAGAGTCTTGCAAGGCAAAAATACAACTGAGGATTAAATATATTCCGTAACTAGTTAGTTTTTACTTTGTTTACCACCTACATAGTAGATAGAAAGAGTACTGCATTCCACACAAAAAGTCACCGAAATTTCACCGGAAATATATGCTTTGAGGCCCTTGAAACCCAAAAAGAAGCACTTTTAGAAAAAAATCCGTGTGTATGTGTGTTTCTGTGAACAGCATATCTCGAAAACGAAAGGTCAGATAAATACCAAACTTGGTATTTAGGTTCAGTACCCTCAAGAGATGAGACATGAGTATTTTAAAGAAAATCTCCCCATCACAAAATACTCTTTACAAAAAACATTTTTAGAAATTTCTAATTTTCTAAAATTGGTTGGCTGAAACGTTTTTAATTAAAATTCATATATTAAAGATACTTACATGACAAATAAAATGTATACCTTGAATTTTCTGGGAATAACCTGTGAAGTTCTCTTAATTCAGAAGGAATTTTATATAATCTTGTATAACTGGTAAACGTTAAGCTACGAGTGAGTGCACAAAAAATTTAGATCTCTTTAAAACACGTAGTTTATTTCAATCGTTTCTGTGGCATTAGCCATTTCCGATATATCCGTTATTAATGCTTTAGATTTGTGCCGTCCCCTCGATTTACAGATGTTTCTCACGATTTCATAGACACAGTATGGAATTTTAAGACCAGCATATAGCATCCAGTTCTTAAACATTTGACTATTGCTGTTTCCTGTGTACCCTAAGGAAATGTGTTATATAGCTGTTTATTCAAATGTTTATCTGGATTAAAATGAAGTAGGTAGAAAAGTAAGCTTTCGTAAGAATAATTTGTGTACCCACTAATAAACTATAGAGGGTAGAGAAAGTTATATGAATGTAACACAGATTTTTAAGAATGATTTTTAGCTTCTGCAATCATATTGCTCGTTAAAGCAGTGAAACCAAATCTTGCAAGAGCTCGCTATGTTTCAGAATAACACGACCTCTTTCAGATTACTTACAATAAATACACGCGAGCGCCTTTCAGACATTGCACGATCTCATTGATGCCTTATTTACCAATCAAAGTCGAACTTTTAAAGCATGATGTTTTGTCTTCCCAAGTTCATTTTTATTCATATAATCTCTGCTTCGATACAACTAGGGATCTAGGAAGCCTGCTCTCGTGACCTTTTCAGCTCACTATTGGCGACTGATACAAACTGTAATATATTCATCTGACTTTCTCTAATCTCTATAGTTTATTACTGGGTACACAAACTATTCTTACTCAAGCTTATTTCTACACCTACTACGTTTTAATCCAAATAAACCTTTGCAGGAATAGGTGCATTACACATTTCGTTATAGATACAAAGGGAATAACAATAGTGAAATGTTTAAGAACTGGACGCTATACTCTGACCTTAAAATTCCACAATGTTTCCATGCAATCGCGAGAAACAACAGAATATTGAAAGGACGCTGAGATATCCGTTATTAAAGGTAGGAATTGTTAATTTCTTGGTCATTATTTTAAAAGCCCGATTGCATTTTTTACTTTCTCTACTACGTAGAGTAAGTAGGGGAAGCATTGTATTCCACCCAAAAATTCGATACCGATATTTCACCGGAAACACATGTTTTGAGACCCCCTGAATCCAATAAAAGCATTTTTGCAAACATGTCCGTGTGTGTGTCTGTGAACAGCATAACTCAGAAACGAACAGTCGGATAAACATCAAACTTGGTATTTAGGTTCAGAATCGTACAGAGATGCGACACTAAGGTTTTCAAGAAAATCCCCCCACCCTAGATTACCCTTTACATGGTACATTTTTCGAAAATTTTAATTTTATCAAAAATGGCTGTAACGATTTTGATTAAAATATCATATATTTAAGACAATTTCATGACAAATAAAATGTATATCTTGAATTTTCTGGGAATGTCTCCAAAAGTATTCTTCATTGTGAACGAATTTTGCATAACTGGTAAACCATAAGAGATAGACAAAATTGTACTACACAAAAAAAATTTAGACCGTGTTACAGTACACAATTTATGTCATACGTTTTTTTGTGTTGAGTGAACCATTTTCGAGATATTGCTTGTTATTCCCTTAAATTTTCCAATACTAACACTTTTTCTCAAATGGGACTTCGTTATTCATTTGTTTTTGTCCTGGTAATGCAAAGAGAATGGAATACTCCACATGGCAACCAGCTCTTAAAATATTTGACTATCGCTTAAAGCCTACCAATTCCCCTTGTATCTACAAGAAAATTAGCAATAAGATTAACACATCAGATTTTTTTCTGCTGTTTTCTTCCGTTGTTAATTTCTTGGTCATTATCTTAAAAGTCCGATTCCATTTTTGGGTATTCTTAGTCTATCATCACTGAACTGGCTTACCTGTTTCATCTCCTGTTATGCGTTGTCAGATTTTATACCGCTTGTTTTATATTTTGAATTCACGGTTCACCAAACCTCGCCATTTTTACTTTCTCTATCACGTACCTAGTAGATAAAGTAGGTACCGCATTCCACCCAAAAATTTGATACTGAGATTTTACGGGAAATACATGTTTTAAGGCCTTCTGAATCCATAAAATGCACTTTTAGAAAAAGGTTCCTACGTGTGGGTCAGCTTGTGTCTGTGAACAGCATAACTCAAAAACGAAAAGTCAAATAAATACCAAAGTTTATATTTATGTTTAATATCTTCCAAAGATGCTAAAAGAAGATTTTCAACAAAATCTCTCCACCCTTAACTACCTTTACATGGAACACTATACGAATTTTTTACTTTATAAAAATGGCTACGATTTTGATTAAAAGGTCATATATTAAATGTATTTACATGGCAAATAAAATATATATCTTAAATTTTCCGGGAATAGCCAATGAAGTTCTCTTCATTTGGAATAATTTTTGTATAATCTTGTGTAGCTGGTAAACGTTAAGCGATAGACGAGAACGTATTGCACAAAAAATGTCTCTTTAAAACATACAATTTATTTAAAAGATGTTTAGTTGTGGCATAAGCCGTCTTTTAAGAGAATGACCAAGAAATTAACAATTTGAACCAATAATAGCGTATATCTCAGAAATATCTTGAGTTATGAGGTAGTCAGCATCCAATTCTCACATCCAATTCACTAAAAAGTTTCCGCATAGTTCTTTATTACACTTTTTAAAAGTTATTTTTTGTACTCCACGTTATTTCGAATTTAATTTATTTTGCATATCTCTGTTATTAATGCATATCCAACATAATTAAAATAACTCTTTTGTTGGATAATTTTTTATATTGATTTTTGCTCTTATATGGTTTGTTTCTCTAAAAGCCATTATTTTTTTTCTCATATAAAAGTTTTAAGGTGACGGTTATAATTTAATTTTGAAAGATTTTGATAACTATGGTTTTATAAAGTTTGAGATTTTCAGGACAACCTTTAAGTAACTCCAGGAAATTGGCTTTAACTTTCTTGCGCATCACTTCCCGGATGTTGAAATAAGCAGAAATTAGATAATACACGGTTTAAGGTAAAAGATCACTAAAATGTCCGACACATTATGTACTCTCTGCTGACATACGCTTACATCAGTGACTAGCAAGGCACTAATCAGCATTTTTTATGTAATTAAACTTAGGTTTTTTTGTTGACAGCGCTCTCTCGACCAAGCATGTGGCTAGCCGGACATTTTTCTGGTTAGTTTCTTAAATTTAGTTAGTGTTAATTTGCAATCTCAACATAGGCGCTAGGCCCGACGAAGATAGGCAGCTGTAACTCTGCCACGCAGTAAATCCACCAGCTGTTTTATTCTTCACGTTTGAAATCTTGTTTAGCTTATGTTAGGAAAATTAAAGATTATAAAAATTGGGAACAGAAGTTACATGTTTTATAATGACACCCTTTCCCCACCCTTCCAGCTAACTGTAGCCCTCTCGAGGTCATTCTGTGCTACGTCCCCCATCCTTTACATAACGTCTGGTGAAGGCGATGATAGCGTTGTCGCCGGGCTCATGTCTCAATATATCACTTGAGATATTATATAACTCATGTATAGCACGTTGTAAATTGTCTTCCGAGTTTACAATCAAAATCTAGTCATCAGCAAATAGCAATGTATCAATGTATTTTTCCTTTTATTACAAAATGTGTTTTCAGCTTTTCTTACCATCGTACAACGAATTACGAGGATGTGTCACAAAATAAGGGGAAAACTTTTGTTTGGACAGCAGGAATCATTTTTATTCAAATTCAACTACAAACTTTCAAAATACTCTACACCTGAGTCTACACACTTGTTCCAAAGTCCTATACCTTTTTCAAAACATTCAGAGAAGTCATTGTTTGCCATCCTGTTTAGTATACCCGAAATAGCACTATTTAGTGCAGTATCTGTTTGAAAACTGCGCCCAAGAAGTGCTTTCTTCACTCGTGGGAACAGGTGGAAGTCCCGGAGTGCAAGATCCTCGCGATTAGGGTAGGTGGGGCGTCATGCCCAGTTCAATGCCCAGTTTTGTAATGAGACATCTGTTCCTCATGAAGCACTCGTGGAATCCATTTTTCTGCGAATTTTCTTTACCCCAAAACACTACGAATTGTCTCTTCAACTAACTCATACAAAATATGCATAATGTCTGCAACCTTTGCTATTGTTAACCGTCGATTGTATATGTTAATGGTATTGCGGTTCACCTCAGTTTTTGATGTAGAAGGTCGTCCTCGACTTGGAGCATCTCCAAGACTTTTTTCACCATCTTAAGTTTTATACTATTCAAAAACACTATTTTTTATATAAAACTTGGTCTCCATATGCTTCCTATATCATTTGCAGCGTTTCAATTCCTTTATTTTTTAGAACTCAAACCTATGTTGTTCTAAGTTGAAATCCATGCGTGTCGCTGAAACACTTACTTACACAATGGCACCCTCTGACAAGCTGAACAGCTCAACAGGCAGCATACGAGGGCTGTCCCAGAAGTACCAGACCTAACAAAGAAAACAAAAATTTTGCGAAAAAACATATTTATTTCTCTACTAGTTCCTTTCAAATGTTTCTTCAACTTTGGAAATAGAAACTAATCAGAGGGGGCTAAGCCTGGCGAATAGGGTGTACGAGGAGAAACTTGAAATTTAACTCATTGATTTTGGCCATGGCGATGTGTGAACTGTTGTCTTGATAAAACAGAACTTAAGGTTTCGCTAAATGTGGCCGTTTTTGCTTGATTTCAACATTCAAACATTGCAATAAGTTTGCATAATCCTCGCCATTGATTGCTTTTCCTTTTTTAAGATAATCAAAGAAAATTATCCCACGCGCATCCCAAGAAACTGATGCCATGACCTTGCCTGAATAGGAACTGTCTTCGCCATCTTTGGAGCCGATTCTCCCCTTTCAATTCACTGTTTTGACTGTTCCTTCGTCTCAGATATGAAGCGGTGGACCCATGTTTCATCTATCGTTATAAATCGACGCAAAACTGGGCTTTATTGCAGCGAAACATCGCCAAACTCTCGACTGATACATCTTCACGATGCTGCTTTTGTTTTATTGTGAGTAAACGCCGCACCCATCTTGCGCATAGCTTTCTCGTGTCTAAATTTTCAGTTAGTATGCAATGTACAGCACTTTTTGAAATTTCTACGATGTCTGCTAGCTCGCGCACTTTCAGTCTACGGTCATCCAATACAATTTTGTGGATTTTCTTCACAATTTCTGGCGTGGTCACCTCATTTGGTCGACCACTGCGATGCTCATTTTGGCAGCTCGTACGGTCTCGCTTAAACTCTGCCACCCAATATTCTACTGTTGTAAATGAAGGAGCAGACTTCCCCAGAGTAGAATCTAGCTCAACGTTAATATTATTTGGACAAAGACCTTTCAAATGAAAGTATTATATCACATAACGATGACCAGTTTTATCCATGTTTACAAATTCGCTGAGGGCGTTCACTATTGATGGCTGCCAAACAATTACTAAACAACGTAGCATGGTCAAACTTCAAACTTAAGTTTATAAGGGTGGTACTTTCTATCATAGTCATTTGTTTGAAACAACAACCACTATATATACGTCAGGTCGGGTACTTCTGGTACTCCCCTCGTATCACAGCCAGGATCATCCTCTCTATTACCATGATTGGCGAATTTGGGCACGTCCATATTGACACACAAAAAATAGTTCCCGTTACTTTTTGACATCCTCTCGTATATAAACAACGAATGTGGCAATGGGTAAACCTGTCTCCCTCCTATTTTGTCACCCTTTTATGTTTAATTATACTACTTTAAGCTGCAATCACTCAACGGTGTTCGTGACAAACAATACTGCATTAGCACGACTGTTGTTTTTCTACAGTAAACAACACAGAGATACTGATGGCTGCATGGTCATAATAATACATAAGAAGCTAATTATTAAAATTATGTTTAAATGAAACAATTATTAAAATAATATGTGTGGTCATATGAGTACAGCCCTCTATACTAGGCTCCGAATTTATGGTCACAGAAACAGAGCCCTCTTTTCAGATTTAACACACAATACTCAGCATCCTAAATCATTTAATCCCACGGCATTACAAATTTAGAGATAGATAGAAACAGTTAAAACGCTGTGCCTACAGTATATTTGTGCTGCTATTAGAAATAGTTTCTTTATAAAGTAATTAGAGTCTGAGGGCGCTGCGCTACGGGCAATGGGGCAGTAAATGCAGCAATTAAACGTGCCTCCAACTCCAATATATCTTTTACGGTAAATTTGTGACAGCATTTTTTCCTCTATTCGGTGTTCATCGCTATGTAAACGCTACACCGACAAAAAGCAAACAAATTTTAGAGATCGGCGCCAACAGAGCGTAAATGAAAAAATTATCGGCAACTCTCGGGAAAAAGTTTGATATTTCGCATAACCTCAGTTCCAAACTCAATGGGGGATGCAAATGAAGTTACTCAAAAAAAAACGTGTACTTCCGCTGGCAGTTCAAAACTGAGCACAGTTTGCAACAGAGAAAAACCAGTTTAATCCATTATTTTAAAAAATCTTTTGTGTTGCACTAGCATTACTTTCTCTACTCTTGTTTAAACTGTTTTTAGAAACGCTTATTCTCCATCTATTTCATGAGACGTAGGTCAGAATCGGTAAAAAAAAAAAAAAAAAAAATGTTATTGCCTCGTTTGATAGTCCCATGCTTCTAGAATAACCACAAAAATTTCGGTCAAAATTCCAACTGCAAATGCCATATAAAAATTAAGTTCCCAATGGTTACGCCCCTTTTCTGCAGAGTTTTCAATGCCAATATTTTCTACGTTTATTACATGCATAGAACCGAACAGAAAAATCTTGATTTTTCTGACAGGAATTTCTCCTGAATTACCGTAGCATATAGAAGGCTCTACCAGCCAGCTGTGTGCACACAGTTTGTTTTGTATTTTTAATTCAAAATAGTGGAGTAAACGTTAAATTGAGTTTGTGGTTGAGGGGTGTGCTATTAAAAGATGGCAGACCATTGGGAGGAATTCATCGCCTAACTAAAAAAGAAATAAATAATTTGCAAGTTTAGTATGGTAAAGCCATAAGAGATAATAATGACAGTGTGAGCTACATACTTCCACAAACTGTCCACAGATGAGCATCCACCACATGCTCTTTGTCCAGACAGTGCATCATCATGTTGTGAATTCAGGAGGGCTAAGGATACTTATGAAGAATACAAACATGTGCATAGTCTACCTGAGCCTGTATTACTTGCAATAAAGCCAGCATTTAGAGCACTAGGTAATCCTGCACTGCTGAAAAAGTGCCTTCATGGTGGCACTCAGGATGCCAATGAAGGTTTAAATAATTTAATTTGGAAACGGTGCCCTAAAACAAGATTTGTGTCGAACATTGTGGTTGAAATTTGAACATATGAGCAATTGTTGTTTTTAATAATGGGATTGTAGGAAGAATCAAAGATTTTCAATGCGCTTGGTATGGAACCTGGCCATTTACAAAAAAAAAAAAAATTGCAAGACATTGACAAGCAGCGCATAGAATCCGCATAAACCGCATTGCAAAAATTACACCAGTATGCCGCACAGGATAGGAGGGAGAAAATGAAGCAGGAAGAAGATTAGGAGGAGGGTGCCGATTATGGTTATTGGCAGTTTTAACACATCTAAGGACAATTAGGTAATAACACAATGTTTTATCTTCGCTCTTCGTTTTCTGTGTTTATGTACTTTTTCTCAGAAACCACTGGAGATAAACGCATGAACTTTTGCACAATTATTCAGCATAATAAGATAAACATTTGGTTGCAACAGAATTTCAATATTGACGTTATTCTATTATTTACATTATAAAATGAGCATGTTTTTCAATGCCTAGATTTTTTTCAATAATGATTTTTTTAAAAAAATAATGGGGAGAAATAAAAAGAAATAACTGCAAATATAGCTGTATTGATATATTTAAAATTAATAGATACAATTTCAGAGTGCTGCATTGAATAGTTTGCATAAAAACCGTACATAAGATAAGCGATGTCGTGAGAAACAGAAATCTCTAAGTGGGTTACCAAAAAAAGACAGACCTTAAAAACATTACTGAGACATAAAAAAATTATACTTACTAAGGGTGCGAAGTTTTATGACTCTAGCTGCAATAGTTAATGACATACAAATAATTACCTATGCCTCTGCATTCTGACCTACGTCTCCCCTTAATCTACGTAAACATGTGCAGAAACTATTTTATTGCTAATTTTCTTGTAGGTGCAAGGGGTAGGCTTTAAGTGATAGTCAAATCTTTTAGGAGCTGGTTGCTATGTGGAGCATTCCATTCTCTTTGTATGTCCAGGACAAAAAAAACGAATAACGAATTCCCATTTGACAAAAAGTATAAGTATTGGAAAATTCAAACAAATAACAAGGAATACCTCGGAAATGTTACACTCGACAAAAAAAAATGTATGTGACATAAATTGTGTGTTTTAACAAGATCTACATTTTTGGGTAGTAAAATTTTTTCTATCTCTTTCGTTTGACCAGTTGTGCAAAAGTCATTCAGAATGAAGAGGACTTCTGGGAACATTTGCAGAAAATTCAAGATAAACATTTCATTTGCCATGAAAATACTTTAACATATAATATTTTAATCAAAATCGTTAGTAATTTTTGAGCAAATCAAACTTTTTTTAAAAATGTTCCATGTAAGTAGTAGTCTAGAGTGGGGGGATTTTCTTAAAAATCTTCTTTTCGCATTCTTGGTAGATACTAAACTGAAATATTAAGTTTGGTATTTATACGACATTTTGTTTTTGAGTTATGTTGTTCACAGACAGACACACACACATACATGGACCTCTTTCTAAAACTGCTCATTTTTGGATTCAAGGCAGCTGAAACGTGTATTTCCGGTTAAATTTCGTATCGAAGATTTAAGTGGAATGCAATACTTCCCCTACTGTAGTAGAGAATGTAAAAAGGAGAGAGGCATTTACAGAGTAATCTTTCATCGTTTTTACTTTCTCTGTTACGTATATAAATTAGGGGAAGCATTATATTTCACCCAAAAGTAGCTACTCAAAAACGAAAAGTCGGATACCAAACATGGATTTAAGTTAAATATCTTCAAAAGATCCGATAGAAGATTTAAAAACTCCCTTGCTACAAGTGTTACCCTTTACATTGAACATTTTTTTTTAAATTTTCTTTCTCTAAAAAATGGCCTAACGATTTAGTTTAAAATACCAAAGGTCGGATAAATACTAAACACCTTACCCTACTAAATACCAATACCTTAAAAATATGTGATAGAAGGTTTAAAAAATCCCTCACTTTAAACTACCCTTTACAAGGAACATTTTTATGAATTTTTAAGTTTCTAAAAGGTGGTTCTAAGGATTTTGTTTAAAATACCATATATTAAACATATTTACAAGACAAATAAAATGCTCATCTTGAATTTTCTGTCGATAGTTTGCGAGTCCTCTCATTTGGAAGGAATTTTGTAGAATCTTATGTAACCTTAAGCGGTAGACGAAAGGTTAACACAAAGAATTATATATTTGTAAGATTTATTTTGAATAATTATTTTGCGGCATTGCCCATTAGTAAGGTTAGAGTTATTCAATAGTTTGTCGTTCATTTAAAGTCCTGTGGACATTCAGGAATGCGTGGAAAGAGTATGGAATTTTAAGGCCAGAGTATAGAGTCGAGTTCTTAAACATTGACATTTGCATTTATAACGAAATTGTAATGTTTCTGCAACAGTTTTTCTCAACTGAAGTAAAGTGGGCATATAAGTTTGAGAAAGTAGTATTTTAGAGGGAGTTGTATCGTATTTCAACTGTTGGGGAGCCGAACTTAAAATTCGTTGCCACCGCACGTATAGTAAACAGTTTCCGGTAGTCTTCGCCCCAAATGTATTTTTAGATAGCCCTTGCTCCAAGTTTAAAAAAATATTAACTTTGTAATTAAACTGTTTCCTTAAATATTTAATATTTATGTTTGCTCGGCTGCATCAGTATTATTTTAGAGACATGGATATCTTGGCAGGGCAAGAATGTAGGCTTACACAGATTTTAAGTTTTAATTCACTCCTTTTTCATAATCCTTGACACAAATTAAACACCACTTCCCTGATATAGAGAGCTGTGAGATTCTTTTATTTAATACTTGCACTTTTTAACACGTATACTATTTTCGTCTCACACGAGTACGTAATTAATTTCTCGAGGACACATCTCGCGTCTGGTTATAATCACTATCTAGAAGCAACACGCCTGGTTATGAGCACTGTTTGGAGGCAACTGAATTGATTTCAACCGTTTAACTTGTAAATTTCTGTATTTCAGTTCTCTGATTGGCTAATTATAGTCCAATAGAATACCTGCATTTAACTAAAGCTTTTTCTGGTTGTTGATTGGCTATTTTTAAACTGTCACTAAAATTACATTATTGTTGCTCCAAGAATCACAACTAATACTATTAAACTTTCTTACTCATTATTGGCTCAAGGTTACCTCATTGTTACCTCATTGTTAGCAACTTTAAACTTATTATTCTCACAGCTTCTACATTATTAAATTAAGTAATACATTCATATAACATTATTGAACATGTTTACAATAATATAAGCATATGCAATGCCTGTTACATACATTTTACAAATTATTACATACACATATTGCTTCATGTTAGGTTGTTATTGAATTTACATATTATATAATTTGACTGAAATCATTTAAGTGTTTAAAATGGTGCCTCAAGTTAGTCGCTTTCGTAAGATAAGTTTTTTTCGCAGTAATGGTGATACAGAGTAGAGAAATTCATGTGAATGTAACACATTACATCTTTCTAAGTTTTATTTTCTCAATAATGAGAAAATGCAGCAAATGTTTATCTCAATTAACATGAATTAGATGGAGAATAAGCTTTTTTAAAAATAGTTTTACAACAGTAGAGAAGGTCATGTGAGTGTAACCCATCAGATATAATTATTTCTTTTCTGTTATATGTTTCTTTATGTGAAGAAATCTAAACATTTACTTTACATGCTTAAAAGATGCCCGGCTTAAGCATGAAATATTTAGCTTTCTTTTCGTTTTTGAGTAATGCTCGCATGCATATTTTATTTCACGTGCCATTACCTCGTACATATGGTATTCAAAATCGATAGATGTATTCTTGAGAAGTCAAAAAATAAGTAGTTCTGTCGTATAAGGGTAGCTTATTGTGTGTGGGGAAGGTTTGTATAACTCCTCGCATTGGATCCTTGAACTTCACCTGAATTGAGTGTGAATTCGGCATTTAACCTACTTTTAATCCTGCGCAGATGGACTTAGTTTAAAATATTTTTCATTCTCGGAATCACAAAATGTGTATTTCCCTTTGAAACCACGATGTTTTCTGTTTAAATGGAACGGTAAACCCTTGCTAACTTAAGAATTTAAGTGTTATATAAGGCAATTAATCTTCATTTTGCCTCAGGTATACCTTAAATACGGTGGTAACCTTTGATAGTTGGTGGCACGAAATCTGTCACATCGAGTGTGGGGTGTAACACTCGGGTTGGCTACATGACAGGCTCAGAACCCCTCTCACAGGCTGCTGCAGCAGCGGCATTCAGTGACGGATCACTGTCCTTCAATGTCACATTCTACAACCACCCCTTTAAGGTGCAGTATTGATTTTTAGGATCCAACAGTTGCCGCTTTGATTGAAAGATTCCCGGGGTGAAGGAATAGGGCTAAAGGTCTTAACCATGACAGAGAGAAATCATAATGATGATAATAATAATGTTAATAATCACAACAAAAATAATAAAGCATTAATATACTGGTCTCGCTTACGGAATATTTCCTTTTACCCTATACGTTGGCTTTTATGACGGTCAAGTTAATGCTAACAAATACTGATTATTAGCTAGTATTAAAACGTTATTAATACTCAAACTGTACAACTACAGAACTAAAAGGTCATTGTAGGAGAAACTTTAAAAAAATTATATACCCCTCTGTCGTTTATAAGTGAGCATACAAATTATTCTAATGAAAGTTTATTTTTCTATCTGCTTCATTTTAATCGGGATAAACCTTTGCATAAATAGCTATATTACACATTTCGTTATAGATACAAAGGGAACAGCGATAGTCAAATGTTTAAGAACTGGCCGCTATATGCTGGCCTTAAAATCCCATACACCTTCCATAATATTCCGAGAAAAAAACTGAAAACCAACGGCACTTATAAAGAATGACAAAGTAAGGAACAAATCGAAACTTTAATAATGGATATCTCGGAAACGACTTATGCCAAAGAAACCGTATTTGAAGTAAATTGTGTGTTTTATGTACTATATTTTCGTCTATGCTTAAGGTTTAACCAGTTATACAAAATTATATAAAATTTCTTCTGAATGAAGTAGATTTAACAGGTTATCCCAGAAAATTCGAGATATACATTTTATTTGTCATGTAAGTATCATTAATATAATGTATTTTAATCTAAATCTTTGGAGACATTTTTTACAAGATCCAAAATTTCGAAAAATATTTGGAGTGCGGGGATTTTCATGAAAATCTGCGTTTGGTATTTATTCGAATTCTTGTTTTTGAGTTACGCTATTCACGACATACGCACACGGGCGTTTGTGTAAACAAGACTTTTTTGGATTCAAGGTGCCTCAAAACATATATTTCCGGAAAATATCGGTATGGAATTTCCGGGTGTAATAGAATACCTTCTCTACCTGCTATGCACGTGGTAGAGAAAGTAAAAATATTACGTGCAACAATTAAAAAATTTTCTCTACCCATTAATCCAAAGCAATAATGTAAATAATTTTAATTACAACTTATGACCATCTCTAACACGCATATAATAATGGTGACGATATTTTACCGAAAATACACGCATTGAGACCCCTGAATACGAAAAGTGTGGTTAGAAAAACGATCATATGTGTGTCTCTGTATGCTGTATGCGTATTTGTGTGTGCATAACTCAAAAACAGAATGTTAGATAAATACCTATCTTGGCTTTTAACTTCAATATCTTTTAAGGAATACGAAGCAAAGACTTTCAAGAAAATATCCCACCCAAAATTACCCTTTAAATAACACATTTTTTGTTATTTTTTATTTTCTCATAAAATGGCTGTAACGATTTTAATTGAAATATACTCAGGATATTTGCGTGACAAACAAAGCGTTTATTATACATTTTCTGGGAATGCCTGTGAGGACCATTCATCCTGAATGTCCTTTGTATGATTGGTAAACCCCAAGGGATAGATCAAATCTAACTGAACAAAGAAAGTAAAATTTATTTAACCTTACAACTCATATTAAGCGATTGCTATCTTTTTCGTGACATTAACCATTTCGGAGGAATACTTTGTCATTTGTTTGAGATATTTGAGATTATGATTTGAGATTATTTTTAAAGCTTTCTACAGTTTTTGATAAAGCGAGTATCAGTAATGGGTATCGATAAATAGGGGTATGTCCCATCAATATTTTATACCCAGTAATAAATGATACAGGGGAGAGAAGACGCATGATTATTTAAATACGATTCATGCTATTAAAATTTGTCAACTTTACTATCAAATTATAATGTATACCATATCCAAGGAATTTAAATTATGTAACTTGTTCTTTTACGTTATTAGTCATAACAAAATCTGTTTTGAATCTAGAGATGGAACATATAAAAAAGAACTGACTGCCACCGCTGTTTATCAACAACTCTTTAACGAAAGTTCTGGAACCTACTATGACTATGAAAAAATATTTACAGATGGTTCAAAAGCTCAAAATGGATAGGAAGTGCAACTGTCCTACCAAATGGAATTCATATAGAAAGGCTTTCTGATTACTTCTATATTTATTCTAGTGAGTTATACGCTCCGAAACAAGCATTTTCATGCATTACAGAATCTCATAAACAACTATACAAATTTTTCATGGTTCAAGAAGTGCCATCTTAGCCACTCAAAATATGCACACATGAAACAAACTTATCCAATAAATACAATGACATATTAGCATGCAGTGGAACAAGAAAAACATGTTATATTGTTTTGAATTCCATCGCACCAACAAATACGAGGCAATGAGAGAGCGACGAAGCAGCTAAAGCTGCCATCTAAAAACGAACACTTAATGCAGAAATAACAACATACCTAACAGACTTAGCCCTATACATACGAACCAAAATCATTACTTCATGGAAAAACATGGTATCAAAATCAGGGAAACAAGCTACTTACTGTAATAGGATCTTCAAACAACAAATGTATTTTTACAAACTTAAACAGGAAACATAAAGTTATCATTGTCCGCTTAAGAACTGAACATACAAAAATGACACACTCCTATCTGATCTCCAAAGAAACTCAGCCGCAGTGTTCAACATTGACAGTTTCTCATGTACTTGCAGAATGCCAACGTTATAACCCACACAGAAAAATATATAACATCCCAAATAATATTAGCTGTCATATTGATTCAACAATGCCTAAAAAATTGTAATCTTCTTACAAAATATACAGCTGTATAATGAAATTTAAAACAATTGTAACATAATTATAACTGCTCTTTAATTGTATTGATCACATAAGAAACGTTTATCTGTTTATTATAAAATAATATGTATGTATATTCCCAGAAATCTATTAATGTTCAATCACCGCTGTATTAATGTAAGAATCGCGAATATACTTAGGTGAGCTACGAGGGCTGCTCCAGAAGTACCCGACCTAACAAAGAAACCACAAAAACTTTCGAAATAACATCTTCATTTCTCTACATAGTCTCCTTTCAACTCGATGCACTTTTCCCACCGATGTTCAATAGCTTCAATACCCAGTTTATTGTGAGAACTGTCGAGTTCCGCAAAATAGCCATCAACTGCAAACTCCACCTCTTCATTATTGGCAAATCTTTTACCACCAAGCCATTTCTTCAACTTTGGAAAAAGAAAATAATCAAAAGGGGCTAAGTTTGGCGAATAGGGTGTATAGGAGGCAATTCAAACTTTCACTCCTTGATTTTGGCCATGGCGATAATGGATATGTGAACTGGTGCATTGTCTTGATGAAACAGAACTTTCCTTTTTCACTAAATGGGACTGTTTTTGCTTGATTTCATCATTCAAACGCTGCAATAAGTTTGCATTATACTCGTCATTGATTGTTTTTTCCTTTTTGAAGATAATCAATGAAAATTATCCCACATGCAAACCAAAAAACTGACGGCATGACCTTGCCTGCAAATGGAACTGTCTCACCTTTGGAGCCGATTCTCTCCTTTGAATCCACTGTTTTGATTGTTCCTTCGTCTCAGGTGTGAAGTGATCGACACATGTTTCATCCATGGTTATGAATAGACGCACAAAATGGGCTTTATTGCAGTCGAACATCGCCAAACACTCGACTGAAACATCCTCACGACGCTACTTTTGTTCCATTGTGAGTAAACGCGGCACCCATCTTGCGCACAGCTGTCCCATGTCTAAATTTTCAGTCAGTGTACGATGTACAGCACTTTTTGAAACGCCTACGATGTCTGTAGCTCGCACACTTTCAGTTGATAGTCATCCAATACCACTTTGTGGATTTTCTTCAAAGTTTCTGGCGTGGTCAACTCATTTGGTCGACCACTGCTATGTTCGTCTTGGCAACTCCTACGACCTCGCTCAGACCTTGCCACTGTACTGTTGTAAACGAAGGAGCAGACTCCCCCAGAGTAGAATCTAGCTCAACTTTAATATTAGTTGGACTGTATCATATAACGATGGCCAGTTTTATCCATGTTTACAAATTTGCTGAGAGAGTTCATTATTGATGGCTGCTAAACAATTACTAAACAATGTAGCATCGTCAAACTTCAAACTTAAGCTTTATAAGGATGGTACTTTCTACCATAGTCATTTGTTTGAAACAACAACCGCTATATATACGTCAGGTCGGGTACTTCTGGGACTGCCCTCGTATATTCCTAGAAATTTATTAATGTTCAACCACCACTGCATTAATGTAAGAGTCGCGAATAGACCTTTGTGAGTTAAAGCGACTTAAAATAAATAAATATCTATGAACGTTCTTTAATATTTACTGTTGTCTCTTTAGCTGTTTACAGAGAGCTGTGAAATTAAATTTACCGCGATTTAATGCCTTAGGCTTCTCATTGCGTTCTCAACAGCCTTAAGAATACTGAAATTTAATTCTAATTTAGTTAGCATTAAGTAGCTATTTCGCACTGTCTCGAACGCCACTTAAATTCAGGCTAAAATGAAAACCTTTGTGCAGATTATAATTTTTCCAGACGATGGGGTAGCATTTATATGTGTTCAACAAAACAACATGTTTTGTTCTGCCACAACCCTTGCTACCCTTCTTTTAAATTTAAACACGCGCAGAGAAACCTGAGGGTTAAGGGATCAAATTGTTCCGGTGACTGAAGCCCACGAAGTGTCACATTGGGGAGGGGGCTTCAGCAAGCCATGGATATGTTTCTGCATGAAAAATATTAGACAGAGCTGCACCATGCCTTTTCCCGCGCTAAAGTTGACAGAACTGGTGGTTTATATTTGTGAGGTAAATAACTTCTGTTTTCGGGAACACATGCAAAACTGCTTTCTGGTTTTGTGGATGAATAATTTTGCACGGGATTAAACTGCGAAATTCTTTTTAGGGTTGTTTATGCTAAAGGGTTAAAATAAAGTACCTTACTCACATATCTGTACATGTAATAAAATTGTAACAAATATCTTCTGTAAGCTTTGATTTTCATTAATAATAAGGGAGTTTAAAAGACAACCGTTTTAGTTTTTACGTACACGATAAACTCGTTTATCCGGCTTTCATCAATCCGTATTTTTGGTTAACCGAATTCATTTTTACTTTTCCTACCACGTACCTAGTAGGTAGGCATAACTCAAAAACGAAAAGTCAGATAAGTACAAAACTTGGTATTCATTACCTTCCAAAGATATGGCACGAAGATTTTCAACAAAATCCCTTTAGCACAAACTACCCTTTACATGGAAGATTTTTCGAAATTCTTGATTTTATAAAAAATGGCTACAACGATTTTTATTAAAATACCATATATTAAAGATATTTACAATGAAAATACATTGTATAACTTGAACATTCTGTGAATAGCCTGTTTGGAAGGAAGGCTTATTCTTGAAAAATCTTCGTGTTGTATCCTTGGAAGATACTAAACTTAAACAAAAAATTGGTGTTTATATGATATTTCACTTTTTAGTTATGCGTCGACAGACAAACAGATAAACACATACAGAGGGACATTTTTCTTTTTTTTTTTAATTCAGGGGGCCTCAAATTTGTATTTCCGGTGAATATCTGATGTGGAATTTTGGGATGGACAATACTTCCTTTTCCCATTAGGTAGAGTGCATAAAAACTGAATTATAATGGAACGCAGCTGTTTATGTTGCTACTACGAATTCACCCCCACCCTCTGCCAGCGTAACCTCCTCTAATCTTCGAGCATAATGCTAGCCACTGGATTGGCAGGGTACTGACAAATATAGCCCCACCCTCTTCCAACGTGACTTCCTCTATTCCTCATGCAGCCACAGGGTTGACGGGGTAGAATACCTCCCCAAAATATCCGAAATATCAAACGGTAGCATTATAATCTAGTTGTCTATGCCCTCACTAGCGGAGTAACGTTAGACGGATGTTTCCTTTAATTTCGGAGCAAACATAAAATATAGTGAAGTAAAAACGTAAGAATAGATACGAAAGTTAAGAACTTTCTGGGTTTTGTTACTTAATACACTTAAATCTTGTATTTTCATGTTACGACCCAGCGGAATGGCTCAGGCGGTAACGCCTGTGGCCCACATTCAGGAGGTCCTGGGTTCAAATCCCTTGGGCCGACCAATCTGAGATTTTTTTGTGGTTTCCCACAGGCACTAAAGTGAATACCTGATTGGATATTTAACACTACGACCCAAAGTTTCACTTTAACTCTAAAGCGATAGTAAAAATGAAACATATATAGTAATAGCAAATGGTGTGCTATCTATCCACAGACAATGAAAGCAGGTAGACTGGACGGCACCCTAATGCCATCAGCACGGTACGAAGCAGAAAATCCAGTTGCCATGCACTAAGGTCTCTGTGGACACGTGGCAAAGCAAGATTGTATGGGCACAGGGATGAGACCTAGAAGGCTAACTGTCCTCCTTTTTATTCACAGACAATGAAAAGAGGTAGACTGGATGGCACCCTATTGCCAGCTGCACGGCACGAAGCAGAAGATCCAGTTGCTATGCACTAAGGTCTCTGTGGACACGTCATGAAGCAAGATTGTATGGTCACAGGGATGAGACCTAGAAGGCTAACTGTCCGCCTTTTTATTCACAGACAATGAAGAGAGGTAGACAGGACGGCACCCTAATGCCATCAGCACGTTACGAAGCAGAAGATCCAGTTGCTATCCACTAAGGTCTCTATAGACACGTGACGAAGCAAGATTCCATGGTCATAGGGATGAGACCTAGAAGGCTAACTGTCTGCCTTTTTATTCACAGACAATGAAAGCACGTAGACTGGACGGCACCCTAATGCCATCAGAACGGTACGAAGCAGAAGATCCAGTTGCTATGCACTAAGGTCTCTGTGGAACGTGACGAAGCAAGATTTTATGGTCACAGGGAGGAGACCTATAAGGCTAACTGTCCACCTTTTTATTCACAGATAATGAAAAGAGTAGACTGGACGGCATCCTATTACCAGCTGCACGGCACGAAGCAGAAGATACAGTTGCTATGTACTGATCTCTGTGGACACGTGACGAATCGAGATGGTACGGTACAGCGATGAGACCTGGAAGGCTAACTGTCCGCTACACAACAATCGAAGAGTTAGCTACTAACAGATCTGTCGCAATATGTAGTTACAGCGACGTAAAATAAATACATTAATAAATAAATAACTACGCTTTCTTATTGTCGGTTATCTTGTTGCCGTTCGATGGCATTCGTCTCCACGTCGCTGAGAAGGCTCTCATATAAATGTGGTAGCTCTCATTCAGTTTAAGTACACATGTATATAAGTCCTAACACGTTCCTCTAAAAGGCCGAATTGTGTTGTATTGGTTTGTCTTTCGCTGTGTACTAATCGTAGTGGAACTTTCATAGAGGCGGTATGCGAACCACCCCTTCATTTCACGTCGATTATAACATCCTTCAATGTTTTGTTTTTGTGTCCCTGAATGTCTTTTAAAGCCAGTTATATAGAGAACTGATACTCATTGGGTGGAATCAAAAGTTTGGTTGCCTATAGGTGGGGAAAACACTAATGCGATTTGGGGGAGTGGACCACTTTTTAACCACGTCAATGCATGCTCCCTATAATTCATATATTATAGAGGAATAAAATTATGTTAATCCAATTGCACATAATCATATCTACACATAATTCGGAGCTGCAAATTAGCATTCCAATCGGACCTGCTCCGTCTATACAATGGCACAAAAATATTCTCAAATTACTTGGCTAGTTGCCAAAATATTTGCAAAATATATGTTGATTTAATAGTAATGAGCTGTTTTCAGTCCGTATAGCCCCTTTATTGTTGCAGTCAACAAGAAGAAAGTGTTTACCATTGGTATGTTGATCACAATGTTGGCAACTATGTCACCAAAAGTTTATCTGATAAAAAAGGATATACCACAAGCTTAAGGTCATTATATAACACTTTTGCCAATCTATTGCGCACCACTTTTGTCCAAATGCAGTATTCAAAATTATGATGCGCATTAGATTCCAGGGCGCGCTAGATTCGAGTAAAAAATCTTTCCGTAGTTCGCCAGCAACTTCGTTTAAATGTATCATACCTATCTTCTATACTTTGTTACATTTATTGTTGGAATATTACTGCAAGAAGCAGAGGAATTATTAAGTAGTCAGAAAATAGGGGGCAAACAGAGGAATCAACTTATGACTCTACTTTCAAGCGTAAAGTGATTGTTTATGCCGAAAAAAACGGTAAGGAAAGCTAGGTACAAGTTCAATTTAGTTCAATTTAACTTACCATTTATGCGAATTACATTCGCCAATCAATTACTGTTTTTACACCGTATTCACTCATAGGTTGATCTGCGCCAAAACAAACTCCGGGTGACCAGTACAACGTTATAATGTATCCTACCGCCATTCTCGCAAGAAGTATTATCATACTGTTCACGACCACGTGGCAAGAACACGCAACACGTATTGCAAAAAGAACAGAGCCACAACCTTTGACAACTTAACCCGTAAGCACACGCGTAGCTTTCATACGCCGGTAGCATTGTAACAAACACACTGTAACAATGGGCTTCCACATACCTTTCAACCAACCGTTCCTCCTTGTAACAATGCGTTAATCAGTAAACACGTGTTCTCTGGTGTTTGGGTAAAAAATACCCCGCGCATGTGCTAAAGCAATTCCTGAGCTGGAAAACTGGATTGCAGATTCGAGCAAAACAAGGACACGAGAACCTATCTAGATGATAGTGCAAGTGAAAATAAGAATAGTGAGTCTGAGGACGAAAATTCCCACATTTCAGAAAGTGAACATGTGACATACAGAGCAAGCGGCAGAGAGTTGTGGTGATAAAGAAAATGTCCCTGCATCGACTCAGGTATATTTTAAAGGAAAAAAGACCGTAAAACCAAAACTACATGTAAGAAGTGCTACAAACTGATTTGTAAGGAACATTCGTATTCAGTTTGTGAAGCATGTGTTGGCAGTGATTCTAATAATTAGAGGCAAAGAAGTCAACTTTGAGGCAGTATTTTTAACACTTAAATAATTTCAGTCAAATTATACAATACGTAAATTCAATAACAGCCCGCCTTGAAGCAATATGTGTGTTTAATAATTTGTAAAATGTATGTAACAATCACTTCATATGCCTATATTATTGTATACATGTTCAGAAATATTATGTGAATGTATTACTTAATTCAATAATGTAGCAGCTGTGAGAATGATAAGTTAAAAGTTGCTAACAATGAGATAATCTTGAGGCAATAATGAGTTTGAAAGTTTAAATGCTACTAGTCATTATTAGAGGAGCAATAATGTAAATTTTGAGACAATTTAAAAATAGCAAATCAACAACCAGAAAAAGCTTTAGTTAAATGAAGGTATTCTGTTGGCCTAGATTAGCCAATAAGAGACTTGAAATACAGAAGTGTACAAGTTTAGACGGTTGAAATCAATTCATTTGCCTCCAAAGAGTGCTCATAACCAGACGTGTTGCTTCTAGACAGTGCTCATAACCAGACGCGAGATGTGTCCTCAGAAATTAAATACGAATTCGTGTGAGACGAAAATAGTTTACGTGTTAAAAAGTGCAAGTATTTAATAAAAGAACCTCACAGCTCTCTATCAGTGAAGTATTATTTAAATCGTGTCAAGCATTAATAAAAGGAGTGAAGTAAAATTATAATCTGTGTAAACCTACATTCTTGTTGCATCACGCCCTGCCAAGATATCCATGTCTCTAAAATAATACTGACGCAGCCGAGGCAAACATAAATATTATTTAAAGAAACAGTTTAAATTACAAAGTTAATATTTTTTTTAAACTTGGAGCAAAGGCCACCTAAAAATACATTTGCGGCGAAGGCTACCGGAAAGTGTTTACTATACGTGCGGTTGCAACGAATTTTAAATTCGGCTCCCCAACATTTGAAATATAATACAACTCCTACTTCAAATCGGTTTTTCATACGTAGCAGTAAACAACGTAAAGAACAATTCTACTTCAAATTGGCGTCCATAAGTGGAGCTAACAATCATTTTCTAAAATGAACGCCCAAAGCGTGGTGCTAATAACGTAACGAACAATCTTTTTCTCAACTTTATAGAATAGACATTCTTTGTGAACCTGGATTCTGCCACATGAGAAAAGAACAATGCAGTGTTATTTTTTGTAAAATATTTATTTTTAATGTATTACAATACTATTTAAAAAGGAATTACATGCATATGTAGCAGAGGGCTTATTTGAAAGATACATATGTTCACTTATGTATAATATTGAATCATTGTAATTTTCATCGAGTTACTGTCAGATAAGAACAAAAGTATTACATGTTGTTCAAAACACACTACTGTTGCGATATACATAACTACATTCCAATTTCCTTAATGGTTTATTAATTTTCTCCCAATTGGGATAAAACATATCCCTTGCGTGTATATACGTTAGAAAATTATATGTGTGTACATAAGGATTAAATGGTGATAAGCATATTCTGTTAGGGGTTAAAGAAGATACGATTGATAAAGTTTGCATACATTATAATAGCTAATTCTAAAATAAATGAGCGAAAAAGGAAGTACCTACTCCCTACTTGTATAAATTATTGTTGGCGGATCATGCTTAAAAAAAGAAACTACACTATTACAAGAATTGCCTTCTTCACAAAATCCTCACATTGTTGCATCGCATCTTTGACATGCTTTCTTTTTTCTTTTCCCGTATGTAACCACTTTTCCCGTTTCACTTTTCACTTTCTCTACTACGTACAGTAAGTAGAGGAAGTATTGCATTCCACTCAAAAATTCGATACCGAGATTTCACAGGAAATACATGTTTTGAGACCCCCCGAATCAGATTTTTTTTTTTTGGAAACATGTCCGTGTGTGTGTCTGCGAACAGCATAATTAAAAAAAAGAACAGTCGTATAAACACCAAACTTGGTATTTGAGTTCAGTATCTTCCGCCGATGCGACACGAAGGTTTTCAAGAAAATCTCCCCACCCCAGATTACCCTTTACATGGAACATTTTTCGAAAATTTTAATTTTCTCAAAAATGGCTGTAACGATTTTGATTAAAATATCATATGTTTAAGATATTTTCATGACAGATGAAATGTAAATCACGAATTTTCTGGGAATGTCTCCAAAAGTATTGTTGATTGTGAACGACTATTGCATAACTGGTAAACCATAAGAGATAGACAAAATTTTACTACACAAAAAATGTAGGTCGAGTTAAAATACACAATTTATGTCATATACAGGTTTTTGTTGGGTGAACCATTTTCGAGATATTGCTTGTTATTCCCTTAAATTTTTCAATACTTATACTTCTTCTCAAATTCGTTATTCTTTTTTTTTTTTGTCCTGGTAATGCCATGAGAATGGAATACTCCACATAGTAACCAGCTCTTAAAATATTTGACAATCGCTTAAAGCCTAGCAATTCCCGTTGCATCTACAAGAAAAATAGCAATAAGATTAACATGAAGCATATGGAGAATAAGCGTTTGTAAAAATAGTTTGTACAAGATTAGAGAAAGTCATGTGAGTGTAACACATCAGATTTTTTATATTAATTCATTTCTGTTTTCAACAATTACAGCCACTAGTTGGATATAAACAACATGAATACCCACGACAGTGGGCCTGCAGTTGCCAGCACTGCCTGATAATGCACAGTAGCTTTCCTGTGCAGCTAAGCCTGTTTGTTCTTGGCGTGGCAATGTGCTCGCACACTAAACTGCTAGATATGAGGGACGGAACGTTAATGGGGTTTGATCAGAATTGTGAGGAACTGTACAGAATGTTCAGTAATTGTATGCATTAAGCTTATTCGACGTATTACACGCTTACAAACAAAATACGCCATATAGTAGCACGGCTTCGTTAGAGAGATATAGAAGCGTGGCATGACATTATCAACAATGAACTGTTTCTGCTATAGTATCAAAGGCAGGCTTTGATTGCGAGTTCGGTGGTGGACATTTTGAGAACAAACTTAATATGTACATAACAAACAGCGCTATAAACATATATGTGGGCAAGAAAATTCCTATTTGATGATCCCTGTCAACCATAACTAGTGCAGTCCATGTACTGACTGTGACATTTTATTTTTGGCTTTCGAATGTTCAACATAATATACATAGGGTGCACTGTCTACAACATCATACATTATGAGAGAGGATGATTTGGGAAGAAATATAGTAACTTGTGAAGAAACAAAGGCGTCTAATTCATCATTACTAACGTTTATTACGTAATTTCTACTAAGATAATGATACAAAATATGTGTATGTTGATAATGTAAAAAATAGTGAAATTCTTTCACTATTAAGAAGTTTCTGGTGGATATAAAGCCATATTAGCCCCTTCTTATTTCATTTCATAAATTACTAAAATATTAAAAAGGATTTACAAAGCTCTTGTACGTGAATACCAACAAATTGGAATCATAAAACAACATTCTTTCGAATAAGGCCTTGACTTTTATTTGAGAAAGCCATGGAATACAAAAACACGTCTTGACACTTCACAGAATATAATAGCTGCCTATCTCCACAGAGCAGGGATATGACATGACAGGCAGTTATTTTTGAGAAATAGTTATAACTGTAGCAGTTACTGTGCGTTAACTGTTACATATAACGGTTACCAATAACGATAATATGTAACCATGTTTCAACGTGAACAATTGCGTTATTTGAGCTTATTGGTCCGCACCTATTTTGCTACTAAACAGCATTAATTATTTATTTATATCCATCTACCAGCAAGTATAAAAACTCGTGCACCTATAATCGTATATGAATAACCATCTTAGTGCAATTCAGTGTTGACTGACCTGTCATCTGTGGCCTGTGACCTATATTCGAACCCATAAGTAACAAATTGTAATAAACAAATACTTACTTGCAACTCCGTGCGAGGATGATTCAAGTTGTAAACGAATATTATGGTAAATAGTTCCCGATAAGCGATAACAATGCCGCGCACATGTAGTGAATGATGTCACCCAGGCTTGGTAACTTTTCGTTTCTTCAGTAACTGTTAACGCGATAACTACGCAGCACTGCTATAGGTTCTGTCGGTGCGCTCAGTTCATACTACTACTACTAAATAGAGCCATGAAAACCCATTAATATACATACGATCTGAAAGAACACAAAAATGCTACAGGATTAACATACTCTTATTCGAAATGATCAACATATGCGGCAACACAGCAACAAAGACGTTGGGATCACTCATCAATAGCTGCATGAATCGTGTCCAATGGAATTTTCTTGACAGCTGACCTCATTGATTTTTTTTAACCTCTCAATATTGCGGCGCCGTTTTTTACATGCTATCTCCTCGAGTTTCTGCCGCAGAGAATAATCCAATGGATTTAGGTCCGGACTTCCACTAGGCCAATCAGCAGCAGCGATGAACCGTGGGACATTGGTTGCCAAACACTGCTGCGTGGTTTTTACTTTGTGTGCAGGAGCATATCAGTTCGAAGTTGTTTGAAGGGAAATCGTGGATTTTTCAGCAGGATAGCGCAGAGCATAAAAATCAAAGTCTGTTTCACGTTATTGCAAGAAATCTACATACATTGCCATAATGTAACTCATCAGTAAGCAGAAGAAAAAGTTTAAAAGGCGGAAATCAGGCCGTTATATTTGTTACTTTCTCTAATACGCATAGTAAGTAGGGGAAGTACATATTATATTCCACCTAAAAATTCATTGTGGACATTTTACCGGAAACATATGTTTTAGGACCCCTGAACCGTTAGAATCCTTAGAAAAAGGACCCTGTATGTGGGGGGGAGGCAGACTGTCAACTGGAGTTGTGTTTTTTGTGTCTTGTATTTCAACATGTTTGTTTGACTAGCCTGGATGTTGATTTATGAATCATTAACGGTGTGATCACAAGCAAGTTATCACTGCGTGTCGTGAGCGTCATAACTAAAACACGATAAGTTAGATAAATTCAACATCTTCCAAAGATGGCACATAAAGATTATCATAAAATTCCCAACACAAAATCACCCTTTACATGCAACATTTTTCAAAAATTTTTATTCTCTAAAGTTAACTCTAAAACTTTTGATTAAAATACCATATATTAAAGATTTTACATGAGAAATAATATGTATATCCTGAATTTTCTGTGAATAGCCTGTGAAGTCCTCTTCATTCGGAAGGAATTTTGATTATCTTGTACAGCTAGTAAACACTAAGCGATAGATGAAAACGCACTAGCCAAAAAAATGTAGACCTGTTTAAAACACACAATTTATTTCAAATAACTCTTTTGTGGTATAAGATATTTCTGACATAATCCTTATTATGGTTCGAATTGTTCATTACTTGGTCATTCTATTGAAGGTCTATCCTAAGTTGTTTCTCGCGACTGCATGGAAACAGTATGGAATTTTAAGGCCAGCGTATAGCGTCTAGTTCTTAAACATTGACTATCGCTGTGCTCTTTGTATGTGTAATAAAGTGAGTAATGTAGCTATTTCTGCAAATATTTATTTGGATTAAAATGCAGTATATGGGGTAATTAGAAGGTTGTGGCATCCAGAAACTTCACTGCATACAGATATATATTTCTCAGGGGCTTTCAGGCTGTTTCATTACATGTACATCTGCAGTATTTGATAACGGCAATTAAAAAAAATATGATGTGTTACACTCACGTGACTTTCTCTACTCTTGTACAAACTACAAACGCTTATTCTCCATATGCTTCGAGATATCGAGATAATCGAGATATCGAGATGTTAATCTTATTGCTAATTTTCTTGTAGATGCAAGGGGAATTGGTAGGTTTTAAGCTATAGTCAAATATTTTAAGAGCTGGTTGCTACGTGGAGTATTCCATTTTCTTTGCATTATCAGGACCAAAAAAAAATAATAACCAATTTGAGTAAAAGTATAAGCATTGGAAAATTTAAGAGAGTAACAAGCAAGATCTCGAAAATGGTTCACTCATCAAAAAAAATGTATATGACATAAATTGTGTATTTTAACGCGTACTAAATTTTTTGTGTAATAAACGTTTGTCTATCTCTTATGGTTTACCAGTTATGCAAAAGTCGTTCACAATGAAGAATACCTTTTGGAGACATTCCCAGAAAATTCGAGATATACATTTCATTTTTCATGAAAATATCTTAAACATATGATATTTTAATCAAAATCGTTAGAGCTATTTTTGAGAAAATTAAAATTTTCGAAAAATGTTCCATGTAAAGGGGTGGTGGGATTTTTTTGAAAACCTTTGTGTCGCACCTCTGGAAATACTGAACCTAAATACCAAGTTTGGTGTTTATCCGACTGTTCGTTTCTGAGTTATTCTGTTTACAGACACATAGAGAGACACACAGGCACACACACAGACACGCACACGGACATGTTTCCAAAAATGTATTTTTTTGGATTTAGGGGGTCTCAAAACATATATTTCCGGTGAAATCTTGGTATCGAATACAATACTTCCCCTACTTACTATACGTACTAGAGAAAGTAAAAATCTGATGTGATAAATTCACATGACTTTCTTTACCTTCTATGATTTATTAGTGGGCATACAAATATTATTACTGATTTTTTTTCTTTTACCTTTTAATCCAAATAAACCTTCTTCAGAAATAGCTACATTACTCTTTTCCTTATAGATACAAAGGAATCTGCGATGTCAAATGTAAAGAACTGGACGCCATATGCTGCCTTAAAATTCTATACTCTTTCTATGACATCGTGAGAAACAGCGGAAAACTGACAGGACATTAAAGAATGACTTAAGTATTGAATAGTTCGGACCATTATTAACGGATATCTGGGATATTGCTTATGCCACAAAAGATGTTATTTGAAATAAATTGTGTTCTAAAGAGATCTACATGTTTTCATAAAATTCAAGATGTAGTAGATATGGTATTTTAATCAAAATCGTTTGTCATCTTCCATGTAAAGCGTATTTCGGGGTGGGGGATTTTCTTGAAGACCTTTGTGTCGCATCTTTGGAAGGTACTGAATCCAAATACAAAGTTAGACATTTATTCTAGTTCACGTTTTTGAGTTATGTTGTTCACCTTTTTACTTTCTCTACTACGTATGGTAAGTAGGCGAAGTATTGTATTCCACTCAAAAATTCGATACCGAGATTTCACCTGAAATATATGTTTTGAGACCCTCTGAATCCAAAAATAGCATTTTTGGAAACATGTCCGTGTGTCTGTCTGTGTGTCTGTCTGTGAACCGCATAACTCAGAAACGAACTGTCGGATAAACACCAAACTTGGTATTTAGGTTCAGTATCTTCCAGAGGTGCGACACGAAGGCTTTCAAGAAAATCCCCCACCCCAGATTACCCTTTACATGGAACATTTTTCGACAATTTTAATATTCTCAAAAATGGCTTTAACGAATTTGATTAAAATATCATATGTTTAACATATTTTCATGACAAATAAAATGTATATCTTGAATTTTCTGGAAATGTCTCCAAAAGCATTCTTCATTGTGAACGACTTTCGCATAGCTGGTAAACCATAAGAGATAGACAAAATTTTACTACACAAAAAATGTAGATCGCGTTAAAGTTTACAATTTATGTCAAATACATTTTTTTTGTTGAGTGAACCATTTTCGAGATATTGCTTGTTATTCCCTTTAATTTTTCATTACTTATTTTCTCAAATGGGAATTCGTTATTCATTTTTTTTGTCTTGGATATGCAAAGGGTATTAATCTGTGGCAAAGGGAATGGTGCTGCATCTAGCAACCAGCTATTAAGAGATATGTATGTGCTTAAAGGCTACTGTATTTCTATATTGCCGTTGTAAATATATATTCTCCTTACATCTACAGGAAAATTAGCAATAAGATAGAGTCTGCGAATGTTTATCTCGTGTAACATGAAGTAGATCGAGAATAAGCGTTTGTAAAAATAGTTTGTACAAGAGTAGAGAAAGTCATGCGAGTGTAACACATCAGATTTTTTTTAAAGTTTCCTTCTTTTGGATTTAGGTGATACATGCTCTAAGGCACCCTAAAACTAAAAAAATTATTTTTAGAATAAGGTCCGTATGTGTGTCTGTGTGTTTGTTTGTCTGTGAACAGCATAACTCAAAAACGAAAAGTTGGATAAATATCAAACTTGATACTTAGGTTCTGTATCTTTGAAAGATGCGACATCACGATTGTCAAGAAAATACCCCAACCCAGACTACCTTTTACATGGAACACTCTTCGAAAATTTTTATTTTTACAAAAATGCCTCAAACGATTTTGATTTAAATAATACATGTGTAAGGTATTTTCATGGCAAATGAAATATATATCATGGATTTTCTGGGAATGTCCCTAAAAGTCCTCTTCACCGAATTGTTTTTGCGTAGCTGTAAACTGAGAGATAGCTACAATATCACTACACAAAAAATGTAAAACGTGTTAAAACACACAATTTGTCATATACATTTTTACTTTCTCTACTACGTATAGTAAGTAGGGGAAGTATTGTATTCCACCCAAAAATTCGATACCGAGATTTCACCGGAAATACATGTTTTGAGACCCCCTAAATAAAAAAAAAAGCATTTTTGGAAACATGTCCGTGTGTGTGTGTCTGTGTGTGTCTGTGTGTGTCTGTCTGTGAACAGCATAACTCAGAAACGAACAGTCGGATAAACACCAAACTTGGTATTTAGGTTCAGTATCTTCAAAGGATGCGACACGAAGGTTTTCAGGAAAATCCCCCCACCCCAGAGAACCCTTTACATGGAAGATTTTTCGAAAATTTTAACGAAAATCTAACGATTTTGATTAAAATATCATATGTTTAAGATATTTTTATGACAAATAAAATGTATATCTTGAATTTCCTGGGAATGTCTCCAAAAGTATTCTTTATTGTGAACGACTTTTGCATAACTGGTAAACCATAAGCGATAGACACAATTTTACTACACAAAAATGTAGATCGCGTTAAAATACACAATTTATGTCGTATACGTTTTTTTGTTGAGTGAACCATTTTCGAGGTATTGCTTGTTATTCCCTTAATTTTTTCAATACTTATTTTCTCAAATGGGAATTCGTTATTCATTTTTTTGTCTTGGATATGCAAAGAGTATTAATCTGTGCCAAAGGGAATGGTGCTGCACCTAGCAACCAGCTATTAAGAGATATGTATGTGCTTAAAGGCTACTGTACTTCCATATTGCCCTTGTAAATATATTTTCCCCTTACATCTACATGAAAATTAGCAATAAGATAGAGTCTGCAAATGTTTATCTCGATTAACATAAAGTAGATGGAGAATAAGCTTTGTAAAAATAGTTTATACAAGAGTAGAGAAAGTCATGTGAGTGTAACACATCAGAATTTTTTGTCCAGTTAACCATTCCGAGATATTCCTTATGATTTGTTTCACTACATAATGTTCGCGTTCACTTATCACCATTTGCGCGCCAGGTTTGTTTGACGGAGTATCGTGGATTCTTCGCCAGTGTCCAAAAGTGAAATGTTTTCAACTGTTTAACAACTGTTCAGCTCTTTAACTGTTTGACAACTGTTTAACAACTTTTCAACTGTTTAATCTAAAAGTCAACTGTGAACTGCTCTGTTTTGGGGTGAATCTCGACTATTTAAAGAACACCATCTCCCACCTAAAATTTCGGTATCGGATTTCTTATTGGTTAGTTTGTATATATCATGTGACCTTTTCCCCGGTCTTCTCTTGTAAACTGCCGTTCTGTGTTATATTTGCCTCGCTCCATACTTCCGGAGCGGAAACAAATAGTCACAAAAGCTTGCCCTTCGATTCTAACACAAAAGATTCCGTTTTCGCTGCACATGTGAACAGCATATTTCTACCCTAACTGCAGAGATCAAGACATTCTAAACTTAGTTAAACAGGAACATTGTGTACACGACAAATATTACATTATACGAAAATTACTATGTACATGGTTTTCACATTGTAAACATATATCATTTATATATTAAATTAAACACTGAATAAATTAGCACATAATAGAATTAATTCGGGTACATTCTGTCTCAAGATTAATGCTAGGCACTAAATGATCAAACAGTGCGCCAGTTCATCCGCTGTGTACAGAGCGTTTGTAATTTCCATTTTAAAACTTTAAATTTTCAACAGTGAAGTGAGCAGGTCACAATTTGAATAGGAGGCGATATCGGGAAACGGACCGTTTCCGTGGAACAGGTACAATAAAACATCAGCGCACGTCGCAAAATCGTCTGGTGACGATGGCTGTTTGGGATGGTGATCAGAGGACTCTATACCATACTCGTTGCGTCCATACCGGTTCGAGCATCCGTTAAAGAGATGCCTTCGAATTAATGAACCTCGCCGTATTTATAATCGTCAGTACTTGGCTTCCTTAGAGCAGCACTTTCAGTCCCAAGACGAAAGAAGTTATTTGCTTCCCGAATCCATGGAATAAGATGGATTTTGCAATGTGGATAACGCGCTTTTGATAAGGTCGTTGAGCAGATCTCTCATTACCTTGAGCTTCATCGTCGATGCATTACCCACCTCTGTAATGTGGTGCAGATATGGTTTGTTGTAAATGATTTTAAGGTCCTAAAATCAGTGTGCACCATTGTTATTTGAGAAATCACTGATAAGTGAATCATTCGTGCAATTGGAAACAGATTGATGTTATATGCAGATGACTGTATCATGATAATGACGTGACCTTGGCGTAGTGAAGGAGTCAAGTTGTAGTTGTCCTTAACAGTGAAACCTAAGGGTTTGTTGTATTATCTACTATCACTACTGTTTTAGTTAAATAGTCCTGTTCCTTTAGTTAGGGACAGTAATTTGTTGACTAAGTTTTCTTTAGAAAACGCATTATTGGGTTTATCTAACACAAAAGTTTATATGTTCTTCCACCCAGTGCTTCAAAGTTGAAGACTATATGAGATGTGATTCATTCTCTTCGTTACATAGCCTGCATAGTGGTTCTCTGTAGATTCCCATTGTATGTAGGTGTTTCGGTAATCTACAATGTCCCGTCAAGAGCCCGGTTATCAGGTTTATTTCACAACCTTTGACATTAAGTACATCTTGAGTGAGTGAGTGAGTGAGTGAGTGAGTGAGTGAGTGAGTGAGTGAGTGAGTGAGTGAGTGAGTGAGTGAGTGAGTGAGTGAGTGAGTGAGTGAGTGAGTGAGTGAGTGAGGAGGGTATACTGTTCAACATTCTCTTACTCTGCTTGTATCCCTCGCAGCTTATAGTTATTATTAATCCACTCAGCAATGGTTTTTCGAGCAGAGTTAAAGGATATGCCATAAACAGGTTCAGGTCCAGCAATTGCTTGAGCAAATCTCTTTCTTGCCAACATATCTGCATTTGCATTACCTAAAATTCGCTTACACACGCCCATTTTACCAAATGCATAAAGTTTATTAGGCAGTTCCAGACTAACTTAGATGACTCAGAGAAGATCGAAATGTTGCTTCCTTTGTAGCCCCTTTTCAGATTCTCTCTAACATATTGCGACCAAGAGCAACATAAATATCACACTGACAGGACCTAAGCAAACCATGTTTTGCCAAGTTAGGTTTATGCATGTGGAGATAAATTTGAGAGACGACTGTAATCGCTATGTCACCCAGCAGACACACTTCATACACTTTCTTTTACGTTATACTATATCTAACAGAGAAACAACTTCCCAGCATGGTTTCCAATTGAAAAGTATTCATACAATACACAAAGAAAGCAATTGTAAATTTTATCACCACCGCACACAGACCTGTGCCTTGACGGTGACGTCAGCATTATGCTCCAGACACGTTCTACAGAATTCAGCATTCTGCAATGCATGGGTCAATTCCTACTCCAGTTGCGGTTCCAATTATAGTAGTCTCTATACATGAATGAAGAGCAACTCAGAATCAAACCCATGCAGCCAGTAGAGAAATTCGAAAGTATATACGACCATTCATTACCAGATCAGCCAAATAATGAGCATCAAGGTCGGATTGGGATTATCCCAAGTCCCGGGACCTAGGCTTGAACTGATATATTTTTCGGACTCTAGCCGAAGAAGACGCCCAGCAAATCTCTGAACAAAATATAATTCAACGTATGTCCAAAATAATAGCTCTATCGTAACAACCTGATAAGATTGTAATCTACGGGGGTGTCCAGAAAGTAGCCTCCGTTTTGAAATAAACATGTAACCGGTATACACACAAAGGTTTTATTATATACATCTGAAAACTACAGCTTTCTCTCTGTTTCTACGTAGTCTCCAAATAGATTCAAGCACTCGTCATACCTTTTCAGTCTTTGAAATACCCTCTGCATAAACTTCTGCCGCCTGTGAACTAAGCCAACCTGTATCACGGCGTTTTGAAGCTCTTTGTCCTTGTCAGATCGCTGAGGTGCAAGCCACTTTTTCATGTGCGGGAACAGATTGATTTCGCTAGGGGCCAAGTCCGGACTGTACGAGGGATGGTCAGAAACGTCCCATTTGAACTTGGCCAATCGTTCATTGGTGTTGTGTGCTGTATGAGGGCAAGCGTTGCCATGCAGAAACACAACACCAGATGCCAGAAGACCACGACGCTTGTTTTGGATTGCTCTTCTTAGCCTTTTCACACTTCACACTTGGCGGGATTTGTTATTTCGGCGTTCATGTTGGTAGGTTATAACTAGCAAGCATGTGACAGTACGATGCTCCACCTTGCACAGCTAGAAGCGTATTGAGTCATTGCGCAAGCTGAAGTCGAAATGGCGGCGCTACCCCACTACCTCTCGTGCTATGCATGAATGGAGATTACTTTCTGGACAGCCCTCGTAGAATCTGGTCTCGGCGTCGGTGAAAATCAGGCCACACTTAATTGAGCAGACCCCTCACAAAGGAAGATGGAAACGAGACAGAATTTATCTAGAGCATTCAAAACAGGCTACATATATTTATTAAAGTGAATGAAACATATATTCAATTCAGTGTACACAATAGATTTGGCACCAGCGAGAACCCATCTGTAACCGATGTTTTTCTTGTTCTGTTTCACACAACAAGAACACTGTTTTCTCAGACCATCTTCTTCGGTTATCGGTCTCCTCTTTTAGGGTTGCAACCTTTGCTGAATCACACCTATCACGCTCATCCTGTTCTAAAGTCGATTCTCTATCACGTAATACCAACCAGAGTCATGAATATACTTACTTTCTCCTTTTATTGCACAGTTTCAGCCACATTTGCATTAAAATTTCGTCTCTGCCCGAATTGGTCTGTCATCGACTGGATAAAAGAAGCAAATGGCGCGGAGGCATGCTTCTCTGTTGCACCAGTCCGAATCACTAATGGATAATGCATCACTCCTGACTTCAATTGAGTTGCGTAGACACACGGCAAGGTGCGGCCTCCCTAATGGGAGTTTTCGAACATCCTTTTGCTTAAATTGCAGTATTTTTACATGCAAACTACATGAAGGCCAATAAAAACTTTTGGATTTACAATTTTTCTCAACGTATACAGTTGACAACATAACATTTTCATTGCTTCATTACTTGCCCAAGAGAGGTTTTAGATAAATAATTATCAGTCTTGCTTCTTACTAACATACAAAGCATATTTGTATTTTAAATCCATGAAAATGGCTTCAAACATCAGCTTATTAATAATTTAATTATCAAATACAAAAAAAACGTAATTTACAAACAATTAATACCTTACAGAATCCTAACAAAAAAGATTAATATGCAAGAAATTCACATACCATCCTGTGATGTTTAAATATTTTGAAAAATTATTCAGAAAATTTCATATTCAGCTTGCACTTCAGAATAGATACAGCTTAAGAAAAAGTTGAATACATCTTTGACCAACACTACAGATTATTTAAAAAATCAGGTATTTATCAGATATTTGTAGAACAAAATATGTTTAAGTGAACATCAGAGAAATATAAAATTAAAACAAATACATAAATCAGCTGTTGTCAACCATTTTTGGTGTAGTAACCACGAAATAGGACAGAGATAAAATTATTAAAACCTACACAGATTTCTTCACAACTGGTAATTTGGGAAAAAAATTTCTTCATCTTAACATCGAGAATATTTTGAATGTTGAAATATTGCCTACTGACTACTTGATGCAGCTTATCCAATCAAATTACAAGAGAGGAAAGAAGACAGATAAGTTCCCAAACTTCACTACAGATGGCAGCAAATTCAAGACCACTAGACTACAACTTTTTCCAGCAGAGGGCAGAAAAATCGTCTACTGAATTATTTCTTGGGGTCACGGGAGTGAATGAGAAGCCAGTCGACTTGAGTCGACGGGGGAAACACGTCTCCCGAAAGCTCTACTCAGATAACAACAAGCGCAGATGTGATGGGAATTAAAATGTAACGACTCACTATAATTATAATATGGTAACATCACAATCAACAATACTTCTCTCAATTACAACAAAACCGTGTTCTGTTTCGGTGTCTTACATAATTTTAGCTTCAGAGTCTTTTATTGACACTCCATCAAACTTCATCAAACTAGTAATAGTGAAACATTTTCTTAGGACTAAAGCCTCTAAGCTATATACACATGTGATCAAAAGTATCCGGACACCCCCACAAAAATACGTTTTTCATCTTAGATGCATTGTGCTGCCACCTACTGCCTGGTACTCATTATCCGCGACCTCAGTAGTCATTAGACATCGTGAAACAGCAGAATGGGACGCTCCGTGGAACTCACGGACTTCCAACGTGGTCAGATGATTAGGTGTCACTTGTGTCAGAAGTCTGTACGCGAGATTTCCACACTCCTAAACATCCCTATGTCCACTGTTTCTGAAGTGGAAACGTGAAGGGACATCTAAACACAAAAGCATACAGGTCGACTTCGTCTGTTGACTGACAGAGACCGCCGACATTTGAAGAGGGTCATAAAGAGTAATAGGCACACACCTATCCAGACCATCTCACCGGAATTCCAAACTGATCAGGATCCACTCCATGTACTATGACAGGCGTGAGGTGAGAAACCTTGAATTCCATGGTCGAGCGGTTGCTCATTAGCCACACATCACGCAGGAAAATGCACAAACGACGCCTCGCTTGGTGTAAGGAGCGTCAACATTACACGATTGAACACTGCCAAAACGTTGTGTGGAGTGACGAATTACGGTACATAATGTGGCGATCCGATGGCAGGGAGTGGATATGGCGAATTCCAGCGTGTGTAGTGCCAACAGTGAAATTCGGAGGTGTTGGTGTTATGGTGTGGTCGTGTTTTTTTTGGAGGGGGCTTGCACCCCTTCTTGTTTTGCGTAGCACAATCACAGCGCAAACCTACTTTGATATTTTAAGTACCTTCTTGCTTCCCACTGTTGAAGAGTAACTCGGGGATGGTGACTGCATCTTTCAACGCGATCGAGCACCTGCTCATACTGCACGGGCTGTGACGGAGTGGTTACATGACAATATCATCCCTGTAATGGACTGGCCTACAAAAATTCCTGACTTGAATCCTATAGAACACTTTTGGGATGTTTTGGAACGCCGACTTCGTGCCAGGCCTCACCGACCTACATCGATACCTCTCCTGAGTTCCGCACTCCGTGATGAATGTGGCTGCTATTCCCCAAGAAACCTTCCAGCACCTGATTGAAAGTATGCTTGCGAGAGTGAACGCTGTCATAAAGGCTAAATGTGGGCTAACACCATATTGACTTCCAGCATTACCGATGGAGGGCGCCACGAACTTGTACGTCATTTCCAGCAATGTGTCCGGACTTTTGATCACGTAGTGTACGTTTTAGGCATCAATTACTAAGGAATTTTGCCAGAGAAGGGTCTAACAAAGGTCAAGAGCTTTTTGGTTTCCAAGATACAATTCTTTATTCGGAGGTTGATGCTTATAAGCCACGTTCTGTAAAAATAGAAAGAGTCAAACGATGTTCTGTCCGCATTAAACTCCCCAGAAAGTGCCAACACTAGAGATTCTTATGCCTGGCTGATCCAGTCTGCAGTAAACGCGGGTCAGACTGTCTAATTTTGTTTTGAATAAAATTGTTTTGTAGTTATGGACTATTATTATCATTGTTCCACGAAGTGCTGCTTCCTGAGGTACCAACGGATTCGATTTGCGGTACCGACATGGAAATTTTTTCCCTTCTGTGGGCTGGTATGGGATAAACTCCAGTCCTTGGGACCCGTTTAGCAGCTACTTCACAGAAATAGCACGGCTAAGATCCTGGAGTTCACATGTAGTAAGCGGCATGTTGAATCTGCCTTATTGACCACACGTCGCCTCTATTACTGCTCTATGCCACCGATTGTTTTTATTATTGGTAATTGGCCGAATTGAGCATTTGTATATTATTACTAATATTACCATTGCTATGTATGTGTGCACGTCGATAATTGTATATTCTGAACAACTCAAAATCCCGGACGGTGCCTTAAATCCAACTAAAGCATTTTTGGAAACATATTCGTTTGCGCGTCTGCGAGTCTGTGTGTGGGTGTCTGTGTGTATTTGAATTTAGTATCTTTCAAGGATGCGACATGAAGATTTTCAAGAAAATTGCCCACCTCAGACTACTCTTTACATAGAATATTTTTCAAAAACTTTTATTTTCTCAAAAATGGCTTTAAATATTTTGATTAAAATATCATATGTTTAAGATATTTTAATGATAAATAAAATGTATATTTTGAATTTTATGGGAATGACCTCAAAAGTCCTCTTCATTCTGAATGACTTTTGCATAACTGGTAAACCGTAAGAGATAGACAAATCTTACTACACAGAAAGGTAGATCTGTTAAAACTTCATTTCTTGGTCATTCTTTTAAATTCCTTTGGAGATTCAGTTGTTTCTCGCGACTGTATGCAAACAGGAGGAATTCTAAGGCCAACATATAGCGTCCCGTTCTTAAGCATTTGACTATGACTCTTTCCTTTGTACCTATAATAAAATGTGTAAGGCAGCTGTTTCTGCAAAGTTTATCTCAAATAAAAGGAAGTAATGGGAAAAATAATCTTTCGTAAGAATAGTTTGTATGCACACTAATAAATGCTAGAAGTGCTAGTCATGTGAATGAATCACATCAGATTTTTTCGTATTTATTTTTCGTTTATATGGAAAAGCGTTCGTTATTTTTTTTATTTTGTCAAAAAATGGCGCTAATGCTAGTTAAAGAAATTCTCGGGGTCTACTGCGCCCCATCCTCTTCCCAGATATTTCGTCTGCGAGAGTCGCTGTCGGGACTTCCGTGAGAATTCTACTGAGGAAGTCTACCGCAGGAGTAAACGAAACATCTGGGAAGAAGAAGGAGCCAAGTGGACCACGGCCTACAAACCAGGGAATTTCTTTAACTAGTATCAACATCGGCCGCCAAAGCCTACGAACCTTGTTGGCGCTAATGAGTTTGATTAAAATGCCATACGTTTAGGATACTTTCATGATAAATAAAATGCTACGCCGAGTGTGAAAATTAATTTGTCTTCTTTATTTTTAAGCTCGAACCCGACAAACGTGTTTCAAATTAAGCCCGAACCCAGCCCAGGGCCGGGGCTTGGTCAGAGCCCGTTTAGACCTATAATTAATACATAGCTTCAAAACACAGCAATACAACTTTTCTGGCGTTAAACACTTCCGGGATATTCTTGTTATTTATTTGTATTTTCAAATACTTATACCTTTTTCAGTGGTAAGTCACTATTCGATTTTAGTTTCCTTGCTGCTTACCTATAGTAAATAGATAGATATTATCTTTGTTGGTTTCAAATTATTGCAGTTATTACACAAGTATTTAGTTTATACGAGTAGGTCTTTGACCGTATCTGCATATTTAAAACACAAGTATGGTAACAAAATAAAAAGCAGAAGAAGAAACAAAACCAAAAGCCACAAAAAGTACAATTGAGATACATTACCTTTGACTAACTGAACAAATTTGGCCCAGCTTTTCGCACTTTAGCCAAGAAATTGCCCATGTTTTGCAGTTCCTCTGGTCAGCCAGTAGCTCCCAACATGCCAATCTCTTTTTTGACGGACTTAAGAATTTTTCTTTGAGCTTAATTGTTAGCTGGTTCTCCCACTGTGCACATTCCGCCAAAATATGTACCCTCATCCAAATCACAGAATGGGCAGATTCTCCTGCCAGAATCGTCAATTATTTTCTGTGCCTTCCAGCCTCCCGGTCTAAACCATGCCATTCCTGATCTTTCCTTTCTTCCTAAGTTAAGTATATATGCCTCTTTACCACAATTCAATTTTATTTCATTTGCTAGCTTAGAGAAGGTTTAATTTTACAATCTGATTCTATTTCCTGTTAGTTGATGTCTCTTAGTCTTCTTTTAACACCTTTCCATATGTTTTTGTCATTTGTTACAGCTCTTTGCCATACTGACCCCATGTCTATTCTTGTCAAACCCCTTTCCTAATCAGCTGCCCAAAACTTAGAAGACAGGTTTTCTCGCTGGTATTTATAACATTTGGACGTAGTGTGGAGTTATCCCCCTGCATCTGCCTCGGCCAGTACTTCACTGCTCTTATTTCACAGTGCATTGTGTCTTTATAACATCCCACCTCCCTCAATACGCCCGAATTTGATGTGCCTTGTGAAACTCCAAGAACTCCTTTCCAAAATGATACCTGTGCTTTATTTATATACTCTGCTCTTTCCCATCACCAAATTCCACATCCGTGTAACAAAATCGTTCTTATCATAGAGTTACACATATTTTGTAATTATAGTAAGTAGAGGAAGTGTTGCATTCCACCCAAAAATTTGATACCGAGTTTTCACCGGGAATACACGTTTCAAGAATCCCTAATAAAAAAATTATCTCAATTAAAATGCAGTAGATGGCAGAATAATTTTTCGTAAGAATAGTTTGTATACAAACTAATAAATGCTAGAGGATAGAGAAAGTCATGTGAATGCATCATATCAGATTTTCTCCCTTGCATAAAAGCTGGTTTTATCTTCATATACGCCTTCATATATGGCGTTTGTTTAATTCCAATTGTTTCCGTTGTAAACGTACACAGGTTTACCACTGAAGTAATATGCGTGTTACCAGTGTTATCGCATTTACCGCTTTAACACTGTGCTGTCCTCAATAATTGAACAGGTGTGTGCAGACTAACAACATTAGTCCTTACGTTTGAGGCTGCCTAACCATCCCAGACAATTGCATTATTAATAATTACAAAGGCAAGATCAAGAAGAATGGGTTATTAAACATTGTAGGTGGTGGTAGGATTACCCACATCCATTATTCTCCCGCTAGTGTGTTCTCATTTTTCAATGTCTGTGATTCGATGCATGGCCTGCGTTTGTTTCTCTCGCTTTAAATACTTAATTCTCCTTCATCCCAAATACATTCCTCCTGAAAACAAGAGCAGCATCCTTCAAGGCAACAATAGGTTACACTCTACTCGTTTACACCTTTTGACTTGCCATTTGCATCTTTCTTCCTTCCTTCCTCGCCGAGCGGCATATCTACGCCCGCATTTGGGAGGTCCTGGGTTTGATTCCCGGTGTCCATCATTCTGGCCATGGGGATTTTCGTGGTTTTCCCCTGGTCGCCAACAACAATGCGATTTTTCCTTCCCCCCCCATTTCCTCTCATTTCATGTTTCATGTGTGCTTTCAGGCCCTGCGGTGCTGACGGTGCCGGGTAGATGGCGTGGATGCACGCGCGTTCCGCGTGAACGCCAAAGTAAGCTGTCCCGTCCGTTGGAGTCACTGAATCGCCCTCTTTGAATCCTCGCAATTGGTGCGCAGGAATTCAAACTGGAAATATTAGTAATTTCTGCACGTCTCTATGGGCCTATCTGCTTACGTACCTGAGACCGCCTCCGGCGGCTTCGTCTCATCCCGACTCCCGAGGGTGTAGCTACATTAGATCAAAATGGTCGCAGTGCGTACGGTGTCGAATCCATAGTATTTAGTGAAGAGTGACGAATTGAAGGTATATTGAAATATATTAAGCTTTTTCTTCACTATGTCATCATGATTAAAAGATACATCACAGCTAAGATAAATGAAAACTGAAATTGTTCTCTTGGTGCATTGACAACTACTAGCTTAACTGTCAGAGGATATTTTCCTTGCGATGCCACACGTTTGGTTTTCGTTCTAGACAGCTCAAGATTGTAACTTTTGCTGTTACAATCAAGTTTGCCTTCACCGCCCTGCAAGATGACTTGATCATCAGAAAAATGCATAGTATTTATGTACTTGTTACTACTCAATTCTATTCAAGAGTGAACACTTTCTTTCCAGTTCCTTATTACTTAATCTGTGTATATATTCAGGAGTATTGGAGACAGACTTCAACCTTGAGGTGCTCCTTGGTTAATGGATATTTCTTCCGTTAATTTATATCCGAGATCTAACTCACTTTTTGTTCCTTTATACATATCCTGGATAATTTGGATCAGATGCTTTAGCTATCCATTTTTCTCTATTATACTCCATAACTGTTTTGTCTCCTATAAAAAGCTTTTTCACACCCAACAAAGGCAATATAGGTATTAAGGTTAAATTCGCTTCTGCTCTCCAATATTTATTTTAAACTAAACATGTCATCTGTACAAGATCTGCATTTTATGTACCCACATTGTTCGTCTGATAAAAGATTGTGTACTCTTATTTTGAGCCTGGTATGTATTATTTTAGCATATATTTTATATCCAATATTTAACAAACTTATTCCTCCATTCGTGCTTCTTGCCATTCATCAGGCATAGTTCTCCTTTTGCAGCAAAAATTAATTAAATATAGGTATCTAAATTTAAGAATCATTCCACCATATTTAAACAAGCATAATTTACTTTATCTAATTCTGAGGCTTTCCTTTTTTTAATTTTAATCTAATGCTCGTAACTCTACTGCATTCTGAACACAGACTTCTCTAAACCAGTGAAATTAATATACAGAAATAACGATTCTGAATGAAATGCAGAACTTCATGGAGTGTAGTGGATGGAACTGGCCAGTGCAATAACTGATAAGAAGCGCGCTCCAAATTGCGGCATTGTACACTTAAGACACTGAGAATTTAAGCTGTAGAGCCGCTTATACAAATATGGTTTGTGTCCATAAAATTTACCGGAAATCTAGACAAAAATTCCGATGCGACACATTTTCATGACTTTCTCTACCCTCTGTTGTTTATTAGTGGTATACAAGCTATTCTTACTGAACCTTATTTTTCTCGCTACTACATTTTAATCCAAATAACTTTGCAAAAAAATAGTACATTATACATTTCGTTATAGATACAAAGAGAACGCGATATTCAAATGCTATACGCTGGCCTTAAATTCCATACTGTAAACATGCAACCGCGAGAAACACCTGAATGCCGACAGTACTTCGAAGGAAATTCTAAGTATTGAACAATTCAAACCATTAATAACGTATATCGGAAATGTGTGATCCTACAAAAAAGTTATTTGAAGTAAAGTATGTGTTTTAAAGTGATCTATATTTTTTGTGCAGTACGTTTGCATCTGTCGTTTAATATTTACCATTTTTACAAGACTATACAAAATTCCTTCCAAATAAAGAGGACTTCACCGGCTTTTCTCAGAAAATTCAAGACATACACTTAAGTTTTTATGTAAATATATTCAATATACGATATTTTAATAAAAAAACGTTAGAGTCAGTTTTACTAAACAAAAAATGTCGAAGAGTGTTCCTTTATAAAGGGTAATTGGGGTGGAAGATTTCCTTTAAAATTTTCGTGATGCATCGTTGGATGGCACTGCACTTATACTAAGTTGCTATTTTTCCGCTTTTTGGTTTTTAGTTATGCTGTTCACAGACTAACACACGGTTTTGGGCGGTTGCCTTTGGGGTGTTTCAGGGGCCCTATAAACATATATTTATGGGGAAATCTTGACATCGATTTTTTGGGTGGAAAACAATACCTATCCTACGCACTATATGCAGTAGAGAAAGTAATATGTAATCTGTTAACGAAGAGCATTTTACTTTTAAAGATATGTATGTGTACATTTATTAAGCACATTCTGTAGCTGGGTATGGTGGTTGTACATATATATTGTCATTATCTGTTTAGCAATCCAAAAGCATTATAAATGCATGGCTTACTTAAGGGGGTACTAAATTGATATAAAAAGATCTCAATTTTTGTGCACTATTATAAATTAGAAGTTCCTATTTTATATTTTATATATTTTTATAATAATTGAGTTAATACGTATATTTTAAACGTCATTTTAAGCATTTTAATTCTGCCATTTGATACTGTTCTTTCTGCACTAATTCAGAGAACAAGAAAGTTATATTTCCTAAACAATTTGGAGTAGAGAGATAAACTTCAGCTCATCTTTTGCGGGAAGTTTTTCTTTCGTAAATTGGTCATATGTTTGGTAAATATAGCAATCAAACTACGTAATTTACTTCTTTGAAAATATATCCGGGGTTGGTTTCTGAATTTTTGCTTTGAACAGCTTTTTCTGTGAATGACATTTTCTGGTGTACACTGCCTGGTTTTTCAGGAACTTTAGGATTATAAAAACCACCTCTAAGTGCTGTCGTGGATATTCTTTGGTGTTAAAAGCTGGCTGGCTCAAATCTAAACTGGTGTGGGTATGTAGAGAAGGCTCTGACCTTGTACAATTCATTAGAGTTCGTGTGGGTGCCGGGGCACACAGGAATCCGTGGCAATGAAAGAGCAGATAATTTGGCGAAGAAAGGAGCAGAGAATCCTTTTGTAGGTCCTGAACCTAGACTCGGGCTATCTTATAGACTAGTCTGGGGAGTAATCCTAGGATGGTTCAGGAAAATACACGAGTACTGGAAGTCTTTATCAGAACACAAGCAACTCCAAACCTCTTATTGAAGAGATAAAAACAGGACACAATCACTGTTTAAAATGCGTAGAACTACACTAAAGCAGACAGTAAGTCTATTAACAGGACACTATCAGTTGCATGGGCATCTCTACAAAATCATCAAAGCAGTCCATCAAATATGTAGAAGATACAGGAAAGCATATGAAACAATATCGCATTTCTTGTACGACTGCGAAGCGCAATTGCAGGATTTCAAGAAGTGCCTACTAAGAGACTTGCAGGCTTTTCGAAGGAGTCAGATATATAAGGGAATTAAGTGAACGGTAGCACAATAGATTACAACTGGTCGCAATGCTCGGAGCAGTTGTTGCTCTTCCTTTAACATAAAAAGGCTAGTTGGTTGTTTAAAAAAATGCCCACAAATTTTAATTCTAGAGGTATAACTAGAAAAATAACCCTACCTTCCTTATCAAACAAACTTATTGGATAAAAGTACAGCGTTCACGTACATCCTTTACAAATTTCACTCTGATACTCGTATCTTAAACACAATTGAAAAACATAGTGAACGTAACATACCAGTATATATGGAGTTTATAGACTTTGAAAAAGCCTTGGATAAGGTCAATAGATCTAAATTATTTAATGTTATGGCTCAGAAACGGATACCAAAACATTTAATAAGAATAATAAGAAGTTGGTGCATGGAAAATAAAATAATGATAGCAACAGGAGTAAAGGACAATGACATAACAGCAACAATTAATAAAGGTGTAATGCGAGGTATGGTGATCGGTGGTAGCGACCACCATCCGCAAACTGCAGACCGTTCAGAACAGGACATTAAGGATGATCTATGGTACTGGGCTTAGAATCCCATCTCACATCCTACACACCCATTCCGGACTCAAATACATAGTGGACATGGTGTGTGCGAGATCTCGCACTATGCACACGAAACTTGCAACCCATCTAAATCAGCTGGTGAACACCCCTCGACATTAAGATCGCAGGGCCCCCAGAAGACGGAAGAGCTACCTAAGGACGCCATGGGATCACTGATGTAAGGGCTACCACTCCATCTCGCATTCCTCAAGTTAAGATGTATTGGGCCTGGTCACTAGCTGGCTGAGTGACCGTTCATCAGTGGCCCGCCCTTCTGTTAATTTGTATTGCCCACATTCTATCTTGCTTCGTTACCAGCCGGCCTGCTTAACTTGACAACCACGTAAGCGGCTGCACAAGTTAAGCAGCATTGAGTTTGGTTGCCACTTGAACTTTGTCCGCTCGAGTGGTTCACCAAGACCTCGCCAATGGCAGCATAGGAAGCTAAGCTCCGGCCACAGACACACGATACAAAAGCTTGCGTAAATGTCAAAACTTTTTTCATCACACACGTAAAGCCGCGTTAGCGACTAGATACAGTGGCGAGTTTACATCCCGCCCAGGTGAACCTGGGCGACCTGCTCTCGATTGCTGGATTGTTGGAAGACAAGGTTGTCCCCTTTTAGTGTTGCTAAACATATACATAGATGATGACATTGACAAATGGCAGATAAATTTAGGAATTAATTTTAAAATTAAGAGTGTGTTTTTAAATACAATTTTATTTGCAGATGGCAATGTTCTAATATGTAACTCAGAATAGAATTTACAGAATGTCATAGACCAATTAAATGATTGATGTAAAACGCTCACTGAATATGTCCACTGCTAAAATTCTTCGCATTTCCACACAATGAGGGCAAAAATAATTTTAGAAGCAAAAGTGATAGAATATGTGAATAATCTCAACTACTTAGTCTGTAATATTTTGTGTATTAAAAATGAAGATGTATCAAATAATATCTGTAGATTTAATTATAGTGTGATCCGTTTCAGATTTCGGAAAAGTAAAACATTATATATAAGAGTTTATTGCACACATTTCTAAGCAATTTGCTATAATATAAGCAAAAAGGATGGAAGTTAATTATGTGATGTTTCAGACTTCGTCCGCGTGCCATGGCAGCACTATCGAGCATAGGAGACAAAATGGTGGTCAAGCCACAACAGCGCAATCAGTGTGTCGTATGGTATGTAAAATGTGTCATGAGATGTGTGGGTTTCTAGTTCTCCAAATAATGCAGTTATGCTTGTTAACTCGGCCAATCACATGAAGTGTGGCTTTGTCCATAAACATTCATCAATTTTACCACTGATCGTCCACTTCCTGCCTCTTACTCCCTGTTTCTATCACGCATTCTGTGCGAGGCAGTTTAAGACCATTCCTCTAGAAAATGTTCTAGTTAACAATGTCTCAATGTGATGGGGCACACTGACAGTTGTATTAAATAAATAAATAAATAAATAAATAAAAATCTGTAATACTTAAGCCTGTACCTAATTCTTTAAACCAGGGACTATATACCAGATCCTTCTAAGCGTTGTAGAAAAAATGTCTTTCATAAAATTTGCTTGATATGGGGGAAAGTAAATGTCATTAGTCGTGTTTTATTTGGAGAACGTTGTGATGGTAATTTTAGGGTCAATTTAATTTTTTAAATGGGGACCTACAATTAGGGTAAATTTAAGTTGACCATAAAGTGACCATCATAACATTCTCGAAACAAAACAACTAATGGCATTTTATTTCCCCCATAATATTAAGCCACTTTTATTCAAGACATTTCTTTCTACAACGCTTAGTTTTAGAGATATTGTACAGTCCTAACTTAAGTGTTCCATACTGTATATAAAACTAATAACTAATACTAAATTAAGTAGATAAAGTAAATAAGTAAAAAATATGTATAAATCTGTAAAATAAAATAAGTTAAAATAAATTTAACAAAATATATAAATATACACAAATAAAACACAAAATATAAACACAATATTAATACTAATATGTAAAACTAAGTAACATCAAATAAAACATAATAAATTTCTTTCAAACAACATAAACCATAACTGACGCTTCAATACCAAAATGTTATTTATTAAAGTCTTGATCATTAAAATTAGATACAATAAACAAATAAACAAAAAACGCACAAATTGCATAAGTAAATTTAAAATACATTCTCAGTTAACAAAATACCTCTTGAATAAAACAACACAATGCCCATTCATTATTACTCACTTCAATGCTTTACATATGACACCCAATTTAAAATTTACAGTTGTTTTATTTTCGAATTAAAAATGTTAATATCATTTAACTATTTGATCTTATATGTTATTGTTTTTACCAATTAAGAATTTGATGGACTCAAGTACTTTAAATTAATTAGTTTTTATTTCATCTTTATGCTTTAATTAATTTTATATTTCTCTTACTTTATATATATATATACATGCTTATTTTTTTGTTTTACATATATTTTGATGTGTTAAATTTATTCATTGATTTATTAAAGCCAAATAAACTAAATATCATATATTACTGGCATTCAGTATTCGGTTACTGAAGTATGAAAGCACGCTGGGACCGTGTTACTTTTAAAAGCTCGCATACCATATGACACATTGAACGCCCTGTTGTGGCATGACCGCCATTTTGTTTTCTATGCACAATAGCGCGCCAAGCCATGCGGGTGAAGTCTGAAACATGGCTGATTGTTAATTTCCATTCTTTCCGCTTATATTACAACAAATTGCAGTACCTATATGATTAAGATTTATAATTTTCGGATGAATTAATAACATCAAACACATATTTACCCGATTGAACTATTATTTTAATCTATTAAAGCATTATGGAATAATTATATTTTTATGTTCAATGTGATTTATGCCTTTAATTTTTACAACACTCAGACACGTGTGCATTAACCTCTTATACATACAGAATTATTCTACATGCTTATCGGGGTTACAAAAAATCATAGTACACAGTGCAATTGACGTAGGAAGACAAATCTTGTTTTATTGTGTACTACTCAATGTTTTTTTACATACATTACAGGTGCGTAAGTCTATCTCAATCCACGCAGCAGCAACATGTCAGCGTGATGGTTAGGAAGGCGGCTGGGATACGTTGCCTCAGTTCCAGCTATTCACGGTAGAGGAGGAGCAAATTATGTGATCTTTAACGTATCCGCACACGAAGAAGACATTGCGGTGTTACATCTGGTGAACGCGGTAGCATCTGATCACAATCCGTTCCGCGTCCTATCCATTGTTCTGTGGAAATGAGGTGGTGCACCATCCTGTTGCAACACGTAATCGTCAATATCTTCGCTCAACTGGGGTAACAGCCATTCTTAAGCATGTCCAGGTAAATCAGCCCCGTGATTGTCTGTTCATTGAAGAAGAACGAGCCATAGAACTTCGTCTTTGAAACTGCACAGAACACATTCACCTTTGGGTAGTCACACACATGTTCCACATAACAATGGGGGTTTGTAGCTCCCCAAATTCGAACGTTTTGCTTATTTCCCTTTCTACTTCGTGATATTCAAGAACACAAAACGCTTTCTACTTACCGCTGACACAAAACTTTGAGAGTTTCACTAGCCATAACTAGAACAATAATAATAGTATTTTTTCCATGGTTTCTAAAAAGAAATCACGAAACCCCGATAAGCATTTAGAATAACGCCGTGTATATAACGTTTTGCTTTACTGGCATCTCAAATGAATCATCCTGTATATGTGGTACAATAAAACAAACCTTAAAAGCACTAGGAAAGAAATCAAACTAAGATATTATAAAGTAATATCTGTGCCCACGTTGTTATATGGCCCGGAGTGTTGAACGCTTCACAAAAATGAAGAAAGAAAATAAAAATCCCCAGAAATGAGATTCCTGAAGAGCATCGCAGACTAAAGTTTATAAGATGAAAAGAGAAGTGACGAGATCAGAAAGGAACTGGCATGTTTAAGTTAATAGAATGGATACACCAATACAAAACCAACTGAAATTAAATTAAATTGAGTTTTGTTTATGAACACTCTTTAACTGCTGTGGTCCTTAGCGTCCCATTCTCTGTTGGGCGTGAAAGACCGGTAATTTTGCTCATAAGCCCCTTTATTGGGCTTGAGTTATTTTACGTGCCGTAAATCTACGACACGGAACCTCCGGCTTTAATTCCCTTCGGAAGGAAACCATGCTAAGGATTTTTACGCCCGAAAAAATCCATCGCCCTACGAAGGCTTTGAACCCGCGACCTCGGGAACTAGAGGTTAGCATGATAACCACTATACTACCGAGGACGACATAAAACCAACTGGAAAGAACATGTGGATATAATCGAAGATTCAGCATACTAAAATTTGTACTAATAATAAACCTATAGGCAGCAGAAACATTGAGATGGTCCCAAGCAAAAATTCAATTCATGAGACCAGAACAAGCCTTTCGAGGCTTAATCCATGAAGATGGTGTTGATCTTAAACACTTTGTTAGATAATGGGTCATGAATTTAGCAGATTTGACATTGGGGATAGAGATTTTAATCTCACCCTTAAATCTGGGATAAGTTATCAAATTTTTAGGCCAGCATGGTTGTTTTTCATAATTTTTCATGCGCGTTTAATAATGTAACTGTAAAGTAACACAAAATCATGGAAATATACGCAGAAATTAAGAGAGATGTTATTATAACTTCGGTAAGATTGTTTCAAATACAAATTTGCGAAATAGTTAATTTTTAAGAAGACCATTGGAAGGCTGCATCTCGTCACCGAGCCGAACCAAGTCATGACCCTTCTCAACAGCCTCTCCAAGTCTCCCTGTCAAGGGCTCTTGCCACGCGTTCCCATTGTCTCGTCATTTGTCCCGATAACAATAGAATCTCGCTATTTACTGCTACTGGCAGCTCTGAAGGAGTTCGTTTCTCAGGAGGGGCTCCATTTCCTAGCAAAGAATGCGATCCTTGGGGCTGTAACAATTTTGTTTCAAAGGAAAAATATAAACTCCCATCATTAAACAATTATTACTTTCCTAGAAAGCATACCAATGAAAAATGTATGTTAGTAATTAATGCCCGTAGGTCTGCTTGGGTTATACAGTTAGTTAAAACCGACATCCCCCTTAGATAATGGCAAAGCTGAAACGTAAGAAGCCTAGATATACTGTAATATTAAATACAAAGTAAGCACATGGTAAAAACAAATCTGATGTAATACATCCACATCATTTTCTCTTCCCTCTATCGTTTATTATTGGATATACAACTTATTCTTACTAAAGGTTATTTTTCTATCAACTCAACTATCAACTTTGCAGAAATAATTACACTACACATTTCATTATAGATACAAAAGGAACAGCAATAGTCAAATGTTTAAGAACTGGCGTTATACGTTGGCCTTAAAATTCCATACTGTTTCCATAACATCCCAACTGAATGTAACTAAACAACTGAATGTAAAGAATTACCAAGTAAGGAATTATTCCAACCATTAATAACGGATATCTTAGAAAAAAATACTAATTTTAAGTAAATTATGTGTTTTAAAGAGATCTACATATTTTGAGTAGTACGTTTTCGTCTATCGCTTAACGTTTACCTTATACAAAATAATACAAAATCCCTTCTGAATGAAGAGGACTTCACAGGCTATTCCCAGAAAATTCAAGATAAATATTTCATTTGACATGTAAATATGTGGTATTTTAATCTAAATTGTCGGAGCAATTTTTAGAAAATAAAAATATTCGACAAATGTTCCATGTAAAGTGTAGTTGGGGTTGAAGGTATTTTCTTGAAGATCTTCGTGTTGCATCTTTGGAAGATACTGAACCTAAATACCAAGTTTGGTATTTACCCAACTTTTCGTTTTTGAGTTATGCTGTTCACAGACAGACACACACATACACACACAGAATGTTTTCTAAAAATGCCTTTCTTTGGATTCAGGGGCCTCAAAACATGTATTTCCTCTCAATTCTGGATACCGAATTGTTGGGTGGAACGCAACACCTTCTCTACCTACTTTGTATATTTTAGCAAAAGTAATAAACGATTCTTCAAGTATAATATTATTGTAATTTTTCTTTAAAATAGTAGAACCTTCATATGAAAACGTTCCATATCTTCACGAAACTTATATTTAAGGGAATTTTTATCTAGACTGAAAATTCATTTCCCAGTATCTCTCCTCGTTCCTCCCCTTGGCCTTCAGTTGTTTTCATTGTTGTACAAAGCTAAATTAACAAGAAACGTAAAGAAGTAGAGGCTGAAGAGATAACGGGAATATCATTACCACGTCGACCGCTAGTCAAAAGATGCAGTCAGAATTTCTTTTGTCACGGAAACCTTGTGAAGTCTGATTACTCAAAGCAAAAGGAAGGCATTCCGTTTATGTATTCAGTACTCTACATAAACAAAACTTGCTAGGTAGTGGTCCTCCTAAATTGCAATAATTAAGGCTGTTAAACTGGTTTATAAGGCCACCAATAACAAAGACATTTCTTTAATACCTGCCCTTCGGCAGTATCACTTTTAAGGGTTGCAGTTCCTTAATCAACTGCTAAGGAAAATATTTTTATGTACAACTGTATAATGAAATTTACAACAATTGTAACATAATTATAACTGTTCTTTAATTGTATTGATTACATAATAAAAACATTATCTGTTTATTATTAAATGATGTTATATATGTGTATTCCCAGAAATCAATCAATGTTCAACCACCACTGTATTAATGTAAGAGTGGCGAATAGACCTTTTAGAGTTAAAGCGACTTAAAATAAATTAAAAAAAAATCTAATGTTTGAAACCGTGACGTTAGGTTACAGTTGGAGGACTGAAAAATTCAATGCCGTAGCCGGGGTTTGAACCACGGATCTCCTGGTCTTCGGTTGCTCTAATTACTAAGCTACCATGGCAACATGCCGGTACGACATTGAATTTCCCAACTAATTCGCATTTTTCCCGGTAAACCACAAGCAGATCTCAAATTGTATTGAAATGACATACCCCAATGGCGACTTACAATGCTGTAAGTACTTTAAATGCGAATCAGTTGGGGAATTTAATGTGGTACCGGCATGTTGCCATGGCAGCTCAGTGGTTAGATCCATGGTTCAAATCCGGGCGATAGCATTGCATTTTTCAGTCGTCTGATTCTACCTTTACAATCTTTTCCAACACGTGGCTTGTTTGGAAGATCAACTTGAGGCAGAGGCACTTAAATGATTTCAGTCAAATTATATAATATATAAATTCAATAACAGCCCTCCTTGAAGCTATACCTGTATGTAACAATATATAATAAGTGTATATTACAGTCATTATATATGTTTATATTATTGTATACTATTGCATTAATGTTCAATAAATGTTATATGAATGTATTACGTAATTTAAAAATGTAGGAATTGTGAGAAATGGGTCAAAAGTTGCTAACAATGAGGTAACCTTGAGGCAATAATGAATGAGAAATTTTAAATGTTATTTCTGATTCTTGGAAGCAATAATGTAAATTTTGAGACAGTTTAAAAATAGCCAATCAACAACCAGAAAAAGCTTTAGTTAAATGAAGGTATTGTATTGGAGTAGGAATAGCCAATCAGAGACTTGAAATACAGAAATTTACAAGTTTAGGCGGTTGAAATCAATTCAGTTACCTACAGACAGTGTTTCTAATCGGATGCGAGATTTGTCCTCGAGATACTTAATACGTATTCAGTGAGACAAAAATAGTTTACGTGTTAAAAAGTGCAAGTAATTAATAAAAGAATTTCACAGCTATCAGTGAAGTGTTATTTAAATCGTATAAAGCATTAATAAAAGGAGTGAATTAAACATTATAATATGTGTAAGCCTACATTCTTAAGTCGCACCACAAACCTGTCAAGATATCCATGTCTCTAAAATAAATACTTCAAGTGTTCGGCTCCCCAACAGTTGAACTACAATACAACTTACTTCAAATTGGTTCCCAAAGCGTTGAGCTAATAAAATAGTTCTTCAAATTAATTCCGTTAGCTTACAGTGTTTCTTCATAGTGATGAATTCGGCTAATATAAGACCTACTTAGGGATGTTCATATGTTAATAATATGATGTGTTACTTTATATGAACCTTTATCCTTGCTCTTATACAATCATTTCCTATAAATGATCATTATTCTAGCTATTTCTTCTTAATAAAAAAGAGCTTTCAATTCACATTTATTTACAGATTTCGCTGTACGACACTACAGGTACAAAGGCAGATAAAGGCATGTCGCTATGAAATTTCATGCTTTTTGCATTACTAAGAAAAGTATACTGTTAGAAAATTTAAACCAGTAACAAGGCATACTTCAGAAATATTTAACCCCACAAAAAACACATTTAATATAAATTGTGTGCTTTAACGAGTTTACATTTTTACTTTCTCTGCTAGTATAGTAAATAGCGAAGTATTGCATTCCACATAAAATTCGATACCGAGATATCACCGGTAATACATGTTTTGAGGTCCTCTGAATCCAAAAATCACTTTTAGAAAAACGCCGTGCGTTCGCCTATCTGTGAACAACATAACCCAAAAATCTGATGTGTTACACTCACATGACGTTCTCTACTCTTGTACAAACTATTCTTACAAACTCTTATTCTCCATCTATTTCATATTAATCGAGATAAACATTTGCAGAGAGGGTTTTTTGACATGCAAAGAGAATTACATTTTATACATAGCGACCAGTTCTGAAAATATTTGACTACCGCTTAAGGCGTACTAAGTCCCCCTTGTTTTGTATTTGCAACGGCAATATAGAAATACAGTAGCCTTTAAGCACATACATATCTCTTAATAGCTGGTTGCTAGGTGCAGCACCATTCCCTTTGCCACAGATTAATACTCTTTGCATATCCAAGACAAAAAAATGAATAACGAATTCCCATTTGAGAAATTTATTAAAAAATTTTAGGAAATAACAAGCAATATCTCGAAAATGGTTCACTCTACAAAAAAAATGTATATGACATAAATTGTGTTTTTTAAACGCAATCTACATTTGTTGTGTAGTAAAATTTTGTCTATCTCTTATGGTTTACCAGTAGTGCAAAAGTCGTTCACAATGAAGAATACTTTTGGAGACATTCCCAGAAAATTCAAGATATACATTTTATTTGTCATGAAAATATCTTAAACATATGATATTTTAATCAAAATCGTTAGAGCCATTTTTGAGAAAATTAAAATTGTTCGAAATATTTTCCATGTAAACGGTAATCTGGGGTGGGAGGGTTTTCTGGAAAACCTTCGTGTCGCATCGCTGGAAGATACTAAACCTAAATACCAAGTTTGGTGTTTATCCGACTGTTCGTTTCTGAGTTATGCTGTTCACAAACAGACACACACACAGACACACAGAAAGACACATAGACACACACACGGACATGTTTCCAAAAATGATTTTTTTGTATTCAGGGGGGTCACAAAACATATATTTCCAGTGAAATCTCGGTATCTAATTTTTGGGCTACAATACTTCCCCTACTTACTATGCACAGTAGAAAAAGTAAAAACGAATAATCAGATAAATACCAAACTTTGTATTTAGGTTCAGTATCTTTCAAAGATGCGACACGAAGATTTTCAAGGAAATGCCCTCCACCCCAGACTAGGCTTTACAAAGAACATTTTTCAAAAATTATGATTTGCTCAAAAACTGCTCTAACTATATTGATTAAAATAGCATATGTTTAAGATATCTTCTGGCAAATTTATGTATATCATGAATTTTTTGAGAATGTCCCAAAAGTCCTCTTCATTCTGAATGGCTTTTGCATAACTGAAAAACGGTAAGAGATAGACGAAGTTTTACTACACAAAAAAGTAGACCTCGTTAAAACACATTTTTTATGCCATGCACATTTCGAGTGAACTATTTCCGAGATATTCCTTGTTGTTTGTTTGAATTTTCCAATTCTTATACTTTTTCTTCAATGGGAATTCTTTATTTGCTTTTTTTTCTGGGCATTCAAAGAGAATAGAATGCGCTACATAGCAACAGGCTCTTAAAATATTTGCCTATCGCTTAAAGCCTACCATATTCCACTTGCGCCTACATGAAAGTTAACAGTAATATAGTTTCTGCAAATGTTTATCTCGATTAACATGAAGTAGATGGAGAATAAGCGTTTGTAAAAATAGTTTGTATAAAAGTAGAGAAAGTCGTGTGAGTGCAAAGATCATATTGTTTTAGTAATGCTTATATACCTCTTAGGGTTTACCAGTTTCCAACAGTAATTCAGAATGAAGGGATTCCACAAGCTATTCGTAATAAATTCAAGATAAATATTTTAGTTGTCATGCCAATATCTTAAACATGTGGTGCCTTAATCAAAATCATTAGAGCCATTTTTGAGGAAACAAAAATAACTAAACAATTTCTATATAAATGGCAGTTTGGGGTGAGCATATTTTCTTGAAAATCTACCTGTCCCATGATTCATAATATTGAACTTAAATGCTAAGCTTCGTATTTAATCTACTTTTAGCTCTTGAATTACACTCTTCATGGACACAGACACACAGGAAGTTTTTCTAAACTCTGATCTTATGCACTCACATTACTTTGTCTAATCAGTCCTCTACGAACCATTCTATCTACTTCTTTTTAATCTAGATAAAATTTCAATTCACATTTACACATGTCGTTGTACGATATACTACATATACCGACTGTCAGATTTTTCAAGAGATGTCGCTATCTGATGGCTTTGAAATTTCATGCTCTTTGCATGATCACGAGAAAAAAAATCTGATGTGTTACACTCACATGACTTTCTCTACTCTTGTACAAATTATTTTTGCAAACGGTTATTCTCCATATGCTTCATGTTAATCGAGATGTTAATCCTATTGCTAATTTTCTTGTAGATGCAAGGGGAATATAGTAGACTTTAAGTTATAGTCAAATATTTTAAGAACTGCTTGCTATGTCGAGTATTCCATTCTCTTTGCATTACCAGGACAAAAAAATGAATAACGCATTTGAGAAAAAGTATAAGTATCGGAAAATTTAAGGGAATAAGAACCAATATCTCGAAAATGGTTCGCTCAACAACAAAAATGTATATGTCATAAACTGTGTATTTTAACGCGATCTACATTTTTGTATAGTAAATTTTGTCTATCTCTTATGGTTTACCAGTTATGCATTAGACGTTCATAATGAAGAATACTTTTGGAGATATTCCCAGAAAATTCTATACATTTCATTTGTCATGAAAATATCTTAAACATATGAAATTTTAATAAAAATCGTTAGAGCCATTTTTGAGAAATTAAAACTTTCTAAAAATGTTCCATGTAAAGGGTAATCTGGGGTGAGGGGATTATCTTGAAAACCTTCGTGTCGCATCTCTGGAAGATACTGAACCTAGACACCAAGTTTGGTGTTTATCCGACTGTTCGTTTCTGAGTTATGCCGTTCACAGACACACAGACACAGACACACGCACGGACAAGTTTCCAAAAATGTTCTTTTTTTGGATTCATGGGGCTCAAAACATGTATTTCCGGTGAATCTCGGTATCGAATTTTTGGGTGGAATACAATACCTCCCCTACTTACTATACGTAGTAGAGAAAGTAAAAAACAAATGACTTTCCATTTGAGAAAAGCATACATATTTGAAAACTAAAGTCAATAACAAGGAATGCCTAGGAAATTGATATCCTCACCAACAAACAAAAAAAAAAGGATAAATAAATATTGTACTTTAACGAGATCTACATTTTTGGGTAGTAAGATTTTGTTTATTTTGTACGGTTTATCAGTTCCACAAAAGCCGTTTAGAATGAAGTCATTCCACTCAAGAATTCGGGGTCCAGATTACACTGATATACATGTTTTGTAGCCCACTAAACCCAAAAAGAATTTTCAGAAAAAGGTACGCGCGCGCGCGCGGTGTGTGTGTGTGTGCCTCTGAACAGCATTAATCAAAAACGAAAAGATGCATAAACACCAAACCTGGCATTGAAGTTCAGTATCTTCCAAAGATATGACACGAGGATTTTAAAGAAAATCTCACCTCTCCCGACTATCCTTTAAATGGAACATTTTTCGAGCTTTGCACAATAATATTATTCTCCACTATTATTCGTTTTGGCAGTTCCCTTTAAAAACCTGTGTATTAAGTTATACACTTTTGCAATTAGACTTGGTTTATAAGTTCCGTTTTGAAAAATGCTGTTAGAGTTTGCAAATATTATTACAAATAATTGTTTATTATTCATTAAGGAGTTTATTATCTTAAAGACAAAAAATTAACTCAGTTATTTGCAATTAAATTAAAATAAAGCGCTCATTCATAGCAAAAAACTCATGTGTTGAACTCACATGACTTTCTATACTCTTGTACAAACTATTTTTACAAACGCTTATTCTCCATATGCTTCATGTTAATCGAGATGTCAATCTTATTGCTAATTTTCTTGTAGATGCAAGGTGATTATGGTAGGTTTTAAGCGATAGTCAAATCTTTTAACAGCTGGTTGCTATGTGGAGCGTTCCATTCTCTTTGCATGTCCAGGACGTAAAAAAACGAATAACGAATTCCCATTAGAGAAAAAGTATAATATCTGGAAAGTTCAAACAAATAACAACGAATATCTCGGAAATGGTCCACTGGACAAAAAAAATGTGTGTGAGATAAATTGTGTGAGATTTAATTAACGAGGTCTACTTTTTTGTGTAGTATAATTTTGTCCAACTCTTATGGTTTACCAGTTATGCAAAAGTCATTCAGAATGAAGAGGTCCTTTGCGAACATTCCCAGAAAATTCATGATATACATTTCATTTGCCATAAAAGCATCTTAAACACATGATGTTCTATTCCAATTCATTTGAGCCATTTTTAAGAAATTAAAATTTTCGAAAAATGTTCCCCAAAAAGGCTCGTCTGGAATTGAGGGATTTTCTTGAAAATACCGGTGTCACATCCTCGGAAGACACTAAAATCAAATACCAAGTTTTGTATTTATCCGATTTATTGTTTTTGAGTAATGCTGTTCACAGACACACAGTCACACACACGAACATGTTCCCAAAAATGCCCTATTTGGATTAAGGGGGCCTCAAAACATGTATTTCCGGTGAAATCTCGGTATAGAATTTTTTTGGGGGAATGCAATAGATCCCCTTCTTGCTATAAGCAGTAGAGAGAGTAAACGGTACTTTAAAAAATCGGATGTAATGGATTCACATGATTTTCTCTACCGACTATCGATTATTTTTATATACCTTCTACAATAAAATATTATTGCAAAAACTAATTATTCTATTTATTTCAAGTTAATTCAGGCAAAAATGGTTCTATTACACATTTCGCATAAGGAATAGCGACACTCAAAGGTTTACAAACTGTTCGCTACATACTGGCCTTGATTTTCCACGATTTTTCGAGAAACAACTTTGAAGGTTGCTAATCGTTGAAAAACTGAAATAGCTGAGGTACTGACAATTTCAAACCAAAAACAAACTTACATATTATTTTCCATGAGAATATTTGATATGTATTATGTCGTATTTAAATAAAAAACTTAAGAGACATTTTTGAAAAAATAAAAAAATGTCGAAAATGTTCCAATTAATTTAGGTTGGAGAATTTCCTTGAAAACATTCGTATCGCATCTATAAAAGATGCAGAACTTGAATATGAAGTTTGGTATTTGTCCGACATTTCGTATTTAGTTATGCTTTCACAGACACACATATACACACATTTGGACCTTTTTCTAAAAAAACTTTTACTTTCTCTACTACGTATGTAGTAAGTAGGGGAAGTATTGCATTCCAGCCAAAAATTCGATACCGAGATTTCACCGGAAATACATGTTTTGAGGCCTCCTGAATCCAAAAAATGTATTTTTGGAAACGTGTCTACCTGTGTGTGTGTCTGTGAACAGCATAACTCAGAAATGAACAGTCGGATAAACACCAAACTTGGTATATAGGTTCAGTATCTTCCAGAGATGCTACACGAAGGTTTTCTAGAAAATCCCCCACCCCATATTACCCTTTACATGGAACATTTTTCGAAAATTTTAATTTTCTCAAAAATGGCTCTAACGATTTTGATTAAAATATCATATGTTTAAGATATTTTCATGACAAATGAAATGTATATCTCAAATTTTCTGGAAATATCTCCAAAAGTATTCTTCATTGTGAACGACTTTTGCATAACTGGTAAACCATAAGAGATAGACAAAAGTTTACTACAAAAAAATGTAGATCACGTTAAAATACACAATTTTATTTGCTGAGTGAACCATTTTCGAGATATTGCTTGTTTTTCCCTTAAATTTTACAATACTTTTTCTCAAATGGGAATTCGTTGTTCATTTTTTATGTGCTGAACATACAAAGAGAATGGAATGCGCCACATAGCAACCAGGTCTTAAAAGATTTGACTATCGCTTAAAGCCTACTATATTCCCCTTGCACCAACAAGAAAATTAGCAATAAGATTAACATCTCGATTAACATGAAGCATATGGAGAATAGGCGTTTGTAAAAATAGTTTATACAAGAGCAGAAACAGTCATGTGAGTGTAACACATCAGATTTTTATTTTTGTATTCAGAAGACGTCAACCTACTAGGTATTAGGATGTACTTTACTATTTATTTATATTTACTATTTTTACTTTGTTATTACATTAACACTCAGGATCAGAGAAAATGTGGCTGCAAACGTGTCATTAATGAACCCCATAGTTCTGTAGTGGCTCCCCACAATGTGTCTGATTTTTGTTCCGACAATGTGGCTATAGAACACACTGGAGGTCAATTCCCTTTCTCATAGCAGCCCGAGGAACAACGTAATTGCTGCTTTGTTTATTTTGTTTTAATTAAGCAGTACTAACACGAAAAGCTATACAGTAAAATCCACTTTAATGTGTTTACAGTTTTCAGAATGGTTCATTAATAATGTTGTCAGGTGAAATTGTTTGTTCAGTTATAATTACATTTTCTGCTTCGATAGGTGTCACATACAGCGTCTTCAGCCTGATTAATATACATAAATAAGCTATATGTAGATGGTGTCTCATAAGTAATGCCAGTTTTAAGGAAAACTTCATGTAGAAGGTCTTCTGACAAGAAATTAAAGTACTCCTCAAAGCAGAGATCATCAGATTCTATGGTATTTAGCCATCTTTCAGCGAGGTTTACTATCCCGCGACGGTGCCAGTCTCTGGTTTTTGATGCGAAGAATTCGGTGAGATCCACTTCCACAGCTTCAACGTTTTCGAAATTTCTTCCACGTAAGAAATGGGCCGTGGATCGAAACAGATGGTAATCTGATCAGGGCTGTATGCTGGGTATTGTAGCAGTTCGACTCCTTAGAATTCCTGAATTGTTGTCATGGTTGTTCGTGCAGCATGGTGTGTTGCATTGTCCTGCTGCAAAAGAACTCTATTTGGATTAACTGATGCTGAGTATCTCCGTCTCAAAATTTCATGAACTCGTTTCATTGGTTGCGAATAAGGATCCGCATTGACTGCACGCCCGTTTGGAATAAACTCATTCAAAATTGCACCAGTCACACATTACTTTGTGTCGAACTGATTTCTTTTAACGATTACTTTGGCAGGTTGACAGGGACTGAGCCACTGTTTTGAGGCATCAGGATTGCGGTAACAGCCCATTTTCTTCACATTTGACAATTCTCCTGATAAATCTATCATCCATGGGGTTACGGATATCCACTCTACGTTGAGTCTGCTGAGGTGTCAATTCATGAGGTACAGATCTACAGCTTCTGTTTGATTCTTCAAGTTTCTCATTCTGGCGATGTATGGTATCTTTTGATGGACAAATATCTTCTGACAGCCCAGAAGTAGCTTAGTGCGTAATTTCTTCAAACAATCTGCGTGTATACGCAATATCCCATAGTTATAAAAATCCGCATTGACTGAACGCCGGTTTGGAACAAACTCCCAGTGAATCACTCCTTCAAAATTGCACCAGACACACAACATTACCTTGGGACCGAACTTATTTCTTTTAACGATGTCTTTGGCAGGTGACGGGGATTGAGCCACTGTTTCGAGGCTTCAGCGTTGCGGTAATACATCTATGTTTCATCATGTGACAATTCTCATGATAAATCTATCATCCATGGGATTACCGATAAGCTGACGACAGATATTCCTCTACGTTGAGTCTGTTGAGGTGTCAATTCATAAGGTACGGATCTACAGTTTCTGTTTGAATTTACAAATTTCTTAATCTGGTGATGCATGGTATCTTTTGATGGACCAAGTTCTTACGATAGCCTATGAGTACTTTCTTGTGTATTTTATTTCAAAACTCTGCGTATATTCTCAATATCCCACTTCCGGAACGTGGTAAATCTTTAGTGTTTTCTTCTCTAGTGTTGACACGTTGGAACCATCGTTGTGCCACACACTCACTAACGACACCTTCTCCTTTCTCTTCAGATATTTTTCGAGCCGCGCCAGCAGCTTTATAATCTATTTTCCAGTAGTGCTTTAGAAGGACTCTAGTCTCAAACTTTGTAACTTACATTTTGTGATTGTGTATTAACAACTGACGAATGACACATTCTCGCAGTATAAGCAATACTAGCTGTGGCATCCTGTAAACAGCATTGGCGAACCAAAGAAAACCAACTCTATCTTATAAAACACCAAACTTAAAAACCGACAGTACTTTTGAGACAACCCATTAAAAAGCTTACCAGTTAACCCGTGGGACTAATTCACATATTCTTGATAAATACTTAAATATACCAAAAATTATTATTCATCCCAGGACAAAATTAAGTGTAAAAGGTTTTGATGAATATATGAACCTATGTGTGTTTCACATTTTTAAGCGTACACTCATCAATTTAAAACTGGCCGGCGTCTGAGACACGGAGCTCGAATTGGGAGCGTCGCGGACAGACAGGCTTTGTTCACAACACTGCGTATATTCTTGTAATATTTATAATGGGGAACACAACTATATTCACAAAAGTCACAATCACAAAATAATTCATGTACAAGATTTAAAACAGACAGATGTAATATTTGTAACCAAAACACACTTTATTGAATTATGGCTCTCAAGAGGAGTATAATTATGGCTCCTTATAATACCACGCTTACTGCAGCAGTCTTAGCTAGTAGAGAGCATGTTGGTACTGAGGCTACAAGTTCAAATTTCCGTAGAGCTACTGGGGTTATTTTTTCTTTCATTTTAAATACACGATTAGAAGTATTTTATTCAGTTTTTATGTGTGTGGCGTTTATTTAATAGTCCGTCGTACCGGTAGATGGCAACCATGACATTACTTTATGGGCCTGGAAGAGGTTTCATACTTAATCAATTTCATTTGAAAACCATAAATTTTACAATTATTGTAATTATATTTCTAAGTAAAATGAACCAACAGAAGGAAAATTATTTAACTATATTAAAGTAAAAAGAGTTGTAAAAGTTAAAAGTTAACAATCCATTAAGGAGAATCGAAATCAAGATGCTGGCGTAGAAGTTAAGTAGCTTAACTACAGCTTCATGCCAAGCGCGGTATAAAGGTATCCCAAATCAGTGCCTTGTAGTCTTGTTAGAGTAACCAAGGCGGTGCACAAAATTTGATGGTTGTGAACCGCGCGCTCACTCGAATGGACTATGAAAAACATCAAGTGCTCAAGGGACCGGCCGCTTTTAGCATGACCTTTTAACGGTAGCATCGCATTATATATTATGCATTACGGATTGCATTTTATCTTAGGTGGTGTTCCGGCACTCATGGCGTATCTCAGGGGATTCTCAAGTCATTGCAATAAATGTAAGATACGAGTGGTGATTATAAACTGAGGTTACAAGCCTGCAGTGAAACGTGTACATTTTATTTCTGCACTCAATACAGCCAACGTTAGTACATACATTAGGTTGTTTTTTCACATAGTCTCCATATCTATTTAGGCACTTGCGACTTGGTGGGATGAGTTTCAATGAGTTTCAATGAGATCTTTCTTTGCACGTTCAGCCTCGTCTGAAGCGAATCGTTGGTGCTCCTTCAAGTGAAGAAAAGGTGAAAGTCGTTTGGAGTGATGTCCGGGCTATAGGGAGGCGGTCGATGATATCCCAGCGGACTTGCTTAAACAGCTTGTTGGTCTTCTGGGCTGCATGAGGTCGCGTGTTGTTGTGAAGAAAGATGATTGCAATCGTGTCAAGGTCTCGCAGTATTGGTCAGCAGTCATTGTGTGCCCTCTTTCCAAAAACTCTACAGTATGACACCCGCGGTGTCCCAAAACACTATGACTATCACCTTTCCATTAAATTCTTTGCCTTTGGAGAGGAGGCGGGTTTCCACTCAATTGACAACCGCTTACTGCTGGTGGTGTAGTGGTGGATTCATGTTTCGTCACTCGCGACAATGTAGTGAAAGCTCCTTCCGTGGAGAACCGTTTCAAAAGTTGCAGGCTTACCCCCCATGCGCCTGTCCTTGTGTTGGTTGGGCAGATTTCGTGGAATCCATTAGAATAAACTTTCCGCTACTGCAGAATATCGTGAACAACGTGACGAACGCTTCCGAATGACATTCCCAATTTTACCCTCATATAATATCGTAACGGATCCTCCTGTTGTCTTGAATCAGCTCCTCCTCGCGAGCTGTGTTCAAACCTGTAGATGCCGTGCTGTGTCGGACAGTGCGATCCTCGTCGATGACGATTTCTCTACCGGCCGCAAACTTTCGACACCATTCTGCGACAAGCTGACATGACAATACAGTCTCTCCGTTTACCTCTATCAGCTGCCAGTGAATTTTAGCCACGGTCAAGAAATCGAGTAACGAATCGAATTTCTTCGCGAGACCTAAACAGTCGCCATTTGTGTTTACCTATAAATACTGTCCATTCCAAACCAGAGTGCCTTTCACTGAAAACAAACTCTTTGTATTATCCGCGCGAAAGTAGTTCGCAATCTCCTCCCAGGTGATTGTTGAACACTATTTAATCTATAAAAAGGCGCCCTGCGTGAGAATCATAGTTCAAAATGCAACCTGAGGTAACAATAGATTTTATAAGTATGCAGCAATGAACATTTTACTTACGTTAATCACAACCCTTGGGCAAAAGTGCAACACCCAAATCCGAATCCTTCAAAGATGACTCAGCTGCCATATCAGAATCAGAACTACTCTCCAAAATAATGACAAGCTTATCCACAATTCCACAGCACTGTCGCATTAAAACAAGTTCCCACGATTTATCCTCATCAATATTGTATTATGTCTGTTTATATTCCCTGCTCGCTTTCGTTACACTTCTCACTGAAACGCCTGTAAAATCCGATATTAGTTTACTAATATGCAATAATGCAGGTGTCAGGTATTTTTGTAATAGTGAGTTGAATATATGAAGTACTGTTTGTTTTAGCCACTTTTTAACTGTTTCCCGCTTCTGTGTTTGAACAGTTTATTCGCAGTACACGCACCTTCCTCTGCCATGTAAACTCAAATACCAACTGACTAAATCACAAGATTTGACCTGAGCTGAGCACACGTGTATGTAAGAGAGTGGCAGTCGTGCATTTGGTTGGTATTAACAAGCAAGATGATCCCGGCGTCAGCACAATAGCAGGCGAAAATCATATTTTGTAATCTCTTAACAGCTAGTATATATCCATTACCTTTAACGATGAGTTCTTATGATAACCGCAATAAAATGTGCTGTTCTATACCTTTCCTGCTCTAATATTTCATAATACAATACATGTATGAAGGAACTATTTACGTTGGCGTAAGAGTATATTCTTGGGTTCGTGACAAGCAGGAGCACGTGCTTCCGTTTAAATCAGAGGGAACTCTGGTTTGGAATGGACAGTAGTGCTGTAGGTGGCAGGTGGCTGAGACCCTGTACAGTTGTCAATCGCATGTATTATAATTACCGCACACTACTAGTTTCTTTATAACGGACTAAACTCCAGGAATATCGGCCTCGTATCCTTAGTTGTTGATCACCCCCCGTACAAAGCTTAACAATTGTTGTCGAAAATAGCAGATAACTGAGATATGATTACCATTAAGAATTAACCAGAAAGAAAGAATTAATTAATAATTTTAAAGTTAATTTAAACATTAATTCTATATTACTTATATTGTCAAAATTGAATCCAACAATTTTACTACGCTATCACACATTTAAAATATTTACATCACAAATAAAAGGTTTTCTGGAAACTGTCTGTGAAACCCTCTTAGATAATTACGTATGACTGATAAACCATAGAGATTAGAGAAAAATTACTGAATAATAATGCAGTATCTTTAATACGCATAACTTATTTCAAATAACTTTTTTGTGACATTAGCCATTTCTGAAATAGCTGTACTTATTGGTTTGAGTTTTGTCACCTTTTTACTTTCTCTACTAGGTATAGTAAGTAGGGGAAGTATTGCATTTCACTCAAAAATTCGACATCAATATTTCACAGCAAATACATACTTTGAGGTGCCCTATATCCAAATAAAGCATTTTTGGAAACGTGTCCATGTGTGTGTGTGTGTGTGTGTGTGTCTGTCACTCCGTAACTAGCATAACTCAAAAACGAATAGTCGCAAACATGGCACTGGAGTTTATCAGCTTCCAAGCATGCGACACGAACATTTTCACCAAAATCTCTCCACCCCAGACTACCCTTTATCTGGAACATTTTCCGAAAATTTTGATTTTCTCAAAAATGTCTTTTAAGGATTTTGATTAAAATACCATATGTTTAAGATATTTTTATGATATATGAACTGTATATCTTGAATTTTCTGGGAATGTCCCCAAAAGAGCCTTCATTCTGAATGACATTCGCAAAACTGGTAAACCGTAAGATATAGACAAAATTTTACTACGCAAAAAATGTAGAGCATTTATCTCACACATGTTTTTGTGTTACTTGTTTGAATTTTCCAATCCTCATACTTTTTCTCAATTGGGAATTGTTTTTATATGTTCTGGACATGTAAAGAGAATGGAATGCTCCACATAGCAACCAGCTCTTAAAATATTTTACTATCGTTTACATCCTACCATATTCCCCTTCGCATCTATAAGAAAATTAACAATAAATTAACATCTCAATAACTCGATTAACATGAAGTATATGGAAAATAAGCGTTTGTAAATGTAGTTTGTACAAGAGTAGAGTAAGTCATGTGAGTGTAATACATCAGGTTTTTTAAATTCTGTCTTGAGATGTCATGGAAATAGTATGGCACTACAAGGGCAACGTATAGCTACTCGCTTTAAAGAAATATTTATGGAAAGGTTAGGGTTAAAATGAAGAGTAGTTTGCTCATAGAGGCGATATGAATTAAATGAGAAATTCTTGTGCATGTAACATATTTTCCTTACCATCTATGTAGTTTACTGGAAAAGATAAGATTTCTTCTCCACCAAAATAGCTTTTCAGCGAATTTCCTCAAAATCCAAGTAAATTTTCAAAAATAAAATAGAGACGAGCGAGCGCGAACACACATATACACGATTAACTCGTCTGATAGTACAAAAAGTCAAAGTTTACTTCAAATAACCTTGAGAGCCTCCAGAGGAAAAACCCTGATGTGTTGCATTCATATAACTTTCCCTACTCTTGTACAAACTATTTTTACAAAGCTTATTCTCCATCTACTTCCTGTTAATCTTATTGATAAATTTCTTGTAGGTGCAAGGGGATATGGTAGGCTTTAAGCGATAGTCAAATCTTTTAAGAGCTGGTTGCTTTGTGGAGCATTCCATTCTCTTTGTATGTTCAGGACCCAAAAAAAATAAAAAATAAAGAAAAAACAGTAAAAAGTTCCTATTTGAGAAAAAGTATAAGTATTGAAAAATTCAAACAAACAACAAGGAACATCTCGGAAATGGTTCACTGGACAAGAATGTTTATAACATAAATTGTGTTTTTTAACGGAATCTACATTTTTTGTGTAGAAAGTGTTGTCTATCTCTTATGGTTTACCAGTTATGGAAAAGTCATACCGGAAGAAGAGGACTTTTGAGGACATTCCCAGAAAATTCAAGATATACATTTTATTTATCATGACAATGTCTCAAATATATGATATTTTAATTCAAAATCGTTGGAGCCATATTTGAGAAAATCAAAATTTTCAAAAACGTTCCATGTAAAGGGTAGTCTGGGGTGGGGGGATTTTCTTGAAAATCGCCGTGTCGTACCTTTGATACTGAACCTAAATACCAAGAGTGGTATTTATCCGATTTTTCGTTTCTGAAGTATGATGTTTACAGATACACCTTTTTCTAAAAATGTTTTTTTTTATTCAGAGGCCTCAAAACACGTATTTTCGGTGAAATTTCGGTATCAAATTTTTTGGCGGAATACAATACTTCCCCTATTTACTATGCATAGTAGAGAAAGCAAAAATATTAGCATTTTTCTTAAAGTTAAATTTAAATTCTTGTTTGTATAAATAATATTGTTAAATGGTACAGAAACTCTATTGATTTATTTATCTATTGTGTCTGTCTTGTTTTATGTGTATAAACCCACAAGCAAATCACTTACGGAGTGTTGGTTGCCATGGATATGACGTAAATTTATATCAAAGTGACGTCTCTGGCTCCCTGCAGTATTTCATTGCATTAAGTTGGCAGCAGCTGTTTTGATAATGATTTTTCACAGCCCTGCCACGAGATATTAAAGAAATAAACGTTAGCTTCTAAAGCGGCACGAAACCATTAAAATCTCTTTCGTAAATAAAGCGAAGAGAAACTTGTGTAACTCCCTCCCCTCTTTGATCCGTTTAAATACGTCAAAAATTCTAGAACTCTTTTTCCAGAGCGTAAGCTGATTTTCCAGTAAGAAGAATCTTTTTAATACCCGTTACCACCAACAAACCAAATCCTTGACGATGCGATACATTTAGCTGGTCTGAGGCTGTTGAATAATGGAGAAGGCCTGGTCAGAGAAACTTTAAACAGGAGGCCATGACATGCACCGTAATGAGTTTTTGCATTTGCGAGACTCACGTTAGGCCGGTCATTTTTCTTTTCTTTAGTGGGATGGATTTAGCTGCCCATTTCGTATTCTTGGAACATGATGCTACTGCCCACAGGACAACCCTGCAATAACAGTTCTTTAGAATCACTCTGTTTCGGGCGAAAGCTAATGCAGAAACTGTGCTTCTTTTTGCTATACACGTGTGGATGCCTGGCCATATAGGACGAAACATTTGTGCACAAAAGCAATTATTAACAATTACTAATCTTTTGGAATACTTCACAGCTTTCGATTAGCAAACCTAAATTGAATTTAAGGTGACTAAATGGCAACAATTACCAAAATTTATAGACGAAGGTCCACGTCTGTGTGTCTGTGAACAGCATAACTAAAAAATCTGATGTGTTACACTCACATGACTTTCTCTACTCTTGTACAAACTATTTTTACAAAGCTTATTTTCCATCTACTTCGTGTTAGCAAATATAAAAGTTTTCAGAAACTACCTTACTGCTAATTTTCTTATAAGTGTAAGTTGAATATGATAGTCTTTAAGCCATAGTTATATCTTTTAAGAGATGGTTGCTATGCGGAGCATTCCATTATCTTTGTATATCCAGCACATAAAAAACTAATAACGAATTCCACTTTGAGAAAAAGTATAATTATTTAAAAGTTCAAACCAATAACAAGGAATATCTCGGAAGTGGTTCACTCCACAAAAACAATGTATGTGACATAAACTGAGAGTTTTAAACGAGACCTACATTTTTTGTGTAATAAAATTTTGTTCTATCTCTTACGGTTTACTAATTATACAAAGGTCATTCCGAATGACGAGGACGTTTGGGGACATTTCCAGAAAATTCAAGATATACATTTTATTTGTAATGAAAATAACTTACATATGTACTACTTTAATCAAAATCCTTGAGCCATTTTGTGACAAAATCAAATTTTTCGAAATTTTAGATAATTTCTTATGGCCAATTACATTTTTTAAATTAGGATCAAATTCAATTGACCCTAAAATAACGACCCCCAAATAAAACACGACTAATATCATTTACTTTCTCCCATAACTTCAAGCAACTTTTATTCAAGGTATTTCTTTCTACAACGTTAGTTGTGGAGATATTGTACAGTCTCAACTTAAATGGTACATCCTGTATAAGATTATACACAATTCCTTTCGAATGAAGGGGACTTCACAGGCTACTCTTATAAAATTCAAGATATGCATGTAAATATCTATAGTATATGATATATTAATTTATATCTTTGGAGCCATTTTTAGAAAACCAAAATTTTACAAAAATGTTGTATATAGAGGGTAGTTTGGGGTGGGGCAACTTCTTGAAAATTTTTGCGTGCATCCTTCGAAGATACTAAAATTAAATACCAAGTTTGGTATTTATCTGACTTTTTGATTTTGAATTATGCTGTTCACAACATGTGTTTCCATGAAATCTCGGTATCGAATTTTGGGGTGGAATGCAATATCTTCTCTACCTTCTATGTAAATGGTAAAGAAAATAAAAATGATTCTTTTCAGTATTTAGAATTTTCTTAACATGATGCGGATGGATTGAGGAATGTGTAAGGAAGGTCATGTGAATCTGATACATTATATATTTCCTTTTAACTATCTACAAAGCTATTCAATCATTTGTTACTGCTTCATAAGTGCTTACAAAACGGTATCCTGGTTACTGAATCATTAATTCTCCGCTTCCATCCTTCATTTCGTCGTGGCTGGTGAATCATTTGCCCCGAGAATGTTTTGTAAACAGATGAACGTCTAGAGGGGTCAAAGCAAGCGCTATGATGAAAGGAAACACGGTGGTAACCCCAGGTGTGAAAATCTCTTGTAGTGCCGGGCGACAGGGGGCCTTAACTCTCTCCATGTCGTGCAACGTCTCCATTCCAAGTGTAATAAAGGCAGGAGCTGGCGTCAAAAAGCCTTCTTAAAACGTGTTAACCTAACTTAATAAGCAGTTGCAGTCCAGTAACACTATAAGCCACGAAATAAACCAAAACTCGAAAATGCGCATTAAGGAAGAAAGCAATTTATGGATGCAAATACAGAATAAACTAAAGAAGCTAATTTTAACCTTCTCTACTTAGCAAATGGAATTATTGTGTTCCTTAAAAATAAGTTTTCAAGTATTCACCAGAAATATATGTTTTGGGGCCCCTGTTACAAAAAATCGGTAAATTTTTAAGAACTGGACGCTATATGCTGGCTTTAAAATTCCATACTGTTTCCATGACATCGCGAGAAACAATTGAATGTTAACAGGACTTAAAAAAATAGCCTAGAAATGAACAATTGAACCTTTAATAGCGGATACCTCAGAAATGGCTGATGCCAAAAACAATGGAAATATTTTTTTTTTTACATTCTCTATTACACATAGTAACTAGGGGAAATATTGCATTCCACCCAAAAATTCTATATCGAAATTTCGCTGGAAATGCATGTTTGTGAACAGCATCACTCAAGAACGAAAAGTCGGATAAATACAAACTTGGAATTTAGGTTCAGTATCTAACAAAGATACGACACGAGGATTTTCAAGAACATCCTCCCATCCCAGACTAGCTTTACATCGAAAATGTTCATTTTATCAAAAATGGCTCTAAAATTTTAATTAAAACAGCATATGTTTAAGATATTTTCATAACAAATAAAATGTATGTCCTTAATTTTCTGGGAATGTTCCCAAAGATCCTCTGCATGCTGAACGGTTTTTGCATAACTGGTAAACCGTAAGAGATAGACAAAATGTTTCTACACAAAAATGTAAGGCTCGTTAAAACACACCATTTGTGTTCCATACATTATGTTCCACACCATTTATGTTCCGAGATATTCCTTGTTATTTGTTTTAATTTTCCAATACTTACACTTTTTCTCAAATGGGAATTCGTTATTCGTTTTCTTTTATGTGCAGGACATGCAGAGAAAATTCAATGCTCCACATAGTAACCACCTCTTAAAATATTTGGCTGTATAGCTTAAAGCCTACCATATTCCCCTTGCATCCATTTGAAAATTAACAATAACGTTCTGCAAATGTTTATCTCGATTAACATGAAGTAGATAGGGAATAAGCGTTTGTAAAAATGGTTTGTATAAGAGTAGAGAAAGTCATGTGTACACAATATTCTTTGTGTAGTACGTTTCGTCTCTTCCTTAAGGTTTACCACTCACACAAGATTTTACAAAATATCTTCCAAATGAAGTGGACTTTACAGATTCTCAAAAAATTCAAGATATATGCTATATGCTATTTTAACCAAAATCGTAAGAGCAAGTTTTGGGAAATAAAAAGTTTGAAAATCTTCCATGTAAAGTATGGTCTGGGGTAAAGAATTTTTTGAAATTCTTTGTGTCGTATTTATGGAAGGTACTGAACTTAAACACAAAGTTTGGTATTTATCGACGCTTCATTTTTCAGTTATGCTGTTCAGATACACGCATACAAACTCTTTTCCAAAAATCATTTATTTTGATTCACGGCGCCTCAAAACATGTGTTTGCGCTGAAATCTCGTTATCAAATTTTGGTGTGTAATACAACACTTCCCCTAGTTACTATACATGGTAGAGAAAGTATAAATCAAACATATTCCACATTTCCAAGATCTGTACCAGTAGTAACAAAAGCAGACCGAACTAAGAAATGCGTATATCAGACAACACCCACTAGAAGAACATATAGCCGAAGAAATAAGATATACCCGAAAAAATCTTACGTGACACATACACATTACTTTCTCTAACCTCTACCGTTTTTAGTGGGTATATAAATTATTCTTACTCAAGCTTATTCTTCTATCTACTACATTTTAATCCAAATAAATATTTGCAGAAATAGCTACATTACACATTTCGTTATAGATACAAAGAGAACAGCGATAGCCAAATGTTTAACAACTGGATGCTATAAGCTGGCCTTAAAATCCCATTCTGTTTCCATACAATCGCGAGAAACAACTGAATGTTGGTAGGACTTTAAAAGAATGACCAATTCGAATCTTTAATAAGGGATATCTCAGAAGCAGCTTGTGGTACAAAAAATTTATTTCAAAGAAATTGTGTGTTCTAAATACATATAAAATTTTTGTAGAGTAAGTTTTCGTCTATTTTTTTAACGTTTGCCAGTTATATTAAGTTATACAAAATTCCTTACGACTGAAGAGGACTTTATGTGCTATTACCCAAAACTCAAGATATACGCTTTATTTGTCATGCTAATTGCCTTTCACATGAGTATTTTAATCAAAATCGCTACAGCAGTTCCATGTAAAGGGTAGTTTGGGATAGGATGATTTTGTTGAAAACCTTCGTGTCTCACCTTTGGAAGATGTGTAACCTAAGGACCAAGTTTTCTATTTATCCAGCTTTTGGTTATTGTGATATGCTTTCACAGATAGACACACACACACACACAAACGGATATGTTTACAAAAATGCTTTATTTAATTCAAGGGACCTTAAAACATATATTTCGGGTGAAATCTTGATATCGGATTTTTGAGGGGAATGCAATACTTCCAATACTTCCATGTGTTACACTCACATGACTTTCTTACTCTTGTACAAACTATTTTTACAAACGCTTATTATCCATCTACTTCATGTTAATCGAGATAAACATTTGCAGACTCTATCTTATAGCTAATTGTTTTGTATTTGCAAGGGAAATATAGAAATACAGTAACTTTAAGGATAGACATATCTCTTAATAGCTGGTTGCTATGTGCAGCACCATTCTCTTTGCCACAGATTAATACTCTTTGCATATCCAAGACAAAAAAATGAATAACGAATTCCCATTTGAGAAAATGTATAAGTATGACACAAATTGGGTATTTTAACGCGATCTAGATTTTTTTTTTGGTAGTAAAATTTTGTCTATCTCTTATGGTTTATCAGATATGCCAAGTCCTTCACAATGAAGAATACTTTTGGAGACGTTCCTAGAAAATTCAAGATATACATTTTATTTACCATAAAAATGTCTTAAACATGTGATACTTTAATCAAAATCGTTAGAGCCGTTTTTGAGAAAATAAAAATTTTCGAAAAATGTTCCATCTTAAGGGTAATCTGGGGTGGGGGATTTTCTCAGGAACCTTTGTGTATAATCTCTGGAAGAGACTGAACCTAAATACCAAGTTTGGTGTTTATTCGAGTGTTCGTTTCTGAGTTATGCCGTTCACAGACAGACAGACACACACACACACACAGACAGACACGCAGACATATACACAGACATTTTTCCAAAAATACTTCTTTTGGATTAAGGAGGCCTCATAACATGTATTTCAGTAAAAGTTTGATATCGAATTTTTGGATGGAATACAATACTTCCCCTACTTACTATACGTAGTAGAGAAAGTAAAAATGGAAAGCACTCATAGTAAGAATGTTTCCTTCAAGATTTCCGAGGGAACATTGCCTTAGAGAGAATTTGGAAACAGGAATTGAACGACTCCAAAGAACGCGGAAGGATCCATTTGAAAATTAGCCTCGGAACAAGTCATCTGGTCTAGACCTTGATTTGGAAGAAAAATAAGAAGAGGTATTAACTTCAGTGTCTTCGAAAGATGCTACAGGAAAATTTTCAAGAAAAACCCCACTCCAAACTATCTTAGATGGCTATATTTAACATGTATATCTTGAATTTCCTGGGAATAACCGATTAAGTCCGGTTCATTCCGAAGGAATTTTGAATTACTATTAAAACTTATGAGATAGACGAAAACGTACATCATAAAAAATATAGATATATTTAAAACACAAATTTCTTCAAAGTTATATTTGTGACAACAACCATTTCGGGAATATGCTTTATTACTTTCTTAGCATTTACGAGTTGGTATATAGTTGGTACAGAATATATTGCATTCCATCCAAAAATTCTATGCTGAGATTCATCGGAAATGTGTGTTTTGACGTTCCCTAAATTCAAAATGAAAGAAGTTTTAGAAAAAAGGTCCTTGTGTGTGTCTTTGAACAGCATAACTTAAAAATGAAAACTCAGATAAACACCAAACTTCGTATTTACGTTCAGGACCTTCCAAACATATGACACGAAGATTTTCAAGAAAATCCCCCCTCCACAGACTGCAGTTTATATGGAAGATTTTTCGCACTTTTGTGTTTTTCTAAAAAATGGCTGTAACGATTTTGATTAAAATTCCATATATTAAATATATTTACCTTAAAAATAAAATGTATATTTTTAACTTTCTGGGAATAGCCGGTGAAGTCCACTTTAATTGGGAGAAATTTTGTACGATCTTGTAAAAGTGATAAGCGTTAAGCGATAGAGAAGAACGTGTTGTACAAAAAAATGTAGATATTTTAAAAGTCGCAATTTATTTCAAATAACTTTTCTTGTGTCAATAGCCATTTCCGAGATATGCGTCATTAATGCTTTGATTTGTTCAATATCCACTAAAAAATTCCATACTGAGATTTCACCGGAAATATAAACTTTGACGTTCCCTAAATCCAAAAAGAAAGAATTTTAGGAAAAAGGTCCCTGTGTGTGTGACTTTGAACAGCATAGCTTAAAAATGAAAACTCAGATAAATACCAAACTTCGTATTTAGGTTCAGGACCTTCCAAAGATGTGCCACGAAGATTTTCAAGAAAATCCCCCCTCCCCTGACTGCAGTTTATGTGGAAGATTTTTCGAACTTTGTGTTTTTCTAAAAAATGGCTGTAACGATTTTGATTAAAGTTCCATATATTAAAGGTATTTACCTTAAAAATAAGACGTATATTTTTATCTTTCTGGGAATAGCCGGTAAAGTCCACTTAATTTGAAAGAAGTTTTGTACAATCTTGTAAAAGTGATAAAAGTTAAGCGATAGAGGAAAACGTACCACACAAAAAATGTAGATTTTTTTTAAAACACACAATTTATATCCAATAACAGCCATTTCCGAGATATGCGCCATTAATGCTTCGATATGTTCAATACTTCTCATTCTTTTTAAGTCGCTCGATTTTTATTTTTTTTTCTCGAGATTGCATGGAAATAATATGGAATTTTAAGGGCAGCATATACCATCCAGTTCTTAAACATTTGCCTTTCGCTGTTCTGCTTGTACCCTAACGAAATGCGTAATTTACTAGCTATTTCTGCAAAGTTTTATCTAGATTAAAATTAATTAGATAGAAAATTAAACCTTAGTAAGAATAATTTGCACTCCCACTATTAAACATAAAAGGGTAGAGAAGGTCATGTGAATGTAAAACTCAATTTTTATAATTCCTCCACCAGTTAAACATTTTGGCTTTCTGATACTTCCAAAATTGTTAATATTGCTTGGAATATTGAGGAAATGCTTTTGGACCTTAAGGCTTCAGTTTTCTAGATCACTTTACACAGGTACCACGTATAAAGAAGAAGAGGGTGCAGAGTAGAGGATGGGAGTAACGAAAGTAATAAAATCTTAATTTGAGATTTAAAATTCCGCCCATGTAACGTCAGGTAAGACAGGTAAAAAAGAAAGAAAGAAATGGAAAATCCAGCACGTATTTTATGATGTTGAAAAATCGATAACAGTATTTGCCAGGGACACGCAAGTGCGCACGTACCTACTACTGATAAACCATCATTAAATTAATCAATGTCTCTCCTCGGTGGACAAAGGAATTTGTTTTGCTGGACAGACACGTAACAGTTACCCAGAAAATGTTAATTTTAAAATACATTGGGGGGAAAAGCCAACTACTGCGGTTAAAGGCCAAACTGACCTGCGAGTTAATATTTTATCACCTTTATAAATAAATATTGCACACAATTAACTGTCACATAGCATCGACTGGCGTGTTTACAGGGCTGTTTAAAATTGTTACTCACTTCACATTTCTAGGGAAAAAATATCTGTGTTGCATTCACATGACTTTTCTACTCACTTCTGAAATAAAATATTCTTACGAAAGGCTTTTAAAAATTTGATGATGCATTGATTTGACTTGTTTTACTCTCCATCGATTATTAGTGGGTATACAAACTATTCTTACAAAAGTTAATTTTGCTATTTACTTCATCTTAGTCGAGATAAATCTTTCCTGAAATAGATGCATTACACATTTCGTTATAGATAGAAAGGGAAGAGAAACAGTGAAATGTTTTAGAAGTGGGCGTCATATGCTGACCCTAAAATTACATACTTGAGAGAAAATTCGACAAAACAGGAATGCCTAAGTATTCATCAATTCGAACCATTTATAGCGGATATCTCGGAAATGGCTAGTGCCGCAATAAAAACTATTTAATATTAATTGTGTGTTTTAAACAGATCTACATTATTTGTGTAGTACGTTTTCGTCTATTGCTTAACGTTTACCAGTTACACAAGGTTGTACAAAATTCTTCCAAACGAAGAGTGCTTCAAAGGCTATTCCCAGAAAATTCAAGATATAGATTTTATTTGCCCAGTAAATATGTCAAGAGATGACAAGGCAGTACTTGGATCACACTGCACAGGTACTGCACACACCGCAGCAGCTGGAGACACATTCAAAGAAGGCAGGAAGTGGTAAACACAACCACCTAGTGCCCGGTGGGAATTGAAGGAAGAAGTGTGCGAAGTGAGAACCCCAAACAAGATCATGAAGTGCTGATCGCAAAGAAGTGAGTGAACAGTAGTGCAAAGTGCGGAAGAAAGAAAGACAACGAAAAACACAGCTTATGCGGACTAGATCACTGCATGAGTCATATCGAGCTCCCCTCACAAGAGGAGGTCTTAGCCCTTCAGGGACAAATCGGCTGTTCATTCATTAAAATATCTTTAATATATGGCATTTTAAACAAATTCGTTAGAGACATTTTACAGAAAATACAGAATTTCCAAAAATCTTCCATACAAATGGTAGTTCGGATTGGGAGATTTTCTTGAAAATATTTGTGTGGCTACTTTGGAAGGCACTGCACCTAAATACCTTCTCTACCTACTATATACATGTGATAGAGAAGATGTTAAATACACTTACTGCTGTTGGATTCTATTCCTTTTTTAATTTAATTAAAATATCATAACCATATCATCATCTTTACAAGGATTAGGCACTCTTGCCTGTTCTGACTTCACAGTGCTATGACCATCTCTTCCTCGGACGACCAACATCTCTGCTACCTTGAGGCCGATAGCCATTCTTCAATGCTGGGATTCCTTCAGTATATCTACTCATTCGAAACAGGTGGACTCTCCAATTGTCTTTATAGTCATTTATCTTCCTTCTCTACCAAAAATACATGTTTTGAGATACACTGAATTTAAAAAAAATCACTTTAGAAAAAAGTCCGTGTGTGTATTTGAACGACATAACTTAAAAACGAAAAGTCGAATAAATATCAAACTTGGCATTTGCGTTCAGTACCTTTCAGAGAAGCGACACGAATATTTTAAAGAAAATCCCACTCCTTACATTACAAAGGACATTAAGATTACATAAAACATATGCCGGCTGACCCCGTAGCTTAGTCGGTAGAGCACCTGCCTGTTTTGCGAGGTGTCCCGGGTTCGATTTCGGTTAGGGAGTGGGAATTTTTCTCTAGGCAAGATTAATCCCTGTCCTCCCCAGAGTCTGGAAGCATGGATGAGAGTGTGAATGTGTGTATGATCTAATGATTACAAACCAAAAGTGACAAGAAACCAATGACAAGAATTATACGAGTTAACACCATTGCCAATAGGCAATAAGTTCCAAAGAAAAGATCGCCGATAAGACCAATATAGTTAAAGGTGGGGTATAAATGGAACTAAAAAAGAAAGTAGGCCTGTGAAATCCTCTTCATTCGTAAGGAATTTTGTATAACTTGTAAACGTTAAGCGATAGACTAAACCGTACTACACAAGAAAAATATATTGCTTTAAAACACACAATTTATTTAAAATAAGATTTTTTTGGTATAATCCGTTTTTGAGATATCCCTTAATAAAGGCTCAAATTGTTCATTACTTCTCATTGCTATTCAAGTCCCATCGATTTTTAGTTGTTTCTCGCGATTGCATGGAAACAGTATGGAATTTTAAGGCCAGGATATAGCGTTTAGTTCTTAAAACGTTGTCTATTGCTGTTCTCTTTGTATTCATAACGAAATTGTAATATATGTATTTTTACAATGTTTATTTGGATTAAAAGTAGTATATAGAAAAATTAGCTTTAGTAAGAAAAATTTGTATACCCACTTATAAAAATACACCTAATTCTTCTCAAGTTTCATTTGGAATCAAATCCATTCTTGTACATCGTTTCACTCCACGAAGAAATTTCGTTTCTGTTGACTGCCATTTTGTTATACAAAGGTTTATTCTGTGCCTTTTCGAGGTTACTGGAAGGTGCACCTAGAATCAATAATAACAGGTTAATCTTAATCTCAAAGTTTTCATTTTCACTGAAATTATTTATCGTGCAATTTGATGATAAATATTTCATGATGTATAAGCATCAGGCTAATCTGAATATCGTCGAGGTATACCTATTTATTAATCCACAAATTCATTGACATTTATTAGATTTATTTTTAATATTGCTGTCTCTATTATAGCTTATATTACAGCCTAGAATATAAAAATAGTTTACTTGTTCTAGTATTTCATTTGCTAGTATTATTATTTTTGAGTGCAAGCGGTATTTAACCCGATGGGCCATAAATTTAATTTTGCTTGTAGATATTTTCCTTTCCAATTTGGCTTAACTCATAAATTTATTGAACGTTGTAAATTATCTTCCCCATTCTGTAATTATAGCTGTACCATCAGCATGTAGAATTACTATATTATTATATAAATAGTGTTATTAAAATATTGTTATACAATTTATCTCCAAAATCATAATGGAGAGGCTATTACGGAAAAATTTGGCATATTACATTCACATGACTTTCTCTACCTCTATGGTTTATCTGTGAGTATATAAATTGTTTCTACAAAGTTCATTTTTCTATCTACTTCATTTTAATCGAGATAAAGCTTTACAGAAATAGCTACATTACACATTTCATTACAGATACAAAAAGAACAGCGATAGTCAAATATTTAAGAACTGGACGCTATATGCTGCCTTAAAATTCCATATTGTTTCTATGACATTGCGAGAAACAGCTAAAAATCGACAGGAGTTAAAAGCAATGATAAAATATTGACCAAATCCAACCATTAATAACAGATATCTCGGAATGGCTGATGCCACAAAAGAGGTTTTGAAATAAACTGTGTGTTTTAAAGAGATGTATATTTTATGTGTAGTATGTCTTCGTCTATCGCTTAACATTTATAGTTATACAACGTTATACGAAATTCCTTCGGACGCAGAGAACATTACCAGAAAATTCAAGATAAACATTTAATTTTACATGATGTAAATATCTTTAATATATGGTATTTTAATCAAAATCGTTAAAGCCATTCTTTTTAAATCAAAACTTTCGAAAAATGTTCCACGTAAAGAGTATTTGGATGGATTTCTTTTCTTTTAAATCCTATGTTGCATGTCTTTGGCAAGTATGAACTTAAATATGACGTTTTTTATGTTTTCGACTTTTCATTTTACTTTCTCTACTGCGTATATTAAGTAAGGGAAGTATCTATTGCATTCCACCCGAAAATCTTATACCGAGATATCACCGGAAATACAGGTTTTGAGGCGCCCTGAATCCATAAAATCAGTTTTAGTGTGTGGATGTGTGACTGTTTATCTCTGAACAGCATAACTCAAAAAAAGAAAACCAAACTTGTTATTGACGTTTAGTAATCTTTCAGAGATGTTACACGAATAGTTTCAAGAAAATCCCCGATCCCAGACTACCCTTTACATGGAGTATTTTTCAAAAATTTTGATTTTCTCAAAAATGGCTCTAACGATTTTGATTAAAATATCATATGTTTAAGATACTTTCATGGCAAATGAAATGTATATCTTGAATTTTCTGGGAATGTAATGTAAATGTAAATCATAAGTGATAGACAAAATTTTGTTACACAAACAATGTGGATCTTGTTAAAACACACAATTTATGTAATTTACATTTTTTGTCTAGTGAACCATTTCCGAGATATTCCTTGTTCTTTGTTTCAACTTTCCAATGCATTTTCTCTAATGGGAATTCGTTATTTTCCTTTTTTTTTAATGTCCCGGACATGCAAAGAGAATGTAATGCTTCGCATAGCAACCAGCTCTTATAACATTTGCCTATCGCTTAAAGCCTACCACATTCCCCTTGCACCTACAAGAAAATTAGCTATAAGATCACATCAAATTTTTGGGTTATGTTGTTTATATTGATGGGCTGTATTTCCGGTGAAGTCTCGGTATCTAATTTTTAATGGAATACAAATATCCTCCCTGCTACTACGAACATAGTAGAGAAAGTTAAAACTGATCTCCCATGTCGAATGCCGATATTCAGTTATTTTATTTCCTCCCTGTATAAATAATTATACAAGATTAAATCGTTTAATGGTATGGTAATTAAAATAAAAACACGCTGTTAATTTAATCACATCCCTGGCACTTACACAAATTTATACTTAGTTTAGTTAAACTACAAATAATTTCTCTAATCAGTTGTACTGTGATATATTTTAGTTTTTCCTATTGCGTCATAACTCTTAATTAGATGTCTTTAATTTTTAAGAGTAATTATAAACCACAAAGATACTAAAGCTGTTTCAGGAGGAGAATTTATTTATCTGCTTGTGAAGCAGGAACAAAAGCCGGGGCCAGTGAAAGTTGATTTTGGTTCGGCTATGAGAACTTTTCAAAGCTTTAGTCCCGAACAGTGGAAAAACATAAACAAGGCCATTGTAGCATTTGTGCAGTTAATTACCAGCCGGCCACGGGTTGCAGCATGTACATTAAACCAAGACCTGACCCTGTGAGTCGTGACCAGGGTCTGTGATTCCCCGCCTCCCCCTCCCTCGTTCCGGGCCGCTGCCCGAAACTACGTGCCTAAACAGTGGCAAACTTCTGATTGGCTACTTTCACTTACTCCAGCAAACTTCTGGCTCATGACCCCTATATCCCCCCCCCTGTTTTAATCTCAAGATATTATAGCATCGTTCATTTGTGGATAAAGTCACCCAACAGGTGCATTAGTTACTATACAAGTGGTTGGCCTTATAACTAGAGGCAGTATTGGGGGCGGGTGGCACAGTGGTTTCGTTTCCGGCTCTCGCACTGAGGGTCCAAGTTTCGATTCCCGGCTCTGTGATGACAATGTGAAGTATCCAAGAGACCCAACGTGTTTCGGAGTCCACGGTAGAAGCCCTCCGGGTGCCTCCACCTCTGAAATGGGCCCAGTCATCGTTTGGTGGAACGAGGTAACCCCGAAAGTCATAGGCCATATGGAGAGCGTTAGAAACGACGACTAGGGACAAAATTTTAATGCAAATGTATATCTGTTCTTCGCTGTAAGAAAGTATTCTCATTTGGTATGCGAGTTAATTACAAAATTTTAAAAAATTTAAACTATATTTTAAGTCACATATAATGTACATTTTACTTATTTTGTCAAGAAGCATAATATTTCAGCAGTTTGCAAAATTAGCTGCATACCTGCTTGTTTTATATGTATATTTTATTTCATCCTCATGCTTAATTCACAATTACGATATTTCCTAGTATATACAAATAAATAAATGAAATATGAAAATACTATCCTGGCACCTTGGTTACTACACCGGGACATACACTCAAGCTTTACATTTATTCTCACAAACACATTTACATTTTAAATTGCATCAATTTTTTTCAGATAAAATAACTAAAAACTACACAATGTCTACAAAATAATAATATAATAATAAATAAAGAAAAATAAATAAAAGAAAGTAAAATAGAAATTATTGGATTAGAATAAATGCATAAAAAAGTTATTTACAATTCTAGATCCTTTATTTATCTACACTTTCTGAAAAGCAGCAAACTTAGCAACTGGTAACCAGCTACTACCTGCTTCTATATTCACTGGAAAACAGCGAATATGTACTGGTAGCCAACACAAAACCTTCTACTAAACTAGTAATCATTAATATAAGTAGTTGTACAATCGAATCAGTGTTGAAAATTGGAAACACTCTTTGTAGCTCATATACAACGCAATCAATAGGCCACGCCACATCGTTGAATCTCCGTCTTATCTGGTCGTAGCAGTTCCCTTACGGTATACAAGTGGCTGTTGAGTAATTCTAGGAATTGAGTTCAAGTGTTGTTTATCATGTAACACTAAATGTATTTTAAATTTTATCATTTACTACATCTTAATGTTTATATAAATATAACCTACTAATTTGTACAAAGGAAAACATCTCAAAATACTGTGACGTTATATATATATTACAAGAATGTGACGAATAGAATTTTATAAGGCTAAGATGCTCAGAAAAAAAACTTTGTTTAAGAAGAACGATAAAATTCGCTTTAGGAATTCTGGCAAGTCACTTCCCGGATGCTTAAGTAAACATGGAAATATGTGACTTTAAGAACGTTTTCCAAATATTCGCGAAGCTATCGGTGTGTAGATGTAATGTGTGAAATCATGCTGACGCCACTTACGTTAGTGCTGTTAAAAGCACATGCTCAGCATACTCCTCGGGTATTTAAAGTTAAGAGATTTTTATGGCTCTCTCTCTACCAAATACTGCTTACAGGAATTTACACATTCATCATTAATCTTTAATCTAATCTTCAACTACGCCACCGCAAGACCGTCGGAGTACGGTAAGGCCAACATTCTTCGAACCTCATTTAAACTTGTCTCTTGCAGCCTTATCTTTGGTTGATGTTGGTAGTACTGTACAGTATAACTTTAGCTAACTAAATCTTGCTGACATGTATATTGTAGTAATTCCATAGATAATTAAACAAAATTAGAACCATAGGTACAGGCTAATAATCTGTCATCCTTCACCACTGCTATACCCAGCAGTCCCGCTGGCAAGAGTAGCTCTCCCACCCCAAAACCTTAAACATCCCCATCTTTGTCCTAATGTTCAACCTTTAATAGTTTTGGAAATTCAATTTCGAAAATATTCCTTCAGGTTCTCGATCCTTGAAGCTTATATTACATAAAATAGCCTTAAAATTTATATTATTGTAAATGTCTTACTACTTTTTATATTAGTATACATATGTGCATATTGTTAAAGTTTTCATTGAATAAGTGCATAAATATTAAAGGCATCATTAAAACATAACATCTCTGTCCTTACTTATTACAAAGTTGCAACAGTCATAACCCTGTTTACAATGCGCAGTTTGGCATAAAAATTGTTTACTTTGGTGTAAACTTCTTGTTTTACATGTGGAACACACATCCTTTTAAGTCAGGATGCTCTGGTTTTGCTAGCTTTTGCTTACACTATTTAAGACAACCCATCGGTGTAGTTCTGTCCAAAAGTGGTCAAAAATCTACTTTGAAATTCCAAGTCATATATTCTGTTTGTACTTTCAAGTTTCACATTCTGCTTTAAACATTCTAGTATACTCTAATTTTGAAATGTCTTTTTCGCCAATACTTTTTTCAACATCTTGTAATAACCAAATCGCTCCACCTGATGCAAATCTAAACCAATTTTCTTTAAGAATTTTCAGTTGCTGGGGGACTGTTAACGAAAAAAGAACTGATAGCGCTTTCTTTTATACCTAAATGCATTTTGATTGTGTAATTAAATATTTTTACATCATAATGCAAATAATGGTAATAAATAATACAGCCAATCTAATGATCGTTTCCCCAACCAAAAAATGTCCAATTCATATTTTTGTTATGGTTTAATGTATAATGAAACTATTTGTGCAAACGTTTATCTCAATTAACATAAACTTCTGATGTGTTACGTTCATATAACATCTTCCATCCTCTATCACTTATTAGTGGGTATACAAATTACTATTACGACGTTTATTTTCATGTCTACTTCATTTTAATCGAGATAAACCTTTCCGGAAATATCTATATTACACTCTTCGTTATAGATACAAAGAGAATAGCCATAGTCAAATGTTCAAGAACTGGATGTCAAATGCTGCCTTGAAATTTCATACTGTTTCCATGACATCGTGAGAAGCAACTTAAAATCAACAGGACTTGAATGAAAAGATACTGAACAACTCGAAATATTAATAACAGATATCTCGGAAATGGTTTTATGCCACAAAAAGTTATTTGAATTCAATTGTTAGTTCTAAAGAGATCTACATTTTTTGTGTAGTATATTTTCATTTACGTTTACCAGTTATACAAGATTATACAATATTGCTTCCAAATAGAAAGGACTTCGCAGGCTATTTCCAGAGGATTCAATATATGCATTTTATTTTCATGTAAATGATTTAATATATATCATTTTAATCAAAATCGTTAGAGCCTGTTTTTAAAAGATAAAAAATTCCCCAAAACGTTCAATGGACACATACACATCTTTATCTAAAAATGCCCTTTTATTCAGGGAGGCTCAAAGCATGTATTTCCGGTGAAACCTCGGTATCAAATTTTTGGGTGGAATGCAATACTTTCTCTGTCTATTGTGTACGTGGTAGAGTACGTAAAAATGTTTCTTTGATGAACTACGAAGTGCATAGCTATGATGCAGGTAGGACGTTTTTCCAATGACACGAAGCATTTAAAGGTGACCGTGAAAGCTGTGAACTGTGGGAAAGGGATGGAGCACCATTAAAAGCCTTAATACAGACAATGACGAATGCTGCAGCTGTCATTCATCAGTTAAGGCTGAGTACTACAGAGGATTGTGCAAGCATTACTGAAGAATCACATACAGAGGGAAACGGTGCAATGTTATTAAGCAGTGGAAGTTGCAGAATGACAATGCCAGGTCACATACAGCAACTGTAGTCACCGAGTTCCTGGTCAATATAAGCATCATCACAGTAGGGCATCCAAATTACAGCCCGGATCCAGGCCCAGATGACTTTCTCTCAACACATAAATGTTCCATTTTAGCTAGAGTGATGGCTTAACTCTCAGGCAGCTTTAGCTATTGGGAGGGGTACACAGCGTGCTGAACTTCTACCGCTCGTGACACAACAACACAAAACACTTGTAATTTTGGCATATTTTTCAAAAGTTTATAAAACTAATAAAACGAGCAATCTGAAAAATGGCCTAAACACGTAAACTGTATTACCATTTTATTTTTGTGTCTAAAAAGTTAGATATCTCCCTCCATTAATTTAGTTGCTAGAATCTTTAAAAATGCAGACGAATACTCTCTTGAGGGGGTGTAAATAACAAAAGAAACGTTTTCTTATGTGCCCCTGCATTCAAATGGTTCATGTTGGGCCGCTATATTATTCTTGGAAATTTCCAACACATTGACTACACACACTCGCATACATTTGTACTTGAATACAATTTTTTTACATTTTTACCGCAGAAGCAGTACAAGGAGAGACTGAAAGATAAAAATCTGATGTGTTACACCCACATGACTTTCTCTTTCTCATGGTACAAACTATTTTACAAACGCTTTCCTCCATTTAATTCATGCTATTCGATATAAAAGTTTGCAGAAACTATCGTATTGCTATTTTTCATATAGGCGCAAAGGGGAATATGGTAGACTTTAAGCGATAATCAAGTCTTTTTTTAGAACTAGTTGCTATGTGGAGCATTCGTTCTCTTGACATGTCTAGGACATAAAAAAGCTAATAAGGAATTCACATTTGAGAAAAAAGTATAATTAATGGAAAATTCAAACAAATAACAAGGAATATCCCGAAAATGTTCTCGACAAAAAAATGTATATGATATAGATTGTGTGATTTAATGAGATCTATATTTTTTATGCAGTAAAGCCTGGTCTATCTCTTACGGTTTTCCAGTTATGCAAAATTCATTCAGAATGAAGAGGATTTTTGGGGACTTCCCAGAAAATTCAAGATATACATACATTTCATTTGCCATGAAAGTATCTTAAACATATATTTTAATTAAAGTCGTTAGAGCCATTTTTGTCAAAATCAAAATTTTAGAAAAAGGTTCCATGCAAAGGGTACTCTAGGGTGGGTTTCTTGAAAATTTGCGTGTTGCATGTTGAAAAACGCAAATACCAAGTTTGGTATTTATCATACTTTTCGTTTTTGAATTATGCTGTTCACAGTCACACATACATGTAATTCCTGTGAAATATCGATATAAAATTTTTTGATGGAATGCAATACTTCCCCTGCTTACTCTGCGCAGTCGAGAAAGTAAAAATGTTTTCCTTTTTCTCTAGGGACCATATTTCGATGGGGTTTCCACAAGAGCAACACCGCGATATCTTGTCCCCCTTGTTCGTCTAAATCCGTAAAACCACGCGTTGCAGCTGAGGATACAGGAAAGTCTGCGAGCGGTGTTGTGGCTGAGGTCGCTGTTTAAAACATCAATTTGCGAAGGTGAACAGCAGAGAGCCACTTCACGAGAATTAACACTGTACTTACTCTATAAGCCAGGAGCACCCTAGTGACGCCAGAAAGTTAATTCGCATTTATAAACATTATTTGTAATCTATAAATTATATAGTATCTCCCATATTTAGTAAGAATTTATTTACTGTGCCCTGTTAAAGAAAATAGTATTCATGCAAATTCAGATGTAACGCAATTATCAAACCGATATTCTAATTAGGGGATATTATTTATTTACTTATTTATTTATTCTCCAAACTGAATAACCCCATTTCAGCTGCAAGACATGTTAGGGTTCTAGTTTATCAAACAAGAAATACAGTAATAGAAAGTAAGCAAATAACATAATCATCATTTTTTTAAAGAACACATTAGTCAACGGTGTTTGAAGATCCCTATTACAATATGATAGACGTTGAATAGGTATGAAAATCACATCTATATATTAAACATTCAACACTTTCTTCAGAGCTTTCACATTTACATATGTATCCATCTAGAGAGAATATGTGAAATCTTTGAAAGTAAGTTTTAAATTTACCATGACCGGTAGCAAACTAGGTCAAAATAAAATTAGATGTGAAGTATTTACAGCGTACACGAACACTAATGGTAGGAAAAATATATCTCGAGTGATTTGTCCTTTATCTCTGTTTAACTAAGAGCAATTCCACTTTTGAAGGATTTCTGTTTTCAATGTGTTTTTAACATATGTGATGTAGAACCTTTAAAACTGAATTCCTTCTGAGATAATACATAGCATTTTGCAATTATATCTTCCCTCACATTCCCTCCCATATGAGCTTTAACACGTGTGATGCACACATGATTAGTGTTTGTTACAATGTCGTTACATATTTTAGTAGCAAGTGGATAATTAGTATATTTGTTACCAATAACACTATAGTTACCTAGGGATAGATTAAAAAGCCCTATTCACAAAAGTTAAAACACGTGATATCAGAAATTTATAACTAATCACATTTGAAATGTTTACAGGATGCAATATTATGGCTCCCAAGTATACCGATATACTTTTATCCAAAAAGCTTGTTTATTAAGGAAGATACAATGTTTTTACTTTCTTTACCACATACATAACAGATAAAGTGTGAAATTCCATCCAAAAATTCAATCTCGAAAATTTCATGGAAATACTTGTTTTGAGACCTACAGAATGCAAAAAAGAAGCATTTTTAAAAATGGTACATGTGTGTGAATGCGTCTATGAACAACATAACTCAGAAACGAAAATTTGGATAAACACTAAACTTGATATTTAGGTTCAGTACCTTTCAAAGATACGACACGAAGATTTTCAAAAAAATCCCCGTATCCCAAAATACATAGAAAATTTCTAATTAACAATTTTGATTAAATGTCGTTAATAGAGATATTTACATGACAAATAAAACGTATTTCTTGAATTTTCTGGAAATATCCTGTGAAGTGCTCCTCATTCGGAAGGAATTTTGTATTATCTTGTGTAACTGGTAGACGTTAAGCTATAGACGAAAACGTACTTCACAAAAACAAGTAGATCTCTTTAAAATACAAAATTTATCAAAATAACTTTTTCGTGGCATCATTGACTTCCGAGATATCCGTTGATAATGGTTCGAATTGTTCAATAAAGTCCTTTCGATTTTCAGCTGTTTCTGGCGATTGCATGGAGACAATGCAATTTTAAGGCCAGCATATAATGTCCGGGTTTTAAACTCTTGACACTATAATGAAATGTGTGATGCAGCTATTTCTGAAAAGTTTTATCTCGATTAAAATGAAGTAGATAGAAAAATAAGCTTTCGTAAGAATATTTCCCAGACCTATTAATACGCGACAGAGGTTAGGAAAAGTGTATATAAAGGAGATTTTTTTACTTTCTCTACCATGTACCCTAAACCAAAAAAAATTAGAAAAAGATCCGTGAATGTGTCTGCTTGTGAACAGCATAACTAAAATCGAATAACTTTATCAGCATCAAACTTGGTATTTAAATTCCGTATGTTCTAGGAATACGACAAAAACATTTTCAAGAAATTTCCCAAACCGCAAACTAGCCTTTCCATGCAACATTTTTTCCAAAATTTTTATTTTCTATAAAATGGCTCTTAACGATTGCGATTAAAATAACATATGTTAAAGATATTTACATTACAGATAAAACGTATATCTTGAATTTTCTGGAAATAGCCTGTGAAGCCCTCTTCATTCGGAAGGATCTTATATAACTGGTAAATGTTAAGGGATAGACGAAAACATACCACACAAAAAATGTAGATCTCTTTAAAACACATAGTACTCAAATAACTTTTTTCTGGTATTATCCATTTCCGAGATATCGTTGTTAATGGTTCGAATTGTTCAAAACGTTTAAAGCCCTTTCGTTTTTCAGCTGTTTCTCGCGATGTCATGGAAACAGTATGGAATTTTAAGCCAGCATATAGCGTCCAGTTTTTAAACATCTGACTATCGCTGTTCCGTTGTATCTATAATGAAATGAGTAATGTAGGTATTTCTACAAAGTTTTATCTGGATTATATTAAAGTATATAAAAATAAACTTTCGTAAGAATAAAGTACTTACAGCATTGTAAGTCGCCATTGGGGTATGTCATCTCAATACAATTTGAGATCTCCTTGTGGTTTACCGGGAAACATGCGAATCAGTTGGGGAATTTAATGTCGTGCTGGCATGTTGCCATGGTAGCTTAGTGGTTAGAGCAACCGGACGGATACCAGGAGATCCGTGGTTCAAATCCCGGCTATGGCATTGGATTTTTCAATCGTCTGATTCTACCTTTCCAACCTTGTCCAACACACGGCTTGTGTGGAAGAACAACTAATTACATTTCGTAAGAATAGTTTACATTCCACTAATAAGCGATAGAGGTTAGAGAAAGTGAGTATATAGTAGATTTTATTACTTTCTCTACCACGTACAAAGTAGATAAAGAAGGTATTGCATTCCACCAAAAAATTGGATACGGATCTTTCACCGCAAATACATGCTTTAAGGACACCTAAATCCAAAAACAGCATTTTTTAGAAAAAGGTGCATCTTTGCGTGTGCCTGTGAACGTAACTCAAAAACGAATACTCGGATGAACACCAAACTTGTTATTCAAGTTCACTATTTTCTAAAATGCGACACCAAGATTTTGCAGAAAATACCCAAACCCCAAAGTACCCTTTACATAGAAAATTTATCGAAAATTTTGATTTTCTAAGAAATGGCTCTAATGATTTTGGTTAAAATAGATACTTACAAGACAGATAAAACATATACCTGGAATAGTGAAGTACTGGTTATTCGGTAGGAAATTTTTATAACTGGTAAACGTTAAGGGATAGACGATAACATACCACACACAAAATGTAGATCTCTTTAAAAACACAACATATTCAGAAAATCTTTTTGTGGCATTAGCCATTTCCGAAGTTTCGTCTTGTTCAATACTTTGTCACTATTTTAAATTCCTGTAATTTTCAGCTGTTTCTAGCGATTGAAAATTCTAAGGCTAGTATGCAGGATGGACCAGTATAATATTTCCAAAGCTAAGCGTCATAGAAAGAAATGTGTTGAATAAAAGTTGCTTGATATTATGGGGGGAAGTAAATACATTAGTAGTGCTTTGCTTGGAGGTCGTTGTGATGGTCATTGTAGGGTCAATTTAAATTGACCCTAAAATAAGCATCACAACGTCCTCCAAATAAAACACGAGTAATGTCCCACCATTATATCAAGTAACTTTTATTCAAAAAATTTCATTCTACAGCGCTTAGTTATAGAGATATTGTACAATCTCAAATTAAATCGTTCACTCTGTAGAGTGACCATTTAGCTACCTCTATTCCGTTTGTGTCTATAACGAAATTTACAATGCAATCATTTTCGGAAAGGTTTATCTCGATTAAAATTAATTAAGTAGGTAAATATACGTCCGTAAGCGTAATTTTTATACCCAGTAATTAGTGATATAGGGTAGAGAAGGTGATTGTAATCTTCACATTCTTTTTTGGTATTTATCGCCTCTTAATTTCCCCTTTAGTTTCATGCATTGAAATTTCCATGTGTGACGTAATAATGGCTAATTTTAATTAATATTCTTGGAATGAAAATGAAGTGTTTTGCATAACGTAAGCTGAAAAAGAAATGCACTTGTTGACATTTTTTTCTATAACTGCCCATTTATGACTGTCAGTGTACACGTCACACTATATAAATTCAAGAACACAACAGTAATGAACAACCAATTCCATTTGTTTCCATTTTATTAAAGCATAACCAAGGTTATAAACATAACTTACTGGGATGTTTTAGGAAAACTGGATTCGTGTATACATCATACCGCGCTGTCAGAGGGAAGTGGTTCTGAAATATGAATTACCACATATGATATTTCGAGTCAGCACATCAAAGCTGCCGACCGTGTGTAAACGACAGTTCAGTGGCGGCTTGTTACATCGGCATCGCTTCACACAGATTGCATCAGCGCATTTATTGGAGGTTATTTATTTTGATAACATATCTATATATGACGTCATTGATTTGACTCTGCGGAGACTAAATGCATCAGATTTCATTTTTGGAAGCATTTAAATTCATATGAAGGATTAGTGATGACGGAAGTTAATTCCGGAATCGTTGCCCCCAATATCATACTTGGTGAACATGTTTCTAAGTGCTATGCTACCCACTGTCGTTTATTTTATATAGCTCCTACAAACCATTCTTACGAAAGGTTATATTTCTACCTATTTTTCGTTGTAGGTGCAAGAGGATTAGTGGAAATGGAAGGAATAGTCAGACGTTTAAATGCAGCTCGCCAAATGCTCGTTATGAAATTCCATACTCTTTCTAAGATATCGTGAGAAACAACGGAATAACACAGCACCTTAAGAACATGGCAAATTCCTGAAATATTACTAAACAATAACAACGGATTATTCCAAATAAATTGAGGACTAGAATTCTTATAGGGGTTAACTGACGAAATATGGCTTTTAGTTGTAAATTTTATGTTTTAATTAAAGTCTTTGTTAGTTCTCTATGTCAAACTCAGGTATTCCTACCTGAATATTTACCATATTAAGCAAATATAAATAACATGGAGCTAAAAGGTATATGAATTAATATTTAAATCGAAGTTGCGAATCCACATTTGGATTTCCTCTGAAAGGTGTTGTCAGTGAACTTACAAAAATGTATTCTTACTTTCTCTACCACGTACATAGTAGGTAGAGAAGATATTATACTCCACCCAAAAATTCCATACAGAGATTTCACCGGAAATATGAGGGCTGTCCAGAAAGTAACATCCGTTTCGAAATAAACACGTAGCCGGTATACATACAAAAGTTTTATTGTATACATCTGGAAACTACAGCTTTCCCCTATTTTTCTACACAGTATCCAAACAGATTCAAGCACTTGTCATATCTTTTCTTTGAAATACCCCTCCAAAAAAGTCTGCCGCCTGTAAACTAAGCGTAAACACGGCGTTTGGAAGCTCTTCGTTATTACCAAACTGAGCTGCAAGCCACTTTTTCATGTACGGGGCAGATGGGAGTCGCTAGGGGCAAGTCCGGGCTGTACGGGGGATGGTAAAAAAAGTCCCATTTGAACTTGGCCAAAAGTTGATTTGTGTTGTTTGCCTGTGAGGGCGAGCGTTGTTATGCAAAAACCACAATCAGATGTCACAAGACCACAAGGCTTGTTTTGGATTGCTCTTCTTAGCCTATTCACACTTCACACGCACTTCACACTTGGCGGGATTTGTTATTTCTGCGCTCATGTTGTTAGGTTATAACTAGCAAACACGCGACAGTACGATACTCCACCTTGCACAGCTAGAAGCGTACCGAGCCACTGCGGATGCTGATGTCGAAATGGCAACGCACGCCTACTACTTCTCGTGCTACGCATGAACGGATATTACTTTCTGGACAGCCTACGTACATGCCTTGAGGCCTCTTGAATCAAAATAAAAAGCATTTTCAGAAAAAGGTGCGTGTGTGTGTTTGTCTGTGAACTTGGTATTTTGGTTCAGTATTTTCCAAACATGCGATACGAACACTTTCAAGAAAATCCCCCCAACCCAAAATATCCTTTACAAAGAACGTTTTTCTAAAAAATTGCTGCAACGATTTTGATTAAAATACAATATATTAAAAGATATTTACATGGCAAATAAAAGGTAAGTATATCTTGAAATTTCTGGGAATAGCCTATGAAGTCTACATCATTCAGAAGAAATTTTGTGTAATCTTGTATAACTTGTAAAGGTTAAGCGATAGACGAAACGTACTACACAAGGAATGTAGATCTCTTTAAAATATCTAATTTATTTCAAATAAGCTGTTTTGTAGCATAAGCCATTTCTGAGATATCCGTTATTAAAGGTTCGAATTGTTCATTACTTGGCCATTCCCTTAAAGTGCTGTCAACATTCACTTGTTTCTCGCCGTTGCATAGAAACAGTATGGAATTTTAAGGCCAGCATATAGTTCTTAAACATTTGACTATCGCTGTTCCCTCTGTAGGATAACGAAATTTGTAATTTAGGTGGATAGAAAAATAAGCTTGTATAAGAATAATTTGTATACCTACCAATAATCGATAGAAGGTAGAGAAAGTCATGTGTATATATCACATCAGATTGTTTGAATATCGTTTAGCGCCCGCTTCTGCTACACACGTCACCACAGGCGGTGGACACTGATGTATTACATGAAATGCAATAATAATTTGGAAGGAAACGCTCCAGATATAAGTTTAGGACCTCCCTGGCATTTGGTAGTAATGAGGACCAAGGAAAATCTGGAGAAATCTCGGTCAGGGACGACGGTCCTGGTGGGATTTGAACCACAGATCTTTTGACGAATCCATGGCTTAACGACTTCGGCTATTAGTGCCGAAGCTTGTACGCCTAAAGGTTTATGAAACGAAAATACCTGCATTAGCCGACAAAATGCTTTGAAAATGTTGATCAGCTGATTTAGACATTTTGTTCCGGATTAGGCGTCAACATCCCAACAAGATTACAAGATTCAGTAGCACAGAGCCTGGTCAGCTCTTGAATAGGGGACCCTCAGCACGGAATACCATGGAGTCCCACTCCTAATGACAAATCAATAACAAGGCGAGCTCCTGTGAAATGGGGACTACCATATTCATGCAGAGATGAAACTTTGATGCGCATCCCATCCCAGCCTCATGTAAAATAAACGTGTTCACCTCTCGCTGCAGAATCCACACATGCGGAACTTGTCGTCGCAGATTTTCGTCCAAATGTTGCGGGAAGCCGCCAGTCGATAAATAAATACACAGACTGTGCTGTAGATTTACTGTCCGATAACCTGCATCCCTCACAGCAGTAAGCTATATCTGTATATTACTTTCTCCAAACACGTAGCTAGTAGGTAGAAAAGGCATTGCAACTAAAAAAATCTGATGTGTTACACTCACATGACTTTCTCTACTCTTGTACAAACTATGCTTACAAACGCTTATTCTCCATATGATTCATGTTAATCGAGATGTTAATCTTATTGCTAATTTTCTTGTAGGTGCAAGGGGAATATAGTAGGTTTTTTAAGCGATAGTCAAATATTTTAAGAGCTACTTGTTATGTGGAGTGTTCCATTCTCTTTGCATTACCAGGACAAAAAAATGAATAACGAACTTCCATTTGAGAAAAAGTATAAGTATTGGAAAATTTAAGGGAATAACAAGCAATATTCTCGAAAATGGTTCACTCAACAAATATATGACATAAATTGTGTATTTTAACGCGATCTAAATTTTTGTGTAGTAAAATTTTGTCTATCTCTTATGGTTTACCAGTTATGCAAAAGCATTCACAATGAAGAATACTTTTGGAGACATTCCCAGAAAATTCAAGATATACATTTTATTTGTCATAAAATATCTTAAACATATACCTTAAATCAAAATCGTTAGAGGCGTTTTTGAGAAAATTAAAATTTTCGTTTAATGTTCCATGTAAAGGGTAATCTTGGGTAGGGGGATTTTCTTGAAATCCTTTGTGTCACATCTCAGGAAGATACTGAACCTAAATACCAAGCTTGGTGTTGATCCGACTGTTCGTTTCTGAGTTATGCTGTTCACAGACACACACACGGACATGTTTCCAAAAATGCTTTTTTTGGATTCAGGGGGTCTCAAAACATATATTTCCGGTGAAATCTCGGTATCGAATTTTTAGGTGGAATACAATACTTCCCCTACTTACTATACGTAGTAGAGAAAGTAAAAATAAGATACCGAGATTTCACGGGAAATGCATGTTTTGAGGTCCCTTGAATCCCAATAAAATTAATTTCTTTAGAACATGGTGCTTGTATATGTCGATAAATACCTAACTTGGAAGAAGGGCCACAAAGATTTTCAAGAAAATCTTTCCACGTCAAACTACCTTTTCAAAGAAACATTTTTCGAAATGTCTGATTTTTTAAAGAAGCGTTTCTAATGATTTTGACTAAAACAGCATACATTAAAGATATTTACAAGACAAACAAAATGACTCAGGCGGTAACGTCTATGTCCTGCGTTCGAGAGGTCGCAGGTTCAAATCCGGTGGGCCAACCAGTCTGGCAGGATTTTTCGTGGTTTCGCTCTGCCGCAAAGATAACTACCGGATTGAATATTTAATACCACGCCCAAAATTCCACCTTAAGTATAAAACAATAGCAAAAATTCAAAAGTAGGTGGTAATAGGTAATGCTGTGTCATCTAACCAGAGACAATGGTGGTAGTTAAACTGGACGGCACCCTAATGTCACCTGCACGGCACGAAGTAGAAGACCCAGTTGCTATGCACTGAGGTAGCAAGATGGTATATTTACAGGGATGAGACCTAGAAGGCTAACTGTCCGACACACAATAATCCACGAGCTCTGTACTAACACTATCCGCCGCGATATGACCATGTGGTTAAAGCGACGTAAAATAAATAGATTAAACAACCAACAAAATTTATACTCAATAAAGCATTCGTCTGCTTTTTAAAACGTTTTACCAGTAAAACTAATGGAGGGAAAAATCTAATTCCTTTTGGACATAAAGATCAAATGATAACCCAGCTTACCTGTTTTGGTGACTTTTGAGATCGTTCATTTTATAAGTTTTATTAATTTTAGAAGAATATGCCAAAATTACAAAATTTTTGTACGTGGTGTTTTAAAAATTAGCTTTCATACATTGGGTAGAGCATTTTTTGTGCATATATCCACACTTTTCATCGACATGTGGCAAACTGCTGAAGAAATAAATTCGTGAAGTCGTAAAGAGTGAGTCGAAAATGTTACTCCTCCATTAAATAAAATCCTATTTTCACTGCAAAATCAAGTAACACACAAAAAATTGTTCTACTCAATGCATGTAAGATAATTTTGAAAATACCACATACAAAAGGGTTTAGTTTTGGCATGTTTTCCAAAAATTTATAAAACTGATAAGCTGAAAAATCTGAAAAACTGCCAAAACACGTAAACTGCATTACCATTTGATCTTTATTTAAAAAAATTAGATTTTTTGCCTGCATTAATTTGGCTGCTAAAATTTTTTAAAATAAAAACGAATATTTTCTTGATGGGGTGTATATTGAATTTTCTGAGAATAGCCTTTAAATACCTCTTTATTCGGAAGGAATTTTGTATAATTGGTAAACGTTAAGGGACAACGTAAACATACTGCACAAAAATGCAGATCTCTTTAGAACACCTAATTAATTTTTTTATTTTATTTTATTTTTTTGGCTTCAGCAATTTTCAAATATCCGTTATTAATGCTTTGAATTGCTCAATGCTCAGTCATTCCTTTTAAAGCTCTGTCGCTTTTCAATTGTTTCTCGCGATATCATGGAACTTTAAGGCCAGCGTGTAGCGTGCAGTTCTAAAACATTTCGCTATTGCTATTTGCTTTGTATATATAACGAAATGTGTAAAGGTTTATCTCAAATAAAATGAAGTACCTAGATAGGAAAATATACTTTCGTAAGAATGACTTAAATACCCACTAATAAGCTATGGTGGTAGAGAAAGCCATGTGAATTTAATACATAGGATTTTAAACTCAACCGTAGGCGTGTGTTCCATGTAAATTAATGTTTAAGTGGGAGTAAGAAAAGCGATAATCATTAGGTTGAGTTCTTTGTTTTTTCTTAAACTTGGATGATGCTCGTTTTGATCGCCTGCTGCACATCGAGGCTCTCTACTTGTAACATCAGCACTTATTTTATGATCTGTGTAGAATTGTTAAACACTTAAATATAAAATATAACTTAACTATAATATATACTATATATATTAACTTAAATATAAGTTTGGATTTATTTCGATAAACAAAATGAATTTCACACCACGCATGGACACTGTACGTTCTTCTTACTTTTTATATTTTTACAGTCATCTTTGAAGAGAACCTTAACAAATAATTTATTCATTATTATTAATAATAACAATAATAATAGGTTGTCGTATTTCTTCTGCTTTATTTTAAATGCATTTTAAGATTATCGTAGATAACAATACGAGGGGTGAAACCACTTATAACACGTGTGGCATATACTATATTTTTTGACAACGCTCAAATTTGTAAAATTTGAATAATATTACATTAATCCCTGAAACTAAACAGAGATTGCATTTGAAATTCGTTCTTAAAACAACAGAAATTACTTTAAAAAGGTGAGATGTCACATGGTTTGATGTTTTGTTGATTCGCTAGCTGTCATTTTCAATAAAATTATTTAAACACGTTTTGCCTTACACCAGGCAATGAAGCGATTAAATGTTATATCATATTGCTTTCTGGATTTTTTGGGTAAGTTCTTCTACTGTTATTCTTTCTACTATTTCTGTAATTCCTAATTTCCGCCATTTAGATAAAAGAGTAATATTTTATATCAAAGAAAGTTGTCAATATAACGTATAGGTTGACTCCACAACGAATTGTGATAAATTGAAGTATGACGATTTGCACTGTGAACAGATAATGCGAGCGCCATGAGAAATCAATCATGTAAAAAGACAATGAAAAGTAAAACGTAATAAAACAAAGTCAAGCTATTAAACATGTGCCAATATAAAGGGGTAATTGGCATGTGATTGAACCAAAGTTTAAAACATTAGTGTGATCCATGTTAGAAGTTCTACTTTTAAGCCATGCTGTCTAAACATATTTTAATTCAGATACAATGGTTTTGCAGACGACTAAGACATATTTGCTGCTAGAGAGAATGACATTGAGAAAGCTATTCTAAAATTAGACTAAATAGGAAAGAACATAATTTAAACATTTCATACACAAAAACCAAAATTGTGCCATTCCAGGACTGTCTCTACTCTTGTACAAACTATTTTTACAAACTCTTATTCTCCATCTATTTCATATTAATCCAGATAAACATTTGCAGAAACGATCTTTTGACATGCAAAGAGAATTACATTTTACACATAGCGACCAGTTCTAAAAATATTTGACTATCGCTTATGTTCCCCTTGTTTTGTAATTGCAAGGGCAATATAGAAATACAGTAGCCTTTAAGCATAGACATATCTCTTAATAGATGGTTGCTAGATGCAGCACCATTCTCTTTGCCACAGATTATTAATACTCTTTGCATATCCAAGACAAAAAATGAATAACGAATTCCCATTTGAGAAAACAAGTATTGAAAAATTTAAGGGAATAACAAGAAATATCTCGAAAATGTTTCACTGAACAAAAAATGTATATGATATAAACGCGATCTACATTTTTTGTGTAGTAAAATTTTGTCTATCTCTTACGGTTTACCAGTTATGCAAAAGTCGTTCACAATGAAGAATACTTTTCGAGACATTCCCAGAAAATTCGAGATATGCATTTCATTTGTCATGAGAGTATCTTAAATATATGGTACTTTAATCAAAGTCGTTAGAGCCATCTTTGAGAAAATTAAAATTTTCGAAAAATGTTCCATGTAAAGGGTAATTTGGAGTGGCGGGATTTTCTTGAAAACCTTTGTGTCGCATCTCTGGAAGATGCTGAACCTAAATACCAAGTTTGGTGTTTATCCGACAGTTCCTTTCTGAGTTATGCTGTTCACAGACACACAGACAGACACACACGGACATGTTTCCAAAATTGTTTTTTTGTATTCAGGGGGCCTCAAAACATATATTTCCGGTGAAATCTCGGTATATAATTTTTGGGTGGAATACAATACTTCCCCTACTTACTATACGTAGTAGAGAAAGTAATCACACAGATACAAAATAATACTCAATAATAACACCATAGATCAGGTCACCAGTTTCAATTATTTGGGCTTCAGTATTTCTACGGACATGGGTAAGACAGAGACACAAAATTAAATAAATTTCAGAGGATCTGTGGAATACTAAAGAATAAAACAAGAAATACACAAATAAAGCTACGAGTATATAAAGCATTGGCCGCACCAGTCATTTGTTACGAAGTGAAAACTGGAACGTAAATAGACAGGACAGAAGAAGAATTGAAAGCTTGGAAATGAAATTCCTCTGACTACTGGCCGGATATAGATTAACAGATCAGAAGAGAAATGCAGAAATAAGAGAAACTACTAGTGTATAACCTAAACGAGCTTATAGATAAATTAAGAAGAGAGTGGTAACATATATAACCTAAACCTTGTTAAAGAAGACTACAACAATAATGACGAGACTCCAAATTAACATCTTACACTGGTATAAACCTTATTAGAGAAAACACTAATAAAATTCTTATACTATGTTGCATTCACATAACGCTCTCTACTCATTCTTCTACAAAATACTCTTACAAAATGTTATTATTATATATACGTCTTTTTAATGTACATAAATTCAGTAGCATAGATAAGCGAGGGAATCTGAACACCCCCAAAAATATGAAAGAAGGAAAAAAGTCCAATAAAAATCGCAATTGCAAAGAGCAGGAAAACAATAGTGTGAGGCCTGTGATATTAAAATCATATACCTTAGGGAGGGGGATGGCTGTAACGTCTTGATCCACATTTGGTAGGTCTGGGTTCGATTTCCGTGGTCAACCTTTCCGACCCATTGTTTTTTCGGGGGTTTACCCGGGTAGCCAGGTGCATGCTGGGATGGATCATTATATACCCCGAATTTCCTGCCCCTTCATTTCATCTCAATTCTCATTTCACTTCACCTCTCATCTGCTTTGTTTCTTTCAGTGTTGCAAGTGTTTTTGAGAGGTCTCGGTGTGTGCATGGTAGGGAAAAAGATGCTTTGAGGAAACCTTCGTTCCCCAGGACTGCGAGCGGTCTCCGGGCCCCCAGGGGATGCTTAAGTCGACTGCACATGGCAGCACCCGGGGAATTAAAATCTATAAATGGTAGGGACCTGCCCTCTTCCTGTAGAACCTCCTGATCCGGCCGCCCTCTGTCTCCTCTCACCTTATCCCTCCCTCCCGTAAAAATAAATTGAGTTTTATTTATGGACGCTCTTTAACTGCTGTGGTCCTTAGCGTCCCATTCTACATTGGGCGTCGGTAAATTTTTCTCAGAGGCCTCTTTATCAGGCTTGAGGTTCTTTTACGTGCCGTAAATATACGACACGGGACCATCGACTTTACTTCCCTTCTGAAGGAAGCCATGCTAAGGATTTTTACGCCCGAAAACATCCATCGCCCTTCGTCGGGTTTGAACCCGCAACCTCGGGAGGCTAGCATAGTAACCATTACACCACGGAGGACGACCCCTCCCTTCCGGGGGCGACACGTCAGGGGCCTAGGCATAAAATATCTGAGTAGGTCGAGGTTCTAAGTCCCCCTTGAATAGAACGATAGTTCTATCCTATCTTTATATACCTTGATGTTTACAGCCATATAATCCAAGGCTAGAAAACAACAAATAAAAATATAGAATGATCACACTAAACAGTCGACATATGTAATATAAACGCAGACAACACAAAAAATATATATTGGAATGTATATAAAATCCTTCTTCAAGGTAAGAGAAACGTTAACACGCTAGTTTAACAGTGACATGTGGCAGGAGTAATGCCAACCTGCAAAAGGCAACATTACCAAGTATAGGTTGATGGAAAGCCTGGGCAAACCAAATTACTTATACTGCTCGACTGACAGAAGTTTGAACGTTAATCATCCAATAATTTTAGTGAATAGTATTTAAAATAATCAAGTAGGTAAGAAGTCAGGTGGAAATAACACCACCGGTTACGGTATCATTCACATTGTAAATTTTTTTAATTAATTACCTATGTATATTATTGTGAGAAAAGAAGAAATGTGGGTGCTAAACGGGAAAACATTAGAAGTGGTCAAAGAATATGAATATTTAGGAGTGCGGCTGAATAACAAATGGAAATGGGAGGCACAAAGTAGAAAAACATAACCAATATATAAATACAAGTTAGAAATGACAACCAAGTGGCTGGAAAGAACTTACAAGGCTCTAGTAGAATCAAAATTGCTTCATGCAGTAGAGATCTGGGGGGAGGGTGTATACACATGTAAGCGAAAAGATAGATCATATGTACAGAATGTTCTGTAAAGGACTATTAGGATTACCAAGTTCAGCGCCAGGAGAAGTAGCTGTAGTAGAACTAGAAAGAAGAACAAGAAGGAAAGGAATAGTAACGAAGACAATAATAGAATTCTAGTATAAATGTTTGGTTGAAGAAGAGGGATAAATCTTAAAGTTATTCATGAAACATTAAAAGTGCTAAGAGAGAACAAACAGTCGGTGGGCAGGGTTAGGAAGAATTATGGGGAAAATAGGAATGGGAGACATATGAAAGCTAAAAGAAAGGAATGAAAGTGTTATAGATAAACTGGTAAAAACAGAATAGAAGACATAGAAAGGCAGGAGATATGGGTAAGTTTAGAAAACAAGAAATTATTACAGTTCTATAAACAAAAAGAGACTGAGGACGAGAACCATATGTAGACTACTGTAACAGACAAGAAAAATCCGATGTGTTGCGCTCACATGACTTTCTCTACTTTTGTACAAACTATTATTACAAACGCTTATTCTCCATCTACTACATGTTTATGCTTTAAGCGATCATCAAATATTTTAAGAGCTGGTTGCTATGTGGAGCATTCCAATCTCTTTGCATGTCCACGACATAAAAAAACGAATGACGAATTCCAATTTGAGAAAAACTATTAAGTATTGGAAAATTCAAACAAATAACAAGAAACATCTCGGAAACGGTTCACTCCACAAAACAGCGTATGTGACGAGATCTATATTTTCTGTATAGAAAACCTCTGTCTAACACTTACGGTTTACCAATTACGCAAAATATATTAAGAATAAACAGGACTTTTGGGGACATTTCCAGAAAATTAAAGATATAAATCTATTTGTCATGAAAATATCTTAAACACATGATATTTTAATAAAAATCGTTAGAGCCATTTTTTAGAAAATAAAAATTTTCGAAAAATGTTGCATGTAAAGGGTAGTATGGAGTGGGGGATTATCTTTAAAAACTTTGTGTCGCATCTTTGCAAGATGCTGAACCTAAATATCAAGTTTGGTATTTATCCGACTTTTCGTTTTTGAGTTATGGTGTTCACGGACACACACATGGACGTTTTCCTAAAACGGCTTGTTTTGGATTCAGGGGTCTAAAACATATATTTCCGGTGAAATCTCGATATCGAATTTTTTAGTAGAATGCAATACTTCCCCTACTATACGTAGTAGAGAAAGTAAAAAGAAGGAATAGGTTGAATGAGAGCCGGAACAATATTTGTAAGAGGGATAAGGGATAGAGATAAAGGAATATGTGAAATGTGCGGTGAAAAAGAAAGTGTAACACATTATATGACGGAATGTAAGGAGTTAGCGTTATGGGGAGAAAGGGTTTGGAGGGGAAGATGGAAAAAATAGAGAAGAAAATTGTAGCTATAAAAATGTTAACGGGTAAGGAAGAAAGGAAGATTAGAAGCATGGTTGAGTTTTTACAGAAAGTAAAAGTAAAATGGGCGAAGAAAGTAAGGACTATAAGAAAAGGAGACAGAGGGAAGGAGGGGAATAACTAAGATAAAAGGGAAGGCATAGCATGAGCTACCAGGCGGGGCAAACTGCCTGGGTACCAACCGATGTAGCAACAAGGTTAATTTAATTTGTACATAGTTTGTTCGATATTATTATTATCATTATTAATATACGAGTATATGAATTAATCTGTATATGTGTGTATGTGTATATCTAAAGCACTTTGGAGAAGTAGTAGCAGATTAGACGACCCTAGAAAAAATTATCTATTCCACTGCGTAAACTTACATTACATATTTAATTGTAGGTATAGAAAGATTAGGTTCAGAGATAGTCAGATTTATAAAGCGGTCACTATGTGATGGGCTTGAAATTCAATGCTCTTTCTATGCCTACGAGAAAAAAATAAAAGTGACTCACCACTCGAAAAGCGTATACATAACTTGAACATTAAAAACAATAACAAAGAAAATGGTTAATACTACAAACCTTTATTTGATATAAATTGTGTGGTTTAATGAGTTCTACATTATTTTAACTCTCTCTCCCTAATACAGTATAACCACTACAAAAAATCATTCAGGGAGCTATCAATGTTGAAATAGGACAATATTAACAGTGAAGAGTCAATTGATAAAATAAATGAGTCGAAATGATATTAAAAGCCTTCACCTACATCATGATGGTAAAAGATGGACAATCGTTTCGAGGCTATCAAGGCCTCATCAGCAGTGGAGTCGACTGAATCTTGTTCCAAAAGCACAAAGTGTATGTACCCATGTGGACGATTGGAAGGACCTCAGGTGGTAGTTTTCATAACTACAGAAGGTGAACCAGAAGGCTCCTGTACCGATATCGTTGTGTGGTGAAACTTGAAGTAGGATGGGCTCCATCTTGGTCTGTTTTCATCTGAGGTTGAACCAGAAGGCGGGTGACGTCATCCAACGGCGGAATTTTAAAGTTTAAAACTTGTGAATTGTTTTCTATAATGAATATTTTTCCCAAGTATCCAGCATTGATGAGTGTATGGGTTTTAATAGTTCAATGTCTTGACCAATTTCATGTTGTGTGTTCCAGCTGATTTTTTAGTTTATTTTAATTTAATATTTCTTTGATGTTCTTTAAGACGTAATAAGAGGTTAAGTTTTGTTCTTCCAATGTAGAACGTGTCACAGTGATCACTTTTTATTTTATAAATACCAGAAAGAGTTTTTTTTTACCTTTGACATTGATATTTCGCTTATTTAACAAATTATTGATACCGAATCTATTTTGTGGAGCTAGCTTTATTCAATAGGTCTTAAAAGTATTTTCACATTTCTTGAATAATTTAGGGTGATAAGTTCATTTTTTAAATACTGATGGCGGTTCTTTGATGTTGCTGAGAGTGCTGATCTCTTGTAATTGTTTTTTATATTTGTAACGTTAACCATATTATTAATCGTCTTAGGATCAAAGCCATTTTTTAAAGCTGTCTGTTGAATGTGTTGAAATTCTTTCCAATATTCTGATTTAGATAATGGTGAGTTGACAAGTCTATAAATCAAGCTGTGAAAAACAGCATATTGATGTTGTACAGGATTACAAAAGTTATTCTTAATGTAATTGTCAACGTGATAGATTTTCGATATACACCATATTCTAACTGATTATTAATTCTTAAAGTTTTAATATCCAAGAAGGGTAGATAACTGTTTTCTTCTGTTTTCATAGTAAACTTAATAGAGTTATCTTGATTGTTCAACAGATCCAAGGGCTATTCACAAGAAATTCAAAAGGTTTGATTTGCCATAAATTATGTGCTTTAAGAAGATCTGAATATTTTTCTAGTAAGATTATGTTTAATTATACGACTTTTCATTTTTGACATATACTATTTTCACTGTGCTAGATGGCTCGCATTCGGGAGGTGTCGGAATCGATTCCCGTCGACCGGGAATCTTGGGTGTTTTCGTGATTTTCCTTGGTTCTCCTCATGTTTCAGGTGTGTTTTTTGGTTTCGTGGATTATGGCGGTGCCGGACAGATGGTGTGGATGGGTGCTCAAAGGAGCCAGTACTCCCCATGGACAATAGACGGCTACTTGGTTGACTGGTCGTTCATTGCCCCCTCTAGGCAGGTCGAGTCTGGAATTATTAGGAACATCCGCGCGTCTCTGTGGCCTGTCTGCCTACGACCTGTAGCCTATACTTCACCCCTTTCTGCTGAGGAGTGTATCTGTGCAGGTCGTAGTACGCGAGGTGTCCCCTTTTGTATAGGTATAACCTATACCCTCTCTCCCTCTGTCTCCCCCTCTCTGTCATACACACATACACTGAGATATTTTTCTAAAATTTTTTGGGGGTTTCAGGGGATCCCAAAGCATGTGCTTCCGGTCAAATATCGATATGGAATTTTTGAGTGGAATGCAGTACCTTCTCTATCTACCATAAATATGCGGTAGGGGAAGTAATAAATAATAAATGAGTCATAAATAGCACAACTGCTATTCCAAAATATCGATTCCTTGATATAAATAATAATTTCGTTGCTTGACCTGCTTTGTCCGCAACTAATTCATGTTCTATACTTTCCGGGGATATACTCCATAGAACTGTAAAGCCAGAGAATAATCCTGCTGATGATTCCGAAGCTAATACATTGCGACAATTGAACAGATAGTACAGTTACATTATGTGATGTTATTTCTGCGCTGTTTCAAAAGTTAGACAAAAATTAAACTCACATTAACACTATCAAATAATTATCTGTAATGGGAGAATTTTGTTTGATTTCCAAATGAGTGAAAACGTGAAACACACAGATCGACTGCAACAACGATGTGTATTTGTTCATTGGCTAAATTTATTCCGCGTAATGGAACTAAATAAACAACAGAAGCTCGCCGAAACAAACACGGTTGTATCTAAAAAAAACTCAGAAAAAACTTCCGTTTCTGTGCGCTCAGTGAATGTTACACGCATAGAGGTCAGGAGTGAAAGTACTCTACATTGAATTGGATTGGATTGTGGAGTGAAGGAGGTTTGGCACCGATTCAGGAATGAGGACAGGTACTGATGCCGTACCGTGAGGCCAGAACCATGAGTGACGGCACAGCAATGACAGTGTCCTTACAGTTTCCAGTTTGAAACGCCCCGGCAGTCGGATATGCAGACCGGAAACCAGCCGAAGGCCGCGGGACGGTACCACGTTGACGAAATACCATCGCCGAATCTTTCAACGCTGAAACAGACCAAACGGGGCGAAGGATGAATGAAATTATTAATGGAACGAAATGGAGGGACAGAAAATTTGGTGGATGAAACAAACCACTCAGCATTCGTCTGAAGACCCGGGAAAACCCCCGAAAAAACCACGAGTCAGAATACGCGGTCGCCGGACCTCCCGAATGCGATTTGCATGCGTTACCACGGCGCCACCTTGCTCGATTGGTCTACACTTTAGAAGATGTTTTGGGGTCCGATAGTCTTCAACCTTTTGTACATGCTGAAATAGTTTATTTCTTCTTTTATTGTTTCATTCAAATTGTATATACTTAGTTCTTTTCTGATGCTTTCATATTTCTTTTTATCTGTTCTTTTATAGCTCGCCGTCGTTCTTAGAAATCTCATCTCTACAACTTCTGTCTGTCTGGCTTCTTTTCTTGTAAGCGTCCAACATTCACATCCATAGAAAATAGATGGTACTGCTAATACTTTATAAATTTTTTCTATAGGGTCTTTTTTTATTTTGTGTAACAGCATTCGTTTGATTGCGCCACATACAGAGTGTTTTGGAATCTCCGCCCATTTCTTGAAGTTATACGTCGTAAACGCACATGACGCGCCGGTAGGGTTGCTTGCATGTTACAAGGGTTTAAGGGATATACAAAGTATCTTGTTCTCAGATACGAATTGTGCCTCTTTAAGTGTAGTAGTGTGTGTTCGTCAAAATACTTTCATCGAGTTCAATTAATGTGGTACAAGACAGTGCAAGTGGTTTGTTACGCGATGAAAATGCAAGACGGGTTTTACAGTTAACTGAAACAGCATGACTGCTTTGAAAAAACAAAGCTTCTATTTTATTTCCTTAGTACAGCTGATACATGACTGTTAGACAATTAATAATTATGCATTTGTCGTTGGACCTTTCGTCTCCCACTCTGTTTGCATTTGTATTCAAGAGTACAGAGAACCAGAGCTTTCATACCCGAAAGGAATATTCTAGAAGCGTATTCGTCTAGACTAGGGATGGCACGTACCACTATTTCTTGATGTTCGATACTCACTTTATAAAAAATGTGATGTTCTACACTAACATGGCTTTCTCTACTCTTGTACAAACTATTTTTACAAACTCTAATTCTCTATCTATTTCATACTAATCGAGATAAACATTTGCAGAAACAATCTTTTGACATGCAAAGAGAATTACATTTCACACATAGCGACCAGTTCTAAAAATATTTGACTATCGCTTAAGGCGTACTATGTTCCCCTTGTTTTGTATTTGCAACGTCAATATAGAAATACTGTAGTCTTTAAGCATAGGCATATCTCTTAATAGCTGGTTGCTAGGTGCAGCACCATTCTCTTTGCCACAGATTAATACTCTTTGCATATCCAAGACAAAAAAATGAATAACGAATTCTCATTTGAGAAAATGAGTATTGAAAAAATTAAGGGAATAACAAGCAATATCTCGAAAATGGTTCACTCAACAAAAAAAGTATATTACATAAATTGTGTATTTTAATGCGATCTACATTTCTTGTGTAGTAAAATTCTGTCTATCTCTTATGGTTTAGCAGTTATGCAAAAGTCGTTCACAATGAACAATACTTTTGGACACATTCCCAGAAAATTCCAGATATACATTTTATTTGTCATGAAAATATCTTAAACATGTGATATTTTGATCAAAATCGTTACAGCCATTTTTGAGAAAATTAAAATTTTCGAAACATTTTCCATGTAAAGGGTAATCAGGGTTGGGGGAATTTTCTTGAAAACCTTCGTGTCGCATCTCTGGAAGATACTGAACCTAAATTCCAAGTTTGGTGTTTATCCGACTGTTCGTTTCTGAGTTATGCTGTTCACAGACACACAAACACACACACACAGACAACAGATGCACACATGGACATGTTTCCAAAAATGCTTTTTTTGAATTCAGGAGGCCTCAAAACATATATTTCCGGTGAAATCTCGGTATCGAATGTTTGGGTGGAATGCAATACTTCCCCTACTTAGTATACGTAGTACAGAAAGTAAAAAGACCAAATATACCTATGCGCTGTATTATCCCACATCCTGAGTTCTGATTTGTTTCTGCAGATTTTTGGTGACCGGAGTAGGTAAATGTGGTGATTGAGAGCGAGTCACCAAGCCAGACTATTGCGTCAGCTAAATCAGCTTCATTCAAAATTCAGTTAACGCTGTACGTTAAAGAGTGCTTGTACTTCTTTTTCATTGTTTTCCATGTTTTCATAGATACCAGCGTCCATGGAATGTTGCATTGATTCACCCACAGGAAATCGCAATCAAGAACTATAGACCAGTAACTCTTTGGGGACTCGTGCGAGGCAAAGGTCAAGTCTCCACTCCTTTCAGTCCTTATCTAGCATAAAGTTTAATGCAACAACTTTCAATAATGCGAAATTTAAAGGTTTAAACGCAAGTATCTAAGATTTATCTCAAAGTATTAGATATACTTCGATATCACCGAGTAACGACAGTATCGAGGCCCCAGCCCTAGTCTAGACTAATAACACAATCTTTCTCCAAAGGTCTAGAAATGGGGACATAATTAGCACAGTAGGATGTATTACAGACGTAAAACCCTACAGACAGGAGTGGGATTCGAACATGGAATATCTTCGTTAGAATCCCACCCACTAACCACTTGTACACAAAGCACAGCTGCGGAAATGTAGGTTAATGCAGCTAACAAATGGATAAACTTCAGATTTCTAATTTACAACAGACGATGCATATTATTATTATTACGATTATTACTATGCTGTAGATGTTATGTAATATTAAATGGGTATTCAGGATTATAAACATTATACCTTACTATTAAAACAATCAATAATAAATACAATATGTCGGTTAATCGAAGTAACAAATGTTAGTACAATAAACACACTTGCCTTATGCGCAGTGACAGTGTCAGCAATACGGAAAATCGTGTACATAAAGGAAGTGTAACGGAAGCAATTAATCCTAATTAAGGTAATGATACTACAGTAGAGTTTTTTTTCCATTTCTCATATTGTCATGTGGTTTGCCTATTCCACCAAAGCGGACTGTAATGGAAACACCCTGTATATAATTAAATCTTTGTATTTTCTGTTGAATGTTATTTTGAAATTACCTATTTCACAGCCTAATAATTTGAAGTTGTAATTAATCAATTATGTTGTGATTTATTATTATCACTACTTTCAAGGGGAGTTTTCCTTTAAAAGCTACTCTTTTAAGTAGATATACTTAAGTTATGTGCAAAGTCCAACTTATTTAGCCCGTATATGAAATTAACTTTCAACATTATGAAAGTTAAAACAATATAAAGCTCTTTAAGGTTAAAGAAACGAACAAGGTGTGATACATTTTGAAAACACTTTAAATAATGCAGTAACCGTAAGACCGAAGTTTGTAAAGATAATTCCGAAGAATAAGCCCCAACTGCTGTCGAAATCCTTCGGCAGCAAGTTGCATTTCAACCTCTGTAACGCCGAGAAAACAAAAACATGGCGAGAGACAAAAAGCAATTACACGCCCAAGAGGCAAAAACAAACATTTTATTGGTTCAAGTGAGCAACAGTCTGGCCAGCAAAGTAGGAATACAAACACGGTGTAGTACACCAAAAACGTCCTCATAAACGCACCAACTGGGGCGTAATGCCATTCTGCCATAGCACGTAGCCATCACGAGCTGCCACTTGTTTCTCCTGTGCAAATGAGCATAAGGTGCTTGAAGGGAAGCTTAACAAGGGGTGTTCTAAAAGCTTCACACCTGAGCAAGAAAATATTAGATTTAAGAAAATATTGTGACGCAGTGGCTGTGACCAACGGTCATAGGTAGTACCTAGTAGTCGGGGATAAACAAAGATAAGTCACACTCTCGCCTGGATAAACACCAGAAGGACATCGGCAGATAAGAAAAATCTTCTGGAAGTTTCTTTCCCCACGCCTCGAAAACGTGTGTCCAGAAAGTTCTAGAATGTACTGTGGAAGATCCCATTGAGTATATAAGTAAGCGTTCTCGTGAGAGGAGTCAGTTGATTAGTCAGTGAGTGATTAAGCGAGTTGGTGACGCCTGCTGTGACGTGCAGCAAAGTCTTGTAGAAGTCTTGTGCTCGTTTCCCAGCGAGTGAACCGCCCGAAAAAAGATGCTACGTCGAAGAAAGTGAAATGACGGGAAAATTGAACTAACTCACATTAGTGAAGTGACAGTGTGAACTAAGTGAAGTCCCAGTGAAAGTTGAACCACATCAAAACAGTGATAGTGAAAACTGAGAGAAGTGACAGTAGAAAAACTGGACTGAGTGACAATATCTTGTTCTCAAGATACTAAGCACGTAAATTTAGTCCAGCGATTTCCCAAAAATTTTAAAACCCTCAGTGATTTGTCCAACTACTTTGATAGATACTTTATTTGTACATTTTTACATAGTTCTTTTTACAATATTCCAATTATAAACTAACTTAACCTATGTACAAATTTCCTTGCCAGCTATGCTGCTCTTTTTGCCTGGCACCCTGGCCTTCTGGCTCATCTGAGCATCCCTTGCTACCTTTAATCCCTATTGCCCATCCTTTCCTTCCTCCGTTTGCCTTTCTACCTTTCTTATCTCTCTTACTTTTCTAATCCATTTCTCTTTTACTTTGTTTAAAAACTTCTCCATATTCTTATTTTGCTTTTCTTCCTTTCTCGTTAGCATTTTAATTGCTACTTATTTTCCTATCCATTTTTTTCCATGTTTCTTCCCATACTTCTTCTCTCCATTCTGCTAACTTTTTTGTCCAACTATGTAAAATAACCATTTCTCCCAGCTTAGTTCTCATAATTTGATACCAATATTCGTCCACCCAGACGTTACTTTAGTTTTGGGAACAAAAATTAATAGCTGGGAGGTAAATCTGATAAATATGGTGGATGTGGAAGTACTTAGGAGCGTCACCTTGTAATTTGGTAGCAACAAACACACACGTATCAGGGCGCTTATAATTATAAGAAAGAACTTTATTTTTGCAAGGTACGGACACAGCCTGAATGGTGACCATCAATTGGTGCAGTAGTGATTCGTAATGCATCTCAGTGTGGTTCTGGCTTTCTGGAGATAGACAGTGAACACCAAAGCGTGTGAATCCCAGAAAACTATGACCATGGTTTTCCCAGCAGATAAGATCAGTTTTAGGTGCACTATCACCTTTTACTATCAACAGTTTGGATTGATCCTTCGTCTATGCCATGTAGTCATGAATCCATGCTTCATCAACTGTTATGAAACGGAGACACTCACTAGATTTAAGTTTAAACTAGTCTAAACACTCTTCGTCGTTGTGAATTTTTGTCACAATCCCGTCGGTCGTAGTGATTTTAAGACGCCCTGAGCCGTCATAATGTTGAATGAATGTATGACCACACTTAATAAGAAAAAAACCTTTTAACCATCAAAAACGAAAGGAAATAATTCTTTAATGTCAAATTTAATTCCTTCTGTATTTCTATTGTAATGAAAATCTAAACCAAGTACTTTACTACTGCTCGTATTAGAGTTTCATCCATTTTTTATAAAATGGTAGAGCTGTTTGTTCACAAACATTACACGATCGTTGTAAACAAGTCGTTGTAAACTTACGCATCTGAAACTGCAATGAATTAATGATTGACCAGGAATGTAGGGCCATAAGACACAAGGAGACAGCACCCCCAGTGATCCTAAGGGATGGGCGTTATCCGAGTGACACTCCCACCCCGAGAGCTTTTCCTGTGGGCCGGCACCTGGTTGCCTAATCCGCCCGTTACAGGGTGGAACTGGATACGCCTCTTACGCGCGTCAACCCCTCGGTGGGGCCGACAGTCTCTAGGTACTGTCTACGGTTATCCAGGACGGTACCGGAGGTCCTTGAGGCGTCTCACAAACCCGCTTGTACGCAAATCTCCCATGGGTATCGAGAACCACTGTCTCGCCGAGTCCAACCCAATCCAAAAGACACCCAGACGTGTGGGACTTGGACGTTTGGCCCAGCGTACTTCTAGTAACGTCAAAAGTACCACGAGTGCTCAGGGTCCGCAGCGCCCGCATCACAGCAGCTGAAGGGGTCGAACACCCCTTATGTGGGGAATGAAGGGGCACATCGCACCTCATCCAATGCGGATCTTTTCTGCTTACCTCCCCTAAAAGGAACGGATGAGGCGAAAGAGGCTATAGGGCGCAGGCAGGCCTGCCTACAGAGACGCGCAGAAGTTTCTAACGATTCCAAGTTTGATAACAATGTCACACCGGCGGGAACTTAACTCACCCTGACATTGAGTTTTTCGTAGTTTTCCCTGGTCAATAGGTGCATACTGGGGTGTTTTCTATTCTACCACGATTTCCTTTTCCTTATTTCTCTTTCATTCTGTTTGTTTTCCTCGGTTTCAGATGTACATCTAAGTTTCGTGGTGTAAGGCGGCATCGGAAAGATGGCACAGATGCTTGCTTGTGTAGGTCGCAGTAGATGAGAGGTCCCCCTCTGTTATATAACTTATAGCCTATACCAGGGCCATCCATTTCAGTCAGTTAATTTAAGTACCATTCCCTATAGTATATGTTCTATCGCTGCATTTCTAATCATGTAGTAAAACCTGGCAGCTCTAATTTTACATGCAGCATTTTAAAGCTAAATCGCAACTGTCATCAAAATTTGAAGGTAGTTTTTGGCATGAAGGATTGGATACTACTTCTCCTGTAAGGCTTGTTAATAATTATCAACCACCCTACCATTTGTCAACAAAGTGATCGTAAAGGCTTCTACAGTCAGTGTCATTCAGGCGTGCGTGAGTGGAAGATATGAATATTGAAGCAGTCGAGTACAAAAGCCACATAGTCGATGCTCGCTTTGAGGATTTTCAAGTCCTTGGTTTGTTTTGTCCAAATATTCACTAATTACCGTCGATATAAACTAGCAAACTTTAACATATTGCGCATAATGGTGCTGTACGTTAACTGAATATGAAATGAAACAGGGAAAACATTATAATGTGTTATAATGTACTAAATATCTATCTCAAGCCTCATACAAATGGGCGTACCAGACGAACCAGCAAAGGCGCCTGTAAAAGATTAAATCTTTGTTTGTAATCTAGATTTAGTGCTTGGCATGTTCCACATCGTTTTTATGTTTAGCTTATTGCCTCTTTTTTGTTTAATTGTTCCATTTATACCCCGCCTGTAACTGCAATGGCCACATGGGCGGCCTTTTACCTTTGGAACATATTGCTCTTCGGCAACGGTGTTAACTCGTACACAGTTGACATTGGATTTCTGAATTATCTTTAGTGTTTATGTTTTAGATAACACCCACATTCACAACCCCAGGCTCTGGGGAGGATAGGCAATAACCCTGTTTAGAGAACAATTCCCACCACCAGTGGGGAATCGAACCCGGAACCCTCTCGTACAGTAGGCAGGTGATCTATGGACTGAGCTCCGACTCGGTCATTGCCTATTTGCTATAAACAGATATGAATCTAAATACCAAGTTTGGTATTTATCTGACTTTTCGTTTTTGAATGATGCTGTTTACAGTGTCACACACACCGATCTTTTTCTAAAAGTGCTTTTTTTGGATTCAGGGCACCTCAAAATATGTATTTCCGGCGAAATCTCGTTATCGAATTCTTGGGTGGAATGCAATACTTTCCCTACTTAGTATACCTAGTAGAGAGAGTAAAAATAATTACTGACCTCTGCTAGCAAGCTAGAGGAGAGGGTTAAAAATGGGTTTATAGGGTGGCGGACAAAGCTAGTCAGTCCAAAACCCAATAAAAAGCATGTTGAACCTTGCGACATTTAAAAGGCATAAGTAAATGTACATATTTTACGAGGGGCCCCCACAACCAGAAGAGAGCACTCTTAGTGGTTCTAACATGACCCTGGGAGGGAGAGATGAAGGGAGAGACTTGAAAGGCGACCACATCCGGATGGTGACGGGCATAGGCATGGACAAGGTCTCTAACGTTTCCAGATCGAATTTATAGAACGCTTGGCTCCTCCTATGAACCCCTAACCCCGGCGGTCTCTCCTGATGGGACAACTTCGGAGGCAGATCGCGACTGGGCAGTCCCGACAGACGCCAGGGAACAAACCTCTACAACGTGCACATCCACCGCCCAGCCGCAACTCACCGAGCACCGTCATCTGATCTTACAACCTTGAAACAGATTATAATGGAGATGAGGGTGCAGAAAATGAGAGACAGGAAAATCGTGGTAGAAGAGGAACTACACCAGTATTTGCCTGCCGATCCGGGGAAACTACAAAAAATCTTATGTGTTACACTCACATGACTTTCTCTACTCTTGTACAAAATATTTTTACAAACGCTTATTCTCCATATGCTTCAAATTAATCCAGATATCGAAGTATTAATCTTATTGGTAATTTTCTTGTAGATGCAAGGGGAATTGGTAGACTTTAAGCCATAGTCAAATATTTTAAGAATTGGTTGCTACGTGGAGTGTTCCATTCTCTTTGCATTACCAGGACAAAAAAAAGAATAACGAATTTCTATTTGGGAAAAAGTATAAGTATTGGAAAATTTAAAGGAATAACAAGCAATATCTCGAAAATGGTTCACTCAAAAAAAAAATGTATATGATATAAATTGTGTATTTTAACGCGGTCTACATTTTTTTGTAGTAAAAGCTTGTCTATCTCTTATGGTTTACCAGTTATAGAAAAGTCGTTCACATTGAAGAATACTTTTGGAGACATTCCCAGAAAATTCAAGATATACATTTTATTTGTCATGAAAATATCTTAAATATATGATATTTTTAATCAAAATCGTTAGAGCCATTTTTGAGGAAATTAAAATTTTCGAAAAAATTTCCATGTAAGGGGTAATCTGCGGTGGGGGGATTTTCTTGAAAACCTTCGTGTCCATCTCTGGAAGATACTGAACCTAAATTCCAAGTTTGGTGTTTATCCGACTGTTCGTTTCTGAGTTATGCTGTTCACAGACACACACATAGACAGACACACACAGGGACATGTTTCCAAAAACGCCTTTTTTGGATTCAGGGGGTCTCAAAGCTTGTATTTCCGGTGAAATCTCGGTATCGAATTTTTGGGCGGAATACAATACTTCCCCTACCTACTATACGTAGTAGAGAAAGTACAAATCCATGCGTCAGAATGGAAACACGCTAGGGATGGAAACAAGGAACTCCCGATGGCGAGTCGCACAAGCTACCGCGGAGACACATCGCTCGGTTTGTGGCGTTGAGAATTTACGCTTTAAAACCGCTAATGTAAGTATAATTTTACTGGTGCTCAAGAAAAGGAAATAATCTGCTCATGAAGAGCATTTTATTTCGAAGTTTGTAGTCTAAAAACAGCTTCCTACTATACCTGCCTGCCGAGATAATAATGTGTTTTTGAAAAAGGGTTGCTGCTATGAACCAAAGCTTTCTAGTCGCCTGTACAACTCTCTTCTGCCACTTTTGTTTATCTTGTTCCATGTGATACAAAACAGAGAGAAAGTGATAAGAAACAAACCTTTAATGAATGTTATTTTTACCTTCAGTAGAGGTTATAGCTTTCGTGTTAATGCTTGTAAATTTAGTAGCGCTCTAGATCACTTATACAAGGGTTAATGAAAGTTTTGAGAATGAATGCAATAAAAATTTAAACACTTGGTTCTGGTAACTGAATATTTTCTAAGCTTTTTGCATTGAATTTTACAACGTTCCATCCTTTCAAACCACTTTTCAAATGCTGAACGCCGATCTCCTTTGGAGAGAGAGCAAGTACATTCCTCATAAGCAGCTACTCCACTTCAGAGTATTCAAATAGTTGACTTCCAATTTTTTCTTTGATTTTGAAAATAGAAAACAAAAGTCGCATACGGGCTATAACAGAGGGGGACACGGGCTGTTATTGAATTATATATTATATAATTAGACTGAAATCATTTAAGTGTTAGAAATACTGCCTCAGATGTTAAATACGTTTTTGGAATTTCCCCCACAAAATGTTTCTATAACTTCCTGGCACCATTGCACACGTGCCTGTTTCTGCTAATTTGTAAGGTGGCGGTGGATCCAACGACTGCAGAGCTTCCTGACGTGAAGTTTTTCTTTAAGGATAATTGTTCACTGTTGACGATCAAATATTCAGGGTTTATTTAATCTGATATGTGCTACGATATCTTCCAGCAACATACGCTCTCCTTTCATCATATTTTTACCTACTGTTGCTGTTGTCGGCCGTCCTACGTGGTCTTCATCTTCGAGGAAATCCCTTCCTCTTCTAACCTCCCTAGAAGATAAAGACCACGCAGGACGGCTGGCAACAGCAACAACGGCTGTAATGAAACCTTTTCACTCCAAAACTCCTCATCCTCCTTGGTGTAGTGGTTACCATGATAGCCTCTAGTTCCCCAGGTGCAGATTCAAACCTGGCGAAGGGCGATGGATTTTTTTCTGGCGTAAGTAAAGCCAGTGGTCCCATGTCGTAATTTACGGCACGTAAAAGAACCTCAAGCCTGATAAAGAAACCTGGGAGCAAAATTTCTGGTCTTTCACGTCCAATATAGAATGGGACTCTAAGGAGTACAGCAGTTAAAGAGTGCCCATAAATAAAACCCAATTAATTTTTCTTCTAAACTCTACAAATCCTCAGTAAATTTTGAAAATCGAAAGAAACAGATCCTCAAATGCCCGATGTAGTCTTTCAAGGCATTCTCTCTTTCCTAAACCGACTTTAAAATCACATAAAATCATAGCGCGGAAATACTCTCGCTTGAGATCCATCCTAGCCTTAGGCATTGCAGTACCTGCATGCACATACGCACAAGTGCTGACGTTGCACATTGTTGGGTACGACTCATTGTTGCCCATTCTCAAAACTTTCAGAATGACCCTCAGTACTGTTTGTTCCATTTTATTTGTTTTTAGACAAAATATCACCCAATCTGACGTTTCCAATGAACGTTTGACATTTTTTAACATAATCGAATTCAAACATTTTGTCAATACAGCGTCATTTGTTTTGTTTACACTAACTTGAAAATTGTGTGTCAACAAAAACATGGAATTAACTCGTGAAAATGTTCAATGTTTTACGACGTGAATTATCAAGATTAGAGTGCATAGATCAACTAACTTCCACATTTGGCGACAAAGCTCTTTGGCACTGAAACGCTGGTATAACAAATTTAATCGTGGCCGCCTTCGCTCAATGATGAAGTTCGTGAAGTTCGTCTAAAATCAGTTGTTGTGCCAGAAAACATTGATGCTGTGCAAAACCTAATAATGAAAGATCGTCATGCGACATATTGTGAGATTGATGCAACCCTAGGCATTAGTTTCACTAGCATACATAAAATATTGCATGATTATTTAGCCGTGAAAAAGGTTTGCTCTCGTTGGATCCCACATAATTTAACGCAATCTCAAAAAGATGCTCGTGTCCAATTGTGTACAAAAATGCTCAAAAACTACAATGACGGTGCCTCAAAAGACGTATATAAGATTGTAACAGGTGACGAATCATGAATCTATGTGTATGAGCCGGAAGTAAACAGCAGTCGACTCTATGAGTGTTTCAAGATGAAGCAAATCCAACAAAAGTTGTTCGCACTCGAAGCACTTCGAAGCAAATGGTCGCCTGTTTTTTCAGCAAAACTGGCAATGTGACAACAGTGCCTTTAGAGGAACGTAAAACGGTCAATTCCGAATGGTACACAAACATTTGTTTGCCGGAAGTCTTCGGTGAAGTAAGGAAAACCAACAATAACCTAGGATCGTTCTTCATCAAGACAATGCGAGCGCACATACATCTCGTCTAGTAACAGAGTATTTAAAGGCTCAAAAAATCGAATTGATGATCATCCGCCATACAGTCCTGATTTGGAACCCAATGACTTCTTTTTGTTCCCGAACATCAGGAATAAATTGCGTGGACAACGATTTTCTTTGGCAGAAGAATCCGTTGATGCCTTCAAAAACCATGTATTGGAGATGTCTCAACATGACTGGAATAAATGCTTTGACAAATGGTTCAAACGGATGCAAAAGCGTATTGATCAGAAAGGAGAATGTTTTGAAAAACAATAAAGCAGTTTTTAATCTGAAATTATTTTTTTTAATTATTAGGCTCAAAATATAAATAGTGCCCCTCTAGTAATGAATACCAAGTTTTATTTGCTTGAGTGTTACAGCTTTCTTCTCCACTCGGACTTTAAATTTATTTCCGTCTTTTATCACGTATCAACATCGCACAGCTTCAGTAGTGGCCAGAGAAGCAGCCAAAAAGAGATTTATTTATATTTTTATTTAGGAGGTATTACCATATAGTAGTTTTCCAACAAACCGTTCTTAATTTTATTTCTCCATAAATCCCTATCCTCTATATATTCATCTAGAAGCCATGCTTCTTCGGACTCATCCATCCATGTTCACTTGGTCTTCCCCGTCCTCTCCATTCTAGTACCAACTTACTATTGAATCATTTTCCATTCTTTTCACATGGCTGAACCATTTTAATCATCTCGGCTATTATTTCCAAAACGTTACTTTTTACATCCATCATTTCCACATATTTTTAATTTCTAATGTTATCCCTTCTTGAGGTTCAAGAAGCCCTCCACTAAAAGTATACTTTGAACTATTGGGTTATAAAATGAGCTGTTTAGTTTTATTTACAATGTTTCTGCTCCATAATATTGAGTTCAACATTCAAATTTATGTCTCTTCGTTCATTTATTCTTCTTTATATTTCTAATCCATTAGTTCTATGTGTCTCCACGATTGATCCAAAATACTTAAATGCATTAACCATTCTAATTTCCTCATTGATAATTTTTCATTGAAGTTCATTCTTCATAATAAATATTCTGTTTTGTTGAAGCTAATAAAAGTTCTCACATTTTATATTCTTAAATTAAATAATTTATTTATTTATCTATACTTTTACTGTATTGAGTGGTAATCAAATTATTAGAATTGCAAAGTATTTAACCACCTCTGTCAGTAATATTTAGCTGTTTACTTCGACCAAAGACATACCATTACTGTTTCTTTCTTTCAATTAGATACCATGAATAAAAATACTAAAACACATTGGCATTCAAATGTGAAAATTCTTGTGTTACATTCATATTACGGTCTCTACCCTCTATCGTTTATTCATGGGTGTACAAACTATTGTTACAAAAGTTTATTTTCCTCTCTATTTTAATCCAAATAAACCTTTGCAGAAATAACTATATTACACATTTTGTTATGGATATAAAGAGAACAGCGACAGTCACTGTATGCTGGCCTTAAAATTCTATACCGTTTCCATAACATCGCGAGAAATAATTCAACGTCAACATAACCTTAAAACGAATGAGAAACAACTCATATATTGAACAACTCTATCCATTAATAACGGAGATCTCGGAAATGGATGATGCCATATAAAAAGTTATTTTGAATAAATTGCGTATTTTAAAGAGATCTAAATTGCTTTCTATCTTGACATTTTCGTCTAGCGCTTAACGTTTATCAGTTGTACAAGACTGTAACATTCCTTCCGAATGAAGACTTCACAGACTAACCCAGAAAGTTCAGTATATAATCTGGACTTATATGTAAATATATTTAATATATGGTGTTTTAATCAAACTTTTTGGGTCACAACTTTAAAAGGCACTGAATTTAGATACTTTTTTGAGTTATGTTGTTTTCAGATACACACACGTACTTTTTACTAAAAAATAATAGTATTAATAGGTATAAAAATTATCCTTATGAAAGTTTAGTTTTATATCTACTTCATTTTGATCAAGGCAAGGTAGCAATGTAAAGGGAATAGAGATAACCATATGTTTAAGAAGTGGACATTGGCCTTAAAATTCCATACTCTTTCCATACAATCACAAGAAACAACTGAATGTCGACAGGACTTTAAAGGAATGGCTAAGTATTTAACAATTAATAAAGAATATCTCGGAAATTATTGTTGCTACAAAAGTTTTTAATAAATACTGTGTTTTAAAGAGATTTTTTGTATGGTATGTTTTCACCTTCCGCTTAAGGTTTACCAGTTATATAAGATTATACAAAATTCCTTTCGAATGAAGAGAACTTCGCAGGCTGTGCCAGAAAAATTCAAGATACACATTTTATTTGTCGTGAAAATATCCTTAATAAGTGGCATTTTAATCAAAAGACAGCCATTTGTGGGAAAATAAAAAATTTCAAAGTATTTTCCAGGTAGTTTGGGATGGGAGAATTTTCTTGAAAATCATTGTACTCCATCTTTGGAAGATAATAAACTTAAATGGGTACCAAGTTTGGTATATATCCGACTTTTCGTTTTGGGTTATGTGTTTTCAAACACACATACATACGGGCATTTTTCTAAATATACTTTTCTTTTGTTTATTTCTTACATTCAGGAGGCCTCAAAAAACACATAATCTTGCTTGTTACACTATGTATTATAACAGCACGGACGGTCTGCGAACCCGTGCGATTGATAGGGATTTTGTATATATACCGTCTTGTAATGGTATTTGTTGTCGTTTTTATTATTATTACTCTTGCAATCCCCAAGCAATAAAGAATGAGAATCGAGCAATACTCGATACTTTATAAAACATTGTAAACATGATAGCTTGTTCTTTGAATTATGTTATTAGCAGTTTTCTGTGTATAAGGCATTTAACCAATTTTGTGTTATATGCTAACTTTGAAATTGTGCTTGTTTGAAATTCTCCAAATGGCAGGAAGTTTTTATCTTGAAAATGCCATAGGTTAATTCCGTGTTTTTAAGCAAGGTGAATAACAATAACAATAATAATAATAATAATAATAATAATAATAATAATAATAATAATAATAATAATAATAATAATAATAATATAATTTATTTGATTCCATTTATGTAACTACCTCGTATATTTTGTGCTGAAATCTTTCTGTTAAAGGGTTTTCTATCCACAGGAAAACAAATACTAGAAATTCTTTTCATTCAAACAACTAACAATAATATGTGAGTTGCACCGTTCTACCACTGTTCACAACTACCACATAACATGTGTATTTTTTCATCCAGTAATAAGTAATTAGTCATATAACACTCAGAAGCATAGCATGTTTGTGGATTAAACCTCTCTATTACCCACCCTCGTACATTAGCATATGCAAACATGTTTAATACAAAGATTTGTCTTCGGTAAACACAAACTAACAGAAGAGAGGAAAGAACAAACATTTCCATGTGCTGTACTATCCTATGTGTCTTAAGTTCTGATTTGTTTCTACTGGATTCACATATTTTTTTGTTCTCAGAGTAGATAAATGTAATGGCGGAGAGTAAGTTACCACGCCAGGCTATTGCAGAAACGTGATTTAGTGCGTAGGCTAAATCAGCTTCATTTACAACTCAGTTAACGCTGCATGTTGCATGAGTACCTCTACTCCTTCTGCCATTGTTTTGCATGTTTTCATTTAGGTCTATGGAATGTTGCATTCATTCACTCCCAGGAAACGCATTGAAGATCTATCAAGAACTATAGTCCAGTAGCTGTTTGGGGACATATGCGAGGCAATAACATCAAGTTTCGACACCGTTCATTCCTATCTATCATAAATTTAAACGCAACAACTTTCAATAACACAAAGCTTAAGAATTTAAAAGTATCGAAGATTTAGCTCAAAGTATTAGGCATATTTCGATACCACCGAGTATCGAGAGTGTCGAGGTATCGGATTATTGAGGTTCCATCCCTAATAAATACACTCATCATTCATGTGTAAATATGTACGTTCTGTTATAAAATGTAGTTGGTTATAAAATACAAAGCTAATAAAGGTTTTATTCTCAAAATATGTGTCTCTAATAAAAGCACTGTGTTCATGAGAAAGAAAACTACCTAAAACGAATGCATACTGGTGAACTCGACCCAGTTTCATTCCCTTGAGCTACTGCCAGTACTTTATAATCACGAGTACGGGTTCTGACTGCCAGAGAGCCTTAGAATAAATAGCTTTTAAATGGCGGTCTATGATTATGTGATAGAAATCACGATATACTGTGCATGCTCACGAAATGTCAGGCACAACAACTGAAATGAAACTATGTGATGAAGTGTTGGGGGATCGAACAGAGAAAATACAAACCGTACCACCGCAACGGAACCTCACTAATGTTTTTAATCACTAGTCCGTTCCGCTAAAATTAGAATCGTATATTCCCTCTGTTTCATTCAATTTTCACCTGAGTGATATTGTCAGTAGTTCAGCTGTAGATAAACTTTATCTGATTACGCAATGTTACGGGCGCAATATAACATAAAAGGGGAAATAAAGCCATGGAGAACTTTAAAACAGTTACCCAATTCAATGGATATCAAAACTAGGTTAATGTCATGCCGTTCCTTAAATTACGCTTGAACATACCAACGTATTTCAGTGCACTCACTTTTCTTAAAATATACAGGAGACGGAATACACAATGGATAGGGGAAGCCTCGTAGACAGAGGCGTATACAAATATATTGTGGATCACTCTCCAAGAGGAATAGGCGAGAGAAGTAGAGGTGGAGAGACCACAGAGACCCGAGATCCAGCTGGTAGACCCGAACCACTCACGGAGCTGGCTAAGGTGGGGATGGACGACCCATATAACCTAGGCAGTCCTCTGGTTTCCATGGGGAATATAATTTGCTTGGAGAAAGCATATGCACGAACTATAAACATGATAAGGAAACTGAATAAAAGGAAACGAAGGAGAGGTAGTCAAACCCCACTGCCAAAAGCGATGGACATGACCTGGCCCGTCGTCGCTACTGCGCCACGTGTGGCCCTAGAGACCACTTCAAGGACCAGTTTATGTTGGCTTTATTCTAAGATGCCTTTACGCTGCACTCACTCTTCAACCAGAGCTTTCCACTACCCATCAAACACCGCTGCTTCTTTTGCACCGTCCTACACATCAGCGTCCCTAACTCCTTCACTGTGCCAACCTCCCGACGTTTAAATACCTCCCAAACATCTACCAGAACTACAGGACTCCATCGACGCAATTCTCGTTCACCTCCGGATACTGACGAAGCGATTGAACCTCCTCCACTCATCTACCAGCACACAATTACGCGTCATTGAGAAAGGCACGGAAGTAAACTCCAGATCCATCAAGCTACCAGACACTTTAGTAAGCTTCCCTTCTTAGTAAAGCTCGCCTCATCAGACTGCAGCTATACTCTGGATTCCATTCAACGAAAGCTCTACCGGATTCAAAATCACCAGGCCAACTACTTCGCTAAGACTACAGAACAGGCTTCACAGATACAGCGGAAACTCCCCCGTTACCTCTCGCCACTATTTCCAACTACTGCGAGGAAATCCTGCACAACAATACACCTATACTACCGAATACCACCAGGTCGCCGCCGCGCACAACACGCACAACACGCACAACACGCCAAAAATTGTTCGATCCTGAATACTTGGCATCTCTTCAGCACAACGTGTGTTTAGGCGCATGCCTTTAAATGCCAACACTTAAGCACATATTTACATGGCAAAATTTGTATTAATAAAGTCTCCAGATCGTCCCAGGCCTAATCATTCCACTGACAGGTCTTCGATCCCAGCAGTGAATTCTACCTTATCAAGATCCTCTGGCCAGCAGCATCCTTCCCCGTTAGGATACATATTAATGGCGGTACTCATGCGGAACTCCGCCCTGTTCCTTCCTGACTTTCTTTCAATCTACTGTATCTCTCTAGGTTAAAAAAGCGCGGAAGAGAGATGTCACCTCAGCACTCCTAAAGGCCAAAGTCAGGATGGACGGCCAACGAAAATTGAATGCGAGTCTCGCAATATACTGCTCTTGAAAGATAGGTTTGACTTGTACTTTAAGTTTACATTGTTTCTACTTCTGAATTTTTTTATGTCAAACTACTATGATTTAAGAAGAGCTTATGTTCAACAGCCTTTGTGTCTCAAATATTCCTAAGAGTTTGTGTCAATGTCCTTAATCCCTTTGTTTGGGTCACCTTTAATCCCTTTCTGCTGCTTAGGGCTAGAGTTATGTTAGACCTATAGAGATCCATTATATCTACCTCCCCTGGGATGAAGGGATGAAGTGAGCGAACCACAGAAGGTTACATGGGGCAGACAAATAGGCCACAGTGACGAGCGGAAGTGCATAACAATACCAGGCTCAAATACCCGTCCCACCACCACGACCCAAAACTGGAAGCAGACGAGACACCAGGGAATTCTGCCCACACGTGACTTTGGGAAGAAGGCGTCATCCGAGTGACTCTCCCTGCCCCGAGAGCTTTTCCTATTTTAATCCGCCTCCCCATTACTGGATGGAAGTGGATACGCCACTTACACGTGTCAACCCCTATAAGGGAAGACTACCGAAAAGCCTCGGTGGGACCGTCAGCAACCTAGCAGAGTGTCTCCCGGCTCTCCAAGGGGTACCGGAGGAGCTTGAGGTGTCTCACAATCGCGCCTGAACGGAAAACCGCACAGACTCACTCAATCTCCCATGGGAAAAGGGACCACTGCCACACCGAGTCCAACCCAACCCAAACGGGTTGGGTTGGGGCTTGGATGTTTGGCCCAACGTACTTCTAGAACCACGAGTGCTCAGAGTCCGCAGCAGCCGCATCATGGCAGCTGAAGGTTTCGTACCCCCCTTATGGGTACCTGGAAGCACACTTGAAACATGAGAAGGAAACAAAATGAAAGAGAAATTAGGGAAAGAGGATCGTCCTAGAAAAGAAACCACCCCAGAATTTTCCTGCCAGGGAAATCCAAGAACAGCCCAGTCAGAGTGAACAGATGGCGGGACCTCCCGCATGCGTTACCGTGAACCTAGCAACCTCTCTTTTTTTTCGAGTGGAGGAGAAAATGATTTAATCACTAACCCCAGCCCCGATGGGAGTCGAGACTGAGAGTGTGGGACTCACCGAGCGTCGGCATACCCACTAAAAACTCCTCCACCGGTTAGGTCGTGGGTTTGTAAGGAGGTTCAAAGGAAAGGTAGCACGGTCCCGCATAGCACCCGTGTTAGTCGAACGAAAGATTCTCAGCTGCCGCCCAATGGGCGGGAGCGGCGTGAAGTGCGGTCCTAGCCTACAGCCATGACAAATTGCCCTGACTGCAGCCTAGAGGTTAGGAAGTGGTAATAGAAAATAGGGGGTTCAAAAGGAGATGTTACGAAGGGATGGTGATGAAGGTGGACTTACTCTGGCTCTGGAGGCCGTCGTCGTTTGGACTGGTCTTGCACAAGCGCACGGCATTGTGCAAGAATTCGCTGCTGGCTCTTGGAGATGACCAGCGGTGTCTTCTCTGGTGGTTGTGATGATGGTGAAAGTCTTCCTTCCTCGAAGCTGGTCTCCAGGTTTTCCAGCCGTGCAGAGATGAGGTGCAGTTTGGCCAACAGGTCAGCGGCGGTGGTTTGTTGCTGAGTAGTGCCAGCAGTGATGGCGGACGGCAATTCCTGGAGCTTCTCGGTGGTGGTGGTGATGAAGTCGTCCAGAGCCGCGATGCGCACACCAATGTCCAGGACCTCCGCGTGGAGATCCTGAACGGCGTCGCGCAAACCCTGGATTTCCTCGTGGATCTGCGTTGAGGATGCTTTTGTCGGCGCTGGTGATGGTTCTGGTGTCGGTGTCTGTGGAGGTGCTGATGACTGCGATGTTGGTGCTGGTAGCTTCAGCGGTGCCTTCCTGCGGGGATGCAGGGGGCAGAGCGCCTGGCCGGTGAAGTGGGTCGTTCCTCCACAAGTTGCGCAGTAGCGGCGTCGGTAGCGCAGGTCGTGCTGCTGGCACGAAGCAGTGGTGCTGGAGGCGCCACAATAGTGGCACCTTGGCTGTGCTGTGCAGGACGTCTCGCAGTGCCCGTAGGCACAGCAGCGTCTGCAGGGAGCCTGGCGTTCCACTCGGCTGGCCTCGATGCGTAAGCACCGCCCTAACAAGGGCAGGCCCGCCCTCAAGGCAGCTTCGTAGTCGCCAGGGTCTGCAAACTTCATCCTAACTAGTGAAGTGGGTCCCCGTGCTCCGATGATCCTAGTGGTCTTCAGAGCTGAAGGCCACTGCTGGTGGGCTGCGGCGATGAGGAACCTGGGTGGCAGGTCCCTCGGGACCCCTCTGATGACTGCACTGCACCTCCTTTGAGGCACAGGCTGGTTCTGCGGAGGCTGGGAAGTACCCAGAATCAGCAGCGTGGATGCCGGTGAGTGACGCGGCTGCTGCGCTGGCTGGTGGCGAAGCGGCGGTTGCGGCATAGGTTGCCCTAGGCTGCGGCGGCTGCGGCGAAATCTCCTCGGCGGGAACCGGAGGAGATGAAGAGGTTCCTGCCTTAGCAGGAGCGGCGACAGAGCGACCCTTCTTCCTCGCCATCTCGGAGCTGAGTTGTGCATGCCTAGCACTCTCGATGACCTCTAGTTTTCCGACGGCGTTTTAATTTCAAACCAAAATTCCTGGACTATGTTTACTATCCGGATGACAACCCTATACAAATGCATCAGAATTATGATTATTAAAACACCCTTATTCTCTTTTATTGCATTTTCCTTGGTGGAAATTAATCTACGCCTTACTTTTTATCAATGATGTAATTGTAGGTGCACCAGAAGTTGCGTGAGAGAGATTCATGCTACTATGCATGTTAATGGTTAGATATATAGTTTGCACTGGCGTTGATCCTAGATACCCGTATCAACATAGCAACTAAGGGGATCACCTTGCTGCGTAAATCTTTCCAAGTGTTCATGCAATAGGAGTCGCAGCTTTTGCAATAGTTATGCATCTACCAAGCGAGATGGCTCGCGACAAAGTGTGAAGCTCGTATTCGGAAGGTCCAGGTTCGATTTCCGGTGGACGCCCACCCTGTCTATGGGTTTTCCGTAGCTTTTCCTGGTTGGCAGGTGAGTGTTGGAATGGTTATTCTACTCTTCTCCATCTTCTTTCGTTTCAGTTCCCGTTCATGTTTAGGTTGATTCTGGGAAATTTCTTCTCGGCCCTGCTAGAGGGAAGCCAGCCAGCCAGCCTCAGCTACTGGGTCATGTTTCTCCGGTCCCACTAGAGGGACGTCTCCGAGTGATGCTCCCGTGGCCGGGTGGTCAAGCTTGGAACTATTAGGGTACCTTGCATGTCCCTTACGCCGGCCTCGCTCTTCAACCTATCCTTCTCCTACGGTTTCCGCATCTCATCTGTTCCTACCGGGGTGTGCCATTGCTGGTCGAGATGCTAGATGTTAGCTAGTCCTATCCATTTACAATGTGATATTTTAGTCCCGGTACCGCAAGTCAACTGTTTCCCAAAATGTTTGATAGCAAAATTATGTGTAGCGCCTTTCAAGGACAAGGCGGTCTCTTTCCATTCCCACAGTACCTTCTATTGTAACAAGAGTTGGGAATGTCTGTGTCAGACCATCTCTGCCAGTGTTTTCATTTAAGCTGTAAAAGTTGCCCATTAAACAGCACGTGTTTTTGTGGGGAATGTTTTGAGAGAAAAATCTGATGTGATACATTCACATGACTTTATCTACGTCTATCTATTAGTGAGTAAACAGACTATTCGTACTAAAGCTTATTTTTCTATTTATTACGTTTTAATCCAAATAAACCTTTGCAGAAATAGCTACATTACACATTTCGCTATAGATACAAAGAGAATAACGACAGTCAAAAGTTTAAGAACTGGACGTTATATGCTGACCTTAAAATTCTATACTCCTTCCATGCAATCGCGAGACATAAACAGGACTTAAAGAGAATGACCAAGAAATGAACAATTTGAACCTTTAATAACGTACCTATATCTCAGAAATGGCTTATGCCACAAAACAGCTAATTTGAAATAAACGGTGTCTTTTAAAGAGATCTACATTTTTTGTGTATTACATATTGTCCAGCATTAACGTTTACCAGTTATATAAGATTATAGAAAATTCATTCCGAATGAAGAGGATTTCATAGGCTATTCTTAGAAAATTTCAGATATACATGTTATTTGTCATGTAAATATCTTTCATATTGTAGTTTGATCAAAATTGTGATGGCCATTTTTTAGAAAAGTAAAAAATTCGAAAAATGTTCCATGTGAAGGGTAGTTTAAGGTAAAGAGATTTTACTGAAAATCTTTGCGTAGCACCTTTGGAAGACGCTAAACCTAAACAGCAAGTTTGGTATTTATTTAACTTTTCGTTTTTTTTTTTAGTTATGCTACACAGACTTTATTTGGATTCAGGGGGTTCAAAACATGTATTTTCGGTGAAAAATGAATATCGAATTTCTGGGTGGAATGCAATACCTTCGCTATCTACTAGGTGCGTGGTAGACAAAGTATAAAGCTGATACATGCATTAAGATAGCTTTCTCGGTTCACTCGTCTACAAACCTATTGTTCCAAAAGCTTATTGTTTTAAGTACTTCTGGGTAATCCAGATAAACTTTATTACACATTTCGTTATAGATTTAAGAACGCTACGCTATGCCGAGACTAAGAATTCTAAAACGCGGATCGCTTCATGTTCTTTGCATGATCACGAGAAAAAACGAATAGTGGCTTTCATCTTGTGAAAAATCTGATGTGTTGCACTCATATGACTTTATCTGCTCCAGTACAAACTATTTTACAAACGCTTATTCTCCATATACTTCATGTTAATCGAGATAAACATTTATAGAACATTATTGCTAATTTTCCTATAGGTACGAGGGGAATATGGTAGGATTTAAGCGATAGTTAAATCTTTTAAGAGCTGGTTGCTATGTGGAACATTCCTCTCTTTGCCTGTCCAGGACATAAAAAATGAGTAAAGAATTCCTATTTTAGAAAAAAATATAAGTATTAGAAAATTCAAGCAAATAACAAGGAATAGCTCGGAAATGTATAGCTGGACAAAAAATGTATGTGACAAATTGTTTGTGATCTAGATCTTTATGTAGTCAAATTGTGTCTATCTCTTACGGTTTACCAGTTACGCAAAAGTCATTCACAATGGAGATGACTTTTGGAGACCCCAGGAAATTCAATGTATACGTTTCACTTCCCATAAAAGTATTTTAAACATGTGACATTTTAATCAAACTCGTTAGAGCCATTTTTGACAAAACATAATCTTCGAAGCATTTTCCACGTAGGGTAGGGAAATTTTCTTGAAGATCTTTGTGTTGCATCCTTGGAAGATACTAAACTCAAATTTGGTAATTATCCGGCACAGGCACACATGGACATGTTTCCAAAAACCCTTTATTTGGATTCAGGGCACCTGAAAACACATATTTCCGGTGAAACCCTGGTGTGCTATTTTTGTTTAAAATGCAATACTTCCCCTACTTACTATACGTAGTAGAGAAATTAAAAATGTAAGCATTTGAAAATTCAAAACAATAACAAAGAATGTGTCGAAAATGGTTAATGCCACAAATATTTTGTTGTGTAAAATTTTTGTATTTTAACAGGATGTAAATGAATTGTGTAGTAAGATTTTATCTCTCTTAACGTTTACCAGCTGTTCAGTCATTCAGAACTAAGAGCACTTTACAGGCTATTTCTGGAAAATTCAAGGTATACTTTTTATATGCTGTACAGGTATCTTAAACATATGGTATTTTAATCAAAATCGTTAGAACATTTTTGAGAAAATAAAAAATAACGAAACATTTACTATGTAAAGGGGGATTTTCTTGAAAGCCTTTGTGTCACATACTTGTAAGATGCTGAATTTTAATACCAAATTTCCTTTATTGAGTTATGCTGTTCAAACACGCATGCACAAAGTGGACCTTTTTTCTGAAAATGTTTCTTTTTTATCAGGGATTCTCAAAGCGTGTATTATCTTAAGGTGAAATGTTATAATTCCACCACTTATTGTAGGTAAGCTGTAGAGAATGTAAAAAATCAAATAAAAGTCTACAGAGAAGTTTCCAAATTCCAAATTAATTTTGAACCAATTTGTATAGCGCCAATGACGCTGATCAATTTAAATATATAGATAAATAATAATAATATCTAACTACCGTTTAGAATACTGCTTACGATTTAATAAATATGTTTCGTGAGACAGTGTTAGGACACTGCAAGAGATGGTGGTGGTAAGTTATTTCGTTTCGTTAATACTGTATAAAAATAATAATCCGAAAAAATAGATCAATTCAAATTGGCAAAAATAAATTACACTAACTCAGTGACAAAAATGCTTTAATAAAATATTTAAAAATAAAATTAAACGAATGAATCTGTGGCTTCAATAAAATAGGGGACATTTTCAACTGTAAATGAGTAAGTTAATTCTGATTTTAGTTGGTTTCTCTTTCTGCCGCTTTCTCCAAATTCATTCCAACCAGCATCATGCATCATAAAAGCATAGAGTCACTGAAGTCACATATATTGCTTATTTCAGCGCTGTGAAGGGATTTACAGGCCTGTGTTCGAGGTTTATAGATTTACTACTAAGTGAAAACTCTAGTGATGGTATCGTTTACATTCCACCCAAACATTCGGTATCGGGTTTTACTTCAGAAACACATTTTGAGGACCCCTGAATGAAAAAATAAAAGCATTTTTATTTTCTTCACAACGTACATAGTAAGGAGAGAAGGTAATTGCATTCCACCCAAAAATTCGATACCGAGATTTCACCGGAAATACACTTTTGAAGCCTCCTGAATCCCAAAAAGAAATATTTCTTTGGAAAAATGTGCGTGTGTGTGTGTCTGCCTGTCCGTGAACCGCATAACTCAAAAACCAAAAGTCGGATAAATACCAAACTTGGCATTTGAGTTTAACTTCTTCCATGGATGTGACCCTAAGCTTTTCAAGAAAATTCCGTATCCCAGACTAACCTTTACACGGAAAATTTTTATTTTCTCAAAAATGACTAATGAATTTGATTGCAGTATTATATGTAAGGTATTTTCGTGGAAAATGAATGTATATCGCGAGTTTTCTGAGAATGACCCCGAAAGTCCTCTTTATTGTGAATGGCTTTTAATAACTAAGAAATAGTCGAGGTTTTATTACACAAAAAATGTAGATTTCATTAAAACACATAATCTATGTCATGTGCATTTTTTGTTGTTGAGTAAAGCATTTCCGATGTATTCCTGGTTATTTGTTTGAATTTTTCAATACCTACACTTTTTCAAAATTGGAATTCGTTATTACTTTTTTTTCTTTCTTTTGTATGTCCTGGGCATACAAAGAGAATGGAATGCTCCACATAGAAACCAGCTCTTAAAAGGTTTGACTATCGCTTAAAGGCCTACCATATTCCCCTAGTACCCACAAGAAAACTAGCAATAACATCGCTTCTGTAAATGTTTATCTTGATTAACATGAAGTAGATGGAGAATAAGCGTTTGTAAAAATAGTCTGTACAAGAGTAGAGAAAGTCACTTGAGTGCAACACATCAGATTTTTAGAGAAGGTCTTAACTCAATGACGAAAGATACAAAACTTGGTAATTCGCTTTAGTATCTTCTGAAGATGCGACACGAAGATTTTCCAAAACAATGGCTCTAACGATTTTGATTAAAATACCATATATTAATTATGTTTACATAGCAAATAAAAGGTCTATTTTGGGCCTTCTGAGAATAGTCTTTGAAGTCCTCTGCATTCGGAAGGAATTTTGTATAACCTTTTATAACTAGTAAACGCTAAGCAATAGAAGAAAACGTACTACACAATTTGTTTCAAATAGATTTTTTTGTGGCATTGGCCCTATCCAAGACATGGGTTATTAATGGTGCGAATTGTTCATTACTTGACCATTCTTTAAAGTCCTTTCAACATTCAGTGTTTCTCGCATGCAAACAGCATATAGCGTCCAGTTCTTAAACATTTGATTTGAGGCAGTATTTTTAACAAATGAATAATTTCAATTCAATTATATAATACGTAAATTCAATAACAATCCGCCTTGAAACAATATGTATGTAATAATTTATAAAAATGTATGTAACAGTCATTGCAAATGCTTATATTATTGTAAATATGTTTAATAATGTTATGTGAATACATTACACACTTAAATAATGTAAGAGCTGTGAGAATAATAAGTTTAACATTGCTAACAATCAGGTAACAATGAAGTAACCTTGAGGCAATAATGAGTTTGAGAGTTTAAATGTCACTATCTATGATTAGAGCAACGATAATGTAAATTCTGTGACAGTTTAGAAACAGCCAATCAACAGCTATAAAAAGCTGTATTCTATTGAACTAGGATTAGCCAATCAGAGACTTGAAATACAGAAGCTTACGGGTTTTGGACGGTTGAAATATGTTCAGTTGCTTGCAGACCTTGGTAGTGACCGGATGGAAGATATGTTCTCTAAAGAAATATTACATATTCGTGTGAATCGTAAATTAAGTATACGCGTTAACAAAGTGAAAAATATTAAATTAAAGAATCTCGCAGCTCTTAATACCAGTGTAGTGCTATATAATTTGTGTCAAGGATTAATAAAAAGAAGTGAATTTAAAACTTAAAATATGTGTAAGCCTACATTCTTGTCGCACCACGCCCTGATTAAGGGAAACGTGTCTCTACAAACATTACTCACGCAGCCGAGGCAAACATAAACATAAATAATATCTATAGAAAGAATTTAATAACAAAGTTAATAATATTTTTTAAAACTTGTAGTGTAACAACAAAAATACATCTTCAAAAATCTGCTTCTCATACATAGCAGAATATTACGTAACAAACAATCTTCTTCAAATTAACGCCCAAAGCGTAGTGCAAACTTCAAAAACAAAACACTTTACTAAATTGGTTTCCCAAGTGAGAAAATAAATAAATAACTCCAACAACAATAAACTACAACAGTTGAAGAACAATACTACTTCAAGTTGGCTTCCCAAGCGTGAGGCTAATAACTCACGTAACAATAAATTGCGTAAACAAAACACCTTCTACAAGTTGGTATCCATACGTGGGGCACGTATACTTCTTCAGACTATCACAAAATTAATCTAGCTATTCCTGCAAAGGTTTATTTGGATTAAAATGAAGTAAATAGAAAAATAGGCTTTTGTAAGAATAGTTTGTATACCCACTATTGAGTAATAGAGGTAGAGAAACTCATGTAAATGCACCACATCAGATTTAACTTCAGTGCCTTCCAAAGATATAACACAAAGATTTTCAATAAAATACCCCCACCCTAAACTACCCTTTGCAGGGAAAGTGGCTCTAACGATTTTGATTAAAGTGAAATGCCTTCACAAAGTGCTCTATGATGGACATAATATGGCAGCAGCATTTGTCAAAGAGCAAAATTGGAATAGCTAAGTGGCATTTGGGATACGATAATAAAAGTAGTGCATAGCGTAGTAGTACGTTGCGCTAGCTTGCCGTAGTTGGTGCCTTTTACTTTCATCCCTTTATTTGAATAAAACCATTCTTAATAATTATTGAAATTCTAGAAGGTCATAAGCTAAATAAAAAAAAAAAACTCTTTCTTCCCTAAAGTATGACGAGGTTTATTTGTTGTAGTTGCACCACATATTGCGGGAGGTATGTTTCTTGGAGTGTTCGCCCCACGTACGACACAAACTTTCCGGTGGCCTTCGCCCCACGTTTAAAAATCAACTTTGTAATTTTAAAATGTATTTAAATACTATATATGTACACCTGGCTGCTTCAGTAGTAATCTTCAGAACACGTATCTCTTAGCAGGGCAGGTGTGGCTAAAGAATGAACGCTTACATAAATTATAATTATATTGTACTTTGTTTATTAAACCTTCACACGATTAAATAACACCTCACCAATATATCCTACTACAGAGCCGTGAGATTATTATTATTTGGACTTTTAACAGATAAACTTTATGTTATTCTCACCGCAATGATTTTTTTATATCTCACATTGAACACGTACGATACCGATTGGGTAAGCATCTAGTAGCGCCTGCCGCTTGAATTTGTTTATTTTCTCTATTTCATGTCTCTGATTGGCTAATCCTACTCCAATAAAATACTTTTATTTAAATTAAAGCTTTTCTAGTTTTTGATTGGCTATTTATAAACTGTTTTAAATATTACATTACTGTTCCAAGAATATTTAGTAGCCTTTATTAAACTTTCTAATTTATTGTTGTCTCAAGGTTACCTCATTGTTAGCAACTTTCGGCTTCTACTTTATAATTCTGTTTGCTACGAAAAGCATCTTGCTTCTATTCTCACAGCTCCTACATTGTTAAATTACGTAATACACTCACATAACATTATTATACATGTACATAATAATATAAACATAATACAATGATTGCTACGTACATTTTATATATTATATTATATATGTTGCTTTAAGGCGAGCTGTTATTAAATTTTATATTATATAATTAGACTGATATCGTTTAAGTGTTAAAAATACTGCCTCAAGTAATCAGTGGGTAACTTATGCCACCTCATCACTCTTCAATTCATATGTTATTTTCTTTTTTGTGGAATTGGCCCGTCTGCAAAAGCTCCAGATTCACTGCAGCCTAAAGGTTTATTGAGCTAACACTAATGATTGCTACCCCTTCACACTAGTGCTGTGTCCCTAACCAGATCACACAGGCCAATAGTGTGGTGTTGGGGTAGTAGTCCTCTGATTCCACAAAACATTTCCCAAAGATCTTATATCTCCTTAATGCTAACGCTCCACTGGAGCATAATATATGATAGGCTGTTTGAGTTTCAGACCCGCATAGTCTACAGTCCGTGTTGCCGTGAAACCTTCCTATTATGTGTAGGTGCTTTGTCACTGGTGCATGCCCAGACTTGCTACATTAGAGCAGTCTGCCAGTTAAAAGTTCACATGGTTCTGTGATAAACTATTTCCCATGCCGAATTCCTAGAATCCTTTTCCAGGCCAATAATGGACAACTTTAGTGTGCCTAGAGGTGGATGTGTTTTGGGTTCAGCTGGGACTATCCTTACTTTACAAGTTTGTTTGCATTGTTGTTGGCTTCAATTCCTTTATGTCCTGGGACCCACGATAAACATACTTTGTTATGTTCTACCAGGTTGGCTAAGGCAATAATACAGTCACCTACCAGTCTAGATGACACTAAAAGACCATTTAAAGCCTTTAATGTTGTCTGGCTGTCTAACATAATGAAGAGGTGTTTATCACTTTCTCCTATTTCAGCGTAAATACATGTTTTAAGATGCCTTGAATCCAAATAAAGCATTTTTGGAAACATACCCGTATGTATGTCTGTCTGTGAACAGCATAGCTCAAAAACGAAAAGTCGGATAAGTACCAAACTTAATATTTGAGTTTAGTATCTTCCAAGGATGGTACATGGAGATTTTCAAGAAAATCCTCTACCATAAAGTACGTTTTACATGCAACATATTTCAAAGATTTTAATTTTCTCAAAAGTGGCTCTTCCTCATGCGTTCAATTCCTTTATGCCCTGGGACCTATGATAAACATACCTTGTCGTGTTCTACCAGGTTGGATAAAGCAATAATGCATTCACCTACCAGTCTAGATGACACTAAATGACCGTTTAAAGCCTTAAGAGCTGCGTGGCTTCTAAGAAATGAAGAGCTATTTATTACCTTCTCCTATTTAACCGGAAATACATGTTTTGAGGTACCCCGAATCCAAATAAAGCAGTTTTGGAAACATGTCCGTGTATGTGTCTGTCTGTCTATGAACAGCATAACTCAAAAACTAAAATTCGGATAAATACAAAACTTGGTATTTGAGTTTAGTATCTTCCAAGGATACGATGGAGATTTTCAAGAAAATCCCCTACCCCAAACTATATTTTACATGGAACATATTTCGGAAATTTTAATTTTCTCAAAAATGGCTCTAACGATTTAGAATGAAATATCATATGTTTAAGCTATTCTTATGGCAAATGAAATGTATATCTTGAATTTCTTGGAAGTGTCTCCAAAAGTCGTCTTCATTCTGAATGACTTTAGTATAACTGGTAAAGCGTAAGAGATAGCCAGGATTTTACTACACAAAAAGTACAAAACGCACAATTTTGTCATATACGTACATTTTTGTCGATTGACCATTTCCGAGATATTCTTTGTTACTTGTTTGAATTTTCCAATACGTATACTTTTTCTCAAACGGGAATTATTTATTCGTTTTTTTATATCCTGGGCATGCAAAGAGAGTGGAATGCTCTACATAGCAACCGGCTCTTAAAATATTTGAATATCGCTTAAAGCTTACCGTATTCCCCTTGCACCTACAAGACATTAGCAATAAGATGTTTCTACAAATGTTTATCTCGATTAACATGAAGTAGATGGAGAATAAGCGTTTGTAAAAATGGTTTGTACAAGAGTAGAGAAAGTCATGCGGGTACAACACATCAGATGTTTTTGCACTCTCTATTAAGATTTTCTTTTGCACATTATAAAATGACAAATACTTTGGCTTGAAATACCCTGGTTACCAAACCCAGTGAATTAATGTGAGACGAAATACCCCAGAACCCGTCCCTGAGTCAGTCTTTGAGCCTCTGTGAACTAGATGAATGAACACTCAGGTAGTTTCTGATAGGATTCTTGCCATGAGTCTTCTTCAATTATCATTACCTTGAATTTCTTATGATGATGTAAAGTTTTTCCGAGGTAGTCTTGTTTCCGCTTTGAAAATCGGATCTACTACCTCCTTCGTCATGGCTAAGATTCCCGATGCAGACCTTGCAATCTTAGTTGTTTTAGTGTGTTGCAGTCTGTGAAAAGCCATTCTGGTCTTCCCCTTTATCAAAACATCCAAGGGTCAACCTCAAGAGTGTTTTGAGGCAGTATTTTTATCACTTAAATGATTTCAATCTAATTATATAATATATAATTCGATAACAGCCTGCCTTAAAGCAATATGTGTGTGTAACTATATATAAAAAGTGTATATTACAGTCATTGTAAATGTTTATATTATTTTATCCATGTTTAATAATGTTATGTGAATGTATTACGTAATTTAATAATGTAGGAGCTGTGAGAATAATAGGTTAAACGTTGCTAACAATGAGGTAACCTTGAGGAAATAATGAGTTTGAGAGTTTAACAATACTACTTCTGATTCTTGGAAGCAATAATGTAATTTTAGTGACAGCTTATGAAATAGCCAATCAACAACCAGAAAAAGCTTTAGTTAAATGAAAGTATTCTATTGAAGTAGGATTAGCCAATCAGAAACTAAAAAGGAGAAAATATTACAAATTTAGAGTTCAGTTGGTTGCAGACAGCAATACTAACCAGACGCAAAAAGCGTCCTCAATAAATTTAATACGTATTCGTGTGAGACGAAAAGTAAGTTTACGTGTTAAAAAGTGTAATTAATTAATAAAAAGAATCTCACAGCTCTCTATATCAGTGAAGTGTTATTTAAGTCGTATCAAGCATTAATAAAAGGAATAAAGTAAAATTATAATCTGTGTAAGCCTACCTTCTTAGTCGCACCACAATCCTGCTAAGAGAAACGTGTCTCTAACAATAATACTGACGCAGCCGAGGCAAAATAAATATATAATATTTAAAGAAACAGTCAAATTACAAAGCTAATATTTTTTTTAAACATTTCTGGGGCAAAGGCCCTCGGAAAGTACATTTGGGGCGAAGGCTACCGGAAACCGGGTACCATACGTGCTGTTACAACCAACTTCAAATCGGCTTTCCAAACGTAATAATAACAATACAACAAAACAACTACTTTAGTTTCCATTGCCACAGTTATTGCTGCACAGCCCACCCTTTGAACACTGCTTAGCTTCGTTTTGGTGCTTAATTCTCTTGTATTAGTGCACCAGACTATTGCGCCAATATATATATATATATATATATATATATATATATATATATATATATTAGAATGGATACAAAAATAACTGGCATAGCAAAGCAAAGGCGCTTTGCTTGCTCCATCGTTATTAACCTTCTAAATGAAATTCAGCCCCTACCATAATCATTAACGTATTTATACTTTTGGAGACTACTGACTACTGGTATAAAAATCTGGTATCTTACGGTCACATGACTTTCTCTACCCTCTATCGCTTATTAGTGGATTTAAAAATTATTTTTACGAAAGTTTATTTTCTATCTTCGTTTTAATAGCAACAAAACCTTTCGAAAAGTTTATTTCGATTAAAATGAAGCAAATAGAGTAATAAGCTATAGTAAGGTTAGTTTGTATACCAACTAATACACTATAAAAGGTACAGAAAGTCATACGAGTGTATCACATCAGATTTTTATATACCAGCCTGCGGATTGAGAAGTTATGCAGGCGTTGTACATCGCGTCGTATCAATTTCGGCCGAAATGACTGCTTTGCACCTGGGGGCGTGCAGTGACATGTACTGGTAGCGTAACGGTGTGTGCGTTGGTCTTCAATGGTGAAAGCCCCAGGTTCAAATACTGCCACTTGAAGGTACTTTTTATGTTTAGAGAACTGGTAGTTTGGCATGAAAGTGTGTTTCACTTAGTTTAGTTGTGTGAATTACATTAAAACACAAATTGTTACTTGTTAGAATATGAAAATCCACTCTCTAGTGCATTTGGAAAGAAATCATTATTTACTAGAACATTCTTGAAGCATGAAAAGAAATGAATAAACAACTAATTTATGCATAGGCATGATTTGAATTTCCGACCTTCACCATGACCTTCCATTGCACTACTAGATCATGTTAACAACGAGCACCACAGTAGTCTTAATCAGAGGGATGGTGAATGCGGTGTCAGCACCTGCATTTCGCATCGTCTGTAAAATGCAAGGTTTTCTAGTTACCAATCCGCAGGATGAGAAGACTCACGCGTATATTTTAGAACTGGATATTTAGGTTCAGTGGGCCTCAGAAATGTATGTGATGTGACATCTTGGTATCGAAGTTTTAGATGGAATGCAATGCTTCCTGTAACTGCCAGGTACGTGGCAGAGAAAGTAAAAATAGTAACATAGCAATAATAATAATGATAATAATAACAATAAAATATTTTCTGGGTTACGATGCATATATATATATATATATATATATATATATATATATATTTGCTTGTTTTTTTTAGAAGAAAGCAGCAGTTTTCATATCTGTGGAGTGGACTTGGGCGTTGTTAATTTTGATGTGGATGGTGGAGAGGTGTATATCCAGGGTTTTGTAATTACAATGAAAACTGTCTCGTCGCTTCGGGGCAGCGGGAAGTCTAGAACTGTTACGGTGTCATATAAAGCTAACTGGGGGGAGGGGTGGTAAAACTCCCAACAAAGCGAGTTGTTATTGTCTGGCGGTGTAAACTTTAACGATGCGATTCACTCGGAACGCTTCCAATTTGCACAATCAGTGACGAAACATCGTTATTCCCAAAGTTTTGCTAAGATATGATTTATAAAATAATGATCTCTAGAGGCAGCGTTGTTTCACGTAAGAAGGTGTTATATCAGGAGTGTCATCGTTAACCAGGTTGGGTATCGCGTGCAAAGTGGCCACTTCCAGCGATTACGTGACTGTTCACTGTCACACAAAACGTGGCTGGACTGAACGCTAGCCTGGGTGATAATATAACATACTTGCTAAAGAGTAGGCAAATGTAACGAGATAAACTCGAAACAAAATAGTTAATCTACCGCATACCTAGTAGATAGGGGAAGTGTTGCAAAGGTAGAATCAAACTGAAAAATTTCAATGCCATAGCCAGAATTTGAACCACGGATCTTCCGGTTTCCAAAACCAACCAACTACTGCTACTACATTAAATTCTCCAACTGTCCTGCATTTTTTCGGTAAGCCATAAATTTCAACTGCAAAAACTAAAATTATGGCATTTAAAGGTAGTCACTCAATCCGGTCTAAAATAATTATAGAAAACAAAAGCATAGAACAAGTGTCAGTATTTAATTTTATAGGATGTGAAATAACATATGGGTCTGAAATAGACATTAATAAAAAGCTAAATACATTTAATTACATAACGGGAACTATAAAGAGAACATTTAGAAATAAAAATAGAAAAGACTCAATAATAAAACTGTATAAAGCAATGGCCATCCCCACAGTAACTTATGGGTCTGAAACATGGACAGTGACAGCAGAAAATAAAAGAAGAATGCAGACAGCTGAAATGAAATTTCTCAGACCTATAGCAGGATACACAAGACTGGATAAAAAAAACCAAACAACGAAATAAGGCAAAAGTTAAAAATAGAAGAATTAAATAAAATAATAATAGAATATAGAACGAAATAGAAACAACATTTAGAACATATAACTACAGACCCCAAGGATACAGAAACCCAGGACGACCAAAAAAGAGATGGACACAACAAGATTTTTGGAGCCGGAACAGGCTAAAAATGGCCTAAAACCATGAAGTAGAAGATGCCATAAAGAGATCTCAAATTCATTTTGAGATGACATACCCAACCACTTGCTTAATCTTCAGACTACTATGCTTTTGTACCTCCTTAAACCACAGAGAGGGGTCCAAGTAGACCCAAGGCAGAAAACTCGAATTAACACAATATAACTATCTAATGTTCTACTTAGAACAAATAAAATAATTTTAAAACAATAATTATGATGGAAAGGTAGAACCAGACGAATGAAAATGTCAATGCCATTGCCGGGATTTTAACCACGGATCTCCCGGTTTCCGTTCGGTTGCTCTGATCAATTAAATTACCAAGATGATTCGTATTTTTTCCGATAAACCACAAGCAGATCTCAAATTGTATTGAGATGATATACCCGAATGGCGACTTACAATGCTGTAAGTACTTAAAGTCGCGGGCATCACTGTTCCGACCATCATTAGGTCAATTAATGGAATTAATTATTAATAAGTGGAATGCCAATCAGCTGGGAAATTTAATGTCGTACCGGCATGTGACCATGGTAGCTCAGCGGTCAGAGCAACCGGACGGAAACCGGGAGATCTGTGGTTCAAATCCCAGCAATGGCATTAAAATTTTCAGTCGTCTGATTCTACCTTTCCAACCTTGTCCAACACACTGGGTGTGTGGAAGAACAAATAATTCTGATGTCTGAACATTTTTTACCAACAATGTACCTCAAAATTATCATTGTCCAAAAAACAACGGAATTACAAATTACAACATTATTTTTATTTTCCAGCACTATCGCATTAAATGAAACAAACTGCTTAATTTTTTTATTTCATACTTTATTTTATGTTTTATTTTTCACTGGGATTCACAACTGCATTTTAACATTTTTATAATGTACCACCAGTACCGTTTTAAGTTTTTTACATCGAGTTTTACAATTCATGTTCACTAAGTGTAACATCCAAGACACACTACTCTCTGCATTTTCTTACAGTGCGTATACCAAATGAATTTCTTGCAACTCTCACACTTTGTTCTAGTTTTTCTATCATTTTGTCTTGGATGTTGGCCTTTTAAAAGTTTCACCATTCCGTTTCGACATGACTACACCTTAAAATGCTCACTAGGAGAGTACGAAACTTTCCATATAATTTCAAACCAACAATACATGCTAGAATAAGTGAAAACACAAAGCAGCCAACATAGAGCTCTCAGAACATCTTATGTCTCTCAGTTCATGTCTCATAAGATGCAGAACATCTTATGAGACATGAACTGCCATGAGGGGTCCAAGTGGACCCCAAGTTGTATTTAATTTTTTTACAGTTGTATTTATTGAAAATTTTGTGGTACTATTTTATGGTTATAAAGTGGATTAAATTTGTAAACACAATAAAAAGATTCAAAACTTTAAATTAGATATTAAGTCAAAAAACTAAAAAGTTCAATACTGGGGTGCAGCTGACCCCACATAGCAGTCTGAAGGTTAAACTATGAATCCCGGGACTTGCGACATTGTAGGTTGCGGTTGTATTTTTGTTTTATTTGGCACCAAGTTGCTGGATTCTATTACTATTATTTATTGATTAAGGAGACGGCAAATAACGAGTTTCGTGTCTTCTTTGTTGTCGCTGGGTCTCGGCTGCTGTCTGTATTTACCTATCTGCATGAACCTGGATTTCGAGATATCAGTAGGACATGGAGCGTAACAAAGAATATTGAAGACACTAACTAAAGATATATAAACTATTTAATTACGAAGATGTCAGGTAAAGAATAAATCTTAATACACTGTACAACACTTCTTTGTTACTTATGACGCATTCCCATTTTGTTTCCATTTATCGTCGGTGAGTAGTTTCCGTATGCATGTTATTTGGCACTGAATTGACTTTTAGAACATTATCACTCGGTTTGATAACTTCGCGCACACGATTATAATACCGGATGGAAAGTGTCCAAAATAAAAAGTTAATATATCGGAAAATAATTTACGAGGGCAGTCCTAGATGTACCCAACGTGACGTGTAGATAGCGGTTGTTGTTTCAAACAAATTACTATGGTAGAAAGTATTACCCTTATAAAGTTTAAGTTTGAAGTTTGACGATGCTACATTGTTTCGTAATTTTTGGGCAGCCATTAATACTGAACTCTCTCAGCGAATTTGTATGCATAAATGAAACTGGGCATCGTTATGTGATACAATACTTTCATTTGAAAGGTCTTATTCTAACTAATATTAAAGCTGAGCTAGATTCTACTCTGGGGGAGTCTGCTCCTTCGTTTACAACAGTAAAATATTGGGTGGCAGAGTTTAAGCGAGACCGTATGAGCTGCCAAGAACATCGCAATGGTCCACCAAATAAGGTGCCTAGAGACGTATTTTCTTCTGTACTATTATCATATTTATAATCATGCATTTATTAGGTTTAATTAGTGCAATATCAATGTATAATTATGTCACTGTATAAACACTATATTTATTTTATTTAATGTTTTCTTAGATATGTTTTATTCATGTGTAAGACACATACGTTTCTACAATTTTGCCACACCAGCTAGCAAGCAACAATGACGAGGGAAAAGTTGGCTACAGAACAAAAGCTCTTTGTCAAAGCTTAGTGCTAGAAAGACTTATACAACTGACTCCTAAGAAATCCCAAAATAATCTTGCAACTGGAGAATCTTGGATTGTTTTCTCCCATGTGACTTCGAGTCGACGAATCAGCAAAACCTAATCGCCCTCCAAATTTTGTCAAACATGTAACTCGCGGTTCTCACCAATCAATGAGAAAATTCACAAAAAAGAATTTAAACCACCGAGGAACCTGAGCATATAAGCTGATGAACGAACGCAGTTTGGTTTTCGACATGGGCGTTCCACTGCCTTGCTGTTGATGCGAGTGGCCAGAAGGCTTCCTTGGGTTTCTAGCAGAACTTGAAGACCATAGCGGTACTGCTTGACGTAGAGAAGGCCTTTGCCGCTACGTGGCATCGAGGCCTTTTGTACAAATTCAGGGAAGTATTGGGCTTGTCGTCATCTGAACGCTTGTCCGCTCGGGTGATTTGCCAGGGTCTCAGCCAATGGCAGCACAGGAAGCGAAGCTCCGCCCACTGATACCCGACATAAAAGCTTGCGAAAATTGAAAACCCATTATATCCAACAAGTAAAGACGCGCTAGTGGCTAGGTGCTGTGGCGATTGTACATTCCGCCCAGGTAAACCTGGGCGACCTACTCTCGATTTCTGGACTGCTGGATAAAGTCAGTCGACTAGTGAATTCCGTCGTGTGACAAACCTTCGTCATATTTTAGTAAAGTTCCGCGCCAAAATGAAAGCATAAGGTGATCGTAATTTTGCAACAAGAAATCGGGACATTTTAGATTTCTCTGAATGAAACAGGGGACTAATGAGAATGCGTAAAATTGTTTCGTCATAAATACGAAGATTTCGAAACTATTAATAAATAAATAGTGTGTAACTTACACATATAGTAGCTCCGAATTCACTCCAGCCAAACAATCCTGTAGGCTTATTAGTGCAGGAGTCATTCCTCATACATTGGATAAGTTTAGAAGTACAGTCCTGTGATCTGAAAGATTGGTTGTGGTGGACAGTATGGCAAGCAAACGCTCCTTCAACAACTGCTAATGTCATATCTTTATCAACAAAATCTTTCACGTATAAAAAAATTAATCAATATGGTGCTAGAAGAAGCACTTACATGCACCATTCTTTTATGTTTTTCACTGTTTATATGTTGTGATATATCCGATCATGGCTTTTACTGAAAGTAGATGCACACTTAGTGCATCGAACATCTGAGTCATAAATTGCTTTTTTAATGTATGGATATTCTTTTGTAGGTCACCATTAAAAAAAAGCATTTTTGGAAACATATCCGTCTCTGTGTGTGTGTGTGTGTGTGTGTGTGTGTGTGTGTGTGTGTGTGTGTGAACAGCATAACTCAGAAAGGAACAGTCGGATAAACACCAAACTTGGTATTTAGGTTCAGTATCTTCTAGAGATGCGACACGAAGGTTTTCAAAAAAATTCCCCCACCTCAGATTACCCTTTACCTGGAACATTTTTCGAACATTTTAATTTTCTCAAAAATGGCTCTAACCACTTTCAGTAAAATATCATATGTTTAAGATATTTTCATGACAAATGAAATGTATATCTCGAATTTTCTGGGAATGTCTCCAAAAGTATTCTTCATTGTGAACAACCTTTGCATAACTGGTAAACCATAAGAGATAGACAAAATTTTACTACACAAAAAATGTAGATCGCGTTAAAATACACAATTTATGTCATATACTTCCTTTTTGTTGAGTGAACCATTTTCGAGATATTGCTTGTTATTCCCTTAAATTTTCCGATACTTATACTTTTTCTCAAATTCGTTATTAATTTTTTTATGTCCTGGACATGCAAAGAGAATGGAATGCGCCACATAGCAACCAGCTCTTAAAATATTTGAATATCGCTTAAAACCTACCATATTACCCTTGTATCTACAAGGAAATTAGCAATAAGATTAACATCTCGATTAACCTGAAGCATATGGAGAATAAGCGTTTATAAAAATAGTTTGTACAAGAGTAGAGAAAGCCATATGTGTGTAACACATCAGATTTTTTTTCATTAAACTGATGCAAAACAGGACATTTTGAATTTTTTATGTTAACGGCATTTTATGTGATGCCTCCCGTTTCTACCTCAAAAAAAGACCGGACTGAGACTCGAAAAACGGACTGTGCCGACTAATACGAGATGTCTGGTCACCTTAACAATGCATCAACAAAAAATATACATGGGTGCCCGATGGAAGATATCCAAAATGAAAAATTAATATTTCGGGAAATAATTTATATGCAGGGGTCAAGATACTTCATTACAAAAAGAATGTCTGGAAGTTCTCTTTTGTTCCATGGCCAGGTAATGCGCATACCGATTGTGCATGAATCGAGTGACCCATCAATGCTTCCTAACATTCCTGAAGCGAAGTTAATACGTGCAACTTCGTCAGTAGGTTTCAGTGCGTGAGTCACTCAACTCTTGTATCCTCTTAGAGGGAGCCTTTTGTACAACACTGTTGAGCGTGGAATCTGTAACTGGAAACTATCAACACGAACTATTTTCTTGGACTTCCTTCAAATCCTTGTCTAATGCAATTGAGTTTTTCTTCGGAGGTCTGTGGCTTTTCAGGAGAATTTACACGTATAACAGACTTCCTGTGGTTCTAAGTTTCATTGTACCAGAGGAGATGATTTATTTCTTGTAGGAAGTTGACATCCATATAGTGTTCTAAGGCGTTGTTGTACAGAGGTAATAGATTGCAAATCCGGCAGACACAAAACACAGTGAACTTGCTCTTGCACTGTCGCCATTTTAAGACACTGTATGAGCAGGCGCTTAACCTGTGCCATCAAACAAAGGAAAACTCCCTGAGAATCACTCTATAATAATGTAACTTGGCCGCGTGTATATACGAGGGCTGTCCTAGAAATACCCGTCCTAACAGAGAAAACACAAAAAATTTGTGAGAAGACATCTTTACTTCCCTACATAGTCTCCTTTCCGCTCGATACACTTTCTCCAGCGATGTTCAATCGCTTCGATACCCTGCTTAGAGTGAGAACCGTCATGTTCTGCAAAATAGCCACCAACTGCAGACTTGACTTCTTCATTGTTGGCAAATCTTTGACAATCAAGGTATTTCTTCACTTTGGAAACATAAAATAATCAAAAGTGGCTACATCTAGCGAATAGGATGCATAAGGAAGCAATTTGAACTTTAAATCGTTGATTTTGGCCATGGTGATAATGGATATGTGAACTGGTGCATTGTCTTGATGAAACAAACCTTTCTGTTTCGCTAAATGTGGCCGTTTTTGCTTGAATTCATCATTCAAACACTGCAATAATTTTGCATAATACTCGTAATTGATTGCTTTTCCTTGTTGAAGATAATCAATGAAAATTATTCCATGCGCATCCCAAAAAACTGATGCCATGATTTTGCCTGCAAATGAAACTATCTTCGCCTTCTTTGGGGCCACTTCTCTACTGTTTTGACTATTCCTACGTCTCAGGTGTGAAGTGATGGGCCCATGTTTCATCCATGGTTATGAATCGACGCAGAAACTCGCCTTTTTTGCAGCGAAACATCGCCAAACACTCGATTGAAACATCCTCACGACGCTGTTTTTGTTCCATTGTGAGTAAACGCGATACCCATCTTGTGCACAGCTTTCTCATGTCCAAATTTTCAATCAGTATGCGATGTACAGTACTTTTTGAAATGCCTACGATGTCTGCTAGCTCGCGCACTTTCAGTCAACGGACATCCAATACAATTTTATGGATTTTCAATGCGGTGTTTTCAATGTCTATTTTTATAATTTGAGAGCCCATTTTAGGTTCCTAAAATTTTGTTTTTAAGTGCATAAAAATCCGAGGTCGATATGGAGAGCAATATGAATTTGTTATCACCCACCATGCATAATTAACCACGGTGTTAAAATGCATGATGGACCAAAGAAGAAAAAATAGCAACTCAAAGTAATGAATTAAAATTGTAAGAAATTTGTATAGCATTATGGAAATAAAATATATACATACCGGTACTGCCTTAGTTCATTAAGCTCAGTAATAAATAGTAAGGGCAATGTAAATTTTGTAATATTGTTTAAAGGGAACTTAAGTTTACTCTGTGAGGAATCCACATCAGGGGCTCCAATGCTCCCACGTGACCCAGGGAGGAGGGCGCCAATCGAGTGGCGCTTCCACACCCGAGAACCTTTCCTTCAGGTCGATACCTGAAAATTTTAAACTGGGAATACTCCATATACGTGCGTCAACCCCTGAAGGTAAAGACTACCGAACAGCTTCGGCGGGGCCAATAGCGCTGTAGCGGACTGTCTACCGGCTCTTCAGGCGGTACCGGAGGATCTTGGGGCATCTCACAGCCCCACCTAAACTTTGACCGTCCAGACGTATCCAATCTTCCATGGGTATTCCCCACCGAGTCCAACCCAATCCAAACACGCTCTAACGGGTGGGGCTCGGAGGTCTGGTCCAGCGTACTTCTACTAACGCCAAGAGTGCTCAGGGTCCGCAACGCCCGCACCACGGCAGCTGAAGGGGTTCGAACCCCCCCCTTAAGGGGACTCTGTGAGGAATGCAAAAAGTTATAATAGCCGCTGAAAATGAACAATATTTGTGTTCACAGATGAATTTGGGGCACCACATTTTGAAAACACCCTGCCACTAGATCCACCATCACTGCCTGAATTTCTTCGATCTGTTTTGCTTTCGGGGCATCCATGCTTTCAGACACCGTCATAAAAATAATAGTGACATCAGATCGGATCAGCGTGGTAGCCAGAGGAAATATCCAACTGGGTTTTCGTCATCAAACCGCGAGAGAGAAGGAACAGAGTGAGAGCTACTTCTAAAACAAATAATATCCAGAAAAAAAAATGCAGGCTAGCGCAACGATTTAACAAGATATGGTTCTCCTGTTTAAATCCATGTGAATGCCAGCATTTATTTCGAGCAGTTTTGTTACGCCACCTCGATTCGTTCATATGAGGTAAATCCGTTAAGTGCTGGACTCCATGGCAGAAAATATACAACATATATGTTTAAAAAAACAAGGTAGAAGTGGGAAAATACATATTGATCTTATCTGGAGTATAAGAAGCTGTTAGCGCTCTGGCTTCTCAGAGGTCACGGGTTCGATATCCGGCTGGAAATTTTTCTTCAACCTCACAAAATCTGAAAATTATTAATGTGAGAGTGAATATGAGTGTTTTAATAGCAAAAGAGTTACGTGTTCATTCACATGACTTTCTCTATCCTATATCGTTTATAAGTTAGTATACAAGCTATTCTTACTAAAACTTATTTTTCTATCTACTTCATTTTAATCCAGATAAACCTGTAGAAATAGCTACATTACGCATTTCGTAATACGTTCAATGGGAACAGCGATAGTCAAATGTTTAACAACTGAGCGCTATATGCTACCCTTAAAGTTTCAACTCTTTCTACAGAATCGGGAGAAACAACTGAAAATGAACAGGACTAAAAATGGAAAAGTAATGTACAACTCTATTAATAACGATATCTCATAAACGAATTATGCCACAAAACAGGGTATTTTGTAATAAGTTGTGTGTTTTGAAGAAATTTCCATTTTTTCACTTAGCGTTTATCAGTTATACGAGTTTGTACAAAATTTCTTTAAAATCAGGAAGACTTAACAGGCTATTCTCGAAAAATTCCATACATGCATTTTATCTTTCATGTAAATATGTTATACACATGGTATTTTAATCAAAATCTTTACAACCATTTTTATAAAATAAAAAAATTCACGAAATATCTCCTAATAGATCTGTCGCGATATGATCACGTAGTTAAAGCTACTTAAAATAAATTGAAAAAATAAACCCTCAACCAAAGAGTAATTAGCCGAGTAACGCACAGGAAGCATGAATATTGTTATTATTATTTTAATTGATTTCTATGCGGATTGGTGCAATTTTTACTTTCCCTACCACGTACGTAGTAGGTAGAAAAGGTATTGCATTCCACCAAAAAATTCATTATTGAGATTTCACCGGAAATATATGTTTTGAGACTCTGTGAATAAAAAGAAAAGCATTTTTAGAAACATATGGGTGTGCGTGTGTGTGTCTGTGAACAGCATAACTCAGAAATAAAAAGTCGGATGAATACCAAACTTGGCATTTCAGTTCATGAAGATTTCAAGAAAATCCCCCACCCCAAACTACCTAGAACTAGAGAAGGTATTCTATTCCACCCAAAAATTCGATACCGAGATATTACCGTAAATACGCGTTATGAGACTAAATGAATCAAACAAACAAAATCTGATGTGTTACACTCACCCGACTTTCTCTACTCTTGTACAAACTATTTTTACAAACGCTTATTCTTCATATGTTCGTGTTAATCGAGATATCGAGATGTTAATCTTATTGCCAATTTTCTTGTAGATGCAAGGGAATTGCTAGGCTTTAAGCGATAGTCAAATATTTTAAGAGCTGGTTGTTATTCGGCACATTCCATTCTCTTTGCATTACCAGGACAAAACAAAATGAATAACGAATTCACATTTGAGAAAAAGTATAAGTATTGGAAAATTTAAGGGAAAAACAAGCAATACCTCGAAAATGGTTTACTCAAATGTATGTGACACAAGTTGTGTATTTTAACGCGATCTACATTTTTTGTGAAGTAGAACTTTGTCTATCTCTTATGGTTTACCAGTTATACAAAAGTCGTTCACAATGAAGAATACTTTTGGAGACATTCCCAGAAAATTCCAGATGTACATTTCATTTTTCATGAAAATATCTTAAACATGTGATATTTTAATCAAAATCGTTAGAGCCATTTTTGAGAAAATTAATCTTTTCGAAAAATGTTCAATGTAAAGGGTAATCTGGGGTGGGGGATTTTCTTGAAAACCTTCGTGTCGCATCTCTGGAAGATACTGAACCTAAGTACCAAGTTTGGTGTTTATCCGACTGTTCGTTTCTGAGTTATGCTGTTCACAGACACACACACACACGGACATGTTTCCAAAAATGCTTTTTTTGGATTCAGGGGGTCTCAAAACATGTATTTCGGTGAAATCTCGGTATCAAACTTTTGGGTGGAATACAATACTTCCTCTACTTACTATACGTAGTAGAGAAAGTAAAAATTAGAAAACGCTACATGTGGTATCTGCATGCATGTGTGTGTGTTTTTCTGAACAGCATAACTCAAAAACAAATAGTCGGATCAACACCAAACTTTGTATTTAAGTTCAGTATCTTTCAAAAATGCTAAACGAGACTCTCAAGAAAATCCGCCCACAACGAACTACCCTTTACGTGGAGCATTTGCCCAACATGTTGATTTCCTAAAAAATGGTTCTAACGATTTTGATTAAAATTCAATATATTAAAGATATTTACATGGCATATAGGATGTATATCTTGAATTTTTGGAGAATAACCTGTAAAGACCTCTTGTATAATATTGTATAATGGGTAAACGTTAAGTATAGACGGAAATGTGCTACACAAAAAATATAGATCTCTTTAAAACACAAAATTTATATCCAATAAGCTTTTATGTGGCATAAGTCGTTTTTGAGATATCCATTATTAATGGTTCGAATTGTTCATTTTCTCGTTACTCGCTTGAGGTTGTGTTATTCGCTTTTTTTTCTGATTGCATGGAAACAGCATGGAATTTTAAGGCTAGCATTAGCGTCCAGTTCTTTAAAATTTGACTATCACTGTTGCCTTTGTATCTATAACGAAATGTGTAATGTAGCTATTTCTGCAACCGTTTATTTGGATTAAAATGTAGTAGATAGAAAAATACGCTTAGTAAGAATAGTTGTATACCGACTAATAAACGATAGAGGGTAGAAAGGTCATGTGGAACTAAGATCATCTTTTAATTTAAAGCTGGTCTTCAGGAACGTAAACCATCCGCAGGAACACCATGTCACAACGTATTGTATGCAAATTAAAGCACCCAGGTGCACAAACTTTTCGCATGCATGTGATATTACGGAAGGTAGCCCTGGTTCACAGATGGCTCTGTTATACTTTATGTGCGGTCCTAAATCTTAACGGACCGGACCCCGCCTGCTTATGGGGGGCAGTGCATTTGTTCCAAGGGGATCACTTTATATTTTATCTACTTTGGGAACCACTGTGAAGACTTTTTGAGCCCACCTCCATTGTGCAAAATATACAAAGAGATTTTTTTATATTCACACCTGGATCATGGGAGTGACGTGGGTTATTTTAGGGGCCTTTAGTTCTCATTAAATAATAACCCTTCCCTCCATACAACAGAAGCATATGCAGGCTAGGAAGCTGAAATAAAAAGTTTCTTCTAAAGGTCAGAACACTAGCTACGTTTTTCTACCCTTTATCTTTATTAGTAGGTAGGTATACAAAAAATTCTTAGGAAAGCTTAATGTTTTGTCTATGTACTTAATTTTTATCGAGAAAAACTTTTGCATAAATACCTACATTACACACCTCTTAGGATACAAAGAGAACAACGATAGTCAAATGTTTAAGAACCGGGCGCTATATGCTTGCCTTAAAATTACATACTGTTTCTATGACAGCACGAGAAACAAGGAAATGTTGATACGACTTTAAGATTGACAGGGTATTAAATAATTGTAACCATTAATAAAGGATACCTCGGAAATAGCTTATGTCACAAAAAAGGTGTGTGAACTAGATTGTGTGTTTTAAAGATATCTACATTTATCTGTGTATTACGTTTTCGTCTATCGCTTACGTTTACCAGTTTCACAAGATTATAAAAAATTCCTTCCGAATGAAGAGAGGACTTCACAAGTTATTCCCAGAAAATTCAACTTTCGCATTCGAAAGTTCGCAGGTCCGTTCCCCATGACCTGACCTTGAGTTTTTCGTCGTTTTCCCTGGTTGGTAGGCGAATATTGGGGTGATTTCTCTCTACCACAATTTCCTTTCCCTCATTTCCCTTTCAGTCCTTTGTCTTCTCATCTTTCAGATGTACGTCTAGGTTTCGTGGCGTATGATGGTGCGGGACAAGCCAAATGTTTAAGAACTGTGCTATACGCTGGCCTTAAAATTCCTACTGTTTCCATGATATTGCAAGAAACAAGTAAATGCTGATGCGACTTTATGAATGACAGTGTATGAAATAATTGTAACCATTAATAACTGATACCTCGGAAGGTATGTCACAAAAAAAAAATGGGTGAAACAGATTGCATTTTTAAAAGATATCTAATTGATGCATAGTACGTTTATCTCTATCAACGTTTACCAGTTATTTAATATTATACAAAATTCCTCCCGAATGAAGAGGACTTCACAGGCTATTCATAGGAATTCAAGGCTCGCATTCGAGAGGTCCCAGGTCCACGACCTGACCTTGGGTTTTTCGTGGTTTTCCCTGATCAGTAGGCGAATACTGGAGTGGTTTCTCATCTACCACGATTTCTTTTCCGTCATTTCCATTTCAATCCGTTGCTTTCTCATCTTTCAGGCGTACTTCTAGGTTTCGTGTTGTATGGCGGTGCCGGACAAATCGCACGGATGCTTCCTCAAAGAAAGAGATCCCCGTGGTTAATATAAGGCAGCTTGGTTAACCTCCCTCCCTCTTTCGGCAACTCCAACAGTGGGACGGGTCTTCCAGCCTGGAACTGTTTAAGACTTCCCGCGTCTGCGTAACCTATCTGTGGCCTGTAGCCTGTGGTTCCTTCACTTTATCCCTTTCTACAGGGGATGGTAGCCACAATAAATATGGGCAGTGCGCGAGGTGTCCTCCTCCAATGCTTAATCTATACCTATATATAAAAGGTAAATAATCTTTGTTTAAGATTGAACTACTAATTCGCCTTCTAATTCTACGCATTTAAGAAAATGTTAACTTTATAGAGGACTTTGTTATTCTCTTCAGATGCCGCCAAGAAGAAAGAAAGGAGTAAATTCTGATTAAAATTGTTATGAAAATGATAAGAAAAAATTCGTTGAAACATAGAAACTTTGCAGATACAGTAAAAGGATTCTATTTAAAAGAATGGAAAAATATTTCCCATCCAGTGAACAGCAGGGAAACATTTCACCTACTGTATTCAAAACGTTGGGGGATAACGCGTTGTATGATATCTGATTGTCGTATAGTTATTAACAATAATAATAATAATAAGAAGAATATTAATAATAAAAAATTATATAGGTATCAGCAGTTGGCATCAAAACACCCATGTTTTGAAGTTAATAGTGAGTGGAATTGAAAAATTAATTGGAATTAAAACACTTATCATGTTTCCAAACACGATAAAGGATGATGTTTAGGAAAAGCTGAAGTTTCTCTACCCACTATCGTTTATTTTTAACTAACTTGTAATCTATTCTTGGAAAAACTAATTCTTCTATCTACTTCAAATTAAATAGGATGGAAGTTTGCATAAGAGTTTCGTTACACGTTTCGCCATAAGTACAAAGGAAATAGCAATATACAAACGTTTTAAAAACTGATCTTGATATTCTATAGTCTTTCCCCGACGTCTCAAGACATAACTGAGGGTTAGCAGTACTTTAAAAAATGTAATGGCAGTATTGAAAAAGTCAAAGTAATAATAACGGACATTTCGGAAATGATGATGTCACTAAAGGTTATTTTAAATAAATTGTATGTTTTAAATAGGTCTGCTTCTTTGTTTAATACTTCTTTACCTATATTTTATTAGTTACCAGTTATAAGAATTCCATTTGAATTAAGAGGAATGTTTGGGCCGGAGGGATTTACTTGAAAATCTTCAATGTCACGTTTGGATGATTCCAAGTTTGCTACTTATCCGAAATTTCGTTTTTTAGCAATACTGTTCACACGCAAACACACACAGGAACTCTTTTCTAAGAATCCTTAGGAATTCTTTAGGACTTCATGGGGGGCTTCAAAACTGTACTTCTAGTAAATCTCGAATTAGAATTTTTGAGTGCAATACTATACTTTCTATACTGTAGAGGAAGAGAAAGTAAAAAAGAAGCTATGCACTTAAGAACACCGGTGCCAAAATGGAATTCGGTGTGTAAACATGACACTAAACACAAATTTGGGAAAGTATAACGTTTTTCCTCAACAAAAAGATGTATAATATATTTAATTTCCGAAATAATTTTTGTTTGCGAATTTTGAACTACTGTGATGTGGAAATTGCGGATAGAGTTAAGCTAAAGAAAAATTTAACTATTTAGTTCTCTCTTTGACTACTTCCATTCAAATCGCTTGGAGATTATCGTAGTGTCACTGAAAACAATGAATCTAAAACCAAATGCTAGTGAGACCTTGAAAAGAACCTAAGGTGTTACATTCACGTAACTTTCTCTGCCCACTCTTCTACAAACTATTCTTACAAAGGTTTATTTCTCTATCTACTTTCAGGCACATCTATACATTTCGTTATAGATACAAGACCTATACAATAGGCTAAAGCGACAGCTAGAATTATTATAGTTTACATAACCACGAGAAAAAAAATCTGATGTTTTATATTCACATCACTTTCTCCCCTCTCTATCGTTTATATGTGGCTCTACAAATTATTCTTACGAAAGTTTATTTTTCTATCTAATTCATTTTAATCGAGTAAACCATTGCAGAAGTAGCTAAATTACACATTTGGTTAGAATACAAGCGAAAAAAGAGATAGTAAAATGTTTTAAGGATTGGACGCTATATGCTGGCCTTAAAATTCTTTACTATTTCCATGACATCGCAAGAAACAACTGTAAATCCACACGACTTAAAAAATGACAAAGTACTAAACAAATCTAGTCTTTAATAACGTATATCTCGGAAATGGGTGATGCCACCAAAAAAAGTATTTGAAATAAATAGTGTGCTTTAAGAGATCTACATTTCTAATGTAATACGTTTCTGCCTATCGCATTTATCAGTTAAACAAGATTATATAACATTCCTTCCGAGTGAAGAGGACTTCGGAGGCTATTCAGAAGATTCATGATATACATTTTTTTTCTTATGTAAATATCTTTAATGTATGGCTTTTTAATCAAAATCGCTAGAGCCGTTATTTAGAAAATTAAAGTTTTCGAAAAATGTTCCATGTAAAGGGTAGCTTGCGTTGGGGAGATTTTCTTGTAAACCTTCTTGTCTCATCTTTGGTGGGTACTGGGGTTAACTTCCAAGTTATGCTGTTCATACACACACGCACATTTTTCTAAAATTCCTTTTTTTACTCAGGGGTCCTCAAAACAAGTATTTCTCGGTATGGAATACAATGCCTTCTCGACCTCCTGTGTTCGTGATAGATCGAATAGCGACTTGCCACTTGAAAGAAGTAAAGCATTTGAAAATTCAGACAAATAACAAAGATTATTTTGGAACTGGTTAACGTCAAAAGCAAGTTTATTTGACATAAACTGTGTACTTTAACCATGTTTACTTTTTTGTGTAGAAACATTTTTTGCTGTTTACCATTATATATTTTGGTTGCCTTGTAAACATCTTAACCATATGGTATTTTAATCATAATCGTTGGAGCCAACATTGATAAAATAAAGAAAATTGTAGATTTTAGTTTCGGGTGGAGGAATTTCTTCAAAATCTTCCTGTCGGATCCTTGGAAGCGGCTGAATTTGGATACCAAGCTCTGTTGCATAACCAGCTTTTCGATTTTAAATTACACTGTTCTTAGACACACAGATATATATACAAAGAGTTGTGTCAATGTGAGTATGCACGAATGGAACATTCAAAAGTGAACCTTAGCAACTTCACCAGTTATTTTCGATTCACGTCATCATAAATCAAGTCCACATCCCATTAGTTCTAATATTATTGCTGAAAGGTCCATAGTAATGCACAGTGGGGTCTCAAAACAGTTAATTGAGGTGGATAGGAGTTTATATAGCCATTATAGCTATGCATTTAAACACCTCCCATATAAGTACAGTGTAGCTGAAATAGCCTTTCTGCTAATTGCATTAAATTACTAATATCTCGTTTCATTCTCAGTGGCTTTAAACAAAGCGAACAAAACTCGTTTCTTTGATGTTTTTGAATTGCCTAATGCTGGTCAGCCATGTCAGCAATATGTGATTATCTCAAGTGTAGTAAATGCATCATTGCAGAATCAGAAAGGATTTGAAAATACGAGACGACGTCCAATGCACTTAATGCGTGTGTATAGGATACTATTTTTTCCAACATGTGACTAATTATTATTATCAATTTATTTATTTTATGTCACTTTAACTACATGGTCATATCGCGACGCATAATCATGCATAGTTTATAGGATAATGCTTTCTAATCGTCCTTGTATTTAAAAAATTTCTAAATAAGGGCTCATATACGAAAGTACATCGGATGTTACTCTCAGCTTTATCTCGTTTCATCTAGCTAATTAGCATCATCAGCAGAGCATCCCAAGTTTTCGACTGTAATTAATAACAGTAAGCGATGTGACAAATAACGTAACAGATTCAAATGAGCACAGTTTCGGAAATTATTGTCTTAACTTTCCAATTCAACTGGAAAATTTCAACTCCCTTTCCTGTTTAAAATAAAGGAAATTATAATTAATGTCAGCACTGTTTTCACTATAAATAAATGTGCTCAACATGTTGAATAACACAATTAAGAATGTATTTCAGGAGAGATACTAATATATAACCTGTTTTCTTTTGACTAAACAAACTTTCAAACACGTAAATACATATTTTGAGCCCTCGTGAATAAATAAAAAAAGCATTTTTAGAAAAATGTCTTGTGTATGTATGTGAATCTTGAACAGCACAACTCAAAAACGAAACGTCAGATAAATACCAGACTTGGTATTTATGTTCAGTATCTTCCAAGGATGCGACATGAAGCTTTCTCAAGAAAATGCCCATACCCACAACTACTGTTTACATGGAACATTCTTCAAACATTTCGATTGTCTCTATATGTAATGGTGGGTTATTACAAAGAAAAAACAGCTAAAGGCTATCTTTTTACTTTCTCTACTACTTATAGTAAATACGGGAAGTACTGTATTCCACCCAAAAATTCGATACCGAGATTTCACCGGAAATATATGTTTTGAGACCTACTGAATCAAAAAAAAAAGCATTTTTGGAAACATGTCCGTGTGTGTGTGTGTGAACAGCATAACTCAGAAACAAACAGTCCGATAAACACCAAACTTGGTATTTAGGTTCTCTATCTTCCAGAGATGCGACAAGAAGATTTTCAAGAAAATCACCCCACACCAGACTACCCTTTACATGGAACATTTTTAGAAAATTTTAATTTTCTCAAAAATGGCATATACGATTTTGATTAAAATATCATATGTTTAAGATATTTCCACAACAAATGAAATGTATATCTCGAATTTTCTGAAAATGTCTCCAAAAGTGTTCTTCATTCTGAACGACTTTTGCATAACTGGTAAACTATAAGAGATAGATAAAATTTTACTATACGGAAAATGTAGATGCCGTTAAAATACACAATTTATGTCACACACATTTTTTTGTTGGATGAAGCATTTTCGAGATATTGCTTGTTATTCCCTTAAATTTTCCAATACTTATACTGTTTCTCAATTTCGTTATTCATTTTTATTATGTCCTGTACATGCAAAGAGAAGGGAATGCGCCACATAGCAACCAGCGCTTAAAACATTTGACTATCGCTTAAAACCTACCAATTCCCCTTGTATCTACAAGAAAATTAGCAATAAGATTGACATCGATATCTCGATTAACATGAAGCATATTGAGAATAAGCGTTTGTAAAAATAGTTTATACAAGAGTACAGAAAGTCATGTGAGTGTAACACATCAGAATTTTGATGCTATGCTGTGTTACAAATTGGTATCCAAAGTGAAAAGCAGAAATATTTAAATATAGGGTTATTCAAGAAGAAGGAACAGACTTTCAATGTTTATTTCTAATGAATGACAACAGATGGTGACACATGCGATACAACAATGAATAGAGAAAAGTTCAACATTTTATTTTATTTGTTTAAAATGATCACCATTTATTATGCGAGGAGGACCTAGTGCCTTTCCGTTTGCATACGTATCCATCTTATACGAATTTATTGTATCAATTGTAAATTTTTTATGACGAGGCGGCTCGTTGTTGAACTTTCAATTAAATGAACGCTTCAATGAAACAGTGGATTCACTCTTTGCATATTGCAGCACACAAAACGACTTTTCCTGTGGCGTCGCCATTTTCTCGTAAACAAACACAGCGTCTCTGTAGTCTCTGAAGGGAACTAATAGGCGGGGGCTTAAAACTTTGAACGTTCCTCTATTCAATTATGTGCCGTATGTGTCGCTATCTAATGTCGTTCATTAAAAATGAATATTTGAAGTCTGTTCCGTCTTTTTGAATAATCCTATATATTAACATTTTTAGTGCTGGTCTACTTTACTCTAAATACTTCCTATGGCGAAGTATCTGCAGAGTTCACGAACGTTCTAATTTCATTATAAATTAGGAAAGAAATTTAACAAATGTTTGAAAGAAAATATACACAAAACAATGAGCTATATGAAATCAATATATTCTCTTTAACAAATAAATTAACTTTACAAAGGGGAACATTATTTTACTACATTCGGTAGGGCGTCTGTTACATCCTGCATTTTCGAAACACTTGAAATTCACTTTACAAATTTTCTATAATATAATTCCTCGCTCTATTCCGGTGCTTTGAAGAAATTAGTCACACGCACTAAATGATTGAGTTTAGAAACATTACTTACTCCAAATATTTTCAATTGTGAAATTTAGAATAAGCTGAAATGGCCTTCGGCTTCCCTAGACTCGGAATTTAATGTCGATCCTACTTAGGCGACCACGTGTGTTGACCTCAGTCGCCAGCTGCAGCACCCCATGATCTCCGCAACCTGCCCTCTGTCGACTGCACATAATAAGAAGCGCCGGCCGGTAATGCAGATGGTGTTGCATTGGTAGTATCTTTGCTCCGCCAGGCAGAAGGTAATGTATAGCCATAGCCGGAAATGCAACTAGTGAGGCCAGACACCAGAACTTCGAGTAGGCAGGGAAGATAACTGGCTCAACGATTTTGATTGAAATACTAGATGTTGAAGATGTTTACATGACAAATAAAATATATATCTTGAAGTTTCTGGGAATAGCCTGTGAAGTCTTCATCATTCAGAAGGAATTTTGTATAAGCTTGTATAACTGTAAGCGTTAAGTGATACACGAAAATGTTATAGAAAAAATTTGATGTGTTACACTCACATGGCTTTCTCTACTCTTGTACAAACTATTTTTACAAACGCTTATTCTCCATATGCTTGATGTTAATCGGATATCGAGATGCTAATCTTATTGCTAATTTTCTTGTAGATGAAAGGGGAATATGGTAGGCTTTAAGCTATACTCAAATATTTTAAGAGCTGGTTGCTATGTGGAGTATTCCATTCTCTTTGCATTACTAGGACAAAAAATCTGATGTGTTACACTCACATAACTTTCTCTACTCTTGTACAACCTAATTTTACAAACGCCTATTCTCCATATGCTTCATGTTAATCGAGATATCGAGATGTCAATCTTATTGGTAATTTTCTTGTAGATGCAAGGAAAATATGGTAGCTTTTAAGCGATAGTCAAATATTTTAACGCTGGTTGCTATGTGACGCATTCCATTCTCTTTGCATGTCCAGGACATAAAAAAAATGAATAACGAATTTGAGAAAAAGTATAAGTATTGGAAAATTTAAGGAAATAACAAGCAATATCTCGAAAACGGTTCACTCAACAAAAGAAATGTATATGACATAAGTTGTGTATTTTAATGCGATCTACATTTTTTGTGTAGTAAAATTTTGTCTATCTCTTATGGTTTACCAGTTATGCAAAAGTCGTTCACAATGAAGAATACTTTTGGAGACATTCCCAGAAAATTCGAGATATAAATTTCATTTGTCATGACATTACCCTAAACATATGATATTTTCATCAAAATCGTTAGAGCCATTTTTGAAAAAATTAAAATTTTCGAAAAATCTTCCATGTAAAGGGTAGTCTGGGGTGGGGGGATTTTCTTGAAAACCTTCGTGTCGCATCTCTGGAAGATACTGAACCTAAATACCAAGTTTGGTGCTTATCGGATTGTTCATTTTTGAGTTATGCTGTTCACAGACACACACACACACACACACAGACACACACACGTACATGTTTCCAAAAATGCTTTTTTTGGATTCAGGAGGTCTCAAAACGTGTATTTCCGGTGAAATCTCGGTATCGAATTTTTGGGTGGAATGCAATACTTCCCCTACTTACTATACGTAGTAGAGAAAGTAAAAATGAATAACGAATTTGAGAAAAAGTATAAGTATCGGAAGCTTTAAGGGAATAACAAGCAATATCTCGAAAATGGTTCACTCCACAAAAAAAAAATGTATATGCCATAAATTATGTATTTTAACGCGATCCACATTTTTTGTGTAGTAAAATTTTGTCTATTTCTTATGCTTTACCAGTTATGCAAAAGTCGTTCAGAATGAAGAATGCTTTTGGGGACATTACCAGAAAATTCGAGATATACATTTCATTTGTAATGAAAATGTCTTAAACATATGATATTTTAATAAAAATCCTTAGAGCCATTTTTGAGAAAATTAACATTTTCGAAAAATATTCTATGTAAAGGGTAATTTGTGGTGAGGGGATTTTCTTGAAATCCTTCGTGTCGCATCTCTGGAAGATACTAAACCTAAATACCAAGTTTGGTGTTTATCCGACTGTTCGTTTCTGAGTTATGCTGTTCACGGATACACATACAGACACACACACACGGACATGTTTCCAAAAATGCTTTTAGATGCCTTTAAAAACACAATTTGTTAAAAACAACATTCTTGTGGCATCTACCATTTCCTAGATAACCGTTACTAAGCTTCTGATTATTCAATACTTTGTCATTCTTTTCAAGTCCTGTCAAGTTTCAGTTGTTTCTCGCGATGTGCGGGCGCTGCGGACCCAGAGTACTCGTGGTACCTCTGCTGTTACTAAATGTACGCTGGACCAAACATCCGAACCTCACTCGTTAGGGTGATGTTTGGATTTGGTTGGACTCGGTGGGGCAGTGGTTCCTGATACCCATGGGGGATTAGGTGTGTCTGGGTGGTATTTCATCCAGGCGGGGTTGTGAGATGCCTCCAAGTTCTCCGGTACCGCCTTGGAGAGCCGATAAACGACATGCTAGATTGCTGTTGACCCTACCGAGGTTTTCTGTAGTCTCCCTTTCGGGAAGACACGCGTAAGTGCGTATCCACTTACATCCTCGCGTAAGCCATCTTCAGCTTCCCAAGTATTGGCCTCATGGGAAACCCCACGGGAGGGAGAGTCACTCGGCTGTCACCTTCCCCTGTATTTAGAGGGGAGCTTTCGGCTTCGGCTCTGGCTCCAGGTAGACCTTCGCCTAAACTGTTTCTCGCGATGTCATGGAAAGAGTATGGAATTTTAAGGCAGTGTATAACGTGCAGTTCTAAAACATTTTACTATCACTATCCCCTTTGTGTGTATAACGAAATGTATTATTTAACTAATTCTGTAGAAGTTTATGCGATTAAAATAAAGTAGGTGGAAAAATAAGCTTTCATAAGAATAGTTCGTATATCCACCAGCAAACAATAGAGGGTATAGAAGGTCATGTTAATGTAATACATCAGATTTTTTACTTTCTCTACTACGTATAGTAAGTAGGGGAAGTATTGCATTCCACCCAAAAATTCGATACCGAGATTTCAACGGAAATACATGTTTTGAGACCTCCTGAATCCAAAAAAAGCATTTTTGGAAACATGTCCGTGTGTGTGTCTGTGTGTGTGTCTGTGTGTGTGTCTGTGTGTGTGTCTGTGAACAGCATAACTCAAAAACGAACAGTCGGATAAACACCAAACGTGGTATTTAGGTTCAGTATCTTCCAGAGATGCGACACGAAGGTTTTCAAGAAAATCCCCCCACCCCGGACTACCCTTTACATGGAACATTTTTCGAAAATTTTAATTTTCTCAAAAATGGCTCTAACGATTTTGATTAAAATATCATATGTTTAAGATAATGTCATGAGAAATGAAATGTATATCTCGAATTTTCTGGGAATGTCTCCAAAAGTATTCTTCATTGTGAACGACTTTTGCATAACTGGTAAACCATAAGAGATAGACAAAATTTTACTACACAAAAAATGTAGATCTCGTTAAAATAGACAACTTATGTCATATACATTTCTTTTGTTGAGTGAACCGTTTTCGAGATATTGCTTGTTATTCCCTTAAATTTTCCAATACTTATAATTTTCTCAAATTCGTTATTCATTTTTTTATGTCCTGGACTTGCAAAGAGAATGGAATGCGCCGCATAGCAACCAGCGTTAAAATATTTGACCATCGCATAAAAGCTACCATATTCCCCTTGCATCTACAAGAAAATTAGCAATAAGATTGACATCTCGATATCTCGATTAACATAAAGCATATGGAGAATAGGCGTTTGTAAAAATAGATTGTACAAGAGTAGAGAAAGTCATGTGAGTGTAACACATCAGATTTTTTAAATTGATCCACAAATAAAAGGTAATATTTTACATATATCCAAGAAATTAGTACTTGAAAATAGAGTGAGTATTGCATTCCTTCCAAAAATGCTATTCGAGAAATATTTTATATTTATCCAAGAAATTAGTACTTGAAAATAGAGTGAGTATTGCATTCCGTCCAAAAATGCTATTCGAGACTTCGCCGAAAATGCATGGTTTGAGGTATACTGTATCCGTCCAAAAATATGTTTGGAAAAAACCCCATATGTGTATATCTATGTGCCTATGAATAGCTTAATTCAAAATCAAATCTCAAACTTAGTTTTGAACTCAATGTTTTCAAAAAATGCTACTCGAAGGTTATCAAGTAAATCTCCCCATCGCATTCTAACCCCTACGTGAAAAAAGTTTCGATATCCTTATTTTCTCAATAATAGTCTAAACGATTTTGATTAAAATATCATGAGTTTAAGTATTTCCATGGAAGCAAATTGCATATCTTGTATTTTCTGTGAATAGTCTGAATTTGGTAACTTGTAAGCCGAAAGACATAGACAAAAACATTGTTCTTTCTCTGTTTACCCTCCCCGTTGTTAGGTCTTTTAGAAGTTGGTACATGGGGTCAGACGCCTGGCAGGGAGCATAGATTATGGATCAGAGGGAGAACAACTATAATGGGTGATCAGCCCGAAGCGTGTTATGAGAGAAAGGAAGGAGATGATATGAAATGACGGCTAGAAAATGAAAGGAATGGTGATGATGGAGCAATTGGTAGAATGAATGGCGGGGGAAACCGGAGAACCCGTAGAAAACCCGCCCAGACACGCTTTTCCACCACAAATCCCATATGCGGTTCTCTGGGGTTGAACCCGGGGCGCCTTGGTGAGAGGCGAGGTAGTCTAGCTACTCGGGCATGGTGCCGACCTAATATAAACCTACTATCAAAATATGAGGCATCATAAAACAGAGAATTTGTGTAAAACAATTTTTGTGGCATTAACCATTTCCGAGATATTCTTTATAATTGTTTTGAATTATCATGGTTAACAAGAAGTATATAGAAACATAAGCTTTTATACGAGTATTTTGTAGAAGAGTGAGTAGAAAAAGTCATGTAAATGTAATATATAAGGTATTTGAAATTAAAGATTGCAGAAAAAGGTTTTATTTTGTTTGCTCTATGTTTTATTTTAAGTGGCACTAATATCACAAATTTATGAAACCACCAAAACCAATTTAAAAATGGCATTAAGGTCAGAGAATTATCAAAAATTAAAGGTTTATTGCAACCGTTAATTGCTTTGTGGTTAGTGAAGTTTAAATGGTCTGAGGTTTAATATGTAGCATTCAGGAAACGTGCGAAACTGTGTAGGAAATAAGAAACCAAAAGCTACAAATCAAGGAGAATATTACAAATTTTGGCGTGAATAAATACTGCAAATACACACAAAAGCAATTAAATTAAAAAGGAAATGAAATCGCGTAAAAGAAAGTTTAATAACACAGGGTGAGGTATGACCACCGGACGACTTTTAACCTTCAAACAGCTATGCTTTAACCACTGAGAGGGGTCAAAGGCAGAGTACTCGAATTAACACAATATAATTATCTTATGTTCCACTTAGAACTAATCAAAGCATTTTAAAACAAATCTTGGTGCCTCAACTCAAAGTTATCATTGTCAAACAAATAACCGAATTAAAAATTACAATAATATTTTTATTTTACAGCATTATTGCATTGGATGAAATAAAATTGTTTCTTTTTCACTTTATTTTATGTTTTATTTTTTACTGGGATTCAGGATTCACAACTGCATTTTAAAAATTTTATAATGTACTACCAGTACCGTTTAAGTTTTTTACATGGAGTGTCACAATTCATGTTTACTAAGTGTGACGTCCAAGACACACTACTCTCTGCATTTTCTTACAGTGGGTATCTCAAACGAATTTCTTGCAACTCTCACACTTTGTTCTAGTCTTTCTATAATTTTTTCTTGGACATAATTAACTGGCATCGGTCTTTTAAAAGTTTCACCTTTCGGTTTCGACATGACTACATCTTACAATGCACACTAGGAGAGTACTGAACTGTTTCCACACAATTTCAAATCAACAATGCATGCTGGAATAACTGAAAAACACAAAGCAGCCAACATAATACTCTGAAAATGCAGAAAATTTTATGAGACGAACTGTTATGAGGGGTCCAAGTGGACCACAGGTTGTATTTTATTTTTTTACAATTGAATTTTTTGAACATTTTACAGAACTATTCTTTGGTAATAAAGATGATTACATTTTCAACACATTACAAAAATGTCAACATTATAAATAAGATATTTTACTCATAAACCCTAAAAAGTTGGCCAGAGATACCTTCTAGCCATGCTGGAAAGTACACAATGCGCTGAGTTTCAGACGACATGTTTCACTTGTAAGAAGTAATATCCTTAAGATGATAACCCTGATTTTGTACACATTGTTCCGTCCTAGTGAGAAGCGAATGCATTATTCGCCTTGCTCTTCACAAATACCCGCAAGGAAAAGTCTGGTACTGTTAGGTCTGCTGAACGTGTGGGCCACTGCATGTCACCAACCGTGAGATTAAGGTGTCCGGGAAACATCTTTTTTACTGTCTGCATGCAAATGCCGGCCGTGTGAACGGTGGCTCCATCTTGTTGAAACCAAAGCCTACATATTTTATGCAAGGGTGTTTCATAATAAGTGGGCAGATAACCAAGTCTCCAGCTTTGCGCAATATCGCGCAAGTAACTACTCTGTATTCACTCTTAAGTTGATCCGCGTCAAAGCAAACCCCAGCTAGTGCAAAAAAAGAAAAACAGAGTCCTTATTTCGACAACTGAAATGGTACTAGCATACTCTGTTAAGGGTTAAATGTGATAAGATTGATAGTTGCAACAAAATAAACGTTTGCACATATAATAATAGTTAATGCTAAAATAAATGAGCGAAAAATAAAGTAACAGGTATGCGATAACCTAATTCATTCGCTGTCCAGAAGGGGCACTTTATTAACTGTTGGCGGCTCATTTTAAAAAAGAAATTCTCCACTGTTACGCGAATTGCATTCTTCTTCAAATCACTACATTCTTGCATCACGTATTTCATATGCTTTCTTTTTTTCCGGGTGTAACCACTTTTCTCGTTTCAGATTTTTCTGCACAAGAAATGTTTATACTTGCAGTTGAAACACCGGTGAAGTTAATTTGGCCATTTGTTTCGCGGAAAGTGTTGGATATTTCTCACATAACTTATAATAAATATTCAACACTATTGTTTTCTCACCACTAGTCAATGGTTTGTGCAGCTAATTCTTTACGTAATTCGACGAAAACACAAGCGCAAATTCATCGTCCTGCATGATACTAAACACAACTGCTGGTTTCTGGCTGTAAACAATATTCTGCGCCTACCCGGATGTCAGGTGACTCATACGAATTGCATCTTGGGACATGTAGCTCTGTTTTGCGGTATAAATCAAGGTTAAATAAAACCTTAGATATTTGTATAGAATATTATACTATTTAAGGATAAATTCATTCTAAAATTTAGAGATTAGCATGGGACTACTTTCCTGGGCGCATTGCTACCGTGTTGTACCACGGTGCACTGACCACGTGGGTTTGTTTTGCCGCGGATCAACCTAAGAGTGAATATAGTACAGAGAATTTCCAAACAATTACATTTGAAAACATGCACACAAAACCGTTACTCCTAGACTGTGCAGGGGATATGAGTGCACAATGTCAGTGTGCCATGTTATCTGAAACACCCTTTAATGGGATACCTTTCAACATGACTAGAATGTATCCTTGACCAAGTGCAGAATGTTCAGGCTGCTTTATAAGCCGTCAGGTATTTATGCCGCACCTGTAACTGCAACATTTCAGCATACAAACGCTCCAAAAGACTTCATTTTTTATTCACCATGTCCCTTTAAAAGAATCGTTTAACATTGAGGCAATATATCTGTGAAACCTGGCAAAAAATGTGAAACTTTCCTATTTTTTTTATCTTTGTGCTCTTCCTATTGCTTGAACTTTAACGTCCTATAACCTGGTAAGTCATAACGAACCATGAATGAATGAAAAGACTTAAATGATGCTCAAACGTGCCGGGGGTCCCTACAGCTTAGAGTTACTATATGTATATATTTTCAGCTTGAGGGGAAACCCCGGCAAAAATCTTATGCGCAACACTCTAACCCAGATTCGAGCTCGAAAGCTCACGAGGTAGGTTTTTTCCATTTTATTATACTTATAACCCATACTTTCATGCTAAACAACGGTGTTTTTATTATAAAATATTCTAAATGCACAAATTCCTCCTTTATCATTTAGTAAGGCACAACATGGAAGTAGATCGCGGGTTCAAACCCGGGGGAAGGCGATGGATTTTTTCGGGTGTAAAATCCTTCGGAAGGGAAGTAAAGCTGGTGGTCCCGTGTCGTAGATTTACGGCACGTAAAAGAACCTCAAGCCTGATAAGAGGTCTCTGAGCAAAATTTCCGGTATTTCACGCCCAATATAGAATGGGATGCTAAGGACTATAGTAGTTAAACAGCGTCCACAAATAAAATAAAATTTAATTTAACATGGAAGTAGAAATTCCATTTTCATCACACCATTTTAGGATAGTAGGGAAGGTACTGATTGCAGTCCACTCAAAAATTCAATAGCGAGAATTCTTAGTAAATACATGTTTTGAGGCCCCCTGAATTCAAATGAAGCATTCTTGGAAACATGTCCGTGTGTGTCTGTCTTAGGGCAGCGTAACCCAAAAACGAAAAGTCAGATAATCTGATTTTCTCAAAAATGGCTTTCATGATTTTGATTAAAGTATCGCATGTGTAATATATATTTTATGGCAAATGGAATGTATATCCTGAATTTTCAGGGAATGGCCCTAAAAGTCCTATTCGTTCTGAATGACTTTCGCATGATTTGTAAACTTTAAGAGATAGACAAAAGTTTACTACATAAAATGTATATCTCGTTAAAACACACAATTTATGACGTATACGATTTTTGGTGGAGTCAATTATTTCCGAGATAGTTCTTATTATTTGTTTTAATTTTCCAATACTTATACTTTTGCTTAAATGGGAATTCGTTATTCCTTTTTTATGTCTGGACATGCAAAGAGAATGGAATGTTCCACAAAGCAACCAGCTCTTAAAAGATTTGACTATCGCTTAAAGCCTATCATATTCCCCTTGCACCTACAAGAAAATTAACAATAAAATAGTTTCTGCAAATGTTTATTTCGGTTAACATGAAGCAGATGGAGAATAAGCGTTTGTAAAAATACTTTGTAAAAGAGTGGAGAAAGTAATGTGGGTGTATTTTTTCTTGTGACATCAACCATTTTGGAAATATTTATAATTGGTTTGAATGCATGAAATACAAAGGTCAGTATATAGCAACCCCCTTTTAAACCGGCCTCCTGCATCCTCCTTGTACCTACAACGAAACGTCTAACAAACTACGAGGGGTATTTTAAAGGTAAGGTCCGTTTTGCAATAAAGTGGGAACTACTAAGTATTTGCGATAGTTAATTCTTTACCCAAGCCTTGAAACCTTACAATACTTTTCTATCAGTTATCAATGTTTCTACATTTGTCTTAGCGTAGCGTAAGGTTTTTGGAACCTTGTCGCAGACTTCCGCCGCCAATTCATCTAGGAATCGTGTGGCTGTTTCTGGAGTTACATTTTTCTATACTGAAAATCAGCTGTGATAATCTTAGGAAACATATGCGACACATGTACGAAAGCTTCTTGAATGACATACATAACGAGTCGTCTGTTTTTGTCTATCATCACATAACCTTCAGATTCGCAATTGCTTCTTGCAGCCACTCTGTCATACAGATCTGATTGCAGGACCACTAATTTGAATCCCTATCCTGAAACTAACGATACCAATGACCATTTTCTTTTCCCGCAGAATCTTAGACATACAAAATGCATCTCAGAAGCTACGGTGAACTTCGATTGGGAGATGACACTAAAATTTACTATACAACAGAAACAGAATTTAATTGATTGTTAAAACTGTGCGTAAAGAATGCTTAAAGTATATAAAATGGAATAAAAGAAATCTGATGTGTTACATCCACAAGACTTTCTCTAACCTCTATCGTTTGTTAGTGGGCATACGTACAAACTTTTCTTACTAAGCTTATTTTTCTGTCCACTACATTTTAATTCAAATAAACCCCTGCGGAAATAGCCGCATTACACATTTCGTTATAGATACCAAGGGAACAGAGATAGTTAAATGTTTAAGAACTGAACGCTATGCGCTGGTCTTATGTTTCTAGTCAGCTGAATGTTGACAAGACTTCAAGAGAATGGCAAAGTATGGCACAATTTGAACCATTAATAACGGATATCTCAGAAATGGCTTATGCAACAGAAAACTTATTTGATATAAATTCCGTGTTTTAAAGACATTCACATTTTTGGTGTAGTATGTTTTCGTCTATCATTTAACGTTTACCGGTTATACAAGATCTTACAAAATTGCTTCAGAATGGAGAGGACTTCAGAGACTATTCCTAGAAAGTGACAAGATATACATTTTATTTTTCATGCAAATATCTTTAATATATGGCACGTTGATCAAAATCGTTACAGCCATTTTTAGGAGATAAAAAATTTAGAAAAATCTTCCATGTGAAGGGTATACTGGGGTAGGCGGATTTTCTTGAAAATCTGTGTGTTGCATTTTTAAAAGATACTGAACCTAAATACTAAGCTTGGTTTTGATCCGACTTTTCGTTTTTGAGTTTTGTCGTTTACAGATACACACGCGCGCGCTGGCGTTGTTTCTAAAAGCGCTTATTTGAATTCAGAATGCCTCAAAACATGTATTTCCGGTGAAATCCCGATACGGAATGTTTTGGTGGAATACAATACCTTCTCTACCTACTAGGTACGTGGTGGAGTAAGTAATAGTTAACCAAAATATTAAGTAGTTTGAATGTTATTGCACTATAAGCATACTTTAAGAACATCGCTCGTATTTCCGCAGAAGAGAATTAAAGGAAAGCGGGTAGAGAAAGCTATCTGTCTGTAATACATCAGATTATTTTTAGTATGAGCATACCAGTTGGTACGAGAATTTTCTGCTCTTTAGAAAATACTGTGTTGTTTCAAATGTACTCCCTGTTTTATGTACAGTAGCGTCTAGCATTTACAACAAAGAAACCGTTAAATGTTCAGAATCCTTAATGAGAGTCATAAATTGTGTAAAATGTGGCCTGGCTTTCAAGCGGCCGGCTGGCATACCTTGGCAGAGGGCGCCCTTTGCGTGTGCACAATCGATACCAGCTGGAGGTATCTCGAGAACCTCGTCCACTGACCTGGAACAAGTCAAAGAGGTATTTATGCAACTACTGCCTTTCAAAGTGTTTCATTCTAATATGCAGATAACCAAAGCCTGTAACATGTAAATACAATCTAGAACATAGTTAATGAACAACATTAAATAAGGGTAAAATTACAGCAAAACAGTTTAAAACATTGTTACATTCACATATCTGCATTACACATTTCGTTATAAATACAAAGAGAACAACGATAGTCAAATGTTTAAGAACTGGACGCTATATGCTGTCCTTAATATTCCATACTGTCTCCATGGCATCGCGAGAAACAACTGCAAATAAACAGGACTTGAAAAGAATGGCTAAATATTGAACAATTCGAAACATCAATAACGGATATCTCGAGAATGACTAATTCCATTAAAAAAAGTTTTATTAAATTAGTTGCGTGTTTTGAAGAGATTCACGTTCTTGTGCAGTCCATTTTCATCTATCGATTAATGTTTACCAGTTATACAACATTATACAAAAGTCCTTCCAAATGAAGAGGACTTCACGAGCTATTCCCAGAAAATTTAAGATATGCATTCTATTTATCGTACAAATATCTTTAATATATAGTATTTTAAACAAAATTATTGTTTCAGCCAGTTTTTAGAAAATCAAAAATTTATAAAAACCTTCCAAGTAAAGGGTAGTATGGGGCGGGGGGAGTTTTTGAAAATATTTGTGTTGTATCTTTGTAAGGTACTAAATCAAAATACCAAATTTTACTCTATTCACAGACACACGCGGACCTCTTTCTAATTCTTTTTCTTTATTCAGGGGCCTCAAAATATGCATTTCTTTTAAAATCTTGGTATCAGTTTTTTGGGTGGAATGAATACCTTATCTTCCTACTAGGTACGTGGTAGAGAAAGTAAGAATGTTAAATAGAATCAAGATAACTAATTAAGTTTATACGAAATGCATTGTTATATGAGAGAAGTAACTGAAATTTTAATCTCCATCCTGTGTTTTTCCTCTAGCTGTTATTATTATTATTATTATTATTATTATTATTATTATTATTATTATTATTATTATTATTATTATTATTATTATTATTATTATTATTATTATTATTATTAATTGGAATGAGAAGGCTATGCAAGTACTTAAAGACCTTTCTTTGTTTTCCCTTGAATCCATAAGTGTCTCATTCTTTGACTGTGGGCTTTCTTTCTCTCTCTGTCCATGTTTTTCCAGTTTTTTCTTTCGTTTGACCTCTTGATCAACTTGTCACTTAAGCACTTTGAATCTAAGATCTTAAGGTATATTTTTGTTCAGTTCCTACCGATCTTAATTAATTTTTTGTTTCACCAATCCACTTCGTAGTATCTACTTGTGTTTTACTTACATTTTCATAGAATTTCATTATTTATTTTCTGTGCTTGTTTGAGTTTAATATGTCTATAAAAATTTAACCTCCGTTTTATATTATTATTATTATTACTATTATTATTAATGAGGGCCGGGGTATCTCAGTGGTTTAGTTCGCGACTCTCGTGCTGATCTGTGATGGATTACCGGCTTTGGAGTTGGCGATTTTAAGTCAACCCACCCAAGCTAGCCCATGCAAAGTATCCCTAAGGCTTAACGTGGTTTGGAGTCCACGGTAGAAGCTGTAGGTCCTCTCGTTCCATTGCTATCCTCATTACTGGAGAAAACAGAATCTCTCGCTAGTTTGGTGGAATGGGGTTTCCCCGAAGGTCATTGAGTATGTAAGGAGTGTTGAAACAACATTGTTATTATTATACTTATTATTACACATTTTTCGCCATGGAAACAATGAAATCATTGTTTTAATAGATAAATTAGTTAACTTATTTAATCTACTTTTTAGATGCTTCTCTTTCTATAGTGCTTTACATCCAGTCACTTTTTATTTCCTACGTACCTTTTTTTCATTACATTAAATTGCTCATGTGTTTTGAATATCAATGGTTTTGAATCAGTATTCTGTGCCGATTGGAAGCAAGGATATATTCAGCAAGGAGAAGAGGAAAGCCCAGGATAAGGTGGTTCGATAATGCTCTGCAGGACCTAAAAATTATGAAGGTGACAAGAAGGAGTGAGAAAGTAAGAGATAGGATAGAATGGAGGCTGATTTTGAAGGAGGCCAAGACTGACGTAGTGCTGTAGTGCCAATAATGATGATGATGATGATGATGATGATGATTCCGTGCAGATTATAAAGATAGCTTCCAATTTTATCCAACTTGTGTGGCTTTAACTACAAACCACGGTTTTTCTTTTAGAAGTATTACTTGGGTATTGTCACATGTTTATTCGATATGTACCAAATATTATGGGAGAATTATTTTCAAAACATTAAAATGGAGTTATGGTGAAATCTCTCATGTGATGAGGATCTTAAACGTTTAAAATTTTGCAATTTATTTCTCGGATGTAGTGGGTTACGATCAAAGATTAAATTGTTTCCAGCATTAAAAACTCGGACTGCATGCATGTCCGACTTCGTAAACAGGTTCATGTACTGCGGCGGTGTAGAACTGTTTTTCTTTAGGACATTTTGTGCACTCTTTGCACGCAAGATGGAGTTACTACCGCTCATAGAATTTGCATTGTTGAATGCTATTTCTGAACTGGAAGGGTACGAGAGGGAGTCCACCGTTACGATATTGGCAGTTGTGAATGATTTTCTCTGTTCTTGCCCAGAATTTCATAAGTCCCGAGACAAAACATGATAAAAAAAGTTGTTTTATTAACGAAAAAAATCTAATGTGAATGATTCAAATGACTTTCTCTACACTCTATCTTTATTAGTGGATGTACAAACTATTCAATCTTTGTACCCGAAACCGGTTTCAAGTGGTTGGAACGGCTATTTAACACAGTCATGGAGCCAAACCTCCTGTACGGAGTAGAAACATGGGGACTTGATTAGAGGCCGGAAGTAGTTGAACTCCATGGGTTATTTTATAAAGAAGCCCTAGGGTTACCAACATCAAGTGTCAAACAAGTGAGACAGAAATGGGCCGAGAAACAAGCAAGGTTAAGGTTATGGAGAGAGCACTGAAGTATTGGTACAGAATTCTACACCTGAAAGGAAATAATATAGAAATACAGTGTCTAGAATTTTAAGAAAAAGTTTAAAAAATTGAGGGTGTGTGTATTGTTTGACCAACATCCTAAAATCCGACAGTTTAGGAGAGATATGATGGAAAAGGGAGAATAATGAATTACATTTTTGGAGAGAAGTAACAAAGAGGCTATAGGTTATGCAAATACAAAAAATGTTTAGTAAAATACCAGTGAAATATTTTTAATAGTCAACATGGGGAAGGGAGGAATATGTAGAAGACAACAGACAAGGAAGAAAGAGAAAGTATAGCATGGTTAAGATCAGGAGTGTGGAGGTTAAAGGGAATGAGAATGAGAATAACACAAAACTAATGACCTTTATGTGGAGGGCAGGAAGCACATATTTAAATGCAGGGCTACTAACAAGTGGAGGGAGGAACAAATGGGTGACAAATGGTCAAAGGTCATTGTAGTGAAGGAAACATTTATGAATGACTATGAGAAGGTTGGGGTGTTTATGAATAAAGTGAGAAGCAAATAGTTATGGACAGTGAAAACAAACAAATTTGATCATAATATAGTTATTAATTAGAAATAAGTGAGAATTAAGTTGTAAATGTTACAATTTCCCACGTGTGGGAGAGGCAAATGAGCCTGGGCTGAACGCCAATCTCACTTATGTCTTGTATCAGCTAAACACAATAAACATATTACATTACTAAAGCTTATTTTTCTATCTACTACATTTTAATCCAGATAAACATTTGTAAAAATAGTCATTTCACATCACACGTTTCGTTATAACTACAAAGAGAACAGCGATAGTTAAAAATATTTAAGAAATAAACGCTGCTATATGCTGGCCTTAAAATTCCATACTGTTTCCATGACATCGCGAGAAAAAACTGTACATGGACAGAACTTGAAAAGACTGGCTTATGAATTCGAACCATTAATAACGGATATCTCGGAAATGGCTTATGCAACAAAAACACTTATTTGAAATAAATCGTGTGTTTTAAAGAGATCTACATCTATTATGTAATACGTTTTCGTATATTGCTTAGCGTTTACCAGTTGCACAAGATTATACAAAATTCCTTCTGAATGAAGAGGACTTCATAGGCTATTCCTAGAAAATTCAACATACGCATTTTATTTGTTATGTAAATATCCTTAATATGTGATATTTTAATCAAAGTCGTTAGAGCATTTTTTTAAAAAATTAACCTTTTCGGAAAATGTATCATGTAAAGTGTAGTTGGGGTTGGGGGATTTTGTTGAAAATATTTGTGTCGCATCTATGGAAGGCACTGAACCTAAATACCAAGGGTAGTATATATCCGAGTTTTCGTTTTTATGTTGTTCACAGACACACAAGGAGCTGTTTCTGGAAAATGCTTCCAAAAATGCTTTTTTTGGATTCAGAGGACCTCAAAACATGTAAATCTTGGTATCAAATTTTTGGGTGGAATTGCAACAGCTTCCCTGCTTACTATGTACGTGACAGAGAAAGTAAAATGGAGAAACAGCTAAAATATTTATAAAGGGTACTTCAGTTATTACTTTCTCTACTACGTATAGTAAGTAGAGGAAGTATTGCATTCCACCCAAAAATTCGATACCGAGATTTTACCGGAAATACACGTTTTGAGACCTCCTGAATCCAAAAAAAGCATTTTTTGAAACAGGTCCGTGTGTGTGTCTGTGTGTGTGTGTGTGTGTGTGTGTGTCTGTGTGTGTGTCTGTGAACAGCATAACTCAAAAACGAATAGTCGGATAAACACCAAACTTGGTATTTAGGTTCAGTATTTTCCAGAGATGCGACGCGAAGGTATTCAAGAAAATCCCCCCACCCCAGACTACCCTTTACATGGAACATTTTTCGAAAACTTTAATTTTCTCAAAAATGGCTCTAACGATTTTGATTAAAATATCATATGTTTAAGATAATGTCATGAGAAATGAAATGTATATCTCGAATTTTCTGGGAATTTCTCCAAAAGTATTGTTCATTGTGAACGACTTTTGCACAACTGGTAAACCATAAGAGATAGACAAACTTTTACTATACAAAAAATGTAGATCGCGTTAAAATACACAACTTATGTCATATACATTTCTTTTGTTGAGTGAACCGTTTTCGAGATATTGCTTGTTATTTCCTTAAATTTTCCAATACTTACTTTTTCTCAAATTCGTTATTCATTGTTTTATGTCCTGGACATGCAAAGAGAATGGAATGCACCACATAGCAACCAGCGTTAAAATATTTGACTATCGCTTAAAAGCTACCATATTCCCCTTGCATCTACAAGAAAATTACCAATAAGATTGACATCTGGATATCTCGATTAACATGAAGCATATGGAGAATAGGCGTTTGTAAAAATAGATTGTACAAGAGTAGAGAAAGTCATGTGAGTGTAACACATCAGATTTTTTTTATTTAAAAGGTTAAAGTTGTGCCATTAAACCCTAGACACCATACGTACAAAAACCGTCTAATTAGTTTGAGTTACCTATCAACATACAAGCCTGAGATTACGAATTTACGAGACGCAAGCGAAGGAAGTTCCAAAAGTAAATACTGGAAAGGTACTATAGAGGTCCATTTCACTAAGGTGACCTCGAAACTGTAGACATCCCCTCTTGCACTCATCTTTCGCTCGTCCTCTGCCATCGGCACTGGTGATAAAATCGCTTCAAAGTATTACGTCATGCGCAGATAATCGGCTGGCGACACGGACAAATGAAGAGCTGCATAAACAATTAAAAATTGTTTATAAATAGCCATAGTTATTAATAAAAATCTTCTGAGACCCTTCAGTACAATAATTACCAATTATAGGGAACAGTTTAAAGCGACAGAAGCGTAAAAAAAAAGTAACAGGAGAATCAAGTTTTAAAAGCAGCAACCCATGTCTATTCAAACGTCGCGTGTAGACATTTAAATGACCAAAAGGCAAAATCACAATTATATTGTGACTGTTTTTAGTTTTTAACTGTCACTTCATGAATTCTCACTGTCACTTCACTGATGTGAAGTAGTTCAATTTTCCCATCACTTCACTTTCCTTCTTGACGTAACGGCTATATGCAATACGCAGGACCTATCCAGTTCTTCCGAACGGTTCACTCGCTGGAGAGCAGAAGATAAGACTTATTCAAATTCTCCTGCGGTAGCAGCAGTCACTTGACAATACAGTTGTCATAAGCACTCGCTAACTCGTTCACTAATTCAACTGACTCTTCTCGCGAGAACGCTCACTTATATAGACAAAGGAACTTCCACAGAACGTTCTAGAACTTTCTGGACATGTGTTATGGTGTCGGGGAAGAAATCTTCCAGAAGATTCTGGTTATCTGCCGATAGCGCTTCTGGTGTTGACGCAGGTCGGAAGCGCCACTTATCTTAGTTTATCTCCGACTGCCCGATGTCTACCGCCATAGCCACTGCTTCACAGTATACTGATTCCGCAATTATTGAGAATTTCTCTATGAACGTCCTTAAAAAGCCTTTGTTTGCTTTTTTTTACTTTCACTACTACGTATAGGGGAAGTATCGTATTCCACCCGAAATTGGATACCGTGGTTTCACCGGAAATACATGTTTTGAGGCGTCCTGAATCCAAATAAAGCATTTATTGAAACATGTCCCTGTGTGTGTCTCTGTGAACAGCATAACTGGAAAACGAAAAGCCGGATAAATACCAAATTTGATATTTGAGTATCAAATACTCCAAGAATGCAACACAAAGATATTGAAGAAAATCCCCAACCGCAACTAGCCTTTAAATGGAACATTTTTCGAAAATTTTGATCTTATAAAAGCTGACTAACGATTTTAATTAAAGTACCATATATGAAAGATATTTGCATGACAAATAAGATGCATATCTTAAATTTCCTTGGAATCACCTAGGAAGTCCTCTTCATTCGAAAAGAATTTTTTATAACCTTCTATAATTTGTAAACATTAAGCGATAGACGAAAACGCACCACACAAATAATGTAGATGCCTTTAAAACACTCAAGGTACTTAAATTAAGTTTTTTGTAGCATAAGCCGTTCTAAGATATCCGTTATTAAAGGTTCAAATTGTTCAATACTTGTCGTTCTTTTAAAATCCCATCGATTTTCAGTGGTTTCTTGCAAATGCGTGGAAACAGTATAAGCTTTAGTAAGAATATATACCCACTAATAAACGATAGAAAAGTCACGTGAATGCACCACATCAGATTTTCTTTTATTGAACCCATTAAAACATCCAACGGTTGTCAAATATTACGTTTTTTCTCCATTTCCCCTTGTTTCTCTTCTCCAGCTTTCTCCGTCCATGTTAAAGAGAATAATATATTGCACAAAGTGTCTTAAAATTGTTAATATGGGAATGTAGGAACTTAAGATTAATCGAGCGCGGTAGCATGCGAGACTCTCAGGTTCAAACCGCGGGACCAAAGGTTAATCTCACCGAAGGTTTTTTTCGCGGGTTTCCTCCGTCGCTAAGCGGATGCTGAGTTGAACAATGTGATCCGCAAGTTCTCCTTTCATCCCTATCATCACTACATTTAATTTTAGTGATGGAACGATACAATTATTTCTCGATACTCGATACTCACTTTATAAAGAACTGTAAAGGCTTGTTTACTGAATTATGTTCTTATTAATAGTTTTTGTGTACAAACGTATATAACCAATTTTGTATTGTATACTAATTAGAAAATTATTCCTGTTTGACATTCTCCAATTGGCAATATTTTAATCTTGATAATTTCATAGGTTATATAGGTAGTTAAATTATATTCGAACCCACTGGCGGCCTCTCCCTACTGCGTGAGACAGCCGGCAGTCGCCGGGGAAATTACGCCGGCAGAGGCGGACTAAAACCCTTAACTTATAACAGATGCTAGAAATGCTGACCTGCTCTCAAACAGGCAGCATATCTCGTGTAAATATTCTCGCTCATTCTTCAAAGCTCAGCAGCAGGGATTTTTGTGATTTCTCTAAGTTCCTGTAGTGTCGAGGATTGGAACGATACACTCTGTCTTTTAAAGAACCCCATAAATAAAAATCTAAACTCGTTAGGTCAGGAGAACGAGGGAGCCACAAATCAACACTAATTATTCTGTCATCAAACACTTCTCTTATTGCATATAATGATTCGGCAATCGTATGTGCTGTTGCAAAATCTTGCTGGAACCAACCATATTGTTGGTCGAGGTTAATAATAATAATAATACTTTCTTTGCTTCCCTTCCTATGTGACAATTATTTTGTGCATTCCTTTCTTTTAAAGGATTTTCTATTCATATTATGAAATTAGTAGGCATACCTGTAAACCACCTCGTGACCCGAGTTTAACTTGTGTAAACACAAACCAACAGATGGAAGGAAAGAAGAACATATCCATGAGCTGTATTATCTCACGTCTTAAGTTCTGATTTGTTTCTGCTGGATTCACAAATTTTGTTGACGGAGAGGTAAATGAAATGGCTGAGAGTGAGTCACCCAACCAGGCTATTGCAGAAACGTGATTTACCCGTCAGCTTCATTCGCAATTCAGTTAACCCTGTAGGTTACATGAGTACATCTATTCCTTTTCCATCATTACCATGTTTTCATAGACATCAGCGTCTATGGAATATTGCATTGATTCAACCCACAGTATACGCAGTTAAGATTTATAAAGAATTATAGACCAGTAACTCTATGGACACACTTTCGAGGCAATAACGTCAAGTCTCGAATCCTTTCATTCCTTATCCAGCATAAAGGTAAACGCAGAAACTTTCAATAATGCAAAACTTAAACATTCAAATGAAAAAGTATTGAAGGTTTATCTCAAAGTATTAGACATACTTAGATACCACCGAATATCGAGAGTAACGAGGCCCCATCCCTATTTAATTCGCTTCTTCTTCGCCGCCATACCAGGCATTGGACTGATCACCCATCCTGGATATGCTATGATCCAGGGTTTTTTTGCTCCTTGACTTGTAAGCCCTACAAACAGAAGGGTAATCCGTTGGGAAAGAAGAAACTTAGATTTGAAGTTCTTCAAAACTTATCTTCCAGCAATAATTACAGAATTTGCTTGTCATTTGTTTCTTTTTATGCTCTGGAAAGTTTTAATAAACATCTCCGAAGGCAGTACATTACCGGTTTCCTCTTTCATTCGTCGATTTTTCCAAATCCTTATTTCCCATCTATTTTTGGGATGAGGAATAACAAATCACATTTCAGCATTGAATTATTCTTACTTGATAAAGAGAAGTAATGATAACGCGCGGTTTATTTGCTTCTGATTCTATAGAGTGATATAAATTACATGCTTTCTGGGGTCTATAACCCCAGCGTAAAGTAAACCCAGATTATAAATCACTTTTTAAAAATACGACGAGTGTTAACTGCGATTTATAATAGTTCTAACTAGTACAGTTCTAATGCACAATCTCTTTACACAGGCTGAACGTAATTTATTGTATGAAATATATTATAATTCAAAGCTATTCTGCAAAAAGCTGGCTACATGTAGCAGATTAATCTCTATGAATTGTGTTAATAAGGTCAAGGCCCAACTACACAGCAGTATTTTGTTTGTACATCTCTACATATGGTGTGGGGAGAGGTTTACCCGTACCCCAGGCTCCTCTCTAGATCACAGGAAAGGCCTATATCCAGTGTCTCTCTATTCCCGACCTCCATTACGGCCAATATAATTGCCTAAAAAGGCCCCCAGGTACGCGGGATGAAAATTGAACGCTACTTATGCGTAAGAACTTCGATGGGGGCAACAGAGCCATACAGGCTGTCTACCAGCTCTCCAGGCTGGTGTCGGAGGCGATTGAGGAGTTTTATAACCACGTACAAGCATCATCGCTCAGACATATCCAATTCCCCATACATTACGGGACCAACTATCCGGTCGAGACCAACCCAATACGAACAGCTCCCTAACGAGACCGCCTTAAGTGTTCGGCCTGACGTACTTCTAGTAACGCCAAAAGTACTGCGAGTGCTAGGGGTATGCAGCGCCCTCAACATAAGGGATTGTGAACACCTCCCTTATGAGTTCTGTACAGAGCATTAAAGCATTTTAACAATAGAGTTTGTTTCAGCATTATATATCATGAGCATATATTTACACATATACCTATGTACATAGATATATATGTATATATACAAAGGTGGGATAAAGCAGGCATATAGGTAGTTAGGTTGGTGGGTAGGTACGAGCTTAGGTGGGTTGGTGGTTGAGTATGCACTTAGGTGGGTTAGTGGGTAGGTACGAGCTTAGGTGGGTTGGTGATAGAGTCTTTGGGTAGGTAGGTGGATGGGTAAGTAGATGGGTGGGTAGATACTGTGTGCTCTGACAAGAATGTGGCTGTAAGGAATGTGTTGACATCAACAATTATAGGGCTATCTGAGCAAGATTGCGGCTCTACCTTCAACGTTGCAACAAGCCTAAAGGGCCTCTTAGAAAGCCTATGCTGCATACTGAATACAAGTGTAGATTCATAAGGTGAACGAATGAACAAAGATTACTTTCTATTACTTTGTACTTACTTTCTCACTGGGCATTGTAAATAAGTTAATAAATCACTAGAAAACACTTACACAGTGCTCCAAGTGACACACGCTGAAATACTAACGTTTCGCGATATTTTAAATGTACACAGTATATCTATTTATGACATCATTGTGATCTGCCACATGGTGCTCTCTCCCCCTCACTCTTCCGGAGAGCAGAACACCCCGCAAATGTTTTCTCGTCAGAGGCCTATATATGTAGCTGGGTTGGTGTTTGAGTGAGTGAGTGGGTAAGTACTTAGGTAGATAAGTAGGCCCGCATCATGAAAAATGAAGTGTGTAGAGAAATACAACCTACAATATTATACAGATTTATGAAGCAGCACATTAAATTGGAACATTTACCTGTGAATATTCAATATTTTCGTCCTCAGTATTTACACACTGTTTTAGTCTATATTTTACACTTAAGCATATTTTATTACCCAGTTTCCTATTTTTACAAATTCCTAGGTATATCTTCCTAATGATGCGACCCATATCATCAACATTACGTGGTCTTATCATCCTATCCTTAAGAACATCTCTAAGAAAGAAATCTATATAGATTAGATGCTGAGATCTTGGGAGGCCATTCAGTTGATCCCTTTCGTCCTATCCACTTATTTGGAAATTCTTCGATTGCTTAGTGGGCAGGGGACCCATCTTCTTGAAAATAGAGTATTCATCTTTGTGTTGTCCAACTATAATATAATGTGTATCTATGATAGTATACCTACTTATGCCCATTCTGTATATCCTGTCATATTAAAATTGTTCATAATCTATACACATTGTCTGGAAATTAGATTACGAGCATTCATATAGGAAATATATCTTCGTTCTGCTCTATCAATAAGTTGCAATGGTGAAACCTAATTTTCCTGGAAGACTCTATGATTACAGTTAGGTTCCTGTGGAATGATCCTTATGCCACTCGCTTGCATCGATCCTGTCTCGAGCTACTTTCCAGTTCACTTATCATCACAAAGGCTAGCTAAAGAGCTGAGGCTACTAACGTGTTCTCTTTGGTCCAGCAATCACTCATTCGACCTAAAGCAACTTCCATATGGAAAGCCAAATGACCTTCGAAGCGCAATAACATTAGCAACATCCATTAGAAATCCTTTGGCTAATCACATCTAATTATGCCGTGGAGCTCGTGGGATACGGTTATCTCCATCCTACATGCTTAACCCATGTAGGGTTAAAAGGGTATTTTATTTTTAGTTAAGTTTACCAAACTTATTATATTTTGACATTCTCTACTTCGTATATTAAGTAGCATTCCACCCAAGAATTCGATACAAATATTTCACCGGAAATACATACTTTAGATCCCCTGAATTTTATAAACATAACTCAAAAACGAAACGTTGGATAAACATCAGACTTGGTATTTGAGTTTAGTATCTTCTAAGGATGCTACACGAAGATTTAAAGAAAATTTCCCACCCACAAATACTATTTACATGGAACATTTCTAGAAAACTTTGATTTTATAAAAAAATGGCTCTAACGATTTTGGTTAAAATACCGTATATAAAACATATTTACAAATAAAATAAATATCTTGAATTTTCTGGAAATAGCCAGAAAGTCCTCTTTATTCGGAAGGAACTTTGTATAATCTTGTATAACTGGTAAACGTTAAGCGGTAGACGAAAACGTACCATACAAAAAATGTAGATCTCTTTAAAACACACATTTTACTTAAAATAAATTATTTGTGGCATAATACATTTGTAATATATCCGTTATTAAAGGCTCGAATTGTTCAATACTTGTTCTTCTTTTAAACTGCAGTCGATTTTCAGTTGTTTCTCGCGATTGCTTGGAAACAGTATGGAATTTTAAGACCAGCGTATAGTGTCCAGTTCTTAAACATTTGACCGTCGCTGTTCCCTTTGTATCTATAACGAAATGGGTAATGTAGCTACTTTTTCAAAAGTTTTTCTTTAATTAAAATGTAGTAGGTAGAAAAATGAGCTTTAGTAAGAATAGTTCTATACACATTAATAAAGATAGAGGGTAGAGAGAGTCATGTTGATGTACCATATCATACTTTTCTACCTAATTCAATTCAATCAAGATAAACCTTCGCAGATATAGCTACATTACACATTTAGTTATAGATACAAAGAGAACAGCGATAGTCAAATGTTTAACAACTGGATGCTATATGCTGGCCTTAAAACTCCATACTGTTTTGATGCAATCGCAAGAAACAACCAAAATTCGATAGGAATTAAAAGAATCACAAAGTGCTGAACAATTTGAACAATTAATAACGGATATTTTAAAAATGACTGATGCCACATAAAAACTTATTTTAAACAAATTGTGTGTTTTAAAAGAGTTCTACATTTTATGTATAGTACGTTTTCGTCTATATACAAGATTATATAAACTTCTTTCCAAATGAAGAGGACTTCACAGGCTGTTCTCAGAAAATATAAGAATATATTTTATTTATAACTTCAATATATTTAATGTATAGTACTTTAATCAAAAGCATTGGAGCGTTTTTTAGAAAATAAGAAGTTTAGAGAAATGTTCGATGTAAAGGTTAGTTTAAGCTGGATGGATTTTCTTGAAAATTTTCATATCACATCTTTCGAAAGTACTGAACCCAAATTCCAAGTTTAGTATTTATCCGATTTTTCGTTTTTGAGCTATGCTGTTCACAGTCAAACGCACAGATATTTTTCTAAGAATGTTTTTCTGGATTTAGGGAGCCTCAAAACATGTATTTCCGGTGAATTCTCGGTATAAATTTTTGGGTACGTGGTAGAGAAAGTAAAACCACGGTAAACTGCTATTCTTTTCAATTAGGATGGCTTATACAGCCATCCTAAATGTCTATTGCGTTTCCCTAGGATGAGAATAGGTATAGAATAGAAGAAGATTTTACAAGAACACTTTGCAGAAGTGTGGATGAAAAAGTCACTTTTTTGAGAATTAGAACGACTTCATAGCTCAGAATGTAGCACACGCTCAGAACAATGCATGAGTGGAGGTAATTTTTACGTGAATAATTGATTAACTGTTTAAGAAACGTAATTATCTGCCTTGTCGTTACGAATATTCGAAGATATTTTCGTCGTGTAAGGCGAAAAATTCGTTTAAAATGGTCAGCCATTATTTCAGCAACGGTGCATGAAAGAGGTGGCCGCATTTCAAACATCCTCCAAGTAGGTCCACTTGTGTGAAAACGGGCTAACTTATTCCCTTCCATTTAAACCAATTTTGCGTTCATGTGATTAATTTATCCAGTAGAGGTAGCGGCTCTGTCTCTGTCTCGCGCGCGCGTATGTACGTCTCTCTTTTTTTAACTGAACCCCAAACCTGCGTTATGCCCTTTAGTCTGACTAATAATTGATGACATGTCCACGACGACCTGACGTAGTATTTTTCATGCCGGCCAACCCGGTCGGCTTTCCATTCCATTTTCCCCCCTCTTGGGAAAGGGGAGGGTGGGAAAATGTTAACCACTTTTCATTGGAGCGGTCGGATATCGAGACCTCCGAATCCTCTATCACTTATCCGGTCGGAGGCAGAATTAATGCGCCGACTGCAGAGAGCCACTGCGGGTAGTGCCCCACCTCAGCAATGTGATGTGCAGCTACCTCCTTCAGAAAGGTAGCAAATTATCGTTATTTATATAAGAAATGTTCACCAAGGAGGAACCATATGTTACAGAAACACAGGGGCGGATTTTGAGCTTCAGTCCTTGAATTAGCTACTGAAATATTCCACAAATATTTACGGGAAACACCTACCTCATAATTAATATGACAAAATAATATAAAGAACATGATCACAGGTATTATCACATTATATGTGATCACAGATATGTGAATAAACTAGGGATGGGACCTCGATACCATCGATATCTCGATACTCTGTGTATCGAAGTGTGCTTAATACCTTGCGATAAAATTTCGATACATTTAATTTTAAGTTTTGCATTGTTGAAAGTTGTTAAGTTTAAAATTCTGCTAGATAAGAATTGAAAATGCCTACCATGTGTCCTCGGAGAGTTGTAAGGCTATAGTTCTTGATAAACCTTGACTGTGTTTCCTCTGAGTGAATCAATGCAACATTCCATAGACTCTTGTGTTTAAAGGAAAACATGCAAAATGGGGGAAGGAGTGTAGTACTCATGCAACGTGGAGCGTTAACTGAGACGTGAATGAAGCTGATTTAGCTGACGCACTAAATCATGTTTCTGAATAGCCTGGCTTGGTGATTCACTCTCAGCCATTAGATTTACCTATTCCGGTGACCAAAATCTGTGAATCCAGCAGATAAAATCAGAACTTATGACGTGAGATAATACAGCGAATGGAAATAATTGTTCTTTCCTTCCATCTGTTAATTTGTGTTTACGTAAGTATTGTATTAAACCCGCAAGTGTCACATATGTGGGTGGGTAGCAGAGAGGCTTAACCCAGAAACCTATATTTTCCTAGTGTTATATTGCCAAATATTTATTATCGGATGATAGTGATAGTTGTGAATGGTGGTAGAATAGTGTAACACACATATTATTTTTTAGTTGTACGAGTTTATGTAAAACATACATTGGTTTATATTTTCAAGACTGCATAATAGAGAGATTTGCTAATATTTGTTTTTCAGTGTAAAAAAAATTCTTTGAAGTAAGGTTTTTAGTGCAAAATATAGTTATATAAAACGTAAATGCAAGAAAATTATTATTACTATTATCCTTGACTAACAATAGAGGACCTAATTTTTTACATTATTAATATAAAAAATGCAACCAATTGGAGATGTCTAACAGCAACAATTCTGGAATTAGCTATCGCCTTTACAGCTTCTTTATAAAGTGAGTATCGGTATCGGTTATCGAGAAATAGTGGTATCGTCCCATTACTAGAATTAACGATAAGGAAAGTAATAGCAGAGAAAGTATAATAAAAGGAAAATAAGCAGTGAAGGGAAACGTTATGTAAATAGTAGAAATATTGTAAACAATGTAGTAAACAGCATTTAATATAAAATACTAAACAAATCAGCAAGTGGAAAAATTAACAGCTTGTATGAGAGAGAGGACCGATGTTGCATAGGAATTCCCAGATATGTCATTAGCAGCACAGGGAGTTGGAGAAAGTCACAGCTTGTGGAGAGGGTCGACGAGAGAAATAGATAGAGGTATACAGGAATTCCCAAATATATCATCAGAAGCGAGCTATGTAAGGTACCGATTAGAAAATACGTTACAAATTATTATCGCTAATGTACGCATCAGGGCATTTTTATATAAAAATATAATTTTTTTCCAAGCAGCCCACTTTGACTGTGGTTTAAGAGCGATTTGCTGAATCTACCATACGTGTGTGAAGAAGGTTGGGGCGGATATCGTGTGATGACAATGATTTTAACTTTCCATTAATTATTATAAATTATCGAGAAAGAGTTATGAATCCAGAAAAAGGGCGAAAATTTAATTAAGGGAAATCTTAGCCAGTTACGAGTACTATCTCTACTACGTATAGTATTCTACCCAAAAATTCAATACCGAGATTTCACCGGAAGTATATGCTTTGAGGTCCCCTGAATATAAAAAGCACTTCCAGAAAAACGTCCGTGTGTGTATCTATGAACTGCATAACTCAAAAACGAAAGCTCGAATAAATACCAAACTTGGTGTTTAGGTTCAATATCTCTCAAAGATGCGACTCGAACACATTTTCAAGAAAATTCCCCCAGCCAAACTACCCCTTACGTGGAGCATTTTTCGAAAATCTTGAATTATCTGGGAATGTCCCCAAAAGTCCTCTTCTTTCTGAGTGGCTTGTCCATCACTGGTAAATCGTAAGAGAAAGACAACATTTTTCTACACAAAAAATGTAGATCTTATTCAAACACACAATTTATGCCATATATTTTTTTTATCGAGTGAACCATTTCCGAGATATTCCATGATATTTGTTTGAGCTTTTAATACTTATACTTTTTCTCAAATGAGAATTCGTTATTCATTTTTACTTTCTCTACTACGTATAGTACGTAGGGGAAGTATTGTATTCCACCCAAAACTTCGATACCGAGATTTCACCGGAAATACATGTTTTGAACTGAACTGAATCCAAAAAAGGCATTTTTAGAAACATGTCCGTGTGTGTGTCTGTGTGTGTGTGTCTGTGTGTCTGTGAACAGCATAACTCAAAAACGAACAGTCGGATAAACACCAAATTTGGTATTTAGGTTCAGTATCTTCCAGAAATGCGACAGGAAGGTTTTCAAGAAAATCCCCCACCCCAGACTACCCTTAAATGGAACATTTTTCGAACATTTTAATTTTCTCAAAAATGGCTCTAACGATTTTGATTAAAATATCATATGTTTAAGATATTGTCATGAGAAATGAAATGTATATCTCGAATTTCCTGGGAATGTCTCCAAAAGTATTCTTCATTGTGAACGACTTTGGCATAACTGGTAAACCATAAGAGATAAACAAACTTTTACTATACAAACAATGTAGATCGCGTTAAAATACACAATTTATGTCATATAGATTTTTTTTGTTGAGTGAACCGTCTTTGAGATATTGCTTGTTATTCTCTTAAATTTTCCAAAACTTACACATTTGCTCAAATTCGTTATTATTTTTTTTATGTCCTGGACATGCAAAGAGAATGGAATGCGCCACATAGCAACCAGCGCTTAAAATATTTGACTAACGCTTAAAACCTACCATATTCCCCTTGCATCTACAACAAAATAAGCAATAAGATTGATATCTCGATATCTCAATTAACATGAAACATATGGAGAGTAAGCATTTGTAAAAATAGGTTGTACAAGAGTAGAAAAAGTCATGTGAGTGTAACACATCTGATTTTTTTATGTCCTGGAATGCTCCACATGGCAACCAGCTCTTAAAAGATTTGACAATCGCTTAAAGCCTAGCATATTCCCCTTGCACCTACAAGAAAATTAGGAATAAGATAGTTTCTGCAAATGTTTGGCTCGATTAACATGAAGTAGATGGAGAATAAGTGTTTGTAAAAATAGTTTATACAAAGGTATAGAAAGTCATGTGAGTGTAACACATCAGATTATTTTTACATTATATCTGTAAATGAATCCAGCTAATAACAGAACTCACGGTATTATTATTATTACTATTATTATTATTATTATTATTATTATTATTATTATTATTCTCATCCATTTCTGAGATAAGGTGTGATAGGGATGGGTTTAATTTATAGCACCTTCAAGTACAAGACAGCAGTCTGCGAAAATTCAAACCTGATACAGTAAGGTGGCTAGGAGAGAATTGACGCAAAACATAGCATAATTTCGGGTGGTGTATAGGGTTATTCATAAAGAAGGAACAGATTTTAAATATTCATTTTAATGAACGACAATAGATGGCGACACATATGATACATTACTGAATAGTGCAAAGTTCAAAGTTTTAAGCCCCACCTATTAGTCCCATTCAGCGCCTACAGCGGCGCTGTGTTTGTTTACGAGAAAATGGCGACGCCACAGGAAAAGTTGTTTTGTGTGCTGCAATATGCAAAGAGTGAATCCATTGTTTCATTGGAAAGTGCATTTCGTTGTAAGTTCTAAAAAGAGCCACCTCATCATAAAAATTTACAATTGATACAATAAATTCGTAGATGGTTATGTTAGCAATGGAAAAACACTGGTCGCCCTCGCATAGCAAATGGTGCTCATTTTGAACACATAAAATAAAATTTTGAATCTTTCTCTATTTATTGGTGTATGTGTCGCCATGTATTGTCGTTCATTAGAAATAAATATTTAAACTTTGTTCCTCCTTTTTGAATAACCGTGTATATTATAATTATTGATGGGACCATACCGCTACATGAATATCAGATTTAAGGTTGGCGAGGGTTTTGGGGGTTGGAACTTCCTTGCTAAATAAACTAAAAGTTAATAGCAAAAAGGCGTCATTAAAATAATATCATCTTTCTAGTTTGACAGGAGCGAGATGCTTCCTAATTGAAACATTGGTAACGCAATATTTATGCTCATGTCTTAAAAATATCGCCAAAGGTGACAGCAAACAGATTACTTTAGATGACGTGGGTAAAATCATGTTGCCCCACGGGGGCATGTTTTCGTTCCGGTCTAAATCTGAGTGGTTTCGAAATGAGTACAATGTTTCCCAGTTTAAAACAGAGAAACACTATTTTGTAGTGAAATAAAATGGCCTGAATAAGTAATATAAAATACTTCACAGTTATCATTAATTCTCATATCACAACACACTTGACGCTTAGATGACACAAAACACCTATCCTAATTTTAATTCCAATTGCTCCATCTTAATTTGTGCATACAAATTGGATTTGCTTAGATATAGGACCAGTGCCCACTCAGCATTGTGAGGAAAGTGAGGAGCTCCGATAGACAGCGGTCCTGGCCTAAAAACTGAGTTTTATTTATGGACGCCCTTTCAACTACTATGGTCCCATTCTATATTGGGCGCGAAAGACCGGAGATTTTGCTCAGAGGCCCCTTTATCAGACTTGAGGCTCTTTTACTTGCCGTAAATCTACGACTCGGGACCACCGGCTTAACTTCCCTTCCGAAGGATGCCATGCTAGGAATTTTTATGCCCCAAAATATCATCGCCGTCCTCCGGGTTTAAATCCGCAACTTTCGGGAACTAGGGGTTGGCATGGTGCCCCCAGAACACGGCGGACGACGGGTCTCGTGAGCCAACTTTCCGACTGGGGGGTGAGTGATGCTGACTACATCGCCTCACCGTATCGACTGGATGATCAGCCACCTCTGCCGTGTGTACGTGGGCGTGAGACCGGCAGACGGTTTGGCAGGCCCAGGCCCTTCGCGGTCTGTAGCTTCACGGGATTTATTCCTTTAAATATTTCATTTCAGATTATTTCATATTTTTCATTTAAATTTATACAAATTGCTTAAATAATAAATCCCTATTAATATTTTCCTGGCTGCGCTACTGATCTGTGGTAGGGGATTTTCTTGAAAATCTTCCAATCGTATCTTTGGAGCATGCTGAACATAAATGCTAAATTTGGTTGGTATTTATCCGAGTTTTTGTTTCTGAGTTACGCTGTTCACACGCAGACACACACACACACACACACACACACACGGACTCTTTTTTTTCTAAAAATACTTTTCATTTAATACAGTGTCTCAAAACAGGTATTTTCGGTGAAACATCGCTATCGAATTTTTGGCTGGAATATAATACATCCTCTACCTATTAAGTACACAGTAGAGAAAGTAAAAATCTGATGTGATACATTCACATGATTTTCTCTACCCTCTATGGTTTATTAGTGAATATATAAATTAATCTTAGTAAAGCATATTTTAATGTCTACTACGTTTCAATTGAAATAAACCTTTGCACAAAGGGCTACATTACACATTTCGTTATAAATACAAAGAGAACAGCGATAGTCAGATATTTAAGAACTGGACGCTCTATGCTGCCTTAAAGTTCCATACTGTTTCCATGCAATCGTCAAAAACAACTGAATGTTTAAAACACTCTAAGGAATTACCAAGAAATGAACAATGTGAAACATTAATATAGATATCTCTAAAATTGCTTATCCACAAAAAAAACTTGGAATAAATCGTGTTTTAAATAGATCTACATAGTTTGTGTAGTACGTTTTCGTCTATTGCTTAAGGATTACCATTTATACAAGATTATACAAAATTCGTTTTGAATAAAGAGGAATTTACAGGGTATTTGCAGATAATTAAGAATGTACATTTCATTTGTCATGTGCATATCTTTGATATACACTATTTTATTCAAAATCGTTAGAGCCAAATTTCGAAAAATGCTTCATGTAAAGGGTAGTTTTGTGGGGGGAGGATTTTGTTCAAAATTTGCGTGTCCCATCTCTGGAAAATACGGAACCTAAATACCAAGTTGGGTATTTACCCGAGTTTTCATTTTTACTCTGTTCACAGTCAAAAACACACGGCCTTTTTCTAAAAATGCTTTTTTTATTCAAGGTGCCTCAAAACATGTATTTGCGATGAAATCTCCGTGTCGAATTTTGGGTCCAATGCAATACACTCTTTATCTACTATGTAGGGGAACGGTCCCTAATTTGAACCGCCTCTTAAATTGAACCGCTCCGATATTTTCCAAACTGCTCGACTGATTGCACCATAATCCCTGCAGAAGCGTAGCGTGTACAGTTATGCATATTTGGAGTTGTTGACTTTGCATTCTGAGCTGTGGTTTCAGTTGTATGAAGTGTTGTGTGTTTTTGGTGCTTCAGAAGTAATATATGACTCGTCTAGCTAAGCTTATACGACCAATTAGGCAAGTTTGAGATGCTCTATATATATTGCATGTTATGAAGTGCTTATTTAGCAACAATATTCATGCATACGTTTTTTCAAGCAGCGTCTCTCCTAGTCACATAGATACTAAAGCTCGTAAATTGAACCAGTGTTTGAACCCTATATTGAACTGGTCCAATTTAGAAAACCTATTAAGTTATAGGATTGTTCATCTGCGAATAGTATATATTGTGAATAAATATCGATATAATATGTTAAGTTAAAAAAAATCATATTAAAAACAGTGGCTGACACGAATATGTGAATGTGAATTGTCTGAAATTATGGAGATGATCCAATGTATGAGTTGTAGGATATGGCTTCACCAAAAGTGTGCAAAAGTTAGTGCTAAGAAGAAAGTGTTTTATTGTGAAGACTGTGTATAACTGGACTCTTTTGTATGAGAGTAAAAATTAGTAAAAACTCTATATTTGCAAATAATACCTATTTCAAAAACCAAGAGATTGTCGTTATATAAAAATGCAAAATGTTCAAGAAAATTGCTATTCTTATCACAATTTTGGACAACTTTTGTTGCTGATAGCATATTTGTTTTGAATGTTCAATAAAGTATGTGTATTTTGTATTAATAAAAATACTTTTAAACTTAAAATTATATGGTTCATTTAAGACACGAGTGGTTCAATTTAAGGACTCGTTCCTAATTTGAACCGATTTACACCATCTCACTTTTTAAATGTTATTTAATTGATAACGCTTGTACTTCTGAAAATGTTGATTTGAAATTATAATTATTATTTACTATTTAGGCGTAAGTTGTTCAATATAGGGACCTTTCCCCTACGCGATACAGAAGGTACAAATGTGAAAATATTATTGGAAAACATTTTTTTAGGGTTTCAAACATAGCAGTTTTCAGTTTGAAACTTTTTGACAGTCGATCGCAAGACCGACCTCCCTTAAAATGCGATCGTACATCACTAACGCTTTTAAAATACCAAACGCGAGCTTTATTTGACGTATGTAAACAAGGCGTAAGGTTGTTGCCATTCACAAGAGTGATGCTTGTAGCGTTTAGCCCCATTTTTGCTAACATAAGAGGATCTACGCATCTCCACTTTAGCAATTAGTCAAATCTCCCACTTAATTAGACAAACCACTCCTAATTAAGGATCTCTCGAGCAAACACGAGAGCGCAAGTTTGTAGACTGACGGATATGTATCTTGCAAAAACAAGCACCCAGCACATTCCAACTGCTCACTTCCTTATGGAAAAAACGAAACAGCCAAACATCATTATGCAACGTTTCGTTCTTGGACCTATTAGTCAATATTTTGTTTTATGCCTGGGGTAAAACCCAATTCATAAAATGTCTAAATTTTCAATCGTGTGTGATGTGCAAAACCTAAGGACGAAAGCAATTTTCGCATGCTGTGACAATGCCAAGTAACATATTTCGACGAAACTTGAATCATACATAGAAGGAACTCCTACGGTATGCTACAGTAGGCTACTAAACGAAATATGCAATGAGACGAACAGAAATGCCACTTTTATTCATAGACCATAAGTTACACTAAAGTCAATACCACACAAAATGGCTCAGGATTTACAGAAACAGATAGATGGTGCTTAAAAGGGTGCATGATCACCACAGACAGCAATGTATGCCCTGCATCGTGCTCCCATGCTGGCCACAAGGTTGTTAAGCAGTTCTTGTGGTAGGGTGTTCCATTCCTCCACCAGCGCTGTTGACAACTGTTGGATGGTCGTTGGTGCATGTAGATGTGCTGCAATGCGTCTCCCCAAAGCATCCCACACGTGTTCGATGGGATTTAAATCGAGCGAACGGTCAGGCCAGTCTATTCGCCGAATATCCTCTCGTTCCAAGAGATCCTCCACCTGCGCTGTTCGATGCGGTCGCGCATTGTCATCCATAAAAATGTAGTCAGGGCCGACTGCACCCCTGAAAATACGCACATGGGAAAGGAGTACAGTATCGTAATAACGTTGATCAGTGAGCGTACCGTGTTCAAAGATTTGGAGGTCGGTGCGCCCATGTAATATTATGCCTTACCAAACCATAACACCCGAACCACCAAAACAATAATTTTCAAGGATGTCCCTGGGTTGATTACGTGTTCCCACCTCTCGCCAGATGAGGATACGTCGAGAATCACTACTTAGACTGAATCCGCTCTCATCCGAGAAAACGCCACTCCTTCCTCGTTGGTCTAATCTTGATGCTCTTGGGACCATCACAAATGGTGCCGCCGATGTGCGAATGTCAATGGAACACAACGTACTGGGCATCGGACAAAAAGACCACCTCTGTGTAGTCGCCGCGCCACTGTGTATCGTGAGATTGCGTGGCTGTCCTGTGCAATGTGGTTACAATTGCACCAGCTGCTTGGCGTGGAACCCTTCTTGCCTGTTGCACAATGTAGCGGTCATCTACTGCTGTATTGAGCATGGTCGACCACCACCTCTCTTGGGACAGCAGTGCCTGTGGTTTGGAAGGTTCCCCATGTACGTGAAACAATGCTGTGAGGTATTCCAAACGCCTGAGCAACACTCGTCTCACTTAGTCCTTCTTCCAGTTTCCCGATGATTCTTCCCCGTGTGAAGTCATCCAAATGGTGTCTACGGGCCATGTTGCAATGAAGAACAGTGCACAGTAACAGCTCACTAATTGCCACACACCGTCTTGTCCTGTTTCGTCAACTGCTCCGTGTTGCGGGACAAGACGCATTTGGCACTATAGGCTCGCTAAACTCACGCCAGGTGACGTCCAGGTGTCTGTGTATGTGTGAGAGACCTCTGGCAACAAGCTCCCGCGCCTTCATCCACTTCCACCAAGTAGTTCATTTGTTATATTGCTTTACGCATCTCGTCCTTAGGTTTTGCGCAGATTGATAAGTCAGTGACTTTTTAAAGAAAATAACAGTTTTTTCCAAAAACTCAATTTCATTTCTCAACATAGTTTCATTTGAATTCTATACAAGTGTCCAACATTTCTCCAATTTCTTTAACCCTTCCAAAAAATATTATTTTACGAAGTCTGCAAAATATGAGGTTGTTTCCGTCATAATGTGTTCACTGGACGTGAATTTCTTCCGAGCGAGCTAATTTTTCAGGTTTGCGAAGAGGAAGCAGTCGCTTGGAGCCAAATCTGGAGAATATGGTGGGTGAGATAGCAGTTCGTAGCCCTATTCCACAAGTTTTGCGATGGCAATGGCTGACTTGTGTATGGGTGCATTATCCTGGTGGAAGAGAACCATTTTCTTCACCAAATGGGGTCGTTTCTTTAACAGTTTCTTGTGAAACTGATCCAGCATTACGATATTAACCGGTGATCGTTTTACCCTTTTCCTGGTAAGTGGATATCTATCACCCCTTGTGAATCCCAAAGACAGCTGTCGTGATTTTTCCTGCCGACGGAATGGTTTTAGCTTTCTTTGGAGCAGATTGCACTGCTGTGATTGTTGTTTGGTTTCAGGTTGATAGTAATGAATCCAAGTTTCATAACCGTGATATAACGCCGCAACTCATTTGGGATGCGCTGGAATATGTGTAAACATCACTGTGAAATGGTCACACGATTCCGTTTGTTCTCAACTGTGAGCAATCGCTGCACCCATTTTGCTGATAGCTTTCTCATCCCCAAAAATTCGTGCAGAATGTTATACACCCGTACACTCGAGATGTTTTCAGTCTTGGCTATTTTGCAGATTTTCACTCGGCGGTCTTCCAACACAATATCGCGAACTTTGTTCACCATTTCTTCTGTTGTGGCCTCAACCTGCCGTCCTATGCGCACCGCATCTCTTGTACTCGACCGGCTACATCGAAATTCTGTGAGCCACTTGTGAACCATGCCATGTGATGTAGAATTTATACTTTTTGTAGAATAAATTTAATTTAATTTAATTTTTTTAATGAAGTTTAATTCCCATCACAGACTATTAGCAAATAATTATAACCAAGTATCCGAAATGCATATTTTTACAATGATAATGTAATGCTTTATTCGATTATATAATAGAACATATTTCATTGAATGGATTCACTTTTTGGTTTTGATATTTAGCAGAGTCCCCCATAATATTTGTTCAGCTTTTCTTCTGTTTCCTTCACCGTCTTACCACGCAAAAAGTAGTGCTTTATCAGAACACAAAATTCACTTTTCTCCATTTTCTACGAAGCAACACACTTATTTTAGACGCTCTCAACAGTGTTCCAAGAAACAAATGAACGAATTTCTGCAATTATACCCAAAATAGATGTAAGACTTTGGTGAAAACAAGAAACCTGTGATTAGAACCCTATCTCTCGTCAAAGTCATTGACTTAACAATCCGTCCTCGTGCATAACTGTCTTTTTACTTTTTCAGCTACTTAGGGTAAGTAGAGGAAGTAAATTATTTGTCGATATTTCACAGAAAATACACGTTTGGAAGCCCCTGAACACAAGAAAAGAAAGGTACGCGTGTGTGTATGTCGTCATCCGTGGTTTAGGAGTACCGAACTAGCTTCTAGTTCCCGAGGTCGAGGTTCAAACTCAACGGAAGTCGATGGATTTTTTTCGGGCGCAAACATCCTTAGCGCAGCTTCCTTTGAAGGCAAGTAAAACCGGTGGTCCCGTGTCGTAGATTTACGGCATCTAAAAGAATCTCAAGCCTGATTAAGAGACCTCTGAGCAAAATTTTCGGTCTTTCACTCCCAATATAGAATGGGACGCTAAGGACCATAGCAATTAAAGAGGGTCCATAATTAAAAAAGTGTGTCTATTCTGTGAACAGCATAACTCATAAACCAAAGGTCAGATGAATACCAAATTTGGTATTTAATTTCAATACCTTTCAAAGATCGCACACGAATATTTTCAAGAAAATCCTACACCACAGACTACCCTTCTTTACATGGAGGATTTTTCCTAACTTTTAATTTTCTAAAAAACCGCTCTAACAATTTTGTTTAAAGTACCATTATTAAACATATTTAACTGAAAAACAAAACGTATGTCTTGAATATTCTCGGAAAAAGCCTATTAAATTCTCTTCATGCGGAAGGAGTTTTGTATAATCTTGTATTATGTGGTAAAGTTAAGCGACAAACGAAAACGCACTACACCTACACAATAATGTAGATCTCTTCAAAACACACAATTTATTCCAAATAGTTTATTTTGTAGCACAAGCCATTTCCGAGATATACTTTTTTAAAGGTTCGAATTGTTCAATAGTCATTGTTTTCAAGATCTGTCGATTTTCAGCTGTTTCTCGCAATTGCATGGAAAAAATATGGAATTTTAAGGCGACACAACGTCCAGTTTTTAAACATTTGACTATCGTGTTTGTATCTATAAAAAAATTTGTAATGCGGCTATTTCTGGAAAGGTTTTTCTCTATTAAAATGAAGTAGATAGGAAAATAAACGTTCGTAAGAATAATTTGTATGCTCATTAATAAACAAAGGAGGGTAAGGAAGATCATGTGAATGTAACATTAGATTTTGTTTTTGTTCTGGAGTAGTTCATAACTTGCAGCTTCGGAACATCATCTTTATGTGACGATGCACTGTGTTTTTTCATGCATTAAGTTCATATGACATCCCTCGAGTAGTTTTTAACGAGTTTTCTCCGAAAACTCTGCATGTATTCTCAATATCCCAGACACTATGTTTTTCGTGTGTTGCCTATATTTGATGCCTGTTTCTCGTTATTGAAATGTTGAAATTATCTCTGAGTTACACGCTCACTGACCTCTTCATCACCCTTCCCAAGTTTTACGAGCCAAGACGGCGGCTTTATAGCCTTTTCCCAACAATGCCGACGAACATCATGAATTTCCAATTTTGTTGTCTCTTGGTTCGCTTGCTTAAATCTAAAACATGACATATATATCCTAGGGAATTAATTAGTGGTTATGATTTCCTGTAACTTCATTAGCCACTCAATAAACCAACATGAAATACCTTAAAATGCCAGATGAGGAAAAGCCTGATTTATTACAACACGACCTCGTTTATTATTTTTGCAACTACGTATCTATATAAAGTAGACGAAGCATTGTAATTCAACCATTAATTCGATATTGATATTTCACCAGTAATACACGTTCTGAAGTTCCAAGAATCCAAAAAATCTTCTGTGTTACGTACACATGACTTTTTCTAACCTCTATAGTTTATTAATGGTATACAAGCTATTCTTAGTAAAGCTTATTTTCTATATACTACATTTTAAATAAAATAAATCTTTACAGAAATAGCTACATTACACATTTCGTTATAGATACAAAGGGAATAGCGACAGTCAAATGTTTAAGAACTGAATGCTATACGCTAGCCTTAAAATTCCATACACTTTCCATGACATCGCGAGAAGGAACTGAAAATCAACAAGACTTTAAAGGAATGATTAGGTTTCGAACAACTGAACCATTAATAAGGAATATCTCGGAATTGGCTCATGTCACAAAAAAGTTATTGAAATAATTTGGGTGCTTTAAAGAGATCTACATCTTTTGTGTAGTACTTTTCGACTACCGCTTAAAGATTCCAGGTTATACAACATACGCATTTTAGTATTCTTGTAAATATCTGTAATATATAGTATTTTAATCAAAATCATTAGAGCCACTTTTTATAACATCAAATATTTAAGAAAATGTTCCATGTGTAGAATAGTTTGGGAATGGGGATTTTCATTAAAATCTTCGTTTCGTATCTTTGGAAGGTACTGAATTTAAATACCAAGTTTGGTGTTGAGGCAGTATTTTATATCACAACACTGTGAATGCCAGAGTGATTGTAGTGTAAATTAACATTATTGTATGACAATGATTTGTATGTTTGTTAACTATAAGCATTGTTAGGAAATAAATTTATACGGCCTCACTGAAACTGACAATAGGAGTGGGTAACAATGAAGTGAGGGGGTGAGTTGTTTATCAATTAGAAGAGACAAACAAATGACGTCAGGGTAGGGTGCCTTTCTTTAGAAATGGAGGGAATATCTTCCCAAGAGCATATGTTTTAGTAATTATGATTGGCTGACGCTAATGTTGGCGCGATTTAGTAACCAATAGCAGCTCTATTATAATGTTTAGGCATATCGGGGTGAGGGAGTATAAATTCTTGAGCCAACGGCAAGTATCGCACAGTTCTACAGAAATCTCTCTCGCGAGTTACATGTCAGGCAGTTCTAAGGAAGCATTCATAAGGTACACATTACGCAATTCTACAGAATCTCTCACGTCGTAAAGTTAGTTAAAAAATGTGAAATACGCGAATTAATAGTGCGCGGCAAATAAGTGATTGTAGTTACATTCGAAAATATAACTGTTTCAGTCAGGCGTGTACCAAGATTAAATATGTGAAATTAATTAAGTGTGACGGCAATAAAAGTGTAAAAACAAATTATTTTATCAGTGTTATCTTTTAGTAACAACTCCTTTCCGTTTACATGCCCTGTTCAAGAGATATTTGCTCCACTGAGTAATAATAGCTAGCCGAAGGACAAAGAGCCCAAAATTCAAAATAGTAAAACAATAACAGGCGTTCAGCAAATAAGATAACACGAACAGATTACCGCGACAGTGTTTACCCGACATTTCGTTTTTGAGTTTGTTGTTCACAGATACACACGTGGACATTTATCTAAGAATACCTTTTTATTTGTAAACTGTGTATGTGAATGTATTACATTCCAACAAAAATTCGATACCGAGATTTCACCGCAAATACATTTTTGAGGCCCCCTCAAAAGGTGCGTGTGTGCGCACCTGTATGTGAGTAGCACAACTCAAAAACGAAAAGTCAAATAAACATCAAGCTTGGTCTTTAGGTTTAGTAAGATGCGACACGAAGAATTTCAAGAAACTTTCCCTGCCTTAGCTACACTTTTCATGATACATCTTTCGAATTTTGTATTTTCTAAAAAATGTCTAACAATCTTGATTAAATATCGTATATGTAAGTGTTCTCAAGGCCAATGAAATGTATATCTTGGATCTTCTGGGAAAGTTCCCAAAGGTCCCCTTCATTCTAAATGGTTTTCGCATAACTGGTAAACCGTAAGAGAGAGACAAAATTTTACTACAAAAAATGTAGATCTGTTATAACACAGTCTAAGTCTAAGTCATCCTTCGTGGTGTAGTGGTCACCAAGCTAGCCTCCAGTTCCCGAGGCCGCGGGTTCAAACTCGGCCGAGGGCGATATATTTTTTCGGGCATAAAGATCCTTAGCATGGCTTCTTTCGGAAGGGAGCTGAGCCGGTAATCCCGTGTCGTAGATTTACGGCACGTAAAAGAACCTCAAGCCTGATAAAGAGGTCTCTGAGCAAAATTATCAGTTTTTCACGCCCAATATAGAATGGGACGCTAAAGACCGTAATAGTTAAAGTGCGTCCATAAATAAAACTCAATTTAATTTACAGTGTGTCTACAAATTATTGGAACAGCTCATAGGCTATATTTTCGCCAATATCTAACAAAAATAAATTATCCTCCACCATTTGAAAGAGGAAAGTTGTAAGTTTTGTATTCACCTTAGATGCACTCGATGTGAGCACCACATGTAATACGGCAGACATCCAGCTGGTGATCCCATTCCAGGCCAAACCCTCTGAAACATATCTTGTGTGATATTCTCGATGGCTGCGGTAGGCGCCTTCTCAATTTCCCAACGTCGCTGGAGGTGGAGGGATCTAACCACTATCCTTGATATAACCCCATACACACACTCTCGGTTCAGGTGAACGACCATGTGCGGAAGGTGTTGTCTGCTGCCGTTGCACGACCAACATGTCTACCTGGCAGGTGTCGATTGAAGTACTCACGAGCATTGGTATGTCAATGTGGAGGGGCCCAGTCTTGTTGGAAAATGCATCTCTGTTCCTCTTCTTCCATGCGTTGTAGCATTAACGATTTGGAGCATGTCCAGGGTCACGTTTACATTGATAGGGTTCTAAATGGGTCAAAATTGGGGCCAAACACATGTCTTTTAGAACAAAAAGAATTAAATTTGGACTGTCACGTAATGTATGAATCACAGCGTGAGGGTTCTGAGATCCCCATGTCCGAACATTGTGTCTATTGAGTATAATTAAAATTTCGCTTCATCGCTCATTGTGATTCGTTCCGGCAAACCATTATCCTCTTCGATCATGGCCATAAAATTCTCACAAAATTCTATCCTCTTTGTTGGATCATCAGGCCGCAGTTTTTGTACCAGCTACAGTTTGTACGGAAATGACCTCAGTTGATGTTGGCATCTGCAAGTGTTGACTGGTTCTCCGTACTGATGTTTTAAGGCTCCCTATAAAGCTTTCATGGAGACTGTCAATCACTTCTTCATGTACACTTGGATTCCCCGCGTCCTTTCCCTTGATGATAGATAGATCTTCTGTCGCGAAATTGTTCTTATCACTTCGAATTGACGACGTGGGAGGAACACGATGTCCAAATTGCCTTTACAACACTGTGTATTCGCGTAAATTCAAACACAACAGCTACAAGCTGTTGGTAAAGCAGCCATTTTCTCGAAGACAATGAACACATTTCTCACTAGATAAGAAATAAAAATCATATATACAATACAAGACCTCAAACTTCCCTGTTTAGAACCTAAAAATGGCCATTTTACCATTTCTGCTATTCCGTTAACTTTTTCTTGCAGATATAAAAGATTAAGCCTTGATGTCATGGGGTTGGTTTGACTCAAAGAGTTTGAAATAGTTTCGTTGTGAAATGAGGCATTTCAGGAAAAAGACTGATTTATTTTAGCTTTAGCAGGTAGACTCACTCATTTTTGGAAAGAAAAACAGGACACTTGTCCCCTTTAGACCTATGTCATCCATTGGTATTGGTCGGTGACTGCAGTACGGCCCCTTCATAACTGTTGATATGCACGCTTTCGTAAGATTTCATCATGTTTTCTATGTTGCCTTTTGATTTCTCTACTACGTGTAGTAAGTACACTTTGTAAGGGAAGTGTTGCATTCCACTCAAAAATTCAATATGAGATTTCACCGGAAATACAAGTTTGAGGCTCCCTGAATCCAAAAAAGTATTTTTAGAAATATATCAGGGCGCACGCGCTTGTGTGTGTGTCGGACCAACACCAAACTTCGTATTTAAGTTCAGTACCTCCCAGAGATGCGAAACGAAGAATTTTAAGAAACTCCTACCACCCGCCCTTTGCATGGAACATTTTTCGAGACCTTTGATTCTCCAAAAATTGGCTCTAACGACTTAGATTAAAACATCACACATTTAAGATGTTTTCATGGTAAATGAATTTTCTGGGTATGTTCCCAAAAGTCCTTTTCATTCTAAATGGCGTTTGCATAACTGGAAAACCGTAAGAGATCGATCAAATTTTACTAACAAAATATATAGGGCCCGTTAAAACACACAATTTATGTCATATACATTTTTTTTCGAGTGTACCATTTCCAAGATATTCCTTGTTTTTTGTTTGAATTTTCCAATACTTATACTTTTTCCCAAATAGGATTTCGTTATTCGTTTTTCTTATGTCCTGGACATGCAAAGAGAATGGAATGTTCCACACAGCAGCAGCTCTTAAAAGACTTGACGTCGCTTAAAGTCTACCATATTCCCCTTGCACCTACAAGAAAATTAACAATAAGACAGTTTATGCAAATGTTTATTTCGATTAACAAGAAGTACTTAGAGAATAAGCCTTTGTAAACACAGTTTGTACAAGAGTAGAGAAAGGTTTTAGAAAGTGGAAATATATTTAGTGCCTAAAACTGTATCTTCAGTGTCCATTTTTATAATTTTAGAGCAATTTTAGTTGCCTTAAACCTGGGTTTTAAGGGCTTAAAACTGCGAATACTTTATGAGTCAATACATGCGTGTCGTGCACACTTGAAGACGTGCACATATCCTTCCGAGCTGTGTTTTCATACTATGAATAGATTCTTACGTTATTTCCACTTGGTGGTAGCCCTATGACAGAAGTACGTAGCGTCCACGAGCGCGTAAACTTCTCCAGATTATTCCAGACCATCCATACTATCAACTGCAGTTTAATTTACATTTTATCTCGTTCCTGCCCTAAAACTCTGTGCACAACAATAAACATCCATATCTATTTCTTTGTCAGACAACTTATGCATTATTATTATCATCATCATAATCATCTTTATCACCATTATTGTAGTCGTCCTCCGTGGTCTAGGGGTACATCTAGTTCCCGGGCCGGCGGAGAGTGATGGATTGTTTTGGGCATAAAAATCCTTAGCATGGCTCCGTTCGTAAGGGAACTACAGCCGGTGGTCTCGCGTTGTAGATTTACGGAGCGTAAAAGAACCTCAAACCTGTTAAAGAGGCCTCTGAGCACAATTTCCGGTCATTCAAGCCCAATATAGTTTGGGACGTTAAGAACCATGGTAGTTAAAGAGCGTTCATAAAAAAAAACAGTATTATCATTATTGCTGTTTCTGTTGGAAGCGGTTGCTGTTTTATCAGTTCATAGTCCCATTTCACTTTGCCTCTAAAAGTTTGTGAATACACAAAATATATACTTAGTAGTTACTACTGAACATAAGAAGGCTGACTTAGCACTTCAAAAATTTTGATAAGTAATTGGAAAATTCAAGCCAACGAAGTTTTTGGAAGTGATTTATACAATCAACATTTTTTTGACGTAAATTGTGTGTTATAAGAAGATATAAACTTTTAGTCAACCACACTATAATACGTTGATTACATGTGACAAAAGAACTCTAAAGGCATCCATAATACTTCACCGACTTATTATAACCATACTCGGCGGCGCGCACACCTCTCCCATACGTTTTTAACACCATCATAGCAGCAGTCCACTGGGATCCATTTCCCAGATAAACACTGAAATAGGTGTATTTAAAACAAAATAAATTATTTTCCGATAGCTTATTTTTAACAGTTTTTCAAACTTTATTCTGCAGTGCCTTTGTTTTATGCCAAGGCCACAATCGCCTTATATATGTCTCGGCCGAGACCGCAGTGACCTCGGTATTAAGCCATTGCGCATAGGTGGCGCAGGACGTGTCAAGGGTATGTTTATCAGCTGTAAGCTGTCTTAGTCGTTGCTTTGTGTTCGTGCTGTGATGTATTTCGACAATACGTATATTGAGTGTGATTTCCTTAGGTCATTCTCGTATTAGTTCACAGAAATGCCTGCCAACAAATTTACTCTTGAACAGCGTATTTTTATGTACGATACATAGGTGAAAACTGAATCATGTAGACAGGTGTGTAGACAATTTCAGCAACAATTTCCTGGTTGTCCAGTTCCGGGTAGGGACACACTGTGAGATGTTTGGTGAATAAATTTAGTACAACGGGTCCACTAAACGCTAAAAATAAAGTTTATAGAAACAAGCCCCACGCCATAGACGAACTTAAGGAAATTACGCAAGAAGAACTTATGCATGTGAATGGTAATTTCATCCGACGATGTCAAGAATGCTTTACGTAGATGAAAAGCTCTTTCAACAACCTTATAGCAACGTTAGTACTTATTGCATATATGTTACTAACACTCGTGAGCAAGTAACGCGGGAGTTACGGAACCGAAAACCCCGCTGTGAGGTAGACTATGTGCGGAGCACGCATTCCTGCAATCCACGGCCTTGGCATAAAACGAAGACACTATACCATTCCACCGGTTATAAATGTTTTTCGAACAAGTGTCTTAGTATAGCAAAAGTACTTTAGAAGCTCGTCACAGACTTACGCCGCTAGTCCATTTTGGAAGCGTGTAGCGGTTTCTGGAGTTAAAACTTTCTTATTGAAAATGGGCCATAATGAACTCTTACGTGCGCACATACGTACGGAAGCTTCTTGTAGGACATAAATAATGAGCCGCCCGTTTCGGTGAACATCAGAATTGTTTTCTGAATTATCGTGAAAATTAGACTTCCGCATCACTATTTCGGGAGGTCCCGGGTTCAAATTCCGTGGACCGTCCAATCTGTCTGGGTTTCTTTCGTCGTTTTCCTCAGTCGCCAAGGTAAATACCGGATTGTATATTTAATACCACGACCAAAAGCTCCACCTTAAGTCTAAAATAATAGTAAAATGAAAAATAAGTGGTAATAGCGAATGCTATGCCAATTATCCACAGACAATGTAAGCAGCTAGACTGGACGTCACCCCAACGCCATCTACACGGCATGAAGCAGAATATCCGGCTGCTATGTACTGGGGTCTCTGTGGACATGTGACAAAGCAAGATGGCATTTCCAGCGATGAGACCTAGAAGGCTAACTGTCCACCTTTCTGTGTGAGGGCGGCGGCACCCTAATGTCATCTGCACGGCTGTAAGCAGATGGTTAAGGCATGAGGCCTAGAAGGCTAACTGTCCGCCTTTCTATATGAGAGCGGCAGTTGGACTGTACGGCACCCTAATGCCATCTGCACTGCACGAAGCAGAAGATCCGGTAGTTATGCGCTAGGTTCTCTGCGACACGTGACGGAGCGGGTGGTTACAGGGATGAGACCTAGAAGGCTAACATATCCGTCACGATATGACCAGGGAGGTAAAGCGACGTAAAATAAATAGAGTAATAATATCAATAGTTTGGGGTGAGTGATATTCTTGAATCTCTTTGTGTCGCTTCTTTGGAAGCTACTGAACGTAAATACCAACTTTGGTGGTTATCTGACTTTTCGTTTCTGAGTTATACTGCTCATAGACACACGCGCACGCGTGCGGGCACACACACACACACACACACACACACACACACACACAAACACACACACATAGACATTTAAAAAAATTGGAGCGGTACAAGGGGCGTCAAAAATGTATTTCTGGTGAATTCTCGATATCGAATCTACCTAGTGTACGTGGCAGAAAAAGTAAAGATACGTTTTCGTATGGAGAATTTCTAGAACTCATAAAAATTATGAATGGGAAGAAAACGTCATGTGAATGTAACACATTGTGGATTTTATTTTCCTTGCCTTTATGTACCTCTATTATGAAGGAGGATAGAAAATGAATGTAATTAAAGAAATATTTCATCGCCCCAGACCAAGAAATGAACACCAAACCTCTTGGTTGGAAGCCAGACGGTGTCTTCTCGGCTTCAGAAGCTGTCAGAAACTTTTAAGCTTGCTATATTCTTCACACTTCTCGTGAACGGCAGAATTTTTAAACCCTAAGCTGCTTGGAAGCATTTTTTAAAGAGAATACTCTTTTTTAGCTTCCGACTTCACGTTGGGCCTGTTTCGGCTTAATCAGGCACAAAGAGAACTACATAACCCCAGTAGCAGTTTGCATTAGCGAGCAACTGGATATAGAAATCAATCTGGATTAAAGCGTGGGAAGAGAACAGGCCATTTGGAACCCTCCGAGTGTAAGAACCAGCAAAAAAAGTCTGGCTTCCCTACCACTTGAAGGGAACTGCCTCGTTCGATCAGGGAGCAGTGGGATGAGGGCTTCATTCTCCACACTACTGCTGCAGCATGAGTACCTGGTAGCACTCTAGTGTCTACGTCTGCAAACACTAGCATCCCAGAGTTTCCGATAGTGTTTCACTGTGCGAACAGACTATTGGGCTAAATTTTTGCCATTAAATGATATTTCACCTCTAAATTGGTTGAAATTAGCACACATTTCAGGAAAAATCATAGCGAAAACATATTAATTTTGCTATTATTGTATTCTGTGTAAATACGTATTCTTTTAGCAGATTGCAACTGAAAGGGATTCCAGGATCGAACGATCTTGAGGTTTTCATGTTTTCCCTGGTCGGTAGGTGAAGAGTGGCGTGGTTTTCTAGTGGCTTCCTTTCCATTATTTCACTTTTATTCCTTTTCCTTCTCGTCTTTCGGGTATGCTTCTAGGTTTCGTGGTGTGTGACGGTGCCGAAAATGTAGCACGGATGCTTGTTCAAAGGAAAGAATGCTACCCGTGGAGCTAGACGGCTACTTCTTTGACGGGTCCTCAAGCCTGGAACTGTTAGGGACTTCCGCGCGGCTCTACTACATCCAGAATGGTGTGGCAATGCCAAGGGATGTTGGATAGACTCTACGCCAGCTGTCCGGTTGTATTATGGGGTTTCCGGTTACGCTGGTAACAGAGGAAATGAGAGTGAAGGCACCCTTGAAAAGAGGAGATTGGGCTTAATTCCATTGGTTCCTAGCCCTTCTGCGGTGTGTCTCCTAGAATTTTTAAGTATGAGATAACCCAACTTACGGCGAGGGCACTTCTTGAGGTGTGCAATAAACAAACTACGCTTAGGCAAGCCCATGATGTTATATCGGGGCCTGATGGAGAATTTAGAGAGATTCTTCTGAAATTGAATAGATCTAAGCTAACTTATATATACTGGAATTACTCAAGACTCTTTATGCCAGAAATGTTAGAGGAATTTTGAGACATCACAGCACATACTATGTGAATGCGAAGCATTTTCTGTGCATAAATATGTATCCCTAGGGTCCTTCTGCTTGAACCTGAGGAGATAGGAAGGTCCGTTATCAAGAACGTGGTCCATTTTATTCGAACCATTAGACTTAATTAATGCCCAGGACTGCACAAAATGTTTCCACTCACATCTGCCGGTGGTCTGTAGCCTTCTGTGGTCCCTTCACTTCATCCCTTGCTCTTGGGGTAGTGGTAGGATGTAGGATGTGTTTATCGGAGGGGGATCTTGCCAATGCGACCAACTTGACTCTAATGTGACTACGCCCCCCGGGAGGCAGTGATGAAGGAGCCGCAGGTGGTCCTAAGTCCGCACGCAGACAGGCCGACCCAGAGAGATACATATAGATCCCTAATATTGTGGCGTATTAGTAGTTATTGTCATGCCAGACACATTGTTGCGTCGCATTGGTGACAGCGTGGTTGGGGTAAATTAGTATTTCTTTCGACTTGTTTTTGAATTTCCGTCTGGCATGACACTCTCCACCTCTGGTCGGCAAGCCTAGCCAGAGTTGGAGAGGGAGAGAGGGGGGTAGATATTAGTGTTACTTTCTTTGTGTGTGAACGTCAGTCTGGTGTGTAACGTGTGTGAGAGCTGGTGTGTAAGGTGTAAGTTGCGTGTGTGTGAGGCATCTCCCCTCAATCCTTTGTTACCTTGTATATGTAATGTAGGGGCACAAGTTACTTTATTAATAAACCACAGGTAATGTGAATGATGTTACAAAACCCCACGTGTACATCGGAATGTGAACATCAAGGTCCTGGTCCTCTCACATTGTCTGTGCTACGTTTCCTCCATGTGCATTTTGGGATGACTAAAATGTAATATTTTGCTGGAAACCTTTTGGCCCTCACCCCAGTATGTAACAATATTTCCAGGTTGAAACACTCGCTAACCATTAGAAGCGAATAATTCCGAGAGCGGGCGACAAAGCGGTCCTAACGGGCGGGACACACTCTGGCGTTCACGGCAAGAAATCCTTATAATGCGCAAGTAACTACGCCATCTGTCCTACATCATCAGCACCGCAGGAACCGAAGACGTTCCTGAAACCATGGGAAGTAGAGATGAAATGCAACGAAATGGGTAAAGGAGAAATCGTGATAGAATACACCCCGGCATTCGCCTATCAATCAGAGGAAATCCACGTAAAACTGGGAATCGGACTCGGGAGCTCAATATATCTATGTAGATCCCAGTGCGCGAGGTGAACCACTCCGTTGTATAACATTTCAAATAACTACAACTTTTCGGATAAGTTGGGTATTTCTGGAACAAATATTTCAACTATAAACCACACCAAATTCACAAATACTCACACTGTATGCTCAAAATGAACATTTACCCATCCTAAAAAGCTTTTGCGCATCGACAGATCATTAGAAACAAAAAAGTCAATAAAAAATTCCATTTACCTTTCGTATTCTTTTTATATAGCTGAATTCCAAAGGAACATACTGTACATGTATAAAAATAAAGAATGTTGTTTTATTCCAGCATATGGTAAGAAAGAAACCTGATAAAACAGAGTTTCTGCAAACTGAATTTCATAATAGATAATGGAGAAACAAAGGTATTATGGAAATGTGTCAGTAACTGCGGGATATATGGAAAGAATAATATTAAAAGTATGAATTCATTAGCGCACAAAGAGGGAGTGGTTAAATAGATTCAAGATAAAAAGAAAAATTCACAAAGGAACAAGGATTGCTAAAAACCACGGTCGCTATCAGATCAAGCAAAAAACGTGAAGCGAATAAAAATAAAGTGTGCTGGAATACAGTGATGATTGTTATCAGAGAATTGGTCCAGTTTGTAAAACGTCACAAGCAAACTTCAATCTAGTATTAATTGACTAGCTGTGGTTCTGTCAGACGAAATTGGAGCCACTTTTTGCTTGTTAGAGCCCATAAACGGACATGACATCCCAGCTCCCAGCGGAATTCGAACGCTGACCCCATCATCATGAGCTACTTAATAATGTGCTTCGTGTAACTCCATACACTGTCAGCAGTCACAAATAATAAACATGATGATAGGTAATTGACTTCTACAGCGTTTGCCACGTATGAAGCAACCCCTGTAACGGGAGCTGACTCAGCGTACTTTGCCACTATTCGTCATCTCGCCTGCGGGATGACTCGCATATGTTGCCTCGTTTCTTTTCAGAGAGCCGTCACTTTAGCATACAGCAAATTCGTGTATGGCAGGTATCATAAAGGATTTCATATAATTAGAGCGCCTGTTGAGGCATTTATAACAATCAAAATACACAGATCTCCATTAACAAATCTGATGTGTTGCGCTCAATTGGTTTTCTGTATTCTTATTGCTAATTTTCTTGTAGGTGCAAAGGGAATATGGTAGACTTTAAGTGATAGTCAAATCTTTTTACAGCTGGTTGTTATTTGGAGCACCCCATTCTCTTTGCATGTCCAGACATAAAAAAGCGAATAAAGAATTCCCATTTTAGAAAAACTAATAAGTATTGGAAAATTCAAACCAATGATAAAAATATCTCGAAAATATATATATTGCTAGTATTCTTGTAGGTGCAAGGGGAATATGGTAGGCTTTAAGCGATAGTCAAATATTTTAAGAGCTGGTTGCTATGTGGAACATTCCATTCTCTTTGCATGCCCAGGACATAAAAAAAACGAATAACGATTTCCCATATGAGAAAATAGTATGTCTTGGAAAATTCAAACACATAACACGCAATATCTGGGGAATGGTGCACTCTACAGTTTTTTGTGTAGAAAAACGTCTGTCTCTTGTGGTTTAACAGTTAAGCAAAAGCTATTCAGAAAGAAGAGGACTTTTGGAGACATTCCCAGAAAGTTGAAGATATAGACTTTATTTGTCATGAAAATATCTTAAATATATGATATTTTAATCAAATATTGTTAGTCACTTTTGAGAAAATCAAAATTTTCAAAGAATGTTACATGTAAAGGGTAGTCTAGGATGAGGCGATTGTCTTGAAAATTCTTGTGTCGCACGTTTGAAAGATTTTGAACCTAAAAACCAAGTTTGGTATTTATCCGAGTTTTCGTTTTGGAGTTATGCTGTTAACAGATAGACGCACACACGGAGATGTTTCCAAAAAGCTTTATTTGGATGCAGGGCACCTCAGAACATGCATTTCCGGTGAAATCTTGTTATCGAATTTTTTGGTGGAATGCAAAACTTCCCCTACTTGCTATATGTAGTAGAGAAAGTAAAAATGGACCATAAACCCCCGCCTACACGAACCTCAAGTAAAGGTTAATTTTGGCAATCAAACTTTGCCTTGGTCTGCTCGTATACTTATACACTACCTATAGTCCAATTACATCTCTAGCTTGGTAAGAGCCTCATTGTTGAATAAACTACTATTCATTACACCACGTGGTTTGCGGTCTCACGAATAACACAATAGCAGCTTGACGCAATACATAATCCTCCTCGGGTTTGTGCAAGTTGCGGTGTTCACGTTATTTCAAAGCAAAACATAACACTCCTTGCAGTATAGTGGAATACCAAGCTCTCTGTTGAGACGGCAGCTGATACATACAACTTCAACTGTTAGCTCAGCAGGGTGTCTTTAACTACAGATACCTATCCCGGCTGAGCAGTTTTATGGACAGATTGTTAACGGTAGACTAAATGGCCAAAACACCAAGCGAGATGTTTCCGTGGTAACGTGCGAGGTTCACATGTGGGAGGTCCCTGGATAGCACAGACAAATGCTGGAGTAGCGTTTCCTACCACAGATGTTCTCTTCCCCCTCCATTTCCTTTCTTTCATGTTTCAGGTTGACTCCGGGGCTATGGTTCGGCCGGCAGATGGCGTGGAGGCTTGCGTATAGAACTTTTTCTCGGGCCTGCTTGAGGCAAGCCTGTCGAGCCTCCCCTGCTGGGTCCTGGGCCCACCATAGGAACCTTCCGAACGACCCCCCCCTGGCCGGATGGTCAAGCCTAGAACCCTGCGCGTCTCTACTGACCTGCGCCGACCTGCTCTACAGTCCATACATCTCCTGCGGTTCCTCAACTCATTCATTCATACCAAAAGATCATGGGGATCGAGGTACTAGGTTTCCCCTGGGCATGGTGGTAGTGAAATGAGGAAAATTGCCAGATTTTGATTGCGAATTATTTCTCTCGTCTGTCAATGTTTTTCCAGTTTCTTTACTTCGGTTTGTCTTCTTGGTCAACTTCTCACTTACACTTTTTGATTCTAAATATATCTCTAATTAGGGTATCTTCTTGTGTAATTCCTGACAATTTTAAGTAATTTTTACTTTCTCTACTACGTATAGTAAGTAAGGGAAGTATTGCATTCCATCCAAAAATTCGATACCGAAATTTCATGGGAATACACGTTTTGAGGCACCCAGAATCCAAATAAAGCATTTTTGGAAACATGTCCGTTTGCGTGTGTGTGTCTGTCTGTAAACAACATAACTCCAAAATAAAACGTCGGATAAATACCAAACTTGGTATCTGAGTATAGTATACTCCAAGGATGGGACTTGATTTTCAAGAAAATCCCCCCACCCGAACTACCCTTTACATGGAACGTTTATCGAAAGGTTTGATTTTCTAAATAAGATGTATATCTTGAATTTTCTGGGAATAGTCCTGGAAGTTCTCTTCATTTGAAAGGAATTTTGCATAATCTTGTATAAGTTGTAAATGTTAAGCGATAGACGAATATGTACCACAAAAAATGTAGATCTCTTTAAAACACACAATCTACTAAAAAGTGTTTTGTGGCATAAGCCGATTTTGAGACATGTGTTATTAAAGGTTCGAATTGTTAAATACTTGTCATTCCTTTAAAGTCACATTAATTTTCAGTTGTTGCTTGCGACTGCATGGAACCAGTAGCACGCATATAGCCTCCAGTTCTTAAACATTTCACTATCGTTGTTCCCTTTGTATCTAAAACGAAATGTGTAATGTAGCTTTCGTAAGAATAGATTGTATACCCATTAATAAACCTAAGAGGTTGGAGAAAGTAATGTGAATGCATCACATCAGATTTTTTTACTTCAGCAATCCACTTTATAGTATCTACTTGTGCTTTACTTGTATTTGTTTTGTGCGCCTGCTTGAGTTCATTCGTTTAATATGTCCATACAAATTTTACCTTCATTTCACCAACTGTTATTATTATTTTACATTCTTTTTCCACAGTATTTTAGATATTAGCTTTTCTGTTCAAAATTAATGCTTCTGCTCTATAGAGTCACTTTGGTTAATTACATACAATGTTATAATTACTCTTTAGTTGAAATACATTTTACCCTTGTAGCCATAACATTTATATCTTAAATATATTTATGAAAATGGTACTATATCTGCGATTTTTATTGTAAATTCTGCATCATTCAGAGAAAATAATCATAATCCTACACACTGTTGAGTAGAGATGCTAATTCTTAGATTAGGTTAGGTTAGGTTCGAGCCAACCTGGCCCGCTTTGAGCTTTATTGTCTAATTTTGTTTTATTATCATCATCATCATCATCATCGTCATTAGTCCATGAAACATTGCTGCTCTGGTGCGAAAGGATCCGCGTTTGATTTCTGGTACCAGCATGGGGATATTTTTTCCTGCTGTAAGGGACGATTTCAGGTCCTTGGAGCCAACTGAGTGGCCACTTTACAGAAATGGTGGCAGCCGAGGTCCTGGAATCCGCATGTAGTAAGCCAGGCATCATCAGTATGTAGCTCTAGAGAAGCGGCTTTATCTGCTCCGCTGAGCAGCAGGCCGATTTGTAAGCTCGGTGGCATTACCTGTAACCGCACGAGTAACTTTGCAATACAAATGAATATGAAGTGTTATCATATTGTGTTGTGAAAGTATATTGCTTCTATGACATTATTGGTATTATTAAATAATACTGTTACCAATGTTCATTATGGCAAGATATGATTAATATGTGCATTGCATACTAGGAGGGATTATACAAGCAACGAATAATAAATTATTTAATAAAACATGATAACTCGTATGCTCAAAGGCAAATTAAACAAGTTGTGAGTCTTACTAGCATGAAAAAATTCAGCAATAAATAAATTAAAATATAAAATTTACTAGACTTAAATCCATAAACGTTGTATATTTTAGTTCTTTCAATAAAGATTGTATTTCTTCCGAATGGTATTTTGAATACTGATTCGCATGGCAAGATGAATAATGATGTTGTAGATCAAACTTTTTATATAGTTTAATATCTTATTACAAATTAAACACTTTACACCATTATATTGTGCTGTAACAAAATATGTTTCCTTCCAAGCAAGTTTGACGTACTGGTAAATAGAAACTACCCGACAGAACCGCCACTGCGCTAAGGGAGGATATCAATGATGTCAACATTTTCCCCGTTTTCCTCTTTCAGTTGCTCCCATCGCGCTTATGTTCTGAGCAGGCAAGCTCCCAACCGGTCAGCTCAGTACGTAACTTAGCTGTAGTAAGGGACATGCTGACGTCATGATGTCTCACTGACCACATATCACACCCATTTACTGCACCCTCTCCAGGATGTGGACGGGGAGAGGCGGAGTTTGCAGCTGCCATGCTGTTTTAACATTATCCGTAATTGGCTGAAACAGTTATTAATATATATTATACTATTATGACTACTGCAATAGATGTATGCAGGGATAATTATGCTATTCGGGGTATATGAACATTGCGGACCAAAAATGTGATAATTACTTTTTTCGTCGTTATTTTCCACTTAAGTGCCAAACTGTTATTTCTACTATTTTATCAAAACTGCTCTAGTGATGTTGATATTATTTACATATCATAATGTATATGTTCAATATATAAATTGTTACTTTTTCGTCTTTATACTGAAAGCCGGGCCCACCTCGAGCCCAACACATGCTTATCAAATTAAACGCGAACTTGGCCCGCGGCCGTGCGGACCCGTGCGGACCTCTCACAGACACACCACGGACCTTGTTCTAAAATGCTTTCTTTGAATTCAGGAAACTTAAAAAACAAATGTGTTTCCGGTGAATTAGTAACATTCGCCCAATTGGATATCAAAAACATTAGAAAACAATTAAGCAAAATAAAACCAAAATACGATTTCGAGTAATTAATGAGAAGATAAATAAACCATGCGAACGAATCGCAATAATAGAAGGGGAATTATTATAAGGAAATAAGTATTAAATCCATATGTGTTAAATATGAATCCTGTATTCACGAAATTAAATGCATTTAGCTAGAATAGAACGAAGGGCTATGCATACACTAGCAGCCCTCAAGTAGCGGAGAACAAAAGGATTGGATGTGAGGAACACTTGTAGGTACGGAAGCTTAGACAATACAGGGAAAAACCGAGTCACCCAAAATTAGTCAAGCGAAGAGAAAATGTAATGAAGCAAAAATAACGCAATAATTGCAGATGTTTCCAAAATGTAGGAGCCGATAATGCGGATTTATAATCCGCCACATGACTAGGAAAATGGCTATAAGCAGTAGGAACTAGGCTAGTTTCTGACGGTGCTCTCATAGCCATTTGTTATTTTATCTTGGTGCTTAGACGATATAAGTCTGTAATTAAGTCGCGAGTGTGACTTAGACAAATTTCACTGTCAGCTAAGTTAGGGATTTGGTGAACGCGAAGTCTTGTACTGTACGGAGAAGAACACAATTATTCCTTGTGTGGAAAAACATAAAGGGGCTGTTAGGGAGTAAATTAGTAGAGTTTGGCGAGGTGGCGCAGTGGTAAAGCGCGCTACTCGCATTCGGGAGGTCCTGGGTTCGATCCACTATTACCGTCCACTCTGACCCATGTGTTTTTTGTGTCGTCCTCCGTGGACTAGTGTACCGTGCCAGCCTCCAGTTTCCAAGGTCGCGGGTTCAAATCCGGAGGAGGGCAATGAATTTTTTTCGGGCGTAAAATTCCTTAGCATGGCTTCCTTCGGAAGGAAAGTAAAGTTAGTGGTCCCGTGTCGTAGATTTACGACACGTAAAAGAACCTCAAGCCTGATAAGAGGCCTCTGAGCAAAATTACTGGTCTTTTACGCCCAATATAGAATGGGACGCTAAGGACCATAGTAGTTAAAGAGCGTCTATAAATAAAGCTCATTTAATTTCAATTTAATGCGTTTTTTGTAATTTCCCCGGTTAGAACAATTACATAGAGGGAGAGAGGAAATTAGAAGATCTGAGAGAATTAAATACGGGAGAAGATAGAGGTATCAGTGAACAAATGGTTAGTTTATAAATGTTGACACTGAAGGAGAATGAAGAGGAGGAGAAGGAATGGGTAGAGAGAAGATTTTAATTAAGACGACGGGAAGGATAGAAATGTGGTGATTATAGAATAAGGATAGAGGAAGAAGAGGAAAGGAGAGAAGATGACGGTGGTGTTGGGGTGCAGGTTTACCATTATTGGAGGAGTAGCCAGCAGTTTCGCCATCTTTGGAGGAGGAGATAGCAGATTTGTCATTGGAGGAGTAGTTTAATGTGATTTGGGAGGGATAGTGAATGGAGTTATGGTGATTTTAGATGGATGGAGATGTGAATTTGTTGTTGTTAATTATAGGAGGGAAATGTTGAGTTTATGTAGGTTGGAGGTGGAGTGGTGTTAGAATAAAATGGAGGAGTGAGCGAAGTGAAATGTTGGGGGGGTAAATTGAGTGGATATTTAGTGATAGAAGAAAGAAGTTTAGTGTTTGGTTAAAAGAGGTAAAGGTTTAATATATAGTGATAAAATTAACAATTCATATATAAAAAATTAAACTAAAAGGAAGATAATAGAAAATTAATATTGATATTAAATAAAATGTTATAAGGTAAATAAATAAACAAATAAACACAAATGTTTAAATAAATATATAAGTGAATTAAATAAGATATTGAACTACTATAAATTAAATAATTACTATGAGAACAATGGAATGTTATAAATAGATAACTTTAACTTTATAAAAATATTTCATCAAGGAAAATTTTAAATAGTATATAAATATATGCTTATTAAAATGTTTAGTAGTTTAATAGAGTTTTGTGCTGGCTACCAGCTCATTTTTGCTGGTTTCTAGTGAATATAGTTAAATAGGAGTAGATAGTAGCAATCGTAATTAACTTTTTTTCGCCTGTACTCTAATCTAATAATTTCTATTTCTCTATGTTCCTTGTATTTTTATTTATTATTATATGATCATTCTGTAGATATTGTGCAGTTATTTTATCTGAAAAAAGTTTGATGTAATCTAAAACGTAAGTGTGTTTGTGAGAATAAATATAAAGTTTGCATGTATATCCAGGTGTAGTAACCAAGGTGCCGGGATAGTATATTCAGATTTTATTTATTTAGTTTCCCCGGATCGGCAGGCGAATGTTGGGATGGTTCATCTTCAATCACGACTCTCCAGCCCCTCATTTCCTGTACCCTACATCTTCCTTGTCATCTGTTTCAGGGTTGTAGGAGCAGGCGACGGTGTTCGGAGTGTTGCGACTGGATGGTGGTTATGGGCTCTGTGGAGGTTTCTTCCTGGCGTCGTCCAAGGACCGCTCGATTGGATATGCGCCTCGTGGGCACGTACTCCTTCGGGGACTCAGGAAGTTCAGGGCCCAATAGGTGGGCTCGGTGGCGTTGTAGGCGTTCAAGCTGGTAACATTAGGTACCCCATCCGAGCTTTCCCCCGCCATCATCCGCATCTCGTCGCCCTTCAGGTCTCTCTCCTCATCTCTCCTTCCGAGGGGTAACGGTAGAAGCACAAGGGGCCGGATAACCTACGTGTGGTGCTCTGTCCCAGTTTGGGGGCGCTTCGTTTCGTCAGTACCTTTACCTTTTACCTTCAGTCCAAATTTCTTGAGAAGAGAACCCTCATTTCTGGGAAATCCTGCTGAGGAGCTACCTGGCTTACCGTGGCTAGCCGAGGACTATGACTATGACCAGGATACGGAGGAGACACCTCGCCCATCAACCCAAAGCGAATCTTTTGTGCCTACTAACCCCAAGAGGAACGTAATAGGCTCTATGACGCAGGAGGTCGGTCGACAGAGACGCGCAGAGGTCCCTAACGCTTTGAAACTTGATGGACCGTTCATACCGGCGGACTGCTCAAAGAGACTTCTGTCTGATGGTTCAGAGAAGGCTGTCATATGGCAGTATGGAGAACAAGTTTCCAACGAGTAAGAACTTAAGCCATCTGTCCGATACGACACAGCCCCTAAGTCTACCTGAAATATGAATGAAGAAGCTAAATGATAGGGAATGAGAGTGATAGAAGACAAACCATCCAAGCAATGGAAAACCACGAAAACCCAACGATCAGAGTGCTCGACTCCGGAAATAGAATCCAGCACTTCCTGAATATGAACCTCACAACTTACTAGTCGGCCACGATATGAGTGTGTTTGCTGGAAGAGGAATCAAACAGTTACGGAACAAGTCGCCGGAGCAGAGGACAGTCAGGTAAAGAAAACACCAGCAGTTTCGAGTTGCATTTACTAGCGAGGCTGGGGCTACAAAAATGTAGCACAGTTTTCATTGAGTAGCGGTATATTCCACTATCGCCTTGCCCCTGAAGCGGTTTTTTGCTGTGACAACATTGATGCCACTCCCTGCTTCAAAATTTTATAACAATGTTACCTGCTCTGTTGATTAGCTTTATGATTCTTCTCGTAGCTCGTACTGCGTTGTCCCGTGCGCCAGCTGCTCTAGTGGTATAGCTATGAGTTCTTTACACAGGGTATGTGTGAGTATATTTTGAAAGGATAATACCAGTTTAGCTAGCTAATAAATTCTAATGCAGACTAAAACGTTCAGTTAGAGAAGAGTCACCGACTGTTGAATTTACAAATGAATTACTTCTATAACAATAATTAAGCGAAGCGTCGGTTGCCGTAAGTCGTAGAAATGTTACTCGGAAAGACAGCTCTTAATATCCGCTAATATTTATAATGCTATGGCGTTCATGTGCAATATACAACTTAAAATTTGCACATGAGAGTAAAAAATGTGTCTCTGATTTAGAATACGTGCTCTTTACTTAATCTAAGCTCCGCCCACATATCAATACCACTACCAATGTTCCTTCTTACGCGATCCAATCATAAAATCCTACGTATACATCTCTTGCCTTGCTGCTAAGCCGTACCTTTCACTTTTCTAATTTTACAGAATTGCTACTTACGTGACATTGAAAACGCACTGAACTAAACCCTAACTGGGTCCCAAGAATCTTTAAGCTAATATATTCTATACGGGGCTGTTATAATGTCTTGCTTACATGATTAGCTAATTATTTTTTTCCGTCCAGACAAACCTTTCAAGTCAGGCTTATTGCATAATACAATGATTTAATGTACGGAAATTATTGATTGCAATATTTCTCTATCTTACGATTACTTAATTATTTATACATTCCCATCAATAATTATTGTATCACCCCTCATTACCCTTTAATTCATAGGCCTTAATGACGTTAGGCATGTGAACAAAAATAGTGCGCTCTCCTCCAAGCGCACTCATATCGCGAAGTCATCTCGCTCGGTTAGTCGAGGACATAACACTCTTCCCTTCAAAACCCTCCCCATAAACCTAAAGAACAAACATCCCATATTATCGGGGAACTCTATTTGTGAGTTTTTGGGTGGAATACAATACACCAGGTGGCCCAAACAGCAGTTCTTTGCAGTTTTATGTTTCCCGCATACATAAGTGCCGCGTCACTGATTTTTCAAAGGATAGTGCAGGTACGAAGCGAAAGGCCACTGAGGTAGTGGTTCCTCTCTGTATGAGTTTTCTTCGTGGTTTTCTACTGAAAAGCGTCGCGTAATCACCTGCTTGTATTTGAAAATGTTCATTATGAATGATGCAGTAATAGAATATCATGCCATTCTAGCTCAGATTTAAAGAAACAGAAATATGTAAAAAATAATGTTGGGTTTAGTCTTGCCAACTTTGCAACACAAGTTCTTCTGAATGGCTGTCTATGGGCTAATTGGTTACTAAATAAGCGAAAAACACACATACATTCAAACACCAAATCCTGAGTATACCGTGAAACGTTCTTGATTAAAGAAAATGTTCATGAGCCTAGCCGGGAATCAAATATGGGACCTTTCGCACAGTTGCCAGGAACTGTACCAACTGAGCAACAGGACCATTCATTGCAGTTAAGTTTGTTTCAAAGCATTGATCTTTCATTTATCTCTGTCGATATAGAGTCCCCTTTACAGTTCTGCTTAGACAAACCTTTTAGCATCAGCGCTATCCGGGATAAACTAACTTCAAATAAGAATGGCTTGTGAGGGCTACCTGATATATAAGTAGGCGCTAGAGGAAGTAAAAAGTCATAAAAGTGGTGAAACGTTTACCACTTTTGCGTCATTTTAATTGGATATAAAATGTGGAAATAGAAAAGAAATTCAAACTGAATTCCTTATATTTCAGGAAAGGTAAGAGAACACTTGTGTCAGGTTTGACAACGACACACAGGCTGGTATGCTACATTATTCATCCAGAGCGAGGTTACAGAACCTTCTCTAAATTGAGAAATGCATACATAATACTCTCTCCGTTACAACAGACATTTGCTGATGAACGTTACGTTGCCATAAATACCTTTTTCTACACGAAATATCACTTTTGTAAAAGTGGTTGTCATGGCAAAAAAGGAAAATTTCCTTCAACTTCTGTTTTAACAGCTGTGCGCATCTTTTTCAACAATTGCAAGGGCTTCTAGCGCCATCTGGCATTGCACCACACAGAAAATAAAAACCTAAAATCTAATGTGATACATTCACATGGCTTTCTTTGCCTCTATTTTTTATTAGTGGATATACAAACTATTCTTACTAAAGCTAATTTTTCTGTCCACTATATGTTGATCCAAATAGGCCTTTGCAGAAATAGTTACATAGCTCATTTCGTTATACACACAAAGGGAACAGCGAAAGTCAAATGTTTAACAACAGAACGCTATACGCTGGCCTTAAAATTCCATACCCTTTCCATGACATAGCGAGAAATAACTAAAAGTTGAAAGGACTTTTAAGAGAATGACCAAGAAATGAGCATGTCCAACCTTTAATAACGGGTACCTCAGAAACGGAATATGTCACAAAAAACTTATTTTACATAAATCGTGTACTTTAAAGTGACCTACATTTTTATGTAGCACGTTTACGACTATCGCTTAACGTTTATCAGCTACACAAGATTATACAAAATTCCTTCCAAATGAAGAGGACTTCATAGACTATTTCCGAAACATTCAAGACAGATGTTTTACGTGTCATGCAAATATCTTTCATATATGGTATATTAATTAAAATCATCAGTGACATTTTTAGAAAATAAACAATTTCGAAAAATCTTCCTCATAAATGGTAGTTGGGGAGAAAGATTTTGTTCAAAATCTTCGTGTAGCATCTTTGGAGTATATTGAATTAAATACTAAGTTAGGTATTTATTCAACTTTTAGTATCCGAGTTCTGGTGTTCACAGACACACACACACACACGAAAGTGTTTCCAAAAATACATTATTTGGATACAGCGGGCCTCAAAACATGAATTTCCGGTGAAATAACGGCATTGAATGTTTGGGTGGAATGCAATGCTTCCCCTACTTACTATACGTAATAGAGCAAGTAAAAATAAATAAAATACTTTGTTTCTTAACGACGCTGTCAATTGCCAGGATCACATCAGCGCCGCCGGTGTTCCGGAATTTCTTCCCGCGGGAGTTGTTTTACATGCTAGGAAATGTACTGATATGAGGCTGTAACTTTTAAGTACACTTAAAAACCATCGTTCTCGGTCGGATTTGAACCCGCCATCTTGGGAACAGAAGACCAGCGCCTAACCATGCGGACCAAGTATACAACGGAAATTAAAACTGAGTTTTATTTATGGACGCTCTCTAACTGCTGTGGTCCTTAGCGTCCCATTCTATATTGGGCGTGAAAGACCGGTACTTTTTCTCAGAGACCTGTTTATCAGGATTGAGGTTCTTTTACGTGCCGTAAATCTACGACACGACACCACCGGTTTTACTTCCCTTCCGAAGGAAGCCATGCTAATGATTTTTGCGCCCCAAAAAATCCATCGCCCTCCGCCGGGTTTGAACCCGCGACCTCGGGAACTAGAGGCTAGCAGGTAACCACTACACCATGGATGACGACAAGTATACAACGGAGGGGGACACCTCACACACTGCGACTTACATAAATCTATTGTGGGTACTACCCTTTGGAGGAAGGAATGAAGTGAAGGAGCCACAGGAGACTTCAGGCCAAAGAGACGAGCAGAAGTTAAAGCCAGTTATCGATATCCAGGAGAGTAAAATACTACTACTACTGCTACTACTACTACTACTACTACTACTACTACTACTACTACTACTAATAATAATAATAATAGTAATAATAATAATAATAAACCACCCCAGCATTCCCAAACCGACTAGAGAAAACCACGAAAAATCCAAAGTCAGAGTTGATGGTCGACGGTAAGGGAACCCGGGACCTCCCGAATGCGAACCCCACCATCTCACTGTGTACTCTATACCTATAGTAAGCAGAGGAAGTATTGCATTCCACCTTCGATATCCAGATGTCACCGGAAATACAAGTTTTAAAAATAACCGAAGGGAAAGAAAGCATTTTAGAAAATGTTCGTGTGTGTGTCTGTGAACAATATAACTGAAAAACGAAAATTCTGTTAAATTCCAAACTTTTAAAGAAAATCCTCCCCATCCTCAACTACACTTTATATGGAGCATCCTTCGAAATCGTTTATTTTCTCAGCAATGGCTGGCGATTTTTATTAAAATATCACGTGTTTAAAATATTTTCGTAAAACATTAAATGTATACTTTGTATTTTTGGGGAATAGCCTGTGAGGTACTTTACTCTTAATGATGTTTGTACAATTGGTGAACCGTAAGAGATGCACCAAATCTTACTACATAAAGAACATAACTCAACTCTCATTAAAGCATACAATTTATTATAAAATGCATCTTTATGTGCGCTTAACTATTTCCGAGGTATTCTTTGCTATCGGTTCGAATTTTGAAATACTTAGCCTGTTCTCAAATGGGAAGTCGTTATTTCTTTTTTACTTTCCCTACTAACTATAGTAAATAGGGGAAGTGTTGTATTCCACCCAAAAATTCGATTGTGCATTTGTGTGTGTGTGTGTGTGTGTGTGTGTGTGTGTGTGTGTCTTTGAACTCCATAAATAAAAAACCAAAAGTGAGATAAATACCGAACTTGGTAATTAGGTTCAGTGCCTTCCAGAGATGCGATACAAATAGTGTCAAGAAAATTCTCCCACCCCAAACCAGACTACCCTTTACATGGAGCACTTTTCAACATTTTTTATCTCAGAAATTGCTCCAATTACTTTTTTATTAAAATACCATGTGTTTAAACTCAGTTCATAATAAACAAACTGTGTGTATATCTCGACGTTTTGGGGAATAGCCTATGAGCTACTCTTTATTTTGAACGACATTTGTAATTGGTAAAACAGTAACTACACAAGAAAAAAATGTATATCCAATTAAAGCACACAATTACCGAGCAGAATGGCTCAGGTGGTTATGCTTTGGACCACATTCGGGAGGTCCTGGGATCGATTCCCGGCGACCGCCCACTCTGGCGCATGGTTTTTCGTAGTATCCTCGGGGTGCGGGTGCGGGTGCGGGTGCTGGGGTGCGGGTTGCGGCTGGACTGCGATCCTGGAGATAGGTGGCTTGTGGACTGGGACCGGACGGTGTCGGATGCATTATGTCTGGAAACGCTAGGGACCCCGTCCATGCGTGCGCCCGTGGTCATCCAGACCTGGACGCCCTTCGGGTTTCTCCACTCCTCCTTCTCTCACAGGGGTCATGGTGGAATCTAAAAGGCTCAACTGGCCCTCCCCGGATCCGGGGGCCCCTCCGCGATAGGTACTTTTACCTTTACCTTTAAAACTCTTTAATTGTTAAATGTTTTATGTTCGTTTTAACATCTTCAAGATGTTACTTGTTATCGGTTTGAGTTTTCAAACACTTACACTCTTCTCAAATGGCAAATCGTTATTCTTTTTATTCTTCTTCTTTTCTTTCTGCTAGCCATGCAAAGAGAATGGAATGTTAAAGTCAACACATAACGACCAGCTCTTAAAAGATGTGGCTTGGCTTAAGCCTATTGTATTCCTCCATTTTCTCTCTTTGGCTATTGTGGTCCACCTGCTACCGAAGGTCCTCCGCAGTTCGTTTCCTCAGGGATTCTCTGCATGCTGAAATACCTCTGACCAATCCTGGGGTCCAAAGAAGTCCCTCTATTAGGGTTCTGTCTCATAACGTGTCCTGCCCAAATCATTTTACGTAGCTTACTGTGTTTGCGACACCTTTAATCGTGTTCTCTTCCGTATTATTCGGTTCTGCATTCTGTCTCTCGAGTGGAGATAGCCAGTATGACAATAACTAGATTGATCTTTCCCGGAATAGCCAACCGGGACTGAAATTACAGCTCCCTTTTACTGGAAAGATACCCTTGCCCTTGATGTGTATGGACTAATTTATAATTGTTAATTCCCCTATTCCCATTATACCTACAAGGAAATATGTAATAAAACCAATTCTACAAGTGTTTATGTCGAGTAGATAGAAGAATAAGCATCTGTAAGAATAGGAAAGGTAGAATTAGACGACTGAAAAATTCAGTGCTACCGTCGGGATTTGTACCACGGATCTCCCGGTTTCCATCCGGTTGCTCTAGCTTACAGCATTGTAAGTCGCCATTGGGGTATTGTCATCTCAATACACTTTGAGATCTCCTTGTGGTTTACCCGAAACATGCTAATCAGCTGAGGAATTTAATGTTGTACAGGCATGTTGCCATAGTAGCCAGTGGTTAGAGAAAACGGGAGACCGTGGTTAAAATTCCAGCAATGGCATTGAATTTTTCAATTGTCTGATTCTACTTTTCCAACCTTGTCCGATTTGTGTGGCTTGTTTGATAGAACAATGAATTCCATTTGTAAAAATACTTTGTAGAAGATAAGTAGAGAAAGTCATGTGAATGCAACACATAAGATATTTACTTTCTCTTACACGTAGATATATGTAGTATCTATAAAAGGTATGTATTGCATCCATCCAAACTTTCGATATCGAGATTTCACCGGAAATAGGTACATGTTTTATAAATCCTTTGAATCCAAAAAGAAAACAGTTTAGAAAAAGGTCCATATGTGTGTGAGTGCATTGAACAGCATAACTCAAAAACTAAAAGCCAAATAAACACCAAACTTAGTAAGGATGCGACACAAAGATTTTCCAGAAACTCTCCCCACCCCAAACTACCGTTTATATGAAACATTTTCCGAAAATTTTAATTTTCTAAAAGATGGCTCTAAACGTTAAGCGTACTACACAAGAAATGTAGATCCCTTTAAAACACACAATTTATTTCGAATATTCGTTGTTTATGGTTCGTATTGTTCTTTACTTGGTAATTCCTTGAAAATCCTTTCAACATTCAGGTGTTTCTCGCGATTGCATGGAAACAGTATGGAATTTAATTTATATGGCCAGCATATAGCGCCCAGTTCTTAAACATTTGACTATCGCTGTTCCCTTTGTATCTATAACGTAATGTGTAATGTAGCTATTTCTGCAAAAGTTTATTTGGATTATAATATGTTAGACCGAAAATAAGCCTTGGTAAGAATGGTTTGTATAGTAATACAGCGTAGAGAAGGCCATGTGTAATTAACACATCAAATTTATCTACATGAATTTCAGTTTTCGCAAACTGGTTATCATGGCAAAAAAGGGCAGCTTCCTTCAACTTTTGTTTAGCAGCTGTACTATACTGTGTGCATCCTTTGCAACATTCGCACGTTTCAAATACCAACATTCCGGTCTTAGGCACCATCTGGCATTGCGCCACCCAGCAAATAAAAACGGACAAGTAACGCTTTAAAGTACTTTTTGATGAAGAAACGTTAGTTTCATCTTACCCCTGGATGTTGCAGATGGAGGGGTTGCTTTTCCCCTTTATCCCCGGAGGTCTGTTCCCGCCCTCACTCCTGTAAATTTAATTATGGTCAGGGGTGAAACATTCTGCCTATAGCGGTATTTAAAACATTCCGACCACGGCTTCCGTTTCATTTGCGGCGCGTGTAAATACCTACAAGAATTGTAATTAAAATGAATAATTAACAGGGGCTACGGCACCTGGGCTACAATTATAACGTAAAATATTGCTTAAGGTGCAAACTGCAAACCACACCTTATCTCATTTAAATTTGTTTGCCAAGTATTTCTTTTATTCAGACTTTCGCTGGTTATAGCTCTAGAGCAAACACCCATACAAATCCCACCCTCCAGAACGGGAGGGGAAACAGCAACAATTGAAATTCTGACAAAGCTATGAGAATTCCTGAAAAAATCATAGCAGGTCACGCCTGGCAATGCAGGTTCAACCCCATAATCGATTGGTTTTGCTTACATTTTCAGTTAATTAGAATTTGCTGATTAGCAATGGCAGTGCTGGTTGCAAAAATGAACTATTTTAGTTTTCAGATGGCTTTAAAAATGCGTTTTGCATCAGTCAGTGTGTTGATTAGCGTTAGTAAACACACACGTCCCTTCGTATTCAACTATGTACATATTAGCCAAGTAGAGTTTTGGTTCGAAGTGTACCCGGAGTCGAAGCTCCCCTCAGCATGCCAGGGAAGCCACAGCTACTCCCGTGGTTCTTTCCTTTAGACCAATACCTTACTTCTTACAAAGGTCTTCCCGTACTATTCGCAAGGATGGTTGTGGTTACGCACTAACGCGCGTCAACCCATCCGGGATGGCGACGTAAGAACCTAGATAGGGGCGATAGTCATCTAGCATACCAGCTCTCACTCATAACTGGCGCCGAAGAACATCAGGGTGTATCACAATCCTGCCTGGGTGGGGATTCCAGCTAGGCGTATTCAATCTCTCATGGGTTCCTGAAACCACTGCCTCGCCGAGTGCAACCCAATCGGAACATTTTTCCACGAGGGGCTCGAATGTTCGGCCCGGTGTACTACTTCCGCTACGTCAGAAGTACCACGAGTACTAGGGTACGCAGCGCACCACGGCAACTGAAGGGGTCGGAACCCCTCCCCTACGAGAATTAGGCACGTACAGTCAAGAAAAGAACGAGGGGGGATGATTCGGGTGGCAACGTCTATGGCCTGCATTTGGAAGGTCCTGGGTTCGTTACCCGGTGACCACCCACTCTGGCCATGACGCTTTTCGTGGCTTTCCTTTGGTCGCCAAGGCGAATACAGGCGTGGTGTATTCTACCAGGATTTCTGCTTTATCTCATTTCACGTTTCAACTGTGCTTTCATGTCCTGCGGTGTCGCGCAGATGACGTGGATGCATGCGCCTTGGAAAGATTTCTCCCTGTGAATGGTAGAATAAGCTGTCCCGCCCGTTAGGTTTGCTGCGTTGCCCTCTTGGGATTCGACGCCACTGGCGCGCGGGTGTTCAAACTGGAAATGTTAGGGACTTTCACGTGCCTCCGTTGGCGTATTAGCTCCTTTACCTCATCCTGCTTCCGAGAGTTGTAGCCACAATTGATCAAACTGGTCGCCTTGTGCGAGGCGTCCCCCTCCTATAAACACATCCTACAGTCAAGGAGAAACCCTCATGTATTAAATTCACCCACTCTTCTTTAAACTACTCTCACGAAATAGGGAGGGTAGAGTTAGACGACTGAAAAATACAATGACATCGCCAGGATTTGAACCACGGATCCCCCGGTTTCCGTCTGGTTGCTCTAACCACTGAGCCACCATGGCATTTTCCCGGTAAACCATAAGAAGAATTTACATTATATTGAGAGACTACCCCAATGGGGACTTACAATGCTGTAAGTCCCGGGTTTCATAGTTTCGACACTATTAGGTCAATTAATGTAATTAATTTTTCTTCCACACAAGCCGTGTGTTAGACAAGCATAGAAAGGTAGAATGAGACGAGTGAAAAATTCAGTATCGTCGCCGGGATTTGACCCGCCGAACAAATGCGAATCAGTTGGGGAATTTGATGTCATACCGGCATGTTAACATCGTAGCTCAGTGGTTAGAGCAACTGGAAGGAAACCCGAAGATCCGTGGTTCAAATCCCGGCGATTGCATTGAATTTTTCAGTGTCTGATTCTACCGTTCCAACCTTGTCCAATACACGACTTGTGTGGAAGAACAATTAATTACATATTCTTAAGAAAGCCTATTACTCTCCCTACTACGTATAGTAAGTAGGAGAAGCATTGTATTCCACCCAAAAATTCGATACCGGGATTTCACCGGAAATACATGTTTTGAGTCCCTGAATCCAAAAAAAGCATTTTTGGAAACATGTCCGTGTGTGTCTGTGAACAGCATAACTCAGAAACGAACAATCGGATGAACACCAAACTTGGTATTTAGATTCAGCATCTTCCAGAAATGTGACACGAAGGTTTTCAAGAAAATACCTCCACCCCAGATTACCCTTTACATGGAACACTTTTCGAAAATGTTAATTTTCTCAAAAATTGCTCTAACGATATGATTAAAATATCATATATTTAAGACACTTTCGTGATAAATAAAATTTATATCTTGAATTTTCTGGGAATGTCTCCAAAAGAATTCTTTATTGTGAACGACTTTTGCATAACTGTAAACCATAAGAGATAGACAAAATTTTACTACACAAAAAGTAGACCTCGTTAAAATACACAATTTATGTCATATACATTTTTTTAGTGAATCATTTTCGAGATTTCTTTTGTTATTCCCTTAAATATTCCAATACTTACACTTTTTCTCAAATGGGAATTCGATATTCATTTTTTTATATCCTGGACATGCAAAGAGAATTGAATGCGCCACATAGCAATCAGCTCTTAAAAGATTTGACTATCGCTTAAAGCCTGAACATATCTCCCTTGCACCTACAAGAAAATTAGCTATAAGATTAACATCTCGATTAACATGAAGCATATAGAGAATAAGCGTTTGTAAAAATAGTTTGTACAAGAGTAGAGAAAGTCATGTGAGTTTTACACATCAGATTTTTTTTCTATCTGATTCATGTTGATCGAGGCAAAATTTACAGAAATGCTTTTATTTCACACTTCTTTGAAGGTAGACGGGCGGATATAGTGGCTATAAGCGGTAGTCAAAATTTTAAAAGCGGAACGATATGCGACGGTTTTCAAATTACGTTCTCTTTGCATGACCACGAGAAAAAATTCTAATGTATTACATCCACATAACTTTCTCTATCCTCTATCGATTATTACTGGAGATACACCTTTCAAGAAATAGCTACAATACTTATTTCGTAGATACAAAGAATATAGCGATAGTCAAATGTTTTACAACTGGACGCTATACTCTGGGCTTAAGATTCCATACATCCATCTATCCATGACATCGTCAGAAACAATTGAAAATCGACAGGTCTTTAAAAGAGTGGCTAAGCATTGAACAATCGAAACATTAATAACGAATATCTCGGAAATGGCTTATGCCACAAAAAGTTATTTGTAATAAATTTGTGTTTTAAGGAGATATACGTTTTATATTTACTATGTTTTCATCTATCGTTTAACGTTTACCAATTGTTCAAGATTATACAGGATTGCTTCCGAGTGAAGAGGACTTAAACGGTTATTCCCAGAAAATTCAAGATAGGTATATATCTTACTTGTCAATATTAGGGATGGGACCTCAATACCGTCGTTACTCGATATCGTGATACTCGTTGGTATCGAAGTATATCTAATACTTTGAGATAAATCTTAGATACTTTTTTACTTTTAAATTTTAAAGTTTTGCACTGTTGAAAATTGTTGCGTTAAACTTTATGCTAGATAAGAAATGAAAGGAGTCGAGACTTGATGTTTCCCTTTAACGTGTCCCCAAAGAGTTACTAGTCTATAGTTCTTTATAGATCTTGACTGCGTTTCCTGTGGGTGAATCAATGCAACTTTCCATAGACTCTGGTGTCTAAATGAAAACATTTAAAACAATGGAAAAGGAGTACGGTATTCATTATCATACATGTTAACTGAATTGTGAATGAAGCTGATTTAGTTGACGCACTAAATCACGTTTCTGCAATAGCCTGGCTTGGTGACTCAGCCATTACGTTTACCTACTCCAGTCGCCAAGAACCAGCAAAAACAAATCAGAATTTAAGACGTGAGATAATACAGTGCATGGTTAGATTTGTTTTTTCCTTCTGTTAAATTGTATTTACGGAAGTCAAACTCGGGTTAGAGCGTAGTTTACAGATATACCGACTAAATTCCATAATAGGGATAGAAAATCCTTTAAAAGAAAGTTTTCAACACAAAATCATAATTACATGGGAAAGGGAAACAAATAATAATAATAATAATAATAATAATAATTATTATTATTATTATTATTATTATTATTATTGTTAGCTAGGATATTATCAAGATTAGAACATTGCTGCCAATTGAATAATGTTCAACAGGAAGAATTTCTGAATTAGCATACAATCCAAAATTTATTACATGCGTTTATAAACATAAAACTACTAATAAAAACATAATTCAGTGAGAAAGCCTACGCCCTTACAGTTATCTATAAAGTAAACATCGAATATCGGTGCTCAAATATCAATGGCGGTATTGAGCATCGATAAATAGTGAATCGTCCCATCACTAATATATGTTATTTTAATCAAACGCGTTACAATCATTTTTTAGAAAGCAAGTTTTATCGAACTTTTTTGTTCTGAGTTATGTTTTTCACATACACACACGAACCTTTTTCTAAAACTTCTTTAGGATTCAGAGGGTCTCAAACATGTATTTTTGGCGAAATCTTCCCGTACTTACTATACGTAGTAGACAAAGTAAAAATCTTAAGTATTACACTCACATGACCTTCTCTAACCATTATTTTATTAGTGGATATACACAAACTATTCTTAAAACAGTTTATTTTCCTACTTCATTTTAACCCAAATAGAATTTTACGGAAATAGCTACATTACACATTTCGTTATAGATACAAAAAGAACAGCGATAGTCAAATGTTAAAGAACTTGACGCTATATGCTGGCCTTGAAGCTCCATACTGTTTCCATGACAACTGAAAATCTTGAATTCAAAATCAGCTTTCTATATTAACATGCATATGTTACGTATAATCTGAGTTACACCTCTAATATGTGTACTCATATGACTTCCTCTGTCTCTACTAATTAAACTATCTATCAGATATCAGGATATTTTTACTTTCTCTACTACGTATAGTAGGTAGGGGAAGTATTGCATTCCACCCAAAAATTTGACACCCATATTTCACCGCAAATACATGTTTTGAGGCCTCCTTAATCCAAAAACAGTATTTTTGGAAATATGTCCGTGTGTGTGTCTGTGTGTTTGTCTGTCTGTAAACAGCATAACTCAGAAACGAACAGTCGGATAAACACCAAACTTGGTATTTAGGTTCAGTATCTTCCAGAGATGCGACACGAAGGTTTGCAAGAAAATCCTCCCACCCCAGATTACCCTTTACATGGAAAATTTTTCGAAAACTTTAATTATCTCAAAAATGGCTAACAATTTTGTTTAAAGTATCATATTTTTAAGATATTTTCATGAAAAATAAAATGTATATCTGGAATTTTCTGGGAATGTCTCCAATAGCATTCTTCATTCTGAATGACTTTTGCATAACTGGTAAACCATAAGAGATACAAAACATTTTACTACACAAAAATTGTAGATCGCGTTAAAATACACAATTTATGTCATATACTTTTTTTTGTTGAGTGAACCATTTTCTCAATATTGCTTGTTATTCCCTTAAATTTTCCAATACTTATACTTTTTCTCAAATGGGAATTCGTTATTCATTTTTTTGTCCTGGTAATTGAAGGAGAATGGAATAGTCTACATATCAACCAGCTCTTAAAATATTAGACTATCGCTTAAAGCCTACCAATTCCCCTTGCATCTACAAGAAAATTAACAATAGGATTAACGTCTCGATTAACATGAAGCATATGGAGAATGAGCGTTTGTAAAAATAGTTTGTACAAGAGTAGAGAAGCTCATGTGAGTGTAACGCATCAGATTTTTTGTTTTGAAATAAGATTAGACGTAAGAGGTTTTTGGGTTAAACACAGACCTCAGCGTCATTTAATCTGCAACTGAAAGCAAAGAAAAACCTAGACAATACAACTAAGAAATCTTCATAAAATACTGCAAGGAGTTTTAAAAGGAAAGTGTTTTTACAGGAAGTTGTTCATTAAATACACTGGGGACAAAAAAGAAGAAATAACAGAATGCTTTATTTGCGCTAAAAAATTCCAATAAGACCGGAATAAATGAGGCTTTTGAGTTGAACTCGTGAGACATGTACTAATATTAGATTTATTAAAATACAAGTAGGATTAATTGTAAAAATCTGATGTGTTGCACTCACATGACTTTCTGTACTGATGTACAAACTATTTTTACAAACGCTTATGCTCCATCTACTTCATATTAATCGAGATAAACTTATTGCTAAGACTTATTGCTAATTTTCTTGTAGATGCAAGGGGAATATAGTAGGCACATCTCCGAATCCTTAATTTGCACTTTAAGTTATGATCACTGATGTTGGTTCTCTGAGGGCCTTTATTACATTTCATGGATAAAAATAAGGCTTCACATGCATAGTTTGAACCAAACATTGCAATCATAGATGCCGCATGCATCTGTACTGACTACCACTACTGCGGAGGACGAACCGACTTCTCCCACTGCGCAGCACGCACTGAATCAGCACAGTGCCGTAGTCAAGCACATGCACAGCGGCAAGTGGGTTGGCTGTAGCTGCTATAATCCATAGTCTGTGCTCCCCGAACGACATCTGACCTCAGTCACCGGTTTTTTTTTAAATCCTGAGGGGTGTAAGCCCTAACAACAGGGAGAGTAAAAAGACAGAGAAATATTTAAGACTACAAGAATACTTTCAAAAGAATTCCAAGACCACAACCTCCCTTTGCATGGAAAGGTTTTTGTTATTTTTCATTTTCTCAAAAGTGAACGAATTTAAGTACTTATAAATTAATGTGTTGAAACTATTTATATGAGTAATAACGTGTACGATATATTGTCTTGAACTTTCTTTGAAAAGGCTGTGAAATCCTCGTTAGTATAAATTTGTTATATGGTTATTTAACTCATAAATCATAAGAGGTAAAAAAAATTGACACCTTTAAATATACAACTTATGTTAAGTATAATTTGCTGCGGCATAAACCATTTCAGAGATAATTGTTGTATTTGATTTGAATTTTGGAATATTTGTTATACTTTTGAAGTGCTGTTTCACCATGCTTTTGTCTACCCATATGTCACAGAAATAGTACGCCATTTCAAACTCAGTGATTCCCTTTTTAAAGATCTGACTATCACTTCCGCTTTCTTTATCCCTCTTGCACCTATAAAAGAAGGCACTGAAATCATTTCTGCAAATGTTTACGGCGATTGACATAAGAAGATAGAAAAGTAAGATTTTGTAAGAATTGCTTGTAGAAGACATGTAGAAATAAATGATAGTGCGTAGAAAAAGGCATGTTAATGTAGCATTGGATATTTTTGCTAGTAGTTATTCTTTCAATAAAAAGGTTTGTAGGAATATTCTTTAAAATTACAAGTAATATTGTAATAAATGGATTATTTCGTACTTATTTAAATATTTTTACTCTCTCTACCATGTCTTAATAGGTAGAGAAGGTATTGCATTCCATCCAAAAAATTCTATACCAAAATTTCAACGGAAATATATGCTTTGGGTCCACCTGAGCCCCCCCTCAAAAAAAACACTTTCAGAAAAAGTAATTGTGTGTATGTAAACAGCATAACTCAAAAATGAAAGGTTTGATAAACGACCACCTTGGTATTTAAGTTCAATATCCTACAAAGCTACGGCACAAAAATATTCAACAGAATACCTCCACCCCAAACCAAACTTTACATGGAACATTTTCCGAAAATGTTTATTTTCTAAATACGGCTGTAACGATTTTGATTAAAATACCATATATGAAAAATATTTACAAGATAAATAAAATGTATATGTTGAATTTTCTGGGAATAATCTAGGAAGTCCTCTTCATTCGGAAGGAACTTTGTATAATCTTGTATAAATTGTAAACGTTAAGCGATAGACGTAAACATACTATATAAAAATGTAGATCTCTTTAAAACACACAATTTAATTAATTTAAGTTTATTTATGGCATAAAGCGTTTCTGAGATATCCGTTATTAAAGGTTCGAGTTGTTCATTTCTTGTCATTCTCAAAACGTCGTTTAAACATTCCGTTGTTTCTCGCGATGGCGTATAGCGTCTAGTTTTCAAACATTTTAGATAGAGGTAGAGAAAGTCATATGAATGTATCACATCAGAGTTTTAGAAAAAGTCTGTGCGTGTGACTGTGAACAGCACAACTCAAAAATGAAAGAACGGATAAATATCAAGCTTGGTATTTAGGTCCCGTACCTTCCAAAGATGCGACGAGAACATTTTCAAGAAAATCCCTTTAACCCAAACTATTCTTTTACATGGAACTTTTTTTGAAATTTACTTTCTAAAGGTGGCTTTTAACGATTTTGATTAAAGTACCATATATTAAGGACTTTTGCATGACAAATAAAATATACATCTTGAATTTCCTGCAAATAGCGTTCTTCGTTCAAAAGGAGTTTTGTATAAGCTTATATAGCTTGTAAATGTTAAGCGATAGACGAAAAACCGCTACAAAAAACTTTTGATCTCTTTAAAATACCAAATTTATTTCAAATGAGCTTTTTGTGGCATCAGCCATTTCCCATATATCCGTTATTAATGGCTCGACTTGTTCAATACTTTGCTATTCAAGTCCTGTCGATTACACGTAAGGAACATTGAATCTTAAGGCCAGCGTATAGCGTCCACTTCTAAAACATTTGACTATCGCTATTCCCTTCGTATATACAGGATGCTCTGAAACTAGTATTCAAATTAATACAAGTGGTAAAGAACATCAAAACAGACATATTTTGATAAGGAACATATGGTCTCTGAAGTCAGCTGTAGTGTTAAGTAACTGATTGTGAGTGGTGCTGACGTAAGCTGTTGTGTCGGTGTCGCTGTGTCGCTGACTGTGAATGTGTACTGACCTTCAAACCTGCGCTGTATAGAAGCGGTTGGCTCTGAGGTCTGCTTGGTGATAGGTTGATTGCACCATACATCCTTCCATTCTACCTCAACGGACAGAGCTATCGCAACTTCGTGGAACATGTGTTGCCAGAACTGCTGGAGGTATTATCTCTGAATGTTAGACAAATAATGTACTTCCAACATGATGGGGGGCCAGCCCATTTCAGTGGTGTTGGCGTATTGCATCTGAGAACCACCTTCGGGAATCCATGGATCGGCAGAGGTGGCCCTGTGGCCAGACCACCCATTGCGGACATGCCAGGAGTCTTCGAACAAAATGACAATCAATGGTCCGACAATGTACTACGTGTATACATGCCAATTTTCACGCATTAAGCAGTTGCCACTGCTGTAATTAGCATGTTAAACTACCTTGTATGTAAATCGTCCCTAGCATCAGAAATTGCCGTCAGGGACCATTGTTCCTTATCGAAATATATCTGCTTTTATGTTCTCTACCAACTGTATTAATTTGAACGAGTAGTTTCAGAGCACCCTGTATAACGATATGTGTAATGTAGTTATTTCTTTAAATTGAAGCTATTTAAAATGAAGCAGATAGGATAATATGCTTTCATAAGAATGTATTTCCGGTGAAGTGGAATATTTGGGTAGAATGCAATACCTTTTCTACGTACTAGGTGCGGTAGAGAAAGTAAACGTAGGATATACAGATATTGTTAGAAATATATGCAAGAAAATGTACGACATGAGTACGAATGCTTTTAGAAGTGTGTAGGAAACTCAGAAAATAACTAAAGCCAGAGAATATTTCTCTATCGAAGTAATGACACTACGTATAATGAGCTGGCAGAAGCTTATTGTGCTTATAATAAATAAATAAGATAAACTCGGTTATTTTACAACGCTGACTCAAGAGGGGAGCTTTGAAAATGTATCTGCATCAGCTAAAAAGGAAACCACAAGTTAGGAAATCGGTAATTTCATGTCCAGGAATGAAACAGAGCATAAAGCGGATATAATATCAATAGCTAACGGTGAACCGGATTTGCTTGAAAAGAATGCAAGAGGTGGTTTTCCCTTCCTGTACCCGAACCCGTATCAAACATCGTCCGCTTGTGAACAACAATGGCACAGGATTGTTTTTTGGTGTATAAGGGTAACATACCTCAAAATTCGAGAGCTGTTGCAACGAGCGATTAGCATCACAGGCGTCATTTAATTAACTGAAAATGAAGCTTTCATCAAAATCCATAGATCACAGTTTATAAGCCTCCCTTGAGAGTAATGGCGATATGTGGATTCATATAATTTTGTAGACTGGTTGAAATACTGGCAACAATCGCCGAAATACTCCCTCGGTACCAGCAATACCTAAAAGGCTTTTAATACCCAATTAAATGCCAATTTTCATATTCATCACATGCATGTGCCCTAATTTGAGACCTTGAGACACTGCATCATAATAAATTTTCAGGATTAGGTAATGTAATCTGATCCTTCTCCAGAATTCAAATCTCCTACTTGTAAAGTTTTCATGAGCGTCCCACATTTATTGTCCAAATTACTGGTAGTTCATTGTCCTGCACCTAAACATTCACGAAATTGCATGCTTTCAGGTCTTCCGAATAAAAATATCCTATATTTTAAATTCACATGATTTTCACTACCTCCAACATTTATCTACTTCCATTTAATCCACATAAACCTTTATATAAATAACTACATTACACATTTCATTATAGATACAAAGGAAGCAACGATATTCAAACATTTAAGAACTTGGACACTATATGCTGGCCTCAAAATTCCATACCCTTTCTATGCAATCACAAGAAGCAACTGAAAATTTACAGGACTTTAAAAGAATGACGAAGTGGGTAGAAGAATTTGAACCAATAATAAAGGATATCTCGGAAATGGCTTATACCACAAAAGAGTCATTTGAAATAAATTGTGTTTCAAAGAGATCTATATTTTTCATAGAGTATGTTTTCACTTATCGCTTAACGTCCACCAGTTATCCAAAATTATACAAAACTCCTTCCAAATGAAGCAGACTTCACAGGCTATTCCTCGAAAATTGGAGATATACAGTTTATTAGTCGTGTAAATATCTTTAATATATGGTTCTTAATAAAAATGTTAGTGAGTTTCTAAAAAGTAAACTTTTAAAAATGTTCCATTTGAAGTTTAGGTGCATGGGTAATATTCATAAAAATCTGCGTGTCGCATCTTTGAAAAATACTTTCACACCAAGTTTTCGTTTTTGAGTCTTGCTGTTCACAGCACACAGATCTACTGAAACAAGCACACATGAGCCTTTTTCTAAAGATGTTCTTTTTTACTTTCTCTACTACGTATAGTAAGTAGGGGAAGTATAGTATTCCAAGCAAAAATACCAATATTTCACGTAAATATATGTTTTGAGACCCTGAATCCAAAAACAATATTTTTGGAAACATGTTCCTGTGTGTGTCTGTCAGTCTGTGGACAGCATAACTCAGAAACAAACAGTCGGATAAACACTAAACTTGGTATTTAGGTTCAGTATCTTCCAGAGATGCGACATGAAGGTTTTCAAGAAAATCCCTCTACCCCAAATTACCCTTTACATGGAACATTTTTTGAAAAGTTTAATTTTCTCAAAAATGGCCCAAACGAGTTTGATTAAAATATCATATGCTTAAGATATTTTTATGACAAATGAAATGTATATCTCGAATTTTCTGGGAATGTCTCCAAAAGTATTCTTCATTGTGATCGACTTTTGCATAACTGGTAAACCATAAGAGATAGACAGAATTTTACTACACAACAAATGTAGATCGCGTTAAAATACACAATTTATGTCATATACATTTGTTTTGTTCAGTGAACCATTTTCGAGATATTGCATGTTATTCCATTAAATTTTCCAGTACTTATACTGTTTCTCAAATGGAAATTCTTTATACATTTTTTTGTCCTGGTAATGCAAAGAGAATAGAATACTCCAAATAGCAACCAGCTCTTAAAATATTTGACTATAGTTTAAAGCCTACCAATTCCCCCTGCATCTACAAGAAAATTAACAATAAGATTAACATCTCGATATCTCGATTAACATGAAGTAGATGAAGAATAAGCTTTGTAAACATAGTTTGTACAAGAGTAGAGAAAGTCATTTGAGTGTAACACATCAGATTTCTTTTTGATTCGGTGGCCTCAAAATATCCATTGACAGTGCAATCTCGGTATAGAAACTATCTTTATTAGTGAGTATACAAACTATTTTACTAAAGCTTATTTTTCTATCTACTAAATTTTAATCCAAGTAAGCCTTCGAAAAAATTGCTGCATAACACATTTCGTTATAAGGGAACAGCAATAGTCAAGTATTTAAGAACTGGACGCTATACGTTGCCTTAAATTCCACACTGTTTCCATGCAATTGTGAGAAAGAATTGAAAATCGGCGAGACTCAAAAAGAATAAGTATTAAGCAATTCGAATTTTTAATAACGGATATCTCAGAAACGGCTTATGCCACAGAAAAGCTTATTTTAAGTAAATTCTTTGTTTTGAAGAGAACTGCAGTTTTTGTATGGTACATCTTCGTTTATCGCTTAACGTTTATCGGTTATACAAAATTCCTTCCCAATGAAGAGAACTTCACAGGCTATTACCATAAAATTCAAGATATACGATGTGTTTGTCTTGTAAATATCTTTAGCACATGATATTTTAATAAAAATAGTTATATACATTTTTAAAAAATCAAAATATTCGAAAAATGTTCCAAGTAAAGGGTAGTTGGGGTGGGAGAATTTTGTTGAAAATCTTCGTGTTGTATCTTTAAAAGGTACTGAACCTATGTACCAAGTGAGGTATTTATCCAACTTTTGGTTTCTTGAGTTATGCTGTTCACAGACACGCGCGCGGGGACCTTTTTCTAACTTTTTAATTCAGGGGACCTTAAAACATGTACTTCCGGTGAAATTTCTGTTTTGAATTTTTGGGTGGAATGCAATATCTACCTACTATGTATACGTGGAAGAGAAAGAAATGAGCTTTAGTAAGAATAGTTTGTGTACTTAGTAATAAGCTATAGAGGGTCGAGAAGGTCATTTAAATGTATCACATCAGATTTTTATAATTATAAAGGAATATGTAAATGTTTAATGAATGTTTATTTCGATTAAGCTGCAGTATATACAAAAAGAAACTTTTGTAGGAATACTTTCTAGAAGAGTGAGTAGAGGAGGTCATGTGAATGCAGCAGTTCATATTTTTGTAGGAATTCCCGCATCTAAATCAGGTCAACCACGATTACGAGTCGCGGTTTCAATAGTTCCTCCGAGGGACCGCTCGGCTTGGAGGAAAACAAAAGACGTATATAAATGGATGACTTGGTTGGACACGTCTAATTTGCGGAGAAACAATGTACTTAAGACAAATTATGGGCTCTTTGCTAGAACTTTCATTTCCTTTGTTGGAGCCAATTGAATATCTGACCCACTTTTTGCCAGTTGAAATTCAAGGCGACTACACGAGTACGCAATATTCTTTAAAATCTAGTGACGAGGCGCGTCACAAAATATCGGATTTCCTCGCCAAGTCACGTGATGTATCGTGTTGCTCCTGGAGGGGACAAAGAATGCGTGACGCACGAGACTCTAAGGTCACGCCCGTGCTGCGGACAGAACTTGGGGGTCGTAATGACTGAGTAAACATCACCCATTGTTGGTAACACTAGCGCTCAGCACAGTTTCCTTGGCAACGCATAAGTACAGAGCGCAGTCGTAAACGAGGAGAGGAATGTAAAATAAATGCATTTTAGACCACAAATGGCGACCATAAATGTTTTGCGTGTCACATTAAATACGACTTCCCTTTTTATGCTTCGCTGTCAGTTGTTTATGTAAATATGACCTTTTATTAATTAGCTATGATCCACAGAGTTTGACTTGCGTGTAGAAATCCAGAGATACAATAAAGAAATAACCATTCAAATGGCAAGTGAAATGGTGGTTACGAGTTATTGCTATTTTAAATTGCTAAGGGTACTATTCAATAAAAACACAATAAATATACATGAAACACACGTTTAGAGGTATCCTAAATCCAAAATTCTGATATGATACATTCACGTAGCTTTCTCTACCCTCCAGCGCTTATTAGTAGGTATATACACTATTCTTACTAAAGGTTACTTTTAATTTCTCTACTACGAATAGTAAGTAGGGGAAGTATTGCATTCCACCCAAAACTTTGATACCGAGATTTCACTGGAAATACATGTTTTGAGGTGCACTGAATGCATATAAAGCACTTTTGGAAACATGTCGGTGTGTGTGTCTGTGTGTGTGTCTGCCTGTGAACAGCATAACTCAGAAACGAACAGTCGGATAAACACCAAACTTGGTATTTAGGTTCAGTATCTTCCAGAGATGCGACATGAAGGTTTACAAGAAAATCCTCCCTCCCCAGATTACCCTTTACATGGAACATTTTTCGAAAATTTTAATTTTCTCAAAAATGGCTCTAACGATTTTAATTAAAATATCATATATTTAAGATACTTTTATGACAAATAAAATGTATATCATTAATTTTCTGGAAATGTCTCCAAAAGTGTTCTTCATTGTGAACGACTTTTGCATAACAGATAAACCATAAGAAATAGAAAAAATTTTACTACAAAAAATGTAGATCGGGTTAAAATACACAATTTATGTCATTTATATTTTTTGCTGAGTGAATCTTTTTCGAGATATTGCTTGTTATTCCCTTAAATTTTCCAATACTTATACTTTTTCTCAAATGGTAATTCATTATTCATTTGTTTTTTTTTTTTTGTCCTGGTTTTGCAAAGAGAATGGAATACTCCACATAGCAACCAACTCTTAAAATATTTGACTATCGCTTAAAGTCTATCAATTCCCCTTGCATGTACAAGAAAATTAGCAATAAGATTAAAATATCGATATCTCGATTAACATGAAGCATATGGAGAATAAGCGTTTGTAAAAATAGTTTGTACAATAGTAGAGAACGTCATGTGAGTGTAACGTATCAGATTTTTTTACTATATTTTAATCCAAATAAACCTTTGCAGAAATAGCTACATTACACATTTCGTTAGGGATACAAAGAGAACAGCGACAGTCAAATGCTTAAGAACTGGACGCTGTGTGCTGCCTTAAAATTCCATACTGTTTCCACGACTTCGCGAGAAAGAACTGAAAATTGACAAGACTTTAAAGGAATGACTAAGTATTGAGCAGTTCTAAACATTAACAACGGATGTCTCGAAAATGGCTGATGCCACAAAAACGTTATTTTAAATATATTGTGTGTTTTAAAGCGGGTCTATATTTACTGTATGTTTTCGTCTATCCCTTAAGGTTTACCAGTTGTACAAGAATATACAAACTTCCTTCTGAATGAAGGGGACTTCAAAGACTATTCCCAGGATATTAAAGAAATACATTTTATTTGTCATATAAGTAACTTCATATATGGCATTTTAATTAAATTCGTTAGGTATTTCTTATAAAATAACAAAAATCGAAAAATGTCACATGTAAAGGATAGTTTGAGGTAGGAGGATTTTCTTTAAAGTCCTCGTATCGCGTTTTTGGAAAGTACTGAATATAATACGAAGTTTGGTGTTGATCCGTATTTTAGTTTTTGAGTTACGCTGTTCACAGACACAAACACTCGTGCACCTGTTTTTCTAAAAATGCCTTTTGTATTCAGACGGCCTCAAAACATTCACTTCCGGTGAAATCTTGGCATCGACTTTTTGGGTGGAATGCATATCTTCTCTACCTGGTAGAAAACGTAATAAAGTTTTCCTACTTCAGAACATAACAATCAGAATTTTAACTAAGTCAGTTGTAGATAACATTTTTAGACCAATTTTTTTTAAAGAAACAATAATAGCTGTTACATACCTACACATATTTGATGCGCTAAATTTTACAAAGAATGATTATATTACCTTTGATATTGAAAATAATTTGTATTATAACACCAGGCAGCAAGACAATATCAATGTTCATTTTAGCAGGCATACAATAACCATGAAAAATCATTCAATTATGGCTATTAAAATAGCTAACAAATTGTCACTAAAATATATTTCAGTTGATAAAAGCAGCAATTAAAAGGATTATGTCTAGCTGGCCCATTAATAAAGCATTTTATCTGAATGACGAATTTTTCCATAGTGAAATTTATTTATAATTGTAAATATTATTGATATTCTTATATTGAAAATGCCAATTGCACAAATCCAGTGCTCATAAGACGGTAATATATTCAAACAATGTTTGTCTTACTCCACACTTTTCCTGCGCTCCTGCGCCTGAAACCAAAGGGCGTTCATAGGTTTGTATTAGAGCGCTGGCATGAAATCAAAATTAGACAGATCATCCAGGGGCTCATTTGAATCGTCGTTGCGGTGCATACCTTCCAACCACTCAGGTGAAATGTTTCCATGCTCCTCCCCTTCCGCCTCTCACATAGGCCTGATCTTTGTTCATATACTAATGCATGAATTTAAACGAATAAAATATTGGCTTAGACAGGGCAGGTGTGGAACACAAATAATGAGATTCTGCCAATATTAAACAATAAAAAACATTATGGGAACCAAAAGCATCGGCACGTTTCCGTGCACTAGACTGTATTTTCAGTAGTATCACAGATTATATTGGGAAACCGAATGCATTGGAAAGTTTATTTAGCTTTTAAAATAAAATTGCCGTTATTACCGGTATGGTGAGAAAAATATAGACACTGCTGTGTGCAGCTGTTCGTTTTTTTTTTAAATGTTAAATGTTGTTTGCTCCTCCGGTGAGAAATATAGGAAATACACTCACTGACCGAGAAGGGAACACCCGAGCGACTCTTTTAAAGCTACCTCATTTGCAGCAGGAATAAAATGTGATGTGTTACATTCACATGACTTTTTATACCCCTCTATCGTTTATTACTGGGTATACAAATTTTTCTTACGAAAGCTTATTTTCCTATTTACTTCATTTGAATGAAGATAAACCTTTGCATAAACAGCTGCATTATACATTTTATTATAGATACAAAGAGAACAGCGATAGTCAAATGTTTAAGAACTGGCGCTATATGCTGGCCTTAAAATTCCATACACTGTTTCCACGACATAGCGAGAAACAACTGAAAATCGAAAAGACGTTTAAAGAACGGCTAAGTATTGAACAATTCGAACCATTAATAACCTTCCGGCACTCGTAGCCGTGGTCGCTGGCGTGTATAGCTTTGGCACTCCGCCAAGCTCAGGGTCGCGGGTTCGAATCCCGCCATGGACAAGTATGTCTGTGTGTTGTGTAATTACGGTATAATACAGTAAAACACGGCAATAATGAACTGGGTAAACAAGAGAAACTTAAAAAGGAAGTAATAAGCTTTGTTTAAAAAAATAAGGAATATGTCCGAAATGACTGACACAAATAAGTTATTTTAAATAAACTGTGTAGTTGCCAGATATATTCCCAAATATTTAAGATGTACATTTTATTTGACATATAAATATCATTCAGTATTGTATCGTAATAAAAATCGTTTGATATTTAGAAAATAAAAGAATTTCGATAAATGTTCCATATAAAGGATAGTTTGAGGTTATCTGACTTTTCGTTTTTGAGTTACGTTGCTCAGAGACACAAAGGCCTTTTTCTAAAAACCCTTTTTTTTTGTTTAAGCGGACATCAGAACATGCACTTTCACTGAAATCTTCGTATGGAATGTTCTGTACCTGGTAGAAAAAGTAATAAAGTATTCCTACTTCGTAAGAAAAGAATCAGAATTTTAACTCAATCAGTTATAGATGACATTCGTAGGCCACTATTTATTAAGGAAACAATAATAGCTGTTAAATCGCCTTAAAATTCCATACTGTTTCCATGACATAGCGAGAAACAACTGAAAATCGAAACGACGTTTGAAGATCGGCTAAGCATTAAACAATTCGCACCATTAATAACGAATATCTCGCAAGTAACTGATGCCACAAAAAGGTTATTTGAAATAAATTGTTTAGATTTATAGAGACCTACACTTTTTGTGTATTACTTTTGTGTATTTATCAGTTAGTTATACCCGATTATATAAAATTCCTTCCGAATGAATAAGGCTTCACAGGTTATTCCCGGAAAATGCAATATATGGATATTATATGACATGTAAGTATATTTAATGTGTCGTATTTTAATCAAAATTGTTAACAGCAATCTTTTAAAAAGTAAAAAATGTCGAAATATATTCCATGTAAAGGGTAGCTGGGCTGGGTGGATTTTCTTGAAAATCTTCGTGTCGCATCTTTGGAAGATATTTCATTTAAATACCAAGTTTGGTATTTATCCAACTTTTCTTTTTGGAGTTAAGCTGTTCACAGACACACACACATAGATATTTTTTCTAAAAATGCTTTTTATGGGTTCAGAGGTCCTCAAAACATATATTTCTGGTGAATTCTCGACATTGAATTCTTAGGTGGAATACAATACTTCCTCTACTTCCTATACGTAATAAAGAAACTAAAAATACTAGCAACGTTCTGAAAATATAATAGTAACTTCAGTAAAGCACTATAAATGAGTAATGGAATTAAGGGAAGATAGAAGCACCATGTCGCCAATGTAAAATCTACTACATGCATGAGCCATTATCTCAGAAAAGTTTTAAGATAACACGATAAGATATTTACAAGATATAGACAAATACCTTCTAAGTTTACTGATCTACATTTTTCCAATAAATTTGTTTATTAAGGAGTATATAATTATTTCTCAATGATGCATCTTTTGATTAAGATTTTAAAGTTATTTTTATACATAGCCAATGACCTTATTAATAAAAAAGTAGGCCCACAACAGCATTTAGAGGTAGCTTTCATCATCCTAAAATTTAGTTTAGTTAGTTTCAATACTTTTTGAGAAAATGCATTATTTATGCCGGAAAAAATTTAAAGAAAAAGCTATTCAGAACAAAAACTAAGTAAACAAACTCGAGTACTTAATTGTTTTTCCACACAAGCGGTTAGAAAGGTAGAATCAGACGATTGAAAAATCTAATGCCATAGGCAGAACTTTCTCTAATCTACTGACGGAAACCGGGAGATCCGTGGCTCAAATTCCAGCTATGCCATTGAATTTTTCATTCGTCTGATTCTATATTTCCAAACTCACGTATGTTTATAAAGATAGAAACACTTGCTTTAGCATACAAGAGTTGTATTATTCAACTCATAGTATAGATTGTTAAACAAAAACGTCCCCTTAAAAGTATGTAAGAAATATGGTTTTTTCTGAGTAGTGCTATAGAATTCACAGTACAAATGACAGATGCCATTAATTGCAGATGTTTTTTGCAATATCTTGGAAAAAGTTTGGAATATCAAGGGCAAGTATATAGTGACCCCTTAAAAATCCTTGCTGTATTTTTGTACCCCTTTTTATCTACAACGAAATGTGTAATGAAAATATTTCTGTAAATGTTTTTCTCGATTAATAAGAAACATATAAAAAAAATCTGATGTGTTACACTCACATGACTTTCTCTACTCTTGTACAATCTAATTTTACAAACGCCTATTCTCCATATGCTTCATGTTAATCGAGATATCGAAATGTCAATCTTATTGGTAATTTTCTTGTAGATGCAAGGGGAATATGGTAGCTTTTAAGCGATAGTCAAATATTTTAACGCTGGTTGCTATGTGGCGCATTCCATTCTCTTTGCATGTCCAGGACAAAAAAATGAATAACGAATTTGAGAAAAAGTATAAGTATTGCAAAATTTAAGGAAATAACAAGCAATATCTCGAAAACGGTTCACTCAACAAAAGAAATGTATATGACATAAGTTGTGTATTTTAACGCGATCTATATTTTTTGTGTAGTAAAATTTTGTCTATCTCTTATAGTTTACCAGTTATGCAAAAGTCGTTCAGAATGAAGAATACTTTTGGAGACATTCCCAGAAAATTCGAGATATACATTTCATTTCTCATGATATTATCTTAAACATATGATATTTTCATCAAAATCGTTAGAGCCATTTTTGAGAAAATTAAAACTTTCGAAAAATGTTCCATGTAAAGGGTAGTCTGGGGTGGGGGGATTTTCTTGAAAACCTTCGTGTCGCATCTCTGGAAGATACTGAACCTAAATAGCAAGTTTGGTGTTTATCCGACTGTTCGTTTTTGAGTTATGCTGTTCACACACACACAGACACACACACACAGACACACACACGGACATGTTTCCAAAAATGCTTTTTTTGGATTCAGGAGGTCTCAAAACATGTATTTCCGGTGAAATCTCGGTATCGAATTTTTGGGTGGAATGCAATACTTCCCCTACTTACTGTACGTAGTAGAGAAAGTAATACACTACGAGCTGTAATATAAGATTTAAGCCATTAGTATAAGCGATAATGGGTAGAGAAAGTATTGTGAATGTAACACAATCATCTTTTTAAAAATATTCCAGAGTTTATATCTATATAAAATATTCTTATTTCGGCCTTGTAAAGGAAATAAGCACTACGATGTATTCCAGCCGAGTAGTACCCCCCTCCTCCATTCCTTCCCCTTCTGGGATGCCGCAGAGTTTGGAGAGCTCGTAAAAAGATACATGCCATTAGCATTTACTGCCTCAGTGTGTCCTTGCATGCACTGCAAGACGTAATTTCAATTTGGAGCCCGAGCAAAGAAAGAGGTATATAACCAAATTATATATTCGTTCGTCATTCGGGGCAAGGAAGTTGTAAACTTTATGTACTGGCCACAATCGCCGCTTGGCACGAACCGGCAAACCCTTTCGTGATGCGTCTTTTTCATCCGTCCTCAGTTCACCTAGTGGACATCGCTGTTCACCCCGTGAATGTCTGCTGCACGCAATACACGAGATGTCGGTGTAGTTGCCTGCCGTTACAGGTGCAAGAACAGGCACGGATCTAGCAGTCTCATTTCACGACTATGCGACTCACTGCCACCCCACACAAGTGCAAACAGATTACTGTCATAAACCGCTTTAAACAAGGGAGCTCTTCAGGACGTCAATAGAACCCTTCTTGAGAACGCATCTGACCGTTATACTGCATTCTGAGCCACATTCAAGTCGAAGTATTAACGTTTCAGCTGGTTTCGGTAAATAGATTGAAATAGTAAAAGGTGTATTTAGCAGAGAATGTACTCTCAGCAGTAGTAGTAACTGTGGTGATAGTTTTACGACAATTTAATTGAGGTTAAAGAAAGCTTCTTTTCATGCTTCTTTTGAGACCGAAGGTTGAGATGGTACACACAGCGCCAAAGAAAATCTTCGGCGGATTTTGTATCGTTTTCTGGGGTATTTTGAGGCGTGTCCTTCACCTTATCTATCGCAGACCGTGGTGGCTTGGTAACACAGCAATAGAGGAGAAAACTGAGGAGGTTGATGCTTTTGCTTCTCCTGGTGTTATTGAAACCAAAACATATTTATTGTCTCAGAACCAGTCATGCCGTATGCTAGCCAAATTACTCGTGGACGTATCGTGGGTATGTGGAAGGCTGGTCGCACTGTTACAGAAATTGCAACGAAGTGCATAAAAGTGTTTTTATAGTAAATTACAGGATAAAAATATTCCAAGAAAGTCAGTAAGACAGTCTACCTACTCCTCACAAAACGGACACTCCCCGTGATAGTCGTTTACTAAATGCAAATTACTCTTTTGTTATAATTGATTGATCATGTTTAGAAACTAGAGATTCGCCGAATGTAACAAACATATTATGGCAATAAAATTGTGTTATATTTTTGTTTGTAATCCTGATATATTTCTATGATCAGCAATATGTTAATAAAGGTATATTAACCAATTATAGTTTGAACTATAGGGAAAACATGCTGCTTTATTTATTTATTATTTAGTTATGTTTGCTCCTATGTAGCAACAAGCATTAATGTTACTGTGACAATACAGCTCTGTTTATTGTTTGTTATAAAGTGCTGTCTTGTTATTTATTTAAAGAATACCATTCAAGCTTTAATTTGCACCCCCTGAAAATCTTCTCACACTACACATTCTATATTTCGCTAACCTGGGCGCTCATCAAGTTTTCCCCTTAACTTTTAACACCTTCAAAGGTGTGTCCTGCACTAGTTGATAAGAGGTCTGTATAACAAACTGAATGCACTCACTGTACCTCTTTCTCTTTTAGCCGATGCGATCGAGTGCATAAACATATATTTCGTTTCTACGCTATTTTGTAACCTTTTTGTGGTTATTGGTATAACTATTTAACAAAAGGAGTGGCGCGCACTTGCGTGGCCTAAAGCAGCCAATGAAATGGCCATGGTTTCACAAGGCCACGTACAACAATAAATAGTGTGACAGACGCGAGGTGTAGTGAGATTTTCTTTGGCGCTCTTTATACATATTATATGCATATTATATACATTGGGAGTGGTTAGGAGATAAAATAATTTGTGTGAATGTTTTAGTTATAAAAATTGCTTAGATGTTTTAGTTATAAGAAACTGAATGAAAGTACAGAACAGAAATCTAGCGGCGCTGCTAGGCTGACTTCCTGGACACGCTTCCTTCAACAGGACACAAGGGTGGACGAAGCAAGTGGGGTGAGAGAAATGGCACTTGCCAGATGACTTGAAAATTCGTTGAACGGGGAGGGGTGCGAGATATAAAGCGGTTTCTAAAGATGTTTGCTTACGTGAGCCAATAAGGGTAGACGAAACAGGTTTAAAATATACAAATAGCTAATCTGTTATAGCTAGTGTGCTATAAAAGAGCGTGTGAGTATGAAACGAGGCGCATTTTCAAGATTAGCATTCTTCTACTTCTGCTAAGTCATCTGCTCATAATAGAACGTCTACAGAAAGTAATGAGGCGTGTTAAGGGATTGACAGTGGCAATGACGTCGTGTCAGTTATTAGTAAAGTATCAACAGTTAATAAAGCCAAGTATAAATAATTAGTGAAGTCAAGTCCCAATAATTAACCTTTAACTTAGAAAAACTAGAATGATAACAAAACAATCTGATGTGTTACACTCACATGACTTTCCCTACTTTGTACAAAATATTTTTACAAACACTTATTCTCCATATGTTTCATGTTAATCGAGATTTCGAGATGTTAATCTTATTGCTAATTTTCTTGTAGATGCAAGGGGAATTGGTAGGCTTTAAGCGATAGTCAAATATTTTAAGAGCTGGTTGCTGTGTGGAGCATTCCATTCTCTTTGCATTACCAGGACAAAAAAAATAATAACGAATTCCATTTGAGAAAAAGTATAATTATTGGAAAATTTAAGGAATAACAAGCAATATCTCAAAAATGGTTCACTTAACAACAAACATGTATGTGACATAAATTGTGTATTTTAACGCGATCTACATTCTTGGTGTAGTAAAATTTTGTCTGTCTCTTATGGTTTACCAGTTATGCAAAAGTCGTTCACAATGAACGAAAAATACTTTTGGAGACATTCCCAGAAAATTTGAGATATACATTTCATTTGTCATGAAAATATATTAAACATATGATATTTTAATGAAAATCGTTAGAGTCGTTTTTGAGAAAATTAAAATTTTCGAAAAATGGTTCGATGTAAAGGGTAATCTGGGGTGGGGGATTTTCTTGAAAACCTTTTTGTCGCATCTCTGAAAGATACTGTACCTAAATACCAAGTTTGGTGTTTATCCGACTGTTCGTTTCTGAGTTATGCTGTTCACAGACACACACACGGACATGTTTCCAAAAATGCTTTTTTTTGGATTCATGGAGTCTCAAAACATATATTTCCTGTGAAATCTCGGTATCAAACTTTTGGGTGGAATACAATACTTCCCCTACTTACTCTATGTAGTAGAGAAAGTAAAAATAGAAAATTAGTATAAAACAAATGAAAAGGTGATAAAGGAAACCATAAATGCAATACAAAATTAGTTTTTTATAACTCACTTTTAGTTGCAAACATTGCCAAGAATGGGACAATGAACAAAGCAATATAAACAGTACCATATATCAACATATATGTAAAACATCGTGAAAGAGATAATCTAAAGTAACAGTCTAATATTCATAGATGCTATTTATTTAATGCGGTATCATATGAAACAATGCTGATTATCTACAAAGCAGTCTTACATTACACTTTCTACACGCGACAGTTCCAAAGGTAACTCATTAGAGGATGAACAAAATGTGTACCCTCACTGTCATCGTCTTCAGTATCGGATTCTGCTCCTGGTTTGGGCAGCATTGTAAAATACACAATTTTTTTTCTGCTTTTGACATGAAGCTTTTATGAAAAATTTTTAATTTTAAGACATACATTTTTACTATAATGGACTGTGAACAAATAATAGTGGTAATAAATGTCTATTTCCACATATATTGCGAAAAAAAGAATTTGAGGTTATCTACATCATTATCCGAGGTCTTGGCAATGTATCTCCAGCGATACACTGTTTTATAAGACCAAAATAATTTATTGTACGCCAATAAAAGCAATATAGAAATGTATTGTATGAAATAATTAACATTCAAATGTAATTTCACAATTTATATAATTTATATAATTTCAGGCAGACGTATTAAAAAAAATACGTTTACTTATTGAGAAACATATGGTTCATGTATTTGAGTAGTCATTTTGATTTTCTGTTAGGCCATATTCTTCACTGTGCACATACAGAGAGGGCAACAAATTCTAGACAGTACCTCTGAAGTGTTACATAGCCAGCGTTTAAGCTCACTACTAGCTACCATACATATTTGTGAGAAATTCGAAAGCGTATGTATCTTATAGGATACATTGCCAATTTAAAGGTTAACAAAGTCAAGTGTCCATTCATATACCTACATTTCCACACCTGAGATAAGAGTGAATAGCCGAGGGCAACGGACACAACATCTTGGCAGCTAATAACCCATCCACACACACTTATCGCCTGAGAAAACAACCCACAAACCCAACCGCCACAAGTTCGATAAATAGTTATCTTATGAAAAGATGCACGAGTTTGAAACGGAAATGAAATTGTCATGTAAAACTAGCAGCACGAGTGCTGCTCGGCTAGATAATCACACGAAAAACTTATGAACTTACCTAGTTTAGCGCCAACCATGTTTGTTAGTCCTGTAGAATGGAAGCAATCTCTTTGTCGCTAACTGAGCCGTCAATTGTATAACTTCTCTCCGTTGAAACTTGGTTCCACACTATACTTTTCTTCTTATTTGTGTTTTCTGGCGTTAAATTAACTTCTGCTGTTTTTATATTACGAATATTTTGATTTCCAAAGCTCGGCATCTTCAGTTGCTACTATTGTAGTCATAGCCTACGTGATCTCATTCACAGCATTCATACAAATTAAAAACAAGTGCACCATCATGAAATACTATCAGTGTAGTACGGCTTTGATTGATCTACTGACCAGCATATTGGCTAATGGCACATTGATTATCGTGCCAAAATCAATGTAATGAATTTTAAATACACAATTAAAAAATTTGTGTTACATTCGCATGACTTTCTCTACCTTCTATCATAGACAAACTCCCATTACGAAGGCTTATTATCCCGAGAAACAGCTTAAAATGGAAAGGGCTGAAAGAATGACTTAGTATAGAAAAATTCTAACCATTAATAAGGGATACCTCAGAAATGGCTTATGCCACAAAAAACTATTTGAAATAAACTATGTGTTTTAAAGAGATCTACATTATTTTTGTAGTACATTTTCGTCTATCGCTTAACGTTTACCAGTTATACAAGATTATACAACATTATTTCCGAATGAAGAAGACTTCACAGACTATTTTCAGAGAATTCAAGATATAGATTTTATTTACCATGTAAATGTCTACTATATGGTGTTTTAACCAAATTCGTTAGAACCATTTTCTTATAAAATCAAAATTATAAGGTACTGAACCTAAATACTAAGTTTGGTGTTTATACGACTTTCACACACACACACACACACACAGACACACACACACACACTCACACACACAGGGACCTTTTTATAAAAATGCCTTTTTTAATTCAGGCTGCCTCAAAACATGCATTTTCTGTAAAATTTGGTATAGAATTTTAGACTACTATGTACGGGGGAGAGAAACTAAAAATTAGCCTAAAACGTCGGGTGAGACAGCTGATATTTCGATAAAAGGGAGCAAACGAACCAGTAAGAATAAAAATTATTGCTCATGGTGATTCCAAGCGCCAGTTAATTTAACTAACTCAGTAACAGTATAACTTGCGGCAGTATAAACTATACTGGTATATAATAGCCCAAATTTCAACAATTAACACACACAATCTAGAGAACATTGGCTGGCAGAGTCAGTAGGGTCAGTATATTTTAAAATGTCGCAAATTGGTGGCTCCCCACCATTAATAATTACACTGCGGTTCTGAGATTTGATCTCTAAATACAATGGAAAGAAGTGTAGAAGCGGCAGGAATTACAGTTTTTAATATCCGGGTTTAACCTATTACACCACGAAGAAAACACGATACAGGAAACAACTTTGAATTTCAAACAGTTTAGAAACAGTAAATACTGGTATGAGCGAATGGAAAGAAAATTTCATTATAGATCATCCAAGTCGTGTTCAGATGCAAACCATCAGCACGATAAGAATTTGGTTAGGTACAAAATCTTAAATTGATACATTCACATGACCTTCTCTATCGCTTATTAGTGAGTCTACAAATTATTCTTACGAAAGTTTATCTTTGAATCTACTACATTTTAATCCAAATAAACCCTTGTAGAAATAGCTACATTACACATTTCGTTATAGACACAAAGAGAACAGAGATAGTCAAATGTTTAAGAACTGCACGCTATATGCTGCCTTTAAATTCCATGCTGTTTCCATGCAATTAGAGAAAAACTGAAAACCAATGGGATTAGAAAAGAATGGCTAAGTATTGAAGAATTCAAACCATTTATAACGTATATCTCGGAAATGACTGATGCCACAGAAAAATATATTTTAAAGGAATTATGTACTTTAAAGCGATCTACAATTTTTGTGCAGTGCATTTTCCTCTATCGCTTAACGTTTACCAATTGTACAAGATTATACAAAATTCCTTCCGAATTAAGAGGACTTCAAAAGCTATTCCCAGAAAATTCAAGATATACATTTTATTTGTCATTCAAGTATTTTTCGTATATGGCATTAAAAATAAAATCATTAAGAGCCATTTTTAGAAAATAAAATATTTCGAAAAATTGTCCATGTAAAAGGTGGTTTGGGGGTGGAGGCTATTCTTGAAAATCTTCGTGTCGTAGCTTTGATAACATGCATTTCGGTGAAATACCTGTATCAAATTTTTGGGTATATGGAAGAGAGAGTAAAAAAAAACTATAATGTCTTAGAACTGGATAAAAAAGCATAAGTAATTGAAAGTTGATTCCAATAATAAAGAATACCTCGGAAAGTTGATGTAACAGAAAGTTTATTTCACACAAAGTTTTAATTAGATATGCATGTATAATAGGTTTTTGTTCATTTCTTACAGATTAAAAGTTACCCTAGCTTATAATTTTCGCTAGGTCGATAGTATAACCGTACTAACTTAATGTTGATAGCCCATAGAATGTTGATTTGTGTACTGGATTTGAAAATAGGAATTCAGTTTAAGGCTAGCTTATCATTTTTTCAATTTCTGGAATTCAAATGCATCCAGTTTTAAAATTCAGATAAAAGTATTACTTGGTAAAACTTCAATGGAATATGAGGGAAATGATATGAAAGATATACAACCCACTTAAACCCCACCTAAAATAACGTAATTTTAAAATACTTTAAGCTTCTCTATTTACCCCTTTGGGCTCGAAGTCATTAAAACTCTGTCGTATTTGTAATAAAGCGCCAAACGGCTTCTGATATGCATATTCAGCGAAACAAGATAGATATTTAGTGACATGAATATGAAAAAAATTCTGATTTGATACATTCGCATGACTTTCTCTACTCACTATTGTTTATTAATGGGCTTACAAACTAGTCTTATTTCTATATCTACTACATTTTAATCCAAATAAACCTTTGCAGAAATAGCTACCTTGCACATTTCGTTATAGATATAAAGGAAACAGCAATGGTTAAATGTTTAAAAACTGGACGCTAAATCCTGGCATTAAAACTGAGAGAAATATCTGAATTTTGACGTGACTTTAAAAAGAATGGCCAACTATTGAACAATTCGAACCATAGTAACACACATCTCGGAAATGGCTAATGCCACAGAAAAACGTATTTGAAATAAATTGTGTGTTTTGAAGAGATATACATTTGCTGTGTAGTACGCTTTCGTCTATCACTCAACGTTTACCAGTTATACAAGGTTATACAAAACTCCTTTCGAATGAAGAGGACTTCAGAGGCTATTCCCAGAAAATTCAAGATATACGTTTTATTTGTCATGTATCTTTAATGTACGGTATTTTAATCAAAATCGTTTTAGGCATTTTTTTAGAAATGTCAAAAAAATGTTTCATGTAAAGGGTAGTTTGGACTAGTGGGGCTTTCTTGAAGATCTTTGTGCAGCATCTTTGGAGGGTAGTGGTAGAGAAAGTAAAAAGAAATCATTAACCCCCAGTTTTCAACATTTTTAAATATTATATAGTCTGTGGCCATCTGGAATAATAGGGTGTTTCAATGGTGAAAGAATTATCAAAATTGGTTGAATGTTTTTTGAGATTATCCTACTTACACAAACAAATACACAAATGTTCTCTCCTATGAGTATTAATATCGAAGTTAATCTTATCAGGAATTTTCGTTATCAGTCGTTTTTAAGCGTAGCCTGGAAAGAATGACATTTTATATTATGGATATGTTTACTCATTATAGATCACAAGTGTACAAAATTAGTATTGCCATGACGGTTTTACTTTAATGTTTGTTCCATGTTTATAACATCTACGGTCTCGTAGAGCTTTTATAAAGTAAGTTAATAAAGGTTCGTGAAATGCAATCTACTAAAGCCAACCTGAACTGCTATGCAAAATATCCGTTAATATAACAATGTTATAACCATGCTAGGATTCGGGACAAGTTAGTAACCAGTGTATGTGCAAGCTTACTATACAGTTCTGTAAACACAGTACTGTTGATGTAAACAAAGACGTCAATGCGCTGCCCTATTTACGACTGTAAACAGTACAGTCTAGTGATGCTGGAAAATGAACTAGAACGTATACATTGGAATGAGAGATAAAGTGTGTTGCGCCACTAGTCACGAAGCGGTGTATACACTCCCTTCCATTTATGCCGTAACCGCAGCTTTGGGAGGTATTTTACCAACCTTCTCAGTGGCGCGTACTGATAGACCACGAAAAGAAGGCAAGCTAGAGGAACGTGTAACATTAACACTTTCCTGCATCCGTATCATATTTACGCTCGCCGTGTGGATACGATAAGCATGTTAGGAGGTTATAAACTACTACACAGTGTTGTCAAGTACTCACCCATGGCTAGAAGTCCAGCAGCGGTCGTGCAAGATCCAAGCCTGAGAAGTCCTCACTTTCGCTGCTGTCGCTGCCGCTCTCCGAATCTTCATCGCTAGACTCCAGGCCTCCAACTAATATAATAAAATTGTCTATTCCATCGTCCACCAGCCCATCCTTTTGCCTGAACTCATCCTGACATAGCCCACCCAATCAGCTGATGTAATAGAGTTCACTGCACTTTCACGCACTTGCTCTAGATTTCTTAAAGATAGATCTCCAGTTACATTACGCTCTCTTACATGTCGCTTTATTGCTGCCCATGCCAGTTCTATAGCGTTCAGGTCGCACATATAAGGAGGTAACCTAAGAACTGCATGCCCATGCCTTTCTATTACTTTGTCGATATGGTATACTTTTTCTTTTGGCTTATGCATTTGAATTAAATCAAACAAGTCGCCCTTCCGCATTGCAGCAGAACATGGAATATTGTTGTTCTCCAACCACAGTATCATTTCCTGCTTTACAGCGTACTTTGATGGAGGCTTATTTGCTTGTACGCTGTGGTATAGAGCATTATCAAGCACGATAACGCTGTTGGATGGTATATTAGGTAAACGTTTCTCCTCCAACCATTTCTGGAAATTTACTCCATTCATTTGACCATGATAATCCCCGCAAGCAAGTCCAGCTTTGAATATCAGAGAGGCTCCGGGTATGAAACCTTCATTGCTGCCTGCATTTACAAGAATCAGACGGTTCGAAGAGCTGGTGTTTGTCGTTATGTCATAGACATCATCACTCTGCCAGCATTTTCCAAACGTCAAGTTATTGTCTACCCAGGACTCATCAATGTAAATGATATTTCTCCCAGCATTTCTATATACATTTATAGTTCTTAGATATCTAGCTCTCCAGTTAACTATTCTGGACGTTCAATAAGTAATTTTCTCTTGTTTTCACATCGCTTCCATTTGTAGCTCATACTGCGCAACAGATTCCGTAGAGTTTCTCTTGCCCGTGGAAAATGTACAGTTTCTCTAATTACCACAAGTAATTTGGGAACAGTAGGCACTGTTTTTCTAACGAAATAAAAATCTCGAATTAAGTTTTTAATTACTATTCTATCAAAGTCATCACAATGGAATTTAAATTCCTCGGCACATGGTCTCTTTTTCCCCGGAGTATGCAATAGTTTTTCACCAGCTGTAACATCTTCTCTCCTTATTCTTGATACAGTGCGTTCCGATATCCTACAATAATTTGCCACGCGTGAATTACTTTGTGAAATTACACATGTCAATTGTCCTGATTTTGCTTCTTCGTCACATACTTCAATCACTTTTCTTATTACTTCCCTTGATTCACTGTGGATAGTTTGTCCCTTCTTTAAAATTCCAGCCATATGTAAATAATAAAGAAAGAATAAAAGTAACAAAAATGATATAAGTTGTAGTATTATAGTATATACCGTAACGCGTGTTACCAGCAAGAGCCAATGCGTTAACACATATTACGGCGGTTGCTGTTCTACTAGTATCAGATCTGGCAGCATGGGTGGTTCATTTGCACACATAAATACATTTCGTAGTAAACGTAGTGAACAATTGACAGTACGTGAGCAGATAAACAGTTACAGAACCCCGCTCGCCCCTCAGGCCCCGCTCGCCTTCTTCTCGTTGTCCAACAGTACATAGCAGGGAGGGACGTGTCTGAAGCGTTTTGCCTTTGCTGTTCGATCAAGCAATGATGTGTGTTAACTGTAGCTCACATGATGTACGCAAACATTTCGAAGTTTCATCGCGGAAGAATTGTGGGTATGTGGGAACCAATTTTCCATTTGAAGGCATTGACAGAGCAATTCTATGCAGCATTCGTATGGACAGGTTATTAAAATAATGTCCAGTAAATGTGTCCTCTTACTTCAGATTTACGAGGGCTGATCAATAAAGACCGAGACTGATTTTTTCTGTAGTTTTCTTGATAGTTTTATGTCTCTATCACGAATACTTGAAAAGAGCAGGGTTTCAAGTATAATGTCCATAAGCGACAGCACTCTCGTACGGTAGATTGGTAGTAATGCTGTATATTGTTGACCCTACTTGAATTTCGCATACCACAAAATGGAGGTGACACGAGAGGAGCAATACAGCGCAATAAAATTTTATTTTCGTTTAAATCATACAGCCTTGAAACTTTCGAAAAGCTGAACAAGCATACGGTGAAGATGCTTTATTTGGACTCAGGGAACCTCAAAACCTGTGTTTTAGGTGAAATCTCAGTGTAGAATTTTTGGGTATAATGCAATACTTTCCCTACTTACTATACGTAGTAAAGAAAGTTAAACTGTTATGTATTTCAGTTTTACATTATGTTGGCATCAAAAACATTTTTGAGGAGATATTCTGCAACGGTGTTTAGGTGGTTCAAGGACTTCAAAGAAGGGCGAGTCCTCTGTGCTAAGCAAGGTAGGTCTGGTGTTTCGGAATGGAATGATTTACCAGCATGCAGTTCCCCCCCTCACACACTGAGGAAGCACATTACAAGGAAACGTCCAGAACATCCAGAACAATGGGTGGCGACTTCATCACGACAACGCGCGGCCTCACGTCGCAAATCAATTCCAGGAATTTTTTACTAAATTCAACATTACCTGCGTGCCGCATCCGCCTTAAAACCCCGGTCTTACCCCCTGTGATTTCTTTTTATTCCCATTACTAAAGGCAAAGCTCCGGGGCATTCGATTTGAGAGCACTGAAGCAGTGCTAAAGAAAAGTGAGGCGATTCTCAAAGACCTGACAAAGAATGGCCTGCCCATGTGTTCGAGGACTGGCAGAGACGCTATAAAAAGTGCATTCAGTTAGGAGGGGACTACTTTGAAAAAGATCATGTCAACATTGAAATGGAGTAATAAATATCTGTGAAAAAAAATCAGTCTCAGTCTTTATTGATCAGCCGTCGTACGTTATAATTACCGTCATTAAAAGTAATATTTAATGAAGATATTTTTATTATGTTTATAGTCCTTTAACCGTTTAAGTCATTTCGGACGATGAATGAAATGATGTTCAAATAAGCCCGGGGTCCACAGAACTTAAAGTTACGCAACATTCGTCTTTTCAAGATAAGGAAAAACTCCGGAAATACCTTATCCAGATAACTCAACCTAATCGAAATTCTAACTCAGGACCTCTTGAATGGAGGCAGAAACTACCCCCACACCACAGAGAATGGCAAAACAGTGCTTTATTTCGTTGTATGTTTGGAATTGAACAGATGTTTCCTATAATGTGTAGTGAATATGTCCTCCTTGAAAGTAAAAAATCTGATGTGTTGCACTCATATGACCTTCTCTACTCTTGTACAAAGTATTTTTACAAACGCTTGAGCAACAGGAGCTGGCTGCTATGTGGAGCATTCCATTCTCTTTGCAGTCCAGGATACAAGAAAGCTAATAAGGAATTCCCATCTGAGAAAAAGTTTAAGCGTTGGCAAATTCAAAGAAATAACAAGGAATATCTGGGAAATGGTGCACTGAACAAAACAAGTTATGAGATAAATTGTGTGTTTTAACGAAATCCAGTTTTTGTAAGTAAAATTTTGTCTATCTCTTACGCTTTACCAGTTGTAGGAAATCATTCAGAATGAAGAGGACTTTTGGGAACATTCGCACAAAATTCAAGATATAAATTTCATTTGTAATGAAAATATCCTAAAAATATGATATTTTAATAAAAAATCATTAGAGCCATTTTTAGAAAATCAAAAGTTTTGAAAAATAATCGAAGTAAAGGGTAGTCTGGGGTAGAGTATTTTCTTAAAAATCTTCGCGTCGCAACTTTGGATGATACTAAACTCAAATACCAAGTTTGGTAATTATCCGACATTTCATTTTTGAGTTATGTTGTTCACAGACTTACAGACAGACGCACAGTAATACACACGCGAGTGTTTCCAAAAATGCTTTATTTGGACTCAGGGTACCTCAAAACCTGTGTTTTAGGTGAAATCTCAGTGTACAATTTTTGGGTATAATGCAATACTTTCCCTACTTACTATACGTAGTAAAGAAAGTAAAACTGTTATGTATTTCAGTTTTACATTATGTTGGCATCAACAACATTTTTGAGGAGATATTCTGCAAAACCGGGTTTTATTTAATTATATATTTAAAAATGGTTGTTATAAGTGATGACGAGTAAAACTGTTGCTCAAATTATATAATCATATGTGAGTAATCTAGAACTGTGCATAGAAAACAACGCCACAGCAGGGTGAAAAGATAAGCAGATATACACAATTTTTCCATACTCCACCTATGAAGGGCAGTAGAATGCCGCCTGAAGCTGCAGTGGCGGTATAGATCGAAGCGAGTGTACACGGCCTCACAGATAAACAACACCCCAATGCGTACCTCACTCCACCTTATTCGATGCACAACTTCACTTCACTCTTAAGTTGTCCCGGACCGTCAGCCTGGTCATTCTGAATTCCATTCTTCGTAATAAAATACAATTTTACAGAGCATATTAAAACTTAACCGATAAATAAAATGATGGTCTTTGAGATGTTAAATTGTATATACTATAGATATCTAACAATGATAAAAAGTTAAATCATTTAAAACCATAAGATTATATCTTTACTTTCTCTACTACGTATAGGAAGTAGCGGAAGTATTGCATTTCATCCAAAAATTAGATACCGAGATTTCACTGGAAATGCATGTTATAAAAAAAATCACAATTAAAAAAGGTCCATGTGTATGTCTGTGTGTTTGTGTACAGCATAACTCAAAAACCCAAATTCGGATAAATAGCGAACTTGGTATCTAGGTTCCGTATCCTTTCAAAAATGCGACATGAAGATTTTCAAGAAAATCCCACTAACCCAGACAGCGCTTTACATGGAAACGTTTCTAAAATTTTCATTTTCTCAAAAAGACTAAAGATTATGATTAAAATATAATGTATTTAAGATATTTTCATGACAAATAAAATGTATATCTTGAATTTTCTGGGAATGCTCCCAAAAGGCCTTATGAATGACTCGCATAACTGTAAAACCGCAAGATTTAGACAAAATTTATTATACAAAAAATTTAGATCTCGTTAAAACACAAAATTTATGACATATACATTTTTTTTTGTCAAGGGAACCATTTCCGATATATTCCTTATTTTTCTGAATTTTACAATACTTATGCTTTTTCTCAAATGGGAATTTGTTATTAGCTTTTTATGTTCTGGACATGCAAAGAGAATGGAATGCTCCACATAGCAACCAGCACTTAAAAAATTTGACTATTGCTTAAAGTCTACCATATTCCCCTTGCACCTACAAGAAAATTAGCAATAAGAACATGGAGTAGAAGGAGAATAAGCTTATGTGAACATAGGTTGTAGAAGAATAGAGAAAGTCCTGTGAGTGAAAAACATCAGAATTTTTTATTTTTAAATTTTATTTTTGCAATCATGTTAACATGCCAGGAAAACGTTTCAAACTTTTAGCACTAATGAGTTATCGTATTTTAAATGCTGCTGCCAAGTTAGATTATTTCTTTGGATTACCCTACTCTTTATAGGACTTGCACCACCAATGCCTTGGTTCAGTAGCCTGTCGAGGAGCAAGCAAACACTGGATCATAGCATATCCAGGATGGTTAATCAGCCCAATGCCTGGTATGGCAGTGAAGAAGAAGGACATTAAATGTAAGAATGAAAGGAATAATAGGAAAATTCTCGAATCAAATTAGCCAACTCATAATTCGCCTAACACCGGGGAAAACCGCGAAAAACACTTAGGCCAGTTTAGCCGACCAGAAGGTTTGAACCCGGGACCTCCCGAATGCAAATCGCTCATGTTACCGCGCAGTTTTGCATACGTTCCCCTTAAAATGTGTATAAAAATTACTTTTCCCAGAGACGAGGCTTATCAAGATCTATTTATTGTCCTCTAAAATTCTCTTTCGTTGAATTTGTCCAAAATCCATCGCGCAGATTTCGAGAACAGAAATACACAAGTACATGCAAGATGAGCTCGTTTAATATCTTAGGATATATACTTACTTTTAATGCCCTTTGGGCGAAACTTCACCTCAAAGGGCTCTCTGGTAAAATAATGAAAGCTCGGATGCAAATTTACAACAGAGTGAATTTCAGCATCAAAATACACCAAAACACAATAACTGAATCTAAATCGGTGAGTATAGGAATTCGTCAAGGATATATTTTATCGCCTCTATTTTTCAATTTATTCATAGACGATATAGCAGACCTGTTAATAGCAGAGGAAATGAATGGCCCAAAAGTAGACGATGTCTGCATTCCTGTACTTTTATACGCGGATGACATGACAATTTTGTCAGTGACGATAGAAGGCGTAGAGAAAGGTATTAGTAGGTTGGAAGAATATTGTAAACAATGGGGTTTGGTGGTAAACATTAATAAAACAAGAACAATGGCTTTCAAGAATGGCTATGTGTATGACAGGGATCAAAAATGGTATTACAAGGGGCTGTAACTACAAAACGTTAAACATTTCTCCTATTTAGGAGTAATGTTCAATATGAGAGGAAAATGGAACAAACATCTATCAGTAACTAACTACAAAGCACGAGGGAAGTTAAATTACGTACCCTCTCGCGGATACCGGATGTGCCTGTAAATACATTAGAAAAGATGTATAACTCTACGATAAGGCCAATTTTGTTATACGGAAGTGAAATCTGGGGAGGGGAAAGATCAGCGCATGTAAATAAAACACAGGTAGCATTTTAGAAAAGAGTTCTTGGAGTTTCACAAGGCACATCCAATTCGGGGGTATTGAGGGAGGTGGGATGTTATGAAGACACACTACACTGTAAAATAATAGCTGTGAAGTATTGGCTGAGGCTGATGCAGGGGCATAACTCCACACTACGATTCAAATGTTATAAATACCAGCGAGAAAACCTGTCTCCTAAGTTTTGGGCAGTTGATTTGGAAAGGGGTTTGAGGAGAATAGGAATGGGGTCAGTATGGCAAACAGCTGAAACAAATGACAAAAACATATGGAAAAGTGTCAAAAGTAGACTAAGAGACATCAACCAACAGGAAATAGAATCGGATTGTAAAATTAAACCTTCTCTAAATCTAGAAAATGAAATAAAAATGAATGCGGTAAAGAGGCATATATACTTAATTTAGGAAGAATGGAAAGATCAGGAATGGCATGGTTTAGACTGGGGGGCTGGAAGGCACAGAAAATGACTGATGATTCTGGCAGGAGAATCTGCCCATTCTGTGATTTGGATGAGGACTGGGTACATATTTTGGCGGAATGTGCACAGTGGGAGAAACAGCAAACAAACTCGAAAGAAAAATTCTTAAATCCCTCAAGAAGGAGACTGACATGTTGGGAGCTACTGGCTTACCAGAGGAACTGACAAAACATGGGCAAATTTTTGGCTAAGGTGCGCGAAGCTAGGTCAAATTTATTCAGTTACACAAAGGTAATTTATCTCTATATTCCTTTTTCTTGTTCCTTTTTTGTTTTGTTTTATTTTCTGTTGTTTATTTTGTCACCCTACTTGTATCTTAAATGTGCATGTACGGTCAAAGACCCACGTACTAAATACTTGTGTAATAACTTCATTGGCTTGAAAGCAATAAAGATACGTTATCTATCTATCTATCTACTTGCTTTTTCTGCAACAGCAGCTATAACCAGTACAAAACTTGTAGATGATGTGCAGACTTTGAAGATAGAAGTTGGAAATGGATTACTGTACCACTTTGTGGCACCGAAAAGTGCAGCAAAGGATGGACGCTAGCAACCTGGAGTTCTTTCCCTCTCAAGGAATCCAGACGAACGGAATTCTCCTAACATCAAAAGCGGATGCGGGAGCATAACTAGATCCGAAATCCTCATGCCGCAAGACTGAGCATGAAGGACCGTCCTACACAGAACAGAGCATTATGTTCAACAGGTTGAACAACAATAGGGCACTTTGACCGGCCCAGCGTAACGCCGCCTCGAGCCAATCGTCTCTCAGACGCAAGATGCCGCTTCTAGCACCAACGTCTTTGAGAAAATTTGGGCTAATGAGATGCTATTTTGCTTTGTGTAGGCTTTCGATCAACGGCCATTTTAAACGCTTTCCTTGGTACGTTCTGGGATCATTACTGTTTCTAATTTACTTAAATGACCTATAACTACATATTAAAGACATTAAAAGCACAATCCTGTTCTCTGATATTACCAACGTGCTCGTATATGATGAGAATTTCAATTTAATTATGTTCTAACCCTAGAAAACTGTTCAAACCAAAATAAATTATTATAAATTTAGATAAAACAGAAGTAATTATATTATTGGCCAAAATATTATGAGATATCTGAACAGAAAAGCGTTATATTATGTTGAAAGAATTAGCAACGTTATAATCGTTTGGAATGGAAGACAAACATTACATATAAAACAAGCCAAACCCACTTAATAAAAATACAAAGTCATAGTAGGTGTTCAGACAATGTTGCGCACATTGCCTATGTGGTATGATGAATAGAATGGTAACCTCCAAAACCGGGTTCGATTTCCGGCTGGAAGGTGAGAACTTTTCTTTAGATAGGATTATTACCCATCCTCCCTTAGAGTTTGGAAGTATTAATGACAGTCATTTTTAGTTTCTCCACCACGTACATAGTAGGTAGAGAGGGTATTGCATTCTACCCAAATATTGAATACCGAGATTTCACCGGAAACAAGGTTTTTAGGCTCCGTGAAAAAAAAAAAACGTTTCTAGAAAAAAGTCGGTCCGTCTCTCCCTCCCTCTCCCTCTCTCTCTCTCTCTCTCTCTCTCTCTCTCTCTCTAACAGCACAACTCAAAAACGAAAAGTCGGATAAATACCAAACTTGGTATTTGATTCAGTATCTTCTAAAAGATGCGACACGAGTTGCCCCAGACTATCCTTTGAACATTCCTTGCAATTTTTTATCTTCTAAAAATGGTTGTAACGGCTTTGATTAAAATACCATATATTATTTACATGACAAATAAAATGCATATTTTAAATTTTCTGGGAATAGCCTGTGAAATCCTGTTTATTCGGAAGGAATTTTGAATAATATTGTCTAACTGTTAAACATTAAGGGTTAGACCAAAATGTATTACACAAAATATGTAGAGCTCCTTAAAACACTAAATATATTTCAAATAACCTTTTGTGGTATTAGCCATTTCCGAGGTATCCGTTATTAATTTTTCGATTTGTTCAACACTTAACCTGTCGATTTTTAGTTGTTTCTCGTGACGTTTTGGAAACAGTATTGGAATTTTAAGGCCAGCATATATCGTCCTTAACATTTGACTACTGCTGTTCCCTTTGTATGTATAACGAAATGGGTAATCCACCTGTTTCCGGAAAGGCTTATCTCGATTAAAATGAAGCCGAAAGAAAAACCAACTAAAAAGTGATAGAGAGTAGAGAAAGTCATGCTTATGTATACATAAAGATATACATAAAATAAAAACCAAATACTTAATTGATAATAAAAATATCTAATAATGTGTATCTTCTAGTTAAAAAACAAAGGATAATAAAATTAATGCTAATCTTACTTTATAAGAAATTGTTTGAGCAACTAACGTATCAGAGTCTAAACGTAATTTATTGGTATATTATGTCATGATTATTTAAATGAAAAACGTTGGGATAAAGTAAACAGATACTTGTGTATGTTTTTCATTATAAATTTCATTGGTCATCCGATAGACTTAAAAGCCAAATTGGAAGCTGTATTTTCGTAAACCTATGGGCTTTAGAAATAAATATTGCAACAAATATTATGTAAATAGCAATGGAGAAACTAATGGGAAAATAACCGTAATGATTTAAAAGGTAATATTTTACATACAAAATGTTTCATCCTTGATGGTTCTTTAAAGTAAACAAAAAAGAAAGCAATGTTGTTTTAACTTTGTTTCACTCATACATCATATGACAGTCTGCCCATATGAACAAAAATAAATCAAAACTTGCCAAAAGTCAACCAATCATCGCTTACTCCACTTTTAATACGCTTTATCAAATGATTTGTAAACATTTAAATTCGTTATTAATCTGTCGTTTTAGCCGATAAAATATGACTGACGTTCGAGTGTGTCCAAACTCAATACTGGGTTGACATTCACAACGGACATATACCTAGTGCGTAGAGAACGTATGGGATTTCCCCCAAAAATTCAATGCTTTAAGGCCTCTTGATTTAAAAAGTTGATGTGCTACATTCACATGACTTTCTTCACCCCCAATGCTTATTAGTGGGTATACAAACTATTCTTACTAAAGCTTATTTTTCCATCTACCACATTTTAATACAAATAAACCTTTGCGGAAATAGCTACATTGCACATTTAGCTACTCGTAGATACAAAGGGAATGGCGATAGGCAAATGTTTAAGAGCTGTACGCTATATGCTAGCCTTAAACTTCCATGCCGTTTCATGCAATGGTGAGAAACTGCTGAATGTTGGCAGGACTTAAGAGAATGGCAAAGAAATTAACAATTCAAACCTTTGACATCTCAGAAACAGCTTATAGTACAAAAAACTTATTTTATGTAAATTGTGTGTTTTGAGTAGTTACTTTTTCATCTATCACTCAACGTTAAACAGTTATACAAAATTATACAAAATTCCCTCCGAATGAATTGGACTTCACAGTTATTCCAAGAAAATTCTAGGTATGCATTTTATTTGTAATGTAAATACCTTTTACATATGGTATTTTAATCAAAATTGTTAGTATTTTTTATAAAATTAAATTTCGAAAAACGTTCCATGTAAAGGGTAGTCTGCGGTGGGGAGACTTTCTTGAAAATCTTCATGTATTTTTGGAAGTTACTGAAACTAATTCCCAAGTTTGTTATTTACCCGACTGTTTCTTTTTGCGTTATGCTATCACACACACACACGTGCGCGTGCATATTTTTCTAAGAATGCTTTTTTCGGTTCAAGGGGTCTCAAAACATGTATTTGCGTAGAACCTCGGTATCAATGTACGAGATGGAGAATTTAAAACTATATTTTTACTTTCTCTGCAACGTATAGTAAGCAGGGAAAGTATTGCATTCCAACAAAGAATTTGATACCGAGATTTCATCAGAAATACATGTTTTGAAGCCCCCTAAATCCAAGTAAAGAATTTCCGGAAGCATGTCCGTGTGTGTGTCTATCTCTGAACAGCATAACTCCAAAGCAAAATGTCGGATAAATACCAAACTCAGTATTTGAGTTCAGTATCTTCCAAGGATACGCAACGAAGATTCTAAAAAAAATCCCCCACCTCCAACTACCCTTTACATGGAACATTTTTTGAATTTTTTTATTTCCTGAAAAATGGCTCTAACGATTTGGATTAAAATAGTATGTGTTAAAGAACTTACTTAGGAAATAAAATCCATATCCTGAATTTTCTGGGAATAGCCTAAGAAGTCCTCTTTATTCAGATGGAATGTTTTAGTGTTGTAAAACTTGTAAACGTTAAGCGATAGACCAAAATTGAAGAAGGTTAATTTTATGGTGGTGTTGTATTGTATTTCGACTGTTGGGGAACCGAACTTGAAGTAATTGCAACCGCACGTATGGTAAAAGGTTTCCGGTAGCCTTCGCCTCAAGTTAAAAATATTAACTTTGTAATTTTGACTGCTTCTTTAAATATTATATATTTATGTTTGCCTCGGCTGCGTCAGTATTATTGTTAGAGAAATGGATTTCTTTGCAGGGAGTAGTGTGGCTAAAAATGTAGGCTTACAGAGATTATAATTTGTACTTCACTCCATTTATTAATTCTTTAAACGATTAAAACAACACTTCACTGATATAGAGAGCCGTGAGATTATTTATTAATTATTTGCACTTTTTTAAACAGTAAATTATTTTCGTCTCACACTGAATATGTATTAAACTTCTCGAGGACGCGTCTCGCGTCCGGTTAGTAACGCTGTCTACAAGCAACTGACTTCTGAATTTTTAAAGTTTGCTCCATTTCAGTTTTTGATTGCCTAATCCACTCCAATAGAACACTTTTATTCAACTTAAGCTTTTTTCTGGTTGTTGATTGGCTATTTATAAACTGTCTCAAAAATTACAATATTGCTGCTCCAAAAATTACCAGTAGCATTATTTAAACATTCTAATTCATTATTGCATCAAGGCTACCTCATTGCTACCTCATTGTGTGCAACTTTATACCTATTATTCCCAAAGCTCCTACATTGTTTATTACGTAATACATTCACATAACATTTTTGAACATGTATATAGTAACATAAACGCTAATACAACGACTGTTACATACATTTTAAATATTATATTATACACATGTTATAATATTGAGTGTTAAAAATACTGGCTCAAAATGTACCACACAAAAAATATAGATCCCTTTAAAACACAGAATTTACTTAAAATAATTCTTGTGGGATAAGCTGTTTCTAAGATATCCGCTATTAAAGTTTCGAATTGTTCATTACTTATTCTCTTCAATTCCTATCGATTTTCAGTTGTTTCTCGCGATGTTATGGAAACAGTATGGAATTTTTAGGCAGTGTATAGCGTCCAGTTTTTAAACATGCCGCTGTTCTCTTTGTAACTGTAACGAAATGTGTAACGTAGCTATTTTTGCAAAGGTTTATCTCGATTATATGTAGTAGATGGGAAAACAAACTTTAGTAAGAATAGTTTATATAGTCACTAATAAACGATAGAGGGTAGAGAATTTCATGTGAATTTATCAAATCAGAACTTCTTTTTCTGTTGCTTTATTTAGAGTTTATACTGAAGTCACTATTTGTAAATTGGCAGAAGCTTTTCTGCACCCTACTGTACATCATTCCCGAATTTAACTCAACTTCCTGTGAGTATAAATTTCAGTCGAAATGATACCCTTAAGTAGATATACTGCGCAATTTCTAACTCCATCATTCAGGCGGAATGTTATGGGGTATTTCAGCTGATATAACACTACCTACGTTTAACATACCGAAGAAGGTTGTAACAATAATTTTCAAAATTCATAGCAAGTGCTTTTGCAAAGACCTGTTTACGAGCAGAAAATATTAACCCCCCCTTGTGTATATCTATACTAAAACTCTATGCAAGGAATTGAGCAGCTTTCATAAAACACATAGCACTAACGGTGTATGAAGGAAAAATATCTTCGTCCCAGTGCAAATACTTCTTGCATTCAGCAAAGGCATTCATTATGAAAGCTTTGAAATACTGAATTTGTCTGTCAGTTTTGGAAGCTTCAAAGCCCTTAAAACTACTGCTAAGAATAAATTTTAATGTCAGTTTACTCTTTTGAGTATTATTTCATTGATAAGACAACTTTGTGGTGATACTTCATTGTTGTATGACATACTTTAATATTGTTTAATACTTAATATTTTCACAATAGTTGTATCTTAGCAACCGCGCGGTCTATGGCCTGCATTGGAGAGACCTCGGTCGTCAGGTGAATACTGGGGTGAATTCTCTCATCTCCCGAATTTCCTGTCCCCCTATTTCTTTTCATGATCATTTCATTCATCCTTCACCTTATTTGGTCTTTTCAGAGGACATTGTCGGCGACGGTGTTTTTCTGCAGCATAGCAAGGAAATGGATGCTCTCTGTGAACTTTTTCCGTCCCTCGGTCTTTGGCTAGTTGTCGGGGTATAAGGAATGCCCCTTGGGCGGGCGTTGCACCCTGTGTGGGCGGACTATCCGGTCTGCCGACAGCCGGGGCATCTCAATTTGGAAACTGTACCGTCATTGCTGTGCCGTTACTCCTGGTTCCGCCCGCCCAGAGTCTCCCCTTGTGGTGCGTCGGTACAATATTCTCATTCCTGGATCGGTGCCGAATCCCCTCCCCTTCACAATCCACTCCAATGTCCTAGAAAGTATTTAAATCACATATCATATACATGGTGTTCCCGAATCGCGATGCAGTCTGTTCGAATACGCAACCTAAAATGACAATATCAGGAATAGTAAAATATCTCTACAGTTTTTTTTATAAACTTCTTTCTTTTCCCTTATTTCTTATAAGTAAGAACACTAATCTTGTATTATTTAAATATTGTAAATCTATGTGCATTTTTATACATTTCAACAGCTTTCCTATCTGTCTGCCATTAGGTACCTTTTGTATTTTCTGTTATCTACCACGTGAGACTTCTCATCTTGCGGATTGGTAACTAGAAAACCCTGCATTTTACAGACGATGAGAAATGTAGGTGCTGACACCGCATTCACCAGCCCGCTGATTAGGCCTACGGTGGTGCTCGTTGTTAACGTGCAGTAGTAGCGCAATGGTTAACGTACTGGAAAGTCATGGTGAACTTCGACTTCGCCTCGAGCCTTCGAGCAGATAGGAGTTCTTCTCACTATGGCTGGAAGAAAGCAAGGCAGAGCTGCAGCAGCAGCAGAGACTTCCGCCGACGAAGTCGAACGTGCAACAGCCAACCACACCGTCGCAGCTGGTACAGCCAGCCCGCCGCCAACGCCTGATTCCCCGGCACCAGAGAATACTTCTCTGCGTAAACTAGACTCCTCTCTGAAGTCCCTGACGACAAAGCACCTCTCGACGCTGCTTCGCCTGGAGAGATCCAAACCCAGCGATTTGGTAATTTCAGCGCCGTGGTTGTAGGCGTTCACTAGTAGCTACAGACGCAGATTCTTCCGAGTTCCGTCAAACAACTCTGGCCCTCAGCTCTGAAGGCCACCAGAATCCAGTCACGAAAGGACCCTACACCGCTCGTGGGCCTTGCCTTCAGGGATGAGGCATATTACAACGCCACCCACTCTGACGGCCAGCACTTCTTGGGCAAATGCCTGAAGATCGAGCCAAGCCACTCAACCTAGACACCGCCCTGCCGACGCTGTTGCCTTTATGGGCACACGGAGGTAGGATGCACTGCTCCGCCACGGTGCCGCTACTATGGGGCACCTAATCTGACGTCTGTTCCCCAGCAGCAAGATTTAACGCGTCGCCGCCGTTTCTACACAACCTGCTGGAGACAGACCACGTCACCGGACAAGTACACTAGATCCACGCAACCACTCCACACCGTTGCAGCAGAAGGCCACATGTCTGCACGGCAACCGCAGTTATCACTGCAGCATGACCGCGTTGAGCAGAACGAGCATCCTGCAGTAGAAGACACACCGGAAACTGTCGCAACCAACCTTATGTCAATTTATCCCTCACCTGAGATCCTGCAGAAGCTGGAGGATGTGCAGGCGGAACTACTGAATATCATCACCAAACTGGTCCTCCTGGGGAAGGTATTGGAAGAATATCAAGAGGACCACGTAACTATTTCTACGCTGCAAAAATAGTACCAACAATTCCTGGCCCGATGATACTGCCAAACTACTTCCAAGACCATTATTTGAACATCAGAAGGCACATCAGGGAGGAGATAGCAGCCCTCCAACCGACGCTGGAGGACGTTCCGTCCAACAGACTTCCAAAATCCACAACGAGCCCCTGTGGAGGCTCACACAGAAAGCTCCGACTACTCACCATCGAGGATGTCGGAAGCACAGATAACCAAACCTCAATCCTAGTATACAATCACCCTGAATTACCAAGGGCGCAAATATGGCCTCGGTAGTGCTTGCGTCCTGGCACCTTACCTTCACCTGGCTTAGGCCCTCGTGGCCGTCAATATATCCCTACCTTGACTACGCTGGTGCAACAGCGGTACAGCCGCACTATCACTGCTGAATTCCTATTTTTTCTTCTTCCGGTAGAGGAGTTTTTAATGGGTATGCTGACTGTTGGTTGAGTCCAACACTCTCAGTCTCGACTCCCATTGGGGTTGGGGTAGTGACTAAATAATTTTCTCCTCCACTCGAAAATAAAGTGAAGGTCGGAAGTTCAAATCACACTTGCGAATAAATGAGTGTTTTATTCATTTCTGTTCATGTTTCGAGAACGTTATAGTAAACCATGGTTTGTTTCCAAATGCACTAGAAAGAGGATTTGCATATTCTACCAAATAACAACTTGTGTTTTAATGAAAGTTATATAATTAAACTAATTAAGTGAAATGACACTTCAATGCCAAACTATCAGGTCTCGTTAAATTTGCTAAACATAAAAAGTACCTTCAAATGGCAGTATTTGAACCTGGTACATTCACCACTGAAGGCGTGTTGACACACTGTTGCGTTAGGAGTGTAAGTCACTGCATGCATAGCGGTGCAAAGCAGTCGTTTCGGCCGAAATTGATACGACGCGATGCAGTGGACAGTGTTCACGGCATAGCGGTACTGCATGACTTCTCAATCCGCAAGATGAGAAGACTCACCCGGTATATATAATATTAATGTATGTATTCAATGTAATTAACTGCATACGCTGCCATAACTAGAGCGATGCTCAGTAGCAGCAGATGAAATAAATACGTTACGTTACTAGGTCTACTTGCTTCTGTTTCAATTACAGCCTTCTGATATTGCTAACAGTCACCGCTTGCTTACGAGGCAAGTGTATTTGGTGTACTAATATTTAGTTTTGACTGTTACATCGATCTAACCGACATACTCTTGGTCTATTAATTGTATATTTACCGAGCGAGTTGGCGCCGGGGTAACGCGTACGACTTGTATTCGGAAAGTCCCGGGTTTGATCCACGGCAACCACTTACTCTGACTTGGAGTTTTTCGTGGTTTTCCCTTGTCGTCAAGCTGGGGTGGATTTTCTAATACCGAGGACTTTTCCCGTACCTCAATCCCCTTCGCTTCATTTAATATCACCTTTCAGGGTACGGGCTTGACTGGGAAGTTTGGTGGTGTGTGGTGCGCGGTGGATATGCGCTCTGTGAATGTTTCTTCCTCCTCTGGTACAGAATCAGGGTAGTTCGGACCCGTTCGTCAGGAGGAGCGCTGTCGGGGGAGTGCCTGCAGGAGTGTTTCCATCTGTGAACAGTAGGGACCCCGCAATATCCGCTACTTGCCCGGACTAAAACCTTTTGGATGTTTCATTTCATCCCTTCCCCTCGCGAGAAAACAGTTGTTTTTCGTGTAGTACCACAATGTCTATAATATGAAATAACTTATGTGTTTCACTCACATCTTTTTCTGTACTCTTGTACAAACTATTTTTACAAATGCTTCTTCTCAATCTACTTCATGTTAATCGAGATATTGTCTTACTGCTAATTTTCTTGTAGGTTCAAGGGGAATATGAAAAGTTTTAATTGCTAGTCAAATGTTTTATGAGCTGGTTTCTATGTGTAGCATTCCATTCTCTTTGCATGTCCAGGACATAAAAAATAACGAATTCCCACTTGAGAAAAAGTATAAGTATTGGAAAATTCAAACAAATAACAAGGAATATCTCGGAAATGGTTCACTCGACAAAAAAATGTATACGGCATAAATTGTGTGTTTTAATGAGATCTACATTTTTGTATTTTAAATTTTGTCTATCTCTTACGGTTTACTGGTTATGCGAAAGTCATTCAGAACAAAGAGGACTTTTGGGAACATTCCCAGAAAATTCAAGATATAGATTTAATTTGCCATGAAAGTATCTTAAACATATACCGAAATAATATTTTGTTTCAATATCTTTATTAATTCCGCAAATAAGACACAGATGCTGTCTGATTCTTACTTCCTTTAATTTCCATGCACCTATTCTTATTCATGCGAAACCCTTTCTTTGTTCATTATTTTCTCTATTGCTATATAGGGTCTTTTAAAGATATGTTCAAGTATTAAACCGCTATAAATATTATAACATTTGAGATAGGAAAAAGAAAAAGGAAGCATCGCAGTGCTGGGCAAAAAATGGGATTTGGTTTTCATTTTTGTCTTTTTGCATTTCACACTTGCTATTGTTTTGTTGATTTGAACATTAGTGATTTTACCTACTGCTACACGGATTTGTAGGTTTCACACCATGACTCTATCACTAAATGTTAGAATAAAGCTGATTCAATGCTATTATGAAAACGGAATGCCTATGTGCGGCCCTGAGGTTTTAGGCCATCGGCGAGGTCCGTTCCTGGAATTTGGAAGTGATCGTCGATGTGCGGCAAGAAAAACACTTGCATTATGCTATACCTAAATACAAACAACCTCCCTCTCACTTTGCAGACTTAGGACCGCCTGTAATGAAGTGTAAACATTTTTACTTTATCTACTACGTATAGTAAGTAGGGAAAGTATTGCATTCCACCCAAAATTTCTGTACCGAGATTTCACCGGAAATGCATGTTTTGATGCCCCTGAATCAAAACAAAACAATTTTAGAAAAAGACCCGTGGTGACTTGGTGTTGAAGTTCAGTATCTTTCAAAGATGCGACACAAAGATTTTAAAGAAAATCTCCCTACCCCAGACTACTTTACATAGAACATTTTTCAAAAGTTTGATTTCTCAAAAATGCCTCTAACGATTTTGATTAAAATATCATATGTTTAAGTACTTTCCTGATAAATGAAACGTATACCCTGGAAATTCATTGGGAATGTCCCCAAAAGTTCTCTTCATTCTGAATGGCTTTTGCATAACTGATAAACCGCAAGAGATAAAAAAAATCTTACTACACAAAAAAAATGTAGATCTCTTTAAAGCATAAGGTAGTTAAATTATATTCGGACCCATTCGTGGCCTCTCTCTACTGCCGCAGACAGCCGACAGTTGCCGGGGAAATTACGCCAACAAAGGCGGACTAAAATTCTTACCTTATAATAGATGCTGTAAATGTTGACCTTCTGCTCTCAAACAGGCAGCATATCTCGTGTAAATATTCTAGCTCACTCTCTGAAGCTCAGTAGCAGGAATTCTTGTGATGAAATGCCTTATTATGATCAGAAAATTGGTGTGTAGTGTGCCATAAGTGCAGAAAAATAATAGGGCCTATATTGTTTGATGAAACAAAATGCAGAGCGATATCAGAGGTTAATTCTGAGGCCATTTTGCAATCGCTTGATAGATGAAGAGAAATCGTATGGTTGGTTCGAGCAAGATTCTGCAACAGCACATACGGTTGCCGAATCATTACATGGAATAAGAAAGGTTTGATGACAGAATAATTTGTGTTAATTTGTGGGCCCCCTCGCTCTCCTGACCTAAATAGTTGTGATTTTTAAAGAAATATGGGGTTCTTTAAAAGAGAAAGCGTATCGTTCCAATCCTTGCACACTACAGGAACTTAAAGAAAACATTGTGCTAGAAATCACAAGAATTCCTGCTGCTGAGCTTCGGAGAGTGAGCGAGAATATTTATACGAGGTATGCTGCCTGTTTGAGAGCAGAAGGTCAACATTTCCAGCGTCTATTATAAGGTAAGAATTCTAGTCCGCCTCTGCCGGCGTAATTTTCCCGGCGACTGACGGTTGTGTCGCGCAGTAGAGAGAGGCCGCGATTGGGTTCGCATATAATTTAACTATTCTATATATACGAGTGTAATGTTTTTTCGGTAGAGTGAACCACTTCCGATATATTCCTCGTTACTTGTTTGAATTTTTCATTACTTTAAACTTTTTCTCATGTGGGAATTCGTTATTGGTTTCTTTTTATGTCCTAGACATGCAAAGAGAATGGAAACGTTTCTGAAAATGTTTATCTCGCTTAACATAATGTAGATGGAGAATAAGCTTTTGTAAAAATAAATTGTACAAGAGTAGAGAAAGGCATGTGAGTGCAACACATCAGACTTTAAATGTCCTGGATATGCAAAGAGAATGGAATGCTCCACATAGCAACCAGCTCTTAAAACATTTGAATATCGCTTAAAGCCTACCAATTCCCCTAGCACCTACAAGAAAATCAGCAATAAGATTAACATCTCGATTAACATGAAGTAGATGGACAATAAGCGTTTGTAAAAATAGTTTGTGCAAGAGTAGGGAAATTCATGCGAGTGAAAAATATCAGATTTTAATTATTAATTAGTATGAGTATATAACTTGTTACAGACATAGTTTAAAATATTGTTTGTATAGCTTATAGCCTTCATCTTCATCTTTTAATGCTGGAACTTTCGTCTAACGTGGTGAAAGATATATCCTTAAAATTCACGCTGGTAAAAACTTAAATGAAACTGCAAACTCTAACCTGGCGATGGTGCTCTGCAATGTCATCGCTTTTATTGAGAAGTCTTCTTTTTCTTTGGCTATTATCTATAATTCCCTTTTGGACTAATCTACTTCTCGTGTTATGTTTCGGCTGCTTTCCCCTTAAGAGTGTTACTCAGATTTTGTCTATTTAGCAATACCGGGATATTAAAAAAGAGGGATCAGAATTTAAATACTTATTTCTAATGAAGCACAATAAATATCGACACATACGATACATCACTGCATAGAGAAAAGTTCAAAGTTTTATTTTATGTGTTCAAAGTGAGCACCATTTGTTATGCGAGGACGACCAGTGCTTTTTTGTTTGTATACCATCTTCTACAAATTTATTGTATCAATTGTAAAAATGTTATGACCAAGAGGCTGTTTGTTGAACTTACAACGAAATTCACGCTGTAATGAAACAATGGATTCACTCTTTGCATACTGCAGCACACAAAACGACTTTCCCTGCGGCGTTGCCATTTTCTCGTAAACAAAATCAGCGCCGCTGTAGGCGCTGATAGGAACTAATAAGTGGGGGCTTAAAACTATGAATTTTCCTCTATTCAGTGATATATCGTATGTGTTGCTATCTATTGTCATTCATTAAGTATTAATATTTAAAATCGGTTCCTTCTTTTTGAATAACCCTGTATTTCTGAGTCTTTTTATGATTTTGTTTCAAGTTACATTCCACTATTTGATATAATTACTTAATTTAAAATAGGACTTGCATGCCTTCCTGGTACAAACCCATCTTGACAATCCGTTTTGTGTTTGTGATAATGAAATTTGTAGCTCTCTTTGACGATCAGATCTTACACCCTTTGACTTGGTGTGTGCTGCACGACGAACCTAGAAGCCACGAGGATATGTGTGTTCTTTGAGACTGCATCCAAGACCACGTGGCATTTACCAATGGCCCCTAGGGGGCCTTGCATGTACGTGGTGTCGAAGGGTGACGCCACATTTGGCCGTTTTTGGACGTGTTTGGCTAATGAAGATTTCGCCTCGCCCACATCTCGAGGATCCCCATGAAAGCAATAGGAGTCTTACTCAAGATCTAAGAAAATTGAGAAATCTAAACAATTTAAGAGCAGGCCCATATTCTATTCGTAATTATATAAATTTAATCAGTAAGTTTGAAGAAACTGGTTCTGTTGATGATAAGAAGAAATCTGAAAGACCAAAGGTAACCAATGATGTCACTGTTGCTGAGGTGTGTCATGCAAATAATGAAATAAGTATAAATAATTATTATGGAATTATTAGTGTAGCTCAGACCTCCAGGCAACCTCAGATGAATAACAGAACAGTTTGGGGAATTCTAAGAAAACATCTTTGTCTAAAAGCAACGTTTGCACTCAAAGGAAGTGCCAAGCAGAAAATATAGGATTCTGCTTTATTTGTACTAGCAGAGTATGAAATTAATAATTATTGGTTGCACAACGTTTTCTGGACAGACAGACCTTTTTCTTAATGGTGGAGTTTACATACGTAATTGCAGACTTTATTCAGAAAATTGCCCTCAGAGTTCAATAAGGCCTTCATGATTTAAAAGTTACTGTATGGTGTGGCTTCATTTCACAATTCATAATTGGCCCATATTTCTTCGAAGAATAAGACGAAGAGCGCTACTGCAGCATGTTTCAGAACTTCAACTCTAGACTGAGAAATCACGTTATGGAAAACATAATCTTCATGCAAGATGGTGCTCCAACTCCACATCTACACACCTGCATAGCAATTAATTATGCAGATGTTTGGTGATTGTGTCATCAGTAGGCACTTCCCAACAAGGTGGCTTCCGCAATCTTCAGGTATCAATCCGACCGACCTTTGGTTGTGTGGTTACGTTAAAGAACGAGTTTTCCTGACACATCTAATAACCCCACTGGATCTGAAAGATGCCAAGAAATTGCCAATAGTCCAAGACATTAAACGCAAAATGCTGTGCATGGTATCGCAGACAGAATGCTATACTTTGAACAGGATATATACGTGTATATATATATAACGTTTAATGTTTGAACTGAATTTTGAAAAATCCTATATGTTTCAGTTACTCAAGCCTTCGTCTTTGTAATATAAAACATTAGACACCGTTCTTCAGTTATCCCCTAAAGAGTTTTAGAATTTCTATATGCTCAGAATCCTCTTTGCTTCTTTCCAAAAACTGTTATTATTATTATTTTCTCTTCTCCAAATTTCTCCTAATCCATTACTTTCCAATATCATTTTCAACACAGGCAGTGAAATTTCGTGCATTTGGAATGCACACATTTCTGACCTGTTCTGCACGCACTCGCAGGTCTGCAAGAGGGGGAATGAACTCAGAAAAGGCATTATAATCAATTCTAATCATACCTACAGCATTTAATTACGGAATACACAGCACTTGCCTGGGTTCGACTCTGGATGCATTAATCGCTGTTAAAAAGTGCGAGTCGGCAGGCAGGCAGCCGGAGGGAGGTGCGGAATAAGACAAGCAAACTCTGGTACGTTACGAGGCAAAAACAGCCAGAGGGCGGGCGGTACTTCTGCAGTCTAGTGATAAATTGCTTGTTTATCTCCTTGGGATCGAATTACTCCCTTATCACCACACCAGCTGCGCCATCTTCGCCGCATTGCATGGTTCTTAGGAGCGTTCGTCAAATACTACACTTTCAGAAAGCGATACGTATATATTCAATGCTGGCAAAATTTACGGTGAGACAAAGAACCACGGATTCAGACTTATTTTATAAAATTATTTATTTCGTAATAAGTTTTATAAATATTTTTGTTAAATGTTTCCTGTATTTCTTATGAACTAAGGTGGAGGAAATATTGTATTTCACCCAACAATTTCGATTACAAAATTTCACCGGAAATAAACGTTTTTGGACTCCCGAATCGGAAAAGATGTGCGTACGTGTCTGTCTGACTATGTACAACATAACTTAAAAACAAAAAGTCGTAAAATATTTAGAAAACTTAGAATTTGAGTTCAGCGTCTTCCGGAATGCGATTTTTAATAAAATCCTCGCACCAAGCCATCATTTACATGGAAACATTTTCGATATTTTTTATTTTCGCAAAATATGCCGCTAATGATTTTGATTAAAACATCAATCACGCTTAATATTTTTACTTGAAAAATAAAATGCATATTTTGAATTTTTAAAATGGCCTGTGAAGACATCTTCAATCAGAAGTAACCTTATATAATTTTTCCCAACGGATAAACCATAAGGGATGGAAAAAATATTACACAAAACTGTAGATCTTTAAAAGATACAGTTTACTCCGATAACCTTTTTTGTGGCTTTAGTCATTTCGAGATATCGTGGTTATTTATTTTGATTTTTTCAAAGTAATTTTTAGTCTCTCTACCACGTATCTAGGAGGTAGAGAATGTATTGCATTTCACCCAAAAATTCGATACCGAGATTTTACTGAAAATACAAGTTTTGAGCCCCCTGAATACAAACAAAAAAAAAACATTATTGGAAAAAGGTCTATGTGTGCATGTGTGCGTGCGCGCGTGTATCAGCTCAACACCAAACTTAATATTAAAGTTCTCTTGATATTTAAATGGTGTGTGTTAAAGAGATCTATATTTTATGTATGGTAGTTTTTGTCTTTCGTTTAATGATTACCAGTTATACAAGATTATAAAACTTCCCTTTTGAATGAAGAGGACTTTACGGCTATTCCCAGAGAAGTCGAAATACACTTTATTTGTCATGTAAATATCTTTAATATATGGTATTTTAATCAAGATCGTTACAGCAATTTTTAATAATAAAGAATTTCGAAAAAATGTTCCATGTTAAGCGTAGTTTAGTGTTAGGTAATTTTCTTGAAAATGCTCGTTGCATCTTTGGAAGTTACTGAACCTTTAGTTCATGGTATGTGGACGTTTCTCTAAAACTTTTTTGGATTTGGATTTCCAGTCAAGACACAGTTTTTTGGTGGAATGCAATACCTTTTCTATCTACTGTGCACGCGTAGAGGAAGTGAAAGTGTTTGTCTGGTTCGGCTTAAAATAATTTATCAGATTCAAAATACAAATTTTATTTTTGCGTAAATATATTAAGCATATGGTTTGTTCTTCAACAACATTAGTGCGTTTGTTGAGAAAATAAAGTATAACAAAACCTTTCCACGTAAACAGAAAATAAAGACGAAATATTAGTTTCTCACTTTTTTGTTGAGATGCACAGAACAGCACAATTAGCTTAATATGCATGCATTCATCGCAGTAGTAGTAGTAGTAGTAGTAGTAGTAGTAGTAGTAGTAGTAATAATAATAATAATAATAATAATAATAATAAGTAAATTCCCACCAGATAAAGCTATAACACCCCGACAGTTGCAAACTCTGGCTCCCTCCGCCTACCCACACCCAGGACATCTTGAGCAAAGTGCAGTAATTCGTACGGCATGTGGTCCACAAGGCAGTATGTCGTTAGTATGCCACTTGCTACATCTGGGTTCCAGAATCTTAGCCGCCACTATTTCTATAAAGTGACTCCACAATTCTCCCAAGGAATTGGGTGCAATCGTTAATAGGCCCCCCAGCAAGGAAAAATTCACATGCTGATACTAACGTGCTTTCGCTTCATCCAAGGCCACAACCACAAGCCAGAGACGGTGACCTTGGTATTATGCCTGCACCGCGCAGGACGTGTCAAGGGTACATTTATCAGCCGTAAGCTGTCTCAGTCGTTGCTTTGTCTTCGTGTTGTGGAATGTTTCGACATTACGTGTGTTGTGTTTGAACTCCTTATGTTATTCTCTTATTAGTCCACGGAAATGCCTGCCAACAAATTCACGCTTTATGCACGGTACATACGTAAAAATGTGGCGGTAATGGACATTCTAAAGAAGTTTACGTTATATCATTGTTATGATTTAAATGTTCTCCTTTGATTATATAGTTTGTGGAGTTGTTCCAGGTGAAACATTTTACTTACTAATTCTTCAATCGAAACACTTTGCATCTTGATCTTCAATATTTCACATCTCACTATTCATCTCTAGCATTTTATCTGTCATGGCTTCTACGCGCTCAAAACATTCTTCACTTACTATGAGTATATTTTATTACACAGGAAGTTTTTAGAGCCACAAGGTACGTAGAACCTTGTCAGGAACATCCTTACCGGCTAGTTATCTCATGTTTCTTAAGAGTTGGCTAGGCTTGTAGTAACCTAACTCAATTCTGTAACCAATCGTTTAATTTAACTATTTCTAGAAGCCGCGATTTTTCTGTGGTATATTTATCTTCTCCAGCTCCTGTTATAATACTCCATATATTTTCGACATATTTTGGTTTGAGTTGAGCAATGGTATAATTAAATCTTGTCTCTTCTGACGTAATTTTATTTATTGCAAGCTGAGCTTCCACTTGGTGAAACGAAATATCTGGTTTTCTGTCAAAATGGCGGAATTTTTACGTTCATTTTGCTAATTTCACATTTATCGTCTGTAATTTCCTTAGTAATGCTATTTGCCATTACGATGATGCTGTTTAATTTACTGTATTTCTCGTAAAATGAATCACGTTGTATCTCGTTTTATATTACATCATATCACGTTTTAGACCACGTCGGGTTCACCAATTATTATCTTCTGCCCAGTTATTATTTAAATATATTAAATGAAGTAAGTTTTCTATTTCAAGCGTAAGCAGAAAGTTTATTAATTTTTATTTCTTAACTTTTAATCAAGAATTCCATAGAAACTGCTGCAATCTAACTTCACAGAGTATATAATTAAAGGAGAACATTTAATTCATAACATTTACATGGCGGAAACTTCTTTAGAATGTGCATGCTGGCATTACTGCCACCAACTGAACTTGTAAATAGGTGTGTAGACAATGTCAACAGCAATTTCCTGCTTATCCAGTTCCGGGTAGAGACACTGAGATGTTCTAAATTTAGAACAACAGGATCGCTAAACTCTAAAAACTAAAGTTTATAGGAACAAACCCCACAGCATAAACGAACTTAAGGACGCAAGTAGAACTTATGGATGTGAAGGGTAACTTCATCTACGATGTCAAGAATGTCTATGCGCAGATGAACACCACCTTCAACAACACTTATATTAAGATTAGTACTCGTTACATACTCGTATATGCTACTAACCCTCGTGAGTAAGTAACGCGGGAGTTAGGGAACGGAAAACCCAGCAGTGTAGTAGACTGTGCGCGGAGCACGCATTTGTGCAATCCGCGGCCTTGGCATAAAACGAGGGCGTGTAGAAAACGAATTCGAGTTCTTCGCACCGCAGGTAGCAGCGCTTAGGGACTGCTAGTAATAATATTAATAAAAATTCTTATAAGTTACACTCACATGACTTTCTCTACTCTTGTACAAACTATTTTTACAAAATCTTATTCTCCATCTATTTCATATTAATCGAAATAAACAATAACTGGTTGCTAGATGCAGCACCATTCTCTTTGCCACAGATTAATACTCTTTGCATATACAAGACAAAAAATGAATAGCGAATTCCCATTTGAGAAAATAAGTATTGAAAAATTTAAGGGAATAACAAGCAATATCTCTAAAATGGTTCACTCAACAAAAAAAATGTACATGACAAAAATTGTGTATTTTAACGCGATCTACATTTTTGTGTAGTAAAATTTTGTCTATCGCTTATGGTTTACCAGTTATGCAAAAGTCGTTCACAATGAAGAATACTTTTGGAGACATTCCCAGAAAATTCGAGATAAACATTTCATTTGTCATGAAAATATCTTAAACATATGATATTTTAATCAAAATCGTTAAGAGCCATTTTTGAGAAAATTAAAATTGTCGAAAAATATTCCATGTAAAGGGTAATCTGGGGTGGGGGGATTTTCTTGAAAACCTTAGTGTCGCATCTTTGGAAGATACGGAACCTAAATACCAAGTTTGGTGTTTATCCGACTGTTCGTTTCTGAGTTATGCTGTTCACAGACATACAGACACACACACGGACATGTTTCCCAAAATGCTTTTGGATTCAGGGGGTCTCAAAGCATGTATTTCCGGTGAAATCTCGGTATCGAATTTTTGGGTAGCATACAATACTTCCCCTACTTACTATACGTAGTAGAGAAAGTAACAAAATAATAATAATAATAATAATAATAATAATAATAATAATAATTGAAGAATGAATTTATTGAAAACAAAATTGGTCATCAAGCCCGGGCAGGGTGATAAAGTATAACCTATTCTTGGGCTTAACCCGTACAGACGTCTAATTTACATGTTTTTCATTTGACACCAGGTTGCCACTAACAACAGTCTCTAATTTGCTAATAAATGCCCCAAAAGACATTCTGAACTATCGATGCTAAGAACCCCTCAAATCATTCGTAACTCGTCAAATATCACCCACCAATATACTTAAATAGTTGATTTACCTGTAGGATCCTCATTTGACACCAGTCCGCCACTGCTGCTAGTCTATATACTCTCTAGTAAACAGCTCCAAAGGAAGTGCTGAACTGTCAACCGTAAGACCCCTTCTTCTAATCTGTAACTCGACAAATAACAGCCAATGCTATGCTTGTATCACTTGATTTACATGCACCGATCGGCACGTCTCGAATAAAGAACTTCTAAATGTGCCCTGAAAGCGAAGCAAAGACTTTGTGCAGCAATAACGGTACTGCGTGACCCGCAAGCAGAATGTTCTCTCCCATTTCTTAGCGTTGTGGTCTGGCATCTGTCACTAGCAGTTAGGTGACTCGTTGGTTCGATTTCAAATGGAGAAGAAATGGCAGGCGAACGCAGTTCCCAAAGACTGCGTGAATAACTCCGTGACGATGATATGTGGATGCTATGTTACGAATTTGGAATTAGATGAACTTCCTTTTTTCATAGCGAGCATGCTCTTTTTCAAGCATTCTATATTCATGTGAATCGATCCTACATATCGCCTTTGTGATTTCCACAGTCATAGACTGCGGTGTAATATTTTTCGCAACGTTCGCTTGAGTTAATACAAACCACAGGAGCATAGGGCTTCGCTGTGTGAAACCTGAAAGTCTTAAATAAAACCAAAAGCGTCAGTGGTATTTTATGTGGTTTCTCAGAGGTGTTGTTTTTTCTGTATTCTTAAGTATCTTTATGCTGAAGCAGAGTAAAGCCGCGATGGTGCGACAATTTGGTACAGGAATATAGTTGCCACGTCCTCTCGTCTACAATACCTGATTGATTCTACTGCCCGGTGTTCCAAAGGTAGAGCTGTAAGTATTCTTCCTCAGGGTATGCGTGGATGCATTATGAAGAACAACACCAGTTTAAATTGACTGAGAAATGTATTTTAACTGCTATTTGAGTTATTAAAGTGCCTTGCTAACCGTCTGAGATGAAGAAATAAACTGACTCTGAATTGCAGCACTAGAAACTATAACAATTGAATTATTACGAGGGCAGTCCCAGAAGTACCCGAGTAGTATATATAGCGGTTGTTGTTTCAAACAAATGACTGTGGTAGAAAGTACCACCTTTATAAAAATGAAGTTTGAAGATGCTACTCTGTTTAGTAATTGTTTGGCAGCCATTGATAGTGAACTCTGTCAGCAAATTTGTAAACATGGATACAACTAGCCATCGTTATGTGATACATTACTTTCATTTGAAAGGTCTTAGTCCAACTAATATTAAAGCTGAGCTAGCAGACATAGTCGGCATTTCAAAAAGTACTGTACATCGCACACTAACTGAAAATTTAGACCTGAGAAAGCTGTGCGCAAGATGGGTGCCGCGTTTACTCACAATGGAACAAAAGCAGCGTCGTGAGGATGTTTCAGTCGAGTGTTTGGTGATGTTTCGTTGCAATAAAACCGAGGTTTTGCGTCTATTCATAAGAATGAATGAAACATAGCTCCATCACTTCAAACCTGAGACGTAGGAACAGTCAAAACAATGGATTGAAAGGAGATAATCAGCTCCAAAGAAGCCAAAGACAGCTCCATCTACAGGCAAGGACATGGCGTCAGTTTTTTGGAATGTGTGTGGAATAATTTTCATTGACTATTTTCAAAAAGGAAAAGCAATCAATGCCGAGTATTATGCAAACGTATTGCAGATTTTGAATGATGAAATCAAGTAAAAAGGCCCATTTAGTGAAAAAGAAGAAGACAATGCACCAGCTTACACATCCATCATCGTCATGGCCAAAATCAATGAGTTAAAGTTCGAATTGCTTCCTCATGCACCCTATTCGCCAGATTTGCCCCCTCTGATTATTTTCTGTTTCCAAAGTTAAAGAAATGGCTTGGAGGTAAAATATTTGCCAATAATTAAGAGGTGGAGTTTGCAGTTGATGGCTATTTTGTAGAACTGGACGGTTCTCACTATAAACAGGGTATCGAACCTAATGATCTTCGCTGGGAAAAGTGTATCGAGCTGAAAGGAGACTATGTAAAGAAATAAAGATGCTTTTTCCCAAAACTTTTGTGTTTTCTTTATTAGTTCGTGTACTTCTGGGACAGCCTTCATATATCTACTAACTTCTGCAGTATTGAAGTTAATTGCAAATAATTGTTTCTGCAATAAAGTAAACTAGAAGCGTAACCTGCCGTGAGTCGCTGAATTGTTTATCGGCAAGATCCCTCACGATAGCCGCTACTCATACAAGCACAGCCCTGGACACTTAAAATATCACATAAGCAAGTAAACTGGAGGTACCAGAGAGAGTAGCTAATGTGCGCACAACTGTGTGCACGAACGTCGATTCATACCAGTCACGCTACTAGAGAAGAGTAACTTCTGATTTAATTACACGTCTTATTACTTAAGCCACGTCTACATTACAATTACTCCCACCAACATCCTACATTATACGTTACCAAATCTCAAGTATGCGAATGGGACAGTGGTACTAGGAGGCTTAGCTACATTATCAGAATGTAAGTGCATTTCTCTTTTCCAGAATTTCAGCCTACGTGTCTGCTTACGTACTGAATTTAGCTCTAAACTGTGTTGCCAGAACTTTTATGCCTAGCGTGTTCGCTCCTTCGGTCGTTGCTAATGACTTTCTTACATGGCTCGCTAATGACATTCGTTAATCTGACTATTGAAATTAATTGTTCTTCCACACAAGTCGTGTGTAGGACAGGGTTGGAAAGGTTAAATCAGACGACTGAAAAATTCAATGCCATAGCCGATTTGAACTACGGATCTCTCGGTCTTCGTCCGGTTGCCGGTTCGACATTAAATTCTCCAACTCATCCGCATTTTTCCCGGGAGGCCACAAGGAGCTCTCAAATTGTATTGAGATGACATATCCCAAAGGCGACCTATTAATGAAAGTACTTTAAGTCCCAAGCTTCATAGTGCTTGAAACAATTAACCATCTAGTAAGTATTCCACCGGGAATACTCTTTCTTTTGAGCATATATCCCCACCTCTATCCGTAACCTCCATATGCCAAGAAACCTAGAAACATGAGAATAAAATTGAATGCAAGAGAAATTATGGAAAGGAAATCCGGTAAATGAGTAACAATCCAAGAATTTTCCTACCGACCAGGGAAAACCACGAAAAACCGAAGGTCAGAGTGAACTGTCGCGGGAATCGAACCGGCAACTCCCGAATGCGAGCTTTATATGTTACCACGAACCATTTAGCTCTGTATTTTCTACAGTAATTTCATTACTAACATTAAACCAATATAAACAATAATAGAAAGAAAGGTAAATATATTCAACAATATAAGTGATTCTGAACGAGATAATGACGCAATGAACGGTAGTAAAATAAATGGAGAAGTCGGTGCAGCAACTGTAATTGTCGATAACAATGCAATTATCCACCAATTAACAGCATAATTGAGCGATTCATGCTCCAATAATCAGGCAGAACAAATGACCAACTTATAGCCACTAAAGAAAGATCTCGAAATTAATTATGGATTGATATCCAAGGGGAGGAAAGCTGGAGTTTACACGAATAGTAGAGGAACTCTTGATTTAATGAAGAACAGTGATATGTACACTTGGTCAAGCTAAAAGTGGCTGGTCTCTTGAGTAGTTAAATCTTTTCAAAGACCCTTTGGTGAGCGCGCGGTTTACAAGCGTCAACTTCTGTGTGCGTTTTGGTTAGCTCTATAATACAAGCCACAAGGCACTTATTTGGGCTATTTTCACACCGTGCTTGGTGGAGCAGTGATTAAGCTGCTTAATTATACGCAAACACCTCGAGTTCGATCATCCGGATTGATATGTTTTATTTTTTACAACTCATTTTGCTGCAGCACAGTTAAATAGTATTTCTTGTGCTACTTCATGTTACTTACAAATATAATTACAATAATGGTGAAACTTGTGGTTATAAAATTAAATTGACCGAGTATAGAACCTCCTCCGGACCGACAAATTGTTATGGTTGTTACCTATCTACTAAATAAACACCTCATACATGTGCTGCACTCACATGACTGTCTCTACTCTTGTACAAGCCATTTTTACAAACGCTTATTCTCCATCTACTTCATGAAACTATCTTATTGCTAATTTTCTTGTAGGTGCAGGGGGACTTTAACCGATAGTAAAGTATTTTAAGAGCTGGTTGATATGTGGAGAACTTTATTCTCTTTGCATGTCCAGGACATATCAAAACGAATAACTAATTCCCATATCAGAAAATGTATAAGTATTGGAAAATTCAAACAAGTAACAAGGAATAATTCGGAAATGGTTCACTAGAAAAAAAATGTATATGACATAAATTGTGTGTTTTAAAACGATTTACATTTTTGTATAGTAAACTTTTGTCTATCCCTTAAGGTTTACTAGTGATGCGAAAGCCATTCAGAATGAAGAGGACTTTTGGGGACATTCCCAGAAAATTCAAGCTATACATTTCATTTGATATAAAAATATCTTAAACATATGATATTTCAATTACAATCGTTAGAGTCATTTTTGATAGAATCAAAATGTTCCATGGAAAGTTTAGTTGGCGGTAGGGGGATTTTCTGTTTCGCATCCTTAGAAGATACTAAATTCAAGTACAAAGTTTGGTATTTCTCTGACTTTTTGTTTTTTAGTTATGCTGTTCATGACACACACACACACACACACACGCACACGCACACGCACGCGCACGCGCACGCACGCACGCACGCACGCACACACACAGGGACATGTTTCCAAAAATGCTTTATTTGGGTTCAGGGCATCTCGAAACATGTATTTCCGGTGAAATCTCGGTATCGAATCTTTGGGTGGAATGCAATAATTCTCCTACTTACTGTATGTAGTAGAGAAAGTACGAATGAAGAAAATATTTTTACTCGTGTATTTGAAATGAAAAGGGAAAAATCGATGAGTAGCTCCACGGAGATTTGAACTTGCAACCTCATGAACAGTAACCTAACTCTCTAACACTGAGCTAAGAGTGCTGCAGTAAGCGTGGCATTGTAAGAAGCTTTAGAGAACCAAAAATGATTAAAGTTTATTTTTGTTACAAATATTCAGGGATGAAACACTCTGAACGATCTGTCTGTTTGAAATCTCGTATATGAATTATTTTCTCGGAAGAATTTTGCGATTATACAGTACGTTCGCTTTCTCCTGCGACCGAGCGATCGCATGCAAGCGCGGAGCAGCAGTAATATAGCCTACATAAGTGCTGCCTCACCGTGGTGGTTTATGCTAGTCTGTGCAGTTTAAAAGATGCAGTCAGTTTTCTTTTATCTCTACAGTGTATAAAACATAGTGCAGTGTTTCGTTTATCGAGAAATTCACGCTTGAACAAAGAGTTTTCATGTATGACACTTATGTAAAAACCGAGTCATGCAGAGCGGTGTGTAGGCATTTTCAAGACAAATTCTCTACCCTTCGAGTTCCAAATAGAGAGACTGTCAGGCGCCTTGTTAAAATATTAAGAACAACGGGATCCCTAAACAATGTCCTAAGCCAAAGAGAAGGGTCCTAATGGTGGGAAAACTCGTTGAAGTTTATGCATCATTCACTCACTCTCCAACTAAGAAAAGAATTTTTGTACTTTGAAAATTAATGAAGAAGAACTTCAGAGGGTGAAAAGGAATTTGACCAAAAGATGTCAAGAATGCATCATTGCAGATGGACACCACTTTCAACATCTTCTGTGACAAGCTTAGTACTCAAGTTTGAGGCAGTATTTTTAACACTGAAATAATTTCAGTCTAATTATATAATATGTAAATTCAATAACAGCCCGCCTTAAAGCAATATGTGTATCTAACAATATATAAAAAGTTTTATTACAGTCATTGTAAATGTTTATAATATATGTACATGTTCAATAGTGTTATGTGAATGTGTTACGTAATTTAATAATGTAGGAGCTGTGACAATAATAGGTTAAAAGTTGCTAACAACGAGGTAACAATGAGGTAACTTGAGGCAATAATGAATTTTAAAGTTTAACAATACTACTTGTGATTCTTGGAAGCAATAATGTAATTTTTGTGACAGTTTATAAAATAGCCAATCAACAACCATAAAAAGCATTAGTTAAATGAAGGTATTTTATTGGAGTAGGATTAGCCAATCAGAAACTGAAATATAGCAAAATTTTCAAATACAGAGTTCAGTTGTAGACAGTGCTCATAATTGGACGCGTTGCTTGTGCGTCCTCGAGACGTTTAATACGTATTCAGTATGAGATAAAAATAGTTTACGTGTTAAAAAGTGCAAGTAATTAATAAAAGAATCTCACAGCTCTCTATATCTGTGAAGTGTTATTTAAATCGTGTCAAGAATTAATAAAAAGGAGTGAATTAAAAATTATAATCTGTGTAATCCTACATTCTTCAGCCGCAAAACGTCCTGTTAAGGAATTCATGTCTCTAAAAGTAATACTGACGCAGCCGAGGCAAACATAAATATATAATATATAAAGAAACAATTAAAATTACAAAGTTAAATTTTTTTTCAACATTTGGGGCGAAGGCTACCGTAAAGCGGGTACTATACGTGCGGTTGCAACGAACTTCAAGTTCGGCTCCCAACAGTTGAAATACAATACAACTCCTACAAATCGGCTTTTCCATACGTGAAACAAAAACCTTCTTCAAGTTATAGCAATAAATAAACAATAAATGAGTAGGATACGCTTCAGAGTTGATACTCGTCGGTATCTAACGCCACGCACTTACGTGCAATCGGCTGTCCGGTCGCAGGGGGAAGCGTACGCCCTGTAGTTGTGTTCCCCAATATAACTACTACAAAAATATACGCAGTCTTGTGAACAAAGCGTGGTTGTCCCGAGCATTCACGGACCAAGCGTACGTATAAATAACAGAATAAATCAGAAAAGTGCCTCAACAGCTTTTAACAGACATGGTCTATTCATTTCAAGTAGATCAAAGCAGAAGCGGATGTAATTGGAGATAGACTGCCTGGTAAAGTTTCCAAGAAAGAACTTAAGAAACAAACTTGGACATAATCTACAATAAAATTCCAAAAAGCGATACAGCGGAAGAAGATAGAAAAAGGGGAGTATTGAAAACTCGCAACTAGAATGGACAAACTTTTCCGAGGTAACAGTAACTAAAAGTTTTTCTCTCGGTAGAGAATAGATTAAAGCTCAACATACTCCCATCAGCAAGCTTCCTTGCAAAACTAGCCGGGCATGGAAAAATCAGATCATATTAACACAGACCCAAAAGTATAGATAACCCAGCATGCCCATGTGGCACAAAAATATAGTCTTTGCACCGTCTACTGTGGGAATTCCTGGAACGACAACATAGAGTCTGAGTCTGGAATCCAAGTCTGATAGGAGGTGGCCTGAAATATAAAATATCTAAAACAATTATCTCTAACTGTAAATACTAACTATTAAACAGGTGTGTTAATAATTAGGTATATATATATATATATATATATATCAGGTATATGCTAGTTGCAAAAATAGTTAAAGAATTATACTCAAGTAATAGTAGAGTTATTAAGAATAATAAAAAGCTAATAAAAATGACTCAGAATTCTAAAATTATTTGCGAATAATAGAGCACGGTAACTTAGCAGCATCAGTTTTAAAAAATCTTATGTGATGCATTCTAAACTTTCTCTAACCCTATCGTTTATTAGTAGGTATGCAAACTATTCTTGCTAAAGCTTATTGTTCTATCTACTACATTTTAATCCAAATAAACCTTATAAATAGCTGCATTATACGCTTCGAATTAAATAAACAAGAAACAGCAACAGTCAAGTGCTTAAGAACTGAGCGTTATATGCTGGCCTTAAAGTTCCATACTGTTTCAATGCAACTTCAAGGGAATGGCTAAGTAATAAGCAATTTGAACTATTCCTAACGGGTAACTCAGAAATGGCTTATACCACAAAAAAGCTTATTTGAAATAAATTCTTTGTTTTAAAGCGATGTACATTTTTGTGCAGTACAATTTTGTCTATCCCTTAAAGTTTACCAGTTATACAAGATTATTAAAAAATTCGTTACGAATCAAGAGCACTTCATAGGCTATTCCCAGAAAATTCAAGATATATATTTTATTTGCCATGTAACTATCATTAATATATGGTACTTTAATCAAAATCATTAGAACCACTTTTTAGAAGATACAAAATTTCGAAACGTTTTATATGTAAAGAGTATTTTGAGGTAGAGGGTTTTCTTGAAAATCTTTGTGTTGCATTTTTGGAAGATACTGAACCTAAATATTAAGTTTGGTCTTTATCCGACTTTTCGTTTTTTGAGTTATGCTGTTTACAGACGCACACACGGGTCTTTTTCTAAAAATGCGTTTTTTGGATTAAGATGGCCCAAAACATGTATTTTGAGAATGTCTTTTCTGCCCCACGTATGGAAAGCCAATTTTAAGAAATTATTTTGTTGTATTGTTATTTTCTCCACGCTTTGGGAGCCAACTTGAAGTAGGTTGTTGCTTCACGTATGGAAAGCCGATTTTAAGTAGTATGTAATATATTTCGACTGTTGGGGAGCCCAACTTGAAGTACAGCACGTACGGTAAGAAGTTTCCGGTAGCCGTCGCGCCAAATGTACTTTCCGGTGACCTTTGCCCGAAATTTACTTTCCGGTGATCTTTGCCCGAAATGTTTAAAAAAATAATAACTTTGTAATTTGACTGTTTCTTTAAATATTATATTTATGTTTGCCTCGGCTGAGTCAGTATTGTTGTTAGAGACATGTTTCTCTTTGCAGGGTTGTGGTGCGACTGAAGAATGTAGGCTTACACAGATTATAATTTTACTTCACTCCTTTTATTAATGCTTGACACGATTTAAATAACACTTCACTGATATAGAGAGAGAGCTATGGGATTTTTTAAATTAATTACTTGCACTTTTTTAACACGTAAAACTATTTTCGTCTCACACGAATACGTATTAAAGTTCTCGAGAATACATCTCGCGTCTGATTAGTAACATTGTCTGCTAGCATCGCGTCTAGTTATGAGCACTGTCTACAAGCAACTGACTTGAATTCCACCGTCTAAACTTGTAAATTTCTGTATTTCAAGTCTCTGATTGGTTATTCCTAATCCAATAGAATACCTTTATTTAACTTAAGCTTTTTCTGGTTGTTGAATGGCTATTTTATAAGCTGTCACAAAAATTACATTATTGTTGCTCCAAGAATGACTAGTAGCATTATTATTACACTTTCTTCCTCATTATTGCCTCAAGGTTACCTCTTTGTTACCTCATTGTTAGCAACTTTTAACCTATTATTCTCACGGCTCCTACATTATTAAACTACGCAATACATTCACATAGCATTGTTACACATGTATACAATAATATAAACATATATACTGACTGTAATATACACTTTTTATATCTTGTTACATACACATATTGCTTTAAGGTGGGCTGTTATTGAATTTTATATTATATAATTTGACTGAAAACATTTAAGTATTGAAAGTACTGCCTCAATTTCCGGTGAAATTCCGGTATCGACGCTTTAGTAGGATGCATTATTACGTGGTATAGAAAGTAAGAAAGTGGTAATTTAACGAGAAGCTTTTGAAAGAACGCTTTTATCTTTATTTTGAAAGGAAACCTTCTTCCTGCTTGTCAAATAAAATGTGTACTTTGACTCATTTGACGTTCAGCCATTCTGTTTTGTGATTTTCGTTTTTCGGTTTTACCAGAAATGTCACAAGTAAAGCAACTATCTCCATTTAACGATGTAACTATTCATATATTTTAGAAAGAAACAAATACAATATTTTGTTAAATCAGTTACAATACAACATTCTCTTGATGAATTTTGCTGCACAATATGATTAAATGTCCCCTGATATACTGAAATGTTCAATCTATGAATTTACAGGCAACCAGGGTATTAGGGTAAATTGGTATAAACTGGTTTCTAAAAATATACACATTTGTCCCCTTTATTTTACCGCACTCTCAGAATGTCTATCACCAAGCAGCAATAAAGTCATAAATTAAGTAGTCATACAGTCATAAATAGTCACAAATTAAATAACCCTAAGTAAAAATTTTAGAAAACCGTGTTTAAATTACCTAAAAAACTTAGCAACTGCTTTACACGATCAAGAATTAAAATGGCATAAACCAAAACAACAAGACACATTAAAATTCCAGAACATCCCCCCAAAAATTCTCTCCCAAATAACATTAATAAATAAAGAAATCAAAAAAAGGGCAGATGCTTGCGCTAAAAACGGCTACGTGAATTTGAAAGAACTCACCAGGGCTATTTAGCGAGGCGCACACAGGTGAAAGTCTGGGGAATAAATCCCTTAGCTAGGCAGCTAATCTCCGTAGCTAACCTCGTCGTCACCTAGCAAACCAAACAAAACAAGACCAGCCAGCGATCATATCCTGCACACTTTGCGAGTAAGACAAATGATACGAAATTCGCAATATTATTTTGGCCTTAAGTGCGTTTATTTCTTGGGGTAAACCGTCACTTACGGTCCTAAAAGGTTATCATAGAATTTGACAACATTTGCTACCTATATCCTTCAGAATTATGTTCTGAAATTACTATTAAACTGTTCTAATCAGAATATTTCCATTAATTACTATAGTGTCTCTTTCATAGGTTTTTTTATGATTTATTGTACTCATGGCCTCAAAACATGTATTTCGGGTGAAATCTCGGGTATCAAGTTTTTGGTGCATAGTAGAGAAAGTATTTTTCTACTAGGTAAGTGGTGGAAACGACAGTAGGTACAAAAGCCATGTGAATGTTGTACATCAGATGTTTCAAAATAATTTTCACATCTATTTGTATAACATAAAATGACATTTAGAAATTGTTGTGCTGCAACAAAGCTTAAAACGTGAGGCTGGGCTTATATCTTACAGTAATGTAAATGCGACGATGAATAGGTTTCCTTTATCTTACCCCATACATATGTATATGGACTTCTCCCTCTGCAAGCCTTAACTTTAATTGTGGGTTCCACACTAAATAATCACGAAATTTAGCGAGGCATTCTATTCCAAATTCTTGGATATGACGGTGACATGCAAAGATAAAAGAAAGCCGTTAAGAATGAATACTGCTAATGGCTTTTAGTCTGAAAATTGCACAGTAAATCAGTAGCCATAGGTTTCATGTCGATACCGTGCAAAGGATTTTTCTGTGATAAAGTATCCTCAAATGTAGAGACCATCCACGTCAAAACTGGAAGTTTCGTGGCGCCATACCCATTATACATGCTTTCAGATCACGGAGACTATGAAATGTGAAAGTCCTTGAATAAAGACCCAATTTATCCCCTGAGGAAAATCACAGTTGCCTTGAGCCCAGCGGAAGGAGGGGATTAAATGCTGGCGAAATCACTTTCGCATTACTTGCTTTTAAAATAGAAGCACTCAAGCAAATCTTCAAAAATTGAAGTGACAAAAAAGCAGCTATATACGAGTATCTAAGTGAAAGAAAATTCTGTTACAAAAACTCAGTTTTTCTTGTAATGATACATATTTGTGATTGTAATTTTGCTTTCCCTAGTACGTACATAGGTAGAGGAAGTACTACATCCCATTAAAACCTTTTAGTCAAACGTTTACTGTATTACACGTTTTGAGGCCCTGCTTGCAAAGCATTTTAAATAAAATCTGATGTGATACATTCACAATACCTTCCCTACCCTCCAGTTTTATTGGTGGGTATGAAAACTATTCTTACTAAAGCTTACATTTCTATCTACTACATTTAATCCAAATAGACCTTTGTAGAAATAGGCACATTACGCATTTCGTTATAGATCAAACAGAACAGCGGTAGTCAAATATTTAAAGAACTAAACGCTATATGTTAGCCTTAAAATTCCATACTGTCTTCATGAAATCGCGAGAAACAATTGAACGTTTACAGGGCTTTAAAAGAATGACCAAAAAATAATTTGAATCTTTAATAAGGGATATCTCAGAAATGGCTTATGCTACGATAAACTTATTCGAAATATATTGAGTGTTTTAAAGGGATCTACGTTTTTTGTGTAGTACTTTTCGTATATCGCTTAACGTTTATACCAGATTATACAAAATTCCTTCCGAATGAAGTGGACTTCAGAGGCTATTGCTAGAAAATGTTATATGTATTTATTATTTTTCTTTTTTTTCTTAATATATGGCATTTTAATCAAAATCGTTAGAGCTATTTTTTAGAAAATCGAAGTTTTCGAGAAATGCTTCATGTAAAAGGTAGTTTGGGGTGCGAAATTTCTTGAAAATCTTCTTGTCGCATCTTTGGAAGATACTGAACCTAAATACCAAGTATGATACTTATCCGACTTTTCGTTTTTGAGTTGTGCTACGCAAATGCACTCAGACACAGAAGGACCTTTTTCTAAAAATGCATTTTTGGATTTTGGAAGCATCAAAACATGTTTTTCGGGGAAATATCGGCATAAAATTTTTGGATGAAATACAATAACTTCTCTACCTATGTACGTGGTAAACAAATTAAAAATTATCGTGTATTTGTGTGTATGTGTGTGTCTGTGAACAGCACAACTCAAAAACGAAAAGTTTGATAAACATCAAACCACGTATTTACGTTCAGTATCTTTCAAAAATGATACAAGAAGATTTTTAAAAAAAGTCCTGCAACATAAGCTGCCCTTTACATTGAAAAAGTTTTAGATATCCCTTATTTTTTCAAAAATGGCTCTAACGATTTTGATTAAAAATATCAAATACTTTAGAAATTTACAGAGCAACGTAGTGCCGCGTTAATGCATGAGACTCGCTTTCGGACAACCCTGGGTTCAAACCCCGAGACCGACCAATCTAACCGAAGGCTTTTTCATGCTTTCCTCGGTTGCTAGGCGAATGCTGGGTTGTATAATTTGATCCATTCTACGCTTTGATCACCGCATTTCATTTCCTTTTTCTTCCCACTATACCAGTCACTGTGCTAATCACCCATCCTGGATATGCTATGATCCAGAGTTTGCTTCCTCCTCGACAGGCTACTGGCCCAGAGTATTGGCTTGTACGTCCTTGGGGATGCATAAAGTCCTACAAAGCGGAGGGTAATCCGTAGAAGATATTTATATGACAAATAAAATGTATACATTAAATATATTAGCTTAAAATCCTCTTCAATCGGAAGGAATTTTCTGTAATTTTGTATAACATGTAAATCATAATAAATAGAGAAAACTAATGCACAAGAAAATGTAGATCTCTTTAAAACACACAAGTTATTTCAAATAGCTTTTCTCTGGCATCCACCATTTGAGAAATATCCGTTGCTATTGGTTTGAATTATTCAACACTTGTCAGTTTCTTTAAAGGGCTGTCACCGTTCGGTTATTTCTCGCAATGCAGTATGAGTTTCAAGATCGGCATATTATATCGACTAGGTTTTAAATGCCTGGTTATTGATTCCTTCATGTATCTCCCTTGTATGCACAACTAAATGTGTAATAAGGCAATTACTGCAGAGTTGAAAAGATAAAAAAAGTCAATCCATTGCCGGGATTTGAACCATTGATATCGCGATTTCCACCCGGTTGCTCTAATCGCTGAGCAACAACCACACACACACACACACACACACACACACACACACACAAACACAAACACAAGCACAAACACAAACACACACACAAACACACACACATACATACACACGCATTTTTCTAAAAATGCTTTTTTATTCACAGGACCTCAAAACAGATATTTATGTTAAATCCCGGTATCGAATTTTTTGGTAGAATGCCATACCTTCGCTAACTGCGATGTACGTGTTAGGGAAAGTAAAAATCTTGTGTTGTAGTCACGTGACTTTCTCTACTCTTTAGCAAACTATTTTTACAAACGCTTATTCTACATCTACTTCATATTAATCGAGATAAACGTTTGAAGAAATTATCTTATTGCTAATTTTCTTGTAGGTGAAAGGGGAACATGGTAGGCTTTAAGCGATAGTCAAATTTTTTAAGAGCTGGTTGCTATGTGGAGCATTTCATTCTCTTTGCATGTCCAAGACATAAACAAATGAATTACGAATTCCCATTTGAGAAAAAGTATAAGTATTTAAAAATTCAAACAAATAAAAAGGAATATATTGGAAACATCTCACTCCAAAAAATGTATATATCACAAGCTGTGTGTTTTAACGAGATCTACATTTTTTGTTTAGGAAAATTTTGTCTATCTCTTACGGTTTACCAGTTATGTGAAAGTCATTCAGAATGAAGAAGACTTTTAGGAACATTCCCAGAAAATTCATATATACATCTCGTTTGCCATGAAAATATCTTAAACTTGTGATATGTTAATCAACATTGTTAAGAGCCATTTTTTGAGAAAATAAAAGTTTCAAAAATGTTCCATGTAAAGTGTAGTCTGGAGTGGGGGGATTTTCTTGAAAATCTTTATGTCGCATCTTTGAAAGCTACTGAACATAAATACCAAATTTGGTATTTATCTGACGTTTCGTTTTTGAGTTATGATGGTCACAGACACCAGACACGGACACGGACCTCTTCCTACAAATGATTTGTTGGAGTTCAGGGGCCTCTAAATATGTATTTCCGGTGAAATATCATCGTCCTCCGTGGTGTAGTGGTTACACTACTAGCCTCTAGTTTCAGAGATCGCGGGTTCAAATCCGATGGAGGGCGATGGATTTTTTTCGGGCGTAAAGATCCTTAGGGAAGGGAAGTAAAGCTGGTGGTCCCGTGGCACGTAAAAGAACCTCAATCTGATAAAGGGGCCTCAGAGCAAAATTACCGGGATTTCCCGCCTTTATTTACGTGTCCATAATTGAAACTCAATTTTTCCGCCGAAATCTTGGTATCGAAATTTTGGGTGGATTACAGTACTTTCTCTGCTCACTATACGTAGTAGAGAAAGTAAAAATATGACTATCGCTTAGCCTACTGTATTCTTCTTATGCCTACAATGAACTGTGTAAATGTGTATGAAAATTTATCTCGAACAACAAGAGGTACTAAATGCGATCAAAAATATCCGTACAACCCAACAAACATACGTTTTTCATCTTAGGTGCATTGTGCTGCCACCTACTGCCTGGTACTCATCCGCGACCTCAGTAGTCATTAAACATCGTGAAGCAGCAGAATGGGACGCTCCGTGGAACTCACGGACTTCGAACGTGGTCAGGTGATTGAGTGTCACTTGTGTCTGAAGTCTGTACGCGAGATTTCCACACTCCTATACATCCCTAGGGCCACTGTTTCTGATGTGATAGTGAAGTGGAAACGTGAATGGACATGTACAGCACAAAAGCGTACAGGCCGACCTCGTCTGTTCACTGACAGAGACCGCCGACATTTGAAGAGGGTCGTAAAGAGTAATAGACAGATATCTATCCAGACCATCACACAGGAATTTCAAACTGCATAAGAATCCACTACAAGTACTATGACAGTTAGGCGTGAGGTGAGAAACCTTGGATTCCATGGTCGAGCGGCTGCTCATAAGCCACACATCACGCAGGAAAATGCCAAACAACGCCACGCTTGGTGTTAAGGAGCGTCAACATTACACAATTGAACAGTCGCAATACGTTGTGTGGAGTGACGAATCACGGTACACAATGTGGCGATCCGATGGCAGAATGTGGGTATGGCGAAGGCCGGTGAACGTCATCTGCCAGCGTGTGTAGTGCCAACAGTGAAATTCGGAGGTTGTGCTGTTATGGTGTGGTCGTGTTTTTCCTGGAGGGGGCTTGCACCCCTTGCTGTTTTGCGTGACACGATCATAGCGCAGATCTACATTGATATTTTAAGTACCTTCTTGCTTCCCACTGTTGAAGAGCAATTCGGGGATGGCGAATGCATCTTTCAACACGATCGAGCACCTTTTCATACTGCACGGGCTGTGGCAGAGTGGTTACACGACAATAACATCTCTGTAATGGACTGACCTGCACAGCGTCCTGACTTGAATCCTATTGAACACCTTTGCGATGTTTTGGAATGCCGACTTCGTGCCAGGCCTCACCGACCTACATCGATACCTCTCTTCAGTTCCGCACTCCGTGAAGAATGGGCTGCCGTTCCCCAAGAAACCTTCCAACACCTGATTGAAAGTAGGCCTACGAGAGTGAACGCTGTCATCAAGGCTAAGGGTGGGCCAACACCATATTGACTTCCAGTATTACCGATGGAGGTCGCCACGAACTTGTACGTCATTTTTAGCCAGGTGTCTGGATACTTTTGATCATCTAGTGTAGGTAGAAAAATAAGGTTTTTAAGAGTAGTTTGTAGAAGAGTTAGTAGAGGGAGTCATGTGAATGCAACTCTAGAAATTGTTTGTTGTAATATGTTCACTCCATAACTATATGAGTTAATGCTTGTATATACCCCCTCAAAAAGTATTAGTTTGCACTTTAAAAAATTCTAGGAGCCAAATTAATGGAGGGAAAAATCAATTCTTTTGGATATAAAGATCCAATGGTAATAAGTTTACGTATTTTAACGTGCTTTTTTCAGGTTGTTCATTTTATAAATTTTATAAATTTTTGAAAAAAATGCAAAATTGCAACTATTTTGTACGTGGTGTTTTCAAAATTATCTTTCATGCATTGGATAGATCCTTTTTTTTTGCATATATTCACACACTTTCATCTACGTGTAACCAAAACTGGTAGAGAAAATAAATTGAAGTTAGAAAAGGTGAGCCGAAAATGAGGAATTAAGGCAAAACCATTGAAAATTCACAAACTTTGACATTTTATTCCTGCGTTGAATAAAATCCTATTTTCTCCGCAAAATCAACTAATACACAGAAATTGCTCTGCTCAATGCATGTAGGATAATTTTCAAAATACCACATATAAAAGGATTTGGCATATTTTTTTAAAATTTTATAAAACTGAAGAATGAATGATCTCAAAAACTGCCAAAACGCGTAAACTATATTACCATTTGATCTTTATGTAAAACAGTTAGATCTTTTTCCTCCATTAATTTGGCTGCCAGAACTTTTTAAAGTGACACGACTACTCTTTTGAGTGGGTGTATGTTTATACTCGTCAACATGTGAAAGCAATTTGTGCCTTTGTATCCTGGCGGTTAATTTGCAACTGAAGCATTTAACCGTAAATTTCATTAAAAACATCAGGACTATATTGAGGCGAGTCTAGCAACGGCATGCTCGTGGCTTCTGCTTTCTTGGAATAAGGTTGCATAATCTGGTATTCCTCAACATATTGATATTAGCTGCATTCTACCCTGTCGCTTTAAGCTAATTACTCTATTCTGCCAGATGGAGCGAAGTGTCCAATAATTGGGCGCACCTCTAATTATTATGGCTCGAATTGTAGGATGGAGTGTATACTCCAGGGTAAAGACAAAATTCTGAGATTTTGGAGAGGTACATGACACTTTAACCAAATTGGAAGACAGAGTGTGACACTCCGGTTTGCATCGATGACATTGGTAGATGGTAAGTTTGAAGGTGAATTTTTTGTATAGATCAAAACACATCATTATCATTACTGATTAAGATTTGAAGTGGTGCCATTGTCTGGCATATATCAATAGTTGAATAAAGAAATAATAGTAACACAAAGAAATAATTGTAATAAATGATTTCCGTGTATTAATGATATATAATGTAATAATCTTCAGTTGAAATATTTATCCGGAAAGACGAAGGCAATTAGGAAGTCAGGTTAGCTATAGTCATTAGTGAAGAGAATTCCATGCAACTGCACGTTTTTGTACGATCATTGGACATAGCTCAATCTTAGCACTTATCCATTTCATTACTTTCTGGTTCCAAATATCTGTACTTTTTTAGTGCATATTTACATATTTTGAACTTTTTGGACATAAAAATGCATGGTACATATATAAAGCATTTAGGTTTAATTAAACATAAAATATGTATTATTTTCAGTTTAAATGCATGCTTTAATGGTTTTGAGTAGACATCTAAGTTTCTCGATTTTATGGTCCTTATTTTTGCTTCAGGAATCAGATTTAATAAAGAAAAGTGGGGATAACAGAATAAAGTTCAGATTCTCACAATAGGATGACTTTCCCAGAATTTTACTGACAGCCATCTACAGACCGCTTTCACAAACAGATTTTCCACAACAATTACCGACATTACAATGGAAATTTAGCCTTTCAAGTCAGGTACCGTGGCTGACGCGACAAAGACACAGCTGCAGAGCGGTCTTGTGGGATTTGAACAAACCTTGCTAGCAATTTCGATTCTTCTAAAACCGAATCATTCGCTAAACTGTCTTAGCAATGTGTGTGTGTGTGTGTGTGTGTGTGTGTGTGTGTGTGTTATCTCATAAGCGGTAAATGTCTGTGTTATTCTGTTTGCGTGTGTTAATGTGCTTCTAATATGCCTCCGTATAAAAGTTCCAGAAGGGTAAAAGCACATATCACAGGAACTGGGGCAGAGCACCGCAGGTAGGTCGCAACGGCCATTTTTGCTTCTACCATGACCCCTGGGACGAAAGGATGAGGGGAGTGAACCGAAGGGCGACCAGAGCCGGATGCCGAAAGGCGCAAACATGGACGGAGTCCCTAACGTTTCCAGATGGCACCCCGGGTTGGAGCCCCAGGCTAAGCGATACCGCAGCGACGCCAGGGAAAAAATCTTTACAGAGCGCAAGCCACAGCTCAGCCACAACCCGCCGAACACCACCGTCTGGTTTTACAACCCTGAAGCACATTACAAGGAAGATGATGGGTACAGGCAACGAGAGGAGAGTCCGGTAGAAGATGTACCACCCCAGCATTCGCCTGGCGAACCGGGGAAACCACGAAAAGCCCATGGGAAGAGTGGGGTTCGCCGGGGATCGATCCTGGGACCTCCCCAATGTGGGCCACAGACACAATTGCCTGAGCCATCCCGTTTGGTTCCAGAAGTGTACTCGTTGCACAGTGGATAAATGGAAAGGATTTTATTATATCAGAGGGGATGTTGTATTCTGTGATTGTTGTAGTAAAGACGTAAGCTATTCTGTTTCCTAAAAGTTGCTATGGCACTTGTTTGTAAAACATTACAAAAGTATTTTAAATAATTAATTAAATAAGAATGACAGTGTTTTAAAACTCATATCCATATAGGGAAGCGAATTAATGAATTGGGAACAAAAATGATCACTTGATCGTGCATTAATTGCAGTTTGATGGCGCGTGAATGCACACATATTTTGGGATTATATAGTGCATGGAATTCTCGCTTTTAGTCATTAGTATCAGCCGAAGTAGCGAGCACATTAGCTTAAACATTCTGGGTATTCAGTTAAGTTATAAGTTCAATACGTTTGTAGTCAGGTAGACCAATTTTGTAAATTAGAGAGGGAAACCAAATTCTGAGAAAAGTGAAAGGCTTGGTTAGCAACAAAATAAAAGGCATACATGAAGAGGGGTTAAATATTGGGCCCGGAAATGTGTAAAACTGGAAGGGGAATAAAATGTATACGGAGTTAAAGTTAATAAATGTTCGTGCAACCATATCAGAGAGTTATTCTAGTACCGTCATCAGTAGGTACTGCTTGTGTGATATTTTAAGCGCTTAGCCTCGCGCTTGTGTGAGTAAGATTCCGCGGCTATTGCGAGAGGTCTTACCGATAAGCACTTTAGCGAATCACGACACGTTACGCTATTAGTTTCTTTTATTGCGGAAACAGTTATTTCAAATCATAAAATTGATACTAGAAAGTTAGCAGGTGTAATAATTAGTTTGTTGCAGTTTCAAGTGCTACAATTCATAATTAGTTTCATATTTATCTTTAAACGTTCGGCAACTCGCTTCAAAAGCTCAAGTATCAGATCACATTAAATTTCTCAGTCATTTAAACTGGTGTTATCCTTTAACAATCCATCCACGCATACCCTGAGAGAAAGATCTCATAGCGTACCACTGAAGCACTGGCGCACGAGTCAACAGAACGAGCTACGGGATCACCGCAGTAGAATCGACATCAGAAGCAGGTAAAGTAAACGATTTCAAAGTGCCTACAGCTTCAAATTGTTGCACTATCGCGACATTACTGCTTCAAGATATACTGTAGATTCTGCTCTCAACAATGCCTGTAAGAACAATTACTTTAAAGCAACATCTCTCTGAAGAAACCTCATTCAAATTTCTTATTTTCACTTTGTTTATGAACAGTCTATAGTAGAGAACTTATTGCATTTCATCCAAATATTCTTATCCAATATTTGGATGTTTTTTGTTTTTGTTTGTTTTTAAAAAAATCCAAATATTCAATAAGAAAGTTCATAAAAAGTTATGATTTGAGAACCCTTTATCTGTAGAAAGCATTTTTAATGAAAATTCAGTGTGTGTGGGGGGTGGGGTGGGGAATAAATGCCAAACTTTGAATTTAAATTGAATATCTTCCAAAGATACGACACCAAGAAAATTTCCCCAACCAAACTGCCCTTAATATGGAAAACTTTTCGAAAATTTTTATTCTCTCAAAAATTGCTTTAACAATTTTTATTAAAATACCACATATTTAAGATATTCCAGGACTCTTTAAGTCCTCTTCATTCTGAATGGCTTTTGCATGACCGGTAAACCGTAAAAGATAGACAAAATCTTACAACACACAAAATCTAGATTTCGTTAAAGCACAGAATTTATGTGAAATTCTTTTGTGATATTAACCATTTCCGAGATATTTCTTTGTACTGGTTTATATTTTAAAATACTTTTCTGAAATGGGAAGTCGTTATTCTTTTTTCTCTCCCTCCCTCTTGGCCATGAAAATAGAACATAGCAACGCCCTCTTAAAAGATTTGACTATCGTTTAAAGCCTACTGTATTCCCTAATCTCCGTTGTACCTAAAGGAAATATACCAGGTGGTCCAGACAATCCGTCCTTTGCAATTTTATGTTTCCCGCATACATAGATGCAAAAGAAGTTGCTACATTACTGCTGTTACAAAGCGAAAGATCATTGAGGTAGTGCTGCTGTTTGCAGGTGTTTACGTGGTAGTTACGTGCTGATAAGCATCGCGTGGTCGCCTACTTGCAGTTCGAGCCATGTTACTCAGACAAAAAGGCAACGTTCACCAATAACGAACACGCGGATATGGTTACGATCTGTACGGAGACGCACCAAAATGCAGCTGAGACTCGAGGGCTGTGTCCTGAACGCGACATCTGTCTTCTGCGCACTTTTGTTTTGGAGATACAGATATAATATTAAGGAATGATGGATCATAGTCCTTTATGTCAATTCATCCACCAAGCCGGGCATGTTTTCGTACTAATAATAAATAATTTAATTCTAACGCACCTTTAGGGTACATAAACATAATAAAAGTAGACTTTTGTTTAAACTCGTTAACTTTGCGGTACCAATTGGTGCCATGTGGCTGTACCGATTGTAGATAAACTGTTATGGAACTATATTATTTACCACGTGTGCTCATGTTTGTGTCAAGCAGCAATCCTAAATTTTTGTTAATGAGCAAATTTATAATTAAATAGCCGATAACATCCCCCTCCGCACACATATGTACTTTCATATTCATACCCCAGACTCTGGGCATACCGTGAAATGTTTTTGTTTAAAGAGAACTTTCTGGAGTCCAACCGGGAATCGAATCCGGAACAGCTCTACCAAATGAGCTCTGGGACCAGCAGTTAAAGTGTTCGTTTTCAAGCATTGGCCTTCCATTTAGCGGTCTCCTCTCTGTCAGTATGACTCCCCTTTGGTAACCGCGCTATCTGGTATAAACTAACTTCAACTAAGGACGGCTTGTGTGGGCCACTGGTACAATAAGACAATATTTGCAAATGTTTATGTCGATTAACACGAAAATAATAGCTTGTACAAGAATAAGTAGAGAAAGTCTAGTGAGTGCAACACATCCTATTTTTATTGTATTATTAAACTTGTCCCTAATATCTGTCATTGTATGAGTTACATTTCAGCGGTTAGTGTTCAATTTTATAGCCCCGAGACCTCGTAATTGATTTCTGCCCACGTATCTGCTATTGATAAATTGTGTGTTTTGGCAGCAACAACACAAAATGTATTCTCTCGTAAGACAAATGTTCTGTTCTAAATATTAAGGCAGAATTGCGGATATTCCCCATTTCCATATCTTTAGAATTTTATCTGTTGCCTAATCGTAAAGCAACAGCGACATGAGCAGGGACGCCATCGTGTGATTACACATGTAGCTACGCCATGGGCCACTTCTCAATGTTTATTGCTATGTGACACGCAGCTCTAATGATAGACCTTGAGTTCAAACTGTCTCTAAACATTAAAGTTACACGCAAAGTTTGTTCCTTGTGACACAAAACGTCAATAAACAGCAGTTTCGTTGTCTGGACTCTGTGTTTACATAATATTGCGGTTAGATCACCACGTTGACTTCCGCTGAGTTCAAAGCTTCCCTCCGTAGGGTGGAGCTGGGGTATGAATACCTTTCACATTTCATAGTGTTCTGAAGACACGTGTAATAGCTATGGCGCCACGAAACTTCCAGTCTTGACGTGGATGTCTCATGATTACTAATAATGTTTGGGTAACTTAAATAAGTATAAGGAATGCTTCTTGTTCTCCACATAATCATCTAAAGATAGCATGAGTTTGAAAACTCTATTAAATTACTTACCTTTAGGATATACCTATAGACGAGGGGCATCTCGTGCACTGCAACATACATGAGATCTATTGGACTGGCAGCCCCAGGTGCCAGAAAGACAGCTACAGAGACGTGCGGATTAGATTAGATATTTGGCAGAGAGATGATTAGGAAGGACATACCCCTACCTGTCCACACTGAAACCTTGTACGGTTTTCTCCCTGTTTTTCCAATCATCAGCTTCTTAAACTCTAATATGTCTCAGGAGTCCATTGATAAGGTTTTTATTAGATACAATCTCATTTGTATAAACAGCTCCAAATTAATTGTATCCATTCACTACCAGTGCTTCAGACTGGAACATTAAGTGCGAGCCGTTTCCTCTTTTACACTACACACCTTGCATCTTGGGTTTTCTGAAAGCCCCATTGTCTTCAGGTGCTTTTTGAAACACCATGACTAGTCATCAAATCCACCACAAACCTCATCTGCTTCCTACTCAATTTAAGGACTGCAGTACGTTGTTGCATCATTAACTATCCATGTCTTTGTTCTTGGATATATTTCCAGTATTCTATATGCTATCTTTGAATCCAATCCTACGCTCCCATTTTAGCCAGCCTGTCTGCGTTTTCATTTTCAATTACTCCAGTATGGCCTGGGAACCATGCTAGAGTAAGTCTATTGCATTCCCCTAGCCTTTGAGGCCTGCGGAAGTCACTAACAGTTCCTGGCACGAAGACCCAAGAGTTGCCCAGAGAGGACGAAACGACCCGTTAAAACAAGCAGCCCTCTGGTGCCCAGGAGGAAAAGGGAAACAAGGCAAAGAAAATTGTGGTAAATGAAAAACTAAACCCGGTGTTTGCCTACTGACCAGGGAAAACCACAAAATGCCTGAGTGCAATAGAGGAGGAGGTTGGGGAACACCTCACGCACTGTGGCCTACGTGAGATCTATCGGGTTATATCTCGCAGAGGGAAGGCATAAAGTGAAAGAACCACAGGAGGTTACGGGGCGGAGTCAGATAAGCTACAAAAACGTGTGGAAGCCTAACAATTCCTAGCACGAAGACCCATCACACTACTGGAGTTGCACAGAGAGGACATTCAACGACCCGTTCAACCAAGCAACTCTCTCATTGTCCGCGGTGAATACTCTTTCCTTTGAGAAAACCTCTACGCCGGCACCGCCATACGCCGCGAAACCTCGATGTACACCTGAAAAATGAGAAGGAATGAAATGAAAGGGAAATGAGGCAAAAGTACTCGTTTTAAATGAGGAACCAATCCAGAATTCGCCTACCGATCACAGAAAACCACGAAAACCCCAAGGTCAACATAGGAAGAGGAGGGTGGGAAACACCTTACGCACTGTGGCCTATGTGAAATCTATCGCAGTTAATGCCCCGCAGGTGGAAGGGATGAAGTAAACGAACCACAAACGGCTACAGAACACAGATATGTCGCAGAAACATGTCCCTATCAATTCCTGACACGAAGACCCGCCCACTACTGGAGCTTCACAGAGAGGACGATGAAAGACTCGTTCAACCAAGCAGCCATCTGATAAGAAAGCACCCCTTCATCTGTCCGGCACTGCCTCGTTTCGCAAAACCTAAAAGCACACCTGAAAAGTGTTATGCGCTACATTCATATAACATTATCTAACCTCTAACATTTATTAGTAGATGTACAAATTATTTTTACGAAAGTTTATTTTTCTATCTACTTCATTTTAATCGAGGTAAAACTTTTGGAAAATGATGTATAACACATTATGTTGTATACACAAAGGAAAAGGCGATAGTCCAGTTTAACAATTGGACGCTATATGCTAGCCTTAAAGTTCCATACTGCTTACATGTAATCGCGAAAAACAACTGAAAATCAACGGCAATTAAAAAGAATGACAAAGAATTGAACAAATCCTAGCATTAATAACGTATGTATGGAAAATTTCTGATGCTACAAAAAGAATTATTTGAAATAAATTGACTGTTTTGAAGAAATCTACATATTTTGTGTAGTACATTTTCGTCAATGACTTAACGCTTACCAGCTGAACAATATTATGCAAATTTCCTTCCGTGCTATTACCAAAAAATTCAAGTTATAGATTTCATTTTCCATGTAAATATCTTTGATGTATGGTATTTTAATCAAAATCGTTAGAGGCATTTTTAAAATAAAAAAATTCGTACATCTTCCATCTAAAGAGTAGTTTGGAGTGGGGGAATTGTCTTAAAAATCTCCGTGTCGCCTCTTTGAAAGATACTGAACCTAAATAGCAAGATTGATATTTATCCGACTTTTCGCTTTTGAGATGTTCACCGACACACACACACACACACACACACACACACACACACACACACACACCTTTTTCTAAAACTGCCTTTTTACTTTCTCTACTACGTATAGTAAGTAGGGGAAGTATTGTATTCCACCCAAAAATTCGATACCAAGATTTCACCGGAAATATATGTTTTGAGACCCACTGAATCCAAAAAAGCCTATTTGGAAACATGTCCGTTTGTGTGTCTGTGTGTGTGTCTGTGAACAGCATAACTCAGAAACGAACAGTCGGATGAACACCAAACTTGGTATTTAGGTTTAGTATCTTCCAGAGATGCGACACGAAGGTTTTCAAGAACATCCCTCCCCCGCAGATTACTCTTTACATAGAACATTTTTCGAAAATTTTAATTTTCTCAAAAATGGCTCTAACAATTTTGATTAAAGTATCATATGTTTAAGATATTTTCATCACAAATGAAATGTATATCTCGAATTTTCTGGTAATGTCTCCACAAGTATTCTTCATTGTGAACAACTTTTGCATTACTGCAAACCATAAGAGATAGACAAAATTTTACTACACAAAAAATGTAGATCGCGTTAAAATACACAATTTATGTCATATACATTTTTTTTGAGTGAACTATTTTCGAGTTATTGCTTGTTATTCCCTTAAATTTTCCAATACTTTTTCTCAAATGGGAATTCGCTATTCTTTTTTTTATGACTTGGACATACAAAGGGAATGGCAAGCGCCACATAGCAACCAGCTCTTAAAATATTTGACTATCGCTTAAATACTACCATATACCCCTTGCACCTACAAGAAAATTAGCAATAGGATTAACGTCTCGATTAGCATGACATATGGAGAATAAGCGTTTGTAAAAATAGTTTGTACAAGAGTAGAGAAAGTCATGTGAGTGTAACACATCAGATATTTTTTTATTCAGGAAGTCCCAAAATATATATCTCCCAGGTGAATTCTCAGTATCAGTTTTTTAGTAGAATGTAATACCTTCCATACCTACTTTGTACGCGGTAGAGGAAGTAAAAATAACGGTAAATGAGGCAAACCAAATGGTAGCAGATGAGAAATTATCCCCGCATTTGCCTACCGACCTGGGAAAACCACGAAAACCAAGGTCATAGTGAGCGGTCGACGGAAATTAACACGTTACCGATTACGAGACATAACTTCAAAACTGGACGGGAATTCGGGAATGCAGTAAAATGGTAAGTGGTAGGCAAAATCGATACGTTTTCTGCTCTTTGCTGTTTTTTCTGTGTCTCTCGTGTAGAATGATTTGCACCATAACCTCCATTCTATGTTAGATCGCACACAAGATGCGCGTAACGACTCAAAGCGTTTTCACACGTGTAAAAAAACCAGATACAAATGTTACACAGAAAGAAGTGTGTGAAGCCGGGCAGGCTGTTACAGACGTTAAGGTACCAAGTATTTTATCATTAAGCACATTTATCAAAGTCTCAACTCTAAGCAGAGTCTCGACGCCATTACTCATCCGCAGGAGACCGTGTTCTTGATCGTACTGCGAAGCGTTTTCGGCAACTTTGATTGTGACCCAGTTCAGAGAAACGAGCTACTGATTCAAATCTTCGTGTATATACTTTGTCTTTTCGTTGTGTGCCAGAAAACACGCAACAATGACGGGCTGTCTGTCTGTCTCTCCCGCCCTTTATCATACATTCACCCTATTTCACGTTTACAGCCATATAAATAACTCCCTCTCGCTTTATGATACGATATAAAAGCGATTCCTTTCCCAAACCGAGTGATATCGCATGACCGTTCCTGGCGAGGTGGGGCGCGGGGCTGTGTTTCAGTTCCCCCGAGATTATCACGTGTATTTTAGGGGCAAGAAATATACGAGGGTTAGATTAAGAACCAAAACTGTATATTTGTCTAGTCGATACCCTGTGGGGAATCTACCACAGCATTCGTTTTGTCACATGCTGACGCGTCGGTTACCCTCAGGTTAGAGGACAGAAAAACCAAATCTTCAAGAAACTTTGTTGTAACAGAAAGGGGAGTCTTTTTATATGCCGGCATGAATTCACAAGTTCAGAAAACTACGAAAATATGTTTTGATACACATTAAGGGGAGATTGAAACCCCTACCTGCTGATACTTTAATTATTGACGGGAAGGTATAAATAAATAAATAAATGATACTAGGATAAAATAAATAATTACAATAAATAATTTCCGCACATTAAATCAACGTTTAATGTAATAAGACGGAAAGAGGAAGGTAATTAGCGGGCCATGTTAAGCAAAGTCATTAGTAACAGCGTCAGGAACAACAGCATTAGCTTAAAGTTTATTGGAAGGCAGTTTAGAGTTATATTGAGTGCATGTGAACAGTTACTTAAGCGGAAATTCTGTAAAAGAGAAGTGAAAGGTATTTCTGAGAGTTTAGCCAGTCCTCCATACCAACAAGGAAACAGACCCACACGTAAAAATTGAAGATTGGTGAGCATTACAAGGGATGTTTGTAGGGATAGTACTAAAGTAGGTGGATCGTAAGTAACATAAAAGCATGCAGAGGTACTGATCGACATTCGTTTGCACACACAGTCTTCGTGCACTACTTTCGTACATATATTCGTCACTCTGGATACTTGTGCCGACTTGTGTGTTATTTTAAGCGCTCAGTGGTGCACTGGTTTGAATAATATATAATGGCCATCGCGAAGGGTTTTGTCGGGAAGCATTTCAGCGACTCACGGCAAGTTACACTTCAGAATTACATTTCAAAATTCCTTCCGAATGAAGAATACTTCAAAGGCTATTCGCAGAAAATTCAAGACGTACATTTTGTTGTCATGTAATTATCTTTAATACATGGTATTTTAATAAAACTCGCTAGAACTATTATTTTAGAAAATCAAAAATTTCGAAAAATATTTCATCTAAGGGGTAGTTTGAAATGGGAGGATTTTCTTGAAATGTTTCGTGTCATATCTTTGGAAGGTGCTCGTATAATATAATATATATATTTAAATGTCTTGATTCTAAATCTATTGCACTTCCTTTTCTGCCAAAATGGTTCTATTAATAAAATTCCAGGCTACGATGAGAAATAATTTTATTTATTATTTCAGAATTTTTTTTTCTTCGTATCATTTTTTTTAGAACTGAAATAACAAGATTGGTATTTATCCGGATTCTTTTTTTTGAGCTAAGTTGTACACACACGCGCGCGCACGGACAGTTTTTGTAAAAGTGGTTTCGTTTTTTATTCAGAGGGCAACAAACCATGCATTTCCAAAGAAATCTTGATATCCAATTTTTATGTGGAATGCAATACCTTCTCAACCTATTATGTACGTGGTAGAGAATGTAAAAGCAAATCTCATGTGCATATGATTTTCTCTACCCTCTTTGGCTTATTAGTTGACATACATATTACTCTTACGAAAGTTTATTTTCCTATCTACTTCATTTTAATCGAGATAAACCTTTCCGAAAATAGCTACATTACACATTTTGTTATAGATACAAAGGGAATAGCGATAGTCAAACATTTAAGAACTGCTTGCCTTAAAATTCCATACTGCTTCCATGCCATCCCGAGAAACAACTGAAAATCGACAGCATTTTAAAAGAATGACTATGTGCTGAACAATTCCAAATACTATAACGAATATCTCGGAAATGACTTATGCCACAAAAAAGATTATTTGAAATAAATTGCGTGTTTTAAAGAGATATGCGTTTTTTGTGTGGTACGCTTTCGTCTATCGCTTAACGTTCCAGTTATGCAAGATTGTATAAATTTCCTTTCGAATGAAGAGGACTTCACAAGATTCAATATATACATTTTATCATGTATGTATCTTTAATATATGGTATTTTAATCAAACTCGTTAAAGGCATTTTTCAGAAAATCAAAGAATTCGAAAAAATATTCCATATGAAGTGTACTTGGATGGGGAGATTTTAGTGAAAATCTTCGTGTCGCAACTTTAGAAGGTACTGAGCTTAAATACCAAGTTTGGTATTTATCAAACACTTCATTTTTAGATATACTGTTTGCACATACTCGCACATTCTTTCTTAAAATGATTTTTTTGGATTCTGAGGGGCTCAAAATGTGTATTTCCAGTGAAATTTCGATATAGAATTTTTGGGTGGAATAAAATAACTTACCTATCTACTATGTAGTGGTAAAGTAAAGTAAAGTAAAGTAAAATACAATAAATAATACTAACCACCATTTCATTTCCTATGTGTTCATAGATGATGCATTAAATCCTATTATTAACCTTTGCTATTATCTTGCAAACATTTATAACGTATAAAAAGGTTTTGGTGTGCAGCATTTCCATAATAGGTATAAAAATGGGTCATAACGGGTAGTGAAAGCTATGTGAATGTTACACTATGGACATAGGTATAATTTTGCTGATAATATACACGTTCTAAAAATGACTCACCGTTGTTGACCCTAGCAACAGAGAACTCTGACTAAATATGATAGGATCTAATGTTAATTAATTATCTAATTAAACTGTTTATCCCAGGGAAAGAGCAAATGTCAAATACGGCGTACATTTTGCGTTAAAATGCTGAATACGAGCACACATGCACAAGTTTACAAAACAGCTGGAAATGACATGTGATATTATTAACCGTCATCACGGTGATGCTGGTATAAAAAGGCTTCTTCTTTCTGAATCCAAGAGTTCAATGTGGCCTGGTTCCTAGCTAGCGCCGCGTGAAACACCATATGCTTCAATAAGATGCAAATTCCAGAGGGTGAGAGGCTGCGTACTGGCTGCCAAAGATGGGTCGTAACGAAAACTTGAGAGGTGAAGATGTTGCTCTTAAAGATGACGACAGATTAGTCTCGTGCTAAAAATGAGCAGCTAGGAAAAACTAAAATCTCTTGGAGACAAAAATCATACTCCTGGATTATTTGATTTTCCACATTTTCACATCCAAAGGGGAAAATGCCCATCGAACAAATGTGCTATAATAATTAATAATACATAGTTAAATGATTTTTACTTTCTCTACTACGTACCTAGTAGTAGTATTAGATTCTACTCAAAAATTCAATACCGATATTTCATTGTAAATATGTTTTATGGCCCCTGAATCCAAAAAAATATTTTTAGAAAAAGGTCCGTGCGAAGTCTCGGATAAATATCAAACTAGGTATTTAAGTTCAGTGCCTTTCAATGATGCGACACTCCAAACTACCCTTCACGTGGAATATTTTTAGAATTTCTTTTTACTTTTTGAAGAATACCTCTGACGATTTTGATTATATTAAAGATATTACATGAAAAATAAAATGCATATCTTGAATTTTCATTTGAAGTAAATTTAAATAATCTTGCTTAACTGCAAGACGATAACGAAAACTTACTACATAAAAATGTAGATCTCTTTAAAATAGAATTTATTTAATTTTTTTTGCATCAGGTATTTCGAAGATGTTCCTTATTGATGGTATGGACTGTTCAATACTTAGTCATTCTTTTCAACTCCTGTCGACTTTCAAGCGTTTCTCGCGCTGTCATGGAAAGAATATGGAATTTTAAGGCCAGTGTTTAGCGTTCATTTTTTAACATTTGACTATTGCTATTCCGTTTGTATCTATAATAAAATGTGTATTGCAGCTATTTCCGGAAGGGTTTATCTTGATTAAAATGAAATAGACAGAATACATATTTTAGTAAGAATAATTTCCACATCTAAAAGGGATAACATCACACGAAGGAAATATTCTGTAGAGCCATAATAACTAAGAATACATGGTTAAATGACTTTACGAAAGAAATAGATGCCTTTTCTTCGCACTCTTACAGAAATACCTATATTATTAAAAACCCGTATTCTTATAACAAATTTTATAACACGTTTACATATTTTCTTGTAGGTACAAAAAGAATACACTGGCCTAAAGGGAGCAAAATCTAAATATTTAAAAATCGGGTGGGTATATCATGGCTTTGAAATCCCATTTCCTTTGTATGATCATAAAAAACGAATTGCAACTTATCACTTCAGAAAACTTTAAGTATTAGAAAATTCAAACCAATAAGGAACATCTCGAAAATGAGGAATTTAGCTGACGCCTAAATCATGTTTCTGCAATAGCCTGGCTTGGTGACATTGTGAATTTAGTCGAACCCAATCAGAACTCAAGACGTGAGATAATACAGCGCATGAATGTATTTGTATTTTCCTTCTATATGTATGTGTTTACACTAATCAAACTCGGCTCACAAAAAATTAATTTAAGTTTTGTTTATGGACGCTCTTTAACTGCTTTGGTCCTTAGCGTCCCATTCTATATTGGGCGTGAAGGATCGGTATTTTTTCTCAGAGGTCTATTTATCAGGATTGAGGTTCTTTTACGAGTCGTAAACCTACGACACGGGACAACCAGCTTTACATCCCTTCTGAAGGAAGCCATGCTAAGGATTTTTACACCCGAAAAAATCCATCGCTTTCCGCCGGGTTTGAACCCTCAACCTCGGGAACTAGAGGTTAGCATGGTACCACTAGACCATTGAGGACGACAAACTCGGGTCGCGAGCGTTCTTACAGGTGTACTGGCTAATTTCCATAATATGGATAGAAAACCCTTTAAAAGAAAGTTTTCAGCACAAAATAATAGTTACATAGGAAAGGGAAGCACATAAATTACTATTGTCATTATCATTATTATTATAATTAGCCTTGACCAAAATGGGGGATATAACTTATGGTAATATTAAGATTAAAAAATTGCTGCCAATTGGCATACAATACAAAATTGGTTTCATACTACCTAATAAGAACATAATTGTTTGAACAAGCTATCGCCTTTACAGTTTTTTATAAAGTAAGTATCGATTATCGAGAAATCGTGGTATCATCTTATCAGTAGTACTGTATACAGATACTATCACTGGAAAATGAAATATATACATTTTATTTTTAATGTAAATATCCTAAAGTATACGGCATTTTCATCAAAATCGTCAGAACCATTTTTGAGAAAATAACAAAACATTTTCCACTTAAAGAATAGTTTGTGGTGGGGAGAATTTCTTAAAAATCTTTCTGTCACATCCTTGGAAGATGCTGAACTGAAAGTTAGTAATTACGAGAACATTTCGTCTTTGAGTTATGCTGTTAACAGACACACGGACATACACATGGAACTCTTTTAAAAATTAATTTTTTAGATTCAGGATTCTGAAAACATGTATTTACAATGAAATATCGATATCAAATTTCTGATGGAATTCAATACTTCCTTTACCTACCAGATAAATAACAGAGTATGCAATATGCAAATATTAACATACTCAGCTTCTTGCAAATTAACCCATCGCTTTAAAGCATGCATCAATGAGTGAAAAAATCCAATGTGATACACTAACACTACCGTCTAACTTTCTTACTGGTTATACAAACAATGTTGCCAAAACTTATTTTTCTCTCTACTACATTTTAATTCAAATAAACCTTTATAGAAATAGCTATATTACACATTTAGTTATAGATACAAAGAGAACAGCGATAGTCAAATTTTTTTAGATCTGAATGCTATATTCTGGCCTTAAAATTCTATATTGTTTCCATGACATCGCCAGAAATAACTGAACGTTGAAAAGACTTTAAAGAATGACCAAGTAATGAAGAATTCGAGCAATAATAACGGATATCTCAGAAATGTTTTATTCCATAAAACAACAAAGTAAATTATGTGTTTTAAAGCTACATTTTTGTGTAGAACGTTTTTGTCTATCCCTTAACGTTTAGCAGTTTTACAAAACGATATAAAATATCTTCTAACTGAAGTAGACTTCATAGGCTATTTCCCAAAAAATTCAAGACATTTTATATTTCATGTAAATATCATTAATATACTGTATTTTAATCAACATCATTAGAGCCATTTTTAAAAATCGAAAATTTCGAAAACTTTTCCGAGTAAAGGGAGTTGGGGATGGGGGGTTTTCTTGAAAACCTTTGTGTCGCAGTTTGGTATTTATCCAACTTTTCGATTTTGAGTTATGCTTTTCACAAGCACACGTACCTTTTTCTAAAATTTTATTTTATTAGGGAGCTTCAAAACATGTATTTCCGGTGAAATCTCGGTATCGAATTTATGATGTAATACAATACTTCATCTACTTACTATGTGTAGTAGTAACAATTAGGTAATCGGTGTGTTTTTAAAACCTAGAGATGCAAAAGTTTTCTGAAATCATAATTTTGAATTTACTTAAACGTTAATATATAAGTGCTATACAGTTTTTTGAAGAAATAAACTGAAAGTTACAACAATGGTATATCAAAATGAACCTAAACAGAATAGCTATGTATTCTAATTAGTAGAATTCTGTATCTTAGTTCTTAAAATTAAGTTTCATTTATAGACGCTCTTTAACTGCTGTTGTCCTTAGCGTCCCATTCTATATTGGGTGTGAAAGACCGGAAATTTTGCTTAGAGGGCTCTTTATCAGGCTTGAGGTTCTGCTACGTGCCGTAAATCTACGACACGAGACCTCCAGCTTTACTTCCCTTACTAACAAAGCCATGTTAAGGACTTTTACGCCCGAAAAAATCAATCGCCCTTCGCCAGATTTGACCCGCGACATCGAGCACCAGAGGCTAACATGGTACCCCTAAACCACGGAGGACGACCTCTTTGTTCTTTGTCGTGTGTAGCTTGCGCAAATATTTTGCAACTGAATGGCTGTATTAGGTTTTCAAATTATCAACTCACACCAAGTTCCCTTCTTCTTTGAAAATGTGATTCGGAGGTTGATTTTTGTAAGCTAGGCGTTTATATCCCAAAATCCGAGCCGTGCTGCTTTAATTTACGAGTTGAAATTCTGATCTCTAAAACATTTGTACAGTTCATCATTGTGTAAGAACGTCGTTTTTCAAACTTTCTAACATTATTCTTGAAGCCCCTCCTTCAAATTTATACAGAACGAGATGGCTTAACGAAAACGTGTTAGGCTTGCACTCGGGAGATTCCCCGTTCGATTCCCGTCGGAACAGACATTCTAACCTTGCGTTCTTTCGTGGTTTTCTCAAGTGAGTAGGCGAATGTTGGGATGGTTCTTCTTTTATTCTTTTTATGGTTTAGACCCTTGACCTATCCCGGTCTAACTCTCATCTCAACATAGATCTTCCTATCGATCTTATCCCTTCTGGTTTATAATGAATGAATGAGTGTATTTATTTACATAATAGTATATACATACACGGATCCCTATAAATCGCACGGGTTTGCAGACCGTACGTGCTGTTATAGTACTCAGAATACTAAGAAAAATTAATAATAATAATAATAATAATCATCATCATCATCATAATAATAAAAAGAAACGACAACCAATAGAAGGAAATCAGAAAAAAGTATCATTACAAGAGAACACTGTTGTGCGAAAGAAAAATAAAAACATACTTAAATATAGCATCTTAAACATCCACAGCCCCCAAAACAGCAGTAAACCGTATTCAGATGCATTATTATACCCTATTATAGTAAAAAAAGGACAGTTAAGAGAATAAATATATACAGCATACTAACAATGAGTGAAAAAAATATAAAAAAGTAAACCATCAACGATTAGATATCTCTACACCCCGCTTCCTTACTATTAGCCATCTCAGCTGTGTTGCCTTAAGTAGAAATTTACCTAACCATGTCTTCCCTGCCTGCCAGTAGCGTCCAACATGTCCTTAACTCTCCATTCGAGCTGATGAAAGATATTTTTCCCTCCATTCCCTTACATCTTGCCAAGATATGCATCCATGACTTTTCCTCCTCGAAAACGGGGCGGATTATCCTTTAGTTTATAATTTAACACTCTGTTAAGGAAACACCGAGCTAGCTGAGTTAGCTATTTTGATAAAATATATTATTTTTGGGTTTTTGGTCCAAAAAATACTTTAGACCACACATCAGCGAAATTTTAATTCCCTAGGACAGATGCAGTACATGTTTAGACGCCATTTTTATAGCGGTACCATTTAAATTGCTCTCTGTCCTGGTAAATGATGTGCCATTTTCATAACTTCAGATTTTTGTTACTTTACCGTATTTAAAGCCTACCTTCTCCCACAAAAGTGTAGCTATAAATCTGAAAATTTTTAGAATATGGACTATAAAACGCCGGATTGGAATTTTTATATTTGTCATAGCTTATATTTTAAAAAGTTATTTACATAATCATGAGCTTTTTATGAATTGTTCACATTTTGTGCTCCAAAATATTTTTTCAACTAATTCTCTACATCTTATGAAAATTTCCTCGGACAATTTGTTACAAAAGTGTTAAGAAAAGTCACTGTAAAAATTACAACTCTAGTTCAATATCTAAAGGAAGGCATAGATTTTGATTATAATTAATAAAATTTATATAAATAAATTAATATCTCAAAAATGCAGTTATATACACACAAATAACATATTGTACAGTTATTTATTTAATTGCTAGTAATATCTTTGCAAAATATTTAATCTGTAGTTCTGATAGTTTAGAAAATCACTTTTATACCCCGGTAACCCCTAAGATGGTTTTTCCATATCTGTTTCTACAGCTTCTGCTATAGTCTAATCCTTAAATCTTCTCTTATTTCTTCATTTATTTAGCTTATCTTATTATAATCCTTGACAGCTCCCAAAAATCTCATCTAAGCTACCTGGATATGACTCTTGTCCTTCTGTTTCAAAACCCAACTTTCACTCTCTGGCTCGGCTATAACCTTATAAAATTTAAGCTGTAGTTCTTCTTCTGCCACGAACTTCCAGTGCAACGCTTCCTTTCGTCCGTTTCATCTTCAGCTGTTTCAGAGTTGTAGGACCAGGCGACGGCAATTGGTGCGTTGCGGCGGGACGATAGCGTTTGCTCTGTGTAAAAGTTTCTGCCTGGTGCATGGCTGACCGGCTGGTGTCGTTCATACCGGAAATCCTGGTGTGAAGATCGCATAGGCAGGTAAGTGCCGGCGTAAGGATTAATGCAATTCTGGAATTGTTAGATACTCCGGCTTTGCTAGCGCGCATCGTTGTCCAGATCTGATCGCCCTTCGGGTCTCCCCTTTCTTTCAGGGATCACGTAAGTTACAAAGGGTCTATATATATAAGGTGCTAAACTCTGTGGATCACCAATTCTAATCCTTTGAGTTTATTACTAGTTTACTCATTCATATACAGGGTGGACATTCTCCAAAACTAATCGTTGTAGAACAAAATGTAACGTCGATATGCTTTTTGTGTGGGGGTAAAAGCATTGGTGAGCCAATAATTCTTCACAATGAATACACGCTGTTGAATTGTGAACTCCATTTTAAAGGTTATATGACAGCAACAGGGAACATCGACATGTATCGAAATCTGCTGGTATCCACTGAAACTCCTGACTTCGTGCATCATTGCAATGTACGTACAATTTAAAAATTCATGTAAGGACGCAGAGTTATAGCTCATTAAAAGTGGGACATCCCACTGAAACACCCTGTATAATCTGTCGCTTTAAGTTTTAAATGAGAATGGCCGTGACGAAAATGATCGAATATAAGCGGAAGCACCCGATTAATGGGAAGTCAGATTACTATCGAAAGGTAAAACTATGGTATACAGGTATAAACTTCTAAGCATTAGGTTAGTGTTTACGCACCCGAAATTAAGTACATGCTATTTTTCTACCTTTCCCTATAGGTAAAACAAAAGGATTCACATTTTATGCAGGCAGTTCAGTGTGTAGGTCTGCACAACACGCAATTAATAAGCAGTAGTGTAAATCTGTAGAGTACCTCAAAGTTATAATCTGTGTCGTTTATGCTGCCATTTGTTACTGACAACATTTACAAACATTCCAAACAGCATTTTCGCGACTTTTTTTGATTGTGACATATCGATATGTTTGTATACGAATCAGCAATAACCATAAAACTGTCAGTATTCGGATACGTCACAGAGATTGCGTGTGCGCTGGTTATGTACTGTCGACATATCTTACTTGTATTTACTGTGTTACTAGTCCAGTATGTTAAATATAAAGAAGGCAAAGATAGCGACTAAAATATTAACTTCTCGGAGAATGTAGGAATAGGAGTGAACCGGTGAATATCCCAGAAACGTAAACATTTTAGAAATAGCATATAACCTGCAACCACTGAGAAAAATAATCTACTCAATTATTAGTTGACAAGGCTCTGATGTTACGCTAGTTAAAATTTTCACTGTTATGTAATTATTTGTCTTAGATTGGTTATGCACTTGATTACAACGTACAGAGAATACATCAAAGTTTTTTTTACATAAGGTGTATTACATTCACCTTTCTCTACACTCTATAGTTTATAGTGGGTATACAAATTATTCTTACTCAAGCTTATCTTTCTGCCTACTACAGAAAGTTATAGATACAAAGAGAACAGCCACAGTAAATATTTGAGAACTGGACACTATACGCTGGCCTTAAAATTCCATACTCTTTCTATGCAATCGCGAGAAACAAGTGAATGTTTAAAGGATTTTAAGAGAATGACTAAGAAATGAAAAATTCGAAAAATTAATAACGGATATCTCAGAATCGACTTATGTCACAAGAAATTTTATTTTTAAAAATTATTTGTTTTAAAGAGATCTACACCGTTTGTATGGTACGTTTTCGTCTTTCGCTTACCGTTTACCAGTTATACAAGATTATACAAAATTCCTTCCAAATGAAGAGGATTATTTCCCGAAAAATATATAGATTTTATTTTTCATGTAAATATCTTTCATACGTGATATTTTAATTAAAATCGTTAGGGTCACCTTTTAGAGAATCAAAAATTTCGAAAAGTGTTCCATGTAAAGGGTAGTTTGTGATGGGGATTTGCTTGAAAATCTTCGTGTCGCATCTTTGGAAGATATTGAACCCAAATACCAAGTTTGCTATTTATCTGACTTTTCGTTTTCGAGGTATAACTCCACAGACACACGTTTTAAAATGCTTTATTCATATATATCCGGTGAAATCTCGGTATCGAATTTTTGGATGGAATGCAATACTTCTCCTACTTGCTATATGTAGTAGGGAAAGTAAAAAATCTGATGTGTTACACTCACATGAATTCCTCTAATCTTGTACAAATTTTACAAACGCTTATTCTCCATATGCTTCATGTTAATCGAGATGTTAATCTTATTGCTAATTTTCTTGTAGGTGCAAGGGGAATATGGTAGTATTTAAGCAATAGTCAAATCTTTTAAGAGCTGGTTGCTATGTGGCGGATTCCATTCTCTTTATATGTCCAGGACAATGAATAACGAATTCCCATTTGAGAAAATAAGTATTGAAAAATGTAAGGGAATAACAAGAAATATCCCGAAAATGGTTCACTCAACAACAAAAATGTATATGACATAAATTGTGTATTTTAACGCGATCTATATTTTTGTGTAGTAAAAGTTTATCTATCTCTTATGATTTACCAGTTATACAAAAGTCGTTCACAATGAAGAATACTTTTGGAGAAATTCCCAGAAAATATCTTAAACATATGATATTTTAATTAAAATCGTTAGAGCCATTTTTGAGAAAATTGAAATTTTAGAAAAATATTCCATGTAAAGGGTAGACTGGGGTAGGGGGATTTTCTTGAAAACCTTCGTGTCGCATCTCTGGAAGATACTGAACCTAAATACCATGTTTTGTGTTTATCTGACTGTTCGTTTCTGAGTTATGATATTCAGAGACACACACACACAGACAGACATGTTTCCAAAAGTGCTGTTTTTTGGATTCAGAGTGTCTCAAAACATATATTTCCGGTGAAATCTCGGTATCGAATTTTTGGGTGGAATACAACACTTCCCCTACTTACTATACGTAGTACTGAAAGTAAAAAGGTTTTGGCACCCAGAAACTTCACCACATAGTTTATAGGATTGGAACCTTGTTTACGTACTTTAGTGCTAAATTTTGCACTAAGATTCTGTATTTGAGTACAGTCTCAATTATAAACAATTCTTTCATATTACTTTCTCCACCCTTTGTCTGCGTATGCAAATAATTCTTAAGAAAGTTTATTTTTTTGTCTACTTCATTTTAATTGCTATATACCTTTTCGGAAATAGATACATTACACATTTCGTAAAAAGATACAAAGCGAATAGCGATAGTCAAATGCTTTAGAATTAGACGCAATACGCTGACCTTAAAATTCCATAATATGTCTAACTCACTCCTCACAAGAACTAAACAACTTTTGTATAAAGCACTTTGCAATTGTTCTTACACGAACGTAAATAACAACGAAAATTCTGAATGACTGTGTACGAGGAGCGCACTCCATGGATGGTCATTTGAGAGCCAAGTTACGTTTCGTAATTGGGAACAAACAATTTTTGTGCTTTGTTTCCTTATTTCTCATCAAAAAATAAATAGTTTATTATAAACCATTTCCTAGTGATAAAACGATATACAAAATGTAGGTTACCATTTACAAAAATTTAATTGACCCTAAAACGACCATCACAACGTCTTCCAACTAAAATACGACTAATAGCATTTACTTTCCCCCATAACATCAAGCAACTTTTACCCAGGACATTTGTTTCTGCAACGCTTAGTTTTAGAGATATTGTACAATCTCAACTTAAATGATCACCCTTATAGGTATTAACTGTCAGAGCTAAATGACTTTAACACGTGTGTTCAGGTTTGCGTCAAGCGACAATCTTGATTTGTTGATAATCGGCGAATTGGTTATTAAATAACCGATAATAACCCCCCTCCACACACATACACCGCCAGTCAGAAGTTCCCAGACGACACCCAGTAAATGTAATGCAATTCAGCGTTTAGCTTGAATTGTTCTTTATTCCATGTTAAGTACAAGAAACCCAAAAATGACTGTTTAGAATGCAATTTTAGATAAAAAGCGAGTATGGTAATATTCTTTCATTCATTATCTGTTCACCCTCCTCTTATGTAGGACTTACACCCCCCAGGACTTACAAGCGGGTGCCTGGGGTCAGAGGCCCGTCGAGGAGCAGACACTCATGGATCAGACAGAGCATCCAGGATGGGTGATCACCCCGATGCCTGGTATGGGATGAAGGAAGTAGATGAAACGAAATGTCGGTGAAATGGATGAAAGGAAAGGTGATGATGGAGCAGTTGGTGGAATGAATGGCGGGGGAAACCGGAGAACCCGGAGAAAACCCGCCCAGACGCCGCTTCGTCCACCACAAATCCCACATGCAGGTCCCTGGGATTGAACCCGGGCCGCCTCGGTGGGAGTCGAACGGTCTAACCACTCGCCACGGCGCCGCCTGAGTATGGTAATACATTTTGAAAATTTACAAAACAGGTACCACACTGAGAAATGGCTTATACCTGAAAGAAAGGTAATTTGGTCATTTATTTCTTAGAATAAGTAAACCGTTGGAAGAAAATGAAAACAAAATGAAAGTAATGATTATTATCACATTAAAATTTAATGAATCAATAAAACAGGTCAAGGTTTTTGCTTCTTTACGTTTACTATCCTATTATTTTTTTTAAATTACCTCTGTATTACACTTACTACCCTAAGTGTCCGAAAACATTTGGTCAGAGTAGGTACTCTCAAATTCAAACACCACCCCTGGGCATAGAGTGAAGTGGTTTTGTTTGAAGACGACTTTCCGGAACCCAGGTGGGAATCGAACCCAGAACACCTCATATATCAGGCATTTTCTCTACCGAAGGAGTTTTGGGACAGTAATAGCAGTTAAAGTGTTCGTTTTCAAGCATTGGTCTTTCATTTAGGGGTCTCCTCTCTGTCGGTATAGAACCCCTTTGCAGTTCTACTTAGGCAAACCATTTGGCTTCCGCGCTCTCCAGTATAAACTAACTTCATCTAAGGACGGCTTGTGTGGGCCACTCGTATGTATATAGGGTTAATCATTTAAGATGGGACTGTACAATATCTCAAAGCTAAGCATTATAGAAAGAAATGTGTTGAATAAAAGTTGCTTGATATTATGGGGGAAGGTAAATACCATTGGTCGTGTTTTGTTTGAAGGACATTATCATGCTCATTTTAGAGTCAATTTAATTTTTTGAAATGGGAACATACCTTTTTTCTGTTGTCTTCTCACCGCTCACAAAAAACTAAACAACGTTTTATAAAGACACTTTGCAATTGTTCTTACACCAACGAAGAGTGCAATGAATGGTTGGACCATCCATGGATGGGCATTTGGGCGCAAGTTGTTTTGTTTCCTTATTCCTCATTACAAAATGAGCAGCGTTCTATAAACCATTTTCTAATGAGAAAGAAAACATACAAAAGGTAGGTTCCGATTTAAAAAATTTAAATTAGCCCTAAAATGACCATCATAACGTCCTCCAAACAAAGCAAAACATATGGTATCTACTTTCCCCCATAGTATCACACGTCTTGTATTAAAGGCACTTCTTTCTACAACGCTTAGTTTTGAAGATATTGTAGAGTCTCAACTTAAATGGTCCACCCTGTATGCTCGCTGCGATAAAGCAATATGCAGAAAATTGTAAAGTAGAAAGGCAATAGCAACATAAGCATTTTGGCGATAGGAACAAGAAGATTTCTAACTGTGCTACATGCGTCAACATTATATCCATCATGCTAGAGTCCCCGATTTATGGCGTTTCAGATGTAAACAAAACGCATTCGTTTACAGTACTAGTCACGGCCTCTAGATGTCTCTGATGTAAAGCCTGCTGGGTACTACGGTAATACCATCTTGTTCAGTAAAACACAGGCATATAATGTTAGTTTTGCATTGTGTACCAGGACTCAATATTGGAGACAGTAAGTACACACTTTTCCTGTGAATTACATTTCATTTTGCCTGGAAAATGAAGATGTTTCATAAAGGCAGATTTCAAAATAGGAGGGATGATCAGAAACTAAGGTTGCAAAGCCTACAGTGAAACGTGTAGATTTTATTTAATACAACCAATACTGCAGCCAACTGATAGTACATACACTAGATTATTTTTCCAAATAGTCTCCATACTGGTTTAGGCACTTGTCGTTTCTTGGGATGAGTTTGAATATTCCCTCCTGGTAAAAATCCTGTCCTTGCGTGTTCAGCCACGTCGTTTCACCTCCTCTCTGAAGCGAATCGTCGGCCTCCTAAGTGCACCTTCAAATGAGGAAAAAGGTGAAAGTCGCTAAGAGCGAGGTCCGGGCTGTAGGGAGGGTGGTCGATGATGCCCAGTGAAATTGCTTCAACAGCGCGGTGCTCTTCTGGACTGTATAAGGTCGCGCGTTGTCGTGAAGGGCGATGACGCCCTCGGTGAGAACTCCTGGCCGTTTCCTCCTGATTGCTTCGTGCAATGGTGTCAACGTCTCGCAGTATCGGTCAACGGTCACTCCGCGCCCTCTTTCCAAACACTCCACGAGCATGACACCTACGCTCTCCCAAAACACTGTGGCCATCACCTATCCAGCATTTGATGTCACCTTAAACTTCTTTGTCTTTAGACAGGAGGGGTGTTTCCACTCCATTGAGGTCGCTTACTGTTGGAGTGTACTGGTGAATCCATGTTTCGTTACCCGTGATAATGTGATGAAAACTGTTCCCTTCCGTGGAGAGTTAGACTTGGCACCACCCGCTTCTCTTTGTGTTGGTTGGACAAATTCCGTGGAACCCATCGAGAACTTTCCGGTACTGCAGAATATCGTGAACAATGTATCGAACGATTCCGAACGACATTACCAATTCTACCGTCATATGCCGTAACGTGATCCTCCTGTTGGCCTACATCAGCTTCTCCAAGGAACTATGTTCAAATCTGTTGATATCGTGTTGGGTTGGCCATTGCGATCCCCGTCGGTGACGTTTTCTCTACCGGCCGCAAAATTTCGACGCCATTTGTGTTTACGTATAATCACCCCTCGTATGTTCATGCAACACTGCTGTTATTATATTGCACCTGCGATTTCTAACCTCAAAATGCTTAGCTTCGTACTGCTTTTCCACTCTACAATCTTCTACACACTGTTTTTCCGCACCTAGTACATATGTGCAATAAAATAAATGAAAATTTCTACCATGAAATCTTGATACTAGAGGTCAACTACGCAACGAAGGCTCACTGTGTAGTACCACATGACTTGCACACTTACTCACAGAACAGCAATCCAAGGATCAAATAATGTCCACTTTCCGATTAAATGCATAGATCACAAGTGTCAACTCAAGCCATATTTCACTTGGTGATTACGAAACTCTCGTAAAGCCTTATACTTAAACATGTGTATGTGTTACATCTAACGGTTACGATATGATCTCGCTACTAAACCGACATTAAATAAAAACAAAAATGAATACAGGGAAATAAAAAGCAGTGTCGGTCTGTAATGTCTTTCTTGCATGTGCCACGAGGTTCCGAGAAACATTTGCAGCAGAGAAGCGGGTGTATGTGGAAGGAAGCAGAGTTAGTTACCATAAACTTTTATTTCTGATGTTAAATTATCCATGTATTTGACAGATACAAACCGAATGAATTACAAGGAAACCTTTGCTGCAATGAAATAATTCTGTATTCTGCGGCTATAAAAATAAAATAATTTTAAATGTATGAGAAACTAACGCTATGCCCTGTTATAAGCATTTGGCAGTTATAAAGCTAATCTTGCAGCAGTTTTTGGGTGCAAAAGGTATTAAAAATAACTACTTGTTAATAATTGGAAATAAGCTAATTACACAACACAACATACAAATATTACAGGTAGGTACAGAAGATGTTACATCCCCCCCAAAAAATTCAATATTGAGATTTCACCGAAAATACATGTTTTGAGGTCCCAGAAAACAAAACAAAATTTTATAAAAATGTCCATATGTGTATCTGTATATCTATATCTGTCTGTGGGTCCGCTAATAGCGGAAATTGGGATAAACACCAAACATGGTATTTAGAGTTAGTACCTTCCAAACATGCGATACGAAGACTTTCAAGAAAATTTCCCCAACACAAACTACCCTTTAAATCAGACACGTTTCGAAAATTTTGGTTTTTAAAAAATGTCTAACGATTTTGATTAAATACTACATATTAAAGATATTTACATGAGAAATAAAATGTATTTATTGAATTTATTTGGAAATAGGCTGTGAATTTCTCTTCATTCGAAAGGAATATTGAATAACGCTCTATAACTTGTAAACGTTAAGCAATTTACAAAAACGTACTATTCAAAAAATGTAGATCTATTTGAAACAAAAAATTCATTTCAAATAAGTATTTTGTGGCATAAGCATTTCTGAGATATCTCCTATTAATAGTTGAATTGTTCATTTACTTGGTCATTATTTCTAAGTACTTTCAACATTCAATTGTTTCTTGCGATTTCATGGAAACAGTATGGAATTTTAAGGCCAGCATATAGCGTGCAGTTCCTAAGCATTTGAGTGTCACTGTTCCCTTTGTATATATAACGAAATGTGTAATGTAGCTATTCCTGCAAGGGTTTCTATTGAGAAACGTGATTTAGAGCGCCAGCCCAGTTAAAGCTGCGTGTTAATGAATACCTCTACTCCTTCCCCCATTGGTGTTTGTCGTCCTCCGTGGTGTAGTGGTTACCATTCTAGCTTCTAGTTCCCGTGATCCACGAGTTCAAACCCTGCCGAGGGTGATGAATTTTTCGGGCGCAAAAATTCTTAGCATGGCTTTCTTCGGAAGGGAAATAAAGCCGATGGTCCCGTGTCGTAGATTTATGGCACATAAAAGAACCTCGAGCCTGATAAAGAGGCCTCTGATCAAAATTTCCAATTCTCACGCCCAATATATAATGGAACGCTAAGGATATAGCAGTCCATAAATAAAACTCAATTCAAATAAATGCCATTGTTTTACGTACTTTCATTTAGACACAAGAATCTATAGAATTGCATTCATTCGCCCACAGGAAACCGATTTTTTTTTCTTTACGTTATTTGCCCCACGCTTTGTGAGTCAACTTGAAGAAGATGTATTATTTCGACTGTTGGGGAGCCGAACTTGAAGTAGTTGCAACCGCACGTATGGTTCCCGGTAGCCTTCGTCCTAAATTTAAAAATATTAACTTTGTAATCTGACTGTTTCTTTAAACAGTCAGTATTATTGTTAGAAACATGGATTTCTTTGTGGAGAGTAGTGCGGCTAAGAATGTAGGCTTACACAGATTATAATTTTACTTCACTACATTTATTAATTCTTGACACAATTTAAATAACACTTCACTGATATAGAGAGCTGTGAGATCCTTTTATTAATTACTTACACTTTTTAACACGTAAACTATTTTTGTCTCACACGAATACGTATTAGATTTCTCGAGGACGCATCTCGCGTCCGGTTAGGAACACTGTCTACAAGCAACGCGTCCAGTTATGAGCATTGTCTACAAGCAACTGACTTGATTTCTACCGCCTAAATTTGTAAATTTCTGTATTTCAAGTCTCTGATTGGCTATTCCTACTCCAATAGAATACTTCCGTTTAAGTTAAGCTTTTTCTGGTTGTTGATTGGCTATTTTATAAACTGTCACAAAAATTACATTGTTGCTTCTAAGAATCACAAGTAGCATTAAATTTTCAAATTATTATTGCCTCAAGGCTACCTCATTGTTAGCAACTTTTAACCTATTATTCTCACACCTCCTACATTACTAAATTACGTAATACATTCACATAACGTTATTACACATGTATACAATAATATAAACATATACAATAACTGTAATATGCACTTTTTATATCTTGTTACATACATATATTGCTTTAAGGTGGGCTCTTATTGAATTTATTATATAATTTGACTGAAATCATTTAAGTGTTAAAAATACTGCCTCAAAACGTAGTCAAGGTTTATAAAGACCTATAGTCCAGCAACTCTTTGGGGACACGTTCGAGGCGATAACATGAAGTCTCAACTCCTTTCATTCCTTACCTAGCATAAATTAAACGAAACAACATTCAATAATATAAAACTTAAGTATCGAAAAATTACCGAAGGTTTGGGATAATTGTCCTTCCACACAAGCCGTGTTGGACAAAGTTGTAAAGGTAAAATCAGACGACTGAAAAATTCAATGCCAATTGGGATTTGAACCACGGATCTCCCGGTCTCCGTCCGGTTGCCCAGAAGAAAAAAGAAGCGTATCAGCTGGAGAACTTAGTGTCGTGCCGTCTTCTGATTCTACCTTTATATCGAAGGTTTATCTCAAAGTATTAGACCTACTTAGATACCACGAGTACGATGTATCGAGATATCGACGTCTCATCCCTCGAACTTTTAATGTTTATAACCGTAAAGCTAAAGGTACGTATCGGCAGTTTGTGCTTCCCACGTGACCCCTGAGAGGAAAGGAAGAGGGGAAGGATATGAAGGGTGACCAGATCGGAATGCTGTAGGATGCAAGCATGGACGGAATCCCTAACGTTTCCAGATAGAACTCATCCGTCTCCGCCCGGTCTCTGCCCACAAGCCACTAACCTCCAGGGTCCCCCGGACGGAGCCCCATGATGAGGAGACCTGAGTGGTACCACAGTAACTCCAGGGAAGAAACCTTTACAGAACGCAAGGCACCGCCCAGCCGCAACTCGCCGAACACTGTCACCTGGTCCTATAACCCTGAAACAGATGATGGGTACAGAAAATGAGAGGAGGGACAGCTGTGGTAGAAGATTTGCGTGGCGACTTCGGTGAAATCACGAAAAACCCATGCGCCAGGTTGGACGGTCGCCGGGAATCGATCCTAGGACCTCCCCACATACGTACCCCTCTGAGTCAACCCGCTCAGTATATTTGTAACTGTAAATATTGTGTTTATACAGAATTTAATAATTTTTTACAATGAGTCTAGTAAATGTTATATGCATGTTCAAACAAACGTACATGTAATAGTAGAAATGACAGGGATACATATTCAGCTTAAGGGAAAACTGTGGAAGGAGCAAGTATTTCCAGGTCAGCGAGCTCCATCACACATTCTACCCTTATATGTATCTCTGTACAAGTTGCGAACTGGTGGCTGAAACGGAAAGTGTAATTTAGAGCTTACTATAGAAAATCGTTTAGAGATAGAATGATACCGCATATCCAATATCGTTTTCCCAATGAGACTGTTAATTATAGCGCCGTAATTGAATGGACCATATCCTAAAATTGCGTGCAAGTTGTGATCGGCAGTCGCTACTTCGCCCAAAGGTCGAACGTTCAGCCCAGGAAGCAGAAGGCCCTCTTCAGAAATGAATTCCGCTTCCCTGCCAATGTGACCGACCGCATTTACACAGTTATTGCATCCATAAAGCGACAGATATGCACAAAGTGCGTGTTCAGTTGGTAACACAGATAATTTGACCTCATCACGCGAGCACAGGAACAACTGCAATGCATTCCTTATCGGGACCGGTCAATTACAAGCGTATATAACCTCGCCAGTAGTTGAGTTAAATCCAAATGTGCAGATGCGGTTATTGAATTTGGCTCAATTTTGCTTAGCTCCTAATCAATCGCGAACAGAGGCGACATTGTTGTGGCATACCGTCCTGAAGGTGGCACATTTGCTGGATTGGAGTCAGTGACAGCTCATGAAATACGTTTCCAATGTACACCCCCACGCACTTACACAGTAAACTAGGTCTGCGCAACTCATGCTGGGGTCAAGGATACCAAGCTGGAAACATACAAACAAAGAAAGATAAGCAGAAAATGTACTCTATTTTACTTCCTATACATATTTCATTTTAATTCATTTAAACCATTCCAGGAACATTTACATTACACATTTCGTTATAGATACAAAGAGAAACAGCCATAAACAAATGCTTAACAACTCGACGCTATATGCTGGCCTTAAAATTTCCTTCTGTTTCCATGCAATCGCGAGAAACAACTGAACGTTGAAAGGACTTTAAAGAATGACGAAGTAATGAACAAAGTGACGGATATCTCGGAAACGGCTTATGCCACAAAAAAATTATTTTAAATAATGTGTTTTAAAGAGATATTGATTTTCTTGTGTAGCACGTTTTCGTCTACGTTTACCAGTTATACAAGACTATAACAAATTTTCTCCGAATGAAGAAGACTTCAAACGCTATTCCCAGAAAGTTCAAGATATACATTGCATTTGTCATGTAAATATCTTTAATATGTAGTACTTTAATCAAAATCGTTTGTCATTTTTTATAAGATCAAAAATTTAGAAAAGCATTGTATGTAAAGGGTGGTTTGGTGTAGGGAGACTTTGTGTCGTATCCCTGACAGATGCTAAACTTAAACACCAAGTTTGATACTTATCTGACCTTTTGTTTTCGAATTATGCTGTTCACAGACACAAATTCACACACACACACGGTCCATTTTATAAAATTGCTTTCTTTTTGGATTCAGGGGACCTCAAAACATGTGTTTCGATGAAATCTCAATATCGAATTTTTGGGTGGAATGCAATACCTCCTCTACCTACTATATAAGTTGTAGAGAAACTAAAATGTTCTATTTGGATTTAGGGGTCTCAAAACATGTATTTCCGGTGAAATCTCGGTATCACATTTTTGGGTGGAATGCAAGGAAAAAATACGTTTGGATTTGAAATTCCATGCTCTTTGCCTGACGAGGAGAAAAAATGAATAGCGATTTACGACCTGAGAAAGTATAAATCTTTGAAAATTTAGATGCAAAGAATGCCTTGGAAAGCCACAAAAAGTTTATTTGACATAAGTGGTGTGCTTTAACAAGATCTACGTTTTTTGTGTAATAAGATTTTGTCTATGTCTTACGGTTCACCAGTTAAACATAAATCATTCAGAATAAAGACGACTTCACAGAATATTTCCAAAAAATTCAAGCTATACATTTATTTGCTATGCACCTATCTTAAACATAATGCATTGTAATCAAAATCCAGAGATATTTTTCAGAAATTAAACAAAAATCCAGAGATTTACATTTAGAGAGTAGTATGGTGTGATTGATTTATGTTTTTTTGGTTGTTTTTTTTTTTTTTGGAAAAACCTTCGAGTCGCATATTTGAAAGATACTGAACTTAAATACGAACTCGGTGAAGACAATGCGAGCGCACACACATCTCGTCTAAAAATCGCCTATTTGAACACTCAAAAAATCGAATTGAGTGGTCCCGATTTGGCACCCAATGACTTGTTTTTTTCGAACAGCAAGAATAAATTGCGTGGACAACGATATTTGTCGGCAGAAAAAAACATTGATGCGTTCAAAGAACATGTTTTGGAGGTGTCTCAAGCAGATTGGAAAAAATGCTATAACAAATGGTTGGAGCGCATGCAAAAGCGTATTGATCATGAAGGAGAACATTGAGAAATTTTTTTCTCAATGACAAATTGTTGTTTTTTATTATTAGGCTCAAAATATAAATAGTAACTCTCGTAGTGTTGTTACTGTAAACCGTATTCATAGTTCTGGGTAAGTGCAATACATATTCTTATTAGTTCTAATGGTATCTCTTTGTTTGTTGATAAGTTTGTGAAATGCTTTTACATTGCACTTTTACCTTTAAATCTTTGGTATATGCAACCCCCATTAATGACGTACAAACACTACAGTAAACGTCATAATTGCCTGCCAGAGCATCCGTGCCAGCCTGGAGTGCGTGATTCCCTAAGACGTCGGACAGAAGCATGCCTTACTATGAATGGGCACCATATTGAGCACCTCCTTTAGTGATGGTTCACAAGTGCAGGTCGTATATAATCGTAAGCAGATTACACTATAAGCTATGCTGTTTCACAGTAACAGAGTAGTGTGTCCTCACTTGTTTAATGCATTCTGTAGGTCATACGTAGTATCAAAGAGCTTGCAGTAGAAGTGATGTTTCACAGTAGCAAAGATGAGCAAATGCTCATAGTTCTTAAGGTATGCATTGTAGAGCCTATGTTTCCTGGACACTTTTTTCTTGTTCTGGTCCATACTACCACCTCTCAAAATATGGAATACCATTTTTAACACTGTGTACATGATATATATATATATATATATTAAAATATCTTGTCACGAATTGAACTTAAATCACGAAGCAATAAAGCATTACAATTTCAAAAAACTGGCTAAATCTCCTTTGCTGAAACGTAATCAAAAACTTATATTATAAATTAATATACTTTTCCATAAGTAATGTATACTACCCTGACAGGATCTCTGACCAAAATACTATTAGTTTTTAGTCGAAGGTATAGCGGAGCAAGAGCCAAAGGCCCCTCTCCTAAAGCTAGGGGGAAGGCGTCACCCGAGTGACTCTCCTCCCAGTGGATTTTAGCATGAGTCCAATACCTGGAAGCTAAAAAGGGCCCCCCTCTTTCGCGAGGATGGAAGTGGATACGCCACTTCCGCGCGGCATCCAGAAAGGGTGACTACCGAAAACTCGCTGGGGTCAACAGCACAGGCGATACCGGAGAACCTTAAGGCGTCTCACGGACGTACCCAATCTCCCATGGGAACCACTGCCCCACTGAGTCCAACCCAATCCATACGACATCCCTACAGCTGGGGCTGGGACGTTTGGTCCTAGAAACGTCAGAAGAACCACGAGTGCTCAGGGTCCGCAGCGCCCGCACCACGGCAGCTGAAGAGGTCGGTAGCCCCTTATGGGAACCAAAATACTATTGTACTGGCTAATGGTCTTGATATAAATACTCAAAGAACAGTTCAGGAGATAATAGGTCTTCCTCATGAACATCCACTGCAATGATGTACGCACACGTAACTTACGAGGACTCGGATTAGTAAATTGTAAACGGAAAGCTCCTTTGCAACATATTTTTATTGTTAATAAATTATCTCATTATAATGAACCTCGTTGTATAAAAGTTTTTGATGTTGAACTTGGGATCACTGAAAGTTTAAAGCGTCTAAATATTTCTCAGAAACATTTAAAACATGTGGCAGCTGAAGAAACATCTGCAGCAGTTAATTAATGAATGGTCATTCCTGCAATGCCAAATTCTAGGCGTGAATACTTAAGTACAAGTTTCTAGATTTGTTCTCTGTTTTCTCCTTTGAGCTCTATGCTTTCAAACAAGCTTTGATTTACTTTATCTCACATAAACACAGTGCAATTCTAAGTGATTCACTAAGCACTCTTCAGAGCATCCGAGACCGCTATACTGACTTAACATTAACCCAAGAAATCCATAGTCTTTACAACCAAATTCCTACAAACAATTAAGAAGTTATATTCTTTTGGATTCCGTCCCACTGTGGAATATCAGGAAATGAGGAAGCAGACAGCGAAGCCAAAGAAAAAATCTGATGTGTTTACACTCACATGACTTTCTCTACTCTTATACAAACTATTTTTACAAACGCTTATTCTCCATATGCTTCATGTTAATCGAGATATCGAGATGCTAAACTTATTGCTAATTTTCTTGTAGGTGCAAGGGGAATTGCTAGGCTTTGAGCGATAGTCAAATATTTTAAGACCTGCTTGCTATGTGGAGTATTCCATTCTCTTTGCATTACCAGGACAAAAAAAATGAATAACGAATTTCCATTTGAGAAAAAGTATAAGTATTGGAAAATTTAAGGGAATAACATGCAATATCTCAAAAATGGTTCACTCAACAAAAAAAATGTATGACATACATTTTTTGTGTAGTAAAATTTTCTCTATCTCTTATGGTTTACCAGTTATGCAAAAGTCGTTCACAATGAAGAATACTTTTGGAGACTTTCCCAGAAAATTCAAGTTATACATTTCATTTGTCATGAAAATATCTTAAACATATGCTATTTTAATCAAAATCGTTAGAGCCGTTTTTGATAGGATTAAAATTTTCGAAACGTTTTCCATATAAAGGGTAATCTGGGGTGGGGGCATTTTCTTGAAAACCTTCGTGTCGCATCTCTGGAAGATACTGAACCTAAATACTAAGTTTGGTGTTTATCCGACTGTTGGTTTCTGAGTTATGCAGACACACACACACACATACACACACGCACACACACACACACACATACGGACATGTTTCCAAAAATGCTTTTTTTGGATTCAGGGGTCTCAAAACATATTTCCGGTGAAATCTCGGTATCAAATTTTTGGGTGGAATACAATACTTCCCCTACTTACTATACATAGTAGAGAAAGTAAAAAACAACTTTGCTACCTCCAGTAGAAGAATTTCCAGTGCCCTACAGAGATGCTGAGTTATTGTTTTAGCAGACCAACTGTCAAATGGCATCTAGAACATCAAGCAAACTCCACATAGTTAGTAAATACTCCACGAAACCCTTCATACTGCAGACTCTAAAAAGAAAATATCAACTGATTATATCACGTTTACGAATAGGCCATTCACACTTAACCCATTCCTTCTTACACTTCGAGACCTGCAATTGCCGTATCACCATCGAACACCTCATCACTAAATTTAGAAGTTGCACCATAGAGAGAAGAAGACATAACATCCTTGAAGATATATTTTTAGATTTAAACAACTCTACTCATGTCAAAAACATATTTTTTTTCTTGAAAGACTTCAAACTGTATAACAAGATTTAAATATAACACGTCAAATACAAATTTACAGTAGGTAATATGTTTATAACAATGTATTACAATTATTTTCTTATTTAAACAATGTAAAGTATACCATGTATGGATGTAAGTTGCGATATGACCTAGTAATCAAAGCGGCTATAAATGAAGAAAAATAACATTTTGCAGAATTTACACGCAATTGGTTGTTTCCATATATCATCGTCTGAATTGACATTAATTTAAAATTAATGTGAATTATCTAACTTAAGATTACTCGGGAACACAGGAAATATTTGCACTTTCCTATACCGAAGATGCGTAAAGAAGAATGAAACACCAAATCATGTACTTGGAAACCGTGCGTTCAGCTCCCTCCTTGTTAACCGAAGCATCACAAAGTCAAGCACGCACTTACCAGCATGTTGCGAATCAAAGAACTTGAGTGCTTTGAAGAAGTGCATGCTCTAGATGGTGATGGATCTAACCGTTTTATTGAATTATAGCTTTCAAAAAGGGATCGCATGTAGCTTACATCCTCGATCCAACACAATTAGGTATGAAAATAATGATTCTGACAAGCTAAAAAGATGAATATAGAAAAGAAGATCGTTTATAAAAGGTATCTTGAAAGAGAAATACAAATCTCCATTCGGTCAACGTCATTCCAAGTTCAAGATTGTAGAAGTATTTATTTATTAGCTCCACTTATAGACGCCAATTTGAAGAGGATTGTTTTCTTTATTTGCCCCACGCTTTGGGCGTCAATTTGAAGTAGTTTGTATTGAACGAGTTGTATTATATTTCAACGTTGGGGAACCGAACTTGAAATTCCTTGCAACCGCACGTATAGTAAACAGTTTCCGGTAGCCTTCGCCCCAAATGTATTTTCAGATGGCCTTTGTCCCAAGTTTAAAAAATATTAACTTTGTAATTAAACTGTTTCTTTAAATATTTAATATTTATGTTTGCCTCGCTGCGTCAGTATTATTGTTAGTGACATGGAAGTCTTGGCAGGGATGATGCGACTATAAAGTAGGCTTACGCAGATTTTAAGTTTTAATTCACTCCTTTTTATTAATCCTTGACACAAATTAAATAGCACTTCACTGATATAGAGAGCTGCGAGACTATTTTATTAATTAATTGGACTTGTTTTTAACACGTAAACTTATTTTTCGTCTCACACGCATACATATTAAATCTCTCAAGGACGCACAAACAACGCATCCAGTTATGAGCACTGCCAGCAGGCAACACTTCTGGATATGAGCAATGTTTGGAGGCAACTGAATTGATTTCAACCATCTAAACCTGTAAATTTCTGTATTTCAAGTCTCTGATTGGCTAATCCTAGTCCAATAGAATACCTTCATTTAACTAAAGCTTTTTATGGTTGTTGATTGGCTATGTTTATAAACTGTCACTAAAATCACATTATTGCTTACAAGAATCAAAAGTAACATTTATACTCTCAAACTCATTATTGCCTCAAGGTTACCTCATTGTTAGCAACATTTAACTTATTATTCTCACAGCTCCTACATTATTAAATTACGTAATATATTCACATAACGTTATTGAACACATATACAATAATATAAACATATGCAATGACTGTTACATACATTTTACAAATTATTACATACACATATTGCTTCAAGGCGGACTGTTATTGAATTTACACATTATATAATTTGATTAAAATCTTTAAGTGTTAAAAATACTACCTCAAGATCTCCCATTTGTTGCCCGTTGAATCATCTATAAGGATGTATTTAACTTTTTGCATAAAGTAGTTCTGCATATTTAGCAGATGTTATTTATAACGGCCAATATAATCAGTGATTCTATATCAATTATTTACCAGCACAACTATAAAACAGACCTATATCAAGAGCATTTAATTACTATTTAGGTGTGTTTTCTTTTTTTATATGAATCTCTATAAAGCTATGAAGTGTATTTTATAAAACCAAATTATGTAAATTATATATATAATGCATTTATGTGGTAAGCTGTGTGATACAACAACTTGCTAAAGCAAACGACTACATTATTCCTTTCTCTACCACGTACACAGACCAAAAATTCGATACCGAGACTTCATTTGAAACACATTTTGAGACTCCTGAATAGAAAAGAAAAAGAATTTTTAGAAAAGGTCCGTGTTTGTATACGTCTGTGAATACCATATCTAAAAAACCAAAAGTCGGATAAATAAAAAGCTTGGTATTTAGGTTCAGTACCTTTTGAAGATGCGACACGAAGATTTTAAGAAATTCTCCACCCCAAACTACCCTTTACGTGTAACAATTTTTTATTTACCATAAAATGACTATCGATTTTGATTAAAATACCTTATATTAATAATACTTAAATGGAAAATAAAATGCATATATTGAATTTTCTGGGAATAACCTTTGCAGTCCTCTTTTTTCGGAAGGAATTTTGTATAATCTTGTATAACTGGTAAACGTTAAGCGATAAAGAAGACATGCTATACGAAAAATGTATATCCTGTTAAAACACACAATTTCTGTCATATCCACTTTTTTGTTCTTTTTCTCAAATGGGAATTCGTTACGCTTTTTTTCATGTTCTGGACATGTAAAGAGAATGAAATGCTCCACATAGCAACCAGCTCTTAAAAGATTTGACTGTCGCTTAAAGCCTACCATATTCCCCTTGTACCTACAAGAAAATTAGCAATAAGATAGTTTCTGCAAATGTTTATCTCGATTAACATAAAGCAGATAGAGAATAAGCGTTTGTAAAAATAGTTTGTAAAAGAGTAGAGAAAGTCATGTGAGTGCAACACTAGATTCTTTTATATCTACTACATTTAATCCAAATAAACCTTTGCAAAAATAGCTACATTATACATTTCGTTATAAATACAAAGAGAAAAGCGAAAGTCAAATTTTTAAGAACTCGACGCTATACGTGGCCTTAAAATTCCATACTGTTTCCATTCAGTCGTGAAAAGCAACTGAAAATCGATGGGACTACAAAAGAATGACACGTTTTGAACAATTTGAACTTGAATAAGGTATATCTCAGAAACAGCTTATGCCACAAATACCTATTTCAAGTAAATTGTATGTTTTAAAGAACTTCATTCTCTGATACTACGCTTTTCGTTTACAGCTTAACATTTACAAGTTGTACAGGATTATACAAAATTCTTTGTGAATGAAAAATACTTCCTATATCTATTATTCCCAGAAAACTCAACGTATATATTTTACTTGTCATATTAATACCTTTCATATATGTATTTTAATCAAAATCGTTGGCGCCATTTTTTAGGAAATCAAAATTTTCGAAATTCTTTCCATTTAAGGGGTAGTTGAGGGTAGGGGATTTGGTTGAAAATCTTCGTGTGGCATCCTTGGAAGATAATAAACTCAAGTACCAAGTTTGGTAATTATCCGAGTTTTCGTTTATGAGCTAAACTCTCACAGACAGGGACACACACACACACACGCGCGCGCGCGCGCGCGGACATGTTTTAATAAATGTTTTATTTGGATTCAGGGCGCCTGAAAATATATATTTCCTGTGAAATCTCAGTATCGAATTTTTGGGTGAATGCAATACTTCCCCTACTTACTGAAGGTAGTAGGGAAAGAAATAAGCTTTAATATGAACAGTTTGTGTACCCACAAGGGTAGAGAATATCATGTGAATTTAACACATCAGATATTTTGTTCTCTTTGGCTTTTTGAGTCAATAAATGGTTTTCTTCTTCACCCTGTTTTAAGTATAGAAATTTAGCTAAATTTTCCAACTTGTATGCATATCATCTGCTGTCCTGATATTATTTAGAAAGTTTAGAAAATATTATTACTTCTCAAGTGAAATTACTAAACATTTTCCATTGCAGGTACTTGTATAACGAAGCCCCGCACTGCGGCACTCACCTCCATGTAATGTACTGTACCTGTTCTGTTGTAATAAGCATTTTATCTGGGGAATAAAATTATTAAAATGAATGAAGGGGTGCTTGACTTTAAGGGAAAGCCGACTCGCGGTATCTCCGTAGGCAGTTTTCTTAATTGTGTTTGTAATAGAGTTGGCAGCTGGGAGTGTTCTGCACAAAGATATAATTACCCTCTCAGGAGGGGGACGCGTAACTAGAAAAGGTGTACTACATGCTTTGACTGAGCAAAAGCTTACATCGTTTGTAATGTGTTGCAAAGCAGACCTTACTCTGATTCATTTGCTGAGGTAGGAAACTGCAGGCTGCGGAGATGCGATCAGAATACTCCTGCAAGTGTCACTTGATCATTATTACGTTATTTGCAGCAGCAGATAAATTAAAGCATTCCTAATTCAAACATATACGAGCGCTGTCCCAGAAGTACCCGAACTAACAAAGAAAACAAACATTTTGGAAAGAAAAAACATATTTTTTTCTCTACATAGCTCCTTTCAGCTCGATACACTTTTCCCAGCGATGTTCAATAGCTTTGATAACCTGTTTATACTGAGAACCGTTAAGTTCTACAAAATAGCCATCAACTGCAAACTCTACCTCTTCAATGTTAGCAAATCTTTTATCGCCAAGCCATTTTTTCAACTTTGAAACCAGAAAATAATCAGAGGGGGATAAGTCTGGCGAGTAGGGTCCATGAGGAAGCATTTCGAACATTAACTCATTGATTTTGGCCATGGCGATAATGGATGTGTGAACTGCTGCATTGTCTTGATGATACAGTACATTGTTTTTTCACTAAATATGGCGTTTTTGTTTGATTTCATCATTCAAACGCAGCAATATTTTGCATAATACTCACCAATTGTTTCTTGTCCTTTTTGAAGATAATCAATGGAAATTATCCCACGCGCATCCCAAAAAACTGCCGCCAAGATCTTGCCTGCAGATGGAACTGTCTTCGCCTTCTTCGGAGCCGATTCTCGCTTTCAATCCACTGTTTTGACTGTTCCTTTGCCTCAGGTGTGAAGTGGTTGACCCATGTTTCATCCATGGTTATGAATCGACGCAAGCACTCGGCTTTATTGCAGCGAAACTTCACCAAACACTCGACAGAAACATCCTCACTACGCTGCTTTTGTTCCATTGTGAGTACCCATCTTGCGCACAGCTTTCTCATGTCTAAATTTTCAGTTAGTATGCCATGTACACACTTTTTGAAATTCCTACGATACCTGCTAGCTCGCGCACTTTCAGTCGACGGTCATCCAATACCATTTTGTGGATTTTCTTGACAATTTCTGGCGTGGTCACCACATTTGGTCGAACACTGCGGTGTTCGTCTTGGCAGCTCGTACTGCCTCGCTTAAACTCTGTCACCCAATATTTGACTGTTGTAAACGAAGGAGCAGACTCCCCCAGAGTAGAATCTAGATCATTTTTAATATTAGTTGGACCAAGATCTTTCCAATGAAAGTATTTTATCACATAACGATGGCAAGTTTTCTGCATGTTTACAAATTCTCTGATTGAGTTCACTATTAATGGCTGCCAAACAATTACTAAACAACGTAGCATCGTCAAACTTCAAACTTAAGCTTTATAAGGGTCGTACTTTCTACCATAGTCATTTGTTTGAAACAACAACCGCTACATATACGTCAGGTCGGGCACTTTTGGGACTGCCCTCGTATTACTAATTCCAACATATATTTACAGGTAAAATGAAAAATACATCCCAGGTGCGAGGGACCTCATCTCTGGTTGCTCGTCGTCTTCCTTCCTGGCGTGGGTGTTGATCTGCTGTAAGAGTCTACAACACTTTATGTGTTGGCCTATGCTCTTAAAGCTTATCTAGGGAGTAGTCACAGGAAAAATGAAAAAGTTTAAGTTCACTTTAACTGTAATTTATTTGCCCGCTTGTTCGCAGCTAACCGTGAATTCTATCCCACTATTATTTTACTGGGTTATGGGAGGTGAGTCTTTTATTTTGCTATACCATCCACATTGTTGCTTTCCTGAATTGCTAACAGCTTCTTTACATCTGAATAGTACGATGTTTACCCTCAGAGGAAATTGTATGAAGGGGACAAGGTACTCTGAAATGGAGAAAAATCACATTTTTTGTTTCAGGCACTAATAAAATCTCTAGTATTTCCAGTTTTATAAAATATGTACTATTTGGGGTTTAAGAGGTTTTTAAGACATTTAGCACCATTTAAATGCTAGTTTTCATTCCTTTAAAGCTCTCATGTAACGCCCCTTTTTAGAACATTTTTGTATCTTTCAACAACGAACGACTATATCATGCCCAGCGAGCAGTTTGTAATTAGCAAAAGAGGCCAAGACCAAGAGAAGGCAATCAGAAAAGCTGAAGCAATCCAGGAATAAAGGCGCAGATGATTAGAACTTGTGAATGTATTGATGCATGTCACAATTTTAGTGTTCAAACTTTAAATTGGGTTTTCTCAAAGCAACATTTTTGGATGCTTACGTAGCTTTTTCTTAGAAAGTATGAGAGGTAAACAGTGAAATTTTCAGTACATGTATACAACACACGGTTAAACTTTCTGAACCACAATCTTAATTTATAATATATATTAGCGACATTAAGAAAGCAACAATGTTGCAAATTTTCCACGTTTTTACTTTTTTGACTTTGCAAATAATTTTTTCTCAATTTCTAGTGGACTTATTTACACAACTAAATACTTGAGGTTCAGAAGATACCTGATTTTACTACGAACAAGCGTGCAGAAGTGTGATTCTGTATTACATGTAGTATCAGAGTAAAAAGGTACATGAAGTCACATGTTTTAAGAGTAAATTTTATTATTTTTGTGTTGAATGAAATATTTTTTACGGAATCAACCACATAAGCTATCAATGCAAACAACCACCAGAAATAAATATCTTGACTTGTAAAATAATTCATAGTAATTTCAGGAAAAACCATTGAGGACTTTAAGAGTAGTGGTAATTTAACACACTTAAGGTGTAATTTCCGTGTGTAGACTACCTTGTACCTTGTACCCTGGGAATTCCTTTATTTAAATGTGCTATATTTTAAAGCAATACTGTGATTGTGTGCTGATGGCACAAATTGTGAATGGTAATTCCTTTAGATTACGTCAAGTGGCCTTAGGTTGTTGGTAATTTAATAGCCTATTTATGCGAATCTAATGCACACCCCATATCCGAAACATAAAATTATGGAAAGAAAGATTTGTATCGAATATATAGCGTATCAATGACAGAAAATAAGTAATAGGTATTTTATTTAAATTTATCTAACACAATAATGGATTTATCATGTATATAAACCATGATTTCGCTATTAATGTCTGGTCAATTGCGAAGACCATTGTCTTTATTGTTCTTCACCCCAAATTAATCCATGCTTCCATGATCTAATCATGTCGTCAAAATATAGATTAAAAAAAGCGGTTGACATTGGGTAACCTTGTCTAACACTTTTTAGAATTATAATGGGTTCTCCATTATCTATTAAAATGTTGGTTTTCACATATAAATTTCTAATCACACTTATTAAGTTTATTGGTATTATTTATTTTCTAATATTTCCCATAATTTTTTTCTGCATACCTTATCAAAGGCTTTCTTATAATCTATAAAGAGAGTATGTCTTTCTAAGTTGAACTCGACGTTTCTCGATCATTTTCTTAAGGGAGAAGACATCTACTACCTTTCCTGAAGCCTGTGAATTCTTCTGTTAATAATATATCTGTTATTTTAATAACCTATTGTTTATCATTTTTGTATAAATTTTATAGGTAGAGCTCAGCAATGTAATACCTCTATTATTTTCTGGTCTTGTTCTATCACCTATTTGATTTCTCTACTACGTATAGTATGTAGGGGAAGTATTGTATTCCACCCAAAAATTCGATACCAGATTTCACCGGAAATATATGTTTTGAGACCACCTGAATCCTAAAAAAAGCATTTTTGGAAACATGTCCGTGTGTGTATCTGTGTGTGTCTGTGTATCTGTGAACAGCATAACTCAGAAACGAACAGTCGGATAAACACCAAACTTGGTATTTAGGTTCAGTATCTTACAGAGATGCGACACGAAGGTTTTCAAGAAAATCCCCCCACCCCAGATTACCCTTTACATAGAACATTTTTCGAAAAGTTTAATTTTCTCAAAAATGGCTCTGACGATTTTGATTAAGATATAGGTTTAAGATATTTTCATGGCAAATAAAATGTATATCTTGAATTTTCTGGGAATGTCTCCAAAAGTATTCTTCATTGTGAATGACTTTTGCATAACTGGTAAACCATAAGAGATAGACAAAATTTTACTACACAAAAAATGTAGATCGCGTTAAAATACACAATTTACGTTATATACATTGTTTTTGTTGAGTGAACCATTTTCGAGATATTGCTTGTTATTCCCTTAAATTTTTCAATACTTATTTTCTCAAATGGGAATTCGTTATTCATTTTTTTGTCTTGGATATGCAAAGAGTATTAATCTGTGGCAAAGAGAATGGTGCTGCACCTAGCAACCAGCTATTCAGAGAGATGTGTGCTTATATTGCCCTTGCAAATAGAAAACAAGGGAAACATAGTAGGTCTTAAGCGATAGTCAAATATTTTTAGAACTGTTCGCTATGTGTAAAATGTAACTCTCTTTGCATGTTCAAAGATCGTTTCTGCAAATGTTTTTCTCGATTAATATGAAATAGATGGAGAATAAGAGTTTGTAAAAATAGCTTGTACAAGAGTAGAGAAAGTCATGCGAGTGTAACACATCAGATTTTTTAAATATTGAAATGATTCTTCCTATTTTCCATTCTTCTGAAATTGTTGCTTGTATCCAACATAACAAGGATACAGAAACCCATGACGACCAAAAAAGAGATGGACACATCAAATTTTGGAGCTGGAACAGGCTAAGCAGCCTAAAACCGTGAAGTAGAAGAAGAAGATAAACCATCATATTATAGAATTGAAGATGCCCGATTGTTACGTGATACATTGTTAAAGAACAAATTTAGTCTTACGCGCTGTGTTTTTTTCGCACCCTGTTGTATTGATGATAACTTCCTTTGTTCCGTTCTCAGTAATAGTGTAGTTCCACGGCATATCAACCAAGTTGGCGTCTCATCAGCGTTGCCTATTTTCCCCATTTAAAATCTTTCTTTTTCTTCAGAAGTGAAATGATATACCGCTGAAACGTTTGTAGTGTGTTCTCAAAATCTGCAGGAAGCTTCTGGCACATTGTTGTACGGCGTCTTAGAGATAAACCCGTCCGCTGCATGAAACGATACACTCTTCACAGCTAGCCTTAAACACTGGTTTCGGAATACCAAGAACTTCAGCTTCCTCTTTAGCTTTCTTTCGTATAGTGTCACTACTCTGTATTCACTCTTAGGTTGATCCGCATCAAAACAAACCTCAGGTGACCACTGCACCGCTATAATGTATCCTTCCGCCATTCGTACTAGAAATACTGTCACACTTTCAGGCCATGTGGCGAGTACAAGCGGCACGTAGTGCAATAAACAACATAGTCCTTATTTCTACGGTGACTAGCATATTCTGTTAAGGGTTAAAGGTAATAAGATTGATAGTTGTAGCAAAATAAACGTTTGCATATATAAAAATACTTAGGTAATTCTGAAAGAAATGAGCGAAAAATAAAGTAACAGGTATGCGATAACCTAATTTATTCGCTCTCTGGAAGTGGCACTTTATTAACTGTTGGCGGCTCAGTTTAAAAAAGAAATTGTGCACTGTTACGCGAATTGCATTCTTCTTAAAATCACTACATTCTTGCATCGCGTATTTCATATGCTTTCTTTTTTTTCCGGCTGTAACCACTTTTCTCGTTTCAGATGTTTCTGCACAAGCACTTGTACTCGAAACACCGGTGAACTCAGAAGTTAATTTCACCATTTCTTTCGCGGAAAGTGTTGGATATTTCTCACATAACTTATAATAAAGATTCAATACTATTGCTTTTTAACCAATAGTCAATGGTTTGCGCGGCTAATGCTTTACGTAATTCGACGAAAACACAAGAGCAAATTCACCGTCCTCCATGACACTAAACACAACTGCTGGTTTCTGTAACTGCTGTAAACAATATTCTGCGCCTACCCGGATGTCAGGTGACTCATACGAATTGCGTTATGGGACTTGTAGCTCTGTTTTACGGTATAAATCAGCGTTAAATAAAACCTTAGGTATTTGTATAGAATGTTATATTATTTAAGGATAAATTCATTCTAAAATTCAGAGATTAGCATGGGACTACTTTCCTGGACGCTTTGCTACCGTGTTGCAACACGGTGCAGTGACCACGTGGGTTTGTTTTGCCGCGGATCAAACTAAGAGTGAATGTAGTTTAGTCCATTCTTCCTCCTTTCACGCACAAATTCCAACACTTTTTCTTCAACTTCAGGATGTCTTCCTTTGCGAGGTCCCGTAGATTTCTTCCTACTAGCTTTAGCAGCAAATCATGACAATTTCTGTTTTCGCCACAAGCGAACATTGCTCTGATACATTGAACTTCCTTCCTGCCTTTCTATTACCAGTTTTTATCAGTATAAAGAATTACTTTACGCTTTAAAAAAACATCATAAGATTTTCTTCTCTGTTTGCCTTGCCCGACATATCGTAGCTAAAAGCGCTCAATAATAGGCCAATGATAAATGAGCGGCTAGCTTGTCGAGAGTTTCCGGATACATGTTAATGCCAGTAATCCATTGTGACGTAATAAACGAAAAATTTGAATGAAGTTATTGGCGTTCTACGGAACGGATTTGCACTCCAATCTAATGCGCACCACCATTTTGAATACTACATTTGGTCAAAAATGGTGTGTATTAGTTTCGCGTAAATACCGTATTTCTCAGGGGGTTGTGCTTCGGTTTTGGCCTAGCTTGCTGCGTCCTTGGTGAGTCCCCAAACGGCTTGTTAATTATGAACTTTGCTTTTTGTCAAAAGGGTTTCTGACTGGTATATTACTTTCTCTACTACGTATAGTAAGTAGGGGAAGTATTGTATTCCACCCATAAACTCGATACCGAGATTTCACCGGAAATATATGATTTGAGACCCCCTGAATCCAAAAAAAGAATTTTTGGAAACATGTCCGTGTGCGTGTCTGTGTGTCTGTGAACAGCATAACTCAGAAACGAACAGTCGGATAAACACCAAAATTGGTATTTAGGTTCAGTATCTTCCATAGATGCGACACTAAGGTTTTCAAGAAAATCCCTCCACCCCAGATTACCCTTTACATGGATCATTTTTCGAAAATTTTCTCAAAAATGGCTCTAACGACTTTGATTAAAATATCATATGTTTAAGATATTTTCATGACAAATGAAATGTATATCTCGAATTTTCAGGGAATGTTTCCAATAGTATTCTTCATTGTGAACGACTTTTGCATAACTGGTAAACCATAAGAGACACACAAAAAATGTAGATCGCGTTAAAATACACAATTTATGTCCTATACATGTTTTTGTTGAGTGAACCATTTTCGAGATATTGCTTGTTGTTCCCTTAAATTTTCCAATACTTATACTTTTTTCTCAAATTCGTTAATTATTTTGTATGTCCTGGACATGCAAAGAGAATGGAATGCGCCACATAGCAACCAGCTCTTAAAATATTTGACTATCGCTTATAACCTACCATATTCCACTTGCATCTACAAGAAAATTAGCAATAAGATTGATATCTCGATTAACATGAAGTATATGGAGAATAAGCGTTTGTAAAAACAGTTTGTACAAGAGTACAGAAAGTCATGTGAGTGTAACACATCAGATTTTTTTTCATTGGACTTGTCCGTTGTGTTTTTCTGCCTGTCGTCCGGTATATAGATGCAGAAATTTAACAGAGCCAGAGTCGAGATTTGCTTTTTTTCCCTTAATTTTGTATAACTGTAACTCGGTCACGTGTATTAATGTGAGAAATGTGGAAGACACGGCCGTTAAGTAATCTGGTTAGTTCTCCTGAGAGTTTTAAAACATTTTAAGTACCTTTAAATGATTTTACGTAATTGTGCTTGTAACATCCATATATTTGTAGCCTGGGAGATTATGGACAACATATTAAATGGGGCTGATTGTTGAAATAATCAATGTTGCCAGTATTTATGAAATGTTTATTTTATCTGGAGTAATTAATTGTTCATGTTTATAGGGTTTATTCAGGGTTACCTTGTGAATAATTTATTTATTACCTCACGGGATTTGTTAAACAGTTTATTCATACTAGGCTAGCGTGAGGTGAATTTTGTGAACACACAGTTTGTACACTTGTAATTTCAGGGTAGGTAAGGTAGTGCTATGCTATCTCATTTGAGTTAATTTTTGCACTGTCATGTAATGATTGTCAACTATCTGACCGATAAAACTCGCAACTCCATCTGTATCTAACATTATGTGTTTAGTGAAGCCTAATAAACCCAGAAGTTTAAATTTTATTTCTCTTTATAATAAATGCTTTGGTGGGGCATTCCTATCTTCAGGGATTAGCCGTCACTCCTTAGTCTTGGTCGGTGGTTCCTTTTAAACTCTTGCATCTTCCAATAGAATTGGTTTAGAATAGCTTATCAAGTAACAGGCACCTTAGTGTGGTGTAATTGGCTGATCACATTAGCGTTGTATGAGAACATTTGCTATCATATTTTTCATTATGACAAATTCGGACTTCCCGTTTCTGTACCGTCTCTTACTATCTCTTTTCATATTCTACTCGTCAATTATACTTAAGCATCTCTGTACGACGTTATATTCAGCCGACACCCTGTACTTCGAGCCACCCTAGACTTATCTCCGCGTGGCTTCAGGCAACTAAATTGCAAAGTTGCACGGTGTTGTTACATTTACCATAAAAAATGTTTACACTTCTATAATATTATTTACACTAATACAGATATTTATATTGATGCATCACTGTTTCCTCTACACAGGCAATTTTACAGAGGTTACGAATCTATGTAGTGAAACTTATAATCTTGAATGTCATTTATTAAGACTATTCACTGAATAAAATACAACAGATTATATTTTGATCGCGCGCAGGATACCACCTGCGAGCCGTGGGTAAGCGCTTCTCGGCTCGGCACCTTCTATTCCAGAACATTCCTTTCGGCATGTTCTAGTAGTCTCCCTTTCTAGAACATTCCGTTTTGTATGTGAGGCATATATAAGGGGCTGATCTTGCCCGGGTTTTCAGTTCGGTGAGTTAAGAAGTTAAAGAGTATAGGTAAAGTTTAGACCGACACCACCTTACGCCACGAAACCTAGAAGCAACCTGAAAGATGAGATGGAAACGAAATGAAAGGTAAATAATGGAAAGGAATCGTGATAGATAAGAAACTACCGCAGCATTCGCCTACCGACTAGGGAAAGCTATGAAAAACTCAAGATCACAGTGGGCAATCAACGGAGCTATCACGCATGGGGTTATATCTAAGCTGTATTTGTCTCTCTACATATTTAGCATTCTACGTTTCCAACTATGACATATTGGGTCTTCCTAGTTGGTATGCAAATGCTCAGAGCATAAAGCTACAATATATGAGACCACGCTCTGCTTGATAATTTGTCGTATTCTAAAATAACCTTAGCGCATGCCAAATTACCCCATATGAAACGATTAAACCACTCAATGAGGTATAGTTGATACGCTAGGAAACTTTTGAATTGCAAGGTTTACGTGGTGTACAGTATATTTAGTTCTTTTATACACGCAACCGGAAAATGAGTTAATTTTCCTTCCGAGATTTCCCGCCAGCATTGTTTTTCCTGTCCAGAGTTCATTAAACGTACATTAGTGTAATACATTCGCTGCTAATGGTCGCGTGCACGAAGTTTGCTGTATTCTCCCGTGAGACGCACTGTACACTTCTAATTCAGGTCAAAATGTCCAAAATGATTATCAGCAGTACACGTATTCGGACATTACCTAAAGAGACCTACTTTTAGGGTCACCTACATAGCATTCAGAAAATTAGTAACATATAAATATTTAATTATACAGGCTGGAAGCCCAATTCCGGACATAGGGATTTAACACGGAATCAGCTTTTACTTACGTACATAGTTGATAGAGAAGATATTTTACTCCACCAAAAATGTCAATACTGAGACCTCACCGGAAATACATGTTTTAGGGCCCCCAGAATGCAAAAAAGAATCATTTTTATAAAAAAGTCCGCTTGTGAGTCTGTGTATCTGTGTCTGTGAACGGCATAACTCAAAATCAAAAAGTCAAATAAGCACTAAACTGGGTATTGAGGGAGTATTTTTACACTTAAATAATTTCAGTCTAATTATATAATATGCAAATTCAATAACAGCCCGCCTTGAAGCACAATATGTGTATGTAATAATTTGTAATATTTATATAACAGTCATTGCATATGCTTATATTGTTGTATCCATGTTCAATAATATATGGGAATGTATTACGTAATTTAATAATGTAGGAGCTGTGAGAATAATAAGTTAAACGTTGCTAACAATGAGGTAACCTTGAGGCAATAATGAGTAAGAATGTTTAATAATGCTACTAATCATTATTGGAGCAAGAATAATGTGAATTTTAGTGACAGTTTATAAAATAGCCAATCAACAATCAGAAAAAGCTTTAGTTAAATGAAGGTATTCTATTGGAGCAGGATTAGCCAATCAGAAACAGAAAAGGAGAAAATTTTAAAAATTTAGAGATCAGTTGCCTGCAGACAGTGATTGTAACCGGATGCGTGATGCGTCCTCGAGAGATTTTATACGTATTTTGTGTGAGACAAAAATAGTTTACGTGTTAAAAGTGCAAGTATTTAATAAAAACATCCCACAGCTCTCTCTATATCCGTGAAGTGTTATTTAAATGTGTCAAGCATTAATAAAAGGAGTGAAGTAAAATTATAATCTGCGTAAGCCTACAATCTTGTCGCATCACAACCCTGCTAAGAGAAACATGTCTCTAACATTAATACTGACGCAGCCGAGCCGAACATAAATATATAATATTTAATGAAACAGTCAAATTACAAAGTTAATATTTCTTTAAACTTGGGCCAAAGGCCACCTGAAAGTACATTTTGGGGAGAAGGGTACCGGAAACTGTTTACTATACGTGCGGTTGCAACTACTTCAAGTGTTCGGCGCTCCAACAGTTGAAATGTAATACAACTCCTTCAATACAACAAAACCTTCAGTATTTAATTTCGGTATCTTCCAAAGATGTGATACGAAGCTTTTAAAGAAAATCCAGCACCCCCAGCTACACTTTACGTGGAACATATTTTGAAATCTTCGATTTTCTCAAATATTAAAGATGAAAGTATGTCTTAAATTTTCTTGGAATAGCCTATGAAATACGCAAAAGATTTCTTTAAAACATAGAATTTTTTCAGATAAACTTTTCTGGAGCATAGGGCATTTTTGAAATATTCGTTATTAATGGTTCGAATTGTTGAATACCTAAGTATTTCCTTTAAAGTCTGTTTAAGTTTTGATTATCCCTGTTTTTTGTACTTTAACGAAATGTATTGTTTCTTCAAAGCTACATAAAATGAAGTGGATAGGAAAAAAATCGGATGTGTTGCACTCGCATGACTTTTTCTATTCTTGTACAAACTATTTTTACAAACGCGTATTCTCCATCTACTTCATGTTAATCGAGATAAAAATTTGCAGAAACTATCTTATTGCTAATTTTCTTGTCGGTGGAAGGGGAATATGGTAGGTTTTAAGCGATAGTGAAATATTTTAAGAGCTGATTGCTATGTGGAGCATTCCACTCTCTTTGCATGTCCAGGACATAAACAAATGAATAACGAATTCCCATTTGAGAAAAAGTGTAAGCATTGGAAAATTCAAACAAATAACAAGAGAAATCTCGGAAATGATTCACTCGACAAAATAAAATGTATATGACATATATTGTGTGTTTTAACGAGGTCTACATTTTTATGTAGTAACATTTTGTCTGTCTCTTACGTTTTACCATTTATGCGAAAGCCATTCACAATGAAGAGGACTTTTGGGGACATTCCCAGAAAATTCAAGATACAAATTTAATTTGCCATGACAATATCTTAAACGTATGATATTTTAATCAAAATCGTTAGTCATTTTTGAGAAAATCAAAATTTTTTAAAAATGTTCACATGTAAAGGGTAGTCTGGGTTGGGGGATTTTCTTGAAAATCTTCGTGTCGCATCCTTGGAAGATAATAAACTCAAATACCAAGTTTGGTATTTATCCGACGTTTCGATTTTGAGTTTTACTGGTCACAGACACACACACACACACACACACATACACGGCCATATTTCCAAAAATGCTTTATTTGGATTCAGAACAGGTTTTTACGCTGAAATCTCGATATCCAATTTTTCTGTGGAATGCAATACTTCTACTTACTATACGTAGTACCCATGGTAATAAACATTGATAACAATAACTTTATAGCCACTAATAAACGACAGTGTGTACAGAAAGTCAGGTGAATGTAACGCATCAAATTTTTACTTTCTCTGCTTCGTACATAGTAGGTAGAAAAGGTATTGTATTCCACCCAAAAATTCGATAACGAGATAACAACAGAAATACAAGTTTTGAGTCTTCCTGAATCAACATACTATTTAGAAAAAGGTCCGTGTCGTGCCTGTGTGTGTGTCTGTCAACAGTTTAACTCAAAAACGAAAAGTATTTAAGCACAGTGCCTTTCAAAGATGCGACATGAAGGTTTTAAAGAAAATTCCCCACCTGAAGGTCCCTTTAATGGTAGTTTTTTCGAAGTGTTTCATTTACTGTAATGATTTTTATTAAAATACCGCATATTGAAGACATTTAAATTACAAATAAAGTGTATATCTTTAATTTTCTGGGAATAACCTATGAAGTATACTATATTGGGAACGAATTTGGCATAATCTTGCGTAACCGGTAAACGTTAAGCGATAGCCGAAAACATAATACAGAAGAAATTTAGATATCTTTAAAATACAGTATATTTCAAATAAGTTTTTCTGTGGCATAAACCATTTCTGAGATATCCGTTATTAAACGTTCGAATTGTTCATTATTTAGTCATACTCTTGAAGTTCTTTCAACATTCATTTGTTTCTCGATTGCATGAAAACAGTATGGAATTTTAAGCCCAGCATATAGCGTCCAGCTCTTAAACATTTGACTATCACTCTTCTCTTTGTATCTATAACGAAATGTATAATGTAGCTGTTTCTGCAAAGGTTGGTTTGGATTAAAACGTAGTAGATAGAAAAAAAGACGATATAGGGTAGTCGTGTGAATGTATCACATCAGAATTCCTTTGTTCACTTCATCCAAATGATATTTAAAATAAGAACAAAAATGAATGTTCCATATTATATTGTACTACTGTGAAATAATAATTGATTCTAGTTTGTATGGAATCAAACACCGAGGTTCGCTTTTATTGACGATTTCTAGAGCTAACACTGCCTCAGGAGCTGCAATTTCTTCTTGCTCGAGTGAGCTCTATTTATCTTCTTCTGGAATCGAATGGACAACAAGCCTTAAATATTCTTACTTCCCTCCTTTGCTGGTCAAATCGCTTCTCCAGTAAATCTTGTACATCATAGGACTGGCCGCCACTCCCACGTCTTGGATGAGAGGAGCGGTATCACTAGCCGGCTTTCCCTTCTTTAGAGAGATCCTTAGACAAGATACATTTGTGAAGTATTGTATTGCATGTTGTGAAACTGGCGACGATTTTAAAAAACTATCTAAATAAACAAGTTACATACAGATATCCGTACTGTTTGCTTGGACATGCGTTAAATAAAAATCTGATGCGTTACATTCCCATGACCTTCTCTATGCCTCTGTTGTTTATTAATGGATATACAAACCATTCCTACGAAGGCCCATTTTTCTATTTACTTCATTTTAATCCAGATAAATCTTTACAGAAATAACTGTATTACACATTTTGATACAAAGGGAATAGCGATAGTCAAAAGTTTAAGAACTGTGTCTATACGCTGACCTAAAAATTCCATACTCTTTCCATCACACTGCGAGAAACATCTGAAAATCGACAGAACTTTAAAATAATAAATAATGAAGAACTCGAGTCATTAATAACGGATATCTCGGAAATGGCTGATGCCAAAAAACAAGTTATTTGAAATAAATTGTCTGTTTTAAGGATATCTACATTTTTATGTAGTACATTTTCATTTGACGTTTACCAGTTGTACAAGATTATATAAAATTCTTTTCGAATGAAGTTGACTTCAAGTTCTATTGCCAGAAAATTAAAGATATACATTTTATTTGTGATTAAATATTTTGAATATATCGTATTTTAATAAAATTTCTTAAAGCCCTTTTTAAAAAATGAAAAATCTCGAAAAATTTTCCTTTTGAAGGGCAACTTTGAATAGGGGGATTTCTTAAAAAAAATCAATATGTTGTATCTTTGGAAGGTACTGAATCTAAATATCAAGTTTGGTTATTTATCTGACGTTTCACTTTTGAGTTTAGCTGTTTACAGCCACACATACGGGCATTTTTCTGAAAATGCTTTTTTTATTTTTAATTCGTGGGGCTTCAAAACATATATTTCTGGTGAGATCTCGATACTGAATTTTTGGGCGAAGTGCAATACCTTGCGGCGGTACCATGGGATTGCCGTGCGTCAATTTGGCGGCACGGAATTTGCATGAATGTCTCGGGTTCGATGCTAGCTCAGGGACTTGCATGGATCTTGGATCTAGGGTTACTGGTTAATACAACTGATTCATTTTCCTTCCCGTTTTAAAATCTGACCGCTGATATTACCTCGCTACACACACACATACAGACGCGCGCATTCTTTTACTGCTGTGCTTTATAACATCGCCCCTATCCACCGGCACACATTTTCAGAACAACCTCCAAGGAAATACCATGAACAAGTGTTTACTAAACGCTCGTGTTTCTTTATTTTAAGTTTCCTATCTCCCCATTTCACTATCACATGATTTCTACCTTCTTTGTTATTGTATGCCTGGAGTTATCGGAAAATTGGCCCTTTTTTAAACATCTGATTTTCAGGCGATCTAACGGTACACTAACAAAGCGTATTCTGCTCTGACTTAGCAACAATAGAGGGGGAAAACCAACCCCAGTTCCTGCCTGCTGCTATACTGTTCCTACTGTCATTAATATTTATTTTCCCTATGGTTATCATTTTATATTTAGCTACGCAGAACGTACTGTCTCAACCTTCTAAACCTACTTACTGGGTACACGGTAAAGAAAGAAAAATTTACATTTGACACATAGACCTTCAAACTATTTGTATCTAATTCAAAGTGTATAAAATGACAATTGGTTTGGATATCTGAATTCAGTAAGATGAAAAATAAACTTTTTCTTATTAATTTAAATGCATGACACCAGACATTTTCAGCGTTAACGACAGCTTTTTCTCTAAATTTAAAACACAGCCATCTCCAAACACATTTAACAACGAAGGTTTTATTTTCGCAATAAAAATATTATGTTTAACTTGGAATGGTCAGAATATTTGCAGTGGTTTAGCAAGTCCACGCTTTGCGGCGTTACCAAAGATTTTTACCCTGTTTTCGAAATAGCAGTTGACTGAAAATGTAAACACAGCCTGATGACGTATTTATCTTTACCCAGAATGTATATTTACATACGAAATATACACCAAACGTTCATTTTTTGTCATTTTATTATGAATGGTACGTGGGTGTCCATGACGCAACATTTGCCTGGGATTATCTTTTTCTACATAGCAAAAACTAAGTATGGTTAATATTAGTGATGGGGCGATACCGCTAGTTCTCGATACCGATACTGATTTTTGAACATGGATATTCGATACTGATACCCACTTTATAAAAAACTATAAATACAATAGCTTCTTCACTGAATTACGTTATTAGTAGTTTTCTGGGTATAAACGTATGTAAGCAACTTTGTATTGTATGTTAATTCCGAATTTGTTCCTCTTTAACATTCTCCATTTGGTAACACATTTTTTATTTTGATATCCCCTATTGTTAGTCAAGGATAAAAACAACAATAATAATAATAAATTTCTTTCATCCCTTTTAGTAACTAACTTTGTGCCGAAAATCTTCTTTTAACGGATTTGCTATCCATAGAAAAGCAAATCCTAGCAACTCTTCTTTGTTCCTCTAATTTAAACTAATACAGGGTTATTCCAAAAGAAGGAACAGACTTTACATATTTATTTCTAATGAACGACAATAGATGGTGAAATGTGCGATACATCACTGAATAGAGAAAAGTTCAAAGTTTTATTTTATATGTTCAAAATGAGCACGATTTGTTATACATATGCAACCATCTACGAATTTATAATACAAATCGTAAATTTTTTATGACGAGGCGGATCATTGTTGAACTTACAACGAAATGCACGCTGCAGTGGAACAATGGATTCACTCTTTGCATAATGCAGCGTACAAAACGACTTTTCCTGTGGCGTCGCCATTTTCTCGTAAAATAAAATAGCGCCGCTTTAGACACTGAATGGAACTAATAGGTGGAGCTTAAAACTTTGAACTTTCCTCTATTCAACGATATGTCGTATGTGTTGCTATCTATTGTCGATTTATGCCGCCAGCGATTATATTTTTCGAAATAATACAACCTCATGTTAGATTACTTATAATTAATTGTGCTTCCATACATACCGTGTATAGGCTGAAGTTGGAAAGGTAAAATCAGACTGAAAAATTCAATGCCATAGTTAGGATTGCAACCACGGATCTTCGACTTTCCGTGCCGTTGCTCGAACCATCTGAGCTACAAACATGCCGGTAAGATTTTACGTTCCCCAACTAACTTACAATTTCTGCCACAAAAGCACCATTGGGGTATATTATCTCAAAAAGAACTTAACAATGCTTTGTGGTGGTATATATTGCAAAACGCCTTTTTATATAATTCAAAATTATAAAAAGTATATACCTTTTACATTTATTGTTAATAAAAGCATATTTAAAATTAGGAATGGGAGCTGATTCTCTCGATACTCTCGATACTCGGTGGTATCGAAGTATGCTTAATACTTTGAGATAAACCTTCGATACTTTTTCGATACTCTTAAATGTTTAAGTTTTGTATTATTGAAGTTGTTGCGTTAAACTTTATGCTAGATAAGGAAGAAAGGAGTCGAGATTTCATGTTATTGCCTCGCACGTGCTTCCAAAGAGTTGTTGGACTATAGTTCCTGATAGACAATGACTGCGTTTCCTGTGGTGAATGAATACAACATTCCATAGACTCTTGTGTCTAAATGAAAACATACAGCGTTAACTGAGTCGTGTATGAAGCTGATTTAGCTGACGCGCTAAAATACGTTTCAGCAATAGCCTGGCTTGGTGGCTCATTCTCAGGTATTACTTGCCTACTCCGGTGACCAAACTCAATAGAAACAAATCAGAATTAAGACACGTGAAGTGGTACAGCACATGGAAATATTTGTTCTTTCCTTCCATCTGTTAGTTTGTGTTTACCTAAGTCAAACATGTATATGTTAATGTATGAGGATGGATAATAGGCTTAATCCATAAACTTACTATATTTCCGAGTATTATATGGTCATTACTTATTTTCGGAAGAAAAGATACATATATTATGTGGTAGTTGTGAATGGTGGTGGAATGGTATAACACACACATTATATTTAGTTGTTTGTGTTTCATATCATATAAGATGTGCAGAATTAAGAAGAATTGCTAGTATTTGTTCTCCTATGGATAAAAAATCCTTTAAAAGGAAATCTCCAGCATAAAATATAGTTACATAAAAGGAAAGCAAAGAAAGTATATTATTATTATTATTAATATTAATAATAATAGTTTTGCTTAACAATAGTGGATTAACCTGAGGCATTATTAAGATAAAAATGACTGCCAATTGGAGAATGCCAAACAAGACAATTCCGGAATTAGTGTAGAACACAAAATTGCGTTACATACGTGTATACACAAGAAACTACTAATAAAAACATAATTAAGTGAAAAAGCTATCACTTTTACTACTTTTTATAAAGTGAGTATCGAGATTGGTACTGAAAATTAATATCGGTATCAATAAATACCGGTATCGTCCCATCATTATTTAAAATAAACATTTCCCGTTTCACCTCTGCTTTTAATTTCATCTGTTCATCATAGGTCTTATGTAGGTTATAAAACGGGAGTCCTCGTGCACTGCGATCTGCATAGATCTATTGTAGTTACCACCTCCAGGGGAGAGGGATGAAGTGAAGGAATCACAGGAGGCTACAGGCCGCAGGTAGACAGACCAGAGAACGCGCGAAAGTCCCTAATAGTTTCAGGCTCGAAGATCCGTTCCATTGTTGAGCTGCTTAGAGAGGTCGAGGAACGACCAATCGACCAAGCAGCTCTCTGCCATCCACGGGGAGTACCTTTTACTTTGAGAAAGCATCCACGCCATTTATCCGGCGCCGCCATACGCCACGAAACTTAAAAGTACGGGGAAGATGAGACGGAAACGGAATGAAAGGGAAATTGTGGAAAGGAAAAACTGGTAGGTGAGAAACTACCTACCGACCAGGGGAAACCACAAAAAACACAAGATCAGTGTGGGCGGTCGACAGGAATCGAACCCGGGATCTCCAGAATGTGAGCCTCACACGTTATTGTAGAACCATCTTGCTTCATCCTTGTTTACCTTAAGTTGTACATCATTAATTTCGTCGTTTCCTTAATATTCTTGTTTTGCACGTGAGATACAACTTGCATATCGTCATACTGCATGGTTAAAAGATCAAAGTCGGCAGTGGAAGGCGAGGAGGCGATGCAGAAACGCTGCTTTCAGAGTAAACAGCTATGAAGCTTTATTTCCCTACATCGCAACTTTCGTGGTTGCTCAGTCAGAAAGCCGTGTGCTACAAGTGGAAATGTAGTGGGAGCTTTAAATGGGCTTCAAATTCACTCACTTAAACAGAACTTCCCAGTCTTTAACATGCGTTATTATTTTACTATCAGAGTTTTGGAGGAAGATTTTAACTACTATTACTCTTATAAATTTTTAGTTTTTCTACTAGGGATGGAACTTCGATACCGTCGATACCTCTATACTCTCGATACTCGGTGGTATCGAAGTATGTCCAATACTTTGAGATTAACTTTCGATACCTTTATGCTATATTGGGAATGAAAGGAGTAGAAACGTTACGTTACTGCCCCGCACGTGTTCCCAAGTATTGCCTGCTTATAGTTCTTGATAGACCTTGTCTGCGTTTCTGGTGGATGAATCAATGCAACATTCCATAGGCTCTGGTGTTTAAATGAAAACATGCAAAACAATGTGGGAGGGGGTAGACTTACTGATGTAACATGCAGCGTTAACTGAGTTGTGAATGAAGCTGATTTAGCTGATGCACTAAATCACATTTCTGTAATAGCCTGGCTTGGCGAGTCACTCTCAGCCATTACTTTTATCTATTCTGGTAACTAAAATTTTGTGAATCCAGCAGGAACAAATCGGAACTTAAAGAAGTAAGATATTACATCGTATGGAAATACTTATTATTCCCTTCCATCTATTAGTTTGTGTTTACCCAAGTCAAACTCTAGTCACAAGCTTAGCTTATACGAGGGTAATCCAGAAAGTCCCAGACGTTTTGAAATAAACAATTAACAAAATGCTAATATCAACGTTTATGATCTACATTTGAAAGGCACACCCTTAAGCTATTTTTCTACATAATCGCTATTCAAATTGAGGCATTTATCATACCGTGGCACAAGTTTTTGAATACCCTCTCTGTAGAAAACTGCCACCCGCGACTTCAAACACTGGTTTACATCGGCATGCAGTTCAGCGTTAGTATTAAAGTGTTGTGTACCGAGCCATTTCTTCATCGCTGGAAGAGGTGGTAGTCGCTCGGCGCCAAATCCGGGCTGTATGGTGGATGGTCAAACACCTCCCATCCAAAACCATCCAAGAGTGCTCAGGTACGATTGGCCGTATGTGGGCGTGCATTGTTGTGAAGAAACAACACCTTGGTGCTAAGTTTTCCCCGTCGCTTGTTTTGTATGGCACGCTTTAACTTTCTTACTGTTTCACAATACCTCTCTGAGGTTATTGTTGTTCCAGAAACTCAACGAGAAGCACTCCCTTAGAGTCCCAAAACACAGTAACCATGACCTTTCTTGCTGACAGCGTTTGCAAACACTTTCTTGGTTTCTTGGGAGAAAGTGTCTGTCCCCATTCCATCGACTGCTGTTTTGTTTCACAATTGACATGCTTCACCCAAGTCTCGTTCGCGGTTACGATACGATCGAGTAAAGTGTTACCATATTTGTTGAAATCTTGGAGAAAGGTCAGTGCTGCAGCCAGTCTCTGTTTTTTATGGTCTTTGGTTAGGATTTTCGGAACCCACCTGCACAAAATTTGTGGTAACCAAGCTTCTCCACCACAATTTGATGCACCAAACTCCGTGAAATTTGGGGAAAATGTTCCGAAAGTTGTGTAATCGTGAAACGATTTGCATTGACAGGTCATCAGTCATAAGGCCAGGCCTCCCACTGCGATCCTCGTTGTGAACATTGCTATGGCCATTTTTAAAATAAATGCACCATTGCCTGACTCGGCTTTCACTCATTATTTCCTACCCTAAACATCACAAAGTTGACGATAAATTTCAATTGGTTTGCTCTTTTTAGCCAAGAAAACCTAATCACAGACCGCACTTCACAAGTGGCGATATTTTCTATTGCAGCGCACACTTTAGCAACTCACAGAGTGCACAGTAAGGAAGGCACAGTCCTCACGCTACGACAGCTGGATGCGTACTGAATGTAGGAACGTTCTGACATCAATATGGCGGCTCTAGCCCTACTCATCGCCACGATAGGCCAAAACGTCTGGGACTTTCTGGACTGCCCTCGTAGGTATACCTTACGACTAATTTCCATAATATGGATAGAAAACCCTTTAAAAGAAAGTTTTCAGCACAAAATATAGTTGTATAAAAAGGGAAGCAAAGTTATTATTATTCCTATCATCCTTGACTAACAATAGGGGATATATACCCTGTGGCATTATGAAGATAAAAATGCTACCAATGAAGAATGTCAAACAGGAACAATTTCGGAATTAGCGTACAATACAAAATTGGTTACATGTGTTTATACACAGAAAACTCCTAATACGAACATAATTCAGTGAACAAGCTATCGCCTTTACAGTTGTTTATAAAGTGAATATCAAGTATCGGTGCTCAAAAATCAGTATCGATATTGAGAAATGTTGGTATCGTCCCATCAATATTTTCTACCACGTGCCTATATAGTCATTCATCTAAAAATTCAATATAGAGACCTCAGCGGGAATACATCTTCTGAACCTCCCTCAATAGAAAAATCTGATGTGTTACATTCATAAGGTTTTCTCTACCTTCTCACCCTTAATAGTGGGTATTCAAATTATTATAACTAATATGATTTTCCGGGCTGTTATGCCGTGGTCTGCTGAAGAAAGATTTCCCAGACGTTTCGTCCACAACTGCGGTGGACATCTTCAGTGGCGCGGACGAAGTCTTCTCGGTGAAAGTATCGCAGCGTCTGATGCGTTGGCCGTTAGTGCCGCTCTCTTTATAGTGTGGGCGCTCTCTGCTGATTGGCCCGCTGGTATGAGGGGGCTGGCGCCGGCTGTGTTGTTGCTCTCTTCTGATTGGCTCGCAGTGTTTTTCGGTTTTGTATGACCTTTCTTGTTTTTGATGACTAGATGCCAGTTACTTGATGACGTGCTCCTGATTGTACAAGTAAAAACCCAAACAGAGCCTTCAACCCCATTCAGAGACACCTCCGCCTCCTCCAAGAGTGGTGCAGGCGTTGGCGATTATCCATCAACCCGGCAAAAAGCCACGCCATTCTCTTCACCAAGCGCCGCTTTCCCGCAATCTTCCCCACATTCAGCTATCTCGGAAGAAGGATAGAATGGACAAATGCCATCACCTACCTGGGGGTTAAGTTAGATAAGGGCCTAACTTTTCGGGGACACGTCGGGGACATCGCGCGTCGGGGGCATGGGGCTGCGGCTTCATTGTACCCGATGCTGAGGTCTGAGATGCCTGTTCCTTTAAAGTTACACTTTTTTCGAGCGCTGATAATCCCCTTCCTGCTTTATGCCTGCGAGATCTGGGGCATGGCCGCAGATTCCAACCTGCTGCTCCTACAACGGGTACAGAATAGGTGCCTTCGGGCCATCTATTGTGTAAACCGCTCCTTTCCCGGGAGACTGCTTCACGAAGCCTCATCTCTTCCTTACGTGGAGGATGAAATTAGGCGCCGGGCCGCAAAATTTTACGACCAGTTGCCATACCATCAGAGCGCCCTAGTTAGGTCTCTTGGGGATTATAACCCCAGAACACGCCGCTTGAGGCATCACCGGCTTCCCCGCATGGCTTGCGGGCATATCCGGTAACAGTGGAGTAATTCCAACAGCAGCTAAAGCTGAACTCCAATACAATCCCTTCAAGAGTAGCTTGGACTTCAAAATTAAAATCCCAACATGTTTAAAATTACAAAATTCATACCACCAGCGGTGCACAAGGGTAGTTGCACCATGACCGGCTACCGTTGAGGAACAAACTTTGTTACCTCCTTTCTCTCCCCTACCTAAAGAACAACCGCCATCCTGTAACCCCCATATCCCGTCACTACGTGGTAAAGCCCTAATTAGGGAAGGTACACGCCTAAACACACCATCGGGTTGCCCTCAACCTGCCATCTGACGCACGCACGCCAGTTACTGTTGAGTTTCAATGCTTCTTCTTTCCTATTGAAATTATTGGGATGTTTATAAATCTGTATTGCTTCGCGTTGTAGCCGGGTATGGTAATGCTTTATGGAGGAAAGAATGTTGGAGTCCTGAAATCTAATAATGTGTTCGCCCTCGGCTTCAATGGCATGTTCGGCGACTGCCGATTTTTCTGTATGGCCCAGGCGGCAGTTTCTTTTGTGTTCGCTCAGTCTGGTGTTAGCGCTCCGCTGTGTGGTACCAATGTACACTGAACCACACGAACAAGGAATAAGGTAAACACCGGCCGATGACAGGGGGTCTCGGGGGTCTTTGGAAGAGCGCAGTAGGCTGTTTAATTGTCTTGTAGGTTTGAATACTGTTTTGACGTTATGACGTTGAAGTATATGTTCAATACGGTCAGTGACATTTCTGAAATATGGCAGAAAGACGATGGACTTGCTTTTGGGTTGGTCCTGAGTAGCCGGTCGGGGCTTGGCCGGACGGCAGGCTCTTCTCACCTCTTGGACTGAATAACCATTTGATTGTAGAGCTGTTTCTAGGTGTCGGATTTCTTGTGGAAGTAAGTGTGGTTCACAAATACGGGAAGCACGGTTTGCGAGTGTCTTAATCATAGCACGTTTTTGTCTAGGATGGTGGTTGGAGTTCTTGTTAAGGTAACGGTCTGTGTGTGTGGGTTTGCGGTAGACAGTATGACCCAGCGTGCCGTCAGCCTTCCTGCTAACGAGTACATCTAGAAAGGCTAGTTGGCCATCCTTTTCTTGTTCCATTGTGAACTGTATACGCTGATTGATGCTATTTAGATGTAACAAAAAATCTTGAAGAGCTTGTTCACCATGGGGCCAGATGACGAAGGTGTCATCCACATAGCGGAACCAGGCTGTTGTTTTGAGTGGAGCTGAGTTTAGTGCCTTTGACTCAAATGCCTCCATGAAGAAATTGGCCACAACAGGGCTAAGGGGGCTGCCCATGGCAACACCGTCTATTTGCTCGTAGAATGACTGGTTCCACTGGAAATAAGTCGTAGTCAGGACATGGTGAAAAAGTGTAATGATATCATCAGAGAAGATGGGTTGTAACAACTTCAGAGTTTCTTGTACTGGAACCATGGTGAATAGAGACACAACGTCAAAACTAATTAGTAAATCCTTAGGTAGCAATTTGAGGTTGCGGAGAATTTGAATGAAATGAGTAGAGTCTTTGATGAAAGAGTCGGACAAGCCGACATGGGGTTGTAGAAGACCGGTTAGGTATTTAGCTATGTCGTATGTGGGAGAACCAATACCACTAACAATGGGCCTGAGCGGAACCTCTGGTTTATGGATCTTGGGTAGCCCGTAAAGTCTAGGTGGCTGAGCTTCGGACTTGGTAAGGCGGCGTTTGTCTTCCTTCGAAAGCGAGGAGTTCTTGATCAAAAGATTGGTTTTCCGTAGAATACGGGCTGTCGGATCACGTTTAATCTTATGGTAGGTTGCTGGTTGCAGGAGTTCAGAGATTTTCTGTTGATAGTCTTGTTGGTTAAGAATAACTGTGGCATTACCCTTGTCCGCTGAGCAAACAATGATGTCTCGGTTGGAGTTCAGCTTCTTTAATGCAGTTCTCTCTTGATTGGTTAAATTACTGGTAGGAGGTTTGGCTTTCTCGAGAACCCTGGCAGATTCCCGGCGAATTTCATCAGCTGCAAGCCTTGGCAGAACTCGTATTCCTGCTTCAATGTGAGAAATGATGTCTTCAACTGGCAACGTTGGAGTGACAACAGCGTAGTTACCTCCTTTAGCAAGGAGTGACGTTTCAGCAGGTGACAGCTGGTGATCAGATAAGTTCACTACCGTGCGGCAGTGGTTGAGAGTAGTCGGCGGTTTGATGGAGGCAGTAAGGCCATCAAACTTCTTCTTTCAATAGGAAAGAAGAAGCATTGAAACTCAACAGTAACTGGCATCTAGTCATCAAAAACAAGAAAGGTCATACAAAACCGAAAAACACTGCGTGCCAATCAGAAGAGAGCAACAACACAGCCAGCGCCAGCCCCCTCATACCAGCGGGCCAATCAGCAGAGAGCGCCCACACTATAAAGAGAGCGGCACTAACGGCCTGAACGCCCCTATGACGACCACCGCGCTAACATGGAACACGAATAGGTAACTGAAACTCACATTCTATGTTTCATTTCAGGACGAACCCACACCAACAGAGACGACGGCACCGACCCGACACGTAAGTAAGCATGGTCACTTCTACTCTATCACTAAGCACGACACCTAACACAAAATTCCACCTGCATGAGCATGAATACCTCACTAACATACACCAGGCACCAGCACTGGGCCACGAGCCAAGTGATGGCCCTGGATCCACCTCTGCCTGTCTACCCCCTGGTAGGCCGGCGTCTTTCGTAGAGTTACCCACTAACCCCAGGTTGCGCAAGCGGTACCTGGCACCACTAGCACCACTCCCTCTCCCATCCATTAGCTGTAGTTAGTGCATGGTAGGGGAGGCGATGTAGATCCCTTTCGGATGATCGTCACCTGGTGTGGCGGAGGAGGGGCCACACCATTAAAAAAAAAAAAAAAAAGCCAACACATCAGACGCTGCGATACATTCACCGAGAAGACTTCGTCCGCGCCACTGAAGATGTCCACCGCAGTTGTGGACGAAACGTCTGGGAAATCTTTCTTCAGCAGACCACGGCATAACAGCCCGGAAAATCATATTAGTTATAATTGTGACACCGGCCGTGAAAACCTACGTTCTTACATTCAAATTATTATTACAAAACCATATTGTTGTTATCCTTCATTATCATCGATATAAAGCTTTGCAGAAATAGCTACATTACACATTTTGTTGTAGATACAACTGCAATAGAGATGGTTAAGAACTGAACGCAGTACACTGAGCAAAAAATATGCTATCTTTCTATGCAATCTCCAGAAACAACTGAAAATCTTTCGTAAGAATAATTTGTGTACCCATTAATAAACAATAAAGGGTAGGGAAAGTTATGTGAATGTAACACATCGTAATTCTTTGAGGTGGAATGCAATACTTACTACAGGAAATAGTAGAGAAAGTAAAAATTTTGTTTTATAAAAATTGTTTGATGTATTCGGTGAATAAAGTTAAACATCATTATAATCGGATCCCGAAAGAATCACTCATCGTTGAAGTTCTGATGCAAATGGTAGCGTATCACAAAGCGAGATTGCTCTTAAGCGTAGCGGTGGAGGGGGGCTGCGGGTATATTGAACCTAAGCTAATTAATATACACTAAAAATTCTGTAAAAACTCTTCAGTTTTGGTAACTGTCACGTTTTGTGTAATTGCTGCCGCTGCACTACAGTTTCCATAGAAACACATGCCGTTTCCATGGCAACCTAACTTATGTGACATTCTAATACACTTACATTACTAATGAGGACGATATCGACCTGTGGTGATGTTAATTGGATACCTGTCGGTGGCAAATAACAGATACCTTTTTTGTGCCGCGTTGCACCTTCCACGTGGTTTGTCTTGTGTGTTGAGCGCAGTTGAAACCGTTCTCTAAACTGACTTTTGTGGATCGGTTATCTGCAGCTGAAACAGTCCATTTCTGAGGAGGGTAGCTGGTGTGTGAAAAACATGAGCAGCTTGGTATAAACACAACTGTGTTCTAGCAATGAATCACTGTGTATGTGAAATTTATGTGTTGGTCTGCCCAGGGTTCATACAGAAAGAGAGAGAGAGAAGGGGGGTCACGTGTGACGGGGCACGCTGCAAACTATACAAAGCTGCCTCTTATTGTTAATTGTGTGCTTGTACAGTCCTCGTGAAAAACTTAGGGCTGTTATCAGGCAATGGATGTTCACAAACCTGTTGGATACATCAAGGGGTTGACAGGACTTCTGTCCTGTACATCAATCAAGTTGGAAATCAAGGGTAAGCATTCAATAGTCTGTTAGTCCGCATTGGACAGGTTATGTCAACAGGTAGGACAGTTACACTACACTCTAAGTTGTCTTCTCTTGCAAGTATTAAGCCCTTACGACCTGTTACGAGACCTCTTGATACTGTTTTATCCATATGGTGTTTCTCACATCCTCGTCCGTGGTTTATACAGGGTGACCCACTAGAAATGGTACATTTTAAAGAGGTTTAGCGTATATTTAAACCATTATAACTTTTATATAACTGTTATAAAAATATTTCCATTACTGAGAAACGTAAGCACAAGTTTATTTCTTTAAACGTACATTACACAGATGGCTTCCATCATTGTGATGCATTGCTGAAGACGTTCGCGGAAGCTCTACATTACGTTCTCAATCATTTCTTGAGGAATGGCCACAATCTCTTTCCGGATTGCGGCTTTCAATTCATCAGTGTTGTGGAGTCGCCGTGAAAAAACATTGTTCTTGTGATGATACCAAAGAAGGAAATCAGGGGCTGGAAGATCACGTGATATCGTCAGCCATGCGATATCATCGAATCGTGAAGGTAATCGACTACACTGAGACGCCACTTTCCACATCGATTGCCCTCACGATTCGGTCATATCAGGGGCTGAAAAATCATGTGATCTCGCCGGTCATGGAATACACCGAATCGTAAGAGTAATCGAGGTGAAAAGTGGCGTCTCAGCGTAGTCGATTGCTCTCACAATTCGGTGATTTCAGGAGTTGAAGTATCAGGTGATCTCGGCGGTCATGGAATGTCACCGAATTGTGAGAGTAATTAATGTGAAAATTAACGTCTCAGTATAGTCAATTACCCTCAAAATTCGGTGATATTAGGGTCTGAAAGATCAGGTGATCTCGCCGGCGATTGAATATCCTGGAATCTTGAGAGTAATCGATGTGAAAAGTGGCGTCTCAGTAGTCAATTACTCTCACGATTTGAGATATCAGGGCCTAAAAGATCAGGTGATCTCACCGGCCACGGAATATCACCGGATCGTGAGAGTAATCCATGTGAAAAGTGACGCCTAAGTGTAGGCGATACTCTCCGATTCGATGATAGCAGTGCCTGAAGGATCAGGTGATCTCGCCGTCCATGGAATACACTGAATCGTGAGAGTAATCGGTGTGAAAAGTGGCGCCTCAGTGTAGTCGATTACTCTAACGATCTGAAAGATCAGGTGAACTCGCCGGCCATGGAATACACTGAATCGTGAGAGTAATGGATGTGAAAAGTGGCGCCTCGGTGTAAATTACTTTTACAATTCGGTGATATCAGGGTCTAAAGGATCAGGTGATTTCGCCGCCTATGGGATAGCACCTGATTTTCCAGCTCTTGATGTTTTTCTATGGATTAATCTCAAAAGTTAAGTTCTTCCATGGCATTCCACAATGCTGATGACTTGCATGCCGCAATTTGGGAAGAAATTGAGGCATTCCTCAAAAAGTGATTGAAAAGGTAATGAGAAGCTTCCACAACCATCTTCAGCAATGCATCGTCAATGAGGAAACCATTGCCGTGGTTTATTTTTTAAGAAATAAACCTTTGTTCGTCTTTTCTGTAATGGCAATGTTTGTAGAATAGTTATCTGTAAGTTATATTGGAAATATACGCTAAATCTCTCAATAATCAACTGAAAATATACTATTACCCGTAGGCCATCCTGTATAATAATTCCTGCCTGGAAAACCTTGTAGGTCCTTTACACATGATCCTTCCACTGCCGCTATTTCCTTTATCATATATTGTTCACCCAATCGTTCCCTTGTATAAACATTACTAGTCGATCTGCTCTAGTTGCTCCCAATTTTGATCTGTGCTGCCTCCAACCTTGACTTCTCACGATTTCCGAGCACCCATGTTTCAAAACCATATTTCAGTGGTGGCTTGCCTAGTATCTTTTGAACACTTAGTTTTATTTCCCTATTCACATTTTTTCCAAAATTTGTTTTTATGCATCAATTAAGTTTATAATATTTCTCAAATTTTTCTTTGATATTCACTTTCCTTTCACTGACTGATACCTTACTACCTCTAGTACTGTTTTACTTTGTTTTTTTCTTTCCGCCTCATAGGCATAACTTTATATGCCTCACTTGATATTTGTATATTTGTAAATATTAATGTTTGGAACTCCCCTTCATTTTCTGCTAGTAATATTTAATTATTCGCAAACAAAATGGTTTCTATTACACTCTATCAAAGGTATAAATTAAAGGTAAGCATCCAATGGTCCATGTTCTGCACATCGGACGGGTTATGTACAGATGCAGATTCGCTTTACACTGTAAGCAAGGTGGAAATTAAAGATGATCGTCCAATAGTCCGTTTCGTACGCATAGTATGGGTTATATCAACAGCAGGACATTCACTCTATACTGTAAGCAAGGCGGAAATTACAGGTAAGGATCCAATAGTTAATTTTGTATGTTTTAAACGGGTTATGTCACCAAGCAGGACGTTCACTCTATACTGTAAGCAAGGTGGAGATTAAAGGTAATCATCCAATAGTCAATTTTGTACGTATCCGATGGGTTATGTTCAACAGGCAGGACATTACCTCCACACACTAGTCAAGGTGGAAGCTAATGGTACGCATCCTATAGTCCGCTTCGTACGTATCAGACATATTGTATTAAGAGATAGGACTTTTGGTATACACACTAAGCAAGGTGGAACTAAAAGCTAGCATCCAATAATCTACTTTGTACACATTGAGTGGATGGTCTAGTTGAGTATGTTTAGATACAGGATTTTCTTGGGAAAGTTAATTCCGGTGTTGCTGACTAGAGCCGTGCACAAGAATCAGCAATGGAAATTATAGATTATTCTGAAATACATTTATTTGACCTATTTATTTGCCTGTACTATCCGTGCCGTTTCGTACATCTTTATTTTTCAATATGAATTAACTGGATGTTTCGACTACGGACTTCAAATTGGCGGAATTCTATTTAGAATTACTGCCCAGTCAACAATGATTCCTTGCAATCATTTGGTACTTTCATGAGGCTCTGTATCATTCCAGATCTTCTATCCTCTTAAACGATGGCGATAATTATGATGTTTGATTTTAAGACATCTCAGAATTATGACCTAGTGCAACAATATCCCAACCTCCGTATGTTGCGTTTCAATGAACAGATCACCAATGTTTAAGGAATAATTAAGGTGGATAATTTAAGGCTTTTTGTACCAATGACCTTCGTTATCACAGAAAACTCCTGCACTATTCTACGAATAGCGCATTTGGTTGTCATCTGATGTTTCTAATTCTGATTTAGGCCTCCTTTATACATACAATTTCGTGTCGCACGACAAGGGGCATAATTTTTAGTAGTCTGTTAATGCATTACGAGTGTTGCACTTTGTATTGTTGGGAAATTGTCCTGCCAGGCCGTTTACACATTTGGTTCGACAGCTAGACTGGATCCTTGTGGTGTGTTATGCTGGAAATTCTTTACTCGAAGAAAACGGAAAACGCAAAAACAAAACTAATGAAAAAATCGAATGTGTTACATTCACATGGCTACTTCATGTTAATCGATATAAAAATTTGCAGAAACTATTTTATTGCTAATTTTCTTGTAGGTACAAGGGAAATATGGTACGCTTTAAACGATAGTCAAATCTTTTAAGAGCTGGTTGCTATGTGAAGTACTCCATTCTCTTTGTATGTCTAGCACATAAAAAAATAATAACGAATTCCCATTTGAGAAAAAGTATAAGTATTGGAAAATTCAAACAAATAACTAGGAATATCTCGGAAACGGTTCGCTCAATCAAAAATATGTATATGACATAAATTTAACAAGATCTATATTTTTTGTGTAGTAAAATTTTGCTTATCTCTTACGGTTAACCAGTTATGCAAAATTCATTCGGAATGAAGAAGGATTTTGGAGACATTACCAGAAAATTCAAGATAAACATTCCATTTTTCAAGAAAGTATCTTAAACATATGATATTTTAATCAAAATCGTTGGAGCCAAAATTGAAATTTTCGAAAAATTATCCGTGTAAAGGGTAGTCTGGGATGGAGAGATGTTTTTGAAAATCTTCGTGTCGCATCCTAGGAAGATACTAAACTCAAATACTATGTTTGGTATTTATCCGACTTTTCGTTTTTTAGTTATGCTGTTCACCGTTACACATCCACACAGACACACACAGGGTTCTTGTTCTAAAAATTCTTTTTTCAGATTCAGGGGGCCTCAAAACTTGTATTTCCGGTGAAATCTGGATATCAAATTTTTGAGTGGAATGCAATACTTGCCCTATTTACTATACATAGTAGAGAAATTAATAAAATAAATAAATAAATAAAACAGACAAGTGTAAAACATTACAAGATTGATGGGCAGTGTGTTTAGGAACCTCTGTGGGAGGTTCTGATGCAGCATCTCAAATTGAAATCTTGTACTAATTTATTCTATAAACTATCTCGTACCCAAATGTATTTGATAAAAGTCTGAACGACGAGAGTCAGATCACTCTCGCAAAGTGTAAAAGCAGAAACTACACTGAAAAATCAAAGCTACAGTTCTGGATTTCTCAAAGTGGCAGCACCGAATCAGCTGTTTCACTCACTGTACGACAACGCATAAACAGGCCCATAAACACCACATATTTCGTGCGACTGTCGCATCGCACAGTATAAATGCTTCCGTTCAACTCACAAGGCAGAGCCGTCCAGAAAGTAACAGACGCTTTTGCCTATTGCGGCGGTGAGCGGGGCTAGAGCCGCCATCTTGGTGTCAGAACGTTCCTACAGTCAGCACGCATTCAGCTGTTGTAGCGCGTGACTGCAGCTCCCATACTTCCCTGTCTGTGAAGTGTTAAAATGTGTGCTGCAATTTATGATCCCGCTGTCTGTAATTAGGTTTTTGTTGGCAAAAAGCACAGACTGATTGAAATGTATCGCCAACTTGAGGCAGTATTTTTAACACTTAAATAACTTCAGTCTAATTATATAATATATAAATTCAATAATAGCCCGCCTTAAAGCAACATGTGTATGTAACAATATATATGAAGTGTGTATTACAATCATTATATATGTTTATATTATTATATACATGTAACAATGTTATGTGAATGATTACGTATTTTAATAATGTACTAGCTGTGAGAATAATAGATTAAAAGTTGCTAACAATGAGGTAACAATGAGGTAACTTTGCGTCAATAAGGAGTAAGAAAGTTTAACGATACTACTTGTGATTCTTGGAGGAACAATAATGTAATTTTTGTGACAGTTTATAAAATAGCCAATCAACAACCAGAAGAAGCTTTAATTATATAAAACTATTCTATTGGATTAGGACTAGCTAATCAGAAACTTAAAATACAGAAATTTACAAATTTAGGCGGTAGAAACCAAGTCAGTTGCTTGTAGACAGTGCTCATAACTGGACTCGTTGGTTGAAAACAGTGTTCTTGACGCGAGACGTGTCCTCGAAAAAAATGTAATATGTATTTTTGTGTGAGACAAAAATAGTTAACGTGTTAAAAAAGTGCAAGTAATTAACAAATGAATCTCACAGCTCTTTATATCAGTGAAGTGTTATTAAAATCGTGTCAAGAATTAATAAAAAGGAGTGAATTAAAAATTATAATATGTGTAAGTCTACATTCTTCAGCCGCATCACCCCTGTTAAGAAATTCATGTCTCTAAAATTAATACTGACGCAGTCGAGACAAACATAAATTTATAATATTTAAAGAAACAGTCAAATTACAAACTTAATATTTTTAAACATTTGGGGCAAAGGCCACCGGAAAGTACATTTGGGGCAAAGGCCACCGGAAAGTACATTTGGGGCGAAGGCTACCGGAAACTTTTTTACCATACGTGCGGTTGCAACCACTTCAAGTTCGGCTCCCCAAAAGTTGATCTATAACACATCTTCTTCAAACTGCCTTTCCATACGTAGCAGTAACAAACCTTCAAATTGGCTCCCAAAGCGTGGGGCAAACAACGTAAAAAGACAATACAACACCACCATAAAATATCTACTTCAAACTTTGTGATGTGTTGTTTCTTCATGACAACGCACGTCCACAGACAGCCAATCGTACCCAGGGCTCTTGGATGGTTTTGGGTGTGAGGTTTCGATCAGCCACCATACAGCCCGGAGTTGGCGTACCTCTTTCCAGCTCGCTACACAACACTTTGATACTGACGCCGAACTGCATGCCGGTGTAAACCAGTGGTTGAAATCGCATGCAGCAGATTTCTACAAAACGGTATTGAAAAACTTGTGCCACGGTGTGATAAATGGCGTTTATGTAGAAAAATAGTTTAAGAGTGTACCTTTGAAATGCATATAATAAAGTTTAGTTTTTTCATTTTGTTAATTTTTAATTCAAAACGTCGGTTGCTTTCAGAACTTGTCGCACGATACGAAATCGCATATAAACTGAGGCTTTACGTGCGTTTATTTTCTTAGTGTTCCCACTGTTCCCGCTTCCTTTAGTTCTTTATGCGCACGCGCAACGCTTCACGCAGAAACATTAGTATAATCTGCAGTTAATTAACAGTGCTATTCACACGGTAGTTGGATTCTTCTGCACGTAGTTTTAAAAACATTAAACACAATTGGTTTCATGTCACTTTTAACGGCTTACCTTTAGAATGCTCCACTATTTCACCTTTATGTTCCCTCGCCAGGCTAAGAGCATTATCGTATGAATGCAGAAAAGAGATAACGACACCACTCAGCATTAAACAAAAGCTACAAACTTCTTTAGTTTTTATGTTCATATTAATTAAAGGTTTCCAACTGTGATTAACATTCTTCTTGAAAACCCACAGGTCCTGTATGCTATGATATGCTTTGTAGAGCTGAGTCCCGAGCGCGAGATTAAGTTATATTGTACCACCCGGCCCACGCGGGACGGCTCAGGCGCCACTCTGTGGCCCGCATTTGGGTGGTCCCGAATTCGGTTCCCGGCAACCGCCCACTCTGGCCCATGGGTTTTTCGTGGTTTCTCCGGGTCGATAGGCAATGCTAGGGTGATTCATCTTCTACCACGACTCTCCTCCCTCTCATCCTCCCTGTCATCTCTTTCAGGGTTATAGACCATGTGACGGTGTTCAGAGGGCTGCGGCTGGAAGGCGGCTGCGCGCTATAGAGGTTTCTTCCCTGGCGTCGCTGCAGGATCTGCGCAGTTAGGTCTCTCCTCCCTGTGGGCTAAACCCCGAGGGGCCCGCAAGAGGTCAACGACTTGTGGGCTAGCCGGGATGCATTACATCTGCAAACGTTATGGACACCTTATGTGCTTGCACCCGTCGTCATCTGGATCTGATCGCCCTTCGGGTCTCTCCCTTATCCCTCCCTCCCGGAGGTCAGGGAAGAAGCACAAGGGTTTGACTGGCCTACGTGCGGCGCTCTGCCCCGGCTTTGGTCCCCCCTCCGTTGATTTGTATCTTTATCTTTTACCACCGGTCCGGACACGGTTGTTTAATTTTAAATTAAATAAAATTATTTTGCTATTATTATTATTATTATTATTATTATTATTATTCGTAGTAGTCCAGAAACGCTGTTGCCTGTGCTGTGAAGGGATTCGGGTCGACTTGGAAACTTTTCCCCTGCTGAGTCAGCTGGTAAGGGATGCACTCGGGTCCTTAGGATCAAATGAGGATCCACTTTGCAGATATAGTGGCGGCTGAGGACCTGTAATCCTCATGTAAGCGGTGTTGACGGCAAACTGCCTTATTTACCACGTGCCGACCGCATTACTTTACTGACCAGGATATTCTGGTGTGGGTGGACCGAGGGAGGCGGAATTTGCAGCTACCACGCTGTAATGTTATTTGCAATTGACCGAAGCGAGCATTTGTTTACTATTACTATTATTACTGCTGCTTTGGATATGTGCATTCTGCAATAACTGCGTTATTTCGGGGATCTCAATATGGCAGACAAAAAAGTGACATTAATTTGTGTTATCATTATTTTTCCTTTACATGGAAAACCCTTCGTTATTTTTTATTTTCTCTAAAATTGTGCTAACAAGTTTGATTAAAATATAACATGTTTAAGACATTCATCTCAGACATAAATTCCTATGTTGAATGCGTTAACTGATAAATTAATTTTTCTTCTACTTTAATTTCAAGCCCGAGTCTGACAACATTTTTCAAATTAAGCCCGTACCATGCCCGAGGGCTTATCCCCAGCCTGGATAGACCTCTAACACTTTGGTTCCCCTAGTATTACGGAATAGTTAATGACGTAATATGTTTACATCAACTTGGGCTCTAAGAATGGAGTGATTATACATTGCTTTTATTCAGGGATGGGACCACGATACCACCGATACCTCGATACTCTCTATACACGGTGGTATTGAAGTTCGCTTAATACTTTAGATAAACCTTCGAGGCTTTTATATTTTTACTTTCTCTTCTACGTATAGTAAAGCATTTTTGGAAACATGTCCCTGTGTGTGTCTAAGAACAGCATAACTCAGAAACGAATAGTCGGATAAACACTAAACTTGGTATTTAGGTTCAGTATCTTCCAGAGATGTAACACGAAGGTTTTCAAGAAAATTCGCCCACCCCAAATTACCCTTAAATTTTCCAAAACTTATACTTTTTCTCAAATTCGTTATTCATTTTTTTGTCTTGGTAATGCAAAGAGAATGGAATACTCCACATAGCAACCACCTCTTAAGATATTTGACTATCGCTTAAAGCCTACCAATTCCCCTTGCATCTACAAGAAAATTAGCAATAGGTTTAACATCTTGATATATCGATTAACATGAAGCATATGGAGAATAAGCGTTTGTAAAAATAGTTTGTACAAGAGTAGACAAAGTCATGTGAGTGTAACACATCAGATTTTTTCTTTCAGGAGCGTGTTCCAGCGTCACTTTGAGAGTCTTAGTAATGAAAACGTCCCTTGTGGATCAACCCCTACAAGAGGGGTTGTTACTTCCGCTCTTGAATCCATGGTGGTGATTACCACGTTCCGGTATCAACTCCAATTTCAACGAAGTGTCTCAACTGTCACTTGCAGTTTTTTTTTTTTTTTTTTTTTGCTTTTTTAAAAGAATATCTGAGGTCACGATTTAGAAGCTAAGAACTCTGAATATGTCCGAAAGACAAAGATTATGTTACATTCACATGATCTCCTCTACCCATTCCTCAACAAACTATCTTTACTTTCTCTAGTTTGTTTGTAGTTTGAAAAAAGGGTGGGTTTTATGCCCAAGCAGTGCGACCTTAAAGATCCATTGCGCATCACCCCTTTCATCACTTAAGTGCTCGTTATGAACTTAACCAGACTGCTAACTGAGGCTTTCGATAGTTCATCCATCTTTAGAAAGTGATTGCCAAAAATACTTGCTCTTTGATTCGTAAGAGCAGGGCAATCACATAACAGTCTTATCTCCTAGACATCTACTACAGATAGGGTTGTTGAACAATCCCATTCTGTATAGATTAAAGTTTAGGACACTGTGCCCTGTAATGAATCCTGTTGCCCATGCAAGCCTTCTTCTACTAAGACCGCGCAGGTACTTTGCCCTGCTATTATCCAGGTCTGTAATAACAACTTGGAACGTCTGCAACCCTCAATGGAGTTCCAGTAGTTCTTATGTTCTGCTTGAGCCCAGCACTTAATAGTCTGTTTCTCTGGTCTGTAGGACACCCACAGTACAGGTTCCAGACCCAAAAATGGGATTTCGCTGCCAAACTTGGCTGCTTCATCTGCTTTCTCATTGCCTGGTATACCTGTGTGTCCTGTCACCCACATAAGTTGAACCTTATTGTGTTCAGCCAGTATCATTAAGGATTCCCGGCATTCTGAGACGAATTTTTATTTTATTGATGATGATTCAAGTGCTTTAAGAGCAGCTTGACTGTCTGAGAGGATAGGAACACTTCTATTCTTATATCTCCTTTTAATGCTTTACATGACACTAGCTAGGATTGCATAAAACTCAATCATGAAAACTGTAGCTATAAGAAATCTTGGTGCCATTACCGTAAAGCCCAGTCCCCGTTCCTGATTTGGTTCTAGAACCATCAGTATACCAGATTGGGCCTTTGTTAATGTGAGGGTTTACCAGTCTTTCCCATTCACCCCGCTGTGGATAGGAGACCGTAAATTTCCAATTGAGACTTGAATCCTGGTTCAAGAATGTCAGTCCGCATGTTGAGTATCTGTTGTACATTCTTATCCCAAGGAAGCTTGAGATGATTAATATGTCCAGTATTAGACACTTTGGTTTGGCGACAAATACGGTGATACGCAATCATGGCTTCTGCCTTCATCCATATGTGGAGAGGTGTGAGCCCAATCAGCATCTCCAGTTGGAGTACTTTTGAAAGCTACTACGTATAGTAAGTAGGTGAAGTATTGCATTCCACCAAAAAATTCGATATCAAGATTTCACCGGAAATACATGTTTTGAGATGCCCTGAAACCAAATAACGCATTTTTGGAAACACGTCCGTGTGTGTGTCTGTCTGTGAACAGTAAATACCAAACTTGGTACCTGAGTTTACTGTCTTCCAAGGATGCGACACGAAGATTTTTCAAGAAAAACCTCCACCCTTTAAATGGACAACTTTTTCGAAAATGTTTATTTTCTCAGAAATGGCTCTAACGATTTTAATTAAAATATCATATGTTTCAAATATTTTTATGGAAAATTAAACGTATATCTTGAATTTTCTAGTAATGTCCCCAAAATTCCTCTTCATTCTGAATGAAATTCGCATAACTGATAAACCGTAAGAGACAGACAAAATGTTCTTCTTCTTCTTCTTCTTCTTCTTCTTCTTCTTCTTCAGGCATTAGACCTCACGATCTGTTGCGTCTCATTGGTCCGACCATCTTTTCTTGGGTCTTCCATGTCCTCTTTCCCCTCTCGGCTTGTACTTTAAAATCTTCTTTGACATTGTTTCATTACCCATTCTATTAACGTGGTCTTCCCATGTCTGCCTATAATCAGCTATTTTATCATTTAATTCATACATTTCCAGATGAATACGAATGTCTTCATTGAATAATTTAACTGTTTTTGTGACTCCTAGACATGCTCTCAAAAATGGCATCTCTACTGTTTGTATCCCACTACGTGCTTTTGTATCAAGGGCCTAAGTCTAAATTCCATATAATCCATATAACTGCCATCGTTGTGTACAATTTCATATATGTGTCCCTCCTGACCTTACTTTTAATGTTCCTCTGATAGTTCCACACATGCGATTGAATTTTTCTGCATGCTAAGAATTTGAAGGAGTTTATTTCTTCAATCTGTGGTTCTGTATCAATAATTTACATCTAGGAGGAAATTTTCTTCGAAATGAAATTGTCTTGGTTTTTTGGACAGATATCTCTAAGTTTTATTCTCCAGTAATCTTTTATAACTCGAAGAGTGACCTTTGTAAGATGTCTTCATTGTCAGATACAAGAACCTGATCATCTGCAAATAAAAGGGTGTTTATAAAATTTCTGATTTTAAAACCATCTCTAAATTTTAAGGCATCCATTTCCTGTTTCCACCCTCTTATTCCATCATCAAGATATATGTTAAAATTCTGATGTGTTACACTCACATGACTTTCTCTACTCTTGTACAAACTATTTTTACAAACGCTTATTCTCCATATTCCTCAGGTTAATCGAGATGTTAATCTTATTGCTAATTTTCTTGTAGATGCAAGGGGAATTGGTGGCCTTTTAGCTATTATAAAATATTTTAAGAGCTGGTTGCTATGTGGAGTATTCCATTCTCTTTGTATTACCAGGACAAAAACATTGAATAACGAATTTGAGAAAAGGTATAAGCATTGGAAAATTTAAGGGAATAACAAGCAATATCTCGAAAATGGTTCGCTCAACAAAAAAATGTATATGACATAAATTGTGTATTTTAACGCGATCTATATTTTTTGTGTAGTAACATTTTGTCTATCTCTAATGGTTTACCAGTTATGCAAAAGTCTTTCACAATGAAGAATACTTTTGGAGGCATTCCCAGAAAGCTCGAGATATACATTTCATTTGTCATGAAAATATCTTAAACATATGATATTTTAATCAAAATCGTTAGAGCCATTTTTGATAAAATTAAAACTTTCAAAAAATGTTCTATGTAAAGGGTAATCTGGGGTGGTGGGTTTTTCCTGAAAGCCTTCGTGTCACATCTCTGGAAGATACTGAACCAAAATATCAAGTTTGGTGTTTATCCGACTGTTCGTTTCTGAGTTATGCTGTTCACAGATACACACACACAAACACACACACAGACACACACACGGACATGTTTCCAAAAATGCTTTTTTTTGTATTCAGGGGGTCTCAGAACATGTATTTCCGGTGAAATCTCGGTATCGAATTTTTGGGTGGAATGCAATACTTCCCCTACTTACTATACGTAGTAGAGAAAGTAAAAAGTGTGGGCGATATGCAGCACCTTTATCTAACTCATTATTTATTGTTTCTATAAGGATCTCATCTGATTTAGTTTCTGTATTAATTCGGGTATTTTGGTGCATATCCTTAATAACTTCAATGATATATTTAGGTATTGGTACTTCTTCTTTCCATCATTTTCCATAATTTTCCTCTTATAACACAGAGACGAATTTTTACTACAGAAAAATGTAGATCTCATTAAAGCACACAATTTATGTCATATACGTTTTTATTTGTTTGAATTTTCCAATATTTCCATTTTTCTCAAATGGAATTTCGTTTACGTTTTTTTATGTGCATCACTTGCAAAGAGATTGGAATGCCCCACATGAGAAAGTCATGTGAGTGCAACATATCAGAGTTCTACAATAGCTTACTCTGTTATGTACTTCACGTTAAACGAGATAAACATTTGTATAAGGGGCAGTCAAATGAAACCTGGTCAGTGCGTCTAACTTTGCATTACACGTAAGCAGCACCACGTAACTACGTGTATGGTGGCTTAATCTATTGGTAGAGCGACTGCAGCGTGCGCAACGTTTGACGTTGCATAGCGACAGTGTGGTTTCACGTCGAAGAGAGGGTGGTCACACTAGTTATCTTCCACAACTGAACAAGCAGGTGAGTAAGCAGGAACAACGAGGAGTGATTCGATTTTTAACGTCGGAGGGGTTGGGGGCGTGAAATGTATCGACGGATGAAGGCTGTGTACGGTGAGTACAGTCTGTGTCGTTCAAGTGTGGTGGAATGGCGTAAAAGATTCCTTGAGGGGCGTGGGTTACTGGAAGACGATGTTCGTCCTGGACAGGCTCATCGTGTCATCACACCTGAATTGATTGCGGAAGTGAATGCTTTAGTCTTGAGCAACCGCAGAATCACCGTGGACGAGATCCATCTGTTACTGGGTATTAGCGTGGGCAACATTCACAACATAATGCATCAACACTTGAAATTTCGAAAAGTTTGTGCGCAGTGGGTTCCCCACCAACTGACCGACGAACAGCGCAATACTGGAATGGAGCTGTCTTTGAGTCATCTGCAACGTTATCATGAGGAGGAATACGGCTTTCTGTCGCATATTGTCACTGGTGACAAAACATGGTGTCACCATTTTGGGCCGGAAAGCAAGCGTCAGAGCAAGCAGTGGAAACATGCGACTTCACCATCATGATGTCATGAAGTCCTTTTTTGACCACAAGGGCCCACTGCTTGTCGAGTTCCTGGAACGGGGAACCACCATCAATGCCCAGCGTTATCAAACCACTTTACAGAACCTTAGACGAGCCATCAAGTCGGAACGCCCAGGCATGTTGTCCAATGGCGTTATGCTCCTGCATGATAATGCCCGCCCACATACTGTCAATGCGGTGAAGACGACATTGCAGCAGTTTCGAGGGAAAACGCTGGAACCGTACAATCCAGACCTTTCACCGTGTGACTTTCATGTTTATGGACCTCTGAAACAAGCTATTCACAGACATCAATTCACAATGGACGACGAAGTGTGTGAATGGTTCCAGGCCTGGAGCCGACAGCAGCCTACTAGCTTCTTCAAAGATGGAATCGACCGGCTAGTGTCGCAATGGAATAAATGTGCCAACAGTTTTGGCGACTTTTTTGAGTTATAAAATCGTTACCGTTACTTTACACAAGTGACCGGGTTTCATTTGAGTAGCCCTCATAGAAATAGTTTTATTACTAATACTTTTATTTTATTGGTGTTGAAGTACGTAAAGTAATTATACCCAATAGTTCAGTTTGACATAGGATTTGGAGACGAAAAACATGAAATTTCGAATAGAACGAAACAAAACATATTTCCTATGTTTAGAGCGGTTCGACAAACGCAGATTTTTTCTGAGAGCTAATGACTTACAGAGAAAAGCTGTTGGGAAAGAGAAATGAATGCAATGAAATGGAATATAGTAAACAAGATTTAAGTCGGTGAGAAAGGAAATACTGAAACTCCTTGAATTGTCTTGACAATTTATTAAATAACGGTGTTTGTGGAATTTGTTCCCGTTGAAAGAGGCGGGCGGAGCTTTCAACCTTTATGTAAAAGCTGGCTTAAAGTCCCAGAGAAATGAAACAATTCTTCTTTTAATTGACACAATCATTGATACAGTATTGACTTCTATCTTAGCTCATTTAAAAATTGTAGTACATAGTTTTATCAAATGCATGTGAAATACATACCTTCAGAGCAAAAAAAAAAAAGTCTGGAAATTCCCTAAATCGAAATGCAGCGATTACTGCAACTTCAACATTTTTCAACCATTGTGGCATAGGTCACTAATCTGGTGATAATCTGGTTCCATTCGTAACCGTCAAGTCCTCTGCGAATACGCGAAGTTATACTTGGTGTGTGAAACTAATGGGAGTAATTTAATAACGTTTATTAATAAATTCTACTCTGATTCGCGTAAACAAGTAGAGATGGTTAACCCTGTGTAGCTGGTGGACCCTGTAGAGGGAAGGGTGGTTGAGTAACAGGTTACTTGCAATGCTAAAATCACAATATTTATGTCAAGAATTTCTTTTGGAGTAGAAATGTAAAGTTTTGTTGATATTAATTCTAAATACACTGGTGTGCAAAACCTAAGGACGAGATGGGTATATTAACATAACAAATGAACTACTTGGAAGTAGATGAAGGTGCGGGAGTATGTTGCCAGAGGTCTCTCACACGTACAGAAAGTTAGACGTCACATGGCGTGAGTGTAGCGAGTCTATAGTGCCAAATGGGTCTGATCCCGCAACACAGGGCAGTTGGCGAAACAGGACAAGACGGTGTGTGGAAATTAGCGAGCTGTTACGATGCACTGTAGTGGTGTTCTTCATTGCAACATGACCCATAGATACCATTTGGATGACTTCACACGGGGAAGAATCATCGGGAAACTGGAAGAAGGGTGAAGTGTGACGAGTGTTGCTCGGGAGTTTGGAATTGCTCACAACATTGTATCACATGCATGGAAAACTTTCCAAACATAGGCACTGCTGTCCCAAAGATAGGTGGCGGTCGACCAAGCTCACCTACAGCATCAGGTGACCGCTAAATTGTGGAACAGGCAAGAAGGGATCCACGCCAAACAGCGGGTGCAATTGCAACCACATTTAACAGGACAGCTTAGCACGCAATCTCACGATACACAGTGGCACGGCGACTACACGGAGGTGGTCTCTTTGCCCGACGGCCTATTATGTTGTGTTCCATTGACATCCGCACATCGGCGGCACCGTTTGCGATGGTCCCAAGAGCATCAAAATTGGACCAACGAGGAATGGGGTCGCGTGCTCTTCTCGGATGAGAGCAGATTCAGTCTAAGTAGTGTTCTCGATGTACCCTCATTTGGCGATAGGTGGGAACACGTAATGAACCCAGGAACATCCTTGAACATGATCGTTTTAGTGGTCCGGGTGTTATGGTTTGGGAAGGCATAATGTTGCATGGTTGCACCACACCGACTTCCAAATCTTTGAACACGTACGCCCACTGGTCAGCGTTATTGTGATACTGTATCCCTTCCCCATGTGCGTCTTTTCAGGGGTGCAGTCGGCTCTGACTTCAGTTTAATGGATGACAATGCGCGACTGCACTGGAGGATCTCTTGGAACGAGGGGATATTCGGCGAATGGGCCGGCCTGCCCGTTCACCCGATTTAAAACTCATCGAACACGCATTGCAGCACATCCACATGCACCAACGGCCATCCAACGCCCTATCACAAGAACTACTTACCAACCATGTGGCCAGCATGGGAGCACGATGCAGAGCATGCATTGCTGTCTGTGGTGATCACACACCCTTTTAAGCACCATGTATCTGTAAATCTAGAGAGCCATCATATGTCGTATTGAGTTTAGTGTAGCTTATGATCTATGAATAAAAGTGGCATTTCTATTCCTCTCATTGCATATTACGTTTAGTTGCCTACTGTAGCATACTTTAGCAGTTCCCTCTATGTATGATTCATGTTTCATCGAGCTATGTTACGTGGCATTGTCACAGCGTGCGAAGATTGCTTTCGTCCTTAGGTTTTGCACACCAGTATATTTATCAATGTAAATAATTACTTTGGTCCAATTTAATAATAATAATAACAATAATAATTATTCTGTCATAAAACAGACATGTGTTCAGCTATTAGGTAACTGCTTTTAATTACACGTTTGCTGTGCTTTGTATACTCAGCATTCGCCTACCGACCAGGAAACCCATGAAAAACCTCCTGAATACGAGCCTCACCGAAATTGCGGTGTCATCTAGCTGGATAAAAATGAGATAATAGCATTTAAAGGCAAATGACTAGCAGTAACTAACATTTTGATAATAAACATTATCACGAAGGAAGCTAAGGATTGGTTGGTCGGCCACACTATACTACGCTGGTTACACGTGATTATGCTTCAGCGAGTCATTATGATTTTACTCTGCGACGCGCGCAGCTCCCCTATCGTCCACACCTTTTAACAACTAAGCGGGATGGCTCAGGTGGTAACGTCTGTGGCCGCATGGTTTCGAATCCCGTGGCCGAATCTTCCTGACCCATGTGTTTTTTTTCGAGGTTTCTCCAGGTCGCCAGGTGAATGCTGGGAAGGATCATTACATCCCCCTTATTTCTTCTTCCTCCATTTAATCTCCATTCTCATTTCACTTCACCCTTCATTTGCTTGGTTCCTTTTAGATTTGCTAGTGTCGGTGGAAGGTCTCGGCATCCTAGTCCCGGACCTCCCAAGGGATGTGTAGGCCCACAGGAGGGCGCCGGCTGCACCAACCAGCACCCAGGGAGTTCAAATCTGTAAATGGTAAGTACCCCGCCCCCTGCCTGTCGTGCTTCCTGATCCGCCCGCCCTCTGTCTTTTCTCACCTCACCCTCCCTCCCTAGGCACAAAAGATCTGCGTAGGCCGAGGTGTTAAGCCCCATCCGCTTCCAGTTCTATCCTATCCTACCCTTTAACACCTTCAAGCAGCATTCCTCCGGGGTCCATTCCGAGATAAACAGTGAAATGTGTGTATTTAACACAAAATAAATTCTGTTCATCGTAATTTTAATATTCTAATAAACTGAGTTGAATGCCTTTGCCTTAAATTACCCTGTTTTCACGTTAACTGTAATGTTAATGTTACGTTAAATTGTAATGTAGTCAACCAAAACAATCGTATGCAACTTGGTTATAATGGCAATTTAACGCTCATATGACGCTATATATTCCCGTCTAATTTCTACCATTATAGTATTGTTACATAATATACGAGGCGCATCCAGAAAGTAAGTTTCCCTATTTTTTTAAAACAAAGAAAACATAGTTACATGAAACACTTCATTGGCAGCAAGTACAACAATGTATGAGCTATTCTTAGACATAGTCACCACAAGAATGAGACTCTTGTCATATCGTGGGATCAACTTTTGTATTCCTGTGTCGTAGAAGTCTGCCGCCTGTGAATGGAACCAGCGCGCGACAGTCCTCTTCAACTCTTCGTTGTCAAAATGCTGACCGGAGGACTAATTTCTTGAGGTGCAAGAAAAGATGGAAATCGCTAGGAGCAAGATAAGGACTGTATGGTGGATCATCAAACAGCTCCCAGCTGAACAACTGCAGAACAGTTGCTGTACGCCGAGCCGTATGTGGACGAGCATTGTCATGGAGCAGTGCAATACCTGCAGTAAACATTCGACGCCTCTTGTTTTAGATGTCAAGTCGCAGTTTCCGTAGTGTTTCACAGTAACGTTCAGCGTTCACTTTTTCACTCTGGGCAGAAGTCAATGAGCAGAATGCCCTTCCTGTCTCAGAACACCATGCACAACATTTTCTGCACCGACACAGTCTCTTTGAATTTCGTCTTGACCGGAGATCCACCGTGATGCTAGTGCGTTGACTGCTGATTGGTTTCCGGGGTAAAGTGCGAAATCCACGTCCCATCGCCCCGTGACGGTCCTGTCGAGGAACTCGTCGCCGTCATCATGATACCGCTGCAGAAATGCTCCTAAGCGCTTCGTTTTGTGCTCGGTGTCAGCTTTTTCGGCACCCACCTGGCACACATTTTCCTGAACATCAGGTGCTTAGTGACTATTTCATGCAACACGGATTGCAATATCTAAGTAAAATTGCTGCTGAGCTGGCAATCGTGAAGCGACGGCTCTCGACTATGCACTGCCGCACCAGCTAAACCAGGTCATCATTGATGAGGGACGATCGCCCACTGCTCTCTTCATCATGGACACTTTGACGACCTTCGGAAAACAGCCTGCACGAGCGACGCACCATCTGTTTGCTCATGATGTTCGGTCCATGGACGTGACAGAGCTGATGATGAATTCCAATTGGCACTATGTTTTGTGCAGTAAGGAACTTTATTACTGACAGAACATCCCAAGCGGCGGGAGAACGAATAAGAGCCGCCATTTTGGGTCATTGCTGCCGCGCTACTGGCACCAGACGGGACCTATCCGGCATATGATTGAAACCTCATAGATCTGTTACATATGCGGAATTTTCACGGCTAAAAAGGTTTACTTTAAAGGAAACAAAATCCAGAAACTTACTTTCTGGATGTGCCTCGTACTTTTATTATTTAGGATATAATATTGTTTTTGGATACAATAAAGGTATTGAACGAAAACTATGTATATCCCAAGCGTGTTACACGGATAAAGCTTAAACAAACACAATTAAAATATTATGGAGTACTTTTTATATTGTTATATTAATACTTCCTGTTGTTTAAAACAGCATTATCCCTTCTAAGAGATTTACAGCATACAGGCTTCATCAGTTACCTACAGGTTATTTTAAACTGCAGGCTCCTATATCAAGTCACCTCTCATAGCAGTAAAACAATAAAAGCATCTCTCTTTTCTATCGTTGCTATGGCAACAGAGTCGAGTTTCAGTCTCTGCAGAATATTGCTGTAAACAATAAAGTAATAAACTTTATATTGTCTTTTGTCCTTTTCTTACGTCCTGTGTCATATTCGCTGCCTCAAAGGCATGCCAGACGTTTCCTTCAATTCAATTTCCTGATTCCACGATCCCCTCAGAGAAGAATTAAAGTAATCGACAATTTTCTCTAATATTTACACATCTCACAACTTGAAAGGTTTTAAATTTTTCGCATTAACGAAAGCTGATGGTGCAAAATAATTACGAGTGCCAAAAAAAGTAAAATTTCAATGCAATGGATGATATTTCGCCACTCTGCATAATGAACCCCATTGGGACCTGACCTGGCTACCCCCACCCACGCCCCATTCGATTAGCCGCTCTCATTTCCAACTTTTAACGGAATTTAAATTCCCTTGGAATAGTTGGACTTGAGCACTGTTTTGTAGTCTGTAAACGAAGCGTGGCATTCTGCTAATCATGTTAAGAAATTAATGGAGTGTAAGAAAAGTCCCGGATATGAACTTTAAATTAAATGTACGTCCCGTAAGGCAGAAATAACTCTGAATTAACTCCCTAGGTGGAGATTTCCTTTTCTTAGAATCCACTCGAGTTTAAGGCTGATGAAGTAGATAACTTATTCAATGAGTGAGCTTACATTTCGATTGAAACTAGAATTAATCCTTAACATAACATTCCCAGCATAGAACGAGCTCACAAAAACAAAATTAATAGTTGCAAATTTTGAAAACTAATCAGCAATTTGTACTTTAATTTCAAATCCATTTCATTTCTAGTTTTAAAAAACTGATGTGCTACCTTATCTACCCTCTGCCGCGTATTAGTAGGTACACAAATTGTACTTATGAAAGTTTATTTTCCTATTTTATTTTAATCGAGATTATGCAATCACATATTTCGTTATAGATACAAAGAGAACGGCGATAGTGAAATTTTTTGGAACTGGACGCTATACGCTGGCCTTATCCATACTCTTTCCACGACATCGCGAGGAACAACGGTAAATCTACATCACTTCAAAGAGTATCGGATATTGAACAATTCGAGCAATTAATAACGAATGGATGCTCCGAAATAGCTTATGCCACAAAAATTATTTGGAATTAGTGATGGGACGATATCACTATTACTCGATACTGATAGTAATTTTTGAGCAGTGAGACTTTATAGAAATCTGTAATAGCGATAACTATTCACTAAATTATATTCTTAATAGTAGTTTTCCGTGTATAAACGTACGTAATCAGTTTTGTAGTGTATGCTAATTCCGACATTGTTCCTGCTTGATTCCGATTGCCGGCAATTTTTATCTTAATAATTCCACAGGTTATATTCATAGTCAAGGCTGTAATAGTAATAATAATAATAACAATAATAATAATTATTATTATTATTATTATTTATTGGCTTCCCTTTTTATGTAACTATATTTGGTGCTGAAAACTTTCCTTTATAGTATTTTCTACCCATAGAATGGCAAATACTAGCAACTCTTTATTCTGCCATCTTGCAAATATAAGTAATATACACTGCCGTTTCTGAAAATTGGAACACCAAGAAGGAAAAGCATGAATTCAATGAATTTAGTACCACAGGTTAGGTACATGACAGGTAACAAATGATAAACGTTTCAAATCAATATAAGGACCTTTGAGTCCTAATATTCAGTATTAGGTGTGGCATCCATGCGCTGCAATTGGAGCTGCTATACGCCGTGGCATTGAATCAAAAAGCTTCCGAATAAGTTCCTGAGGGATTTTCCTCCACGTAGTTTGTATTCGAGCCCACAAATTCGTGGCACTGGTTACTGGAGCACCGTGACTCACCAGGTGCCGATTGACCATATCCCAGACATGTTCGATGGGCAACTTGTCAGGTGAACGTGCAGGCCAAGAAAGCTATGGTACCCGTCGCTCTTTGAAGAAGGCTTGTACATTCCTCGCAATATGTGGCCGGGCATTGTCCTGTTGAAATGTGGCCTGTGGAGATGCCTGAAGCAGGGAGAATACCTCTCAGGCTCTACAACCACCATTAGGTACCGGTTGCTGTTCAAAGTGCCCTCAATTCGTAGGAGGCGAGATCGGTTTTTGTAACCAATGGCGCCCCAAACCATCACACCTGGTGTTTGTCCGCTATGCCGCTCAGCAATGCAGCCCTCCAGGTTGCACTCACCACGGTACCGCCGGGCACGTATGCGGATATCCCTGTAGGACACGTTGAAGCGGGACTCATCCGTAAAGACCACATTTTGCCATTCAGCACCCCAGTGACAGTGTTCCCGTGCCCATTGCAGTTAGAGGAGCTTGCGGTTTCTGGACAATGGAAGCCAACGTAATGGCATGCATGCAACTAGTCCAGCCTGCAGCAGATGGCAACGAACCTTTGATGCAGACAAGTTCACATCTGTTGCAGTGCTACAGCGTCGAGCCAACACTGTGGATGAAGCTGTACAGTCCGTTATGGTCATGCGGACAAGATGACGGTCATCACGTACTGTGGTCATGTTCCGTGGTCCAGTACCCGCTCTTCGCTGCGTACGACCTTCATCTATCCACTGCTTCCACACTCGTAGCAGCATGCTCTGTACGAGTCGAAATGTCACGGTTTGACAAACTCGCTTCCCGGAGACCGATCATTCTGCCCCGTTCGAACACATCCATATGCCGATAGGCTCCCTTTGACATCGACGAAGCATACTGGCACCCACTTTATTGTTTCCATCTTGTTTGAAACTATGCACTGACTACACTGGGCGCAACACTGACCTTGTCGGACCGACACGAGAGGACTCTGCTCAGCCTACGTGTACCCCATCTCTCTGCTGCAAACCTAATCACTTATTGCTTGCACACTCTTCTACGTTTCAACCAAGTTTGGAGTTATTCGGGAAATTCTTTCTTGGTGTCGCAATTTTCACAAACGGTAGTGTATATTTTTTCATGAAACAGAAACAGCTAAGAAAAACAAATATTTCCATGCGTTGCATTATATCACGTTTTTATCTGATTTGTTTCTGCTGAATCCATATATTTTGTTCACCGGAGTGGGTAAATGTAATGGCTGAGAGTGAGTCACCAAGACAGAAACATGAGAAAGTTGCCAACTAAATCAGCTGCATTCACAACTCAGTTAACACTGCATGTTACACGACTACCTCTGCTCCTTGCCTCATTGTTTTGCATGTTTTCATTTAGACAGAAGAGAGTATGAAATGTTACGGTCGCAGTCAAGACTTACCAAGAACTCTTTGGGGACACGTGCGAGGCAATAACGTGAAATCTCGACTCCTTTTATTCCTTAACTAACATAAAGCGAAATGCAACAACGTTCAATAATACAGAACTTAAAGATTTGAAAGTTACGTAAGGGTAGTATCAGACATAATTCGATACTATCGAGTATCGAGGTTTTCGAGGTATTGACATTATCGAGATCCCATCCCTATTTGAAATAAATTGTGTCATTAAAGGGGACCAGTACATGAACGAATGGGAAAAACAGGGAAGAAATTGCCAATATTTGAACTGTTCTATCTCCAAGAGCTACTGTTAGAATTTAATGTGCTTTATAAGTTTCTTATTGAAATACTCAGCAACATTTTAATATATGAAAAATAGTTTTAATGCCATAGTTACTCGTGTAATCACTATTGTATATCAGGGGGAAAAATAAGAAAAAAAGTGCACGTTTGACTTTTGTACCCATATCTCAAGTGAAAATTAGTTTGAAAGTTTGAAATTTTACTGATACTTCTTAAAAGTTGGTTCTATTACTTAGACCAGTGCTTTAGTGTTTTTGTGATTACTTTTGTGCAAATAAAATTTTAAGTTTGGATATAAAAATATCCTATATTTAAAGTTTTATTTTCAGGAATGTGATAAATTAAATTTTTAATCAAATTTCGAGCCATTCAGGACAAAATGTCTTTTTGTAAATCCATAAAATTGTCTATAGAATCCTTGCGAGTCATTTTCCGGATGCTTATGTAAGCAGAGATTTGGTAGTATGATTTTTAAGGGGATATCACCTCATGTCTGTCACGTGTGTGGATTATGCAACACATGCTGACATTCTATATTTAAATGATGACTTAAAGTGCTAGTCACCATGCTCCTAGGGTATTTTAAGGTTAGAGATTTTTGACGGCTTGGGTTCTGCGTATGGCTTACCTAGCAGGACTCTGTGACGGCCAACTCTTTAGATTTATCTTATGCTAGTTAACACTTTGACATGGATCCCAGGTACGACAAAGACGGAACACGGAGCCTTCCGTCAACCAGGTAAACCCAAATGCAGTCTTAACTCTCTTGCTCTTGCAATGTAATTTAGATCAGTTATTAAAAAGATTAAAGCCTTCCTTGGAATCAGAACTACTAATAAATAGCGTCACCCTTTCCATCATCCTTCCAGTACCCGCAACCTATAACTCTCTTGATTGCATCCCTGAGCTACGTACCCGCTTCGTTCCATCTGGTATAGGCGTGGTTTGGACAAAGTGACCTAACATGACAAAATGTATGCATTTATGCATTGAAAACTTCCATAATATACACATAAATATGCCATATAGAACAATTTATAATACCATACTGACATAAAATAGCAATTTAAGGCAATTTTATGTAAATGTATAACTTCGAAAATAGTTTTTGGTTCAATAATAGTGAAAACTGCTACCGTAGTAAATTAATTCTACCGCACTGAATATCCCCAAAGGTATGGATGATAATTCCTAGGAGAAACATGAGACGAAATTATGAAACGTAGAAACAAATTATTTTATTATACTGTAGATAAGCGTTATAAATATATATGCCTGCGTATGTGTGTATATATACATATTTTTCCCCAAAAACTAAGTGTTGTAGAAAGAGATGTCTTGAATAAATGTTGCTTGCTGTTATGGTGGAAAGTAAATGCCACTGGTCGTGTTTTGCTTAGAGGATATTGTGATGGTCATTTTAGGATCAACTTAATTCTTTTTAAATGGAAACCTACCTTTTTATGTTGTTTTTTCACTCATAAAAGACTAAACAACATTTGTATAAAGCACTTTGCAATTGCTCTCACACCAACGTAAATAACAACAAAAATTCTGAATGGCTATATACGAAATTCATGGATAGTCAATTGAGGGTCAAGTTACGTTTCGTAACATCACAAAATAAACAGCTTTTTATAAACCATTTCGTAATGAGAAAACAATACATAATCTTCCATATGAAAGGTACTTTGTAGTGGGGAGGTTTTCTCGAAAACCTTCATGTCGCACTTTGGAAATAACTAAGTGGTATTTATCCTACTTTACGTTTTAGAGTTATGCTGTTCGCACAGACATTGTCCTAAAAATTATATATTTCTATATTCAGCGCCCCCAAAACAAGTATTTCGGGTGAAATCTCGATATCGAATTTTTGGATGGAATGCAGTACTTTCTTTGCCTATTATATATGTAGTACAGAAAGTAAAAGTATCGTAAAAATGTTATTGATACATTCACATGGCTTTCTCTACCCTCTAATCTTTATTAGTGGATAAACAAAATGCTCGTACTAAAACTTATTTTCTATTTACTAAACTTTAATCTATATAAACCTTTGCACAATTAGGCACATTACACATTTCGTTAGAGATGCAAAGAGAACAGCGATAGCCAAACTAAGAATTGGTGCTATAGCTGGCCTTTAAGTTCCGTACTGTTTCCATACAATCCCGAGAAACAATGAATTTTGGTAGGAGAATGACCAAAACATGAACAATTTCAACCATTAACCACGGATATTTCAGAAATTGTTTTATGCCACAAGAAACTGTATTTGAAATAAATTGTGTGTTTTAAACAGCTCTACATTTTTTGCGTAGTACATTTTCGTGTATCGCTTAACGTTTACCAGTTATACAAGATTATATAAAATTCCTTCCGAATGAAGATGAACGGTAAATGGAATAATGTCGTATAGTTTCGTCCAAATGCACACAAGCTGAGAAACCACCAGCTGCCATATGTCACCTGCCAGGTGCTGTTAATATAATTTTCTGGCACTAGTGAAGCGTGTGTTATGCCGCCATTCTAGCTTCAAATTGTCACGCATTGTGCGTCATGTGGTGCCTTTGAATGTTACTGTGCATTTAGCATAACTGCTTCGTTTTGGGGGCTTTTGGGCTTTCCTGGGTTACAGTTCTCTTGTATGGACCATCACTGTTGCAATCCGCCCTCGATATATCCCCCATCCTCATTCTCTCTCTCTCTCTCTCTCTCTCTCTCTCTCTCTCAAGATTGGTACCTTTCTGCCCTTTGACCTGCAGGTAGAAAATCATTCTCTTGGAGCAAAAAGGCCCACATGCGTAGAATTTTCTCCTTTAACTTGTAGATAAAAAATATCTTATCTGTTATTTCGCATTCTCTACTCTCTATCGTTTATTATTGAGTATACAATCTATTCTTACTGAAGATTATTTTTCTATTTTATTATCATACAAATAAACCTTTGCAGAAATGGTTACATTATTCATTTCGTTATAGAAACAAAGGGAGCAGCGATAGTCAAATGATTAAGAACTGGACGCTATATGCTGGCCTTAAAATTCCATACCGTTTCCATGGCATCGCGAGAAACTGCTGAAAATCGACATCACTTTAAGAAAAAGACAAAGCAGAGACCTCCACGGGCTATTCCCGGAAAATTTAAGAATGTATTTTATTTTTCATGTAAATATCTTTAATATGTGATATTTTAATCAAAGTCTTTAAGAGCCATAATTTAGAAAGTCAACATTTTCGAAAAGTTTTCCATGTAAAGGGTGTTTGGGGGTGGGTCGATTTTCTCAAAAATTCTCGTATCGTAACCTTGGAAGATACTAAACATGAATACAATGTTAGGTATTTATCCGATTTTTCGTTTTTGAGTGAGAGTGTTCACAGACACACGGACCTTTGTCTAAAGATGCTTTTTATGATCTCAGGGGAGCTCAAAACATGTATTTCCCGTGAAATCTCAGTTACAAAGTTTTGGGTGGAATGCAATAGCTTCTCTACTTACTATGTACGTAGTAGAGAAAGCAAAGAAGAACATGACCTTTTCTATCCTTTAGAGCTTATTAGTGGGTATACAAATTTTTCTTACGAAGGTTTGTTTTCCCATATACTTCATTTTAAACGAGATAAACCTTTCCGGAAGAAGCTGCATTACACATTTCTTAAATATACAAAGAGATTAGCGATAGTTAAGTGTTTTAGAACCGGACGCTATACGCTGGCTTAAATTCCATAGTCTTTCCATGAAATCGCGAGAAACAACTGAAAATCAATAGAACACTAAGCATGGCAAAGCATTGAAGAATTCGAACCATTAATAAATGAAGTTACAAAGAACATATCTACTTTTATGCCTCCTTTACTCGTATAGTAAGTAAGGAAAGAATTGCATTCCTCCAAAATGTCGATAACGAGATTTTGCCGGAAATACATGTTTTGAGGCCCTCTAAATGAGAAATCACTTTTAGAAAAAGGTATGTGTGTGTCTGTGAACTGCATAACTCAAAAATGAAAAGTGGGATAAATACCAAACTTCGTATTTAGGTTCAGTATCTCTTAAGGATGCGACACCAAGATTTTCAAGAAAATCCCTCCTAACCCAGACTACCCTCTACATGGAAAATTTATAAACAATTTGATTTTCTCATAAATGACTAACGATTTTGATTAAAATATCATATGTTTAAGATATTTTAATGCCAAATAAAATGTATATGAGGAATTTTTTGGGAATGTCCCCAAAAGTCCTCTTCATTCTGAATGATTTGCATAACTGGTAAGCCATAAAAGACAAACTTTTACTACACAAAAAACGTAGATGTCCTCAAAACATAGAATTTATGTGATATACATTTTTTTTATCCAGTGACCCATTTCCAAGATATTCCGTGGTATTTGTTTAAATTTTCCAATACTTATACTATTACTCAAATGGGAATCGTTATTCGTTTTTCTATGTCCTGGACATACAAATAGAATGGAATGCTCCACATAGCCACCAGCTCTTAAAAGATTTGACTATCGCTTAAAGCCTACCATATTTCCCTTGCACCTACAAGAAAATTAGCAGTAAGACTTATGCAAATGTTTATGTCGATTATAATGAAGCATATCTCCGGAATAAGCGTTTGTAAAAATAGTTCATATAAGAGTAGAGGAAGTCATGCGAGTGTAACCTATCAGAATGTTTGTGTAGTATCTATCGTCTGTCTTTAACTCTACATGCTATTCTTATAACATTCAAGGTATACAGTTTATTTGTCATGTAAATACCTTCCATATATGGTATTTTAATCAAAATCATTAGTCATTTTTGAAAAAAAATTCCAAAAACGTTTCATGTAAAGGGTAGTTGTGTTGAGATTTCTTGAAACCTTTCCTGTCGGAAGATGCACAATTTGAATACCATGTTTGTTGTTTATGAACTTTTTGTTTTTTAGTTATGCTATTCACACACTCACACACACTGGCGTTTTTTATAATTTATTTTTTAATTCAGAAAGACTCAAAACATGTATTGCGGCGAAATTTCGATATTGAATTTTTTTAATGGAATGCAATACCTTCTATACTATGTCGTAGTACAGAAAGTAAAAATACAGTAAATCTAGTTCCAGAAATCGGAGTTTCTGAGACATTGAACCATATCTGCTGAATACAAGGATGAATTCCTTGGATTATGTTGCACGAAATGTTGAAAACGTCCACCTTCCTCCACACCCCAGGTCGGTGCTGTGTATTGAATGCGCGCAAAAATACCTGGTGTAGCACGTGATGTCTGAGCGGCCTACATAGTTGGCTCACGGCTTGCTGCTTCATTAACCACGTCATTGGTGCACGCTGACAGCTTTGCCACTCCCATGCAGACAATGCGTTTAAATACGTGAGTATGGATGCCAAGCAGTCGGTCCACGTCAACCAATCCAATTATAATGATGCTGTGTATTCAAATTGGTTTCTATCCGGATTTAACCAGAAGTAGTCATTCGCAGCAACAATAGATTAAATAAGAATCTAGTTAAAGCGATCTTCAAACGAATCATCCATTGATAAAAACGGCGAATTACTCCAAAATACACCTCAAAAGCACACAAAGGAAAATAGTGCAGCCTTGTTAATATTGTAATAAAACGCCTCATAGTAAACAGAAGCATCGATGGGCAGCAGCAAAGTCCAAAATGGATGATATTGATAAAAATTCTCATGTGTTCTAATCATATGACTTTCTCTACTCTTGTACAAACTATTTTTACAAACGCTTCTTCTCCATCTACTTCATGTTAATCGAGATATCGAGATGTTAATCTTATTACTAATTTTCTTGTAGATACAGGGGAATTGGTAGGCTTTAAGCGTTAGTCAAATATTTTAAGAGCCGGTTGCTATGTGGCGCATTCCATTCTCTTTGTATGTCCAGGACATAAAAAAAATCTGATGTGTTACACTCACATGACTTTCTCTACTCTTGTACAATCTAATTTTATAAACGCTTATTCTCCATATGCTTCATGTTAATCGAGATATCGAGATGTCAATCTTATTTGTAATTTTCTTGTAGATGCAAGGGGAATATGGTAGGTTTTAAGCAATAGTCAAATATTTTATCGCTGGTTGCTATGTGGCGCATTCCATTCTCTTTGCATGTCCAGGACATAAAAAAATGAATAACGAATTTGAGAAAAAGTATAAGTATTGGATAATTTAAGGGAATAACAAGCAATATCTCGAAAACGGTTCACTCAACAAAAAAAATGTATATGATATAAGTTGTGTATTTTAACGCGATCTACATTTTTTGTGTAGTACAATTTTGTCTATCTCTTATGGTTTACCAGTTATGCAAAAGTCGTTCATAATGAAGAATACTTTTGGAGACATTCCCAGAAAATTCGAGATATACATTTCATTTCTCATGACATTATCTTAAACATATGATATTTTCATCAAAATCGTTAGAGCCATTTTTGAGAAAATTAAAATTTTCGAAAAATGTTCCATGTAAAGGGTAGTCTGGGGTGGGGGGATTTTCTTGAAAATCTTCGTGTCGCATCTCTGGAAGATACTGAACGTAAATACCAAGTTTGGTGTTTATCGGACTGTTAGGTTTTGAGTTATGCTGTTCACAGACACACACACAGACACACACACACACAGACACACACACAGACACACACACACAGACACACACACGGACATGTTTCCAAAAATGCTTTTTTTGGATTCAGGAGGTCTCAAAACATGTATTTCCGGTGAAATCTCGGTATCGAATTTTTGGGTGGAATGCAATACTTCCCCTACTTACTATACGTAGTAGAGAAAGTAAAAAGAATAACAAATTCCCATTTGAGAAAAGGAATAACTATTGGAAAATTCAAACAAATGACCAGGAATACCTGGAAACGTTTCACTCGACAAAAAAAGTATATTGCATAAATTGCGTGCTTTATCGAGATCTACATTCTTTGCGTATTAACATTTTGTCTATTAACGTCTACCAGTTATGCGAAATCATTCAGAATAAGAGGACTTTCGGGAAATTCCCAGAAAATTCAAGATATACATTTCATTTGGAATAAAACATCTTAAATAGTGATATTTTAACCAAAAGCGTTAGAGTGAGTTTTGAGAAAATAAACATTTTCAAAAATGATCATATAAAGGTAGTCTGGGGTGGGTGGGGTTTTCTTGAATATCCTTGGAAGATACAACTCTAATACCAAGTTTGATGTTCATCCGACTTTTCGCTTTTGAATAATGACACACACATCGACAGGTTTCGAAAAATGTTTTATCTGGATTCAGGGCACCTCAAAACATGTATTTCCGGCTAAATCACTATATCTTACTTTTCATGGTAGAGAAAGTAAAAACTGCGAATTACTCCAAAATACATTTCAAATGCACCAAAAACGCAAAATAATAGATTATTTTTAAAATTGTACTCCTACGCTTCAAAGAAATTAGAATTTCGATTCTCAGCAACGACGTCCAAAGTGGATGAAATTGATAAAAACGGGAATTATTCCACAACACACCTCAAAAGCATCAAAAACGCCAAACAACAGAATCTTGTTAAAATGGTATTTAAATGCTTCGAAGTAACCAGAATTATTAATTTGTAGCAACAATGCCCAACTTGGATGAAATTGATAAAAATTACGAACCTCTCCAAAACACACCTCAAATACATCAAGCAAGTAAATTACATATTATAATAGAATCTTCTTAATATTTTATTAATTCATGAAATGAAGTCACAAGATACTTTATAGCACCATGTCTGTCACAACGAATTGGTCTTTTCAGTGATGAAAGGAATATCAAATTTGGCTGTGTGGTTTTTCAGGTTACCCTACATACACTAATACACACACGCACACACTAGTTTTCTCTCAGTGTAACACCAGTGTGCATTCCTTCTGAATGAAGTTGACTTCATGAGCTATTTCAAGATATACATTTTTTTTTTTCGTTATATAGAGAGGGTTGTTCGCAATCTATGGTAACCAACTTAAGACCTCCTTTCCTTATGAAAACCACGCCTCCACCAGCAGTGATGTCTTTCTGGCAGCCTTTAGCTTGAGCTATCAATTTGCAGCACAGCTTCCACTGGAGGAAACTGCTACAAAGTACAGGGATGTCTAGTTTATTCCATACCTCCTAGCAGCTTTCCAGAGACCATTCAAAGTTCACGGCCGACTGCTTCCAAAGGCTCTTTTCAGTAACCCAAATGCTAAAAGCTCCATCAGTGATGCATCATGTGACTTAACACGGACGTCGCTGAAAGGGACATCCCACAGATGCATTCCCATTTCTCTGTCTATGTTCTCCAAAACTTTGTAGGTTGAAGCAGACCTTATCCTGGTGCAACCAGACTTCATTTACATCTGCACCATAGATTTCTGTATGGAACATTGGTATCTGGACGTTAGTCTGGTACTATGCCAAAGTGATTTTTACATTTTATGTACACGACGAATGGTTAATTTGCTATTGTAATTGTACCTTGTACAATTGTAATTGTACAAGACAAGTAGCTGCAACAATGAATGTTGACCACATGACTGTCTGGCGAGTGTTACACGAGGTCCGGCTGTATCCATACCATTTGTCAGCGTGTGAAGGCACTAATACGAGCTGATTTTCCTACACGGGTAGGCTTCTACGAATGGTTTATTCAATACAGTGTTAACCCTAATTTTAGTGCAACGGTGCTGTTAACAGATAAGGCGTCGTTTCAGCGAGGTCAGGTTGTATGGGCTGACGTCAATACTCACGTAACTGTTGAAGCAAGTCATTAAAAAAGATTTTCTGTCAATGTTTGGGCCGGCATTGTTGGTGACTGTTCGGTAGGGCCTCACAATCTTCCACCCAGGCTCAACGGACAAAGTTACCATAATTTCTTAGAAAATATTCTACCTGATCTGTTAACAGATGTGCCTTTAGCTGTGCGACAAAACATGTACTTCATGCACGATGGAGCACCTCCTCGTTTTAGTGTTAATCTCCTTCGGCTTCTAAACAACAGATTCGGTGACAGATGGATAGGTAGAGGTGGACCAATTGCCTGGCCTGCACATTCCCCGGACCTAAACACACTTTTATTTGTGGGGGCATTTGAAAGCTCTTGTGTATCGAACCCCAGTACCAGATGTTCAGTCTCCGTGCCCGTATTCTGGGAGGCTGTGAAACCATACGAAATACTCCAGGGATACATCAGCGCATCCGGGATTCACTACCACGGCGGGTTGATGCATGTATCAATGATCACGGAGGGCATATTGAACATCTCCTGTGAGAAAGAGTACCATGAGATAGGCTGGTGCGTTCTATCCTCGTGTGTTTCCCATGATTAATGATTGGAGAAATTGAGTTGTAACATGGTAACAAAGCATTTCCAGACCCATGTTCATATAACAAATTACTTTGTCTACGTGTGAGGAATGTGCCCTGTAATTTTTGCTACATCCTGTACATTGGACATGAAAGAGCGAAAATTTGCTCACAGGCCTCTTTATCAGGCTTGAGGTTCCTTTACGTGCAGTAAATCTACGACCGGGACCACCGGTTTCGGTTCCCTTTCGAAGGTGCCGTGCTAAGGATTTTTACGTCCTGCACATTTTGTTATACATGCAAAGGAAACCATTAATAACGGATCTCTCGGAAACGGCTGATTCTACAAAAAATATCATTTGGTATAAACTGTGATTTTTAAAGAGATCTACATTTTTTGAGCAGTACGTTTTCGTTTATGTCTTAACATTTAGGAGTTGTACAAGATTTTACAAAATTCCTCCTAATGAAGAGGACTTCACAGGCTATTCCCAGAAAATTCGAGATATACATTTTATGTCATGTAAATAACTTTTATACGTGATATTTTAATAAAAATTGTTACAGCCACTTTTAGAAAATAAAAAAAATGTTGAAAAGTCTTCCGTGTAAAGGGTAGTTTGGAATGGGGGAATTTTATTTAAAATTGTCGTGTCGCATCTTTGGAAAATACTGAACTTAAATTTTAGATTTGGTGTTTATCCGACTTTTTGTATTTTATTTATGAGGTTCAAAGTCCACGCTCACACACACACACACACACACACACACATACAAACATGCCACTTTTATAACCTCAGCAGCGTAAGGTTTCTAGTGAACCTTTACTGTGCACAGTAGCGCGTTTTTATGAACTCTTCTAAGCGAACTAATCTATCCGGTGGATCCAACGGACAAAAACAATAAAACGCGGCGAATTTACGTAATTAGAGAAGGTTTGGCTACAATCAAATAGAGGCGAATTAAAACCCAATATCGATGAGGTACAGTCGGTTACAAAGAAGTTTCTAAAGCAGTGATTTTTCAATCCAATACAAACCACATGATATGTGTTAAATAGAATGCATAACAGTGTGTACCTTTTAATTAGTAATTCCCAGGAGGGGATTGCATTTTCGAGATGGTAAATGCAATCGTCTAGCTTTTATCTGATTATTCACCGAGTGAATTGACAACTCGGTAACGTGTGGGGCTGGTACTCGGGAAGTCCAGGGTTCAATTCCCGTCGATCTCCCATTCTGACCTTGGATTTTTCGTGGTTTTCTCTGGTCGGTAAGCAGTTATGTTTGTTCCAAGGAAATAGCATTCCCCGTGAACGACAGAGAGTTTGCTAGTTACATGGGTCGTTCATTCTCCCACCTTAGGCAGTTCCGGCAGTGGGTCGGGTATTTGAGCTGGAATTGTTAAGGACTTTTGCACATCTCTGTCTTATTACTCTTATAACCGAAGGGATTTGGCACCGATCTATGGAGGATATTGTACGTATACCCCACAAGGTGACGCCCCCGGAGGGAGATGAGAGGAGACACAGCAATGACACTGTTCCTACAGTTTCCAGCTATTTTACTTTCTCTACTACGAATAGTAAGTAGGGGAAGTATTGCATTCCACCCAAAAATTCGATACCGAGATTTCACTGAAAATACATGTTTTGAGGCCCCCTGAATCCAAAAAAAAAGCATTTTTGGAAACATGTCCGTGTGTGCGTCTGTGTGCCTGTGAACTGCATAACTCAGAAACGAACAGTCGGATAAACACTAAACTTCGTATTTAGGTTCAGTATCTTCCAGAGATGCGACACGAAGGTTTTCAGGAAAATCCCCCCACCCCAGATTACCCTTTGAATGGAACATTTTTCGAAAATTTTTATTTTCTCAAAAATGGCTTAAACGATTTTGATTAAAATATCATATGTTTTAGATATTTTCATGACAAATGAAATGTATATCTCGAATTCTCTGGGAATGTCTCCAAAAGTATTCTTCGTTGTAAACGAATTTTGCATAACTGGTAAACCAAAAGACATAGACAAAATTTAGCTACGCACCAAATGTAGATGTGGTTAAAATACACAATTTATGTCATATACATTTTTGTTGTTGGGTGAACCATTTTCGAGATATTGCTTGTTATTCTCTTAAATTTTCCAATACTTATACTTTTTCTGAAATTCGTTATTCACTTTTTTTGTCCTGGTACTGCAAAGAGAATGGAATACTCCACATAGCAACCAGCTCTTAAAATATTTTACTATCGCTTAAAGCCTACCAATTCCCCTTGCATCTACAAGAAAATTAGCAATAAGGTTAACATCTCGATATCTCGATTAACAGGAAGCATATGGAGAATAAGCGTTTGTAAAAATAGTTTGTACAAGAGTAGGGAGAGTCATGTGACTGTAACACATCAGAATTTTTTTTATTTATGGACGCTCTTTAACTGCTGTGGTCCTTAGCGTCCCATTCCATATTAGGCGTGAAGGACCGGCAATTTTGCTCAGAGGCTTTTTATCAGGCTTGAGGTTCTTTTGTGTGCCCTTCCGAAGGAAGCCATGCTAAGGATTTTTACGCCCGAAAAAATCCATTATCCTCGCCGGGTATGAACCCACAACCTCGGGAACTAGAGTCTAGCATGGTACCCCTAGACCACGAGAACGACTACAGTTTCCAGGCTGAAACTCTGCGACAGTCGGAGAGGCAGATCGGGCACCGCCTCTTTTTGAAGGGGTGGTGCTTATACCACGCCAACATTCCGAAGGCCGAAGGAGAAAGTTCCAAAGAGTGCATCCTCTTTCCTTGCCACGCCGCACCGAAACACCATCGCCGACACTTCCATACCTTGAAACAGACCTAATGGGTGAGGGATGAATGATATGAAGAATGGAACGAAATTTGTGGGGCTGAAGGAAATCACTCCAGCATTTTCCTGACGACCCGGGAAAACTTCCGGAAAAACCGATAGTCAAAGTGGGTGGTCGCATGGAATCGAACCCACGTCGCCCAGAATAGATTTGTATGGGTTGCGGTGCACAAGGTGTTTTCCGTTGTATATCCCATTCTATAGATAATCCTATACACAATTGAAATCTGAATTATAAAGCATCTGCATTTTTTAGAAAAATGAAACGTAACTCAGACAAGTGTGTACATACTGTCTCAACTAATGAGTATTGGTACACAATGAGAAACCAATCAGTAATGCGCGTTCTATACTGAACAGGTGGGTATTGCCTTACCATCCAGTAAGTTTCACATCAGACACACCTAGTGGCTATGACTAGTACTGTACAATAATGCGTATTCTTTACGTTTAATATGCCACATACACGATTCACAGTATAAGACTTTGAATGACTAATCTTTAGATGGACACTCCTGGGTTCTGATCACTAGTCCAAAGGTGCTCGAGAAGAACTCACTGAGATTCTACACCAGTAAATATTTTCCTATCAATTATTTTAACCAAAGTTTCTATGTCTTTCTGTGTAACATTTAAATATCAGAGAAATCAATAAATATGTTACAGGAACATCAGCAAGAAGAAAACCAAAAAGCAAAAATTAGCAAGGGGAGCTTGCTTATTTTCAAGACTATGTACACTGAGTGTATAAAAAGTGTCCCATTCCCTTAAACTGGAGTGTTTTTACCACTGTAAAGTTCCCAACTTCATGTAACCAACCATTGACTCCACCCAACAGGTATCAGTTCTCTTTGTGACTGACCTGAAAAACAATTCAGAGACAAAAGGAGCCAATGGTCGATGTTATAATCGATGTAAAATGAAGGAGTGGTTCCGTTACTGTCTCTATGATAGAGTTTCGCTATGATTGGTACACAATGAAAGACTAAGCCAGTAAAACATATTTCAGCCTTCTAGAGGAAGGGGTGAAGAATTATTTGTTTGTGTCGTTAAACTGAGATTTCGTCAGACGAAGCTTAAAGTTATTGCCGCTATCGAACGCAATAAGAAAACGGTAGAGTAGCATTAAAATACAAGTTTAAGTGTATTAAAGACATATGTTTGGAATTTTACTCTTCATTTCTACGCTTTTGTTATATTATAATACGTTTTTGGCCCCAAATTAAACAAGCCATTGCCTGGTAGGTACTCCGCTAGTGAGAACATGGGCAACTAGGTTAGCTATATTTTGGGAGAGGTAACGTTCCCTGCCGACCGTCCCTGTAGCGCAGTGGTAGCACGCCTGCCTCTGGCTCCGGGGACACGGGTTAGATCCCCAGCTTCGTTAATTCCCAGAACGGAAAAAAGAGCTACGTAGAGATAGCGACCCTGGTTTAGAAGCCCTTCTTAACCGACCGGGAGGGCTCCGAGGCGCTGATCACGTATTGGTCAGCACCCTAGTACTGTCCCTCACCAATGGCGCCTGTAGTGGGCGGAGGTGGGGGATACAGCGGTCGGGGCGGTAGGCCTTGCTTCGATTCTGGGTTGGCGCGCCATGCGTTTGATTTGAATGCCAATCCATTGACTATAATTATGCTCGAAAAACAGAAGAGGTCCCCATGGTAGAGGGTGGGGCTAGATTTGTCAGTACTAACTTAAACATCGAACGAGATGGCGCCGTGATAACGTGTGCGACACGCATTCGGGAAGTTCTGGGTTCGATCCGCGGCGACCGCCCACTATCACCCAAGTCGGCAGACGTTTCTTCCTTTGTTTCTTTCCCGACCAGGTGGACTCACTGGTTGTAGGTGGGCTAAACCGGAGTTGGATGTGTTCGATTCGGAAACGTTAGGTACCCCGTCCATGCTTGCGTCAGTCAACATCTCGATCTGGTCGCCCTTGGGGTCTCTCCCCTCAACCCTCCCTCTAAGAAGTCACGGTAGAAGCAAAGAAAGAACCGTTGCGGCCAACTTATGGTGCTCTGCCCCGGTTGTGGGGTCACCTTTACCTTTTACCACCATAAACCGTTGCGTTCCGTGATGGGCCACTTTTTATGCACGTCAGTGTACCATTCAAGTGCACAACTGCTTAACGCAGAGAGAACGCGTGATATTGACCTCACGACAGGGGTCAGAGAGGTCGTTGAGCCAGCCCTCTTGTGCAAGGAGGCCATTGTGTTATTAAAATACTCTACTGCAGTGTGACCTGTCCACGTGTCAAAACCTACCTCTGCATACCAACCTCTGGAGTGAAAGTAGGCTTGCTAGGCGAGACTGCAAGAGGGGAGAACGCTGAGTTTACACAAGCGGTTTGTACTAAAGGCAGAAAATATGTGCATTTTAATACCCTCCAACACGTGAACTGGAATCTACCACTTTTTGTTTTCCTTCCATAACTCCGAGCACAGTAACGAAAACCGTTAGGCGCGCTCGTGGCTCTTTTGTGGTGCACGCAGACTCCAAACATTCTACATCCACCATCTTTTGTAAACAAATTGGTCATTCTAACACGTATTGCATATATTATCCATTGATACAATAACAATAACAACTCCCCATATTTGTAGGCCGTCATTATTTATACATTTTTACTTTCTGTATCACGTACATAGCAGATAGAGAAAGTATTGCATTCTGGCCAAAAATTCGATACCAACATTTTACCGGAAATACATATTTTGAGCCTCCTTGAATAAAAAAGCATTTTTAGAAAAAGGTCGGTGTATGTGTGTCTTGCCTGTGAACGGCATAACTCAAAAACGAAAAGACGGATAAATGCCAAGCTTAGTATTGAGGTTCAGTAACTTTCAAAGGTGCGACAAAAAGATCTTGAAGAAAATACCTCCCTTTAAATGGAAGATTTTTCGAAATTTTTTATTTTCTAAAGAATGGCTCTAACAATTTTTATGAAAATACCATATATTAAAGATACTTACAAAGAACATGTATTTCTTGAATTTTCTATGAATAGCCTGTGAAGTGCACTTGATTTTGAAAAAAAAATTGTATAACCTTGAACAACTGATAAACGTCAAGGAATAGACAAAAAGGCACTACACAGAAAATGAAGATATCTATAAAACATACAATTTATATATAAGTGTTTTTGTGGCATAATTCTTTTCTGAGATTGTCGCGGTATATTTCGTGTTATCTTATTTGCTGAGCGCCTGTTATTGTTTTACTATTTTGGAATTTTGGGTTGTTTGTCATCCGGCTAGCTATTATTACTCAGTCGAGCAAATCTCTTGAACAGGGTGTGTAAACGGAAAGGAGTTGTTACTAAAAGATAACACTGATAAAAGAATTTTTTTACACTTTTATTGCCGTCACACTTCATTAATTTCACATATTTACTCTTGATACACGCCCGACTGAAACTGTTATATTTTCGAATGTAAATATAATCACTTATTTGCCGCACATTATTAATTCGAGTATTTCACATTTTGTAACTAACTTTACGACGCGAGAGATTCTGTAGAATTGTGTAACGTGTACTTCGTGAATGCTTCTGTTGAACTGCGCGACGTGTAACTCGTGAATGATTCTGTTAAACTGAGCGTTACCTGTCTTTGGCTCGGAATTTATACTCCCTCACCCCGATATGCCTAAACATTATAACAGAACTGCTATTGGTTAATAAAGCGCGCCAACATTAGCTTCTATTTTTATATCCACTCAAAATTACGAACACATATGCTCTAGGGTAGATATTCCCTCCATTTCTAAAGAAAGGCACGCTACTCTGACGCCATTTGTTTGCCTCTTTTAATTGATAAACAACTCACCCCCTCGTTTCATTGTTATCCGCTCCTATTGTCAGTTTCAGTGAGTCCGTGTAAACTTATTTCCTAACAATACTTATAATTAACAAACATCTCAAATCATTGGCATACAATAATGCTAATTTACACTACAATCACTCTGGCATTTACAGTGGTGTGATATAAAATACTGCCTCAAGGTATCCTTTATTAATCCGTCATACTGTTTAAGTGCCATCGATTTTCAGTTGTTTCTCGCGATTGCATGGAAACAGTACGTAATTTTAAGCATTTGACTATCGCTTTTCTCTTTGTATCTATAACGAAATGTGCAATGCAGGTATTTTCGGAAAGATTTATCTCGATTAAAATTAAGTAGATACGCAAATAAACTTTCGTAACAATAATTTAATACCCATTAATAAACTATAGAGGTAGAGAAAGTTTGATAATGTAACATATCACATTTTTAAATATACATTCTTGAAAGGTAGTATCGTTCTAGCTTTTTGTAACCATGTTAGTACTCTACCGGTCTATAACATTCTTGTAGTAGCCTTCGCTATTATTTATCGTCTTTTATACATAGTTTTAATAAGTACACGATTGCGTCCAGGGGCTGTCTCAACTGCAATGCTTCGAGTAGTTATGATTACTTCACCTTTGGAAATTTCGTTGTTAAATGTATCATCCAATTCAGAACGCCCTACGTCAGTAATTTTCGATGGATAGTGTACCCTTTCAGCTGAGTTTTCTTGTGAATATGTTCTGGTAAAAAAAATTATGATTGCAATTTTACATGTTTTGTTTTTTGTTTCTAGAACCCGTCTTATAGCCTTCCTTCGTTAATTATAAAATTGGAATTGAGTTAGTTCATAATTCTATTTATTGTACTACGCTTCCGTTTGATCTTTCTGGATTTCTTGTATTTTATGATGCTTTTGCCTATATATTATTGAATTTTTCTTCCTAGCCCCATTGTATGTTGTGGCTGAATCCTTAGGGTCAGTTAGACTGTTTATACCAGATATTAAACATGACATAACATTTCGTACATTTAAATCAAAATCTTGTCTTAAACGTCTGAAAGCATAACTCGCCATTTAGGAAGTTCTTCCTTGAATTTATCCTGAGAATCTACCTACCTGTTACCTATACTACCCAAAAATTTGATGCTGAGATTCCACTAAAAAACACACACTTTGAAGTTCGCTGAATCAAAAAAAACTTTTTTAGATAAACATTCCGAATGTGTTTAGAATCAGTGTCCAAAATCAGAATTCTTCAAGGATTGACAAATATTTGCAAGAAAATCCTCCTCGCCCCATAAACCTTTAATTAAAATATATTTCTTTTTTATTTTAGAGATATAAGCAGAATTAAAGCAACCGAAGTAAGATTTCTGAAGTCAGTAATAGGAGTGACAAAGAAAGGTACATGAGATTATCAGAAACTAAGTTTACAAGGCGGAAATTCAGAGTTTTTTCCATTATAGAGAAATTAGTAGTGTGCGGTAATTATAGTATATGTGGTTGGAAACTGTGAAGAGTTTCAGCCACCCGCCACCTACAACGCTGTTTGCGGCCGGTATAGAAAACGTCACCGACGAGCATCACAGTGGCAACGCGGCATCAACAGATTTGAACACAGCTCGCGTGAGGAGCTGATTTAGGACGACAGGAGGGTCATGATACATCATATGACGGTAGAATTCAGAATGTCGTTCGAAAACGTTCTCACATTGTTCACGATATTCTGCAGTCTCAGAAAATTCGTTCCCGATGGGTTCCACGAAATCTGTCCAACCGACACAAGGAGAAGTGCATGGGGGCAAGTCTGCAAATGTTGCAACTTTCTCCATGGAAGGGAACCGTTTTCTTCACTATATTGGCACGGATGGCAAAACATGGATCCACGACTATATCCCCAGCAGTAAGCGGTCGTCAATAGAGTGTAAAGAGGTGGGGGGGGGACCTCTCCAAAGACAAAGAAGTTAAAGGTGACGCATCTGCCGGGAAGGTGAGGGCCACAGTGTTTTTAGGACAGCGCCGTTGTCATACTCGTGGAGTTTTTGGAAAGAAGGCACACAGTGACCGCGAAACCTTGACTCGATTGCATGAAGCAATCAGGAGGAAACGGCCAGAACTTCTCACCGAGGGCTTCATTTTCTCCACGATAACGCGCGACCTCATACGGTCCAAAAGACCACCACGCTATTGAAGCAGTTTCGCTGGAACATCATCGACCACGCTCCCTTCAACCCGGACCTCGCTCCAAGTGACTTTCACCTTTTTTCTCACTTGAAGGAGTACCTAGGAGGCCGACAATTCGTTTCAGGCGAGGAGGTGAAACACTTTCGACAACGTGGTTGAAAGCGCAAGGACAGGATTTTTACGAGGAGGGGATATTCAAGGTCATCCCAAGAAGCGACAAGTGCCTAAACCGATATGGACACTATGTCGAAAAATAACCTAATGCATGTACTGTCATTGGGCTTTATTGGTTGTAAGAAATAAAATGAGCACGATTCAATGCAGGCTTTGTAGCCTTAGTTTTTGATCACCCCTCACAGATTAATAATGAAACAAGAAGACAGGAATTCCACGTATACAATATAAATGAATGCATAGTTTTAGAAATAAATGGCTCGGACACGCACAACGCATGTCAAAAGGAATACACCTAAGAAAAGCTTTAAGGTATAAACCGAGAGGTTGGAGACACATAGGAAGACCTACCAAGAGATTTGGTAGAAGCAACAGGCTAAGAAGTCTAATGAATACAGTGGAAAAAGCAGAAGAAATGAATTTTCAGTTTCTCAAAAACAACTCCAATGATTTGGATAGAAATACAGTATGTTTAATATATTTGCATAACTAATTATATGTGTATCTTAAGTTTTCTGGTAATAGCCTGCAAACTCCTCTTTATTTTGAAATTCTTTGGTGTTTAATTGGCAAACCCTAATAGATACACAAAAATGTACTTAAAAAAAACATAGATCGCATTAAGGTATACAGTTTATAATAAATAAAATTCTTTGTGCTGTTAACCATTACCAATATATTGTTTGCTATAGGTGTGAATCTTCAAATACTTTTGCGTTGTCACTATTCCTTGATTTCTGTGGGAATTTCAAAGCCACCACGTATGAACAGCTTCGTAAATATCTCACTATTGGTTTAGCCTACTATGTGTAATTAAAGTAGAAGAGTGAGTAGGGAATACCAGTGAATGTAACAGATCAGCTATTGGTTTTCCTAATTATTCTTTTCCTTTGCCGTTGGCGTCAGTGATGCAAAATTATTGAACACTGATGTTGCAGGTTTTCACCAGGCTTAGGACGTTGAGATAACTATTTTAAAGGGACAAGAACTCCTGTACAAGTTTATGTTAGCTCTTTTGTTTTTAATTCAACCTTCTCAGGCATTTCTAAGAGCAAATGCCATCTTAAAAAATAAATATCTTTACGCATTTAGCTACAGGTAATACAATGTTTTGAAACGATTAATTTACTTTTGTTTCAACGGAAAAGCTAATTTTAAATTTGTATAATTTCACGAATACAGAAACATAAATTGAATTTTTGAAGTAATTCTGTAGTGTAAGAATCGGAAAAATGTCACATTGTGGACAACATTGGCACTTAAAGTTTTTATAAAATCCCAGCCGTGCCCATATAAGATTACGTGACAATTTTTGTGATGCCTATTAGCATTTAGTAATTTATATTTCGCATGTTCTGTTCGAAAGGGGAAACAAGGCAGTGAAAGCGGCCAAACGAAACTTTTGATCAATTTTCGAGTTCATGCGACAGTCTCGCATCAGTAGATTGATTGGCATGCAGAAGAACTCCTGTGACAAAATTAATCGGCAACGCTGACAGGAGCCTGGCGTTTGGTACACTGGCGTTAAATATACTTGTACTTGTTTACGGTTTGAATTTTTCAGTACTTTCCAGCTCCATACTGTTCTCCCTATTTCGTTTTGCCTTTATGTTGTTACTCCATTAAATCGATTTTGCTGTCCACCAAAATATCTGATGTTCTAAATTTATCCCATACATGTTCAATGGGTCATTTTCATTCCTTAGGTGTTGTTATATGGAAAGTATGTCTCTTTATTATAGTAAACTGCTTGTTGTTAGAAGTTGGTGTTTTTTATATTGTAGTAGTGTTTACGACTTCTGTATTTGAGTCCGCAGTAGGAGTTCAGAATTGCTCTACTTTCTTCATACCTATATCTAGAGCTGGATTCAAATACTCAAATGAATGACTAAAATAAATTTAAGTTTTATTTATGGACGCTCTTTAAGTACTATGGTCCTTAGCGTCCATTCTATATTGGGCGTGAAAGACTGGTAATTTTGCTCAGAGGCCTATCAGGCTTAAGGTTCGTATACGTGCCGTAAATCTAGGACACGAAAAGAATCCATCGCCCTCCGTCGGGTTTGAACCCGCGACCTCGAGAAATAGAGGATAGCACGGTACCACTAGTCCACGGAGGACGACTAAAATAAAAAAACAAATGAATGACTGAAATACTGTTGTAAACTGCTATAGCATCTCAAAAATTTAAATAAACTATTATTTTATTATGAAAGTTTATATCACTCATATTCCTACTTTCCCTACTACGTATATTAAGTAGGGAAAGTATTGTATTCCACCCAAAAATTTGATACCAAGATTTCACCGGAAATATATGTTTTGAGGCCCCTTGAATCCAAAAAAAGCATTTATGAAAACATGTCCGTGTGTCTGTGAACAGCATTACTCAGAAACGAACAGTCAGATAAACACCAAACTTGGTATTTAGGTTCAGTATCTTCCAGAGATGCGACACGAAAATTTAAAAAAAAACTCCCCCACCCCAGATTACCCTTTACATGGAACATTTTTCAAAAATTTTAATTCTCTCAAAAATGTCTCTAACGATTTTGATTAAAATATCATATGTTTTAAGATATTTTCATGACAAATGAAATGTAAATCTAGAATTTTCTGCGAATGTCTCCAAAAGTATTCTTCATTGTGATCGACTTTTGCATAACTGGTAAACCATAAGAGATAGACAAAATTTTACTACACCAAAGTGTAGATCGCGTTAAAACACACAATTTATATCATATACATTTTTTTTGTTGAGTGAACCATTTTCGAGATATTACCTGTTATTCCCTTAAATTTTCCAATACGTATACCTTTTCTTAAATGGGAATTCGTTATTCATTTTTTTTTTGGAATATTGCACATAGCAACCAGCTCTTAAAATATTTGACTATCGCTTAAAGTCCACCATATTACCCTTGCATCTACAAGAAAAATAGGAATAAGATTAACATCTCGATATCTCGATTAACATGAAATAGGTGGAGAATAAGCGTTTTTAAAATAGTTTGTACAAGAGTAGAGAAAGTCATGTGAGTGTAACACAGATTTTTTTCCATATTGTTTGTCCCAGAACTATGTTTAATGATGCAAATTTCAACCTAAAATGCATTAAAAATCAGCAACATCTCTAAATCACAAAGAATTCGCTTTAATTTTTGATTATAGACAATACAGAACTTTCTCAAAGTTCCAAATTACTTAAGTTGATGAAATAAGAGTTTCAGAAATTTTAATACCAAATTATTATATTGAAATTTAATGATAAATTGCATGTTATTGTTACGATGCTTGTTAGAGTTGGTACTGCAATCAGTTTGTACAGGTTCACCATGGGATGTTTACAATATTTTTGTGAATATTCCAAATTTAATGTTAATACCATAAATTACACACTAACAGTATTTGAAATCCGGTATCCATACTGCCATCCTTTGGTCTAGTAAGATTTCTAATCTGGAAAGGTACTGACGAAAGAAGGAGCTCCCGAGCCTGGGCAGAGCACCACAGGCGATTCGGCCCCTTGTGCTTCTACCGTGACCACGGGGAGGATGAGGGGAGTGACCTAAATTGCAACCAGATCTGGATGAAGATGGGCACAAGCGTGAGGGGATCCTAATGTTTCCAGATGGATGCATCTGACGCCGTCTGGGCCCACATGTCCCTAACATCCAGGGGTCCTCCAAAGGAGTGCCTGCCCTAGAGCAACTGGATGCAGGTCCTTACTGAGTTATTCCGGCCCTTCAACCCTGGTGGGTACAAAAAATGAAATGAGGGAAGGCGAGCAACTCCAGCATTCGCCTGCCGACCCAGAAAAACTACAAAAACCATTGAGTTAGAGTGGGCGATGGGATTGAAGACAAGACCTTCCGAATGCAAGTCGCATACGTTACCACAGCGCCACCTCGCTCGGTTTCTAATCTGGTGGTATGTTTACTTTCTCTACCACGTTATCTAATACATGAAGGAGAGGCTGCATCCCACCCAAACTTTCGAAGTATAGATATCACCTTAAACACATGTTTTGAGCCCCTTGAATGCAATGCAAAGCATTTAATGTTTATCGGTCCAAACTAAAAGTCAGGTAAATACCTTACTTGATATTTTACGTTCAGGATCTTCCAAAGAAACAATACAAAGGCTTTTATGAAAATTTCTCCTCAATAAGTTACCCTTTATAGGGAAAGAAAATGCTTATTTTTTATGTTCTCAAAAATTGCTATAAGCAAGGAGTTGTATTGTATTTCGACTGTTGGGGAGCCGAACTTGAAGTAGTTCCAACCGCACGTATGGTACCCGGTTTCCGGTAGCCTTCGCCCCAATTTTAAAAATCTTAACTTTGTAACTTGACTGTTTCTTTAAATATTATATATTTATGTTTGCCTCGGCTGCGACAGTATTATTGTTAGAGACATGAATTTCTTTGCAGAGAGTGGTGCGGCTAAGAATGTAGACTTACACAGATTATAATTTTAATTAATTCCTTTTATTAATTCTTGACACGATTTAAATGACACTTCACCGACATAGAGAGCTGTGAGATTATGTATTAATCACTTGCAGTTTTTAACATGAAAACTATTTTTGTCTCACACTGAATACGTATTAGGCTCCTCGAGGACGCGTCGCGCGTCCGGTTAGGAACGCTGTCTGCTAGCAACTGACTTCTGAATTTGTCAATTTTGCTCCATTTCAGTTTCTGATTGGCTAGTCCTACTCCGATACAATACTTTTATTTAACTTAACCTTTTTTTCGGTTGGTGATTGGCTATTTATGAACTGTTTTAAAAATATTACATCGTTGTTTCCAAAAATGGCTAGTAGCGTTATTAAACTTTCTAATTCATTATTGCCTCAAGGTGACCTCATTGTTACCTCATTGTTAGCAAACGTTAACCTATTATTCTCACAGCACCTACATTATTAAATTACGTAATACATACACATAACATTATCACATATGTATACAATATTATAAACATTAATGCAATGACTGTTACATACATTTTATATACTATATTATACACATATTGCTTTAAGGTGAGCGGTAGTTATATTTTATATTATATAATTTGACTGATATCATTTAAGTGTTAAAAATACCGCTCAATTAGCATGCCAAATATTTAAGATATTCACACGTAAACAAAATGTATATTTTGAATTTTCTACAAATAGCCTATGCATAATTGTGTATAACCGGTAAGCTGTAAGAAATACACAAAAACTTGCAGCACGAAGAACGTATACCTTGTAAAACTTCAAAATGTATATGAGCAGTATTTTTAACATTAACTGTTTTCGAGATATATTTTACCATTGGTTTGCATGCTCAAATACTTCATAACTTTTTACTTTCTCTAAAAACGTTTATGCCGAGATTCCACCGGAAATACATGTTTTGAGGCCCCCTGAATCCAAAGCTGCATTTTTAGAAAGAGGTCCGTGTGTCTGTGAGCAGCATAACTAAAAAATCTGATGTGTTACACTCACATGACTTTCTTTACTCTTGTACAAACTATTTTTACAAACGCTTATTCTCCATATGGTTCATGTTAATCGAGATGTTAATCTTATTGCTAATTTTCTTGTATGCAAGGGGAATTGCTAGGCTTTAAGCGATAGTCAAATATTTTAAGAACTGGTTGCTATGTGGCGCATTCCATTCTCTTTGCATTACCAGGAAAAAAAATGAATAACGAATTTGAGAAAAAAGTATAACTATTGGAAAATTTAAGGGAATAACGAGCAATATCTCGAAAATGGTTCACTCAATAAAAAAATGTATATGACATAAATTGTGTATTTTAACGCGTTCTACATTTTTGTGTAGTAAAAGTTTGTCTATCTCTTATGGTTTACCAGTTATGCAAAAGTCGTCCACAATGAAGAATACTTTTGGACACATTCCCAGAAAATTCGAGATATACATCTTATTTGTCATGAAAGTGATACTTTAATCAAAATCGTTAGAGCCATTTTTGAGAAAATAAAATTTTCGAAAAATGTTCCATGTAAAGGGTAATCTGGAGTGGGGGGATTTTCTTGAAAACCTTCATGTCGTATTTCTGGAAGATACTGAACCTAAATACCAAGTTTGGTGTTTATCCGACTGTTTTTTTCTGAGTTATGCTGTCCACAGACACAGGCAGACACACACACACGGACATGTTTCCAAAATACTTTTTTTTGGATTCAGGAGTACTCAAATGACCTCCGATGGAATCTCGGTATCTAATTTTTGGATGGAATGCAATGCTTTCCCTACTTACTATACGTAATAGAGAAAGTAAAAGTCGGATAAACACCAAACTTGCTATTTAGGTTCAGTATCTTCTAACGATGCGACACAAAGATTTTCAAGAAATTCCCCTCATCTCAAACTAGCCTTTACATGGAACATTTTTCAAAACTCTTTATTTTATAAATAACGGTTTTGATTAAAATACCATATATATATAAATGATATTTACATGACTAATAAAATGTATATCTTGAATTTTCTGGCAATAACCGTTGAAATTCTCTTCATTCGGAAGGTATTTTGTATAATCTTGTATAACAAGTAAACGTTAAGCGATAGACGAAAAAGTACTACACAAGAAATGTGAATCTCCTTAAAACACATAATTTATTTCAAATACCTTTTTTGTGGCATCAACCATTTTAGAGACACCCGTTACTTATGGTTCGAATTATTTGGTCAGTCTTTAAAGTCTCTTCAACATTCAGTGGTTACTCGCGATTGTATGGAGACACTATGAATTTTAAGGCCAGCATATAACGTCCAGTTCTTAAACATCCGACTATCGCTGTTCTCTTTATGTCTATAACGAAATGTGTAATGTAGCTATTTCTGCAAAGGTTTATTTGGATTAAAATTTAGTAGATATAAAAATAATTTTTAGTAAGAATAGTTTACGTACCTAGCAATAAGCGATGGAGATTAGACAAAGTCGTGTGTTTCTCGTGGTCATTTAAGGTACATGGAATATCAAAGCTATTATATAACGATCCGCTTTTAGAACATTTAACCATTGCTTCAGCCTACTCTTTTCCTGTTGTGACTACAACGAAATATTTAATAAAACTTTCTGTAAATAAAATAGAATAAGCAGCTCTTTGCAGAAGAGCGGGTAGAGAAAGTCCTGTGAACGTAACACACACATTATGTATAAATCCATGATTTGTTCGTGGTTTCCCCGATTCGATAGGTGCATGCTGGGATGGTTCATCTTTTACATCAACCTCCCTGCCCCTCATTATCTGGGACTGCTCATTTAGGTTTCTCCTGGGAGTGGGGCATGTGGGGGGATTGCCGGCAATTTGGTGGCTTGTGGATAGGTCTATGCGGCGTCGGATGCGTTTGATCTGGAAATGTTAGGGACTCCGTCCATGCTTCCGCCTGTCGACATCCAGATCTGGTCGCCCTTTGGTTCTCTCTCGTCATCCCTCCCTCCCAGGTGTCACGGTAGAAGCATACAGGCCTACGACCTCCCGAATGCGTGCCACAGACGTAACCGCCTGAGCCATCCCGCTCAGTAACATATTTTTAACAAGGCTGTTATTTGCATATTGACTACATCAGAGAATTCTCTACAACATTTTCTATACGAACTAAACCAAATGGCCTGTGCATATAACTTAAATATATCTACTTATAAAACAAAAACATTAGCTCTCTAACTCCTCTTGAGAGCAAAGTCAACATAATATGACCGACTACAACATTTTAACTATTTTGGCTGTGAAATTGGTAATTTCAAACAGAATTACACAGAAAGGAAATACAAACATTTAATTATTATCTATGTGACACAATAGAACGAACACTATAAAACAAAACAAGAATATACATGCATGCATGGATGTGAATTTTTGACGCTAACAGGAAAAAACGTCAGACAAATAGGGGTTGCAGAGATGAGATTTCTAAGAACCGTGACAGGCTATAAAGGAATAGACAAAAAGAAAAATTGATGTGTTATATTCATGTGACCTTCTCTACCCTATATCGCTTATTAGTGGGTATACAAACTATTACTACCAAACCTTGTTTTTCTGTCTACTACACTTTAATCCAAATAAACCTTTGCAGAAATAGCTCCATTACACATTTCGTTATAGACACAAAGAGAGCAGCGATAGTCAAATGTTGAAGAACTGGACTCTATATGCTAGCCATAGAATTCCATACTGTTTCCATGCAATCGCGAGAAACAACTGAATGTTGAAATGACTTAAAAGAATGACAAACTAATGAACAATCCGAATCATTAATAATGGATATTTCGAAAGTGGTTTACGCCCACAAAAAAGTTATTTGAAATAAATCGCGTTTTTAAAGAGATTTCTTGTGTAATACGTTTCGTCTATCGTTTAACGTATACCAATTATATAAGATTATACAAATTTCCTTCTTAATGAAGTGGACATCAAACGCCATTTCCAGAAAACTCAAGATATAAATTTTATTTATCACGTAAATATAGCTAATATGTGTTACTTTAATTAACATCGTTATAGCCACGTTTATAAAATAAAAAAACTTCGTAAAATCTTCCATTTAAGGCGTATTTTGAATGAGAAGATTTGATCTAGAAGGTGCTGAACCTAAATACTAAATTTGGTGTTTATGCGACTTTTAGGTTTTTAGTTATGCTGTTCACAGGCATACACAAATGCCTTTTTTGCAATCAAGGTGCCTTAAAACATGTATTTTCGGTTAAATCTCTATATTTTTGGGTGGAATGCTATACCTTCTCTACCTACTATATACGTAGTAGAATAAGTAAAAGAATTCAGTAATGTTAGTGTGTTAGGTATTTTAATTGATATTCCTCAAATGATAACCAAACAAGGAAACTCAATTCCAAAATTGTTATACTTATAATTTTGGATGTTTGTCTACAGCATTTGAGAGCATTTGAACAAAAAATTTCCTCTTGTGGAACATTTTGAACGCGTAAAAACGTAGAAAGAAAACACAAAGAGAGAAAAGCTGCTTTAAAATTCTAAAGGGGTACCTGGCCTAGTACGCTGGCACATTTAAAAAGTCAAATAATATTACTTATAATTATCAGTAATAGACACCAAATACACATTATGTAACCAGTTAATAGTAGAGCTATAAACAAAATATGGAAGTCTTAAAGGATTTCGTTAATTTTTCACCTATGTATTTCCTTAAGCACACTGTTTCTGGAAACTTCCAGGAGGACGGGATGAAGTGAAGGACAGAGGATGCCCAGATCCGGGGTGACAGGCTCGGTCCCTAACGTCTACAGATATTACATTCTGACGCAGTGTGACCCCCACAGGCCGACGTTCCCCCGTGGAGAGGTTTCATTTCCACAAAGTAAACTCCACCGACATATGCTTTGCCTCATGCTTTGATTCTCAAACACGATTATGAAATGAAGTGACAGGAAATGGGGAACAGAAAAATTCGCGTCAATATATAATCCATCCCAGCATTCACTGAGCAAGGTGGTGCCACAGTAATGTTTGCAACTCGCATTCGAGAGGTGCCAGGTTCGATCCCAAGAGCCCCATCACTCTGACACATGGGTTTTTCGTGGTTTTCATTGTCGGTAGGCGAATTTGGGGTTGTTCCTCTACTACCACGACTTTCCTGTACACATAATTTCCTTCATTGAAGGACCAGGCGACGCTTGCTCAGTTAGGTTTCTCCTTCGAGTGCGCCCTGTGGGAGGACCGCCGGCGGTCCAATGGCTTATGGGTGGATACGGACGTCGTATGATGCGTTTGATCTGGAAACGTTATGGACCCCGTCCAAGCTTACGCTTACAGTCATCCGGATCTGGTCGCCGTCGGGTCTATCGCTTCATACCTCCAATCCAGGGGTCACGGTAGAAATAGAAAGGGCCGTTGCGGCCTACTTTAGGTACTCTGCCCCGATTGTTAGTCCGTTCCTTTTACTTTTACCCCAGAATTCGTCTACCAATCAGCTAAATCTGCGAAGAAAAACGAAGTGGTCGGCTGAACGAGGTCCTCATGATTTTCAGTCTCACACATTACCGCGGAGACATCTCGCTTGGTACATTGAGAAGTTACTCTTCTTTCGATTCTTTTAATTTTTCCCATACTGCAATCGTGATATCGGGGGAATTTTAGCTTTGGAATATGAAGTTAACTCGTATATAGTGGTCCTTGGATTTCTGGTTTTTATACATCAGATCACATTCACATTCTCATTGATAGTTCTAGACTCTGGGGAGGATAGGAAATATTCTTGGCTGGAGAAAAATTCCCGGGAATTGAAGCCGAGACCCTCGCACAGCAGCCAGCTGCTCTACTGACTGAGATAATAGGTTAACCTATCATCATGTATATTAATAACTGTCTTATAAATAAGTCTCATTACTTTGTTTCATTTCCTTTGTTCTCGTTTTCTTTTCATCATTAAGAAATGCCCTACACTTGCCTTTATACACACAGTATTTTGTAATACAGTTTAGATTCCAAATTTACTTTCCTGTTACTCGATGTTCAGGTATTTTGAAACAAGCAATATTCGTTCTTCGATATCTGCTGTTCCGGAACATACTGCAATGACCGAACGATAACTCAGACGTTCTCATTATTCAAAACGTTATCCGACTTTGTGTGCAAGTGCTAATCCCTTCTAAAATCGGCTCAAGCGGATACCTGCATTGCTGCCACAACATAAAACTGTCTTTTCCGCTTTCAAAATAAAATTCTCGCCTCCCGCACGCCAGACGTTGCGATGAGTGTAAAATATTGCATTGCAGCAGGAGCGCCTGCTAAAGTAGCAAGAAATTTAAAAATGTATTTCCAGCCAGGTTTTTACATGAATTTTGCATTAGGCAAGGAGCTCTGTAAAGTGCATGTAATCTGTTATTTCGGTGAAGTGGAAAGAGGGTCGAGCAACTGATTTGGTATCCCAAAATCGTCCAGAACAGAGAATCCTAAGGGCCGAAGGAGATATTCGAATTATTATAGCCTACCTTCTGAAGTAAGTTGTTGCTTTACGTATGGTAAGATAATTTGAGAACGTTGTTTATTTTAGGAAGAGTTGTATTTCGGAGCCGAACTTGAAGTAGTTGCAACCACACGTATGGTAAAAGGTTTCCGGTAGCCTTCGCCCCAAGTTTAAAAATATTAACAGTATTAATATCTTAACAAGGTGTGGTGCGGCTGAAGAATGTAGGCTTACACAGATTATAATTTTTACTTCACTACATTTATTAATCCTTGACACGATTTAAATAACACTTCACTGATATAGAGAGCTGTGAGATTATTTATTAATTACTTGCACTGTTTAACACGCAAACTACTTTTCTCTCACACTGAATAAGTATTAAACTTCTCGAGGACGCGTCTCGCGTACGGTTAGGAACGTTGTCTGCTAGCAACTGAATTCTGAATTTGTATAATTTGCCCTATTTCAGTTTCTGATTGGCTAATCCTTAGAACACTTTTATTTAACTTAAGCTTTTTTATGGTTATTGACTGGCTGTTTACAAACTGTCTCAAAAATTACATTATTGTTTACAAGAATGACTAGTAGTATTATTAAACTTTCTAATTCATTATTGCCTCAAGGTTACCTCATTGTTAGCAACTTTTGACCTTTTATTCTCACAGTTCCTACATTATTAAATTACGTAATACATTCACATAACGTTATTGAACGTTTACATAATAATATAAACATTAATAAAATGACTGTTACATACAATTTTTTATATTATATTATACACATACTGCTTTAAGGCAGGTTGTTCTTGAATTTATATATTATATAATTTGACTGAAATCATTTAGGTGTTAAAATTACTGCCTCACTTCCTTCTATTTAAAGTCAGCTAATTTTATTGGATTCATGTTCCACCTCTTCAAAATCATATATCACTATTAAATATGAAGAAAAATGCTGTGTGATACACTCACGCGACTTTCTCTACCCTCTATTATTTATTAGTGAGTATACAAACTATACTTACTAAATCTCATTTTTATATCTACTACGTTTTAACCCAAACAAACCTTGGCAGAAATAACTATATCCGGTTATAGACACAAAGAGAAAAGCAGTAGTCAAATGTTTAAGAACTGAACGCTACATGCTAGCCTTAAAATTCTGTACCGTATGTATGCAACCGCGAGAAAAGCTGAATGTTGAAAGGACTTTAAAGAAAGACCAAGAAATGAACAATTCGAAGCATTAATAACGGATATCTCAGAAACGGCTTATGCTAGAAAACAAACTACTTGACATAAATTGTGTGTTTTAAAGAGATCTACATTTTTTGTGTAGTACGTTTTCGTCTGTCGTTTAACGTTTACCAGTTGTACAGGATTATACGGAATTCCTTCCAAATTAAGAAGACTCCAAAGGCTATTGCCAGAAAATTCAAGGTATACACTTTATTCGTCATGTAAATGTCTTTAATACATGGTATATTAATCAAAATCGTTAGATAATTTTTTTAGAAAATCAAAGTTTTCGAAAAATGTTTCTTTTAAAGCGTAGTTGAATATTGGGAGATTTTAATGAAAATCTTTGTGTCGCATCCTTGCAGGATACTGAACCTAAATATGAAATTTGGTATTTCAGCTATGCTATTTTGAGACACACGCGCGCGCGGACTTATATTCCACCCAAAATTTCGATACCGAGATTTCACCGTAAATATATGTTTTGAGATCCCCTGAATCCAAAAAGAGCACACATGTGCGTGTGTGTCTATGAACAGCATAACTCAGAAACGAACAATCGGATAAACACCAAACTTGGTATTTAGGTTGAGTGTTTTCCAGAGATGCGACACAAGGATTACAATAAAATCCCCCACCCCAGATTACCGTTTACATAGAACATTTTTCGAAAATTTTAATTTTCTCAAAAATGGCTCTAACGATTTTGATTAAAATATGACATGCTTAAGATATTTTCATGACAAATGCAATGTATATCTCGAATTTTCTGGGAATGTCTCCAAAAGTATTCTTCATTGTAAACGACTTTTGCATAAATGGCAGACAAAAGTTTACTACAAAAATATGTAGATCGCGTTAATATACACAATTAATGTCATATACATTTTTTTGTTGAGTGAACCATTTTCGAGATATTGCTTGTTATTCCTTTAAATTCTCCAATACTTATACTTTTTCTCAAATGGAATTCGTTATTCATTTTTTTATGTACTGGGCATACAAAGAGAATGGAATGCGCCACATAGCAACCAGGTCTTAAAATATTTGACTATCGCTTAAAGCCTACCAATTCCCCTTGCACCTACATGAAAATTAGCAATAAGATTAACATCTTGATTAAAGTGAAGCATATGGAGAATAAGCGTTTGTAAAAATAGTTTGTACAAGAGTAGAGAAAGTCATGTGAGTGTAACACATCAGATATTTTCTAAACAAAAGATTGTTTTCAATGAGCCTCAAAACATATTTCCGGTGAAATCCCGACATCGACTTTTTGGGAAGAATACAATACTTCCCCCACTTACTATTCGTAGTAGAGAAAGTAAATATAGCCGAAGGGCTCCTTTAACTTCCTGAGTTTTTTCTTCTTTTCACAAATTTAGCCCTATATACACTTTGTTGTCAATCAAAACACTGGATACAGTGATTTAGCATGGGAAACAATTATTTCTCTAATACTCGTAATTCTCCCTTTAATTTCAAACAAAAATTTTAATAGTCTGATGGAGTAAGAGCAAAAAATCTGATGTTCTACATATACATCTACCCTTTATAACTTATATTGGGTTTACAATCTATTCTTATGTAAACCTGTTTTTCTAACTACTTCAGTTTAATCGAGATAAACTTTTCCGGAAACAGTTACATTGCACATTTCGTTATAATTACAAAGAGAGCAGCGATAGTCAAATGTTTAAGAACTGAACGCTATATCCTGGCCTTAAATGTGCATACTATTTCCAAGAAATTGAAAGAAACAACTGAAAATTAACAGGATTCAAAGGAAGGAAAAAATTATAAAAGTTCCAACCATTAATAACGGATATCTCGGATATGGTTTATGTCAGAAAAAGTTTTGAATATTAAAGGGATCTACATGTTTTGTTTATACGTTTTCGTTTATCGCTTAACGTTTACCAGTTATACAAAATTCCTTTTGAATGAATAGTTCTTCACAAGTTATTCTCAGAAAATGCAAGATACCTGTACATTTTGTTTGTCGTATAAATATTTTTAATCCACGGTATTTTAATCAAAATCGTTAGAGCCATTTTTAAAAAAATCAAAGGATTCGAAAAATATGCCATACAAAGTGTAGTTTGGGGTGGGGAATTTTCTTGAAAATCTTCCTGTTCGCATCTTTGGAAGATACTAAATCTAAACACCAAGTTTTTTTATCTATCTCACTGTGTTATTCTGTTCACAGACACATAACTCTAAAACTCTTTTTTTTAATTCGGGAGCGCTCAAAATATGTATTTCCGATGAAATTACGGTATGGAATTTTTTAGTGGAATGCAATACCTTTTCTCTCTACTATGTACGTGACAGAGAAAAAAATCTGATGTGTTACACTCACATGACTTTCTCTACTCTTGTACAAACTATTTTTACAAACGCTTATTCTCCATCTACTTCATGTTAATCGAGATAAACATTTGCAGAGTCTATCTTATTGCTAATTTTCTTGTAGATGTAAGGGGAATATATATATTTACAAGGGCAATTTGGAAATACAGTAGCCTTTAAGCACATACATATCTCTTAATAGCTGGTTGCTAGGTGCAGCACCATTCCCTTTCCCATAGATTAATACTCTTTGCATATCCAAGACAAAAAAATCTGATGTGTTACATTCACATGACTTTCTCTACTCTTGTACAAACTATTTTTACACATGCTTATTCTCCATATGCTTCATGTTAATCGAGATATCGAGATGTTAATCTTATTGCTAATTTTCTTGTAGATGCTAGGGAATTGCTAGGCTTTAAGCGTTTAAGAGCTGGTTGCTATGTGGAGTATTCCATTCTATTTGTATTACCAGGACAAAAAAAAATGAATAACGAATTTGAGAAAAAGTATAAGTATTGGAAAATTTAAGGCAATAACAAGCAATATCTCGAAAATGGTTCACTCAACAACAAAAATGTATATGACATAAATTGTGTATTCTAATGCGATCTACATTTTTTGTGTAGTAAAATTTTGTCTATCTCTTTTGGTTTACCAGTTATGCAAAAGTCGTTCACAACGAAGAACACTTTTGGTGACATTCCCAGAAAATTCGAGATATACATTCCATTTGTCATAAAAATATCTTAAACATATGATATTTTAACCAAAATCGTCAGAGCCATTTTTGAGAAAATTAAAATTTCCGAAAAATGTTCCATGTAAAGGGTAGTCTGGGGTGGGGGATTTTCTTGAAAACCTTCGTGTCGCAACCTTGGAAGATACTGAACCTAAATACCAAGTTTGGTGTTTATCCGACTGTTCGTTTCTAAGTTATGCTGTTCACAGACAGACACACAAACACACAGACAGACACACAGACACACACACACACACACGGACATGTTCCCAAAAATGCTTTTTTTGGATTCAGGGGTTCTCAAAACATATATTTCCGGTGAAATCTCGGTATCGAATTTTTGGGTGGAATACAATACTTCCCCTACTTACTATACGAAGTAGAGAAAGTAAAAATGAATAGAGAATTCCCATTTGAGAAAATAAGTATTGAAACATTTTAAGGGAATGACAACAATATCTCGAAAATGGTTCACTCAAGAAAAAAAATGTATATGACATAAATTGTGTATTTTAACGCGATCTACATTTTTTGTGTAGTAAAATTTTGTCTATCTCTTATGGTTTACCAGTTATGTAAAAGTCGTTTACAATGAAGAATACTTTTGGAGACATTCCCAGGAAATTCAAGTTATACATTTTATTTGCCATAAAAATATCTTAAATATATGATATTTTAATCAAAATCGTTAGAGCCACTTTTGAAAAAATTGAATTTTTCGAAAAATGTTCCACGTAAAGGGTAATCAGGGGTGGGGGATTTTCTTGAAAACTTTCGTGTCGCATCCTTGGAAGATACTGAACCTAAATACCAAGTTTGGTGTTTATCCGAATGTTCGTTTCTTAGTTATGCTGTTCACAGACACACACACACACACACGGACATGTTTCCAAAAATTCTTTTTTTGGGTTCAGGGGGTCTCAAAACATGTATTTCCGGTGAAATCTCGGTATCGAATTTTTGGATGGAATACAATACTCCCCCTACTTATACGTAGTAGAGAAAGTAATAAAAAGTTAATCATAACACATTATTACATTTTATTTTTATTAAATAATCTTCTTACTATCAGTATTTATTCTTTGGAAATTTTACATCCGCATTTGTTTTCTAAGCCAGGTATATATGAGTAATTTAAGCTTACATAATCTGTTTTTCGTATCATGATTTCCATTTCTTGCTAGCTTGTAGTGAGTCATGGCGCAGACAAAAAAAGGAAAGAAATTTACGTAAGGAAATAATAGAAGTTGTCACATATTTATTTCCTCTAAAGTACAACAAAATATAAAGTGAATTTTGTTTTTAATATTCTTAAGAATATGCTTTATATTTTCGTAACTATATTAGTGCTTACAGTGTGTTGTAATTCAATAACGACTCAGTTCTCACATTCATCTTAATAACCAAAGGAGGCGCGTTTCATACCATGTTCTGTAGCCCAAAGACAATTGGAATTTGTTTCTAATTCTATTAGAAAATCTGATTTTCAGAGCAATCGTGTGTTCTGTTACTGCAACATCTCTCGTAGTTCGAAGTGATGACTGCAATATCCGCATTTCACTGACTGCACGAAAAGTAAACCTTAAATTGAATATAGATCCTACAAGATCTGTGTTTATCATACAGCCCAGTAACTAGTCCAAAATTAAAATACAAGTGGTAATTTAAAGGACAGAGTATCATAATGCATAAATAATATCGTAAATATGAAGCAAAGGATTTAATATTAATTTATGGTACGAGTATCGTAACGAATCGTATTACAGTATGAAATAGGAAGATTGACAAACGAGACCGAATCGAATATTGTAATATGTAGTTACGATATGTGTATCGTACAACGTTTTATCTACCTTAGTTACGTAATATAGACTTTTTACTTCAGATGTAGGATTAGGAATCACTGAAATAGTACACTGTATTGATACGTGTATGTAGTGGGCCATGCATGGTTTGATAGACGATTTGTTTGTTAGCTTTTTGTTTAAAACAGAAGAACATGGGTACTAGGTGAATTAAATAAACTTTGAAAAATCTGATGACCCAAAAGACGTTCTGTACTATTTTTACAACCGCTTATTCTCCATCTACTTCATGTTAATCGAGATAAACATTTGCAGAAACTATCTTATTGCTAATTTTATTGTAAGTGCATAGAGAATATGGCAGGCTTTAGCCATAGTTCAAATATTTTATGAGCTGATTGCTATGTATGACATTCCATTCTCTTTGCATGCCCAGGACATAAAAAACCAATAATGAAATCCCGTCTGAGAAAAAAAAAGTATTGAAAAATTCAAACAAATAACAAGGAATATCTTGGAAATGGTTCACTCGACAAAAAAATGTATATGAAATAAATTGTGTTTTTTTAGCAAGATCTACATTTTTTTGTACAAACGTTTTATCTATTTCTTACAGTTTACCAGTTATGTAAAAGCCATTCACAATGAAGAGGACTTTTGGGGACATTCGCAGAAAATTCAAGATAGACATTTAAGTTGTCTTAAGAATATCTTAAACATGTGATATTTTAAGAAAATCTTTGTGTCGCATCTTTGAAAGATACAGAATCTAAATACCAAGTTTGGTATTTATCCGACATTTCGTTTTTCATTTATACTGCTCAGACACACATAGACACAGACACACGACCTTTTTTTTAAAAAATGCTTTTTTTTGGATTCAAGACGCCTCAAAACATGTATTTGCGGTGAAATTTCGGTATCGAATTTTTGGGTGGAATGCAATACTTTCTCTACGTTCTCTTCTGTACGATAGTAGAGAAAGTAAAAATGAGTTCTGTCGAAGATATTGCAATAGCAGCTAATTCTGTTAGAGATAGTTTAATTTCTAATAAATCCTGACTTAGAATATTGTTTAAAAATATTATTGTCAATGTTATAATAAGTACAATTGGTTCTGTTTTGTTTATTATTTGTGTATGGTTCAGTATATGCAACCAGTTTCGTGATAAGAGTTACATTACGAAAATAGTTGCGTATTAGAAGCTTCATTACGAAACTAGTTGCGTAATGAGGTACCGTTACTTAACTAGTTAGTGAATATGTTTCCAACTTTTTTTAGTATTGTAAAACCGATATTATGTAACTAAAGTAGATAAAAGTACTTAAGACACTGTAAATCGCCATTGGGGAATGTCATCTCAAAACAAATTTAAGATCTCCTTGTCGTTTACCGAAAAAAATACGAGTTAGTTGCAAACTTTAATGTCGTGACAGTATGTTGCCATGGAATCTCAGTTAGGTAGAGCAGCCGGACGGATCCGAGGTTCACATCCAACTACGATATTGAATTTTTCACTCTGATTCTTCCTTCCCAAACTTGTTCTACACACGGCTTGTGTTAAAGAACAATTAATTCCAGAAATTAGAAGGCGTTCTATGGACCATGTCCGTTAGAAATAATTGGGTTTTTCAGAGGTGAAAAAATCATCAAAATCGGTTGAGTGAGTTTTGAAATTACCCTACATAATTTTAGTATGGATGTATTATATTCTAACACTGATATATGTCCGTAAATAGGAAGACTGCACTGAGTAAATATCGACTTTACCAGAAAGTTGCTTCCCTTAAGTGCTGATTGGACATCCCTGAGAGGGGACTGAGTTAAATAAAGAAATCACCCTCTTGAGAGATCCCCCTTAAGGAACTCCAGATCCACCGTCTACAGCTGGTGTCAAAATCACAGAGCACCGTCCGCTATTCTCACACAAAGAGGAAAATGTTGCTTGAGAAATCACGTCAGCCAAACCGTGTTAGACAAGCTTTGATCCTGTTTGAAGTCTTCATCAGCTATAGCCATTCTGAGCATTCTGAAGATATCCTGTTTCAAATCAGCTTAACAATCGGAAAATTTTGACGTCGTATTTGACAGTGAAGCCAATTGTTGAGAGGTACATATTGTTATACACCGGGGTGAGCCCGAAAGGTTTTGCAGCTAAAATATTAAATTTGGTTACCCCGGCATTAACATTGGGGGACGTAACAGCAAAGGCAAACGAGAGAAACCAGGAACTTGCTGCACTTAGCTAAATCGGCCGTGTGATATATATAACATAACACATCAATTCATATTTTCCTCTGGTTTATTAAAAAGTTACCTAGGTGCAGCTACATTGTACACAAAACGTTACAGACAGACATTGGAGGGAGATGCTCCACATTCACACGGACCACGCATTCCTACACACACCCACACACTATGAAGATATACACTAGACTCACGCTACTGGTCTGACCCACGCTATCAGACAAACAGGCTCGTCCCTCAAATTTCCTTCACCCTGCTGACTAGGAGGTGGAGGGACATGCCGCGCTGGACAAGAATTAAACTCACAATCGAAATGATTAGTTCAACAATATCATTCTACACAGCAATAATGTGTCCGACGCGACAATGTACACACGCACGCTACAATATAAGATTCTTATCGTGTATATACGATCAATTTGAGCTCATATCGAGCACCTCCGTGAGCACTTTGGATAACCAGGCTTTGTTCACAAGCCTGCGTATATTCTTGTAGTAGTTATAATGGGGAACACAACTATAATTACAAAAGTCTTCGGAGAAAACAATTAATATACGAGATTTCAAACAGACAGATATTTTTGTAACCAAAACACACTTTGGAGAGGTAGAATCAGTCTACTGAAAAATGTAATGCCATCGCCGGTTTTGAACCACGGATCTCAAGGCTTCCGTCCGGTTGCTCTAACCAGTGAGCTATCTGGCAACATGCCGGTACGACATTAAATTACCGAACTGATTCGCATTTTTTCCGGTAAACTACAAGGAGATCTCAAATTGTATTGAGATGACATACCCCAATGGCGTCTTACAATGCTGTAAGTAGTTTAAGTCCCGGGCTTCATAGTTTCGACTACTATTAGGTAATTTAATGGAATTAATTGTTCTTCCACCGTGGATCAAATCCCAGCGTTGGCATTGAATTTTGCAGTTGTCTGATTTTACCCTTCCAACTTTGTTCAACACACGACTTCTGGAAGAACAATTAATTCCAAAACACATTTTATCGATTACAGTGCTCATTACAGTGCCACTCTTAGCTCAGTGATAGTGTTAACTGACTGTTCCTGAGGTTGCAAGTTCAAATCTTCGTGGAGTTACTCAATTTTCCTCGTTTCAATCTCAATACACGAGTAATATATACCGCGTGAGTCTTCTCATCCTGCGGATTGGTAACTAGGCAACCCTGCATTTTACAGACGATGCGAAATGCATGTGCTGACACCGCATTCATCAGCCCGCTGATTAGGGCTACGGTGGTGCTCGCTGTTAACGTGCTGTAATAGTGTAATGGTTAACATGCTGGAAAGTCATGATGTAGGTCGGAAGTTCAAATCACGTCTGCGAATAAATAAGTTTTTTATTCATTTCTTGCATTTATTATGATGTTCATTAAAGAATATTCTAACAAGTAACAAGTTCCGTTTTAATGAAGTTCACATAATTGTGCTAATTAAGTGAAACGACACTTCCATGCCCAACTATCAGTTCTCGTTAAACTTATTAAACATAAAAATCTGATGTGTTACACTCACATGACTTTCTCTACTCTTGTACGAACTATTTTTACAAACGTTTATTCTCCATATGCTTCATGTTAATCGAGATATCGAGATGTCAATCTTATTGCTAATTTTCTTGTAGATGCAAGGGGAACATGGTAGGTTATAAGCGATAGTCAAATGTTTTAAGCGCTGGTTGCTATGTGGCGCATTCTATTCTGTTTGCATATCCAGGACATAAAAAATTGAATAACGAACTTGAGAAAAAGTATAAGTATTGGAAAATTTAAGGAAATAACAAGCAATATCTCGAAAATGGTTCACTCAACTAAAAAACTGTATATGACATAAATTGTGTATTTTAACGCGATCTACATTTTTGTGCAGTAACATTTTGTCTATCTCTTATGGTTTACCAGTTATGCAAAAGTCGTTCACAATAAAGAATACTTTTGGAGACATTCCCAGGAAATTCAAGATATACATTTTATTTGTCATAAAAATATCTTAAACATATGATATTTTAATCAAAATCGTTAGTGCCATTTTTGAGAAAATTAAAATTTTCGAAAAATCTTCCATGTAAAGGGTACTCTGGGGTGAGGGGATTTTCTTGAAAACCTTCGTGTCGCATCCTTGGAAGATACTGAACCCAAATACCAAGTTTGGTGTTTATCCGACTGTTCGTTTCTGAGTTATGCGGTTCACAGACACACACACAGACACACAGACACACAGACACACACACGGACATGTTTCCAAAAATGCTTTTTTTGGATTCAGGGGTCTCAAAACATGTATTTCCGGTGAAATCTCGGTATCGAAATTTTGGGTGGAATACAATACTTCCCCTACTTACTATACGTAGTAGAGAAAGTAAAAAGTGGCCGTATTTGAACGTGGGACCTTCACTACTGAAGGCCAACGCGCACAGTGTTCCGTTACGTGAGCAAGGCACTGCACGCACAGCGGTGCAAAGCACTCATTTCGACCGAAATTGATACGACGCGATGTAGTGGACAGTGCTTACGGCATAGCCTGTACAACGCCGAGACTGCATAACTTCTCAATCCGCAGGTTGAGAAGACTCGCCCAGTATATATACATATAGTGCACAAATTCCTTTTTCAGCCTGATTATCGGCAGCAATAGCTGCTCCTACTCCTGTTTCAGCTTTAGTTCATTCTTTGAACTTTAGTTACAGCTGGAATTTATTAATTAGATTTAGTAAAGCTTTTACTAATTGATTATTAAGTTTTTTATAGAATTTTATTTATAAGTATTATGTATTATTTTTCTTGGTACTAATTTAAATATTTAAGTTCATTTATATTTTATTTAAAATTAATTTTTATTGCTTTGATATATATATATTTGAGTTCGAAGAACTTTAATTTTGTCTTTTGTCTTCATTTTATTTTAGTTTTTTTTTAGGATTTAATTTTTTAAAATCTTACTTAATAGAGGAATTAAACCCTTTATTATGATTTCAAGATATAATCTTAAGTTTATAACCTATCTTTTTTATAAAAATAAAGAGAGTATATATATGGCCTTTATTCAGTAGTTCGTCATACCTGTAGATAGTAACCATTAATTTATCGATTGAGAAGAGAATTCATACTCAGTCTATTTAATTTTATTACCTCAAATTTCACCATTATTGTAATTATATTAGTAAATAACACAAGCAATTATTAAACTACATAACATTAAAACGAGTTGTAAAGAACAAAAGACAACAATCCACTACGGAGAATCGAACTCAAGCTCTTGCGTATAAGTTTAAGTAGCTCCACGCAAAACACAGTGTAGGGGTACCCCAAATTATGGCTTGTAGCTTGTATTTCAGACTTAAAGCGTCGCACAGAAGTGAACCGCTGCTCAAGGGACCGTCCATTTTTTAGTTTGACGATGTACAGTGGTTTATGTTGATAAACCGTCTATGCCACGCCCAGCTCCCAACCTTTACCTTAATATTTGCCTTACTCCTCCCTTTTCCTTCGCTCCTGCACCTGAAATCGACCATGCATTAATGTTTGAGACTAGAAATCAAACCAATATCAGACGGATTAATCCAGGTGCTCGTGTGGACATTCGTTGCGAAGCATTGCCTTGCAGCCACTTAGGTGGAACATTTCCATACTCCTCCCCTTTTGCCGCTCACCCAGACGTCCGTTTGTTCTTATGCTAATACTTGTGGTGTCGGACTTGAATTTCAACCAATAAATGATTAGTTCAGCCAGAACTGATATGCAATACAAATGATCAGGAGCTTCTGTCAGCATTAAATAAAGAAAACAAAATTTTCAGTATGTTTCCGTGCACTAGAATGTACAAAGTAGCTAAATAACGAATATTTTACGTATAAGATACAGAAACTTCAAACTGCAATCTGTAAAGTGAGGCAATGTAGAAAACCCCACCTGATTACATGTTAAATCTAGCACGTAGACCAACGGTGGGACAAGGAAAGAAACACAGAGAGAAGGAGATAGAGATACTAATGACTTTGAATTTTCTCTTTTCAGTCATTTGGCAGTTGCGGAAAGGTTTGGAAGTGGAGCATTTTTTTTAATGAGGCTCTTTAAGGTGAGTCAATAACGGCAGTTTAATATATGTATGAAAATATGGGTGAACCGATAAAAATGTATTTCTCTAAAAATCCCGCGAAACTTAGCGTATAAAATAGGTCATATAAGCTTTAACATAAAAGGGAAATGTATGTTGAGATTTCAGAGTATTGTAAATTATTCTATAGCAGCGAAAGTCATTGTACACTTAGGTGCATAAAACGTGGCAATAGCGTTTTTCCCTCCGTAAGATTTGTACCTTCCGGTAACCAACATTTGACGGCATTCAGGAGTATCGGCGCTACATGTGACTGGCCTGGAAAACAATCTAGGTACACAAAAAACAAACAAGTGTACGATGTTACAATATATTGACTGGCCTGAAAAAGAACTTATGCACAGAAATACAAACAAATGTGCGATGTTATAACATAAGTGACTGGCCTGAAAAACAGTCTAGACACACAAAAACCAACCACTTTGCGATGTTATAGTGTATGTGACTGTTCTGAAAAACAATTAGACACACAAAACTCTTACGTTCATGCAAGGCCAATTTAAAGGTAGTTGATGCACTGAATATCACAAAAAGTAAACAAAAATGACATTTAACTACCAAAATAAAATGCGAGGCACATTATAGAATGCATTGGAAGTAAGCCATTCCCCCAGAGTAATAATTGTTTGTACTACCAAAGCTTAAAGGAAATTAAACAACGGTTTAAAGCAGCTCTAAATAAAAGTAACAATCCATACAGCCCCAAAAGTACTAAATATATTAACATTGAAATGTAGAAACAGAGATATATGACAATTGAACCAGATTGCATTTGAATTTGTCCTTCTCACACAACATTTGCCATTTTGAAATAAAATTTAACACACAATATTATGATATAAACTCGTTTCCATGTGATTTTCAATGCCACTCTACACACTGCAAGAATTTAGAATTTTACTAACGCCATAGTATATGTTATACATAATTTAGACAAGGCCGAAAAGTGTGGAGATGGCCGCTCCCAGTCACGAAGCTCAATAAAATCCTTTTCCGCTGGTCGTCGAGAACTGTCACAAGTCCTCTTCCTCGGAACGCATCGCTCTGGGTGTACCGGGAAGGTCAGGTGATGATGACGTGGAGCCAGCATAGGCGCTGGTGTTAACCAGGCTGCCGGCGTAATAACAAGCAGGGACCGAAAATTGTAGTTCATGATTGCAGGTAACGAATGAACTGCGGCCATCTCTGCAAAAACAGCCACTTGATGAAAGAAGAGCCAATGTGCGATGTTATAATATATGTGACTGGGCTGAAAAACAATTTATATATATAAAAACAAAACAGTGAGCGATATTGTAATCGATGTGAACTGACAGGTTGGCTGAGACATCGCCTCTATAAAATAGTTTCTTTACGACTGGTACACAAGGAAAAGCTAAACCAATGTAACACATTCCGGATTTCTACAGGAATGGATGAAGAATTAATGGCATTGTTTAACTGAACGACAGCAACGACATCTATATGAGAGCTTTTATCAGCGAGATGGATGCAAAAGTTAACGTTATTGCCGCCATCGAATGACAATAAGAAAACTACGTTAAAAATGGTAGTGTAGCAATAAAATACAAGCTTTAAATTTATTAAAAGAACAAAAACACAAAAGGCTCCTAACTTTTGTCCTTATTTCTACGCTTTTTATTTTCTCTAACACATACATAGGTAGAGAAGGTATTGCATTTCTCCTAAAAATTTGATGTAGAGAGTTCAATGGAGATATGCGTTTTGGGAGCCCTAAATAAAAATTACTTTTAGAAAAGGGCCGTGTATGTGTATGTGTGTGAGTGTGTACAGCGTAACCCGAAAACGAAACGTCGGATAAATACCAAACTTGCTATTTAAGTATCTTCCAGTATTTTTCTTCTATACGAAAGTTTTCAAGAAAATCCCCCACCCACAATTACCCTTTACATGAAATGTTTTCCGAACTTTTCTATTTTCTGAAAAATGGCTGTAACGACTTTGGTTAAAATTCCATATATTAAAGATGTTTAAATGACAAATAACACGTATATGTTGAATTTCCTGCAAATAACCTGTGAAGCCCTGTTCATTCGGAAGGTATTTTGTATAATCTTGTAAGGTAAACGTTGAGCGACAGACGAAAACGTACTGCATAAAAATGTAAATATCTTTAGAACACACATTTTATTTCAAATTACCTTTTTTGTGGCATAAGTCAGTTCCACGGTATCTGTTATTAATGTTTCGCATTGTTCAATAGTTGGTCATTCGTTTAAAGTACTATCGATTTTTATTTGCTTCTCACTACTGAAAATATAATGGAATTTTAAGGACAGCATATATCATCCAGCTCTTAAACATTTGACTATCGCTGTTCTCTTTATATCTATAACGCAAAGTGTAATGCAGCTATTTCTGCAAACGTTTATCTCAATTAAAATTAAGTAGGTGGAAAAATAAGCCTTCGTATGAACAATTTGTATACCTACTAGTGAACGATAGAGATAGAAAATGTCATGTGAGTGGAACCCATAAATTTTTTTAAAGAATATATTTTATTTTTGTGCCAAAATTAAACAAATTCTTACATTAACAATATTCAGCCTGTTGTGAGAACATGGAAAACTGACTTGTAATATTACCCTTCAGCAGTTTGGTCATATTTTGGGAGAGGTAAGGTACACTGCCAATCCAGTAGCTAGAATTAAGCTAGAAATAGAAGAAGTCACGTTGGCAGAGGTTGGTGATACATTTGCCAGTACCTTAACAATCCGTGACTAGAACTATGCTCGAGGAATGTAGGAGGTCACGCTGGCAGAGGGTGCGGCTATATATCACTACCCTGCCAATCCAGTGGCTAGAACTATGCTCGAGGAATGTAGGAGGTCAAACTGGCAGAAGGTGAAACTATATTTGTCAGTACTAAAATAAACAAATGCATAGCATTATGGGCCACCTTTTTCCGTTGTGGATGGCATTTAATAACATCTATGTAGTGACGAAATTAGGGTCAGATCCTTTAATATAAATATGACGGGAATGAGTAGATTTGCGAATAGCTTGAAAATAAACTCAGCAATCTTAAAGGAAGTTGTTAGTTCCTTAATTAACTGCTAGTACCGCTTCCCAAGAGAAATAGATAGGTTAGAATACGACAGGAGACGACCAAACGAGTAACACCTGCTCGTAATTACCCACCTCACCAATTCCAAGAAGCATTCTCGTTAATTAGACATATTCTCTAGGGCACATCACTTCAACAATTCCAACTTCTAACATTCCAATACCACATCCAACTTATACCCACAGCACTGTCCAACACTTCCGCTGCATTGTTGAAAGCAAAGACATCTACATATTTAAACTTCATCTCCTGGATTTCTATTGTAATCTGCGAGGAGTACTGTGTCTTAGAGTATGGATACGAACAGGCTTCCGCTAGGTTTGATCCTCCAAAGGAATCTTTGTCAGTGAATGCTGAAAGGAACACGCTACTTCGTGTAGTGTGTCTCGACAATTAATTTCGAACCCTTCCTAGCTTGGCTAATCTACTGCGAAAATGCGAAGAAATTATTTAATGTTTCCTACCTCAAGTATTCACTCGTGTCCTGTGACAAGGAACTTCGTATCTTAAATAGAAGACAAAGTGACAGGGAGACGAACCTCCAAGGGCTTTTCCATTAGGACGGTACCTATTTTATGTCCCCCCTTTGATTTCACAAGGACAGAAGTGAATACGCCACTTACGCACGTCAATCCTAGAGGGGAAGACTAATGAAGACCTCGGTGGAAGTGACAGTGTCTAGCCACTGTCTACCGGCTCTCCAGGTTGGTGTTGGAGGACATTGAGGCGTCTCACAACCCCGCCTAGGTTTCTCTAATGTGTATCGGGAACTAATACCCTGCCGAGTCCAACCCAATCCGAACAGCTCCCTTCTGGAAGGAGCCCAGATATTCGACACGGCATACTTCTGGTAAAGCCAGAAGTACCACGAGTGCTAGAGATCCGTAGCACCCGCACCACGGCAGCTGAATGGGTCGAAACCCTCCTGCTCTTTCACATGAGCTAGGAAGTTGTCCTGAGCGAGAGCCACTGAGAATTAAAGAAACAGCAAATACCACAATGCTGGCCAATGCTCTTCGAATTAAAGGCCTGGAGGTTCATAAAGAGGTTCACTGCCTTGCTGACGATGGCAGCAGTCGTCGAACTGACAACATCGAGATTGACCGGTCAAAAGCTCACGCTGGAATGTTGATTCAATTATAAGATTTGAAATATCAAGTTGGTAATGAAGTGAAAAGCATGCATGAGCCTACAATTTAAATCACATTTACGTGCCTGGTTTCTTACGGATCACGTGGTAAACTTTCAAAACCTTTGTTAAATTGAGAGAATTCTACAAAAATAATAAACGATTACAGGCTTAACATTTTCAACCGCATTTACAAAACATATAGTTGACATTCGTTGAAAATATTTAATATAGTATTAGAGGTGCTTAAATCTAGTTCTTTTTATTGCATCTATTCTCACTTTCTCCACTACTATAGTAAGTAGGGGAAGTAATATATTCCACCTAATAATTCGATAACGAGATTTCACAGGAAATACATGTTTTGAGGCACCCTGGATACAAAAAATATCATTTTTAGAAAAAGGTCCATGTGTGTGTCTGTGAACAGTATAAATCAAAAACCAAAAGTCGGATAAATATCAAACTTGGTATTTAGGTTCGGTATCTGTCAAAGATGCGGCACGAAGATTTTCAAAACAATCCCCCCATCCCAAACTATCCTTTACATGGAAAATTTTTCGAAACATTTTATTTTCTCAAAAATGGCTATGACGATTTTGATTAAAGTATCATATGTTTAAGATATTTTCATGGCAAATGAAATGTATATCTTGAAATATCTGGGAATGTCCCCAAAAGTTGTCTGCATTCTGAATGAATTTTACATAACTGGTAAACCGTAAGACATAGAAAAAAGTTTTACCACACAAAAAGTGTAGAACTCGTTAAAACACACAATTTATGTCATATACACTTTTTTGTTGAGTGAACCATTCCCGAGGTATTCCTTGTTATATGTTTGAATTTTTCCACTACTTGTACAGTTTTTCAAATGGGAATTCGTTATTCGTTTTTTTATGTCCTGGACATGCAAAACAAATAGAATGCTGCACATAGCAGCCAGCTTTTAAAAGATTTGACTATCACTTAAAACCACCACATTCCCCTTCACCTACAAGAAAATTAGCAATAAGATAGTTTCTGCAAATGTTTATCTCGATTAACATGAAGTAGATGGAGAATAAACATATATAAAAATGTTTTCTACAAGAGTAGAGAAAGCCATGTGTGTATAGCCATCAGATTTTTATACTTAAGTTATATTGAATTTATAACCTATTTAGAAAGAACAGTTATTGTATACCTTTTGTATTCTATTAAATAAACCATTTCAACTTATATTTTCTGTGAAGAATTTTTGCCTGTTATTCCATGTCCTTATGGCAAATCAATTATGATTAAATTTTTAAATAAATAAATACATACATATTCGGTATGGAATACTGCAGCAATTTCCAAAACCTAAAAAGAATTGCTGGTGATAAAGGCAAACAAAATATTGCTTAAATTTTATTAAACAAGCTCCCCTCAAAATTGGATCTGCTACCGCCCGTTTCTTAAACATACTCGCATGTTAGTTACTACCATTACAGTATTGTTGCATAATATATTACTATTTTGCTTTTTTTCTTATCTTCTTGCATTGCTAACGTTCGTCAATTTATAAACGTAGAAAGAATTACTATATTCTCAGTAAATTGCATCTATCTTTCGATTTGCATGCAACATCTCTCCTACTTCTTGGACATCAGAATAAGAATTTTACATTTTTACATTCACTACTACATATAGTAAGTAGGAGGAGTATTTTATTCCATCCAAAATCTAGATTATTGTTAGAAAAAGTTTCGTAAGTGTGTCTGTGTTAGTGTTGTGAATAGCATAACTCAAAAACGAAAAGTCGAATACCTACTACATATATTCCAAAGATACAACACGAAGATTTTAAAGAAAATCTCCCACTCCCAAATACCCTTTACATGGAACATTCTTCAAGCATATTTATTTTCAAAATATCTTATGTGATACATTCACGTGATATTCTTTAACCTCTCTCTTTATTAGTAGGTACACAAACTATTATTACTAAGGCCTATTTTTCTATCTGCTGCATTTAATTCAAATAAACCTTTGCAGAAATAGCTACATTACACATTTCGTTATAGATACAAAGAGAACAGCGTAGGCAAATGTTTAAAACCTGGTCCCTATATGCTGGCCTTAGAATTCCATACCGTTTCCATGCAATCGCGAGATACAACTGAAAATCGATGGAACTTTAAAAGAATGACAAGCATCGAGCAATTCGAACCTTTAATAACGGATATCTCAGAACTTTTTGTGTGATACGGTTTGGTCTATGGCTTTAACCTTACAAGGTATACAAGATTATACAAAACTCCTTCGGGATAAAAAACTTCCTAGGCTATTCCCACAAAATTCAATATATATCTACATTTTATTTGTAATGTAAATATCTTTCATATATGGTATTTTAATTACAATCGTTAGAGCTATTTTTAACAAAATCAAAATTTTCTAAAAAAGTTCCACGTAAAGGATAGTTGGAGTGGGGTTTTCTTGAAAATCTTCGTGTCACATCCTTGGAAGATACTGAACTCAAGCACAATGTTTTGAGTTATGCTGTTCACAGACACACACGGACATGTTTACAAAAATGCTTTATTTAGTTTCAGGTAGCCTTAAAACATGTATTACAGGTGGAATCTCGGTATCGAATTTTTGGATGGAATGCAATGCTTCCCCTACTTACTTTACGTAGTAGAGAAAGTAAAAAAACCTCCAAGGATTTTGATTAAAATATCATACATTAAAGTTATTTACGTGACCAATAAAATGCACATCCTGAAGAAATCCTCTTCATTCGGAAGGAATTTTATATAATCTTGTATAACTGGTAAACGCTTAGCAATAGACGAAAACGTACTACACAAAAACTGTAGATCCCTTTAGAACACAACGGTTGTTTTGTGGCATTAGACATTTCCGAGATATCCGTTAATGGTTCGAATTGTTCAGCACTCTTTTAAAGTCCTGTTGATATTCACTTGTTTCTCGCGATACCATGGAAAGAGTGTGGAATATTAAGACAGGATATATCGTTTGTTCTTAAACATTTCATTATCGCTACTCCCTTTGTGTAATGCGGTTATTTCTGGAAACATTTATCTCAATTAAAATGAAGTATACAGAAAAATAAGCACTAAAATAATTTGTATACCCACTAATATACGACAGAGGGTTAATAATTCACATATCAGAGGTTTTCTACTGGCATTGCTAGGTTCTCAATGTATAACTGTTGACTTATTAAGTTTCCAGTAAATTTTATCCACCTTTCCAGTTACAGAAAACGTAACTTTTCTGTTTCTTGGACATTAGATTAAGAATTTTACATTTTTGGATTAGACCTAAAAGCAGCTGTTTGTTCTGTTCCCATTGGTTCCGTTCTCTTGTCACTCACTTGTGAATAACTCTGATTGTTATGTCCAGAGTATTTCTCCAGTGGGAATACGCCATCTGTCTGTTATATCTCCGTATTATTGAATAATTTCCGCTTTGCCGGCACATCACTTCGCCCTTGCCATCAGTTGATTCTCACGGTTGGTCTCATTTGAAACCCTCCTACCGCCTGCGTGTACTGAAATTCAATGGGACAATTTCGACGTATTCGCGACTTGATGACATCAATGTGTTGTCCAAAAGACACATGGAAGATGTAAAATAAGTGATTAAGTATAGAAAGCTCTTGGGTTATGATGCCAGGGCCAGGTAACTAGAGTGACATTTGCACAAAGCGTAAAGGTGGATCTCCACTGCCTCAACAATCAACAAAACATGTTGATTCAACATGTTGAGCTCAACATGTCGGCAGAAAACGAATGTCTACACTGACCAACAAGGCTTGCCTAATATGACGATTCAACGTCTTGGCTAAACAAAACTGTTTTCCACCGGCATTGGACAATGTATATTCGGCTCACTTCGTGCAGACCCGACTAACTTCGGCCAGACAGGATATCAACTAACCCATGCATGCTATTCATTGCTTACTAGTGACATGAATGGAGTGGACGAAAGAAAAGACAATACAGTTAATTAATGACATTTATGTGAGGCACCTGATCTGGGATATATCCCAAAATACTATGTAAATAAAATCAAGAAAAGAGGGTGTTTAGTCGGCTTGCCCGTATTTTTGGTAACATCGAAAAAAATCTGCTGGTGTTGCACCACATGACGTTTTCTATTCGGGAACAAACTATTTTTACAAATGCTTATTCTCCATCTACTTCATGTTAATCAAGATAAACACTTGCAAGGGGAATATGGTAGTCTTTAAGCGATAGTCAAATCTTTCAAGAGCTGGTTGCTATGTGGAGCATTCAATTCTCTTTGTATATCCAGTTATGCAAAAGTCGTTCACATGAAGAATACTCTTGGAGACATTCCCAAAAAATTCGAGATATACATTTCATTTGTCATGAACATATCTTAAACATATGATATTTTAATCAAAATCGTTAGAACCATTTTTTGAAAATTAAAATTTTCGAAAAATGTTCCATGTAAGGGGTAGTCTGGGGTGGGAGGATTTTCTTGGAAACCTTCGTGTCGCATCTCTGGTAGATACTGAACCTAAATACCAAGTTTGGTGTTTATCCGACTGTTCGTTTCTGAGTTACGCTTTTGACAGACACACGGACACGAACACGGATATTTTTCTAAAAGTGATTTTTTACTTTCTCTACTACGTATAGTAAGTAGGGGAAGTATTGCATTCCACCCAAAAATTCGATACCGAGATTTTACCGGAAATACATGTTTTGAGACCTCCTGAATCCAAAAAAAGCATTTTTGGAAACATGTCCGTGTGTGTGTGTCTGTGTGTGTGTCTGTGTGTGTGTGTCTGTGTGTGTGTGTGTCTGTGAACAGCATAACTCAAAAACTAACAGTCGGATAAACACCAAACTTGGTATTTACGTTCAGTATCTTCCAGGGATGCGACACGAAGGTTTTCAAGAAAACCCCGCACCCCAGACTACCCTTTACATGGAACATTTTTCGAAAATTTTAATTTTCTCAAAAATGGCTCTAATGATTTTGATGAAAGTATCATATGTTTACGATAATGTCATGAGAAATGAAATGTATATCTAGAAATTTCTGGGAATGTCTCCAAAAGTATTCTTCATTATGAACGACTTTTGCATAACTGGTAAACCATAAGAGATAGACAAAATTTTACTACACAAAAAATGTAGATCGCGTTAAAATACACAACTTATATCATATCCATTTGTTTTGTTGAGTGAACCGTTTTCGAGATATTGCTTGTTATTTCCTTAAATTTTCCAATACTTATACTTTTTCTCAAATTCGTTATTCATTTTTTTATGTCCTGGACATGCAAAGAGAATGGAATGCGCCACATAGCAACCAGCGATAAAATATTTGACTATCGCTTAAAAGCTACCATATTCCCTTGCATCTACAAGAAAATTACAAATAAGATTGACATCTCGATATCTCGATTAATATGAAGCATATGGAGAATAGGCGTTTGTAAAAATAGATTGTACAAGAGTAGAGAAAGTCATGTGAGTGTAACACATCAGATTTTTTATTCAGTGACCTCAAAACATGTATTTCCGATGAAACCTCGGTATCGAATTTTTGGGTGCAATACAACACTTCCTCTACTTACTATACGTAGTAGGGAAAGTAAAAACGAATAACGGATTTCCATTTGAGAAAAACTACTGGCAAATTCAAACAAATAACAAGGAATATCTCGGAAATGTCTCACTGGACACAAAAAATATATTGTACCAAAATTGTGTGTTTTAAAGAGATCTGCATTTTTTGTGTAGTAAAATTTTGTCCATTTCTTACGGTTTATCAGTTATGTGAAAGTCAACCAGAATGAAGAGTTCTTTTGAGGACATTCCCTGAAAATTCAAGATATACATTTTACTTGACATAAACATACGATATTTTAATCAAAATCGTTAGGGCGATTTTTGGGAAAATAAAAAAGAATTCAAAAAAGTCGAATGTTGAGGGTAGTGTAGAGTGTGGGGTTTTCTTGAAAATGTTCGTGTCGCATTTTTTTAAGATAGTAAACTGAAATATGAAGTTTGGTATTTATCCGACTTTTCGTTTATAAGTTAAGCTGTTCACAGACCCACACACGGACATGTTTCCAATTTTTAGTTTCTCTACTACGTATAGTAAGTAGGGGAAGTATTGTATTCCACCCAAAAATTCCATACCGAGATTTCACCGGAAATACATGTTTTGAGACCCCCTGAATCCAAAAAAAGCATTTTTGGATACATGTCCGTGTGTGTGTCTGTGAACAGCATAACTCAGAAACGAACAGTCGGATAAACACCAAACTTGGTATTTAGGTTCAGCATCTTCCAAGGATGCAACACGAAGGTTTTCAAGAAAATCCCCCCACCCCAGAGTACCATTTACATGGAAGATTTTTCGAAAATTTTAATTTTCTCAAAAATGGCTCTAACGATTTTGATTAAAATATCATATGTTTAAGATATTTTTATGACAAATAAAATATATATCTTGAATTTCCTGGGAATGTCTCCAAAAGTATTCTTTATTGTGAATGACTTTTGCATAACTGGTAAACCATAAGAGATAGACAAAATTTTACTACACAAAAAATGTAGATCTCGTTAAAATACACAATTTATGTCATTTGTGTTGTCATTATACATTTTTGTTGTTGAGTGAACCATTTTCGAGATATTGCTTGTTATTCCCTTAAATTTTTCAATACTTATTTTCTCAAATGGGAATTCGTTATTCATTTTTTTGTCTTGGATATGCAAAGAGTATTAACCTGTGGCAAAGGGAATGGTGCTGCACCCAGCAACCAGCTATTAAGAGATATGTATGTGCTTAAAGGCTACTGTATTTCTATATTGCCCTTGTAAATATATATTCCCCTTACATTTACAAGAAAATTAGCAATAAGATAGACTCTGCAAATGTTTATCTCGATTAACATGAAGTAGATGGAGAATAAGCGTTTGTAAAAATAGTTTGTACAAGAATAGAGAAAGTCATGTGAGTGTAACACATCAGATTTTTTATTTAGGGTGCTTCAAAACATGCATTTATGGAAATGTCGTTATCGAATTTTTGGGTGGAATACAATTCTTCCCCTACTATACTATACGTAGTAGAAAACAGGTATTTTAATAGACTGAAATGAAATATAGTATATTCAATGACCAAATTAGACAAAACAAGGATTAGGGCATCTAAAGCCTTTAGAACAGCAGAACAGAGAACAAGGCAGCACAGAAGAGGATGCGAGAGGAATTTAGGGAATGAAATAGAGGATGATGCAACGTATGGGGAAGGAATCTCCGAAAACTTTATAAGTCTCTATCCATAGCTTTTCTCAACTTTTAGAAGGGTTATTACTTTGAAACTTTCAGGACATGTAGCGATTTCTTTCCGTTTGCACAAAAATAAAGAAAAAATATACATAATAACAATAAAAGTTATATTTAATTAAAAAGACAAAATATTTCAAAACCCTGTTTTAAGATTTGGCCAAAAGCACAATCTTGCTGCTGTACAAGATTCAGCTGTGTATTCACAGTAGATTAAGGCAATAGCTGCATTGAATTGGCTAATTTATCATCGCAAGGATAGGGTCTTCCGGAGCACCTTAAGAAATCATACAGAGGTCTCCAGGAGGTAAAGCGACTGTACTTGCGGGTGGCGCTGTGAGTCCCATTTTACAAATCTGTCTTTTCCCTTTCCCCTTCCCTTTTGTAGCTCAACGGTATCGCGGAGACAAAGCGGAACGGGGGAAAAAAAAACATCAGAATACTGCAATCCCATTTCGAAACGACTACCTCCCTTATCCAACAACCCCTCTCTGTCTACCCTAAGGGTATATACGTGGTAGTAGATGTCTCTCTCCGTAAACACACCCTCCGCTTGAATGGGTTTTATAACGTCCCTGAGAGAGTATCCGGCAGGGGGCCGATGTCAACTGTACTCTGTAAATAGCTGCACCGCTATGTGAAACGCATCTCCAACTCAAGTAGCAGTGAACTTGGACAGTAATCAACAGAAACACCGCAGGAAGCACCGGTGAGCTGAGTCAGTAGTTAACGGCATGACCGCATGTCTCCGTCTTAAATACAGATGAACTGAGTCGCTATTTAACAGAACGGCCGCAAGTCTCAATTTCAAATAAAGGCCAGAAATATACAGAAGAGCCTCATCCCCAGTTCAAGCACCGTGAGATCAGTCAGTAATTAAAAGCATAACCACAAGTCTCCACATCAAACACCGGTGATACTGGTCAGTAGAGGGCGGATTAGAGCGACCTGGTCCGTGAATTTAAGTTACCAATGCAGAGAGCATAATATATTTGCTAGTGTCCTCTGGGTACAGACGGTGATAAATAAATATATCAGACAGTCATATACGTGTATACGAGGGGCATTCAGAAAGTTTTGCCAGTGTCAACTTAAAGTCAAAAATAAGGATAAAATACAATAACTCATCCTCAGAATCCTTCAAAGTAGTCTCCATCTCTCCACACACAGTTGTAGACGGTGCTAACACTTGTCAAAAACACTGTGATACTCAGACTGAAGTACGTGTCAACAGCTGAATTTATAGCCTGAGCGGGGTCCTGCACTCTCTTAAAAGGCTTCTCAACAATGCAAGATTTGACTCGAGGAAACAGCCAGAAGCCACACGGTGCAAGGTCAGGATTGTTAGGTGTATGGTAAAGCAACGGAACTCCAGCGGATTCTAGTTTCCTCAAATTTGCCACTGTTCTGTGAGGACACGCACTGTCATGAAGAAGCAACAGCCTTGAAGGTCCTGTCTTTGGACGCCGCCGCCTCAGCTCTTCAAATAAAGGATTCATAACATAAGACCTATAATATTCTCCATTCATTGTCGTTCCTTCTGGTGTGTAGTCAACCACTAATTGTCCTTTATAGTTGAAGAGCACGGTAAACATTCGCTTCCGAGAACGAAAATCTTGTCAAGAACGACCGGTCCTGGATCATTCTCATTTACCCAGACACAATTATGAGCTTTATTTGGTGTGGTATAATAATAAAACCAACTTTCATCACTAGTGCATACATCTGGCAAGCATTTAGGGCCATTAGGTGGAAACATGCTCAGCAGTTTCCTTGCACATTCCTTTCTCCTCTTCTTCTCTTCATTAGTTAGAGAATGCGAAACCGATTTTGCACAGATTGTTTGCAGCTTCAAATTTTCAGGGAGTATACCGGCAAGGCTTCAAACACTGATACCGACCTCCATACTTAGAATTTTAACAGTAATATTTCGAATTTCCTCCACCAGGTTCCTCACTCTTTGAATTTTTGTTTCGCTCACAGCTTCCCGAGGCCGGCCAGAACGAGGGTTGGCTTTCATAGTCTCTTGTCCTTCTTCAAATGAGCGAATGATCGAATCCATATTGCAATGGTATCAAATGAACACACTTGATCACATCAACACCTAGCATGATCGCATGGGTTTTTTTTGGGGGGAGGGCCTCTTTCACCCAGCTTGTGAAAATGTAGAATCAAATGTTCTTTTTAGAAATATCCAAATTTTTCACCAACTATGGACACAGGATTGAACGACTATGAACATTAAAGTTTAAACTCGCACTTATGGCACATTTTGATATCTTAAGGTCAGCTGTTACCAGCAGTATTAGTTACATTTTTAACTATTATTGTTCAACAATGGATAATAGGCTCGGTGCAAAACGTTTTGAATGCCCCTCACATATGTACCTATTACCTCTTACGATGCCAAAAGGAGTTTCTCACGATATAGCTTTTGTTGGAGTGAGGGACGCATATATAGTTACTCAAAAATAATGCACAGACTTTATATGTTTATTTCTAATGAACGACAATAAATAGCGACACATACGAAACATCATTGAATAGAGGAAAGTTCAAAGTTTTAAGCCCCACCTATTAGTTGTATTCAGTGCCTACAGGGGCGCTATGTTTGTTTATGATAAAATGGCGACGCCACAGGAAAAATCGTTTTGTGTGCTGCAGTATGCAAAGAGTGAATCCATTGTTTCATTGCAGCGTGCATTTCGTTGTAAATTCAACAACGAGCCTCCTGGTCATAAAAAAATTTACAACTGATACCATAAATTCGTAGAAGATGGTTGCGTATGCAAACGGAAAAGCACTGGTCGTCCTCGCATAACAAATGGTGCTAATTTTGAACACACAAAATAAAACTTTGAACTTTTCTCTACTCATTGATGTATAGCATGTGTCGCCATCCATTGTCGTTCATTAGAAATGAATATGTAAATTTCTTTTTGAATAGCCCTGTACTTTCCACTGAAATACACAGATTATATAGTATTTACATTACATATATGTAAAATGTAGTGTTCTATAACGAATAAAAACATTGTATTCCACCCAAAAATGTGAGATTTCACTGAAAATGTATGTTTTGAGGCCCCTGTGCGAGTATGTGTGTGTGTGTGTGTGTGTCTGAACAGAATAACTCACAAACGAAAATTCAGATAAATACCTCTTTAGGAAACTATCCATCACTCGCCGTAGTTCACGTTGAGAAATGCTGGCAATTTCCTGACGGATATTTTGTTTTAATTCTTCCAGGGTGTTTGGGTTTGTCTTGTATACTTTGTTTTAAGTTACCCCAGAGACTGAACTCGCAGGGGGTTAGGTCGGGGGACCGAGGGGGCCACAAATCTGTACTAATAATTCTGTCCTCAAACACACTTTCAATTTTTCTCGTCGAAATATTGGCCGTACAAAATGTTGCAGAGTCTTGTTGAAAAAAGGCAAAATCACGCCCATTGGCTATTAATTCACTAATAAAAGAGGGAAATTTCTATTCATATATGTACGCTTTAACTGTTGACTCGAAAAAAAGTGGCGAGTGATGGATAGTTTCTTAAATAGGTGCCAAAAACGTATGGACAAAGACGGTGGCTAGTTTCAGCATCTGCTTTCATAAAGTTTGTAAGTAAAGCCTTTAAAAGTAGTTTTAAAAATGTTGTATGGTTTCATCCGCGCGTTTCTATGATACCGGCAGACGGCAACGAGCGCCGAGGACGCGGACAGGAAAAACACCGCGCTGGCGGTTTATGGTTTTTTGGCTCTCTCTGCACATATTTATCTCTAGTTTCTAAACATGAACAGTAAATTATAACAAAAGAGTAATTTGCATTCACTAAACGTATATCATCATCTGCGGATGTTTTACGGGGAGTACCCACTTTTTGACGAGTATGTAGACCGTCTCCTCCACTTTCCTGGAATGTTTTTATCCAGTAATTTACTATAAAAACACTTTTATGCACTGCAATTGCTGTAACAGTGCGACCAACCTCATATATACCCACGATATGTCCACAAATAATTTCGCTAGTATACGGCATGACTGGTTCTGAAACAGTAAGCATTTTTTTGTTTCAATAACAGCAGAAAAAGCAAAGGCATCAACCGTTATTGCTGTGTTATTAAGCCACCACGCTCTGCGATAGGCAAGGTGAAGCACACGCCTCAAAAGACCCCAGTAAACAATACAAAATCCGTCGAAGAGTTTGTTTGGCGCTCTGTGAACAACGCCGAGGACTGCGATTGACCAAGCAGCTACAGGTGACGTGGTGATCGCTTCCCTAATGACATAATTCGTTGTTGAGGCGGAGCGTGCTATGTTTGGCTCAAGGTGCTGTTCTGTCAGATGCGTCTCGATTGTTTTAAACCAATGAGTAACGGTCACAACATTGCTAGCTGTACTATAAGTACACTATTTGTACGCTAACGAACAACCCAACCCACCCTAACTACACGCCACGGCATTAAAGGCAAATGCCATGTGATTTACACGGTAGTGATTACCGCCCCATGTTAGCCACACCTCTAAGCCGAAATATACCTGTCGTACACCCTACTGGGGTGCATTTCCCTTTTCTCGTAACTAAATTCCCTTTGGGTAGAAAACTTTACGTCGGATCATTACCTTCCCTGGGAAAAAAATTCCAAATAAACAAATGAATATCCATTTCGCATAGATGCAAAACAAAACATCAGTCCATTACCGGGGTCGTCATGTGATCGCATTCTTTGAGAAGTTCGATAATGTAGGCCATGAGAGTTCACGTGATTTTAATAGTCTAATTTCTCTGCAGGTCGTAGTATCGACCTTTCCGTTACCATGGAAACTCCTGGGGTCTGTCTTTTCCAGCAAATTAAAAGTACATTTTGTGGTTTATTCCTTCATTTCTGCCAACCTGCGGAAAAGCTTGGTCAACCGGCCTTCACAATCTCTGCACGTTTTTAATTTAGTTTCCGCATAATAAGTTCTTTAAAATCTGAACCTTAAATACGGATACACTGGCTTTATAAAATTAATATGATATACCTTGATGAAGCTATAAGGTTTTGGAAAGCAAACACGAAATTAGTATTAGCATAAACAATTGTCTATTCCTTTATATGCTGATGACAGATCGTATTAGCAGGATCAGAGGACGACTAACAAAGAGCATTCTAATGAGTGATTAGTGGCAATAACTTTGAAATGCCTACAGAGAAAAGTAAATTAATTACTTTCCAAAGAAAACTCCCAAGAGAGAAATTTAGTAAATATGATACTTTTTTAAAATATATATAACATAGTATTTTTATGCTACACAACTATATTTTTAATATCAGAAAGTTTAAAGAAATAAACTTATATTTAATACATCCTTTATCGTTTAGGTAAAACACTGCTTTGAAGGGTTTTTTCCCCTAAATTTCTTCTCTTCAAAATTTTTTACTATTCAAAATATTTTTGGTCTATAGTTTATAACTTCAAGAGTTTCGGTTTTAAAAATTATGATTCATTTATGTTGAACATAATGGGCATAAACCCAATTACAGTGTTCATTATAAGATGCAGTCACTTACAATAATTAATACGTAGCTAATACAGAGATGACGAACAACAAATTAAAATATAAGTTTAGCTGTGTAGAGAAACAAAAGAATAAAGAACAGAAACAACTAAGAAAGGAGAGGTGGCATGATTGTTAATTATGCAACTTTTGTTTTAGGTTCAACATTGATCTATCTACTAATAACTAATTTTTAGTTTCTCTACCACCTAAATATTAGGTAGAGAAGATACTGCATTCCACCCAAAAATGTAATGCCGAAATTTAATCAGAAATACATGTTTTGAGGTTTCTTGAATCCAGAAAAAGCATTTTTATAAAAAGGTGGTGTGCCAATGAACAAACGAAAAGTCGGATAAATACCAAACTGTGTATTTAGGTTCAGTACCTTCTAAAGATGCGGCACAAAGACTATCAAGAAGATTCCCCTCCCTAAACTACCTTTTATATTGAATACTTTTCTATTTTTTTTTATTTTATACTGTATATTAAAGATACTTACTTAAGAAATAAAATGCATATCTTGATTTTACTGGCAATACCCAGAGAAGTCCTCTTCATTCGGAAGGAATTTTGTATAATGTTGTATAACTGGTAAACGTTAAGCGATGGACGAAAACTTACTATACAAAAAATGTTAACACAATCTTTTTTGTAGCATAAGCCATTTCCAAGATATCCGCTATTAATGGTTCGAGTTGTTCGATACTTAGCCATTCTTTTTAAGTCCTGTAGAGTTTCAGTTGATTCTCGCTATATCATGGAAACGTTATGGAATTTTAAGGCCAGCATATAGCGCTGTTTTCTTAGTATCTATAATGATACGTGTAATGTAGCTATTTCTGCAAAGACCGATTTGGATTATAGTGTATTGGATAGCAACATAAGCTTTAGTAAGAATAGTTTCTATAGCCACTAATAAACACAGAGGGTAGAGAAGCTCATGTGAATTCATCACATCAGACTTTTTTTAAAAATTGCTAACTATTTTGATTCAAATATCACATAATAAGCATATTTGTCGGCTAAATAAATATGCCTCTTTGCATTTTCTAGGAATAGTTTGTAATGCCCACTTCATTCGGAAGGAATTTTTATTTTCTTGTATAACTGGTAAACGTTAAGAGATAGACCAAAACGTACTACACAAAAAATGTAGATATCTTTTGAGGCAATATTTTTAACACTTGAATAATTTAAATTAAAATATATAATATGTAACTTCAATAACACCCCGCCTTCAAGCAATATGTATGTAATAATTTTTAAAATGTATGTAATAGTCATTGCATATGCTTATATTATTGTAAACATGGTCAATAATGTTATGTGAATGCATTGTGTAATTTAATAATGTAAGGGCTGCGAGAATAATAAGTTTAAATTTGCTAACAATGAGGTAACCTTGAGGAAATAATGAGTTTGAGAGTTTAAATGTTATTAGTCATGATTAGTGCAACGATAATGTAAACTTTGTGACAGTTTTTAAAATAGCCAATCAACAGCCAGAAAAAGCTTTAATAAAATGCATGTATTCTATTGGACTAGGAATAGCCAATCAGAGACTTGAAATACAGAAGCTTGCGGGTTTTGGACGGTTGAAATCTGTTCAGTTGCTGGCAGACGTTGGTAGTGACCGGATGGAAGATGTGTTCTCTAGAGAAATATTACGTATTCGTGAGAAACGAAAATAAGTAAGCGTTAACAAAGTGCAAGTATTAAATAAAAGAATCTCACATCTCTTGATATCAGTGTAGTGCTATTTAATTTGTGTCAAGGATTAATAAAATGAAGTGAATTTAAATTTAAAATCTGTGTAAGCCTACATTCTTGTCGTACCACGCCCTGTCGAAGAGATACGTGACTCAAAAAGAAATCTGAAGTAGCCGAGGCAAACATAAACATAAATACTACCTATTAAAGCAGTTTAATAAAAAAATAATATAATATTTTAAAACTTGGAACGTAACAAAAAAAAAACATCTTCAAAAATCAGCTTTTCATACGTAGTAGCATATTACGTAACAAATAATCCACTTCAAATTAACGCCCAAAGCGTGGTGTAAACTCCAATAACGGAAAACTTGCTTCAAATTGGTTTCCCAAGTGTGGAAATAAATAAATGAACAACAATTCAGCAATAAACTACAACAGTTGAAGAACAATACTACTTCACTTTAAAACACACAATAAGCATCAGCCATTTGCAAGATATCGGTTATTAATGGTTAAAATTCTGGTATACTTAGCCATTCATTTCAAGTACTGCTGATTTTCAGTTTCTCAGCATATTCATGTAAAGAGTATGGTATTTTAGGGCGTAGGTATAACATAAATTCTTAAACAGTGACTGCTGTTATTCCCTTTGTATCTATAAAGGCCCGTAATGCTGCTATTTTCGGAAAGTTTTATCTCGATTAAATTAAAGTAGATACGCAAATAAACTTTCGAAAGATTAATTTGTACACACATTAATAAGTGATAGAGGGTAGAGAAAGTCATATGAATGCAATACCTCAGATTTTTCTTCTTTGCCACCATCCTATAGTGCATGTATGTACATTTCCTAACACACAGGACTTTTAGGATATTTTTAGATAGCCAATGGCAAGGTTTCAATACTGCGGATGGTGCGATAAGCCTTGAAATGAGGCCCAGACTTGCTGATGTTGGGAGAAAGGTTTCTGTCATCCTGATACGGCAAATGCCATGTTTATTGGAGCTCAGCTCATTCCATAGAAAGCTCATTGAGTGCATTATTCATCGGTGAGAACGTAGCGTGATAGTTCGTTACTTTACCACTGGCAGTGGAAGTGTAGGCGAGACCCGCATTGCGAGTTAAAGAGGACAATCCAGTGTCGGCGGAAAATGTATCTTTATATAGACTTTTTTTAGAAACTACAGCTGCATTTTCTTTAATTATAGTAATAATTTTATGTAAATGGAGATATAGAGATACATTTTAATTTGTTCTACACTTTTCGTTTTTGGGCTATGCTGTTCACACATAAACATAAAGGGACCTTTTTCTAAAAATTTGATGTGTTACACTCTCATGACTTTCTCTACTCTTGTTCAAACCATTTTTACAAACGCTTATTCTCCATATGCTTCATGTTAATCGAGATATCAAGATGTCAATCTTATTGCTAATTTTCTTGTAAATGCAAGGGGAATATGGTAGGTTTTAAGAGATGGTCAAATATTTAAAATCTGGCTGCTATGTGGCGCATTTCATTCTCTTTGCATGTCCAGGACATAAAAAAATTGGAAAATTTAAGGCAATAACAAGCAATATCTCGAAAACGGTTCACTCAACAAAACAAAATGTATAGTATGACATAAATTGTATATTTTAACGCGATTTACATTTTTGTGTAGTAAAATTTTGTCTATCTCTTATGGTTTACCAGTTATGCAAAAGTCGTTCACAATGAAGAATAGTTTTGCAGACATTCCCAGAAAATTAAAATTTTCGAAAAATGTTCCATGTAAAAGGTAATCTGGGGTGGGGATTTTCTTGAAAACCTTCGTGTCGCATCTCTAAAAGATACTGAACCTAAATACCAAGTTTGGTGTTTATACGACATTTCGTTTCTGAGTTATGCTGTTCACACACACAGTTACACAAACGGACAGGTTTCCAAAAATGCTTTTTTCGGATTCAGGGGGTCTCAAAACATGTATTTCCGGTAAAATTTTGTGTCGAATATTTCGGTGAAATGCAATGTATTCCTTACCTATTATTTACGTGGTAGAGATAACAATAAAGTTTCGCAAGATTAACTTACAGAAGGTATATTAAATAAATGTGTATACATTCTCATGACCTTCTCTACCCTCTATTTTTATTACTGGGTATACGGACTGTTCTTAATAAATCTTATTTTTCTGTCCAACACATTTCTATCCAAATAAACCTTTACAGAAATAGCTACATTACACATTTCATTATAGATACAAAGAGAACAGCGATAGTCAAATGTTAAGAACTGGACGTATATACTGGCATTAAAATTCCATACTGTTTCCAGCAATCGCAAGAAACAACTGAATGTTGACAGGACTGTAAGAGAATGACCAAGAAACTAACAATTCAATCCTTTAATAAGGGATATCTCAGAAATGCCTTATACCACCAAAAAACTTGTTTGAAATAAATTGTGTGATGTAAAGAGATCTACAGTTTTTGTGAAGTGCGTTTTTGTCTATCACTTAACGTTTAAGAATTATACAAGATTATACAAAATTCCTTCCGAATGAAGAGGACTTCACAGGTTTTTCCCAGAAAATTCAAGATATACATTTTATTTGTAATGTAAATTATTTAGTACATCAAATTGAGTTTTATCTGTGGCCGCTCTTTAATTGCTGTGGTGCTTAGCGTCCCATTCTATATTAGGCGTAAAAGTATGGAAATTTTGTTCAGAGATCTCTTCATTAGGCTTGAGGTTCTTTTACGTGCCATAAATCTATGACACGGGACCATCGGCTTTACTTCCGTTCCGAAGGAAGTCATGCTAAGGATTTTTACACCAGAAAAATCCATCGCCGCCCCCCCCCCCGCCGGTTCTAACCCGCGATCTCTGGAGCTAGAGGCTAGCATGATACCACTAGACCACGTCAGAGATCTTTTATGTATGTTATTTTAATCAAAATCCTTAGATCAATTTTTTAGAAAATGAAAAATTTCGAAAAATGTTCCATGTAAAGGGCAGTTTGAGGAAGGGGGATTTTCTTGAAAATCCTTGTGTCGCATTCTTGGAAAGTATTGAACCTAAGTATAAACACACACATACAACGACCTTTTCTAAAAATGTTTTTCTTATGAATCGGGGTGCCTTAAAACATGTGTTTCCGATAAAACCTCCGTATAGAATTTTTGGGTGGTATGCACTACCTTCTCTACCTACTAAATTACGTGGTAGGGAAAGTAATACAGGGTTATTCAAAAAGAAGTAACATATTTTAAATATTCATTTTAATGAACAACAATAGATATTGACACACACGACACATGATTGAATAGAGGAAAGTTTAAAGTTTTAAGCCCCACCTATTAGTGCCATTCAATGCCTACAGGAACGCTTGTTTATGAGAAAATGGCGACGCCGCAGGAAAAGTCGTTTTGTGTGTCGCAATATACGTCTATTGTTTCATTGCAGCGTTCATTTCGTTGTAATTTCAACAAAGAGCCGCCTCGTCATAAAAAATATACAACTGATACTATAAATTCGTATAAGATGGTTGCGTATGCAAGCACTGATCGTCCTCGCATAATAAATGGTGCTCATTTGGAATACATAAAATAAAATTTTGAACTTTTTTCTATTCAGTGATGTATCGCATGTGACGACATCTATTGTCGTTCATTAGAAATAAATATTTAAAAGTTGTTCCTTCTTTTTGAATAACCCTGTATATGGTAGTATGTACAGAAATTCCTGTAAATGTAACACTATTCTTTTAAACGTACATAGGGAATGTGCAACGCTTTCGAAACCTACTTCTTTGTTCTAGAACATTGTGATATGTATTTAAACTTCGAGCAATGCATTTGAAAGCGTTACGTAATAGACAGATGCTTCTGTAATTTCTTTCTTAAATAGGTAAACGATTTTCCACCTCTGTGGCATAAAGAAAAAGATTTCACCAATAATCACCCCAGTTAAGGCAGCAGCTGTTGCTATAACTAGCCATTTGCCTCACATTTTATGTGATTTTCTTTGTAATTGAAGTTCAATTATCTTCTTCTCCTTCCACCAACTTTTTTGTTCGGATTATTCCTTTCGGCGTGCTAGTTTTATAATTAAAAACTAACAGCAACAGTTGGCTGATTCAGCTCCTGCTTTGCCGGGGAGCTATCCATTAAGGAAATCGAGAAGGGCATTCAGTCTATTGTCGCTTTGCATGTGGAGTTCCTTTGTTTCAGGCGCACCGTCGAGGATGTGCCCCGTCTCAGAAATGCAGTCCTCCCAGTTTGTTACCATGGTAACAGTGGGCAGGGTCATGAGAAAAGAGCATGTCTGAATGATATCACAAGTGTCAGCCGACAATCGGTTGTTATCCTCGTAAACAGCGCCATCTGGCAGTTGTGTTAACAATATGCTCCAAACAAAACATTGATGCAAGCTAGGACCAGCCGTGGGAAATTCCTGTCCTTAATAAACCCTAGATGCTTTGTTTCTTGCGAATAATGCGATAGTGCATCCTCCCTACACACCAGACCGACTTCCATCTGGTTACATATTAGCTTTTTCCAAACAGGGCTTCATGCCTTCATCATCATCACTAACACAGAAAAGGATTTTTCGAAGTTGATCGTATTGCATTCCACCTAAAAATTCCATACATTGGAAATACATGTTTTGAGATCCCTTGAATACAAAAGAAGCATTTTGAAATGCATAACTCAAAAACTAAAAGTCAGATAAACACCAAACTTATTATATAACTTCAGCACCTTCCAAAGGTGTGATACAAAGATTTTTAAGAAAATACGCTACCTCAAAGTACCCCTTACATCGAACATTTTTCGAAAGTTGTTATCTTTTAAAATTTTGCTCCAAACATTAGATTTAAAATACCGTACATTAAATATATTTGTATGACAAATAAAATGTATAACTTGAATTTTCTGGGAATACCCTCAGAAGTTCTCTTTTCGGAAGGAATTTTGTGTCATCTTGTTTAACTGGCAAATGTTAAGGGATGGACGAAAGAGTACTAAACATAAACTGTGGATATCTTTAAAACACACAATTTATTTCAAATAACATTTTTCTGGCACCAGCCATTTCTGAGATGTCACTTATTAATGGTCAGAATTGTTCAATACTTCGTCATTCTTTCAAAGGCCTGTCGATTTTCAGTGTTGCTTCTTGAAATGTAATGGAAACAGTATGGAATTTTAAGGCAGCATATACCGTCCAGTTCTAAAACATTTGACTATCGCTATTCCTTTATATCTATAACGAAACGTGTAATGTAGCTATTTCTGGAAACGTTTATCTCGATTTACGTGAAGTAGATAGGAAATAAACTTTTGTAATAATTTAATTTGTATACTCACTAATAAACGATAAATGCTAGAGAAAGTAATATGAATGTAGAACATCATGTTTTACTTTGTCTACTAGGTATAGTAAGTAGGGGAAGTATTGCATTCCACCCAAAAATTCGATACTGAGATTTCAGCGAAAAAACATATTTTGAGGTTCCCTGAATTACAAAAAAGCATTTTTAGAAAAAAGGTCCGTGTGTGTGTTTTTGTGTTCGGATGTGTGTCTGTATGTCTGTGAACACCATAACTCAAAAACGAGAAGTAGGATAAATATACTTGGTATTTAGGTTCAGTATTTTTCAAAGATGTGAGACGAAGATTTTCAAGAAAATCCCCCAACTCCAAACTACGCATTACATATAACATTTTTCGAAAATTTTGAGTTTCTCAAACATGACTAACGACTATGATTAAAATCATATATTTAATATATTTTATGACAAATTAAATGTATATCATGAATTTTCTGGGAATTCCCCAGAAGTGCTTTTCTTTCTGAATGGCTTTTGCAAAGCTGGTAAACCGCAAGAGATAGACAAAGTTTTTCGACACAAACAATGTAGATCTCGTTAAAAAAACATAATCTATGACATATACATTTCTTTTGTCGAGTGAACCATTTCCGAGATATTCCTTGTTATTCCTTCACATAGTAACCAGCTCTTAAATGATTTGGCTGTCGCTTAAAGTCTATCATATTCCCCATGCACCTACAACAAAATTAGCAATAATTTACATTTCTGCAAATGTATATATCGATTAACATGAAATAGATAGAGAGTAAGCGTTTGTAAAAAATAGTTTCTACAAGAGTAGAGAAAGTCTGTGAACGTAACACGTCAGATTTTTCATTTTAGGAATTGTCTACTAAACAGTATTTTTCCTCCAACCCATTCGTAACTTAATTTCTCCATAAATCCCTAACCTCTACATTTTCATCTCTTAGTCCTCCATACACCATGCTTCTCCGGACCACGTCTTCTCTCTTCTATTATTTCCAATACATTATTTGTTACATCCAATATTTTCAGAATTTTTTTATTTCTAATTTTATCGTTTCTTGAGATTCGAGAAGCCAAAAATCCAACTCTGGTAGTTGTTTAGGGATCGGAACTCGATAACGTCGATAGTTCGATACTCTCGATACTCGGTGGATTCGAAGTATGTCTAATACTTTGAGATAAACCTTCGATGCTTTTTTGATACTTTCAAATTTTAGGTCTTGCATTATTGAATGTTGTTGCTAGATAAGAAATAAAAGGAGTCGAAGCTTCACGTTATTGCCTCGCACGTGTCCCCAAAGAGTTGCTGGACTACAGTTATTGATAAAACTTGACTGCGTTTCCTATGAGTCGATCAACGCAACATTACATAGACCCTTGTGTCTAAATGAAAACATGCAAAACAATGGGGGAAGGAGTAAGGTAGTCACGTAGCATGCAACGTTAACTGAGTTGTGAATGAAGCTGATTTAGCTGACGCACTAAATCACATTTATTGGGGACTCATTCTCACAATTACCTTATCCAGTGCCCAAAATCTATGAATCCAGCAGAAATAAATGAGAACTTAAGAAGTGAAATAATACAGTGCATGAAAATATTTGTTCTTGTGTCAAACTCGGGTCACGAGCGTAGCTTACAGGTATACCCCAATATGGATAGTAAATCGTTTAAAAAAGTTTTCAGCATGAAATATAGTTACATAAAAAGGTAAGCAAATAAATTATTATTATTATTATTACTATTATTATTATTATTGACCTCCACTAACAAAAGGGGGTATATAACCAATGGCGTTATTAAGGTAAAACAATTTCTTTCAATTAGAGAATATCAAAAAAGAACAATTTCGGAATTAGCATGCAAAAAAGTCTGATTTGTTACTCTCACATGACTTTCTCTACTCTTGTACAAACTATTTTTACAAACGCTTATTATCCAAATGCTTCATGTTAATCGAGATATTGAGATGTTGATCTTATTGATAATTATCTTGTAGATACAAGCGGAATTGGTAGGCTTTAAGCGATAGTCAAATATTTTAAGAGCTGGTTGCTATGTGGAGTATTCCATTCTCATTGCATTACCAGAGAAAAAAAATGAATAACGAATTCCCATTTGAGAAAACGTATAAGTATTGGAAAATTTAAGAGGTTAACAAGCAATATTTCGAAAATGGTTACCTCAACAACAAAAATTGTATATGAATAAATTGTTTATTCTAACGCGATGTACATTTTTTGTGTAGTAAAATGCATTTTTGGATTCAGGGGGCCTCATTAATCTTTATTTCAATATTATATATGTATTCCTCGGCTGCCTCATTAGTAATTTCTAAACCACGTGCCTCATAGCAGGGTTGGTACGGCTAAAGAACAAAGCTTGCACAAATTATAATTGTATTGTACTTTTTACTTTCTCTACTAAGTATAGTAAATAGGGGAAGTATTGTATTCAACTCAAGAATTCGGTACCGAGATTTCACCGGAAATATATGTTTTGAGGCCCCCTGAATCCAAAAAAAGCATTTCTGGAAACATGTCCGTGTGTATGTCTGTCTGTCTGCGTGTCTGTGAACAGCATAACTCAGAAACGAACAATCGGATAAACACCAAACTTGGTATTGAGGTTCAATATCTTCCAGAGATGCGACACGAAGTTTTCAAGAAAATCCCCTTTCCCCAGATTACCCTTTACATGGAACATTTTTCGAACATTTTAATTTTCTCAAAAATGGCTGTAAGGATTTTGATTAAAATATCATATGTTTAAGATATTTTCATGACAAATGAAATGTATATCTCGAATTTTCTGGGAATGTCTCCAAAAGTATTCTTCATTGTGATCGACTTTTCCATAACTGGTAAACCATAAGAAATAGACAAAATTTTACTACACAAAAAATGTAGATCGCGTTAAAATTTATGTCATATACATTTTTTTGTGGTTGAGGTAACCATTTTGGAGATATTCCTTGTATTCCCTTAAATTTTCCAATACGTATTCTTTTTCTCAAATTCGTTATTCATTTTTTTGACCTGGTAATGCAAAGAGAATGGAATACTCCACATAGCAACCAGCTCTTAAAATATTTGACTATCGCTTAAAGCCTAGCAATTCCTCTTGCATCTACAAGAAAATTATCAATTAGATCAACATCTTGATATCTCGATTAACATGAAGCATATGGAGAATAAGTGTTTGTAAAAATAGTTTGTACAAGAGTAGAGAAAGTCATGTGAGTGTAACACATCAGACTTGTTTATTAATCCTTCGCATTAAAAAATAACACTTCACTGGTATGTCGACTATAGAGCTGTCAGATTATTGTAATTATCACTTTTTAACACGTAAACGTTATATTACTCTCACCGCAATGAATTTTTTGTCTTATACTGAACCCGTGTAAAATCTAAATTCGAGTGCTGGGTACGCTTCCTCGTAGCGTCTCCCGCCCGAATCTGTACATTTCCCCTATTTCAAATCTCTGATTGGTTAAGGCTACTCCAATAGAATACTTTTATTTGAATTAAGCTTTTTCTAGTTTTTAATTTGGCATTTATAAATGTTTTAAATATTACATTATTGTTCCAAGAATTATTAGTAGCCTTTATTAAACTTTCTAATTTATCTTTGTCTCAAGGTTACCTCTTTGTTAGCAACTTTCGGCTTCCACTTTGTAATTCTGTTTGCTACGGAAAGCATCTTGCTTCTATTCTCACAGCTCCTACATTGTTAAAACTACGTAATACATTCACATCACATTATTTTACATGTGCATAATGATATAAACATAATACAATGACTGTTACATACACTTTATATATCATTACATAAACGTATTAGTTTTAGGTGGGCTATTATTAAATTTTGTATTATATAATTAGACTGATATTTAAGTGTTACAAATACTGCAACATACACACACTTTTGTTGTTTGATTTCCATGTAAAATAGGTAGATATTAGATTATGTCTTCAGGATTGCATAATAAAGAAGAATTTCTAGTATTTGTTTTTATATGCATAGAAAGTCCTTTAAAAGAAAGTTTTCAGCACAAAATATAGTCACATAAAAAGGAAGCAAGTTATTATTATTATTATTATTATTATTATTATTATTATTATTATTATTATTAGCCTTCATTAACAACATGGGACATTTTACCTGTGGTGATATCAAGATAAAAAGATGTCTGGCAATTGGAGAATGCCAAACAAGAACAGTTTCAGAATTAGCACACAATACAAAATTGGTTACATACGTCTACACACAGAAAACTACTAATCAGAACATAATTCAGTGAACAAGCTATTGCAATTACATTTTTTTGTAAAGTGAGTATCTAGTTTCGAATATCGGTACTCAAAAATCAGTTTGGTATGAACTAATCGAGAAATAATGGTATCGTCCCATCACTAGTTTGAACCAACCATGTTAGTTTTGTCGAAATGAGATTGTCTCGCGTGATTCGTAATTTTAGCGGAACTGTCGCATCTGATTCGCAATTGTTTGTGATTTGTAAACTAAGGAAACGAAGAAAATTGTTTTAGAGAACGTCGAGGGCAACGTACTTATGAAACTAATATACAATAAACTGAATCTAATAATATTATACAAAAGACGTGTGTTATTTTTATTTAACAGTTACAGAAAGTTTTGCAATGCAGAGGTCTTCACAGGGTAATTCCAGAAATTTTAAGATATGCATTTTGGTTTTCATTTCTTGAACCGCTTGTAAGAAAATTAAAAATAACGAAAAGCCTCCAGTAAAGAACCAGCAAGTTGGCGCCATGGTAACGTGCGACTCGCTTCAGGATTCCTGGGTTCTATTCTCGGCCGACTTCCACTTCGATCCATGGCGTTTTCGTGGTTTCCCTGGATCGGCAGGCAAATGCTCGGGTGTTTCATCTTTTCTGCCCCTCATTTACTATACCCATCATCTTCCTTGTCATCAACAGAGGGTACCTCCGGGGTTTAGGAAACTTATATGTAGGTCCGGGCGGTATATCAAATTGAGTTTTATTTATGGACGCTCTTTAACTGCTGTGGTCCTTGCGTCCCATTCTATATTGGGCGTGAAAGATCGGTAATTTTGCTCAGAGGCCTCTTTGTCAGGCTTGGGGTTCTTTTACGTGCCGTAAATCTACGACACGGGACCATCGCCTTTACTTCCCTTCTGAAGGAAGCCATGCTAAGGATTTTTGCGCACGAAAAAATCCATCGTCCTCCGCCGGGTTTGAACCCGGACCTTGTGGAATGCATTCGATATGGACACGTTAGGGATCCCGCCTATGCTTGCACCCGTCATCATCCGGATCTGGTCGCCCTTCGTGTCTCTCCCTTCATCCCTCCCTCTCAGGGGTGACGGTAGAAGTAAAAAAGGGCCGTTGTAGCCTATTTGCCGTGCTCTGCACCCGTTGCGACCCCTCCCCGGACATCATTTACACTTTCTATCTAAAGTAGACGCTGAACTTAAGTCGGTTAAATACAAAATTGTTATTTTCCTAAAAGTGTTTTTCTTCCGATGTAGGGGACTTCAAAATTTGCATCCCGATATCAAATTTTGTATTAAAATAATTCCTCTGCTTGCAATAGGTAAGAAGAGTAGGAATGGGAGTAGAGATCACAGAGGGGCCCCAGAAACATGGGCAGAGCACCCCAAGCAGGCCAGAGTGGCCGTTTATGCTTCTAACGTAACCCGTGAAGAAGGAATGAAGGGGAGACTTAAACGGCGACCAGATTCCAGGCACAATGTGCGCAAAATTGGAGGGGCTTCCTAATGATTCCAGTCAGAGCGCATCCGGACAACAGCCAGTCCCCCCACAAGCCCCGAGCGCCTCAAGTCCAGGAATACCCCAGAAAGCATGCACATCAGCATCCAACAACCGCCAGGCAGAGATCTTTCCACCGCCCAGCTACGGCATACCGAACGCCGTCACCTGGACCTACAAGCCTTAAACATCACCAACCTTCAAGATTGTCCAGATAGACCTGTTTCGGCTCAGAAGGGATGTTCCAAACGTCTACGTGGTCTTCCAACATCTCTAGTCCTAACTGATTTGTATTGTAAGGCCCGTTTTGTCGTGATTCGTGAGCCATGGTATTTTAATTTAATCTTGTATTCGGTGATTTTTTCACTTAAGTTAAATATTTTAATTGTTCTGTTATTGTTTCACTTTTAATTATCTTTAAGGCTCCAGCCAGCTACATACTCAGCAATTTCATTTCGGCGGTTTCAATTATTATTTTCATGGGCGAGGACAGGTATAATGAATTTAAGTGGACTAACAGGAAGAAGATGGGATGAGAGATATACAAAATGTAATAGATTGCATGATAATTGGCCCAAAGGAAGAGAGAAATGCAAAAATTTACCAATAGAAATAAAGGTTACGAAGATTTTTAATTCAAGATCAAATGAATATATGGAAAAAACAGGAAAACATTTAGGAAATATTGGATTAAAATGGTTGAAAACAAGCTTGAAGCAGATTGGAGAAAATACGGAAAAAGTGTAACAGGGTATAGAAGTAAATAGTTAATACACTGTACATCCCCATTATATATACAACAGAATGTTAAAAAATTAAGGGAAGAGAAATAATAAGCAAATCCAAAGGGAGTAACACACTTTATAAAATCTGTGCAAAGTTTAAAGCAGAGAATAAATCATTCATCTTCATTTCTATTACGGCTCAGGTCTCGACTCCATTTTATATATTTTAATACCATATCTCTTTTGTTTTGTTTTTCAATGTCCTTTATGTTGTGCCACATATGTATTGAAATGTATATACCTTTAGTTTTAAATCTCTTTCATATTCATATAAAATATCACATCCGAGGTAGTTAAAATATATCACTTGTTCTAGTACCTTGTTTTTACGAATATTACTTTCTCTACTATGCATAGAAATTATTGCATTCCACCAAAAATTGCGATATCAGAATTTCATCAAAAATACATGTTTTGACAACCCCTGGATATAAAAAAGCGTTTTTAGAAAAAGGTCCGTGTGTGTCTGTCTGTGAACAGCATAACTCAAAAGCGAAGAGTCGGATAAATACGAAACTTGATGTTTAAGTTCAGTATCGTTCAAAGATGCGACAAGAAGATTTTTAAGAAAATCCCCTCACATAGACTACCCTTTGCATTGAACATTTTTGGAAAATTTCTATTTTCTCAAAAATGGCTCTAACAATTTTGATTAAAATACCATATATTTAACGCATTTTTTATGACAAATGAAATGTATATCTGGAATTTTCTGGGAATGTCCCCAAAAGTCCTCTTCTTTCTGAACGGCGTTTGCATACCTGGTAAACCGTAAGACAGACAAAAGTTTTCTACACAAAAATGTAGATCTCGTTAAAATTCACAATTTATGTCATATAAATTTTTTGTGGAGTGAACCATTTCCAAGATATTCCTTGTTATTTGCTTGAATTTTCCAGTACATACACTTTTTCTCAAATAAGAATTCGTTATTCGCGTTTTTATGTACTGGACATGCAAAGAGAATGGAATACTCCACATAGAAACCAGCTCTTAAAAGATTTGACTATCGCTTAAGCCTAGCATATTCCCCTTGCACCTACAAGAAAATTAGCAATAAGATAATTTCATTAAATGTTTATCTCGATTAACATCTAGTAGATGGAGAATAAGCTTTTGTAAGAATAGCTTGTACAAATATAGTGAAAGTTATGTGAATACAATACGTTAGATTTTTCATGTAAATAACATAATCGCATTCGTTGCAGTCATTTGTAAGAAAATCAAAAGTAGCAAAAATTATACCATGTGAGATAGTTTGAGTTTGGGGGGATTTTCTTAAGAATCTTTATGTCATATCTATGTTATATAGTGAACTTAAATATCAGTGCCACTTCTATCCGACCTTTCATTTTTCAGTTATGCTGTTCACACACACACACACACACACACACACACACACACGGATGCCTCAAAACATGTATTTTCGGTGAAGTCTCGACATTGAATTGTTTGGTAGAATGAAATACCTTCTCTGCATGGTAGAAAAACGAAAAATCTAAAGCTGTATTGGACATAATGGTTTTAACCTTTTATTTGTCCTGCACTTATAATTTTCTTTTATTGCCACTAAGTATACCATTCTGTAATATACAGGGGTCGTCTAATAAGTAAGTTTCCCTATTTTATAAAAAAAAACATTATACACAATTGCGCATGTTGATTAATTCTATTTATATTGTACATCCCTCTGTTACTTTTCTACATAGTCAACATATTTTTCCAAGCGTTTTTGGGGACGTGACACAAGTTTCTCCAAGCCAGTGTTTTACCAGGTCGGGTCCTGTGCTCGCAATCTGCTGTTCACTGATTTGACTTCATCATCGGTGTTAAAAGTGCTTAACTATGAGTTGTAGGAACATGTGAAAATCACTTCGGGCAAGCTCTGGTGAATACGGAGAATACTAGACAACTTCCAAGTTTTCTTGACCCAACTCGGAAGATTCAACTGGAAGTTTTCTCCCATCCTCCATATCATGGTCATCCCATGATGAAGCACATTAACGCCATGACGAAGATAAATCAGAAGTGAACCAAAGGTCGCGTCCTGTGCTCGTAACCTCAAACCTCTAAGATGACCTTCGAGTCAGGGGAACATGTGAAAATCACATGTGAAAAGATCAGGTGAATATGGAGAAGGCGAGAAAACTTCCCAGTTGAATCTTCTGAGCTCCGCCTGGATCAAGATTCAACTTGGAAGTTGTCTTGTATCCTCCGTATTCTCCGGAGATTGCCCCAAGTGATTTTCACATGTTCCTCTAACTCAAAGGTAAGCACTTTTAACACCGATGATGAAGTCAAATCAGTTAACAGCTAGTTGCGAGCACAGGACCTGACCTGGTACAACACTGGTTTGGAAAAGCTTGTGTTACGTCGCCAAAAATACTTGGAAAAACATGTTGACTATGTAGAAAAGTAACAGAAGTATTTTACAATATAAGTAAAATTAATTCAACATCATCAATTGTGTGTAATGTTCTTTATAAACTAGGGAAACTTACTTATTGGACGCCCTTCGTATCTTTCACACCTACTTAATAGAATTCAACGATTAACGTTTTGGCGTTTTAATGCTTTTAGCTAATAAATAATATTGATGCGCTATACATGCTTTTGTAGGATTAAATACTATTCTCGCTTTCATAAATTGTGTTTAATGTATCTCTCTATCTGTTACAATCTGTGTGCATAAAGTCTCATTTCTTAGTAGTAACTAATACGATATATAATATTAATCGCACCAATTGCTTCTAAGAGAGCCAACAGCAGCATTAGGGGGTACGACGAGAAAGGGCGTTTACCATTAAAATTAAATCGTGTTTATCTCTATGACGCAGTTAAATTCTAGAATAATAATTCAAACAGAAGAAGACCTCAAAGGAAAGAATGTTTGGAAAGAGCGTAATTAAAAAATTAATTAAATACGACTTCCACCATTTAATGAAACAGCTTTACAACGTAGCTCCAACCAGTATTCTAACGAGAAATCAGTTTACACAGAAATATACTCGCACATTTAAAAAATTCAAAATCTGATCATTCAGTGTTTAGGTTAATTTCCAAAATATCAGAAATGTTACTGTGTACTAACAAAATCATCCAGCATACTTCTCAGTACAAAGCGAAAACGTCGACATTTCTAATTCTATATAAGCCTATCACTACCATCAGAAGTTAATCACCAGTTTGAGCATGGTGGATGATAAAATTTGCTGACGAAAACGGTAGAATAATCTGTCCCGTTTGCAGGAGGAAGAGTCGTGGGTGCATATCTTGGCAGGCTGTAGGGGTACGGAGGAATGGAGAGAACAATATTTCCGCCATACTTTACCACCTCGAATGGAGAGTTAAGGGCATGTTGAACGCTTTTGGCAGGCAGGGAAGACTGGAGGGGATAGGTGCATTTCTACAGCTGGGATATGAGAAGACTGATAATAGTGAAAATAGTGTAAGAAGAGCTAAGCGTTGGTGTTAGTGCTGTTTCTTGTGTGTCGTTTTTTTCATTTATTGTTAGCATTCTGTGTGTGTTACTTTTTACCTTAACTGTTCTTTGTGGACCATAATGTCATAGTAGTGCATTGTAATATAGTTCTGATATTTGCTTATTTTTAATATGCTATATTTTAATACGTTTTACCTTTTTCTCGTGTAATGGCGTTTCTTGCTGTTGCATTTCTTTTTTCTTGTTCGCTTCTATTTTTAACGTTTATTATCACTATTATTTTTATTATATTATTATTATTATTATTATTATTATTATTATTATTATTATTATTATTATTATTATTATTATTATTATTATTATTGAGAAACTTCACAACAGCTATACAACCTTTAAGACAAGACCCAATGGGCCGCGTTATACTTAATTGCTAAGCTCGCCACACAGAGACGTTAATGCAAACACTTAAGTCAATAAAGCACAGATGGCGTTACCGAGCTTATTGCAGTGGACTATGAGCCACAGGTTCAGCTATAAAAGGGAGAGGGAACCAGCCATGTGTCAGTCAATGCATATCGCCCAACCAGACCTCTCCTGCTATGTCTCATGGTTATGCCTCTCAAGTAAAATTGTAAACTAGAGTTATTCATTCTCCGTCTTCAACCATCTTCCAGCACAGGGTGACGGTTCCTATCTGCATCTCCGAACTCATCATGGTAACTCCTGACAGCGTGTCTCGATGCAGATCTGCGGAGCCTGTTAAAGAGGGTTTCACTACTGCGACCTTTTCCATCCAGTTGACGAACCCATTCTGCATCTTAAGCTCATCAGGTTCAAACCCTAACAGCGTGTCTCGATGCAGATCTGCGGAGCCAACTCAGGCAAAGGACATCCTGTTCTCCTTTGTAAACCTTAACGTGGTAGATCCAGAGCATCTACGTTTTGTTTTAGGACTGCAACTATTATTATTATTATTGCTTATTATTCTGCGTATTTTAACAGCACATATGGTCTGTGGACCTGTGCGATTGATAGGGATCTAAACTTAACGCCATTATTTAAATATATACATTCATTAATCACCAGTTCGCAGGTACCCAGAATATAAACTTATATTACTATCCACTTCATACTAAATATGACGTATATACGCAACTATAATCTTTTTTTATAAGTAGTATCGTTTAAAATACCACTAACTGTCGACCCTAGCGTTGCACGTGTGGCTTCATAAACCTCGTATGACGATAATTTCATTTACCTCTCCAGTATCATTTATAAAATTACTGTACAATGAATTAGAAGATTTTAATGACAAACCCTCCCCTTTTCCACTTATAACTTCTTCTTCCCCAGAGTGTGGGCTATGCTGCCCGTTCCGGCGAAGTCATTTAATCTGTCGTTCCGCTTGAGATATATACGAAGGCTCTTTTTCGTATTCTTTCACTGTTCATTTACAGCTGCTTTGTCCACTTTCTTTAATATGTTTTAATTTGATCTACAATCTTATAAATATTTAGTTCCTCTGTTCAGTGTTTCATTTTTTATCTTATTCACTCTTATCCAGTTACATCGTTTAACATTATGTATAAAAAGACACATCTCATCTGCTTATATTTCACTTTCATCTTTGGATTTAATTATCCAGATTTTGTTTCCATATAATAACGAGGGGAGGGCCATTATTTTATATAATCTGAGATTTGTGTCTTTCCTGGTTGTTCAGCCTAGGGTTCTTTTCATGTGTCCACATATTGCCCGGAACTTTGGATATTTGATTTTCTATATCTTCATCTTCTCCATAAGCTATATTCTATTGTCCTATCTTTTAGAACGGTTTTAGATCTTACAGTATGCTTTTCTCTAAACGCATTACCGTCGCTTTACTTGATGATATTTTACACTTGTATCCATACTTAAATTAAGTAGAAGTAATTAAGTCACTGTGATATTTCTAACAACGGACAAGAAACTCGCAGAAATGGGTATTGAATATCGGCGGATATTGTATTTTTGATATGCTCCCCCCCCCGACATGCTTCCAAATTCTTGAAATGCTGTATAGTCACCAACAAAGGAAGTATCAGATATCTCATGTCGAACACAACTCTAAAATTCATGTGACAGAAGCGATGTAGTATATGGAGGCCACAGCCAAAACATAAGCTGCATACATATTGCTTCTGATGAAATATCCCCTCTGCATTTGTCCTATTTTTACATTCATTTTCTGTGGAGTAACAACATAGGCTGTTTTATACTTCTTGGCATTCGCAACGAAAAATCAAGGGAAGCATGCACTTTTATGACTTCCTCAGGTTTGCACTCTATTCTTCGGGGTTGGTAAATCCTTTTTACTTTTTTCTACTACTTGCTACTTATCTACAGTAGCGGATTTAAACAATTTTACATATCACATAGACTTTCTATACCTCTATCGTTTACTAGTGGGTAAATAAATGATCCTTACTAAAGCTTATTTTCCTATCTACTGCATTTTAATCCAAATAAATTTTTGCAGGAATAGCTGCATTATACCTTTCCTTATAGATACAAAGAGAACAATGACAGTCAAACGTTTAAGAACTGAGTGGTATACGCTGTCTTTAAATTCCATCCTGTTTCAAGGGAATCGCAATACAACTGAATACTGACAGGACCTTATATTCAACAATTAGATACATTAATAATGGATATCTTGGAAATGGCTTATGCCACAAAAAAGCTTATTAGAAATAAATTGTGTGCATTAAAGAGATCTGCATTTTTTGTGAAGTGCGTTTTTGTCTATTGTTTAACGTTTGCCAGTTAACAAGATAATACAAAATTCCTTCCAAACGAAAAGGACTTCACAGGCTATTTCCCGAAAATTCAAGATATACACTTTATTGCAATGTAAATATCTGTAATATATGGTATTTTAATAAAAGTCGTAAAAGTTATTTTTTTTACAAAATCAAAAAATATGAAAAGTGTTCCATGAAAAGTGTAGTTTGAAATGAAGATTTTCTTGAAAATCTTCGTGTTGCATTTCTGAAAGGGTGTGAACCTAACTACCAACCTTGGTATTTATCTGACTTTTCGTTTTTGAGCTATACTGACACAGACCAAGCGGACACCTTTTTAAAATGTAGTTTTTTTATTCAGGGGGCTTCAAAACATGTGTTTCCGGTGAAATCCCGGTATCGAATTTTTGGGTGGAGTGCAATACCTTGTATTAAATACCTTACAGAAAAAGTAAAAATTATCTTTAGAAGAAGGTCCGCGCCCGTGTATGACTATAAACAGCATAACTCAAAAGCAAAACCTCGGCTAAATACCAAACTTCGAATTGAAGCTGAAAACGTTCCAAAGTTGCAAAAAGAATATATTTAAGCTAACTCCCTACACAAAAAGTTACCCTTACATGGAAACAGTTTTCGTTATTTTTGAGTTTCTAAAACTTCTAACGATTTCTATTGAAGTCCCACATAATTAAGATATTTGCATGGCATGCATTTTAATCTTGTATTTTCTGGAAAAGGCTCGTGAAGTCCTGTTGTGCTGATAAACCCCAAGATAGAGACAGAATACTGCTGCACATAAAATGTAAACCTATTAAAGCACACCACTTTGTGTCAAATGACATTGTGTTATACGAGTAGTTTTGAATTTTGAAATACTTATAAATGTTAGTTAGTCGCTATTTACTCTCTCCCACGTACGTACAGAAGGTATTGCATGCCACCCGAAACTTCCAAAACGAAATTTCACTGGAAATACATGTTTTGAGGCCCCTGAACCAAAACCTGTGTGTGTGTGTGTGTGTGTGTGTGTGTGTGTGTGTGTGAACAGCATAACTCAAAAACTAAATCGCGGATAGGCACCACACTTGGTATTTAAGTTCGGTACCTTGCAAATATGCAACACGAAGGTTCTTCAAGAATATCCTCCTACCTGTTCTTTATAAAGAACATGTTTCGAAAAGCTTTATTTTCTAAAAAATGGCTCAAACGATTTTCATTAAAATACCATATCTAGAGGATATTTGGAAGAAAATTCAGATTATATGTTTAATTTTCTGGGAATAGCCCATGAGGCCTTATTCATTCGGAAGGAGTTTTGTAGAATCTTGAGTATCTGGTAACTGTTAAGCGATAGGCAAAAACCTACTACACAAAAAATCTAGAAACAAACAATTTATTTCGAATAACTTGTTCGTGGCATAGGCTATTTCCGAGATACCAATTATTAATTCTTCGATTTGTTCAATAGATTGTCATTCTTTTAAGACCTGCAGATTTACAGTTGTCACTCGTGATTGCATGGAAACAGTATCGAATTTAAGTCCAGCATATAGCGTCCAGTTAAACATTTGACTATCGCTGTTCCCTTTGTATCTATAACGAAATGTGTAATGTAGCTATTTCTGCAAAGGTTTATCTCGATTAAAATGAAGTAGGGGAAAAATAAACTTATTTTTAGTTACTAATTAGCAGTATAGGACAGAGAAAGTCATGTGAATTTAACAGAATTTTTTTTCTCGTGATCATGCAAAGAGAAGGGAATTTCAAAGCGACATAGCGACCCAAGTATTACAAATTTTGACTATTCTTTACTTCACTGTATTCTCATATATCCACAATGAAATATGTAAATGATTAATGAAGGTTTATCTGTATTAACAAGTGGATAGAGCAATAAACTTTAATAACTATATTTAGTGGAAGAGTGAGTTGAGAAAGTATTTGAATGAAACAAATAATATGTTTAGTATTTTAATAATTTATAATTTGAAATTAGAAATGGTCTTATAGTCTATATCCGTCGGAAAATCATTAAAATGGGTTCAGTGGTTTCACAGATTACCCTATTGAAACCTTAATTACTGACAGGAAGATATAAATAAAGAAATAATGCTAAGATAGAAAAATAATTGCAATAAATAATTTCAGTATATTAAATCACCGTATAATGTAATAAGCCTCAGTAAAAAGATTTGTCCGGAGAAAAATCATTAGCGGGTCATGTTAAGGAAAGCCATTAGTAACAGCTGAATAAAGAACACATTAGTGTAAAGATTCCTGGAGTGCAGTTAGATTGAGCCCAATGCGTTTGCAAAGTCACGAATACAGGAATTCTGTAAATTAGAAAGAAAATGAAGTTACAGATTCGAGTAAGACACAGGATAGAAACAGTTTCAGATAAGCATACTGGTTGGAACGCACGAGTAGGAACGTTGGTGAGCGCAGTGATAGGCGGAGCTTAAGTTAAGAAAAGAGCATGCATTGTATATCAGACTTACTTTATGCTTTCTCTACTACGTATAGTAGTTGAGGCAGTATTTTTAAAATTTAAATAATTTCAGTAGAATATATTTTAATTTTACCAGGATTTGGTATAATTTCTCATGTCATTTCTCATGAAAGAGGGAAAAAAGAAGCTTTTGAAAACTAGCCTTTCCTCGAATAAATAATATAAGATTTTGGTTTTAAAAGTTAATTATTCTTATTTTTGGTTTACAAGACCAGTGTTTTTAGTAAACTATTAAAACTAAAAATAATTTAAGGATGTTGAAATTTAATTCTTATTTTGTTTAAAATTTATATAATATGTAAATTCAATAACAGCCCGCCTTGAAACAATATGTGTATGTAATAATTTGTAAAATGTATGTAACAGTCATTGCATATGCTTATATTATTGTATCCATGTGTAATAATGTTGTGTGAATACATTACGTAATTTAGTAATGTAGGAGCTGTGAGAATAATAAGTTAAAAGTTGCTAACAAAGAGGTAACAATGAGGTAACCTTGAGTCAATAATGAGTAACAAAGTTTAACAGTACTACTTGTGATTCTTGGAGCAACAATAATGTAATCTTAGTGACAGTTTATAAAAAATAGCTAATCAACAACCAGAAAAAGCTTTAGTTAAATGCAGGTATTCTATTGGAGTAGGTTTAGCCAATCAGAGACTTGAAATACAGAAATTTACAAGTTTAGATGTTTTAAATCAATTCAGTTGCCTCCAAACAGTGCTCATAACCAGACGTGTTGCCTGCGGACAGTGCTCATAACTGGATGCGTTGCTTGTGCGTCCTCGAGAGATTTAATACGTATTCCTGTGAGACGAAAATAGTATACAAGTTAAAAATTTTAATTAATTAATATAAAGAATCTCACAGCTCTCTATATCAGTGAAGTGTTATTTAAATCGTATCAAGTATTAATAAAAAGGAGTGAAGTAAAAATTATAATCTGTGTAAACCTACATTCTTAGTCGTACCAAAACCCTGCCAAGAGAAACGTGTCTCTAAGAAATACTGACGCAGCCGAGGCAAACATAAATATAATATTTAAAGAAACAGCAATTTTATTTTTTAAACTTGGGGCAAAGGCCATCTGAAAGTACATTTGGGGCGAAGGCTGCCGGAAACATTTTTACTATACGTGCGGTTACAACTACTTCAAGTGTTCGGCTCCCCAACAGTTGAAATATAAAACAACTCCTTCAATACATCATCTTCAAACTCACTTTCCATACGTGGAGCTAAAAATATTCTTTCTCGTAGCAGGGGAAGTATTGCATTCCATCCAAAAATTGGATACGGAGATTTCACCACAAATACATGTTTTAAGGTGCCCTAAATCCAAATAAAGCATTTTTAGAAACATGATCCTGTGTCTCTCTGTGAACAGAATAGCTCAAAAACGAATAGTCGGATAAATATCAAACTTTGTATTTGAGATTAGTATCTACCAAGAAAGCAACACAAAGATTTTCAAGAAAAATACCCTCAACCCAGATTACCCTTTACATAGAACATTTACATGGAAAATTTTGATTTTCTCAAAAATGGCTCTAACGATTTTGATTAAAGTATCGTATGTTTAAGATATTTTCATGACAAATGTAATGCATATCTTGAATTTTCTGGTAGAGTTCCCAAAAGTTCTGAATGACTTTTGCATAATTGGTAAACCGTAAAACTGGTAAACTGCACAAAACATGTAGATCTCGTTAAAACACACAATTTTTGCCATATGCCTTTTTTTTCAAGTGAACTATTTCTGAGATATGCCTTTGTTTAAAATTTTCAGTACTTATACTTTTTCTGAAATGCGAATTCGTTATTCCTTTCTTTATATCCTGGACAACCAAAGAGAATGGAGTGCTCCACATAGCAAGCAGCTCTTAAAATTCAATTGACTGGTATAAACAATGGTTAAATGAATCCTACCTAATTTCTTTATTACCTCCTCTAGTTAGGGAAACGACACGAGTGGTGAAAAATGAGTGACAAACTCACAGAAAAAGTGGACGTGATGTATAAAGTTCAAAGGACATTTTGATTGACACCTGTCCATGGTTTTCATTTTCTTCCTTCTTTCCATTTTAAATTTAACGTCCTCTATAAAATTCAATCTGCAGGGATGAAAACGAGGAAAATTATGCACGAACACTAAAATCACTGACTCTATAGCTGGTATGCGTCATAAACAAAAACCTTATGTGTTACATTCACATGACTTTCTCTAGACTATAGCTACTAGTGGGCTTACAAATTATTCTTACGAAACGTTTTGTTCTATCTATTTCATTTAATCGAAATAAACCTTTGCGGAAACAGCTGTATTACACATTTTGGTATGTATACAAAGGGAATGGCGATAGTGGATGTTTTAGAACTGGGCGCTATACGTTGGCTTTAAAATTCCATACGGTTGACAGGACTTGGAAACAATGACTTAAGTATTGAGAAGTTCGAACCATTATTAACGGCTATCACGGAAATGACCGATACTACAAAAAAAGTGCTCTGAAATAAATTGTTTTTTTAAAGTGATTGCAGTTTTTTTTGTAGTACGTTTTCGTCATCTCTTAACGTTTACCAATGAAGTGTACTTTACAGAATATTCCTATTAAACATTCAAGATATACATATTATTTGCAAGGTAAATATCTTTAACATATATTATTTTAAGAAAACTCTTCAGCCACCTTGACAAAATCAGAAAAAAAAAGAATCTAAAAATTCTTCAAATGAAGCTAGTTTGTGGTGGGGGGTATTTTCTTGAAATTCTCGCCGTATCTTTGGAAGGTACTGAGCTTAAATACCAAGTTTAGTATTTATCCGACTTTTCTTTTTTGAGTTATGTAGTTCACAGACACACACACACACACACCTTTTTCTACAAGTGCTTCTTTGTTTTTGTTCAAGGGGGCGCTCAGAACTGTACTTCTGGTGAAATCACCTTTACTAACTTTTTTGCTAATATGCAACAATCCTATACTTACTATGTATTATTATTACTATTATTATTATTTTATTTATTTATTTATTGTGGCAGAGCTAAGACCATAAGGCCTTCTCAGCCACACAGAACAACCCTAAAAGGTACAGTATGAAGGGCTTACTTTATAAGAATAAGGGGTAAATTGTATTGAAAAGTTTTAAACGACTTCTGACAACAATTTGGTAATAAAAAACTAAATTCAGGAACGCATCACAGAGTAATCATAATTTTTACGTTATTTTTAGTGTTTTTATCTTTGTCCAATCTGGGAACTAAGCACTTATCGTTAATTACTAATAATCTGATAATCTGAAGTGTTACCTGCATACGGCCTTTTCTTGCCACTATTTTTTTTTTACTTTCTCTACTACGTATGGTAAGTAGGGGAATTATTGTATTCCACCCAAAAATTTGATGTGGAGATTTCACAGGAAATATATGCTTGAGACCCCCTGAATCCCAAAAAAGAATCATTGGAAACATGTCCGTGTGTGAACAGCGTAACTCAGAAACGAACAGTCGGATAAACACCAAACTTGGTATTTAGGTTTAGTATCTTCCAGAGATGCGACACGAAGGTTTTCAAGAAAATTCCCCCACCCCAGATTACCCTTTATATGGAACATTTTTCGAAAATTTTAATTTCTCAAAAATGACTAACGATTTTGATTAAAATATCATATGTTTAAGATATTTTTATGACCAATAAAATGTATATCTTGAATTTTCTGGATATGTCTCCAAAAGTATTCTTCATTGTGAACGACTTTTGCATAACTGGTAAACCATGAGAGATAGACAAAATTTTACTACACAAAAACTGTAGATCGCGTTAAAGTACACAATTTATGTCATATACATTTTTGTTGTTGAGTGAACCATTTTCGAGATATTGCTTGTTATTCCCTTAAATTTTCCAATACTTACACTTTTTCTCAAATTCGTTATTCATTTTTTTGTCCTGATAATGCAAAGAGAATGGAATACTCCACATAGCAACCAACTCTTAAAATGTTTGACTATCGCTTAAAGTCTACCAATTCCTCTTGCATCTACAAGAAAATTAGGAATAAGATTAACATCTCGATATCTCGATTAACATGAAGCATATAGAGAATAAGCGTTTCTAAATATAGTTTGTACAAGAGTAGAGAAAGTCATGTGAGTGTAACACATCAGATTATTTTTATGATGGTTTGGCTCGGGACATGATGAAATTCTAGGGAAGAACGGAGAATGTCATTCACCGATGGAGCTACAAACCACAACAAGGAATGACGTCACAAGATGGCTTCCACTCACATGAAGTCACACAACCTTAATACCGTTGCATATTGGCTCCAAAAGTGGGGCTACACTAATGTTAAACACATGTAACAATAATACCGCATCAAATTGGCGCCCAACGTGGGGCTTACAAATACACATATTACGTTAACAAAACGTAAAAAAACATTAATACTACTTCAAATTGGCACCCACAACGTGGGGCGAAGTGACCAGGAAAGGAACACGATGACTAGGAATGGTGCATAGTGACCAGGAAAGGATCAGCATAACCAGGACGTGTAACGAATGCAGCAGTGAAATGAACTACAAGACGCAGATTCCAGGAACGACAGACTATACGGATGATTGGACATCGTAATTCCGAGATTACAAGGCAACAGGGTAATTCAACTACAAAAACATCGAGACAACGTAGATTCATCACAACACAACGCAGAAGCGACATACAAACATAGGAGAATGGGGCAGAACGCTGGACATCAAAGCTACATCAACAGACAGCATCACAAAGGTCAGGTGATTGTAATTTTTTTTTAGAAAACAAAAATAATGGCTACTAGTAATATTGAAGAAACAATGATGGAGGAAGATAATTTAACAGTTAGCTGTAATTCAATACAGGTTACAGGAAATAGCCCAGACTTTTTAGGATTTGAGGATGAAAATGTTAGTGCAGAAAGTCAGAATAGAATAGCAGGAAATGTTAATCTTGATACTAGTATGATTATGGAAATGCTGAAAAAGTTGAATGAGAATATGGAAAAGAAAATAGATCAAAACAGGGAAGATCTTAGTAAGAAAATAGATCAAAACAGGGAAGATATGCAAAAGAATAATAGGGAATTGAGGGAAGATATTGGTAAAAGCTTAGAACAAAACAGGGAAGAAATTGAAAAGAAATTCATGGAGCTAGATAGTAGTATGATTAGAATGAAAAATGAAAATCAAGAAATGATAGCAAATGAAATAGGTGAAGTTTCAAAGAAAATGTTAGACATGAGCAGGGAAATATCTAACCAAAAAAGTGAGGTTAATAATAAAATAGAGCATGTTAATGTAAAATGTACAGAACTAGGTAGCCGAATGAGTAGCATTTCAAGTGAGTTAAGAGAAATGATGGAGGCTACAAAAGCAGATTTAATACAGGTGCAAGTTAATTTCAGAGGGGAAATATCTGAAATTCAGAAGGAGTCAGAAACACAGAGAACTAAATTGTCTGATGAAGTTAAAGATTTGTCTAAAGATTTGAATCAAAAGCTAACTTCTGAAATTAACAAACACCAAACTGTTCAAAATGAGAATAATAAAAAATTGGAACAGACAATAGAAAATCTGCAAGGTACTGTAAATAGGTTAGAATTGAATTCAAGGGCAAATATATGTGATGTGAATGTATCAGATGTACAACATAATGATAGAGGTAGTTCCTCAGGTATGACAAATAATGTGAGTGATGCGGCAGCTTCATCTATAGCTAATGCTGAAACTCAGAGTTCACAAGTTACACTAGATAATTTAAATATGGGAGTAGGGAATTTGCAAAATTACAATCATATCTTAAGTGATTTTCCACTTCCAAAATTTAATGAAAACTCCAGTCCAGTACAGTTCATTGCAGCATTATCAGAGTATTTTCAAATTAAAAAGATACCTGAAGCATTGAAAATGATAGTTGTCAAAAGATGTTTGGACCAGAAAACCTTAGATTGGTTACAAATGGTATCAGGGGGTGAAATTTCATATGAATCATTAAAGAGATTATTCATGAACAGATTTTGGAATGTTACGGTCCAGCAAAGAATTCGAGCAATGCTTAGTCATGGTCAATTTAATCCACGAGAGGGAATATCAATGACTGATTACTTACTAAAACATGCAAGTCAGGTTAGAAACTTGTCACCTCCAATCAGTGAGGAAGATTTTGTGAGTTTGCTCGCAAGGCATTATCCTATAAGGATACGAAATTACTTATTAATTGCAAAACCACGGAACATCTATGAGATGACAGAATTAATAACAGCTTTGGAACAACAGGACGAAGATATGTCTCGGGAGTGGGAGCATAGATTTTTAGATGTGCGAGATAGAAGAAATTACCAAGGTAGTTATCAGCAAATTAGAGGACAAGACAGACATCATGAAATTAATACCAGACAACGGTATCAATCATACGTTCCACAATTTGAAAGATCAAGGATAGATAGGAGACCAGGTCGACAGGAACAAATAAATTATGTCAGGACAGAAAGATTGCCTGAAAGAGGGCAAAATTATGGAAGGAGGTACACGAGACAAAGGGGAAATTTCACTCACTGGAGGGAAAATAATAACCAGGAAAGATCTGAGGAACGGCAAGAAAATTACGCGCCAAGGGGACATAATGTCAGAAATCGAGAATTTCGAACTCGAGGAAGGGGAACTCAAAACAATGGTAGCGACACTGAGATAGATTTAGCGCCTGTTAGGAATGGCAGTCCCGTACGTGAACAGGGAAATAACCAGGAAAACTGTTAACAGACTCCTGTGTAGTAGGTTCTCAGGACGTCTTTAATAATTCAGTATCCATTACCAATACAAATCATACGCCTACACATACACCCTGCAATAAGATTACAGCAACAAAAGATAAGGGAGAAAATTTTGAGTCACCTCATGTTAGGATGGAAATTGCGAAGAAAGAAATCATTGCAACTATAGATTCTGGTTCATCAGCTTCAATTTGCTCACAGAAATTTTACATAAATTTGATTAATGAAGGTAACAAAATTATGGCTCTTCCCACTAGTAATTTAGTTTGTCGTGTTGCAATTGGAAGAACTACACAGGTCATAAAAACACAAGCTCTACTTAGCATACTTATCGGCGGAGAGAATTTTGAGGTTATGTTTCTAATTGTAAACCATCTGATTTGTGACATAATTATAGGATGTGACTTCCTACATGAATATGAAGCATGTATAGATTTTAAACATGAAGAGTTAAGAATGACAAAAGACAATAGAGAAATAAGGGTACCATTTATAAAAGAGAAAGTTTCTGTAATCGAGATGACAAAGGATGAGAAGAATCTTTGTGACCAAGAGTTTTTTGTGCAAATAACAGAAACTGATAGAAATAATCAAATAAAGCAGGTAGTCACAGAATATGAAGGGAATACCACGCCATATTTTCAACAGCTAGCAGAAATGCCAGAGAAAGTAGAGGAATATACAATCCAAACAAAAGATGACCATGTGAGCGAGATAGACAACAGCTGGAAAGAGAAGAGAAATGAGGAAATAATACACAAGTGTGAAGAAGCTTATAATCTTACGATAATGCAAAAACAAATCCTTCATGATGTTTTGATGAACAATAGTTCAGTATTTAGTAATATCCCAGGCAGATGTAATGTATATCAGCATACATTTCAAGTAGAAGACGTACCACCATATAGGCACAAGTATGACAATTTACCTATAAGTCTTCGAGACAAAGCTAGACAATTAATAAATAGCATGTTAGAAAATGGGATTATTGAGCAAAGTAATTCTCAATACATAAATTCAATCTGCTGGAGTATTAAACGAGATGGTAGTTTGAGATTAACTTTAGACGGTAGATATGTCAACAAGTATATGAAACCAGATCATTTTCAAAGTGAGAGAATTGAACAACTAATTACAAAACTTTCAAGAGGGAGATTTCTGACATCCATTGACCTCACTGCATCATATTGGCAAGTGGAATTAGATCCGCAAGTGCGTGATTACACTTCATTTCAGTACTCAGGGATCCAGTATCGTTTTTGTGTAAATCCTTTTGGTTTAAAAAACTCAGGAAGTGGATTTTTGAGAGCCATTCACAGTATCTTTGGAAATTCTGCAGATGACTTTTTAATAAAGTATATTGACGACTTCTTAATCATTAGCCAAACATTTGAAGAACACATGAATAATGTCCATTATGTGTTAAATAAACTACAACAACATGGTATGACTGTGAACATATTAAAATCAAAATTTTGTGTCAAGGAAATAAATTTTCTGGGTTATGTAGTGGATGAACGAGGTATAAGACCTGATCAGAAAAGAATAGAAGCAATAATGAGAATTCCGTCACCCAGGAACGTAAAACAAATTAGACGTCTCTTAGGGGTATTGAACTTTCAGAGTAAGTTCGTACCAAGATATTCGGCTGAAATAGAACCACTGCGGCAGCTTCTCCGAAAGAACAATAAGTGGAAATGGACAGAGGATCATCAAAAATGCTTTGAGAGAGTAAAGGAACTCTTTGCTAAGTCCATATTACTCGAGAGGCCCAGAGAAGATTTGGAATATGAGATTTATGTCGACGCATCAATGCAAGGATATGCCGGAATTTTAGGACAGCGAGACATCAACAATGACTTTCACGTCATAAGTACAGCTTCAAGAGGACTTACAAATATTGAGAGGAATTCTTCAGTGACTCAGCTAGAAATTGGAGCACTATATTTCTCATTAATTCGTTTTAAAACCTATATTTATCAGCAAAAGGTGAAAGTATATTCAGACCACATCAGCTTAACTTTCATACAACGGTGTAGATTTTGTAGTGGAAAACTTGCTAGATACGTTCATGCAATATCTGCATTCGATATTGAGATTATACACATTCCTGGCAAAAATAATACCTTCAGTGATTTGCTATCAAGATTGAACTACAACCCACAAATTCCCGAAAATATTGAAAGGCCTAGAAATGAAGTCAAAATATTGACAATTGAAATTCCTTTAAGCAAAAAAATGATTAGAAAATTGAAGAATATGGGGGAAATTCAAAATGAGGACGCAAAATTATTTGAACTTAAAGAAAATGCACCATTAATTGAGGAGGCAAAGAAAGAAATTATAGCAATTCGAGATGGGACATTATACAAGAAGTATGGAAAAGAAATGCCTAGTTGGAAGGTAATGGTTCCGAAAAGCATGGAAAAGGAACTAATTAAGAATTTTCATGAAGGGTTAGCACACTCAGGAACGGACCGAACAACTTCTATGATTTTAGAGAATTTATACATATCCAAATTGCGTCAGAAAGTTCGGAAATTTATATCGTGCTGCAACCTGTGTCAGAAGGCAAAGCAAATAAATGCAGCATATGCATTTGAAACTAATTCGGTTATAAGGGATAAGCCGAGATGTGTAATTAGTATTGATATTCATGGTCCGATGCCTCCAAGTCAATTTGGAAATAAATATATATTTGTCTGTTATAATATATTCAGCAAGTATGTAAGAATTTACCCTTTGAGAAAACCTACAGGTTTAGCATGTTTGAATAGACTACTTAAGTCATATGTGATAGAAGAAGGACCTATTCAATCTGTATTGAGCGATAATGCTTCGTACTTCACAGGAAAAAAATTTATGGATGGACTGAAAGAAAATGGCATCAAACAATATTTTTCGTCAAGATACAGACCGAACTCCAACCCAGTGGAGAGGGAAATTAAGGAAATTTCAAATTATTTAAGGGTGTTATGTCATCGAAAACACACCCAATGGTATGGATACGTGAACTTCGTTCAGAATCTACTAAACGAAACCGTAAACAATGTGACAGGATACAAACCATGTGAACTTAAGTTAGGAAAGAAGATCAATACAATGTGTAAAAAAATTCCAGAAGCCATTCCAGATGCGCATTCGATACCACCAACAGAAGAAGAGATGTTCCGAAAAGCATTCGAGAGGATGAAGAAAAAGGCAATAAAAAGAAAAATTAAACATGAAGAAAAGAAGAGAAAGGAATGGAGGATCAAAATAGGAGATTTAGTTTTGGTTAAAACAAAGAAATTATCGGATAAAGCAAATAAACTCTATTGGCGAATGTTTCTCAAATACCATGGACCATATGAAGTTGTTGAGGTATATGGAACTAATACATATGAGTTATGTAATCCAACAACTCGAAAAAGCATAGGAAAATTCCATATTGAGATGCTGAAACCATACAACAATGAAGATCAATGTCAAACAGAAGACAAAGATGATAAATAGTAAATGCTGGATAGTTAAAGGCGAAATGCAGAGCAATGTATTGGAACGTAAGAGGGTTAAATAAATATGTACGTCATGTGAAAGGAGAAATAAATTGTGGTCATGACTAAATGTTTGAGAGGAAAATAACATTTTATTAGTAACTGAACATGTGAAATAAAGCATGATGTTATATTAAAGTAAGGTACATAAATACCATTCCAAGAGTATTGTTAAAATAAGTACAAAATAACAAAAATGAGTAAAGATAATTAAAAACAAATACTTATGTAGTAAATAGAACATGTGACACAGTGCCTAGATTTAAGAGATGTAAATATATGTAGAGGGTGAATATTTTGGTAAATATGTATAATAATTACAAAAATCTTAAATGTATAAATTTTAGTCAACAACTTAAGAAAGTAAACAATTTGGTAGCAGTGATTAAATAATTTAGGGTAAAGTATTTGCTATAAAAAAAATTTGTGATGTCAGATTAATATCTAAATTAATTAAACCAGAGCCAGTAAGTAGTGGCGAGATAAAACATATGTCGTGTGTTAAATGCGTGTGAAGTGTTAAGTGAAATTGATAGCGTGTGTTCCAAGATTTAGGAGACTAAAAACACAATTATAAAATTTCCAAACAAGTTATAAATATTTATAATTATGTTTCTAGTGGGGCATATGATACGGTAATTTGTATCACAAATTACTCAAATGTAAATAATGATTGTAATATGAATATGTATTTTTATGTGACATTGATTTCAGATGTTTATTAATTGTAATTAATATTGGTAAATAATAATATACGGCTTTACTGAAACTGTCAATAATAACGCAATAATGCAGCGAGGGGGTGAGTTGTTTATCATTACCGGGAACCAGGAAGTTACTTAATGTTTCGCGCGGTTTCGGTAGAAGCTTCTAGAATATTTCCTAAAGCAATATGTATTCGTGGTTTTCATTGGATATTAAAATAGACGCTAATGTTGGCGCGTTTTATTAGCCAATAGCAGTTCATTTATAATCTTTAGGCGTATCTTGATGTAGGCCTATAAATAAGCCAGGTCCGAGGTAGCTTGCTTCCAGTTCCCAGTTCAACAGAATTCTCAATACTCTACACGTCGGTCTCTCAGTTCATCGTCAGTCAGTCCTTCATTTCGTCAAATTACGCGCAGCAGAATTACGAGAATTATTATAAAGTATTATACAGTTAAAAAATACACAAAGTTGAAGTACTCGAGTTAAAAGTGATAAGTAAGAAGTTATTGCAAACAGTTTCAGTTTGGCGAGTATCCAGATCAATATGTAAAAGTGTTTGTGAACGTGTTCGGCAATAAAAGTTATAAAACCAATTTCTTCAGTAAATATAATTTCTGGATAAAAGATTCCTTTCCGTTTCACGACCTTGCAAAGAGATACTTGTTCTACCAAGATAAGATGATAGCTAGCCGGAGGACAAAATACAAAACTTTAAATTCTTTCGAACCCTAATTGATGCAAATTGCTACGCCAGATGGAGCTACAAACCACAACAAGGAATGACGTCACAAGATGGCTTCCACTCACATGAAGTCACACAACCTTAATACCGTTGCATATTGGCTCCAAAAGTGGGGCTACACTAATGTTAAACACATGTAACAATAATACCGCATCACTCGGGACATGATGAAATTCTAGGGAAGAACGGAGAATGTCATTTACCGAACGGCCAATATTTTAAGGACAGACTTCCACTTGTGTCCTTCCTTCGGAAGAAGCACTCGCCATGCGTATTCTGTGATTGGTGGTAGCTTCCATCTCGTGTGCAAAGAACACACAACTATGAAAAGCAGTTCTCACCGCCGCATAACATCAACCTGGTTATGTAGTCAGAAACCCATGCAAACCGAAGTTTAATTACTTACCTTCCGTTTGAGACAAGGGGCTCCCTGAAGTAAATAATGACGTAATTCACTTAAACCTATTGGCGGTAAAGGCCGAATAAATCTGAACACCCGTTATAATGATTATACAGTGTGTCCGTAAAAATATTGTCATACTTTGAACTATTGCGTCGCTTTGGATAGTCGTATTTGGGTGAAGTTGATAACATTCGAAAGAAAAACTCAAATATTTTTGTGCATGTGAACATTGGATAAAAATGAACGGGATCGCGAGAATCAAACACAGAAACTAAATTCATTTACATTGTGCTTAGTCAATATGGGCTCATTATTGAATATTTAGCAGGCAGATTACATGTGAATGCTTGCTTTTAAAATTGTGTTGTTTTTAAAGAAGTTTTAAGGCGTTATGTCGAACCCACAAGAGCGTAGATGGTGTGTTTTGGAATATAATAGCACGCTGGTGCAGGTTCAGCCTGCTTTTAGGCGAAGGTTTCTACATCAAGCTCCTACACACACGTCAATTTTGAAGTGGTACCGTGATTTTGTGAATCGTGACTGCATATGTCGTCAAAGGAAAGGCCATTCAGGTAGACTGTCTGTCAATACGGGAATTGTGGAACAAGTGCGGGAGGCATTTGTACGTATTCCGAAGAAGTCTGTCCGTAGAGCCAGTCAGCAGTTAAACATGCCTAAATCCACCGTATCTTAGATCCTGCGTGCGCGACTGAAGTTTCACCCCTACAAACTGCAATTACTGCTTAAGTTGAAACCTGATGACCCTGCAAAACGATTAGATTTCTCTGAACATTTATTGGTAATAATGGAGGATAATGCAAATCTGTTAGAAAAGATGATAATGTCTTCTACGAGTAGTCGCCGAGGCGCCTGACTTGACGGTCTGTGACTTCTTTTTATGGTGTTACATAAAGGATTGTGTATATGTACCCCATTGCCTCAAAACCTGCAAGAAGTGCAACTCCGTATCACTGCTGCCATCTAGTCCATTTCTTCAGACATGTTGGAGCGTGTGTGGCATGAATGGAAATATCACCTTGATGTCTGCAACGTCACTCGTGGGAGCCATATTTACTGTCTATGAGGTATAAATGTCGCCAACTTCACACCCAAATTCGACTACCCAAAGCGATGCAATACTAGTTCAAAGTATGGCAGTATTTTTATGGACACACTGTATAATAAGCAGGGGAAAATAATGTTATAAGTGGCATCTTCCATAACAGAACAATGTTAATGCAGTTATGAAAGGTGTCAAATAAAAAAGGATCATGTGTCAAATAACTTGGAAAAAATCTTCGTATATATCTGCTATAAAATTTATCCTAAGACAGATAATAATTTTCGTTATTGTAGCAGCTTTTGCTCTGTTAATAAATTGACGATGTTCGCGAACCGCAAATGAGGTCATTTGATCCGTAACAAAACGATGACGTTCACCATGCCGCTAGAAGCGCTAAAATCGCAAACGCGAAGTAATCACTGGAGGCACATGAATTAATTATCCCTTGTGGAAACAAGTTTCTGGCGAAGTCAATATGACTTACCTCTTCTTCGATTACAAATTTGCAAGGGCTTCAACGTCTTACTTCCACTGCCACTTATCTATACTAGACAAGAGCGAGTATTGTATTCTACTCCAAAATTCAATGTCGAGATTTCGAGGAGGTGTCAAAAAGTAACGCAGTTATTGTTGTCTGTGTAAATACGCGCTCGCCGAAATTTACCAATCACGGTAACGGAGAGACCTGACCTTGATTGATGCTGTGATATGCACGACATTGTCCATGAGCTGTTAAGTTTGTCAGAGGGATCCAAACACATGTTTCAATGACCCAGCATGGATTTCAATTAGGTTTTATGTTCATTTGAAAAAAATCAGATACTGAAATGCTGCAAATTATCCAGGAAGCATATGGGGACCAAGCTTTATCAAAAACATATGTTTCCGAATGGCATAAAAAAGTTAAGAATGGTTAGTTAAGTTAGTTAAGCGCGAAGGTTTACCCGGGACGAACCCACCTTCTAAGCCCAGGGCTAGCCGACAGCCGACATTCTTCGACCCGTACTAGCCGGGGTTTTTCCACGAGGCCAATACCTGATTTCTTAAAGAGGGCCCCCCTGCAGTGCAGGAGATGGAAGTGGATACGCCACTTACGCACGTCAACCCGAAACGGGCGACTACCGATAACCTCGGTAGGGCCGACAGCTTTCTAGCTAGCCGTAATGCCGGAGAACTTATTAGGTGTCTCACAACCCCGTCATATACAGACGTAGCCATGGGCCACGGGAACCACTGCCCCGCCAAGTCCAACCCATCCGAACAACCTCCCAGTGGGGAGGGGCTCGGCACGTTCGGCCCGATGTACTTCTCGTAACGCCAGAAGTACCGCGAGTGCTAAGAGTCCGCAGCGCCCGCACCACGGCCGCTGAAGGGGTCGGAACCCCTCCCCTACGGGATTAAGAATGGTGAAAATAGCCCTTGAAGATGCTGCACGTTCAGGACGGACCTCCACATCAAAACATGAGGTGAACCGCACCTCCATTGACATCAGGTTGCAGGACGATTGACGGCTAACAATAGCAAAGGTGGCAGACATTATGGGCATTTTGAATGGGTCAGTCGAAGACAATTCGTAACGATCTGGACCACAGAAAAGTCGCAGTAAAATGGATTCCACGAGTGGTTCATGAGGAACAGATATCTCATCACTCAACTAGGCATTGAAGTCATGCCCTACACACCTAATATTCGTCGCATCTAGCGCCTGTAAGACTTCCACCTATTCCCACGAGTGCAAAAGACTTCGTGAGCACCATTTTCAGATACTGAACTAATTAGTGCTATTTCGGATATACTGAACAGTGTCAAACAAGGGCTTCTCTGAGTTTTTTGAAAAGTGGATAGAGCGTTGGAACAAACGTGTAGCCTCAGGAAGAGAGTATTATGAAAGATAGAATTAGACGACTGAAAAATTCAATGCCATAGCCGGGATTTTAACCACCGATCTCCTGGTCTCCGTCCGGTTGCTTTAACCACTGAGCTACCATAGAAACTTGCCGGTACGACATTAAATTCCCCAACTGATTCGCATTTATCTCGGTAAACCACAAGGAGATCACAAATTGTATTGAGTGGTCATACCCCAAAGGCCATCTACAAAGTTGTAAGTAACTTACATCCCGGGCTTCATGCTTTCAACCACTATTAGGTTGAGTCAAGTGTTGAGTTCTGTTTGAAGTGAAAGTGAAATAGTATACTGCAGTTTAATTATGAGTTGTACTCGGCAGGAGCTGTGAGTCGTGCAGTTCAGTTGTGTTATGATTCGACAGATCAGTTGTGTTGTATTCGAGTGTGTGCCAAAGTGACTCAAGTATAATGTTTGTGTCTCGTTGAGTACCTTGTAATAAATAAAGGGTGTTTAGGCAGTAAATGGTATTCTTGTTTGTTACAATATGGTATTGTAATCAAAATCATTAAGAGGTATGTTTTAGAAATTAAAAAATAACAAACATTTTTCCACGTAAAGGGTAGTTTGGAGTTGGAGATTTGCTTCAAAATCTTTTCGTCGCGTACTGGGAAGATCTTAAACTTAAATACCTAGTTTGGCGTTTACTCGACGTTTTGTTTTTGAGCTATGTTGTCCACACAAAAAACACACACACAGTGATTCAGGATGTATCAAAACCTGTATTTCGGGTGAAATCTCGGTACCAAATTTTCGGAGGATGGGTTTCTTCCTTTACTTACTACAGCTAAGTAGTAAAAGAAATAAAAACCTGAAATGGTACATATTCACTGTCGTTAGAAATGTTTTAAAGTATGGTTCGTTATGCAATATAAAAAGAAGTACTAAATATTTTGGTTAACATTACCTTCTCTATAGTAAGTAGGGGAGCTATTGCATTCCACCCAAAAATTCGATATCGAGATTTCACCGAAAATACATGTATTGAGGTGCACTGAATTCAAGAATTCAAATAGAACATTTTTGGAAACACGTCAGTGTGTGAGTGTGTGTGTGTGTGTGTGTGTGTGTGTGTGTGTGTGTGTGTGTGTGTGTCTGTGAAAAGCATACCTCAAAAACGCAAAATCGAAAAAATACCAAAATTGGAATCTGACTTTAGTAACTTCCAAGGATGTAAAAGTCCTCCCACCCATTCATTTTCTCAAAAATGGCTCCAGCGATTTTGATTAAAATATCATATGTTTAAGATATTTTTATGAAAAATGAAATTATACCTTGAATTTTCTGGGAATGTCCCCAAAAGTCCTCTTCATTCTGGATGACTTTCGCATAACTGGTAAACCGTAAGAGATAGACAAAATGTTACTACACAAAAACGTAGATCTCATTAAACACACACAATTTAAGCCATATACATTTTTTTTTTGTGAAGTAAACCTTTTACGAGATATTCCTTTTTATTTTTTTCAATTTTCCAATACTTATACTTTTTCTCAAATGGGAATTTGTTATTCTTTTTTTTAAGTCCTGCACAAATAGAGAGAATGGTAAAAGATTTGACTATCGCTTAAATACCATATTCCCCTTGCATCTACAAGAAAGTTATCAATAAGACTTCTGCAAATGTTTATCTCGCTTATCATGAAGTAGATGAAGAATATGCGTTTGTAAAAATAGTTTGTACAGGAGTAGAGAAAGTCATGTGAGCACAATACATTAGATTTTTTCATTCCATTGTATATATATTAAGGTTTCTTTCCACAGAATTTGCACAGTCAATTGAATTCTATACTACATAAATAAGTAGTGTCGTAAATATAATGTAATAAAATAAAACTAAGTTTTATTACACTGTTTCTAAAACAACTGCTTGTCGGTCTATTAACATGCCCGAAATATGGTACCTGCTTTAGCCTAGACCATTAAAGTCGCCATGGAAACCTTTAGCAGCATAACAAAGAAAATTTAGATAATTGCGACTGTCATACCAACTTTAGCAAGGTTTTAAACAAAATATCTGATCATAAAACAAGAAATTTAAGCCAATATTGCTTTTATATTAATCATAAACTTTAGCAAGTTGTTACTTTAAGACGAGATAGGAATAATTAAATACACAGGGGAATATAACAAACACACACACACACACACACACACACACACACACACACACATATATATATATATATATATATACAGGGTGGATTGCTTAAGTTGAGACTACAGTAACTCCAAAACTAAGTGTTGTGGAAAGAAGAGTCTTTAATAAAATATATTGATATTATGGGGGAAAGTAAATGTCATTAGTCGTGTTTTGTTTGGAGGACATTGTGATGGTCATTTTAGGAGGACGCTTAGTTCTGGAGATGTTGTACAGTCTCAACTTAAATGGTCCATACTGTATATACAAACTTTACCAACATTTTTCACACAGCACCTATTAATTTGCTGGCAGCTTATGGTTCGTATTGAAATTCATTTTGGATTTTCATTCATATTTTCAGTCACAAGCATGCTATTTAGAAACGAGTGCTCAGAATAAGCGCGGCCATCTACGCTTCATAGGAAGCGTTGGTACGGTTCATAGCGTAGGATTTAGGTAGCTGCGAGAATATGTCGACAAACGACTATGAATTTTATATTTACACAGTACTTATACTACATTTATTTTATATAATTTAAAGAGATTTTACTGAAAATTATTGTATGTACCATGCACGAAAAGCTTTAGTGGACTAGTGTTTCAGCTGAAATCTTGATACTAATGTTTTGTATACCTTGTAGAATTCATATAAAAGTCTGTGACTGCTACACGTCATACTTTTGTTTTCGGTTTTCTTTGCAGCCCTGTTCCATTATGTTAATGCTTTTTATAAAACCACGTGCACTACATCACATAATTAATGCCATTATTGTTAAGATGGAAAAAATGCTATCCACAGTTAATTACAGCTAGATGGTGACGAGGCGAAGCTATTAAGGTGTTTATTGTGAGCAGTCGAGTGAGAGATGACTTGCTTCTTGCGCAGCCAATAAAATACATTGGAAACGTCAGCCATTAGCATTCCTCATGAAATAAGCTCATCATTTTTCGATACTGTCTCGTCTAATATCGATTTCTCGATATGTGAATAACGTAAATGAGGAGCATAAAGAAAGAAAAGGCACCCTCTTTCAGAGAATACTTCAACCATCTCTCCCCCTCCTTACTCTACGCGATCGGTTTCATTTCTAGCCTCCTTTCCTTGAAGATGGGAGGTAATACCAGAGTTACTAGTAGCCAGAACATCGACAATAACCGCTGTCTTCTTGCCGAGGGAACAACACCCAAGTTAAATGGGGCAGATGATGGATTGCAAGTGTTTCTGTCAAAACACCCTGCCTCAACCAATTAGGTACTAACGATTTATCTTCGGTAAACTGCACCACGTGTTACTTGGAACTTGTGTCGAGTTTAATCAGGAGATGAGCAAAAGTAAAACTACACGGCCGTTACAAAGGTTACTGCTGTGAGCTGACCATGTGAAACAGACCGCAGCAAATTAGCAGCCTGACGTAAGACCTGACCTTCTGTGTGCAGTACTTCAGTTCATATAAGGTAATCAAGGGTGATATGACGCACGTTTTGAAAAACATAATGTTACACTTGCATGACTTCCTCTTACTATTAAAGACTTTCTTACGAAAACTTATGTTTTTAGCTTCAGTTTGGGCGTTTTAAGGTGAGACCACAGACCGTCTATATGCGTAGCATGCTGTACTGCAGTAATCTTGGTGTAATCTCAAGGTTATCTTTATCAGCTCTGTGTCAGTCGCTGCTCTGTGTTCGTGCTGTAAAGATAGATAAATTAATGGAATTAATTGACGTAATAGTGGTTGAAACTGTGAAGCCCGGGACTTAAAGTACTTACAAAATTTTAAGTCGCCGTTGGGGTATGTCATCTCAATACAATTTGAGATCTCCTTGTGGTTCACCGGAAAACTGTGAATCAGTTGGAGAATTTGATGGCGTGCCGGCATGTTGCTATGGTAGCTCAGTGGTTAGAGCAACCGGAAGGAGACTGAAAGATCCGTGGTTCAAATCCCGGCTATGGCATTGAATTTTTCGGTCGTCTGATTCTACCTTTCCAGAGATAAATTAAATTAAATTGAGTTTTATTTATAGATGTTCTTTAACTACTATGGTCCTTAGCGTCCTATTTTATATCGGGCGTGAAAGACCGGTGATTTTTCTCAGAGGCCTCTTTATGAGCCTTGAGGTACTTTTACGTGCCATGTTAAGGCTTTTTATACCCGAAAATATCTATCGCCCTACGTCGGATTTGAACCCGCGACCTCGGGCTAGAACGGTAACTGCTACACCACGAAGAACGACAGTAATGAGAGATGAGCATCTCAAAAGGTGAAAGATTATTATATACTCTGTGTTGTGTGTGATTTCTTGTGTCAATTGTGTCACTGCAATGCCTGCCCACCAATTCACGCTTGAACAATGAATCTTTATGCACGATATATACGTAAAAACCGAATCATGTAGACTGGTGAAATTTCCTGGTATTCCAGTTGCAGATAGACATCTGGTTAATAGGTTTAGTACAACGGGATCCCTAAACGCTAAACCTAAGAAATGAAAACAAAGTATTCTAACAGGGGAAAAAATTGACGAAATTTTACATTCCTCTCATATGCACTTACCATATAAATTTCCTTCTAAGTCCTCGCTATTCCCACTAGTGTTGCAGTCAGGTTTCATGGCTGCACCTGTAGCCGCTTCTGCCCATAGGGTGGCAGACAACAGCTTCCAAGTACTAACACGGGTGCTATACGAGACCACACAACCTTCACGTTCTATTCCACTTTTCCTCCTACTATCGATTTTCCTTCCGGTGGAGGAGTTTTTAGTGGGTATGGTGACGATCGGAGAGTCCCACACTCTCAGTTTCGACTCCCATCGGGGCCGAGGTCAGTGATTAAATTATTTTCTCCTCCACTCGAAAAAAAAATTATTTTGTTTAAAAATCTGATGTGTTGCATTCAGATGTTTCTACTCATTCTTCTAGAAACTGTTCTTACAAAAGTTTATTTTGGATACTCTAGGTAAAGCGATGATCAGATGTTTACTTTCTCTACTACGTACAGTAAGTAGGGAAAATGTGTGTGTCTGTGTGTCTGTGAACAGCATAACTCAGAAACGAACAGTCGGATAAACACCAAACTTGGTATTTAGGTTCAGTATCTTCCAGAGATGTGACACGAAGGTTTTCAAAAAAATCCCCCCACCCCAGATTACCCTTTACATAGAACATTTTTCGAAAATTTTAATTTTATCAAAAATGGCTCTAACGATTTTCATTAAAATGTCATACGTTTAAGATATTTTCATGACAAATGAAATGTATATCTCGAATTTTCTGGAAATGTCTCGAAAAGTATTCTTCATTGTGAACGACTTTTGCATAACTGGTAGGCCATAAGAGATAGACAAACTTTTACTACACAGAAATGTAGATGACGTTAAAATACACAATTTATGTCATACACAGTTTTCTGTTGAATGAACCATTTTCGAGATATTGCTTGTTATTCCCTTAAATTTTCCAATCCTATACTTTTTCTCAAATTCGTTATTCATTACTTTCTCTACTACGTATAGTAAGTAGGGGAAGTATTGTATTCCACCCAAAAATTCGATACCGAGTTTTCACCGGAAATATATGTTTTGAGACCCCCTGAATCCAAAAAAAGCATTTTTGGAAACATGTCCGTGTGTGTGTGTGTCTGAACAGCATAACGAACAGTTGGATAAACACTAAACTTGGTATTTAGGTTCAGTATCTTCCAGAAATGCGACACAAAGGTTTTCAAGAAAATTCCCCCACCCCAGATTACCCTTTACATGGAAAATTTTAAAAAAAAAATTAATTTTCGCAAAAATGGCTCTAAGGATTTTGATTAAAATATCATATGTTTAAGATATTTTCATGACAAATGAAATGTATATCTCGAATTTTCTGGGAATGTCTCCAAAAGTATTCTTCATTGTGAACGACTTTTGCATAACTGTAAACAATCAGAGATAGACAAAATGCTACTACACAAAAAAGTAGATTGCGTTAAAATACACAATTTATGTCATATACATTTTTGTTGTTGAGTGAAACATTTTCGAGATATTGCTTGTTATTCCCTTAAATTTTCCAATACTTTTTCTCAAATAGGAATTCGTTATTGATTTTTTTTACGTCCTGGGCATACAAAGAGAATGGAATACTGCACATAGCAACCAGCTCTTAAAATATTTGACTGTCGCATAAAGCCTACCAATTCCCCTTGCATCTACAAGAAAATTAGCAATAAGATTAACATCTCGATTAACATGAAGCATATGGAGAATAATCGTTTGTAAAAATAGTTTGTACAAGACGAGAGAAAGTCATGTGAGTGTAACACAGATTGTTAAACAGTGTGTCGCTATATGGTGACTTTGAAATTCCGCTCTCTGCACGAGCACGAGAAATACGAATAGCGACTTCCCAGTTGAGAAAATTTGTAAGTGTTTGAAAAATCTAACCAACAATTAGGAATACCTCGCAAATACTTAACTCCATAAAAAGTTTACTTTGATATAAATTGTGTGTCCTGGGTGGAGTACAATATTTTTCCTACTCACTGCTGAATGTTTCAGGACCGCTCAGGAATGACAGAACTCGCAGAGGGGAACATTTTTGGTCAAGCAGCTATCATCCTCTGACGCATCGTTATGGAGTTATTCACCCCTCTTTGAAGCATATCCGGCAGGATAGGTTTGAGAGGCACAGACAACACACTTTGACTCTCTGTTTGCTTACAACTGCTGAATCAAGTGACATCGCATCTCTCTTGTCCCTTTGTCTGGATAGGTTTGTAGGTCTGAGACGCACAGCCAAAACGAAAGGACCCAGTAGATGATCACCAACGATTCCAGCCCAGAGTTTACGGCATACTTTTGTTGGTGATGCCTAACGAACATGAGGGTTCTCAACATCGAAGATGTGGCTTTTCTTGTGATGAAGTATCCGACTCGTGTGAAGCAGGCCTCATCGGTAAACAAGACGCGCGCAGGAGATGTAGGATCTGCGATACTTAGTTGCAGAAACCACTGGACAAACTGAACACGAGATGCGAAGTCGTTCGGCCCCAGCCCTGTAGTTTCTGGAAATGGAATGCCTGGAGCTGAGTTAAATTGGGCTGAGCGTCTCACACTACCAAACCCAACCTAAGGGACAGGAAAGAGGTGGTCACTTGATTCAGCGATTGTAAACAGAGAGTCAAAGTGTACTGGCTGTGTCTCTCAAACCTAACCTACCAGATACGCTTCAAAGAGGGGTGAGGATGGAGGATGGTGGTTGCTTGACAAAAAATGTTCCCCCTTGCGAGATCTATCGTTCCTCAGAGCTTGACGCAGAGATCCTGAAACATCCTGTATAATACGTAGTAGAGAAGGTAAAAATTGCATTTACAGTCTCCATTGCAGCCTTATTCATTGGAGTTTCCTTGATATATATTTATCATTAAACGCACAATACTTACGTTTTAAACATGTGCTTACTTTCTCTACCACATACCTACAATGTAGAGAGGATATTGCATTCCACTCAAAAAATTCACTATCAAGATTTCACCGTAAATACATGTTTGAGGCCCCTGAATCGAAGAAAAGAATTTTTAGCAAAAGGTCCATGCATGTGTATGTGTGTTTGTCATGAACAGCATAACTATAAAACTAAAAGTTGGTTAAAAGCAAGCTAAATATTAATTAAATTCAGCATTTTCCAAGGATGCAACACGAACATTTTCTAGAAAGTTCTCCCACACCAATTTACACTTTATATGAATAGTATCGTTATTTTGTAATTACTCAAAGATAGCTCTAATGATTTTGATTAGAGTGCTATATATTAAATTTATCTACATAAGAAATTAAATGTTTATATACAGAGTGGACCATTTAAGTTGAGACTGTACACTATCCTCAAAACTAAGTGTTGTAGAAAGAAATGTCTTGAATAAAATTTGCTTGATATTATATGGGAAAGTAAATACCATTAGTCCTGTTTTATTCAGAGGACGTTGTGATGATCATTTTAAGCTCAAGTTAATTTAACCCTAGTTGTAGGTTCCCATTTAAGAAAATTAAATTGACCCTAAACTGATCATCATAACGTCCTCCAAACAAAATAGCTCTATTAGTATGTACTTTTCCCCATAATATCAAGCAACTTTTATTCAAGACATTTCATTCTACAATGCTTAATTTTGGAGATATTGTAGTCTCAACTTAAATGGTCCACCCTGTATGTCTTGAATTTTCTGGGAATAGCCTGTGAAGACCTCTTCATGCGAAATGAATTTTTATAATCTATATAACTGGTAAACGTTAAGTGACAGACGAAAACGTATACTACACAAACAAATCTTATATGTTTACATTCACATGATTTTCCATATTCCGTATCGCTTATTAGTGGGTATAGAAATAATTCTTACCAAAGCTTATTTTCCTATCTACTTCATTTTATTCGAGATAATCATTTTCGGAAATAGCTGCATTACACATTTCATTATAAATGCAACGGGAATAGCTCTAGTCAAATGTTTTAGAATTGGACGCTATGTGCTGGTCTTAAAATTCCATTTTCTCTCCATGACATCGCGAACAATTGACGGGACTTTAAAAGAATGGCTAAATAATGAACAACTCGAAACAATAACGGATGTCTTGGAAACGGCTGAAGCCACAATAAAGTTATTTAAAATAAATTGTGTGATTTTCTGTGAAGTAGGTGGTTTTCGCCTATCGTTTAACGTTTACCAGTAATACAAAATTATGCCAAATTCCATCCGAATGAAAAGTGCTTCAAAGTCTATTCCCAGAAAACTAAATATACACATTTTATTTGTCATGTAAGTATAATTAATATATGATATTTTTATCAAAACCGTTAGCAGCCATTTTTTAGAAAATAAAAAATTTCGAAAAATATTAGATTGGGGTGGTAGGAATTTTGTGATACCAGTATCTTTACCACTGGTTTACCATTGGTATAATGGTTAGAATGTAATTTAGATTGGTATGGAATACTTTGTTACATTTATCTTGTTTAATTTACTAATCATTTATTAGAAATTGGGAATGGCTGGTTACCAGTTATTTTTTGTTGGGGCTTCTAGTAATAGTACTTGAATATGTTACTTTCTCTACTACATTAGTGAACAGAGGAAGTATTGCATTCCACTCACGAATTCGATACCAGATTTTGCCGGAACTACATGTTTTGAGTCCCCCTGAATCCAAAAAAGTACTTTAAGAAAAAGGTCCGTGGGTGTGTCTGTGTGTCTTTGAACAGTATAACTCAAAAACGAAAATTCGGGTAAATACCAAACTTGGTATTAAGTTCAGTATGTTTCAAAGATGCGACACGAAGATTTTCAGAACTATTACCTCACCCCAGACTAACCTTTACATGGAACATTTTTAGAAAAGTTTGGTTTTCTCAAAAATAGGTCTAACGATTTCAATTAAAGTATCATATATTTAAGATATTTTCATGACAATTAGAATCTACGGGTATATCTTTAATTTTCAGGGCATGTCCCCAAAAGTCCTCTTCATTGTGAATGGCTTTTGCATAACGGGTAAACCGTAAGAGATAGACAACACCTTTTAACATAGAAAACGTAGACCTCGTTAAAACACGCAGTTAAGTCCATAAACATATTTTTATGGAGTGAACCATTTCCGAGATATTCCTTGTTATTTGTTTCAATTTTCCAATACTTATACTTTTTCTCAAATGGGAATTCGTTATTTGTTTTTTTTATGTCGTGGATACACAAAAAGAAGGATATGCTCCACATAGCAACCAGCTCCTAAAAGCTTTGACTATCGCTTAAAACCTACCAATTCCCCTTGCATCTACAAGAAAATTAGCACTAAGATAGTTTCTGAAAATGTTTATCTCGATTAACATGAAGTAGATGGAGAATAAGCGTTTGTAAAAATACTTTGTATAAGAGTAGAGGAAGTCATGTGAGTGCAACACAATACTTCCTTTTATTTGAATTTGAATTTTAAATATTACGTTTTGGATTTTTACCTTATTTTTATTTTATTTATTTTATCTTATTTCCTTTTATTTACTAGATTATAAGAAAAAATCTGTACAGTAACAATGTATAAAATACAAGAAGTGTTAAATCACAAACTTGGAATACACGTCCTGCTGTAGGGAAATAGGTATAACGATGGCGTATTGCAGATATTATTTTATTTTTATTTTTTGTTCCGTACGATGTCATGCAAGGCATATGGAATTTTAAGACCAACGCATAGCATCGAGTTCTAAGTCAATTGTCTATCGCTATTTCCTTTGTATCTATAAGAAATGTGTAATTCAGTTATTTCCGTAAAGGTTTATCTTGATTAAAATGAAGTAGATAGGAAAATACAGTTTCGTAAGAGTAATTTATATACCCTCTACTAAGCGATAGAGGGTAAAGAAGGTCATGTGAATGTAACATATCAGATTTTGCAAACAGTTATCTCCTTTATTTATATGAAAAAAGCTGAAAGAATGATTATTTTGGGCCTTTATTTAATGTAGTGAATACAGTTATTGTTCTGTAAACATAATTTGCAGGCTCGCCACACTGACCCACAGAACGCACCTTCAACTGTTTTGCATTTTATCCCCACAGTGTTGAACTCTACCCGTTAAAATGAAAACCAATATTCATGTAACCAACGGACACTCATTACCAACTGCAACTATTTTTAAAATTGAAATATCCTCCTGCCATGTTTCGATTGGCCCAGAGTGCTTTCAGTATGTATGTAAAACGCTATAATTGTATCAAATAAGTGACGAGCTGGTAAAAATATGAATTACTGCAATATCGATTCAGTGGAGCGGTAAACCACATAACTTGTTTTAGTTTTGGATCGCAGGAGGGCCGCAAGCTTTTCGCTGGAGGACAGTCATCAGCTCAAGGCGAGATACTAGCTGCGCTATCCAAGATTCACCATTCACTTTATAACAATACTCGTTGTCATTATTTTCATAGTTTATTTATTTCAGATCACCAGTTACCACAGTAATTTATACAAAAATATTGAAAAATTGTACAAAAGGCGACTTACACATTAAACCGCTGCAAATGTTATAATATTTGATATAGGAAAAACAAGCATCACTGTTTTTAATATCATCACTGTGTTGGACAAACATTGGAGTTTGGTTTTCATGTGTTTCTTTCTGCATTTCACAGTTGCTATTATTTTGTTAATTTGAACATTAATGATTTTACCTACTGCTACAGGAATTTGTAAGCCTCAAACCATGGCTCTATCACTAAATATTAAATACAGCTAATTCAATGCTATTATGAAAGGAGTAGGAGTCTTACTCAAGGTCTGAGAAAATATACAAGACGTATTCCAAAACTAAAGTCCGGTGAACAATATTTAACAGATGGTACGCCTAAATGACGTTTTACGCCTGCGGCGCTGCCTACCAACTCCTGAGGTAGGTACCGCGGAGTTGGTTGACGCAGTAAGCGTTTGCCAGTTGGTGATAGCAGATGGCAATTTGCGCAACAATCGTAGATCCCGCCAGTTGTGAAGTGCGCAGTGTGGTTAGATTTTTGCTGGCAAAAGAATCGTCAGCTGCGGACATCCATCGTGAGTCATGCCTAGTATATGGACCGGACATAATGACTGACAAACAGGTTCGATACTGGTATGGAGAATTTCAAAATGGCCGCACAAATTTGCACTATGCGCAGCGGAGTGGTAGGCCCAATATTTGGACTGACGACATCGTTGAGCAAGTGAACCAAAAACTTTGAAGTGTTCGGCTTTTGACGGGTCTGGCTGACGTTGCTCGAACCTCACTTTACAGGATTGTCACTGAACAGCTTGGATATCGGAAACTTTGTGCGAGTTGGATGCCAAAACTGCTGACCGCTCAGCACAAGGAGTAACGAATGCGTAGTGCACAACAGTTTTTGGAGCACTATGGACAAGCTGGATATGGTTTGTTTTCCCACATTGTTACGGGCGACGAGACATGCAGAATCGAAACAACACTCAATGCAGTGCCGCCGCCCCGATTCACTCAAACCAAAAATGTGTAAGCAATCGCCGTACACGAATCGCAAAATGATGGCTACCGCTTGCACATAATGACAACAAACTATGAGAAGAGTTTCGTAATGATGCTGCATCACAGCATTTGATATAATTGCTGCATATTACACAATGTCAAGTCAATAAGCTAATAAGAGACAATACCGTCAAGTCTCGACTGCTTTCATCCATTATCTAGCATATACTTCAACGCAACAACCTTCAATAATGCAAAACATAAAAATTTAAAAGTATACAAGCCTTATCCCAAAGTTTTAAATATACTTCGATACCAACTAGTATCGAGACTATCGAATTATCGACAGTATCAAGGCCTCGTCCCTATTTTTTACTATTAAACACGACCACATTCACTCCCACACTCTGCGGAAGATAGGTAATGTTTCTGGTTAAAGAGAAATTTACCGTCCCAGCCTGAAATCGAACCCCGGACCTCTGGTTGCGAAGCCAGAATGTTGACCACTCGACGATTGAGGCAGTCTGTCCAATTTTTCTATTCGTTATTTAATTCTAATTAGTAATAAATAGTTATACAATCATCGCGTTATTACCAGTGCATTTATTAGTTCACAGTTTACCGTGAACACAGTTATTAATTCCGGTTTTCATCGGCACGTTATTACTGTTATTGCTGTTATTAAAATTATCAAAATGATCTGAATACTCTAATAAAGAACTATTAAGCTCTATTAGAATCCCTATTTTGTAATTACTGTTATTTTTACTCTCTTCCACGTATAGTATATAGGGGAAGTATTGCATTCCATCTAAAATTTCGATACCAAGATTTCAACGGAAGTACATGATTTGAGGCACCCTGAATCCAAAAAAGCACTCTTAAAAAAGGGTCTGCATGTGTGAGTGTATGTGTCTGTGAAGAGCATAAGTCAAAAACGAAAATTCGGATAAATACCTAACTTGGTGTTTAGGTTCAGTATCATTCAAAGATGGACAGATTTTCAAGTAAATCCCCCCACACCGGACTACCCTTCACATGGAACATTTTCTGAACATTTTTATTTTCTCAAAAAGGGCTCTAACAATTTTGATTAAAAAATCCTATATTTAAGATATTTTCATGGCAAATAAAATGCATATCTAGAACTTTTTACGAATGTCCTCAAAAGTCCTCTTCTTGCAGAATGACTTTTGTATAACTGATAAACTGAAGAGATAAACAAAGAATATTTACACAAAAATGTAGAGCTCGTTAAAACAAACAATTTATGTCAAACACATTTTTTGTGGAGTTAACCATTTCCGATGTATTCCTTGTTATTTTTCTGAACTTTCCAATACTAATACTTCTTCTCAAATGGGAATTCGTGAGTCCTGGACATGCAAAGAGAATGGAATGTGCCACATAGCAACCAGCTCTTAAAAGATTTGACTATCGCTTAAAGCCTACCACATTCACCTTACACTTGCAAGAAAATTAGCAGTAAGCTTCTGCAAATGTTTTATCTGGATTGCCATGAAGTAGATGGAGAATAAGCGCTTGTACCGTTGCTTTCATAATTTCTTTCCTCTTCATAGTTACCTGTACTATACCACGTCAACCACTGCCTCTAAATTATTTGCAACCTGTTAAGCCGTAGATGTGCTTGACAAGGAAAGGGTTTCGCCTCGAACACGAATTTTCTATCCCAAATCTGAACGACGGTAATACTGAAAGCCGTGAGGAACACTTTGCTGCAACTAAAAATCCAACAATATAATAAGACCTATTACATTATAGAAATCTAAAGGCTTTACACTGCATATTTATACGTTGTGACATCATTGCCTTCTATCAAATAGACACAGGCAGTATTTTGAAAATGATCGACACCGATGTTTCGTCTTCAGACTTCAGGGGTACATATGACGGAATTTTGACGTTTTTCGGTCAGAAGTTTGATTTTTTTTTCTTTTTTGGCATAAAAAGTTTACAATCGTTGCTCTGTCTGTGCATTCCTTAATTTTGTATATTTTAACTCCTTGTGCGTGGTATTTAAATGTCCTTACGGATTATTTCTTATCTGAATGTCTTGAAACTTGGGTAGAATGTAGTAATATGTACTATAAATAAAACTTATATTGGGTTTTGATATCAAAGGAATTCTAGTATGGGTTTTCTGCTTCAGAAGAGGTAATTATTTCATATTTTTTTTTAAAAATTATGAAATTTCACTCCTTATATTTTTCTATAGTCCAAACAAATAACAGATATAAAATCCCAGTACAATTCTAATTTATTGTTTGAAGTGTGTCTCTGCAAAATTTTAGAATAATTGAATGAAAACTTTGTCGCTAGGGTCTTTGTGAGTGTAAAAGTTTATTTAAATAATTTGCAATATTTACTGAACCAAGCAACTCACATGGTTAAAACTTTGCACGCCATAATGTGGTTACACCATAAATATGTACTCAACATTTTATCAAAATTCATTGAAAAATATAGTCATATGTACCCTTAAAGAGGAAAGTATTTGCTGCTGAAATTCACCCCAGACTTCAGCGTGTATATGGAGGTGTGCATGGACGCTAGCAGTGTTAGAAGATGGGTGAAACACTTCAAAGATGGGAAAGCAAGCATCCAAGGCGAACCTCGTAATGGTCGCCCTCGAACTGCCTTCAGGTTACGCAATAAAGGGAGAAGCCAGATGTATTGTGACTGAAATCGTAACAAAATCTGCATAGGATATAGTCAAGGACAACTCTGACCAACACGGAGGCCCTTTAGTTGGTTGTTGCTTGCCTATGTTGATCTCACGGAGGCCATGGGTTCTGTGAAAGGAAAGGGCAACCATTTTGTGATGCGTCGGAGAAAGAACGAACGTTTCATTTGTTTAGGATTCGATTCTTAGCTATTCACAAGTGTGTAAAATAAACATAATGCAGCTTGATGTAAAAAAACTAGATAATAGTGTTTATTTTAAACGTGCACCTATAATATGGGGCTTATTGAGCTAACCTTCTCGCAGTAGAAGCATATTTATGGTGAAAACAATTAGAATTTCATTTTTTCACACTTAAAAATTATGAACATTCGTGTATATTGTAACGCGGCGGCTATGGCTCAAAGTTATCGTGAGGTAGGCACCGGGCGGTTCGAGTAAACAACGATAACACCGCTTGCCAGCGTAAACACAGGGAGTGCTATCGGGAGATAGCTAGTACTTTCTGGAAGCTTTAGCTCTCCCCCTCCAGAAAGTGTGTCAAAATAGCTCTAGAAGTTCGAGAACGTTCTGTGGAGTATTTCACTACCTATATAAGCGAGCGCTCTCGCAGGCAATCAGTTAGTTGTAAGTTAGTTGCGACTATGCGTGTCGAGCGCGACTGGAGTTGAGTGACTTCTGGTGCGACATCAAGAGCGATTCTCCGAACGAGTTGCGTGATGGTTTTTGTGACGTGGCGTGAAGAGGCTGCGTCACGAAGGAAGTGAAGTGAAGCGGAATTGAAGTAGTTCACCTTGGTGAAGCGAACTCCCAGTGAAGGTGAACTACATAAAATTTTATCCACACTTAGCGCCATCCTTGCCAAGCATAAATTCTTTGATAAAACTGGCATTGACTCACAACTTCTCAATAAAGTCGTGTTGTTCCTAAGTATTCAAGTACTAGACAGCCTTCTATTTGATCTACACGGTAGTGCGCTATTATGGGTATTATCACACATGGGCCTTCTCAGTCCTATGGATGCTTTTTCTACGTTAAAAAGCCACACAAAGACAAGATTCTTCTGTGGACAAAGTACCAGGTCTATTCATGTATTAACTTCCGTTTTCATATAGTGAGCGCAGTAGTTTCCATAGCAACGCCATGTGTATACAGTTGGCTTTATTCAATACCTACGCTTCGAGTAGTAGTAATGTGAAATTGACCAATCTATTATTCGCTGAGCTACACTTTTACAAAACGTTGCTGCAATCGGGAATTCTACCACGTCTGAGATAATCTACGACAATATTTGTTGCGACAAAATAATGTAAAGTGACTGATATCTATAGACAACTTTATGAAGTTTAGGCCACGTAACTCAATGGCGTCGCATATTTGCCCTGCGGACTCACAGTCCATACGAAGGAAATATTTTTGTAGCCATTAAGCTCTTTGAGCTTAGGAATCACATGACCCGGGTACCCTCCTATAACTAGCAGTGTTATTTCTTTGTCTCAGTTGGACTTGTGCAGAGGTTGTGGAAATATCAGTAATTGCGGACTTACAGATCCGCGCGAGCAATGTCGTTGGAAATTATCTCCATCGTCACCGTTAGCAGAAATGGTAGAAGTGGACTATGTAGTTGTATAATAGCATATTCTTAATGGTTTTCTTATTATTAAAGCTTCAGTTTCTATTAATCAAGACGTCATTCTATTTTTTTGCATAATGGGTCTTTATGAAACAGATTCTGAATGGATCAGGAATATTGTTGTTGAGATTTGGCGAGGAGCGACCATGAAATTTAAATCTGAAGTACTTCAGTAACTAATTTGTGTATTTCATATTGTTTACGATATTATTATACGTATTGGTTTGTGAATTTGAAGCACACGTAACAATTTAGAAAGTTATAATTTCAATAGAACTGGAAAGTGTTTACTGTTTTATAAAGCTATGTATCTGTAAATATTCAAGCATAGTAAATTGTATATTCTGTGGTACTCACAGTACGCACCGACTACTGCAGGGCTGAAGCTGAAAGGACCAATGTCTACAAAGAGGAAAGAACTGGCCGGCCTGGAATCGTGAATGGAGAGCCCATTCGAATGGTTGACGAAAAAGTTAGAGAAAGCCGTCGACACCATTTGAGTGTTCTAATATGTTGCACTCTGTCGCACTCTGATTTACAAAGTGGTTCTAGAAGATTTAGGGTAACGAAATGTTGTTCTCCATGGGTCTCTTCTGAACGACACAAGGTTCATCGGATGGGTTCTGCACCTTTCTTGACCACTACGAAAAAGGAGGCGACGCACTTATGTACTAAGTTGTGACGTGAAATGAGCCTTGGATCCGATATGTGAGCACAGAAACAAAATATCAAACAATGGCATGGCGCCAAACTGAATCACCAAAATCGATGAAGTGCCGGAAAGTATTTTCCGGTAGAAAACTTATAGCAAGTGTCTTCTGGTACAGAAAGGAGTTTTGCTTGTGGAAGTTTTGGAAAGAGGAGCCACTCTCACTGACTGTTGCCTTGAGACACTACCAAAGTTTCAAGACAAACGTCGAGACATATTGAGCTCTAGAATGATTTTTCTACATGGCAACATCCATCTAGCGTACTGTCACTGAACTGCAAAAATTCAACTGTGTTGACCACCCTTCATACAGCCCTGAGTTGGTGTCTAGCAATTACCATGCATGAAGAAATAGCTTGCATCATAACGCTTTGACTCTGACGAAGCGTTGCATCCAGCATCTGGGTTCCTGCGGTCCCGGGCGACAAGGTTCTATACAGAATTTTCAAGCTCGTTGAACACAATGAAACTTATCTGAACACAACAGGAAGCTATGGGAAAAACAAAACAACCTTTGTTATCTCAACTTATTGTAAAATAAATTATATACTTTCATTGATGATTTTACTAAAACAAAACCGGAGTAACATTATGAATAACCCTCAAACAGTTCCACTAAGCACGGTCGTAAGCTTTTCGTCAAACCGAGAGAGCTCATCTAGCCAGGGTGTTGTGCAAGACTAAGCTACCTGACTTAGAACTCTATTAACAAGGAGTCATTGTCACATTAATGTATCAAATCGAGCCTGGGATTTTTTTAGTGAAAGCGAAAATAAAAATCCCGTTCTCTTCCATACGCTCAAATTCGACAACATAAAATTATTTACAAATTACAATGACTCACGAATTACATCTAATTCCTTGCACATAGCGGTATTTAAAAGTATTAAACAAGAGGATCTCCAAAAGTTTGCAACTTTTATCACTGCAACTATCACTGAAAAAGTGAAACGTAACTGCGGCAATTTTCTCTTTGTTACATGAAATCCTGGGTTTAAGTTATCTTCAATTATCTTGCGCGCAGATACTTGTAGCGGTGCGGGGCAAAGTTTATTATCCCGTCCCATCCGCGGTTGTGTTGATGCATTGACGAAGGAAAGTAGCATTTTCTTTCCATTATTTCTGTCTCAATGCAGCATGGCGTGTGTTAATTCTCCCTAAACAATGCGGGATAAATGACTCACCAACTGACTAGCTCTTTTCCCGGTAACTACAAAGAGATTTCAATTTCATTTTGAAATGGCATACCCCAATGGCAACTTATGTAAGTACTTTAAAGTGAATTGAATATCGTATTGGCATTTGCCATGATAGCTTAGTTGCTTAGATCAACCGGAAGGAAGCTGGCTACGACATTGAGATTTTTCAGCCTGATTCTACCTTTCGAAACAAACAACAATTAATTACCATTTTATATATGTTAGTAAACGTTTTTTCTGTCAGAAAAAGAATATGTAGGATGTGCTAAAATAAACATTCGATAAAGAAACATTAAAGCAGTTCCTGCTTGCCTGGCTTGGAAAGGTAGGCGTTGCTTCCGTTCGCTTCCTCTCGTCACACAACTCTTGCACGTAAGGAATACACTTTGCACCTTTAATCAAGAGTCATGCTGCGCCGGGCATGCCATTAATCTCCTGTGGCGAAATGTTTTTGGCATGTTAATAGGCCACACAATTACAATACGGGACCTGGTCATTAACTGCTAGCGAGGAAGTGCACCAAATGAAGAAGTTGAGAATATAGCCTACCTCCCAGAAGAAAAGTTCATTCCCGTGGTGTATTCCTCCTATCTCAGTGCAAACTGAGATAGCTTCCAGCTTTCTTAACCAGTCCCCGGGTAACTATATATTTACTTTCTCTACTACTTAACTACAGTAAGTGAAAAAAGACAAAAATAAAGCACTAACGTTTACCTCCTCTAACATCCCCCCTTCCCTACTATCCAGTTCCCTACTGCTCATATCTCAGTTTTCTCGCCTTAAGTAGAAATTTACCTAACCCGCCATGTCTTCCCTGTCTGCTAGTAGCGTCCAGCATGCCCGAATCTCTCCATTCGAGTTGTTAAACGATCGCGAAGTAGAGAAAATATGGCATACTCATGTGTGTGTGTTGAGGCAGTCTTTTTCTAGCTTAAATGATATCAGTCTAATTATATAACATAAAAAAATAATAGCCCGCCTTAAAGCAATATGTGTATAATATATAAAGTGTATATTACAGTCATTGTATTATGTTTATTTTATTATGTACATGTATAAAATGCTATGTGAATGTATTACGTAGTTTAACAATGTAGGAGCTGTGAGAATAGAAGCAAGCTGCTTTTCGTAGCAAAAGAATTACAAAGTAGAAACCGAAAGTTGCTAACAATGAGGTAACCTTGACACAACAATAAATTTATTGTTAAGTTAAAATGACCACTAATAGTTCTTGGAATAATAATAATGTAATATTTAAAACAGTTTATAAATAGTCACGTGGATGTGGAAAGAAAAGCCAAGGTAAGTGGAGTAGGCTTAGCCAATCAACAACTAGAAAAGCTAAAGTAAAATAAAGGTATCCTATTGGAGTAGGCTTAGCCAATCAGAAACCAGAAATAAAGTAAATGTATAAATTCAAACGGTAGACGCTAGAAGATAGCGTACCCAAGCAGTTCGGTTCGGTACGGCTTCAGTGAGTGTATGTGAGACATGAAACTTCATTGCGTAGGATAATATATAAAGTTTACCTGTTAAAAGTGTAATTAATAATAATCTCACAGCTCTATATTAGGATACATCAGTAAGGTGTTATTTAACCGTGATTAGGATTAAGAAAAAAATAAAACACAATTATAATTTATGTAAACTTTATTCTTTAGCCGTAGCCGTAAGAGATACTTGCTCTACAAAAATACTAATGACGCAGCAGAGACATAAATAATAGATAAACATGCATTCTCTGTTTATCCTCATCTTATGTAGGACTTACACCTCCAGGACTTACAGGCGGGTGCCTGGGGTCAGAGGCCTGGCTAGGAGCAGACACTCATGGAGCACACAGATGAACCAGGATGGGTGGTCAGCCCGATGCCCGGCATGGGGTAAAGGAAGGAGATGAAACGAAATGTAGGCGAAATGCATGAAAGGAAAGGTGATGATGGAGCAGTTGGTGGAATGAATGGCGGGGGAAACCAGAGAACCTGGAGAAAACCCGCCCAGACGCCGCTTCGTCCACCACAAATCCCACATGCGGGTCTCTGGGATTTAACCCGGGCCGCCTCGGTGAGAGGCGAGCGGTCTAACCACTCGGCCACGGCGCCGCCCAAATAAGAGATAAACGTTAAAATAAATTATTACACATAAAATTAACACACGACATCCCCGCAAAAGTTGATTTTTAAACGTGGGGCGAAGGCCACCGGAAAGTTTGTAGTCAAAGCGTGAGGCGAACACTCCTAGAAACATATCACCCGAAAAATTGGCATCCATACATGGGGCTGCAACTACTTCAAGATTGTCATCCATAACGTGGTGCAAAATCAAAACTCCCGCTATGTGTGTGTACGTCCTTCCAGTGGGACCGGGCAAACATTCACAGAGTGCAAGCCTCCGCGCCATCTGCCTGACATCGACCCAATCACAGCCCAAAGTCAACGAGAAACATGAAAGGGAAATGAAATGAGAGGAAATGGGGGAGAGAGAAGAGTCATGGTACAATGCACCACTCCAGCATTCGCCTAGATCAATCAGGGAAAACCACGAAAAGCCCATGGTCAGAGTCAGAGGCATAGCTAGGGAGGAGTTTTGGGGATTGTACCTCCTTGTTACATAAATGTAAAAATCAATAGCAAAAATAGCTTCGTTAATATAGAGCATCTTTTTAGGTTGGCGGGAACGAGATACTTCCTAATCGCATCACTAATAGCACAATATTTACAGCTTTGTCTTAGACAATATCGCTAGCAAAAACCTATTTTCGGAAGTATTTTTGGCTTCCAACAGACGGAGGACAGCATGCTGGGACTAAACAGCCAAAACTGGCCAAGCTTGGGTACATACTTAATGGAAGTACGTGTACTGAGAGATAAGGTGTTTATGTAATTTTTCTTTAAACATATGTGGTGCTTGAGTACTTGTTCGCGAATGTGTGTTTGAGTATGTGATTCAGAGTGTTTTTTCAATTTCATATGTATGTATATAGTGTGGTGATTATAAAAAATACTTGTTTTCTGGTCGATAATGCAACTCACGTATACAGACCAGGTATTTTTCTAGAGAGCATGTACGGTCTTACGACCCATGTGACTGTGTTATGCAATTAATGTAATACTAAATACTTAATAAATACCACTACAACTACTACTACTACTACAACTACTACTATTACTACTACTACTAGACAATATCGCCAAAGGCGACAGCAACGTAACTGCGGTCAATTTTCTCTTCGTTACATTAAATCTAGGATGTAAGTTATCTTCAATTGTTTTGCGCGCAGATAATTGTAGGCTCGGTGCGGGGCAAAGTTTATTATCCCGTCCAATCCGCGGTTGTGTTGATACATTAACGAAGGAACACAGTATTTTATTTCGATTAGTTCTGTCTCAATGCATCATGATATGTGTGTTAATTCTCCCTAAACATTGAGGGAAAAATGACTCCCCAACTGACTAACTATTTTACCGGTAAACTGCACTTTAAATGGCGTGGGTACAATCATGTTAAGATACTGGAGGCATACCTCCCAGTTTAGAACATAATTAGGAACGCTATTCTGCAGTGAAATAAAATGGCCTGCTGCTGTAAATACTTGACAATTGTCATTAATTCTCATGTCGCAACACAATTTGATACTTGGAATACTGAAAACATCCTATCGTTATTTAATTCCAATTTCTGCACCTTCATCAGTGAACATAAAATCAATATATTTAAATATTTCAACTTAGGATTTATCATCTGAATTTATATAGATTATTCAAAAACAGATTCCTATACATCACCTTCCTTAATATTTTTCTGGCTACACCGGAATCGAACTCGAAACCTTCCGAAAGCGAGCCTCACACGTTACCACGGAGCAATCTCGCTAGCTATATCCCATACCTATTAACGGCAGTTAATTTTCTTGTTGTGGACCCCAGGATTAATTTAATTAAAACTAATAATTTCAACTGAATTACGTAGGAAACTGCGAAATATTTGCATGGCGATAATATACATGTTTTGTTGCATACGAGTAAACACGTCGTTTGGCTCAATGGGACTTTGTGAATGCAATCAGGTATGATGCTTTCAACAGTATTAGCCCTGTTAAATTTACAGTCAAAAGTTTGCATGTGAGCAGAAATTGCAGACACCGATGTTTTCATGTTGACGAAGCATTTCAGGGTGAATTAAGGGGACGTGTAGGTGAAAATGCATGGTAATACACAATGAGTTTTAACTTCCAAAGTTTTTAAGATAATATAGCTTGGCATCAGCATTTGGGATGCATTTTGTCACTAATGCTGAAAGCTTGAAACATTTTCCTGGCAGCTTCAGATCATCATTGATAAACAAAGTTTAAAAATAAACTTTTCTAATGGTACATTTTTCTAAATATTCAAGCAATCAACTGTAATACAAGTTTGTGTCCGAGGTCCTTATACAGTGATGATAAATTATATGCAGCAAAATTTCGATGTCGCTGCCAGTTTTTAAATAAAACATTTTAAATTTTGGCTTCAAAATTTGCTATTTCCAAAATATTAAAAACTGCCGCATAGAATTGTTCTTAGAGAATCTACAAAATTTTGCTCTTCTGAGTTAAGTAGTCTCAGAGGAAAGGTACATTATTTCCGCAAAAATGTAATTTTCTAGAAAGCGGTGCAGGAGATTGGCTTTGTTTCTAACATTTGGTAATTTATGTAAATTCGTGTCAATTGGCATTCTCTAATAGAAAGCAAATATGCAAAACAAAATAGTGCCTAAAGCTTTAGACTGCAAATATTTTCACCAATAAATATCACACAGTCCATGCTGTGGAATTCAAGATAACACGTTCAATTATGGTTTTGTTTCAGGGGATTTATACTAAGAAATAAATGGTAGAGATACGACATTAACTGTATAGTATGTATGGGAAGTATTGTATTCCACCCAAAAATTCTATACCGAGATTTCACCGGAAATACATCTTTTGAGACCCCCTGAATCCAAAAAAGCATTTTTAGAAACATGTCCATGTGTGTGTCTGTGAACAGCATAACTTAGAAACAAAAAGTCGGATAAACACTAAACTAGGTATTTAGGTTCAGTATCTTCCAGGGATGCGACACAAAGGTTTTCAAGAAAATCCCCCCACCCTAGATTACCCTTTACATGGAACATTTTTCGAAAATTTTAATTTTCTCAAAAATGGCTCTAACGATTTCGAATTAAAATATCAAATTTATATCAAAGATATTTTCATGACAAATGAAATGTATATCTCGAATTTTCTGGGAATGTCTCCAAAAGTATTCTTCATTGTGAACGACTTTTGCATAACTGGTAAACCATAAGAGATAGAAAAAATGTTACTACACAAAAATGTACATCGCGTTAAAATACACAATTTATGTCATATACATTTTTTTTGTCGGGTGAACCATTTTCGAAATATTTATTGTTATTCCCTTAAATTTACCAATACTTATACTTTTTCTCAAATTCGTTATTCAATTTTTTGTCATGGTAATGCAAAGAGAATGGAATACTCCACATAGCAACCACCTCTTAAGATATTTGACTATCGCTTAAAGCCTACCAATTCCCCTTGCATCTACAAGAAAATTAGCAATAAGATTAACATCTCGATATCTCGATTAACATGAAGCATATGGAGAATAAGCGTTTGTAAAAACAGTTTTGTATAAGAATAGAGAAAGTCATGTGAATGTAACACATCAGATTTTTTAAATACAGTTTTAACACGGGATTTTTCCTTAACAAAAAAGTTTATTTACATTATTATATTATCACATACATGTTTATTTACTCTCTGAAAGCAGTATCAGATTTTTAATTTGATTATAACTGGGAACACTTAAGGACTGATTTTTCTCCTTTTCTCATATACTGGGTGTTTCAGAGTACCCTTATCAGCCGTTTTTCTCTAAAATTATAAGACACTTGTTGTTACCAGAAAAAATTTGATAACCGAAACCTATGTAAAGAATCGACTGGTAGTACAAATCGGAAGTAGGGGCACTCGTGGTCAACTTTGAAATTTTAAATGGGAACATGGGTTACTTAAGATGTCATTGGATGGAACTTTTAAAATGAAGCAACTATTACCAAATTTTTTTTCTATCTTCTAATGTTTATTCACAAATTAATGACAGATCTCCTCATCAACATTTTGTACCAGTTGCTTTATGGTGTTTACCTTTTCGGCTCGCTTTTCACTTAGGGCTCAACAGGTTCTGTTGTTTACTGGCTCGGCAAGTTCTTGACCAGTTGTTTACTGGACGTGGATTAGACAAGGAGGACCAGTATGTAGGACGGCCCGACCTCCTGACTTAACACCAAACGACTTCTTCTTATGGGGGATAATTTAAAATCATTGTCTAGCAGGTGCGTCATACAACTACGAAAGAAGGAATTCGAGCAGCCTGTGTATCTTTTAGTAGTGATTTATTTCTAGGTGCAATTAATGAGGTTAGGAGTAGATTACAGCGTTGTGTAGCCCAAGGTGGTGGACATTTTGAACATTTAAAGTGAGTATTCACAATCATTAACATCGGTACCTACAGCATTTCTCAGAAGATGTCATTAATTTGTTTACTTTTGTCTTTCAATTGTGAGTAAACACTAGAAGATATAACCGAGAGGGATGGTTGAGGCCGTAACGTCTGCGGCCCACATTCTGCAGATCTCGGGTTCAAATTCCGTGGAACAACCAATCTGATGATTGGTTTCTCTCAGTGGCCAGTAAATACCGAATTAGACATTTAATCCCACGACCCAAAGTTTTACCTTAAGTCTAAAACAATAGCAAAAATGAAAAATAGATGGTAATAGCGAATGCTGTGCCATCAGCACGGCACGAAGCAGAAAATACAGTTGCTATGCACTAAGGTCTCTGTGGACACGTTACGAAACAAGATAGTATGGTTACAGGGATGAGACCTAGAAGGCTAACTGTCCGCCACACATCGATCCACTAGTTATCTACTAACAGATCCGTCGCGACATGACCATAAAATAAATAGATGAATAAATAAATAACTAGAAGATAGAAAAAAATGTTTGGTAAAAGTTGTATCACTTTAAAACTAGTATCCAATGATACCTTAAACACCCATGATCCCTTTAAAATTTAAAATTTTAATGGAGATCCAGCCGGCCAAGGTACTGGTCCTCCTCGTCCAATCCACCGTCCAGTAAACAACAGAACCTGCCGAGCCCTAAGTGAAAAGCGAGACGAAGAGCCGGCGTGTTGAAGCCACATTGGTAACCATACAGCGAAAAGGAACACCATCAAACAACTGGTGCAAACTTTGACGAGGAAGTCTATCGTTCATTTATGAGTAAACGTTGGAAGATAGAAAAACGTTTGTGTAAAAGTTGTTTCATTTTAAAAGTACTATCCAATTATACCTTAAACAACCCATGTTCCCATTTAAAATTTAAAATTTAATCATGAGTGCCCCTACTTCCGGTTTGTTCCGGAAAATGGAAATACCACTAATTGATGCTTTATATAGATTTTGGTTATCAATTGTTTTAGCGAGAATATTATAGTTTTAGAGGAAAACGGCTGATACAGGTGCCCTGGAACACCCAGTATATGTATATTTGCTGAAAACTGCAAGTCATTTAAAACGAGTCGAACTGCTCTCTCCGTTAGGACAGCCTCTATTTCACGGCCAGAAATATGCTGTTAGTGAAGTGTGGCTAAACACGCTGGGTGCTCTATCTCTCCTGTGCATTAGGATGGGGTGGGCGCGGGTTAAATAATCGGTGATACGGTATGTCCGAATGATGTCTGGGTAGTTAGAAGCTCCCAGTATGACATCTGTTTGGTGTTAATTCCATTAAAACTAATTTAACTGAATTACGTAGGCAGCCACGAAAAATTTGCATGACGATAATGCACATGTTTTGTTGAATACGAGTAAATACTTCGTTAGGGGCCTTTAATGTAATCAGATATTAGGCTTTCAACAGTATTAGCCCTGTTAAATTTACATTCAAAAATTTGCATATAAGCATAAATTACAGGCACCGATGTTTTCATGTCGACGAAGCATTTCAGGTTGAATTAAATTATGAAAGGGTGGCTGACTCGACCAGAATAAACAGTACTTACATCTCCTTACTTTTCTTATGCAAGGAAATGTCCTATTTGCACCTATAGTACCAGCATCACATTGTGATGGGAAAAGGTTCTTTGGACACATAAATTATTCAATATGTTGCATACTGGCTTCAAGAATAAAGTCAGAATGCAAACCCAAATATTTGCTGAGAGAGAATATGTGTCGACATTCATCTCTCTCCAGGTCGGCATCATATCGCTCCGGTAGAGTGCGCACTCCAGCAGCTGGACAAGGTCCAAATGTCCACAAGGTGGTCAAAATCAACTGCTTGGAACTCTGGGTGTGACCACCTTTTCCTGTAAGCAGGGCTTTATTTCGCCGTCGCTTAGTGCCCAAGTATACTCGGTACAAAGAGATGTGTTGCATGTACTGGCTGTAAATTTCAAAGTGTGCCATGATATGCTATATTATGTCACTTGCCTAGTCATTGAGCATAGCATTCAACCCGCCTAGTATTTCCCCAGAGGCGTGAGAAGGAGAATATGCCTAGCAAGTAGGCGTTCAATATGCGCATTAGAATCTGCTACGTAGGAGCAACACCTGGCGATCTGTGCGGTTTGTGTTCTACCAGAACCTGTTTCATACTGGATTTGTTTGGTCGATATCGAAAGTCCGCGAGAAGTGCAAGCGGGGTACTTGATATTATCGCTAATGTGACGCAACATTAATTTGTCATCAGAGTGTGCTACGTCTCTCTTCTGAATTATAAATATAAACATTATCTATGCAGAATGAATGAACGTTGTTAAGGCTATACAAGAAGCTGAACTTAAACGTTTTATTTTATTTTCCGCTTTTGCGTGCGATATTGCGGAGCGTGTTATTTGGTCTACGACTTGTGATTAGTGTTGTTATTATATTAGTACACTTCAGATTGAAGCGGTGCTTGCTAGGTAACTTCTCCGCTTAGACCTGATACTCCCTTAAAACACCTGTATTGCATTCACAATGCTTTCTCTAGCCTTTATCGCGGGTATACAAATTATTCCTACGAAAGTTCACTTACCGATCTACTTCATTTTAATCGAGATAAACCTTTCCGGAAATAGCTGCATTACACATTTCGTTATAGATACAGAGGGAATACCGATAGTCAAACGTTTTAAGCTGGACGCTAGCGGCTGGCCTTAAAATTCCATATTCTTTCCATGGCATCGCAAGAAATGACTGAAAATTGGCTTCAAAAGAATAGCTAGGTACTGAAATTTCGAAACATTAGTAAAGGATATCTCGGAAACGACTGCTGACTCAAACAATTTATTTGATATAAATTGTGTGCTTTAACGAGATCTACATTTTTTCAATGGTAAGATTCGGTCTCTCTCTTACGGTTTATAAATTATCTTTCAGAATGACGAGGACTTCACAGAGTATTCCCGAACATTAAAGAAACACACTTCGTTTGTTATGCTACTATGTTAAACATATGTTTTCATTAAAATCATTAGAACCATGAGAAAATATAGAAATACTTTCCACGTAACGGGTAGTTTGCGTTAGAGGGATTTTCTTCAAAATGTTCGTGTACCTCCTTGAAAGATACCGAACTTAATACCAAGTATTGTATTTAACCGACACTGAGTTTGTTAGTTATGACAGAATTTTTCAGCAAATACTTTATTTTTGGTTCAGGTGGCCTCAAATGTATTTTCGGTGGAATCTCGACATGTAATTACTTTCTCTATTATGTATAGCAAGTAGGGGAAGTATTGTATTCCACCCAAAAATTCGATACCGAGATCTCACCGGAAATACATGTTTTGAGGCCCCCTGAATCCAAAAAAGCATTTTTGGAAACATGTCCGTGTGTGTGTCTGTGTGACTGTGAACAGCATAACTCAGAAACGAACAGTCGGAGGAACACCAAACTTGGTATTTAGGTTCAGTATCTTCCACAGATGCGACACGAAGGTTTTCACGAAACCCCCCACCCCAAATTACTCTTACCATGAAAACTTTTTTGAACATTTTAATTTTCTAAAAATGGCTCTAACGATTTTGATTAAAATATCCTACGTTTAAGATATTTTCATGACAAATGAAATATATATCTCGAATTTACTGGGAATGTCTCCAAAAGTATTCTTCATTGTGGACGTCTTTTGCATAACTGGTAAACTATAAGAGATAGACAAAATTTTACTACACAAAAAATGTAGATCGCGTTAAAATACACAATTTATGTCATATACATTTTTTGTTGTTGAGTGAACTATTTTCGAGGTATTGCTTGTTATTGCCTTAAATTTTCGAATCCTTATATTTTTTCTCAAATGGGAATTCGTTATTCATTCTTTTTGTCCTGGTAATGCAAAGAGAATGGAATACTCCACATAGCAACCAGCTCTTAGAATATTTGACTATCGCTTAAAGCCTACCATATTCCCCTTGCATCTACAAGAAAATTAGCGGTAAGATTAACATCTCTATATCTCGATTAACATGAAGCATATGGGGAATAAGCGTTTGTAAAAATAGTTTGTACAAGAGTAGAGAAAGTCGTGTGAGTGTAACACATCATATTTTTTTTTTAGGTGAAATGCAATAGTTCCCGAGACAGAAGGCTCCATGGTAACGTGTGAGGTTCGCATTCGGGGGACGGTCAGTCTTACTACGGGGTTTTTGTGGTTTTCCCTGTTTAACAAGACGAATGCTTCTCTCATTTACTATCATTTCTCTCCCCCTTTCATGTGCAGTGTCGGTAGGTGTCGGATATATGGCGTAAATGTTTGCTCTTTGGAAAGTTCTTCTCGACTGTGCCAGATGGCACCCTTCTCTGAGCCGCCTTATGCGAGTCGAGTGGTCTCGGGTTGCGCCAGATTGAAGCCTTCTGTGAGTAGCTCGCCGGTGTGACCGGACATTAAGCTTGGGATCGTTAGTGACCCCTGCGCCTTTCTGTCTGCCGTCCTGACTGAGACCTATAGCCTCCTGCGGTTCCTCCACCTCATCCGTTCGTCCTGGGGTTGGGAAGAACAAAATATGCGCGTTGGATCGAGGTGCGAGATGTGCCCTCCGGAATGGAGCGTTATAGGTCCTCTACCTACTATGTACGTGGTAGAGAAAGTAAAACCGAGACAGTTTTGATATGTGTTCCATTTAATTTATGTAACATTACATTTATCGTTTCTCAGAATTAATTAGTTCAATGGTTTTAAACAGTGATGGGACGATATCACTATTTCTCGACACTGAATACCGATATTCACTTTTGCAGTGTTAGTACTCTCACGATGATTAATCGAGGATCACGTGCCCGGTCTAGAAGATTGTGCTCTACTTCTGCATCTTTCAGGATCAAGAGCTTTTCTCAGGGTGGAACCTAGCCTTCTCGGCTATGATGAATGCTGTAATTGTGGGTAATATCCCAGGATAAAAGAGGCAGGTTTTCGGTGCACTAAAGGAAAATACAATAATTTCACTTTCGTTGACACTGTTTGAACCAGTATGCCTCTTTCAAGATTCCGTATTATGAAGCACTTAATATTCCTTTGCTATACTGACGTTCTTTTGTTCCACACTTCTCCGGTACACGTGCGTGAATAACGTTATTATCATGCGATTAATACATCGCCTTTTAATCTATTGCTGTAAGGATGAGACCTCGATACCGTCGATACCTCGATACTCTCGATACTCTGTGGTATCGAAGTAGGTCTAATACTTAAGATAAACCTTCGATACTTTTAGATTTTTAAGTGTTGCATTATTGAAAGTTGTTGCGTGTAACTTTAGGCTAGATAAGCAATGAAAGGAATCGAAACTTCACGTTATTGTACGTGTCACCAAAAAGTTGCTGAACTATAGTTCTTGACAGATCTTGACTATGTTTCTGTCGTCAAACCAATGCAGCATTATATAGACACTTGTGTCTAAATTAAAATATAGGAGTAGAGGTACTCATGTAAAATCAGCGTTAACTGAGTTGCAAATGAAGCTGATTTAGCTTAGGCACTAAATCATGTTTCTGCAACAGTCTGACTTTGTGACTCACTCTCAGCCATTACATTTACCTACTCCGGTCACCAAACTCTGTGAATCTAGCAGAAACAAATAAGAATTTAAGAAGTGAGATAATGCAGCACATGGAAGTATTTGTTATTTCAAGAATGTTTTCGTGTTCTTAAGTTAAAATCTTTAGTTCCTTTATATCTCGGCATTTCATACACTTCCTTGATTTTTTCTTTAAGGTGCCTTTGTATTAAATATGTATATACTAAGTAAAATTGAACTGGGGTAAAGAGGCATATATACTTAATTTAGGAAGAAAGCAAAGATCAGGAATGGCATGGTTTAGACTGGGGGACTGGAGGACACAGAAAATGACTGACGATTCTGGCAGGAGAATCAGCCCATTCTGTGATTTGGATGAGGACTGGGTACATATTTTGGCGAAATCTGCACAGTGGGAGAACCAGTGAACGATTAAACTGAAAGAAAAATTCTTAAGTCCCTCAAGAAAGAACTACTGGCTGACCAGAGGAACTGGCAAAACATGGGCAATTTTTTGGCTAAAGTGCGCGAAGCTAGGTCAAATTTGTTCAGTTAGACAAAGGTAATTTATCTCTATTCCCGATTTTCTTGTTCCTTTTTGTTGTGTTTTCTTTCTCTGTTGTTTATTTTGTCACCATATCTTGTATCTTAAATATGCATGTTCGGTCAATGACCCATGCACTAAATACTTGTAAAACAACTTCAATAATTTGAAACCAATAAAGATACCTTATCTATCAATATTTGAGGATGGGTAGTCAAGAGGTTTAATCCACAAACTTACTGTGTTTCCGAGTATTATGTGCCTAATTACGAATTACCGTATGTAAAAACGCATGTGACATAATCGAGGGCCCCCCGATGTCAATTGGAGAATGTCAAACAGGAGCAATTTCGGAATTAGCATACAATACAAAATTATAGGTCAACAACTTGGAAAAAGAGCTTGGGTGGGGTAACTCACGTGGTCATGTATTTCCCCCCCTCTCTAACTGCCTTGAGCGGGCATGCCTCTGAGTCGCTGTTTAAGCACCTCGCGCCAAAATTTCACCTAGCTCGTGTTTTATATTTTTTTATTTTATTCTCCCAAAATCTTTTATCACACCACTATTGTTAACTATTCAACTTTTGAGGCATCACTAAAGACACAAGAGCACTGTAACAAAAATGCTGTTTGTAAATTGCTGTGACATGCCTCACAAAGAGTGTGAAAACAAATGTTTGCATATAACTAGCGATAGCATTTCACATATATATGATATTATCATGGGATACCTTCCAGAAGTTAATTCATACCTTTTATGGTATTTCATACCCTTCACTCCCCATCTATCTGTTCAACGAAAAAAGTTCTTCGCTGTATGATTTTTATAATATAAATTATTTCAAATGAAGCTTTACAAAGAATAATAGCGGCTTTAATTTCATTACGGGAAGATCAATCACACATCATCATGATCATCATTTTGAAACTGTGCTCTTTAGCATACCTCTTACAGAACTGAAATAAGGATTTTAGTTTTTGAGTTATCACCATGTAAACAAGATCCTAATAAATGTTTCTACGCTATAAAATTGCTGTATTTACAACAGTGACGTGACACTTGTTTCCCGCGTATCAGCCCACTTCATCTTTAAGACACCTCATTGGATAACTCAATACCTAAAGGTAAAAGCTAAGTAGAATGGGGTGATCTATTCCTCCCGAATACTCGCGCAGACGAAAAAGATTTTACTAAGTTGTTATACTATAGTTGCGTGCATTTTACACAGAAAATGCTAATAAGAGCATAATCCAAAGAACGAGTTATCGCCTTTGCAGTTTTTTATAAAGTGTGTATCGAGTATCCAATACCGGTGCTCAAAAATCAACATCGGTATCGCGTATCGAGAAATAGTGGTGTATGTATTTATATCACTCTTCTTTATACCGCTGTTTGTCACATTACGGGGATTCACATATCAACTCGCGAATAATAAATGTTTACATTCAAGAGCGGCACGCCGACTTGTTACACTAAGAATTATGTACCGACTGTTTTTTTTATGCCAACTGCTGCACGACGACTGACTATTTCACCCCAACTTAGCCTCTACGAGTAATGCTAGGTGCACACCTTCATGATTTCTACCTGAAGTCAAGTTTTATAATATGTTTATTGGTTGATTTCTTTCTGCTAACTTTCAAATGTCAACTGTGGCTTATACTACCTAGACTTTTGCTGATTTTTCCCTACACTTCGGTGAATTCCGGCCCTCACGATTACAATAGGACTGCACACACAAGCGCACATTTCTTAGAGATGAAGAAGAGAGAGAATTAACGCAGAGACGTCGCATCCTCTCCCCCGCATCCGCCGAGGGAAGCGGAACTCAGCCGTCGCTACTCGAGGCCACTTTTGCCTCCATCACCGCCACACCAGTCAGTTGATGCCGCACCACCTGTGGCCTTGCATCAGCAACCACCACAAAACGGCCGCTTCAGCACTGTTATTACTGAAGTGCCTTGGGACCTGCCGGCGCGCTTCATGGCTTGGCTCAGCAAAACAGCAGAAGGCTTATGCTATGAAGGCCACCAGAATCCCTGTCCGGGGACCTACCCAGCCGGTAAGTGTAGAGCTGGCCAGCCATGTCGACATGCAGGCTGCCTTGTTGTCTAGTCTTCCCTTATTATGGAGACTGTAGTGTATCAAGGTCAGCTGACAGGACAAGATAGCTCCATGCCGCCGCCCTTTGCCTACGAGCACAGTGGTGCTAAGGTTAACTGCTCAGCCGAACCAAAGTGCCACTGCTTCCTGCAGCACTTCTACCTGCAAAACAACGCGACCTCCGCCGCCGATGCTGCTACTGTGCCACATGTGAGGGAACCACACTTTCCTAGACAGACATTCTACCCCCTGCATCCTCGCAGGAAGGCACAACCGAAGCCGCCAGTTCCAGCAACAACACCACAACCGCCAGCTCCGAAACCAACAATACAGACCATTGACACAGCCACGACAGCAAATCAGAAAATTCAGTGCCTAAGTGACGCTGCCCAGGACCTCCACGCGGAGTTCCTGAATCTGGCGGAAGCTGACCTCAGACTTCATCAACCACATCACTTCTGCAACATCAAGTCATCAACCAGGCAACTGAGTAGCAACTGGAGATCATCGACCAGACCCGTTGGGTACTGGGACAACAACGTCATAGAGATCAAACACCAACTCAAACGACCAGATACATCCAGCACGCCTGCGCAGTCACAAAGGAAGCACAAGGCTGAGAATGCGCCAGAGACTGTGCAACGCTTCCAGCAGAATGCAAGTAGTTCAACCAACAGCAGCATTACGAAGGATCCTAAATCCATCTCACCCTTACTTCCTTTCTATTTTCACCTCCTAACACCTATTGTTAGTCAAGGCTAATAATAATTATAATAATAATTTCTTTGTTCGCTTTTCGTGTGCTAAAATCTTTGTTTTAAAGAGTTTTCCATAACTATTACAGAAATTAGTGGTACGGTATACCTGTAAGCTCTACATTCGTGAACCGAGTTCGACTTGTGTAAGCAAGGAAAGAATAAATATGTCCATGCACTGTATTATCTTACGTGCTAAGTTCTAATTTGTTCCTGCTGGTTTCACAGATTTTGATCACCGGAGTAGGTAAATGTAATAGCTGAGAGTGAGTCAGCAAGCCAGGCTATTGCAGAAACGTGATTCAGTGCGTCAGCTAAATCAGCTTCATTCACAACTCAGTTAACGCCGTATGCTACATAAGTACAACTACTCCTTCCCCCATTGCTGTGCATGTTTTCATTTAAACACAAGAGTCTATGGAATGTTGCATTGATTCACTCACAGGAAACGCAATAAGATCTATCAATAACTATAGTCCGCAGCTCTTTGGGTACACGAGAGAGGCAATAACGTGAAGCCTCGACTCCTTTCATTCCTTTTCTAGCATAAAGTTAAATGCAACAACTTTCAATGACGTAAAACTTAAAAATTTAAAAGAACTGAAGGTTTATCTCAAATTATTAGATATACTTCGATACCACCGAGTATCGAGGTATGGATGTCCCATCCTAGTTTTAAATGACTAACCTTATTTCTATTTCTTGGCCTCATTTTCAACTATGCTTTAATCCGGCCCGTTTAAATTTAGGTGGCCTGGTGATCTAGACAATGTACCGCAGTAATGGTTGCCTACTGGAGTGTTTACCGATGAACATTTGGAATTAAGACCACAATCGTGGTGCACGCACCCCTTCACATACTGTTTCCTAATGACCGGGTCTCAGTTTATATCGACTCTGTTTTATACCCTCCAGAGGCTGCATCTGGCTTTCTCTCGTAGCACGGCGTGAAGCGAATATGTAATTGACTGTGGAGTGTATAGTGGATTACTTGCGTTTCCCATATAAAATATGCAAATTATTGAAAACCGTTAACTGAAAATAATGTTTAACATTTTCTTAGGAGTCTACGTACGCTTTTCTTATTCTGCTATAGTAATATAATTACTAAACTGCAGAGTCCTACAGATAAGCAGAATTAGGCATTTCCTTATTTGCCTATTTTGTTCCTTTGCTCTGAGCCGTAAGCTGTTTGTATATAAGTATGTTTCATGCTTACTGTAATAAAACATTAATTTTATAGTGTCTATGATTGCCTATCTGTTTTGATTGTGTGAAGGTGTATGTTTAAGGGGCTATTTCGACTTTTTACTTTGTCTACTACATATAGTAAGTAGGTAGTGGAGGTATTGTATTCCGACCAAAATTCGAAATCGAAATTTCACCGTTATTACACATTTGAGGCCCCCTGAATACAAAATAGCTGTCTTAGAAAAAGGTCCATGTGCGTGTGTTTGTATCTGTAAAGAGCATAACTCAAAAATGAAAACTAGGATCAACACAAAAATTCGTATTTAAGTTCAGTATCTTCCAAATATGCGACACGAATATTTTCAAGAAAATCCTCCAACCCAGAATACCCTTTATATGGAACACTTTTAGAAAATTTTGATTTTTTAAAAGCGGCTATAACGATTTTAATCAAAATACCATATATTAAAGATATTTACATGTCATATAAAATGTATATCTTGAATCTTCTGGAAATAGCCTGTGAAGTCCGCCTCATTTGGAGGAATTTTTATATAATCATGTATAACTGGTAAATGTTAAGCGACAGAAGAAAACGTACTACATAAAAATGCAGATCCCTTTAAGACACACAGTTTAACTAAAATAAGTATTTTTGTGGCATAAGGCGTTTCTGAGATATCTGTTATTTAAGATTCGAATTGCTCATTTCATGGTCAACCTCTTAAAGTCCTTTCAACGATTTTTCTCGCGATTGCATGGCAACTGTGTGGAATTATAAGGCCAGCGTATAGTTATTAAACATTAGACTATTGCTGTTCCCTTTGCATCTATTTCTGCAAAGGTTTATTTGGATTAAAATATAGTAGATAGAAAAATAAGCTTGTGTAAGAATAATTTGCGTATCCACTAATAAAAGATAGAGGGTAGAGAAAGTTATATGAATGTATCACATCAAATTTTTTTGTAATCAGAAATGTTATTAAGGATTTTGTTTACCGTAGTTTCAATATTTTTGTTATTGGCGGTTATTTATTAATGTGATGTTACCCTTAGTATTGTAACTAACATTTTGCATTCTGAGCCAATGAACCATTCTTGACAACATGCCTGAGGAAGTTTAATACCGGTATGCCTTTCCTAACGTCAGCAGACCGTGTGTGCTGTTAGAATACACAGTACAATAAGCAAGATTAATAATAACAAAAACGACAACAAATAGAAGGAAAAGAGAAAAATACCATTAGAATAATACATCATTCCTAGGAAAAAAGTAAAACATATTCAAATATAGCGTCTTAAATATAAACAATTCTAAAACAGCTTTAAACCGTATTCCGATGCATTATTATACCATATTATAGCAAACAAGGAACAGTTAAGAGAACAAATATACACAGCACACTAACAAGAGTGAAAAAACGACATGAAACAAAATAAAGCACCAACACCAACGTTTAGCTCTTCCTACACCCCCGCTTCCCTATTATCAGCCTTCTCGCATCTCAGCTATCTGGCCTTAAGTAGAAATTTATCTATCTTGCCTGCCAGTTGCATCCAACATGCCCTTAACTCTTCATTCCAGGTGGTAAAGGATCGCAGTAAATATTTTACCTACATTCCTCCCTACCCTACACCTTGACATGATATGCACCCATGCCACTTCTTCCTCGCAAATGGGACAAATTCTCCTACCATTTTCATCAGTAAATGTTACCATTCGCCATGCTCCCGGGCTATGCCACGCGAACCCCAGTCTAATGAGTGTAGTGTCCGTTAATAAAACATAGTAGGATTAATATTATAATCAATGACTCAGTTGGTGACTAAACGGTCGGAATGATAAAGTTTGAACACTTACAAATATAACACGTCAACGTATAACACAACAGATGTAATAGAAACTAATCTTCCCAATACAATTAACCACTGAGTATTTGTAGAGGAGTTGCCGATTATGGAATGGCACCTAACAATCCGAATGCCACCAAATTCTATTGACTTAACCCATAATGGTGGAAAAGTGTCCATATTGCACATTAGTAACCCTTCGTATATTGTAACCTCTATGTTATCGGCGCAGTGGACATACACTACGTGATCAAAAGTATCCGGACACCTGGCTGAAAATGACGTACAAGTTCGTGGCGTCCTCCATCGGTAATGCTGGAAGTCAATATGGTGTTGGCCCACCCATAGCTTTGATGACAGCGTTCACTCTCGCAGGCATACTTTCAATCAGGTGCTGGAAGGTTTCTTGAGGAATGGCAGCGCATTCTTCACGAAGTGCGGAACTGAGGAGAGGTTCGATGTAGGTCGGTGGGGCCTGGCACGAAGTCGGCGTTCCAAAACATCCCAAAGGTGTTCTATGGGATTAGGATTCATGTCAGGACTCTGTGAAGGCCAGTCAATTACAGGGATGTTATTGTCGTGTAACCACTCCGCCACAGCCCGTGCAGTATGAACAGGTGCTCGATCGTGTTGAAAGATGCAATCGCCATCCCCGAACTGCTCTTCAACAGTGGGAAGCAACAAGGTGCTTAAAATATCAATGTAGGTCTGCGCTGTGATCGTGCCACGCAAAATAATAAGGGGTGCAAGCCCGCTCCAGGAAAAACACGACCACACCATCACACCACCACCTCCGAATTTCACTGTTGGCACTACACACGCTGGGAGATGACGTTCACCGGGCATTCGCCATACCCACACCCTGCCACCGGACCACCACATTGTGTACCGTGATTCCTCGCTCCACACAACGTTTTGCCACTTTTAAATCGTGTAATGTTGACGCGTCGTTTGGCATTTTCCTGCGTGATGTGTGGTTTATGAGGAGCCGCTTGACCATGGAATCCAAGGTTTCCTACCTCACGCCTGTCATAGTATTTGGAGTGGATCCTAATGCAGTTTGGGATTCCTGTGTGATGGTCTGAATAGATGTCTGCCTATTACTCTTGACGACCCTCTTCAAATGATCTCTGTCAGTCAAAAGACGAGGTCGGCCTGTACCCTTTTTTGCTGTACATGTTCCTTCACGTTTCCAATTCACTATCACATCAGAAACAGTGGACCTAGGGATGTTTAGGAGTGTGGAAATCTCGCGTACAGACTTTTGATACAAGTGACACCCAATCACCTGACCACGTTTGAAGTCCGTGAGTTCCACAGAGCGTCCCATTCTGCTGTTTCACGATATCTAATGACTACTGAGGTCGCGGATAATGAGTACCAGTCAGTAGGTGGTAGCACAATGCACCTAAGCTGAAAAACGTATGTTTGTGGGGTGTCCGGATACTTTTGATCACACAGTGTATTACATTCACATTCACAACCTGTATAAAGCTGCGCAGGCTTCCCTGATTACGAGGGAGACACTGAAAGCTTCTAGAAACTCAAACAAGGTTTTGTTTTAAAAAACTTAAATGATTTTATTGTTTTCCAAAATATTACTCTTTAGCATAAATATACTTTTGCATTCGATGATGCAATGGTGCCTCTCTTCCTGAGGCAGTTCAGAAACTAGGTTTTTATAATGCTCCACTGCTTCATCTGATGACCATAACGTGATTCCTCGCATTTTATCCTTAATTATTGTAAGTAAAAACAAATCACAGGGTGCTAGATCAGGGCTGTATGTTGCAAGGTCCATAATGCTGACCTTTAGGGCATCCAAATACTCAGTTGTTAGTTTTGCTGTATGCTAGATATGTTGTCAATGTTTTTCTTTTGAGCCTTTTCCACGAATATTTTCAAAATTTTGCGATAGGCAGACATTTGTGTACAAATCGGCAGTAAAGGTACGTCTATCTTCTAATCCTATAGTAGCAATATGGCCGTAAAAAACTAGCAACCATCTGCTTACCAGCACTGTGAATACGTCGGACCTTTGTAGGCTTGGTTCTGCTCGAAAGATCCACTGAGCCTATTAACTATTCTTTTCAGGATCATAACAATAAATCCAAGATTTGTCACCAGTAACGATATTCCAAACCAAATTTCAAGTGGAACTTTTCAATCAATCCGTTGATGCTTTTGATCGGGAGTTAGTTTATGTGGAGTCCATTGACAACAAAGTTTTCTCACCTCTGTTGTTGTAAAACGTTTTAGATTTTACTCATATCAATGTCCAATGTCGCCCAAATAAAGTTATAAAATGTCCATCGATCCTCTTCAAGCATTACCCGAACAGCGGTAATATTTTCATCAGTAACATGCAGTTCTTAAGCGTCCTTCATTAAATTCATCACTAAGAAAAAAACCGATGCCTTTTTAATTCGTTGTATCAATTACACGAGGGCTGTCCAGAAAGTAACCTCCGTTTTGAACTAAACATGAAACCGGCATACATACAAAAGTTTTATTATATTGTAGCGGACCAGGTTGAGCACCGAGTATTACAGCATATGTCGTAAACCAGAGCAAAGTGTGGAAACCAGGTTACCATAACACGACCACGCTAAGGAACGCCGAGTCAACTCTTCTGTGCGTATTTATACTTACAGGGTTTTGACTCGGTCGTGAGCAGTTATCAAAGAGTAGTCGATTGTCAGTTGTCAGTGAGCAGTTATCCGAGGGCAATCGAGAAAGTTATTAAAAGGCAATCGGGGGCAGTTATCAAAGAGTAGCTGTCAGGTCAGTTGTTGAATCCGTCGTCGAGACCCCGTACACGAGTCGCCAACTCAAAACCCGTGTGAACAGGTAAGAATGTACCTCTACTAAGTTCTGCTTACTTGTCGGGCTTCAGCCCATTCTGAGTAGCCAATGTACTCACTTAAAGTAATAATATAATTTATTGGGTCAATGCATCCCCTGTGCATCATTTAAATACCCCATCCTGGAACGCCACCCTGGCCTACCTACCACCCCAGTACCGACGCATCCCCCTACCTCTGAGCTACCAACCCCCCTAGTGTAATCATCTACTGCGGGGGTAACCACCCCCGTGGGGTGTTACAATTTGGTGTTGAGTTGGCGACTCGTGTACGGGTCTCGACGACAGATTTAACAACTGGCCTGACAGCTACTCTTTGATAAATGCCCCCGATTGCCTTTTAATAACTTTCTCGATTGCCCTCGGATAACTGCTTACTGACAACTGACAATCGACTACTCTTTGATAACTGCTCACGACCGAGTCAAAACCTTGTAGTATAAATACGTACAGAAGAGCTGACTCGGCGTTCTTTAGCGTGGTCGTGTTATGGTAACCTGGTTTCCATACTTTGCGCTGGTTTATGACATATGCTGTAATACTCGGTGCTCAACCTGGTCCGCTACAATATACATCTGCATAAAATTCTGTCGCCTGTGAACTAAGCCAACCTGTCACGGTGTTTTGAAGCTCTTCGTTATAGACAAAGAGCTGAGCAAAGCCACTTTTTCATGTACGGGAACAGGTGGAAGTCGCTAGGGACCAAGTCCGGGCTATACGGGGGATGGTCAAAAATGTTCCATTTGAACTTGGCCAAAGGTTCGTTTGTGTTGTTTTCTGTGTGAGGGCAAGGGTTGTCATGCAGAAACACAACACCAGATGTCAGAAGACCACGACGCTTGTTTTGGATTGCTCTTCTTAGCCTTTTCACACTTCGCAGGATTTGTTATTTCGGCGCTCATGTAGTTAGGTTATAACTATTAATAGTAGTAGTAGTAGTAGTAGTAGTAGTAGTAGTAGTAGTAGTAGTAGTAGTAGTAGTAGTATTTATTAAGTACTTGGTATTACATTAATTACATAACACAGTCGCATGTGTCATACGACCGTACATGCTCTCTAGAAAAATACCTGGCCCTTAAACGTGACTTGCAGAATCGACCAGAAAATAACTATTTTTATAATCACCACAGTATATACATACATATAAAATGAAATATACTCTGAATCACACACACAAACACACACACTCACGCACACAAGTGCTCAAGCACCACATATATTTAAAGAAAATTTACATAAACGCCTTATCTCTTAGTACACGTACTTCCATTAAGTATGTACCCAAACTTGACCAGCTTTGGCTGTTAAGAATCAAGTCCCAGCATGCTGACCTCCGTCTGTTGGAAGCCAAAAATACTAGCAAACACGGGACAGTACGATGCTCCATCTTGCACAGCTGGGAGCGTATCGAGACACTGCGCACGGTGATGTCGAAATGGGGACGCTACCCCCACTAGTTCTCGTGCTATGCAAGAACGGAGTTTACTTTCTGAACAGCCCTCATAAATTCTTGCTTGAGATGGAGTTTCTTCGCCAAATTAATTTTCAAACCGATGTTTACATTGTTTGGTCGTTAATGGCGATTTAAAAATCATAGTCCCGGAATGTTCTCTAGTCAATTTCATTTTTGGGTGATCACAAAATCTTTAAATGATGATAATTAATTGAGCAAAAACAACAAACTACACGGCAATTAACTCACAAAACATTACAAAGTGCTGCATATATAAACAAATCCCATTTGTGACATTCTAAAAATGTTCAGTGTCGCTCTCGTATTTCTAGGTAACATTATCTTCTGATATACCGTCTAAAGTAAACGTTACTCACAAAAATGAACTTGAGGACAGAAGCTTATGCTTGAGGTAAAACATTAGCGATGACGTCCACATAGCCAAACATTTCAATGAATAATTCAGGAGTGCATTAAGCAGAACTTCCATACAACTGCGTCTAGTTTCACCGCACCAGTTACCGCTAGTGAACAAGGTATGCAACAAAACAATGACTGCATGGCACTAAAATAACGTTGTTGAATATACTCGGGAACGTGGAGAGAGATACATGAGAACTGTTCAGGTAATTCGGTTTCTGGCAAGGTTTAGAGGTGGTTTTCCATTTACTTGCTTATTAAACCAAACGTTCATCGTTTTGTAATGTTATGGTTACCCTACTTGCATAGCACACAAACCTGTTTGTAATATAAAGACAGTCTGTTTGAGAAGAGTGATGTTATCATCAGGAACTCTCGAGACAAACTTTTCACGAAAAAATTCTGTGTTCTTTCTCATGACCTTCTTTACCATGTATCGTTTACTGCTACAAACATAAACTATTCTTTTCGTACTAACGTTCATTTTCCCATTTCTTTATTCTAATGAAGAAATAACAACATTACACATTTCGTTATAATAGATAAAAACAGAACAGCACAGCCAAATGTTTAAGAATTGCACGCTATATGCACACACACATTTTATTTATTCAAGGTACCTCAAAACACGTATTTCCAGTAAAATATCGGTGTAGAATACTTGGGGGGAATGTAATACCTTCTCTATGTGGGAGACAGTGTAAAATGTTATCTTTGTTTTTTGTCTAAAATTATAATCAGGGATTGGACCTTGATACCGTCGATACCTCCAAAATCGTTGGTATCGAAGTATGTCTAATACTTTGAGATAAGCCTCCTATTTGTTTTCGATATTTTTAAGTTTTGTTTATTTTTGATTACTCTATTTTACCTCGCTTTAACTACATGGATCTGATAGTGAATAGCTCTTAGATCGATGTGTGGCGGACAGTTAGCCTTGTAGGTCTCATCCCTGTAGTCACTCACTTCGTCATGTGCCCACAGACACACTAGAGCATAGCAACTGGATCTTCTGCTTCGTGTCGTACAGATGACATCAGGGTGCCGTCCAGTCTAACTGCTTTCATATACGAGGGCAGTCCAGAAAGTCCCAGACATTTTGGCCTATGGTGGCGATGAGTAGGGCTAGAGCCGCTATATCGATGTCAGAAGTTTCTACATTCAGTACGCATCCAGCTGTGGTAGCGTGAGGACTGTGCCTTCCTTACTGTGCTCTCTGTGAGTTGTTAAAGTGTGCGATGCAATAGAAAATCCCGCCACTTGTGAAGTGCGGTCTGTGATTAGGTTTTTGTTGGCTAAAAAGAACAAACCAATTGAAATTTATCGTCAACTTTGCGATGTTTACGAACCGGGAAGAATGAGTGAAAGTCGAGTCAGGCAATGGTGCATTGATTTTAAAAATGGCCGCACCAATGTTCACGATGAGGATCGCAGTGGTATGCCTATCCTTATGACTGATGAACTGTCAATACAAATCAATAACAAAATTCATGAAAATCGTCGTTTCACGATTACAGAACTTTCGGAACATTTTCCCCAAATTTTACGGAGTTTGGTGCATCAAATTGTGATGGAAAAGCTCGGTTACCATAAATTTTGTGCTATGTGGGTTCCGAAAATCCTAACGAAAGACCATAAAAAACAGAGACTGGCTGCAACACTGAACTTCCTCAAAGATTTAAACAAATATGGTAACGCTTTACTCGATCGTATCGTAACCGGAGACGAGACTTGGGTGAAGCATGTCAATTATGAAACAAAAAAGCAGTCGATGGAATGGGGACACACACATTCTCCCGAGAAACAAAGAAAGTGTTTGCAAACGCTGTCAGCAAGAAAGGTCATGGCTACTGTGTTTTGGGACTCTAAGGGAGTGCTTCTCGTTGAGTTTCTGGAACGTGGAACAACAATAACCTCAGAGAGGTATTGTGAAACACTAAGAAAGTTAAGGCATGCCATACAAAATAAACGTCGGGGAACACTTGGCCCCAAGGTGTTGTTTCTTCACGACAATGCACGCCCACATACGGCCAATCGTACCCGAACACTCTTGGATGGTTTGAATGGGAGGTGTTTGACCATGCACCATACAGCCCGGATTTGGCGCCGAACGATGAAGAAATGGCTCGGTACACAACGCTTTGATACTGACGCTGAACTGCATGCCGGTGTAAACCAGTGCCTGAAGTCGCAGGCGGCGGATTTCTACAGAGAGGATATTGAAAAACTTGTGCCACGGTATGATAAATGCCTCAATTTGAATAGCAATTATGTAGAAAAATAGCTTAAGAGCGTACCTTTCAAATGTAGATAGTAAACGTTGATATTTGCATTTTGTTAATTGTTTATTTCAAAACGTCTGGGACTTTCTGGATTACTCTCGTAGAAAGGCAATTAGCCTTCTGGGTCTCATCCCTGTAGCCATGCCATCACGCTTTGTCATGTATCAACAGAGACTCTAGCGCATAGCAACCGGATCTTCTGCTTCGTGACGCGCAGATGGCATTAGGGTGCCTCCAGTCTACCTGTTTCCAATGCTGTGGATAGTTGGCACAGCATTCGCTATTACCACCTATTTTTCATGTTTAGTATTGTTTTAGACTTAAGGTACAACTTTGGGACGTGGTAATAAATATCCAATCCGTATTTACCTTAACGACTGAGGGAATCGACGAAAAAACCTCAGTCAGATTGGTCGGCCGGGACCTCCCGAATGCGGTCCACAGACGTTACCGCCTGAGCCATCCCGCTCGGTCCTTCTTTATTAAAAGCTGTTGCGTTTAACTTTGTGCTGTATAAGGAATTAAAGGTGTCGAGGCTTCACGTTATTGCCTCCTACGTGTCCCCAAAAGAATTGCTGGACTATAGTTCTTAATGGACCTTGACCGCGTTTCCTGTGGGAGGATGAATACGGCATTCCATAGAGTCTTGTGTCTAAATGAAAGCTGCAAAGGAACGGAGGAAGGAGTAGAGGTATCGCATAACATGCACCGTTAACTGAGTTGTGAATGAAGCTGATTTAGCTGACGTATTAAATCACATTTCTACAATAGCATGGCTTGTGACTCACTCTCAGCTACATCATTTACCTACACCGGTGACCAAAATCTGTGAATCCAGCAGAAATAAATCAGAACTTAAGACGTGAGGTAATACAGCGCATGGAAGTATTTCTTCTTTACTTACATCTGTTACTTTGTGTTTACGCAAGTCAACCTGGCTCACGAGCATAGCTTACAGGTACGCCGTATGACCAATTTCTATAATATGGATAGAAAATGTTTTGAAGAAAGATTTGATGCACAAAATATAGTTACATAAAAAGAGAAGGTAATTATTATTATTATTATTATTATTATTATTATTATTATTATTATTATTATTATTAGCCTTGTCTAACAATTGCGGATACGCAACCTGTGGCATTATCAAGATAAACAAATTGCTGCCAACTGCAGAATATCAAAAAGAACAATTTCGGATTTAGTATATAATACAAAATTGGTTAATACGTTTATACACAGAAAACTACTAACTCAGTGAACAAGCTATCGCCTTTACAGTTCTTTATATAATGAGTATGGGGTATGGGAGTTCAAAAACCAGTATCAGTTTCGTGTATCCAGAAATAGTGGTATTGTCCCACCACTGTCGTCCTCTGTTGTGTAGTGGTTACCATGCTAGTTTCTAGCTCCCGAGATCGCAGGTTTAAACCCGGCGGAGGGCGATGGATTTTTTGGGCGTAAAAATCCTTAGCATGGCTTCCTTCGGAAGGGAAGTGAATCCGTGGTCCTGTGTCGTAGATTAACGGCGCGTAAAAGAACCTCAACCCTGATAAAGAGGCCTATGAGCAAAATTTCCGGTCTTTCACGCCTAATATAGAATGGAACGCCAAGGACTTCAGCAGTTAAAGAGCGTCCATAAATAAAACCCAATTTAATTGTTGTCCATCGCTATCTAGGTAGTAAGTTCTTGGTCAGAGATGTATTTAAATAGATATGTTCTGTTACAGTTTTCAATAACGTCTTCACCAAGAAATGGCAATCCAAAAAAGTGCATGAACCACTTTCTTATTTCACTCTCACCAGTAACTAACTGCTTACAGGTTAAAGTCGCTGCACACTGATCGCACAGTCATTACCACTTTTATCATTATAGCGCGACAGTTGCCTATTTTATTCCTTTGCTTAGAATCGTAGGCTTTCTATACATAAACAGTTTCATGATTAGGATTTGTGGACGAAGGGGACACCTAGCACCTGACCCACACAGGGATCTTTTGTGCATACACCCTCGGGAGGATCGGATGCGATGAAGGAACTGCAGGAGATATATGGGCTGCAGGACAGGCGACGCAGGAGATAGAGACGCGCAGAGTTCCTCATAGTTACAGACTTGACCACTCGGCCGGAGAGCACTCTGCGGCGACCCTCCCAAGACACCGGACGGTGGCTCACAGGCTCCCCTCCAGTGCAGACCGCGGAAAGCTAGAATCAGCAGTGGAGGCTCGAACGATTGCCATCTGTCCGCCGCCGACCGACACACAGCCCCGGAGTCAACCTGTCACCAGGAATCGAACCCGGGACCTCCCCTATTTTGAATTTTTTCAATAAAAAATTCTGTCAAGGTTTTGCCTATGGTAATTACATTATTTTTGTATTGATTATTCATTCTAATAGCTATTTATTAATGTAATGTTACTCTTAGTACTGCAATTAACATTTCGCGCACTGAGCCCATGAGCCATTGTTGACAACGTGCCTGAGGAAGTTTGTAATGCGGTACTCCTTTTGTAACGTCAGCAGTTGCATCGTTTCGTGTAATAATAAAACAGTGGCCAATTAGCACAATAAAGCCTACGGTAAATAGTCAACCACAAAATACTGTGGGTTTATAACTGAGAAAACTATCATTTTAGTATTAACTTATCGCTTTGTTCATTACTTTATTGTTTAGGGAGAAAAAAGCCTAAAAAGACTAGACTTACTTCATTGCAAAGGCCACAATAGGCTGTTTAATAATACGTTTTTAAAAATACTCAATAAAAATTACATAGCAGCGTGGGAGTGCAAAATGTATTCAAGAGAGAAATTACTTAAAACAGACAATAGGATTTGCATAGGAGAAATACGTAATAATCGAAATATGCAAATTTATAGAAATAATGTTCACAGTTGAAGAGAACAGTAAGTAAGTTTAATATATAGCACATGGGATATAGCTGCTGATATTTGATATTTCTATACTGTTATATCATATCAAGAGTGTTTTAAGTGGTAAATAAATAAATGATTGTACCCACTTCCACACTTATCATTACTATAGTGCCTATTTTGAACTTCTTGTAATGACTGCTTGCCTTAAGCACTTATTGCACCAAGCTCTGTCGTCACCTTGAATGTATGACTTAATGTCTGTCAAGCCATAACCTCAAAAATTGCAATTTTATGATTGTACGTATTGGACCACGACTGCACACGACCACATCAGCTGGAAAAATAGGACAAGAGGTGCTAAACACAACCACCTAGTGTCGGATCAGAATTAAGAGAAGACGTGTGCGAAGTGAGGAACCCCTAACAAGATCATGCAGTGCAGATCCCAAAGAAGTGAGTGAACAATAGTGCGAAAGAACGCAACGAAAAACAATTTATTCGGACTAGCTCCCCGCAAGAGTCATATTGAACTACCCCTCCCAAGAAGAGCCTTCATTCATTCACGTATTGTTGACACATATGCAAGCAAAAACAGCACTTTCTCACCAGACATGTGGTCTTCTTTTTCTATGCAGTCTGTGAAGCTTTCCATGCAGATGTTGTGCCGCTTCTACCACCCTCCCTGGGCGTTGGACACGTTGCCAGGACAGGAACACCCAGGAATATTCTAGTATGATGCCGCCATTCCTGACATAGCTGTGGTAGAATGACATAAGGTCATCCACGGCTACTATTGGCTGGCTGGTCTATGTCACCGATCGCAGCGCTCTTCTAGATATGTGAAGGAACGTGAAGCTCCCGGGCAGGAACAGCTTGCAGTCCTCCATGCAACGTGTAAATGCGAATTGAAAGTTTATCTGGATTAGCAAGATGTGGATACAATAATAAACTTTCGTACGAATAGTTTGTAGAACAGGGAGTAGAGAACGTCATTGGAATGCAACACCTCAAATTTTCTTTTACTTTCTCAACTACGTACAGAAAGTAGAGGAAGTATTGTATTTCAGCACAAAATTCGATGCCGAGATTTCACCAGAAACATATATTTTCAGGACCCCATCAAACTTTTAGAAAAATATCTGTGTGTGTGTGTGTGTGTGTGTGTGTGTGTGTGTGTGTTTGTGAAACAACATAACTCAAAATGAATAAGTACCAAACTTTGTGTCTAAGCTCAGTATCTTCAAAGGATGCGACACGAGGATTTTCAATAAATATTTCCATCCCAAACTATACCTAACAGAATATTTTTATAACCTTTTTATTTTCCTAAAAGTGGCTATAATGATTTTGATTAAAATACCATATATTAAATATACTTTCATGACAAATAGAATGTGTTATCTTGAATTTTCTGGGAATAGCCTGTGATGTTCTTTTTATTGGGCAGGGTTTTTGAATAATCTTATATAATGATAAAAGTTAAGCGATAGACGAAAACGCATACACAAAAAATATAGACCTCTTTAAAACAATTTATTTCAAATAACCATTTTGTGGCATCAGCAATGTCCGAGACATCCTTATTAATGCCTCTAACTGTTAAATACTTAGCCATTCCTTTAGACTCATGTCGATTTTCAGTTCTTACTTGCGATGTCGTGGAAAGAGTAGGTATATAAGGACAACGTGTAAGGTTCAGTTTTAAATGACTATCCTATTCCCTTTGTATTTATAACGAAATGTGTAATGTTTAATCAATTCGAATTCAGTAGATAAGAAAATAAGCTTTCATAAGAATAATTTACATACCCACTAATAAAAGACAGAGGGTAGAGAAAGTCATGTGAATGTAACACATCAGATTTTTTTTTACCACACCGATCTATATTAAGGTTGATCAGAATCCTTCATTAACCTACAAAATGGTAGGGACGAACGTATACATTTCTCCGATATTATAGGAATTCAGGTAGAAGTATTCATTCCTCACATATTTCTACCTGCTATGGTTTTGTAGGAATTCATAGCAACCCATTTCTGCACTCTGAAGTATTGGAAAAAACACGTCAGATACTGTCTTTTAATTCGTCAAGTGTAGTATGGACTAAGTATTCTCCATAAATACCGAGGGAGATGGTACCGCGAGAGATGGTATGTAGCTGTATTTGGGAGGTCCCGTGTTCGATTCCCAGCGAGCGCCTACTCTGGCATTTGGCTCGTTCGTCGGCAGCCCGGTCGGCAGGTGAATGCTGGCGTAGTTCCTATTCCACCATGACTCTCCTACCCCTCATTCTTCCGTTTCAGGGTTGTAGGATCAGGCGACGGTGTTCGGCGAGTTTTGGCTGGGCGGTAGCTCTGTGCCCTTTAGAGGTTTCTTTCCTGAAGCCCTTGCGGGACTGCTGGTTAGGTCTCGCTTCCGAGTGGGCAAATCCCGGAGGCAATCGGATGTATTCGATCCGGAAACGTTAGGGCCCCCGTCCATACTTTCGCACATTCTCATCCGCAGTGGTCCACCTCTGGTCTCACCCGATTATCTCCCTCCCAGGAGTCAGGGTAGAAGCACAAAGGGCCGTTGCAGCCTACTTGCAGTACTTTGCCCTGATTGTGGGTGATGGCCTCCGTTTTCACATGTCTTTATATTTATTCCCCATAAATAATACTCACGTGAATTAGAGTTGGAGAGACCAGTCAGTTATTCTGTTATCAAAAATACCTTCTCTGATGTTCCATAGAAGATTTCCTGAACCTATATATGTAAAGTTACAATAAAGCGAATGTTCTTTGAAACTCGAATGTTAGTAAATTGTTCACTTGCTATCACATTTCATAGTTTGGTGAAGAAAGTGAGCCCAATAATCCTTGTAGCATTCAGCACTCCACATTTGGGGATATACAACATTCTGTAATTGGTGCGGATTTTCAGAATTCCAGTGTCTAATGTTCTACGAGTTCAAATGACCTGATAGATGCTGCCAAAGTTCATCAAGAAAAATATAGCACGTCAGAATCAACATATGCACTCTGCAGATGTCACTAGCAATAAAAAAGTAAGGCAGCACTATCCACACCCATCATCTTTTCACTACTGCTACTTTATACGCCTTAATTTTAATTTCCAAATAGCTATATGGATAAATGAAACTGAAACGCCGATTTGAAATGCTAAGCGAGGCAACGAATTTTCCTCGTCTTGTTGTTTCCATGACAGACCCTATCTCTAAATTTTCCTGGGTTAGAATCGCTGGCTATGTTTATTATTTGCTCTAGCACGTACATAGTAGGTAGGAAGATATTGCATTCCAACCAAGAAATCGATACTGAGATTTCACCGGAAATACATGTTTTGCGGCACCTGAATCCATTTTTAGAAAAGGATACCTGCATTGTGTGTGTATCAGTGAACACCATAACTCCAAAACGAAAAGTCGGATAAATACCAAACTTGGTACTTAGGTTCAATATCTTCCAAAGATGTGAAACGAAGTTTTTTCAACAAAATTCCCCAACCACAAAATACCATTTACATAGAACATTTTTCGACATTTTTTTATTTTATAAGAAATGAATAAACGTTTTGATTAAAATAGCATATATTGATGATATTTACATGGCAAATAAAATGTGTATCTTTATTTTCAGAGAATAGCCTATGAAGTCCTTTTCATTCAAAAGGAATCTTGTATAACTAATCAACATTAAGCGATAGACGATAACGTACTATACAAAACATCCTATCTGTTGCACTCAAATGACTTCCTCTACCCTTGTTGCTAATTTTCTTGTACTTGCAAGGAGGATATGATAGGCTTTAAGCCATAGTCAAATCTTTTAAGAGCTGGTTGCTATGTGGGGCATTTCATTCTCTTTGCATGTCCAGGACATAAAAAAACGAATAACGAATTCCCATTTGAGAAAAATTATAAGTGTTGGAAAATTCAAACAAATAACAAGGAACATCTCCGAAATGTTCACTCCAAAAAAGTATATCATATAAATTGTGTATTTTATGAGACCTACGTTGTTTGTGCAGTAAAATTTCGTCTATCTCTTAAGATTTACCAGTTCTGCAAAAGCCATTCAGAATGAAGAGGACTTTTGGGGACATTCCCAGAAAATTCAAGACATACATATTTCATTTGTCATAAAAGTATCTTAAACGTATAATATTTTAAACAAAATCGTTGGAGCCTTTTTGAGAAAATTAAAATTTCCAAAAAGTGTTCCATGTAAAGGGCAGTCCAGGTTGGAGGGTTTCCTTGAAAATCTTCGCGACGCATCTTTGAAAGATACAGAAATATACAAATTTACTATTTATCCGAATTTTCGTTTCTGAGTTATGCTGCTCATAGGCACACAAACCCACAGTCACACACAAGGACCTTTTTCTAAAAATTCTTTTATTCTTTTTGGACTCAGGGGTATCAAAACATACATTTTTTGTGAAATCTACGTGTAGAATTTGTGGGTGGAATGCAATATTTCCTCTACTTACTATACGTAGTAGAGAAAGTAAAAATGTAGATCATTTTAAAACACACAATTTAGTTAATTTGAGTACTTTTAACGGCATTAACCATTTCTCAGATATCGGTTAAGGTTTCGAATTTATCATTTCTTGGTCACTCTTATAAAGTGCTGTAAACATTCAGTTGTTTCTTGCGATTGCATAGAAACAATATAGAATTTAAAGGTCAGCATAAGCATCTAATTCTTAAATATTTGACTATCGCTGTTCTCTTTGTATCCATAACGAAATGTGTAATGTAGTTATTTCTGTAAAGGCTTATATGGATTAAAATGTAGTAGATAGAAAAATGAGCTTTAGTAAGAATAGTTTGCATGCCCACTAATAAACGATAGATGTGGAGAAAGTCATGTGAATATAGCAACTCAGATTTTCTATGTTTTGTATGCCTAGTTAGAAAATTTCACTTAGAGTGATGAAAAATTGCATTATGAGAGACATTTTATGTATTGAACATTGTCTCAAACTTTTTTCCTAGAAAATCAAGTTTAACGATCCACATGCCACTTTTTGGTTTCTGGCCTTGATACTGGGTCACGAGATGCTCCATTAAGATCGTAAATGGAAAATACTACAGCATAATATGTTGCTACGGAGGGTTGTTTACGATCTATAGTAACAATATCAGATGAGCTTTGCGCTGAAATATATGGAACCGAATGAAAATTCAGCAGTATGAGTGTATTGCCCTTTCCGATGCCAAATACTTGTATTCTAAGATTATTAAACAGTGCAAAGGCGTCACAGAAGGACTTATTCTTAAGATCAATAAATGGAAAAATCCATGACCGGCCACCTGTCGAACCCCGAAGCTAATTTGGAAGGCACCCATTCCTCTGGACCAAATCCTGCAACTCAGAGGGCCATTGCACTGCAATTAGGGATCTCTGCTACTACTGTGAACACCATAATCAAGCTGGATTTGAATCAGAAAGCCATAAAAGCCGGGGATATAAGCTGTTGCCTATACACATTGCAGAACGTGCGACTAACAGCACAAAGCTGTATGAACGATGCCTAGTTGGTGAAAAGTGGATGTTTGTGGTTTTCTTGGATGAGGCATGCGTTTATCTAAGTGACTACAATAAACCCTGGGCCATATATTATCAACCAAGGGGAGAAAGAATTTTGAAAGTTAGTATAAGGAAATTAATAAAACTTTCCCCAATGATTTCATGATAATAGCAAGGTACAGTTAAATGGCAAATTACATAAAAATATGAAAATCAACTCCGTATATCATACTAACGTCCTGATATCAATTTTCCCTACAGCAATCCCTGCTCTCTATGGTGCAGATGTAAATAAAGTCTGGTTGCATCAGGATAAAGCATCAAGCCATACGACTGCTTCAACCTACACATTTTTGGAGAACATAGAGAAATGGGAATACATTCCATACCTTTCAGCGACATCCGTGTTAAGTCAGCTGATGTATCACTGATGCAGTTTTGTGCATTTGGGTTACTGAAAAGAGCCCTTGGAAGCAGACGGCCGCGAACTTTGAATGGTCTCTGGAAAGCTGCCAGAAGAAATGGAATAAACTACACATTCCTGTATTTTGTAGCAGTTTGCTCCAGTGGAAGCTGTGCTGCAGATTGATAGCTCAAGCTGCAGGCTGCCATATAGAACATCACTGCTGGTGGAGGCGTGATTTCTCATAAGGTAGGGTGGTCTTAAGTTTATTATGAGGCAGTTTTTTTATCACTTAAATGATATCGGTCTAATTATATAATATAAAATATAATAACAGCCCGCCATAAAGCAATATGTGTATACTATAATATATAAGATGTATGTAACAGTCATTGTATTATGTTTATTTTACTATGTACATGTATAATAATGTTATGTTAATGTATTACATAGTTTTAACAATGTAGGAGCTGTGAGAATAGAAACCGAAAGTTGCTAACAATGAAGTAACAATGAGGTAACGTTGAGGCAACAATAAATTAGAAAGTTTAATAATGCCATAAGTAATTCCTGGAACAATAATGTAATATTTAAAACAGTTTATAAATAGCCAATCAACAACTAGAAAAAACTTTAAGTTAAATAAAACTATTCTATTGGAGTAGGATTAGCCAATCAGAGACTTAAAATTTGCAACTTCAGGCGGTAGAAGGCAGACGCTAGAAGTCAGTGTTCCCAGCCGGATGCTATTAGGCAGCGTTCCCGAGAAGTTCGATACGTATTCAGTGTGAGACATAAAAATTCATTACGTCGAGAATATAAACTTTAGTGTTAAAATGTGAAATTAATAAAAAAAATCTCACAGCTCTACAGAAGGATATTTCAGTGAAGTGTTATTTAATCGTGCGAAGGATTAATACAAGGAGCGAAGTAAAAAATTATAATTTACGTAAGCCTTATTCTTTAGCCACACCAACCCCTGCTAAGAGATACGTGTTTCTGCAAATTACTACTGGCGCAGCCGAGGCATACATATATAATATTTAAATAAACATTAAAATACAAAGTTGATTTTTAAATGTTGGGGCGAAGGGCACCGGAAAGTAAAAGTGGGGGAAGGCCACCGGAAACTTCGTAACATGCGTGGTCTAAACAACTTCAAGTTTGGCTCTCCAACAGCACCAATACAACTACTTCAATTACCATAGATTTTGAACAACCTCTGTATAGTTCTAAATGTATAGAAATACTAATAGTGTGATTTTTTTTTAATTTTAAGCCAAAATCTCACATAGAATGGTCTTGGTCCTTTCGATTTTCAGTTGTTACTGGTGATATCGTGGAAAGAATATGGAATTTTAAGACAAAGTTTGGCGTGGGGATTTTTTTTTCTAAATCTTTGCGTGGCATTTCTGGAAGGCGCTGAACCTAAATACTAAGTTTGGCGTTTATCCAACCTTTTGTTTGAGATATATACTGTGCACAGATACACGAACACACACGGCTCTTTTTCTAATAAAAAGGTTTTTTTGAGGGGGGAGTTTGAATTTTTGGGTCGAATGCACACTGGGTCCACTTACTATAGACAAGCAGCAAAGGAAAAAGCATGCACTGTCTTAAATGAAAGCTTTTTTCCAACACCTGGTTGATTGCATAGTACGACAATATTCATTTCGTTTTATCTTTCAGTAATGAAGGTGCGCGAACACGCCCGTGTTTAATAAAAATTGTCATCACACTTATTAATGCTTTCTCGCTAGCTCTCACGTTCCCCACATTATGCGATCCTATCTAAAAATGGGACGCCGCGATTTATCTCACACTGCTGAATATAACAAAAAGGGCGAAGCTATGGAATTTATTTCTTTTTCACCGCTATGTACACTTTATTGAGATGAATCGACGGTACACGTTTCCGTCCCTAGATGGTAGCACGCGTGCTGTGCAAAACTTAAAAGCAGTAAAAAAAGAAAGGGAGGGAAAAAAACTGTTATTATATGCGCGAACACGTAGCGAGGCCTAAGAAAGTTTCCAGACCAGAAACAGATAAAGAAGAAGAAGAAGAAGTTTGGGAATGCAGCAGCAACATCCCACAAGACTACAAAGTGGTTCTAGCAACTTTCACGCAATTCGGGTTTTGCAGGGGAGCAACCGTTTGATGTAATATTACAGAAGCGTTGGGGGGGGGGAGGAGTAAACATGAGCCCTGGATCCTCTTACCGAAAGAAAAACTTTACACGGCAACGGTAACAACAGCAGCCCCGTTTTCAATACGTGAATTTGCAATTCAAAAGTTGATCTCTACATCACTACCTAATTCATGTCTAAGTTTACTTATTTGCTGCTTTAAATTCAAACACAACCAACAACAATGGAATTAAATTACTCTGCTATGTTCAAGTGGCTAGGATATGCTACGTACTATGAACTATGATGATAATATACAATTAAATGCTCAGCTACTTCCAGTACAGCAGTAAAATCATTTCTTTTCACAAGAGAAGAAAAGAGCTTATTTTTATCTACTTCATTTTAATCGAGATAAACCTTTACAGAAATAGCTACATTACAAATTTCGTTATAAATAAAAAAGAGAAAAGCGATAGTCAAATGTTTAAGAACTAGGCGCTATATGCTGGCTTAAAATTCCATACTGTTTCCATGCGGTCACGAGAAACAACTGAGAATCGATAGGACTTTGAAAAAGATGACAAAATATTGAACTATTCGAACCATTAATAACTGATATCTCAGACATGGCTAATGCTACCAAAAAGTGTTTTGAAGTAAATTGTGTGTTTTGAAGAGATTTACATGTTATTGTTGTACGTTTTCGTCTATTGCTTAACGTTTACCATTCCCAGGAAACTCAAGATATACTTTTTATTTGAACATTTTCGTGTCGCACTGTGTAAAGTGGTGAACCTAAATACCAGCTTTTTATTTATCCGGCTTTTCGATTGCGAGTTCGCTGTTCACAGACGCACACACACAGACACACGGCACACAGATTACACATACACACCTGCGCGGACGTTTTTCTAAAAATGCTTTTTGTTACTCAAGAAGTCTTAGAATAGACATTCCCTGTGAAATCTCGGTATCGAATTTTTGGGCGAAATACAACATTTATCTATTAGGTAGAGAAAATGTTGCATTCAACCCAAATTTCGATGTCGAGTTTTCAGTTGAAATACATTTTTGAGAGAGACATTTTAGTTTCAGACACATTCTTGTATCTAAAAACAAGGCATTTTTTAGAAACATTCATATTTCAAAAAGGAAGGTTTAATTCCTTCCAAAGATCGGACTCGAAGTTTTTTTTAACAAAATCGATGGGTTTAATTTCTTCTGTAATCAATTTAGGTAACTTGTTCGAACATTTTGCTTAATTCACCACAACATCCACTCTTCTCCATTAGTATTCAGAATAATCATCAGTTCATTTTATTTATACACAGAATTACAATGTTTACACATACACTACGTGATCAAAAGTATCGGGACACCATGGCTGAAAATGCCGTACAAATTCGTGGCGCCCTCCATCGGTAATGCTGGAAGTCAATATGGTGTTGGCCCACCCTTAGCCTTGATGACAGCGTTCACTCTCGCAGGAATACTTTCAATCAGGTGCTGGAAGGTTTCTTGGGGAATGGCAGCCCATTCTTCACGGAGTGCGGAACTGAGGAGAGGTATTGATGTAGGTCGGTGAGGCCTGGCACGACGTCGGCGTTCCAATACATCCCAAAGGTGTCTATAGGATTCAAGTCAGGACTCTGTGCAGGCCAGTCCATTACAGGGATGTTATTGTCGTGTAACCACTCCGCCACAGCCCGTGCAGTATGAACAGGTGCTCGATCATGTTGAAAGAGGCAATCGCCATCCCCGAATTGCTCTTTAACAGTGGAAAGCAAGAAGATGTTTAAAATATCAATATAGCTCTGCTCTGTGATCGCGCCACGCAAAACAACACGGGGTGCAAGGCCCCTCCAGGAAAAACACGACCACCCATAACACCACCACCTCCGAATTTCACTGTTGGCACTACACACGCTGGCAGATGACGTTCACCTGGCATTCGCCATACCCACACTCTGCCATCGGATCGCCACATTGTGTACCGTGATTCGACACTCCACACAACGTTTTGCCACTGTTCAATCGTGTAATGTTGACGCTCCTTACACCAAGCGAGGCGTTGTTTGGCATTTTCCTGCGTGATGTGTGGCTTATGAGCAGCCCCTCGACCATGGAAACCAAGGTCTCTCACCTCACGCCTAACTCTCATAGTACTTGGAGTGGATCCTGATGCAGTTTGAAATTCCTAGTGTGTTGGTCTGGATAGATGTCTGTCTATTGCTCTTTACGACCCTCTTCAAATGTCGGCGGCCTCTGTCAGTCAACAGACGAAGTTGGCCTGTACAATTTTGTGCTGTACATGTCCCTTCTCGTTTCCACTTCACTATCACATCAGAAACAGTGGACCTAGGGATGTTTAGGAGTGTGGAAGTCTCGCGTACAGACTTCTGACTCAAGTGACACCCAATCACTTGTCCACGTTCGAAGTCCGTGAGTTCCACGGAGTATCCCATTCTGCTGTTTCACGATGTTTAATGACTACTGAGGTCGCGGATATTGAATAACAGGCAGTAGGTGGCAGCACAAATCACCTAAAATGAAAAAGTATGTTTGTTGTGTGTCCGAATACTTTTAATCACATAGTGTATTTCTGTTCCTAAAGTTTTATTTTTCTTCCCCACCCATCCCTGTAAGTCCATCTCAGTTCCTGCATTCCTTTTACTTATATCCCCGTCTTTACTTTCTGCATCCACAGAATTCTTTAGTTTCATTTCCTCCTTAGTAACAGGTCCCTATTTTCTTATAATTTCGTATACCTTGCCGACCTTCTTAAAAAGTCTAATTCCATAGAGATTAACTTCAGTGTTAAAGATTAAAGGTTTCAGAGCCATATGTGATAGTACTTCTCACTATTGATTTGTGCACTTGCAATTTAGTTTCTTTGGTTATATTTCTGTCAATAAAATACTATTTATCATCTTTGTTGTTGCTCTACATTTTGTTAATTCTATTTCTTTTGCCACTATATTCTATCTCCTTTATCAGCACTAACTTCCAAGTACTCAAATTCTTCCCAAACATTTTTATGAAACCTTTTTGGTGTTCCAAAACTAAATCTGTTGTCTCTGTTCCGGATCGCATAAAACTATTTATCTAAACTTAATTTAGGCCTAGTTTTCATATTCTTCTAACAATTTTCTCACCATATTCTCGACATATTCAATTTCCTGTGTAAATGTAAATAATACCTTTATATTGAGGCATTGCAAAATGTATAACCATTCCCAAACATTTTCTTATCCAACCCAAAATTGCTTTTTCTAAATAAGGTGGATGACATTGACGCGGGGTCTTTGTTACTTTAATTCTTTTTGACATTAAATTTCCTATTTTTACTTTTGACACAGCATCTCCGTATAATTATGATCTCCTCATCAAGGTTCTGAAACTTGCTTCGACCATTAAGGGGACATGTAGGAAACAATTACAATTTTTTCTGACATTTTTATTTGGTAGGTAATATATTGGAGAACTCCATACCAGAATGTTTTCTTTGTTTTCCATCTCTAAATTAATTTAAAAATTTAGAACACATTTTTTGTTTTCATTTCCTCAGATTTTAATGTTTTGACACATATGTGGCTTTTCTCAGAAGCTAATAGAAGTAATGCAATCAAATGTGGCACACACACATATTTCTTACAATGATATGTATTCCGCTACAGACTTTCTCTTTATTTTGGTTTTCGTAGATTCTGTGCAATGAAATACGCAAGAATTAGAATGAAGCTAACTTATTCGCACTAAAAATAATTTAGAGATCACGGAAAAGAGATGTTGAAAAACTGTTGCAGCAAAACATGCCAGAATTCAAACACTCTATGCACATAGTTTGTATGCAACATCTCCAAAGGAATAGTGAGAAAAGGTATGTTATATGACGTAAGAAAAGTTCAATATAATTGGGACTATTAAACGAACCTTTAGGAATAAGGTAAGGAAACAAACACAATTGAGATTTTATACAGTTATAGCAGTGCCAATGATAAATTATGGAAACGAAGAATTGTCAAGAAAGAGATAAAAGTAAGATAAAAGCAGGTAAAATGAGGTTTTTACGATCCGTTAAGGGCTGTACAAGAGAGGAACATATTATAAATGATGCAATTACAGAAGAGCTGAAAGTACAGCCCCTATTAGAAGAGATAGAGAAATATAGAAATAAATGTGTTGAACATCACGGTATGCCGGAAGAAAGAATATACAAACGAGCCTTTTGTTACAACCTACGGGACGGACCCCGGAAAAGATGGATTCAACAAACATGAGACGGAACAGGCAAATGTGAAGGAAGAAGAAGAAAATTCCATACACTGTTATGTTTTCCTTTACTGACCAAATTATTCCTAAATAAACAAAGCCATACAAGTTATAAATTAAAATAGTGGTGCAAAATTACATCGTTTTAGAACAAACACTCTGTCTTTGGCCGGGAAGTTACTTCAGGAAACCATTCTAAACCCGTTTTAAACCCATCTAAATTGTATACTGGTGTTGTTTTTAAAATACAAACAGTAAACCTTGAGCTTTCCTAGTTTATTAGAGTGACATGAGCCTTAGACCACTGGGGAAAGGAAATTATATTGTTCTCATTGGTGAAGAAAGGTATGTTCATATGTACGTTCACCCTCATCAGTGGTATAAGTAACAAAGTGCATTTATTCACAAGTGCAGCAACTAAATGGAACTTCTCCTCCTACATGATGGTCTATTCTCTGTGTGCTGCGGAGATAAGAAAGGTAATGCATGAAAGTCCAAAGGGCAATGTACTGAATCAGTAACTAACGACATTGTCGTTAGTGTGGTAATGTCCTCTGTTATCGCTTATCAGATGCCACGCGACTTCACAAAGATCTGAAAGAGCGCTAATCGGCATTTTTTTCTGAATTAGCCTGCCTGGATTCAAAAGTAGCGACGGCAATGCCACTTTGGCGTCAATAACGGATATGGAGATGAAAATGAATTGACTGTCAGAGTCTGGTGCATAATATTACAACTTTGTTCAGTTTTCACTGCCACTGCACTAACATGATTTAGTTCAGGTCCTACTTGTTACTTCACTAATATGATTTAGTTCAGTTCTGTCACTTCATTAACGTGATTTAGTTCAGGTCTTAATGTCACTTCACTAGTGTGATATATTTCAGTTCTGTCACTTCACTAATTTAATTTAGTTCAGTTTTGTCACTTCATTAATGTGATTTAGTTCAGATCTTAATGTCACTTCACTATTGTGGTATAGTTCAGTTCTGTCATTTCACTAATGTAATGTACTTCAGTTCTGCCACTTCACTAATGTGATTTAGTTCAGTTCTGTCGCTTCACTAATGTGATTTAGTTCAGGTCTCAATGACACTTCACTAACGTAATTTATTTCAGTTCTATCACTTCACTAATGTGAGTTAGTTCAGGTCTCAATGACCCTAATGTGATTTAGTTCCGATCTCAATGACGCATCACTAATGTGATTTAGTTCAGGTCTCAATGACACTTCACTAATGTGATTTAATTCTGTTCTGTAATTTCACTAATGCGATTTAATTCAGTCTAAATGTCATTTCACTAATGTAATTTAGTTCAGTTCTGTCACTTCACTAATGTGATTTAGTTCAGTTGTGTCACTTCACTAATTTGATTTAGTTCAGGTCTCAATCACACTTCACTAATGTGTTTTAGTTCAGTTCTGTCACTTCAGTAATGTGATTTAGTTTAGGTCTCAATGACACTTCGCTAATGTGATTTAGTTCAGTTCTGTCACTTCGCTAATGTGATTTAGTTCCCTCTCAATATCACTTCACTAATGTGATTTAGTTTAGGTCTCAATGACACTTCACTAATGCGATTTAGTTCAGTTTTGTCACTTCGCTAATGTGATTTAGTTCAGTTTTGTCACTTCGTTAATGTGATTTAGTTCATATCTCAATATCACTTCACTAATGTGATTTAGTCAGTTCTCATTGTCGCTTCGCTAATGTGATTTAGTTCAGGCTCAATATCACTTCAGTGTGATTTGGTTCAGTTCTGGCACTTCACTAATGTGATTTAGTTCAGTTCTGTCAGTTCAATAATGTAATTTAGTTCAGTTCTCACTGTCGCCTCACGACGTAATTTAGTTTGATTCTCACTGTCACTTCACTAATGTAATTTAGTTCAGTTCTGTCACTTCATTATTGTGATTTAGCTCAATTCTCAGGGTCACTTCCCTAATGTGATTTAGTTCAGTTTTCACTATCACTTAGCGGCGCTATGAAACATGCTTTTCTTCATTCCATTTCACTCGCCGGAGCGTCAAAAACAAGACTTCTCTAATACTCGCAATATCAGTATTTGCTGTACATCACAACTGTTATCACATCACTCGTAGAACAAGTTGAGTAACCAGCACTTCACACAATTGATTCGCGAGCACCGTTGCTTCGGTATATACAACTGCAGCAATAGTTTCTGGAAGCTTCGAGATAGAGATAGCTTCCCGATTGATCTCGTCGCGTCGCAAGCGCAGGTAGGATTTACGTTGTGGGAGGGCGCTCCTCCTTATCTCTCCAACCGGCCAATCGACATCGTATGGTAAACTCAGACCATAGCTGCGTCATAATTTTATGGTACCTGATTCAGTACAGTCTTCCTATAAGGACAGAAAAGACTTGTCTGCAAATGTGTGACATCTTCGCGGTTATCTCGGTTTGCGTTTGCGTTTCATACAAAGGGCTTTTCCACGTTTACTGCTAGTTATTGATGAGTGTGCGTGAATGAAGTTTGTTTGAGGTTCATAAATTTGATATCTATTAATAGCTCGTAGTTTTGCGCTAAGTATTACACAAAATTGCACCGGATATCCTTTTCAATTTTTGCGTTGTTCACACTATTTCGGATTCATATTGTAGCCTCTCAGCGCTGGGAACATATCCCAGGTATCTGTGTGAGGCAGAACTCGGGCAAATGTTGACATCCGGGTACGTGGGAAATCTAGAACAGCAGAACGCTGACGCCTCACAGAGTAAGATATTTAAGCTGATCGAACTGAGATAACGGCAGATAACCACCTCAAGATTCCACACGTGACGTCTCTGCGATAGTCAGATCTTTGTTTTATAATTTTTGAGTACAAAACCACTTCACCAACAGCCGGATGTGTAACACAGCCGAGGTACTTACAGACTGAACGAAAGACCCCTAGGCTAGAATAAAAGTGTCCAAGGCAGGGGCAGACATTACCCGGAGTTTTCTTTGTCACCACAACCTCCACACACTTCCCGAGAGCTGCAAGCCCTGGGGTCAGTACTCTTCGTGTAGCATCCGGCATTTTCCGGGTCGTTACAATACTACAATGTAGCCGTGAGGAGGAATTTCTACGAATTAGGCGAAGTAACTTGATGCTCCAAATCCAAAAGTTGCATAACTTGCCTTCATGAAATAGTTACTTCTCGTCAAACCACGTTCTCTTCTAACGCTCGTATTCGACAGTTGGATCATAGTTTAAGGAATTTGGAATTATACGAGGGGGTTCTAAAAGTTCTCGGCCTGGCCCAGATAGCCAAATTACTATAGTAATTGCTAACTGTTCTCCCTTAGATGGTGCGCTGTAAAGTTTCAAATGTGTAAATGTACTCAGTTGTTTGTGATGATCCTATAAACAAACTAGCGTTAACATTTTTTACAAACTAGATAAAACTGAAGTACTGAATGTGATAAATTACTTTATTCTGGAAGATTTAACCCCAACAGAAATACAAAAGGAGTCAGAATTAACACTAAAGGATTATTTTCCTTTGTGTTTGACTGTTTAATTCAAGAGTAATGGTACCTACATTCCAGATGAGCCCTCAGGGCTTCCCAAAACCTCACAGCCAACGAAATTGCGACCAAATTCACAATATCGTACTCAATGATCACCGATTGAATATACGCGATTTGACTGACATTATAAAGACCTCGACAGGCCATGTTCACTACATTTTGGTTGTGACAAAGCTTTCCGCTCTATGGGTGCCGCGTTTGTTAACAATGAACATTTGTCATTCAATGAACATTTCTTAGGAATACTTAGACTTGTTTAAACGCAATTTCGGTAAGCCTCCTGACTTTTCCTAACATCAGGAGAAATATGTATTCATTAGTACACGCCAGAGACGAAAGAGCAGACCAAAAAGTGAGTGGCAATAAATGGAAGTGCACCCAAAATTGGCTCCATCTGCAGGAGCTACTGTGTTCCAGGATTCTCATAGTGTAGTGATTATAGACTATCTCCAGAAGAGCAAAATTATCACCGGGAAGTGTGACTAGATCAGCTGCAATATGCTATTCAGGCTTAACACCACACCTTGAAAAAAGAATTTCTCTTTCATCATGATGTACAAAGTACGCGGTGGAGAAAGTAATAGAGGCAAACTTTTCGAAATGTCCTCGAAACAATGCTCTATGTTATGCTTTGTGTTCTGTGTGTGTGTGATAAAATCAGCAATAGTGAAGTGCTTTTACTGTTCCACGATGCAGTTTCCAGACCGCCTTGTTTCAAATCATCGATAGGCTCAATGATAAATATGGTCCTTAACATAAAGGTTACCAAAGAATCTACCGTGTTAGTGTGATAGTATGAACGTGGGACATAGCCAGAGTCAACGTGCGTGCCAGAGCGGCATACGTGAAATCAAATATCAAATCGTGATATATCGCGACAGGGAAAAACAAACGGAATGACTTTTACTAACCTTTTTGTACATGGTGTTTTCAAAATTATCTATCATACATAGGGTACAGCATTTTTTTGTGCATACATCCACACATTTTCATTGACGTGTGACTTAAACTGGTGGAGAAATAAATTCGTGAAGCCGTAAAAGGTGAGGCGATTAACAAAAACGTTGAAAATTCAGAACTTTGATACATTATTCCTCCTGAAAAAAAATCCTAATATCACGACAAAATCAACTAATAACAAAAGAGATGCTGTACTCAATGCATGAAGGATCATTTTAAAACACCACACACAAAAAAGTTGCAATTTTGGCATACTTTTATAAAATTTATAAATTTTATTTTGACTCATAAAATGAAAGATCTGAAAATTGCCCAAACACGTAACTGCATTATCATTTGGACTTCACGTCCAAACAAAATTAGAATTTTCCCTAAATTACTTTGGCTGCTAGAAGTTTTTAAAGTGCAGACCAATACTTTCTTGAGGGGATGTGTATGGGCGTGAAAGACGGGTAATAATCAGAGGCCGCTTTATAAGGATTGAGGTACTTTTACGTGCCATAAATCTACAACATTGGACCACCAGCTTTACTTCACTTCCGAAGGAAGACATGCTAAGGAATTTTACGCCCGAAAAAAATCATCACCCTCCGCCAGATTTGAACCGCAACCTCGGGAACTAGAGGCTAGCATAGTAACCACTACATCACGGAGGAGACTGTGCTTCTAGGTGCATGGCGGTGCCAGGCAGATGGCGCGGATGCATGCTGAAAGGAAAGAGTGCTTCCCGTGGATAGTAGAAGGCTGGTCGACAGGTCATTTATCATCCTCTCAAGGTAGCTCCAGCAGTGGGACGGGTCTTTTGAGTCTGGAAATATTAGGGACTTACGCGCGTCTCTATGACCTGTGTGTATACGGCCTATAGCCTCCTGTGGTTCCTTCATTCCTTCCTAATGAGGGGTGTAGCTGTAATATGTCTATGTAGGTCGCGGTACACGAGGTGTCCTACTCCGTTATTATTATTACTATTATTATTATTATTATTATTATTATTATTATTATTACATGAGCATTATTATCGAAGGTACCATCCAGATATAGTAAGCTCTGTAATTAAATATTAACTGGTATACGATGCATCAAATTCAACAGTTAGCAATGTATACAACGATATGAACAAATCATGTTATATTTGGCAAGTTTGTGAAGTTAACATTTTAAAATAAAGTACCTATTTATTTTTCCAAGATGTATGTGTGTTACCACAATGACCAAGATTTCCGATGTATAATTTAGTTATTACTTTCAGATCTTGTAGCGCAAAAATGTGTTAAAACGTTGTAGCTCCAGAAAACATAATAAACTGAAAGAGAAGCGCAAAGGAATAAACACAGACGAATAATGTAACAACTGTCTCGTGGTTTAGGTTTCATTGCATTTCAAAACCCCAACATATTTACCAAAGGTCCCATAACTCTTAACTTAAAGTCAACTGTGAACAATGAACAGTTATAACCAGGTATAGAAATTCCTAAGCATTAAAGCTAGCACGAAAGGAAATAATGTTGAATTGTTACTGGACTTTAGGAAGCGACGTCGCAGGTAACAAACCACCCCGATTCTTCATACAGACTTTTGGCGTTTGCGGATGTGTTGATCTGCCTGTCAGTGACCCTTCACCGTTGCACCTTATGTTCCTTGTACAAGGTGACAATGACAATTTTTAGAAAATCAATTAAGAATTAGTTTTAAATAACTTAAATGATTTTATTGTTTTCTAAAATATTCCCCTTTAATATCAGCACACCTTTGCATTCGATGAAACCAGTCCTTAGAGCAATAATGCTACTCTTTCTGAGGCGCATCAGAAACCAGGTTTGTATAATGTTCCACTGCTTCATCTGATGACGAAAACTTATTCCACGTATCTTATCTTTATTTTTTGGAAGCAAAAGTAAATCCATGGTGCAAGGTCAGGGCTATGTGTAGGAGGGTCCATAAAGACCCATTGAGCCGATTGACCTTTCTTTTCATGATCATAACAATAAATCCAAAGTTCATCCAAACCGAATTTGAAGTGCCGCTTTGGAATTTCTCCAGAGTTTTTCTGCACCAATCAATGCGTTGTGTTTTTGATTCAGGAGTCAGTTTATACGGAATACATCGAAAACGAAGTTTTCTCACGTCTAACTGTTGATGTAAAAGATGCCCAATGTCGTTCGAATAAATTTAGAAGACGTCCATCGATCTTCTTCAAACATTGCTTGAACTGCGACAATATTCATCACTAACATCAGCTCACGAAATTCATCACTAAGAAAAGACATTCACATGACTTTCTTTAGCTTTTATCCGTTACTAGTGAGTATTTAAGTTATCCTTACTACAGCTTATTTTTCTATCTCCTACATTTAATCCAAATAAACCTTTGCAATAATAGCTACATTGTGCATTTCGTTATAGATACAAAGAGAACAGGGATAGTCAGATGTTTAAGAACTGGACGCTATATGCTGGCCTTAAAATTCCATACTGTTTCCAGAAACAACTGAAAATCGATAGAACTTTGAAAAAATAACTATAAAATAATTCGAAATTTTAATAACGAATATTTAAGAAACGGCTTATACCACAAGAAAACCTTATTTTAAGTAAAGTGTGTGCTTTAAAGAGATCTACATTTTTTGTATAGTACGTTTTCGTCTATAGCGTAACGTTTACCACGTATATAAGATTATACAAAATTCCTTCCCAATGAAGGGGATTTCCTAGACCATTCCCAGAAAATTCAAGATATACATTTTATTTCGCATGTAAATATCTTTCATATATGGTATTTTAATCAAAATCGTTAGTGCCATTTTTTGGAAAACCAAAACTTTCGAAAAATGTTCCATGTAAAGGGTAGTTGGGATGGGGATTTTCTTTAAAATCTTCGTGTCGCATCCTTGGAAGATATTTAACTTAAATACCCAGTTAGGTATCTATCCGACGTTTTGTTTTTGAGTTATGCTGTTCACAGAGAGACACACAGAAGAGTTGTTTTCAAAAATGCTTTATTTGGATTCACGTCGCCTCCAAACATGTATTTCCGGTGAAATCTCGGTATCGAATTTTTGGATGGATACGCAGGGGAGAAAGTAGAATATTTTTTAAATTTGCTTACCAATTATAAATTGTTGCCTTATTTGGGGGTTCTTCGACAAATGCACTTAAAAGCCGATCCTCACATAGAGGAGAGACAATTTAAAGTCGTAAAAATAATATTCTCTAGTTATATTCATGTTTGGGTGAACACAAAATCTTTAAATGATGTTAATTAACAAATTATTATGGAAAATTGAACAAACTACACAGCAATCAACTCGCAAATGTTAGAAAATAGCTGTCAAGCATGAACAAATTTCATTTGTTTTTAGAAACATGCCATTTTAAACATTTCAGTATCGACCTCGTATTATTATATGGTTTGAGTATAGACAATTTGAAGCCAAATGCTTTAAGAATTCCTATGCTTGGTTATAACATACTTATCTCTAGGTCCGTAGCGCTGTTGCTGCCCTTCCGGACGTCGGGGACAGCCTTTGCACAAGTTATGCCCGCCAACGCCTTCTCGCCGCCAAAGCTCCGCCTTAGGGACAAAGCTGCAAGAGTCTACAAAGGAACAATCGCCATGGAAGCGAAATGAAGGGAAAGAATCGCGAAATTTTCAGGAAAAGCTGACCCTACATTCGCTTACGGAACTATTTTCAAAACCACAAAAAAAATATTTTTTGGGCTCTCGGGGATGGAACCCTGAATATACTTAATGTGGGTCACAAATGCTACCATTTCTGTGTGGAATATTGAGGTCAAATGCATGATTTCAACCACTTTGATAATGAATGTGTTACACATTAATTTAATTGCTTTTAGAATCAAAGTACTATGGCTAATTATCAGATTCAATATTAATCCCATCGTAATCAATGCAGTATACTGTCACAATTAATGCTGCGTCGAACTAATGGTTACAGTATATTTCCAATCACAAATGTGAAAGAATTCAGGCAGAAATCCAACAAAGGGTTTCATGCCGAAACCTACCTCAAAATTTCTGTTACGTCAGTATGATCAGTAGCGGTCATTAAAAACGCTACAGCAAAAACGTAGATGCAAGACTTCGAAACCGAGCCTCAGATCATGCATTTAGTTTATTAGAAGGAAATAATTGTATATTAATTGAATGAATAATACATCCTTATTGCCTGCTATCGAGCAGTGTTTCTGTGACCCGGTTACGGTCACGTGTATGCATGATTTACTTGTCTTGCAGTGACCTATGCATGTTACGCTACCTCAAGACTACGCTTTATTGGCTGTGAACGTCAACTGTCAGTTTCTGCCTTGTATCCGTGCTGTAAAGACTAGAGTTTGTTCATTTGCATCTCAAAAGTGAAAGCTATTCAAACATTTAGTATTGCGTGTGAATTCCTTTAGAATATTATTATTGCCCTGGTTCCTGTCTTGTAACTAGTCCACTGAAATGTCTACCTAAAACATCCACCTTGAACAACGAATCTTTATATACGATACATACGTAAAAACCGATTCATGTAAACCGCCGTGCAAAAAATTTCAGGAGACATTTGCAGGTGTTTCAGTTTCAAATAGAGATATTGTCAGATGTCTAGTCAATAAGTTTAGAACAAACAACGGGATTGCTGCTTCTAAACGCAAGAAGTGGAAAATACATGTTCTAACGAGGGAAAAAATTGACGAAATTGGTCCATAATTCGAACGCGCTTCAAAGAAGTCTTTAAGGCGTGTTGTACAGCAGGTGGGTGTTTGAAAAGGCTCCCTTCATACAGCTGATAAACTTTTAAAATTGAAAACCCATAGAGTGACAATGAATTACAAAATCGTGACGGTGAGAAATGCCAGAAATGCCTCAATGCAAATGAACTTCACATATAACACGGTTAGTATTGATTATAATGCATGTTGCTATCACTCGTGAGTATATATCGCGGGAGGTTTAGAATGGAAAATCCCCTAGTGTAGTAGACAGCGCGCGGAGCACACATACACGCAATTCTGGCCGGATCATAAAACGATCGCTCTGTAGGAGATTTGCATGGAACATTACACTAACTTGTTGACCTTTTGAAGAATGGCTCTAACGACTTCAACTAAGTACCATATATTAAATATATTTGCACGAAAAATAAAATGTATACCTTGAAATTCTGTAAATACCCTGTGACCTCCACTTCATTCTGGAGGAATTTTTATAATCTTGTATAACTGGTAAACGTTAAGCGGTAGATGTAAACGTACTAAACAAAAAAATCTGATGTGTTACACTCACATGGCTTTCTCTACTATTTTACAAACGCTTATTCTCCATCTACTTCTTGTTAATCCAGATATCGAGGTGTTAACTTTATTGCTAATTTTCTTGTAGATGCAAGGGGAATTGGTAGGCTTTAAGCGATAGTCAAATATTTTAAGATGTGGTTGCTATGTGGAGTATTCCATTCTCCTTGCATTACCAGGACATAAAAATGAATAACGAATTTGAGAAAAAGTATAAGTATTGGAAAATTTAAGGGAATAACAAGCAATATCTCGAAAATGGTTCACTCACACACAGACAGACACACAGATACACACACGGACATGTTTCCAAAAATGCTTTTTTTTTGGATTCAGGCGGGCTGAAAACATGCATTTCCGGTGAAATCGCGATATCGAATTTTTGGCTGGAATACAATACTTCCCCTACTTACTATACGTAGTAGAGAAAGTGAAGATAAATGTAGCAGAAAGAAACTGAATGTGTTACACTCACATGACTTTTTCTACTCTTATTGCTAATTTTCTTGTAGGTGTAAGGGGGATACGGTACGCTTTAAGTGATAGTAAAATCTTTTAAGAGCTGGTTGCTATGTGGAGTATTCCATTCTTTTTGCGTGTCCAGGACATAAAAAAGAAGAATAACGAATTCCTATTTGAGAAAAGGTGTAAGTATTGGAAAATTTAAACAAATAGCAAAGGATATCTTGGTAACGGTTCACCGAAAAAAAAATGTTTATGACATAAATTGTGTACTTTAACGAGATCTGATTTTTTATGGAATAAATTGTTGTCTATTTCTTACGGTTTACCAGTTATGTAAAAGTCATTCAGAATGAAGAGGACCTTTGGTGATGTTTCCAGAAAATGCATCATATGCATTTTATTTGCCATGAAAATATCTTAAACATGTGATACTTTAATCAAAATCGTTAGAGGTATTGTTTAGAAAATCGGTAGTATGTGGGGGGGATTTCTTGAAAAATCTTCGTGTCGCATCTTTGAAAGATACTCAACCTAAATCCCAAGTTTGGTATTTATCTGACTTTTCGTTTTTGAGTTATTTTGTTCACAGGCGCGCGCGCGTGCGCGCAAATACACACACTCACACACACACACACACACACACACCGGACCCCTTTCTAAAAGTGCTTCTTTTATTCAAGGGATCTCAAAACATGTATTTCCGGTGCAATCTCGATATCCAATTTTTGGGTGGAATGGAGTACTTCCCCTACTTATTATACGTAGTAGAGAAAGTAAAAATACCTATCAGGTATTTGTTTTGGTCACAAAGATTTAAAGCTATCAATTAAGTGCCAGTCTTATTGGTGGATAAGGCATCAATGAGACGGCGTCGCATATGTTTTGGTGTTAGTCAAATGTTCGCAAAACCAGGTGAATATCTGGAAGCTGATGTAGGTTCTTAAAAGAAACAGCAGAACGTCTACCTTGGATGGATATCATCAAAAAATGCTTTACGAGCAGTACTAAAACAACTCTATAAAATTCAAGCAACAAAGGATTAAACATTTACGATCCTTTAAAAGTTTTAGGCTGATCATACGAGGCAAGACGTTCCTTCTGCCCGGAACTGCCGATCTCCAAGTTCACAACTCGTTAAAAACAACCATCATGCTGAAAGTTTGCAACATTATGTTTGTATCCTAAGAGTTGAGTAACTACCATTATTGGTTTCATATTACGGTTTTATAACCACGTTGAAGACAGATGTTTTACTTCTTTAAATTTAGCATGCCGCGTTTAAATTCTTAAATAAGTTAAGGGATTTTATTATCAAAGACCAATAAATTAGAATAACATTCTAGTAGATCGAAAGCTCCATCCCTCCAAAGGTCATAAATTTACCAGAAGGGGTGAAATTAAGGAACCACAGGAGGCTACAGGTCATAGGCCAAAAGGGCACAGAGACGTGAGAAGGTTTAACATTTCCAAGCTCGCAGATCGGTCGCCCTGTGGGAGCAACCGAGAGGCGGCAATGAACGACCCAAAAATCAAGCAACCCTATGGTATCTTTCCTTTGAGCAAACATCAGCAATGTGCAACCTAGAAGCACTCCTGAAAGATGAGAAGGAAATTGTGGTATATAAGAAACACCCCAACATTCCTAGCAATCACGGAAAACCATCAAAGTCGAAGGTCAGAGCGGGCGTTCGTAGGGAATCGAAACCAATACCTCCTGAGGTAGAGGTAAAGGTGAGTCAACGGAGGGGAACATCTCGCACGCTGAGAGCTACACAGATCTATTGTGTTACCATCCTTCAGGAGGAACAGATGAAGTGAAAGAGTCAAAGAAGGCTACAGGTCGTAGGCATTCAGGCCAGAAGGACGCCCGGAAGTCCCCAAAATATCCAAGCTCGCACACCCGTCCTCCTACTGCCAATTGTCCAGCACCGCCATATCACGAAACTTAGAAGCACGCCAGAAAGATAAGAAGGAAACGGTGGAAAGGTAAGATGAGAAACACCCCAACATTCGCCACCAACCAGGGAAAACCGCGAAAAACCTTAGTTCAGAGCGGCAGTCAAACGCGGGACTTCCTGGATGCGAGCCCCGCACGTTACCGTGGAGCCATCTCGCTAGGTTTATGACCCATTAACTCAGAAACTATAAGGGTATCCATAGGTGAAATTTCTAAATCTTGCAGTTATTATCTAAATGTTTTCAAAACTTTTTCACATGTTGCTCTACCACGACTATAAGTATGTCTTAAATTTCACTTACTAACATTTACCAGGAAAAAAATTTAATATACTTTGATATACTGATTAATCACGTGTTCCACAAGTGCAAAAACCTTAACTTTCAAAAAAACAAAATTACTAACAAAACTGTCATATAGAAGCCTTTTTACTCCCTCGGTTGTTTCAGAAAAAAGGATTAAAGGAATAAAATATAATTTTAGTAACAATTCATCCTAAATGTCAAATTAATTGCCATATCTTGAGAAATTTAAAAGTATAAGAACGCTATGATAATTAAAAATAGATTGGTTGAAAACTACATTGTTTGGAATATTTTTAGGCAATAAAGACAAATGAGAGTCCGTTAAAAGGCATTGGAAGTAAATACATGCAAATATTGGCCATATGATCTTGGGCACTTAAATGGTCACATGTTGAAGGTTTAAATGCCTCCGAGAACAAAAGTTTAATGTATGTAATTGAAGCTAAAGTTCAGAAGAAAACTAGTTTGTGAATTTTTTGAAAATTTTGACCAAATTTCGGTTATGGTTACTGTTAATAAGATATCAAACTGAAATGTATATAGGATATATATAAATGCCTTCTTATTTTACTGATCTACATTTATTTAATAGGCATGACTATTAAGGAAGATAGAATGTTTTTCTAAATTATGCCATCGTTTTTAGTAATGGTAGATATAATACAAGGGGTAAAGGTAGGGTTTTAGTTTGCGAGTAGGAATGTTTGAGTAATTTATAATGCATAACCTATAATGAACCAATAGTGGTTAACTATAAACCCCGGGACTTAAAATACTTACAAAGATGTTGAGGTATGTCGTCTCAAAATGAGCATGAGAAGGCTTGTTCTCAAATTCACCCGGAAGATGTAAGCCAGTTGGTAAATTTAATGTCGTACCGACATGTAGGCATGCTAGTACATATGGTTAGAGCAGGGCAAGGTAAGCCGAAGGGTTGTGATTCAAATTCCAGCTATGACACTGAAGTTTTCAATCTTATCCTACCGTGCAACTTTAGCCTAAATATGTCATGTGTGGAAGAAGAATTTATTGTTATTAGTAGTATTAGTATTATTATTATTATCATCATCATCATCATCATCATCAGGCATAGGAATTTCTAAACATGAAGACAGGACAAGAGGAAATTAGTTTGAACTTCACTGGACTTCCTGCAGTGGCGTCGCAGATAACAAACCATCAAACATTGGTTTACATTCTGTATATTTATATATGTTTTGAGTGTACTATGGTATAACAACTTGGTAAAATACCTCGGTCTACGGACTGCGAGAGTATTCATGAGGGATAAATCGCCCAGCTCTACTTGTTTTTTTTTTTTTTTTTTTTTTTTTTTTTTTTTTTTTTTTTTGCCTTTAGCTACTGAGTTATCCAATGAGGTGTCTTAAAGAGGAAGTGGGCTGACACACGGGAAACAAGTGCCACGTCACTGTTGTCAACAGCGTAGAAACATTTAATAGGATCTGTATACATTGTGATAGCCTAAAAGCTAAAATTCTTATTCCAGTTCTGTAAGAGGTATGTTAAAGAGAACAGTATCATGAAAACTTCAATTGAAACAATTGGTATTATGAAAATCAATCAGCGAGGAACTGTTTTTCTTGAAGAGATAGATGGGGGAGTGAAGACTATGAAAAACAGCCCAAAAAGTGTGAATTAACTTTTGGAAAATATTCCAAGATAATACCGCATGTATGTGAAATGCTATTGCTAGTTATATGCAAATATTTGTTTTCACACCCGCTGCACCTTGTTATTTGCGTGGCCTGCCACAGCAATCTACAAACACAGCATTTTGGTTACAATGCTCGTGTCTTTAGTCCTGCCTCTACAGTTGGGTAGTTACAACAGTGGTGCGATAAACGATTTTGTGAGAGTAAAATAAAATAAATAAAACACGAGCTAGGCGGAATTATGGCGTGTAGTATTTAAGCACAGGCTCTAAGGCCTAGACGTCCAACGCAGTTAGAGAGGGGGAATAAATGACCAGGTGAGTTACCGCTCCCAAGAGTTTTTTTCTAAGTTGCTGATCTATAGTTGGCCACGATATGAGTGCGTTCGGTGGGAAGAGTTGTATTTACTAGCGAGGCTGAGACCTGCAAATACAGTACTGTTTTCATTGTGCGACTCTGCATTTCCCTATCACCTTTCCCTTCACTCCCCTCTGATCCCTAACCTTGATGACGTTACGCATTGTCAACAATAACAGTGACGCCCCACTTCAAGCGCACTCATGTTGTGCTCGATTTACACGGAACGAAGTCCACTGTTTAAGAACTCCTATGCCTGATAATCATCCTACGACATATTTTACGCAGTAAAAGTCACGATTATATTCCATTTTTAGAGAGATCCAGAATATAGGTGAATATAGTGCTGTAAAGGTAGAGGTTTCCAGTAAGGCTCAAATTTCTTCATATAAAATTACGTGCCTTGTGTGTTAATATAACATCTTACATACCTTCATACAAAGTCTTAACTTAAATAATTATAGACGTCCTTAACACCGCTGCTGCGTCAAAAGGAGCTCATTGGCCGTCTTCTTGACGTCAATATTTCTGCTTTCTTCACATTCAATGGAGAATACAGATAATGAAGTCAACCTCGTCTCTAGCATTCGTGTTTCCCTCTACCTATGTCTTCATTAGTCTTTAAAATGCTAAATGAGCGTTCATTTTTGCAATGCTGGCTCATAAAGGGAAGCAAAAACTTTAGAAATATAACTGTATAAATTAAGAAGACGTCTTGTAACAACCTGATGTGTTGCATTCACATCACTTTCTCTGCCCACTCTTCTACAAACTATGCTTACAAAGTTTATTATTCTATATACTTCTTCTTAATACAGACAACCTTCAATATACATAAACACATTTCGTTCTAGATATAAGAAGTGCACAATAAACTAAATTAATAGTCAAAACTTTTCAAAGCTGGTCGCTATGTGATACATTTGAAATTCATTTATATTTGCATGGGTATGCAAAGGAAAACTCTGTTATGTATGCTAGCCTTAAAATTCCGTATTGTTTCCACGCAATCGCGAGACACAAGTGACCATTAATAACGGATATCTCAGAAATCGCTTATGCCACAAAAAAAACCTTATTTGAAATAAATTGTGTGTTTTAAACAGATCTACATTTCTTATGCAGTACGTTTTCGTCTATTGTTTAGCGTTTACCAATTACACAAAAATTATTTCCGAATGAAGAGGACTTCAAACGCTATTCCATGAAAATTTAACATACACATTTTATTTGTGTTGTAAATGTCACTAATATATGTTATTTTAAGCAAAGTCGTTAGTCATTTTTTAGAAAACTAAAATTTTCGAAACGAATTCCATGTAAAGGGCAGTTGAGGGTAGAGGGATTTTCTTGAAAATGTTCGCATCGCATCTTCACAAGGTACTGATGCTAAATACAAAGTTTCGTGTTTATCCGACTTTTCATTTTTGAGTTACTCGTATGCTGCTTAGAGATACACACACAAACATAGACCTTTTACTTTCTCTAATACTCATAGTCAGTAGGGGAAGTATTGCATTTCACCCAAAAATTCTACACCAAGATTTAATCGGAAATACATGTTTTGAGGCGCCTTGAATCAATAAGGCATTTTTGAAATATATCCGTGTGTGTGTGTGGGTGTGTCCGTCTGTCTGTGAATACCATAACTCAAAAACGAAAGGTCGGATAAATACCAAACTTGGTATTTGAGTTTAGGACATTCCAAGTATGCGACACAAATATTTTAAAGAAAATCCCCCACCCCAGACTATCCCTTACATGGAAGACGTTTCGAAAATTTTGATTGTCTCATAAATGTCTCTAACGTTTTTGATCAAAATATCATATTTTTAAGATATTTTCTTGGCAAATAAAATGTACATTTTGAATTTTCTGGGAATGTCTCCAAAAGTCCTGCATTCTGAATGGCTTTTGCAGATCTGGTAAACCAAGAGATAGAAAAAGTTTGCTACATCAAAAATATAAATCTCGTTAAAGCAGAATTTCTATCACACAGTCTTTGTTTTTTTTTGTCCAGTGAACCATTTCCGAGATATTCCTTGTTATTTGTTTGAACTTTCCAATGCTTTTACTTCTTCTCAACTTGGAATTCGTTATTCGTTTTTTATGTCCTGGGCATGCAAAGAGAATGGAATGCTCCACATAGCAATCAGCTCTTAAAAGATTTGACTATCGCTTAAAGTCTACCATATTCCCCTTTTACCTATAAGAAAATTAGCAATAAGATAGTTTCTGCAAATGTTTATCTCATTAAGACATAATAGATGGGGAATAAGCATTTGTAAAAATAGTTTGTACAAAGTAGAAAAAGTTTGTGCGAGTGCAACACATCAGATTATTTTCTCAAAAGGATATTTCGGATTCAAGGGAAAAAGATGTATTTCCAAAAAAAAAACTCGATATAGAGTTTCCTGGTGGGGTACTATAACTCCTCTACTTATTGTAGGTAAGCAGTGTAGAAAGTAAAAACTGACAGAGGAAATTTGTTTTATGTGGATATACAAAATGTATACCTACCAACTTCCCCGAATTGAAACCTGCCAAACTTTTCCTGCTCCAGCAAAATGAAAAAAATTTGCGCAAAAACAATGAGTAAAAGTACTTCAGTACAGTACCTAGCGGGATGACGTCTGTGGCCCGCTTTCGGGAGGCACCAGGTTCGAGCCTCGGCGACTGCCCATGGATTTTTCGTGGTTCCCAGGGTCGCCATGCGAATGCTGGTGCATCATCTTCTACCACAACTCTCCGACCTCTGGTTTCCTGTACCCATCCTCTTCCTTGTCATCCGTTTCGTAGACCCGCGCGACGGTGTTCGGCGGGTTGCGCCTGGTTGGTGGCTTGCGCTCAGTAAAGGTTTCTTCCCTGGCTTGTGGCCAGGGATCGTGTGGTGTCGGATGCATTCTATCTGAAAACGTTAGAGACTCTGTCCATGCTTGCATCTGTCGACATACGGATTTGGTCAACTTCCGTGTCTCTCCGCTCATCTGTCCCTCCTAAGAGCCACATTGGAAGCACAATGGGTCAGCTGGCCTGCGTCAGATGCTCTGTCCCGGTTCGAGGGAGCCCTCCATGATACTCCAGTGCAGTAAAAGCACAGAAATTACTTGTAAAGTAAATTCAAATTCTATTTCATAATAATAATTTAAGATCTAGTAGTAGTGCTTCTATTCGTATGGCAGATTCTGTGTGGTCAAACCACGTTTATTTATGTTTTTTGCAACTATCTATATGTTGTGGATCTATTTTGGTGTTAATAAGATGGTTGATTACTTTTTAAAAAACAATTACTCATAATTTTCATCAATAATATGGCATAAACCCTTCTGAGGGTCTCACTTTGTTGTGGTAGAAGGGCTCAGTACTCTGTACTCTGATCCAGAGGACCTTTCCAGAGAAGTTAGATTTGCTGACTTGATGTTAGCTAAGAGGTGAGAGAAGGGGGAAGCTAAGATTGATCCACGACAGGTAGAAGTGACTCATGGCTGTAGAGAAAGCAAGCATCTATATTGGTGCCCCGAAGAATACACCCCGTAGGCTGGTGTTAGAAAGTTGGCAGCCCCAACACCAGCTTAACCTGCGCAGCGCTCGTAACGCGGCCAGAGGATTTATCCCTTACTGAGAGTCTACATATCTTAAGCCGGACAATAGACCAAATAAAATGTGGCACGAACAAGAATTATGTGGATTATACAGACAGAAACGTCTAAGATATGATTATAATTAGAGAAATAATGCTAGCTTTCTTAATAAATACACTTATTTACAAGAGTAGATCAGTGAAGTAAGAAAGCATTCACAATCTAACTTGCAAATATTTCTAAGATAATAGGTAATTAATTTAGTAGATTTAAGACTGGTAGAATAGGAATTTTAGTCTTCCCCTTTGGTATGTTAAAGAAATATCGATCTTTAAAAGTGATATATTTATAAAATAAAAATCTGATGTGTTACACTCACATGACTTTCTCTACTCTTGTACAAACTATTTTTACAAACGCTTATTCTCCATATGCTTCATGTTAATCGATATATCGAGATGTTGATCTTACTGCTAATTTTCATGTAGATGCAAGGGGGATATGGTAGGTTTTAAGCGATGGTCAAATATTTTAACGCTGGTTGCTATGTGGCGCATTCCATTCTCTATGCATGTCCAGGACATAAAAAAATGAATAACGAATTTGAGAAAAAGTATAAGTATTGGAAAATTTAAGGGAATAACAAGTAATATCTCGAAAACGGTTCACTCAACAAAAGAAATGTATATAACATAAATTGTGTATTTTAACGCTATCTACATTTTTCGTGTAGTAAAAGTTTGACTATCTCTTATGGTTTACCAATTATGCAAAAGTCGTTCACAATAAAGAATACTTTTGGAGACATTACCAGAAAATTCGAGATATACATTTCATTTGTCATGAAAATATCTTAAACATATGACATTTTAATCAAAATCGTTAGAGCCATTTTTGAGAAAATTAAAATTTTCGACAAATGTTCCATCTAAAGGGTAGTCTGGGGTGGGGGGATTTTCTTGAAAACCTTCGTGTCGCATCTCTGGAAGATATTGAACCTCAATACCGAGTTTGGTGTTTATCGGACTGTTCGTTTCCGAGTTATGCTGTTCACAGACACACAGACACACACAGACACACACACACACACACACACACACACACAGACACACACACGGACATGTTTCCAAAAATGCTTTTTTTGATTCAGGGAGTGTCAAAACATATATTTCCGGTGAAATCTCGGTATCGATTTTTTGGGTGGAATACAATACTTCCCCTACTTACTATACGTAGTAGAGAAAGTAAAAATCTGATGTGTTACACTCACATGACTTTCTCTATTCTTGTAAAAGCTATTTTTACAAACGCTTATTCTCCGTCTACTTCATGTTAATCTTATTGCTAATTTTCTTGTAGGTGCAAGGAGAATATGGTAGGCTTTACGCGATAGTCAAATGTTTTAAGAGCTGGTTGCTATGTGGAGCATTCCATTCTATTTGCATGTCTAGGACATAAAAAAAAGAATAACGAATTCCCATTTGAGAAAAAGTATGTGCTGGAAAATTCAAACAAATAACAAGGAATATCTCGGAAATGCTTCACTCCACAAAAAAAGTGTATGACATAAATTGTGTTTTTAACGAGCTCTACATTTTTTGTGTAGAAAAGCTTTGTCTATCACATACGGGTTACGAGTTATGGGAACATCATTTAGAAAGAAGGACTTTTGGGGATACTCCCAGAAAATTCAAGATAAACGTTTTATTTGTCATGAAAATATCTAAACTATATGATATTTTAATCAAACTCGTTAGAGCCATTTTTGAGAAAATGAAAATTTTTGAAAAATGTTCCATGTATAAGGTTGTCTGGGGTGGGGGGATTTTCTTGAAAACCTTCGTGTCGTATCTTTGAAAGCTACTGAACCTAAATACCAAATTTGTCATTTGTCGACTTTTAGGTTTTGAGTTATGCTGCTCATAGACACACATACGGACCTGTTACTAAAAGTACTTTTTGGATACAGGGGCGTCAAAACATGTATTTTCAGTGAAATATCGGTATAGAATTTTTTGGTGGAATCCTAAATTGGATTTAAATTGAATGGAGACAGCAGGTCTAATTTATAATCCAATAAAATATTTCCTTATATTGAAACAAATAAACTGGTGTACAGCATTAATTAGGAATTGAACAGGATGTTCGAGAATCGTTTCTCATCTTTTCTCTTGTGTTCCGGCAGGCTCATGTGTCGTGTTTTACGGGAGTATATCAAGCAAGTGTAGCACGCATTCAACAGGCACATATTAAAATGCTTTAATCAGCAGCTTTATCCATTCCTTTTGTGAGCTACATTCCCTATTTGAAAACAAAAATTGGACAGCTATTCTGGTACACCGTGTGAACATCCACGCATACGTTAACAAAAATGTGCCGCTATCTGCCTATGGAACCGCCTGCTACCGACAGCTAAGGACAGGTGTTTGCTTTGCGTATTATTGCAGAGACAAATGACTACAATACTTGTTATCCTTTTGTTTACTGCACTGCAGATACCGGTCCTCAATAAAAGCTGCAACGAGGTAAAATTAGAAGTGTCTGCTACATTAACAATTGCAAAGCGCTTATATTTCTGAAGGTAGGTATTAAGACATCAAGGAAGGAGTATTTTAAACATTTAAATCACGAATTTGATATCTATATGCACACTGACGTGCCTAAAAATGGCTGACTCCCCTAGATTGCAAGTATTTTTTCCTCCATAAGATAATCAACCTTTGACTACACCTAGTCCTATCAATTCTGTATTTGACTGGTCGAAAAACAATTGAAGGGCTTTTTTCCAAAGTGACTGTTCTCCATGAAATCATATTTTTCACAAACAACAAATTTTAAATACGTTCTTGTAAGTTGCTGATAGAAATTTTAATCTTAGCACTAGGCTTCTTTCATTTATCGTTAATTTAAGTGAAGTGGTAAAAAAAATCATAGAGTAACAGGAATGGTGGAACTGGATTACATGACAGGGATTTAAGTCATCTTGGCATTAAATGAATACCACAAATATATTTATACTGCACTAAAAAAGTAATCACCTAAAATGTTTTACATGAAACAAAAAATATTGTCACTGCATATAAATATAGGCTTAGTTTTAGGTAGTATCTTTATTGGTTTCAAATTATTGAAGTTATTACACAAGTATTTACATGCATATTTAAGAAAAGAGGTATGGTGGCAAAATAAACAACAGAAAAAAGCAAAACAAAAAAGAACAATAAAAAGCAAAATAGAGATAAATTACCTTTGTCTAGCTGAACAAATTTGACCTAGCTTCGCGCACTTTATCCAAGAAATTGCCCATGTTTTGCCAGTTCCTCTGGTCAGCCAGTAGCTCCAAACATGCCAATCTCTTTCTTGAGGGACTTAAGAATTTTTCTTTGAGTTTAATTGTTCGCTGGTGCTCCCACTGGACACATTCCACCAAAATATGTATCCAGTCCTCATCCAAATCATAGAATGGGCAGACTCCTTGCCAGAATCGCCAGTCATTTTCTGTACCTTCCAGTCTAAACCATGCAATTCCTGATCTTGCCTTTCTTCCGAAGTTAAGTATATATGCTTCTTTACCTAAATTCATTTTTATTTCATTTGCTAGCCTTAGAGATGATTTAATTTTACAATCCGAATCTATTTCCTATTGGTTTATGTCTCTTAGCCTTCTTTTGACACCTTTCCATATGTTTTTGTAATTTGTTTCAGCTCTTAGCCATACTGACCGCATTCCTAATTCTCCTCAAACCCCTTTCCAAATCAGCTGCCCAAAACTTGGGAGACAGGTTTACTCGCTGGTATTTATAACATTTGAATCGTAGTGTGGAGTTATCCCCCTGCATCAGCCTCAGCCAGTATTTCACTGCTCTTATTTTATGTGTATTGTGTCTTCATAACATCCCACCTCCCTCAATACCCCCGAATGTGATGTATAATGCCATAATGACGCTCCAAAATATAATTTTGAATTGTACTCTGACAAATTTTCCACTGTTTTTATTGATAACAATAATTTTCATTAAAGTAAACAAACTACCAGACATATCCCACAATGGAAACAGTTGAAACTAGTAGGAAATGAATATATCACTGTACAAATGAACTCTTGAGAAAATAATACTGGAGTAGTTGGCTATTTCTCAACCATCAGTTTCATTACCAGTGATATCAGAACATAAAGAAACACCTTATTATAAAATTCTATAGCAAGATGTCTATCATTAACACAAGCTTCTCTATCAAAGCTTTTACATGATTAGCTTTCTCTTTCTTTACTTAGTTACATAGAGGAAGTATTTTTGTTTGTAGGGAGTACCATTTTTTACCTCTCTTTTGAAATAATGAGAGAATGCACGTTTACTTGAACAGTATGGTAGGCAACTAAGATACTTTGAATTAACAAAATTATTTTAATTTCTGAGATTTTAAAATTCATTTTTTACTTAATGAATAATTTCACAGCTTCCTTTTAGTTATGAACATGCCAATCTCTTCTAAGAACTTGGGCCTGGTCAACGTTTAAAAACTATTGTTATATTCCTTTGGAAGAATACATATTTCAGTTTTCCTGAGCATTTCCTTGACATTTTATGACACAAACAACGCAAGACAGCAACCATAATGATACAAAATAATGCCTAACAGAAAGCAATGTCGTCACGACACCATAAGCGGCTTCGCTATTGGTTCAGTGGAAATAAGACGGCTTGTAGATAAAAGCAACTTTCAAATGTTTGCCAAGACAGTATAAACTTGTTTTGGAAACAATATCTCTCCTAAGCAATTATAAAATATCTTCCCAATTGATTTTCACTTTAAACTATTTTTTTTAAATAATGAAGATAAGTCACTTTGGAAATAAGTCCTTCAATTCGGGGACACATAAAAGGACTACTACATAGTGTTATAATTATGTGAAATTAAGGGATGGTTGAGATATTGCCGTTATGAAAGTGTTTCACCACGATTGGTGAAGGAAAGCCTAAAGCAGTACTTAGGTCTTCTAGAGGAATGGGTGAAGAATGTTAATTACATGTGTCTTTAAATTGGACAACAGCTACGAAATTAATATAAGAGCTTCCATCAGCGACATGGAGACAAAGGTTGAAGTCATTGCCGCCATCGAACGGCAGTAAGAAAGCTTACATTAAGAAAAGGTAGTGTAGTAAGAAAATAGAAGGTAAATACACTAACAGGCCCATTCCTACACATCTTTATTTCCATATCTTAAAAATTATATTAAATGTTGTAACTCACCGGCTATGGCTGAAGGTTATCGGAAGGTCGGCGCTGCAGTCGGAGATAAACAACGATAAGCTGCGCTCTCGCCCAGCATAAACACCAGATGCGCTATCGGCAGATGACCAGAATCTTACGGAAGTTTCCCCCCCCCGCTTCCAGAACGTGTATCTCGATAGCTCTAGAATGTTCTTGGAACATTCCATTGGTTATACGGAGGGTTGTTCACGATTTATGGTAACAATATCAGACGAACACAATAGCTCCGCGCTGAAACATGTGGAACCGAATGAAAGTTAAGTAGTATGTGTGTGTTACTGTGTTTGCTCAGTTGTGTGCTCTTGTTCTTGCTGCATCAAATGGTGTCAAAAATACAATAATTCGGATAGGAGTACATTAGTGCCCTTTCCGATGAAAAATACTTGTAATCTAAGATTATTAAGCAGTGAAGGAGGCGTGGGTTTACCACATTCAAGAAAGTGATTTCATTTGCAATTAACAAACATGGTATGGCTACATCAAGACTATTCCAAATGGCAAGAAACAGGGCCACCAGTCTCACCCCAGAGATAATTTGGAAGGTGAAGAAGAATCATGCCTCTGGACCAAATCCTGCAACTCATAGGGCCATTGCGCTGTAAATAGGGATTTCTGTAACTACTGCAAACACCAAAATCAACAAGTATTTGAATTTAGAAAAGTGCAGTAAGAACCGGGGATATAAGCTGTTGCCTAAACAAATTGCAGAACATGCTACTAACAGCAGAACGCTGTATGAACGATACCTAGCTGGTGAAAAGTGGAATATGTTTATCTAAGTGACTGCAGCAGTGACCCAATATATTACCGACCAAGGGCAGAAGAAAATTGAAAGTTGGCATAAGGAAACTAACGAACATTTTCCCAATGGTTTCATGGAAATAGCAAGGTATGTACAGTTACAGTGGCAAATTAACCATTCGTTGTGTACATAAAAATATAAAAATCAACTCGGCATATTATCAGACTGACATCCTGATGCCAATTTTCCATACAGAAATCCCTGCTCTCTATGGTGCAGATGTAAATAAAGTCTGGTTGCATCAGGACAAGGCATCAAGCTATACGTCTGCTTCAACTTAAACATTTTTGGAGAGCATAGAGAGAGACATGGAAATACATCCATACCTTTCAGCGACATCCGTGTTAAGTCGTCTGATGCATCACTGATGGAGGTTTGTGTATTTGGGTTACCGAAAGCAGCCCTTGGAAGCAGACGGCCGCGAACGTTGGAGATGGTCTCCGGAAAACTGTCCGAAGGAATGGAATAAACTGGACATGCCTTTATTGTAGCAGTTTTCTCCGGTAAAAGCTGTGCTGCAGAGTGATAGCTCAAGCTAAAGACTGCCAGATAGAACATCACTGCTGGTGGAGGCGTGGTTTTTCATAAGGTAAGGGGATCTTAAGTTTGTTACCTAGATTGCGACCTCTCTATGAGCGGGCTGGAGTCAGTTGGGTCGCTCAGTGGGTGAGTAAGGGAGTTGATGAGGGCGTTTCTGCTGCGACTTCAAGTGCAGTTCTCCGAGCGAGTGGTGGCGATTACTGTGACGTTCAGTCAGTACTGCTACACAGCGAGAGATTGTAAAGACTTGTGTTGGACACCCCAGCGAGTGAACCGGGCTATGTCACGAAGAAAGTGAAGTGATGGAGGAATTGAATAAGTTTCATATTAGTGAAGGGACAATGTGAACTATGTGAAATCTCAGTGAAAACTGAACCAGATCAAAACAGTAAATGTGACAACTGAGAGAAGTGACAGTTAAAAACTGGACAAAGTCACAATATATGTTAATCACCAACGGGGATATACAACCTTGTCTCAAACTGTTGGATATTGCAAAAGCTTCTGAAATAACTTTTACATAGAATATGTTTCGAAAATTTTGATTTTTAATAAATGACCCTAACGATTTTTGTTAAAGCACCATACATTAAAGATATTTACACGACAAACAAAATGTATATCTTGAATTCTCTGGGGTTAGTCGTTCAAGTGTTCTTCATTCAGAAGGAATTTTGTATAAACTTGTATAACCTGTAAACGTTAAGCGATAGACGAAAACTTACTACAGAAGAAATGTAGCTCTCTTTAAAATACACCATTTATTCAAAATAAGCTTTTTCTGGTACACGCCGTTTCTTAGATATCCGTTACTAAATGTTTGAATTGTTCATTTCTTGGTCATTCTCTTAGTCTTTTCAACATTCAGTTGTCTCTCGGGATTGCATGGAAACCATATGGAATTTTAAGACCAGCATTTGAGTCCAGTTCTTAAACAATCCATTATAGCTGTTCCCTTTGTAACTATAACGAAATGTGTAATGTAGCTATTTGTGCAAAGGTTTCTTTGGATTAAAATGTAGAAAATAGAAAAATAAGCTTAAGTAAGAATAATTTTCATATCACATCAGAATTTTTTATAAATATGTGTCCAGCACCAACATAGGACTCTTTTCAGTGTTGTGGTATGTGAATATCACCATTAATACATGCTTGAAGCAATTGTTTTAACATTTAAAATAGTTTGACTGTTACATTCTTTAGCAACTCTATAGGTATTCCAATCATACAGACACAATACACACACGCGCGGATCTTTTACTAAAATGCATTTAGGTTTCAAGAGCTTCAAAACATGTATTTCCGCTGAAATTTCGATATCGAATTTTTGGGCGGCATGCAATACTTTCTCTTATCTACTACTTACGTTCTGTAACAGAATGTCCCTTGGTGTGTTGGTCTATGCCCTTAAATTTTAGGACCTGGTAATAGAAGACAAAATAAAAGGTTTATGTTCGCCTTAACTAATTTATTTACATTTGTTCATAAGTAGCCGTAACTTCTATCTGGAAATTATAGTACTGCGTTCTGGGTGCCAATCTATCATGCTGTAGCCCCCCACTATATATCTCTTTCCTAAACAGTTAACGGCCTCTTCACATGCTCAACTATCTGAGAGTGGCATGAACTTCACCCCTGAGGATATTGCAGAAAGTGGTGATATATTGGGAATCTGCCTTTTTTGTACATTCCGCAAATGCTATTTTTAAAGCACTATTGTGATTGGCTGATCACCTTAGCGTCGTATGCGAACATTTGCTCTCATATCTGTGTCTCAGACCTAAAAAACAGAGAAGAAAGAGGCGATGTCACTGAATTCATGGGTTGTCAGAATGCACCGGTTGTGCCTCTCAAGCCTATCCTACCAGATACGTTTCAAACGGTGTGAATAACTCCGCAACGATGCGTCGATGGTGGCTGCTTGACAAAACATGCTCCTCTCTACGAGATCTAGCGTTCCTAAGAGTTTGTCGCAGAGGTCCTGAAACAGCCTATATAAAATTAAGCAAAAACTTTACTCGCATATTGCTAGAAGAACTCCGACCCTAAACGTAAATGTCCCCACATTTCATGAACATTTCCAGAGGACAACGAGTGATTCGGTGCTTAGGCGGTTAAAACATTTTTGTGGAGATATGTGTAAAGCAGTGTTTTATTTAGTTATATATTTAAATCTGGTTGTTATAAGTGATGACAATTAAAACTATTGCTCAAAATTATATATTTATATGTGAATAATCTAGAATTGTGCACATAAAACAGGACGCCACTGCATACGCGAAAAGGTAAACATATCACACACCTCCTCCTTGCTATGCATACTCAACCTTTAAACTCCAGAAGAATGTCTTTCAAAGCTGCAGTGATGGAGTAAATGTAAGCGAGTGTAGGGTACAGTAGATGGAAACAATTTCTACCGTACCGGCGGCAGTTGGAACCCAAGTTGGCATCCAACTAAAACAGGTGTTATTTAAAAACTATTCATTCACGGGTATTTGCTTCCTTTATTTTCTGTCTAATCATCTCAAAAATATTAAAATACACTTTTGAGTCATCTATGTGCAGCAGTTATCTATTTCAGACATCATTATTGGTATACAAGTTGCCGTAGGACAAAGTTGGAGAGCTTTGATCAACTTTAACGCTAGAGAGTGGCATGGTGTATCACGCTACTTGATCGGAGATGGGGACAAGTAAATAATTAGTACAACTTCACAACTACTAACAACTAGAACTCTCGCTTTCCGTGGTTAATGATCTTAGGTCCCAGAGCCTTTTACTTACCAGTGGTAATTTCATGGTCTTACAGAATCCCACAAGACTTAGTTGTCCTGTACTTACAGGATCAATTCCGAAAGGAAAGTCTGATCCCGCCAATCACGAGGAGGGGAGTTGGTAACACTGCTATTCCCGATTTGTTGTGTAACTTAGCTCAATTGGCTCTTGGCAATGCAAAGTGAGGCTGCATTCGACTGTTTCTTTCACCAACACAGGTTTGTAAAATGTGTGCAGCATAGCTCTGACCAAGTGCAAGGTACTTAGGGTTACTCTGAAAGTTTTGAGAAGGGACTACAATGATTAAAGTAACCAAAACAGGTCCTCCTCACTTTAGATTGAAGTTCAGATAGTAAAGTGTGAAAGCCTGGCTACGCTCCAACAATGCACAATCAGTGCTTCTGTGTATGTATAGCAGGTGTTGCTACGCCATACGCTAGGATGGATCTCAAGCGAGAGTATTTCCGTGCTATAATTTTATATGACTTTAAAATCGGTTTTGGAAACAGAGGATGCCTTGAAAGATGCATCGGGTATTTGGGGATCTCTGCCCTTTGCAATTCACGAATTACCGATGGTTTATAGAGTTAAGAAGAAGAAGGGATTCCCTCGAAGAGGAAGACCGCTCAGGACGACCCGCTACAGCGCAATGGATGAAAGCAGACGTTGTTTTCAGATTCAAAAAGCCCTGAACCGGCAGCAGTAAAAACCACCCCTTAAGAAAAGCTTCACGTCATGAAGCTACAGTCGTTGGATCCTCCACCATCTGCTAATGAGCAGAAATGGGTACATGTACGGTACTGCAAAGAAGTGATAGCAAACGTTGATGGGGGAAGATCCGAAAACTATTTAACATCGTAAAGGATAACGAATGCTGAATATATCAGTAACATCCAGAAATTAAGCGACAGTCATCGGTTTGGGACTTCCCAGGAGTGGAGATCCCAGAAAAGTGAGGCGACCAAGAAGTCTTAGCAAGAAGTGTATCTGATCGTTCTTCTCAACTAATGGTCATATTGTGACAATTCCGTTTGAGGGACAAAAGACCTTCAGTGTCAGATCCTACTCCACAAAATGTATGCCACAGTCTTCAACAAACTGAGAACAAAGCGTCCTAGACACCACGACAACGTCTCTGTCCATACTGCACTAAAAGTAACCCAATTTCTGCAAGAGTCTCGATCTAGATATTTGTCCCATTTGCCCCCAGTCCAGCCCACGCACTTTTTTCTATTCCCCAAAATCAAAGAAACAAATCGAGGTTAACCACATGAATCACCTGCAGTTGCTGCATACGAAGAACGTATTTACACTCTCTCCAAGGAAGAATGACGTTGGTATTTCAAAACTGGTCTGAGAAGATGAGACGCAGTGTAGAACACAATGGACTATACTTTGAAAACATGTAATCATCAGATGTGAATGCTTAAAATTTTATGGCATTCATTCTCTTTTCTACTTTCAGAGTGACCCTAATATGTGCAAAGATAGTTTCTATGGACAAAACAAAAAAGCGGCTGGAATTCATCGTAAGATTACTGCAGTATCTTGGTGTTGTCAATTCCAGGATGGATCCATGATGAAGAACCAAGTGGACAAAGTCCGTTGTGAACGACGAACTTGTTGCAAATGTGAATGATGATCAGGCAACATCGTTTCACAATTTCAGAACTCCATAAGCATTTTGCACAGATTAATATGACTGTTGTGTATGAAGTAGTAGCAAAAAGGTTAGCTATCACAAGTATGGTGCCGAAAATTCTGTCTGAAGCCCAAAAAATGGGAGTACCATTGACATTCCTTCAATACTAAGAGAGTGAAGCTGAAACCTTTCTTCACTAGTCTATCATGGGAGTTGAGACATGGGTTCGGTGCAAGAATGCCGAAACAAAAAGAAGTCAATGGCATGGGGATTACATGAACTCTCCAATGAAATTAAAAAACTCCTCTAAACATTTCTCATGACAATTTTTCGGAGGGGGGACAAGCAAGGTACATCGTTGGTGGAGTTCATGAAACGAGGTATAGAAATAAATTCCGAAGCCTACTGTCACTGTCTACATGCACTAACCAAACTCAGGAGAACAATTCGGTCCAATCAGCGTGACATTTTGAGTTCTGAGATTGTTTTCTTTCACGATTATGCTTGGCCACAATTGCCACAATTGCACTCAAAATCTCTTGTAATAGTTGAAGTGGGATATTTACTTATCATCCAGTCCATATCCCGAACTTGTCCCTAAATAACTATCACCTACTCTCAAAACATTAGGAAATGGCTTGGGTCACATCATTGTTTGACGGTGCGAAAAATGCCTGCGTGTAACAGAAATATAAATTATATTGAAAAATAAATTAATCATTTACTTTTCACTTGTGGCTACAGAAGTGCCCCAAAACGAATCTGCCGATTTAAATTCACATCACTTTTTCGACTCACTCTTCTCCAAACTATGTTACAAAAACTATTATTCTAGCTTATTTTTCATCCATTTAAACCTTCAATTCACATTTACGCATTTCGCTATGTAATGACTTTGAAATTCCAACTAATAACGAACTTCCCATTTGAGAAAAATCCGATGTGATGCATTCACATGACCTTCTCTACTCTCTATCTGTATTAGTGGGCACAAAAACTATTCTTACGAGTACTAAGCTTATTTTACCATCTAATTACATTTTAATCCAAGTATACCTTTACAGAAATAGCTGCATTACATATTTCGTTATAGATACAAAGAGAACGATAGTCAATTTTTAAGAACCGGACGCCATACGCTGGCCTTAAAATTCCATACTCTTTCCACGACATCACGAGAAACAGCTGAATGTTTAAAGGACTTTAAACAATGATCAAAAAATGAACAATTGGAACCATTAATTACCAATATCTCAGAAATTACTTATGCCACAAAAGCTTATATGAGACAAATTGCGTGATTTAAGAGATCTACATTATCTTAAAGTTTACCAGTTATACAGGATTATACACAATTCTTTCGGAATGAAGAGGACTTCACAGGCTATTCTCAGAAAATTCAAGATATACATTTTATTCATCATGTAAATATCATTAATCTATGGTATTTTAATCAAAATTGTTTGAGCCTTTTTTAGAAAATTAAAATTTTCGAAAATGCTCCATGTAAAGGATAGTTGAAGGTAGGGTGAATTTCTTGAAAATCTTCGTGTTGCATCCTTGAAAGATACTGAACTTAAATACCAAGTTTGGGGTTTATCCCACTGTTCGTTTTTGAGTTATGTTGTTCAGAGACTCACACATGGAACGTTCTCTAAAAGTTCTTACTTTTTTAATTCAGGGGGCCTTAAAACATGTATTTTCGGTAAAATCTCGGTATCAAATTTTTGGGTGGAATGCAATACTTCCCCTACCTACTATACATAGTAGAGAAGGTAAAACTCAAATTCATAGTTTACTGCAAAGGTAAGACATAATAATGGTAGTAACCTAATAACATAACCTAATAATAATTAAATGTTCGTACAAATAGCCTAATTAATGTGACTATAACCAATCAGATAATAATTGTAATATAATATAAGAATATATAATTAATATAATTAATATTACAATCAGTGCGTCAGTTGGAGAGTAAATGGTCAGCGTGCAAGATATGAACACTTGTGAATATAAAACAGGACGTCGATGTAACAGATACAACATAAGCAACCTTCCCAGTACATGTAACACCTGCGTATTTGGATAGGAGTTGCCCGTTATGAATGGAATCCAATAGCCCTAAAGTCACCAGATTCTAGTGATTTATCACATCATGGTGGAAAAAAGATCTGGTATATTATAACCTCTATATATAATTATATATCGTTGGTGTATTTCTGCTCACAAACAGCACCAATTATGATTCCGTGTTTTCAAAATATGTACAGTTTTAATATTTTGCCATTGGAGCGCTGCAGTCGCAACTTTTAGCATGCACGATCACTTTCCCCATTCATTTGGAAGCCTGTTGCAGCTGTGCGTGATCGTCGCTATGTTTTCCTGTTGTTAGAGCGTTCCGAAATTTTTAAAACAATCGAACGACCCGCTGAATATGAGAAATGTTACGCCAGCAAACATTCATTGCCAATTGTGTGAGGTTTATGGGGAAACAATAATGAGTGACAATGCCCGGCCACACACAGCCAAAGAAACACAAAATCTGACTGCATCATTTGGTTGGGAACAATTCGACCACCCTGCCTACAGTCCGGATTTGGCATCAAGCGATTTTCATATGTTTCTTCATCTGAAGAAATTCCTTGGTGTAAAACATTTCAATGACGATGATATGAAACAAGAAGCGCAGACTTGGCTTTCATCACAGACGGCATCATTCTTTGACGAAGGAATACAAAATCTGGTTTCCCGTTACGACCAGCGCCCGAATAATCGCGGTGACTGTGTGGAGAAGTGGTGTAAGTTGAAAGGTAAGGAATGATAATAAAGTATTTATAGTTTTGTTATTCTTATTCTTCTATCCAAATATTCCGTCCAAAAATTCTATACAGATAGTTCACCGTAAATGCACATTTTGAGGCCCCCTGAATGCCAAAGAAATCATTTTTTGAAAAAGGTGCGTGTGTTTATCTGTGTGTGTTTGAACAGCAAAACTCAAAAGCGAAAAGTTGGATATATACCAAACTTGATATTTAGATTCAATATCTTTCAAAGATGCAACACGAACATTTTCAATAAAATCCGCCCACCGCAGTCTACCCTTTACATGAAACATTTTTTGAAAATTTTGATTTTATTAAAAATGGCTCTAACGATTTTGATTAAAATATCATGTGTTTTAGGCAGTTTATAACAAATGAAATGTATATCATGAATTTTGTGAGAATGTCCCCAAAAGTCCATTTTGCATAACTGGAAAACCGTAGGAGGTAAGACAGAATTTTACTATACAAAAAATATAGATCTCGTTAAAACATACACTTTATGCTTTTTTATGATTTTTATGTCCTGGATATGCAAGGAGAATGAAATGCTCCACATAGCAACTAACTCAAGAGATTTGACTATCACATTCCCCTTGCACCTACAATAAAATTAGCAATAAGATTAACATCTCGATTAACATGAAGTAGATACAGAATAAGCGTTTATAAAATAGTTTTACAAGAGTGGAGATAGTCATGCGAGTGCAACACATCAGAAGTTATCGTACTTACTTTAAAAACAGGCCTCGTAGATTTTCTAAGCGTAGGTAGTTCCAGACAATGATCGTTCTCAGAGAGAAGGATTGCTACGGGATGGTATCTTCCGGAGCATTTAATGAGGTATGTAAAGTACGTTGATTTAAGACATTTCCATTGTGTAGAAATGGTCACAGTCAACTGACAACCCAGCTTCTAACACTTGCATCACTCGCCGCCTCAGCGCAGTTCTGTCTAATGCATGTTGATAGGAGCGTAAATGTATTGCAAACAGAACCCTCCCTTATCTACCTACCGCTTGGCCTAATGTTCTCCGGCTGAAATAGCGAAACTAAGGTATGATCGCTGCATTATGCTAGTATAGTCTGGTACCAAGGGGAATAGACATATCCTACGCTAAGAGCATATGTAGATTCTAATAATCTACAGACTCCCTCAGCACCTCCCATAGTAGTTGCTGTGGCAAACGCTAAATTTAAGGTTGCCATTTACTCACGCTCCGAATGGAGCGCTTCCATTTCTACGACATCCAAAAAACGAAGCCCAAAACTGGGGTAAAGCTAAAGTAACGGATAAACGAAGGGGCCCTGCAACCGGGGCAGAGCACCGCAAGTAGGCTTCAACGGCCCTTTTTGCATCTACCGTGACCCCGGGAGGGACGGATGAAGGGAGAGATCTGAAGGGCAACTAAACCCGGATGAGCGTAACCATGGACGGGGTCCCTAAGGTTTGCAGATAAAACGTAACCGCCGCCGCAAAGAAACCCCCGGTCCCACGTAGACCCACTTGAAGGCGAGATCTAACTGAGCAGCCTCGCAACGACGCTAGGGAAGAAACCTCTAAAGAGTGCACAGCCACCGTCCAGCCGCAACGCGCCGACCACCTGGTCCTAAGACCCTGAAACAGATGACAAGCAAGTTGGTGGTACTGGAAATGGGGGTAGGAAATTGTAGTAAATGAACCAACTCAGAATTCGCCTGTCGACCCGGGGAAACTACGAAAAAGTGGGCGATCGCCGGCGATCGAACCCGGAACCTCCTGAATGCGAGTTATATACGTTATCGTAGCGCCACCTCCCTCTGTTCCAAAATTGGAAGTCATTTACTGCCGCGCTACAACTTTCCATTTGCTTCAGCAACAAGAAATGTTTATGACTAGAGGCAGGCAAAATAATTAAATGTAATATTCTAAACCATACCCTCTATCATTATGGGAACAAGCATTTGGTTTAACATGGTGTGGAATTTAATGCAAGTTACAAAGAGTTAAATATTTCATAATATTTTCGTAAAAGTCATTTTTATACAAGTCTTTATATTCTTCACGTTTAGTAAGGTTAACGATATTTCGTTTTTAAGGATACCTATTGCTGAAATTTGTTCAAAAGTTTAAAAAAAAAATCACTTATTTATTTTTCCAAAAAATACTTTGGAACTTTAGCTCCAACTACATACCACGAATTTTAGTGTCAGCGCCACTTAAGGCCTCAAAAAGTGACAATTCAAATTCCCTTGAGCTCACGGGCTAATGCATTGTACTCGTATTTAATTCCAATAAATTTTACTCGACTTTGACTTTTCGTACACTTTTGCGCACTAAAAATATTTCACGTGATGTAGTTTCCAATAAATGTTGTTCAAACTTTGAGCACAAACTCAGAATGAACTTTAGAAAAATCTGATGTGATGCACTCACATGACTTTCTCTACCCTCTATCGTTTATTAGTGAGTATACAAACTATTCTTACTAAAGCTTATTTTTCTATTTACTACATTTTAATCTAAACAAACCTTTGAAGAAACAGCCGCATTACACATTTTGTTACAGATACAAAAAGAACAGCGACAGTCAAATGTTTAAGCACTGGACGCTGTATGCTAGCCTTAAAATTCCATACTGTTTCAATTCAATCGCGAGAAACAACTGTAAATCGGTGAGACTAAAACAAAATGACAAATATTGAACAATTCTAACTTCTAATAACGGATATCTCAGAAACGGCTTTTGCCAAAGAAAAACTTGTTTTAAGTACATTGTATGTTTTAAAGAGATCTACATTGTTTGTATGGTACGTTTTCGTCTATCGCTTAACGTTTACCAGATATACAAGATTATACAAAATTCCTTCCGAACGAAGAGGAGTTTACAGGCTATTCGCAGAAAATTCAAGATATAAATTTTAATTCTCATGTAAACATCTTTAATATGTGGTATTTTAATCAAATCCATTAGAGATTTGTTTTAAAAAATCAAAATTTTCTTAAAGCGTTCCACATAAAGGGTAGTTAGGGTGGAGAGTTTTCTTGAAAACCTTCGTGTCACATCCTTGAAAGGTACTGAACCTAAACATCAAGTGTGGTATTTATCCAGATTTTCGTTTTTGAGTTATGCTGTCACACATCTTTTTCTAAAAATGATTCTTTTTTAATCAGGGATCCTGAAAACATGTATTTCCGGTGAAATCTCAGTATGGAATTTTTTGATGAAATTCAATACCTTCTCTACCTACTATGTACGTAGTAGAGAAAGTGAAAACTGGCATATGTTTTTTGCTATACTTTTAAATTGCTGAAGATATGGCATAATTAATTCACCACTGAGCATACATTTTCAAAAAAATATATGTTTTCAGGTTTAAAAGTTTTACTGAGGCTACTAGAGGAGGGCATAATATTCCTTATACCAGTTTTGTACAGGAATATAATAAATATGATTCTATAAATTTCGAAGTATTCAGTATAAAATTGTTTAATTCAATCCATGAAATTGGTTTTAGAATTGTTGCGAGTATTTTGCAGGTGCTTATGTAAGGAGGGGTTGGTGGTATGATTTTTAGGGGAATGATTAGCTCATGTCCGACACGTGGGTGAATTATACATTTCTTGCTGCATACGCTTACGTCAGTATTACCTAGATGCTAGTCAGCATTCTCGTCGGGTATTTAAACTTGTGCTTTTCACGGCTCGCACTCGGCCAATCACTTGCCTGGCGGGACCCTCTGCCAGGCAGTTTCTTCGACGAGACCCCTGGCATGACGAAGATGGAATGACAATCTTCTTCTGTTGCACGAAATGTAGTTTAGGTTTGTTATTAGAAAGATTAAAGCTTCTCTTGGAAACAGAATTAATGTATGATAGTGTTACGCTTTTATCACTCTTCCCGCTAACTACGTGACAGTATTATAATTTTTCCGAATTCTGACTTCTGCTTCATGTGAATATCTGATTAATTAGCATTCTCGTAATGATCGCCGGAAGAATATATATATATATATATATATATATATATATTCTTCAATAATAAATAAGATTTACTACTGCTGTGAGGAAGGTGACGTACGGTAGTGGCTTTCAAACAACGGTGTCTACAGAATTGTGGTTAACAAATCTCTCAACTAAAGACAATGCAAGCTTTCACTGAGAGTAGTGTAATGTTAATACGAAACATACAAGAGACATTGTAATTTTCGCACTTGTTGAATGTTGAATTTCTTCCATTTGGAAAACCCAAGGGCTATAAGAAACCGTTGTTTATCCGCACTACAAAGCCTCGGAAGTTTATTTTGCTGTCTAGATCCATCCCGCCCAACTCCCTGTCCGTGTGTTGCACAATGGTTGATGGGAGCGGAAATTGCTAGAAAGGTTTTTAAGGCTTCAGTGTGTCTTTTTGTTTTGCAATTTTGAAAATGGCCGGAAGCCTCTGCACTAGTACGACTATAAACCTAATCTATTTGAGTCGGCGTCGGTTTTGCACAATATTGTATGATTTTGTATTAAACCATGCACAGGAGGTCTTATTAGAGCTTTACTTTAAAAGCAGTTATCATTTTTACTTACTCTACAGCGTGCATAGAAGGTAGAGAAGGTACTACATTTCAACCAAATAAATAAATTTCGGATTTATACATACCACACTTGGTATTTAGGTTCAGTACCTTCCAAAGATGCGACAAGAAAATTTTCAAGAAAATGCCCTCACCCCAACTACGCTTTACATGACATATTTTCAAGATTTTAATTTTTTAAAAATGGCTACAATGATTTTGTTTAAAATATCATATATTAAATATATTTACATGACAAATACAGTTTATATCTTGAAGTTTCTGGGAATAACCTGTGAAGTCCTCTTCATTCGTAAGAATTTTGTATAACCTTGTATAACTGGTAAAAGTTAAGTGATAGAACAAAACGCTTAACACATGAAATGTAGATCTCCTTAAAACACATAATTTGTTTTAAATACGTTTTTATGGCATAAGGCATAAGCAATTTCTAAGATATATATATATATATATATATATATATATATAATTAAAGGTTCGAATTGTTCATTTTTTGGTCATTCTTTAAAGTCCTTTAAACACTCAGTTGTTTCTAGCGATTGCATTGCAACAGTAGTGGATTTTAAGACCAGCAGTATAGCGTCCAGTTCTTAAACATATGACTATCGCTCTTCTCTTTGCATCTATAACGAAATGTGTAATGTAGCTATTTTCTGCAAAGGTTTATTTGGATTAAAACTAGTAGATATAAAAATATGCCGTAGTAGGAGTAGCTTGTATACTCAACATTAAACAATCGAGGGTAGAGAAATGCATGTGAATGTATCACATCAGATTTTTTGTCACGTTAAAGATATTCAAGATATCGTTTATACTTTTTCAAATGCAAAATCGCTGTTCCTTCCTTCCTTTCTTTCTTTCCTTCTTTCTTTTCGTGATCATGAAAGCAAGCCTACTACATTCCCTTATTCCCTTGTAACTATAAGCTTTTATAAGAATAATTTGTTGAAGAATGGGTAGAGAAAGTAATGTAAGTGTAACATATCATATTTTTAGAAAAATGTCCGCGACCGTGTTTCTGTGCCTGTGGACAACATAACTCGAAAGGAAAATGTCGGATAAATACCAAGGTTGGTATTTAAGTTCAGTACCTTCCAAGGCTGCGACATAAAAATTCACAAGAAAGTATCTTCACCCCAAAACTACTTTCTACTGGAAAACTTTTCGCTATTGTTGATTCTTCCAAAAATGGCTGTGAAGATTTTAATTGAAATGTCAATGCGTTCTGAAGCGGAGAGGATTCGGCTACTTTCCGAAGTCGCGGAGGGCGATGAACTTATTTTCGGGCGTAAAAATCTTTGGTATGGCTTCCTTCGGAAGGGAAGTAAAGTCGTAGATTTGCGGCTAGTAAAAGATCCTCAAGCCTGATAAAGAGCAAAATTACCGGTCTTTTACGTCCAATATAGAATAGTAGAATGGGACGCTAAGGACCACAGCAGCAAAAGAGCGTCCATAAACAAAACTCAACTAAATCTACCAACTCTTAAAAGATCTTACTATGGCTTAAAGCCTACCATATTCCCCTTGCACCTACAAGAAAATTAGCAATGATTTTGCAAATGTTTATCTCGACCAACAGGAAGTAGATGGAGAATAAGCGTTTGTAAAAATAGTTTGTACAAGAGTAGAGAAAGTCATGTGAGTGTAACGCATCAGATCTTTTTGATTCACGGTGCCCAAAACATGTATTTCCGGTGAAATCTCGGTATCGAATTCTTGGGTGGAATGCAATACTTCCCCTTTTTGCTACACGTAGTAGAAAAAGTAATAAACGATAATAACAGGAGAAAGTCAGGTGAATGTATCACATTAGAATTTCTTTTCGTTGTTTCATTTTAGTAGCCGATGGCTTTAACCTCAAAGAAAACTCACTTATCTTCTCACTAAACTATATCTGAGTTTTATACCTTTTACATTGCAACACATTAGAAACCTCAATCATACATTCCAGATTGTATAAAGCATAGTGATTTTCTTTACTTTTTCGTCTTTCTCCATGTATTAAACATTCCTGTCTGTAGTAATCTACATATCCTGTTTCTGTCACCTTTTATTAGCTCTTCCAGTATTTATTTTCCCGACTGGTTTGTAATACTTAAAATGGAATGGTCCTCTCTATATATTCATTCTTTGAAGATTACTTATCCACTTAGTTTTATATTCTTTAGCTTTTACAATTATATTGTATATATCTAATTCGTTTCATATTCATTTCCGTTATGATCTGTTCCCTTATATCCTGCATTCACTCTCGTTTCATTTACTTCGAGTCTACTTTTGCTTTTCTCTATCATAATCCATGCCTCACTCCCATACAGTATTTTTGGCACTGATATTACTTCATAAAATTTTAATACTGTGTCTTTTTCAAAAACCTTTTTATAGTGTCATTAAAATAATTAATAGATTTTGTAATGGATCACTTTGTTTCTTACTTTATCTACCGCGTACATAGTAAGTAGGGGAACTATTGCGTTCCACCCAAAAACTGGATACAGAAATTTCACCGGAAATACATGTTTTGAGGCCCCTGAATCTAAAAAACCAAACGTCGCATAAATACCAAACTTAGGTTCAATATCTTTCAAAGATGCGACAAGAAGATTTTCCAGAAAATACTCCCACCCCAAACCAACCTTTACAGAACCGTTTTTAGAAAAATTTGACTTTCTGAAAAATGGCTTTAACAATTTTGATAAAATTACCATATATTAAAGGTATTTACAAAACAAATAAAATGTATATCTTACATTTTCTGGCAACAGCCTCTGAAGTCCTCTTCGTTCAGAAGCAGTTTTGTTTATTCTTGTATAACTAGTAAGCGTTAAGCGATAAACAAAAACTTACTTCACAAGAAATGTACATATCTGTAAAACACACAATTTATTTTAAATAACGTTTTGTGGCATCTACCATTTCGGAGATATCTGTAACTAATGGTTCGAATTGTTCAATATTTGGTCATTCCTTTAAAGTCCTGTGAACATTCAGTTGTTTTTTGCGATGTCATGGAAACAGTATGGAATTTTATGGCTTCCAGTTCTTAAACATTTGAATATCGCTGTTCCCTTTGTGTCTATAACGAAGTGTGTAATGCAGCTATTTCTGCAAAGGTTTATCTCGATTAATACGAAGTAGTTAGGAAATAAGCTTTAGAAGTAATAGTTTGTATGCTTTATATTCTTATTAAATGGTTTGGAAAGCCCTTCTCATTCAAAATATTCCATAATACATTTCTGTTTACTCTATTGAAGGCCTTTACATATTGATTAAAGGCTACACAAACAGGCAAATTAAATTCCCTTCTCTTTTCATAACTTTGGCATATTAGCAACGAGAGACCATTCTTTGATTCCAGTTTACGCCCCTGAGATGTGGTTAATCCTAATGATAAATGAGATGGAATTACTGTTTTCGGAAAGGAAGATGGGTAGATATCTTCTCAGTCTAATTATGATACCTTCTCAGCATCTGGCACTAATAACCTACATGAAATTATGGGGTTAAGTCCAATCAGGAAGGAGGTCCTACCGGTAATCAAGCGGTGGACGTCCGGTGCGCAAAGTCGATAACCTTTGTCGCTCGTCTCGGCTATTGCTATAATTGCTTAAGCTGCAAATGCCTAAAGCATAACGCTCTGTCACCTTTCGAGCAGAATAAGAATTAGATTTTCTTTAGCGAAACTGGAAAGAAAATTTTGTGAAGAATCTGATGTTTCTCCTAGCACTTTCACTAGCCATTAAACATTCAAACTTTTATCTTCCCTACCACGTACATAGAAGGTATAGAGGATTCCAAAATTAGATACCCAGATACCGGAAATACATGTTTTGAGGCCCCCTGCATAAAAATAGAGCATTTTTTAGAAAAAGGTCCGTTTGGACTGTGAACAGCATAACTCAAAAACACAAAGTCGGCTAAACACCAAAGATGCAACACAAAGATATTTAACAATATCCCTCCACCCCAAACTACGCTTTACATAGAACATTTTTCAAAGATTTTTAGTTTCATAAAATGGCTCTACAGAGTTTGATTAAAATACCATACATTAAAGATATTTTCACGACAAAGGAAATGTATATCTTAAATTTTTGTTGACAGCCTCTGAAGTCCTCTTCGTTCAGAAGGATTTTGTATAATCTTGTATAACTAATAAACGTTAAGCAATAAACCAAAACTTACTTCGTAAGAAATGTATGATCCCTTTAAAACTAATTTATTCCAATAACTTTTTAAGTGGCACTAGCCATTTCCGAGATATCCTTATTAATGGTACGAATTGTTCATTACTTGGTCATTCTTAAAGCCTTGTCAACATTTAGTTGTTTCTTGCGATGTCATGGAAACAGTATGGAATTTTAGGACCGGCATATAGCGTCCAGCTCTTAAACATTTGACTATCGCTGTTGCGTTTGTATCTATAACGAAATGTGTAACGTAGCTATTGCATAGGTTTATTTGGATTAAAATGAAGTAAATAGAAAAAATAAGCTTTAGTAAGAAGGGTTTCTATACCCATTAATAAAGTTAGAGCGTAGAGAAGGTCATGTGAATGTATCACATCAGATTTTTGAAACAGCGTGTAGCTATGTGATGGTTTTGAAATGCCACATTCTTGAATAACCACGAGAAAAAACGAATAGCGACATACCACTTGAAAACCCAGGGTGGCAACGCGACCGCCCACTCTGAACCATGGGTTTTTGATTTCCACGGGTCGGTAGATGAATCCTTTTCATCATTTCTCTTTCATTCCGTTTCTATCTCATCTTTCAGGTGTGCGTCTAGGTTTCGTGGCGTATGGCGGTGCCGCACAGATGACGCGGATGCATGTTCAAAGTATAGAGTACTCCGTGTGGACGCCAGAGCGATACTTTGTCGACTTCAGGTAGTTCATCGCCCTCTCTTGTCAGCTCAAGCAGTGGGACGGGTCTTAGAGCTTGTAAATGTAGTAGACTTCCGCGCGTCTCTGTGGCCTGTATGCCTGCAACCTGTATCCTCCTGTGTTTACTTAATCCTTTCTTCCTGCAGGTGGTAGCCACAATAGATCGATATAAGTGCGCGAGATGTGCCCTTGCATTGATAACCCGCTACCATAAACCTTCTAATACTTGAAAAAATTAGAAATACTTGAAAATGCAAGCCAATAACAAAGAATACTTGAAAATTATTTAACGTAACTGACATACATAAATGTGTGCTTTAACGAAATCTACATTTTTTGTGTGATATGATTTGGTCTATCTGTTATGGTTTACCAATAATACAAAAATCATTCAGAATAAAGAGGACTTCACAGGCTCTTAGCAGATAATTCATGATTTACCTACATTTTATTTATCATCTGGAATACCTTAAACATGCGGTATCTTGATCAAAATCGTCAGGACCATTTTGAGATAATATAAAACAATGAACAAATTTACATGTAAAGGGTAGTTTGAGTGGAGAGATTTCCTTGAAAATATATTGTGTTCTACTCTTGGAAGACGTGGAACTTATATACTAAGTTTGGTATACACATCAACTTTTCCTGAAAATGTCTTTTCTTTCTTTGGAATCAAGATGCCTGAAAATGTGCATTCCTGGTAAAATATTGGTATCGAATTTTTGGATGGAATGCAATACTGTCTCGACTATAGATTTAATTGAATTTACTGAACTTTCCTTACTTAAAAGCCATGACAACGGGCGAATATCGCTAAGCATGCGAAACTAAGGATTGTAACAGAGGAATACCGGAATCTGTAAAGAAGCCTAAAAGAAGAAAGTATTTAAATTTTACCAAATGACAATTTTGTTAACAAAAGATGTTACCTTAAACTTACATGTTGTTCACAAACAAATCATCGTCCAAAAGTCATCCTTGCCACGAGACAGGTGCATAGAGACACTACACCGTTCCTTACATTAAGAAGTCTGGCTGCATAAAGAGGCCGAACAATTTAATTCCCCAATCATTTTCTATGAAAACATTCATGTGCTCGCTACTATACTTCCACTTCTTACTTTAGGTAAATAATATAGAAAACAGAAATACGAGATCAGCAGATACAGTTCTGAGTAATAAGGATTTGTCTGCACAAACACGAAGTAAATGGAAGAATACTCTTTTGTAGGAACAGCTCGTAGAAGAATGAGTAGACAAAGTCATGTGAAGTCAACACATGAGATTTTATGTTATTTTACGTCACGATGTTTCGTAACCTCCTTTTAAGTAACGTTATTTTTATCTTAATAAGAGAAGGGTTCATCCTAGTGATGGGACGACACTACTATTTCTCGATACTCGATACGATACTTATTTTCGATCAGCGATATTCGATACTCGATACTTACTTTATAAAAACTGAAAAGCCTTGTTCACTGAATTATATTCTTATTAGTAGTTTTATGTGTATGAACGCATGTAACCAATTTGTATTGGATGCTAATTCTGAAATTGTTCTTGTTTGAACATTCCCTAATGGGCAACAATCTTTTTATCTTGATACCATAGTTTATATCCCTTATTGTTGTCAAGGCTAATAATAATAGTAATAATAAATAATTTCCTTGGTACGCTTTCTATCTAACTCTATTTTGTCATGAATACTTTCTTTTGAAGGAATTTCTATCCATAGAAAAACAAATACTGGCAATTTTCCTTTATTCTGCTATCTTGAAAATATAAACTAGTATAACAACCTAGGAAATCCCTCAGTCTAAGGACTGCGCGAAAATTGGGGAGGGATAACTCACCCCCACTCTACTTATTCTTTGCCTTTAGTACTGAGTTATCCAATGAGGTGTCTTAAAGAGGAAGTGAGCGGATACAAGTGTCAAGTCACTGTTGTGAACACAGCAATTTTGTAGTGTAGGAAAATGTAATAGGATCTTGTTTACATCGTGATAACTCAAAAATTAAAACCCTTATTCCAGTTCTGTAAGAATGATGTTATACAGCACACTTTCGAGATGATAATGATGTGTGATTGGTCTCACTGTAAAAAAATTAAAACTGCTAGTTTTCTTTGTAAAGCTTCAATTGAAATAACTTGTATTATGAAAATCAATCAGCGAGGAACTTTTTCTCTTGAAGAGCTAGATGGGGAGGCTATGAACTACCCTAAAAGGTGTGAATTAACTTCTGGAGGATATCCCATGATAATGCCGCATGTGTGTGAAATGCTATCGCTCGTCATATGCAAACATTTGTTTTTACACCCGCTGTGCCTTGCTCTTTACGTGGCCTGTCACAGCATCTACAAACACAGCATTTTTGTTTCAATGCTCTTGTGTCTTTAGTCCTGCCTCTACAGTTGGATAGTTTCAACAGCGGTGTGATAAACGATTTTGTGACAATAAAATAAAACACTGGCTAGCTGGAATTATAGTGTGTGGTGATTAAGCAGCGACTCAGAGGCATGCCCACCCAAGGCAGCTAGGGAGGAGGAATACATGACCAGATTAGTTACCCCCACCAATGGATATTTCTAAGCTGCTGAACTATAACATATATGTTACAAGAAAACTCAAAAAACTAAAAATGTGTTTTTACACCATTCTACCAGTATTCACATCTACCACATATCATATGTATTTTTTCATCCGGTAATTAGTCATTTAACACTCGAAAAGTTTGTGGATTAAACGCCTCTACTGTCCACCCTCATACATATGCATATTAATGTTTAATACAAAGGTTAGAGTTGCCTAAACACAAGCAGATGGAAGGAAAGAACATTTCCATGTGCTGTATATCTCACGTCTGGTTCTGATTTATTTCTGCTGGATTAACAGATTTTGTTCATCGAAGGAGGTAAATGTAATGGCTGAGAGTGAGTCACCAAGCCAGACTATTGCAGAAACGTGATTTAGTTGTCAACTTCATTTACAACTCAGTTAACGCTGCATGTTACATGAGTACCTTACTCCTGCCCCATTGTTTGATATATTTTCATTTAGCCACAAGATTCTATGGAATGTTGCATTAGTCACCCACAGGAAACGCAGTCAAGGTCTATCAAGTACTATAGTCCTGCAACTCTTTGGGGCACGTGCGAGGCAATAGCGTGAAGTCTCGACTCTTTCATTCCTTATCTAGCACAAAGTTAAATGGAACAACTTTAAATAGTGCAAACCTTAAAAATTTAAATGTATCGAAGGTTTATTTCAAAGTATTAGGAGTACTTCGATACCAGAGTATCGAGAGTACTGAGCATCGATAGTATCGAAGTCCCATCTCTAGATACAACAAATAAAGGAACCGCAACACCTATAGCTTGAAGAAGATTATTTATATATTTTAATATTTTCATTCATGTTTATTGATAGTGCATAAACCGCCATTGCACGTTGAGCTCATAGCACGATTTTAAATTCTTCTTCTTTAGTCTGCAGTCTTCAGGAACCATTTTCCGCACATTGTTTTTCCACACTCTTGTGGCATTTTCTCCCCTTCCGCAAGTTTGAACTACGTCCATAGTATCAGAAGGGCATATTCAAGATCGGTTGGGTGTCGGAATATGCCATTGGCGAATAAAATCTCCAATAGTGAGGCGGCGGCAGCAGCACTAAAACGGAGGAAATGAGAACTATTCACCTTCTCCTAGCTTGGGTGACTTGGCACGAGTAAGACAGCGAGAAGAGACTGACAGGCACGCCTACCGGTAGCAGGCAAATAGAAATGTGAGTCAAGGTGCACCATTTTTTCTGAATATTCAAAATTTTCTAATCAACAGCTTTGGTGAGTAACCTTCCAAAATGAATTAACTTGAAGTGCCAGGTAGACAGGGGCAAGCAGACAAGGAGAGATGGCTGTAATGTTCTTTTATATATAATGAATACACTTTGTTACGCTAGAGAAAAGCAAGATTTAAACACTGCCTGTACAGTGATAATCTATACTGTTAAAATACTTTTAAAAATTGTAACAAAGTCAATATATTGTATTTCGTTAATCATGTAATAATTACGGAAGGTAAAATGTTTCTTTGGCTTGCTAAATATCTACCATTATTTGAATGAATAGATAAAGTCGTGTAATAATATGTCAAGTACTGTGTTACGCGAGAAGCTAGTAACAATTAACACATAATTACTATGTGAGAAACATTTATATTATTGGAAAACAGTTATAGTGGGAGAAATAAAGAAGGAAAACAGATATTCTCGTTTTTGTTGCAAGTTATTCCTACCTATACCAACTAGGGGAATTCCTTATAGTGAGCATCCTTCACATTTTTACATACATACATAACTGGGTTATGGGTTAGGTAGTAAAAATAAAAGTAACAAAATGGTAGCAGAGCGTGGTTTCGATAAACGGACCTCTGGGTTATGGGTTACGTAGTTATAAATAAAAGTAACACCCTGTATATTGCAGCGTCTAGTCCGGTACCGCAGACCTCTGCTCGGTAAGACAACATCAGAATTAAGCAGTGTGCCCTGTTTTAACACCAAATTTTCTTCGATGTTGCAGAGCGTGGAACTGATATGCTCTAGGGCGGTGGACGAATGTAAGAACAAAGGACTTTGTTTTACGTGGTTCACAATGGAGTCACTTAGCCTGTCCGTGACGCTGCCGCTCGACTACTTTATCAAGGGTTTTAACGACCTCATCGAGCATTGTTGGGGAGCAGCGTTGTTTATAATACAACAGCACAAGTTGGTGAGCAGGTAGAGGGCAGCATTAATCAATCACGAGTGCCCGGTCCTGGGGGCACCGTTATGCCCAGATTGGTATTGCATTATTTAAACACAATCACTGCACCACTCTCTCTCTCCCTCCCTCTCTCACCTTGCCCATACACACACACACGCAAATAAATTACGTACGCCACTGCTTGTGACGGAGCACCCCTATTTATTTTCTTGTCTTCCCAGATTTATGATCGGAGCCGGTACTCTGCTAATTTTCGCTACACGACTCTTTAATCTCCGTCGTGACACCCGACATAGAACTTCGAATATGTCAACAGTTTATTATACTTCCTGCAATCAGCATTGTCACGTGACAGGCTAATCTTATTAAACAATTGTCTTTTCAAGCAACAAATACACGGGTCGTAAATTCCATTGCACGTGATATACACAGATGGAGAAGAGAATCATAATCTCCTAGCTAAATGGGAGTGATGTATTTCTTTCCAACGTATTAGCTTCTATAATTAAAGGCAAATTATTACCCACCGCAAATTTGCTGCTTCAGAGTTATGATTTAGGGGCCTCTCGTGCTTGCAAAGAGCGTATTATAATGCAATCAGCAGGCTGCCTCATTTTAACCCAGTACTACCTTTAATTTAAGCTTAATGTCTTTACATCGGTCTTTGAATCTATACTATTTACGAGGCATAGGAATTCTTAAGCAGTCGGCTTCAAGTTTACAACATTCAAACCCAATAACGGCTGTGTATACATGGTATTTACAAAATTTTAGTCTGGCAGCCCTGAAAATGTGAACCTATAACGCTAAAAATGGCGCCGAGGTAGCGCGATGGTTTCGTTTCCGACTCTCATACTAAGTGTCCAGGGTTCGACTCCCGGTTCTGGGGCGCTGGGTCCTCCACCTTAGAAATGGGTCCAGACATTTACTTGGTGGAATGAGGTATCCCCCGAAGGTCGTAGGCCATATGGGAAGCGTTATAAACGGCGACGATAATGATAATTATAGATTCGTAAATAAAAAATCTGATGTGTTACATTCACATGACTTTTCCTACCCTCTATACCTTAGTAGTGGGTATAAATACGAAAGTTTCTCTTCCTATCTACTTCATTTTAATCCATATAAATGTTCCTGGAAATAGCAGCATTACACATTTCGCTAGAGACATAAACAGCGATGTTTTAGAACTGGACGATACATGCTAGCCTTAAAATTCTTTCCATAGGTTCTCAAGAAACAACTGAAAACCGACAAGATTTGAAAAGAATGGCTAAGATTTTAACAAACTGAGCAATTAGTAACGGATATTTTGAAAATGGCTGGTGCCACAAAAAAGTTGTTTGAAATAAATTGTGTGTCTTAAAGAGATCTACATTTCTTGTGTAGTACGTTTTTGTCTATCGTTTAACGCTCACCAGTTATACAAGATTATACAAAATTTCTTCCGAATGAAGTGAACTTCAGGCTATTCCAAGAAAACTCAAGATATACGTTTTATTTGCAGGTAAATATCTTTAATATGTTGTATTTTTATGAAAATCGTTAGAGCTAGTTTTGAGAAAATAAAAAATTTGGAAACATTTTCTATGAAAAGGGTATTTTGGTTTGGGAGGATGCTCTTGAAAATCCTCATGTCACATCTTTGGAAGTCAGTGAACCGAACACCAAGTTTGGTATTTATCCGACGTTTTTGAGTTATGCTGTTCACAGTCTCACAGGGACACACAGACACGCACATGGACCTTTCTCTATTTTTGGGGGGGATTCAAAGGGTCTTAAAACATTTATTTCCGGTGAAGTCTCGGTGTCTAATTTTTGGGTGGAATGGAATACTTTCTCTACCTCTATGTACGTGGTTGAAGAAGTAATAATTACTTCAAGTTAACAGATACTGTGCAAGAAGATATCCAAAACAGAGATATCTTAAGACTCAACGTGCATAAGGAGAGAGTTGACCAAGAGGACAAACTGAAGGAAAAAGTTGGAAAAACATGGACAGACGACAAAGAAATCCAACAACCAAAGAATGAGAGACCTATGTACAATAATTTATAAATAATAATTAGTAACTATAATGCATCATTGCCACAAGTAAGAAAAAATTGGAGGGATGTTAGCTGTGTGTATAATTAGGTACACCGTGTTAGGACAAGAACGAAGTAATGCATAAACGGACTTGTAGTTCAAATTAGGGTGATTGTATGGAGAAACCTGAAGAAGTTTCCGCGCTTGTGCAACTTAAGAGGTCTGCGCGTGCTGAAATTGTTAGGCACGGCTCGGTAAGATCTGAACCGAACCCAAGCCCGAGAGAGTAGGTTACAGAACACACTCGCCCTGGGGCCAAATATTCACTTTTGTTTTAAATAAAATTATTTTGCATTATTATTATTATTATTATTATTATTATTATTATTATTATTATTATTATTATTAGTCCACGAAGCGCAGCTGCAAGCGGTACGAAGGAACTCGCGTTCGATTTCCGCTACCGACATGGGAATGTTTTCCTCTGCTGGGGCTCAGTAAGGAATGCACTTAAGTGCTTAGGACCAATTTGGGAGTCACTTTACAGAAATAATGGTGCCTGATGTCCTGGAATCCGCATATAGTAAGCGGCATGTTGACCGCATGCTGTTTCTATTACCGCACTCTGCCTAGGATGTCCTAGGTGTGGGTGTACGGAGGGAGTCATAGTTTGCAGCTGCCGTGCTGTTGTAACGTGATTCGCATTTGGCCAGAGCGGGTACTTATTTATTGTTACTAGTATCATTACTACTAAGCAAAATGGCTCAGCGGTAACGTGTAAGGCTTGCATTCGGGAGGTTCCGGCTTCGATTAACAGTGGCCGCCCACTCTGACCATGGGTTTTTTGCGGTTGGGAAAGACGAACCACGGCTCTCCTCTTTCCGCTATTTCCTCTTTTTTCATTTCACTTTCGTGTTGCAAGTTGACTCTGGGACTATGGTTCGGTCGGTGTGGGGTAGATGACGAAGTGGCTTGCGCTTTAAAAATGTTTCCCCGGTTCCATTGGAGGGACGTTTTCGAGCGGTCCTCCCATGGCGGGGTGGTAAAACCTGGAGCTGTTAGGAAACTCTGCGCGTCTCTGTCCACTTACGCCAGCTTCGCTCTGCAACCTGTGTATCTATTGCGCTTCTCTCACCTCATCCGTTCCTCCCGGGACTCGCAGTGCACATGATAAGTAAAATGTTATTAATTTTCTGGGAATAACCTGTGAAGTCCTTTTCACTCGGAGTGAATTTTGTGTAATCTTGTATTACTGGCAAACGATAGACAGAAACGTACTACTCCTTTAACATTGTTTCAAATAAACGTTTTGTAGCTTTAGCCGTTTCCATGATATCCGTTACTAAACGTGGTATTTTTCAATACTTAGCGATTATTTTAAAGCCCTGTCGATTTCCACCTGTTTCTCGCGAATTTATAGGAAGAATGTGGAATTTATGGCCAGCATATAGCGTGCAGTTCTTAAAACTTGACTATCTCTATTCCCTTTGTATCTACATGGTTATTCAAAAAGAAGGAACAGATTTTAAATATTCATTTTTAATGAACGACAATAGATAGCAATACATACGACACAACACTGAATAGAGAAAAGTTCAAAGTTTTAAGCCCCCACCCATTTGTTCCATTTACTGCCTACAGCGGTGCTGGGTTTGTTTACGAGAAAAAGGTAGAAAAAACCGTTTTGTGTGCTGCAGAATGCAAAGAGTGAATCCACTGTTTCATTGCAGTGTGCATTTCGTTGTAAGCTCAACAAAGTGCCACCGCGTCATAAAAAATTTACAATTGATACAATAAATTCGTAAAAGACGGTTCGGTATGCAAACGGAAAAGCACTGGTCGTCCTTGCATAACAAATGGTGCTCATTTTAAACACATAAAATAAAAATTTGAACTTTCCTCTATTCATTGAAGTATCGAATGTGTCTCCATTTCTTGTCGTTGATTATAAATAAATATTTAAAATCTGTTCCTTCTTTTTGAATAACCCTTTATATCGAAATGTGTAATGCAACTGTTTTCGAAATTGAAATGAAGTAGATCAGAATAATTTGTACACCCACTAATAAACGATAGAGGGTGGAGAATGTCATGTGAATGTAACACACCGGTTTTTAAAACCTGTGGATGTTTGCCTGTAAACTAATAAGCAAATGGTAAACCTATCCTTGGAATATGAATAACAGTTATAAAGCTGAAACCACAGAATATATTTTGCATCGAATGACGTAATCTGAAAAAAAAACCCTGTGATGATGTTTAATGTTAGACAGGAAATGAGCCGATGCACGTCCGTCAATAAGCCTTAGGGCGAGGGATTTTTGATATGTCTCAAAGGCGTTTACCTGCGGCATTCCAAAGCCCAATTGTATCTTTATTCCCATTTATTTACCATTACCTTTTACGCTACGTTAATGACATACTCATAACTGGACTAAAATGAAAAAAAAAAAAGGATATGATACGTTATATTCCCCTAACCATTATCGTTTATTCTATATGGTTTTTACAAACTGTTCGTAGCTTCCTCTACCACGTATATAGTAGGTAGAACAGGTATTGCAATCTACCCAACAATTCGATACCGAGATTTCGCCGAAAATACATGTTTTGAGGCCCCCTGAATCCAAAAAAGCATCTTTAGAAAAAAGTCGGTGTGTGTGTACGTCTGTGAACACTATAACTCAGAACCAAAGTCGGATAAATAGCGCACTTGATATTTAGAATCAGTACCCCTTACATGGAACATTTTTCGAAAACGTTTATTTTTTAAAAAATCTGATGTGTTACACTCACATGACTTTCTCTACTCTTGTACAAACTATTTTTACAAACGCTTATTCTCCATATGCTTCATGTTAATGGAGATATCGAGATGTCAATCTTATTGATAATTTTCTTGTAGATGCAAGGGGAATATGGTAGGTTTTAAGCGATAGTCAAATATTTTAACGCTGGTTGCTATGTGGCGCATTCCAATCTCTTTGCATGTCCAGGACATAAAAAAATGAATAACGAATTTGAGAAAAAGTATAAGTATTGGAAAATTTAAGGGAATAACAAGCAATATCTCGAAAATGGTTCACTCAACAAAACAAACGTATATGACATAAATTGTGTATTTTAGCGCGATCTACATTTTTTGTGTAGTAAAATTTTGTCTATCTCTTATGGTTTACCAGTTATGCAAAAGTCGTTCACAATGAAGAATGCTTTTGGAGACATTCCCAGGAAATTCAAGATATACATTTTATTTGTCATAAAAATATCTTAAACATATGATATTTTAATCAAAATCGTTGGAGCCATTTTTGAGAAAATTAAAATTTTCGAAAAATCTTCCATGTAAAGGGTAATCTGTGGTGGGGGGATTTTCTTGAAAACCTTTGTGTCGCATCCTTGGAAGATACTGAACCTAAATACCAAGTTTGGTGTTTATCCGAGTGTTCGTTTCTAACTTATGCTGTTCACAGACAGACACACACACGGACATGTTTCCAAAAATGTTTTTTTTTGGATCCAGGGGTTCTCAAAACATGTATTTCCGGTGAAATCTCGGTATCGAATTTTTGGGTGGAATACAATACTACTATACGTAGTAGGGAAAGTAAAAATGCTCTAACGATTTTAATTAAAATGACAAATTTTAAAGATATTGTAGCTGGAAAACGTTGTTCCTCTGGTTGATGCCCTCTGCTGCAGTGTTCTTGTCTCCGGCTATTGCTGCTCGTCGGCTGTTGTATTCTCCATTTCTAATCAATTATCTAACTAATTTCAGGGTCTCAGGGTTTTTGTAGGTGAGGCGAATTAAAATACACTGCATTTCCCTTAAAAGATGTGGTTTATTATTAAATAAATACTTATGGGCGGCTAGCTTTTCCCATTATAACAACTCCCACCATTACAATAAGTTAGGAGCCTAGTATAACTGCACGCTTCCCACCCTAATGCACAAACGTGCATCTGTCGTCCAGAGAGTATTACTGAGATTCTATATGAGAGAGAAAATCTGGGGCTTTCTTCCCCTTTTTATACCTAAACATACTGACAGTCACCTCCGCGCCTCAAAATGTAACGACATTTCTAATTGGTCCTCAGACCGCGTTACCTTATTATGTATGAAAATATTCTGCTCCAAAAGATTGCGCATACGCATACGCGTCGAAGCAGATTCAATATCTCTGTCTCTTTCCTTTCTATATCCGTCTCTTTCTATTTGCCTTTATTACTACCAGTTCCCTGCTCATTAGCTTGGTGAAAGGTGGGCTCTACCTCGAATTATCTTTTACCTGGAATTAGCTATCTCGCCCGTCCCTTACTTATCTAAGATACAATCTGCTTTTGTACAATTCTTAGTTGTTAAATGTTCTAACATATTTCTTGGTGAATTATATTATTATGTACAATTCTTGTACACATTCTTGGAAAATTCAAACAAGTAACAAGGAATATCTCGGAAATGGTTCACTCCACAAAACAAATGTATATGACAAATTGTGTGCTTTAACGATATCTACATTTTTTGTGCAGAATCGTTTTGTCTATCTCTTACGGTTTACCAGTTATGCAAAAACCATTGAGAAAGAGACCTTTTGGTAACATTCCCAGAAAATTCAAGATTACGTTTTATTTGTTTTAAAAATATCTTATATATATGATATTTTAATCAAAATCGTTAGAGCCTCTTTCGAGAAAATCAAAATCTTCGAAAACTGTTCCACGTAAGGGTAGTCTGTGATGGGGGATTTTCTTGAAAATCTTCGTGTTGCATCTTTGAAAAATACTGAACCTAAATACCATGTTGGTATTTATCCGACCTTTCGTTTTTGATTTATGCTGTTCATAGATACACACACACACATACACGCACGGACCTTTTTCTAAAAGTGCTTTTTTTGTATTCAGGGTGACTCAAAACATGTATTTACGATGTAATCTCGGTTCAAATTTTTGGGTGGAAGGCAATACTTCCCCTACTTACTATACGTAGTTGAGAAAGTAAAAATAAAATAGCCCCTAAAATGACCATCATAACGTCTCTAACAAAACAGACTAATGACATTTACTGTCCCCCATAATATCAAGCAACCTTTATTTAAACATTTCTTTCTGCAACGCTTAGTTTTGGAAATCTCGAATGGTTCATCGTGTATGTCTAAGTACATGTACAATATTTTAATCAAAATTGTTATAGGCATTTTTAGAAAATAAAAATTATCAGTATTTTTTCCAGGCAAAAGATATTTTGGGGTGAAGAGGTTCTTCGTGTTGGATTTTAGAGGGTAGGGAAATTAAACACCAATTTTGGAAATTTTATCTAAAATTGCTTTTATGTTTTTTTGGGTTAAACGAGTATAAAAACACGTATATCAGCGTGAAATACCTGCTAGCTATGAGATAGAGTTACTATAAAGGGTGTGTGTTTTCTGGTAGAATCTAGAATGAACACAGCGTCGAACGTGTTGCGAAAGTGTTCGTTGTGCTGGGGTCGACGCTGGGACCGCTCTCCAGGAATTAAAGTGAGTTGCTTGCAAACAAGCAATAGCTGAAGGGAAGACAATAGATGTTCATACCGGTTATTCTACAAATGGAGGTTTCGGTTGAATGGAGCAGTACACAATAGCTTCTTGTATTATCTGGCTCGCCTCAATCCCGCTGCTATTGGAACAGTTTCCACATCATCTAAGGAATTCGCCTTCTTAGGAAGGAAAAAAAATCTTATCGCCAGCAGTTTCTGAAGTTCCGGCGAAAATTCATAAATAAGAGTACAGACATACGAGGCGGTTTGGACGAATGCCAGTCGGGTTTTGAACTCGCGCTTCTGCCAGAAACATTCAACGGCTTCTTAATGAGGTTCCTTCAGTCCTCTCTAAATTATGGCAACCAATTAAAACACTCCAAGGGAAACTTCAATTTTGGAAATTCCGCAACTACAGAGTCGGTTTTAAGCCTCCTTTGCTATATGTAAAAAATAACACGACTTTCTCTACTCTTGAACAAACTATTTTTACAAACGCTTATTCTCCATCTACTTCATGTTAATGTTAAGTTATTGCTTATGGTAGGCTTTAAGGTACAGTCGAATCTTTTAAGAGCTTGTGGCTATGTGAAGCATTTCATTCCCTATTCCAAAACGAATAACGAAATCCCAACTGAAAAAAAAATGTATACGTATTGGAAAATTCAAACAAATAACAACGAATATCTCTGAAATGGTTCACTACGAAAAAGTGTGACATAAATTGTGTGTTTTAACGCGCTCTACATTTTTTAGAAGAAAAAAAATTCTATCTGTTACGGTTTACCCATTATGCAAAAGCCATTAAGAATGAAGAGGGCTTTTGGGGATATTCCCAGAAAATTCAACATATAAATTTTATTTGTTATGAAAATATCTTAAATGTATCATATTTTAATGAATGTTGTCACAGCCATTTTAGAGAAACTCAAAGTTTTCGAAAAATGTTCGATATAAAGGTCTTTTCCGAAAATCTTCGTCTCGCATCTTTGAAAGATATCAAGTTGAAATACCAAGTTTGGTATTTATACGACTTTTCTTTTTGGGTTATGCTGTTCACAGACACAGACACACATCCGCACAGACTCACACAGGACTTTTTTTCTAAAAATGCTTTTTTCGGATTCAGAGGGCCTCAAAGCGTGTATAAACCTTGATATCGAGTTTTTGCTTGGAATTCAATGCTACCCCTACTTACTATGCATAGTAATGAAGGTAAAAGGTATAAGTATTGGAAAACTTAAACAAATAACAAGGAATATCTCGGAAATGCTTCACCCCACAAAACAAAATATATAAGACATAAATTATGTGTTTTAACGAACTCTTATGTTTTTTGTGTACAAAGGTTTTGTCTATCTGTTACCGTTTACCAGTTATGCGAAGTCATTAAGAAAGAAGAGGACTTTTGGGAACGTACATTTCATTTTCCATGAAAGTATCTTGAACATATCACATTTTAAACAAGATCGTTAGAGCCATTTTTGAGAAAATCAAAAATTTCGAAAAATGTTCCATGTAAATGGTAGTCTGGGATGGGGAGATTTTCCTGAAAATTTTCGTTTCACATCCTTGGAAGTTGCCAAACTAAAATACCAAATTTGATACTTCTTCGGCTTTTCATTTTTGAGTTACGCTATTCACAACAGACACACGAATGCTTCCAAAAATCCTTTATTTGGATCCAGGGCAATTCAAAACATGTATTTCCAGTGAAATCTCGGTATCAATATTTAGTTGGAATGTGATACTTTCACTACTTACTATACGTAGTGGAGAAATTACAAAAAAAAAAAAAAACTTTATTCAATGATACAAGTATATATGACGAGATTCATAGAATAGCGTTAATCATTCGTGAAACAAGCAGGATGGTTCTGGCGGTTGCCTCCGTGGCTGCATTCAAGAGCAAGGGGTTTCCCCAGGTCATTAGGCGAATGATGGGAAGAGTCAATGCCTCCCCCGAATTTCTCTCTCCCTCATTTTCTCTCATTTCATTTTCCTCTTTCAACTTACAGATTGACTCCGGAGCTGTGTGTGAGACGAATGAGGACAAATGCCTTGAGTGTTGGAACCTCTTCTCGGCCCCATTAGATAGAGGCCGCTCGAGTCTCTACTGCTGGGTCGAGCTTTACGCGGTTTTTGCAAATGTTTCTCTCGATTAACAACGCATGTTAATCGAGATAAGCGTTTGTAAAAATAGTTTGTACAAGAGTAGAGAAAGTCACGCGAGTGCAACATATTGTCAGGTTGTTTAGTGTTTCATTTATTTACTTCCGTTTAACTTCTATGGTCAAACAGGAGGCGTTTACTTGAGAAACAACTCGTTGACCATAGGTTCCTTAATGTGGGTCTTTTAATCAGTCACTCCCATACACATACTTCCAGACTCTGTGGGGGATAGAATACAGCCGGGAATCGAACTCGCGTCCTCTGAGTTGAGAAGTCGCAATGCCTCCATCTCTGTTTTGAACTTATTGAGCAAAACAATATATGTTTTGTAGTAGTAAAACAAAATAAAACAAAGTATTGTGCGTAACGCAACCTTTAGATAATTGGATTCACTTGTTCTATTACAACGTAATGCATTAGGTATTTTAGTTGAGTTACGTTGGCAATGCTCAGGCGAGGTGTTTGCAGGCACCGGAGGGTAAGATGCGATTTTTTACGGGGCAATGCCCACCTGAGAGGTGTGAAGTAAACTGGAAATTTCTCTCCCTTTCTGGGGTCAACGATTTGCCTCTGGATATGAAGTGAGTGACGTCTAGGCGCGTTCGTAATACATAAGTTGATAGCATCATCTCAAAAGATTTATGAACTAAATCAAAGATATTAAAATGTAACACTAAAGTAGAATTTTTATTTAATAATACAATACAAATACCACCCAAAACTGGATATCGAACTTCCATTGGAAATACACGTTTTGAGGCCCCTTTAATAAGTATACAAAAATATTTTTAGAAATAGTTCCGTAAATGTGCGTCTGTGAACAACATAACTGAAAAACGAAAAGTTGGATAAATGCCAAAATTGGTATTTAGGTTCAGTATCTTCCAATGATGCTACACAAAGACTTTAAACAAAATTCCCCACCCCAAACTACCCTTTACATGGAACACTTTGAAAATTTAATATTTTCTAAAAACAAAAATGGCTATAAATTTTGATTAAAATAACACATATTAAAGGTATTTACAAGACCAATAGAATGTATATTTTGAATTTTCTAGGAATACTCTGTAAAGTTCTCCTCATTCGGAAAGAAATATATATAATCTTGCATAACTGGTCTAAGCGATAACCAAAAAATGTGGATCTCTTTTAAACGCACAATTTATTCGAATAATTTTTTGTGGCAAAAATCATTTCCGAGATGTCATTAATGGTCCTAATTGTTCAGTACTTAGTCATTCTTTGCGTATAGCGTCCAGTTCTGAAACACTTGACTATCGCTGTTCCCTTTGTATCTATAACGAAATTTGTAATGCAACTGTTTCCGAAAAGATTTGTCTCGATTAAAATGAAGTAGATGGAAAAATAAACCTTAGTAAGATGAATTGCTATACCCATTAATAAGCGAATAAAGGGTAGAGAAGGTCATGTGAAGGTAACACATTTGCTTTTTACTTTCTCTACTACGGATAGTGAGAAGGGGAGTTATTGCATACTACAAAAAAATTCGACATTCAGATTTCACCGGAAATACATGTTTTGAGGCGCCTTGAATCCAAAAAAACATTTTTAAAAGACGTCTGTGTATCTCTGAAGAGCATAACACAAAAAACGAAAATTCACATGACCACCAAACTTTGAATTTAAGTTCAGTATCTTCCAGGGATGCGACACGAAGATTTTCAAGAAAATCTCGCCACCCCAGACTACCCTTTCCACGGAACATTTTTGATTTTCTCAAAACTGGCTCTAATGATATTGATTAAACTATCATATGTTTACGATACCTTCATGCAAATGAAATTTATATCCTACATTTTTTGGGAATGTCCCCAAAAGTTCACTTCATACTGAATTAATTTTGCATAACTAGTAAACCGTAAGAAATAGACAACATTTAACTACACAAAAAATGTAGATCTCGTTAAAATACACAATTGATGTTATATACATTTTTTGTCGAGTGAACCATTTCAAAGATATTCCTTGTTATTTGTTTGAATTTTACAATACTTATACTTTCTCCCAAATGGGAATTTGTTATTCTTTTCTTTTTTTTATAGTCCTGGATATGCAAAGAGAATGGAATGCTCCACTTAGCAACCAGCTCTTAAAACATTTGACTATCGCTTAATGCCTACCATATTCTCCTTGCATCTACAAGAAAATTAGCAATAAGGTGTTTATCTCGATTAACATGAAGTAGATGGAGAATAAGCGTCTGTAGCAAAAGTTTGTACAATAATAGAGAAAGTCATATGAGTGCAACATATCAGATTTTTTGTTTAAGTGTTTAATGTCCGTTATAACTGCATACAGCGCCATCCAGGTACTGACAATGGTAATACACGTAATTAAATGACAATTGGAAAACGTAATTTGGAAAGTAAATGTTCCAGGCCTAAGTACCTACCCATAATTTGTCGGTTATAAGGACTGCGTAAAACCTGGAAAACACTTCAGTAAAGGAGGACGCCCCTTGCGGGAGTGCGTTTGTATGCCTGTGAAAATAAATAGTATTACCTAAGCTATAATGCGAGTTTAGCTATAGGCTTTGCTGATAGAAAATGAAAGGGAACGATTTTAACTTTTTCAGCACTATACCTAATTGAATTTTCCGACATATTCATATTGATTTTGGACATCTTAAAGAAAAAGCACCTTACATAATATCTGCTGGAATTACTTTGTCTACCACGTATAATAAGTAGAAGAATTCGATACGATATTTCGCCGGAAATACATATTTTGCGGCCTCTGATTCAAAATATAGCACATTTGGAAACGTGGCTGTGTGTATATCGGCGTGTCTGTGAACAGTGTAATTAAAAGACTAAAAGTCAAATAAATACCAAATTTGGAATTTAATTTCAATATATTCCACGAAGATGCGACACGAAGATTTTTAACAAAATCCCTCACTCCAAACTGCCTTTTATGCTGAAATGTTTCGAAATTTTTTTATTTTCTAAAAGATGGCTTTAATAATTTTGATTAAAATACCATATATGAAAGATATTTACCTGACAAATAAAATTTATATCTTGAATTTTCGGCCAATAGCCTGTCAAGTCCTCTTCATTAGTTAGGAATTTTATGTAATATTGTATAACTAGTAAACGTTAAGCGATAGACGAAAACGCATTAAACAAAAAGTTTACAGCTCTTTAAAACATGTAATTTATTTAAAAGAGGTTTTGTTGTGGCATAAGCTGTTTCTGTGTTATCCGTTATTAAAGGTTCGAATTATTCTATTTTGTTCATTCTCAAGTGCTTTTAACATTCAGATGTTTCTTGCTATTGCATGGAAACAGTATGGAATTTTAAGGCCAGCATATAGCGTACAGTTCTTAACATTTGACTGTCGCCGTTTCCTTTGTACGTATCTATAACGAAATGTGAAAGTATAACATCAGATCTTTTTTGTATTGCTAATTCCATAACTATTTCACCATTATTTCTTATGTAACTACAGATCACTGGTAATATTAAATACACATAGCTTATTTGTTACGTATAGCTTAGTAACCAAATTAAATACATGCAATTTAACTAAAACGTATTTCAAGTAGTTTAAACGCATTCAATAATCTGAACAATGCGATTCATACATCGGTTTGCAAAATCTAAACCTGCAAGCGTCGAGATTGCATCTTGTAATGAAACACCTGCTAACAGAGGACATATTCGCACGTCGCCGCTAGAGCGCACTGATGTTCATGGCGCAGCGGAGCGAGCTGTAAACGTCAGCAAAACATTTTGAAGAGCCGTAGTGCGAAAAAATGATAAAATTCGTTGCTTTTAATGAACTAAAGTCACTCCGCTTAATAAAGAGCTGTTTAAAATCTATTTATAATGAAGTTTCTTACCGAGAACTCCCATGTTAAAAATTCCGATGTTTTACACTCACATGCCTTTCACTATCCTCTATCGTTTATTAGTGTCTATTCAAACTATTCTGAACCTTTGCAGAAGGAGCTACACTACACATTCCAGTATAATACCAAGGGAGTGGCGATATTCAAATGTTGAGAACTCGACGCTGTATTCTAGCTTAAAATTCCACACTCTTTCCGTAAGATCGAAGAGAAACAAAATAAATTAATGAGTAAATAAATAAAAATCCAGAATACCCCACCCAGATAACTAATTTCTAAAACCAGGTATTATATTCCAGATCTTTGTATTTATTTCACATAAAAAAGTTTAAAGATGTAGCTCAAAATAAAACAAAATAAATAAATAAAATTACTAATAAAATCCATACAACAATTACACTAAAAAGAAAAACAAAAAAATACAGATAAATTAAACATAAACTATACATCCACAAAATTTCAAAACATTTAACACTTATCTTAGATCTAAAATCTCAATTTTATATACAATTATTAGATTTACTATTACAATATTACTATTTACCAATTAAAATTACCATTTTTCAATTTTATCAATATAAAATGTGTTTATAAACCAAAATCGAGAGAAACAGTTGAATGTGAATAGGACTTCAAAATAATGACAGTGTATTAATCAATAGCGACCCATTAATAACAGATGCATATCTCAGAAATGTCCTTATGCAATAAAAAAGTTATTTGAAATGAATTCTGTATCTTAAAAAGAGCTACATTTTTTGTGTAGTACGTTCTCATCTATCGCTTAACGTTTACCAGCTATACAAGATTATACTAAATTCCTTCCTTCACAGGCTATTCCCAGAAAATTCAAGATATACATTTTATTGGACGTGTAAGTATATTTAATATATGGTATTTTAATGAGAATCGTTTGAGTCATATTTTAGAAAAAAAAAGCATTTCCAGATATATTCAATGTAAAGGGTAGCTTGCGGTGAAAGGATTTACTTGAAAATCTTCGTGTAGTATCTATGGAAAGTATTGAAACCGAATACGAAGTTTGGTATTTAACTGACTTGTAGTTTTTAAGTTATGCTGTTTACAGAAACACACACATGAACCTTTTCCTAAAAGTCCTTTTTAATTTCTCTACTACGTATAGTAAGTAGGGGAAGTATTGTATTCCATCAAAAAATTTGGTAGCGAGATTTCACCGGAAATATATTTTTTGAGGGGCACTGAATCTAAAAAAAAGCATTTTTGGAAACATGTCCGTGTGTGTGTCTGTGTGTGTGTTTGTATGTGAACAGCATAACTCAGAAACGAACAATAGAATAAACACCAAACTTGGAATTTAGGTTCAGTATCTTCCAGAGATGCGACACGAAGGTTTTCAAGAAAATCCCCCCACCCCAGATTACCCTTTACATGGAACATTTTTCGAAAGTTTTAATTTTCTCAAAAATGGCTCTAACGATTTTGATTAAAATATCATATGTTTAAGATATTTTCATGACAAATATAATTTATACCTTGAATTTTCTGGGAATGTCTCCAAAAGTATTCTTCATTGTGAACGACTTTTGCATAGCTGGTAAACCATAAGAGATAGACAAAATTTTACTACACAAAGAATGTAGATCGAGTTAAAATACACAATTTATGTTATATACATTTTTTTTTGTTGAGTGAATCATTTTCGAGATATTGCTTGTTATTCCCTTAAATTTTCCAACAGTTTTTCTCAAATGGGAATTCATTATTCATTTGTTTGTCTTGGATATGCAAAGAGTATTAATCTGTGGCAAAGAGAATGGTGCTGCACCTAGCAACCAGCTATTAAGAGATATGTCTATGCTTAAAGGCTACTGTGTTTCTATATTGCCCTTGCAAATACAAAACAAGGGGAACATGGTACGCCTTAATCGATAGGCAAATATTTTTAGAAGTGGTCGCTATGTGTAAAATGTAATTCTCTTTTCATGTCGAAAGATCGTTTCTGCAAATGTTTATCTCGATTAATATGAAAAGATGGAGAATAAGAGTTTGTAAAAATAGTTTGTACAAGAGTAGAGAAAGTCATGTGAGTATAACACATCAGATTTTTTTTCGGTTGAGGAGACCTAAAAACAAATCTCGGTGAAATCTCGGCATCGGCCAAATTCGTCTATCTGCTGGGTATGTAGGTGATAGAGAAGGTAAGGATTATAAATCTATAAATGAATATACACACATAAAGTATTCAAACGAATTTGTATTTTCCTCTGAATGACTGCGTTAGAATTCAACAGCACGGTTGTACCACTATAAATAGCTACCAGTCATTTCTGAGGAATTTATATAAGGAAGATTGTACGCCTTGGAGAAAGAGAGAATGGACAAAGTTAGTGCCATTTCGCTACCTTATTGCATGAGCGATCCAATCTTCAGCTAGTGGAGCAGTGGGCGTTACGTTCTCATAGACTTATGGGTATAGCAGAATCAGAACTGTCTCTAATCTTGTTACGTTTTCAATTCCTTTCGTTTGCTTTTATTATATTCTCTAATTCAGGACTTCTGTTGGAAAAGCTAACAAATCACTTTTAAGTCGTGCTAACATGTCTTTTCATTTGAACACAACTAAGATTTCAATGAACAAATTCCTTAAAAAAAATCTGATGTGCTACATTGACATGACTTTTCTACTCTTGTACAAACTATTTTTACAAACGCTTAATCTCCATATGCTTCATGTTAATGAGATATCGAGATGTTAATCTTATTGCTAATTTTCTTGTAGATGCAAGTGGAATAAGGGCTTTAAGGGATAGCCAAATATTTTAAGAGCTGGTTGCTATGTGGAGTATTCCATTCTCTTTGCATTACCAGGACCCAAAAAAATAAATAACGAATTTCCATTTGATAAAAAGTATAAGTATTGGAAAATTTAAGGGAATAACAAGCAATATCTGTAAAATGGTTCACTCAACAAAAAAAATGTATACGACATAAATTGTGTATTTTAACGCGATCTACATTTTTTGTGTAGTAAAATTTTGTCTATCCCTTATAGTTTACCAGTTATGCAAAAGTCGTTCACAATGAAGAATAGTTTTGGAGACATTTCCAGAAAATTCGAGATATACATTTCCTTTGTCATGAAAATATCTTAAACATATGATATTTTAATCAAAATCGTTAGAGTCGTTTTTGAGACAATTAAGATTTTTGAAAAATGTTCCATGTAAAGGGTAATCTTGGGTGGGGGGATTTTCTTGAAAACCTTCGTGTCGTATCTCTGGAAGATACTGTACCTAAATACGAAGTTTGGTGTTTATCCGACTGTTCGTTTCTGAGTTATGCTGTTCACACACACGCACACACAGACACACACGGACATGTTTCCAAGAATGCTCTTTTTTTGGATTCAGGGGGTCTCAAAACATGTCTTTCAGGTGAAATCTTAGTATCGAATTTTTGGATGGAATACAATACTTCCCCTACTTACTGTACGTAGTAGAGAAGGTAAAAATCTGCTGAGCTACATTCACATGACTTTCTCTCCCTTATCACTGATTAGGGGACATACAACTTAATCTTAAAAAAGAATATTTGCCTATGTACTTCATTGTAATCTAGATAAAGCTTTCGGAAACAGCTGCCTTATACAATCTTATAGATACGAAGGGAATAGCGATAGTGAAACGTTTAAGAACCGGTAGCTATATGCAGGCCTTAAATTTCTATACTCTTTCCATGACCTCGCGAGAAACAGCTGAACATCGACAGTACTTAAAATAATAAATAAGTATGGAACAAACCGAACCATTAATAACGGATATCTCAGAAATTGCTGATGTGACAAACCGAGTTATTTGAAATAAATTCTGTGTTTTAAGAATATCTACATTTTTATTAAATCGATTTATTTTTGTAGTTTTAATATTTGTATTATCTATAATATTTTTAATTATTTGTCTGAATTTAAATAGAATTTTATTATTGTATAGTACGTTTTTGTCTATCGCTTAACGTTTACCAGTTATGCAAGATTGTATAAATTTCCTTACGAATGAAGGGGACTTCACAGCTATTCTCAGAAAATTCAAGGTATACATTTTATTTGCCACGTAAATATTTTTCTTCTCCTTTATTTTTTTTTCTTGAAAGGTACTGAACTTAAATACTTCGTCTTTGAGTTATGCTTTTCATAGACACACACACGGATGTGTTTCTTAAACTTATTCTTTTAGATTCAGGGGGTCTCAAAATATGTATATCGGGTAAAATCTTTATTTCAATTTTTCGGTTGGATTGCAATTTCTTCTGTCTCTAATATGTACGGGGCAGAGAAAGTAATAAACAGCTGATAGGTAAATAAATTATAAACTAGTAAAGAATGCACTAGGAGACAAAAGTTTCTGCAGTATATGTTTAAATGATGCACTCCATGTTACGCGAATACGTACAGCAGGGTAAGAGAGTTCGGAGCTAAGGTTTACAGAAGGCAAAAGCTTGATATTTGACCAGTGTAAGACGCCAACAGAGTGGTTTTTCTTTTCGTGGGGTTTTTCCGTGATACGCTCACCCCAATTGCGCAGTGACGGAAGTGAATACGCCAACTTCGCGCGCCAATTACAAAGGGGAAAACTACCGAAAAGCTCGGTAGGGCCGAAAACGTTCTAGCCCAGCGTTTCGACCCCCCCCCCCCAGGCTGGTACCAGAGAACACTGAAGCTTATCACAAACCCGTTGAATACAACTGTTCAGACCCACCCGATCTACCAAGGATATAAGGAACTACTTCCCCACCGAGCCCAACCCAATTCGAATATTTTCCTTGCGGAAGGGCCTCAGATAATCAGCCCGAGTTACTTCTAGTAACACCAGAAGTGCTACGAGTGCTAGGGTTTCTCAACGGTCGCACCACGGTCGTATAGGGAAGCAGGCTATTCACCAAGCAGTGCATAACATGTACTTTATGACACTGGGAAATGGTATATAATTCAAGGTTGTCAAGTTGCTAAGAGGCAATTGGCATTCGTTTGAAGGAATCCAGCCGCACTGAAGCGGTTATGGGATCAGTGGGTGCAGTAAGCCCGGGCTGATGAGGTGCAATGAACGCGAGAACAAACCCTTGGTGCACATGGCGATAGTGGACCGTACAGCCACTTTGAACAATATTGTTTTTGGAGTGCGGGACAACAATCTGTGTCCTCACGCACAGTTTGACGCCCTCTGGAGCATCGATGCATCTAGTCCAAGAACCCATTGCTGCAGTTACCACTGACTGCTGACCAGAGGCGTATGCGGTTGCAAATGTGTGTGGAATCTTGGCCTGGAGGGACGAATGGCTAGGCTGGTATTCTCCGACGAATGTTGCTCCTACCTGTAGATTCACCGAGAAGAAAACCTGATCGAGTCCTGGATTATGCACCGTTATAGTGGTCCAACGCCTAGAGTTATGGTGTGAGATACTATGGGATTTCAGTCCTGCTTGCGTGTAGTCCGTATGAGGGTAATCTGTCCAGTACCCTTTACATCGCGGAGGTGTTCGAGCTGTTCTTGTGCCGTATCTTCAGAGTCATCCCGGGGCCATCTCTCAATAGGATAATATACCTCATATGGCAGGCACACATCATATGAAGTTTCCTGGAAGACCTAAATGTCAGTTTACTTCCTTGACCACTCTCTTCACTAGATCCGTTGTCCATAAAATATTGCTGCCCATGGTCGGACTGCTCGCGCCAGAGGACACCCGTGCCCACAGAGGATGGATTTTGGGCATACATACGTAGATACCTCAAAAAAACATCCAAAGTCTGTTCCTCTCAACGCCTCGTCTTGTAGCAACAGTAATCGGCGCCCCAGGTGGGGCCACTCGGCACTGATTGCCCCAAGTTCTCTACGCCTTATAGTGTTTGAGCTGTGTACGATAAATGTGTATAATAAATCTGGACTGCCTCTGTGGTCTGGTGTTTAGCATGCCAACCTCCAAATCCAGAGGTCGCGAGTTTGGTTCCCAACTGTAGAATGGTAGATTTTCTTTAGGCGGGATTATTCCCCATCCTCCCTTGAGCCTGGAAGAATCAATGAGTGAATGTGTGTGTGAATTTAATGCAATAACCAAAAATAATGTAACCCCAAACATAAACGTCATAGCAAGAGAGTAAACACCCTGGCGAGCTAGTGTTTCAAAGGCAAATCCACCGTTATAACTTTAGATGTTAAGGACGGCATATAAATAGAACATTAAAAACTCCGATGTGGGACATTTACATGACTTTCTCTACCCTCTATCGTTATTAGTGCTTATACAAACTATTCTTAATAAGCTTATTCTTTATTTTAGTATTTTAATTCAAATAAAACTTTGCGGAAATAGCTATATTACACATATCGTTATAGACACAAATAGAACAGCGATAGTCAAATATTCAAGACCTGGAAGCTATATGCTGTGCTTGAAATTCCATATTGTTTACATGCAAGCGCGAGAAACGTCTAAATGTTGAAAGGACTTGATGAACAATTCGAATCATTAATAACGGATATCTCAGAAATGGCTTATGCCACAAGAAAACGTATTTGAAACAAATTGTGTGTTTTAAAGACATCTACATTTTTCGTGTACTGCGTTTTCGTCTATCCCTTATCTTTTACCATTATGCAAGATTATACAAAATTTCTCCCGAATGGACAGGACTTCATATGCTATTTGTATAAAACTCAAGATATACGTTTTAATTGCCATGTAATTATCTTTAATATATGATACTTTAATCAAAATTGTTAGAACCATTTTTTAGAAAATAAAAAATTTTAGAAAAATGCTTCATGTAAAGAATAGTCTAGGGTGGGAGATTTTCTTGAAAATTTTCCTGTCGCATTCTTGGAAGATACTGAACCTAAATTCCAAGTTTGGTATTTAACCGACTTTTCGCTTTTGAGTTATGCTGTTCAAAGCACATAGACAAATAGACGCAGACAGATAGACAGACACACAAACACGCACACGGACCTTTTTCTAAAAATGACTTTTTTGGAGTCAGGGGGCCTAAAAATATGTATTTCCGGTGAAATATCGGTATCGAATTTTTGGGTGGAATACAATACTTCCCCCACTTACTATATGTAGTCGAGAAAGTAAAATAGCCTATAAACGTCAAACTTTTATAATTTCAAGCGGATACAATTTTACACATCGAACCTAATAATCATGTTATAGAAGATTTTCTCAAAAATGACTAACAATTTTGATTTAAATACCACATACTTAAGATATTTTCATAAAAAATGAAATGTATATACTGAATTTTCTGGAATCTCTACCAAAATTCCTCTTGATTCTAAATGATTTTTGCATAACTGTTAAACCGTAAGAGAAACACAACATTTTACTACACAAAAGAACTAGAGCTCGTTAAAACACACAATTTATGTCACATACATTTTTTTAGTGAGTGAACCATTTCCGAAATATTCCTTGTTATTTGTTTGAATTTTCCAATACTTCATACTTTTTCTCAAATGGGAATGCGTTATTCATTTTTTATGTCCTGGACATACAAAGAGAATGAAATGCTCCACATAGTAACCAGCTCCAAAAAGATTTGACTATCGCTTACAGTCTACCATATTCCCCTTGTACCTACAAGAAAATTAGCAACAAGATTAACATCTCGATTAACATGAAGCATATGGAGAATAAGCGTTTGTAAAATAGTTTGTACAAGAATAGAGGAAGTCATGTGAGTGCAACACATCAGATTTTCTTAACAGCACTATTTTTCGTTTATATCGCATAAGCGAGACTGTACTGTATTTTAGCACTCGTCTAGTAATTGCTTTGTGGTTCAGATAATTTTAAGCTCGTCGTAACTCACATTTCTTTCTCATTTTAAAACATAACAATACCACAGCACTTTCTCTTAAAAATGGCTCATTTTAAAATTCCACCTAGTGGAACTAAGTGATTCCCCGTTGTGAACTTTGCATGAATATATTTTATTGACCACTCATCTGCCCAAAGATCTCGATACATTAAAAATGAGACACGGAGTATTCTGCAGATTTGTAGCTCGATTTTCTGCTAATCGATAAAATTGCCTGGACGGATAGCTCTTTTTAATAAATAGTGAAGCGTTTCCATTCATAAAGAAGAAATCAGAACATGACGTTCCTTGCGTGAAGTGAAGTTATAAATTTTCTATTAAGCAATGTGGGTAACTCGATATAGCTCAGCATTTGAAGTGTTTAAACCAAAGAAGGGGATATGCAGCTTCTACATTGCCTTCCCTTGACGTTCTGGCCGCCACACGGCTTCTTTCGCGCTGGCCGCCGGACTCATGCGGAAACCGCCTCACGTTTTCGTAATTACGGTTACAATAGTAATAATAATACTACTAATAAGCACATACATTATCTTAAGAAATGTTGGAATCATTGTCCTTCTCTATCAACATATTTCTGTCATCTTCTCAGGAAATTTTCGTTCACACTTGAGAGTTCAAAACATAAATTAAGTGAATTTCTTGACTGACGTTTTCTTAAGCATTGGAGTTTAACGATTTTGATTGAAATATTATATATTTAAAATATTTTTATTGCAAATGAAATGTGAAGAAGATGAATTGTCTTTTATTAGCTCCACGTATGGACGCCAATTTGAGAAGATGGTGTGTTACGTTATTTTTTACCACGTCTTGGGCGTCAATTTGAAGTAGTTTGCATTGAAGGAGTTGTATTATATTTCAACTGTTGGGGAGCCGAACTTGTAGTTGCAACCGCACGTATGGTAAACAGTTTCCGTTAGCCTTCGCCCCAAAATGTACTTCAGGTGGCCTTTGCCCCAAGTTTAAATAAATATTAACTTTGTAATTTGACTGTTTCTTTAAATATTATATATTTATGTTTGTTTCAGCTGTGTCAGTATTATTGTTAGAGACATGGATGTCTTGGCAGGGTTGTGATGTGACAAGAATGTAGGCTTACACAGATTATAATTTTACTTCACTCGTTTTATTAATGCTTGATACGATTTAAATAACACTTCACAGATATAGAGAACTATGAGATTCTTTTTATTAATTAATTACACTTTTTAACACGTAAACTTATTTTTCGTCTCACATGAATGCATATTATATTTCTTGAGGACACTTTTTGCGTCTGGTCCTAATTCAATAGAATGCCTTCTTTCAACCAAAGCTTTTTCTGGTTGTTGATTGGCTATTTTATAACCTGTCACTAAAATTACATTATTGTTACTCCAATAATCAGAAGTAGTATTATTAAGCTCTCAAACTCATTATTGCCTCAAGGTTACCTCATTGTTACCTCATTGTTAGCAACGTTTAATTATTATTCTCACAGCACCTACATTATTAAATTAGGTAATATATTCCCATAACATTATTACACATGTTTACAATAATATAAGCATATGCAATGACTGTTACATACATTTTACAAAATATTATATACACATATTGCTTCAAGGCGGGCTGTTATTGAATTTACATATTGTATAATTTGACTGAAGTCATTTAAGTGTTAAAAATACTGCCACAAATGTATATCTTGAATTCTCTGGTAATGTCCCCATAAGTGTCTTCATTCTCAGCGACTTTTGCACAACTGGTAAACCATAAGAGAAACACAGCATTTTACTACACAAAGCATGTAGACCTCGTTAAAATACACATTTGTCTTACTTTTTTGTGAATGAACCATCTTCGAGATATTCCTTACTATTTGTTTTTTGTGTCCTGGACATGCAAAGAGAATAAAATACTCCACATAGCAACCAGCTCTTAAAATATTTGACTATAGCTTAAAGCCTAGCAATTCCCCTTGCACTTACATGAAAATTAGCAATAAGATAGTTTCTGCTAACGTTTGTCTCGATTAACATGAAGTAGATGGAGAATAAGCGTTTGTAAAAATAGTTTGTACAAGAGTAGAGAAAGCCATGCGAGTGTGATACAGAATATTTTAAGGTATTTATTTAAAGTCGCCTAACTTTCGATCCTAGGAATCCTTGGTCTTGATAGGTTAGCTACTCCTATCAAGCCTTAGACCGCATGGCCATAAATTCCGATGTCGAAGTCAAGTTGCAGAGGGAAGCACATTGCTTCCTGTAACCATCCCCTCAGACTTGTAGGCAAGGCTAGGCCCAAGAAGAAGAAGAAGAAGAAGAGAGGAGCTTAAAATAACCACAGTGATGAGGAATATGGGGCTGGCATGTTCTGACAAAGTGAGTAAATAAACAAAAACTGCTCTTTCAACTTTCGACTCAATTTCCCGTAACTTCATTTTTTAACACTTCAGGTACACTTTTCTCATAAACTATCAAAGATATTGTCATAAAATTTTACTGTACATGTATAGCTACCTAATGTAGCTAGTGAACTAACATTTTCTTGGAATATTAAGCTTAAGATGGATAGAAAAAATAGTAACTGGTAAAAAATATAGGTCATTTGTGTCATTAGATATGCAACATTTTGTTTTACCTTTTCATATTTACGTTATCCAAATTTAATTTAGTTTAGGATCTCAATTTATATGTTAAGTATCACAGGAAAAAAAATGGTGTCTGTGCAATCAATCCTAAGGAAGAAAAGTGTACCTGAAGTATGAGGTACAAACTTTTTTGTTAGAAAACATGGTGTGACTTATGTCACTTTTTCATAAACGTTTTTAAATTTATCCCAAATATTATATACTAATTAAATACAAAAACGCTTGTTCTCTAAGACTCCCAAATTTCACTTTAATTCAGCAAATTTTAGTAACAAAAACTGAAATTGAATTGTACGCATAACTTTGGTATGGCAGAAATGCAATCACTTCCTGGTGTCCTTAATTAAATTTACATTTCTAACTAAAATATTTTAACAAATGTTACCTACATTGTGTAAGAGCAGTAATTTTACAATATGTTCTCATAAAATTTGGACATTTATGAAAAACTGCATTATCTATTACATGAATCTCAATCTTTCATTGACAGGTTTAGATTGCCTAGAATTTTTAGTTTTTTCCTGTAAAGATCGTAAAAGGTAGTCTTCGATTATGTGCTGGATACTATTCCCTGTATTGCAAGTTGTGCATTGAGGTAGTGCTTTTTTAGAAAGGATGACGGAGTGATAATGTCCAACTCGGATTCGGTTACGAGTATCTGGTCACCGCGATTTAGGAACTTGACTGAAAAGGGCGCTGTTCTTGCGTCGTAGAGTGCACTTGTGGTAGAAATAACCCAATGAATGATGAAATCAAGCAAAAACGGCCGAATTTAGCGAAAGAGAAGGTTCTGTTTCATCAAGACAATACACCAGTTCACAAATCCATTATCGTCATGCCCAAAATCAATGAGTTAAAGTTCAAATTCTTCCTCATGCACCCTATTCGCCAGACTTAGCCCCCTCTGATTATTTTCTGTTACCAAAGTTGAAGAAATGGCTTGGCGATAAAATATTTGCAAACAATGAAGAGATGGAGTTTGCAGTTGATGGCTATTTTGCAGAACTCGACGGTTCTCACTACAAACAGGGTATCGAAGCTATTGAATATCGCTGGGAAAAGTGTATTGAGCTGAAAGGAGACTATGTAGAGAAATAAAGATGTTTTTTTCCAAAATTTTGTGTTGTCTTTGTTAGGTCGGGTACTTGTGGAACAGTCCTCGTACTTTTAGAGTCATTAAGCACAAGGAAAGGTGTTTCATTAACCAGGGCTCCCTTGGTGGCGAACATTTCACATGGAAAATGATACATAGGTGTGTTAGTTTGTGAAGTATCTTGTTCTCAGAGCCAATAATGCAAGCATCACAGCGTAATTAGTCTTTGAACCATCAGTGTATGTTTATGTCAATCTGGATATTTTATAGTACTTCCTGGAATAATTGCTTGTAAATTCTACTGCATATATAGGCGTCGGGAGTTTTCTTTGTAAGATCAAAGTTTACCTGCACTAGCTGGATTCTCCAGGCAGGAAAGTTGCCATAAAGGGGTGCTTCCATTATTGGAGAAATTGTGAAGTTGAGTCTTGCAGAGTTTGGTGGATTCTCATATGAAATTGAACAGAAATGGTTAGGCTATCTGTGTAAAGGAACCTATCCTTTTCGGGGGGAAAATGTAATGGTACATATGACACTCTAGCCTAATCTAACTTGTAAGGCATACGAGATACTTAAGTTGTTTTAGTCGAACAGCTAGAGAAGGTTTCGTTAGAACGCAACGAAGAATAGAGCCTAAAGTACCCAAATCGACCAAATACTACTCAACAAGAATAGGTATTTTGGCGATACGGTTATGTACAATAACTATGGATATACTTGACTGTTGTTTTGAAAGATTTCGAAACCCCATATTTTTGGAACTAGAACGGTCGGAACTATTACTGAAAAATAAAGACACAGTAGTGTCCTTTATTTTTGTTATGAAGAAATAGTCACTTTACATGTGACGAAGAATGGTATCTCGTGGTGTTACGGCCAAGACAAGAGAATGCAGTAGATTTATGATGGGTTAATCTTTTGATAGAAAAATATAGCGAAGGACGGCATCGCATGCCGCTCGGGCTGAAGCAAGGAATACAAAAGTTATATACTGTTTCATGTTTTGATAGGAAAATATAGCGAGTAAGGGTATCGCATGTCGCCCTGCCCAAGGCTATGACCGCAAGAGATTTATGTGGGTTTCATACCTTCATAGGAAAATATTCATACACATCTATCCAGGGAAAAGTACAGAATTGAATTTTTAATAGACTCTCTCTAAAACAGCTGCTTGTTGGACTGTTACCACGCAGAAAAATAGTGCTTTGGCGTCGTCATAAATAAAATTCAAATGGCAGTGATCACATCTTCGTACACAAAAGACACACCGCTTATCTTGCACCAGTCTTTAAATGTAATATATTCCTTCTCATTCTGATGCCGAGATTTTGCTGGCAGCAGCTTTGATTCAATATTTCTGGCTCAGATTGAAATTTCCTCGGAATTTTCACTCATATTTTCAGTCACAAGCTTGTTGTTTAGAAACGAGCGCTCAGAATAACCAAAGCTATCTACATCCCCAACTCGTATGTAAACGCTTCCTAGGAGGCGTTGGTACGGTTCGCAACGTAGGGTTCAGGCAGCTGTGAAAATATATTAACAAATGACCGACTACGCCTTTTATCTTTAAGCAGTACTTATACTACACTTTATTTAGTGATGGAAATGATACCACCATTTCTCAATACTGGATACTGATAGTGAGTTTTGAGCACCGATACTCGATAATCGATACTCACTTTATATAAAAATTGTAAAGGCGATATCTTGTTCGCTGAATTATGTTCTTAATAGTACTTTTCATTGTATAAATGCATGTAACCAGTTTTGCATTGTATATTAATTCCAAAGTTTTCCAGTTTGACATGCTCAATTGGCAGAATCTTCTTATCTGGATAATTCCAAAGGTTATATATGCCCTACTGTTAGTCCAGGCTAACAATTATACTAATTTGTTTGCCTCCAATTTTATGTGTATATTTTATGCTAAAACCTACCTTTTAAAGGACTTTCTCACGTCTAAAATTCTGATTCACAGATTTTGGTGACCGAGTGCATAAATCAAATGGCTGAGAGTGAGTCACCAAGCCAGGCTATCGCAGAAACGTGATTTAGTGCATCAGCTATATCAGCTTCATTCACAACTCAGTTAACGCTGCATGAATACCTCTACACCTTCCCCTATTGTTTTGCATGTTTTCATTCAGACACAAGCGTCTATGGAATGTTGCACTGATTCACTCATAGGAAACGCAGTCAAGGTCTATCAAGAACAAGAACTGCAGCAACACTTGAGGACACGTGCGAGGCAATAATAAAGCCACGGCTACGTTCATTCCATATCTAGCATAAAGTAAAACGCAACAATTTCAATAACGTAAAACTTAAAATTTAAAAGTATCGAAGATTTATCTCAAAGTATTAGATATGCTTCGATACCACCGAGTATCTAGAGTATCGAGGTACTGACGGTATCGAGGTGCCATCCCTAATTTTATTTAATATAATTTAGAGACTTTTTAGTAAAACCTAGTGTATGCACCACGTACGCAAAACCTTTAGCGGACTTATCCACTAATGCTTTATTTTGCATACCTGATACATTAACACCTATTAGCTCTCAAGGCTAAAACAAGGATCATTACCTAACAATATCGTCATCTATGATTTTAAAGAGAGCTATATATATTGGTATACTTAGGGCTATTCCCTACAATGTAGGTGGAAGTTTTAGCTATTTGGAATAACACATATTTTAATCATCACTTTTAGTGACTGACATTAAGCTTCTTTTCAAAGTCAACACTCATTTTCATTTTCTCTACCGTACCTGATAGTTAGAGAAAAAATTCGTTATCGACATTTCAAACGGAACATTCGTTTGGAGGCACTTGAATAAAACAAGAACATTTTTAGAAAAAGTTTCGCAGGTTTCTTTTGTGTGTGTGTGTGTGTGTGTGTGTGTGTGTGTGTGTGTGTGGTGTCACCCCTGTCTATCTGTCTGTGAACACCATGTCTCAAAAATGAAATGACCTACACTATGTGATCAAAAGTATCCGGACACCCCTACAAACATACGTTTTTCATCCTAGGTGCATTGTGTTGTCACCTACTGCCTGGTACTCATTATCCGCGACCTCAGTAGTCATTAGACATCGTGAAACAGCAGAATGGGACGCTCCGTGGAACCCACGGACTTCGAACGTGGTCAGGTGATTGGGTGTCAGTTGTGTCAGAAGTCTGTACGCGAGATTTCCACACTCCTAAGCATCCCTAGGTGATAGTGAAGTGGAAACGTGAAGGAACATGTTCAACACAAAAGCGTACAGGCGGACCTCGTCTGTAGACTGACAGAGATCGCCGACGTTTGAAGAGAGTCGTAAAGAGTAATAGGCAGACATCTATCCAGATCATTACACAGGAATTCCAAACTGCATCAGGATCCACTCCGAGTACTATGAGTTACGCGTGAGGTGAGAAACCTTGGATTCCATGTTCGAGCGGCTGCCCATAAGCCGCACATCACGCAGGAAAATGCCAAACGACGTCTCGCTTGGTGTAAGGAGCGTCAACATTACACGATTGAACAGTGGCAAAACGTTGTGTGGAGTGACGAATCACGGTACACAATGTGGCGATCCGATGGCACGGTGCAAAGGCTTGTTTGGATTAAAATGTAGTAGGGAGAAAAATAAGCTTTAGTAAGAATAGTTTGTATACCCACTTATAAAGATAGAGGGTGGAGTACGTCGTATGAATGTATCATATCAAATTATTTTTTCAATAATTTTGTCAGTTTTTAAATTGCAGTCGCAATTCGGTTGCTTCTCGCGATGTTATTGGAAGATTACGGAATTTCAAATATAACAGCGACATCTGCCTATTTTTTTTAAAGTTCCCTTGTTGTACCCAGTTTATGCTACTTTGTTTTACTGTTTTCATACTGCTTATTTTCGCAACACACCCATGCCCGTGGCGGGACTCGAACCCGCGACCCTCAGCTCGTCGGAGCGCCGGAGCGACCACGGCTACGAGGGCCGGCGTTGTTGATTCCTCTTTCCTCTATCTCCCTTGTACCTACAACGAAATGTGTAATTAAACTATTTCTGCAAATGTTTAACCTAGCATGAAGTAAATAGCAAAATAAGCTTCTGTTAGAAGAGTTTGAAATAAGATATAAAAGCATATAATAGTGGGTAAAGAAAGCCAAATGAATGTAACACATCTGCACTTTTAAGAAAGAAATATGAAATGTATGACGATGAATTCACACATTCTTAAAAATTCTGATGTGTTACACTCACATGACTTTCTCTACTCCTGTACAAACGATTTTTACAAACACTCATTTCTCACCTACTTCATGTTAGCAATCTTATAGCTAATATTCTTGTAGGTACAAGGGGAATATGATAGGTCTTAAGCGATAGTCAAATCTTTTAAGAGTTGGTTGCTATGCGGAGCATTCATTCTCTTTGCATGTCCAGGACATAAAAAAAAGAATAGCGAATTTCCATTTGAGAAAAAGTAAAAGTATTGAAAAATTCAAACAAATAACAAAAAATATCCCGGAAATGGTTCACTACACAAAAAATGTATATTTATATCTCTTACGGTTTACCATTTATGAAAAGCTCATTCAGAATGAAGGGACTTTTAGGGACATTCTCAGAAAATTCAAGATATACATCTTTTTGTCATAAAAATATCTTATACAGACGATATTTTAATCAAAATTGTTACAGCTATTTTGGGAAAATCAATTTTTTTAAAAATATTCCATAAAAAGGGTAGTCAGGGTTGGGGGATTTTCTTAAAAATCTTCGTGTCGCATCCTTGAAAAATACTAAACCCAAATACTAAGTTTGGTATTTATCCGACTTTTCGTTTTTGTGTTACGCTGTTCAAAGTCACACAGGCACACACATGGACCTTTTTTGTAAACATGCTTTTTTAGATTCGGGAGGCCTCAAAACATATATTTCCTGTGAAATATCGGTATCAAATTTTTGGGTAGAATGCAATACTTCCCCTACTTAATACACGTAGTAGAGAAAGTAAAAGCTTGGGGAAAATAATATGAACAAACATCCAGCGACAATTCACCGGTGACAAGGATCACGATTATGAAACATCGGTGATGATACTTGGTAGAGTAAACAAAATCATGCACTACTAATGCCTTAAAAGCCATGCTGGTATCCGTGCTACATTGTTTTTGTATTTGTTTTGACTTTCCCTTGCGGTACTCCCGATTTAGAACTCCGGCACGTAACTCTCGTGTGTGCCCCCTCCACCTGACTGAATAATGAATTGCTTCACCGCCGCAGCCATCATCGTATTTTCCCCGAGTAATGATGAAATAATAATCATTTAATGACACGATCATTACCTCTAACGGCAATTCCATTAAAATATAACCACGTCACTTTGTCGCCGTAACACGCCGCCTGAGTTTTATTGCAAGTCGCATGTATGGAGCCTATTTTTTCTTTATCAACTAAAAACTTAAAAAAAAAAACATTTTTTGAAAAGGTCTGTTTGTGTGTCTGTGAACGCCATATGACTGACTATAGCCAGAACGGAAGGGACATCTAATCCTCACCCAAGGCCACAATAGAGTGCCCTTGGAGATGGGCACCACTGATTTGTTGACAATGACAATCTAATCATCAAGGCTAGGGATCAGAGGGGAGTGAGGGGTAAGGCGATAGGGGAACGTACAGTTGCACAATGAAAGCAGTACTACATTTGCAGGACACAGCCTTGTAAATGCAACTTGGACTGTGGATGTTTTTTTTTTATTTGACTGCTTCCGATGCCCCGCCCACTTAGTTCCTCTTCCCACCGTCGCACTCATATCGTGGCCGACTAGTCCTTACCACCCTCAGGAGGAATGGATAAGATGGTTATAGGCTGCAGGTAGGTAGACCGGTCGGCAGAGACGCGTAGTCTCTCCAACAATTCCAAAAGATTTTATTTATGGACGCTCTTTAACTGTTGTGGTCCTTAGCGTCCCATTCTATATTGGGCATGGGAGATTCGGAGCGCCTGGCTGGTTTATACGCCCAGGCTGGGTTGTGAGACGCCCCGATGTTCTCCGGCACCAGCCATGAGGGAGAGCTGGTAGACGGTAGCTAGGTGCTGTCACCCCCACCGAGGTTGTTCGGTAGTCTCCCCCAGTAGGGTATTCATCTATTGGCCTGACGCGTGTAAGTGACGTATCCACTTCCGTCTCTGTCTGGAAGGAATGAGGGAATGACGGAGTCTAACTCAACCACGACCACGCAGGGGTCGGAGTATAAAATAGGTACTGTCCACAAGACTTGCGAGGGCACTGGACTCTGAGTAGCCAGAGATCCGGTCCCGTTTTTACGTATTCTATATATGGCGTGAAAGACTGGTAATTTTGCTCAAATGCCTCCTTGAGGTTCTTCTACGTGCCGTAAATGAACGGCACGGGACCACCGGCTTTACTTCCCTTCCGAAGGAAGCCATGCTAAGGATTTTTACCCCCGAAAAAATGCAACGCCCACTGCGGGTATGTACCCTCGACCTTGGGAACTAATGGCTAGCATGGTAAGCACTACACCACGGAGGGCAACCTCCGAAACACACGATGGTCACTGCACAGCCCCTAAGTCTACCTGAAGCTGAAAGGGGTAAGGCCTCAGCCTCTAAATGCAACTCGCACTGCGGATGTTTTCTTTACTTCACTGCTTCCGATGCCCTGCCACTTAGTTCCTCTTCCCACCGCCGCACTCATATCGTGGCCAACCAATCCCTACCACTCCCAGAAGGAACGGATAAAGTGAAGAAATCGCAGGAGGTTATTGGCCGCAGGTAGGCCGGCGGACAGAGACGCGTAGAATCTCTAAGAATTCCAAAAAATTGAGTTTTATCCATGGACGCTCTTTTAACTGCTGTGGTCCTTAGCGTCCTACTCTACATTCGGCGTGAAAGATCGGTAATTTTTCTCAGAGGCCTCTTTATCAGGCTTGAGGTTCTTTTACGTGCCGTAAATCTACGACACGGGACCACCGGCTTTACTTCCCTTCCGAAGGAAGCCATGCTAAGGCTTTTTACCCCCGAAGAAACCCATCACCCTGTTTGAACCCGCAACTCGGAAACTAGAAGCTAGCATGGTAATTACTACACCACGGCGGACGACCACAGTTCCAAGCTTCATGATCCGAAAAGAGAAGGCTCCCCTCTGACGGAACCGGGGAGAACTCGACCCACCTGAGGCGGCTTAGAGAAGGCTATCATCTGACAGGTTTGCTATTTGGTAAGCACATGCTCCATCTGTCCGAAAGTGATAGTCACTGCAGAGACCAACTGAAACATAAAAGAGGAAGAGGAATGATAGGAAAAGAGGGTAAGAAAATTCGTGGTAGAAGAGAAACAATCCCAGCATTCACCTTGCCAACCAGGGAAAACCACGAAAAACACTTGGAGTCGGCTCCAAAAATCGAACCTCCCAAATGCGGGCCTCCCGAGCAATCTCGCTCGATGTGAACAGCAAAACTTGGTGTTTAGGTTCAGTATATTCCAAAGATGCAACACGAACATTTTAAAGAAGATATCCACATCCCAAGATACTCTTTACATGAAAAGGTTCTGGAAATTTTTATTTTCTCAAAAATGTCTAACGAATGTACTTAAGATATTTACATGACAAATAAGATGTTCCTATATATTAAATTTTCTGGGAATAGCACGTAAGGTGCTCCTCATTCTAAAATAAACATTTTGTTGGTTAACAACGCTGTCAATTGCCAGGAGCATATCAGTGCTGTCACTTTGCGAAATTTTATCCCGTTGGAGTTCTTTACCTGCTAGTCAATCTATCCAGTGATATGGGGCTGTCGCTTTTAAACACACTTAAAAACCATGGATCTGAGCCGGGTTTGAACCCGCGACCTTGGAATCAGAAGGCCGGTGCCTAAGCAACTGAGTCTCCCAGACCGACTCTCCTCATTTTGAATGACTTTGTGTAAGTGCTAAACTACTAAAGTAGTAAAGCACAAAAAATGGCATCGTTTTCTCTTTTCAGTTAACTTACGGAATCCCCTTTTTGCTTATAATTTTTACTTTCTCTACTACGTTTAGTAAGCAGGGGAAGTATTGTATTCCACCCAAAAATTCGATACCGTGATTTTACCGGAAATATATGTTTTGAGACACCCTGAATCCAAAAAAAGCATTTTTGGAAACATGTCCTTGTGTGTGTCTGTGTGTGTGTGTGTGTCTGTGTGTGTGTGTGTATGTGAACAGCATAACTCAGAAACGAACAGTCGGATAAACAGCAAACTTGGTATTTAGGTTCAGTATCTTCCAGAGATGCGACACGAAGATTTTCAAGAAAATTCCCCCACCCCAGATTACCCTTTAAATGGAAAATTTTTCGAAATTTTTAATTTTCTCAAAAATGGCTCTAACGATTTTGATTAAAATATCATATGTTTAAGATATTTTCATTACAAATAAAATGCATATCTTGAATTTTCTGGGGATGTCTCCAAAGGTATTCTTCATTGCGAACGACATTTGCATAACTGGTAAACCATAAGAGATAAACAAAATTTTACTACACAAAAAATGTAGATCGCGTTAAAGTACACAATTTATATCATTTACATTTTTTTTTGTTGGGTGAACTATTTTCGAAATATTGCTTGTTATTCCCTTAAATTTTTCAATACTTATTTTCTCAAAAGGGAATTCGTTATTCATTTTTTTTGTCTTGGATATGCAAAGAGTATTAATCTGTGGCAAAGAGAATGGTGCTACACCTAGCAACCAGCTATTAAGAGTTATGTCTATGCTTAAAGGCTACTGTATTTCTATATTGCCCTTGCAAATACAAAACAAGGAGAACATAGTACGCCTTAAGCGATAGTCAAATATTTTTGAACTGGTCGCTATGTGTAAAATGTAATTCTCTTTGCATGTCAAAAGATCGTTTCTGCTAATGTTTATCTCGATTAATATGAAACAGATGGAGAATAAGGGTTTGTAAAAATAGTTTGTACAAAAGTAGGGAAAGTCATCTGAATGTAACACATCAGATTTTTATTAGATAATTTATTTGAGCTTTTGAAGCCGTTCCCTCTCACACCAACCGGGGGCAAAGGAAAACCAGTTGGGTCAGGTTCCCAATGCTCGTTGTGAGGACCCCCGATGGTGGCTTCTGCTTCTTCGCCTGTCTCCTACGATATATTGGCACGAATCTGCTTAGTAATTCTAGATTTTGTCGTAATATGCTAGTTGTTATTGCCCTGGCTATTTTTTTTGAGTGCTCAGTGAAATATGGACTCTACTTGCGGTAGAGATATGCCGTCAAGGAGGAATTAGATCTCTGGCATTCAGATTCTGGAGAAGGTAGATAAGATAAACTAGGAAAGTCACTATCCTAATTTTGACTACCAAAATTACCACGCGTATCAGTCTTTCTGACGCTAAATTCAAATATCTGAACTTTACGCGCAACTCTTGTGTACAGAACTATCAGATCGAAGTATCTTCGGCAACATTTCTCACTCACACGGCGCTTGTTCTCTAAAAATCATCTTCGCAATTTCACGGGCGTCTTCTCGTGTTTATCTCGCTTGTAATAAACTTTGGCGGTCATTTATATATATAGGGTTATTCAAAAAAAGGAACAGACTTTACATATTTATTTCTAATGAACGACAATAGATGGCGACATATGTGATACATGAGAATAGTTCAAAGTTTTATTTTATGTGTTCAAAATGAACACCATTTGTTATGCGAGGACGATCAGTGCTTTTCCGTTTGCATACGCAACCATCTTTTACGAATTTATCGTATCAATTTTAAATTTTTTATGACGAGGCGGCTCGTTGTTGAACTTACAACGAAATGCACGCTGGAATGAAACAATGGATTTACTCTTTGCATACTGCAGCACACAAAACGACTTTTCCTGTGGCGTCGCCATTTTCTCGTAAACAAACACAGTACTGAATGGAACTAATAGGCGGGGCTTAAAACTTTCAACTTAGCTCTAATCAATGATGTGTCGTAGGTGTCGCTATCTATTGTCGTTCATCATAAATAAATACGTAAATTTTGTTGCTTATTTTTCAGTAACCCTGTATATTGCAACGTTTGCCGGTAACTGAGTCGACCACTATTACTGCGATTAAACACTTAACTTCTGCGGAACTATAACACTTAGATAAAACCAGCATTGTTGTGGCGGCAATTCTGACGTCGTGAAGCGTGGATTTCACTTCAGTGACATTTTGAGTGTGGTGGCTTGAGTTCAAATCCACACTGGTTTGATACGAACTATTCCCACTCTAAGCTAACAACTAAATCAACCTCTTATTGGCTAATATTTTGCGGTCCTGAATGCGAGGCTTTGAATGCTGTCATCTCATAGGTTTCTTATGCGAGTCACATGATAAGCTTCCTCAATGATTTTCCTTGTCTCTACTCCGTCGCCTACTACGGCGTATGTCCTTGGATAACAAAAGAATAATAGAAATATCTCCTCGCAAGATCAAACAAAACTTTGCAGGCATCTTGGACCATAAAATGAACAAAATTCTACGAAAACGCACTTTCTAACATGGTTTAACGAGCTTAGTCCTGAAAATCCTATACATGGAGGCAAAATACATGAATATAACTAACAAGATGAGAATATAAGAATTCACAAATAAATCCATAATACACTGCATAAGTAGATATTAATTTTGAGGCTGTAGATAGTTCCTATATCACTTTTAAACTCGTGCATGTTGTCACTAAAAATGTATTTCGAACCTTTGGTCTAAAACTCATTATCATGCCAACAAGAAATTAAATTATCAAAAAAATATTCAGCACTGAAACATTTATTCCCATGCAAGTTTTTCTCCGAGTATTAAAGCAATTACTTTGAGCACACACAGCCCTATCAAACGTGAGGATGTGTCCATACGCCTGACATTTGATCCATTTTCCAGGGACAGATTTGCACTTTAGCCTAACATCGTATTGTTGAATCCGTTTACTACAAAGCACTGGTTGAGGTAAGCGTCCGCTAGACCGCGCCTTGCGCAGAGCAAAGATTGGATGAAACGGGTTTTCTTTCAGCAGTGCGTGAATTACCACGGATTTCCTTATCGGATTTAAGTTTGCTCTCTGCAGACAGTCTAGCTGCGCTGGCTCGCTTACTAGAAGTTGCCACCGCGTAAAATAAATGTTTAAGGTTTATTTAGGTTTAGTAGGTGGAAGCTTTTTTTGTTTTTTTACAGGTATAGCAGGTAGAGAAGGCTTTTCATTTGACCCAAACATTCGATACCAAGATTTCACTGTAAATATAAGTTTTGAGGTGCGCTAAATCTAAAAAAAGGATTTTTAGAAAAATTTGCGTGTGTGCATGCTTCTGTAAACAGCATAACTCAAAAATCAAAGGTCGGATAAACACCAAATTCGGTATTTAGTTTCAATGCCTGCCAAAATTACGAAACAAAGATTTTCAAGAAAATCTCCGCAAACCAAAGTACACTTTACATGAAACATTTTTCGAAATTTTGAATTTTCCTAAAAAAATACTAACGATTTTGATTAAATGCCATATATTACAGATATTCACATTGCAAATAAAAAGCGTATATACTGAATTTTCTGGGAATAGCCTATGAAGTCCTGTTCATTTCAGAGACATTTTGTATAATCTTGCATAACTTGTGTACGTTAAGCGATAGACGAAAACGTACTACACAAAATGTAGATCTCTTTAAAGCGCACCACTTATTTCAAAATTGTTTTTGTTGCAAATGCCATTTACAACAAATATTCTTAGAACATATGTACTTTTTGTTAATCGACATAAACTTCATTACCATTCACGCCTTTGTTGTGGATATAAGGAAACAGTAGGTAGGCTAAACTGATAGATTAAAAGAATCTGATGTGTTACACTCACATGACTTTCTCTACTCTTGTACAAACTATTTTTACAAACGCTTATTCTCCATATGCTTCATATTAATCAGATATCAAGATGTTAATCTTATTGGTAATTTTCTTGTAGATGCAAGGGGAATTGGTAGGCTTTAATCTATAGTCAAATATTTTAAGAGCTGGTTGCTATGTGGTTCCATTCTCTTTGCATTACCACCACAAAAAAATAACGAATTCTCATTTGAAAAAAGTATAAGTATTGGAACATTTAAGGGAATAACAAGCAATATCTCGAAAATGGTTCACCCAACAAAAAAAATTATATATTTCATAAATCGTGTATTTTAACGAGATCTACATTTTTTGTGTAGTAAAACTTTGTCTATCCCTTATGATTTACCGGTTATGCAAAAGTCGTTCACAATGAAGAATACTTTTGGAGACATTCCAGGAAAATCGAGATATACATTTTATTTGTCATTAAAATATCTTAAACATAATATATTTTAATCAAAATCGTTAGAGCCATTTTTGAGAAAATTAAAATTTTTCGAAAAATGTTCCATGTAAAGGGTAATCTGGGGTGGGGTATTTTCTTGAAAACCTTCGTTTCGCATCTCTGGAAGATACTGAACCTAAATACTAAATTTATTGTTTATCCGACTGTTCGTTTCTGAGTTATGATGGAAATTATTAAATTAGAGTCAAATCGTAGCAAAAAAAATCTTATGTGTTACACTCACATGACTTTCTCTACTCTTGTACAAACTATTTTTACACACGCTTATTCTCCATATTCTTCATAATAGAGATATTAATTGAAATATCGAGATGTTAATCTTATTGCTAATTTTCTTGTAGATACAAGGAGAATTGGTAGACTTTAAGCGATAGTACAATATTTTAAGAGCTGGTTGCTATGTGGCGCATTCCATTCTCTTTGTATGTCCAGAACATAAAAAAAATAATTAATAACGAATTCCCATTTGAGAAAAAGTATAAGTATTGGAAAACTTAAGGGAATAACAAGCAATATCTCGAAAATGGTTCACTCAATAAAAAAAGCATATGACATAAATTGTGTATTTTAACGCGATCTACATTTTTGTGTAGTAAAATTTTGTCTATCTCTTATGGTTTACCAGTTATGCAAAAGTCGTTCACAATGAAGAATACGTTTGGAGACATTCCCAGAAAATTCAAGATATACCTTGTATTTGTCATGAAAGTTTCTTAAACATATTATATTTTAATCAAAATCGTTACAGCCATTTCAGAGAAAACTAAAATTTTCGAAAAATGTGCCATGTAAAAAGTGATCTGAAGTGGAGGATTTTTTTAAAACCTTCGTTTCGCATCTCTGGAAGATAATGAACCTAAATACCAAGTTTGGTGTTCATCCGACTGTTCGTTTCTGAGTTATGCTGTTCACAGGCACACACACGCGGACATGTTTCCAAAAATGCTTTTTTTGGATTTAGGGGGCCTCAAAACATATATTTCCGGTGAAATCTTGATATCGAATTTTTGGGTGGAATACATTACTTCCCCTACTTACTATAGGTAAAAAATAGGAGAAAGTAAAAAAATCTTAATCGCGAGTAACAGCTGAAAATCGACAGGACTTATAATGAATGAGGAAGTATTGAACAATTTGAACCATTAATAACGGATACTTGAGAAAATGTTAATGCAACAAAAAAGTGATAAATTTGTGTTTCAAACATATCTACATTTTTGTGTAGCACGTCTTCGTCTACTGCTTAACGTTTACCAGTTTCACAACACTATATAAATTCCCTTTAGAATGAAGATGACTTGTCAGGATATTCCCTGAAAATTCAAGATTATCATTTTATTTGTCATGTATGTATATTTAATATATGGTGTTTTAAACTAAATCGTTGGTCATTATTTTTTTTTAGAAAATGAAACGTTTGGAAAAATATTCCATGTATACTGGTAGTTCAGAAGGATTTTATTTAAAATCTTCGTGTCGTATTTTTGGAAGGTACTAAACCCAAATATCCGACTTTTCGTTTTTGAGTTATGCTGTTCACAGACGCTTTGTCCCATTTAGTTCGGTTAAGCAGGGTTGTAATTTAATTTTACAGGTGAAAACTGCCGTTTTTTCTTCTTTTTTTTTGAAAATCTGAACACGGTGGAAAAGACTAGATTTTAATGAATCAATAATTCGTGATTTTCTGACTAAGTTGTTGGGATAAGTAAAACAAATACGAACTCAAAACTGACTATAAGTTTTAGGGACATGGTTTCAGCAAATTCAGGAACACCTTGCTCTGGCTTGCGCGCGTTCAAAAGAGGACGAATCATCACGAGAGCTGAAGATATCTTAATAAAATATGCATTGTCGATCTCCAACTACGCGAAATGACGTGGAATTGATGCACCTTCTTCAGAATACAAAGAACCACGTACTTCTGGATTGAGAGCAACATTTGTAGACGTACCTCACTGCAGCTATATGGAAAATAAAATTGACTGTAAAAAATTTAAGTACTATACTAATGAACACTGCTCTAAACGCACTAACAGTTCCCAAAAGCAAGGGCGCGTCCCAATAGGGTGAACGGCACGAGTTATGTACAGGAGGAGACCGAAAAGTTACTCAGAAGAAGAAACAAGCATGTGTTATATCAAGGACATAATTATGATAATAATAATAATAATAGTAGTAGTAATAATAATAATAATAATAATAATGGAAAACTCAATTTCAATATTTTGCCGCTGCAATCGCAATTTTGAGCAAGCGCGATGATTTTCTCCATTCATTAGGAAGCCAGACGCAGCTATGAGCGATCGTCACTTTGTGTTTTCCTGTTGTTAGAGCGGTTGTAAATGTTCAAAGCAATTGAACGATCCGCCGACTGAGAAGTCATATCAGTGATTTGTTTTCTGAATGCGAGAAATGTTACCAACAATCATCGCTAGTTGTGTGAGTTTTATGGGGAAACAATAATGAGTGACAATGCCCGGCCACACACAGCCAAACAAATTCAAGATCTGATCGCATTCTTACAGTCCGGATTTGGCACCAAGTGATTTTCATCTGTTTATTCATCTGAAGAAATTCCTTGGTGGATTACATTTCAACGACAATGGTGATGTGAAACAAGAAGTGCAGATTTGGTTTTCATCACGGCGGCATCATTCTTTGACGAAGGCATACAAACGCTGGTTTCCCATTACAAGTAGTACCTGAATAATGGCGGTGACTACATAGAGAAGTACTGTAAGGTATAAGGTAATGAATGATGATGAAGTATTTGGAAATTATGTTTTGTTATTTTTTAAAAAAATATCGGTACTTACTTATCGGTACAAATTATAAATAAATTTAACATATATAGTTATTCATTTGTAAGGATCATGCACTCAAATCAGAACCAGTGCAAGGAAGTAGTGCAGCATCTGAGAAAGTATTGAATCCAGAGCAAGTCGGTTATCGGTTACAGTAGAATGCTGATGGCCTTTCTCGATTCTGATTTCCCTGCTGATCGACACTGCTACAGACGATATTGCACCTATGCCCCACAAGGAGGCGCCCAAGTGAGGAGACACAGGGTGGCCAGAACCAGGAATTATGGCACAGCAATGACAAGGTCCCAGGTGTAGACGCCCTGACAGTCGTAGAGTCACACCAGGATCCCCGCCCTACACAGAGAGTCAAACACCCCGAACCGAAAGGGCGGTCCGTTTACCCCGGCAACCAGTTGAAAGCTGAGGGACGGAAAAAGTTCACAGAGAGCAACCTTTTACCCTGTCGCGCCGCACCGAAACACCATATCCGAAACTTCCAACCCTAAAACTGACCTAACGGGCTGAAGGATGAATGAAACGATGAATGGAACGAAATGGACGGACAAGAAATTCGGGCTGAAATAAACCACTCCAGCATTCGCCTGGCGACCCGAGAAAAACCCCGAAAAGATCCATCGGTCAGACCCGGTGGTCACCAGGAGTCACACCCGGGACCAACCTTGTGTTACCATGGCACCACCAGGCTCGGTATGCTGATATTTGTTGTAGCATGAAACAATATGTTACCCCCCCAAGTAAGCCACACTCTCTCTGTAGGTCAGGTTGTCGGAGCCGTGTAATATTTATTTGGTGAACATACAGCACTGCTAGAAGTGACTAGACTAGGACCTTAGGGCTGATGGTAGATAGAATAAACTTCTTTGGCATAACGCTAAACGGCCTCAGTTAAAAATTCTGTCCTATCTCCTCTCACTGAGCGGGATGGCTCAGCCGGTAACGCCTGTAGCCTGCATTCGGGAACTCCTGGGATTGATCCCCGGAGGCCGCTCACTCTGCCACTCAGTTTTTCATGGTTTCTCCGGGCCGACAGGCGAATGCTGATGTGCTTTCTCCTCTACCACGACTTTTCCTTCCTCTCATTTCCTGTACCCATCATCTTCCTTGCCATCTGTTTCGAGGTTGTAGAGCCAGACGACGGTGTTCGGCGGGTTGCGGCTGGGCGGTGGTTTGCTCTCTGTAAAGGTTTCTTCCCTGGCTTAGCTGCGGTACCGCTCAGTTAGGTCTCTCCTCCTTGAGGTTTGGTGGCTTGTGCGCAGGGACCGGGTGGAGTCAGATGCGTTCTATCCGGAAACGTTAGAACGCCCATGCTTGCGCCCGTTGGCATCAGGATCTGGTGGCCCTTCGGATCTCTCCCCTCATCCCTCTGTCCCAGAGGTCACATGGGAAGCAAAGAGAGCAGTTACTGCCTACTTGCGGTGCTCTACCCTTGTTCTGGGGGCCCCACAATGATATTTACTTTTATCTATCTCGTCTCCCTTCAGCCTACTCTGTAGGATCAGGCTTAAACTATTTTCGTCCTTACACCATTAATCTAACAACATAAAAGTTCATCCGTGGGTTAGACAGGATTGGTCAATTATAAATTAGCTACTTCAATTCTCTTTCAAAATGCCCGCTTATTTGGTATGCATTTATTAGTTTATTAAATAGACACAACCTAATTATATAACGATCCCTATTAATTCTGTTGATGTTATTAGCACAGCTATTATGTTTACTAGGTATTATAACCACGTATTTCACTTCCTTTTTCTTTCTCTCCGTCGTAGAGTAAGTAGGGAAAGTATTGTATTTCAATAAAAAATTCGATACTGAGAATACACTGGAAATACATGTTTTGATATCCTTTGAATTACATAAAAACCTTTAAAAGTGTCCGTATATGTCTCTCTCTCTCTCTCTCTCTGTCTGTCTGTGAACATCATAATTCGAAAACAGAAAGTCGGATAAATATCCAAAATACCCTTTACATGAACGATTTTTTTATTTGAGATTTTTTATTTTCTGAAAAATGGCTGTAATGATTTTGATTAAAGTACCATATATTAAAGGTATTTACAGGACAAATAAAAGGTACATCTTGAATTTTCTAGGAATAGCCTGTGAAGGAAGGAATTTAGTATAATGTTGTATAATTGTTAATCGTTAAGCGACAGTCAGAAACATACTAAACAAAAAATTTGATATGTTACACTCACATGACCTTCTCTACTCTTGTACAACTATTTTTATAAACGCTTAATCTCCATCTACCTCATGTTAATCCAGATAAACATTTGCAACAACTATCTTATTGCTAATTATCTTGCAGAATATGCTAAGCTTTAAGCGATAGTCAAATGTTTTAAGAGCTGGTTGCTATGTGGAACATTCCATTCTCTTTGTATGTCCAGGACATAAAAAATGAATAACGCATTCCCATTTGAGAAAAAGTATAAGTATTGGAAAATTAAAACGAATAACAAGGAATATCTCGGAAATGGTTCACTCCACAAAATGTATACATTGTGTTTTTTAACGATCTTTACAATTTTTGTATAGGAAAATGTTATCTATCTCTTACGGTTTACCAGTTAAACAAAAGCCATTTAGAATGAAGAGGACGTTTGGGAACATTTCCAAAAAATTCAAGATACACATTTTATTTGTCCTAAAAATATCTTTGGTATATGATATTTTAAACAAAATCACTAGTAATTTTTGAGAAAATCAAAATTTTCGAAAAATGTTCCATGTAAAGGATAAGCTGAGGCGGGGGAATTTTCTTAAAATCTTCGTGTCGCATCTTTGAAAAATACTAAACCTAAATATCGTGTTTGGTATACATCCGACTTTTCGTTTTTGAGTTATTATGTTCACAGACAAACACGGACCTTTCTCTAAAAGTCCTTTTTTGGATTCAGAGGGCCTCAAAACATGTATTTCCGGTGAAATCTCGGTATCAAATGTTTTTAGATGGAATACTATACTTCCCCTACTGACTATGCAAAATAGAGAAAGTAAAAATGCAGATCTCTTTAAAACGTACAATTTGTTTCTTTTTTGTAGCTTAAGCCATTTTTGAGATATCCCTTATTAATGGTTTAGGTTATTCAGTACGTCATCATTATTTTCAAGTCCTGTCGATTAACACGGAAGCAGTATGGAGTTTTAAGACCTTCATACACCGTTCAGTTCTTAAGTATTTAAATATCTCTATTCCCTTTGAATGTGTAATATAAAGGTTTATCTCGATTAATACGAAATAAATAGAAAAATAAGCCTTGTTAAGAATACTTTGTATACCCACTAATAAAGATAGAGGGTAGAGAAAGGCATGCCAATATAACATATCAACATTTCTTTCTATAGAATCCTATAATAACCATCACGCAACGACAACCCTGCATCAGAGCAGTCATGCATTCTAGGCCTTTCCCGTCGCGACTTCAACGTTGTATGTTTACAATTGCCCGAAACGCCATCGTGTCTGGGCACCATCGTTACGGGAATCTCTCCAGATGCAAAGTGTGAGGTTGGGGCTATTATCGTCCGTTAATCCACACATCAAAGGACCATCTGTCAACTCCACATTTCAAACCCCTTCCTTTGTGTCGTACTAGAAACAAAATCCGTGATGAGACAATATAATTATCAATGCAGTTTGGGTAACAGTATATAGCCGAGTTGCATGTCAAGAACTTCGGCGATGAACTAAAAACCACAAGCTATTACATCATTCCCATTTCTAACGATAATCTAGCTGTTCTGGAATGGGGTGGTTGTTACACGATAGTTGCAATAAACCATACAAAAAAAATAACTTGTGCACAAGAAATGTTATGAAGAATATTGTGGTGGATATAGTTTTATTTTTAAAGGTGATAAATATGAGTTTATAAAGTTCAAATATTCAGGACAAAATTTGCTTAAATAAATCTATGAAACTGGCTTTAGAACGTATGTGATACGTCAGACTAACTAGACACTAGTCAGCATTTAAACTGAGAGGTTTTTAACGACTCGAGCTCGTTCGAACCCCTTCCTAGCCGGAATTTTGCTGGTCAGCTATACGAATTTATTTTGACCTAACTTACAACTTCACCGTAGGTCCTACACACCACGAAGATGACGCCGGAGTTCTTCCCAAAGGTAACTACCCAAGCTGTCTAACTCTCTTCTCTATTGCAATGTACTTTAGATTAGTTAATACAAAGATTAAAGTCTCTCTTGGAAGCATAATTACTCGTCTATTGATAGTGTTCCCCTTTCACCAACCTTCCAGCTACCTGCACCGTATAACCCTATCGATGTCATCCCTGTGTTACGACCCAGTCTGCTGGAGTCGCCAAGGATTCGTCACATTGGGTGAAGGTATGATGGCGTCGTCACCAGCTTACATGAAAATATTGTGGCAGATGTAACTTTTACATTAGTCAATTATTATGTTGACGGGGATGTACGTCTGTATTTGTTTCAATTGCTAGAATTACTCAATATGAGCTGGTTGGAAGTGACGCAGTTTACAAAGGCACATGAATATGTTTAAATTGTTCGAGAAACTAGTAGAGTTCAGGAAAGCTGGTAGAAGGGTTTTGAGCGGACGGTTAGGAGAATTTGGGGTAGGAGTAAACACGTGACTTACCAAGGTGGTTTGTGTAGCCGTTAGCGTGGGGTGAGAGAAGAGGGTTTGTAGCCAAGGAAGAAGGAAGTGTTTTGGCCCGTCTCTCCGGTGGGCACCAAAGAAGATGGCTCCATTACATAAGGTAATATACTGTTAAATTTAAACCATTAATAAAGTAAGGTAATGTGAAGCTATTCTCGTGTGTTGTGCCTTGCTCCTTCGCCTTTCATTCCTGAAGTTGCGATAGGATTTAGGGTTAACTTCTTAACATGTCCTCCCCAGGGGAGTTAAATCTGAAGTTTTGGGTTTCGGTTTTGAAATCCTCTTGCAGCAAAGCGAGTGTAATATTACTTTGGGTTTATTTAGGGGCGGGGGATACGACAATATGATCCATTTAGGGAAATGAAGACGTGTTCACAAGCTCATGTTGATGCTGTTTTATTTCCTACATCCTCTATTATGAGTATATACCGTAATTTTTTATCATATCATGTATAATTATTTGACTACGTCTAACTGGGGAAGGGACTTACTACCTCCAACTATAAGATCTTTTGTGCCTAAGACCCTGAGGGAGGAGCGAGGTGAGAGGAGACACAGGGCGGTCAGACCAAGAGACACGACAAAGCAGAGGGCAGGGTCTCTACCTTTTATAGATTAAAACTGCCCTGTTGGCAGCTGGTGCAAATAGTTACCCTCCCTCTGCGGGCTTGCACATCCCCTGGGGGTCCGGGACTCGGAGACCTCTCTGTTTTGGGGAACAAAGAGTTACATAGAGCATCCTTTTCCCCTGCCATGCAACGCCGTGACTCCCGCCGACACTAGCAACCCTGAAAAAGACCAGGCAGATGAAGTGAAAGAATGAATGTGGAATGGAGGAATGGGAAGCTCGGGGGATGTAATGATGCATCCCAGCATTCGCCTATCGACCCGGTGAAACCCCGAAAAATTCCGTGGGACCGCTCGGTATTTGACGTCTAACACAGATTACACAAAAGCAGGCATATGACAAAGACTCTCTCAGTTTCATGAATTCCTAGCATGTTGAAATTTCTTTCTGTGAGGCAGACTGACCATTCTCTCAAGCAATATCTTTCTAAAACGTGGTGGAAGTGTATAATTTTTATAATTTTCTGTATGGAGTTGTATAAAAAGGTGCTAATTATTATTACTATTAGCTGTAGGAATACTGCTATTACATTATGTGAACATACGTTAAAAACAAGTACTGCGAAAGTTTTCAAAGCTACAATGCATACCTAGCATTGCGGCTTATGAGAGCGCATTGTGTTTATTACCACATACTTACACACTCTACACGTGCTACTTCTAACCACACTGGTGCCAGCAACACTCACCTGCAACAAAGAAAATAAACATTATTAACGTCAAGAAGACAATGCCCCAGTTCTAAATTAAAACTTACTAGCACAGAGCGCAGTTCCATGCATTAGGAATACCAACACGCGTTTCCATGGTAACCGAGCTCATCAGTTAGCCTGTCCATTACCCACTACCTGTTCCCGAGGTAAAACACTGTTAGTGCAGAGTGCTATCACAAAAATAATACTGCCAACGGCAGAGTAAACACAGCATTACCTCTTGTTACGCTATGTATTATATATTATCGCTGATGACAAGACAGGTAAACTAAGAAGAAAACTCTTGTGTTACTTTCACATCACTTTCCCTACCCTCTATCGCTTATTAGTGAGTATATAAATTATTCATTTTAATCGAAATAAACGTTTCTGGAAGTAGCTGCATTACAAATTTCAGTATAGATACAAAGGGAACAGCGATAGTCAAATGTTTAAGAACTGGACGCTATATGCCGGCCTTAAAGTTCCATACTGTTTTCATGACATCGCGAGAACCAACTGAATGTTGTCAGGAAAAACTGGATTTATTGGGTAAAATTAAATTGAGTTCTATTTATGGACGCTGTTTAACTACTATGTCCTTAGCGTCCCGTTCTATATTGGGCGTGAAAGACCGGTAATTTTGCTCAGAGGCCTCTTTATCAGGCTTGAGGTTCTTTTATGTGCCGTAAATCTACGACACGGGACCACCGGTTTTAGTTCCCTTCCGAAGGAAGCCATGCTAAGTATTTTTACGCCCGAAAAAAATGCATCGCCCTCCACCCGGTTTGAACCCGCGACCTTGGGAAATAGAGGCTAGCATGGTACCACTACTCCACTGAGGACGGCTTTATTGGGTAAGTACTTCTAGTAGACTTTCTGCAGCTTCTGTAATTTTACCTGGCTCTTCCATTGAAGTTTCTTCTGAATTTATAATTGCCACCATTTAATGTAGATTATGCCAGATAAAATAATAACGTTTACGATCAAATAAAGTACAAGGCTGCCAATATAAGGTATAGATTAACCCTACAACGAATTGGGATAAATTGAAGTATGATGATTTATGAATAGATAATGCGAACGCCGTGAGAAATTATTCATGTAAAAAAATACAATGAAAAATAAAACCTAATCAAACCAAGTAAAATTATTAAACATGCGCAAATACTAATTGTCATGTGATTGGATTTGAAAGCAAAGTTGGTCATAATGAGCCGGTATAAAACGTTTATCGCACTAGTACAATCATGTAAAGTTTTTAGTTTGTGTGCATTATGTTAAAATTTCTAATTTTAGGTCATGCTGTATTATTATTGTTATTAATATTACTATTTCCATCTGTAATCTATGCAGTCCTAGAACCAGACTTGATGTAAACTAAACGTTTTGTATCCCTCCGCGTTAGCCTTATGTTCAGCACTTGCAGAAGCAGCCATGTTTATCTCCTTGCAGACTGCTCATTATAAATGCGGAAGAGGGGTTTAAGACACCACCCAGTATTTAACGAACGCTGCAACCTTCTTTGCTTCATATTATTTAGTGTTACACATTATTAAAAAGTTTCGAACTACGTTTGATTAAACTATTACTTTCTCTACTACGTATACTAAGTAGGGGAAGTATTGTATTCCACCCAAAAATTCGATACCGAGTTTTCACCAGAAATATATGTTTTGAGACCCCCTGAATCAAAAAAAACATTTTTGGAAACATGTCCGTGTGTGTGTCTGTGTGTGTGTGTATGTGTGTGTGTCTGTGAACAGCACAACTCCGAAACGAACAGTCGGATAAACACCAAACTTGGTATTTAGGTTCAGTATCTACCAGAGATGCGACACGATGTTTTTCAAGAAAATCCCCCCACCCCAGATTACCCTTTGCATGGAACATTTTTCGAAAATTTTAATTTTCTCAAAAATGGCTCTAACGATTTTGATTAAAATATCATGTGTTTAAGATATTTTCATGACAAATAAAATGTATATCTTGAATGTTCCAGGAATGTCTCCAAAACTATTCTTCATTGTGAACGACTTTTGCATAACTGGTAAACCATAGGAGATATACAAAATTTTACTGCACAAAAAATGTAGATCGCGTTAAGATACACAGTTTATGTCACATAATTTTTTTTGTGGAGTGAACCATTTTCGAGATATTGCTTGTTATTCCCTTAATTTTTTCAATACTTATTTTCTCAAATGGGAATTCGTTATTCATTTTTTTTGTCTTGGATATGCAAAGAGTATTAATCTGTGGCAAAGAGAATGGTGCTGCGCATAGCAACCAGCTATTAAGAGATATGTCTATGCTTAAAGGCTACTGTATTTCTATATTTCCCTTGCAAATACAAAACAAGGGGAACATAGTACGCCTTAAGCGGTAGTCAAATATTTTAACTGGTCGTTATGTGTAAAATGTAATTCTCTTTGCATGTCAAAAGATCGTTTCTGCAAATGTTTATCTCGATTAATATGAAATAGATGGAGAATAAAAGTTTGTAAAAATAGTTTGTACAAGAGTAGAGAAAGTCATGTGAGTGTAAAATATCAGAACTTTTTATAACTCATAGATAATAACTTTGATTTAAGGCACTCTAAGTTATGGTGCGCTTTGGTTTCTCACGTATTGTGGACTACTTAATGACTCGTGTGTTTACATCAAGTTGGATTCTAAGTGTGGAGCTTTAGTGGTAGCGTCTGACGCTGACATTGGGGAGGTGATGATCTTACGATTAAGAACTTTTTAAAGTGACTTTCCTACGTCGCTAAGCGAACGCTGAGACAAATTCTTGGGTACCACGCATTTCTTTGTTCCTTATTTTCTCTCATTTTACTTAACTCTTCATCTTTCAGGGTTAAAGGACCAGGAACGAACTTGCGGAGGATGTGCTTCGAGGAAAGGATTGGTTCTACCTTGGCATCGGAACCTTCTTCCTAAACCTGTACGTGAACAAAGGGGTATCTAGCAGGCGCCCAACCGCGATGCACCATCTGGAGAAGTCAGGAACCAGGCATGTTGTGCATGCTGGCAGCACTTGGTACTACCTCACCCCATCCCTTCCTCTGGGAAGGGATAGGTGCAATAGGACAAATGCTGGCCGCAGTGCAGAAATCCATCTCCACACCTATTATTATTATTATTATTATTATTATTATTATTATTATTATTATTATTATTATTATTATTATTATTATTATTATTATTAATTTTATCACTATCACCATCTTCGGCGTAGTTTCGGGGGCGTAAATAACAGCAAAGTTTTGCAGAGATAGGGAGAGAGAAATGTTTGCTAATGCAACTAAAAGTATCGGCTGAAGTATCCCAGATATCTGGAAAACATGAATACTTAAAGAGTATATTAAATTGTAAGTAAATGTTAACACATAAAGGAAATTGAAGATGGTGTGATTCAAATGGTAAAGTTCAATTGTTAAATATGATTATATTGCATGTTAGCACCAACAAATATACATATTAAAATTTGTAGGAAGGATTAAATACATTTTTAACAGCAATGTCTAACAGTAGTGGTTTCAAGTCCAATCACATAGCAGTTACCCTTTGTACCTGCACATGCTTAGTAATTGGACTAGGTTTGACTAAGCTTTACTTTTCATTATGTCTTTTTACAGGATTAATTTCTCATGGCGCTCGCATTATCTGTTCACAATACAAATCGTCATACTTCAATTTATTGCAATTCGTTACAGAGTTAACCTATACCTTATATTGGCAGCATTGTGCTTTCTTTTATCTAAAACGTTACTCTTTTATCTAACCTACATAAAGATTAAATGGCGGAAATTATGAAATCAGAAGAAACTGAAATGGAAGTGGAGTTACAGAAGTAATAACACTAGAAGTAATTACCCCCCAAAAATCCAGAAAGCAATAGGATATAGCATTTAATCACTTCACTGCCTGGTATAAGGCAAAACATGGTGAAAATAATTTCACTGAAAATAACTGCTAGTGAATCAACAAAACTACTGACATCTCGCTTTTTTAACGTCATTTCTCTTATACAAGGAGCGCGTTCTAAACGTAAACTATGTTAGTTTCAGAATCAATAAATATAGTACACAGGGTGGATCATTTAAGTAGAGACTGTACAATAACTCCAAAACTAAGCCTTGTAGAAAGAATAAAAGTTGCTTGATATTTGGGGGAAAGTAAATGTCATTAGTCGTGTTTTGTTTGGAGGACATTATGATGGTCATTTTAGGGTCAGTTTAATATTTTTAAATGGGAACCTACAACTAGGATCAATTTAAATTAACCTAAAATGACCATCACAACATCCTCCAAATAAAACACGACTAATGGCATTTCCTTTAACCCATAATATCAAGCAACTTTTATTAAAGACATTTCTTTCTACAACGCTTAGTTTTGGAGTTATTGTACAGCCTCAACTTAAATGGTCCACCCTGTATGTCAGAGGTAATAAAACCTTACTTTTACCCCTTGTATCGTAATCTACTGTTATTAACGTCTGGGGTAAAAATACAATTGCACTGGGTGCAGGAATTTCAACTTCTTACGCACGATAGCGTAACGATACCTCGATAAAAAAACAATATTTTCGAAAAACATACATCGTGTACAATTCTTTGCACGATAGTGCATTTTAAAATAATACATTTAAACATCTTAATATTTATAATATGAACATCTGACTGATGCTAGCAGTCTGGTAAACTTAAATACGCTAAATGCCGGAAGCGCTTTAGTTAACATAATACTATGCGTTCAATTTATAGCCGGGCCACAGATTGCGCATATGCGTAGCTCTCTAACAGTGTAGTGACCTCGGTATTTTCCGCTAGCGCCTAGTGGTGAATGACCCGCCCAGGGCTATATTTATCAGCTGTGTAACACTGCGTAAGTTGCTGCCTTCTGTTCGAGCTGTAATGACTAGTTTGTTCATTTAGCGTCTCAAAAGTGAACGTTTATTCAAGACATCTGTGTTTGTATGGATTACATTAGATTATTTTTATTATTATCTAAAATGTCTACCGAAAAATTCACGCTTGAACCAAGAATTTTTATGTACGATACACAGTAAAAACCGAATCATGTAGTTCCAGGTAAAGAAACTGGGAGCTCTAGACACTAAGTCCAAGAAGCCTAAAAGAAAATATGTATTAACACAGGAAAAATTGATGCAATTGGTGCATCATTCAAACGCTCTCCAAAGAAGTATCACAGATGTGTTGCGCAACAAGTGGATGCTTAAAACCCTGTGTTCATATAGCTGCTAAAATTTTAAAATTGAAACCCTACAGAGTAACCAATGTTCCTGAATTACAATCTCGTGACGACCAGGAATGTCTCAAAGTAAATGGACACCACTTTCAACACAACTTATACCAAGGTTAGTAATCATTATACTGCATGTCAGTATCACTCGTGAGTAAGCAACGCGGGGAGCTTCAGAACGGAAAACCACACAATGTATTCGACAGTGCGCGTAGTACGCATACCCGAGATCCGCGGTCCAGTAATATAAGGAACGCACTGTAGTAGGCCATGCCAAGAATGAACTATAAGACGGTGTTATGTGTGATGAATCTGAAGAAGCAGGAAATTCGGGTGTGCTTATTTAGTGCCAGAAAAGTATAAATACAGGTACTATCATCATCATCATCATCATCATCACAACACTTCACGGTTTAGGAGATGTCTCCCGTTCCGGCCTCATACTTCCCTCAATCCCTTCATCGATCTTCCTATGTTTCTATAACCTAGTGGTTTGTACATAAATGTTTGAAATAGAACGCGGCTATTATTTATTTTTGTACAAGATTTTTCAATTTTTCTCTGTTAATATATTGTCATTTAGCAAAAATAGAGGAAGTATTTTTAACACTTAAATGATTTTAGTCTAATTATATAATATATAAATTCAATAACAGCCCGCTTTAAAGCAATATGTGTATAAAATGATATATAAAAATGTATATAACAGTCATTTTATATGTTTATATTATTGTATACATGCAATAATGCTATGTGAATGTATTATAATTTAAAAATGTAGGAGCTATGAGAATAATAGGTTAAAATTTGCTAACAATGAGGTAACATTGAGGCAATAATGAATAAGAAAGTTTAATAATGCTACTAGTCATTATTGGAGCAACAATAATGTAAATATTGAGACAGTTCATAAATAGCCAATCAATAACCAGAAAAAAGCTTAAGTTACATAAAAGTATTCTATTGGATTAGGAATAGCCAATCAGAGACTTGAAATACAGAAATTTACAAATTTAGGCGGTAGAAATCAAGCCAGTTGCTTGTAGACAGAGTTCCTAACCGGAAACGAAATGTGTCCTCGAGAAGTATAATACGTATTCGTGTGAGACAAAAGTAGTTTACATGTTAAAAAGTGCAATTATTTAATAAAAGAATCTTACAGCTCCCTATATCAGTGAAGTGTTATTTAAATTGTGTCAAAGATTAATAAATGTAGTGAAGTAAAAATTATAATCTGTGTAAACCTACATTCTTAGCCACACTACTCCCTGCAAAGAAATCCATGTCTCTGACAATAATACTGACGCAGCCGAGGCAAACATAAATATATAATATTTAAAGAAACAGTCAAATTAAACAAAATTGATATTTTTAAATTTGGGACAAAGGCTACCGGGTAACATACGTGCGGTTGCAACTACTTTAATATCGGCTCCCCAACAATTGAACTATAATACAACTCCTACTTCAAATTGGCTTTCCATACGTGGAGCAAAACCTACTTCAAATTGGCTCCCAAAGCGTGCGGCAAATAACAACGTAAAAATAACGATACAACAAATTAACAACTTCAAATTGACGCCCAAAGCGTGGTGCAAACAACGTAAAGACAATACCTACTTCAGATTGGCTCCCAAAACGTGGGGCAGAAACATACCTTCTTCAAAATATACTTAACTGTTCTCCTATGCCCTCGTTTCTAATTCGATCTAATCTTGTATACCCCTTTGCTGTTCACTTCTGCAGCTTGAATGTTATTCCAATCCCTCTTTTTTAACTCCATGTCTCCGAACCATAATTAAAACAGAAATTGCAATTATGTTATAAAACTTTAAATTTGTTTCTCTTTGAGTTTTTCTTTTCAAAGTGTTTGGTATTATTTCACAAATGTATTGTGACTTGCTTATTTCTTCCTTATTTGTTTTATATGTTATATTGCGGCTCGGATGGTTAAACCTTCCAACTTGTTCCAACACTTTATTGTTTAAAACTATCTTAGATCTTATTATTTGCGTTCCTCTGAATACCTTTCATTTCTTGACCGAAATTTAAAGACAATAACCTGAAGTAGGGTTGTAGATTCATGTATGGTAAGTAAATTTGAAGTAATAGTATTGTTTGAGGAGTTGTATTTTCGACTGTTGGGGAGCCGAACTTGTAGTAGTTGCAACTACGTATGCTATTAAGTTTTTCGGTAGCCTTCGCCCCAAGTTTAAAAATATTAACTTTGTAATTTGGCTGTTTCTTTAAATATTATATATATATATATATATATATATATATTTATGTTTGCCTAGGCTGCGTCAGTAATATTGTTAAAGACATGAATTTCTTTGCAGGGAGTGGTGCGGCTAAGAATGTAGACTTACACAGATTATAACTTTTACTTCACTCCTTTTATTAATTCTTCACACTATTAAAATAACACTTCACTGATATACAGAGCTGTGAGATTATTTATTAATTACTTGCACTTTTTAACACGTAAACTATTTTTGTCTCACACTGAATAAGTATTAAAGTTCTCGAGGATGCGTCTCGCGTACGGTTAGGAACGCTCTCTGCTAGCAACTGACTTCTGAATTTGTACAATTTGCTCTATTTCAGTTTCTGATTGGCTAATCCTACTCCAATCGAATACTTTTATTTAACTTAAGCTTTTTTCTGGTTATTGATTGGCTATTTATAAAATATTTTAAAAATGTTACATTATTGTTTCCAAGAATGACTAGTAGTTATCAAACTTTCTAATTCATTATTGCCTCAAGGTTACCTCATTGTTAGAAACTTTTGACCTATTATTCTCACAGCTCCTACATTATTAAATTACGTAATACATCCACAAAACATTATTAAACATGTATACAATAATATAAGCATTAATGCAATGACTGTTACATACATTTTATATGTTATTTATACACATATTGCTATTATATTTTATATTATATAATTAGACTGATATCATTTAAGTGTTAAAAATACTGCCTCAAATCTTGTGTAAATTTTGTAATTTATAAATAGAAATTTGCAGCCTATTTTCACTGTCTTGAATTAACATATTGCTATCCGCAAAGGGTAGCGATTTAATGTATCGATACAGGTAATAAAAACATATATTAAGAAAATGGCTGGACGAGAATGTTAATTCACAGCTAGCGTTACATTGGGATGGGAGTCCTCAGCCACTGGAGTTCAACACCCCACATACGCCATTATAGGACCTTTGTGACTTAGATGACCTGGAGGAAGGGATGATGGGTGGCCAGATCCGGATGACGATGAGTGTTAGCAAGGACAGGGTTCGTAACGATTCCATAGCACCAATTATGACGCCTGCCTAGGCCAATATCAATCCAGAGGTCCCAATTTTGTGTTTAATGGAATTGTAAAGTTTATATTTCGCGTTCGATTACGATAGTTCTTACATCCGACCTGAGCGCTCCCTCGTCATGAGTTTGTTTTGGTGACGAAGAGGGTGTCTCGGTCGCGTTCTGTCGATGGGACTTGCTTTGAAGCTCTCGCCTGTGCTTGGCTGCAACACCACCGGGTGAGTTTACATCCTGTTATGTAGAGTATTAAGAAATATAGGGTCTTTCAACAAGATTGTCCTATCTTTGAACTTAAATAAAACACGTATAAATGATAGAGGTTTGTTTCTTTTTTTATTTTGGAACATAATTAATGTCATTACGTGTGGAAGAGAACATCAGACAAGTGACCGCCGCGACTTCGTTGGGTTGCGCGTATACGGTTGACCCAATTTTCAATAACAGAAGAACGTAAATTAGGTCCAACTTCACGAATAACACGCGTGATGTTATTCATAAGATCATTTACTGTTTCTGGCTTGTTGACATAAATCGAGATCTAACACAACCCCACAAGAAGTAATCCAACAGCGTTAAATCACATGACCTCGAGGGCCAGTTAACATCACCACCACGGGTAATGATGCAGCCTTCAAATTCTCGTTCAAAAGATCGATTGTTTCGAGAGCAGTATGACATGTGGCACCATCTTGCTGGAACAAGATGTTTCTGAGATCCGTACCATCCAATTGAGCCCAAAAATAGTCCCATATAAGAGCCCGGTATCTTTCTCCATTGACAGTTAGAGCTTCTCCATCTTCAACTTGGAAAAAATATGGACCAATGATTCCACCATACCAAAATCCACACCACAGGAGATGAAGTGGTCGTTCTGAAATCTGCATTCGATTGTGATTGCTCCAATAGCGGCAATTTGTTTTGTTAACACAACCATCCATCCAAAAGTGGGCTTCGTCGCCGAACATGATTTTTTGACAAATATCCGGGTCAGTTTCCAATTGCTCCATAGCCCAGTCAGCGAATACACGTCACAACCTATGGTCGTTGGGCTTTAGTTCCTGGATTAACACCATTTTGTAAGGGTGAAACTTCAAGTTCAGATGCAGAATTCGCCAAGTTGTGGTCGGCGAAAGCCCCAATTCTTGCGCTCGACGAGCAATTGATTTGTTTCCGTTCTCGCATACACTCTCACGAACGACCCTATATTTTCGTTGGAGCGATTACGTCGATTACGTACAGGCGTTCTTTGATTGCTGACAGAACCACTTCTTTCAAATTTATCGATCAAACGCCGAATCGTCTCTCGCAGGGATGATTATGCACACCGTAAGGTTCACGCAATACACGGAAGGTCTGGCGAACAGATGATCCATTTTGATAATAAATTTTCACAATTTCTAGGCGTTGCTGAATGCTGTAACATTACATGGTTATTTGTCAATAACAACTGTAACCACATAAAAAATGACTGCTGTAACTCAATAACAACGGCAGCTATCACATGTTAAAGAAAGGACACTCTTGTTGAAAGACCCTTTACGTGCTGTGGGGTCTTTTTCTGATTGCGTACCTTTTCGGTGTATGCCTCAGTTAATGTTCTCGTAATATGTTATTATTGCTACACAAGTGGAGAATTTAAGTAATTATAATCTTGTATCACGGCGGCGTCGTGGCAGAGTAGATAGACTGCTCGCCTCTCACCAAGGCGTCCCAGATTCGATCCCAGGGACCCAGATGCGGGATTTGTGGTGGATAAAGCGGCGTCTGGGTGGGTTTTCTCCGGGTCAGTGAGGGCACTGAGAGAGATATAGTCGTATATTTGCCTTTTTGCTTTCCCATTGTCCTGTTACCTTATGTATTGCCACGTGTAAGTGTATTGGTGGAATTTTCAACAAAAGCAGAACTTTTCAAAATATTCAAATGTAAAGCAAAGCACTGATTCCTTTGATTTGTAATTTAATTCTTTACTGATTCTCGTGGTTACATGTGTCATGAAAGTTTTATTGAAATAAAACATACTTTTTTAAAATACTGTGACGCAGAGGTAACAGCCCATGGTTATCGGGAGGTCGGCGCCAAGCGTCCCTAGTAAACAGCGCTTATCAGCGTAAACACCGGGCGCGCTTTGGGAGATAACTAGAACTTTCTGGGAGCCTTAGCTCTACCCCTTCTCCAATTGTATGGCGAATAGTTATAGAATGTTCGAGAACCTTCTGTGGGAGATTCTACTGCCTATATAAGTGAGCGCTCTCGCGGGCAGTCATTCAGTGCGGATCGAGTTGCGAATCGAGTGCGACAGAGTGGAGTTGAGTCAGTTAGCGACTGCGTTTCTGGTACGACATCAAGATCGACTCTGAGAGAGTTGCTGACGACTGCTGTAACGTGCAGCAAGTGCTATGGCGGAGCAACGGTGTGTGGAGGTCTTGTGTTAGGCTACCGAGTGAAATGAACCGTTCTTCGTGAAGAGGCTGTGACATGAAGGAAGCGAACTGGTTGAGCATTGAACTAGTTCACCTTAGTGAAGTGAGCTCCCAGTGAAAGTGAGCAACATGAAACGAAACAATCACAAAGTGAGAAAAGTGACAGTTGAAAAATTGTACGAAATCAGAATGTAAAGTAAGGCAATGATTCAATTGAATTATTTACTGGTTCTCGTTGTTACATGTGCCATGAAAGTTTTATTGAAATAAATGCATATGTGGTTCAGATAGTTAAATGGAGTCAATCACTTGCCAGAAAGTTGATCTTGTGCGGCGGCCTCTTTGGGCATCCTTCCGTAAATTTAGCTCCCAGCGTAAAGTATAGGAAATAGATAGTGAGAGAAGAGGACGGGATAGTGCACCGGGAAGGACTCCCCCACCCTGAAACGGGCACCAACCGACCATCCAAGTGCCATGAGAAATCTTTACCTTGCGCAAACTTCACCTTGGCCCTAAAACTCTGAAACAAACGAACCATTGGAACAGGAAATAATGGGCATGAAACTTGTGGTAGAAAAGCAACCACCACAACATTGGCCTTCAACCTCGGAAAACCGCGAAAAAATTCCAACATCAAAGTGGTGGCCCGACAACGATCAAATCCAGGACCTCCCGCATGCAAGCCTCACACGTTACCCTGGAGCTATCTCGTAAGGTACACACACATGATCAAATTATTATACTATACCTGTAAATACCTACAGGAGTCATTAGTGCGTTTTGAAATGAATTGCACTCACTGTTGCCGCATTTAGGTGTTTAAACATATAATCTTTGATCCCTTTGGATAACATGAAAACAGTATAAACAACAAATATATTTGTAATAAAGGCCAAGTTTTACAGGGATGATTTTAGATTTAGATTTAATCACCAGATTAAGTGACTAATTCTCATGAAAGAGTGCCACGAATATTTTCACGAAGGTGTGCGCGAACGAATGCGTCTCTGATTAGAATACACACCCTTATAACAACTCATGCTCTGTCTATATATTACTCCTTCCCATCAACATTACTTCATATGCACTCCAATCTCAAATCTCTTACGTATGTGTTTGTGACACTGTTGCTAGGCGGTACCTCCCCGACTCTCAGAATTTCATTACCTTTCTCTTTTTCAGAATTTCTGCCTACGTGACTGTTGAAACGTACTGAACTTATAACCTAACTACATTCCAAGAACCTTTAAGCTGATGCTTTCGCTCCTCACACTGTTACCAATGACTTTGCTTAACACGACTCAGTATTTACATTTTTATTTTTGATAAAGCTTTCAACTCAATCTTATTATATTATACATTGATTTAATGTACGAAAATTATTTATTGCAATTATTTCTTTATCTTATTATAATTTCTTTATTCAATTATTTATATCCTTCTGTCAATAATTACTGTATTAATGGACAGGCAACAAACATTACACTCATGTAACTAGGATGTCATATAAATAAATTAATAATTTTGCAAAATATTTGTCCAAAATATACCAAGAAATTAACATTTATTTTCAGGCTTTAAAGAAATCACATTCTTTCGTATCTAATAAAGTTTTAACTATAGTAATTAAACGATTTGCCCTGCAGTGTACTGGAGCGTGGTGCCGGCCACGAAATGCGATCCCACCCGTGGGAGTGCGAATTTTAGGTCCAGGGTAAAGGACCGGTGCCCACTCAGCATCGTGAGGAAAGTGAGAAGCTGCGATAGGTAGCGGTCCTTGCCTCGTTAGCCAACCTTCCGGCTGGGGAATGCGTGATGCTGGCCACATTATCTTGCCATATTGGATGGATGAACGCCCACCTCTACCGAGAGTACGTGGACGTGAGACCGGTACTAGGGTTGGCAGGTCCAGGCCCTGCGGGCTGTAGTGCCACAGGATTTGTTTATTTAATTAAACTAAGTTTTATGTTTATGTTACATAGACTTATTTTGAAGAATTACCTAAAGAAAATGTTTACTCCAATATTCTGACCACGTCTGTATTCTTTAAGGCTGCCTTTCAGTACGTTTTACATGCGTTATTAGCAAGGTTTCATTTACAACATTTAACTTCCAACACTATTAATCACAAACACATTAAAATTATTAATAAAAGTGAAGTTAAAATATGCTAATATTTCTTGAGTCGACGTGTTGACACAACTTCACTCGCGTCAAGTCCAAAATTTAAATTGGACAATGTTTCAGGTAGCGTCCTACCTATCCTCAACAGTTGAGTCGGCTAAGCTGTTCTTCTCTTGATATTTTCCCGTCTTTTGCCATGAACTCGTTGCGAACCTCAGTTGGTGGTTGTAAAAGGAACTGCAGAAGTCATCTATGGAAGGGATCTCGAGATTCAAACATTTTTGTTTATTCATTATGATGGGATTTTTTTCCTAAGCATCTAAATCTGTGTGTTTATTAACATTTTTTAGGAGTTTAATTTTATGATGGTCTTCCGAAAAATGATGCGCTATAGCTGAACGGTCACTTTGTATTGGTTTGATATTTCCCTTTTAGTCTAATCATAAGTTTTCTTTTCGCTTGTCCGATATAGTTCTTCTCTTACTCTCTCTCTTTCTCTCTCTGTTTTATTTCACGTCGCTTTAACTCCCTGGTCATATTGCGACGGATCTGTCGGTGGATAAAGCTTAGAACGATATGTGATGTACGGGTAGCCTTCTAGATCTTATTCCTGTAACCATCCGCTCCCTCACGTGTCACAGAGACCATAGCGCATAGCTAGCGAATCTTCTGCTTCGTATCGTGAAGACAGCATGAGGGTGTCGTCCAGTCCAACCGCCGCCCCCATATAAAGGCGGACAGTTAACCTTCTAGATCTCATCCCTGTAACCACCTGCATCGTATCGTGCAGACAGCATTAGGGTACCGTCTAGTTCAACCGCCGCCCTCACACAGAAAGGCGGACAGTTAGCCTTCTAGGTCTCAGCCCTGTAACCACCTACATCGTATCGTGCAGATGGCATTAGGGTGCCGTCTAGTCCAAACACCGCCCTCACACAGAAAGGCGGACAGTTAGCCTTCTAGATCTCATCCCTGTAACCACCTGCTTCATGCCGTGCAGGGCATTAGGGTGCCGTCTAGTCCAACCGCCGCCCTCACACAGAAAGGCGGACAGTTAGCCTTCTAGGTCTCATCCCTGGCAATGTCATCTTGTTTCGTCACGTGCCCACAGGGACCCCCAGCACATGGCAGCCGGATTTTCTGCTTCGTAACGTGCAGATTGTGTTAGGGTGCCGTCCAGTCTAACTGCTTACATTGCATTCGCTATTATCACATATTTTTCATTTTACTATTGTTATAGACTTAAGGTGGTGGTATTAAATATCCAATCCGGTATTTACCTTAGCGACTGAGGAAAACCACGAAAAAACCTCAATCAGATTGGTCGGCCCACGGGATTTGAACCCGGGACCTCCCGAATGCGGGCCACAGACTTTACCGCCTGAGCCATTCCGCTCGGTGATATATTTCTTGTCACAACGTGTGCGTTCAATACTATAAATACCTCATTTATTTAAGGGATCAATATTCCTTTTAAGGGATTATTCAGTAATTTATTTAAACCGTATTGGTTTTGTGAAGCTAGTTGTATTCAAAAAATTGTAAAGATAGACTGAAATTTGCCAAAACGTATAGGATGGTACGTGAATTTTTTATTTTCTCTACTACGCATAGTAAGTATTCGATACCGAAATTTCACCGGAAATATATGTTTTCAGAGCCCCTGAATCCAAAAGAAAAAAAGCATGTTTGGAAACATGACCGTGTGTGTGTCTGTGCCAGTGAACAGCATAACTCAGAAACGAACAGTCGGATAAACACCAAACTTGGTATTTAGGTTCAGTATCTTCCAGAGATGCGACACGAAGGTCGCACCAGATTACTCTTTATATGGAACATTTTTCAAGAATTTTAATTTTCTCAAAAATGGCTCTAACGATTTTGATTAAAATATCATATGTTTAAGTTATTTTCATGTCAAATAAAATTTATATCTTGAATTTTCTGGGAATGTCTCCAAAAGTGTTCTTCATTGTGAACGACTTTTGCATAACTGGTAAACCATAAGAGATAGACAAAATTTTACCACACAAGAAAATGTAGATGGCGTTGAAATACACAATTTATATCATATACATTTTTTTTGTTGGGTGAACCATTTTCGAGATATTGCGCTGTTATTCGCTTAAATTTTTCAATACTTATTTTCTCAAATGGGAATTCGTTATTCATGTTTTGTCTTGGATGTGCAAAGAGTATTAATTTGTGGTAAAGAGAATGGTGCTGCGCATATCAACCAGCTATTAAGAGATATGTATACGCTTAAAGACTACTGTGTTTCTATATTGTCCTTGCAAATACAAAACAAGGGGAACACAGTACGCCTTAAGCGATAGCCAAATATTTTTAGAAGTGGTCGCTATGTGTAAAATGTAATTCTCTTTCCATGTCAAAAGATGTTTCTGCAAATGTTTATCTCGATTAATACGAAATAGATGGAGAATAAGATTTTGTAAAAATAGTTTGTACAAGAGTGGAGAAAGTTATGTGAGTGTAACACATCAGATTTTTTGTATATTTTTGATTTTCCAATATATTTTAGAGTAGGAACTTCTTGAAATTGTTTTTAGGTTTGTAACGTTTTAACATATTATAAATGCACTTGAGTTTGAAACCATCAACCTGTGCAACTGTATGGATATATTTATACTCTTTCTTATATTCTGCCTTTGCAATCGAAACATTAACTACTCTGTGTGTCAGGTGATGGAAAACTGTATATTGGTGTTGAACTGGCTTGAACGTATTCCTTTAAATATAATTGTCAACATGGGTAGGTTTCCTATATACACGGAATTTAAGGTATTGGCCATCTTAGTCATCTTAAGAGATAGAAAGGGTCAACTTTTGTTCTAATTCTATAGTGAATTCCATAGAACACACAACACATTTTGTTGATTTAAAATTGTCAATGCAACATCGGTCCAATGGGATGAGACCACCATAGCGCTTGCAACACTATATTGCAACACTTATCGCGTTTGAAAACTCTGAATTCAGTAAGATCAATTTCCAATCTCTACGACCGTTTCCTGTAATGGCGAGAAAACACCCTGTCATACAAAAGAGAGATATGTGGAGTACCGTTTCCTTTTAGCACTAAGCTTATGAATTGCAACTCAAGTTCGCTTTCGAAGATTGTATTCAGAATCAGAGGGTTTAGGTTCTTTGAATATAAAAACAGTCTATCGGGAAAAGTTGCCGTTAAAGAGCTTTAGAATGTTTGAGCCTTTTACACCCTCGCTTTAACAGCTGACAGTTCAGTTCCTCCTTTGCGAAAAATGAAAGTTTATCCATCAAAATGAGATACATCTGACGGATAAAACTACGCGATATAGCAGTTCTGTTCCCTTGTGTTTTTACACACGATAGAAAATCGCCTATATCTAGAAGGGATGAAAATAATTACAGTAACGAAATAAAAACAAACTTATATTTTTAAAAATCACATGGCTTTCTCTAACCCCAATATTTACTAATGCCTATAAAAACTATTCTTACGAAAGCTTATTTTTCTATCTCCACATTTTAATCGAGATAAACCCTTGCAGAAATTGCTGCAATAACATTTCGTTATAAATGCAAAGGGAATAGTTATAGTTTATGCTGGCATCACTATTTCCGTGCAATTGCGAGAAATAACTGAATGTTGATACGAACATACCTCGGAAACGGCATATGTCACAGAAAAGATTAATTAATAGTGGATTATGATACAAACGGTAAAACCACTTTTAACATGTGTGGTTAAATTTTCTAGACAGTGCTCTAATTTGTAAAATATCAATACTATTATATTTATTCCCTAAACTAAGAGAAATCAGTTTAGAACGAGATTCTTGAAATAAGGGAAATGACGTCAGATGTTTTGATGTTTTGGTGATTCGCTAGCAGTCATTTTCGGTGAAATTATTTTCACCATGTTTTGCCTTACACCAGGCAATTAATCGCTATATCATATTGCTTTCTGAAAATTTTCGGGTAAGTACTTCTAGTGTTATTCTCTCTGCTACTTCTGTAATTTCACGTCCATTTTAGTTTCTTCTGAATTAATAATTTTCGCCATTAAATCTTTATGTAGGTTATATAAAAGAATAGAGCTTTTAATCATAGAAAGCTGACAATAGAGGGTTATTCAAAAAGAAGGATCAGATTTTAAATATTCATTACTAATTAACCACAATATATAGCAATACATAAGACACATAATTGAATAGAGGAAGGTTCAAAGTTTTAAGCTCCCATCTATTAATTCCATTCAGCGCCTACAGCGGCGCTGGGTTTGTTTATAAGAAAATGGCGACGCCACAGGAAAAGTCGTTGTGTGTGTTGCAGTATGCAAAAAGTGAATCCATTGTTTCATTGCAGCGTGCATTTCATTGTAACTTCAACAAAGAGCCACCTTGTCATAAAAAATTTACAATTATTGATACAATAAATTCGTAGAAGATGGTTGCAAACGGAAAAGCACGATCTTCCCCGCATAACAAATGGTGCGCATTTTAAACACAAAAGAACAAAATTTTGAACTTTTCTCTTTTCAGTGCTGTATCGCATGTGTCGCCATCTATTGTCGTTCATTATAAATAAATATTTAAACTCTGGTTCTTCTTTTTGAATAGCCCTGTATAAGTGTAGGTTAACTCTATAATAAATTGCGATAAATTGAAGTATGGCGATTTGTATTATGGACAGGCAATGCAAACGCAATGAGAAATTAATCATGTAAAAAGACATAACAAAAAGTGAAACCTAATCAAACCAAGTCGAGTTATTTGCACTTGAAACCAAAGTTGGTCACACTAAAGATTATCGCACTAGTGCAATAATTTAAAGCTTTTAGCTCGTGGGTTCTGTGTTAGAAGTTCTACTTTTAGGCCATGCTGTCTGAAAAATACACACAGACACACATACACACACGAACCTTTTTCTAAAAATACTATTTGGATTCAGGTGCCTCAAAACATGTATTTCGGTGAATTTCGACACCGAATTTTATGGGTGGAATAAAATACCACTTACTATAAGTACGAGAACGTAGTAGAGAAAGTAAAATTTGCATGACTTTTCCTACTAACTCTTCTACAAACTATTTTTAAGAAAGTTGATTCTTCTGTTTACTTCTTTTTAATTGAGATAATCCTTCATTATACATTTATACAGTTTCGTTTACAATACTCAGTAAGAATGATAGTACAAAGTAACACAAGTATTTGTTCATTCATTCGCTTTATGAATCTTCAATTCAGATAGCGCTGGAATTGTGGATGTCAACACATTCCTTACAGCCACATTCTCGTCAGAGGAACGCAGTAAGTAACATTGACGAAATATTAATTTTAATGTTCCATTAAACAGTGTAATGCCACGGTTGGGTCCAAAACTATACCTGCAACAATTTCCCAACCCTGTATATTAATGGAGGGATACCTGAAAGCGCTTGGAACTTAAGTTTTCTAATTTGATTCAAATTTTCAAATCTATCGACTTCCATCAGCTGAACTGAAACAATTCAAGATGTAATCAGGTAACATGCAAGGATCACGTCGTATTAAAGGTGCCGCAACAAGAGAATTAAAGCGAAGAGGTATAAATGTTTTTGGGGATATCTGTAGCGTAAAATATCTCTTGAATTCCCTCGAAAGGAGCCCAAAAGAGGTCGTTAACGGTATTTATTATGTAACGTGACACTGCAACAAGGAGCACAGGTGCGCCGAGCTCCACTTTGTGTAAAATTTTAAATGACATTTGTTCTTTACGAATTTCAAAGCATAACGCAGAAGCTATATATTCTTTCTTAGAAAAAAAATCTTCCCTTCTCCTGGGACATAGACGATATCCTTCAAGCGATATGACGGATTAACTGGTTCCTGCATGACGGTCGAGGATTATACGAGGGGAGTTCTAAATTATCTCAACCTGCCCAAGAAAAAAACAAGATTTAAGAGATATGATGGTTTTTACTTTCCCTGCTGCTTACTACATATAGCAAGTAGAGGAAGTATTGCATTCCACTGAAAACTCGATACCGAGATTACACCAGAAATACACGCTTTGAGGACCCTGAATTAAACAAAGTTTCCGTGTGTGTTTGATGTGAAGAGCATAATTCAAACAAGAACTGTCGGATAAATACCAAACTTGGTACTTAGGTTCAGTGCCTTTCAAAGATGCGACAAAAAGATTTTCAAGAAAATCCACCCACCCTAAACTACACCTTATATGGAACACTTTTCGAAATTTGTCACTAACTATATTGATTAAAATAGCATATATTACGAGGGCTGTCCAGAAAGTAACCTCCGTTTTGAAATGAACATGAAACCAGTATAGATACAAAAGTTTTACTATATACATGTGACAACCACAGCTTTTCTCTATTTTTCTACATAATCTCCAAACAGATTCAAACGCTTGTCATACAGTTTCACAGTCTTTTAAATACCCTCTACATAAGATTCTGCCGCCTTAAAAGACTCCGAGAAATTTCGGAAAATGAGAAGAAAATTCCCTGATTGTGAACCACGGTTCTCAGGAACTTTTTCATAAACTTTGTTTACTAGGTCATCACTGGCCCTATCTTCATCGTGAATGTTTGTTCTTTCATTTTTAAGGTTATAACTGGCAAACACGCGACAGTAGTTAAATGACAAATAAAACATATATCTTGAATTTTCTGAAAATAGCCTGTGAAGTGCTCTTCATTCGATCCTTTTCAAGTCGTGTCGATTTTCAACTGTTTCTCGCGATGTCATGGCAGGGTATGGAATCTTAAGACCAGCATAAAGCGTGCAATTCTTAAACATTTGTCTATTGCTATTCCCTTTGCAGCAATAACGAAACGTGTAATGCAGCTATTTCCGGAAAGCTTTATCTCGATTAAAACGAAGTAGACATGCAAATAAACTTTCGTAAGAATAGTTTGTATATCCAATAATAAGCCATAAAGGTGACGTATCTCATGCGAATGTAGGGTATTAGATACCCAAGCGACTGTCTAATATAAATCTTCGCTTACTCAACCATTTCTTTCAGATTTGGAAGTAAAAAGTAATCGCTGGGAAGAAAGTCCAGCGTATATGGCGCATATGGCAGCACTTGGAAGCAAAGGTCATGCAGTTTTGCAGCAACAGTCCCAGAGGTGCGTCAAGGCTGCAAGAGAACACTGTTCTTCCCCAAATGTGGACGTTTAGCCTAATTAGCATCTTTCCATTAGTCCAGTAGTGCGGCATAATACACCCGATGATGGTTCTAACCGTGTGGAGGTAGTCCACGATTCTCACAGCGTGAGAGTCCTAGAGAACCAAATCCTGCAGATGGAACAGTTTGTTTCTTTAGAGTACTTTCACGTGTTGCCATCAACCGTTTGGACTGCCCCTTCGTCTCCGGCGTGTAGTGATGAATCCATATTTCATTTACTGTTATGAAACGTAGGAGAAATTCATTGGAATTGTGTTGAATAAGCCTAAAACTGTTAAGAAGTGTGAATTCGAATGTGTGTTTGCTCCGTTGTTAAAAGACACGACATTCCAACGAACATTTTCTCTTACACAAAACTTTGTATAAAATAGTGGACATGACCCATTGAGGTCTTTACATTCAAGTTCACTCATCCACCTTCAATCGGCGATCATTAAGTATATACGATATTGCGAATTTTTGTCACAATATCATACGGTTTCAATTCCTGGGACCGCTCACTCTGACCCATGGGGTTTTCGTGGTCTCCTCGGGTCGGTGAGCAATTGCGGGGGTTCTTTATCTACTCGATTTTCCTGCCCCTAATTTCCTGTACCCATCATTCCCTTCATTATAATCTGTTTCAGGGTTGTAGGACCATGCGACGGCGTTCGCAAAGTTATGGTTGGGCGGTGGATTTGCAATTTGTAGAGGTTTCTTCCCTGACATTATTGCAGGACTGCTCAGTTAGAACCCGCCTCCGAATGGGCCCCATCACCGCCTGGGGTTTGGGAGCTTGTGGAGGCTTGTGGGCGGCGTCGGATGCGTTCGAACTAGAAACGTTAGGGGCCCCGTTCTTCGGTCTCTTCCGTCATCACTCCCTCCCAGGGGTCACGGTAGACGCAAAAATGGCAATTTCTGTGCTCTGCCCCAGTTGAGGGGGCCTCACCGTTCGCCCGTTTCTTTACCTTTAACACTAGTTTGATTACACAGTTGTCACAAACAAGTAACTAGATCTATCAGTCTGAAACTTTATAGCGCGTCATTTATATGATACTAAACCACAACTCTCCTAGTCATTTGGTCAACTTCACGACACAACTGAGTCAGGCCGAGAAGTTTTAGAACGCCTCGGCCCCTTGGGCTAATATCTATGGGATCATTTCTAGGTAGTGGTGTGCAGACTGGTGTCAGGTAAAGACCACGAAGCTCACCTGGTTGCCACCACTGTCACTATCAGACAAGAGCGGATGCATGGGGCAACCTAGAGTGTTATGCGGCTAGCAAATCGATAGCTGATGTAGCCGGTGAAGCAAAGTATAGTGGTCCTTCACTGTAGCTAACCAGCATAAAGGGGAAAACAAGGCAACATATAATTGTAAATGCAAATAATATTAAGTTATCTTCGTTTATTTTATTGGTGCTAAGGCAGCATTTATTCAAATTGTGTCAAAAACTGAATTTTTATTTCATAGATTATACATTTGAGATATTTTGTTTCCTTTACACTTCGACCTTGATTTAAAAATTCAAATACAATAGCAATGCAACTGTGAAACTCCCAATTTTACTTTCTCTACTACGTACAGTAATCCACCCAAAAATTTGATACTGAGACTTCACAGGAAATACACGTTTTGAGGCCCCTTGAATCCAAATAAAGTGTTATTGGAAACATGACCGTGCGTATGTCTGTCTGTGAACACCATAACTCAAAAACGAAAAGTCGGATAAATACCAAACTTCGTATTTGAGTTTATTATCTTCCAAGGATGAGACACAAAGATTTTCAAAATCCCCCATCGCAGACTATCATTTACATGGAAAATATTTCCAAAATTTTGATTTACTCAAAAATGATTCTAACTATATTGATTAAGATATATCTTTAAGACATTTTTATGGCAAATGAAATTATATATCGACTTTTCTGGGAATGCCTCCAAAAGTCCTCTTAATTCTGAATGACTAGTGTACCTACAAGAAAATTAGCAGTAAGATAGTTTCTGCAAAAGTTTGTCTCGATTAACATGAAGTAGATGGAGAATAAGTGTCTGTAAAAATAGTTTGTACAAGAGTAGAGAAAGTCATGTGAGTGCAACACATTAGATTTTTCAAACAGGCACCAGCTGTGTTTTTGTGAGTTATATGACAAAATTGTTATTTAATCCACCAAAATTGCAAATTCTTCTAAATATTACAAGGGGTTTGTTACTAATGAAGGCAAAATCACTGTTTAGAATTAATAATGGTTAAGGAAATGTGTGTATAGTAATAAGTTTTAAAAATGCACAAAACCGGTTTCACAGTAAATGTTTCTACCTGCCCCATCTCATCATTCAGGCAAGTCGTACCACCGATGATTAAACCTGGGCCCACCCCATCCTAATTCAAAGGCGAAATACAGCACCCAGTGGGATTAGCCACACTCCACCAAGAGCATATTTCCGGCCATAATAAACTGGCTGTTTTAATGTCAGAGAGCAGTTATAATCGTCACTTATAATGGAATAAAAATCCTGATGCTTCTTTCAGAGAGTAAATAAAATGTGGGTTAGCATATGATAAAGTAATTAAAATTTTATGTAAGAAAAGCAGGTAATGTAGGTACAGATCAAAAATACAACGAAAGGCAATTATTTCTTAGAATAAAACCGTTGGAGAAAAATAAACACAATGATTGAATCTGTCACTGCTTTGACTATGTGACGTGACATTTCTTGGTGCAAATACTTGCAGACTAAGCCAAAGGGCATAAATTAGTGAATTCTATGTCACACTGGGGCTTACGCACGTCAATATTATTTTCAATCCTAGTTTTCCGCAACTAACATTTTTAAATATATATGTGCCTTGAGAACTATTAGAGATAGTTCAATGAAAGTTTCTACACTGCTTATTCTGAGATCAATTAAAATTTAATCTGTATGAAATTAAAATATTATGCCTATTTTGTAGTGAAAATTATCTAAGTTGCTGACATTTTCAAAACATTACAAAAATTGTAAAATAAATGCAACAAAATGCATACACCTTATATTATAATAATGTTCATCTGTGTAGAGTAAATCTATAAATTTACAGCTTAATTGCATGCTTGATCTTTCAGAAGGTACACTAATAAATGGGAAGATTTTCGAATTTGAAAAACTTAAGTGTGTTTCTCTCGAACTCGTGTGCAAATTTAATTTGTTTACAATAAATAGTATGGCAGATAAAATTAATTTGTAGGAGCCTGTAATTAAGCATACGTCTCTCCTTATCAATTTTCTTCATTTAACCTGGCAGATTTATTTAGGTATCTCGTTCACAATAGCTTGTGGAATATTATACTTGGACGGAATTCCCCACGCATCCTATTAGGATACCCAAAAATATTGCGCCCGAAACTTATCATTATGTCCGTTTGATTCTCCTTCATCTTAAATCCTCTTTCTGTCGATTCTTTCTTCTGGTGCACTTCAAACGATTCGTTTAAATAAAAGCTGCCTCTTTGAACTAGAAAGTCTCCTTGCTGGATTTCAAACTCAGAAAACAGGGTTCTTTTTCCGGCTGCAGAAGGGCCGGATTTTAACTTGGATAATTTCCCCGCTTCCCTGAAGTATGGAGAGCTTGCGTAAGCATTGAGTGTTTAAGAAAAGTGTATCCTGAAAATATAATAAAAGTAAAACAAGCAAACAAGAATCAATGAACTCTCAAGTTTCCAAGACAACACATAATAGCTATTGGCAATTAACCTATAAATTAAACCAAACAATAGAAAATAAATATATAAAAAGAACAAGTAAGCAGAGGTTCTTTCTCTACCAGTTTGATTTTATTTTTACTTTCTCTACTACGTATAGTAAGTAGGGGAAGTATTGCATTCCACCCAAAAATTCGATACCGAGATTTCACCGGAAATACATGTTTTGAGACCTCCTGAATCCAAAAAAAGCATTTTTGGAAACATGTCCGTGTGTGTGTCTGTGTGTGTGTGTGTGTGTGTGTGTGTGTGTCTGTGTGTGTGTCTGTGAACAGCATAACTCAAAAACGAACAGTCGGATAAGCACCAAACTTGGTATTTAGGTTCAGTATCTTCCAGAGATGCGACACGAAGGTTTTCAAGAAAATCCCCCCACCCCAGACTACCCTTTACATGGAACATTTTTCGAAAATTTTAATTTTCTCAAAAATGGCTCTAACGATTTTGATGAAAATATCATATGTTTAAGACAATGTCATGAGAAATGAAATGTATATCTCGAATTTTCTGGGAATGTCTCCAAAAGTATTCTTCATTGTGAACGACTTTTGTATAACTGGTAAACCGTAAGATATAGACAGAATTTTACTACACAAAAAATGTAGATCGCGTTAAAATACACAACTTATGTCATATACATTTCTTTTGTTGAGTGAACCGTTTTCGAGATATTGCTTGTTATTTGCTTAAATTTTCCAATACTTATACTTTTTCTCAAATTCGTTATTCATATTTTTTATGTCCTGGACATGCAAAGAGAATGAAATGCGCCACATAGCAACCAGCGTTAAAATATTTGACTATCGCTTAAAAGCTACCATATTCCCCTTGCATCTACAAGAAAATGCAAGCATTGACATCTCGATATCTCGATTAACATGAAGCATATGGAGAATAGGCGTTTGTAAAAATAGATTTACAAGAGTAGAGAAAGTCATGTGAGTGTAACACATCAGATTTTTTACTTAACCGAAGTTAACAAGAATATCCGATATAAAATTCACATAAGCTTCTCTTCCCACCAACGTTTATTATTTTCTCTACCACGTACATAATAGGTAGAAAAGATTATGCACTCTACCAAGAAATTCAATCCAGATATTTGACCAGAAATACATGTTTTGAGACTCCTGAATCCAAAAAAATGTTTTAGGGAAAGATCCAAAAAATCTCTCACCCCAAACCTTCTTTTACATGGAAACTTGATCGAAAATTTTTATTTTTTCAGAAGTAGTTCTAAGTATTTTGATTAAAATACCACACATTTAAAATAACTACAAGAAAAACAAAATATATATCTTGAATTTTCTGGGAATAGCCCATGAAGTCCTCTTCATTCGGAAGGAATTTTGTATAATCTTGTTTAACTGGTAAACGGACGAAAACTACCGCACAGCAAATTTAGACCTCTTTAAAACACACAGCTTATTTCAAAAAAACTTGTTTGTGTCATAAGCCTCAATACTTCGTTATTCCTTTAAATTCCGGTCAACTTTCAGTTGTTTCTCGCAATTTCATGGAAAGAGTACGACATTTTAAGGTCAGAGTATAGCATCTAATTCTCAAACATCTGACTACCATTTCATTTGTATATGTAACAACATGTGTAATGTAAATATTTCTGCAAAGGTGTATCTCTTTAAAAACGTAGTTAGAAAAATAAGCTTACATAAGAACAATTTGTATACTCCCTAATAAATGACAAAGGGTAGAGAAAGTCATGTGAATGAAACACATCTGATTTTTACTTTCTCTACTACATACAGGATGGACAATTTAAGTTGAGGCTGTACTATATCTCCAAAACTAAGCGTTGTATAAAGAAATTTCTTGAATAAAAGTTGCTTGATATTATGGGGGAAAGCAAATACCATTAGTTGTGTTTTGATTGGAGCTCGTTATGATGGTCATTTTAAGGTCAAATTATTATTTTTAAATGGGAACCTACAATTGGGGTCAATTTAAGTTGACCCTAAACTGACCATTATAACGCTCACCAAACAAAACATGACTAATGGCATTTACTTTACCCCATAATTTCAAGCAACTTTTATTAAAGACATTTCTTTCTACAACGCTCACTTTTGGGGATATTGTACAGTCTTAAACTTAAATGGTCCCTGTATAGTTAAATAGAGGAAGTATTGTATGTGGTGTGTATTGTTGCGTCGGACACATTATTGCTGTATATAATATTGTTGAGCTAATTGTTGTGTTTGTATGTTAATTATTGTCTGCCGCGGCAATTTCATTTCATAGTTGGGGTGAAGGCAATTGAAGTAATAGCTCTGTGTGTGTGATAGCGTGGGTCTAGCAGTAGCGTCCATGGTAGCGACATTTGGGCGTGAATCTTCTGAGTGTTAGCATGGGTGTGTAAGAGTGCTTGATGATGTGTGTGCGTGGGGCATCTGCCCCAGTGTTTTGTGGTAACCTTTTTGTGTACCATGTAGAGCACCTTGATTTATAATAAACCAGAGCAAAATGTGAATTCAAATGTAATTATTTAAAAAGATTTGACGCCCGCTTTAGTTTTGTACACCAAGTTCTTGGGACCTTTCTCGTTGCCTCTGTCTACATCCCCCAATGTTTATGCCGGGGTAGCAAAATTTAATATTTTAGCTGCAAACCTTTTGGCATCACCCCGGTGTATAACAAACAGTATTGCATTACACCCAAAAACTCGATATCGAGATTTCTCCGGACATGCATGTTTTGAAGCCACCTGTATCCAAATAAGAGAACATATTTAGAAAAAGGTTCGTGCATGTGTGAGTGTGTGTCTCTGTAAAAAGCATAACTCAAAAACAAAAGCTGCACAAAAAGCAACTTCGTTTTTGAGTTTAGCATCTTCTAAGGATAAGACAGGAAGATTTTTCAGAAAATCACCCGAACCCCAACTACTCTTTAATTGGAAAATTTTTCCAAGATCTTGATTTCTTAAAAAATGGCTATAACGATTTTGATTATAATACCATATACGAGTATGAAGGATATTTACATGACACATAAAATGTATATCTTGAATTTTCTGGGAATACCCTAGGAAGCCCTCTTCATTCGGAATGAATTTTGTATGAGCTGTACAACTGTTAAACGTGAAGCAATAAACCAAAACGCACCACATTAAAATGTAGATAACTTTAAAACACAACTTATTTAATATAATTTTATGGCATAAGCTGTTTCTGAGATATCCGTTACTAATGTTTCGAACTGTTCTGACCATTCTGTTAATGCACAAATGCAGTTGTTTATCGCAATTGAATGGAAACAGTATGGAATTTTAAGACCAGCATACAGCGTCCAGTTATTAAACATTTGAAATACACAGTAGGTAGAGCCATGTGAATGAAACACATCAGATTTTTTTTAAATAACTACTATACACTATTCCTACTAGAGTTTATATTTCTACCTACTTTATAGCAGTCAAGATAAAGGTTTGCAGAATTAGCTTCATTGCACAGTTCGCTGCAGGTAAGGGAGGGATGCAAGAGACAGAATAAAACTTCAGAAGTTGAGGCAATATTTTATATCATAACATGCTGTGAATGCATGTAGTAGTGTAAATTAATATTATTGTATGTACAGGATTTTAGATGTTTGTTAGCCATAAGCATTGTTAGGAAATAAGTTTGCAAGGCCTAAATGAAACTGACAATAGAAGTGGGTAACAATAAACCGAGGGGGTGAGTTGTTACTAAGAAGAGATAAACAAATGACGTCAGGCTAGCGTGCCCTTTTTGAAATGGAGGGAATATCTTCCCTAGAGCATACATGTTAGTAGTACTGATTGGCTGACCAAAACAGACGCTAAAGTGGGCGCAATTTGGTAACCAATAGCAGCTATATTATATTGTTTAGGCAATTCGAGGTGAAGGAGTATATATTCTCGAGCCATAAGCCAGTGTCGCACAGTTCTGAAGAATATCTCACGAGGTGCACAATCGCAGAGTTAGTTACAAAAATGTAAAGTACGCGAAGTAATTGGTGCGCGGCAAATAAAACGACTGTAGTTACATTCGAAAATATCACAGTTTCAGTCAGGCGTGTATAAAGATTAAATATGTGAATTATTAATTAAGTGTGACGGCAACAAAAGTTTAGATTCAAGTTTTTTTATTAGTGTTATCTTTTAGCAACAGCTCCTTTCCGTTTACACACCCTGCTTAGAGACACTTGCTCGACTGAGTTATAATAGATAGCCAGGGGACAAAGCACCCAAATTTAAAAATAATTAAACAATAAGCGCCCAACATATAAGTTAACACAAGCCACTGAGAACTGTGACAAAGTTTAAAGCTGGGTTACTGTATGTTGGCCTAGAATTTGCATACTTTTTCAACGACTTCGTGAGAAACAACTGAATAGCGACAGAACTTTTTAATCAGGCATTGGTTTTGAAAAATTCAAAACAATAATAACGGCTATTTTATAAATGGCTTATACCACAGCAAACGTTATTTTAAATAAATTTGTGTTTTAAAGAGATCTAGATCCTTTATGTTTTTTGCTATTTGTTTTGGTTTACCAGTAGGATATATAGAGGAATTCGAGCACAGTTTTTTGCGTTTATATGGGAAAGGATAGGGAAAACGAAGGTAGATGCTAGGTTGAGAGAGGCTTCAAGGAGGAAAATGCGTTTATATGGGAGAGATAGGGAATACGAGGACTGACGCTAGGCTAGACAGTGGTAGGAGGGGAGTGCGCTTTATATGAGACAGATAGGGAATACGTGGAGGGTGCTAGGCTAGACAGAGGCTGAGTAATGTATGGTTTATATGAGCGGTATAGGAAAACGATGAGAGGTGTTAGACTAGACAGGGCTTGAAACGTAGTGCATGGTTTATATGAGAGATATAGGAAAACGAGGAAGGTGTTAGGCTAGGCAGAAGTCGAGGAGTAGAGTAAGGTTTATATGAGAAGTATAGGAAAACGAGGAGAGGTATTAGGTTAGGAGAATTGAGTTTGTGTTTATAAGGAGAGACGAGAAAACGGAGAGAGATCCTATGCTAGGATAGACAGGTGTTAAAGTTAGGTTAGATAGGAAACCAAGGAGTGATACTCAGCTAGAGGGGAGGCAGGAGGGAATGAGCTTTTGAGAGGTAGGGGATACGGGGAGTGGTGTTAGACGAGACAGGGCTTGAAACGTAGGGCATGGTTTATATGTATGAGAAGTATAGGGACAGGAAGAGGGGTGCTAGGCTAGACAGAGGTTGAGGAGTAGAGTATAGTTTATATGAGAGGTATAGGAAAACGAGGAGAGGAGTTAGACTAGACAGAGGTCGAGGAGCAGAGTATGGTTTATGTGAGAGTCATAGGTAAACGAGAGAGGCGTTAGGCTAGACAGAGCTAGAGGAGTAGAGTATGGTTTATATGAGAGGTATAGGAACAGGAGGAGAGGTGTTAGGCTAGACAGGTAGTGTAGCAGTAGGAATATGGACTTATATACAGGAGAGATAGGGAATAGGAGGTGCTAGACTTGAAAGCGACTTTAGACGTGAACATAGTGGTCAATGTTCTAGACATGCCCATCACGTAACCTATTCAGGGAAAAGGTGACTCGTTCAGGGGAAAAAGGTGACTGCTCAGGGAAAAAGGAGGCCCACAAAGGGAAAAAGTTGACTAGCAAAGGGAAAAACGTAACCAGCAAAGGGAAAAAGGCGACCAGCAAAGGGAAAAATGTGACCAGCAAAGGGGAAAAGGTGACCAGCTAAGGGAAAAAGGCGACATGCAACGGGAAAAAGGTGACCAGTAAAGGGAAAAATGTCACCAGCAAAGGGAAAAAGGCGACCACCAAAGGGAAAAAGGTGAGCCATAAAGGGAAAAAGGTGACCTGCAACGGGAAAAGCTAACCCACTAACACTAACAGGTAAGTAATTCAGGTAGTATTGCAAGAGGCTGACTGGATCATAGCAGTGTATGATTTCACAGGTAATTCAGCTAGTATCGTATGCATTTAGGCTAATTCTTCTAGTAACACAGGATAGATTCCAGATGCTAACTGCATCATGGCTCTGCATGATTTCACAGATAATTTAGCTAGTATCGTAGGTATTTAGGCTAATTCAGCTAGTATCACAAGAGGATAGATTCTAGGGTTGGGTATAGCATAGTTTCATATTTCAAGGTAATTCAGAGGGTATCGTAGGTATTTAGGATAATTCAAGTAACATAGGTGTTTAGAGTAATTAAGCAAGCAAGGGTAGGTTACAGGGGTTGGTTATAACCTAGCTTCGTATTTCACAGATAGTTCAGGTAATATCATAAGTATTTGGATAATCAGCATAGTTTCACAGATGCTCGTAATAATTTCGATCAGAGATTTGTATCACGGCTATTTAAGGTAAATGCAGCTGATTCAGGTTGTATCAATGGTATTTGAGTCATTTTAATAGGCAATTCTGATAGTATCACAGGTGCTCGTACTAATTTAGAGCAGGAATTCGTATCTGAGCTATTTAATGTAATTTCACACGATTCGGGTAGTATCACAGGTATTTAAATCATTTCCATAGCCAATTCAGCTAGTATCGTGAGCATTTAAGCTAATTCAGCTAGTATCACAGGAGGCTAGATTCCAGAGGCTAACTGCATCATAGCTATGCATGATTTCACAGCTAATTCAGCTAGTATAGTAGGTATTTAGGCTAATTCAGGTAGTATCACAGGAGGCTAGATTCCAGGGTTGGGTATAGCATAGTTTCATATTTCAAGGTAATTCAGAGGGTATCGTAGGTATTTAGGATAATTCAAGTAACATAGGTGCTTAGAGTAATTAAGCAAGCATTACAGGAGGGTAGGTTCCAGGGGTTGGTTATAGCCTAGTTTCGTATTTTACAGATAGTTCAGGTAATATCATAAGTATTTGGATAATCAGCATAGTTTCACAGATGCTCGTAATAATTTCGATCAGAGATTTGTATCACGGCTATTTAAGGTAAATGCAGCTGATTCAGGTTGTATCAATGGTATTTGAGTCATTTTAATAGGCAATTCTGATAGTATCACAGGTGCTTGTACTAATTTAGAGCAGGAATTCGTATCTGAGCTATTTAATGTAATTTCACACGATTCGGGTAGTATCACAGGTATTTAAATCATTTCCATAGCCAATTCAGCTAGTATCGTGAGCATTTAAGCTAATTCAGCTAGTATCACAGGAGGCTAGATTCCAGAGGCTAACTGCATCATAGCTATGCATGATTTCACAGCTAATTCAGCTAGTATCGTAGGTATTTAGGCTAATTCAGGTAGTATCACAGGAGGCTAGATTCCAGGGTTGGGTATAGCATAGTTTCATATTTCAAGGTAATTCAGAGGGTATCGTAGGTATTTAGGATAATTCAACATCAGGTGCTTAGAGTAATTAAGCAAGCATTACAGGAGGGTAGTTTCCAGGGGTTGGTTATAGCCTAGTTTCGTATTTTACAGATAGTTCAGGTAATATCATAAGTATTTGGATAATCAGCATAGTTTCACAGATGCTCGTAATAATTTCGATCAGAGATTTGTATCACGGCTATTTAAGGTAAATGCAGCTGATTCAGGTTGTATCAATGGTATTTGAGTCATTTTAATAGGCAAGTCTGATAGTATCACAGGTGCTTGTACTAATTTAGAGCAGGAATTCGTATCTGAGCTATTTAATGTAATTTCACACGATTCGGGTAGTATCACAGGTATTTAAATCATTTCCATAGCCAATTCAGCTAGTATCGTGAGCATTTAAGCTAATTCAGCTAGTATCACAGGAGGCTAGATTCCAGAGGCTAACTGCATCATAGCTATGCATGATTTCACAGCTAATTCAGCTAGTATCGTAGGTATTTAGGCTAATTCAGGTAGTATCACAGGAGGCTAGATTCCAGGGTTGGGTATAGCATAGTTTCATATTTCAAGGTAATTCAGAGGGTATCGTAGGTATTTAGGATAATTCAACATCAGGTGCTTAGAGTAATTAAGCAAGCATTACAGGAGGGTAGTTTCCAGGGGTTGGTTATAGCCTAGTTTCGTATTTTACAGATAGTTCAGGTAATATCATAAGTATTTGGATAATCAGCATAGTTTCACAGATGCTCGTAATAATTTCGATCAGAGATTTGTATCACGGCTATTTAAGGTAAATGCAGCTGATTCAGGTTGTATCAATGGTATTTGAGTCATTTTAATAGGCAAGTCTGATAGTATCACAGGTGCTCGTACTAATTTAGAGCAGGAATTCGTATCTGAGCTATTTAATGTAATTTCACACGATTCGGGTAGTATCACAGGTATTTAAGTCATTTTAACAGGCAATTCAACTAGTATCACAGGTACTCATGGTAATATAGAGAGTAATTCGATTATAAAACTTTTCTCATCCAACGTTACAACAATTTATATACTTTTTTCTAAATCTTACAAATTTTTATATGTTAAACAGTTATTGTACGATGCGGAGAGGGATAAACTGCATATTGGTTCACAAATTGAAAAGCTTTACGTCAACATACCTTTATTTTAGTTCGTTATAGATGTCTCTCCCCTTTTATCTAGGCTTGAGACTAGCACTAGGATTGCTCCTAATGGCAGGGTTACCACCTTCCCTTCCATCTTCTTCTTTCTTCATCAGGCGTCAGCTATCTGCATATACAGCACACAGATACCTTCTTTTTTAAGATTGTAGACTCACTAGAAAATCTTTATCTTTAACTTACATTCTTTTAAGCACTGTTTGTAATGGCGTAATGTCCATACGCATATGTTGTTATCCCGTCCTCAGCAATAATTCTTTTATCATCAAACGGAGTCAATGCAATTTTATTCACTTGTACTGTAGCAAGGGCATGCTTTCGTGATAGGATCAGATTCATAGGTGTTCTGATGATTTCACTGGTTTTAAAACAGTCTGTATAGCTGTCAAACGAAATGTACTGCTTAATAGCGCTACGTTTTATACCTTTAATCTTTTTTATCATTGACCCTTGAATATCTAAGGCATACATCTTAGGACGTAGTCCAACAAAGCGTAGGATGATTTTGCTATTAGCCTCATCTTTAAATTTTCCCAATACCTTCTTGTTCTGAGTAGAGTAACATATATGGTTGGCAGGGTAATCAGCTGTATCGAGATGCTCAAGAAAACGTAGCTTGTCCTGGTACACATCTTCAGTTGTTACACGATGAATGAACGAATCAGTGTCCATATACATAAGCTTCAGGTTTTCAGCTCCATAATAAGGCAACAAAACGTCGTAATGATAGTTATACATTAATGTCTTGGAGATGTCCAACACACTCGTACCAATGTATATAGGCTTGTTGAATACAATCTGAGGAGAGGCCATATGTACAGCAGCTAGATTATCAGCATATATCGTCCTGTCGATAAACGTAGGCTTGGCGATCAGCTTCTCTAGAGTTTTTTCATTGGTCACCAGTCGTATATCCATACGGTTACGCAGGTTCTCCATAGTTTTTCCAAACATAGCGTTGTTAAAGAGCTTGTAGAGATCCTTCTCGAAATCATTTGCAGCTTGTTGTCGTAGCCTGTTGTTAAATTCCACATAAGGTTTCAACCACTGAGACTGTCGGAATTGTAGCACACGATGGATATTTGTTAGTCGTAGTCCATGACTAAGAGCTTGCTTCAAAGCCATGTAATGCACTACATACTTCTTTCGAGGTCCAAGATGAGGTATCAGTTTCTTTGTAGATGATTCCAATGGTTTCATACACTCTGGCAGGAAAGGTAGATCGTTGTGTAGATCGTGAAGTTCTGCAGGATACTCGATGTCGACTTCTAATATGTACCCATGAGGATCATCTTCTTGTAGTGTTTCTAAGTTGATTTCTTCAGGTGACACCCACTGAAATCCACCAAAAGGAAGGGCGTGACACATTGCCCACCCATATTGGTTATTTGCGTCCTCGTATGTGATAAATTGGGTTGGTCTCGTCGGATCAAACTTCTCCATATAAGGGTTATTAGCCTCAGCATACCGATGAGAAACTTGGCATAAACCTCCTCTTATACCTGATTCCACCATGAGTAGTTGATCATAATCTTGTAACAGCTCTAACTTAATTCCAGTATACAGTAACATAGCGTCCCATGTTAGACCTGGAGAGGTAAAATAATGGGCGGGATCGACTTTGTGTGTTTTAAGGGTTTGCTCTCTGAACGTCTCAAAGACGTCAGCTAGAAGAAGTACATCCGAAGTTAAGTAGAGATCGCTGTACTCTACCAGGTTTCTCACATTAAACAGCTCCCATACATTTCTAGCATGATCGTAGTCAGCATCAGTAATTTCTTCTTCATTTAATCTATTGTAGAAGGAGTCCTTAGGAGGCAAGCAGGTCTCGTTCAGGGCATCCCATGACGTAACAAAATCATATGGAAATACACCCTTACGGGTCATCAACTTCAATTTGTCTTCTCCAAAGTACTTTAGCGTTTCAGGATACGAGGTTAGATTTTTTACCAACTTATCCAAGCTTGTACTGAGGAATCGGAAGCTATCCACAAATCGAAGCTTTATATCTCCTACATACTTGGTGAATGAGATATAGCTTTCTTCAGAGTTAGGAATTACCTCCACACGTTCACTTGTACAACCCAGCTCCTTAACAATGAAATGAGAGTCATATCCGCTAAGGTTATGCATGAAGACTGGTATATATTTAGGTGTTTTGCAGGCTAAATTACATTCATTATGAAGACTTCCACGATATTCACCGCTGATGTGATCATGGTCGCGTACTTTATAGTTCTCTTCTGTAAAGGGTTTTCTACACAAGTAGCATGTCGTAGAAGACTCGAAATCCTTTTGCTGTTGATCCGTAAGTTTCAGAGGCTTAGCAGATTTGTATATATTACCAATCATTTTTGCAAGAGATGTCAGGTACAGCATAAACTTCTGAGCAGCATCAGCACCACGATACACATAGGGATGCTTAGGAAGATCAGTTTCGAGATGTTCAACACTGGATGTAGGTTTCACGTAAACACAGAAGCTCATTGGTGTGTGTTCTTGATAAGGTGTTGTATAGGAAGTTTCAGGATTGGGTGTACACGTATGCCATGGAGTGAGAATACTCTCAAAATCAGCATAGATGACATAAGGTACTTTCAGCATCCTCTCAACATTTTTAAACTGTGCAATTGCTTTCTCCTTGCTAGGCATAACAACCCTTGCAACACCATGTTGAATACAGACGGCTGCATGTTCTTGTAGTTTTTCCAGTCCACTTCGTCCATATCGATTATCAAAATGTGTAAAACAGCGCTTGCAGGTATAAACACGCTCATTACATTTAGTTTTCTGGCGTCGAACGAGCTTCTCAAAATTCCTTATATACACGTAGTGATGTTTTCCACTGCTATCATTCAATAGTAGCAGGTCGCGATGTTCAGGTAGTTCAATATCAGCAACCTTTATCGGATACACTTCATGCTTCTCATCCAGCCCGAAAACGTTAATAGACATATTGTTAAGCTTCTCAAATTTAGGTATTTGAGAAAGTGGAGTAGGGTAGGAAACACAGCTGAAGTCGTACTTGTCTTGAAGTTGTTTGTATTTGTTCACACGCTGTGCATTCTTCCCTATGAATTTAGTTAATACAGAGTACATGAAACATTTCTCGTCGGTAAAGTTCTGAATGTTTATACACGCTTCTTTAGCTCCGACAGATGACGGTAGTGGTATGTAGCTACTTCCTCGTAACGGGTTGTACTTGTTGATACGAAGTCGAACTCCTTCCACAGCAAGCAAAGCCCAGCTGCTACCCTTAAGCTGAGACTCCTCCATTTCAGTCACCAATTTCTTGAATTTCACTTCCATCGTTGACTCCAGATCAGTTTCCAGGAAAACAGCTTGATTCCGTGTTTTAAATGTTTTGTCACAGATTTCTCCAATACTGTTAACAAATCGACACTCAGCCAGCAGATTAATTTTAACACTCTTATGAATGCTAAGCTCTTTATGCACAGCCTGGATTATACGTTGTTTTGCCTCTTGCAGATACATATTTAGGTCCTTAGCTGATTCGCATCGTATAAAATACGATTTCAATCGTCCTTCGAATGAAGTTTCGTATTCTTTCATATCACAGTCCTCCATTGTTGACAGTAACTGATGTTTAGTTGGCTCCAATCTTCTTTTCTTCTGAGGGCTGCTTATTTCACATATATCTTCATGTCGCTGTCCTTTATAACAATCTTTGAAGGTTACATTACAATGTTTACATTTGAAGAGCTTCTTGCAGCTCATCTCGTGTCTTCTCTTGTCATAACCTCGGAGGAACTTCTTCCCACATTTTCCGCATGCATATCCAGTAGCGCTTGGAATAATATCCTTATACGCTGAGTTATTCATCTTTATTCTTGATGTAATAACGTATTAATCACTGATCAATGAAATGTAGACCTCTTCACCTTGACACCACTTTAGAAAGCTGATTATTCTTGGAGAGAACACGATGTTAACACCTCAAGACTAATTAGCACAATGAAGTCCAATGCCCTAGCGGTTCTGGCGCAAAGGAAGATGCCGACATCTGATAAAGTTCTTTGATCTATGCCGGCAAGCTCCGCCCATTTCATTTCTACTGTTTAATCGCTTATATCTCCTGAATGAAAAGAGATAGAACAACGGGATGAAAACTAATCAATTCTTTGGAATGCGCCGCGTCATTAGGACCTTGTTCCAAGTTGACTGGGATGCCTGGGTTCGAATCCTAGGAGTGAATGCAAATTCATCTTCTAATAACTCAGAGACTAATTAAGATAAAGACGTCAAATAAACTTTATTACATTAATGTCATTAGATAGTTTCTTGTGGATGTATATTTGGGTACCTGGTGTCCTGGGTTCGATCCTTAATTTTAAAAACTCCATTATCTCGGAAACGAAGAAAGCTAGAGGAATGGACCAAAGCATGATTGATAGCTGTTATAATGGGTAATTAATACTGTATATAATTTCCAATCAGTTGTCCCTAGTTCGAATCCCGATTTTTAATGACTTGCTTAATTTTACTCTATACTCTAGAAAATATCACTTAAATTGATGCTGTAACTACATACAACACCTTTAAGCTTACCAAACTCATATTATAAATTATTTTGTTCCTGGTGTTCTGGGTTCGAATACTGATTCGATGGAATTTACTTATAAATTTAATAACTCCTAAACCAATTAAGATAAAGACGCCAAATAAACTTTATTGCGTTTATGTTATTAGGTAGTATCTTGTGGATGTGTAATTAGATACATGACGTCCTGGGTTCGATCCTAATTTTAAAATTTTCATTATCTCGGGAACTAAGTGAGGTAGAGGAGTGGACTAAAGCATGATTGATAGCTTCTATGATGGGTAATTAATGCTGTATATAATTGCCAATCAGTTGTGCTTGGTTCGATTCCTCATCTTTTAATGACTTTCTTAATTTTCCTCTGTACACTAGAATATATCACTTAGATCGATGATGTAACTGCATACAACTTTGTTTAACATGTCAGACTAATATTATAAATTATCTTGTTCCTGGTGTTCTGGGTTCGAATACCGATTCAATGAAATTAACTTGCAAAAATTTAATAACTCGTAATTTAATTTAGATAAACATGTCAAGGTAGACGCAAACAGAGTATCTAGTCCTTAAATATCGTTATCGTGACAAATATTACTTTAAAGTACTCAGATCGAATCCCGAAGGGTGATTTCATATATCTTCAAGCTTATGGATCATATCAGGTTCGAGTAAAGATTAAATGGTAGATGCTGATATTGGGGAGCTAAAATACATTTATTAAAAGTATTACCGGATTCGATTTAGAAGCTTAGAATCTGTGTAACTCTGGAAAAATTGCTTTTCTCATGATTGTAGTGAAATGTAATGGTCTTTCTGTGAGAAGATGGAAAGGAAGGATTGAAAAGGGAATAAAAACATGAAATAATTAAGTAAATAAGGGGGAAAATCTTCTAGGTTTCCTTTTAAGCTTTTACTTTTAAGTATTGTGATAATACAGCTTGAATTAACCTTGGTACAATAGGTGGTGATGGTGGTGGTGGGCTTGAATTTGAAATATATGTCTGAATGAGCGTGTGGGAATACTTCTCTTGCTGGTGTGACAGCATAAGCAGGTAGTTATGAGACGAGTTTAAACGTGTTTGATGCTGCCAGACATCCTGTCTCTGGGTGTGACGTCATAAACATCCTGTCTCTAGACTTGAGGTTATATGGCTGGGGGGTTAGTACACGTTGAGCGATCATATACAGGTGGTTATGGAGAGAGTTTATGATTGATCTAAAAGGTTCGTGCTCCCTCTATAAATATGGTGATCTAGGGCATTGGACTTCATTGTGCTAATTAGTCTTGAGGTGTTAACATCGTGTTCTCTCCAAGAATAATCAGCTTTCTAAAGTGGTGTCAAGGTGAAGAGGTCTACATTTCATTGATCAGTGATTAATACGTTATTACATCAAGAATAAAGATGAATAACTCAGCGTATAAGGATATTATTCCAAGCGCTACTGGATATGCATGCGGAAAATGTGGGAAGAAGTTCCTCCGAGGTTATGACAAGAGAAGACACGAGATGAGCTGCAAGAAGCTCTTCAAATGTAAACATTGTAATGTAACCTTCAAAGATTGTTATAAAGGACAGCGACATGAAGATATATGTGAAATAAGCAGCCCTCAGAAGAAAAGAAGATTGGAGCCAACTAAACATCAGTTACTGTCAACAATGGAGGACTGTGATATGAAAGAATACGAAACTTCATTCGAAGGACGATTGAAATCGTATTTTATACGATGCGAATCAGCTAAGGACCTAAATATGTATCTGCAAGAGGCAAAACAACGTATAATCCAGGCTGTGCATAAAGAGCTTAGCATTCATAAGAGTGTTAAAATTAATCTGCTGGCTGAGTGTCGATTTGTTAACAGTATTGGAGAAATCTGTGACAAAACATTTAAAACACGGAATCAAGCTGTTTTCCTGGAAACTGATCTGGAGTCAACGATGGAAGTGAAATTCAAGAAATTGGTGACTGAAATGGAGGAGTCTCAGCTTAAGGGTAGCAGCTGGGCTTTGCTTGCTGTGGAAGGAGTTCGACTTCGTATCAACAAGTACAACCCGTTACGAGGAAGTAGCTACATACCACTACCGTCATCTGTCGGAGCTAAAGAAGCGTGTATAAACATTCAGAACTTTACCGACGAGAAATGTTTCATGTACTCTGTATTAACTAAATTCATAGGGAAGAATGCACAGCGTGTGAACAAATACAAACAACTTCAAGACAAGTACGACTTCAGCTGTGTTTCCTACCCTACTCCACTTTCTCAAATACCTAAATTTGAGAAGCTTAACAATATGTCTATTAACGTTTTCGGGCTGGATGAGAAGCATGAAGTGTATCCGATAAAGGTTGCTGATATTGAACTACCTGAACATCGCGACCTGCTACTATTGAATGATAGCAGTGGAAAACATCACTACGTGTATATAAGGAATTTTGAGAAGCTCGTTCGACGCCAGAAAACTAAATGTAATGAGCGTGTTTATACCTGCAAGCGCTGTTTTACACATTTTGATAATCGATATGGACGAAGTGGACTGGAAAAACTACAAGAACATGCAGCCGTCTGTATTCAACATGGTGTTGCAAGGGTTGTTATGCCTAGCAAGGAGAAAGCAATTGCACAGTTTAAAAATGTTGAGAGGATGCTGAAAGTACCTTATGTCATCTATGCTGATTTTGAGAGTATTCTCACTCCATAGCATACGTGTACACCCAATCCTGAAACTTCTTATACAACACCTTATCAAGAACACACACCAATGAGCTTCTGTGTTTACGTGAAACCTACATCCAGTGTTGAACATCTCGAAACTGATCTTCCTAAGCATCCCTATGTGTATCGTGGTGCTGATGCTGCTCAGAAGTTTATGCTGTACCTGACATCTCTTGCAAAAATGATTGGTAATATATACAAATCTGCTAAGCCTCTGAAACTTACGGATCAACAGCAAAAGGATTTCGAGTCTTCTACGACATGCTACTTGTGTAGAAAACCCTTTACAGAAGAGAACTATAAAGTACGCGACCATGATCACATCAGCGGTGAATATCGTGGAAGTCTTCATAATGAATGTAATTTAGCCTGCAAAACACCTAAATATATACCAGTCTTCATGCATAACCTTAGCGGATATGACTCTCATTTCATTGTTAAGGAGCTGGGTTGTACAAGTGAATGTGTGGAGGTAATTCCTAACTCTGAAGAAAGCTATATCTCATTCACCAAGTATGTAGGAGATATAAAGCTTCGATTTGTGGATAGCTTCCGATTCCTCAGTACAAGCTTGGATAAGTTGGTAAAAAATCTAACCTCGTATCCTGAAACGCTAAAGTACTTTGGAGAAGACAAATTGAAGTTGATGACCCGTAAGGGTGTATTTCCATATGATTTTGTTACGTCATGGGATGCCCTGAACGAGACCTGCTTGCCTCCTAAGGACTCCTTCTACAATAGATTAAATGAAGAAGAAATTACTGATGCTGACTACGATCATGCTAGAAATGTATGGGAGCTGTTTAATGTGAGAAACCTGGGAGAGTACAGCGATCTCTACTTAACTTCGGATGTACTTCTTCTAGCTGACGTCTTTGAGACGTTCAGAGAGCAAACCCTTAAAACACACAAAGTCGATCCCGCCCATTATTTTACCTCTCCAGGTCTAACATGGGACGCTATGTTACTGTATACTGGAATTAAGTTAGAGCTGTTACAAGATTATGATCAACTACTCATGGTGGAATCAGGTATAAGAGGAGGTTTATGCCAAGTTTCTCATCGGTATGCTGAGGCTAATAACCCTTATATGGAGAAGTTTGATCCGACGAGACCAACCCAATTTATCACATACGAGGACGCAAATAACCAATATGGGTGGGCAATGTGTCACGCCCTTCCTTTTGGTGGATTTCAGTGGGTGTCACCTGAAGAAATCAACTTAGAAACACTACAAGAAGATGATCCTCATGGGTACATATTAGAAGTCGACATCGAGTATCCTGCAGAACTTCACGATCTACACAACGATCTACCTTTCCTGCCAGAGTGTATGAAACCATTGGAATCATCTACAAAGAAACTGATACCTCATCTTGGACCTCGAAAGAAGTATGTAGTGCATTACATGGCTTTGAAGCAAGCTCTTAGTCATGGACTACGACTAACAAATATCCATCGTGTGCTACAATTCCGACAGTCTCAGTGGTTGAAACCTTATGTGGAATTTAACAACAGGCTACGACAACAAGCTGCAAATGATTTCGAGAAGGATCTCTACAAGCTCTTTAACAACGCTATGTTTGGAAAAACTATGGAGAACCTGCGTAACCGTATGGATATACGACTGGTGACCAATGAAAAAACTCTAGAGAAGCTGATCGCCAAGCCTACGTTTATCGACAGGACGATATATGCTGATAATCTAGCTGCTGTACATATGGCCTCTCGTCAGATTGTATTCAACAAGCCTATATACATTGGTATGAGTGTGTTGGACATCTCCAAGACATTAATGTATAACTATCATTACGACGTTTTGTTGCCTTATTATGGAGCTGAAAACCTGAAGCTTATGTATATGGACACTGATTCGTTCATTCATCGTGTAACAACTGAAGATGTGTACCAGGACAAGCTACGTTTTCTTGAGCATCTCGATACAGCTGATTACCCTGCCAACCATATATGTTACTCTACTCAGAACAAGAAGGTATTGGGAAAATTTAAAGATGAGGCTAATAGCAAAATCATCCTACGCTTTGTTGGACTACGTCCTAAGATGTATGCCTTAGATATTCAAGGGTCAATGATAAAAAAGATTAAAGGTATAAAACGTAGCGCTATTAAGCAGTACATTTCGTTTGACAGCTATACAGACTGTCTTAAAACCAGTGAAATCATCAGAACACCTATGAATCTGATCCTATCACGAAAGCATGCCCTTGCTACAGTACAAGTGAATAAAATTGCATTGACTCCGTTTGATGATAAAAGAATTATTGCTGAGGACGGGATAACAACATATGCGTATGGACATTACGCCATTACAAACAGTGCTTAAAAGAATGTAAGTTAAAGATAAAGATTTTCTAGTGAGTCTACAATCTTAAAAAAGAAGGTATCTGTGTGCTGTATATGTAGATAGCTGACGCCTGATGAAGAAAGAAGAAGATGGAAGGGAAGGTGGTAACCCTGCCATTAGGAGCAATCCTAGTGCTAGTCTCAAGCCTAGATAAAAGGGGAGAGACATCTATAACGAACTAAAATAAAGGTATGTTGACGTAAAGCTTTTCAATTTGTGAACCAATATGCAGTTTATCCCTCTCCGCATCGTACAATAACTGTTTAACATATAAAAATTTGTAAGATTTAGAAAAAAGTATATAAATTGTTGTAACGTTGGATGAGAAAAGTTTTATAATCGAATTACTCTCTATATTACCATGAGTACCTGTGATACTAGTTGAATTGCCTGTTAAAATGACTTAAATACCTGTGATACTACCCGAATCGTGTGAAATTACATTTAATAGCACAGATACGAATTCCTGCTCTAAATTAGTACGAGCACCTGTGATACTATCAGACTTGCCTATTAAAATGACTCAAATACCATTGATACAACCTGAATCAGCTGCATTTACCTTAAATAGCCGTGATACAAATCTCTGATCGAAATTATTACGAGCATCTGTGAAACTATGCTGATTATCCAAATACTTATGATATTACCTGAACTATCTGTAAAATACGAAACTAGGCTATAACCAACCCCTGGAAACTACCCTCCTGTAATGCTTGCTTAATTACTCTAAGCACCTGATGTTGAATTATCCTAAATACCTACGATACCCTCTGAATTACCTTGAAATATGAAACTATGCTATACCCAACCCTGGAATCTAGCCTCCTGTGATACTACCTGAATTAGCCTAAATACCTACGATACTAGCTGAATTAGCTGTGAAATCATGCATAGCTATGATGCAGTTAGCCTCTGGAATCTAGCCTCCTGTGATACTAGCTGAATTAGCTTAAATGCTCACGATACTAGCTGAATTGGCTATGGAAATGATTTAAATACCTGTGATACTACCCGAATCGTGTGAAATTACATTAAATAGCTCAGATACGAATTCCTGCTCTAAATTAGTACAAGCACCTGTGATACTATCAGACTTGCCTATTAAAATGACTCAAATACCATTGATACAACCTGAATCAGCTGCATTTACCTTAAATAGCCGTGATACAAATCTCTGATCGAAATTATTACGAGCATCTGTGAAACTATGCTGATTATCCAAATACTTATGATATTACCTGAACTATCTGTAAAATACGAAACTAGGCTATAACCAACCCCTGGAAACTACCCTCCTGTAATGCTTGCTTAATTACTCTAAGCACCTGATGTTGAATTATCCTAAATACCTACGATACCCTCTGAATTACCTTGAAATATGAAACTATGCTATACCCAACCCTGGAATCTAGCCTCCTGTGATACTACCTGAATTAGCCTAAATACCTACGATACTAGCTGAATTAGCTGTGAAATCATGCATAGCTATGATGCAGTTAGCCTCTGGAATCTAGCCTCCTGTGATACTAGCTGAATTAGCTTAAATGCTCACGATACTAGCTGAATTGGCTATGGAAATGATTTAAATACCTGTGATACTACCCGAATCGTGTGAAATTACATTAAATAGCTCAGATACGAATTCCTGCTCTAAATTAGTACAAGCACCTGTGATACTATCAGAATTGCCTATTAAAATGACTCAAATACCATTGATACAACCTGAATCAGCTGCATTTACCTTAAATAGCCGTGATACAAATCTCTGATCGAAATTATTACGAGCATCTGTGAAACTATGCTGATTATCCAAATACTTATGATATTACCTGAACTATCTGTAAAATACGAAACTAGGCTATAACCAACCCCTGGAAACTACCCTCCTGTAATGCTTGCTTAATTACTCTAAGCACCTGATGTTGAATTATCCTAAATACCTACGATACCCTCTGAATTACCTTGAAATATGAAACTATGCTATACCCAACCCTGGAATCTAGCCTCCTGTGATACTACCTGAATTAGCCTAAATACCTACGATACTAGCTGAATTAGCTGTGAAATCATGCATAGCTATGATGCAGTTAGCCTCTGGAATCTAGCCTCCTGTGATACTAGCTGAATTAGCTTAAATGCTCACGATACTAGCTGAATTGGCTATGGAAATGATTTAAATACCTGTGATACTACCCGAATCGTGTGAAATTACATTAAATAGCTCAGATACGAATTCCTGCTCTAAATTAGTACAAGCACCTGTGATACTATCAGAATTGCCTATTAAAATGACTCAAATACCATTGATACAACCTGAATCAGCTGCATTTACCTTAAATAGCCGTGATACAAATCTCTGATCGAAATTATTACGAGCATCTGTGAAACTATGCTGATTATCCAAATACTTATGATATTACCTGAACTATCTGTAAAATACGAAACTAGGCTATAACCAACCCCTGGAACCTACCCTCCTGTAATGCTTGCTTAATTACTCTAAGCACCTATGTTACTTGAATTATCCTAAATACCTACGATACCCTCTGAATTACCTTGAAATATGAAACTATGCTATACCCAACCCTGGAATCTAGCCTCCTGTGATACTACCTGAATTAGCCTAAATACCTACTATACTAGCTGAATTAGCTGTGAAATCATGCATAGCTATGATGCAGTTAGCCTCTGGAATCTAGCCTCCTGTGATACTAGCTGAATTAGCTTAAATGCTCACGATACTAGCTGAATTGGCTATGGAAATGATTTAAATACCTGTGATACTACCCGAATCGTGTGAAATTACATTAAATAGCTCAGATACGAATTCCTGCTCTAAATTAGTACGAGCACCTGTGATACTATCAGAATTGCCTATTAAAATGACTCAAATACCATTGATACAACCTGAATCAGCTGCATTTACCTTAAATAGCCGTGATACAAATCTCTGATCGAAATTATTACGAGCATCTGTGAAACTATGCTGATTATCCAAATACTTATGATATTACCTGAACTATCTGTGAAATACGAAGCTAGGTTATAACCAACCCCTGTAACCTACCCTTGCTTGCTTAATTACTCTAAACACCTATGTTACTTGAATTATCCTAAATACCTACGATACCCTCTGAATTACCTTGAAATATGAAACTATGCTATACCCAACCCTAGAATCTATCCTCTTGTGATACTAGCTGAATTAGCCTAAATACCTACGATACTAGCTAAATTATCTGTGAAATCATGCAGAGCCATGATGCAGTTAGCATCTGGAATCTATCCTGTGTTACTAGAAGAATTAGCCTAAATGCATACGATACTAGCTGAATTACCTGTGAAATCATACACTGCTATGATCCAGTCAGCCTCTTGCAATACTACCTGAATTACTTACCTGTTAGTGTTAGTGGGTTAGCTTTTCCCGTTGCAGGTCACCTTTTTCCCTTTATGGCTCACCTTTTTCCCTTTGGTGGTCGCCTTTTTCCCTTTGCTGGTGACATTTTTCCCTTTACTGGTCACCTTTTTCCCGTTGCATGTCGCCTTTTTCCCTTTGCTGGTCACCTTTTCCCCTTTGCTGGTCACATTTTTCCCTTTGCTGGTCGCCTTTTTCCCTTTGCTGGTTACGTTTTTCCCTTTGCTAGTCAACTTTTTCCCTTTGTGGGCCTCCTTTTTCTCTGAGCAGTCACCTTTTTCCCCTGAACGAGTCACCTTTTCCCTGAATAGGTTACGTGATGGGCATGTCTAGAACATTGACCACTATGTTCACGTCTAAAGTCGCTTTCAAGTCTAGCACCTCCTATTCCCTATCTCTCCTGTATATAAGTCCATATTCCTACTGCTACACTACCTGTCTAGCCTAACACCTCTCCTCCTGTTCCTATACCTCTCATATAAACCATACTCTACTCCTCTAGCTCTGTCTAGCCTAACGCCTCTCTCGTTTACCTATGACTCTCACATAAACCATACTCTGCTCCTCGACCTCTGTCTAGTCTAACTCCTCTCCTCGTTTTCCTATACCTCTCATATAAACTATACTCTACTCCTCAACCTCTGTCTAGCCTAGCACCCCTCTTCCTGTCCCTATACTTCTCATACATATAAACCATGCCCTACGTTTCAAGCCCTGTCTAGTCTAACACCACTCCCCGTATTCCCTACCTCTCAAAAGCTCATTCCCTCCTGCCCCCCCTCTAGCTGAGTATCACTCCTTGGTTTCCTATCTAACCTAACTTTAACACCTGTCTATCCTAGCATAGGATCTCTCTCCGTTTTCTCGTCTCTCCTTATAAACACAAACTCAATTCTCCTAACCTAATACCTCTCCTCGTTTTCCTATACTTCTCATATAAACCTTACTCTACTCCTCGACTTCTGCCTAGCCTAACACCTTTCCTCGTTTTCCTATATCTCTCATATAAACCATGCACTACGTTTCAAGCCCTGTCTAGTCTAACACCTCTCATCGTTTTCCTATACCGCTCATATAAACCATACATTACTCAGCCTCTGTCTAGCCTAGCACCCTCCACGTATTCCCTATCTGTCTCATATAAAGCGCACTCCCCTCCTACCACTGTCTAGCCTAGCGTCAGTCCTCGTATTCCCTATCTCTCCCATATAAACGCATTTTCCTCCTTGAAGCCTCTCTCAACCTAGCATCTACCTTCGTTTTCCCTATCCTTTCCCATATAAACGCAAAAAACTGTGCTCGAATTCCTCTATATATCCTACTTTTACCATTATACAAAATTATACAAAATGCTGACGTTCACTGGCTATTTCCAGAAAATTCAAGATATACCTTTTCTGTGACATGTAAATATCTTATATATGGTATATTTATCAAAATCTTAGAACTTTTATGAGAAAATAAAAATTAACGAAACCTTTTCCATGTATTGAGTGGGAATATTCTTGAAAACCTTTGCTTCGCATTGTTAGATGATAAAGGTTGGTATGATACAGATATTTCGTTTCTACACTCCTCTGATCACAGACACACTCATACACTACGTGATCAAAAGTATCCTGACACTTGGCTGACAATGGCGTACAAGCTCGTGGCGCCTTCCATCGGTAATGCTGGAAGTCAATAAGGTGTTGGCCTACCCTTAGCCTTGATGACAGCGTTCACTCTCGCATGCATACATTCAATCAGGTGCTGGAAGGTTTCTTGGGGAATGGCAGACCATTCTTCACGGAGTGCGGAACTGAGGAGAGGTATCGATGTAAGTCGGTGAGGCCTGGCACGAAGTCGACGTTCCAAAACATCCCAAAGGTGTTCTATAGGATTCAAGTCAGGACTCTGTGCAGGCCAGTCCATTGCAGGGATGTTATTGCCGTGTAACCACTCCGCCACAGCCCGTGCAGTATGAACAGGTGCTCGATCCTGTTGAAAGATGCAATCGCCATCCCCGAATTGCTCTTCAATAGTGGCAAGCAAAAAGGTGCTTAAAAGATCAATGTAGCTCTGCGCTGTGATCGTGCCACGCAAACTAACAAGGGGTGCAAACCCCTCCAGGAAAAAATCGACCACACCATAACACCACCACCTCCGAATTTCACTGTTGGCACTACACACGCTGGCAGATGACGTTCACCGGGCATACCCAAATCGGATCGCCACATTGTGTACCGTGATTCGTCACTTCACACAACGTTTTGCCACTGTTCAATCGTGTAATGTTGACGCTCCTTACACCAAGCTAGGCGTCGTTTGGCATTTTCCTGCGTGACGTTTGCTTTGTGAGCAGCCGCTCGACCATGGAATCCAAGGTTTCTCACCTCACGCCCAACTGTCATAGTACTTGGAGTGGATCCTGATGCAGTTTGGAATTCCTGTATGATGGTCTGGTTAGATGTCTGCCTATTACTCTTTACGACCCTCTTCAAATGTCGGCGGCCTCTGTCAGTCAACAGACGAGGTCGGCCTGTACGCTTTTGTGCTGTACATGTCCCTTCACGTTTTGACTTCCTATCGCATCAGAAACAGTGGACCTAGGGATGTTTAGGAGTGTGGAAATCTCGCGTACAGACTACTGACACAAGTGACACCCAATCACCTGAACACGTTCGAAGTCCGTGAGTTCCACGGAGCGTCACGTTCTGCTGTTTCACGATGACTAATGACTACTTAGGATACTGAGTACCAGGCAGTAGGTGGCAGCACAATGCACCTAAGATGAAAAACGTATGTTTGTGGGGTGTCTGGATACTTTTTACCACATAGTGTACTTGCGCGGATCTTTTTCTAAAACTCATATTTTTGTTTACCGAGAGAGGTGACGCCGTGGTAACGAGTGCGAATAGTATTCGGTAGGTCCCGGTTTCGATTCCCGGCGTCCACTCACTCCGAACCATGAATTTTTCGTGGTTTCCCCGGAATCGGCAGGCGAATGCTGGGGTTGTTTCTTCTCTACCACAATTCGGGTGTGCTTCTAAGTTTCGTGGCGTATGGTGCCCTGGCCCTCTCTCGGCGGCTCGGGGCGCTGATGACCTTAGCTGTTTAGCGCCCTTAACCCCCATATCATCATCCTCTCAGCGGGTCCAACAGTGGGAAGAATCTGCAAGCTTGGAAATGTTAGGAACTTTTCTGTGGCCTGTTTGCCTACAACCCGTCGTCTCCTGTGGTTCCTTCACCTCATTCCTTCCTGCTTTTTTTTTCTTGATTCAGCGGGGCTCATGTATTTCCGGAAAATTCTCCACATGCAATATTTGGTGGTACGCAATACTTCCTCTACCTACTGGGTACGAGGTAGAAGTAATAAAATAAAATATAGTACCGGTTTTTCTTTTATTAGACTAAACAATACGGCCCAAAACGAAATAAAAACAATTTCATGTATTACACTCACATGACTTTCTCTACTCTTGTACAAACTATTTTTATAAACGCTTATTCTCCATATGGTTCATGTTAATCGAGATAAACATTTGCAGAAACTATCCTATTATTAATTTTCTTGTAGGTGTAACAGGAATATGGTCGGCTTTAAGCGATAGTCAAAGTTTTTAAGAGCTGGTTGCTATGTGGAGCATTTCATTCTCTTTACATTTCCAGGACATACAAATAAAAATAAATAACGAATTCCCATTTGAGAAAAAGTAAGGATTCGAAAATTCAAACAAATAACAAATATGTCGGAAATAATTCACTGCATAAAAAAATGTATGCGACATAAATGGTGTGTTTTAACATTTCTTGCGTAGTAAAATTTTGTCTATCTCTTACGGTTTAACAGTTATGCGAAAGTCATTCAGAATGAAGAGGACTTTGGGGTCATTCCCAGAGAATGCAAGATACACAAATTGTATTTGCCATGAAAATATTTTAAAAACGGGATGTTTTAATTAAAATCGTTGGACCCATTTCTGAGAAAATAAAGAATTTCGAAAAATGTTCCATGCAAAGGGGTCTGGGATGGGGGACTTTCTTTAAAATCTTTGTGTCCTATCTTTGAAAGATACTGAACGTAAGTACCAACTTTGGTATTTATCCACCTTTTCGTTTTTGAGTTATGCTATTCACACACACACACAAACACACACACACACAGGAACCTTTTTTAAAATGTTCTTTTTTTTTGGATTCAGGGGAATCAAAACCTGTATTTTCGGTGAAATATCGAATAAGAATTTTTGGGTGGAATGGAATATTTCCCCTATTTAGTGTATATAGTAGAGAAAGTAATAAGCGTAATTTATCCTCTTTTTTGTTGTCAATTTGAAACTAGTTTAGTATTATTTTATGCCAATTTTAGAGCGCTTATCTCATTAAAAAGCCGAGCCGCAAATTGAGGCCATTTGGTATCGATTTTTCTAACCGTAATCTTCACGAGACAATTGCTTGTAGATATTCAGGATAACTACATTAGTCATCTTATGTAAAAAAAAATTCTGAAGTTATATTCCCATGACATTCTCTGCCCTCTGTCACTTATTAGTGGGTATACAAATTATTCTTTCTAAAGCTTATTTTCTTGTTTAATTCATTTTAATTGAGATAAACTTCCGGAAATAGCTGCATTACACATTTCGTTATAGATACAAAAGGGAATATCGATAATCAAATGTTTAAGAACTACGCGCTACTAAATGCTGGCCTTAAAATTCCATATTCTTTCCATGACATCGCGAGAAACAGTTGAAAATCGACAAGGCTTGAAAAGAATAACAAAATATTGAACAATTCGAGTCATTAATAACGGATGTCTCGGAAATGGTTTATGCCACAAAAAAGTTCTTTGAAGTAAATTGCATGTTTTAAGGGGGTCCACATTTTTTGTGGAGTACGTTTTCGTCCATCGCTTAATGTTTATCAGTTATACAAGATTATACAAAATTCCTTCCGAATGAAGAGGATTTACAGGCTAATACCAGAAAATTAAATACATTCAGTTTGTCGGGTAGATATCTTTATATATTATATTTTAATCAAAATAATTAGACATGTGTTGGAAATTTCAAAATTTTCGAAAAACAAGTTCCATGTAAAGGGTACTTTGGGGTTAGGGGATGTTTTAGAAAAACTTCGTGTTTCATTTTTGGTAGGTTTTGAACCTAAATACCTTTTTCTAAAAATTCTTTTTTATTCGGGGCCCTCAAAACATGTATTTCCGGTGAATTCCGCTATCGAATTTTTGGATGGAATGCCATACCTTCTCTATCTACTGTATACGTGGTAGAGAAAGTAATAATACGGAAAATTAAGGCACTAAAGCTGAGAAATTAGTTAACCAGAAACCTTACAATGAAGAACTTTTTGAATCCTTCTATTCTATACTCTAATAATCACCTGTAGTTTTAAACGGTATTCAAATCAATGACATGCAAAGCACAGAAGATTGTTATGCACATATAAGGATAAATCTGATTTCGACTCGAATATTTAATGGCTTTAACGTAAAATGTTAAAATCCCCTAAAATAAACTGCTCTGTAAATGGAAAGTTGTTCATTTATTATTTTTACAGAAATTACACGAACAAATTTGATAAAAGTACTATACATTTCCGATAATTATGACAAATAATAGTTAATGAAGTATCAAGTACGCGAGATTTTAGTGGATGAGTCCGCTATTGTATTTGCAAACGTGGTGTACAATTGTACAATAGTTTTTAGTAAAATCTCTCTAAATTATACTAAATAAAATAAATATAATATACGTACCGCATAAATATAAAAGACATAGTAAATTATTTGTTGAGATATTCCCACAGCCGCCTTAATCCTACGCTATGAACCGTACCAACGCCTTCTAGGAAGCGTTGACTAAGAATATGAGATGCGGATGTAGATGGCAGTGCATACTCTGAACGCTCGTTTCTAAACAACAAGCTTGTGACTGAAAATATGAGTTAAAAGCCTGAGGAAATTTCAATCCGAGCCAGAAACGTTGATTCGGAGCAGGTGTCAGCAAAATTTCGGCAGCCGTAAGAGAAGGAGTATACTGCTTTAAATGCAGTACTACTTACCTTGCACCTGCTGCTCTTTGAACGAAGATCTGATAGTATGTAATTTACATGAAAAATTAAAGACACTGAAACTTCGTCGCTATTGGTGCGAAGCCTTTCACAGCCGGAGTTAACCGATAAAGTATTAAAATCTTCCGAGATGGAAGGCCGTGGTTTAAGGGTAACATCATTTACATTCAGCGTTTCAGTCAACTCTTTGGTTGCCATTTTCAAGAGGGTAACACCCTGGGCAGCTTAACAACAACGACTGCTAATACGCTTTTTGTGGGGGGAGTAGGGCGAGAGATGGAAAGGCAGTTAGAGAGGGGTGGGGAGGTTCCGCATCAGCACCCTCGATAAAATGCACCCATGTGGTGTAGGTGCTGCTGCTCATGGGCAGGAGCGGAATGACGGAAACACCAGGTAACTGCCATGGCCGAAGCCTTGGCAGGGACCTGGTGAATAGGAGGGGCTTGAGAGATTTCTTTATTGACAATTAATGAATGAGCTGGGACCGCAGTGCTTGATGTGGATTCTAAAGAGGCCACGGGTTAGTGTTGCTGCTACCATAGTGGCTCAAGCGCGCCAGGAGGGACCGCTTGCTGGTGAGCGTACTGCAAACGCTCGGCCCTACTGCCGCGGGTTGGCGGACTAGGGCGTGAAGCTACTGCAGGTGAGGAGAGTCGGAGGTGGTTGTGGTGGCGGCGTACGGTTGTTTAGGCGGCGGTGTAAGATGAGGTGGCCAATTTCCGCAGGCAGAGGTGTTGTGGCTGACGTCGTCGTGGCAGAAATTTGGTTCAGTTTGTGTTGCCATGTCAGCGCTGGTAGTGTGGGTGGCCTCCGCTTGTCTTCCATTCTCCGGAGCTTCCTGTGTACAGATTCGATGGCTTCTGCAGTGTCTAGTGAAGTAAGTTGGGTAACCGTGGTCCGGAGAAAGTGGAACTGACGAGATGAGAATCTGATGATCCTTGTATTGGCGTAGGGTTTGCGCTCCACGGCACTGAGCCGCGGAGCTGTAGCGGCAGATACTTCACAATTTATAGCTCACGCCAAGATCAGAACAGGTTCATGATTGGCGAGTCCGCAGTGGCGTACCATCGCTGGAATCCATGTGCGGTTGAGCTTAAAATTAAGCACGCCACGAGACTCACCAACCGTTAGCCAATTCTGACCTTGGCGTGAGATATAAATTATGGAACATCTGCCGCCTACCAAAGAGTTGACCCAAACGTCGGGTGTCAATAACTTTACCATTAGAGCACGGCCTTCCAGCCCGGAAGATTTTAACGTTTTATCGATTCCTCGCTATGGGACCATACTACTTTGTATTTAAAAGAAAACATTGATATTAAACTTTCAGACAAAGTAATCGCTTTCTTCAGCGTAATTATGAGAGATACGAAGAGAAAAATCTGATGTGTTACACTCACATGACTTTCTCGACTCTTGTACAAACTATGTTTACAAACGCTTATTCTCCATATGCTTCATGTTAATCGAGACGTTAATCTTATTGCTAATTTTCTTGTAGATGCAAGGGGAATATGGTAAGCTTTAAGTGATAGTCAAATGTTTTAAGAGCTGGTTGCTATATGGCGCATTCCATTTTCTTTGCATGTGCTGGATATAAAAAAATCTGATGTGTTACACTCACATGACCTTCTCTACTCTTGTACAAACAATTTTTACAAACGTTTATTCTCCATCTACTTCATGTTAATCGAGATAAACGTTTGCAGAGTCCATCTTATTACTAATTTTCTTGCTGATGTAAGGGGAATATATATTTACAAGAGCAATATAGAAATACAGTAGGCTTTAAGCACATACATATCTCTTAATAGCTGGTTGGTTGGTGCAGAACCATTCCCTTTGCCACAGATTAATTCTCTTTGCATATCCTAGACAAAAAAAATCAATAACGAATTCCCATTTGAGAAAGTAAGAATTAAAAAATTTAAGGGAATAACAAGCAATATCTCGAAAATGGTTCGCTCAACAACAAAAAACGTATATGACATAAACTGTGTATTTTAACGCGATCTACATTTTTTGTGTAGTAAAATTTTGTCTATCTCTTATGGTTTACCAGTTATGCAAAAGTCGTTCACAATGAAGAATACTTTTGGAGACATTTCCAGAAAATTCAAGATATGCATTTTGTCATGAAAATATCTTAAACATATGATATTTTAATCAAAATCGTTAGAGCCATTTTTGAGAAAATTAAAATTTTCGAAAAATCTTCTATGTAAAGGGTAATCTGGGGTTGGGGATTTTCTTGAAAACATTGGTGTCGCATCTCTGGAGGATACTGAACCTAAATACCAAGTTTGGTGTTTATCCAACTGTTCGTTTCTGAGTTATGCTGTTCACAGACAAACACACACACAGACAGACACACAGACACACACACGGACAAGTTTGCAAAAATGCTTTTTTTTTGGCTTCAGGGGGTCTCAAAACATGTATTTCCGGTGAAATACGGTATCGAATTTTTGGGTGGAATACAATACTTCTCCTATAACTGGCGCAAAACTTCTGGAATCGTGACCTTGATTGCCACCCCAGCTGCCGAGCCTAGGAATGGTTTATGTTTAGCTTAATCAACGAAAGCGATATAATACCTTTGCTTACTTACAGTGCGTAACACATACAGTCTGCATAGAAAGTGTCCGCATTTTGTAATTTCTAAAGAGATCAGTACGTAAATACTGCTTATTTTATATATGTGATATTTATAACCAAGGCTCCTACATTTTCAAGTCAAATGGTAAGGTATTACGTATTCAAAGCAGGGAAATAATTGCAAATGTCCTCGACTTCTTGAAGCAAGAAGCAGAGATGAAGGAAGAAAATATATGTTTACCCGAGTTCCACAAAAGCCTTAAGAGAGTGAAAGAAAGTGTAGCCAAAACAACTGTTGTTTCACTGAGTTCCGTTTCCAGATTTCTCAAAGACAAGAAAAACCATATGGATGAAAGAGTACCATTTGACACACCTGTGAAGAAACATAAGGTCCCTAAACGTATTACAGAAATAGACGATTTCGACAAATGCGTCATTCGGTGCACGATTCACAATTTCTATGTGGAAGAAAAAACTGTGCCAACAATAAGCAGATTGCTCATCAATCTGGAAGATGGCATAAATGTTCAAGGTGGTACTACAAGTCTCAAATCTCGGCTATGGCACTGAATTTTGCAGTCTGATACTAACTTTCCAAATGACTATAATTTTATATGTACTTATATCAGCATAAATTTTCAAGATGGTGCTACAAATCTCAGAAAAATTAAAAAATATTTAGGGTTTAAGTGGAAGAAAACGAAACCAAATAGAGTTCTAATAACAAAAGCACGACATACGATCTTAGCTGGAAGAGTACCTTACTCAGAGGTACAAATTAGAGGGTCAAACTATAGTGTATGAAGATGAGTCGTACATACACAGCAGTCATACATCTAAAAGTGAAGTGACGATAGCGAATTAGGTTTTCAGGCACCTGTTACCAAAGGGCAAATACTTATTATCGTTCATGCTGTTCGTTCCAAATGCCCTTCTTTTAAAAGTCGCAACAAAAAACAGGAGATTTTCATCAAGAAATGAATACAGAAAATTACATGAAGTGGATCAACACCATGTTGATACCTAATATGCCTGCTGGGTCTATTCTGGTTATCGACAATGCTTCACAATGTGGTAACACTCAAATTGACAAACAACCTACCTCAAATTCCTTGACAGAAGAAATAAAAACCTGGTTGCTTAGGCATAATATAACTTTTGATGAAAGCATGAGTAAAACAATTATAACAGTTAAAGCCAACAAATCCCTTCAGAAGTCATAACTAATAATACTTGGCCAGATATTAATACAACATCGCCATAATGTACTTAGACTGCCACCGTATCACCCAGATCTAAACCCAATCGAATTAATCTGGGCTGATGTCAAAAACTGGGTGGCCTGCAGAAATATCACTTTTAAACTAAAAGATGTGGAGCTGTTATGTCGCCAGCGATTTGCAGAAATTGGAAGGCCAGAATGGGAAAATGTATATCGACATGTTGAATAAATTGAGAATCATTATTTCAAAATATACGGAATATACGGAATTATAAAAAATTCTCATCCAGGATAATGGTGCAGAAAGTAGTGACAGCAGCAATGACGTGAGTGATTCCGCAGAAGAGGAAGGGCTGTCAGGTGTGGAAGAACTGGAGGCAGATGGTTGACAGTGTTTTTATATTTAGGGCATTTTACAGCGGTGGATTTAAATATACTGTATATAACTATAAGTTTATAGTGTAGTGTAGTGCATAACCGGTGTGCGAATATTTGACAATGACTGTCCCACGCACCCCTGCAGCATGCAGACGACCGGTCACCTCTTGATCTGGTATGTAACTCGCTTCATAGCTGTCAATAAGATTTTCACGTGTCTGGAACTGTTGCGCCAGTTTTACTTACTATACGTAGTAGAGAAAGTAAAAAATGAATAACGAATTCCCATTTGAGAAAAAGTATTGGGAAATTTAAGGGAATAACAAGCAATATCTCGAAAATGGTTCACTCAACCAAAAAAATGTATGACATAAATTGTGTATTTTAACGCGATATACATTTTTTGTGTAGTAAAAGTTCGTCTATCTCTTATAGTTTACCAGTTATGCAAGTCGTTCACAATGAATAATACTTTTGGAGACATTCCCAGAAAATTCGGGATATACATTTCATTTGTCATGAAAATATCTTAAACATATGATATTTTAATCAAAATCGTTAGAGCCATTTTTGAGAAAATTAAAATTTTCCAAAAATGTTCCATGTAAAGGGTAATCTGGGGAGGGGGGGATTTCTTGAAAACCTTCATGTCGCATCTCTGGAAGATAGTGAACCTAAATACCAAGTTTGGTGTTTATCCGACTGTTCGTTTCTGAGTTATGCTGTTCACAGACAGACAGACGGACACACACACACACACACACACACACAGACACACACACGGACATGTTTCCAAAAGTGCTTTTTTTGTATTCAGGGGGCCTCAAAACATATATTTCCGGTGAAATCTCGGTATCGAATTTTTGGGTGGAATACAATACTTCCCGTATTTACTATACGTAGTAGAGAAAGTAAAAATCTAAGGTTCCTTATAGCGAGGAAGTGAATAAGTTGAGGCGGATAATGATGTGTACTTTATTTTAGCTTATCTGGAGCTTGTAGAAGATAAGAGTTGCATTCACTGCAGGTAAAAGTCTGTTAAAGTTGGTATGACCGTGACCAGCATTTGTACTTTGTTTATTACGACACTAAAGGTTTCCATGACGACTTTAACGGCTTAGGCCACTTAAGTGCTATTTTCGGCGTGTTAATAGTCCGCAAGCAGTTGTCTTGACGTAGCCATAGGTTCCAGGACGAAGAGGGACTTAGCACCTCGGTGATCTAAGCAGATCTTTTGTGTCTAGTCTCCGCCCCCGCGAGGCAGAGGTGAGAGAATTCATTGGGTTGCAGGATCAGGAGGGCAGAGGGCATGGCCCCTACATTTTTCAGGTTGAAACTCTTCGATGAAAGGCTGCTACAACTGACTCCCCTCCCCCCTGAAGGTTTGCACATCCCACTGGTGGGCTCGAGAGTGGAGACCGCCTCCATTCCGGGGAAACTGTAATCCTGAAACAACCAAACAGATGAAAGGTGAGGTGAAATGAGAAAGGAGATGAAATGGAGGGACAGGAAATTCAGTGAGTGTAATTAACCTTCCCAGCATTCGCTAGTAACCCGGGGAAACCCCGAAAAAACCCATGGGTCAGGAACGTTGGCCGCTGGAATCGAATCGCTAGCGCCTGCGCCACCTCGCTGTTTTAGAGACCACGTATTTTAAATGCTTATCTGTGACGTCCTGTTTATTAAGTTTTGTATAATTTTGTATAATGATAAACCGTTAGGGATAGACAATTTAGACAGAGAAAGTGCAGTTCTCTTTAAAACACAATTTAATTCAACTAACCTTCTGTCGCAACTAAGACACAGAAAAACAAACAAGGATTAAATCTGCTTAAAAGGGTAGGATACGCATACGATACCAACTTCAACATATTTTAATAATAAATAATTAAATAAAGAGTAAACATTGTATCCAGCTAACATTAGAAATCATTCGAATGGTATTTCATAATTAACAACCGAGAAAATTATTCAGACTATGTGTCTTTGATGGCCTGGGAGTGCGGAATCTCCATATTCACCAGCTTCACCTCTATATCGTTGTATACGAAAAGGGCTTCTGTATTGTGTGAAAACTATGCAGCCCTCATATATTTAAATCACCCGGTGATCAAAGAGAATGCACATAGGCTTAAAGTTTTCAGTAATTATTTAAAACGTTATTCGACCATTCCGAAAGATTATACCGAGGGAATAGCTCAGGCGGCAAGGCCTGTGCCCGCATTTGGGAGATCGCGGGTTCTATTCCCGGTGACATTCCGATCATGCGGTTTTTCGTGGTTTTCCCCTTGTCGCCTAGGCGAATGCCCATTTACTTTCATTCAATCTCTCCCTTTCACGTTTCATGTGTGTCTTCGGGTCCTGCGGTGTCAGGCAGAAGGCGTAGTTGGTTGCGCATTGGACATAATTTACGTGCGTTCTACCGGTCGCTTCGTCGCCCTCTCTCGGATTCTTCGCTTTTATTGTCTAAAGAGGTTAAAACTGGAAGCACTAGGGACTTCTGCGCGTCTTTGCCTGCGGACTAGAGACCTCCTATGGCTCCTTTACCTCATCCCTGCTTCCCGGGGGAGGGTAGCCACAATAAATCAAGCTAGTCGCTTTGGCGAGGGGCCCCCCTCCGATAAACACATCCTACATTCTACGACTGATTGTTTCATCGCCATTCCAATGTTTAGGCTATCAACATTTCCAGAACTTGGAAGACTGTCGGGGGGAGTAAAGCATGTGAAACTTCCGCCCATCCTTCTGTGTGAATATTGAAGCAACATAAGTACTAGCCGCAGACAAGCTAATACAATAACTTATTAATTTAATATGATATCTAATTCACAGCTTCTGAGCATCAGCACATTAATAATTCATTTCTTTAATATTTTTGTTCGGAGTTTTACGTGTTATGTATTTTCTTTGATAACATTGTACGTCTAATAATTAAGAGGATGTTAAAACACATATATTCATAATGCACATATGGTAGAGAACAAATATATAACATTATAACATATAAATTATAATATGAGGGGGAAAGGCCATTGTTGGCTATATAACCAGTAATATAAAATTACGAGAAATGGAGTAGTATCTACGTAAGCATGTAACGAACCTTGGATTACTAATAAACATATATGTATATATATATATATATATATATATATATATGTGTGTGTAACATAAACTGTTATTGGATAGTAGTACCAATCAGATACATTGATACATGCCTATAATTCAAATATGTACGTTAAGAAGAACGGTTGAAGGGAACGCTAACAGAAGCTTGTCAATGTTCGAGCAGGAAGGCAGTGTATAAGATTGTCTCTAAATAGACGCTAAAACTGCGTATTTTAACATGACAAAGGTGATAGTGATATACATGTGGTTTATCTAAAATACAAGTGAAATAGTAAACAGAATACGTCTGTGCAAAATATTTTAACCTTCTCCATACCCAACTCTGACAAGACACAAATGTCCGCCGACACAAATACAGCAGTCGTGGCACAGTTATAAAATGATAATTATAACATACTAACACACACAAGAATACAGATACACGAGCATCAGATTCCAGTCTACGAGAACGTAGGCAATACATTATACAGCATCCATCATTATCAACGTAGTGGGGGTCCTACCAAGGGAACCGCTACAATATCAGGACATTTTTCATACGTTATTAGGTATAATGGAGTTTTACTAAACGATAGTTATATGGCATTAAAGGGGTGAAATCATCATACAAATTTCTAGATCACTCGCAATAATTTTATAAAGAACGAGGGCAGGTACAACAAATTAATTAAGTCGTATTCGAATTTAAAAAGCTGCCTGTGCAACTAGTTAGATATAAATGATTTTGAGTTTAGTCGTCTGGTTTAAATCACTAAAAGACTGTATACTGTATCGAACGAAATAGTGGCATACAAAACAATAAATTACTAAAATTTGAAGTCTTATTTCTTGCTTATTCGTTCAGAAAAGCTAAGCTCTGCGGTGGACGTCCGAACCGTGGTCTACCAATTACCGAACCCTTTGAATAATAAATAAGTGTGAATACATTATGTTGTCAGAATGCCCGAAATCTCTCATCCAGTTGAACTACCGCGCAAGAGACAGTGAAACTGAAATGTCCGGGGCGTTGTCAACACTATATCAAAGCTATCACCGACCCACACAACTTCATCACCTTCATTCCCAGGCAATAAATCCTCAAGGCTTCTAACCTATATTCCAACCTATTTGCATTTTATGTTTCCTTAATTTCCGTACATCCTTTCCAGTATTACCGTCGATATTCGCATTTTATCGCCATGTCTTCATGGGCAGACAAATTAAGAGAAATGATTAACGCAAATGAGACTTTAATAAGCAAGTCTCCTATAATTTCAGTGGAAGACACGAAAGAATTTGCATATCCAATTTTAAATGCCTTGTTGGCGGCGCTGTAGAAGCCCGGTCTATACCAAGTACGCAGCTCATTCATGGTGTTGTTAACGTAGGCAGTCTGCAAACTTTATTTATTAGCTGATGGGGGCAGATGGTAATCCGGGGTTACCAGGTTGAGCGAATATTCGCCGTATAAAGAGGATTTGTGACCTATTTTAAACCGCCATTTGTGCGATTTTATATGGAAATGTGTGGCAAAGTCAATTTGGGATAATTGCATTAATCCAGTCCACTGACTGAATAAAGGTACAGTTTCTTTTATTTGATATCTTTGGAGTTATTGACCCAGATAAGTAACTTTACAAAACACACGTACGATCTCTTGGTTCCTACCTTTCTAACCTTGTCCTACATACGGCTTGTGTGAAAGAACAATTAACTTATTTTGGTTGGCTTAAAAGTTAGTTAAACTACGAAGCCGGGACTTACGGAATTATAAATTGCCATTGGGTTATGTTATAAAAATATTATGTGTTACACTCACATGACTTTCTCCACTCTTGTAGAAACTATTTTACAAACGCTTATTCTCCATCTACTTCATGTTAATCGAGATATCGAGATGTTAAACTTATTGCTAACTTTCTTGTAGGTTAAAGGGGAATATGGTAGGCTTTAAGCGATAGTCAAATCTTTTAAGAGCTGGTTGCTATGTGGAGCATTCCATTCTCTTTGTATTTTCAGAATACAATTCCCATTTGAGAAAAGGTATAAACATTGGAAACTTCAAACACATAACAAGTAATATCTCGGGAATGGTTTACTCGTCAAAAAATGTATATTACATAAATTATGTGTTTTAACGAGATCTACATTTTCTGTGTAGTAATATTTTATCTTTCTCTTACGGTTTACCAGTTATGCAAAAGCCATTCAGAATGAAAAGGACTTTTGGAGACATTCCAAAAAAATTTGGGATATGGATTTTATTTGTTATAAAAATATCTCAAATATATTATACTATCATCAAATTCGTTAGAGCCATTTTTGATAAAATCAAAATTTTCGAAAAATGTTCATGGAAAGGGTAACCTGGGGTGTGTATTCTCTTGAAAATCTTCGTGCCGCATCTTTGAGAAATACCGAACCGAAATATTAAGTTTAGTATTTATGTCAGACTTTTCGTTTTTGAGATATACTGTTCACAGACACACACACACACACACACACACACACAACATTTTCTAAAAAAAAAATTTTTTAAGATTCAGGGTGTCCCAAGACATTTATTTCCGGTGAAATCTCGATATCGAATTTTTAAGTGAAATGTAATACTTCCCCTAAATACTATACGTAGTATAGAAGGTCAAAATGGCCTCCAATGAGCTGACGATCAATGCTGACGATGTCACAACATCGGGAGAGAAACCACAGACAAGACAATCTATTTCACGTCAAGTTAACCTACAACTACTTCAGACAGTTACCAGCTGATGCTCTTCCACATTTGTCAATACAGCAGGACACTCTTTCTCAGAAATGTCCAACATGTCGTGAAAATTACGTAAATGTGATGCGTATTAGTTTACAACACCCTATTCACTAGTATTTATCTTATCCGATGTTATAACGTTACAGTATAGCAGAGGTTACTTAAGTACAATTTTAAAATGTTTCCACCATTACATGACAAGTCAGTATAGTCTGGTGATTTTCGAGTTGTTAGGTTCCATTGGTAACCTCCAACTCCTCCGCAAATACACCCTGTTACATGTATTGGGAAAGTAAATTATATTGTATCTGTTACGTTGATCCCCAATTTTTATATTTGCAGATGATCATACTTTGCACACCGACCATTTAATCTCCAAGGGCGCACTGATTACAATATTAATTATATTATATATTATATTATGTTAATTATATTACTGCACTGGTGTGCAAAACCTAAGGACGAGATGTATAAAGTAACATACCAAATGAACTACTTGGTGGAAGTAGATGAAGGTGCGGGAGCATGTTGCCAGAGGTCTCTCGCACGTGCACAGAAAGCTGGACGTCACTTGGCGTGAGTGTAGCGAGCCTATAGTGTCAAATGGGTCTGGTCCCGCAACACGAGGCAATTGACAAAACAGGACAAGACGGTGTGTGGCAATTAGCAAGCTGTTACGGTGCACTTTAGTGGTGTTCATTGTAACTTGGCCCGTAGTCACCATTTGGATGACTTCACACGGAGAAGAATCATCGGTAAACTGGAAAAAGTGGGCGAAGTGTGACGAGTGTTGCTCAGGAGTTTGAAATTGCTCACAGCATTGTTTCACGTGCATGGGGAACCTTCCAAACCACAGGCACTGATGTCCCAAGGAGATGTGGTGGTCGACCACGCTCAACTACAGCAGCAGATGACCGCTACATTGTGCAACAGGCAAGAAGGGGGTGCAAATGCAACCACATTTAACAGGACAGCGAGGCACGCAATCTCACGATACACAGGGCACGGCGACTACACAGAGGTGGTCTCTTTGCCCAACGGCCAGTACGTTGTGTTTCATTGACATCCGCATATTAGCGTACACCGTTTGCGATGGTTCCAAGAGTATCAAAGTTGGACCAACGAGGAATGGGATAGCGTGCTCTTTTCGACTGTACTCCTTCCCCATGTGCGTCTTTTCAGGGGTGCATTCGGCCCTGACTTCATTTTATAGATGGCAATGCGCGACCGCATCTTCTTTTGGAGGATCTCTTGGAACGAGAGGATATCGGCGAATGGACTGGCCTGCCCGTTCCCCCAATTTAAATCCAATCAAACGCGTGTGGGATGCTTTGAAGAGACGCATTGCAGCACATCCATATGCACCAACGACTATCCGACAGTTGTAAACAGCTCTGGTGCAGGAATGGAACGCCCTACCACAAGAACTGCTTACCAACCTTGTGGCCAGCATGGGAGCACGATGCAGAGCATGCATTGCTGTCCGTGGTGATCATACACCCTTATAAGCACCATGTAAATCTAGAGAGCCATCATATGTCATATTGACTTTAGTGTAGCTTATGGTCTATGAATAAAAGTGGCATTTCTGTTCGTCTCATTGCATATTTCGTTTAGTTGCCTACCGTAGCATACCGCTGTTCCCTCTATGTATGATCCAAGTTTCGTCGAGCTGTGTTACTTGGCAGTGTCACAGCATGCGAAGATTGCTTTCGTCCTTAGGTTTTGTGCACCAGTGCATTTATGTTAGATTAGTTGTAGTCATATTAATAAGGCTAATTAAACGAGCGTTTTATGACTATTAGTGTATGTTATTAAGCTATTAAGTTATTAAGCTTTGCATTTAACCAGCAATTTTAATTGTTTTTTTTTCAATTTTTGTGGTGTTAAATGTTACCCGTCTGTTGAGCCAATTATGGCTATTTTTTCAAGGAGTAGCTGTTTTAGCAGAGATGACCGCAGTTGTTTAACGCCTCTGGAATGACGAACTACAATGTTGGCCCCTGCTCAAAACTACATCGACAGCCCGATCAGCAACCGGCTGCATCAAATACCAACAGCGCTCACCAGATTGCGCCCTCTCCGCCAGCATAGATAGCGCTTATACTGTTTCCACGTCATCACCACCTGACCTTCCCGGTGCCTCTTTGAACGATGCGCTCCGACGAAGAAGACAGTGTGTAACAGTCTTAGTTCTTGAGGACAAGCGAAGAAGGACTTTCTTGAGCTTCGTGTCTGGGAGCGTCCGTCTCCACACTTTTCGGCCTTGTTTAAATTTATATACATATTTGTCGGGGTAAGTAAACTTCTAAATTATTTCTAATGTGTGGAACGGTGCTTAAACCTTATCGAAGCGAGTTCATATTGGAATATCACCACGTGTTAAATTCTGTTTAAAATTGCAAATATTTGTGTAAGAAGGACAAACCAAAAAGGTTATGTTTTCAATTGTAATTTATTAATGTTTTTAGATTTGAATGTGAATATATTCAGTGCTTTGGTGACTACAAGAATCATTAGTTTCATTTAGAACTCTATTAAATCCTTACTTCATCTTTTCCTTTAACTTCATTTGTGGAACAAAGATTATTACTCTGGGGGAATGCTTTATTTCAATGCATTCTAGACTAGACCCAGCATTTTACTTTTAGTTAACCTTTTTTATTAAAAATTGGTGGCATTCTGCACATTTACTATATTTAAATCGGCTTTGCAAGAATGTTACAGTGGGTAGGGTATTATTTTCAGATAGAGAAGACCTGCGGAGAAGAAAACCAAGAAATTTGTTTGGTTTAGATAAGTATGCAGAAATCATAACGTAACCAGAGTGGAGTGGAGTATTATTTATTGGTTTCAAACGTTTTACATGTTCAAAATCATACATGTATGTTGTTTTCTCATTAGAAAATGGTTTATAAAATGCTGTTTATTTTGTTATGAGGAACAAAGAAACAAAATAAAATATGTTGGTTCCGAATTACAAAACGTAACTGTCCTCAAATGACCATCCATTTATTGCGCTCTTCTGCACAACCATTCAGAATTTTCGTTGGTGTAAGAACATTTGCAAAGTGCTTTATACAAAAGTTGTTTAGTTTTTTTATGAGGAGTGAGAAAACAACATAAAAAGTAGGTTCCCATTTTAAAAGATTAAATTGACCGTGAAATGACCATCACAACGTCCTCCAAGTAAAACACGGCTAATGACATTTACATTCTCCCATAATATCTAGCAGTTTTATACAGGACCTTTTTCTCTACAGCGGTTAGTTTTTAAGACATTGTATAGACTCAACATAAATTTCCCAGCCTTTATAATAAACTGTAGTGTTTTTCAGGGTATATTCATCACAATAAACGTTAAAGTTAACTATATTCACAAGAAATGAAAGGGAAAAAACAGACAAACATAACAATCACACAAATAAAACAGAAGAAGAAGAGAAAAAAACTTGTTCACAAGCACACGCTGTAGTTTACAAAAAAAAAACCATACCGGCCTCTGAGCCACTAGTCCTCCCCCTCCCACCCTTGACCCTCTTCCTTACACTCCGATCTGATCTGCATAACCCTTCCCCATCCCCCATCCCTGCCAGCAAGGTCCAAAAAGCTTGTAACCCTCTCCTTGAGTTAACAAAGGAACCTGGCAGATACATTCTCCTCAACTGTTCTGTCTTAGTACAATGCGCCAGAATATGAATCCAAGTTAACTATAAGCTGTTCTTCTTACTATTACAGTACGGTAATTTGCAACGCTTAATGATATATGCATGTTATATAAATTAAATCCATAGCACGTTTCAGTGCTTAATTTAACACTTAAGGTGCATCCAGGTTATAGGTAATTAGAGATTATGGTGGAGAAAAGAATACTGAAGACAAGAATATTACAGAGCGCTATACATGACATGACACTGACTCGTAATACTAACAGAGGACCTAAATAATGCATCTTCTGTAAATAGGTTAGAAACATTGGGCGAAATTGGCGTTCACCATGAAAAGCATAGACAACAAGTTGGAGTTTCTGCACATACAGCATTTGCTATAATGTAAGAGTTAGTTATTATATCCTATGTACAGGTTTACAGGATTTTAGAAGCGAAGACAGAGTACTGACACTGCCGGATGTGACATGTCGTGTTACCCAGACATAAAACCTCATGCGAACGGTCAGGTTTTATACCGAGATCTCTCAATGTGTGTGTGTGTGTGTGTGCGTATGTTTGTGTTAACAGCGTAACTGAAAAACGAAATGTTAGATTAATATAAAACTTCGCATTTAATTTCATCTTCTTCCAAAAATTCATAACTAAGTGTTTAAAGACCCCGCCCAACCCATCTACCTTTCAAATGGAGTATATTTCGTCGTTTTTTACTTTATCAAAAATGACTCTATTGGTTCTTATTAATTTCATAACGATTACTTATGCGATTCTTGCGTAAAAATATAAAATGAAATCTGATGTATTAGATTCACATGACCTTCTGTACCTTATCACATACTACTGGGTATACAAATTATAAGTTTCTTTTCCTATCTACTTCATTTTAATCAATATAAATCTTTCTGAATATCATTATAAATACAAAGAGAACCGAGTTAGTCAGATCTTTTAGAACTAGACACTATAAGCCGGTCTTAAAATTCTATAACCTTTCCATGACATCGCGAGAAACAGCTGAAAATCGGCAGGACATGAAAAGAATGATTAAGTATTGAACAATTCGAACCATTAATACGGAGGGTTGCTCAAGGTCTATGGTAACAATATCAGACGAGCACAATACCTCCGGGCTGAAACATTTGGAACCAGCAGTATGAGTGTATCACCGTTTGTTCTTGCTGCATCAAATGGCATCAGCAATAGAACCATTCTGATAAGGGTAAATCATTGCCCTTTTCGATGCACAATACTTGTATTCTAAGATTTTTAAGCAATGCAAGAGACGTAGTTATACAATATCCAAGAATGTGATCTCATATGCACTCAACAAATAGGTAAAGCCACATCAGGATTTATAGTAAAGGGCAAGAAACAGGGAAATCCACGACTGGACACCATTCGGAACCTGGAGATAATTTTGTAGATGAAGACCCATGCCTCCGGATCAAATCCTTCAACTCAGAGGGCCATTGCACTGTAATTAGGGTTCTTGTTACTACTGTGAACACCATAATCAACCAGGATTTAAATCAGGAAGCCATAAGAGCCGGGGATATAATCTGTTGCCTAAACACAATGCGGAACGTGCCACTAACAGCAGAAGGCTGTATGAACGATGCCTAACTGGTGTAAAGTAGATATTTGTTGTCTTTTTATATGAGGCACATGTTTATCTAAGTGACTGCAACAAACCCTGGCCTATATATTACCGACCAAGGGAGAAAACAAATTTGTAAATTTGTATAAGGAAACTAATTAAACATTCTCCAATTGTTTCATGATAATAGCAAGGTACAGTTACAGTGGCAAATTAACCATTCATCGAGTACATCAAAAAGTGAAAATCAACTCGAGATATTATCAGATTAACGTCCTGACACCAGTTTTCCATACAGAAATCCCTGCTCTCTATGGTGCAGATGTAAATAAAGTCTGGTTGCATCAGGATAAGGCATCAAGCCATACGTCTGCTTCAACCTACAAATTTTTGGAGAACACAAGGACAGAAATGGAAATACGTTCCATATCTTTCAGCGACATCCGTGTTAAGTCATCTGATGCATCGCTGATGGCGTTTTGTGCATTTGGGTTACTGAAAAGAGCCCTTGGAAGCAGAAGACCAAGAACTTTGAATGGTCTGTGGAAAGCTGCCAGGAGGGATGGAATAAACTGCACATTCCTGTATTTCGCAGCAGTTTGCTCCAGTGGAAGCTGTGCTGCAGATTGATAGCTCAAGCTAAAGGCTGCCTGATAGACATCACTGCTGGTGGAGGTGACGTTTTTCATAAGGTAATGGGGTCTTACGTTTGTTACAACCCTCTGTAAGTGATATATCCCAAATTTCTTATGCCGCAAAAAACTAATTGGAAATAAATTGTGTGTTTTAAAAAGATCACACACACACACACACACACACACACACACACACACACACACACGGACCATTTTCTAGAAATATTTTTACTTCCTCTACTACGTTTAGTAAGTAGAGGAAGTATTGTATTCCAACCAAAATACCGAGACTTCACAGAAAATACATGTTTTGAGGTGCACTGAATGCATATAAAGCATTTTTGGAATCATGTCCGTGTGCGTCTGTGTATGTGTGTTTGTCTGTGAACAGCATAAGTCAGAAACGAACAGTCGGACAAATACCAAACTTAGTATATAGGTTCAGCATCTTCCAGAGATGCGACACGAAGGTTTTCAAGAAAATTCCCCCACCCCCAGATTACCCTTTATATGAAATATTTTTTTTAAAATATTAATTTTCTAAAAATGGCTCTAACGATTTTGATGAAAATATCATATATTTAAGATACTTCCATGACAAATAAAATGTATATCTTGAATTTACTGGGAATGTCTCCAAAAGTGTTCTTCATTGTGAACGACTTTTGCTTAACTGGTGAACCATAAGAGATAGACAAAATTTTACTACACAAAAAATTTAGATTGCGTTAAAGTACACAATTTATGTCATATACATTTTTTTTTGCTGAGTGAACCATTATAGATATTGCTTTTTATTCCCTTAAATTTTTCTATACTTACACTTTTTCTCAAATGGGAATTCGTTATTCAATTTTTTTGGTCCTGGTAATGCAAAGAGGATGGAATACTCCACATAGCAACAGCTCTTAAAATATTTGACTATTGCTTAAAGCCTACAAATTCCCCTTTCATCTACAAGAAAATTAGAATAAGATTAACATCTCGATATCTCGATTAACATGAAGCATATGGAGAATAAGTGTTTGTAAAAATAGTTTATACAAGAGTAGAGAAAGTCATGGGAGTGCATCACATCAGAGTTATTTTATTAAGGATGCCTAAAAACATTGATTTCCAGTGAAATTGCAGAATCGATTTTTATAGGTGGAATAGATACTTCCCCTACTTGCTATACGTAGTAGATAAACTAAAAATATAAAAAATAAAATAACAAATACATACACATACTCAAAAAAGAGTTTAAAATCCAAATTTTGGCTTCGAGGAAGCGCATTAAACGAGCTAGCATTAATTATTAATTAAAAATCGAAAATTAACAGAACATTTTATAGCACTTTAAATATAAAGTTACTTTGCTTTACTGAATAGATCATAGAACCGCTATGACGTAGTAGCGAGTAGAGACGGCGTTGCACATAGATTTTTTCCTTGTATATTTTCAGGTTTTATGTGGGATCTCTAGTTATTAACACGATCTCGGGCCCGAGTCATTTTCATTTTCCATTTCATAGGAGTCATATGTTAGCAAGCAATACACACACAAAGTTCTGTTCTAATCCTGGCTCAAATACCAGCAGCGACATTAACGTGCTGCCCATGCATGCATAGTGCTTTTGAAATAACCCTCGTAAAAATTAAAACAGTTGCTTTTCATGGTGTCAAATGCAACCCACGTCTCTCTTATGCAGTTGCCTTCGGTCACATGCCCTAAAGTATTTTCCAAACTGTGGAGCATAACCCCCAGTCACATACTTCCTTGGTGATACAAATTCAAAAATCACGAAGCCAGTTATAAAAAAAATTTTACTTGACATTCCCTACCATCTATCGTTTATTGTCGTGTATAGAAGCTATTTTTACGAAAGTAAACCTAAATGAAATAGCGAAAGTCAAATGTTTTATAACTGGACGCTATACGCCGGTCTTAAAATTCCATACTCTTTCTCTGACATTGCAATAAACAACTGAATATCGACAGCACTTCAAAAACATGGTTAAGTATTAAATAATTCGAACCATTAATAACGGATATCTCGAAAATGGCTAATGCTACGAAAAAGTAATAACATATAAATTTTGTGTTTTAAAGAGAATATTTTCGTCTATCGCTTGACGTTTACCAGCTATTCAAGATATTAATTTTATTTGTCTGTAAATATCTTTAATATATTGCATTTTAATCAAAGTCATTAGAGTCATTTTTAGGAAATAAAAAGGTTCTAAAAATGTTTTATGTAAAGGTTAGCTTGGGGTGTTGAGATTTGCTTGAAAATCTTCATGTCGCATCCTTGGAAAGTACTAAACCTAAATAACAAGTTTGGTATTTATCCGACTTTTTCTTTTTGAGTTATGCTGTTCATAGACACACACACGCGCGCGCGCGCAAACCATTTTCTAAAAATGCTTTTTTTGGATTTCAGGAGCCTCAAAACATGTATTTCCGGGAAACATCGGTATCGAATTTTTGGGTAGAATACAATTATTATACCTAGCAGAGAAAGTAAAAAATTTCTCATATGTATATTTAAATGACTTTCCCTGTACTCTATTGCGTATTAATGAGTATACAAATTATTCTTCCGAAAGTTTATTTTCCCGTCTACTTCGTTCTAAACGAGATAAACCTTTCGGAAAATAGCTACATTATACATTTTATTATAGATACAAAGGGAATAGCGATAGTCAAATGTTTAATAACTGAAAATTATATGCTGGCCTTAAAATTCCATACTGTTCCATGACATCCAAGAAACAATTGAAAATCGAACAAATCCGAGTGGTTTGAACAATTGGTACCATTAATAAGGGATATCTCGGAAATGGCTGATACGACAAAATGAGTGATTTTACACAATTTGTGTGTTTTAAAGAGATCTACATTTTTTGTGTAGTATGCTTTCGTCTATCGCTTAACGTTTGCCAGTTATACAAGATTATATAAACTTCCTTTCAAACGAGCAGGACTTCACAGGATAAGTTCAAGAAAATTAGAGATACTTATTTTATTTGTCATGTAGATACATTAAAATATGATATGTTAAGCAAAATCGGTTGAACCATTTCTTAAAAAATAAAAAAATTCGAAAAATGTTCCATGTGAAGGGTAGTTGAAAAGCAGGGATTTTCTTCAAAATCTTCGTGTCGCATCTTTGGAAGATACTGAACTTAAATACCTGGTGTGGTATTTATCCGACCTTTTGATGTAAAACTCCTTTAGGCTCGGTAGGGCAAATTGGCCTGGATCAGACGAAAAGTGAAACTCTTTCCCTTCTCCGACTCCAACCAGTAGTTATCACATACGTAATAATCTACGCGCATGCGCCGCGTGTACTGTGGTAATTTGGTCTGGATCAAATGAAAAGTGAAACGTATTTCCCTTCTCCGACTCCAACCGGCAGTTATGATGAAAGAGAGGAGAATCAATACCATAATTACTTTCTTGGAGTATGAATTTATGGAAACTGATGAAATCAAATTCCACATAACCATTTCCTAATCCTGAAATGACAAAATCTTCAAAAAATGCTAGCAGCTAAGAAGTTTCACTTCTAATGCGCGGGAGTCTCGCGCAGTTTTTCTTTTTGAGTTACGCTGCTCGCAAACACTTAAAACAGACACACGGACACACACACGAACCTTTCTCTAAAAATCTGATGTGTTATATTCACATGACTTTCTCTACTTTTCTTCAAACTATTTTTACAAACACTTATTCTCCGTCTACTTCATGTTAACGGAGAGAAACATTAACAGAAACAATCTTATTGCTAATTTTCTTGTGGGTGTAAGGGGAATATGGTAGGCTTTAAGCGATAGTCAAATCTTTTAAGAGCTGGTTGTTATGTGGTGCATTTCATTCTCTTTGTATGTCCAGGACATAAAAAACGAATAACGAATTCTCATTTGAGAAAAAGTATAACAGTTGGAACATTCAAATAAATAAGAAGGAATATCTCGGAAATGGTTCACTCCAAAAAAAAAACGTTTAGGCATAAATTGTGTGTTTCAACGAGATCTACATTTTTTTGGGCAATAAACTTTGGTAATCTCTTACCAGTTATGCAAATTTATTCAGGAATGAAGACTTTTGGGGGCATTTTCATAAAATTCAAAATATACGTTTAATTTGCAATGAAAATATCTTAAATATATATTTTAATCAATATCTTTAGAGATATGTTTGATAAAATCAACATTTTCTAAAAATGTTCCATGTAAATGGTAGTCTGGGGTGGGAGGATTTTTTTGAAAATCTTCGTGCTGCATCTTTGAAAGATACTGAACACAAATACTAACTTTGGTATTTATCAGACTTTTGATTTTTGAGTTATGCTGTTCAGACACACACATACACGCACCTTTTTCTAAAAATGCTTTCTTGGATTCAGGGTACCTCAAAACATGTATTTCCGGTGAAATCTCGATATCGAATTTTTGGGTATGTGGTAAAGAATGTAAAAATGCTTTCCGTTTGACAATGAGGTCACAAAACACGTATTTCCGATATGCTTAATCATGCCCACAGTCGTATTTTAAACAGCATTATAGAGAGCAAACCAACGTTATTAATAGCTAAAGATTCGCGGTTTAATAAATTAAAATCCAGTGAAATGATTTTCCGGGAAAGCCGTTATTAAAGCTCGTTTTATATTGGAATGAGAACAAAAGAAGGCATGTTTTCTAATTTCAGTGCTGCAGAGGCAGGTGTGGCACAAGCCGATATTATCCTGCAACACCTCCAGTGTGAAGCTGGTACGTCAATACCGGCTGTTCCCTTTATAGCCAACAACCGTTTACCATGCAACACCAAAATATAGCCCCGGGAACAACAGAACAGCCAACGTTTCCTGGGAAGGCAAATACCGTTGCTACGTCAACTTTTACCTGAACCCATTTTAAGGTCCAGTAACTAAAAAAACACATCTAGAGCTAAGTCTCTACATCATAGCATTATCAGCGTCGCTTTAGTTCTAAAAAGAAACTTATAGATTTTCAGCACACCATTTAAAGTAAACTTACCTATCCTTTTTTCGAAGAGGTTGAAATTATTTTAGTTAAGCAAGTGCTAACCTTCAAAGAACGCAAGAATAAGTTCTAATAATTTAATGCGCATATCCAAAAAGCAGTTTATAAATGAATGCAAAAAATTTACGTCGTAAGCAATCTCATATGACCTTGGAGTTAAACTAAGAGAGAACTGAACGTCTAATGAATACATAGATCAAATTGTTAAACATGCATTTAAAAATCTTATATTTATTTTTTTTTAATTTCCAATTACAATCTTTAACTACAATCGGCGGCATTTCCTTTGGAACATATTATTGCCTGTAGGCAAAGGTGTTAACTCGTACTCGCTCGTCTTTGGGTTTCCAATAAAACTTGGGCTTTAAATACTTGATCACACACATTCTCATCCATACTTCCAGGAGGAGAGGGAATAATCTTGGCTAGGGAAAAGCTCTCACGCCCCCGCCGCAATCGAAGCCAGACCCCTCGCACAGCAGGCAAGTGCTCTACCGACTGAGCTAAGGGGTCAGTCTAACTTCGTTCTACTCCTCTTGCGTATCAGCAAAGACAATGAGCGGATCGTGCAACAGAGTGTACTGTCTGTGATGATAGATAAAAATAGACTATACTGCCCTTGGAATCAAAGTAAGAGAGAACTACATGACTACATAGATGAAATTGATAAATATACATTTAAAAATCTTAGATTTATGTTTAGTTTTTAATTTCCAATTATACCCTCCTCTAACTACAATAGGCTAATCGGCCTTTCCTTTGGAACATATTGCCTACAGGCAACGAGATAACTCTTATTCCCTTGTCTTAGAATATCTAGCAAACTTTGGGTTTTAATCAATAGATTATACACACTTTACGCTCGCATCCATAATTCACACTCTGGAGAAGATAGGGAATAATCTTGGATAGAGAAAAAATACCTCCTCCTAAAGCTGGGAATCGAACCTGGGACCCCTCGCAGAGAAGGCAGATGTCCTACCGACTTAACTACAGGGCCAGCACATTAAGAGGCACTTCTCAGGCTTACAATAGGTGTATACAGTCTGTGATGATAGACAAAAATAAACCAGAAAGATCTTAGAATATTTTCAACTTGAGTTACACAGGCTTTGTTTTCGAAGGAGTAAACTCACTTTTTAGACAGACAAATAATTAAAATATCTTTATTTGACGTGTCACGAGAACACGTTGTGTTTCTTTGCCATTTCTTCGTTTCTTATTTATAAATATTATTCTTACTATTATTATCATCGCCATCATCTAAGGGCACTGTTATGCTGACTTCGCTCATTGAATAGGCGTTCGAAATTTTGCCACTGTTGATTGATAGTATGTTCCAATTGAATTCCTGTATCCATATGGACGTCCCTGAGAAGAGAAGCAGCACGTTTTTAGGGCGCTAATGCGCCAAATTCCTCTGAACTGTGTTCACTTGGAACTCTCATTGAGTTCTGCAACTCTTTTAATGCACCAAGGGTTATGTGAACACATCAAATACGGCGCAGTGGGACCACCTGAGATCTAAGTTGGAGGATCTTTCGCCAATCTGGATTCCTTACTTTCAAGTCCATCAAAATAAAACAGAGAAGAAATTTTTTAGATATTTGTATTTTAAGAGTGCCTATGTCCCAACATTCTATCTACCTGGACACTCATTACAAGGATTTACTGCAAAATTTAAATTAAATAAGCCGAGTACCAGAAGAGGCGCACAATAACCTCTATTATATAGTTAGTAAACTATCTAGTGGATAATTCAACATTTATTCAATACCAACATTTTATATAAATAAATCAGCATTACAAGTACGACCACTATTTATGTGCCAAATTCCACTTCTAGGAATGCAGTGCTATTAAGAGTGTATCTTACATATAATCAAATGTTGATTAAATTCAACTACTTGGGTTTTTCTCTTAGTTTCTGTGTATTCAAAAGACAGCTTTATAACACTCTTGTTTAATTATTTATAGTTCGGTTTGTCTGTTTTTGTATGTGTGTATTTGTAAGCATGCACTTTTATTTGTGTTACTATTTCTATATTTTCTATAAGTCTAACTTATGTCCTTTTGAAGGAAAGTAAATAAATAAATAAATTGTACCGTTTTACTCACGTATTGGCAGAAATTTATTGACAGTTACACATTCTAGCCTACTTCTAGCGTGAGTCTGGAGTTAAATTAGGCCTACATACTTTTATTAGCGGCATTTGCTGCTTGTATCTAGCGCTGGGTTTCTCCCTAAGCTCACGGTAAACGGCTAGTATGTTTATCAGTTGAATTCTAACAGTTTTATTGGACGTAAATTTGCTGCTTGCGAAGAGTACGATATTGCTAGTTGATGAGATGGTATTACAACAACCTGTTACTTTCTCTACCGCATATCTAGTAGAGGAAGTATTGCAATCCATAAAAAAATCTATATCGAGATATCGCCCAAAATGCACGCTTTGGTACCCCTGAACTACTATCTGTCATAAGACAGTCTCCATTTCTCGGCCGGAAATATGTTGTTGGTGTGGTGTGGCTAGACCCACCAGATGTTCTATTTCGCATGTAGATTTGGATGGGGAGGGTCCAGGTAAAGTAATCGGAGTACTTTATATCTGGATGATGACGAGCGCTTACAGAAACTTCATGAGAGACCTGTCTTATAATTTTCGAAACATATACAAACATTTTAATATGAGTGAAGCTTTACAAATGAATGCTTTTCTTTATGGATCTGAAATATGGACGTTCACAAAAGCTGATAAATATAAGATACAGGTTGCCGAGATGAGATTCCTGAGAACGGTAACGCCATGTGCAGTTATGGACGAAATTTCAAATTGAAAAATAAGGGAAGAGTTAGAAATAAATTCTGGAAGAAAAAGTTATGTTATAGAAATGAATGGAGATAGCATAGTGATAGAGTGTCGAAAGGGAGAATCCCGAGAAAAGTGTTGTCTATAGGCCTAAAGAAAAAGATATCCGCGAAGACCAAGACTGACGATGGTCAGACACGTTTTGAAGTCGGAACAAGCAGCACTGCCTAATCCCTGAAGTACAGAAGAAGAAGAAGAAGAAGAAGAAGAAGAAGAGGGACATTTCTGTTTAATACTGAATTATAACAACCGGTGATTTGTGCTTCACTTGTAATAAATAACTAGAGAAGTTTAAATTTACACTTTTAGTGGAATAAATGACAATATAAGAACACAAACTCGCACAAACAAAAACACAGCAGGTGTTTGATTTGAAAAAGGGCGTGGCATAGTTGCTCTGCAAGCTTGAGGCTTATAAATGTAATATGAGCATTCTCTTAAAGCGTTAAATGATGTAGAAGCCCTCAAACATTGAGAAATGTTTTAAGCCTAAATTAACACTGGACATTACATATCCAAGCACTTAACCATGACCTAGCCTAAAATTTCTGTTGAAATAGTAAATGACGTTTTCATTAAAATACCATTTATTGTGACGTTTAGCGGGTTTTTAATGTAATAGATTTGGGAGAGTTAGATATTCAGAGGTTAGCAGCATGTGCCGGTAATGATGTAGGGATTATGGGTAGAGCTATCAGGTAGACACTAACGCGCATACAGTTATCTTCCTCTTTCAGTGTGCTGTCGTTGGACAGTCAACATGGGTGGAGAACACACACGACTTCTTCGGATCACCAGATACTGATTTTGAATTTGTCTTTTTATGATAAATTAGCTTAATTGTTATCTTTGAATCATGTTGAGGTTTTGAACGGATACTCCCCTGCCATTCCTGTTTACATAGAAATTACGAAATGTGTACTGTTAATACATGCTATCCCTTTATCATATAAAATTGTTTGAGACTACGACAATATTAAAAAGAAACATTTTATGTGTGGCTTTCACGTGACTATGTGCTCATTCTTCTACAGACTACTCTTACAATAACACATTATCTGTCTAGTTTTTATTAATCGAGATAAACATTCATTATATATTTTAGAAAGATACAGTACGCTAAAGTAATATTAAGGGCTTTGAAATTGCATGCCCTTGTATGACTACGAGGGAAAACGAATAGCTATTTGATACTTAAAAAAATTTGCAATTTTAAACTAAAAACAAAGAATATATCGGAAATATCTAACACCAAAAATTTTTCTTTGATGCTTTAACGAGTTCTACATTTTTGTGTAGTAACACTTTGTCTATTTCTTAAAGTATACTAGTTATACAAAAGTCATTCAGAATGAAGAGGACTTGACAGGCTATTTCCAGAGAAATCAAGGTGTACATGTGTCATGAAAACATCTTAAACATGGACAAATGTATTCGTGTACTGTTGTAAAAATTCTGGTAGCCAAATTAATGGAGCTAAACTTCTAATTTTTAATAGACAGGAAAATAAAATAGTATTACAGTTTACTTGTTTTGGCAGCTTTCAATATCTTGTATATTATTTTATTTAGACTTGTTTGAAAAATATACCTACTTTTCAGCCTTTTTGCCTTCTGGTGTTTACAGAATTATTTTTCATGTATTAAATAGAGCGATTTTTACCTGATTTTGCGGTTAAAATAAGTTTTTATTTGTAGGAGAAATAAAATGTCATAGGATTTACAACGCTTTTCCTGAGCTTTGACCTCAAATTCCACGACTTCACAAATGTATTGCTCCCCCAGTTTAATTAATGCGTCGATGAAAATATTAGTAGTATACACAAAAACTTCCACTAATAAGTGTATACAAAATAATTTTGTAAACACTACAGATGAAAAGGTTGCGAAATCAGTGGAATTTTTGAAACGTAAAACTAATAAAATGAAAGATTTTTAAAAAGGCAACAACATGTAGAATGTAATACCATTATTCCTTTGTATTAAAAACGTAATTTTATCTCCATTAATTTGTTTCATAAAATTTTGTTAAAATGAAGGCGAATAGTTTTGTCCGCCTCTGTATGTTTTATTCAAAATTGTTAGAGCCGCTTTTGAGAAAATATAAGTTAACGAAGAATTTCCGTGTAAAGAGTAGAAGAGTGGAAGAAGCTGAACTTAAATATCGTTTTGTGAATAACCGACTTCGTTTTTAAGTTATGCTGTAGATAATTAGACACACGCTCGTCCCGAAATGCCTTTTTCTCATTTTTTTATTTATTTATACACAGTCTCAAAACATGTATTTGGAGTGAAATTTAGGTATAGAATTTTTGGGTGGAATGCAGTACTTCCTCTACTTACTATAGGTGAACAGTGGATATAAAAAAATGTGATGTATTACACTCACATGACTTCTCTACTCTTGTAAAACTATTTTTACAAACGCTTATTCTCCATCTACTTCATGTTAATCGAGATAAAAATTTGCAGAAACTATCTTATTGCTAATTTTCTTGTAGGTGCAAGGGGAATATGATAGGATTTAAGCAACAGTCAAATCTTTTAAAAGCTGGTTGCTATGTGGAGAATTTCATTTTCTTTACAGGTCCAAGACATGACCAAAAAAAAAACAATAACAATAACAATACACATTTGAGAGAAATCATAAGTGTTGGAAAATTCAAGTAAATAACAAGGAATAGCTCGGAAATGGTTTTCACGACAAAAAGCAAAGAAACGAATTATATACATAAATTGTGTGTTTTAATGAGATCTACATTTTTTGTTAAGTGAAATTTTGTCTCTCTTATGCGAAAGCCATTCAGAATGAAAAGGACTTTTGGAGACATTCCCAGAAAATTCAGGATATACATTCCATTTGCAATGAAAACATCTTACACATATGATATTTTAATCGAAATCGTTAGAGCCATTTTTGAGAAAATAAAAATGTTCGAAAAATGTTCCATGTAAACGGTAGTCTGGGGTAGGAGAATTTTCTTGAAAATTTTCGTGTCCCATTCTTGGAGGATACTAAACTCGAATAGCAAGTTTGGTATTTACTGGACTTTTCGTTTTTGAGTTATGCTGTGCACAGTCTGAGAGACAGATACATACGGACACGTTTTCAAAACGTTTTATTTGGATTCAGGGGACCTCAAAGCATGTATTTCCGGTAAAGTCTCGGTATCGAATATTTGGGTGAAATGCAATACTTCCCCTACTTACTATACGTAGTAGATCAGTTATAGGTCAATTAGTCGCCAAACGCAAGGTGTTCGTATGCTCTCCGCAACTGAAATACTACTAGATTTATTTTACCTTAAGTTTTAAGGTCCTTGAAAATTATACATACAGGTTGAACCAGAACTGTACCGACAAACTTTCAGAGGTTGTTCAGAGATACCTTTCGAGTATTTTTGTATAAAATACTCGCGGTATCCGGAGCCTAGTTACAGGGTAATTGCATTTCATTTGGTTTCTTGCCCCAATTAGCTCTATTTCTGTATTGCACTGAAAATACTGCACAAGAGTGCAAATGTCGACTGTATGCGTTTGCGTCTTGTTTGTAAACAAATTATTCCCTTTCGCTCACGGCACCTGCTGTTGACAACAGAAATGCTCTCTATAACTCGTTGCACTCAAGTTTGCATTCAGTTTACTGATGAAGAGTTGGCCGATGTGCGCCTCGTGTATGGATCCAATGAATGCAGTGAAAGACCGGCACAACGACGCTATGCTGAGCTGTTTTCGCACAGACGGCAACCACATCACAGTACGTTAGCATTTGTATGCAGTCGCCTACGAGAAACTGGATCCTTCCTTGATGGATTGGAAGATACTGGCCGTCCCAAGTGTGCCAGAACACCGGAATTGGAAGAGAATGTGTTACACGCGATTGGTGACATCTCTGCTTGGCGTGTTGCACGAGCTCTGAACACAAGCCAATTCAGTTTTGAGAGTTGCACATGAGCAACAATTGCATCCGTATCATCCACAAAAGTCAGTGGTCATTGCAGCAAGCGTGCTTCCCATGTAGAGTGGAGCTTGCAAATTACTTGCTGTAGCAATGTGCAGAAAACCACAATTTTCCTGCTTTGGTGTTGTTTACAGACTAGGTCAAGTTTACAAGAGAGGGCATGTTCAACAGTAGAAATAGCCATATATGGGATTACGAAAATCCACACGCACTGGTGTATCGATCCCATCAACAGCAGTTTGCTGTGAGTGTATGGGCTGGTATTGTCAACGATTTTGTGATTGGACCTTACGTACTTCCTGGCACATTGATCGGACTCGTGTACAAAACGTTCCTTTAACATGTTCTCCCACAGCTCCTAGAACATGCGCCGCACTCATCAGCTTATGTGGTTTCAACATGACGGCCGCCGGCGCACTTTACACTCATGTTAGGAACCAAATTGTTGTCCAGCTTAGATTACAGTGGACTGGTCGATGTGGTCCTGTTCCATGGCCAACTCTTCTTCTGAGGGCATGTGAAGACTTAATTTACGAGACTACGGTAGATTTTCGTATTGACCTGGTTGCTAGGACTATCGCAGATGTTGAGGTAGTACGCCAAACACCTGGAATGCTTGAGTGTTTAAGACAGTCGATGGTGCGTCGCTGTACATCTGCTGTAATTATGGTGGACGACATTTTGAACAATACCTGTAAGGGAACAGTTCTGCATTTGTTACGTACCGTACTGTACACTGACAGATGAGATTTAACTTACTGTGATATAAGTGTACGTGTTTGTCTGCAGTATGTTGCATTACTGTGTGTTATGTGTTGTACGTTTTAGTTACTAAATATTATAACAGCTTCTTCACTGTTGTGAAGGTATTTTAACAAAAACAAGGGTGATTGGGGTAACAGATCGAATAAGTCATAATTACATTATTACTCTGTAAAGAGCCGACGGAGACCATGGGTTCCTTATACCAAAATACTTACAAAGTATCTCTGAACAACCTCTGAAAGTTTGCCAGTGGAGTTTTGGTGCATTCTGCATATATAGTGTAATTTTAAAGTAATTTTATAGTTTGAAATACTTGCATTTTCTGTAGATTCTAACAGTTTGGTTCCAAATAGATATCATTATATGTTAAAGAGTTTGGATTATGCACGTTTCATTTCGTTATTTATTGTCTACTGTTGGGACAAATGAAAGAAGTTACAATAAACTAACAATAATATTTTCAAATTTTGGAAGACTTTGTAATACTATTATTACAGAATTATGAAACAAGAACTTTATTCCATGCAAGATAGCGCTTCACTTCACAGAATGCTGTATAAACGCAATTGCGTCAAAAATTAAATTTATCAAGATACCTGTATTGTAGATACCAAGTGAACAAATGAGACAAAGTTACGCATTAAATAAATATATATTTAGTTCATATTAACATTAAATGTGCAGTTCTATGGTAAATATTATATCTACAACAATATTTTAAATTTCCTCTCACCTATACGAGGTTTTATTATATCCATGGATGCGTACGAGAGAGTTTAGCCGAATGGTTTCCAGTGCGACGAGTAAAAAAAATGACTCAGTTTGTTAGCTTGAAAAATAGCTCTGTCAAATATAGCGAAAACATGAAAGTGCTTTAGCAGGGTGGCTGTATTTTCATGTAACACCTCCCGCCGAGCATGGATTCGAACCGAACTCCAGAACAAGCCTATAAGTGTGTCCAAGCAACTTTACTGCATACTTCTGCATGGCCTACGCTAAAACTTTTGTGTATTAATCCCAGTGCAACGCAGTTTTATTTCCCAATGCTTAAGTTGGCAGCTCTGCCATCAAAGTGTCATTTTCCTCCATAAAGTTGCAGGGAAACCAGGGTCTAATAGCAAAATATCCGTTTTATGTAAACTGTGCGCCAGTCATTTGTTTGCCCGCCCGCTGGAGCCTATAATAACTTCTGAAGACACAAGAAAGTTTTTATATCTGGAATATTCCGAGCAAGGGTACAGTCCCGAACAAAATGGCTGCTGCAGGGTTTTCTTAAGTCGCCATCATCAAGATCATATGAAAAAGCGGACTGTAGCTGCCTTGTCAAAATTCTGCCAGTTGGTAGAGACCTGCCTTCTGTGTGACGGGTCCCGGGGTCGATTCCCGGCTACGGCGTGATAAGTTTTCTGTAGCTAAGATTATTCCCCATCTTTCCCAGAGTCTGTATGTGTGAATGAGACCGTGAATGTGTTGTCTAATGTATAAAAATCTGATGTGATACATTTGCATGTCTTCCTTTACCTTCTGTCGTTTATTAGTGGGCATAAAACCCTTCTTAGTAAAGTTTATTTTTATATCTACTTCATTTTAATTCAAATAAATCTTTGCAAAAATAGTTTCATTACAAATTTCGTTACAGATACAAAGGGAACAGCGATAGTCAAATGTTTAAGAACTGGTCACTATATGCTGCCCTTAAAATTCCATATGTTTCCATGAAATAGTGAGATACAGCTGAAAATCGATAGGACTTAAAAAGATTGACAAAGTATTGGCAAATCGAACCATTAATTACGGATATCTCGGAAATGCCTAATGGCACAAAAAATTTATTTCAAATAAATTATTTGTTTTAAAGAGATCTACACTTTTTGTGTGGCACCTTTTCGTCTATTGCTTAACGTTTATCACTTATATAAGATTCTACAAAGCTTCTTCCAAATGAAGTGGACTACATATGCTATTCCCAAACTATAGAATATATATATATATATATATATCATTTGTAATGTAAATATCTTCAACATATGGTATTTTAATCAAAATCGTTAAAGCTATTTTTTTTAGAAAATCAAACATTTCCAAAAATCTTCTATGTAAGAGTAATCTGGTTGGGGGCTTTTCTTGAAAATCTCCATCACACCTTTGAAAGATATTGAAGCTAAATACCAAGTTTGGTATTTATCCGACTTTTCGTTTTTAGTTATGCCGTTCACAGACACACTCACAGACAGACTCTTTCTAAAAATTATTTTTCCTCAGGGGTCCTCAAAACATGTATTTCAAGTGAAATATTGATATCGAATTTTGGGTTGGAATACAATACTTCCCCTCCTTACTATACGTATTAGAGAAAGTAAAAACAGGAAACCTAATGACAATTGTATACCTACAAACTACACCATTGCCAAAAGTAAAAGGCCGCCGAAAGGCCGTTAGAGCTAAAGGCGGGGTATAAATGGAACAATAAAGAATCATCTTTATCTCCTGATACGTCAAGGTTTGAATGGTAACTTGCAGAAACACTAGTTTCGTATTTTCATATCTAAAAAAACAAAGCTGAAGCTGGAGGTACAGAGAAAATATTTTGATAAACGAACAATGGAGCACTTATCTGCAATAAAACCATTACTGATGCCTCTGTGATCTGGTGGTTAGCATATTATATCCAAAGGTCTCGGGTTCGATTCCCGGCTGGAGGATAGGAATTTCTCTTTAGCCAGGATTATTCTCCACCCTCTCTAGAGTTTGCAAGTATGAATATGAGTGTAAATGTGTGTGTGTGTGTGTGTGTGTGTGTGTGTGTGTGTGATGAGCAATTGTTTCAAAGGCAAAGCCTCCGATGTGACCTTAGATATTAAAGACAGCTTATAAATGGAAAACGAATCTTATGTGTTGCACTCACATGACCTTCTCCATTCTTGTACAAACTACTTTTACAAACGCTTAATCTCCATGTACTTCATGTTAATCGAGATAAACATTTGCAGAAACTTGTTGCTAATTTTCTTGTAGGTGCAAGGGCAATATGGTAGGCTTTAAGCGATAGTCAAATATTTTAACAGCTGGTTGCTATGTGGAACAATCCATTCTCTTTGTATGCCCAGGACATAAATAAACGAATAAGGAATTCCCATTTGAAAAAAGCATAAGTATTACAAATTCAAACAAATAACAAGATATCTCGGAAATGGGTACACTTGGCAAAAAAATGCATATGATATGAATTGTGTGTTTTAATGAGTTCTACATTTTAAGTTTGGTAAAATTTTGTCTATCTCTTTCGGTTTACCAGTTATGCGAACGCCATTCAGAATGAAGAGGACCTTTGGGAACACTCCCAGAAAATTCAAGATATACATTTCATTTGCATGAAAATATCTTAAACACTGTAATCATAATCGTTAGAGCTATTTTTGAGAAAATTAAAAGTTTCAAAAAAGTTCCATGTAAAGGGTAATCTGGAGAGAGGTATTTTCATGGAAATCTTCGTGTCGTATTCTTGAAAGTTACTAAATTCAAATTCCAAGTTTAGTATTTAACCAATTTTTCGTTTTTGAGTTATGCTGTTTACAGAAAGACACACACACACACGGGCATGTTTACTAGAATGCTTTATTTGGATTCGGAGCAAGCCCAAAATATGTATTCACGGTAAATACGTAACCGAATTTTTTGTTAGAACACATTACTGCCTCTTCTTACAATAGGAAAGTAACAAAGAAAATAACTTTTTTCTGGATTCAGGGGGTCTCAAAACTAGTTTCTGATGAAATGTCGACATAGAATTTTTTGTTAAAATCCAACACTTTTATCTATTACATAAGAGGTGGAGAAAGTAAAAGTTGTTATATCCACATTTTCACACTTGATGCACAAAGTGCTCCAAGAAACAGGTTCGTTTAACTATTCACAAGCCAAACAGCAATAAACAGCATGTTCTGTCAACCCCTACTCCACTTCAGGACATGTGTACAGCCGTCCAAGTACATAATCCTGGATTTGGGTGGGGGTAGCGAGCAAGGATCTCCTAGATTACGTCATTGGTATGAAGACCTTTATGATTGAACACGCAATACAATGTTATGCTTAAGACTGACCATGTTACCCGGGCATCCCAATAGAAAGCAAGGTCTAAGGGTCGACTGAGATAGGCATGATCATTGCAATGATCATCATAACAGTTATCAACTTAATTGCCAATACACAAACACATAGGCACATTTTTACTTTGTCTATTTCGAGGCGTGTTTTTAAAGGGAGTAGATCAATTTTTAAAAAAATAATAGAATATTGTTTTCCAAATTTTTAATTATCATTCATCACCTTACACCTTATACTAATTCTCCACATAGTCACCGCCGTTATTCAGGCACTTGCGTAACGGGAAACAAGTTTTTGTATACCTTCGTTAAAGAATGATGCCGCTTGTGCTGAAAGTCAAGTCTGTACTTCTTGTCTTACAACAGTCCGGATTTGGCACCAAGCGATTTTTATCTGCTACTTGAAGAAATTCCGTGGAAAACATTTCAACGAGGATGATGTTGAAAACGAATATTTTCAAGAAACGTTCCATCCCCAACTACCCTTTACATGGAAGGTTTTGATTTTCTGTAAAATGGCTCTAACGATTTGTATTAAAATACCATATAATAAAGAATTTCTATGACAAATAAGACGTGCGAATCTTTAGTTTTCTGGGAATAGCGTGTGAAGTCCTCTTCATTACAAGGAATTTTATATAAACGTTGAGCGACCGACGAAAACATACTACACAAAAAATACTTGTAGATTTCCTAAAAACAGTTTATTTCAAATAACTTATTGTGGCATTAGTTATATTCCTAGATGTCGTTATTAATGATTCGCATTGTTCAACATTTTGTCATTCTTGTGAAGTCCTGTCGATATTTAATTGTTTATCCGACCCCTTCAGCTGCCGTGGTGCGGGCGCTGCGGACCCTTAGCACTCGTGGTACTTCTAATGTTACTAGAAGTACGTCGGGCCGAACATTCGAGCCCCTCCCTTTGGGGAGCTTTTCGGATTGGGTTGATCTCGACGGGGCAGTGGTTCCCGATACCCATGGGAGATCGCGTACCTCTGTATGAGTTTCCATAGCGACGGGGCTGTAAGACGCCTCAATGTCCTCCGGTACCGCCCTGGATAGCCGGTAGACGGCATGCTAGGTTGCTGTCCGCCCTACCGAGGTTATCGGTAGTCACACTTTCGGGATGACGCGCGTAAGTGGCGTATCCATTTCCATTTCCGCGTAAGCGGGGGGGGGGTGGGCTTTTTAGGAAACCAGGTATAGACCTCATGGGAAAACCCCGGTTGGCGCTAACCCTGGGGTTAGGAGGGGGGCTTTGCCCCGGATAGACCTTCGCTCTAACAGTTTCTCGTGGTTGCATGGAAACGGTATGGAATTTTAAGGCCAGCATATCGCGTCCAGTCCTTAAACATTTGACAATCGCTGTTCTCTTTGTATTTATGTGTAATGTAGCTGTTTCTGCAAAGGTTTATCTGGATTAAAGTGAAATGGGTAGAAAAATAAACTTTCGTAAGTTAAGTTTTTATAGTTATTAATAAATGACACACGGTATAGAAAGTCATGTGAATGTAACGCATCAGATGTTTTGCCTAAGAGTGTAACCTGCCACATATCTCATATCAGCAACCTCTATCTTTTACTGTTGTGAGGCGGTCAGCACCCAGTTCTCACACACAGGGCTCAATGTTGAAATAGCCATCAGTTTATAAAGTTATTAAAAGTTGGTTTTATCACACCACATATTTTTTAGAATTTATTTAATACATTTTGCATACTTCTGTTATTAATATATGACACAATATATCCTAGATACTTAAAATCACTCTGATGTTGCATAATTTCATTATTGATACCTTTATTTCCTCTCAGAGGGGGTTTTTCCGCTAATAACTATTATTTTTGTTTTCAAATATCAAATTTGTAGGAACTCTATGCATATAACATTCATACGTTCAATTTATAGCCGGGCCAAGGATCGCGTAAATGCGTAGTTCGCTAGCACTGCAGTAAATTCGGTATTTTTCACTAGCGCACTAGCGACAAATGACCCGCTCAAGGCTACGTTTTTCAGCTGTGTTATACGAGACACATCCAGAAGGTAAGCTTCCCTATGTTTTTAAAACAAAGAAAACACATTTACAAGAAAAGCTTTATTGGTAACAGGTATAGCAACATTTGAGCTATTTTTCGAAATAGTCACCACAAGAATTGAGACACTTGTCTTATGATGGGACCAACTTTTGTATTCCTGTGTCGTAGAAGTCTGCTGCCTGTGAAAGGAACCAGCCTGTGACAGTCGTCTTCAGCTCTTCGTCGTTGTTAAAACGCTGACCGGAGGACAGGAATTGCTTGAGATACAAGAAAAGATGGAAATCGTTGGGAGCAAGATCAGGACTGTATGGTGGATGATCAAACAGTTGCTGTTCGCCAAGCCATATGTGGACGAGCATTGGCATGGAGCAGCACAACACCTGCATTAAGCATTCCACGCCTCTTGTTTTGAATGACACGTCGCAATTTCCGCAATGTTTCACAGTAACTGTCAGCGTTCACTGTTTCATCTCTGGGCAGGAATTCAATAAGAAGAACCGCCTTCCGGTCCCAGAACATTTGTGTACAACAGTTTCTGCGCTTACACAGTTTGTTTGAGTTTCGTCTTGACCGGAAATCCACTGTGACGCCATTGCATTGACTGCTGCTTGGTTTCCGGGGTAAACTGCGAAATCCACGTCTCATCGCGCGTGACGATCCAGACTATCTCGTCGCTGTCGCCATGATACCACTACAGAAATGTTAGTGCTGCTCCTACGCGTTTCGGTTTGTGCTCAGGTGTTAGGTTTTTTGGCACCCACCTAGCACACAATTTCCTGAACAGCAGGTGCTTAGTGACAATTTCATGGCTGCTGAGCTCCGTAACCGTGAAGTCACGGTTCTCCACGATGCACTGCCGCACCAGCTCAACAAGGTTATCATTTATGAAGGAAGGTCTCCCACTACGCTCTTTATCATTGACACTTTGACTACCTTCGGAAAACTGGCTACACCAGCGACGCACCATTTGTTTGCTCATGATGCTCTTCCTGTAGCTCTGACAAAGCTGACGATGAATTTCGATCGGCGCTATGTTTTGTGCAGTAAGGAACTTTATCACTGACCGAACCTCGCAGGTGGCGAGAGAACTAATAAGAGCAGCCATTTCGGGCCACTGCTGCCGCGCTACTGGCACCAGGCGGAACCTGTCCCGGCGGCATATTATTGATACGTCATATATCTGTTACAGAAGTGCAATGTTATTTTAAAGGAAACAGAATCGGGAAGCTTACTTTCTGGATGCGCCACGTATTATGCCAATTTTTACCTTATGTTCGAGCTGTAAATACTAGTTTGTTCATTGCGCATCTCAAAAGAGAATTTTTATTCAAGACATCTCTGTTGTGTGTGAATTACATTAGATTATTATTAGTCCATTGAAATACTTATCGAAAAATTCACGCTTGAACCAAGAATTTTTGTTTACAATATGTAGTAAAATCCGATTTATGTGGATCGGTGTGCAGACATTTTCAGGTATTCCAATTCTAGATAGAGAAACTTAGAAATATGGTTAGTAAGTTTAGGGAAGTGGAATTGTTAAACGCTAAACCCAAGAAGCGAAAAAGAATATATGTTCTAACAGAGATAAAAAATTGATGAAATTGATGCATCATTCGAACTCTCTCCAAAGAGTGACATAGACGCATTCCACAGCTAGAGGGTGTTTTAAAAATCTGTGCTCATACCGCTGCTTATATTTTAAAATTGTAACCTACAGAGTGGCTATAGTTCATGGATTACAACCTAGTACCAGGAATGTCTCAATGTAGATGAACACCACTTTTCACATAGCTTATAACATGGCTAGTGTAGCCAGTATAGTGCATGTTACTATCACACGTGAATAAGTAACGCTGAAGTTTTAGAACACAAAACACCACAGTGCACGGAGCACGCATACTTGTGATGAGTGGCACGGTAATACAGGATGTAACAAAAATGTACGGCACAAATTGCAGGTCATATTCCTCACACGTAGACGAAGAAATTATGTTATATGAACATGGGTCTGGAAACGCTTTGTTACCATGTTACAACTCATTTTCTCCAACTCATTATTAATGGGAAACACACAAGAATAGAACGTACCAGCATACCACGTGCAACTCTTTCTCACAGGACATGTTCAATATGCCTCCCATGAGGATTAATACATGCATCAACTTGCCGTCGTAGTGAATCCCGGATGCTGATGCATCCCTGGAGTATTGCGTATGGTTTCGCAGCCTTGCATAATACGGGAATGGAGAACATCTGGTACTGGGGTTCCGTACACAAGAGCTTTCAAATGCCCCTATAAATAAAAGTCCAGTTGCTTTAGGTTCGGGAGCGTGGAGGGCAGGCAATTGATCCACCTCTACCTATCCATCTGTCACCGAATCTGTTATTTAGAATTCCATGGACATTAACACTAAAATGAGGAGGTACTCCATCGTGCATGAAGTAGATGTTGTGTCGCACTGCTAAAGGTACATCTGCTAAGAGATCAGGTAAAACATTCTCTACGAAATGATGGTAACTTTGTCCTTTGGAAGAACGTGAGGCCCTACCAAACAGTCAGCAACATTGTAATAATTTACAATCTGATCTCGTTGAAACGACGCCTCGTCTGTGAACAGCACCGTTGCACTAAAATTAGGGTTGGTACTTTTGTTGCATAAACCATTCGCAGAATCGTACCCGTACAGGAAAATCATCTGCTGATAGTGCCTACACACTCTGTAAATAGTATGGGTACAGCCAGACCTCGTGTAACACTCGCCAGTCAATCATGTGGTCAACATTCATTGTTGCAGCTACTTGTCTTGTACTGACACTAGGGTCGTCGTCAACTTCCTGAAGAATTGCCGCCTCCCGTAGCAGTGTCCTCGTCCTTCTAGGCCTCCCCCGGTTGCCAGTATCAGGTCCCATCTCTCCCGGTACAAACGTTGAACGCAAGCGCCATTGCCATCTGCTAACCCATACATCAAATGTGTATCTGCCATCTCTGCATTTGTGTACACTGCCATTGCACAAGACAAGTCTGTGATCAACTCTACTAGTACGTAGTAACCCGTGTGCTTGCCAAGGTCGTACTGCTCACTGGAACAGTTGATGTTACCTGTAAACAAGCAACTACATAAGTCGTATGGAAACAGGGACATGCAAAACAAAGCACTGACGGTGCAGTACGTTAATGACAACGTAACCAGACATAATCAAGAGTATATATTCCCCTTTATTCTAACGTTCTGTTCGTGTGTGTTTTCCGTGATTAATGAGTTGAAGAAAATGAGTGTAACATTGAAACCAAGCGTTTCCAGACCCATGTTCATATAACACAATTTCTTCGTCTACGTGTGAGGAATGTGTCCTGCAAATTGTGCCGTATATTTTTGTTGCATCCTGTATAACGAACGCACAGTATATCATTTCGTTACGGTACTGAATGCGGTAATGAATGCCATTAATATTGTGGCAGAGTTTTTGTTTGTCTTAATGGGAGTTCTTTATGGATAAGTAGCCATTATTAAACGGTAGCGGATGAATAACGTTAGATGTGGTCTTCAAACACATGTCTACACATACATGCCCATGCACAAAGAGGTGTAATATTTCTCCAGACGTACGACGCTTACAAAGAACTTCAAATTCGATTTTTGGAGGGAAGAACTTGTAAGACAAACACATCAATTGCGAAATCAAGCGTAATGTTTTTCTTGGGAGCCTCGCCCCGCCCTACCCTAGCATACGTTTCCTGGACATCCATCATACCCACAACTGACAATCGAATGCTCATCGACTTTCAGTGACGTACCTGCGGCTAGATTCTTTTGTTTAAAAACAGTCAGTTACCAAGGCGTTTTTGCTGTTGCTACCATATACAATTTATTCTGCAAATGGTATGCACACAGTTACATTGCTTTTCCTACCCATTTGTTTTTCGTAGTTCTTATTTTTACTTTCTCTACTATGTATAATAGCTAGGGGAAGTATTGCATTCAACCCAAAAATTCTATACCGAGATTTCACCAGAAATTCATGTTTTGAGGCACCCTGAATCCAAAAAAAAACATTTTTAGAAAAAGGTCCGTGTGTGTGTCTATGTCTCTTTGAACAGCATAACTCAAAAATGAAAAGTCGGATAAATACCTAACTTAGTTATTTAGGCTCAATGTCTTTTAAAGATGCAACACGAAGATTTTTAAGAAAATCCCCCCACCCCAGACTATCCTTTACATGGAACATTTTTCGAAAATTTTTATTTTCGCAAAAATGGCCTTAACGATTTTGATTAAAATGTCATATGTTTAAGATATTTTCATGGCAAATGTAATGTATAGCTTGAATTTGCTCGGAATATCCCCAAAAGTTCTCCATTCTCACTGACTTTCGTATAGCTGGTAAACCGTAAGAGATACAAAAATTTACTACACAAAAACTGTAGATCTCGTCAAAACACACAATTTATATCACTTTATTTTGATGGAATGAACCATTTCCGAAATATTTCTTCTTATTTGTTTGAATTTTCCATTACCTATACTTTTTCTCAAATGGGAATTCGTTATTCTTTTTTTTTTTTACTTTTTATGCCCTGTACATGCAAAGAGAATGGAATACTCCACATAGCAACCAGCTCTTAAAACATTTGACTATTGCTTAAAGACTACCATATTCCGCTTGCACCTTCAAGAAAATTAGCAATAATATAGTTTATGCAAATGCTTATCTCTATTAACATAAATTAGACGAGAATAAGCGTTTGTAAAAATAGTTTTACAAGAGTAGAAAAAGTCATGTAAGTGTAAAACTTCAGATTTGTTGTACAGTTTATCGTCTATCGTTTAACGTTTACCAGTTACCTATGCAAGAATATGTGAATTTCCTTCAAAAAGTTATTCCAGGAATTTGGTGATATACATTTTGTCACGTGAATGTCTTTTAAAATTTGCTATTTTAATCAAAACCGTTAAAACCGTTTCTCAGAAAGTAAAAAACTTCGAAAAATTTTGGATTAGTTTGGGGAGGGTGTATATCTTTGGAAAGTGCTGAACTTAAATACAAAGTTTGACATCTAGCCGACTGTTTACTTTCTCTACTACGTTTAGTAAGTAGGGGAAGTATTGTATTCCACCCAAAAATTCGATACCGAGATATCACCAGAAATACATGTTTTGAGACCCCCTGAATCCCAAAAAAAAGCATTTTGGAAACATGTCTGTGTGTGTGTCTGTGAACAGCATAACTCAGAAACGAACAGTGGATAAACACCAAACTTGGTATTTAGGTTCAGTATCTTCCAGAGATGCGACACGAAGGTTTTCAAGAAAATCCCCCACCCCAAATTACGCTTTACATGGAACATTTTAACTTTTTCAAAATGGATCTAACGATTTTTATTAAAATATCATATGTTTGAGATATTTTCATGAAAAATGAAATGTATATCTCGAATTTTCTGGGAATGTCTCCAAAAGTACTCTTCATTGGGAACGACTTTTGCATAACTGGTAAACCATAAGAGATAGACAAAATTTTACTGCATCAAAAATGTAGATCGCGTTAAAATACACAATTTATGTCATGTACATTTTTTTCTTTGAGTGAACCATTTTCGAGATATTGCTTGTTATTTCCTTAAATTTTCCAATACTTTTTCTCAAATGGGAATTCGTTATTCAGTTTTTGTCCTGGTATTGCAAAGAGAATGGAATGCTCCACATAGCAACCAGCTCTTAAAATATTTGACTATCGCTTAAAGCCCACCAATTCCCATTGCATCTACAAGAGTCTGCAAATGTTTATCTCGATTAACATGAAGCATATGGAGAATAATTGTAAACATAGTTTGTACAAGAGTAGAGAAAGGCATGTGAGTGTAACAAATCAGATTTTTTTAGTTATACTGTTCACAGTGACACATACACGTACATTTTTCTAAAAATTATTTTTAGATTCAGTGGGCCTTAAAACATGTACTTGGTTGAAATCTCGTTGTCGAATTTTTGGATGGAGTGTAATACCTTATCTACCTATTATGTACGTAGAAACGCAAAACTAGGGTAGGGTAGTGGAAGTCATGCAAATGTAACACATCTGATGTCTATATAATTCTCGTGACCTTTTGCTCCACATCTCTCGAACGTTTGGAATGACCTGGGAACCATAGCAACCGCGAGACACAGTAACAATCGAAAACGGAACAGAAAATTCGTTATGGGTGTGAACAAAACACTAAAGTCGGAAGTGGCCACCGCAGCTTGCAGGTGTCCAAACAGAGTTAAACATAATGACTTAAAGATGGCCGTCACAGTGCGCTGTTTACACAACTGGAACTTTGCACAACGGGCAGGTGTTATATAGGCAGCACTGCATTACGTATGCATGGAATTCCTGTACAAGCGGTGATGGTTTTTGTCTGTTACTAACCGGTGTCAGAAAAGTTTTGTTTTTCCGTAATTTTCTTTTCATCCAAGCTTGCGTCTGTTTTCTTTCTCGAAGAACGCCAAAAACTGCCGCTGCGGTCTAAGACCAGTATGCTGGCTTCTAAACCAAGAGACACCGGTTTCTGTTTCCCACTGAGAAGTTTAAGGGTGACAGCACTTCATAAAAGTATTATATGTTACTTCCATATGACCTTCTAAACCCTCTATCGCTTATTAATGGCTGTACAATTTGATTTACGAAAGTTTATTTTCCTATCTACTTCATTTTAAGCAAAGCTGCATTGCATATTTCGTTACAGATACAAAGGGAATAGTAATAGGAAATAGCGCTGGCCTTAGAATGTCATACCCTTCCCATTACATTCGTGAAACAACTGAATATCAACAGGACTTTAAAAGAATGTCTCATTGAACAATTCAAACCATTAATTAGGCATATCTTGAATAACGTATGCTACAAAAACATTATTTGAAATAAATTGCGTGTTTTAAAAAATCTACATTTTTCGTGTATAGTACGTTTTCGTCAATCACTTATCGTTTACCAGTAAAATAAATTACAGAAAATTCCTTCCAAATGAAGAGGCCTTCACAGAAAATTCAAGATATGTATTTTATCCATTATGTAAACATATTTAATATATGGTATTTTAATTAAAATCGTTAAAGCCATTTTTTAGGAAATAAGAAATTTCGAAAAATGTTCCATGTAAAGTGTAGTTTGGGGAGGGGAAATTACCATGAAAAACTTCATGTCGCATCTTTGAGAGGTACTGAACTTAAATACCAAATTTGATATTTATCCGACTTTTCCTTTTTGAGTCATGCTGTTCATTGTCACACACACGACCTTTTGCTAAAAATGCCTCAAAACACATATTTCCAATGTGCTCCCTACTTCGAAATTTCGGTGGAATACAATTTTACCCCTACTTACTATACGTGTAAGTAAAAACTCGTATATACTGCATTCACATGGCTTTCTCTTCTCATTCCTCTACAAACTATTCTTACCAAATCTTATTATTCTATATACTTTCTTTCTATTCTATTTTACGTCACTTAACCTCATGGTCAAATCGCGACGGTCTGTTAGAAGATACCTCGTGGGCTTGGTGTGTGGCTGAAAGCCTTCTAGGTTTCATCCCGGTACTGTACTATCTTGCTTCGTTACGTATCCTTGGAGGCATTGGTGCTAGGCAATGTATCTGTACTTCTCTACGTTATGGACAGATTTCAGCTCTGACACGTATCCACAGTGACCTTAGTGCTAGGTAACAGTATTTCTGTTTCTACACGTGCCATGTAGATCGCATTACGGCGCAAGGGTATATGGTAGAGTTTAAACGGCAGTCAAATCTTTTAAGAGCTGGTTGCTATATGGAGCATTCCATTTTCTTTACATGTCCAGGACATAAAAAAACAAATAACGAAGTCCAATTTGAGAAAAAGTATAACTATTACAAAACTCAAACAAATAACAAGGAACGTCTCGGAAACACTTCACTCGACAAAAAAACGTATATCTATATTTTGTCTATCTCTTAGGGTTTACCAGGGTTTCATTCAGAACGAAGACGACTTTTGGGGAGATTCCCGGAAAATTCAAGATATACATTTCATTTGCCATGAAAATATCTTAAACATATGATGCTTTAATCAAAATTGATATAGCCATTTTTGAGAAAATCAAAATGTTTGAAACATTTTTCATGTATAGAGTAGTCCGGGATGGGAAATTTTCTTGAAAATCGTCGTGTCGCATCTTTGAAAGATACTGATCAAGTTTGGTATTGATCCGACACACACAGATCATTTTCTTAAAGTGTTTTTTTTTTATTCAGGCAGCCTCAAAACATGTATTTCCGGTAGAATTTCGGTATCGAATTTTTGAGTGGAATGCAATACTTCCCCTATTTACTGTACGTAGGGGAGAAAGTAAAAATTAACTTCAGAAACTGCTACACGTTTCCCGGTAAGGTCTGTCACGAGGTTGTAAAAAACATATGATACGATACAAGAAATGTTCGAAAAAAAATGACAACTGATAGCAAAGAAGCGTAAGGTTTGAAGCTTGGATGAAAGCTAGCTATCGAAAAATATTAATTAGTTCGTACCTTATTCAAAATGAGGTACTTTTAAAGTACTCCTTGTATGTTGAAGAATCAATACATACTGGCGTCTTCGGGAAGATCTCTATGATTTCTATGCTTCACCTTGTAAAAAATCTGTGATATATTCATATGACCTATTCGTTTACTAGTGAGCACACAAACTATTCTTACTATAGCTTGTTTTTATATATACCAAGTTTTAATTAAAAAAAACCTTAACCGAAGTAGCTACATTACACATTTACAAAGGGAACAGCGATAGTCAAATGTTTAAAAACTCGACGTTATACGCCTGGCTTAAAATTCCACACTGTTTCCATGCAATTGCGAGAAACAACTGAATGTTGAAAGCACTTTAAAGAATGACCAAGAAATGAACAATTCGAATCATCAATAACGAATATTTCAGAAATGGTTTATACTACAAAAAAACATATTGTAAATAAATTTTGTGTTTTAAAGAGATCTATATTTTGTGTGTAGTACGTTTTCGTCTATCGCTTAACCTTTACCAGTTATATAAGGTTATACAAAATTCCTTTCGAATGAAGAGGATTTCAAAGGCCATTCTCAGAAAATTTAAGGTATACATTTTGTTTGTCATGTAAATATCTTTAATATATGCTATTTTAATCAACAATGTTAGTGCTATTTTTTAGGAAAATAAAACTGTCCAAAATGTTCAATGTAAAGGATAGTTGAGAGTGAGGAGATTTTTTTTTTTGAAAATCTTGGTGTCACGTCTTTGTAAGATATTGAACTGAAATGCTAAGTTTGGTATTTATTCGGCTTTTCGTTTTTTGAGTTATGCTGTTCACAGACAAACACACACATTCGATATCGAACTTTTGTTTGGAATATAATACTGCTTCTACTTACTATACGCAGTAGAGAAACTAATAAATTGTAATTTAAATTTTCTGCTGTTCCTTAGGTTACTTACAGGTACTGTTAGCTTCTCTCGGAATATGCCCTAGACTACAACGTTTCTAAAACACCGAACGACCAAATATACCCTGGCCTTAAAATTGCATACCCTTTTCACTACATTCGAGAAACAACTGAATACCAACAGGACTTTAAAAGAATGTATTATTGAACAATTCAAACCATTAATATGGGCTATCTCGGAATAGCTTATGTAACAAAAAGCTTATTTGAAATAAATTGGCGTTTTAAGGAGGTCTACATTTTTTGTGTAGTACGTTTTGGTCTATCGCTTAACGTTTACCAGTTATATAAGATTGTATAAAATTCCTTTCGAATGAAGAAGATTTCAAAGGGCATTTCTAGAAAATTTAGGATATACATTTTGTTTTTCATGTAAATATCTTTAATACATGGTATTTTAATCAAAATTGTTAGCCATTTTTAGGACGTCAAAGGTTTCAAAAATGTTTCACGTAAAGGTTAGTTGGGAGTGGGAAAATTTTTTTGGAAATATTCGTGTCATATCCTTGTAAGATATTGAACTGAAGTGCTAAGTTTGGCACACTTATTTGACTATTCGTTTTTGAGTTATGCTATTCACTGACACACATCCACACACACACACACACACACACACATTCAGTATCGAACTTTTGGGTAGAATGCAATACTACTTATACTTAGTATGCGTAGTAGAGAAAGTAATAAATTGTAATTTATATTTTCTACTGTTCCATAGGCTACTTGCGGGTACTGTTAGCTTCTCTCGAAATCTGCCCTAGACTACAGCGTTTCTAAAACACCCTATACTAGCCGTCCAAAGGACAAAATATATCGTAGCCTTAAAATTACATACCCTTTTCACTACATTCAAGAAACAACTGAATATCAACGGGACTTTAAAAGAATGCATTATTGAGCAATTCAAACCATTACTATGGGCTATCTCGGAATATTTTATGCTACAAAAAGCTTATTTGAAATAAATTGGTGTTTTAAGGAGATCTACATTTTTATTTAGTATGTTTTCGTCTATCGCTTAACGTTTACCAGTTATATAAGATTGTATAAAATTCCTTTCGAATGAAGAGGATTTCAAAGGTCATTTCCAGAAAATTTAGGATATACATTTTGTTTTTCATGTAAATATTTTTGATATATGGTATTTTAATCAAAATTGTTAGAGACATTTTTTTAGAAATCAAAAGTTAATGTTCCATGTAAAGGATAGTTGGGAGTGAGGGAATTGTTTTGAAAATCTTCGTGTCACGTCTTTGTAAGATATTGAACTAAAATGCTAAGTTTGGTATTTACCCGGCTTTTCGTTTTTGAGTTATGGTGTTCTCAGACAAACACACACATTCGATATCGAACTTTTGGTTGGAATATAATACTGCTTCTACTTACTATACATAGTAGGAAAAGTAATAAATTGTAACTTAAATTTTCTACTCTTCCGTAGGCCACTTGGTACTGTTAGCTTCTCTCGGAATCTGCCCTAGACTACAGACTTTCTAAAACACCCTACACTGCCTGTCCGAACAACCAAATATCCCGCTTTTTTGTAACTGTGTGTGCTATTCCATAGATAGAATGCAATATCCCGGCGACAGAACTACAGTACCCCATTTCGCATCCTCGCTGCGCTAATGGCTGTCATCTTTTAATTTTCTTTACTGCCTGGCACTGAAAATACCTCGAATCAAAATTTTCGTTCTCCCTCGTTCACTCCCCACAGTGCTTTATGCCGGTTTTACACTCCCTCTTGAAAATCAAAAGCAAGCGAAAAGAGATGCCGAGCACCGTGACGTATTTATGGGCCTTACCGGGCCCGCCCAGTGTTTACAAGGTAATTGTTGCGTAGGAAATCGACATGGACTGGCGAGGCGTTCCGGTTGCAGGGGCCCTAAAGCATGAGTCCCCAGGGCCCCATGTCGGCCCCATCAATCTGCCGGAGTCGTCACCGTTTACGTTCGTCCCCTCCAGGGAGAAATTCCGAAGGTTCGCTTTAAAACTTCTCCCGGTGCTTTTAGCATTAATCTGTTTCCACTTCAGCAGGAATCCAACTCCGCTTGCCTTTTCTTTATGAGCCCAGCAAGCAATACAGTAACAATGGAAATGGCGGTGTGAAGCCTAGTTTGACGCAGATAATTCAATTTCCGAGCGCGCCGAAAGCGAGAGGTTTGTGACAAGGCAGGTCGTCTACTGCTGAGAAATGCGGTACCCCAGAGAGACAAACATATTATGTGGGAAAACCGCGCATCTTCAACCTTTAATTAATACACGTGTCCTCCTTTCAATGCAAATCTCATTACAATGACGCTTGTCTCAAGGGTAGCATGGCAACTAATGCAGTTGTAGTCTCATTATTGTGGCTAAACCTCTCCAGGGATGGGAGGCAACGCACTTGCAGTCTCGTTACTATGGCAACATCTCTCAAACGTTATCATGGGAGGCAACGCACTTGCTATAGTCTCGTTGCTATGGCAAGATCTCTCAAACGTTACCATGGGAGGCAACGCACTTGCCGTAGTCTCGTTGCTATGGCAAGTTCTCTCCGACGTTATCATGATAGGCAACGTACTTGAGTATCATTACTATGGCAATGGTACGCAGCGCACTTGTCTAGTTTTGTTACCATGGGAGACAACGCGCTTTCTATGATCCCCTTACTATAGTAAGTTCTTCTAAACGTAACCATGGGAGGCAACGCACTTGCGAAGGCTGGTTACTATGCCAAGATCTCTCAAACGTTACCATGGGAGGCAACGCACTTGCGATGGTCTCGTTACTATGCCAAGATCTCTCAAACGTTACCATGGGAGGCAACGCACTTGCGATGGTCTCGTTACTATGGCAAGATCTCTCAAACGTTACGATGGGAGGCAACGCACTTGCGAAGGCTGGTTACTATGCCAAGATCTCTCAAACGTTACCATGGGAGGCAACGCACTTGCGATGGTCTCGTTACTATGGCAAGATCTCTCAAACGTTACGATGGGAGGCAACGCACTTGCGAAGGCTGGTTACTATGCCAAGATCTCTCAAACGTTACCATGGGAGGCAACGCACTTGCGATGGTCTCGTTACTATGGCAAGATCTCTCAAACGTTACGATGGGAGGCAACGCACTTGCCACAGTCCCGTTGCTATGGCAAGCTCTCTCAGACGTTACCATGGGAGGCAATGCACTTGCGATGATATCGTTACTAAGGCAAGATCTCTCAAACGTTACCATGGGAGGTAACGCACTTGCCATAGCCTCATTACTTTGACAACATCTTAGGAGTTACCATGGAAAATAACACACCTGCAGTATGATTCCTATGTCATAACTCCGATGAGATACTATAGGAGCCACGCACTTGCAATCTCATTACTATGGCAACATCTATCAAGAGTTACCATGGAAGGTAACACACTTGCAGTCTGGTTACTATGGCAACATTTTTCACAGTTACCATTTGAGGTAACGTACTTGCAATTTCATTACAATGACAACGTTTCTCAAGAATTACTGCGGGTGCCAACACACTTGTAGTGTCATTGCTATGTCACATCTCTCAAAATTAACATGAGAGGTAATGCATTTCCAGTCTCATAACAATGGCACCATGTTAACTTAGGATCTTAAAGATTACTACGCAAACCAATACCTTACTGTCCCGTTATTATGATGTAATCTTGTTCAGAAGATATCAGGAAAGAATTATGTTTGCAATCCTTTACTATGATGACATAGATCGAGGTTTATCATGGGAGCCAATACACTTGTCTTGGTCAAGGACCTTAGGATAGGAATGCTTTACTCTTGCAGTTTCATTACTATGTTGACAAAACTCATATCTCCATGGGAGCTAAGCCACTTCGATTAAGCTTAAATGGGGATCATTAATTCAGTGTTATAATGGGTCTTTCTTCCTTTCTTTGTTTAACCTCCCTATTGTTAGGGCTTACAAGTGTGTGCCTGGTGCCAGACGCATGTCGGAATGCGTGATCAGTCCGTAGTCTGGTATAAGAGCGATGAAGGAGATGATATAAAAGAGGGTCAGATAAATAAAAGTAAATGTAATTTTACAACTGATGGAATGAATGGCAGGGGAAACCGGAGGACCCAAAGAAAACCGCCCAGACGCCGCTTTGTCCACCACATGCGGTTCCCTAGGATTGAACCCGAGCCGCCTTGGTGAGAGGCGAGTGTCTAACCACTAGGTCACGGCACCACCCTTATGATGTGTCCACTGAAGATAATTTCAACAATTCATTCACTTTTAAAAAACACTTTTCTTCCCGACTTAGGCTATAAAACAACTTCTAATTTCAATTCATACATGTATAAAAACATTAAAGAGCATTAAGCTTCCTAAACTAGATAGGAATACGTACAATTTAACCATAAAGAACGTGCTTGCAAAGGAGTCTTTGAGATTTTGTTATAAATGCCATGAAGTGGAAAATAATTATTGTTATTTTTACGTTGAAAATTTCTGTAAGATAAGACCTAAAATTCGGGACACTTCATGCCAAACAAAATCATAATTAGTCTGGATTTACCAACTGAAATAACAGAAAACAGAAAAACAGTTAGATGTGTTACAGTCGTATAACTTTCTCTAATCACTATCGTTTATTAGTGGGTATGCAAACTATCATTACGAAAGCTTATTTTCCGATCATCTTTACTTTAATTCAGATAAATGTTTGCAGAAATAGCTAGGTGCATTACACATTTCGTTGTAGATACAAACAGAACAACGTTAGTGAAATGTTTAAGAACTGGACGCTATATGCTGGCATTAAATACAAGGGCTGATCAACAAAGACAGAGGCTGATATTTTTCACAGATGTTTATTACTCCAATTCAATGTTTACATGATCTTTTTCAACGTAGTCCCCTCCTACCTCAATGCACTTTTTATAGCGTCTCTGCCAGTCCTTGAACACGTGCTGCAGACCGTTCTTTGTCAGGTCCTTGAGAATCGCCTCACTTTTCTTGAGCACTGCTTCAGAGTTCTCAAATCGAATACCGCTAAGCTTTGCCTTTAGTGATGGGAATAAAAAAAAGTCACAGGGTGCAAGATCGGGGCTATAAGGTGGATGTGGTACACAGGTAATGTTGAATCGAGCCAGAAACTGTATGACTTGATTTGCGACGTGAGGCCGTGCATTGTCATGATGAAGTCGCCACCCAGTCCGAGAAAGCTCTGGTCGTTTCTTTGCAATGTGCATCCTCAGTGTAGCCAATACTGACGTGTAGTATGCTGCTGTAACAGTAGTGTGAGAGCGAACTGCATGCTGGTAAATCATTCCATTACAGTCAAAAAATGTGATCACCATCACTTTCCCTGCAGATCGAGCAACTTTTGCCTTTTTTGGTGTTGGAGAACCTGGCGATTTCAACACTGTGCTGACTTGTTTTCCTTCAGGATCACAATGATGCAGCCATGACTCATCACCGGTGATAATCGATTTAAAAAATGCATCACCTCCATTGTCTGGTATGCGAAATGCACGTAGGGTCTACAAAATGGAGCATTACTACCAACCTACCAATACGAGAGTGCTGCCGCCTACCAGCATTATACATAAAAACCCGCTATTTTCAAATATTTATGTTACAGATACGAAACTATCACGGAAGCTACAGGAAAAAATCAGTTTCAGTCTTTGTTGATCAGCCCTCGTACCATACTGTTTCCATGTCCACGGATATCTAGGAATGGCTGATGCCACAAAGAGGCTATGTGTGTAATAAATTGTGTGTTTTAAAGAGATGGAGGTTTTTTCTTTTTTTTCTTTTGTTCTTCTTCTTTTTTCACTTTCCCTACTACGTACAGTAAGTGGAGGAAGTATGGCATTCCATCCAAAAATTCGAAATGAAGATTTCACCGTAAATACATGTTTCGAGACCCCTGAAACAAAAAAAAACATTTTTAGAAAAACGTCCCCGTGTGCTTCTGTGTGTATAGATGTGTGACCGTATACCTGTGTGGATGTATCTATGAACAGCATAACTCAAAACGAAAAGTCGGATAAATACCAAACTTGGTATTTATATTCAGCACCTTTAAAACATGAGACACGAAGATTTTTAAGAAGATCCCCCCACCTCAGACTACTCTTTACATGGAACATTTTAACATTTTTATTTTCTCAAAAATGGCTATTACGATTTTGATTAAAATATCATACGTTTAAGACACTTTCATGGCAAATGAAATATGTATCTTGAATTTTCTGGTATTGTCTTCAAAAGTCGTCTTCATTCTAATGACCTTTGAATAACTGGTACCGTAAGAGATGGACAAAATTTTTCTACACACAAGTTATAGATCTCGTTAAATCACATCATATCATATATTTATTGGTCAGGTGAACCATTTACGAGATATTCCTTGTTATTTATTTGAATTTACCAATACTTATACTTTTTCTCAAATGGGAATTCGTTATTCGTGTTTTAACGTTCTGGATATACAAAGAGAATGGAATGCTTTACATAGCAACCAGCTCTTAAAACATTTGACTATCGCTTAAATCCCATTATATTTCGCTTGTACATAAAACAAAATTAGCAATAAGATAATTTCTGCAATGTTTATCTCGTTTAACATAAAGTAAATGGAGAATAAGCGTTTGTGGAAGAGTAGAGAAGGTCATGTGAGTGCAACACATAGGAGTTTTTAGTTATGCAGTTCACTGAGACATACACACATGAACTATCGAAAACCTCAGTTAGCAGTCTGGTTAAGTTCATATCGAGCAACAGACTACTTAACTGATGAAAGGGGGGATGCGCAATAGATCTTAAGGTCGCAGTGCTTGGGCATAAAAGCCACCCCTTCTCAAACTAGAACTAGAACTAGAGACATACACACGAAAATTATTCTAAAAATCTGATGTGTTACACTCACATCACTTTCTCTACTCTTGTACAAACAATTTTTACAAGCGCTTATTTCCATATGCTTCATGTTAATCGATATGTTAATCTTATTGCTAATTTTCTTGTAGGTGCAAAGGGAATATGGTAGTATTTAAGCGATAGACAAATGTTTTAATAGCTGGTAGCTATGTGGCGTATTCCATTCTGTTTGTATGTCCAGGACATAAAAAATGAATAACGAATTCCCGTTTGAGAAAAAAACATGTATTAGAAATTTTAAGGGATTAACAAGCAATATCTCGAAAATGGTTCACTCAACAACAACAAAAATGCATATGACATAAATTGTGTATTTTAACGCGATCTACATTTTTTGTGTGGTAAAAATTGGTCTATCTCTTATGGTTTACCACTTATGCAAAAGTCGTTCATAATTCAGAATACTTTTGGAGACATTCCTACAAAATTCAAGATATACATTTCATTTGTCATGAAAATATCTTAAACATATGATATTTTAATCAAAACTGTAAGACCCATTTTTGAGAAAATTAAAGTTTTCGAAAAATGTTCCATGTAAAGGGTAATCGAGGTGAGGGGATTTTCTTGAAAACCTTCGTGTCGCATCTCTGGAAGATACTGAACCTAAATACCAAGTTTGGTGTTTATCCGACTGTTCGTTTCTGAATTATGCTGTTCACAGACACACACACATACACACACACGACATGTTTCCAAAAATGCTTTTTTTTTGGATTCAGGGGGTCTCAAAACATATATTTCCGGTGAAATCTCGGTATCGAATTTTTGGGTGGAATGCAATACTTCCCCTACTTACTATACGTAGTAGAGAAAGAAAAATGCGTTTTGCGCATTCAGGCGTCATCAGAATATATATTTCCGGTGAAATATCTATATCGAATTATGTCGTTTATTATACGATATTTGTTTGACAGTTTATTAAAATGCTAGAGATTTGTTTATTTAGCATTATAATACTCAGTAAACATTATTCTAATTCTAAAGATTATTTGGTGTATTTTCTGAATTTTAAAACCCACTCGCCGCATATTAAGAAGCTTTTGGTATATTTCGGCCGCATGCAGTTAATCAAATTCATAACCAGCATATGCAGAATAATTTTACAAAGAGAGGAAATTATATCAGCGTAAAATCAGAAGCTACTCAATCTATCATAATTAAGAACTGAAGATTGTTTTTCTCGACGGTTGCAAGCGGTGTGCCATTTTCAGATTATTTAAATTGCCTGCCTGTGGTTGGGGAATATTTATGCTCATTAATTCCGTCTCTATTTCGTTGAATAGGAGTTTATATACTGTATAAAAACTGTGCAGCTTTCATGTTATTAAGTAGCTACGCGACCAACGAGAACGCACAAGGGTTTAAAATTCCATTTACTGTTTAAAATTACCCATCCGTTCCGATAATTCCTTTACCGCTAAAAGATACTTATATACTATACAACATTTCTACAATTCGGAAGGATGTTGAAGTGGTTTAATAAAACCAGAATATCATAAACTGTTAATATATTTTAGGCATTTCCCCGAAAAGGGAATTTTTGCCTGTTGTTACGTTATCGTGGCACTTCACATATACGCGGTTATAGGTACATTGGCGGGTTCACGGTATTAATGTTTTATATTATTGTTAGAGGAGGTAATTTTTGGCATTCTGAAATCATAAATTTAGCATTTGGTTTTTACAGATGTACTTTGTAATATCTAAGCGTTTTTAAATGAAAATTTTACAACATTTTTAATAAAAACATATTATATAGGGCTGGAACCTCATACGTCGATAGCTGGATATTCTCCATACTCGATGGTATCGAAGTAGGCGTAGTACTTTGAGGTAAACCTTCAATACTTTTAAATTTTTAAGTTTTTCCTTATTGAAAAACTTCGCATTAATCTTTATTGCTAGATTATTAAGGAATTACGAGGGCTGTCCAGAAATTAACCTCCGTTCATGCATAGCAAGAAGTAGTAGGGATAGCGCCGCCATTTCGACGTCAGTGTACGCAGTGGCTCGGTACGCTTCTAGCTGTGCAAGGTGGAGTATCGTACTGTCGCGTGTTTGCTAGTTATAACCTAACAAAATGACCGCCGAAATAAAAAATTCCGCCAAGTGTGAAGAGTGAAAAGGCTAAGAAGAGCAATCCAAACAAGTGCCGTGGTCTTCTGACATCTGGTGTTGTGATTTCGCATGACAACGCTCGCCCTCACACAGCAAACAACACAAATGAACTTTTGATCAAGTTCAAATGAAAAAGTGTAGATGAAATAGTTGCTTGCAGCTCAGAGTTTTAGCAATGACGAAGAGCTTAATTCACAGGCAGCAGAATTTTATGTAGGGGTATTTAAAAAAACTGTGAAAAGTTATGACAAGTGCTGGAATCTGTTTGGAGACTATGTAGAAAAAATAGATAAAAACTGTGGTTTCCAGATGTATGTAATAAAACTTTTATATGTGTACCGGTTTCATGTTTATTTCAAAACGGAGGATACTTTCTGAACAGTCCTCGTAGAAACTTCACGTTATTCTCGCACGTGTCCCCAAAGAGCTTCTGGACAACAGTTCTTGATAGACCTTGACTGCGTTTCCTTGCTGAATCGATGCAACATTCCAGAGATCTTGTGTAGAATGAAAACATGCCAAACAATGGGGAAACAGTAGACGTAACACGCAGCGTTAACGGAGTTGTGAATGAAGCTGACGCGCTAAATTAGTTTCTGCATAGCCTAGCTTACTGACTCACTCTCAGGCATTACTACTCCGATGACCAAAATCTGTGAATCCAGCAGAAAAACTCAGAGCTTTAGACGTGAGATAATACAGCGGATGGAAATATTTATTTTTTCATGAATGTGCGTGTTCTTAAACAAAAATCCTTGATTTCTTAAATTTCTGCATTTCATATAGTACTTCCTTGATTTTTTCTTCAAGTGTGTAATTTTGTGTAATATAACTTTGTATTAAACATATATATATATACTAATATAGTAGAAAAGTTTAATCCACAAACTTATTATGTTTCCTAATGTTATATGGCTAGTTACTTAATACCGGATAAAAAGGATACATATGTGACATTATCAAGATAAATAAAGTTGCGCTCAGTTGGGGAATGTCAAACACGAAAAATTTCGGAATTAGCATATAATACAAAATTGGTTACATGCGTTTACACAAGAAAACTACTAATAAGAACATAATTCAGTGACCAAGCTATCGCCTTTACAGTTTTTTATAAATTTAGTACAGAATACCGTTGCTGAAAAATTAATATCGAGAAATAGTGGTACACCCATCACTAATATTATGATATAAAGTTAATTTCTTTTGAATTAATACTATTGTGAAATTAAAAGCACACTTATATAGGTTTAATAACGAGATGAATTTTCATAAAATAAATTTTTTATTTATTTTAAATTAATATAGATTAAAGCAACAAGAAAAATGGAAGAAATCGAAAAGACTAAAGCATGAAAAACTAAAAAGACGAGTTTGATGTAAAGCCACCATAAAAAAATCCGATCTGTTACACTCACATGACTTTCTCTACTATTGTACAAACTATTTTTACAAACTCTTATTCTCCATCTATTTCATATTAATCGAGATAAACATTTGCAGAAACGATCTTTTGACATGCAAGGAGAATTACATTTTACACATAGCGACCAGTTCTAAAAATATTTGAATATCGCTTAAGACGTACCATTTTCCCCTTGTTTTGTAATTGCAAGGGCAATATAGAAGTACAGTAGCCTTTAAGCATCGACATATATCTTAATGGCTGGTTGCTATGTGCAGCACCATTCTCTTTGCCACAGATTAATACTCTTTGCATATCCAAGACAAAAAAATGAATAATGAATTCCCATTTGAGAAAATAAATACTCAAAATTTAAGAGATTAACAAGCAATATCTCGAAAATGGTTCACTCAACAAAAAACTGTATAGGACATAAATTGTGTATTTTAACGCAATCTACATTTTGGTGTAGTAAAATTTTATCTATCTCTTATGGTTTACCAGTTATGCAAAAGTCGTTTACAATGAAGAATACTTTTGGAGACATCTTAAACATATGATATTTTAATCAAAATCGCTAGAGCCATTTTTGAGAAAATTAAAATTTTCGAAAAATGTTCCATGTAAAGGGTAATCTGGGGTGGGGGATTTTCTTGAAAACCTTGGTGTCGCATCTCTGGAAGATACTGAACCTAAATTCCAAGTTTGGTGTTTATCCGACTGTTCGTTTCTGAGTTATGCTGTTCACAGACACAGACACACACACACACACACACACACACACACACACACACACACACACACACACACACACAGGCACACACACGGACATGTTTCCAAAAATGTTTTTTTTTAAAAAATTCAGGAGGTTTCTAAACATATTTCCGGTGAAATCTCGGTATCGAATTTTTGGGTGGAATACAATACTTCCCCTACTTACTATACGTAGTAGAGAAAGTAACAAGCACAGCTGTGAATATATAGATCGAATCAGCTACCGAACAAGTAATCTGCAGATATCCTATTTATGATGGACGGAATGCATTATTATTATTGTTATTATTAAGGTAATAGCCTGGGAAAGCACATGTGGTAAGCTTGCTTCTCACTAGTACTAAGAAGCCATGTTGCTACGTGCCACGCTGATATTTTTGAATTCACAGGAAACATGAAAAAATGCATCGCATGTGTGTTAGTATGATTCTATTTGCACAATGATTATACGTTCCTGAGGTGCATTCAATTTTAAATCAATAATAATATACTGCACAGCTTGGGCCTTATGACCCGTTCCGACTTCACAAAGTTTTAAAATCGGTCCTTGCAACGTATCTCTGTCTTCCTACTTCGCTTCTTCCAATGGGCTTGCATTAATATACAGGATGAGACTGTATAATATCTCCAAAACTAGGCGTTGCAAAAATAAACCACTTTAATAAAAGTTTCTTGATATTATGGGGGAAAGTAAATGCCATTAGTCGTATTTTGTTTGGAGGACGTGTTAGGGTCAATTTAATTTTTTAAATGGGAATCTATCTTTATGTTGTTTTCTCACTTCTCATAAAAAACTAAACAACATTTGTATAAAGCACTTTGCGATTGTTCTTACACCAACGTAAATAACAACAAAAATTCTGAATGTCTATGTACGAAGAACGCAATGAATAGTTGAATCATCTATGGATGGTCATTTGAGGGTCAGGTTACGTTTCGTAATGGGCAACCAACATTTTTTATTTTATTTCCTTATTCCTCATCACAAAATAAACAACATTTTATAAACCATTTGCTAATGAGAAAACAACACACAAAAAATAGGTTCCCATTAAAAAAAATTAAATTGACCCTAAAATGACCACCATAACGTCCTCCAAACAAAACATGACTAATGGCATTTACTTTCCACCATGATATCAAGCAACTTTTATTAAAGATATTTTGTTCCACAACGCTTAGTTTTGGAGATTTGGTACAGTCTCAACTTAAATGGTCCACCTTGTATATGCTGACTGTTATACGAGAAGTATCCATCCTATATAGATGGTCATACCATTGTTCTATTACCTCTGAAGCATTGGTTATATTTAGCTCTTCCCGAATGTCATTGTTTCTCTCATAGTTCAGAAGCGAACATCCAGCCAGAGGTTTTAGTAGTTTTATTTCTGCTATTTCAACATTCATTACTTTTTCTTTGTTAAAATACAAGTCTCAGCTCCATCAAACAAGATTGATAGGGCCACCATGGTTATATGATTTTAAAATCGTTCCATTTAATAATGTCCGTTTAATAGCCCATTTAATTTAATGAGTTTATTTAATTTATTTTGAAACTGGAGACCTTCTCAATAATTATATTGTCTATTACTATGTTTTTCTTTTTGGTATTTTTGCCTCAAAGCCCAAGACTTTAGTTTTTCCTGTCGATATTTTAAATCTTATTACGTCAGCAGCAAACAATAGGGCATTTATATTAAATTTATTTATTTATAATATAATTTTCATCCACAGGTAGCAACCATTTTCTTATGACGCCATTAATTTATAAATTAAACAAGGCAGGTGACAATGGACCCCCCTGTTTTACTCCCTGATTAGTTTCTTTATTAAATATACATCTACTTTCATTTTAATTTCTGTGATTATATAGACACTTTGAAATGTCTTACTAAGTGTTTGTGGACTCCTGTGCTTACCAATATTTCTTGTAATAGTTTTCCATTTACCTTGTAGAGTGCTTTAGTGTATGATGATGATAATAATAATAATAATAATAATAATAATAATAATAATAATAACTGCAATGCTGCTGCTTTCTAAAATCTCCACTACCATGAAAGTTCATATTTCTTGTTTTCGATACATTCCTGCGTTGGGTTTATCTACTAACATCCAAGTATTTTATTTGTATAATGCGAGGCACGAAAAATGAGCTACGGTGGCGTGACCAATAAGAACCACGTTGCTGAGGTGAAAGTGTAATTTCTCCTCTGACAGACTTAATTAAAACTGTGGAGGCCGCCAGATAATTAGCCTGCTACATATTCGAAATTAAAATATTTTATTATTCCTAAAAGCTAACTCAAGAAGCGTAGGAAAATATTCCATCGCAGCAAGGTACAGTGTCGGCCAAAACAAAAGAAGGAACTTGCGGTGAATGATGACGTCAACATCATAGAGGTACTGGTTCAATACGGCCTTAGATCTAACCTCAGGCAACCTATATTAGAATTATGTATAGGTATATGTTTAAATTTGTTTTACAACGTGGACCATTTAAGTTATGACTATGGAATACCTCCAAAGCTAAGCGTTGTAGAAAGAAATGTCTTTAATAAAAGTTGCTTGATATTATAGGGGAAAGTAATACCATTACTCATGTTTTGATTGGACGGCCATATGATAGTCATTTTAGGGTCAATTTAATTTTCACTTTCTCTACTACGTATAGTAAGCAGGGGAAGAGTTGCATTCCATCCAAAAATTCGATACCGAAATTTCATCGGAAATACATGTTTTGAGGCCCCCTTAATCCAAAAAGACGCATTTGTTGAAAAAGGTCCCTGTCTGTGAACAGCATGACTCAAAACCGTAAAGTTGGATAAATACCAAACTTGATATTTAGGTTCAGTAACTTTCAAAGATGCGGCACGAAGATTTACAAGAAAATCCCTCCAACCCAGACCACACTTTACATGGATCATTTTTCAAACATTTTGAATTTCTCAAAAATGGCTGAAACCATTATGATTAAAATATCATATATTTAAGATATTTTTATGACAAATTAAACCAACGTATCTTGAAGTTACTTTAATGTCCCCAAAAGTCTATTTCATTTTGAATAACTTTTGCATAACTGGTAAACCGTCAGAGATACACAAAAAACCTAGATCTCGTTGAAACACATAATTTATGTCATATACATTTTTTTTATCCAGTGAACTATTCCTTATTATTTTTTTGAATTTTCCAATAGTTATACTTTTTCTCAAATGGGAATTCGTTATTCCCATTCTATGTCCTAGACATGTAAAGAGAATAAAATGCTCCACATAGCAACCACCTCTTAAAACATTTGACTATCGCTTAAAGCCTGCCATATTTCCCTTGCACCTACAAGAAAATTAGCAATAGTTTCTGCATATGTTTATCTCGATTAACATGAAGTAGATGGAGAATAAGCCTTTGTAATAATAATGTACATACTGAGAATTTCAAGGCCGGCGTCATAACTAATAAATGAATTACAACTATCCGGGCTTGTAGGCCGTGGTCTAGAAGGCATCGTGGGCCTACAAGCCCGGATAGTTGTAATTCATTTATTAGTTTGTAATAATAGTTTGTACAAGAGTAGAGAATGTCAGTGGAGCATATCAGATTTAGAAAATTGTTTATAAAAAGTTGTTAATTTTGTGATGAGGAATAAAGAAAGGAAATAAAAAATGTTGGTTCCCAATTATGAAACGTAACTTGACCCGCAAATGACCATCCATGGATGATCCAACCATTCATTGCGCTCTTCGTACACAGCCATTCAGAATTGTTGTTATTTACGTTGGTGTAAGAACAATCGCAAAGTGTTTTATACAAATGTTTTAGTTTTTTATGAGGAGTGAGAAAATAACATAAAAAGATAGGTTCCAATTTTAAAAAAATAAATTGACCTTAAAATGACCATTCAGTGTCCTCAAAAAAGACACGACTAATGGCATTTACTTTCCCCCATGATATCACGCAGCTTTTATTCAAGAAATTTGTTTCTACAACGCTTAGTTTTGGAGATATTGTACAGTCTCAACTTAAATGGTCCATACTGTATAATATGTGACAGTTGTATTTCTATTTTACAAGGATATGATAATAGTATATTTTGCAACAAGATTGTAATGGTAGTATTAAGACTGATATTTTTGAAAAGCGTGGTAGCTACTTTTCATACTAGTGTCTTAGTTACCATTATAAGCAAGTGTTTTAGTCGACCACACAATAATTTCAATGCTTTTGAGCTTTTAGAAAAAGATCTTATCTTGTTAATTGTGTGTAATTAAATGCTGATCGAATGGCAGGACCTTGAGAGTGTTGTCGACTACTGAAACAGATGGCAGTAATTTTGAGTCCAGGCCATATTTATTGATTTATGTAGGGAACGTGAAAGAATGACATTAAAAGAAAAGAAATGTACTCAATTTATTACAATGCTAAATTACATTGAGCAGAATTCATTTTTTTAAATACATGTATTTCATTGTTTATCTGGGGTAGGATCCCAGTGTTGCCTAGTCTGCAACTTGTAATTTCCAAAAATCTAATGTGCTACACTCACATGACTTTCTCTACTCTTGTACAAACTATTTTTACAAACGCTTACTCTCCATCTACTTCATCTTAATCGAGATAAACATTTGCAGAAACTATCTTATGGCCAATTTTCTTATAGGTACAAGGAAAATATGGCAGGATTTAAGCGACAGTCAAATCCTTAAAGAGCTGGTTGCTATGTTGAGCATTTCATTCTCTTTGGGTGTCCAGGACAAAAAAAAATAATAATGAACGTAGATTTCAGAAAAAGTATAACTACTGGAAAAATCGAACACATAACAAGGAAAATTTCGGAGACAGTATGTTTTAACGAGATCTACATTTGTTGTACAGTAACATTTTCTCTGTCTCTTACGGTTTACCAGTTATGCAAAAGTCGTTCACAATGAAGAATACTTTTGGAGACATTCCCAGAAAATTCGAGGTATACATTTTATATGCCATAAAAATGTCTTAAGCATATGATACTTTAATCGTTAGAGCCGTTTTTGAGAAAATAAAAGTTTTCGAAAAATGTTCCATATAAAGGGTAGTCTGGGGTGGGTAAATTTTCTTAAAAGTCTTTGTGTCCCATCCTTGGAAGATACTAAAATGAAATACCAAGTTTGATATCCCACTTTTCGTTTTTGAGTTATGCTGTTCACAGACAAACATACGTGGACATGGTTCCAAAAATGATTTATTTTGATTCAGTCACCTTAAAACATATACTTCCGGTGAAATATCGGTATCTAAATTTTGGGTGGAGTGCAATACTTCCCCTACTTACTATACGTAGCAGAGAAACTAAAAATAGGTAGTAAATATCAACCAATTTAGTGTATGAGTAAGCTATTTTTGGGTCAGCAAGTCCTCCAACGGAAACACCTGGACCTCACAATGGATGACAAAATCTGCCACACACCCAGTACTAAATAGAGCTCACGACGGTGCAATTTACGAGCTTATGATATAAGGTTTCTACCACTGGACATCCGTTACAGAGATCAGATGTACATCTCCCATGCCACCACTATTTCATTAACAACAGAGTACACCATGGCCTTCCAGTCAGTCGAATTATACGTATTAGCAAATTGGCTCCAAATAGCACGCCATCAATGTTGTGAAAAATCAGATGAGTAACATTAAAATGAGTTTCCCTAACTCTATCACCTATTAGTGGGTGTCTAAATTATTCTTATGAAGGTTTGTATTCCTATCTACTTCATTTTAATCGAGATAAACCTTTCCGAAAATAACTGCTCTACACATTTCGTTATACATACAAAGGGAACTGCGACAATCAAATGTTTAAGAACTGGACGCTATTATACTGGCTTTAAAATTTCATACTGTCTCCATGCAACAGCGAGAAACAACTGAAAATCGACAGGACTTTAAAAGAATGACTAAGCATTGAACAAATGGAACCATTAATAACGGATATCTCGGAAATGGCTTGTACCATCAAAAGTTATTTGAAATAAGTTGTGTATTTAAAGGAGATCTGAATTTTTAATTTCTCTACTACGTATAATAAGTGGGGAGGTAGGTGCCTATTGTATTCAACCCAAAAATTCAATGTCGAGATTTTACAGGAAACATGTTTTAAGGTCCCCTGAATAAAAAAAGCATTCTTAGAAAAAAGTCCGTGTGTATGCGTGTGTGTGTGTGTGTGCTGTCCGTCTCTGTTTGTGTGTGTCTGTGAACTATATAACTCAAAAACGAAAATTCGGATAAATACCAAACACGAAAATTTGAGTTAAGTGTCTTCCAAAATACGACACCAAGATTTTCAAAAAATCCACCTCAACTCATCTTTAGATAGAACATTTTTCTAAAATTTATATTTTATAGAAAGTAGCTCTAACAATTTTGATTCAAATACCACATTAAATATATTTACATAATAAATAAAATCTGTAACTTGAATTTCTGGGGTATAGTCTATGAAGTCCTCTTCATTCGGAAGGAATTTTGTATAATATTGTATAACTTGTAAACGCTAAGCGATAGACGAAAACATACCACATAAAAATGTAGATCTCTTTAAATCACACACTTTACTTGGCATTAAGCTTTTCTGTGGCATAAACCGTTTCTGAGATATCACTTATTAAAGGTTCGAATTGTTCATTTTGTGGTCATTCTGTTAAAGTCCGGTCAACATTAATTTATTTCTCGCGATTGCATGGAAACAGTATGGGATTCTATTGCATTCAGTTCTTAAACATTTGAGAGGGTAGAGAAATGCATGTAGTGTGTCAGATCAGATATTTTTGTGTAGTAGTTTTCATCTATCACTTGTCGTTTACCAATTATACAAAATTATACAAAATTCTTTCCGAATGAAGAGAACTTCATAGGCTATTCCCAGAAAATTCAAGATACACATTTCATTTGTCACGTAAATATCTTCAATATATGGTACTTTAATCAAGATCATTACAGCCATTTTTTTAGAAAATCAAAAATTTCGAAAAATTGCCATATAAAGAGTAGTTTGGGATGAGAGGATTGCTTTCAAAACCTTCGTGTGGTATGTTTGGAAGGTCCTGAATCTAAATACCAAGTTTGTAATGTAGTCGACTTTTCGCGCGCGTGGGTAATTTTCTAAATTGTTTTTCTTGGTTTCAAGGGACCTCAAAACATGTATTTCCAATGAAATCTTGATTACAGATTTTTGGATGGAATGCAATACCTTTCCCACATACTACGTATGGGATACAGTATGTAAAATTTCCATTGCAATCTGGGTAGAATACAGTTAGGAGTCGTAATATATTTGTAAAAAAAAGCAGACCGTTTAAAGCATAGATAGTCTCTGGTCATCCGTCATCGACAGACACACAAGTTTTCCATCGGCTGTGAAATTTGAATGGACGCTAACCTGGAAGCCGAAATCGTGCGGCCGAAAGGATTTCTGAAGTGGAGCATCTTCACTCATCTCTGTAGTGCCCTTTTTTTCCGAGCTGTTTCAAAACATTTATCTACTACAACCGCCCCAGTTAAACAGAGTGTATACCCACACACACATTACCAAAAATCGCGTTTTTACTTTCTCTACCACCTGCATAGTAGGTAGAGAGTTATTCGTGATTTTACTTCAAATACATATTTTAAAGCACCTTGAATCCAAAAAAGCATGTGTGGAACAGGATAACTCAAAAGTCGGATAAACACCAAACTTGGTATTGATACGAAGAGGTGATCGTCACATTTGAGGCCGTTTACTTTTACCTGCTTTGTTGTTGATTCTTCTGCCGTGATCTCGTATCTCTTTCTATTGTCTCGTGTGCCAGCTGCTCTAGCGGTATGGATAGGAGATCTTTCCCTCAGGGTATGCGTGGTTGCATTGCGAAGGACAAAAAGTTTAAACTGACTAAGTAATTTATTCTGAACTAATATTTGAGTTACTGAAATGAGTTGCCGACCGTTTGAGATGAAGAAAGAGACTGGCTCTGAATTGTAGCACTTAAAATTGTAACAACTGAATTATTATATCTGCTAACTTCTGCACAATCGATTTTACGATTTGAAATAACGTTTCTGCAATAAAAGAAACTAGTAGTGTAACTGGTGGTGCTTATCGTGAGACCTCACGCAATAGCCGCGAAATCTTACACACACAAACGCATCACTAATTTATTAGTTTTAGCTCCGTCTACTTCATTATTCCCAACCAACGTTATTTTTCACGCAGTGAATATTTAACCCCTACGTTACTTTATTACTAAGGGTCTAGCTAAATTCTCAGAACTTAATTGCGTTTCTCTTCTCCAGAATATTTACGGCTCTTGCTAATGACTTTGGTTAACATGACTCGCTGATGACCTGTTTCTCGGACAAATCTATCGACTGAAGCGTGTTACATTATACGTTAATTTGAATTTCAGAAATTGTTTATTGTAATTATTTCTTTGTGTTACAATTATTCCTTTATTTAATTATTTATATCTGCCAGTCAATAATTACGGTTCAGTGTTTAACATTTGTATCTTCCAAAGATGTAACATAAAGATTTTAAGAAAATCCCCCCAACCCCAACTACAGTTTACATGGAAAATATTTCTAATGCCTCTTATTTTCTAAAAAAGCGGCTCTAATAATTTTGATTAAAATACCATATATTAAAAATACTTACATACAAATGAAAGGTACATCTTGAATTTTCTTGGAATAGCCTGTGAAGTCCTCTTCATTCGGAAGAAATTTTATATAATCTTGTATAACTGGTAAACGCTAAACGATAGACGAAAACGTACTGCTCAAAGAATGTAGATCCCTTTAAAACACAAAATTTATTTTATTTGGTGGCATAACCCATTTCCGAGATATTCGTTATTAATGTTTCGTTTTATTCAACACCTACCATTGTTTTAGTCCCGTTGATTTTCAATTGTTTTCATGAGGTCGTGGAAAGAGTGTGGTATATTAAGGCCAAAGAATAGCGTCTAAAACATTTGCCTATTGCTGCTCCCTTTGTATCCTAACGAAATGTCTAATGAAGCTATTTCCAGAAAGTTTATCTGGATTAAAATGAAGGATATGGGAATAATTTATATACCCGCTAATAGTTTTTAGAGGGTAGAGAAAGTCATGTGGATGAAACATCAGATTTTTTTTTGTTTTAATGTACCTGTGAATACACGTCAGCCTCAGTTATTCATCCGAAGACGAGAATTACCCGAACAAAATCTGTATACAAAGTATTCTTACTAAAGCTTATTTTTCTATCTATTGCATTTAATCCAAATATACCTTTGTAAAAATACCTAGTTAGCTACATCACACATTGTGTTATAAATACAAAGAGAACAGCGACCGTCAAGTATTTAAGAACTCGACGCTATATGCTGGCCTTAAAATTCCATACTGTTTCCATGCAATCGCGAGAAACAACCGAAAATCGATGGGACTGAAAGAATTGAACAATTCGCCTTCAATAACGGATATCTCAGAAATGGCCTATGCCACAAAAAAACCTATGTTCGTAAATTGTGTGTTTTAAAGGGGTTTATACTTTTTGTATGTAGGCTTTCGTCTATTGCTTAACGTTTACAAGTTATACAAAATTCCTTCCGAATCAAGAAGACTTAAAACGCTATTGCCAGAAAATTCAGGATATACATTTTGTTTGTCATGTATATTTTATATATGGTATTTTAATCAAAATTGCTAGAGCTATTTTTTATAAAATCAACATTTTCGAAAAATGTTCCATGTAAAAGGTAGCTAGGTGTGCGGGGACTTTCTTGAAAATATTTGGGTTCCAACATTAGAAGATACTGAACTCTAATACCACGTTTGGTATTTAACCGACTTTTCATTTTCGAGTAATGCTGTTCACAGAGAGATACACACACGACACGTTTCCAACAATTCTTTATTTGGATTCAGAGCTCCTCAAAACATATATTTCCGGTGAAATTTTGGTATCCAATGTTTTTGTGGAATGTAGTACTTTTTACTTTTTCTACTACGTATAGTAAGTAGGGGAAGTATTGTATTCCACCCAAAAACTCGATACCGAGATTTCACCGGAAATATATGTTTTGAGACCCTCTGAATCCAAAAAAGCATTGTTGGAAACATGTCCGTGTGTGTCTGTGAACAGCATAACTCAGAAACGAACAGTCGGATAAACACCAAACTTGATATTTAGGTTCAGTATTTTCCAGAAATGCGAAACAAAGGTTTTAAAGAAAATCCCCTTACCCCATGTTACCCTTTACTTGGAACATTTTTCGAAAATTTTAATTTTTTTAAAATGGCTCTAACGATATTGATTAAAATATCATATGTTTAAGATATTTTCATGACAAATGAATTGTATATCTCGAATTTCCTGGGAATGTCTCCGAAAGTATTCTTCATTGTGAACGGCTTTTGCATAACTGGTAAACCATAAGAGATAGACAAAAGTTTACTACACAAAAAATGTAGATCGCGTTAAAATACACAATTTATGTCATATACATTCTTTTGAGTGAACCATTTTAGAGGTATTGTTGTTATTCCCTTAAATTTTTCAATACCTATTTTCTCAAATGGAAATTCGTTATTCATTTTTTTTGTCTTGGATATGCAAAGAGTATTAATCTGTGGTAAAGAGAATGGTGCTGCACATAGCAACCAGCTATTAAGAGATATGTCTATGCTTAAAGGCTACTGTATTTCTATATTGACCTTGCAAGTACAAAACAAGGGAACATAGTACGCCTTAAGCGAAAGTCAAATATTTTTAAAACTGGTCGCTATGTGTAAAATATAATTCTCTTTGCATGTCAAAAGATCGTTTCTGCAAATGTTTATCTCGATTAATATGAAATAGATGGAGAATAAGAGTTTGTAAAAATAGTTTGTACAAGAGTAGAGAAAGTCATGTCAGTGTAACAGATCAGATTTTCCTGGTTAGTACACGTAGTAGGGAAAGTGAAAATACGATTAGAAGTGTATTATAGATTGCGCGACGTGCTGCATATGGCATTCTAAGCATCAATATAACTGGCATCAGACATTCTCGGAAACTCTGAATTTTCATGAAATTAATGTCGTATCTATGGAAAAATCACACATTTATTAAGCTGCGAGTGAAAATGAACATACGTTAAGCAAATGAATCAATGAATGCATTTGACAACACCGTGCCTGGTGAACAGGGCAAAGAAACAGCAGTCATGTGGGGCACAACAGAGAGAAGCTGAATTATCGACTGAATGAAATACGCCCGGGGCACAGCTGAAACAAAGGGACCTGCATATCAAAGTCCGTGGTTTGATCCTGACGGCCAGCAGGTGCCTTCAAAGTGAGGGACATTTTTGTTTCCAGAACCGATCTATGCCCCGCAGCACAAATTTATTAAACATAATCATAACGCGTCCGGCTTTTATAAATCTGCCCAAAGCTGAAGATAAACAGAGCTCCGCTAGATGTCTCTTTACAAGAATAGCACTCCCTTTCTGTGGCGCGCACAAAATAAAAAACAAAATTGCATCGCTACCCAACGAGCTGTGACAGGCCGTCGCGAAATTGAGTTTTCTTCTTCTTCCTCTTCACACGAAAAAGGAGATTAGGAGAGAAAAACATTAAATGCCCCTCTTTGATCCAAGCAACACGTTTTGAAAGCCTTTAAGGTGTGTCTGTGGCCGCTTACAATCCTGCGGAGTTAATAGCTCTGTGAATAAAGGTGCGTGTTGCGATATGCAGATGTTTCAATAGTCTTGGCGCGGTTGCCATGGCTACAACTTTATCAATAATAAAGTTAGTTTCCAGAGCCGGCTAAACAACCCTCCCTAGGGATTGGCTCTGATTACGTAATAAGGTTTACAGCAATCAGAATACCAACGGGGATGAATTATTTAAGAAAGAGCAAGGTGACTTGCAGAAGTTGGGGAACTGTCAGTAACTGCAACAGTGATATTTGTACGTCGCAGGTCAAACAGCTAAATCCTCTTGCGGAAATCGTATGTATTACTTTCTCCACCCTCAAATAGGTACATAAGGTACTGCATTCCACCCAAAACCGAGATTTGACCAGAAATACACGTTTCGAGGCCCGTTGAATGAAAACAACAGTTTATAGAAATATGTGTGCGTCTGTAAACAGCATAACTCAAAAAAGAAAATTCGGATAAATACCAAACTTTGTATTTACGTTTAGCACCTTCCAAACATGCGACACAAGGTTTTTAAAGATTCACCCACTCTAAAACTACCCCTTGCGTGAACACTTTCTGAAACGTATGATTTCCTAAAAAATGGCTCTAACAATTTTGATTAAAATATGATATATTAAATGTTTTACATAACAAATAAAGTGTATATCTTGAATTTTCTGGGAATGTCCCCAAAAGTCATCTTCATTCTGAATGGCTTTTGCATAACTGGTAAACCGTAAGCGATAGACAAACGTTTTATACACAGAAAATGTATATGTCGTTAAAACACACAATTTATGTCATATACATAACCATTTCCGAGATACTCTTTGTTACTTGTTTGAATTTTTCAAGACATATACTTTCTCTCAAATGGGAATTCGTTATTCCTTATTTATATCCTGGACATGCAAAGAGAATGGAATGCTGCACATAGCAACCACATAGATTTGACTATCGCTTAAAGCCTACCATATTCCCCTTACACCTACAAGAAAACCAGCAATAAGATTAACATCTCGATTAACATGAAGTAGATGGAAAATAAGTGTAAGTAAAACTAGTATGTATAAGAGTAGATAAAGTCATGTCAGCGCAACAAATCATATTTTTCTACAGCGCACGTAGTACATAGGTAGAGACGGTACTGCATTCCAACCAAAAATTCGATACCGAAATTTCACCGAAAATACATGCTTCGAGGCCCCTTGAATGAAAAAAGGGCTTTTTCGAAAAAGGTGTGTGTGCCTTTGAGCAGTGTAACTCCAAAAAGAAAATTCGGATAAATACCAAATTTAATATTTAGGTCCAGAACTACCCAAAACGCAACACAACATTTTAAAAAAAATTCTCACCCTAAACTACCCCTTACATTGAACACTTTTCGAAATGTTTGATTTTCTAAAAAATGGCTCTAACGATTTTGATTAAAACACCAGATATTAAAGATTTTTACATGACAAATAAAATGTATATCTTAAATTTTCTGGGAATAGCCTCTAAAGTTCACTTCATTCGGAAGGAACTTTTGTATAACCTTGTGTAACTACTAAACGTTAAGGGATACACAAAAACGGACTACGCGACAAATGTAGATCTCTATAAAGTACGTAATTTATTACATATAACTATTTTGTGCATCAGCCATTTCCAAGCTTAGCAATGCGAGTCCTGTCGATTTTCAGGCTATTATTTCTCGCGATGTCTTGAAAGAGCATGGAATTTTAAGGACAGCACTCGTATACCCAGTTCTTAAACATTTGACTATCGCTGTTCCCTCTGTATCTATAATAAAATGTGTAATGTAGCTATTTTCGGAAAGGTTTATCTGGACTAAATTGAAGTAGATAGGAAAATAAACTATCGTAACAATAATTTGTGCACTACGTGATCAAAAGTATCCGAACACCTGGCTGAAAATGATGTACAAGTTCGTGGCACCCTCCATCGGTAATGCTGGAAGTCAATATGGTGTTGGCCTACCCTTAGCCTTGATGACAGCGTTCACTTTCGCATGCATACTTTCAATCAGGTGCTGGAAGTTTTCTTGGGGAATGGCGGACCATTCTTCACGGAGTGCGAAACTGAGGAGAGGTATCGATGTAGTCAGTGAGGCCTGGCACGAAGTCGGCGTTACAAAACATCTCAATGGTGTTCTTAAGATTCAAGTCAGGACTCTGTGCAGGTCAGTCCATTACAGGGATGTTATTGTCGTGTAACCACTGTGCCACGGCCCGTGCAGTATGAACAGGTGCTCGAACGTGTTGAAAGATGCAATCGCCATCCCCGAATTGCTCTTCAACAGTGGGAAGCAAGAAGGTGCTTAAAATATCAATGTAGGTCTGCGCTGTGATCGTGCCACGCAAAACAACAAGGGTGCCCCCTCCAGGAAAACCACGACCACACCATAACACCGCCACCTCCGATTATTCCGTAATTTCCAAAACCTTCTTTTTTTCCTCTTTCATGAGAAATAACATGTGAAATTACACCAAATTTCACTTTTGGCACTACACACACTTGCAGATGATGTTCACCGGACATTGCCATAGTGTATGTTGGTATCTGGTTTATGCTTTGTTTTATTTAACCCATATTGCTGCACTAAAGTTGGTTCTTTCTAGCGTTCAATTACTCTTCTGCATAGTGATGGGTCGATACCACTTTTTCTCGATATACGATACTCGATACCAATAGTGATTTTTTAGCATCGATATTGATACTGGATACTCACTTTATAAAAAAACTGTAAAGACGACAGTTTCTTCTCTGAATTCTTATTGATAGTTTTCTGTGTATAAGCGTATGTAAACGATTTTGTGTTAAATGCTAATTTCGGAATTGTTCCTGTTTGACATTCTCCAATTGGCAGCAACTGGTTTTCCTTGATAATGCCACATATGCATTTTTTCATCCGGTAATAAATAATTAGGCATATAACACCCTGAAACATAGTAAGTTTGTGGATTAAACCTCTTTACTACCCTTCCACATACATTAGTATATACATGTTTAATACAAAGGCATATTAGACACAATTAAATCTTCAAAGAAAAAATCAAGGAAGTATATAAAATGCAGACATATAAAGGAATCAAATACGTTTAAGAACATGAACATTCTTTAAAGAACAAATATTTCCATGTGCTATTTTATCTCACGTCTTAAGTTCTGATTTGTTTCTGCTGGATCCACAGATTTTGGTCACCAGAGTAGGTAAAGGTAATGGCTGAGAGTGAGTGAGTCACCAAGCCAGGCTATTGCAGAAACGCGATTTAGTGCGTTAGCTATATTAGCATCTTTCACAACTGAGCTAACGCTGCAGTTACTACGAGGATTATCAACAATTGGCTTGAACGAAATCTGGCAAAGGGGTAATGAAAATCGATTCAGTGCCGTGAAAGAAATCAAAAGATGACTATGTGATATAAACAAGCAGGAGATAGAATCTGGATGTAGGCAAAGATGAACAAAATGAAATAATAACTGGGTGGGTTAAGGAAACATATATTTTGGAATTAGGTATAAAACAGAGGACAGGAGTTAGGCCTAGGTTGGGAGGGTGGGAAGCTCGCAAGATTGTTGAAGATGATGGCAGGAGAATTTGCCCATTATGTAGGGAACCGGAAGATTGGACGCATATTTTGGCAGCATGCTTGCAGACTGAGGGTGTTAGGAAAAAATTATTACAGGAAGTATTTTTGGCTTCTAACGGACGGATTCTAAACAGAAAAACTGGCCAAGCTTGGACACATACTTAATTGAAGTACGTGTACTAAGAGATAGGGTGTTTATTTAAATTTTGTTTAAATATATGTGGTACTGAGAATTGTGTACGTGAGAGAGTGTGTGTGTGTGTGTGTTATTTGTATGATTCAGAGTATTTTTCATTTTATGAATATGTTTATAGTGTTGTGATTATAAAATAGTTGTTTTCTGGTCGATTCTGCAAGTCAAGTTTACAGACCAGCTATTTTTCCAGAGAGCATGAACGGTCTTGTGACCCATGCGATTGTGTTAGGCAATTAAGGTAATACTAAGTACTTAATAAATACCACCACCATTTTCATTTAGACACAAGTGTCTATGGAATGTGGCACTGATTTACCCACCGAAAACGCAGTCAAGGTCTATCAAGAACTACAGTACAACAACTTTTTGAGGACATATGCGTGGCAATGACATGAAGTGTCGACTGCTTCCATTCCTAGCATAAAGTTACACGCAACAACTTTCAATAATGCAAAAGTTAAAACTTTAAAGGTATCGAAGGTTTATCTCAAAGTGTTAGACCTACTTCGATACCACAGAGTATCGATGGTATCGCGGTCCATCACTGCACAATATTCTTGTGGATCAAGTCTATACCTAAAGGATCTTTCGACAAGAGTTCCTATCTTTAACAGTGATAGCTGCCATTGTTAGTGAGTTGCAGCAGTCATTTTTTCAATGCGGTTACAGTTGTTATTCATAAATAGCCGTGGAACGTTACCGCATTCAGCAGAAAATTTATTATCAAAATGGATCATCTGTTTGCTAAACCTTCCGTGTATTGCGTGAAGCTTACGGTGTGCATAATCATCCCTGCGAGAGAACGATAAATTTGAAAGAAGAGGTTCTGTCAGCGATCAATGAACGCCTGTATGTAATCGACGTAAGCGCTGAAACGAAAACATAGGCGCCGTTCCTGAGAGTGTAAGCGAGAACGGAAACAAATCAGTTGCTCGTCGAGCGCAAGAATTGGGCTTTCGCCGACCACAACTTGGCGAATTATGCATCTGAACTTGAAGTTTCACGCTTACAAAATGGTGTTAATCCAGTAACTAAAGCCCAACGACCATAGGTTGTGACGTGTATTCGCTGACTGGGCTATGGAGCAATTGGAAACTGACCCGGATATTTGTCAAAAAATCATGTTCGCCGACGAAGCCCACTTTTGGATGGATGGTTGTGTTAACAAAACAAATTTCCGTTATTGGAGCAATCATAATCGAATGCAGATTTAAGAACGACCACTTCATCTCCATAAGGTTACTGTGTGGTGTGGATTTTGGTTTGGTGGAATCATTGGTCCATATTTTTTCCAAGTTGAAGATGGAGAAGCTCTAACTGTCAATGGAGAAAGATACCGGGCTCTTATATGGGACTATTTTTGGCCTCAATTGGATGGTACGGATCTCAGAAACATCTGGTTCCAGCAAGATGGTGCCACATGTCATACTGCTTTCGAAACAATCGACCTTTTGAAGGAGAAGTTCAGAGGTTTCATCATTTCCCGTAGTGGTGATGTTAACTGGCCCCCGAGATCATGTGATTTAACGCCGTTGGATTACTTCTTGTAGGGTTATGTTAAATCTCGAGTTTATGCCAGAAACAGTAAATGATCTTATGAATAACATCACGTGTTATTCGCAAAGTTGGACCTAATTTACGTTCTTTTGTCATTGAAAATTGGGTCAACCGTATACGCGCAACCCAACGAAGTCGCGGCGTTCACTTAACTGATGTTCTCTTCCACACGTGATTATATTAATTATGTTCCAAAATAAAAAAAGAAATAAACCTCTATCATTTATTGAACGTGTTTTATTTATGTTCAAAAATAAGACACTCTTGTTGAAAGACCCTATATAAGGAAGCCTATTAACGTGCGAAACCTAAGCGAAGTTCTGAATTTTTAAACAATGTAAACCATTATCGGTATATTCACATAGTACTTAATAACGGTTTTAAAATTCGCTAGTTATAACTACAGAATATTTAGCTTTGAGTATCTCCGAAGGAAGATGAACCTGAGATGAACACAGTAAGCAATTAAGGACCTGTCCCGGAAGCATGTCGCAGTTTTTCTCCCGGACAAATGAAGCGGTATGTCATCGACTAAAGATGCGGTGACAGCCAGTGTTGCCAACGCAATCTATCAACGTTAAACTCTTGTACGGCCGACAGACAGCTCACTTCATGCCTGTTGTAAGGAATGTGTTCCGAAAAGGTGGCAGGCAGTGAACAAGAGTTATGACGCGAGGACTTCGGGTCGGCACGAAGCGAAACCTTGCCCCCAGCTCGTCCCAGGGGAAATCATTTCAAGCATTCTGACGTCATTTGTCCGCCGCGCTGCGATGCCAATACGACTCATGAGCCGGTGTCTCTGAGATTGTGCTTTCATCATCGACGTTCTGCACTTCATCTTCGTGGGCGTTTTGCTAAGATAGTGCAAGAAATTATTTGTCAAGGTAAGTTCTCAAGAAAAGACTAGCATTTGAACAAGGCTAAGTTGGGTGAAAATTTTGGAGATTAATTCATTATATGGACTGAAATTCCTAGGGCGCTAAAAGGTCTAAAGTAGGCGGGAAAAACACAATTGGCCAAATTCATATATTTCACGTTGATCTGGAACAAAATAAATAAAAATATCTGATGTGCTACACTCATATAACTTTCTCTACCATCTATTATTTATTAATGGGTATACAAAATATTCTAAAAAAGTTTATTTTATTACGTATAGTAAGTAGAGAAAATATTTGATTCCATCCAAAAATTAAATATCGAGATTTCATCGAAATACCTGTTTTGAGGTCCTGCGAATCCAAAAAAATGAAGAATTTTTAGAAAAAAGACTGTGAACAGCATAACTCAAAAACGAAAAGTCGGATAAATACCAAACTTGGTATTTAGGTTCGGTATCTTTCAAAGATGCGATACGAAGATTTTCAAAAAAATCCCCCCACTCAGACTACCACTTATATGGAATATTTTTAGAAAATGTATATCTTGAATTTTCTGGAAATGTTCCCAAAAGTCCTCTTCATTATCGATGGCTTTTGCATGACTGGTAACCGTAAGAGACGGACAGAATGTTTCTACACAGAAACTGTAGATCTCGCTAAAACATGCAATTTATGTCAAACACATATCTTTTATTCCTTTTGATTTATTTATTTGGTGGAGTGAACTGTTTACGAGATATTCCTTGTTATTTGCTTGCATTATCCAATACTTATAGTTTTTCTCAAATGAAAATTCGTTATTCTTTTTTTTGTCCTGGACATGCAAAGAGAATGGAATGCTCCACATAGCAGATGCCTACCATATTCCCCTCGCACGTACAAAAAAATAAGCATTAGATTTTTGAACCATTTTTACAAACACTTATTCTCCAACTACGTCATGTTAATTGAGAAAAACATTTGCAGGAACTATCTTATTGCTAATTTTCTTGTCGGTGCAAGGGAAATATAGCAGGCTTTAAGCGAGAGTCGAAAAAAAAACGAATAAGCAATACCCATTTGAGAAAAAGTTAAGTATCGGAAAATTCAAACAAATAACAAGAAATATCTCGTAAATGGTTCACTCCACAAAAAATGTATATGATATAAATTGTATATTTTAAAAAGATCTACATTTTTGTGTAGTAAAACTTTGCCTATCTCCTACGGTTTATGCAAAAATCATTCAGAATGAAGAGCACTTTTGGAGAAATTCCCACAAAATTCATGACATACATTTTATTTGCCATGAAAATAGCTTAAACATATGATATTTTAATAAAAATCGTTAGAGCCATTTCTGAGAAAATCAAAATTTTCGAAAAATATTCCACGTAAAGGGTAGTTTGGGGTGGGGGGATTTTCTTGGAAATGTTCGTGTCGCATCTTTAAAAGATATTGAACCTAAATACATATCAAGTTTGGTATTCATCCGACATTTCGTTTTTGAGTTATTCTGTTCAACACTCACAAACATACACACGGATTTTTTCTAAAGGTGCTTTTTTTTATTCAGGGGCCTCTAAACATGTATTACCAGTGAAATCTCGATATCGTGGTTAGAGAAAGTAATACCCTTCTGTAAAAATAATTTGTATGCCCACCAATAAAGGTTAGAGAATAGAGAAAGTCATGTGAATATAAAATATTTGTGTAATCTTTTCAATCAGCCTGTTACTATAAAGTGAACTGGTTGTCTTAAAATAATTTATTTAGTTATTTATGAGCTATGACTATAAAGTCTTCCATTAATAGCCAAGGGATTCTTTAACAGCGAAACACTCAAAGACGTAGTTGCTTGCAGAAACACAGATGATTAAAAGGAGTTCTTGGTTGCAATGTTTTCTATAGCTGCAACACCAGTTAGACCGTTCAAAAAGATCGCCGTGAATTAAACTATACAATGAATAATTATAAAAGTTGGAGATCACCACACCACTACTGCTCCAAAGAGTTTACTATGGAAATATTGTAGCGTGTGTACCTCCATTTGATAATACATGAGCTGCCGAAAATCTTTGTCTAGTATAAAGTAGATTTCAACGTGGCCACAATGAAAATCCAAGTTCGAACAGCACAAATCTTCTGTGAGAATGAAACGCGAGGGAATGGCATGAGAACAAAGGAGCAAAGCCGATACGAGAGTAAACCACAGTGCACTCGTTGGTAGTCTTCTCACGCCAGCAAATTCGTTCTGAGCTTGTGGTACACAGCATCCCGTTATAGAACAGGCAGGCACTCCTTTCAGTAGCAGTTGGGCCGGACAGACAGATCCCAGCTCAGTATCCGACACAGGGGTTTGATATCCTGCACCTTCAGAAACTATTGACATAATTTATACTACCTTGTCTTGAGAAAATCCATCTCTCCCAACGTAAATCTAAAGAAAGCATGCTTCCTGCGGATAATGAAGCTCAGTGACCAATGAGGTGGCTCCAGGTAACGTGCAAGGTTTGCATTCGAGTCATGGGGTTGGTCATTCGTGTTTTTCTCTGGTTTACTAGGCGAATGCTGGGGTGGTTCCTCTTCTACCACGAATATCTTTTACCTATTTCATATCACATTGCTTCCACTTTCATGTTTCAGGTAAGCTCAGGGTCTGTAAAGTATCGGTCAGATGACGTATATTTTTGCTCGTTAGAAATTCTTCTCGGATGGAGAAGAACAGATCCTGTCATATGGCAGCCTACTCTGAGCCACCTCTGCGCTTCTCTTTCGGGCGGCCCGCCTGTGGCCTAAAGATTGAAGCCGGTCGATGGTCATCCCTTTTGGCAACGAATTCCTGGTGTCATCTTTTGACGTCGTTGCCAATATCTGCCGTTGATTCTACTGCCGGCTGCTCCAATGATTGGCTATGGGACCTTTCTCTCAGGATATGCGTGAGTGTATTTTGAAAGGATAACACCAGTTTAAATTGACTGAGCAATTTAGTCTGATCTAATACTTCAGAACTTGAAGCGAGTTGCCAATTTGAAGATAAAGAATGAATCGGATAATGAATAGTAGCACTCGAAACTATAACAACTGATTTATTATACCTGCTAACTTCTGCAGTATTAATTTTACGGTTTCGCAATAAAAGAAACCAGAAGAGTAACTTGCCCTATTTCGCTAAAACGCATACCGGCAAAAACCCTCGCGGCTACTGGTAACCGCGCGGTCTTAGGCGCTACGAACTGCCGATCACTGTAAAAGACTGTAAGCCCCTAAGGCTGTACACGAATAAAAGAAAGGCAAGACTAATTTTAACAACACATGTTCCTATCTTCGCCTACTTTAGAACCACCCCACCAAAGTTTCTACATTATAAGTTACCAAATTTTACGCATCTGAAACACAACTTTTACACTTTGACTACCAAATTCTAAGAATTATTTCCCTTTGTCAAATTATCTGATGTAGCCTCATGCCTGTGCAAACGTACTAAACTTATAACCTTAATTGCGTTCCACGAATCTTTATACTAACGCGTTCGCTCCTCAGGTATTACTAATGACGTTACTTGCTAAAGACGTTTTTACTTTCTCTACTACGTATAGTAAGTAGGGGAAGTATTGTATTCAACCCAAAAATACGATCCGAGATTTCACAGCATTTTTCGAAACATGTCCGTGTGTGTGTGTCTGTGAACAGCATAACTCAGAAACAAACAGTCGGATAAACACCAAACTTGGTATTTAGGTTCAGTATCTTCCAGAGATGCGACATGAAGGTTTTCAAGAAAACACCCCCACCCCAGGTTACACTTTACATAGAACATTTTTCGAAAAAATTAATTTTCCCAAAAATGGCTATAAAGATTTTGATAAAAATATCATATGTTTGAGATATTTTCATGACAAATGAAATGTATATTTCGAATTTTCTGGGAATGTCTCCAAAAGTATTCTTTATTGTGAACGACTTTTGCATAACTGGTAAACAATAATAGACAACATTTTACTACACAAAACATGTAGATCGCGTTAAAATACATAATTTATGTCATACATTTTTGTTGTTGAGTGAACCATTTTCGAGATATTGCTTGTTATTTACTACACAAAACATGTAGATCGCGTTAAAATACATAATTTATGTCATACATTTTTGTTGTTGAGTGAACCATTTTCGAGATATTGCTTGTTGTTCCCTTAAATTTTCCAATATTTGTACTTTTTCTCAAATGGTAATTCCTTATTCCATTTTTTTTGCCGTGTTAATGCAAAAATGGAATGCGCACATAGCGACCAGCTCTTAAAATATTTGACTATCGCTTCTTAGGTCGAGGTGCTCGTCCCTCTCCGCGCGTCATATTGTTTCACTGCGTTACAGCAAATGAATGGGAATAGCATATGCCATGTTACTACCCTCTGTGACGATAATTATAATACATTGTGAAGCAAAAGCTCTATTTTGTTACCGCTTCTTCTGTCATTGCCCCTAAGCAAAACGTACATCCGAATATGTTCCAAAACAAATATCATACAAGCTTTATATGCAGTTTCATTCCGAATTTCTGTGAGAGGAAAAAAATACTGTTATCATAAGTAAAAACATTTAGTTATACAAACATTACAAATTATATGACACGATAAATTAAATAATGATTCTTTAAAAATCAAGAGATTGCAACTATCATTGAAGTAAATTATGTTACTACACCAAATAACGTTAACTAACTAAAAAGTTGTTGCTTTACGTTAATGCTACGTACAATTAGCTCCAATACTGATATAAAATTCGTATCAACAGCTTAAATTTAGCTTACTTTTCTACATTTTGGTTTATGGTGCATACACATTTATTTTTATTTATTTATTGTATTTTAGGATTACAGTTTAATTCTGTTAAACGTAGTGCATAGATAATAGTAGATTATATAATCTGACCTTTAATAACAAATAAATTCATTGACTGTCATGTGATAGATGGTCAATATTTAGAAATCCTTTAGACATTTCTTCCAGTTGCAATATTACCTTTTATTGCTGGACCTTCACTTCGTATTCTTTATATAACCCCCAGACTGCTATGCGGGGTCCAACTGGACCCCAGTGTTAAACTTTTTAGCATTCATGAATGAAATATCTAATGTGGAATTTTGAATTTTTTTTAATGTGTTACAAATTTAATCATCTTTATTTCCAGGAAAAGATTTTCTTAAAATGTTCAATAAATACAACTGTAAAAAAATAAAATACAACTTAGGGTCCACTTGTTCTCCTCATAGCAGTTCGTGCTTCATAAACTTTTCTGCATCTTGAGAGTTTTATGTTGGCTGCCCTGTGTTTTTCAGTTATTCTAGCATGCATTGTTGGTTTGAAATTGTGTGGAAACAGTTCAGTACTCTTCTATTGAACATTGTAAGGTGCAGTTATGTCGAAACGGAAAGGTGAAACTTTTAAAAGGCCGATGGCAATTATGTCCAAAAAAAATAATAATAAAAAAACTAGAACAAAGTGTGATAGCTGCAAGAAATTCAACTGAGATACTCACTGTAAGACAATGCAGAGATTAGTGTGTCTTGGCTGTTACACTTAGTGAACAGGAATTGTAAAACTCCATGTAAAAAACTTAAACGGTACTGGTGGTACATTATAAAAATGTTAAAATACAGTTGTGAGACCCAATGAAAAATAAAACATAAAATAAAGTGAAAATTGAAACAAATTATACCATCTAATGCGATAGCGCTGGAAAATAAAATTTTAATTCGGTTGTTTGTTTGACAACGCTAACTTTGAGGTACATTGTTGGTAAAAAATGTTGAGACATCAAAATTGTTGTTTTAAAATGATTTTATTTGTTCTAAGTAGAACATTAGATAATTATATTGTCTTAACTCGTGTTTTCTGCCTGAGGTCCATTTGGACCCCTCTCGGTGGTTTAAGGAAGTACAAAAGCATAGCAGTCTGAAGGTTAATTGATGAAAATTCAAATGCTACACTAACATAAGTCATTCACATGACTTTCACCACCTTCTATCGCTTATTAGTGGGTATACAAATTATTCTTACGAAAGTTTATTTTCCTATATACCTCATTTTAATCGAGTTAAACCTTTCCGAAAATACCTACATTACACATTTCGTTATAGACACAAAGGGAAGAGCAAAAATCAGATGTTTTAGAAATGGACCCTATACGTTGGCCTTAAAATTCAAATGTACTCGTATTTCCAGTGAAATTTCAGTACTGAATGTTTGGGTGGAATGCAATTCCTTCTCTACCTACGATGTACGTGGTAGAAAAAGTCAAAAACATCCCTCAACGGCAATTAAAGCATTAAAGAGTGTTTAACTCTTTCTGGTTGGACAGTCTGATATATGTCTAAAACCTCTTGTACAAGATCAAACTTTTTTTTTCATTTAAGAGTTTACAAGAAACACTGTCAGATGTTTTTTCAATATTTGACAAGATTGGACAACACTTGACAAGAAGTGGTAAAATCTGACAATGTCATAAATGTATTTACACGTTATCTCTTTGCCAAACTGAACCTCTTCAGAAAACACTGATAATTTATCATGTGCAAAGCAAATTACCAGTATCATCACTATATAACAATTTGTAATAATATATTTCTCTCTACGTAATATTATATAGCACTTTCACGTATTATAGCCCATGAAATAATATTACAATTAAAGAATACAATGTAAATAACACGACTATATAACACTGTATTATTGTACAAAGAGCGCCAAAGAAAATCTCACTGCACCTCGCGTTTATGTCACATTATTTATCATTGTACGAGGCCTTGCGAAGCAATTTCATTGGTTGCTTTATGCCACGGTGCAAGGCTGTGCCACTCCTTCTGCTAAATAGTTACACCAATAACCACAACAAAGGTTACAAATTGGCGTAGAAACGAATGTGTTTACGCTCTCGATCGTATTGGCTAAAAGAGAAAGATGTAGAGTGATACAGACCTCTTGTGATTGATTACCTTATCGGCTACTGCAGGACACGCCCTTGAAAGGGTTTAAAGCTAAGGGGAAAACTTGATGAGTGCCCAGGTTAGCAAAATGTAGAATGTGTAGTGTGTGAAGATTTTAGTGGGCGCAAATTAACTTAAATGGTATTCAATAAATACATAGCAAGTGAGCACTTTATAATAAAAACCTAACAGAAGTGTATTCTTACAGTGATATCAATGCTTGTTGCTGCATAGAAGCAAACATAACTAAATAATAAATAAATAAATAAAGCAGCATGTTTTCCCTCTAATTCAAACTATAGTTGGTTAATATACCTTTATTAACATATTGTTGATCATAGAAATACTACAGAATTATAGACAAAAATATAACCAAATTTTATTGTCATAATATGTATGTCATATTCGGTAAACCATATACATATACATATTTATCTCTAATTTCTAAACATGATCAGTCAATTATAACAAAAGAGTAATTTGTATTTAGTAAACGAATGTCATCTGCGAATGTTTTACGGGGAGTGCCCGCTTTCTGACGAGTATGTAGACCGTCTTACCCACTTTCCTGGAATATTTCATCCAGTAATTTACTATAAAAACACTTTTATGCACTGTCATTGCAATTTTGGTAACAGTGCGACCAGCCTCCCACATACCCACGATACGTCCACGAGTAATTTCGCTAGTATACGGCATGACTGGTACTGAGACAATAAGCATGTTTTGGTTTCAATAACACCAGAAAAAGCAAAGACATCAACCTCCCCTCTTTTTCCCCTTATTACTTTGTTATCAAGCCACCATGCCCTGTGATAGGCGAGGTGTGGGACGCGCCTCAAAAGACCCCAGAAAAGATACAAAATCCGCCGAAGATTTTCTTTGGCGCTCTGTGTACACTTCAGAAATATGCCCGGCAATTTCTTCATATGCTCTCCTTTCAACTTGTAATCCATGGAGTCCACGACGTACAGACGTGGTCAATTTTCGTATAACCTAATCAGCTTGCATATGACATCGCTTGCCCAGGTAGCCATTGTTGTTTACTTTTCGTTTTCAATCATGTTGCAGATTTCGTGACTCACTGAAAATGGTCACATTTCATTGGCCACAGCCTCCAAATCATTGTCAAACCTTTGATCGCTTACAACATGTCCTTAATTACTTTCAAGACCTAAAAAGTATTGGAAGCATGATAAGAAAAGTTTTGAAGTTGTGACAACTCTTGAAAAGTCTTGTAAAGCATTGAGTTTGACATAAATTTGATCGTGTACAAGGAGCTTGGGATATATGTCCTTAAGAAATGTCCTTTGATAGTACATTTTGGACAAGCAGTGTGTTGCAATCATATTAATCATGTGTGTAGAAAGAAATGCTCACGTAATCAAGCGAGTCGAAACACATCCATTAGCACTGGAAACTTCCGAGAATGTTGGCTGACAGAATTCCAATCGCATAGAGCAGCAACCTCGTGTTTCCGTTCCGGGTAGCGTACATCTGAGCATTTAACAATGCATATTTGACTAACGGAATTTTTCGGCTTATTACATTTTTTCTGTTATTACTTTCTCTATTACTTTCCTATACTGGGAGAAAGTATTGTATTCCAACCGAAAAATTCGATACCATGATTTCATCGGAAATACACGTTTTGGAGCTCCCTGAATAAAAAAAAATCTGGTGGTTACTCTCACATGACTTTCTCTACTATTGTACAGACTATTTTTACAAACTCTTATTCTCCATCTATTTCATATTAATCGAGATAAACATTTGCAGAAACGATCTTTTGACATGCAAAGAGAATTACATTTTACACATAGTGACCAGTTCTAAAAATATTTGACTATCGCCTAAGGCCTACTATGTTCCCCTTGTTTTGTATTTGCAAGGGCAATATAGAAATACCTTTAAGCATAGACATATCTCTTAATAGCTGGTTGCTAGGTGCAGCACCATTCCCTTTGCCACAGATTAATACTCTTTGCATATTCAAGACAAGAAAATGAATAACGAATTCCCATTTGAGAAAATAAGTATTGAAAAATTTAAGGGAATAACAAACAATATCTCAAAAATGGTTCACTCAACAAAAAAATGTATATGACATAAATTGTGTATTTTAACGCGATCTACATTTTTTATGTAGTAAAATTTTGTCTATCTCTTATGGTTTACCAGTTATGCAAAGGTCGTTCACAATGAAGAATACTTTTGGAGACATTCCCAGAAAATTCAAGATATACATTTTATTTGTCATGAAAGTGTCTTAAATATACGATATTTTAATCAAATTCTTTAGAGCTATTTTTAAGAAAATTAAAATTTTCGAAACATGTAAAGGGTAATCTGCGGTGGGAGGATTTTCTCGAAAACATTCGTGTCGCACCTCTGGAAGATACTGAACCGAAATACCAAGTTTGCTGTTTATTCGATTGTTCGTTTCTGAGTTATGCTGTTCACAGACAGACATACACACACAGACACACACGGACGTGTTTCCAAAAATGCTTTTTTTTTGGATTCAGGGGGTCTCAAAACATATATTTCCGGTGAAGTCTCGGTATCGAATTTTGGGTGGAATACAATACTTCCCCTACTTACTATACGTAGTAGGGAAAGTAAACATCAGTGGGTATACAAACTACACTTACTAAAGCATATTTTTCTAACTACTACTTTTAATCAAAATAAACTTTGGAGAAATACCACGTTACACATTTTGTTATAGATACAAACAGAACAGAGGTACACAAATGTTTAAGAACTGGACGCTATATGCCGGCCTTAAAATTCCATACTGTTTCCATGCAGTAGTGAGAAATAATTGAATGGTGACAGGACTTAAAAGAATGACCAGATATTGAACAATTCGAACGTTTAATAACGGATATCTCGGATATGGCTTATGCTACAAAAAACGTATTTGAAACAAATTGTGTGTTGCAAAGTATCTACAATTTTTGTGCAGTACTTTTCGTCTATCGCTTAACGTTTGCCAGTTATACAAGATTATACAAAATTCCTTCTGAATGAAAAGGACTTCAAAGGCTGTTCCAAGAAAATTCAAGATATGCTTTTAATTTGTGATGTAAATCGTGGACCCCAACTCACACAGAGGCGGTTCGGATACCTCCGCAGGCAACCGAAAGCCGAGCATCATTTTCCCGTCACGCTGCACCGAAACACCATCATCGACACTTCCGGCCCTGAAAAAGACCAACCGGATAAAAGATGAATGAAATGAGGAATGGAAAGAAATGAAGGGACAGGAAATTCGGGGGTTGAAAAACACCACTCCACCATTTCCTGACGACCTGAGAAAACCCCCGAAAAAAACCCATGGCTCAGAGTGGGTGGTCGCCGGGAATCGATCCCGGAACCTCCTGAATGCGGGCCATAGACGTAATTAATTTTGTTCTGATTTATTTTTCCTCAAGCTGCACAGTTTAAACCTCTCCCTCTATATTTTCTCTTCATCTCCTGTAATTTACATCCCCTGAAGCGTCTGACCAACCTGCCGCATATTATCTTTCTAAACTTTATTTACTTGTATTCTGTGATTAAGAATATTATGTTCATCATCGTAAAAGGAAAGTAATCGTTTTATTCAATTGCTACTGCTTCTGATATTGATTATGATGATAATGACGAAGTTTAAGGGGAACGACCAGTGAAATTTGGAAACCTTTCTTTCTAAAGAAATTAGTCTGGTTTTTTACTTTGTCTTTGGTAGGTAGAGAAGGTATTGCAATCCACTAAGAAATTTCAGGTGTGATCTTACCGAAATACATGTCTGAGGTATTCTAAATCCAAAAACAGCATTCTTAGAGAAAGGTCCATGTCTGTGTATGCGTGTCTGAACGGTATAAGTCAAAAACGAAATGTCAGATAAATACTGAGGCAGTATTTTTAACACTTAAATAATTTCAGTCTAATTATGTAATATAAAGAAAAACACCCCGCCTTAAAGCAATATATGTATAATATAACATATAAAATGTATGTAACAGTCATTGTATTATGCTTATATTATTGTGTACATGTATAATAAGGTTATGTAAATGTATTACGTAATTTAATAATATAGTAGCTGCAAGAATAGAAGCCGAAAGCTGCTAACAATGAGGTAACATTGAGACAACAATAAATTAGAAAGTTTAATAAAGCTACTAATAATTATTGGATGAATAATGTAAATTTAAAACAGTTTATAAATAGCTAATAAACAACTAGAAAAAGCTTAAGTTAAATAAAAGTATTCTATTGGAGTAAAATTAGACAATCAGAGACTTGAAATAAAGAAATTTACAAATTTAAGCGGTAGAAGCCAGATGCTAGAAAGCAACGTTCCTGAGCAGTTCGCTCGGTACGTATTCGGTGTGAGACGTATAAAATTCATTACGGCGAGAATATTATAACGTTTACGTGTTAAAAAGTGCAATTAATTAAAAAATAATCTCACAGCTCTCTATTTTAGTGAAGTGTTATTTAATCGTGTGAAGGATTAATAAAAGGAGCGAAGTAAAAATTATAATTTGTGTAAGCCTACATTCTTTAGCCGCATCACCACCTGCTAAGAGATACATGTTTCTGTAAATTAATACTGACGCAGCCGAGGCAAACATAAATATATATAATTTTTAAAGAAGCATTAAAATACAACGTTGATTTCTAAACGTTGGGGCGAGGGCCGCCGGAAACTTTGTACCATACGTGGGGCAGTTACTTCATCAAGTTTGGCTCCCTAACAGTGGAACTACAATACAATCCTCCTTCAATACCAACTTGGTATTTCAGTGAGGCATTTTCCAAAAACCGCGACACGAAGGTTTTCACGAAACTACCCATTATATTGAACTTCCTTCGAAATTTCAGATTTTCTCCAAAATGGCTTTAACTATTTTGAAAAACACGCCATGTACAGTGCTTTTCTTTTATGCTATGGCCACCGCTAGGTGTTAGATCCCCGGCACGCTGAAGCTCAAATTCTCTCCGAAGCAGTTATTATATCCCCGCAATACTTCACGTTCTCATTGTGCGCATAATGATAAAACATCACATATCAAATTAAGTGTGAAATTCCAATTTATAAGGCTGCAGAAAGTCTAAGCATACTAATGTACTCTCCCTTTGGTGCGTCTTTGCCACTATGTCTCCCCTTAAGGCAGGAAATTACTGAAAATGCCCTCGCCCAGCCGAGAATGGAACCGGGAACCCTGAATTTAAAAGTAAATATTCTAGTCATCGTATGGGTAGTAGTGTAGTAGTGTTCCCATGAAGGATATCTAATCCACTCTGGAACTTATATATCAAAGCACAAAACAGTTCTGCAATAATATGACTGATCACTGCCTAATACCGATATTACAAAAAGTTATTTTCGAATAACGGTTATAAGTGTAGAAGTTACAGTGCGTTAGGGTTTGCATGTAGCGGTTACTAGTAACGAATAAGTTATTTATTTTCATGGTTACATTACATTAACAGTTCGCAGTAACGATAAGATGTAACTATGTTTCAATATAAACGATGACATTGAGCTTACCGGCCCGCACCTATTTTGGTACCATGCAGCATTAGTTATTTATTTGTATCCACCTACCCGCAAAGTATAAAAACTCGTGCATCCATAATTGTATGTGAATAATCATCTTAGTGCAATGCAGTGCTGAATGACCTCATCTGTGGCCTATGATCTATATTCGAACCATAAGAAACACGCTGTAATAAACAAATATGTACTTGCAACTCCGTGCGAGGATGACTCAAGTTGTAAATGAATATTGAGGTAACTAGTTCCCATAAGCGATAATAATGCCGCGCACATGCAGTGAATGATGCAGCCCAAGCTCGGTAACCGTCTCGTTTGTTTAGTAACTGTTAAGGCTATAACTACACAGTACTGCCATAAGATGTGTCAGTACTTTCAATGCATATAGCTAGCAAATATATCTATGCAAACCCATTAATATACATATATTCTGAAAGAACACAAAAGTGCTACAGAATAAACATACTCTTATTCGAAATGATCACCAGTGCGGCAATACAGCGGCGAAGACGTTGAGGCCACTCACCAATAGCTTTACGAATCGTGTCCACTGGAATTTGCTTGACAGCTGACGTGAATGATTTTTTTAACATCTGAATATTGCGGTGCCGGTTTTTACATGTTGTTGAGTCCGGACTTCCACTAGGCCAGTCAGCAGCAGGGATGAACCGTGGGACGTTGGTTGTCAACCACGCAGCAGTGCTTGGCAACCATTGTCCCATGGCTCAACACTACTGCTGCTGCCTGGCCTAGTGGAAGTCTGGACCTCAATTCATTGCATTATTCTGTGGCATACGCTCGAGACGATAGCATGTCGAAAACGGCACCGCAATATTGAGATATTAAAAAAATAAATCATGTCAGCTGTCAAAAAAATTCCAAAGACACGATTCGTGCGCCTATTGATGAGAGGCGTCAAGGTTTTTACAGCTGTGTTGCCGCACTGGTGATCATTTGGAATAAGAGTATGTTCATTCTAGTATTTTTGTGTTCTTTCAGAATATATGTGTATGAATGGGTTGCATAGTTTTATTTAATAGTTAAATGCGTTAAAAGTACTGACAGAGCGTATGGCAGTGCTGTGAGTTTGTCTTCATCTCTTTGGTAACCGTTATTGGGTATGATTTGTGTTCGTCACTTTGGTAACCACTAGAGAGTAACCACGGCAGAGCTCCGCAACGGCCCCCCTTCTACCATAACCCCTGGGAAGGAGAGATGAGGGAACAGACCTAAAGGGTGACCAGATCCGATGACGATGGGCGCAAGCATGGGCGGGGTCTCTAACGTTTTAAGTTTGAATGCACCCGATACAGTCCGTGCTCACCCACAAGCCTCTAGAACCTGGTGGGGCCCACTCAGAGGCTGGTTTTAACTGCGCATTCCAGCAATGACACCTGGGAAGAAACCTATATAAAGCACACATCCATCATCTAGTCGCAACCCCCGAACACAGTCGCTTGGTCCTACAAACCTGAAGCAGGTGGCAAGGAAAATGATGTATACAGAAAATCAGAGGTAGGAAAGTCGTGGAAACACCAAAAACCCATGGTTCAGTTCGGGTGGTCGCCGAGGTTCGAAACCGTAATCTTCCGAATGCAAGTCGCACACGTTACCGCGGCTCCACCTTGCTTGGCTACGAGGGCAGTCCCAGAAGTACCCCACCTGAATTATAAATAGTGGTCCCTGTTTCAAACAAATGACTGCGATAGAAAGCACCAACTTTATAAAGCTTAAGTTTGAAGTTTGACAGTGCTACGTTGTTTAGTAATTGTTTTGACAGCCATGAATAGTGAACGTTCTCAGCGAATTTGTAAAAATGGATAAAACTTGTCATCGTTATGCGATACAATACTTTCATTTGAAAGGTCTTAGTCCATCTAATATCAAAGCTGAGCTAGATTCTACTCTGGGGGAGTCTGCTCCTTCGTTTACAACAGTAAAATATTGGGTGTCAGAGTTTAAGCGAGGCCGTACGAGCTGCCAAGAACATCGCAGTGGTTGACCAAATGAGGTGACCACGCCAGAAATTGTGAGGAAAATCCACAAAATGGTATTGGATGACCGTCGACTGAAAGTGCGCGAGGTAACAGACATCGTAGGCATTTCAAAAAGTGGTGTACATCGCATACCAACTGAAAATTTAGACATGAGAAAGCTATGCGCAAGATGGGTGCTGCGTTTAATCACAATGTAACAAAAGCAGCATCGTGAAGATGTTTTAGTCGAGTGTTTGGCGATGTTTTGTTGCAATAAAACCGAGTTTTTGTACCAATTCATAACCATGAATGAAACTGGGACCATCACTCACACCTGAGACGAAGGAAAAGTCAATTCAGTGGATTGAAAGGGGAGAATCGACTCCAAAGAAGGTGAGACAATTCCATTGCAGGTAAAGTCATGGCATCAGTATTTTGGAATGTTCGTGGAATAATTTTCATTGATTATCTTCAAAAAGGAAAATTAATCAATGACGAGTGTTACGCAAAAATATTGGCGTATTTAGTGGAAAATAAACTTTTGTTCATCAAGATAATGCATCAGTTCACACATCCATTATCGCCATGCCCAAAATCAATGAGTTAAAGTTCGAATTTCTTCCTCATGCATCCTATTCGCCAGACGTAGCCCCCTGTGGTTATTTTCTATTTTCAAAGTTGAAGAAATGGCTTGGTGGCAAAAGATTTGCCAACAGTGAAGAGCTGGAGTCTGCAGTTCATGGCTATTTTGCAGAATTCGACGGTTCTCACTATAAACAGAATATAGAAGCTATTGAACATTGCTGGGAAAAGCGCATCGAGCTGAAATGAGACTATGTCGAAAAATAAAGATTTTTTTCCAAAACATTTGTGTTTTCTTTGTTAGGTCGGGAACTTCTGGTGCAGCCCTCGTAACTCGCTCAAATAGGTCGCTATCATTCACCTACAGAAAGATACGATGCCAATGTTTAATAATATTACACCTGTCTGGACAAACTCGGTCCAAAGTTGTAGAAGAGCCAGATATCAGAAAGTGTTGGGGGTATGGCCAGCAGCTAATAAGATTACGCGAAGAAGGTTGTCCATTAAGGAGCTGTAACAAGGTAACGTACGAAGGCTGATTGCTCTCACTGCTGAAGTTGGAAACTGGGACAACTCGAGGCCCGGGGAGGAAACGCGCTACAAGTTGTTTCCCAAATGCTTTACTTCAACATTCGCAATCCGCTGAATTTCGACGAGACTCAAAAGGACACACTGTTGCACTGATATTCGAAAAATATTTGCAAAGGCATTGTTACATATTTGGATGTGCACCCCATACCTCTAAGTGTGGTATAGGCATTACATCTATTAATTACCATCTTAAGGGACACTGGGATGGATTATATCTAATTATATCATTAAAACTTCTGATGTAATATATCCACATGACTTCTAAACCCTCTATTGGTTCTTACTGGTTATACAAATGTTCTTACTCAAGCTTACTTTTATATCTAGTACATTTTAATCCAAATAAACCTTTGCAGAAACAGCTACATTACACATCGTTATAGACACAAAGGGAACAGCGACAGTCAAATGTTTAAGACCTGGACGCTTTTATGCTGGCCTTAAAATTCCACTGAAAATAGACGGGACTTAAAGAAAGAAATGTATTGAACAAATCTAATTATTAATAACGAATGTATGATTAATTAATTAATTACTGGACGTAGGAGGGAAAATAATAATAATAAAACAATTAATATATCTGGAACTATTTTTTCAAATATGCATAAACTTTGGCTTATGTATTGTATATTACACTGCCATTGCTGTATTAAAATTTCAAATCAATCGACTTGAAACTGTGGATTCTTGAAATTTCACAGATGGCTAACCATAGTGTAATTTGCCTTAAAGCTAGTGATTCAAATCGATAATGTTAATCACGAAACATAACATAATGCACAGTGCACCTCTTCTGTACACAAGGTGCTTCAATAAAGCAAGGCCGAACATTCAGCATTCATTATATTCAGCATGTATTGGTATTATTGAATTTATGAGTTTTGCCGTGATCATAAATTTAATACTATATCACTGATAGCTGTATCTGCTAATGCGAATTTTTGTTTCTATTGACCAAGTATTTTAGACGTATTCATGTTCTACAACAAACAAAGGCCTACTTCTGTGATGTGGGGATAGTGTCTCACATTCAATAGGTCCCCAGGTCCCGGTTAGGGCAAATTATCGGATAAGATTTTTTTCGGAATTTTCCGGAGTTTCTAAAAAGACGAATGTGGGATAGCTCTAAGCCCTAATGACTCCGGGCTCGTTCGCTGATGCTAATGACGTTACTTAACGTGACCCGCAAATTACCTTTTTTCGGACAAATCTTTCAATGCAACCTTATTACATTACAGTTTGATTTAATATACGGAAATGATTTATTATAAATATTTCTCTATCTATCATTTCGTTATTTAATTATTTATGTCTTCCTGTCAATCATTACGGTATGAGTGTTTACATGTAAAGGGTAGTTCGTGGTGGAGAGGTTTTCTTAAAAATCATGTCACATCTTTGGTGGTCTAAACTTAATTAAAACACAGTAACAGCGGACTTTTCTCTAAATATGATTCTTTTTATCCAGGCAGCCTCAAAATATGTATTTCCACAGAAATCTCGTCATGTTTTGAGTGGAAGGCAATGCTTCCTTATCTACTAGTACTTGGTAGACAAATTAAGACGTCTGAGGTGTTGGAAAAACATGGTACTCCAGAACGTCTATCTGAGAGGAAGTATTTCTTAGTTACAGCAAGAGCACGACCAGAAACATGGCTACAAATTACAGTGTGAGTCATACGAGGAGTGTTTATTTATCCATAGCATCCCGGATCCTCCAAGCTGTTGCTAAAGCTGAATTTTCACTTGGGAAAGCGTTTTGTGCAAGGTTGTACCACCGACAGAGGGGTAACATGCGAAGCTCGCATTCAGGAGGTCCCAAGTTCGATTCGTGCCGCTCACCCAATCTAACCTTGGGTTTTTAGTGGTTTCCCTGGTTGTTAAGCAATCCTGAGGTAATTTCTACCTACCACGATTTCCTTTCCCTCATTTCCCTTTCCTTCAGGTGTGCTTCTAGGTTTCGTGGCGCGCGGCGGTGGCGGACAGATGGCACGGATGTTTGATCTACGGAAAGAGTGCTCCCCATCGTCACTAGGGGGCTGTATGGTTGCACCGGACGTTAATCGCCCTTTCTGATCAGCTCCAGTGTTGGATCGAGTCTTCCAGCCAGGAAATGCTGGACTTCCGCGCGTCTCAGTGGTCTATAGCCTCCTGTGGTTCCTTCACTTCATCCCTTCCTTCTGGGTAGTGGTAGTCACAATAGATGTCTCTGTAGGTCGCAGTTCGCGATGTTCCCCTCCATTTTATAGCGCATACCTAGTTATAACGAACCTATTTTCAGGGAATAAACTCAGAGTGTAGTCACAACGTAACAAGCGCACACAGAGGGCGGTTGGAAGTAAACAGTTCAGTGGTAGTGTTCGTGATGGCGTTGTCTACTAAAGCATTGTTTTCCGTAAAACCGAAATTTTGTGCAGAATGGTAGGATAGGTTTTTTGCTGTTCGGAAGGAGTGAATGTGAAATGTTTAATTTGTTCAAAAATATTACATGGTGTATTTAGAGGCAACATCCAAAGGCACAACGTTAGATGTCGTGCTTAATATGGTGAAATTAAAGGTATGTGTTGCAGGGGAAGTTGTAGTTTATTAACATTATTGTTGTTACTTAGTGGCGGAACGATACCACTGTTTCTCGATACTCGATACCGATATGCATTTTTGAACATCGACTTTCGATACTCGATACTCATGTTTTAAAACACTACAAGGCAACAGCTTGTTCCAGTTTTGGAACAAGCATGTAACCAGTTTTGTATTGTATGCTAATTCCGAAGTTGTTCCAGTTTGACATTCTCCAATTGACAGGGATTTTTTGTCGATAATGTCACATATGTAATTTTTCGTGTGGTAATAAAACATTAGCCATATGACACTCGGAAACATAGTAAGCTTGTGGTTTAAGCCTCTCTACTACCCTCTCATACATTAGCATATACATGTTTAATACAAAGTCATATTACATAAATTAAAAAATTTAAGATAAAAATCAGGGAGGTTTCATATGAAATATCAAGGAATTAAAGATTTTTGTTTAAGAACACGAGCATTCATGAAAGAACGAATATTTCTGTACACTGTAGTATTTCATTTCAAAGTTCTGATTTCCTTCTGCTGATACCACCAAGCCAGGTTATTGCAGAAACGTGATTAGTAGCTTCAGCTAAATCAGTTTCACCGAACGGAATGTTCAGGCGTTAAGGTTTGTGGCCCGCATTCGGGAGGTTCCGGGTTCAAATCCCATGGGTCGACCAATCTGACTGAGGTTTTTTTGTGGTTTTCCCCACCCCCAAGGTAAATACGGATTGCATATTCTATACCACGAGCCAAAGTTGCACCTTAAGTATAAAACAACAGTAAAAATAAAAAATAGGTTGTAATAGCGAATGCTGTGCTATCTATCCGCAGACATTGAAAAGAGGTGGGTTGGACGGCATCCTAGTGCCATCTGCACGACACAAAGCGTAAGATCCAGTTGCTATGCGCTAGGATTTCTGTGGACACGACGAAGCGAGTGATTACAGGGATGAGACCTAGAAGACTAACTGTCCGCCACACATCGATCTAAGAGTTATCCACTAACAGATCCGGCGCGATATGAGCCTGTAATTAAAGCGACTGAAATAGACTAATCAAATAATAAATAAGTTTCATTCAAAACTCACTTAACACTGCATGTTAGATGAGTACCTCTATTTGTTCTCTCATTGTTTTGCATGTATTCATTTAGATACAAAAGTCTATGGAATGGTACATTCAACGCTGTCAAGGTCTATCAAGAAGTATAGTCCATCAACTCTTTGGAGACATGTGCGAGGCAATAACATGAAGTCTCGACTCTTTTCATTCCTTATCTAGCATAAAGTTAAGCACAACACTTAAAAATGTAAAGGTATCGAAAAAGTATCTAGGTATCGAGGTCCCATCCCTACTATTATTATTATTATTATTATTATTATTATTACTATTGTTGTATTTGTTTTAGCAATTGAACGTCGACACTATTGCAGGATTAAAGAACGTTGTACAGAAAGTTCCGAAAATTGATGATTGGAAATACAAAACTAAATATGCTAGTTATATGTTTACCTGTAGATCGCGCGGTTCCTAAAACCTTTTCAAGAGGGTGAATTTCTAAAACTATATTTGGTAGAAGCTGTGGGAATTATGTGGCCTCAAGAGCTTCTCAATTTTAATAATATTAATTTACCTCCAAGAACCACTACAAGGAGAATGTAAAACATTTCAAAAATGTAGAAATTCAACCTAAACACAGTATAATAGTGAAATACACTGCTATAATTCATCAGTAAAGGAGCTCCAGAGTCGTAAATTCCCACTTCTTTCGCAGCATTGCCTTACTTCCGTGTTTCTTGAGGGTTGCGTTGTGTTGTGTTCTCGGCGCAAAACTGACTTCTCCCCACCTCTGCTCTAAACGTTCGCTTTGTTTGCGGCGGTATCATGGAAGATGCTGTGCGCCGATTTGGCGGCACGGGATTTGCAGAAATGGTCCCGGGTTCGATACTAGCTCAGGGACTAGCGTGGATCTTGGATCTAGGGTTGGTGGTTAATACGACTGGTTCATTTTCCTGCCCGTTTATTTCCCGTCACCGTTTCAAAATCTGACTTCTGATATTACCTCGCCACACACATACATACACATTTTTTTACTACTGTGCTTCATAAATCGCCCCTATCCACCGGCACTCACATTTATTTTCTGAACGACCTCCAAGGAAATACCATGAACAAGTGTTTACTAAACTCTCCTGTTTTTTTATTTTGAATTTCCTATCTCCCCATTTCACTATTAAATTTTTTCTACCTTCTATCTTATTGGATGCTTGGGGCTATGAGAGCACTGGCCCCTTCTACACATCTAATTTTAAGGCGACCTAATGGTACACTAACAAAACGTAGTCTGCTCTCACTTGGCTAGCATTGAGAGGGGAAAACCAATCCCGTTTCCTGCATGCTGCTGGCACTGTCTTTTCAACCCATATTCACCTTTACATGTAATACCCAGTCTTATTTAATAATACCATTCCTACTGTTATTAATATTCATTTTCCCCATTGTTATCATTTTATATTTAGCTATGGAGAACGTACTGCCTCATGTTGCAATCTCCATCGATTGCGGTTTATCATAGATTGAATAGCAAATTAAATGTATTGTTTGAGTAAACCCCTATAAAGGCAAACGACTAAATTCCCATAAACTCTACAGAATGCTTATAAGCCACATTGAAAATATGATTCACGGCAATCGTTCGCTGATGTACGGATTGATACTATGTTGTAAACAAAACATCGACATTTCAGCATGATTATGCTTTACATGTAACGAAAGCGGAAACTTGCTTTTTCGTCAACTATTGGGTAAGTTATTGGAGGTTTCAGTGAACACAGCTAGATGATTTTAGATCAGCGATAGGCAGTGGAGACTGACGTACTGGCCTGCTTGGTTTTCTAACCTCAAGAGGCCATTAAACAGTCAATGCATACTCAATATGTATTCGCAACTTGAAAACTGTTGCCCAACGAGTTAAAGAAGGACATCAGCAGACCAAAACATGAAGCAGAGTAAGACAGTAAATGATGTGGTTTTTGTAAGGCTCTAATGGACCTCAGTTTCAAACAAATTTATCTTATTATTCTCCGGAAAAATTCCCTAGCTCCGTCTCACACATGTTTATTTACATCCCGTATATTATTAAATTTTCCTGTGCCTAAAAAGGTGTATTTAGCGAGGAGATTAAACTCCTTTGAACTTATTACTTTGGACGCATTTCTAAATAAAAACCCGATGTAATCCAGAGCATTTGAACACTTTCCAAGCTTAGTGGTAAATGACTCGCTCAAGGCTACGTTTATCAGCTATGCTATATGTGTCAGCTGCTAGCTTCTGTAAAGACTAGAGTTTGCTGCATCTCAAAAGTGGAAGTTATAATTGTGTGTTGTGTGAATTGCATTAGATTATTCTTATTACTCCACTGAAATGCCTGCCGAAAATTCACTCCTGAACAAAGAATTTTTCTGTACGATGCATACGTAAAAACAAAATTATATATATAAGCATGTAAACAATTTCAGGAGAAATTTCCTGATATTTCAGTTCCAGGTAGAGAAACTGATGTCTAGTTAGTAAGTTTAGGACAACAGGATCGTTTAACCCTAAACCTAAGAAGCGAAAAAGAAATATACATTGATGTAACTTTCTCTACCCCCTGTCTTTATTGCATAGTGGGTATACAAGCTACTCTTATTAAAGTTTATCTTCTGTCTCCTATCTTGCAGAAATAGCTACATTACCATTTCGTTATACATACAAAGAGAACAGCGATTATAAACTAGACGCTATATGCTGGCGTTAAAATTCATTTCATAATGGCTATATATGAGAAATGGCTTATGCTACAAAAAATTATTTGAAATAAATTCAGTGTTTTGAACAGATCGACATTTTTTTGTGTGATACGATATCGTGTATCGCTTAACGTTTACCAGCTATACAAGATTATACAAATTTCCTTCCGAATGAGGACTTCCTAGGCTATTCTCAGAAAATTCAAGATAAACATCTTATTTGTCATACAAATACCTTTCACATAGATATTTAATCAAAATCGTTAGAGCCATTTTTTAAAAAATCATTCTTTTTAAAAAATGTTCCATGCAAAGGTTAGCTGGGAGTAAGAATATTTTCTTGAAAATCTTTGTGTCACATCCTTTTAAGACACTGAACTGAAATGCCAAACTTGGTATTTATCCGACTTTTCGTTTTTGAGTTATGATGTTCGCAGACATACTACACCGGAAAGTTTTCCAAAAATGGTTTATAAGGATCCAGCGATCTCAAAACATGTTTTTCCAGTGAAATCTCGGTATTGAATTTCTGATTGAATGCAACACCTCTACTATTATGTACGTGATAGAGAATTTAAAAATTGATGCAATTGGTGCATCATTCGAACGCTTAATAAAGAAGTGTATAACAATTTTGCAAAGCTAGTGGGTGTTTCAAGAACCTCTGTTCATAGAGCTGTTGAGCTATTTTAAAATTGAAACTGTAGAAAATGATTATAGTTGAAGAATTACAGCTTTCAGACGATGAGGAATATCTCATTGCCGATGAATACCACTTATAACAATGTTAGTACTCATTATAGTGTATGTTACTATCACACATGAGTAAGTAACGCGCGAGTTTTAGAACGGAAAACCCCCCAGCGTATTAGACAGTGTGCAGAACACGCACACGCGCCATCCGCGGCTCGGCAATATATGGAATGCACTGTATTATTTCCAAATGTGTGTGAGAAATATATATGTTCAGGATCGAGGAAGACAGTACTGTAATACTTTTGATCAAACATGATGTTTTATCTCAGGTATTCCCATGGGGGGTAACAAAATTATCTTATTAAAGCTATTACATTAATAAACTACAACATTGTATAAACGATAATTACGCTTGTAATTGTATTGTTTAAAATCAAATCGTCGCCGTTGTTGCAACTGTCACACCACGGCATACTAAATAAATTAGGATCGAATGTGTTATGGAATAGCAACCAATGTTAGAGTAGGTGCAAAAGTTAGAGACATATGAAGGCCGGCCATACTGAAGAATCCAACGAATCATATCCTTATCCCTATTAGTGCTGCCGAACGTGGTACACGCATCTTATGCACCCGAACTGAGAACATGATCTTTATTAATTACGCCCGGATAAATATTTTAGAAATATACACGCCAGTGTTATAATAAGACAGAACTTTTATCTGTGATTCACTGCTGTACAAAACTCTGCTCTACGATACTTAGAACGCGAGCTATGCACCTCTATCTTTACATCTTATCGTACTCAATATGCATTCAATGTTGGAAAGCTTGAAACACATTACCATTCCTTCTTTACAATGCTTATCTAAGATATAAACGTAGAGTATTATATTAAAACACGAACCACACAGTTTGAAAAAGAGTGACTTAATGTTCAGTCCGTTTTCAGAGTAGTGGTGTGTTATTTTATTGTTAAAGTTACGGGCAAATGTTACGCAGTGTTTCAAACTCGAGCTGGAATATTCTAATAGATAATAAAATTATTTTATTTGCCATTTTTCCTGTGTTTGTAATACAAATTTGTGAATATGCCCATTGAAGATGGGACAAGTGATTTTTTTATTAACAAGCATGAAGTGATTCATACTCAGGACAGAAAAATTGTATTTAATGTATACAATTTTTCTAAAAAAAAGTAACTTAAGACATCTTTTAAGAGTAAGACATACAGATTAGCTTCACGAGGAGGATTTTAACAAAGAAATTGCCAGAGTTGGCACGTGGGAGTCGACTATCTTAGTTTAAGGGATATGAAGTGATGATTCCGAAAGGAACACCACTGAATTGCTTGCTGTTAGATAGATGTATCGTGCCTCATGTGTTAACAATATCAAGGTAAAATGTTTAAAGTTTTAACAATATTTACTTTGATCTGATGTATAGCTACCGCCGGTAAGCTTGACAACAGACAACACTCTGCGCGGGCATTGAGATACGTTCATATGCCTTTATCTTTTGCACCGAGTGAAGTGGCAGTCCGATTCCCGCTTTTGATATACACGTATACTGTTACTGATAAGTAATGAGCTGGCGTTTTACCTGATGAAATCTCATCCTTGCAAGAATATAGTAAGCAGGCAGAAGGGTTTTTAGTTAGTAAACTGCAACCGTGTTACCGAGTAATGTGATGGACTCTTCTCCACAACCCATCAGACTGTTTCGTTGCGATTGCTCCATTTATTCTATACATACATAAAACATCTGAAAACTGTGACAATATGACTAAAGCAAAGGACAGATAAGCATAAAAAACATTGCAATAAGGATCGTTTATAGAAGAATTTGACATGGAACACTTCAGCATAAATAGCAAAACCTGTAACAGTAGAGCGGAAATGACGTTTGAAAGATCATGTTAAATAACCTGAAATTCAATAAAACACAAGGAACGTGTTATTATTCGAAAGAAACAATCTGGTTCTTAAAAAGAGCGGATATTTGTTTAAAAAATGTAAAGCTTTCGATGTAAAAGAAAAGCCAAGGTAACTCAGATTTCTGTACATTAATGCCGTAATTAAATCATAAGGTAACTTTATTTGCACACTATGAATAGCTAAACAGACATTTGTTTTCCTTCTAATACCCCTTAATTCTGGTCAACCCGCGGTCGAAGCAGGGAGCATATTTGTTTACAGAGAACACTGCAAGGTCACAAGCGCTTCCAGCTTCCCTTGCCATCAACACTTGGTGTGTTCCTAAACTGATGGTGTACGTACTAAAACCAGTGCCTGATTAAAGACCGTGACGGGTGCATATTCTAGGCAGCTAATATCAAATATGAATGAAACAATGAAAAATAAATACGTCTACAGTGGGGGCAGGAATCGTGTTACAGTTAAAGGTAACTTAAAATCCCAATCGCAGCAATGCTGCTAAATTCATCTCAGAAACAATTGTTAACATATCAGACGAAATTTTGTAGATGTTTCTTTCCTAGCGTCTTTGCGGGACTGCTCAATTAGGATCCGCTTCCGAGTAGGCCCCACCAGGGATTGCGAGGCTTGTGGGTTGGGACCGGACGGCGACGGATGCGTTTAATGTAGAAACGTTAGGGACCCCGACCATGGCTGGTATCTGATCGCCTTTCGGATCTCTCCCCTGAACCCTCCCTCCCACGGGTCGCGACAGAAGCAAAAATGTCAGTTTAGGCCTACTTGCCATGCTCTGCTCCGGTTGCAGGTGCCCATCCGTTAGTCCGTACCTTTACCTTACCATTCATAGAAAAAGCTGCTCAAAGCAAAAATCGAGAAAACAAACTCGCAAATATTTGAAAAGAAAGGAACCACACATGGCTTGAGTACAAGGAAGCTGTCATACTTAACAGTAGTACCAAATTAGAGAATAGAAGTTCCCCTAAAAGATGGCTTAAAGCTTACCACTGCCTTTATCTTCTGAGAAGTAGTGCAGAATTCACGGTACAAAATGTCAGATGCAGTACCGTTTTTAAAAATATGCTCAAAATATAGGTATTTTTCTACAATTATTACTCTTATACCGCGATCGCGCGAGTGTAGTTACCTATGGACCAGCGGTACTAGCGCATCCGCCTCGCCACGGGTAGGGCTAATGACGGTCCCCTTCAGAACAATGACGGTGCGGAAATTAAACCCCACTCCAGAAAGCTCCTTTGGGCCGATTCGAATAGGCTCCTATTCTAGAAAGTTCCCTCTTGTAAGTGGGAAGTATATATGGAGCTGCTCTATCCATTGAGTTCAATTAAGTGGAGTTAGTTTAGAAGTCACGAAGTGTACAGTGAAAGTGAACAATTCCGGTACATTTCAGTGACTCAGCAGTTAAGTTGTGATTTGAATCGACGGATCACTTGTGTTGTGCTCCGAGTGTGTGCCTAAAGTAACTCAAGTGTAACGTTTATGCTACGCTGAATGCTTAAGTGATATATAAAGGTGTGTTTTGCCATAATTGGTGTTTCAATTTGTTACAGTATCGAAGTAAATAGAAAAGTCCACTAATTAAGACTGCACAAAAAACTAAAAACGTCATTTTCTGACAGTTCTCAACATAAAGAAAAGATTTCGAACTACCCAACTCGAAATTTGTCAGTCAGTTAATCCTCTCGGTCAAAGTTGAACTAACAGAAGTATGCTTTCTACAGATAGATGTACACTACGTGATCAAAAGTATCCGGACACCTGGCTGAAAATGACGTACAAGTTCGTGACGCCCTCCATCGGTAATGCTAGAATTCAATATGATATTGGCCCTCCCTTAGCCTTGAGGACAGCGTTCACTCTCACATGCATACTTTCAATCACGTACTGGAAGGTTTCTTGGGGACTGGAGAGGTATTGATGTAGGTCGGTGAGGCCTGGCACGGAGTCGGCGTTCCAAAACATCCCAAAAGTGTTCTATAGGTTTCAAGTCAGGACCCTGTGAAAAGGCCAGTCCATTTCAGGGATGATATTCTCATGTAACTACTCCACAACAGCCCTGCAGTATGAACAGGTGCTCGAACGTGTTGAAAGATGCAATCGCCATCCCCGAATTGCTCTTCAACAGTGGGAAGCAAGAAGGTGCTTAAAATAGTATCAATGTAGGTCTGCGCTGTGATCGTGCCACGCAAAAGAATAAGGGGTACAAGCCCCCACCAGGAAAAACACGACCACACCATAACACCACCACCTCCGAATTTCACTGCTGGCATTACACACGCTGGCAGATGACGTTCACCGGGCATTCGCCATACCTATACCCTGCCATCGGATCGCCACATTGTGTACCGTGATTCGTCACTCCACACAACGTTTTGCCACTGGTAAATCGTGTAATGTTGACGCTCCTTACACCAAGCGAGGTGTCGTTTGGCATTTTCCTGCATGATGTGTGGCTTATTCGACCATGTAATCCAAGGTTTCTCACCTCACGCCTGTCATAATACTTGGAGTGGACCCTGATGTAGTTTGGAATTCTTTTGTAATGGACTGGATAGATGTCTGCCTATTACTCTTTACGACCCTCTTCAAATGTCGGCGGTCTTTGTCAGTCAACAGACGAGGTTGGCCTGTACGCTTTTGTGCTGTACATGTCCCTTCACGTTTCCACTTCACTATCACATCAGAAACAGTGGACCTAGGGATGTTTAGGAGTGTGAAAATCTGGGTTACAGACTTCTGACACAAGTGACACCCAATCACCTGACCACGTTCGAAGTCCATGAGTTCCACGGAGCGTCCCATTCTGCTGTTTCACGATATTTAATGACTACTGAGGTCACGGATAATGAGTACCAGGCAGTAGGTGGCAGCACAAAGCACCCAAGATGGAAAACCTATGTTTGTGGGGGTGTCCAAATGCTTTTGATCACATAATGTAGATGTATTTCTTAGCTTAAATTTAGACCAGTGTTTAAAAATATAATTCCAATTCCAGGTACTATAAAGTTGCCTAACCAATCAGTATTAAGCATGGATAAATGAGAGGAGCACAGCAACAGTCTGTTGTAGAGATACCTCAGCAACTATAGCAAGCGCGTCGATAACTGAGGGAGCCTAGCAGGAGTTTCTGAGGGAAACACATTTACTTGCAAATATCAAGTACTGCATCGAAGCAACCGGGATAAACGCACCACTATTGTTGTAGAACAGTTCAAAAGGAAACATAGGTAGGTACTCCAGAGACATGAAGAAATGATGGCTCAGCTAGAAGATGTACTGTGATAGATGTGGTCCAAACTCTGCAAGATGGCGCCGCGGTAACATTACGACTCGCTTTCGGGAGATTCTAGGTTCGATCCCCGGGGATCACACTCTTACCCATGGGTTTCTCTGGTTTCCCCGGGGTCGACAGTCGAATGCCGGGGTGGTTTGTCCTCTACCACGCTTTCCTTTCCTTCATTTCCCTTTCACTCCATTTTCTTCTCAATTTAGTTGTTGTTGTAGGTGGGTATGGCGGTGCCAGACAGATAGCGTGGATGCATGCTCAATGGAAACAGTATTCCACGTGGAAATCAGAGGGCTGCTTGATTGATTGGTCGTTCTTCGTCCTCTCCTGCAGGTTACAGCAGTGGGACCGGTCTGCAACTCTAAAAATGTTAGAGACTTACGCGGGTCTCTGTGGTCTGTCTGCGGACTGTAGCCTCCTTTGGTTGCTTCATCTCATACTTTTCTCCCCCGGGGGCACGCTAGATGCAATAGACCTGTACAGAACGTAGCTACTATGGAGACACAAGGTAAGGTACTGTTTGCTCAGAAAGATATATCAGTACCTTAATGGTTTAATGTGTAAGTCCAGTCTTTAAATTGTTTTGCAAATCACAAGATAGTTCCCTATCCCTTTGCATTTAGGAAGATCTACGGTGGAAGCAAATGTGTTGGAAAGGTCCGGGATCTGCTGGTAGCAAACATGAATTGTTATTCACAAGAATTCTCAAAGCAAGAGAATTAGTTATTTTAATATGAATATATTCCTTACGTTACGATTTTCTTTAATATATGAGGGGCATTCAAATGAAACCGGGTCAGTGTGTCTAACTTTGCATTACACGTAAGGTCGCTCCACGCAACTGCGTGTATGGTGGCACCATCTATTGGTAGAGCGACTACAGCGTGCGCAACGTTTGACGTTGCATAGCACAGTGTGGTTTCACGCCGAAGAGAAGGTGGTCACACAAGTCATCGTCCACTACTGAACATGAAGGCGAGTAAGCAGGAACCGAGGAGTGATTCGATTTTTAGCGGCAGACGGAATTTGAGGCCGTGAAATGTATCGACGGATGAAGGCTGTGTATGGTGAGTACAGTCTGTGTCGTTCAAGTGTGGTGGAATGGCGCAAAAGATTCCTTGAGGGGAGCGAATTACTGGAAGACGATGCTCGTCCTGGACAGGTTCATCATGTCATCACACCTGAAATGATTGCGGGAGTGAGTGCTTTAATCACCGTGGACGAGATCCATCTGTTACTGGGTATTAGCGTGGGCACCATTCACACCATAATGCATAAAAACTTGAAATTTCGAAAAGTTTGTGTGCAGTGGGTTCCCCACCAACTGACCGCCGAGCAGCGCAATACTCGAATGGCGCTGTCTTTGAGTCATCTGTAACATTACCATGAGGGGGAATACGGCTTTCTGTCGCATATTGTCACTGGTGACGAAACATGGTGTCACCATTTTGAACCGGAAAGCAAGCGTCAGAGTAAGCAGTGGAAACATGCGACTTCGCCACCTCCAAAGAAATCAAAAGCTATGCACACCAGTTCTGGTAAGGTCATGATGTCCTTTTCTGACCACAAGGGCCCACTGCTTGTTGAAGTCCTGGAACGGGGAACCACCATCAATGCCCAACATTATCAAGCCACTTTACAGAACCATCAAGCCGAAACACCCAGGCATGTTGTCCAACGGCGTTATTCTCTTGCATGATAATGCCCGCCCACACACTGCCTATGCGGTGAAGACGACATTGCAGCAGTTTCGATGGGAAACGCTGGAACATCCGCAGTACAGTCCAGACCTTTCTCCGCGTGACTTTCATGTTTATGGACCTCTAAAACAAGCTATTCGCGGACATCGATTCACAACGGACGACGAAGTGTGTGAATGTATCCCTGGACCCGACAGCAGCCTACTAGCTTCTTCAAAGTTGGAATCGCCCGGCTAGTGTCGCAGTGGGATAAATGTGCCAACAGTTTTGGTGACTATTTTTGAGTTAATAATATCGTTACCGTTACTTTACACAAGTGACCGGGTTTCATTTGAATGACCGTTATATATATTATGCCTTGTAATATTTTTGAGCAAATACCATTAGTGTATTTGCTTTATCATAAATTTATAACCTACAATCTTTACTACAGCGTTTAACAAGAGGCGAACGAAATAAAGTATTTTCCGTCACAGTGCATAATAACACTTCTTTCATAATTCACACGCGCTCTGAAGTTGTAAATGTTCAATTTAATTACAAGTGTAATTTCCAATACACAAGAAGTTTAGTATAGACTTTAAGATTATAAGTTTTACAAAATTCATGTCCTCTTGAAAAATATATTCTGATTTACAATTTTAAACATATGTTCTCTTCTTTTGTATTTTCTCTCTGCACTCGCTAACAGTCATTAGCTGAGTTTCCAAATTTACTCACCAGTGTTTGGTTCAAAGATTAATTTTGACAAAGCCGAAATAACTAAATTTTCTCCTAACTGCGTGCCCGCGCATTCCCGTTTTCTCAACGTCTGAATGTGGTGTTTATCGTGAAAACAGCTGGCTCCCATGAGGCAGCTGGGTAATTCCACTTTTCGCCGCATCGGTGCTGCCGCTACAGGACTGGCTGGAGCATCAGCCATTAGCGTTGACACAGTAGGTTCACAGTGCTGTCCAAGTCAACGCATAACAACGATGTAAGGCAAGATGTTGGGCCTATGAGATTTGCATCTCCGGCGTCTAACTTGTAGCGGGGGAGTCGAATTGATACAATAGCTACCAAGGAGGGACCAAGTATACATTGATACCGGTGGAAAAGTGCATTGGACAGTAGCAGGTGTTAATGAAAGCATAGTTATTATTCATCGCTGAAGTTAGACAAATGTAGGAGTTTCTAGCAAACGTACTCGCTGGTGCAACAGATGGCAGCATGGTGTTCCGCTTCAGAATTCTCTTCAGTTTTATCCCAACAGCGGGTGGCGGTTTTTCGGTCCAATCAGCATCGTGAGGAGTGCGAGGAGCTACGAGTGCTTGCAATACGTGGGTCTTGCTTTTCTGTTTTGATACAGCTTTCCACACCAGACGTACTTCACCCTATAATCTTATTATGCTACCTGTAACGTTTAATACAAATTGAATATGGCTGTTTCCTTTACCAAAAAATACAGACTCATGACACATAATGGTTCAAAATCTTTTTGTACTAGAAACATTTTCTCAAAAGTAAAATATCTTCTACTTGGGTCGTCACATAAGTAAGGTCCCTATTTTATTAAAAAAAAACATTACACACAATTGATCATGTTGAATTAATTTTATTTATACTATACAATCCTTTTGTTACTTTTATACATAGTCAACATGTTTTTCCAAGCATTTTTGGCGACGTGACACTAGTTTTTCTAAGCCAGTGTTGTACCAGGTCGTGTCCTGTGCTCGCAACCAGCTGTTCACTTGTTTGACTTTATCATCAGCGTAAAAGTGCTTACCTTGAGAAAACGTTCAAGTTGAATCTTGACCCAGGCGTAGCTCAGAAGATTCAACTGGGAAGTTTTCTCGCATCCACCATATTCGCCAGATCTTTTCCCAAGTGATTTTCACATCTTCCCCTTACTCAAAGGTCATCTTGGAGGTGAAGATGAATCAGAAGTGAACCAGAAGTCCTCGTAACCAGCTGTTTATTTCTTATTCATTTTCGTCACGGTGTTAAAGTGCTTACCTCCGTGTTGACCTTTGAGACAGGGGAACATGCGAAAATCACTTGGGAAAAGATCTTGTGAATATGGAGGATGCGAGGAAACTTCCCAGTTGAATCTTCTGAGCTCCACCTGGACCAAGATTTAACACGGAAGTTTTCTCGTATCCTCCGCATTCACCGGAGCTTGGCCCAAGTGATTTGCACATGTTCCTCCAACTCAAAGGTAAGCACTTTTAACACCGATGAAATCAGTGAACAATTGGTTGCAAGCACAGAACCCGACCTGGTACAACACTGCCTTAGAAAATCTTGTGTCATGTCCCCAAAAATGCTTGGAAAAACATGTTGACTCTGTAGAAAAGTAACATAAGGATTGTACAATATAAATAAAATTAATTTAACATGGTCAATTGTGTGTAATGCGTTTTATAAAAAAGGGAACCTGGCTTATAAGACGCCCCACAAATATGCACATTCTAAGACATTTTATAATGCTAATTAAGGTTGCTGACAACATAAATAGTTAAAAAAGACATTACAATTGTTTTAACCTCTGTAATTATAAACAATTAACACGCAATATGTACCACACCCGAGGCATTATGGGACCATTTCCGCTGTCAACGTTCACAATCCCAACATAGCGGAAGGTACCGAGTGCTGTCAATATCAGTTGTCGCTGATTTACGGCCCTAAGCCTCAAAGCATAGCCGAGGGGTGTATTTTTTATAAGTAGAGGAGGGATCTGTGAAGCTAAGCTCTAATGATATTCAAATTTTGCCGACATTGGTTTAGCGAATTTTTGCTGGTTGTTTTAGAGGATTCTATCTCAAAATTTGCACGGTTTCTTCTATATGAGTGCCGTAGCTATAAAGGATAGTCTATATAGTTTTATTAGAGCAACATCTAGTGATTAACTGCTTCCTTCAATACTCTGGGATTATTGTACATTCACTCTTTACACGATTTTGTAAGTAGTTTTATGTAAAACTTGCATTTATTTTAATACTGAAGCAGTACCCACGTCACTTCTCTGTAACAGTTGGATCGGTAAGCCATGAGCCTTCATTACCTGTTATGTCAAACAAAGGCTTCTTCTTATTATTCTTATTCTAGGTATAGCCCGTTGACATGTTCCGTCCTCAAAGATATCCTCCCATCTTGTTCTTGGTCTATGTGTATAATGTAATAAAATGTTTGCTATTTGTTCCTCTTTCATCCTTAATATATGCAGGTTGGAGTTATTTTTTGTTTTCGCTAATTCTTACTTTTTCTACCATGTACCTAGTAGGTAGACACCAAAAATTTGATACCCCTATTTCACCGGAAATATATATTTGAGGCCCCCTCAATAAAAAAAAACATGTGTGTGTTTGTGTGTGTGTGTGTGTGTGTGTGTGTGTGTGTGTGTGTGTGTGGTCCGTGACCAGCATAACTCAAAAACGAAACGTCGGATAAACACCAAATTTGATATTTAAGTTCACTACCTTCCAAGTGTGTGACAAGAAGGTTTTCTGGAAAATCCTCCCACCCCAAGCTACCCTTCATTGGAACATTTTTCTACAATTCTTATTTTCAAAAAATGATTCTAACGATTTTTATTAAAATGGCACATATTAGAAATATTTACATTGCAAGTAAAATGCATATCTTTATTTTATGGGAGGCAGCTTTGAAGTCCTCTTTATTGGGAAGGAAGTTTGTATAACCTTGCACAAATGGCAAACTTTAGGCTATATACGAAAACCTACCACACAAAGATGTACAACTCTTTAAAACAAGCAATTTATTTCAAATACATTTTATGTGGTATCGGCTATTTCCGAGATATCCGTTCTTAATCGTTCGAATTGTTCATTACTTCGTCATTATTTTAAGGTCTTGTCTATTTTCAATTGTTTCTGGCGATGTCACGGAAACAGTATGGAATTTTAAGGCCAGCGTCTAGTGACGGGTTTTAAAGCATTTGATTATCACTATTCCCTTTGTAGCAGTAACGAAATTTATAATCTAGCTATTTTCAGAAAGATATACTCACTAATAAATGATAAAGGGTAGATTCAGCCATGTGAATGTAACATATCGGTTTTCTTTCATTTAAGTAGTATATGTATTTGTTTGACAATAGCTTCGTTTCTTTTTCGTCTAAAAGGGTAAATCCTGCTACTGCTCTTAGAAATATCAGCTCTGCTATTTCTATTCTTTTCCTTTCTGTCCTATTCATTGTTCAATTTTCACTTCCATATTTTGGCATTGGCGCTGTTATTACTCTATAGAATTTTATTTCTTTTACTTTTGGCCTCTCATTCTTTAATGTGTTTAATATTGTGCTATTATATTATTTTTAATATTGGTGACGATTGGTAAGAGAGTCACAGTTACTATGTATATACTAGTGATGGGATGATACCACTATTTCTCGATACTCCATACCGATACTGACTTTTGAGCACGAATACTCATTCTCACTAGTAAAAAAACTATAAAGGAAATAGCTTGTTCTCTGAATTATGTTACTATTAGTGGTTTTCTGTGTATAAACTGAAATGGAATATACTATACATATATAAGAATTGTACAGTAGTAATATAATTCACCAAGAAACATGTTAAAATATTCAACATCCAACATTTGTACAGAGCAAACTGTAAGAAACGGGCGAGCTAGCAAATTACAGGTAAAGCATAATTCTAAGTAGAGCACACCTTTCACTAAGCCAACGAGCAGGGAACCGGTAACGTCAGAAGAAATAGAAAGAGACAGATAGAGAAAAGAAAGAGATGGAGATATTGAACCCGCTTCACAGCGCGCCGGGGTGACGCGTAAGCGCACGAATTTGGAGTAACATATTCTCATACATGTTAAGGTAACGCGGTCTGAGGACCAATTAGAAACATCGTTACATTTTGAAACGCAGAGGTAAGCGTCACTAGGCTCGGGTATATAAGGGCAAACAAGGCCCCAGAGCCAACTCTCTCTCTTTCTTCTAGAATTTCGTCGGTACGAAGTGTTACGCTCTTAGCAACAGATGCACGTGTGTGTGCATAAGGGTGGGAGTGCTTGTGCAGATAGTTAGGCTCCTGACTTATTTAAAGTGGTGGGATTGGAACAATGGGAAAAGCTAGCCGCCCATAAATATTTAAATGGTTAATAAACTATACTGATTAAGGGAAATGCAGCTTATTTTTAATTTGCCTCACCCACGATAACGCTGAGAACCAAGAAATAGGTATAGATATAAGGAAAAGTTAGGAATGGAAAACTCAACAGCCGACGAGAATCCATAGCCGAGGAACAACACTGCAGCAGATAGCATCAATCCAAGAACCGACGCTTTTCAGATGCAATTGACCGACAATTTCCCGCTACAAATAACGCCCAGCAACCATTTCCCGCTACAAAACACATTGAACTGATTTTGTGAAATTGTTTCTGTTCTTCTTCAATTGGCAGAAATTCTTTATATCCATAATTCCACATGCCGTATTGTTAGCCAAGTCTAATAATAATAATAATAATAATAATAATAATAATAATAATAATAATAATAATAATAATATTTATGCCTCTCTTTCCATGTGACTATACTTTGTGCCGAAAACGTTACTTTAAAGACTTTTTCTATTCATAGAAAAACAAATAGGTACCAGTATTTTGAGGCAGTACTTTATATCACAACGCTGTGAATACCAGAGTGATTGTTGTGTAAATTAACATTATTATATGACAATGATTTTAGATGTTTGTTAGCTATAAGCATTGTTAGGAAATACGTTTACACGGCCTCACTGTAACTGACAATAGGAATCGGCAACAATGAACCGATGGGGTGAGTTATTTATCACTAAGAAGAGACAAACAAATGGCGTCAGGGTAGCGTGCCTTTCTTTAGAAATGGAGGGAATATGTTTCCTTGAGCATATGTGTTAGTGATTATGATTGGCTGACAAAACAGACGCTAATGTTGGCGCGATTTCGTAACAAATAGTAGCTCTATTATAATATTTAGGCATTTCGGGGAGAAGAAGTATATATTCTTGAGCCAAAAGCAAGTATCGCGCAGTTCTACAGAATCATTCACGAGGTACACATCAAGCAGTTCTAAGAAATTGTTCGCGAGGTACACGTCACTCAGTCTTGAAAAGTCATTCGCGAGTTACACGTCGCGCAGTTCTAAGAAATCTCTCGTGAAGTACACGTCACGCAGTCTTGAAGAATCTGAAGTGCACATTATACAGTTTGGAAGAATCTCTCGCGTCGTAAAGTTATTTACAAAATGTGAAGTTCGCGGCAACTATAATGACAGTAATTACATTCGGAAATATAACAGTTTCGTCAGGTGTGTAGAAAGATTAAATATGTGAAATATTAATTAAGTGTGACGGCAATAAAAGTGTGAAAATAAATTCTTTTTTCAGTGTTATCTTTTAGTAACAACTCCTTTCCATTTACACGCCCTGCTCAGAGATATTTGCTCGACTGGGTAATAATAGCTACGCGGAGACAAAGAACCCAAAATTCAAAATAATAAAATAATAACAGGCGCCCAGTAAATAAGATAACACGAGCCGATTACCGCGACAAATTCTTGTTTATTGTACAGTCCTGAAAATATAAACTAATATGCCGGGTGAACCATTTAAGTTGAGACTGTACACTATCTCCAAAAACTAAGCGTTGTAGAAAGTAATTAACATTTTGCTGTTGCTTGATATTATGGAAGAAAGTATGTATTTTGTATATTGTTTTCTCATTAGAAAATTGTTTATAAAAAGCTGTTTATTTTGTGATGAATAACGAAGCAAAATAAAAAAAATCTGATGTGTTACATTCACATAACTTTCTCTACATCGTGAACATTTCAGTTAATTTCTATTATTTGTATTCTTAAGTTAATCAAGTTAGTTAATATCTGCACAGAAATGATTTCAGCTAGTGGTTGTTGTGAAGAAAGACATAAATAAGTTGAACTGCAATCTGCAAAAGCAAGTTATGTATATTTCATAATCTTCACAGATGTTTTATTTAACAGGTATTAAACTCTTAACATAAGAAAAACATAATATACAATTGTAGAGTTATTCTTTTGAAATATTAATACATATATGACGATAACTTCCATCATAAAAGAACGATTATGGCTGCAACTGTAACGTTGTTGGTTTCATCATACTGTTGGTATATCGTGGCCACGGACCACTTGTAGACACTTACCCCGGTATTCACCTTGCGAGACTGGGGGAAACCGTGGAAAACCTCAGTCAGGGTACTTGATAGCTGTTTCAGTGCCCACTCAGATATTGTAGGAATATCATCTTTAACAGTTATAAATATTTTCTGGAGCATGTCTTTATCAGGCAGTAACTGATAAAATTCTAAGCTCTTTGCGAACCTAGTAGATGGACGTGCAGGCTCTATTCGGCATTAGTGTCGTGAACTGGGAATTCTGGCGTATTTCGCTTCTTGAGCCTTCTCTTGTAACCATTCTGTGACAGCAGCAAACCTGCCGAGCAAGGACGGATACTCCAGTCACCTTCACCTAAGGTTGGACCTCATAGCATTCTTAGATTCCGGCTTTTGGTGTCCCCCTCGGTAGCGATAATATGTAACAAAAATCATTATACCATCATTAAAAACTATTTATAAATGTTTATGTGTTAACAAACTAACCAAATGTTATAAGGCGTTGCGCTTTCTACTTCAGTAGATTACGCTTTGTGCATAGAGTAGACAGGCCTTTTTTAAAATCACTGACTTTCACTTCGTATTGTTTCATCCGGCAAAATTGCATATATAGGTTTATGGTCAGAGAAAAGGGTTTCATACACACCAGCAGAAATGTCGATGTTGGAAAATATTATGTCTATCTGAGTATTAAAATTTGTTGTTGAAATGTTCTTATGCAGTTTGCTTATTAAATTAAGTTTATTCAAATAGTTTGAAATATATTTGTTCTTTTGCTCGTAAATGTCGAAATTAAAATCTCCCATTAGTAAGATTTTATTTTCTAAGTTGATGTTCTTTAAAACAATTGTATTTATACTATCTTCAAAGGTATTACTTTTGGCTCCAGGAGACTTGTATCCACAGACTACGTAGTGCTCGTTAATTTGAAATGAAATGAAATCAATATGACCTTCATTATCAGATCTATTAACGTAATTTACATCCTGAATTTGAAACTCTTTTTTCACATATATGGATATCCCTCGTGAGTTTTTTGAAAATGAAATTCTTAATTTCTCATTGAACCCATCTATGCATAATTTATGTTGAAGTGAGGCTAAAGTTTCACTAAATATTAATATGTCTCCATTACTATACCACTGATCTGACCTTATACAATCTATTTTCTTCGGCAGTGAATTCACGTTCTGATAGATGATTTTTATTATTCCTCCGCTCTCCCTTAAAGTGTTATAAGACAACTTTAGACGTCTTTCTTGTCTTAATCTATCCATTTCTATAGGATCATTGCTTCTAGGAGCTTGAGGAGATCTAAATTTACCTATAAGGTATAACCCAGACAAAGTGGGCACTCTACTCAAAGCAACATACAGCATTGATCTGCTTATTCTTTTGCATTTTGTCAAGTCAATGCATAGTTCTTTATATGTTTGTCCTTGACTTTTATGGACAGTTAATGCTTCGGCACAGACAACTGGAAACTGTATTCGAATTACCTGTTGTTCCAATTTGTTTGATATATTTAGTATTTGCCCTTTTAAATCTAATGGAGTTAAATTTTGGTTAATATTTTCGTTTTCCATATATGCACATCGTTCCATTCTTGCTCTTCGACCCACATGTTCGTCACCAAAGTCTAAGAATATTATATTAGGTTCGCTGGAATTGGGTTTCAAAGCAATTTCTTTGAGTATCCCGCAAGCTCCGTTGACTAAACCATCCTCTACATCTATATTGCTGGTATCATGTATTTAATACCGATTTTTAACCTCAATTCATGAGGCAGTCCATTAACTTCCGTTAGCATCTTGTTTTTAACTGCATTCAAAATGCCATTTTTAGCGCTCTCAGATATTGTTCCTATAATAAAGTCTCTTGCTACCGATATAAACTCTTCTGCATTATGACTTGTTATTCTCTTTTCATTGTACTCCTGTACATCTACGTTCCTTGAAAATAATCTTATCGCGCTCTCTGGTACTTCATTTGTTTCCACAGTTCTAGAATTTATTAAGGTAATATCGCTAGTGCTTGTTTTTCCAGTGGCTAAATTATTTAAGACTTCCACAAATTCTAGTTCATCTCTTTGCCTCATTATTTCTGTCAATTCATAGAATTCAAACTCATCCCATAGAGGACTTCTGTCAATTAAGGAAGAAAATTCATTTGAAGCAAATTTATAAATTGGAGTGTCCATTACAGGTGGTAGCTGATGGAGGTCACCGACTGTTATTACCGAAACTCCTCCAAATGAAAGATCAATTCCCATTATCTGTCGCAGCCTGCTATCGACTCTGCTGAACATTCCGCTTCCAACCATGGATATCTCGTCAATAATCAGCAATTTCAGATTAAATAATTTCTCTCTAATAGTATTGGCTAAGTCGCTGGATAGGGCGGGCATGTTGCCTGCAAACTGTGTCACAGGTAAAGCGAAAGCTGTGTGCAATGTGACTCCGTTAATCAAGAAGGCTGCCTTTCCTGAAGGGGCGCATAGCAGTACTACTATTTTATCTTTATCGCCTCCTGGTAAGCTGTCAAAATAGTGCGTTATCACCTGATACACCGCATTTATCACCGTACTTTTTCCTACACCAGCGGAGCCGCTTAGAAATATCCTCATTGGCAGTCTGTTAGTTTTAAAACTGTTTAGTACATGCATGACGAATTCTCTCTGCTTTCCGTTTAATTTGTTCAATAATTCAAACATTTTTTCTCGAGATACTCTGCTAGGAATTGTGAATCTGTTTATGTCTTGTTTATCAGCCCCTTCCAAGCCGCCTTGTTGCAAAATCTCCACTTTTTCTATCGGTTCTTCGTTCTGAAGTTCTGCATCGTAAGAATTATCACTTTCAAAAATATTATTCTGAACCGTCTGCAAGGCTTCTTCCAGTGCTTCATCTGTTTTAATAGAAAATTTCTTTCCATTTTTTTCGATTTCTTCCAAGCTAGCGCAATATAATTCGTAGCAATTCTTGCTCTCTATGTCACGAATCTCATCTTTAAATGGCATCAATAATAGCACTTGCTCTCGATAATAATTGTCGGGATCTTGCGCCAGCTTGTATCTCCTGTATCTAATCACTGCAGGCTTTCCTCTTTCTTTTATCGCAGTTTTAGCATTTTCATCATCGTTCATTTCATCAATTATTCTTTTGTAGGGTTTATAATAATTAGCCACGAATTCTGCTAAACACACATGCTCTAAATGTTTTGGACGTCGACAGTACTTCTGTATAACATCTTGCATATAAACGTCTTCTGAATCTGCCGGCAGTTGTTCCAAAGCTCTCCTGTTCTTCAGCATCACCACCCGTTCTTGTGAAGGACTGGTATTTATGAAGATGACCTTCCTGCTGCTCTTTGACATAGGGAGAGAAAGTACACAATAAGCTGCTTCCTGAGCTGACATTAAATTGCTGTTTAAAAACACGTTGGATATTTTGCGCAACTTTTCCTTTAAGCTCTGGTTCTCTGATTCTACATCTTTCGCTGCGTTTCTCAGAAGTTTCGACAATCCAGACTCTACCTTGCTTATATACTTTATGATATAAGTAGCCAGTCCATACTCTTCCAGAACTAGTTGTATGTCCATGTTAGACTCGAACAAATGCAGCATATCTTTGTTGTAAGCATTAATACCAACTTCTAGGCTAGATCTTTTTAGGAACACACGTGTTTGCTTTAAATATGATCTTATTGCATTCATGTACTGTATTTCAGTAATGTTAAGTTTTTTTAAAATTTCTTCGAAAGAAATTGATTCTAGCTTTTTATAAAAGTAACACATCAAATTATTTATCTTTTTCAGGCTGTCCTTTATTTCGTTGTTGTTTTCAACTTCTGATAATGGAGTCAAAATAGTGGTCCTAGGCATCATAGGTAAAGGAAAATGAAACCTGCATGACATTTTGTTTTTCCTGCCTTTCTAGCAAGTGTGTGTGTGTGTTTGTGCTTCTGAAGAGCAATGTAAGGATCATGTTCATTGTACTCGCACGTGATATACTTGTCAATAAAATGTATAACTTCTTTGATTGACTCTTGATTTGATGGATTATAACTCGGAGAATCTTTCAACCAGAAAAACATGTGTTCATGGGGGGAGCCTCTCATTTGAAATTCTACCCTCTGATAATAATCCTCAACAACATGCTCATCAAATATACTGTCCTCTGCAGTAAGAAGTTTTAAGAAAGATGAAATCTTATAATCGAAATATCGAGCACACGTAACAGGGTCATTTCTAATCAACAACGTCTTTTCATTGTTACTCATTTCAAGCGCTTCTTTTGGAGTTAACTTCTTATTGTGTTGCATATAGTATAACGATGTAAGCAGTTCGGGCCACCAGCTTTCTGCTGCAGACAGAGTAACAAACCAGGTAGGCTTTCCTAACTGCCTGATCATTGCCATTAAATCCTTCTTCTTCTTCTCCCAGAATGCTGGACTGGATCGGATCTCTTTGGTGAACTGGTAGCCGCTGTCAACTTTAATTAAATTATTGACAAATTCTTGATTTAGTAAATTCCCTGCATTAATGCTAGTCGAGGGTCTTTTAGTTCTCCTCAAGCACATATTCATGTTGGCTACGCATTGTCTTTCTATCTTCTGTTTGGCCATGAACAATAGTCTGCTTGGTGTGAAGGATCTGCGATCAACTCATCTACATTCAGATTTAGCCCGATCGCTGTATGTAAGGTATTTTGGCATATTAAAAGCCTGGCCCGCGAATATTTTAGGAAAGCAAAGTTCATCAAAGTGTTCTATTAAATGCCAAGCGACTGGTATTTTGTCCTGTCCTGGCGCTATTATCTCTATTGTGTTTCTTCCTGTTTTATTTCTGGACATTAAAAGTACCTCTTCTCCTTCGTCGTTTTCACTGTCATGATCTAATGAAATTTCTTCTTCGCTTCTAGTTTCCAAAGAGTTTACCTCTTTAGCTTTGTTATCGACGATAAACTCCATAATTTTTGTGTATTGTTTTTCATACCTCTTTAAGTACATTTCATCTATTTGGATATCATTATTCTTATATAGTGGAGTTTCTTGCAGGTATTTTAATGCATCACAGACGATTGCTGCTCTAATTGTCTCATACATGTAGTACGATTTGTGCAGAATATGCCGTTTTAACTGTAGCTGCATCGTTGCCATATCATCAAACGTTCTGGGTAGAACTTGCAGACACTCGTTAATGTCTATTGGAATATTTACAACTGATCCCTTTACTCCTAACTGTGGATTAAGTCCAAAGGCTTTTAAAGGTCGCATTTGCATAAATGGTATATAAGGACTACATAATCGCTCCTCTAAAGGAGATAGTTTCTTGATACATGCTGGTATATCCACAAATTTCATACCACAGCTTGTCGCCATTTTTGGAACTTTTAGTTTCATGATATAATTCTTACAAGTACTACACACATGTAAAGAAGGGTAATTATGTATCCTTTCAAGAAACTCTTAAAAATTGTCGTTACCTTGTTTTCTTTTAATTAGATTCGTGTTTAGTTTACTAATGGAGTGCTCAAAAAACAGACCTTCACAACAACAGCAAACATACTCTGGTACATATTTTCTGCCTCGGATAAAATTCAATTTTAATCTTGACTAATTGTTATCTGTTTGTACTAATTTGTTATAGATGTATTGTCTTGAACAGAGAATCTCGTTACTTCTTTGCGATAGTTTTAATGATTTATTCTTCATTTTTTCGGTTTCTGTGTAGTTTTCATTTGTTCTAATTTGCTTCATATGCTCTTTGTTTTTCTCTCTTTCCATTTCCTTGTAATTTTCGTCTTTTCTTATTTGCTGCATATGATCTTTGTTTCTTTGTCTTTCAGATTCTCTGTATGCTTCGTCTTCTCTGACTTGCTGCTTATATTCTTTGTTCTTCTTCCTTTCAGATTCCTTGTATTCTTCATCTTCTCTGGCTTGCTGCATATAATCTTTATTTCTCTTCCTTTCAGATTTTTTGTATTCTTCATCTTCTCTGGCTTGCTCCATATACTCTTTATTTCTCTTCCTTTCAGATTCTTTGTATTTTTCATCTTCTCTGACTTTCTTTTTATACCCTTTATTTCTCTTCCTTTCAGATTCTTTGTATTCTTCCTCTTCTCTGGCTTGCTCCATATATTCTTTATTTCTCTTCTTTTCAGGTTTTTTGTATTCTTCATCTTCTCTGGCTTGCTCCATATACTCTTTATTTCTCTTCCTTTCAGATTGTTTGTATTTTTCATCTTCTCTGACTTTCTTTTTATACCCTTTATTTCTCTTCCTTTCAGATTCTTTGTATTCTTCCTCTTCTCTGGCTTGCTCCATATATTCTTTATTTCTCTTCCTTTCAGATTTTTTGTATTCTTCATCTTCTCTGGCTTGCTCCATATATTCTTTATTTCTCTTCCTTTCAGATTTTTTGTATTCTTCGTCTTCTCTGGCTTGCTCCATATATTCTTTATTTCTCTTCCTTTCAGATTTTTTGTATTCTTCATCTTCTCTGACTTTCTGTTTATTCTCTTTATTTTTCTTCCTTTCAGATTCATTATATTCTTCATCTTCACGCAATATTTTCATGCTATCTTTTCTCTTTTTCGTGCGCTGTGAATAGGAATGATGCAACTTTCTCTTATTAACTTTTTGATCAGTTAATTCCTCACTCACTGTTCTACGTTCTGAACGACCATCGGTCTCGGAACCATTAAACACAATAGGAACTAATGTGAATGGATCATTAGAATCATTAGCTATGGGAAATTTTTGTATCATTAAATTTAGCAACTCATTTATGTTCTCGAAAGCAAGTGCGATAGCTACACCTTCTGCATCGTACAAACCTTTTGCATTACAGCTGTGTGGGTCAAACAACCAGTACATGGACTTATTCTTAATAACAGCTATAGATTTTAATTGTGCAGTAAACACACCGTAGTGATAGCACTGGAAAAATGTTTTTAACACACTGCCTAGATCCCTCGGTATGATCCCTTGTAATGCAAAATTATTTGTTACTGCATTGCAGATTACTTTTACATCATCAATTACAATATCCTGCAGCCAAACCTCATCAGCACACAAGTAAGGCGGATATGGCATAACACCATCATAATTTGAAATTGATTTTAAGTGCAAATCATTGCCTAAATGAAGAATTTTATCAATTACTTCAGAACTCCAAGTATCAATATTTATTACAGTTGAAAAACATAACGACATCACCGAGTTGCTTGTGCACTGTGTGTTTTTAACCTCACCAAATATGTTATTGTTTTGGTTCAAGGTGCCGGTAATGACTTTGGCTGCTTTCACGTAAAACAACTTCTTAACATTAAAATTAAAACTGGTTCGTTTCTTACTAGGCATTATGAAAAGTCCTAAAACGTAAACCAGTAAACAAAGCACACAAACCAAAATAGAAACACCTGAAATGGTAGTATAACAAATAATATATGAATGAATAAAATGAAACAGCCCTTAAACCGTGGAAACAAAAAATATAAACTAAAATAGGAACACTTAAAATGCTACTATAACGAACAATAAGATATGAATTAATAAAATGAAACGATCTTACCAAATTGGTTCAAATTAGCATTCCTTAGAAGCAATAACCGCTAGAATATTCACAAAACCAGAGCAGTTCGTTTATTTCTCAGTATAAACAAGAAGTGCATAGTTACGACATGCGAGAACCGCGTTCATATATTTCATTCCTAGCATAGACAAGTTATAATGTATAGATGGTTAACTCAATCTTAAAACATTGGTATCTCTGCATTCAAATATTTCATTCCTTGCATAGATAACTAACAACAAATAGATAGTTAATTCTGTATTAAAGCACTGATCTTGCATAACACTTCGGGCGATCGACTGGCTTCCATTTATTTTCATACGGTAGGTGTAGAAACTTACACAGACTTCGGTGGCTCAATTGCACAAATAGCGTGATATCGTATCTCCATTTCTGCGTTTGGTCTACAATATGAAATTGGTTAACTGTTCTCACGTTTACAACCAAATCAAAATAATACCTGAGGTTTTCTGTTTTTTCTTTCCACTACAAATCTCTGAACCAAACCCAAGTTTGTGATCTGACTGTAGACCCGAAAACAACTTAAATTGGGTGTTTTCAAAAGATCCACATTTTAGGTGTAGTACATTTTCGTCTATCATTTAACGCTTACCAATTATACAAGATTATATAGAATTCCTTCCGAATGAACAGGATTTTACAGGCTATTGCCAGAAAATTCAAGATATACATTTTATTTGCCATAAAAATGTCTTAAACATATGATACTTTAATAAAAATTGTTAGAGTAAATGGTAAACCGCAAGAGAAAGACAAAAGTTTAATACATAAAAATGTAGATCACGTGAAAACGCACAATATATGTCATAAAAATTGTTTTTGTAAAGTGAACCATTTTCGAGATATTCCTTGTTATTTCTTTGAATTTTCCAATACTTACATTTTCGTTGTTCATTTTTTGTATGTTCTTGACATGCAATGAGAATTACATTTTACACATAACGACCAGTTCTAAAAGTATTTGACTATCGCTTAAGACTTACTATGTTCCCCTTGTTTTGTATTTGCAAGCGCAATATAGAAAAAAAATACAGTAGCCTTTAAGAATTGACATATCTCTTAATAGCTGGTTGCTATGTAGAGCACAATTCTCTTTGCCACAGATTAATACTCTTTGCATATCCAAGACAAAAAAAATGAATAACGAATTCCCATTTGAGAAAAACTATATTGGAAAATTTAAGGAAATAACAAGCAATATCTCGAAAATGGTTCACCCAACGAAAAAAATGTATATGGCATAAATTGTGTATTTTAACGCGAGCTACATTTTTATGTTCTAAACTTTTGTCTATCTCTTATGGTTTACCAGTTATGCAAAAGTCGTTCACAATGAAGAATACTTTTGGAGACATTTCCAGAAAATTCAAGATATACATTTTATTTGTCATGAAAGTATCTTAAATATATGATATTTTAATTAAAATCGTTAGAGCCATTTTTGAGAAAATTAAAATTTTCGAAAAATGTTCCATGTAAAGGGTAGTCTGGGGTGGGGGGATTTTCTTGAAAACCTTCGTGTCGCATCTCTGGAAGATACTGAACCTAAATACCAAGTTTGGTGTTTATCCGACTGTTCGTTTTGAGTTATGCTGTTCACAGACACACACACACAGACACACACACGGACATGTTTCCAAAAATGCTTTTTTTGGATTCAGGGAGTCTCAAAACATGTATTTCCGGTGAAATCTCGGTATCGAATTTTTGGGTGGAATACAATACTTCCCCTACTTACTATACGTAGTAGAGAAAGTAAAAATTACTTCCCAATTACGAAACGTAACGAACCTAAAATAAACATCCATGGATGGTAACCATTCATTGTGTTCTACGTGAACAGCCATTCAGAATTTTCATTGTTATTTACGTTAGTGTAAGAACAAATGCAAAGTGCTTTATGCAAATGTTATTTAGGTTTTTTATGAGGATGGAAAAAATAACATGAAAACGTAGGTTTCCATTTAAAAAAAATCTGATGTGTTACACTCACATGACTTTCTCTACTCCTGTACAAACTATTTTTACAAACGCTTATTCTCCATATGCTTCATGTTAATGGAGATATCGAGATGTCAATCTTATTGATAAGTTTCTTGTAGATGCAAGGGGAATATGGTAGGTTTTAAGCGATAGTCAAATATTTTAACGGTGGTTGCTATGTGGCGCATTCCATTCTCTTTGCATGTCCAGGACATAAAAAAATGAATAACGAATTTGAGAAAAAGTATAAGTATTGGAAAATTTAAGGGAATAACAAGCAATATCTCGCAAACGGTTCACTCAACAAAAGAAATGTATATGACATAAATTGTGTATTTTAACGCGATCTACATTTTTTGTGTAGTAAAATTTTGTCTATCTCTTATGGTTTACCAGTTATGAAAAAGTCGTTCATTATGAAGAATACTTTTGGAGAAATTCCCAGAAAATTCGAGATACACATTTTAATTATCATAACAATATCTTAAACATATGATATTTTAATCAAAATCGTTATAGCCGTTTTTGAGAAAATTAAAATGTTCGAAAAATGTTCCATGTAAAGGGTAGTCTGGGGTGGGGGGATTTTCTTGAAAACCTTCGTGTCGCATCTCTGGAAGATACTGAACCTAAATACCAAGTTTGGTGTTTATCCGAATCTTCGTTTTTGAGTTATGCTGTTCACAGACACACAGACAGACACACAGACACACAGACACACAGACAGACACACACACGGACATGTTTCCAAAAATGCTTTTTTTGGATTCAGTGAGTCTCAAAACATGTATTTCCGGTGAAATCTCGGTATCGAAATTTTGGGTGGAATACAATACTTCCCCTACTTACTATACGTAGTAGAGAAAGTAAAAATTAAATTCACCCTTAAACGATCATCACAACATCCTCCAAACAAAACACGACTAATAGCATTTACTTTCCTCCATAATATCAACCAACTTTTATTCAAGACATTTCTTTCTACAACGCTTAGTTTGGAGATATTGTACAGTCTCAAATTAAATGGTTCAACCTGTATATTTTACATGAAACCTAAACAACTAAAATAATGTGTGCGTTACACTACTCTACCACTATTCACAACCACCACATAACATATATAGTTTTTCATGTGGTAATAAGTAACTAAACTTATAATACTCAGAAACGCAGTACATTTGTGGATTAAGACTCTGTACCGCCCACCCACATACATTAGCATATATAGGGTCTTTAAACAAGAGTATACTATCTTTGATCTTAAATAAAACACATTCTATAAATGATAGAGGTTTATTTCTTTTTTTATTTTAGAACATAATGTCATTACGTATGGAAGAGAACATCAGTTAAGTGACCGCCACGACGTCGTTGGGTTGCGCGTATACGGTTGACCCAATTTTCCATGACAGAAGAACGTAAATTAGGTCCAACTTCACGAATAACACGCGTGATGTTATTCATAAAATCATTTACTGTTTCTGGCTTGTTGACATAAACTCGATATTTAACAGAACCCCACAAGAAGTAATCCAACGGCTTTAAATCACATGATCTCGGGGGCCAGTTAACATCACCACCACGGGAAATGATGAAACCTCTGAACTCCTTCAAAAGATCGATTGTTTCGAGAACAGTATGACATGTGGCACCGTCTTGCTGGAACCAGATGTTTCCGAGATCCATACCATCCAATTGAGGCCAAAAATAGTCCCTTATAAGAGCCCTGTATCTTTCTCTATTGGCACTTATAGCTTCTCCATCTTCATCTTGGAAAAAATATGGACCAATGATTCCACCATACCAAAATCCACACCACACAGTAACCTGTTGGGGATAAAGTGGTTGTTGTTGAATCTGCATTGGATTGTGATTGCTCCAATAGCGACAAATTTGTTTGTTAACACAATCATCCATCTAAAGGTGGGCTTCGTCGCTGAAGATGATTTTTCGACAAAAATCCGAGTCAGCTTCCAATTGCTCTATAGCCCAGTCAGCGAATACACGGCGCAACCTATGGTTGTTGGGCTTTAGTTCTTGAGTTAACACCAATTTGCAAGGGTGAAACGTCAAGTCCAGATGCAGAATTTGCCAAGTTGTTGTCGGCGAAAGCCCCAATTCTTGCGCTCGACGAGCAATTGATTTGTTTCCGTACTCGCGTACACTCTGACGAACGGTGCCTATGTTTTCGTTGGAGCACTTACGTCAATTACGTACAGGCGTTCTTTGATCGCTGACAGAACCACTTCTTTCAAATTTATCGGTCAAACGCCGAATCGTTCTCTGGCAGGGACGATTATGCACACCGTAAACTTCACGCAATACACGGAAGGTTTGGCAAACAAATAATCCATTTTGATAATAAATTTTCCCAATTTCTACGCGTTGATGAATTCTGTAACGTTCCATGGCTATTTGGCAATAACAACTGTAACCACATGTAAAAAATGACTGTTGTAATTCAATAACAACGGCAGCTATCGCATGTTAAAGTTAGGACACTCTTGTTGAAAGACCATTTACAAGTTTTATACAAAAGAATATTAGACACAATTAAAGTTTTGAAGAACCAAATCAAGGAATGAGTTGCAGAGATGTAAAAGAAACAAAGATTTATATTTAAGAACACGAGAATTCTTCAGATCACAATTATTTCCATGTGCTGTATTACGTCACGCCTTAAGTTCTGATTTGTGTCTGCTGGATTCACAGATTTTGTTCACCGAAGTAGGTATATTGTCGCAACCTTAGAGGTTGTGACTGGGGAACGTAGCTTAGAGGTGAAAGTAGATAGTAGAACAAATAACTCGCAATGTTTCCTGGTGGCCCATTTTATTATATTAACTAGAACATGATTATGCTGGGCTTCAGTTACCAGCTTTGGGTCTTGAAGAGACCAGTTATGTATTCAACAAATCCAGTCCTGAAGAGACTTAACATTCAGACTTGAAACGACCGAAGCCTCAGCACATTATATCACTGTATACTGATGTGTTCTTTAGGTATTAGATAAAATATTGTGAGTTTCCCTAATGGGATCTTAGCTTGGAGAGTTGTCAGGTATTGTGGCAGGTCCAGCAGCATGGACTGCTGACGAGTTCAGAATCAGAACGACCCCCAGGAAGAGTCTGCAGCTCCTTATAAAGAAAGTCACTGCCTAGGGGGGTCTCTATAATCATGTCACGAGCATTACCAAGTATGGTGTGCCGCCGCCCTGAAAGTGCATGGGCTCAGGATTTCCTAAGAATCATGTGATCCATCGGGTGATGTGCAAAAAGGCACGTATTCTTAAGGAAATGATGGTATGGTGAAATGTCACGGGAAGTGGCAGACCATAGTTTCTTGTTATAAGTTAGCTTCAACTACAATCCCAAGTCAAGAAAGTTAATGAAATATAAAAATGACCGAATGTGTTAAAATGTAAGAGTTTGCCCAATATAGTAAAGTATCAAATCTGTGACAAATTATCTTGCTGCCTGCAACTGTATACGTGACAATATGTAATGGCTGAGAGTGAGTCACCAAGCCAGGCTATTGCAGCAACGTGATTTAGTGCGTCAGCTAAATCAGCTTTATTCGCAACTCAGTTAACGCTGCATGTTACACGAGTACCTCTACTCCTTCCCCCATTATTTTGCAAGTTTTCATTTAGATACAAGCGTCTCTGAAATGTTGCATTCATCGCAATCAAGGTCTCTCAAGAACTATAGTCCAGCAACTCTTTGAATACACGTGCGAGGCAAGAACGTGAAGTCCCGACTCGTTTGATCCCTTATCTAGCATAAAGTTAAAGGCAACAACTTTCATTAATAAAATACTTACAACTTTAAAAGTAGTGTAGATTTATCTCAAAGTATTAGACATACTTCCATACCACCGAGTATCGAGAGGTATGGAGGTGTCGGTATGGAGGTCCCATCACTAATATATACAGAGCAATGCGCTTTACCTAGTCAGTATTGGATTGGATTGGCTACGGAGGGGACTCGGCAAAGATCCACATAGGGGGGATGTTGTACGTAAGCCTCACAAGGAGGCTTCCCCGGAGGGAAGTACGAGGCGAGAGGAGACACCGGGCGGCCGGAACCAGGAGTGACGGAACAGGAATAGTAGGGTACCTAAGTTCCCAGAATAATACTCCGCGGCAGACGGACAGGCAGACTGGGGACCGCACCCCGCATAGAGGGGCTCCAACGCCCCTCAAGGGGATTCGAATACCCCCGGCAGCCAACGAAACCCGAGGTTATAAAGAGTTATAAAGAGCATCCTTTTCCCCTGTCGCACTGCAGCGAAACGCCATCGCCGACACTTCAAACCCTCAAAGAGGCCAACGGATTAAAAATGAAGTGAAATGAGAATGGAGATGAAATGGAGGGACAGGAAATTCGGGGATGTGAGAGTCTTCCCGGCATTCACCCGGGAAAACCCCAAAAAATCCCATGGGTCAGGAAATCCCATGGAATCGAACTCACAACCTCCAGAATGCGGCCCACAGACGTAACCGCCTGAGCCTTCCCGCTCATTTTACTTATTCAGAACTTTGACGCCAGTGCTTCAGAAGAACAGCAGCAGTTTCAAGTGTAATGATAACTTTGAGATAATAGTAAAAGTTTCTATGGGTTTCTAAGGAAACCCAGGCATTGTATTCAAACAGCTGGAAGTAACGTACCGGTAACTTGGGTAGCGCATCAGCAGTTCTGTGCTGGCGCAGGTAGAAGGAGCAGAATCGAAACACGCTTGCAAAGGAGAAGCCGAGCAACATGTTGACACAGCCGCAAGATATGGAAGAGCGCAGCAGTAGTGTCTAGCAAAAACACTGCTGCTATGGTGATACTAAACAATGTACAGGTTGGGCAAGAAGTCCCCGTGCCCTGTACCATTGGTAGTATCAAATGTTGTTATGCTATGTGGCTATGTTACTTCTTATCAATTCTTGGAATTCATGACTACGTGCTTTCGCTGTCGAGGTTTAATTTGTAGCCATGGCAGGTGTGAGCGGTCATAGTTGCAATACTGAGGAGCGCTTAGTGACAAGTGTGTGGGTGCACGAACGACAACACACAGGACAGACAACGAGACAGATTTTGGGAGCATTCCAGGAAAGATTTAATAAGGCTTCACCGCGAAAAGAAACATTTCTGGTTTGGAAAAGACGTGCTTTGATTTGCGGAGTGGAAGGAAGAAGACAATTGTATCCTTATCATTTGCAACGTGTATATGCCCTGTCACCAGCAGATATCCCTGCTCGATCATGTTTTGCCAGTGATCCGTGCAGCAGTGTGCTACAAATCCGAATTTTCCTGCATTAGTATTATTTACAGATGTCCACACGAGATGGCATTACACATTTCCACAGTCAGTACGTATGGGCATATGAAAACCCACGTGCAATGGTTCCATCTCATCACCAAGTGCGGTTCACTCTCAACATGTGGGCCGGTATCATTGGTGATCGGTTAGTTGGATCCCATGTACTTGTAAACAGGCTTACGGGGCAGGCGTACACAAACTTTCTGGAAAACACCATACCTCATTTGCATGAAGACACTTTACTGAGCCTTCGTCAACAAGTTCACTTCTTGCATGATGGCGCTCCTAAATACCACAGTCGTACCGCTCGCCAGTACTTGGATCGAAGGCTTCCTGATCGATGGATAGGTAGAGAAGGCCCAATTGCTTGGCCACCACATTCAGCTGATTTGAACCCTGTCGATATCTACTTACGGGGCTATTTAAAAGCGTTTGTGTATTCATTTCCGGTGCCTGATAAATGAATCCCTTCAGAATCGTATTGGGGCGGGTTGTGAGGAAATACGCAATACTCCTGAATTTGGGGTTGTGTTCGCACGGCCATGAGACGTCGATGTGAGGCCTATATTCAAGCAGGAGGTGGACACTTTGAACAACTTTTGTAAGGAAAACTATCTGCGGTAAGAAATACGTTCCGTTGAATATCACAGTTTTGAAGACCATAACCCAGAAACCAAGCATTTCCGGACAATTTTACAGTGGACTGTTATATCGCGTACATATGGGGAGTACATACCTAAAATTATGCCTTCTGTTTTTGAAACACCCTTGTAGAATTCCACCTTGAACAATAATTAAAGTAATAGTTGATAGTGATGATGTAAGTACAATGTTTAATAGAATACTGACAATAAAATCTGTGAGAGTGAAATAATAAATGAAAAGAAATAATATATGCAAAACCATGTTTAGCATTTGTTATAACTGGACTTATCCTTGGTGAGAAAATTCACTGTCGTCTAATTGGGGCAGTTCATTTTTTATCTTATTATTTGTCGACAATGGCGGCTGGTGGTCCCAAAAGAGGGATGGGCCAGTGAACATTGTTGGCAACCCCCCAAAACAAAGTGTTAATAAATGTATGTTTCGACTGTTTAAGAATATGCTTTCATAATTTCAGTCTTTAAGTATCGAGTAGTATCCAACCTTTTTCAGAGATGGCAATGCGGCATTAACGTCAGAATTGATTGTTGTGTAAGACGAGAAGTATCCAAACTCTTTCAGAGATGACATTGTGACATTAACCTTGGAATTCACCATGTGTCTAAGCCGAGAGGTATCCAAACTCTTTCAAAGATGGCATTGTGACATTAATCTCAGAACTCACTGTCGTATCTACGACGAGAAGCATCCAACCTCTTCCAGAGATGACATTGTAACATTATCCTCAAAATTCACAGCTGTGATGAGAAGTATCCAACTTCTTCCAGATATGATTGTGACATTAAATTCTAAATTCATTGGTGTGTCTAGTATCTAAAACAAGAACCATTCAACCTCATGCAGATGTGACATTATGGCATTAAGTTCAGAATTCATGGGTGTGTCTAGTGTCTAAAACGAGAAGTATTCAACCTCTTCCAGATGTGACATTATGGCATTAAGTTCAGAATTCACTGCTGTGTCTAGTGTATAAAACGATAACTATTCAACCTGTTCCAGATGTGACATTATGGCATTAAGTTCAGAATTCACTGGTGTGTCTAAAAGTATTTAACCTCTTCCAGAGATGACATTCCGAAGTTACACTTAGAATTTTCTAGTGTGTCTAATATGAGCAGTATTGAGGCCCTTTCAGAGATGAAATTATGACATTACATAGCTTCATAATGCACTGGTGTGTTAAGAAGAGAAGTATCCAACCTCTTTTAGAACTGACATTGTGACATAAACGTCAAACTTCACCGGTGTATCTAAGACGATAAGTAACCAACCTCTTCCAGAGATGACATACATTAACCTCGGAGTTCATTGGGTGTCTAAGACGAGCATATAAAGTGCTAGAAAAGAACGTACTGCATTCATATCTTGAAGGAGTGGAACCTCTTCCAGATGACATTGCGACATTAACCTCAGAATTCACTGATGTATCTAAGACGAGAGTTGTGCACTCTATTCCAGGGATGACATTATGACATGATATAGCCTCATAATTCACCGATGTATCTAAGACGAGAAGTATCCAAGCGCTTCTATAGATGAAAAGCATTAACCTCCGAATTCACCGGTGTGCCTAAACGAGAATACACAGTGCTAGAAAAGAACGCACTGCACTCATATCTCGAGGGAGTGAACCCCTTCCAGAATCTCATTAATGGAGCAGATTAAGTAGTTTTATGCTGAAAGGTTTTGCGTCAACCTATGTGTTTAAATCATAACAGAGGTAACAATAAAATTAGGTATGCCACTTATCTATCACCTCTTTCTACAGTGAAATGTTGACACAACTTCGCTAGACCACACGCATGTATGCCATGGAGTGAACATTACTTACTGCGTACTGACAGAAAAATCAGTGTACTCATCAAGACTTTTAATAAGGCAGCAGGTAGATCCAGATAACCTCGGATTGGAGAGATGAGCGCCAGAAACAAAACCAATAGCATCCAGCTCGACTCCAGAACTGTTACCCGTGGTCCGCGCGAAACATGAGCAAACCAAAGTGAACTTAAGCTATTCGGCACATTGTCCAGTGGAGGGGGAGCACTGAAAATCAGCAGGCGTTTCTAACGGAAACACGATCTCTGTTAAGGTATACCCGCAAAATTTAGAAAATATACAAAGGATACGTCGCTTGGAAGAAATGAATAAGTGAATATAACGATCTGACAGCTTGAGGGGACGGGTTTGCAGTTGGATAGTACCAACTACTTTATAGCTTGAGGAGAGTCACTGGTTACATGCTTACGTTGCCGAATTTGTTTTCTCAGCTCAGCCGTACAGAGATGAGTACACGATTTTTGTGCTATATTTAATGTGATTACGTTCTAACATTGCAGTGAAGGAAATATTCGTGAAGGACTGTGAAAAGGTTGGAGGGTTTATGAAAAAAGTGAGAATCAAATGGTTATGGACAGTGAAAAGAAACATTAGGTCATATAGTTAATAATTAGAGGTAAGAACAAAGCTGTAAATGTTACAAGTTCTCACGAGTGGGAGAGGCAAATGAGCCTGGGCTGAACGCCAATTCCATTGTGTCTTGTATCCAGCACTAAACACAATAAATAAAAAAATACGTTACAGAAATAAATAAATTACTGTGATTTTAGACGTATAAGCTACACTAGTCTACTGAAATTGGATAAATTTACACATCAATTTCTATTAGAAAAAGCAAAGAAAGGAGGGAAGATACAGAGAAAGGTTTTGCGGAACCATAAGGCTACAATGACCTAGTTTGTTTTATCTGAGGAACCCACCTGGTAAAACAAAGACACATGACTCGTTGAAAATTTGCGTTTATACCTCTTACAAAGAAGCGGCACATCGTTTGTTTCTTTTCTGAATCTTGAACGAAGTAAAGTAAGCTCATCAGCACAGCTAGTCTAGGATTACCAAATTTCAAAATGAAAAAATCGGGGGGCGAGAACTCATTTATACAGCAAGGACAACAGACAAGTTGGAAAGGTAGAATCCGACTGAAACATTCAATGCATTTGCAGTGATATAAACCTCGGATCTTTCTGTTTCAGTCTGGTTGCTCTAACCAACTGAACTACCATGACAACATACCACTACATTAAATAACACAACTTGATCCGCTTTTTACTTTCTCTACTACGTATAGTACGTAGGGGAAGTACTGTATTCCATCAAAAAATTCTATACCGAAATACATGTTTTGAGGTGCCGAATACAAATAAAGCATTTTTGGAAACATGTCGTGTGTGTGTGTAAACAGCATAACTTAAGGAAAAGTCGAATATATACTAAACTTGGCAATTAGGTTCAACATCTTCCAAAGATGCGACACGAAGATTTTCAAGACAATATCTCCAACTCCAAACGAAGCTATACATGGAGTATTTTTTTTAATTTTTTATTTTGTAAAAAATTAAATATATTTACATGACAAATAAAATGCATATCTTGAATATTGGGACAATAGCCGAAGAAGTCCTTCCTCTTTATTTCGAAGCAACTATGTATAATCCTGTATAACTGGTAAACATTAGACTAAGTCGCACTACACAAAAGGAGTAAATCGCTTTAAAACACACAATTTATTTAAAATAAGTTTTTGTGTGGCATAAGACGTTTCTGAGATATCCGTTATTAAATGTTCGAATGGTTCATTTCTTGGCCATTCTCTTAATGTTCTATCAACATTCAGTTGTTTCTCACGAATGCATGTAAACAGTATGAATTATAAGGTAGCGTATATTGTCCAGTTCTTAAACATTAGACTGTCACTGTTCCCTTTGTATCTATAATGAAATGTGTAAGGTAGCTATTTCTGCAAAGGTTTATTTCGATTAAGATGTAGCAGTTAGAAAAATAAGCCTGAGTACGAATAATTTGTATAGCCATTAATAAAGAGGGTAGAGAAAGTCATGTAAATGTATCACATTATATTATTGTTTTCTCTATCACGTACCTGTTAGGTAGAGAAGGCATTGCATTCCACTCACAAATTACCGAGATTTCACCGGAAATACATCTTTTGGGGACCCCTAAATCCAGAAAAGGCATTCAGTCTACAAACACACGGTTTGTACTGAAGACCAATTAATTACCGTTGATTGATCTAATAATTGATTAAACTATGAAGTCCTGGACTTTTAGAACACTGTAAGTCGCATTGGGGTATGTCATCTCAAATGAATTTGAGATCTCCTCGTGGTTTACAAGGAGAAAAAACCTGATGTGCTGCATTCATATGACTTTCTCTACCCTTTATCGTTTTTAGTGGGTATACAAACTGGACGCTATATACCAGCCTTAAAATTCCATGGTATTTCCATGCAATCGCGAAACAACTGAATGTCGGCAGTCCTTTAAGAGATGACCAAGATATAAACCTGGCTGGCCCAATAGCTGAATTAGTACAGCAACTGCCTGCTGTGCGAGGGGTCTCGGGTTCGATTCCCGGCTGGAGGGTGGAAGATTAATCCCCATCCTCCCCAGAGTCTGGAAGCATGAATGAGGATGTGTATAATCTAATAATTAGAAAACGAAAAGTGCAAGAAACCCAACGGCAAGAGTTACACGAATAACACCATTGCCAATGGGCGATAAGTTCCAAAGGATAGGTCGCTGTAGTTAAAGACGGGGTATAAATGGAACTAACAAAAACCGAACCTTTAATAACGAATATCTCGGAAATGGCAGATATCACAAAAAATGCATTTGAAATAAATTGTGTGCTTTAAAGGGTTCTAGAGTTTTTGTAAAGTACATTTTTGTCTACCGCTTAATGTTTACAGTTATACAAGATTATACAAAATTCCTTCCGGACGAAGGGGACTTCACAGACTATTCTCAGAAAATCAAGAACACAATTTTATTTGTAGTGTAAATATCTTTAATATATGGTAATTTAATAAACATTGTTACAACCGTTTATTAGAAAATAACCAATTTTAAAAAGTGTAAAGGGTAGTCTGAGTGAGGGGGATTTTCTTGAAAATCTCGATGTCGTATCTTTGCGAGGCACTGAAGGCACTGGTATTTATCCGACTTTTCGTATTTGAGTTATGCTGTTTACAGGCACAGGCACATATACGCGCGGACCTTTTTCTAAAAATGCTTTTTTGAGCTAAAGCGACCTCAAAACATGTATTTCTGGTGAAATCTAGGTATACTATATATGTGACAGAGAAAGTAAATTTGAAACGAAACAGAAGAAAATATTAAGATTTTATGATTTTCACAGACAGATTACAGCTATCCCTATCAGATGACGCTAAGTGCAGAAAAGGGTGTTTATCTGGGGTGAAAAATTATATTAAAAACTGTGGGTACTCAAATAGGTGGGGTGATTTGAACCGTAAGATAGTGTAATTTGTAATAACTGCACCGTCATAGGAAAACCAAGCTGTGCACTGGCCCTACCTGGCCCCACCTGCCCTACCGGCCTGTGTTGTGACAACATTGTTATTATGAAAACACCAAAGAATGCTATAGCTGGAAGAAGCGTATCGATATCCAGGTACAGCATAGGCGATACATGTTGTTGAGTTGGCAAGAATGCAAGTGGGGATATTAAAATGCCGCCGGGGACCGCTGTTTGATGGAGCTGATGCAGAAAAAAAAGCCCGAGCAGCCCGCAAAATGTTCGCTAGGGGCTAACCCGGGTGTTCAAATAACAATAACTGCGCCCCAAACCGCTGATAATGGGAGAGCTTGGAATTTAAGAGGGAAAAGGGGAAAAACATCTGACACGCATGCATGCTTTGCCTGGAACCAATTCCGGTTGTGAAGTTTTCAAAGCGAACGCCCCTGTTCTAATGCAGGTTGCGATGTTAATGGACCGTCGGAGCCTTTTATCCTGCAACTCCCCCCACCCCCCACTTTAAGATATGCGCCATTAAGCAGCCATCCATCATTCATGCAAGTCACCATAGTTTTCATGGCCCCAGTAAGTCAGGAAATGTATGTATGGCCATGTAATTTTGGCGAAAAAGTGCTAAGTGTTTTGAAGCATCCTGTACGTACAAGCCGGAATCTGCAGTGTTTTACATACATACACGAACGTGTGGAATTTCCAACAACGCTAGCAAAATATCGGCCCAGCTAACAAAGTCGCTACAAGGGAAATATTTTCCTCTCTCCCTCTCCCTCTCCTTTTCTCTCTCTTTTTTTATTTAAATTTCATTCGTGGAAGCCAGACTTTATCTGCCCCCACAAGCCGCTGTGCCTAAATAACAAAATGAAACGCTAAAATTACATAAAAAGGGCTTTCTAGAATTGTGTTGATTTAACTGCAGCGAAAATCCCAGTTGTGTTATGATCGTTTCAAGGAACAAGGTGCACAATGTTTCCGTAGCAGCGCAGCCTTTTATGACCAAGTTGGCTGTTGTAAAGCGAGTGTTGGATAAATATTTATTTCTCATCATAGGTATACTGGCGTGCACAAAATGTGGCTCATAATGGAACGGAGCTGTTTATACTGGTACTGGCAAAATCTAGCCACACCCACTGCCAGAGTGACCAGTACTAGACACTGGATTGGAAGGGTACTTCACCTCCCCCAAAGTATGGCCGTACTTCAAAAGAGTAGTGTAGAGCCGTCCCGTAATGTCCAGTCTGGTTGTAATTGTCCTTAACCCTAAAACTTAAGGGTTTATTTTATCTCCTATTACTATGTTTTAGTTAAATAGCCCCTTTAGGAAAATCATCATTTGGGCTTATCAAGCCCAAAAGTTCATTTCTTTTTTACCCAGTGCTTCACATTTGAAGATTATATGAGAAGCAATCTCATCCTCTGTTATACAGGGCAAGTTTGAAGTCCACCGAAAAACTTCAGGGGGTGATTCCTAACTGGAAATGGAGCACAAAAGTTTATATCACCTTGTGTCCCGAAATGCATAGTTTCCACGGTAGGTGGCACTGAAGAAGGATATCAAACAAAGAACCTTGGCACACAGTACATGGCCTGAGTCCCACTCACGTAACAGATGTTGAAAGTGGCTTCCATGGGATGCAACGTGTCAGATGCTACTCTCTAGTTCCTGAGGTCGCGGGTTCATACCTGGCGGAGGACGATGGGTTTTTTTCTGTCGTAAAGATTTTTGGCGTGGCTTCCTTCGGAAGGGAAGTAAAGCCGGTGGTCCCGTGTCGTAGATTTACGGCACGTAAAAGAACCTCAGCCTGATAAAGAGCCTCTGAGCAATATTGCCGGTCTTTTACTCTCAATATAGAATGGGACGCTAAGGACCACAGCAGTTAAAGAGCGTCCATAAATAAAACCCAAGTTCATTTTTTCACTCGTTCGAATGTTTCGGACTGTGTCCGAATATCGTCACAGGCACCGTGGGCACGCCTTGAAGGGTCGGAACAGCCTCACCGTACACAATGATTTTCAGATGCCACCACAAGTAAAAATCCAGAAGGGTTAAGCCCGGTGATTGAACAGGCCATGCAACGTCCTATCCAGTTCTGGGAAAGATGTTTCTGAGGTGTCGGCGAACATAAATATGGAAGTGGACTGGCGTTCCAACGTGCTACAGCCACATTGCCTATCGTATTGCCAAAGGCACATTCTGCTGCAATGGAGGCAGCGTGTTTTGCAGAAAGTCCAGATACGTTTCTCCATTCAGGCGTTGTGGAAGAACAACAGGTCCAAGCAGGCGGTCGCCAATAATCCCTGCCCAAATATTGATGCTGAACCGCTGCTGATGAGACGCTTCAGCCATTCTGAGAGGACTTTCTGTAGCCCACAGATGACAGAATCTTTCCCGTGGAAGAAAATCCGCCGGTGATAATCCCTGCACACATTTGAGCTGATAGGGATAACAGCGGTTGTAATGTAGCATACAGATAATCGTCCTTTGGTTTACACCATGCTGGCGGGCCAGTTGCCTGGAGCTTGTGCCAGGGTTTTCCTCAATATTATGGAAAACATGTTCCTTCACATCTGATGTGCGCACAGTCCTAAGTGTTCGTCTGTTTCAAATAACCCATACTCACACAAATGCCGAAAAATGGCTCCAAATGTGTGATGTGCGTGGTACTGGGTACTTGTCTTGGTACAACTGTGGTGATTTTTTACCGTTTCTACCCACTTGGCCATACACAAACACCATCTCAGCTTGTTGCTGGAATACACACCGTATGTTGCTTAAATCTCACTATCTACAACACACAAAACGTATACTGCAAGTTATGGGAGAATGTCGTCAGTGGCATCTACCGTAGGAACTATACATTTCTGGACAAAAGGTGTTCCATTCCCATTCAGGAATCACCCCCTGAAGTTTGTCGGTGGACATAAAACTCATCTGTATAGCCTTCATACCGCCTCCGATCTAAAGATTGCCATATGTTGGTGTTTCCGTAAATGTACAATGCTCCGTCAAGACCCCGGTTATCACATTTATTTCAGATGTATTGAGAGGCACATCTTCAGTGAGTGAGAAGGATATAGCGCTCATCATTCCCTTACTGTGCTTGCATCCCTCAGTTTGAACCCAACACAGTTGGTGGTTATGATTAATCCACTCAGCAATGGTTCTTCTAATAGAGTTTAAGGGTATGCCAAAAACTGGAAGGATAACATTACAACTTAAACTCTATATTTTCATGCTACACTACCGTTGCTTTATGTCGCTTTTGTTTTCATCCCCATCTCCATCGTCATCTTCATCTCGTAGTTGTCGTTCAGTTTGACCACACATTCAAATGATTCTTCACCCCTTCGTCTAGAAGGCCGAATTATTTGTAATTGGTTTAGCCTTTCTACCAATGTAATGAAAATATTTCTTAGATTTGGTACCCGAACCACCCCTTCATTCCACATACTATATTATAAGCGTTATTTCTTGGTTAGTTTGCATTTTCCTCAATTGTTTTTCAAGCCAACTGATACCAGCTGGGCGGAACAAAAAATTCGTTACCTAAGGATGCAAACTTCACGGAGGGATGAACACTATGGCGCTCTAGGGAAATAGACCACTTTTTAGCCACGACAGTATACATTACTACTCTAGTATAACCTAAAATCTATATTAAAGTTATACAGAGAGAAAAATCCGTGGGCATGTACGGTTATCGCAGAAACCACTGAACCGATTTTGATAATTTTTCACCATTAAAAAGCCCAAATCTCCCTGACGAATGTTGTCTATAAAAACTATCTAATTTCATTTCATAAATTACTAAAGGATTTACAAAGCTCTTGTACTTGAATACGAACACATTGGAATTATATAGGTATATACTTGCGAAGAAAGCTTTTAATTAGAAAATGTATGTAAAATAAGATAAATGCCGCGGATATTTCCTTCCAAGCAATATGTATGTAGGCTACAGTTTATTAATTAAGACACAGTAAAATAAAGTAGAATCAATACTATTGCCAAACTATTTTAATAATTCACATGTAAGAAAGTTTTGCTTTATTTCTTTTCTACTTGGGAATCCACTTCGTTGCCAGAGCATGTTAATAATCACACAATCAGAGAAAAATTATTCACAGTGGAAATAATTGAACCCATATGTGTTAATTAAAAGCTGAGACGGCTTTTTCCTCGATGGTAGCAGACCATATGCCTTTTCCAAAGATGTTAACTTAGTAGCCTAGGAGTGGAGAGTTTTCATATTAACCAGCCTCACCTTCAATTCGTTGTTTATGTAAAGGATGTGTATATTATGGAAAAACTGTGTGTTTCTATGTTATTACTAAATATGGGACCAAGCAGAAGGTACAAAAGTTTAAAACGTCATTCCAAACGATAATTGTTCCACCGCCAAAGGGGTACTTATAGGCTATGCAGAATTAACAATACCTGAAAGACTGTCGGGGGAGGTTAGTACTATGACTATGACCAGTTGACAGAGGGGATGCCTAGCATTTTGACCCCCAATGGATCGTTTATGCAAACACTCCCAAGAGAAACGGAGAGAGTAGGTCGGCAAACATCGTCTCGCAGAGTTCCCTAACAGTTCCAGACCTGACTACCCGGCCACTGGAGGACCGCTCAGAGGGGTCCCTCTAGCGGACCGGGGAAACATGACGTGGCAGTTGCGCCATCTACCCGTCACCGAACGAAACGTGGCCCCGGAGTCAACCTGAAACATGAAAGAGGGAAACGAAAGGAGAGGAAAGCCTTGTAGAATACAACACTCCAGCATTTGCCTTTTTCTAACCAGGGAAAACCAGGAATGGGCGGCTACCGAACCTTCTGGATGTGAGCCTAGCACGTTACCGCGGAGACATCTCGCTCGGAAGGAAGTCAGACGTTCTGTCGATGTTTCACATCCTTTTGCGTGAGTGTTAGGGGATTTAGGAATAGCCGAGACTGCATGAAATTACAATTATAGGAGTTAAAGGGAAAGATTCATCATAAAAGTCTTAAAGAACGGCGGTGGAGGTGATAGAAATTAATTAATTCGCCATTCCAATTTAAAAAACTGCACTTGCTACATGGACAGGCAGCTGGTCTAAAATAACGTAATATAGATCTTGCTTGTCTTCCCTAAATATCCTCTTTCTGAGGTTTCTTACCTACATTTATAATCCCAATCTTCAGCATTGGAAGTCTCCACAAAGCGATTAGTGGATATCCCAACTAGTTCTATAAATGGCCGAATAATAAAGGCTGTTAATCGCCTAAGTATCTTGGAGATATTTTGGATGAAAAATGACGCTTAAGTATCTCGAAACGTTATAAAAGAAGCCAGCCAGTTCCAGACTGCTCTAGCCTCTGCAACTAGGCCTGCCTGGGGCGAATTCCGAGGCGCTACGCATTATTTATCAGGGGGCCTTTGAACCTCTAGTACTATATTGCGTGTCTGCATTCCGGCATATCTTAGATAAAAAGTCTGATGTGTTGCACTCGCATTACCTTCTCAACTCTTGTACAAACTATTCCTACAAACACTTATTCTACATCTACCTCAAGTTAATTGAGATAAACATTTGCAGAAACTATCTTCTCGCTAATTTTCTTGTAAGTACAAGGGGAATATGGTAGGCTTTAAGTGATAGCTTTTAAGAGCTGGTTGCTATGTAGAGCAGTCCATTCTGTCCAAAATATAAAAAAACGAATAATGAATTCCCATTTGAGAAAAGGTATAAGTATTGGAAAATTCAAACGATTAACGGAATATCTCGGAAACGGTTCACTCCACAAAAAATAAACATGTATATGACATAAAATGAGTATTTTAACGAGATCTACATTTTTGTAGAAAACTTTTCTACATATCTTACGATTTACCCAATATGAAAAAGCCATTCAGAATGAAGAAGACTTTTGAGGACATTCCCAGAAAATTTAAGATATACAGTTTATTTGTCATGAAAATATCTTAAATATATGATATTTTATTCAAAATAATTAGAGCCATTTTTGAGAAAACTGAAATTTCTAAAAATGTTCCATGTAAAGGGTAGTCTGGGGTGCGGGATTTTCTTGAAGATCTTCGTGTCTCATTGGTTTCTATACTCTTGTACAAACTGTTTTACAAACGCTTATTCTCCAACTCCTTCATGTTAATCGAGATAAACATTTGCAGAAACTATCTTATTGCTAATTTTCTTGTAGGTGCAAGGGGAATATGGTAGGCTTTAAGCAGTAGTCAAATCTTTTATGAGCTGGTTGTTATGTGAAGCATACCATTTTCTTTTCATGTCCAAGACATAAAAAAAATCAATAACGTATTCCCATTAGAGAAAAACTATAAGCATTGGAAAATACAAACACATAACAAGGAATGTCTCTGAAATGGTTCACTCGACAAAAGAATGTATAGGAGATAAACTGTGTGTTTTAACCAGATCTACATCTCTTGTGCAGTAAAATTTTGTTTTTCTGTTACGGTTTACAAGTTATGTGAGCCATACAGAATGAAAAGGGCTTTTGGGGACATTCAAGATGTACATTTCATTTGCCATTAAAATATCTTAAAGATATGATATTTTAATCAAATTCTATAGAGGAATTTTAGAGGAAAACAAAGTTTTCAAAAATGTTCCATGTAAAGGGTGGTCTTGGGTGAGGGATTTTCTTGAAAATCTTCGTGTTGCATCCTTGGAAAATAATAAACTCATACCAACTTTGGTATTTATCCGACTTTTCATTTTTGATTTGTGCTGTTCACAGATATACACACATGGATAGGTTTCCAAAAAATGCTGCATTTGTATTCAGGGCACCTAAAGTATGCATTTTCGGTGAAACGTCGGTACAGTCGAATTTTTGGGTGGAATGCAACACTTCCCCTATTTATTATACGTAGTAGAGAAAGTAAAAATAGGCTCAACAAAAACGACTGAACGTGAACTAATCTTACAGATTACACAAGAATACCGCCCAATTTCAAAGTATGCCTGATCTAATCATACTTGATTGCTATAGCTCCAGCCGAGTTCGCTTGTGTCAAGAAAGAAATTAAAGTATTAAATCAACGTTGTTTCTTAAACTTAAAATAATATAAACTTCTTAGAGATAGGCCACCCTCATTATTTCCCAAAATTCAACAACTTTCCATTGTTATTACCGAACAAAAGTTTGCAAGTGCATACGAGGGGCACTATCTATATTTTGAGCCTAATAATTAAAACAAAGTAATTTCTGATTGAAAACTGCTTTATTGTTTTTCAAGATATTCTCGTTTATGATCAATACACTTCTGCATCCGTTTGAACCATTTGCCAAATCATTTATTCCAGGCTTCTTGAGACACCTACAAAACATGGTTTTTGAAGGCATCAACGGCTTCTTCTGCCAACGAAAATCTTTGTCCACGCAATTTATTCTTGATGTTCGGGAACAAAAAGAAGTCATTGGGTGCCAAATCAGGACTGTATGGTCCATCAATTAGGTTTTTTGAGCCTTCAAATACTCTGTTGTTAGACGAGATGTGTGTGCGCTCGCATTGCCTTGATGAAAAACGATGCTACGGTTCTTGTTGGTTTTCCTTACTTCACCGAAGACATCCGGAAAACAAATGATTGTGTACCATTCGGCATTGAACGTTTTACTTTCCTCTAAAGGCACTGTTGCCACATGGCCAGTTTTGCTGAAAAAGCAGGCGACCATTTGCTTCGAAGTGCTTCGAGTGCAAACAACTTTTGTTGGATTTACTTCATCTTGAAACACCCATACAGTCGCCTGCTGTTTACGTTCCGGCTCATACGCATAGATCCATGATTCGTCACCTGTTACAATCTTATATACCTATTTTGAGGCACAGCCATTGTATTTCTTGAGCATTTATGTACTCAAATCGAAACGAGCATCTTTTTGAGATTGCGTCAAATTATGTGGGATCCAACGAGAGAATACCTTTTTCACTGCTAAATAATTATGCAATATGTTATATATGCTGGTGAAACTAATGCCTAGGGTTGACGATCTTTCATTATTAGGTTTTGCACAGCATCAATGTTTTCTGGCACAATAACTGATTTTGGACGACCTTCACGAACTTCATCATTGAGCGGACGGCGACCACGATTAAACTCGTTATACCAGCGTTTCACAGTCGCAAAGGATGGAGCTTTGTCGCCAAATGCGGAAGTTAGCTGATCGATGCACTCTTGTCTTGATAATCCACGTCGAAAATCGTAATAAATCATTGCACGAACATTTTCACGAGTTTATTCCATGTTTTTGTTGACACACAATTTTCAAGTTAGTGTAAATAAAACAAATGACGCTCTATTGACTAAATGTTTGAAGTAGATTATGGTAAAAAATGTCAAACTTTCCATTGGAAACGTCAGATGGCACCTACAATATTCAGGATTGCCAAGGTTCAAAATATAAATAGTGCCCCTCGTACAAATGGTTCCCGAAATCCAAGAGAAGTAGGTAGGTGATTTGAAAGGATACGCTTTGTTGAGTTACCAGCAACAATGAAATACATTCAGATACATAATAAGTTGACTCCTTTATGCTCCATACTACAAGTTGAATTATTTGCCATTAAACAGGCTGTTAACTGGATTATGAATAATGATTACACTCCATGTATATATACCGACTCTCAGTCTGTTATTAACGCTATTACAAATAAACTCAATCTACATTCCATAGCCATAGCTAAATGAAAAAACGTTGCAAATTATAATAATCATACATCCTTGTCATGGGTAAGGATTACTAGGGAAAGAAGGAGCAGATAAATTAGCAAGGCAGCTGCGAATAACCACAAAGAATTCAGTGACTCAAAATGTCTAGCATCACGTGTAAAGATGGAATATTGAAAGCTATTAATAGACACTTGGTACTTATACTGGATAAACAGCACCAATTGTTCATATCACTAAGACTTTTTTACGAACTTAAATACTCGCTTTAAATGCAAAAACATCCATCCAAATTTTGTATGTACACAGTTCATGACACGCCATGAAAAATTTCAAGATTACTTCAATGTTGGAAGTACGTACTAATGTCTTTGAAGCAGTGAACAAACAGTGAAACATTTATTATTTGTCTCTCCGATTTTCGAAAATTAAAAGATATTTCTTTATTAATTAATTTATCTCACTGTGATAATTCAATTTTGTACATCCCTGTATCATTTGTTTAAAAAGCAATGTTGTTATAATAGCTTCTTATGTTTTATCCACACATTCATCTAAAACTGCAATGTTATAGTTATTGTTTAGTTTTCTTTGTTTAAACTATAACCTTAACATACAGCTATATCTAAATAGGATTGACAACTGAGGAAATAAAACAATTGTTAGATATTGGTGTACCCAATAAATGTTATATTCTCTACCAAGGCCACAGTGGGTAGAGAAGTTACTGCATTCCACCCAAAAATTCGATAACGATATTCCACCGTAAATACCTGATTTGAGACTCCCTGAATCCAAAAAAAAAAATCAGTTTTAGAAAAATGTCCGTGCGTGTCGGGTAAATATCAAATTTGGTATTTAATTTCAGTATCTTGCAAAGATGTGGAATGAGAATTTTCACGAAAATTCCCCACTCAAAGCTAATTTACGTGAAACACTTTTCTAAAGGTTCGATTTTCTCAAAAATGACTACAGAGATTTTGATTAAAATGTCATATATTAAATATATTTACGTGATAACTCAAATGTATATATTGAACTTTCTGGGAACAGCCTGTGGAGTCCACTTCATTCGGCAGGAATTTTGTATAATCTTGTATAACGATAAGCGATTGACGAAAACGTACTACACAAAAATATAGATCTCTTTAAAATACACAATTTATTTCAAATTAACTTTTTTGTAGCACCAGTCACTTATTATAGGTTCGAATTGTTCAATACTTAGCCATGCCTTTCAACTTCTGTCATTTTGCAGTTGTATCTCGCGATGTTATGGAAACAGTATGGAGTTTTAAGGCCAGAATAAAGAATAATCTGTATACCCACTAGTAAGGTATAGGAGGTAAAGAAAGACATGTGAATGTAACACACCAGATTTTTAATAATCTGATTATCGCTTTAACCTATTCTATTCTTATTCCTACAAACGAATGTACAAGTATGTAATGAAGGTTTATTTGGACTAATAAAAAGCAGATAGAAGATTACAATTTTGTAAGAATAGTTTGTAACCGAACGCGATGGCTCAGAAAAAACGTCTGTGGTCCAAGTCCTTGGTTCAACCCACGGGGTCGACAAATCTGTCCGAATGTTTTTTTGCGGTTGTCCTCGGTCGCTAGGCAGGGTTAGATAATTTGATCCGGAGTTTTCCTATCCCCCTTTCATCATTACATTTAATTTCCTTCTTCTTCACCGCAATACCAGACATTGGGCTGATCACCCATCCTGGATATGCTATGATCTAGAGTTTGCTTGCTCCTGGACAGGCTACTGACCCAAGGCATTGGCTTGTAAGTCTTATAAAAAGGGTGTAATCCGTTTAAGAAGAAGAAGAGTAGGAAGACTCATGTAAATGCAACACATCGACTTTTAACCACGAACACAAATGACTGTAACTGGAATAATAATCATCAAAACAGAAAATGCTATTCATCATTAATGTACGATCAAATGAGCATTAATTCTGGTATATTCATTGATCATTATTCCAAGAAATTGGAATTTATTTCCTTACACAAAAGGGAAGTGCGAGCTCTTATCGGTTTCTCAGACAAAGACTTTTCAGCTTCACAAGAAGTTTTTGTTCACCCAGGAGAGATATAAGTTAGTTTTTACTTAAAGTTTAGAAACTACTATTGTTTTTTGACTCACTCCTATCAACATAAGGTTGTAAAGTGGAGGTTTACAGGTCACTCTAAATGATTTTGATCACACACAACTGGAAATGAAACAAAAAAGAAAAATATCCTATGTATTACATTCACATGAGTTTCTTACCTACTATCGTTTATTTTTATATAGCTTCTACACCTATTCTTACATCTTATTACTTTCTCTACCACATACATAGTAGGTAGAGAACGTATTGCATTCCACCCAAAAATTACCCCTGAATCCAAAAAAAATTATTTCCTAAAAATGTATATTACGATTTTAATTAAAATAATATAGATTAAAGATATCTACTTGACAAATAAAATGCATATCTTGAATCCGGCATAAAATGCATATCCGGGAATATCCTTTGAAGCCCTCTTTATTCGGAAGGAATTTTGGATAATCTTGTATAACTGGTAAACGTTAAGTGATAGATGAAAACGTACTACACAAAAAGTAGATCTCTTTAAAACATACAATTTGTTTCAAATAAACTTTTTATGGCATAAGCTATTTCCAAAATATCGTTTATTAATTATTTGAATTGTCCAATATTTAAATATTCGTTTAAGGGGTAAAGTAGTTTAAGTAGTTAAGCCAAAAATTAAAAGAAATTGCATTTTTGTTTATTGAGCTTATAAAATATGGTTAATTCTGGATTGTGGTGTTTGGTTCATTAAAATATTCAAATATTTACTATTATACATTAATTTCTAAAAATATTACGATTAAGTGAGCTTTGTAGACATTTACTTTAAATGTGAAATTACTCAAAATAACATTTTTCAACATAAATGACCCGTTTTCTCTGAAACCAGAAGGTTCATCTGCATAAAAATTTTACCATATGGTACAAACAATGCCATCATCATGTGGAACTGCTTTAGTTGAAATTGCTCAAATACATAAATAAAATGTACGAAATTTTATTTAAAATGTTATAGGTTTGTCAATTAGTATTTTAACTGAAAGTGAATCAGTCTACTCAGAAGAAATAAATAAACATTATGTGAAAATATCACATTTCTATATCGAGTGGATTCTGAGAAAACGGGTCATTAACATAGCTAATTGAACATTGAGATTGGGCTTGAAAGTACTTTAAAGTCCCGTCAACATTCAGTTGTTTCTTGCGATGTCATGCAAAGAGTATGGAATTTTAAGCGTCCAGTTCTTAAAACATTTGACTGTCGCTTGTTCTCTTTGTATCTATAACGAAATGTCTAAAGTAGCTATAACTGCAAAGTTTTATTTGGATTAAATGTAGTAGATAGAAAAATAAACTTTAGTAAGAATAGTTTCTATACACAATAATAGACGATAGAGGGTAGAGAAAGTCATGTGAAAGTATTACATCAGATGTTTTTTCTATGTTCTTCTTGTTAATCGATATAAGCTTTGCAGACTATCTCTGTGGTCTGGTGGTTCGCATGCTAGCTTCCAAGTCCTGAAATCTCAGGTTCGATTCCCGGCCTGAGGATGGAAGTTTTTCTTTACTCAGGATTATTCTTCATCCTCCCCATAGTCTGGAAGTATGATTAACAGTGTAGAATGTAGGATGTAATTATAGGAGGGAGATATCACTGCGACCAACTAGCTCTATTGTAGCTAGCCGCAGGAGGTCGCAGGTCCGTAGGCACATAGGATCGTAGAGACGGACCGAAGTCCCTATCATTTCTAGCTAGAAATACCCGCACTCGGCTAGTAGACGCGAAGTCCCGCGAGAGCGAGGAACTGGCCCTTGCTGGGAAGTCAATGCGCCCTGTCGTTTCCCAAAGAGCAGCAACCATGCCACCTGGCAATCACTAGACGCACTACTGAACCCGGAGACACTGTCTGAGAGATGAAAGGGAGAAAAATAAACGACAGGAAAGGAGAAATCATGGTAGAATATACCATCCGAGCATTCGTCTAGGCGACACCAGAGGAAAACCGCGAAAGAAATCCATGGTTAGAATGGGTCACCGGGAATCGAACCCGGGACTTCCCGAATGCGGGTCACAGACGTTACCGACTGAGCCATCCCACTCGGTGGAGTAAGAGTGCAAATGTGTGTTGTGTGTGTGTGTGTGTGTGTGAAATAGGAAATCCAAGGATTAATACCATTAAAACAAGTGAACAACATTGTCGTTGAGAAATTATTCAAAGACAAAGCAGCTGATATGACCTTTGATGTTAAAGGCGGCATATAAATAAAAAAATTAAGGGGAGGATACAGGAAATCCCATTGCAGTCAGATGTATAAAAGTTAGTCGCTATATGTTGGCCTTGAAATTCTACACTCTTTCCATGACATCGCGGAAAACAAATGAATACCGACAGTACTTTAAAAATAACAAAAGTAATGAAAAATTCAAACCAATAATAAAATATATTTCTTAAATTATTCAAAATATTTATTTGAACTAAACTGTATATTTTAAAGAAATCTACATTTTTTGTATACTGCGTCTTTTTCTACCTCTTAACGTTTACCAGTTACAAAAGCATACAAATTTCCTTCGAATGAAGAGAACTTTGCAGTTTATTCTCAGAAAATTCATAAATCTCAAGTAAATAGTTGGAATATGTGCTATTTTAATAAAAATCGTTAGAGCTGATTTGATAAATTAAAAAATATCGAAATATGTTTCATGTAAAGGATAATTTGTTGTGGGAGTTTTCGAAAACCTTTGCCTATAAACATGTTTGGTCTTTATCTGACTTTTCGTTTTTGAGGCTATGCTGTTCACACCCAGAGGGAACCTCAAAACATGCATTTTTTACGTAATATCGACCTCGCAGTTTTTGGTGGACAGGCGAGGTAAAAAGAAAAGAAGGAAGAAAAGGCTTAATCGAGTAGTTCATCCCAAAGGAAACTGAATGGTTGTATTCTGTGGTTTGAATTCTGCCTAACCTTGGGTTTTTTAATGATTTTCCCAGGCCAGTAGGAGAAAACTGGGTTATATTATATACTACCACGATTTTCCCTACCTAAGAATGTCGAGGATGTGCGATCTGAAAACGTTAGGGACCCCACTTAGCTAGGCCTTCCGCTATCATACCTGGCCCTTCGTACTCTCTCACCTCATCCCTTCCTTCCAAAGGTTTAGTAGGTGCAACAGGCGTTGACTGAAATGTTTCTACATTTCTAATGTTTATCTCTCTCCCTGTCACCCAAGGAGATTGGATTTGAGACCCGGTTAGAAGGGAATACGGCGTTAACGTCTAGTGATATGCAAACCTATTGATTTTTAGCTAGTGTTTCGCGCCTCAGGTTAGAAGAAAGTAGCTTTTATGTGTCCCATATTTCATGCTATGTTTTTTTGGTAGAGAAATGGGAAATATCTAACTGGAAACGCTTGGCTAAGAGCTGTTTTATAAGAACTGGCAAAAGTAATCAACAAAAGACTGTCGTGACGCGAGCGCCAGAAACCATGGCAACCGAGAAGGTCATGTCTAGTTCTTTTCTTATCTAATAAGAAGAATTGCGCTTTTGCTTGGATGGAATTTATTGCGTCTTGGGAGAGGACTTCGCTAATGGTGAAGTACATTAAAGAGGCTCTTGTAAGTATTCTTTGAAACGATTACAAGCAGCACAATGGCTTCCTTTTTAATTCAAGTCCGATTGGTGAAACCATATACAGGACTGGAAACAAATGCTGGTAGGTGTCTTTAATTGTATCGTTTGAGGGTAAATTAACGGCCATTTTCAAAATGCAAACGCTACGTATGATACACTGGGCTCCATTTAGAGACATAGAACGATTTTTGCCCGCAGGGAAATCCCGCCGGCATCGTTGGAATATAATTAGCATTCGCGTTCATTATAAACCCTCTTTCATCACTCTAAAGTCAATAATAATCAGTCGCAACATTAAAGCGTCTAACCGCAGTCTTTTGGCTTTGATCTCACTCGCTTTACATCAATAGATCTTTTTGTATACAAGTCTTAGGTTTATCAACAGCATCGCCAAATTGTGTAGCCCATTTAGAATTAGGTAGATACTTCACCGACAACAAAACTGAATTGGTTGAAGCTTAAAGACACTAAGTCACTTTTTCCAACCCTTCACGAGAAATTAAAAAAGAATCCGATGTGTTATACTCACATGACTTTCTCTACTATTGTACAAACTATTTTTACAAACGCTTCTCCGTCTACATCATGTTAATCGAGATAAACATTTATAGAAACTATAAACATTTATAGTGGGGTTTAAATACAAATTTAGAAAAGTAAATTAGGATCTAATTGGAGAAGAGGTATAGTTAAGATGATAGGAGTCGGTATCTGGAGGAGGAAGATGTCAGAATCGTGAAGAATGGAAAGTGGGCACAAAGGGCAACAACTGTAAAGTGGAAACACAAAACTGAAAAGGACGACTTGTTTGATCCACCTGGTATTTACTTGAAAAATAAAATGCATATCTAGAATTTTCTGCGGATTTTAAATCTTACAAAACTGGTAAACATTAAGCGATAGACCAAAACGTATTGCACAAGAAATGTAGATCTCTTTAAAAAAAAAAAACACCATTTATTTCAAATACCTTTTTGTGGCACGAGCCATTTCCGAGATATCCGTCATTGATGGTTCGAAATGTTCATTACTTAGCCATTCTTTTAAACTCTTGTCAACATTCTGTTGTTTTTCGCGATGCCATGGAAGCAGTATGGAATTTTAAGCCCAGATTATAGTGTCCAGTTCTTAAGCATATGCCTATCGCTGTTCTCTTTGTATTTATAATGAAATGTGTAATGTAGCTATTTTTGCAAAGGTTTATTTGGATTAAATGTAATAGATAGAAGAGAAATGGTAAGGCCACAAAAAGCCTATTTTAAGTAGATTGTATGTTTGAAGTATACCTACTTTTTTGTGTGGTATACGTCTACCGCTTAACATTTACGAGTTATGCAAGAGTGTATAAAATTACTTCCGAATGAAAAGGACTTCCTAGGTTATTGCCAGAAAATTTAAGACATACATTTTATTTGTCATGTAAATATGTTTAATATATCGTACTTTAACGAGACAAGGTACCCTGAAATGGTCAAAAATCACATTTTTGTTTTAGGCACTAATAAAATCTCTATTATTTCCAATTTCAGAAAATATGTTCTCTTTCGGGTTTAAGATGTTTTTAAGATATTTAAATACCATTTAAATGCTAGTCTGCACTCCTTTAAAGCTGTCGTGCAACGCGCCTTTTTTAGAACGTTTTTGTATCTTTCAACAACGAAAGACTACATTATGACCAGCGAGCAGTTCAGCAATTAACAAAAGAAGCCAGGTCCAAGAGAAGGCAGTCAGAAAAGCTGAAGCAATTCAGGAATGAAGATGCAGATGGTGATGACCCTGGAATGTACTGAAGTGTGCCAGAATCTTAATGTTCAAACTTTAAATTCAGTTTTCTCAGAACAACATTTTTGGATACTTATGTACCTTTTTCTCAGAAAGTATGAGGTGGAGAGCTGAAATTTTAAGTGCACGTATATAACACATAGTTAAAATTCCTGAACTATAATCATAATTTTATAACGTATATTAGTGATATTAAGAAAGAAAAATCACTGCAAATTTTCCACATTTTTACTTTTTTGATCTTGCAAATAACTTGTTTTTTCAATTTCTAGAACTGATTTACATAACTAAATAATTGAGGTTCAGAAGATAGCTGATTCTGTATGGCAAGTAATATCAGAGAAAAAGGTACATAAATTCACATGTTTTAAGAGTAAATAATTTTTACGGACTCAACTACGTAAGCTATCAATACAAGCAACCAGTTGAAGTAATTGGCATGATTTATAGAATACTTAATAAAAAGTTCAGAAAAAATCATAAAGAAGTTTAAGAGCAGTGGTAATTTAAAAAGTTAAGGTGTAATTTCTATGCGTTCAGACTACCTTGTCCCCTTAATATATTGTACTTTAATCCAAATCGTTACAGCCATTTGTTTAGAAAATCAATATCTTCGTAGAATGTTCCATGTAAAGGGTAGTTACGGTTGGGGATATTTTCTTGGAAATCTTCGTGTGGCATCCTTAGAATATATTGAACTTAAATACCAAGTTTGGTATTTATCCTACTTCTCGTTTTTGGATTATGGTGTTTACAGACACACACACAAATGCGGACATGTTTAAAAAATGACTTATTTGGGTTTCAGGGCGCCTCAAAACATGTATTTCAGATTAAATCTCGGTATCGATTTTTGGGTAAAATGCTATACCTACTTCACCTACTTACTATACGTAGCAGAGAAAGTCAAAAAAGAACCTTTACTAATACTGTTCGTCTTTTATGTGATAAACAGTCTATGCCAGTTTTTGCTGTCGAATTGAGCGATATGGTGAAAGTTAAAGCTGCTTTTTTTCCAGCTCAAGCACACTCAGCACGCGCTAATCTCTGTTGAATACCGCCGCAAATAGCGCCGTACCCCTCCTCGGTGTACTAAATATCAGTGGTATGGCTAACCCAAAGCATTTGTGCCTACTGAATCCCAGATATACGAAATTGCAACGGTAGTCATGAATGCGGTGCTTGCATGTACCAAGCCCTTACGCTAGACACCTAAATATTTCAGTGTCGGGGATACTTTTCAATCAAATCCAAAATCTAAACCGTTTTGAAAAAAATTTACATTGTATCGTTTATTACTAGGTATGCAAATTATTCTTACGAAAGTTTATTTTCCTATCTACTTCATTTTAATCGAGATAAACAATTCCGTAAGCAGCTACATCACTCATTTCTTTATACACAAAGGGAACAGCAATAGTCCAATGTTTTACAACTACTGGACGCTATACCCTGGCCTTAAAATTGCACACTCTTTCCGTGACATTGAGAGAAACAACCGAAAATCGACAAGACTTGAAAACAAATATAAAGTACTGAACATTCGAACCATTAGTAACGGGTATCTCATAAATGGATATGCCACAATAAAAGTATTTGAAATAAACTGTGTTTTAAAGAGATCTACATTTCTGTATAGTACGTTTTCGTGTATCGCTTAACGTTTACCAGTTATACAAGATTATACAAAATTCCTTCCGAATGAACAGCACATCACAGGTACTCCCACAAAATTCAAGATAATGCAAATTTTATCTTTTATGTAAATATCTATAATATAATGGTATATTAATCAAAATTGTTAAGAGCCATTCTTAATAAAATAAAAAATTCCATATAAAAGGTAGTTTTTGAAAATTAAATTGAGTTTTATTTAGGGACGCTCTTTAACTCCTGTGGTCCTTAGCGTCTCATTCTATACGAGTATTGGGCGTAAAAGACGTAATTTTGCTCAGAGGCCTCTTTATCAGGCTTGAGGTTCTTTTACGTGCCGTAAATCTACGACACGGGACCACCGGTTTTACTTCCCTTCCGAAGGAAGCCATGCTAAGGATTTTTTACGCCCGAAAAAATCCATCGCCCTCCACCGGGTTTGAACCCGTAACCTCGGAAACTAGAGGCTAGCATGGTAACCACTGAGAACGACCATAGCTTTTGATTAGGTACGGCATAAGACCAAGGTACAAAAGGTTTTTCCGCTTGGGTAACTATTTCACTGTTTTTGAAACACAAATTTATTTTATTATTTAATGCATACATGAAAACACAAGGAGAACTTACACTGGCTGCACTTAAGTAATCGTAAGGTAACGCCAGAAGTGGTTTTAAACTGCCTAAACATGTTTACAAGCTTGGCTGAACGGAATGAAGTTCAACTCTTCTGGGTGCCGGATCATAGTTGCATAGAAGGAAATGAAAAAGCTGATGAACTTGTAAGACAAGGGCAGCTTCACAATTTATTGCGCCAGAGTTGGCTCTAGGAACATTTCGATGTTTAGTAAGAGAGGTTATTAAGAACTGGTTCAAAGCAGAACATTATAAAACCTGGCTTAAAATTCCAGGAAACAAATATGGTGACCTGTTTATTAGAAAACCATATAAGAAAATAGCTGAAAGCTGACTTAATGTAACTTTAGCTGAGAACAATTATTGCATTTATAACAGGATATGCTCCTATGAAAAATCATCTTAACATGATGGGAGTGTTTTAGGGTAACGTAAATTGCAGATTGCGGGAGAAGGAAACTGAAACAGCCCAGCACATTATATACTCCTGTGAGGCCTTGACTTACAAGGGATATATTATTTTGGGGAAAATGTTTTTTAGAACCAGAAGAATTTGAAACCATATATGTTATGAGACTGCATTCCTTGGTAAAGGATGCAGGCATAATAAATTGGCTTTAAAACGATACAGATAGCACAATAAGCTTAGAAACATACACACACGGACCTTTTTTTAAAAGATCCTTTATTTATTCAGGGAACCTTAAACATGTATTTCTGGTGAAATCTCGGCATCGCATTTTTAGATGGAATACAATACCCTCTCTGTGTACTAGGTACATGGTAGAGAGACTAAAAATCGTAAGCCATTTAATCGCTGAACGACCAATATATGAATAAAACGCTGTTTACTTGGTCCTTAAATCGTTAACATTATTTGTGCCACCCCTGTACGTTGATACAGACCTCTTTCTATTCATTTGGTATGGAAAGTGGTAAACTCCCCTAAAAATGTAAACTTGGCAGAGCGGTGAAACAGATGAGCCACAAACTGGATCCCTGGGAAATCCCTGGCAGTGTGTGGCAGTTCAACTATACCTGCGGGAGTTGTGGACAAGGCTAATCCTGCCCGTGCTAATGGAGACCCGTGTACCACTTACTACGTGCGTCCCTCGGCCTGCAACAACAACTCTACGTTTAGATAAAGAAACGATAGTTCATCACACGACTTCCTGTAGTAGCATGGCGCGTGCAACCAGGCAGTTACGGTAATCCACGGTGTTAATGTCACTCAACAGGTGCTTGCTGTTCGGGGGTCGAACAAGCGCCGTTCCATAAAAGATTATCCCTGTTACCAGCCAATTGATTAAGCATAACATCAACAAATACATTTTGGGAAGAAGCAACTAGTTTCTCGTTTCTACACATTTGAGCCGCGTGCTGGGCACCATTTTACAGGCTAATGATGACCACAAAATCTCCCTTTGTGTGTTTTTAATTCCTCTACCATGTAGATATATAGTAAGTAAAAAAGGTATTGCATTCCACCCAAAAATTTTATACCGAGATTTCAGCGGAAATGCATGTTTTGCGGCACCCTGAATCCAAAAATACAATTTTTAGAAAAATTTCCCTGTGTATGTGTGTGTGTGAGAGAGAGAGAGAGGGTGTGCAAGTATGTGTCTGAACAGATAACTCAAAGACGAAGAGTCGGATTAATAACAAATTTGGTATTTAGGTTAAGTACCTTCCAAAGATGCGACATGAATATTTTCAAGAGAATCTCTACCATACCAAACTACAATTTACATGGAAAACTTTTAGAAAATTTTAATTTTCTAAAACTGGCTCTAACGATTTTGATTAAAAATACCATATATATCTAAGATACTTGCATTGCAAATTAAATGTATATATTGAATTTTCTGGGAACAGCTATTGAAGTACATTTCATTCCGAAGAAATTTTTTATAACCTTGTATAACTGGTAAATGCTAAGCGATAGACCAAAGCATACCACACATGAAAAGTAGATCTCTTTAAAACACACAATTTATTTCAAATAACATTTTGTGGCATCAGCCATTTTCGAGACATTCGTTATTAATGTTTCGAACTGTTCAATACTTGCTCATTCTTTAAAATCCGTTCAGCATTCAGTTGTTTTTTGCGATTGCGCGGAAGGATATGGACGTTTAAGGTTGTCTTGTGGCATCCGATTAATAAACATTCGACTATCGCTATTCCCTTTTGTATCATAACGAAATGTGTAATGTAGCTATTCCGGAATGGTTTATCTCGATTAAAGTGAAGATAGGAAACCAACCTTTCCTAAGAATAAAAATGTATACCCACTAATTTAATAAGCTCTAGGGGGTAAAGAAGGTCATGTGAATGTAACATCTGATCTTTACTTCCTCTGTTACGTACAGTAAAGTAGGAGAAGTATTGTATTAACCCAAAAATTCGATGTCGAGATTTCATCGGAAATATACTTTGAGACCACATGAACCAAAAAAAAAATGCATAAAAAGGTAGTGTGTGTCTCTATGTGCCTTTGAACAGCATAACTCAAAAAAGAAATGTCGGATAAATACCTAAGTTGGTGCTTAAGATGCTACTCGAAGATTTGAAAGAAATACCCTCACCGCCAAATACCTTTTACGTGTAACATTTTTCGAAATCTTTCTTTTTCTGAGAAATGGCCCAAAAGATTTTAATTAAAAGGTCATAAATTAAGATATTTACATGCCAAAACAAATGTATGAATTACATTTCCTGGGAACAGCCTATGGATTTCTCTTCATTTGGAAGAAATTTCATATAAGTTGTATGACCAGTAAACGCTAACCGGTAGACGAAAACGTACTACACAAAAAATATATATCTCTTTAAAACACACAATTTATTTCAAAATGAATTTTGTAGCGTAAGCCATTTCGTATATCCATTATAGGTTTTGGTTCGAAATGTCATTCATTTAAGGTCCTATGGATTTTCAGCTGTTTCTCGCGGCGATTGCATGGAAACGGTATGGAATTTTAAGGCCATAGTATAACGTCCAGTTCGTAAACATTTGACTAACGCTTTTCACTTTGTATCTATAACGAAGTGGGCAATGCAGCTTTTTCTGGACAGATATATAAAGTTGATAGGAAAATAAACTTACTATTAATAATTTATATATCCACTAATAAGGGATAGAGGGAAGAGAAAGTCGTGTGAATGCAACACTTCAGATGTTATACGTGGAAGTCATAAATGTAGTCAAAACGTAGTTTTTAAATTGTGTATTTTAAGGAGGTCTACATTTTTAATACAAGATTATACAATTATACAAAATTATGTAACATTGCTTCTGCATTAAGGGCTTTATAGGCTACCCCCAGAAAATTCATGATATAATTTTGTCATGTAGATATTATTAATATATTATAATTAACATCATTAGAGCCATTATTTAGAAAATAAAAAATTGGTTAAATGTTCCATGTAAAGGGTAGCTTGGGGTGAGAAAATTTACAAAATTTTGGGTGCATCCTTGGAAGGTATTGAACTTGTACACCAGATTTCGTATTAATCGGCTTTTCGATTTAGGGTTATGCTGTTCAAAGACACACAGACACACACATACACGGACATTTTTCCAAAATTCATTTTTTAGGTCGGGGGCTTCAAAACATATATTTCTGGTGAAATCTCCAAGTCGAATTTTTGGATGGAATATAATACTTCCTCTGCTTACTGTAAGCACGCAGTAGAGAAACCGAGCGGGATGGCTCCAGCAAATTCTGGGCCCCCAATCGGGAGGTCCCAGGTTCGAATCCTGGTGACCACCAAAGCTGGTCATGGGGTTTTTCGTAGTTTTCCCCTGTTCGCCAAGAAGAATGTCGGAGTGGTGTATTCTACCACGATCTCTCATTTCCCCCATTTCATCTCCATTTCACGTTTCAAGCGTAATTTCAGGTCCGATGGCGCTGGCGGCGTCGGACAGATGGCGTGCTTGCATGCGCATTGAAAATATTTCTCCCGTTTACACCAGAGTGAGCTGTTCCGCCAGTTAGGGTCGTTACGTCGCCACTTGAGGATTCCTCGCTTACTGGTGCGATGGTGTTCAAACTGGAACTATTACGGACTTCTGCGCGTCTCTGTAGGTACGTCTGCCTGCGAGCCTAGGACATCCTTCGCCTCATCCTTGCCTCCCAGGGGTGTAGCCGCAAAAGATCAAGATGGTCGCAGTGAGCAAGGTATGCAGCGATAAACACATCCTACGCAACAGAGAAAGTGATGCGAAGAAACATGAAGATTTTAATAGAACATTACCACAATATTATGAAATATGATTTTTTATACGTGCATTAAATTTTATTATTTTACCTACATCTAGTCATAAGAAAACTGCAACGTACAGCTTTTCTGCAGTCACAGATACTTGTAATTCATTTTGACATCAGAAAGAATATAAATGCATAACTACAAATCCATATTTTGGGCACTTAGACCACTACAGTGTAAGACCATGCTGTTTCAACACGTTTTGTCTTCATACTCTAGCATTACATTGCATTTAATGTTTCCCCAATTACGATACTATTAATCATGGTAAGCTAATGGAGTTAGAACCCAATAATATGAGTAAATCCCGTTAGTATTCGTGCTTTCTGAAGCAAAGTGGTAATACAAATTTACATTAATATATTGGTTAAGTTCCGATTGCTTTGTTGGCATATTATCAACATATTTACCGGTTTAGTTACAAGGTGTGAATTTGGTTGAGGGAAAATTATGAAACTATACTCAAGTTAGCTTGGTAAAGTAACTCTACTTTGAGCGATTAAGAACATATTTACCCCAACAACGAGTTCAGAAGTTAGCTGAGGTACTGCTAATGGTAACACTGTGGTTAACATAGAGGCTCATGATGCCTCAAAAACACCAAAACAGAGATATTGCTCATATCATTAAGTGCTTTCCTTACAGTTAGCAAAATTGTGTGTTATATATCGCAGCGAACCTAGGGTAAAAATCTGAAGTGTTACACTCACATGACTTTCTCTACTCTTGTAAAAACTATTTATACAAACGCTTATTCTCCATCTACTTCATGTTAATCGAGATACACATTTGCAGAAACTTATTGCTAATTTTCTTGTAGATGTAAGGGGAATATATATTTGCAAGGGCAATTTGGAAATACAGTAGTCTTTAGGCACATACATATCTCTTAATAGCTGGTTGCTAGGTGCAGCACCGTTCCCTTTCCCCTTTGCATATCCAAGTCAAAAAAATGAATAACGAATTCCCATTTGAGAAAATTATTGAAAAATTTAAGGGAATAACAAGCAATATCTCGAAAACGGTTCACTCAACAAAAAAATGTATTGGCCATAAATTGTGTATTTTAACGCGATCTACATTTTTTGTGTAGTAAAAATTTGTCTATCTCTTATGGTTTACCAGTTATGCAAAAGTCGTTCACAATAAAGAATACTTTTGGAGACATTCACAGAAAATTCAAGATATACATTTTATTTGTCAGAAAAATATCTTAAACATATGATATTTTAATCAAAATCGTTAGAGCCATTTTTGAGAAAATTAAAATTTTCGAAAAATGTTCCATGTAAAGGGTACTCTGGGGTGGGGGGATTTTCTTGAAAACCTTCGTGTCGCATCCTTGAAAGATACTGAACCTAAATACCAAGTTTGGTGTTTATCCGACTGTTCGTTTCTGAGTTATGCTGTTCACAGTCAGACACACACACAGACACACACACACACAGACACACACACACAGACACACACACAGACGACACACAGACAGACACACAGACACACACACGGACATGTTTCCAAAATTTTTTTTTTGGATTCAGGGGGTCTCAAAACATGTATTTCCGGTGAAATCTCGGTATCGAATTTTTGGTTGGAATACAATACTTCCCCTACTTACTATACGTAGTAGAGAAAGTAAAAAACCATGGGGTTGCTAACAACGCGGGAGGTACCTGAGTAGAGAAGTGCCATTGGTAAACTAGAAATAGCAGGTCTATTAAAACCTATTGGTTAGTTCATTCAATGAGTTGAGGTTTGGGAGCCCCTCTGACAGGCTCCGAGGTGCAAGAGCTTAGATACACATCACAATGACTTGTCTGAATACAGATCTGGCAGGACATGATTCACTTAGTAAAATAATACTGCGCTAGATTGGGATTTCAGACCCAAGTGTAAAGTACACGCGTGTCTACTAGGCGCTAGCGTGACGATTGTAGGCTTGACCAAAAAACATGGACAATAAATACACTTCGCAATGCAACTTCAGCAACGTGTTGTCCCCATTGCATGGTTTGTTCAAATTGCGCCACTTTATAAAAGCTCATACAACTTCCCGTTGTGGGCCCAATCCCACGAAATAATACCATGTCCCTTTAAAGTAGTTGAATTGTCTGTTTCAGAATTTTGTAGTTTCCTTACATGGATTACTTGGTTTATTCCTGACGATTCCTAAAATGTCCTGCAGCATAATAACTTCAAACAGACTGTATCCATGGACGAGTGGTCTGCCAACTGACTTCTCATCCAGAGGTCCGGGGTATGATTCCCGGGTGGGGATAGGAATTTTACTTTTATTAGGATTATTCCCCACCCTCCACAGAGTCTCTAAGTGTGCATGTACAGCAAATATGCGTATGAAAATAAGTTGAAAACGACGAAAACCTGCGGTAACCTAACCTAAAGGTTCAGACTAAAACCATCATCAAATTTTTCAGTCAAAGCCCCAATATGAACATATCAGTTAAAAGAGGCTATAAAAAGAAATTCTATCGATTTTTACCTCCTCTATTACGTATAGTAAGTAGGGGAAACATTGTATTCCACCGAAATTCCATCGAAAATACATGTTTTGAGGTAACCTGAATCCAAATAAAACATTTTTGGAAACACGTCCGTGTGTGTTTCTGTCTTCTGTGAACAACATAACCCCAAAACGAAAATTCGGATAAATAACAAACTTGGAATTTGAGTTTAGTATTTTCCAAGGATGCGAAGCGAAGATTTTCAAGAAAATCCCTCTACCCCTTTGCATGGAATATTGTTCGAAAATTTTGATTTTCTCTTTGATTAAAATATCATTTGTTTAAGATATTTTCATGGTAAATGAAATGTATATCCTGAATTTTCTGGGAATGATTTCAAAAGTTCTCTTCATTCTGAATGACTTTCACATACAACCGTAAGACATAGACAAAATTTTACTACACAAGAAATGTAGATGTGTTTAAAACACACAATTTTCATATACTTTTTCTGTGGAGTGAACCATTTCGGAGATATTCCTTGTTGTTTGTATGAATTTTCCAATGCTTATAGTTTTTCTCAAATGTAATTCGTTATTCGTTTTTTTATATCGTGGAAATGCAAAGAGAATGAAATGCTCCACATAACAATCAGCTCTTAAAATATTTGACTATTGCTTAAAATCTACCATATTCCCCTTGTACCTACAATGAAATAGCAATAAGATAATTTCTACAAATGTTTATCTCGATTAACATGAAGTAGATGGAGAATAAGCGTTTGTAAAAATAGTTGGTACAAGAGTAGAGAAAGTCATGTGGGTGCAACACATAGGACTTTTGTTTTTATAAATCAAGCTCTAGTGTGTGGACCAATTAACGGTCCTAATGCCTTTTAGATAAATCTGAAACTTTTTGCTTTTAGCTTAGGAATAACTGAAATGAAGGCATTCAACAAACATATTCTTAATGGTTGTGGCTTTTCGGAAAATATTCTTTGTCATTCTAAGTAGCTTATTACTCTTATTCCCTATATAATGGATATTTTCATAATAAATTTTTACCACTTTTCTGGAGGCTTTGAAAACTTAGTTAATCGAATAGAAAAGATACCTGAAAGAAGGAATTTCTTTGTAGTAGATTTCAATCATAATATAGTTTGTATTTTGTGATTTCATATATACACATTCAAAATATCTATATACCAATATGTTAAATTTCTCAAAATATGCTTAGAGAATAAATGTGTGTTAAATTACACTTAATGAAAACATAAAATACATTTAAGTCTGTGGACACTCCATAATCATTAGGGTAGAGTGATGTATTTATTCATCTCAAACTTTTAAACGTTCAAACACATACATCACTCGGGTCAGATAAACCGTGCGTGCTTATATAATACACTGTAGTTCACATGCTTTAGACTGTATTCATCACACTGAACTTTAAATCCAATGGTATTTACAAATAAATGAGAAGAAAAGAAAGAAAAAGTAAACTGGCAAACAAAATGACACAACCAAAACTGAAGAAGAAGAAGAAGAAGAAGAACAAGAGAAAACGCTTGTTCACAATCACACGCTATTGTTTACAAAACAAACAATTGCTCACCCCTAAGGCAATAACCCTCCCCCTCCTATCCTTGAACCTCTTCCTTACACTTCGATCTGATATGCATGACCTTTTGTAAAAATGAACCAAATGCTCCTCCCTCCGCGTACCCAACAAGCAAGGTCCAACAGGCGTATAACTCTTTCTCTTTGAGTTCAAAAAGGAACCTAGCAGGTGTTTTTCCTCAACTGCTTTGCCTTAGTACAATACGCCAGAATATGAATCCAAGTTTCTTCCTCTCTACACCAGGGACAGATTCTTTTGTGCCTTCTTCGTTAATGAATTTTATCACTCGCCATGATCCCAGTCCTAGCTGAGCAAGCCTTTGCTTGCTGGCTCTATTTCTGGACAAAATATGTTGCTCTATACCCAATTCTGTTTTCAGATAGTAATTCACATATTAAATCTGATGTCTGATAGCTGATCTTCAGTAATTTTTCACTTTATTTACTACGTATAGTAAGTAGGGGAAGTATTGTAATTTACATATAAATTCAATTTCGAGATTTCACTGAAAATACATGTTTTGAGATCCCCTAAAAACAGCGTATTTAGAAAAACTCGTCTCTGTGTGTCTGTCAATCTGCCTGTGTGTCTGTGAACAGCATCACTCTAAAACGCAAAGTCGTATAAATACCAAACTTGGTAGGTACTTAATTTCAGAATCTTTCAAAGATGCGGCGCGAAAATGTACAAGAAAAGCCCTCATTCCCAACTACCCTTCACGTGGAACATTTTTTCATTTTTATTTATTTCCTAAATAATGGCTCTAACGGTAATAAAATACTATATGTTAAAGATATTTATATATAAATAAGATATATATCTTAAATTTTCTATTAACTCCGCTTCATTCAGAAGGCATTTATAACTGGTAAACGTTAAGTGATAAATGAAAATGTACTACATAAAAAATACATATCTCTATAAAACACACAATCTATTTAAAATAACCTTTTTGTGTATAAACCATTTTCGAGATATCCGTTATTAATGGTTCGAATTATTCAATACTTCTTTGTTCTTTTAAAGTCCGGTTGACATTCAGTTGTTTCTCTTGAATGCATGGAAACAGTATGGAATTGAGTTTTAAGGCAGCATTAGCGTCCAGTTCTTAAACATTTGACTATCGGTGTTCCCTTTGTACAGCTTGTGTAAAACGTTGTGACAGTCCTCCACTCGTGAAGTGTATATGCGCAATAGCATGACCAGCCCACTTGCATAATAAGAGAGGTGGGGGACAGTGTGACTTCAAATGCAAGGTAGGCTTACACATTTGTTTACAGTGCGTTGAGTAAGTGTGCCTCCGTGTTCTCATATCACTTGTAGACCCCACTACTCCTTGTTCTCCTTGTTGCGCACGAATGTTATGACGTTTTACACAAGCTGTATCTATAACAAAATTTGTAATATAGCTACTTTTACTTGGATTAAAATGAAGTAGACAGAAAAATAAGCTTTCGTAGGAATAAGTTTCTGTACACACTAATAAATGATACAGGATTTACAAAGTCATATGAATATAACACATCAGATATTTTATTAAATTTTCTCTTAATGGTTATCAATATTGACTAAAAATGAAATTATATAATTTAAACTAACATTATTAACCTTTATAATCACTTTCTTTCATTACTTTGCCTTGGATGTAGTTGTTAATGCATGTTAAATCCATTAAAAATTGAATATAGGCATTCATTATGTTTGGTGTTTTTTAATTTCCATGGAGATTCCCAATAATAGTTTTCCACCCAAAGGCAGATTCTGCAATGTAAACCTAAGCTTCCACCTTTCCTTCCTCTTCTCCTCTTCGTTTTAGCATAATAAGAAACATTTAATTTATATATTCTGGAATATCCTTATACTTAGAATCTCCTTCTTATTAGATCAAACATCCTTCTTCGTTTTTTGTTGACTATTAGCAAACTTTGTTCTCGTCTTTATTGCACTATATTTTAACCTATCTATAATTAACAACTGCAAGTATACAAGAGAAACAGAAAAGGCATCCCATCAAAATAATTACGGAAATAATTTTCAATACATTCCCTTATTTGCTTGCCTTAACTGTAGATAGTAATTTCATTAAACGTCCAAGAATTCTAGTAGTTCTGAATATCGCTATTTGTTATACATCTTTAATTTCTGTACTATTTAGCACGTGTTTTTAAAGTTAGTACCGTTTTAATATTTTGCCCCTGCAGTCGCGATTTTGAGCATGCACAATCATTGCCTCATTCATTAGGAAGTCAGACATAGCTGGAGTGATCGTTACATTGTAGCTTCCTGTTGTTAGTGCCTTTCGAAATACTTATAAACAATCGAACGACCAGTTGACTGTAAAGTCAGATCAGTGATTCGTTTTTTCTTAATGCGGGAATATTACGCCAGCAAACATTCAACGCCAATGTAAGAGGTTTATGGGGAAACAATAATGAATGACCATGCCAAACAAACACACAGCCACACAGCCAAACAAACTCGAGATCTGATCGGATTATTTGGTTAAGAACAATTCGACCACCTTCCCTACAGTCCGGATTCGGCACCAAGTAATTTTCATATGAATAAATTCCTTTTGGAAAGCATTTCAACTACGATGATGTTGTGAAACAAGAAGTTCAAGACTTGGCTTTCATCTCAGGCGGCATCATTCTTTGACGAATGCATACAAAAAGTGGTTTTGCGTTACAAGTGCCTGAATAACGGCGGTAACTATGTGGAGAAGTGGTGTAAGGTAATGAATGCTAATAAAGTATTTGAAAAGTTACTTATGTTATTTTTTAAAAAAAATTATCGGAACTTTAAAAACACGGTACGATAAGTAGAGGAAGTACTGCATTGGATCAAAAATTTTCACCAAAAATACACGTTTTGAGAATCCCTGAATTTTAAAAAGTCATGTTTAGAAACGGATCTGTGTGTGTATGTGTGAACAGCATAACTCAGAAATAAAATTGAGTTAATATTAAATTTGTTTAGTTTGTTTTTCAAGAATATGACTTGAAGATTTAATCACCTCACACCAAACTATCCCTTACCCAGAAAACTTTTCGATATTTTCTATTTTGTCACGAAGGACTTGCGATTTTGATTTAAATACCATACTTTTTTCTGGTGATCGGAGGGAAGTCGGCATTGCTCCACTGACAATATTTACCTATGCTAAAAGGGGGTGGGGACAAAAATGAGGAAGGAGGAGGATGAGAGGGAAGCCACTGAGCGACCGGTACTAGTAATGATGGCACAGCAATGACAGAGTCCCTACAGTTTTTATATTGAGAACCCCAACTGTCGAACAGGCAGCTTGGGGATCCCCTCTCCGAAGGAGTGGTCCGTTTACCCCGGAAACCTGCCGAAAGCCGAGGGACGAAGACAGTTATACAGAGAGCATCCTTTTCCCCCGCGACGCCGCACCGAAACATAACCGCGGACACTTCCTGCGCTGAAACAGACCTAACGGGGCGAAGGATAATTGAAATGATGAATGGAATGAAATGGAGGGAAGGATATTTGGGGCTTGAAGGAAACCACTCCAGCATTCGTCTGACGAATCGGAAAATACCAAAAAAAAAAACATGAGTGAGAGTGGGCAAATGCGAATCCGCGCGTTACCACGATACCATCTTGCTCGGTTGCCACATGTTGAAGATAATTTGGGTTCAGGGGGCCTCAAAATATATATTTCCGGTCAAATCTCGGTATCCAATTTTTGGGTGGAACGCAATAACTTCTCTATCTACTATGTATGTGGTAAAGAAGGTAATAAGCTTTCGTATGAATAGCTTTTATACCCATTAATACATTATAAAGGGTACGCAAATTCACACAGGTTTTTCTTATGACCATGCTAAGGACATAGGATTGCGAAGCCATCGTATAGTTACATGCGCTTTAAACTTATGATTATCGATTTACTTACCGAATCCTACAATGAAATATGTAAAAATGAACTGAACGTTTGCTGTAATTAGCACGTAGGAGATAGAATAACAAGCTTTTACAAGAGCAGTTTGTAGTAGAGTGAGTAGAGAGAGTCACGTGAATGTAAATGTGTGTAATTAGTATTATAATTATTATCAGTATCATCCCAGATGTTCTAGAGGATCTTAGCGAGAAGAGGAAATTTAGTGAGTAAATTCTCCTGCGAAATCAAATTAAAGCTTTCTACCCCGTTTACTTTAGTCCTTACTTTCAAAAACCATCAAGGGCAAAATAAAATAGGTTAGGAATTAACTCTGGTACTAATACTACGGTCTACTACAGTGCTTTCCCTCACATTGTGGCCATCACTCGGCGGCTCACGCGCCGGACACGTCTCGGTCTACCGCCGAAAATGTGGTACTATCCCCGCAGGCTTTTCACGTCCTGGTAGTTATAGTTACAACGATAATAAGCACATACCTTATCATAAGAGATGTTGGATATTGAGCTTCTCTATTCACACATTTCTGACATCTTTTCAGGAAATTTGCATTCACACTCGAGATTTCAATATTCGAAATTGAGTTTGTAATTAGTTTTTCCAATGCATTGAGGTTTGTTGCATATATATCATTTTTCAGCTGATCATATGCTTTCAGAAAACATCACGCGAGAAACTCACTGAATTCCGACATTGAACTCTTGGTTTGTAAATTTAAATTTCCTGCGAAGATGCCAGAAATGTGTGTTTAAAGAAGGACACTTCTCCAGCATCTCTTATGATAAGGTGATGCTAATGATGATAACTCAGTGGCCACGTAGAGAGGCCATACACGCAGGCTCTGGTGCCGATAGTGCCTCATATTTTAGGCATTACTCAAGTTTGACCGTCCGTATCAAACGGAGCACGTCCTTGATATCTGCCGTTCTTACCTCCTCAGGTTTCAAAAAGAAGGACCCAAGTATACATACACTACGTGATCAAAAGTATCCGGACATCTGGTTGAAAATGACGTACAAGTTCGTGGCGCCCTCCATCGGTAATGTTGGAAGTCAATATGGTGTTGGCCCAACCTTAGCCTTAATGACAGCGTTCACTCTCGCAGGCATACTTTCAATTGGTGTTGGAAGGTTTCTTGGGGAATGGCAGCCCATTCTTCACGCAGTGCGGAACTGAGGAAAGGTATCGACGTAGGTCGGTGAGGTCTGGCACGAAGTCGGTGTTCCAAAACATCCCAAAGTTGTTCTATAGGATTCCAGTCAGGACTCTGTGCAGGCCAGTCCATTATAGGCATGTTATTGTTGTGTCACCACTCCGCCACAGCCCGTGCAGCATGAACAGGTGCTCGATCGTGTTGAAAGATGCAATCACCATCCCCGAATAGCTCTTCAACAGTGGGGAAGCAAAAAGGTGCTTAAAATATCAATGTAGGCCCTGCGCTGTGATCGTACCACGCAAAACAAGTCCCTCCATCAAGTTCACCATCACTTCAGAAACAGTGACCTAGGGATGTTTGCGAGTGCGGAAATCTCGCTTACAGACTTCTGACACAAGTGACACCCAATCACCTGACCACGTTCGAAGTCCGTGAGTTCCACGGAGCGTCCCATTCTGCTGTTTCACGATGTCTAATGACTACTGAGGTCGCGGATAATGAGTAACAGGCAGTAGGTGGCAGCACAATGCACCTAAGATGAAAAACGTATGTTTGTGGGGTGTCAGGATACTTTTGATCACATAGTGTATCTGAAGATGTTGGCTCATTATGAGGACCAAGAGCCGTATGAAGCTTCCGCATAGTGTCTGCGTAACATTCACCAGATTTGTAATGGTTTTCACAATCAATATTGGTTGTTCCGTTGTAAAGCGTTCCATGAGAAGCAATGTGCTTATTATAATTTAATTGTAATTGTAACTATGAGAATGCGAAGCTGTTTCGAGGATATTATAGCTGTTTAGGCAGGAGTCCGAGCTGCGGCGGCCGGCGAGCGAATAGCCGTGCGGTGGCCGTAGTGTGAAGTAAAAACGCTGTACTTTAGCCTAGAACATTTTCCGGGAAAAGCTAACCTGGGTTCTAAACAAAAAGACAGCTCTAACCACACTGAAGATGACAATCCACACTACGGGATACAGGAGGGAACGTGAACGCTAACGTTGTGGAAAGGTGCAATTGTTTGAGCAATACGGACTGCACGTGATGGGAAGGAACCTAATCTTTGGCCTGGAAATAGCACACACGAGCCATTAGTTTCCAAATCAACCGTTTTACGCTACTGTTTGCGTTTCACCGGCGCGAAAGCGGACGATTCAGAGGTGCATTACTCGCCAGCGCCTTTCCAGTTCAAGAGATTAGCTTTCCTTCCTTATCAAGTGTGATTTGTAGTGCATGAGACAGTTGTCCACTCCAGAAAATAATTCAACAACCCTCTTTTGACTATTCAGGCTGTCTCACTCACTCTCGGTCCCGAGTTTTTGCTCGCATAAATGAAAGGAGTGGTAGTAATTAAAGGAGTGGTAGTAATTTAATAAAATTTGCCAACGACATAGCTTGGTGTGTGAGAAGGTAGTGAAATTATAAACATTACCGTCACAAGACATACTAGACGTGCACGTTAGCGATTTGTCAATTTTTACTTTCTCTATTGCTTATCTTTAGTAAGTAGTGAAGCAATGTATCCTCCCAATAAATTCGAAGGGAACTCGACATGGGCATAGAAATTAAAGAGGGCTTTGGAAACCATAGGAATGGGCAATATTTGGATAGCAGGTCAGGCAAATAGGCGGAGTGCATGGAGTAAAATTAAGTACCGCCTCTGTAATACTGACAGGCAACAAACAATTGCACAATGCATGGAGAAGGTTTCATTAGAAGTACAGTCTGGGTTAAAATCTGAGTGGGGTGGTGAGCAATACATCAAAATGGGCACCAAATCATTAGACGCGGGTTCGCGTGGCTTACCCTGGGGGTATGGTGGGTGATAAAAGTTATTACTCAAAGTGATAAGAGAATGTGCCCAATTTGCGAGAACAAAGAGTCATGGGTTCATATGTTGTCAAGATGTAGGAATACAGAGGAATGGATGGAAAAATATTTACCGCGATCCTTTACCATCTCGAATTGAGAGTTAAGGGCATGTTGGACGCTACTGGCAGGCAAGGAGAACATGAAGGGGATAGGTAAATTTCTACTTAAAGCAAGACAGCTGAGATGTGAGAAGTCTGATAGTAGGGAAGCGGGTGTGTAGGAAGAACTATATGTTGGATTGGTGCTTTATTTATGTATTTTTTTTACTTTTTGTTTGTGTGCTGTATATATTTATTACCTTAACTGTTCTTTGTTTACTAAAATACTTTATAAAAATGCATCGGAATACGGTTTACCGCTGTTTTACTGCTGTAGATAATTAAGATGCTATAATTTTTTTCGCGCAATAATGTTTACTTATAACGGTAATTCATTTTGGTTTCCTTCTATTTGTTCTCCTTTCTTTTTATTATAATAATAATAATAATAATAATAATAATAATAATGTAATTTTGATTTTCTTAAAAGTGGCTAACAATTCTGATTAAAATGTCATACGTTTAAGATATGCTTGACAACTGAAATGCTCTGGAAATAGTCTCTGAATCCTCTTCATTGTGAATGACTTTTGCATAACCGGTAAATTGTAAGGAATAGACAAAATCTTACTCCACAAAATATGTCATTCTCGTTAAAGCATACAATTTATGTCTAATAGTCTTTTTTTTAACTAACCTTTCCATGATATTCCTTGTTATTGGTTTGAATTTTCAAATACTTACACCTTCATCAAATGGGAAGATGTTATTCATTTTTTTCTCCCAGTCATGCAAAGAGAACAGAATTTCAAAGCCATCAGATAGCGACCAGGTTCTTAAGAGACTTGACTATCGCTTGCCTACTGTATTGATCTGCAATAAAACCATTTCTACGAATTTTTACCTGGATTAAGATAACTAGATAGAATAATAAGCTTTTGTAAGAACAGTTTGTTGAAGAATGGGTAGAGATACTTGCTTGTTTTGCTGCTCTGAAAGCAACAGCAGATTTTTAATTTGATTACAACTGTAATCTCTCACAGATGAGTTCGCTCTTTCTCAGAGATATATGGGATCTTCAGATTTACTCGGCCGTTGCCACCAGTCGGTTGTCAGCGCATGACGTCAATACTTTGAAGTGAGTTTATCAAAAGTGCCTCTGGCAGGGGCTAGTAAAAGATGAGTGGAAGCGATAATGTCAACAGTTTCGAGATCACCTTAGTGAAATGGGACTTGTATATTACGTTTCCAGTATTTACATTTGGAACGTTTTACGCTTGCTACTCGTAAACTTGCAATCCCAGCATGCATGCAGATAGGTAACTGAAATAATTGGATGGTTTTCGTAGCATAGAGTGTCTCGGCTTAGCACTCAACAACAAATTCTGTGATTGGTGGTCACTTTCATCTTACGTGCACAAAACGCACAAAATATCCTCTTGAAAAGCAGTTCTGCACCGCCGCAGTATATAAACTTGTTTTTGAAGTCAGAAACGCATACAGTCCGAGTTTCAATTCCGTACCTCCCACTTGAGACAAGTACTCGCTGAAATAACGACGGCATTTATTTAAACCGACTGGCTGTAAAGACGACTAAATCTAAAGAACAGTTTTATATATATATATATATATATATATATATATATATATATATATGAGTCCGCATCCTGCGATCCCTCCCTCCCAAAGTCACACTAGGATGTGGCCATTTGCTGTGCTTCGCTCAAGTATCCGGAGGCCCCTCCATCCGTCTATTCCTGCCTATCATTAGCGTAAGGCAACATGAATTAGTAAACACAGTGTGTTTAATTTTGCGAAAGTAAACAAACCCATACGTGTGAAATGAACGGACGTTGCAGGAAAGCCTAACATGTTTTATTTTATCTTTCCCTTCATGCGTGCAACATTGTGAGGCACGCCATTTGATCTACATTTTATGATTCATATTGTTAACCGTATTAGTGCTCTTCGGGTTGAACGCCTTGCATGCTAGGCAACTTCTCCACTACACATGTACTATGTTACGTCCTTTCCCTTAGAGCTGACACTGGCTTTCAAACTCTCAACAAGTCAAAATAATGACTCATGATACCTTTTAAATAAGCACTGAGTACATCAAAATAAAGAATCCTGGATAAAGAAAGTGATATGAATGCAACATCAGATTTTTAAATTTATATTTTTAGTCTCTCTTACTCTCTGCCAAATGCATAGTAGGTAGAGAAGGTATTGCATTCCAATCAAAAATTCGCTACCGAGATGTCACCGGAAATATATATTTTGAGCCCCCCTGAATCCAAAAGGAAATCTTTTTAGAAACAGGTCTGTGCGTGTGTGTGTGTCTGTGAACAGAATAACTCAAAAACGAAAAGTCGGATAAATACCAAACTTGGTATTTAGCTTCAGTACCTTTCGAAAATGCGACACAAAGATTTTCAAGAAAATTCCCCCACCCCCAAATATCCTTTACATGCAACATATTTCGAAAATTTTTATTTTCTAAAAAATAGCTCTACCAATGTTGATTAAAACACCGTATATTAAAGATATTTACATTGCAAATAAAACGTATAACTTGAATTATATGAGAATAGCCTGTGGACTCCTCTTCATTCGGAAGTGTATCATCTTGTATAACTGGTAAACGTTAAGTGATAGACGAAAACGTACCATACAAAAAAATTTGATGTGTTACACTCACATGACTTTCCATACTCTTGTATAAACTATTTTTACAAACGCTTATTCTCCATCTACTTCATGTTAATCGAGATAAACATTTGCAGACTCTAGCTTATTGCTAAGTTTCTTGTAGATGTAAGGGGAATATATATTTACAAGGGCAATATAGAAACACAGTAGCCTTTAAGCACATACATATCTCTTAATAGCTGGTTGCTAGGTGCAGCACCATTCCCATTGTCTTTGCATATCCAAGACAAAAAATGAATAACGAATTCCCATTTGAGAAAATTATTGAAAAATTTAAGGGAATAACAAGCAATATCTCGAAAATGGTTCACTCAACAAAACAAATGTATATGACATAAATTGTGTATTTTAACGCGATCTACATTTTTTGTGTTGTAAAATTCCGTCTATCTCTTATGGTTTACCAGTTATGCAAAAGTCGTTCACAATAAAGAATACTTTTGGAGACATTCCCAGAAAATTCAAGATATACATTTTATTTGTCATAAAAATGTTGTAAACATATGATATTTTAATCAAAATCGTTTGAGCCATTTTTGAGAAAATTAAAATTTTCTAAAACTCTTCTATGTAAAGGGTACTCTGGGGTGGGGGGATTTTCTTGAAAACCTTCCTGTCGCATCTCTGGAAGATACTGAACCTAAATACCAAGTTTGGTGTTTATCCGACTGTTCGTTTCTATGTTATGCTGTTCACAGACAGACACACATATGGACATGTTTCCAAAAACGCTTTTTTTGGATTCAGGGGGTCTCAAAACATATATTTCCGGTAAAATCTCGGTATCGAATTTTTGTGTGGAGTACAATACTTCCCCTACTTACTATACGTAGTAGAGAAAGAAAGTAATACAGATCTGTTTAACACAGACAGTTTGTTTCATATAGGTTTTTTTCTTTTTTTGTGTGTGTGTGTCATCAGCCATTTCTGAGATATCCGTTATAAAAAGTTCGAATTGTTCATTACTTGGTCATTCTCATCAAGTCTTTTCAACATTCAGTAGTTTCTCACTACTGCATGGAAACAGCATGCAATTTTAAGCACTGTTCTCTTTGTGTCCACAATGAAATGTGTAATGCAGCTGTTTCTGCAAAGATTTATTTGGATTAAAATGTAGTAAATAGGAAAAAAGTAATAAGTTTTAGGAATAACAGTTTGTAATATTTGCTAATAAACGGTGGAGGGTAGAGAGAGTCATGTGAATTTAAGACATCAGGTTTTTAATATTGGTTAGCAGTACAAATATAAGCCTCCTTGCTAAACAGCAACAGATTTTCATCATGTAGCCAGTATTCTGCTACATATGGACCCGTCCCAGCTGATTTATGTAGCAAGTTGGCATTCACTTTGCCAATATATAAGGGTTGCCGTAATGAAATCGAGAATCACGCTGGTTTCTTGCTTGCTATACATTGCAGCCAAAGAAGCAAGTAATGATATATTGTGGCATGCACTAACAAGGACAGTTGCGTTTACGGTTCAAGTGGCCCAGCGATCCCCTGAATGAGAAACGTCCGTGGTTGGCTTCAAAACCATTCTTCAACGGTGTCTCAACCTCATCATTGCTTTGGAAGTGGCGTCCCTTGGGAGATTTCTTCAGTTGCCGGAAGACAAGTTAATCATGAACGAGAGCTTGGGACTACAGGGAACATGTTGCAGAAACTCCCATAGGAAGAGGTACATAAAATCCTGGTGCATTCGTCCCACAAAGTCTCAACCCTCGGTCCCAGCAACGTCCTTCATATAATCATAAATACAGCTCCATTTACTAACTCTTATTATCAGAATATGAATAACTAAGTTGGGAGCGAATGAATTAACCTACTTCCTTGCTTCAGTAGATATCAGCAGTACACTGATACAGTGCGGACCATTTCAAACCTACCTTTGTTCTAACGGGCTGTACGGCATGCGTTTACTGGGAGAATGGCCGTTTCCTCACGGGATGAAAATTGATCTCCACGCGCAACATAGAGCCTATACCTTGTTGAAAACACGCGAGTTATAGCAAATCCCTTGTTTAAAATGGTGCGATGCAGTGTCGAGCAACGAATAATGTAACTTTTATCTATGGGAAGGGGAGGGTTTAAAACAGTGTACAACAACAATCCACACTCCTCAAGAACTTGAGAATTAAATCAGGCAAGTGTTCAGTGAAAATACAGATAGAGAGTTGCAGAGGGTGCTTCAGAAGTTCCTAGGACGTTGTGATCTCTGTATCTAGAAAGGTGGACATCATTTTCAACCTAGGCTTTTAATAAATTTTAAGATCAATTTTACCTTTTTTTCTTATTACCTCATACTGGCACATTATTTGTATGGGATGGTATATCTAATCTCCGCACATAGGTTTTCGTATCATGCGTGAGCACGCTCACATCTCCCCAGTAAACACGCGCCGTACTGCCGCTAGAACGCCGACCGGTTTGAAATAGTCCTCACTGTACCTTCTGATTATATCAAAGGGCTTCCTGACAGACGAAAGCATATGCATTGTTCTGTTGTTTTAAGCTGTGGAGCTCCTACCCAAGACTCACTTTTACTTCGGCGAACATTTGAACGCTTACATTCCATATTTGCTTTTTAGAAATACTGTAAAAATGTATTAGTTCTGGATATGAATTTACGGAAGAAATATTAATAAACCAAGAAGTGCATCAAGGTTTGTAGTCTCTAATCAACATCCTTCAATGAAGTAATAAGGAACTGGAAAGAAATTATTCACCCTAGAATAAAATTGAGTAATAAAAAATACTAAATAGCATAGTAAATAGCATAGTACATAAACACTATGCTTTTGTAGAGATAAATAAATTGAACAGAATTTTATTTATGGACGCTCTTTAACTACTATGGTTCTTAGCGTCACATTCTATATTGGGCGTGAAAGATCGGTAATTTTGCTCAAAGACCTCTTTATCAGGCTTGAGGTTCTTTTACATGCCGTAAATCTACAACACGGGACCACCGGCTTTGCCCTTCCGAAGGAAGCCGTGCTAAGGATTTTTACGCCTGAAAAAATCCATCGCCCTAAGTTGTTCTGCAGAAGATGTGGAAAAACTTCAAAAATAAGCTCATATGTTAAACATCTTCTGCAAAAGTTACAATTTTCAGTATCTAGAACAAAAACCAAAGTAATGGCACGCAAGGAAAGCATATTATCAAAATTATGATAGTAATTGGCAACCGACCAACACAACAAGTTTCAAATTTCACTAATCTTAATTGTGATATATATTTTAATGCTGACGAAGAGGTGAAGGAAAAACTTCAAAACTTCATAGCTTTCAATATACAAAGTGGACCATTTAAGTTGAGACTGTACAATATCTCCAAAACTAAGCGTTGTAGAAACAAATGTCTTGAATAAAAGTTGCTTGATATTATGGGGGGAAGTAAATTTCATTAGTTGTGTTCTATTTGGAGGGCGTTGTGATGGTCATTTTAGGGTCAATTTAATTTTTTAAACGGGAACCTATATTTTAATGTTGTTTTTCTCACACATCATAGAAAACTAAACAACATTTGTATAAAGCACTTTGCAATTGATCTTACACCAACGTAAATAACAACGAAAGTTCTGAATGACTGCATACAAAGAGCGCAATGAATGGTTGAACCATCCATGGATGGTCATTTGAGAGTCTAGTAACGTTTGTAATTGGGAACCAACATTTTTTATTTTGTTTCCTTGCTGCTCATCACAAAATAAACACCTTTTATAAACCATTTTATAATGAGAAAACAACCCACAAAATTAAGGTTTCCTTTTAAATAAATTAAATTGAACCTAAAATGAATATCATAACGTCCTCCAAACAAAACACGACTTATGGCATTTCCTTTTCCCCATAATACCAGCAACATGTATTAAATAATTTCTTCTACAACGCTTAGTTTGGAGATATTGTACTTGTCTCAACTTAAATGGTCCACCCTGTATATATGTGGAAAAATTCGACAAACAATGAAAGGTAAGTACGAGAAGATACACATCTCAAATTTTATAAGACAATGGCCGTGGCAACTTTGATGTATGGAAGCAAGACTTGGGTGAATAAAATAAGCTTCAGAAACACAATACAATCATCTGAAATGAGGTTCCTTAGATCGATGAAAGGATACTTCCTATAGGGCAGAAACGGCAACGAAGAAATATGACAGCAACTAAATATATTTGTATTAAATGATAAAACTTCATAAATTAGGGTAAATGTGATGAACCATGTTCAAAGAATGGACAACAATAGAATCCTAAAGCTTGCCTTCTAAGAAAGAAATGTTGGCCGACCAGATGGCGTGAGGCCAAAATGGGTTAATGGTCTAATCCATGAAGAGGAAGTAACAAAGCAAGCAGGTATTGCAGTGTCCCAGGGCTGAGAACGAACCCCAGGTATCAGAATGAGCCAGCACTCGGCATAGTGTTGAAATTAGTGTATGTGCTGAATCTGGATTAACAAAATTCTTATAGTAGTGTGGGAGCGACGGACCGTCAGTTGCATCATTCAAGAGAAACCCGGTATATGGGGAATCTGAATTATGTTTTCCATTGTCTAATGCTGTGTGAAATGGAAAATGGCGGAGGATAATACTTGAGGTATAGAAAATCGATAAAACTAAAATAAGCATACAATTTTGGCAGATAATGAGGACAGAGAAAATTAGGATAATGGGCAATTTCTCGGAAGAAGAGAGAGAGAACATAAGGAAGAAGAAAAAGTTGTACAGAAGGCGCCAGAGTTGCACAGTAGCTTTGTTTGCGATTCACGTACCGAGGGTCCGGGGTTCCATTCCGGCTAAGGGCAGCGATTTTAAGTCACCCCTACCCGCGCCTTCACCTCTGACTTGCTTATGCGAAGTATTCCCAAGTTGTTCGGAGTCCACGGTAAAAGCTATAGGTCCTCTCATTCCACCGTCATCCTCATTATCACCCTAATATCGCATCCAGGGGGCGTGCCTCCACCTTAGAAGTGCATCCGGTTATCGTTTGATGGAATGAGGTAACCCTCAAAGGTCATAGGCCATATATGGGGAGCGTTAGAAACCACTACGAGGACGAGGCTTGTACAGTGATTATGGTGGTCTATTTAAGGAGAGTCATCAAGCCCTATCTCACTAATGTTAAATTAGCTGCCAATGAGCCGGTGAGATTTTCAAATGATGTTTATTCAACTCTTCTGAGCAAAACTAATTCATTTTAAGGTCAAAATACTGATTAGAAAAAAATTATGATTTTTTTGTAACCCTCTAAAATTTTCAATAAAATTTCGGACCTTTTATTTTGTAAAAAATAAATTATTTGAGCAACTTCAACTAAAGCAATTCCACATATTGACGGGATTGTTTGTACTATGTGGTATTTTTTTTATACAGATACACCATGTAGTTTCAGAGAAAATGGGTCATTTAAATTGAAAAACATTGTTTTGAGTATATAATACTCACTTAATCATAATATCTTTAGAAAGTAATTCATAATATTAAATATTTGAATATTTGAATGAAGCAAACATCAAATTAAACAAATGAAGGATATTATCATAAAATGTATAAAAGTAAATGTCTAATTTTTTTTTTTAAATTTTTGGCTTAACGACTCCCCTTAAAGTCTTTGTTCCAGATATACAACCCGGGGTTTAAATGCTAAGGGAGAACCCGATATTTAATAGAGTTGGGTTCTTAACCACTGTTTGTTGTCCCTTATACAGTATACAACTGGCGGATTAATTGTTGTATAATTAAATTCAATTACTATATTCGAAACCCCAGCAAACGGTCGTTCCAAATACAGACAGCTAAGTTTGTTGTGATATTCACACTAGAGAGCGCTTTCTCACTCTCACTCACTCTCACTCTCTCACTCACTCACTCTCACTCACTCTCACTCTCTCTCTCTCTCTGTCGCATTGCCAGAGATTCTCATCTTGCTGAAAGCGATTCATTTTCCCTATGGCAGATAAAAATGCAACGAAAAGGCGGTGACTTATAATTTTTTATACGAATTTGCCGCTTCTTCTCTTTCGCTTGGCCGATGATATTGAAAAGAATGCGTTACCAAGCCAAGGGGCAAATTAAAACTGTACCAGACAGAGAAGTCCAGATGCAATAATAACCTTCTCAGACGCACCTAACCAACGCGGGGTATAATTTCCAATAAAGGGACGTGGAATGGCGTTATATACCAATTACAGAGGTGTCAATAACAAACACGAGCTAACCTCAAAGCAGACATACACATTCATCCGCTATTCGCTTACACCGTATCTATACCTCACAATGTAATATATTAGTATATTAAAAAATCTGATGTGATACATTCACATGACTTTCCCTTCCATCTATCGTCTATCAGTAGGTATACAATCTATTTTACTAAAGCATATTTTTTCATCTACTTCATTTTAACCTAAGTAAACTTTTGCAAAAAGCGCTATATTAAACATTTAGTTATAGATACAAAGGGAATAGCAACAGTCAAATATTGAAGAACTGGACGCTATATGCTGACCATAAATTCCATACTGTTTTTTCCTGCAATCGTGATAAACAACTGAAAATCGAGGGGACGTAAAAGGCATAACAAATTTTTGAACAAATCGAACCATTAATGACGGATATTTCGGAAATGGTTCATGCTACAAAAAATATGTTTTGAATGTACTGTATGTTTTGGAGAGGGATACATTTATGGTGTAGTACGTTTTCGTCTATACTAACATTTACCATTATACAAGATTATCCATAGTTTCTTCCAAAGGGACTTCACAGCTATTCCCAGAAAATTCAAGATATACATTTTGTTTGTAATGTAAGTATCTTTAATATATGGAGTTTAATCAAAATCGTTAGAGCAAAATCTTGAAAATCGTGTCGCATTTTTGGAAGATATTGAGCTCAATAAAAACTTTGGTATTTATCCGACTTTTCGTTTTTGAGTTATGCTGTTTACACACACAAATGCTGTTTTTTATTCAGGGGCCTCAAAACATGCAATCTCGGTGAAATCTGTGCATCGAATTTTTGGGTGGAATGCAGTACTTTCCCTACTTACTATCCGTAGTACAGAAATTAAAAATCTGATGTGTTACATTCGCATGACTTTCTCTTCCTATCGCTCATTAGTGGGTATACAAATTATTCTTATGAAGGTTTATTTTCCTATCTACTCCATTTTAAACCAATCATGAGGAGATTGTAAGCCCTGTGCTTGTAATGTTAAAGAGTTTAATTGCACTTTTCAAGGAAACAATTAGCTTTAGAGGTGCGAGATACGGAACACATAAATCACTACCTATTTATTCCGTTGAAAGTTTTATATTACGAGAGACATCCATAAAGTAAAAAGCAATTAGGCATAAGTAAATAATAACGAAGGATATCAATATAAAACTTTATTTATAAAGATACAGTACTTCAAACCTTTTTTATTTCTTTTTCTGAAAAATGGCTTTAACGATTTTGATTAAAATACCATATATTACAGATACTTATGTGACAAATAAAACACTCACATATATATATATATATATGTATATATATATACATAATGAAGTTTCTGGGAACAACTTGTGAAGTTGTCCCCAAAGTTGTTCCTCTTTAGTCGGAGGGAAATTTATATAATCTTACATACCTAGTAAACATTAAGTGATAGACTTCTCAATTACGCTTAACGTTGTATTAAAACAATGTAGAGCTCTTTTTTGTGGCAAGAGCCATTTTCGAGATATCCTTTATTAATGTTTCGAACAATTATTCAATACTTTTTCATTCTTTTTAAGCCCTGTCGATTTCAAATTTTCCTTGCGATTACATAGAAGGAGTAAGGAATTTTAAGGCCATCGTCCAGTTCTTAACAATTTGACTATCGTTATTTCTTTGTATCTATACCAAAATATGTAATGCAGCTACTTCCGGAAATGTTTATTTCGATTAAAATTAAGTAGATAGGAAAATAAATTTTCTAACAATAATTTGTGTGCCGATTAATAAGAGATAAAGAGTAGCGAAAGTCATGTGAATGTAAACCAGATATTTTTTCTGAATAACATCACATACACTAAGTGATAAAAGTATACGTACACCTGGCAGAAAATGACTTACAAGTTCGTGGCGCCCTCCATCGGTAATGCTGGAAGTCAATATGGTATTGGCCCACCCTTAGCCTTAATGACAGCGTTCATTCTCGCAGGCATACTTTTAATCAGGTGCAGGAAGGTTTCTTGGGGAATGACAGACCATTCTTCACGGAGTGCGGAACTAAGGAGAGGTATCGATGTAGGTCGGTGAGGCCTGGCACGAAGTCGGTGTTCCAAAACATCCCAAAGGTGCTCTATAGGATTCAAGTCAGGACTCTGTGCAGGCCAGTCCATTACAGGGATGATATTGTCGTGCAACCACTCCGCCACAGCCCGTGGAGTATGAACAGGTGCTCGATCATGTTGAAAGATGCAATCGCCATCCCCGAATTGCTCTTTAACAGTGGGAAGCAAGAAGGTGCTTAAAATATCAATGTAGGTCTGCGCTGAGATCGTGTTATGCAAAACAACAAGGGGTGAAAGCCCCCTCCAGGAAAAACACGACCACACTATAACACCACCACCTCCGAATTTTACTGTTAGCACTACACACGCTGGCAGATGACGTTCACCGGAGATTCGCCATACCCACATCCTGCCATCGGATCGCCACATTGTGTACCGTGATTCGTCACCGCACACAACGTTTTACCACTGTTCAATTGTGTAATGCTGACGTTCCTTACACCAAGTGAGGCGTCGTTTGGCATTTTCCTGCGTGATTTGTGGCTTATGAGCAGCCGCTCGACCATGGAATCCAAGGTTTCTCACCTGAAGCCTAACTGTCATAGTACATGGAGTGGATTCTGGTGCAGTTTGGAATTCCTGTGTGATGGTCTAGATAGATGTCGGCGGTCTCTGTCAGTCAACATATGAGGTCGGCCTGTACGCTTTTGTGCAGTACATGTCCCTTCACGTTTTCACTTCACTATCACATCAGAAACAGTGGACCTAGGGATGTTTAGGAGTGTGGAAATCTCGCATACAGACTTCTGACACAAGTGACACTCAATCACCTGACCACTTCGAAGTCCGTGAGTTCCACGGACCACCCCATTCTGCTGGTTCACGATGTCTAATGACTACTGAGGTCGCGGATAATGACTACCAGGCAGTAGGTGGCAGCACAACGCACCTAAGATGGTAAACGAATGCTTGTGGGGTGTCCGGATACTTTTGATCACATAGTGTATTTAGAAAGTATAATGTCTACAAACATTTCCTTCTCTACATTCGTAAAATTAGTGCCTTAAGTTCGTTTTGTTTTCCCGTTCCATTTTGTTACGTTGTTGTTTATTGCTTTTCACGGAATATATATGATTTGGGGTTTTGTAGGCGGTGGTTTGTATGAAAAATTCATTAATCTCAGTAATTCATCCTTAATAAATCATTACTTACTATTCAGTAAATAATACTATTAAGTTTGGTGAACACTGGGTATTTTAATGGAAGTATAATTAGAATGAGTATATTAAAACTTTGTTGCAATAAAGTACGCACCACAAAATATTTTACCTTACACTAAATTTCTACCAGCTATCAGTGTTTTACGAACATTTGTCTTATCGTAACATGCGTTTTGTAGAACCCCGTCACAGACTTCCGCCACCATCTAGGAAACGCGTAACTTTTCTGGAGTTAAATTTTTACTTTCTCTACTATGTGTAGTAAGTACTGCATTCCAACCAAAAATTTTATATCTAGATTTCACTGGAAATACGTGTTCCGAGGTTTCCTGAATCCAAATAAAGCATTTTGGTAACATGTTCATGTGTGTGTCTGTCTATATCTGAACAGCATAACTCAAAAACGAAAGGTCGGATAAATGCCCTACTTGGTACTTGAGTTTAGTATCTTCAAAGGATACGAAACAAAGAGTTTTTACAAAATTCCCAAACCAACTACCCTTTACATCCAACATTTTTCGAAAATTTTGATTTTCTCTAAAATAGCTCTAATGACTGATTAAAATATCATGTGTTTAAGATATTTTTATGGCAACATAAATGTATATCCTGAATTCTCTGGGAATATCCACAAAAACCCTGTTTTAATTCTGAATAACTTTCGCATAACTTATAAACCGTAAGAGATAGACAACATTGTACTATGTAAAAATTTATATCTCGTTAACGCACACAGTTTATGTAATATGCATTTTTTAGTCGCGTTAACCATTTCCGAGATATTTCTTGTTATTTGTTTGAATACTTATACTTGTTCTCATATTGAATTCCTTATTCGTTTTTTGTCCTGGACATGCAAAGAGAATGGAATACTCCACATAGCAACCAGCTCATAAAAGGGTTGGCTATCGCTAAAAGCCTACCATATTCATCTTGCACCTGCAAGAAAGTTAGCAATAAGATAGCTTCTGCAAACGTTTATCTCGATTAACATGAAGTAGATTGGTGAGTAAGCGTTTGTAAAAATAGTGTATACAAGAGTAGAGATAGTCAAGTGAGTGCATCACATTAGAGTTTTCTATGCTGAAAATGAGCTGTGAGAATCTCTTAAGGGACATATGCTTTTTCAAAGACTAAGTAATGAGTCGTCTGTTTTTGTCTATCATCACATTAACTTGCAGATTCACAATTGTTTCCTTGCTTAAATTTTAAGACGTTAATGGGTTTCGCTCGGAAATTATATATAAGGAATACGAAGTATTTTTGGACTCCATGAAAAACCCTAAGGACTACAAATCATTAGCACACAATGTTTGTAAGAATATAAAAACGTTAAATATAAATAACTAGAAAACACCTTTCAAATGGATAAAGGCACTTGCGGGGCATTTTGGTAAGAAAGTGGCGGACCAACTAGCGAAGGAGGCAGCAAATGACAATGTTCAAGAAGTACGCTACAATAAAATGCCAAAATGCGAAATATACAATCAACTGCAGAAGTTAAGTTACGAGAAATGGCAATTAACATCAAATGACCAGATAACGAAGTCCTATTTGCCCACAGCACGTTTCAGAATAGAACAAAATATACATTAACGTCCAACATATCAATATTTTTAATTGGTCATGGAAAAATAAATCCATGCTTTCATAGATTTAAAATAACTAATAACCCTATATATAAGTGTAAGGAGAACGAGGAGACTATAAAACACCTTCTACACTAATGTACTTTATTAAGAATACACTTAAAGAGAAAGATAACAAAAGTAAATGGAATGTGGCCACCTAAATTAAAAGATTTAATTAAAATGTATAACAAAAAGGTTTATCATATTTGTTAGTAAAGTTAGTTTAGGTGATTTAAAAACCCGGTAAGTTATATTAGTTATTTAAAGTAACATTGGAAGTAAAATGTATTATTTTTTGTAAAATATTCATGCAAAGAAGCAAACTCTAGAATGTAGAATTAGCAAAATATAATGGAACATGCTGTAATAAATAAATACAAAAAAATTACAATCGTTTCCTTGCAGCTACTCTGTGATAAAAATTGCACTTCTGGACCACCAGTTTCCATCCTCATCCCTCAGGGGTTGTTGAACACGATTGTTCTGCCACGGAGCCTTAGGCACAGAAAAATGCATCTCAAAAACTGTGCAATTGTTTTATGGATTGGCGGCGAAATTCTATTAGGAATGGACACTAAAATTTATTCCACATTAGAATGAGAATATTGTTGACTGTGAAAACTGTGTAGAAAGAAAGTATATACAATTAATAAAGAATTAGTTAACCAAAATATATAGTAGTTTTTATTTTATTACATAATGAACGATTCATTAACATCCCTCATATTTTAGTGACAGTTACTACTGCTTCATTTAGTCTGATTTAAAGAAGGTTTGTGAACACGTCCATTAGCCCAACAGTTGAATAAAAGAGAATTCGAAACTCATGATAGCGAGAAAGCGAAGAATATAATCTCTAAATTCTTATTATGGCTCTGCAGCTTTGCAAAAGTACTCACACAGAGTGAGAAGACCATTCATTGGTCCCCCTCGACCTAGCCACACAATGTTCCTCTTACGACTGTACTTGGTATCCAAGTTTCCCATATTTTTGTATCAAAGAACTCATCAGAACAAAAGGCGCATGTTTTCCCCAAGATGAAACAACTTTTTGTATGTTCGTGGAGAAAACTTCTTCCCCTTTGAGGCCTGTGATCTACTTCAATAAATTTCGTGATCAAAGAGTTTCACTTGAGATATTGGAGAATTACATAGCATTCAGCTCGGGGGGTGTTTAGAGATGAAAAACCGAACCTCGTGCTCTGAATCTTATGGCTCGCCCGCAGGGCAGGGATCGCAGCATTGAATCCCGGTAGCACACATTTCCAATTATTGTAGTTTTCCGATCACGTCCGCCCTGCGGCAAGAAGCAAACAAACACACGAGTCTCATCAGGCGCGTTCGTAAGGGCCCTGAATGTTTCCCATACCAAGGTGCCTTCGAACTTTAATAACTGACAAAAATATTGGAAGTTGACTTTCATATCAGATGGTAAACTTCAAATAATTCCATTCAGAATGTTTATTGCTTTATCTCTTACCTATGGTAAGTACAAGCACTATGAATTGTGTATCGATATTTTGACAATAAATATACTTTATTAATCTTTTAAGATCGGTCTAAGTGTAGCTTTTCATTCTCTTTGCATATGCAGGACATAAACAAAGCGAATAATGAATTACCATTTGCGAAAAGGTATAAGTATTGGGAAATTCAAAAAAATAACAAGAATTTCCTTATCTCCGAAAAGGTTCACTGAAAAAAAGAAAATGTAGTGACATAAATTGTGTGTTTTAATGAGATCTACATTTTTTGTGTAGTAAAACTTTGTATATTTCTTATGGTTTACCAGTTATGCAGAAGTCTTTCAGAATGAAGAGGACTTCTGGGGACATTCCCAAAAAATTCAGATATAAATTTCATTTGCCATAAAAATATATTAAACATATGATATTTTAATCAAAATCGATAGAGCCATTTTAGGGAAAATCAAATTTTCCCAAAAATGTTCCACGTAAAGTGTAGTCTGTGCTGCGGGGATTATCTTGAAAAGCCTCGTGTCGCATCTTCGAAAGTTACTGAACTCAAATACCAGGTTTCTACAAATGTTTATCTCGATTAACAGAAGTAGACGAGAATAAGTGTTTTTAAAAATAGTTTGTACAAGAGTAGAGACAGTCATGTGAGCGCAACACTTCAGATTTTTAGAAAAGGTCCATGTGTGTTTGTGTGTGTCTGTCTGTGAACAGCATAACTCAAAAGCAAATCGAATAATACCAAACTTGGCATTCAAGTTAATTACCTTCCAAAGATGCGACCTATTCCCCCGCCCAAACTAGCCTTTGCATGGAACATTTTTCAAAATGTTTGATTTTCTAAAAAATGGCTGTAACGATTTTGAATAAAATTCCACATATTAAGGGTATTTACATAAGAAATAAAATGTATATCTTAAATGTTTTGGGAACAGCCTTTGAAGTCCTCATTCGGAAGGAAGTTGATATTATTTTGTATAACTGGTAAACACTAAACGATAGACCAAAACGTACTCCACAGAAAATGTATATTTCTTTAAAAAACAATGTATTTCAAATAACCTTTTGGTAGCATTAGCCGTTCCCGAGATAACCTTATTAATGGCTCGAATTGTTCAATACTTCGCCTTCTTTTAAGGTCCCATTCTATATCCAGGTACTTCTGGCAATGTTATTGAAACAGTATGGAATTTTAAGGTCCGCGTATATAGTGTCCAGTTCTTAAACATTTGACTATCCCTCCTCTCTTTGTATCTATAACGAAATGTATAATGCAGCTATCTTCGGAAAGGTTTATCTAGATTAAAAAATGTAGATAGAAAAATAAACTTTCCTAGGAATAATTTGTATACTCACTAATAAGCGACAGACGGTAAAGAAAGTCATGTGAATGTATCACATTGGAATATATTTTTCCTCTACTATGATCCTTAATTATAGAGCATCAATTTCATTCATCAGTGAAAGGACGTTTTTAATCTACTATGTATTACTTTCTCTACTACGTATAGTAAGTAGGGGAAGTATTGTATTCCACCCAAAAATTCGATACCGAGATTTCACCGGAAATACATGTTTTGAGATCCCCTGAATCCAAAAAAAGCCTTTTTGGAAACATGTCCGTGTGTGTGTCTGTGTGTCTGTCTGTCTGTCTGTGTGTCTATCTGTGAATAGCATAACTCAGAAACGAACAGTCGGATAAACACCAAACTTGTTGTTTAGGTTCAGTATCTTCCAAGGATACGACACAAAAGTTTTCGAGAAAATCCCCCCACACCAGATTACCCTTTACATGGAACATTTTTCGAAAATTTTAGTTTTATCAAAAATGGCTCTAACGATTTTGATTAAAATATCATACGTTTAAGATATTTTTATGACAAATAAAATGTGTATATTGAATTTTCTGGGAATGTCTCCAAAAGTATTCTTCATTGTGAACGACGTTTCCATAACTGGTAAACCATAAGAGATAGACAAAATTTTACTACACAAAACATGTAGGTCGCGTTAAAATACACAACTTATGTCATATACACTTTTTTTGTTGAGTGAACCATTTTCGATATATTGCTTGTTATTCCCTTAAATTTTTCAATACTTGTTTTCTCAAATGGGATTTCGTTATTCATTTTTTTGTCTTGGATATGCAAAGAGTATTAATCTGTGAGAAAGGGAATGGTGCTGCACCTAGCAACCAGCTATTAAGAGATATGTATGTGCTTAAAGGCTACTATATTTCCAAATTGCCCTTGTAAATATATTCCCCTTACATCTACAAGAAACTTAGCAATAAGATAGAGTCTGCAAATGTTTATCTCGATTAACATGAAATAGATGGAGAATAAGCGTTTGTAAAAATAGTTTGTACAAGAGTAGAGAAAGTCATGTGAGTGTAACACATAAGATTTTTTTTATATGCAGCAGGTTAATTTAAAGTTACTTGTGACTTTAACAAAACCTTGAATGGTACTTTATGAGAGCGAATTTAATTTGCTCTGTTTCTCCTTTTAACAGTGAAATGAAATAGTTCTGTATTTTTTGTTCCAATAGTTCGTTTTATACTGATTTCTAGATGAATACAACGTACAATAACTGTTTGTATCAAAAGGAAAGGAATGCAATGGAAAAACACGGTTATATTTGGCTTCCTATTCCTCTTTTTGCACACTGGTGTACTACAATTTGAAAAAAGCAAATCAAATTTACTTTAGAAATGTTCATTATTACAATATTCATCAGCTGATAGTGGCATGCTTGCAGCTTAAAGGAAACGTCGCACTATACAAAATAGGAGAAAGTGTTTGCTTTATTTAACTTTTCTTAACACTAACGCAATTATTATTATTTTCTAAAGCGAAGATGTGGAACACTGGAGCATTTATCAAATAACCAGGAACCGGATTCTGATGACACGTATCTTTTAATTGTTGCATCTTTGGACTGATAATATGAACATAAATCCCTATTATAGGTACCAGATTATGAAAATTCATGTTTATTAGGTTACGTTTTGGTCATTTGGTACCATTTTCTATTCTAGAGATTTTTTTTCGATTTTAACTCATTGCTTTATCATTTTCGTCTTTGTTTAGTAATTTTCTACTCAACTAACAAATAAAAGTAGTTTTGTACAACCTGTATTCACATTCTTGACAAAAAAAAGTCTGATGTGCTACACTCGCATGACATTCTCCATCCCATATCATTTATTAAACTATTTTTACGAAAGCATATTGTTCTATCTACTTCATTTTAATTGAGGTTAAATTTTGCAGAAATACTCATTATACAATTTCGTTTTAAATGTTGTGCCGTTTCACTGCTCACCCCCTATCGGTGGACATGTCGCCAGCTATCACCACAAGCAGCGCTCTCGAAAAATGTCATTTATGACGTAACATCGCCCTCATAGACGTAAGTGGAACATGAAGCTCTCGGGCGGGACGAGAGGACAGTTACCAACGAGGGATCTGAGCGAGCGAGCGAGCGAACGGGCTGCCAGGGCTCTGTTGTTGTTTCGTTTTTTGTAAATTTAAATCATATCGTTTTGGTAAGTATTCAAAATTTAACTTTCTACCCTTAGCTTTTAAAATTTAAACTCGCAATTTACTTTGCTTTTGCAATGGCAGGAAATTAAATACTTATAATACTGTAAAGCAAATTAAATATCGTAACTTATGGTGAAAAGAAAGGAATACACAGTGATTGTACTTGATATTTATTAACCTTGTTTCTTCTTAAATGTTTAAATATATTGCAGGCTTTCTTGAATTCTATTAGATTGTTAAAAAATATAAAGTTTTTTTTTATAATAAACCATTAACACATTTTGTTCGAAATATTTTGAACATCAGCTCTATCATTACCCAAACGATCCACTTATGCCCTAACTGGGTAACCACGTATCAGTGCAACGGGAATAGCGATAGTCAAACTGAAAGCTATATGTTGGCCTCACTCTTTCGATGCAATCGCGAGGAACAACTGAGTGTCGACACGACTTTAAAAGAATGACGAAGTATTGGACAATCCGAAACATTAATAATCGATATCTCGAAACGGTTTATGCCACAAAAAATTATTTCAAGTAAATTGTGTGTTTTAAAGAGAAATACATTTTTCTGTATAGTGTGTTTACCAATTGTTTCTAGGGGAGCCCACAGACCAGCTATATGCGTAGCACGATTTACTGCAGTGACTTTGGTACTTTTCCATTTCGCAACTGGCAGGGCATGACGCGTTCAAGGTTATCTTTATCAGCTGTGCTTCAGTCGCTGCTTTGAGTTCGTGCTGTAAAGAGATTGTGCATTGTGTATCTGAAAGGTGAAGGTTTATTTAAATTATCTGTGTTGTATGTAAGAGTGTTAATGTCTTTTTATTAGTCCACTGCAATGCCTGCCAACAAATTCACGCTTGAACAACGAATTTTTATCTACGATATATCCGTAAAAACCCAATCATGTAGACAAGTGTGTAAACAATTTCAGGGAAAATATCTTGGTATTCCAGTTCCAGGTAGAGAATCTGTTAGACGTGCGGTTATTAGGTTTAAGACAAGGGATCACTAAACGCTAACCTAAAAAGCGAAAACGTGATGTTCTAACGCAGGAAAAAAAATCTGATGTGTTACACTCACATGACTTTCTCTACTCTTGTACAAACTATTTTTACAAACTCTTATTCTCCATCTATTTCATATTAATAGATATAAACATTTGCAGAAACGATCTTATGACATGAAAGAGAATTACATTTTACACATAGCGACCAGTTCTAAAAATATTTGACTATCGCTTAAGGCGTACCTAATATGTTCCCCTTGTTTTGTATTTGCAACGGCAATATAAGCACAGATATATCTCTTAATAGCTGGTTGCTATGTGCAGCACCATTCTCTTTGCCACAGATTAATACTCTTTGCATATCCAAGACAAAAAAAATGAATAACAAATTCCCATTTGAGAAAATAAGTATTGAAAAATTTAAGGGAATAACAAGCAATATCTCGAAAATGGTTCACTCAACAGAAAAATCTATATGACATAAATTGTGTATTTATAACGCGATCTACATTTTGTGTGTAGTAAAATTTTGTTTATCTCTTATAGTTTACCAGTTATACAAAAGTCGTTCACAATGAAGAATACTTTTGGAGACATTCCCAGAAAATTTACTATATACACTTTATTTGTCATAAAAGTATCTTAAATATATGATATTTTAATCAAAATCGTTAGAGCCATTTTTGAGAAAATTAAAATTTTCGAAAAATGTTCCATGTAAAGGGTACTCTGGTGTGGGGGGATTTTCTTGAAAACCTTCGTGTCGCATCTCTGGAAGATACTGAACTAAATACCAAGTTTGGTGCTTATCTGACTGTTCGTTTCTGAGTTATGCTGTTCACAGACAGACAGACACACGCACACACACACATGGACATGTTTCCAAAAAAGTTTTTTTTTTATTAAGGGGGTCTCAAAACATATATTTCCGGTGAAATCTCGGTATCGAATTTTTGGGTGGAATACAATACTTCCCCTACTTACTATACCTAGTCGAGAAAGTAATAACAAAATTGGTGCATCTATTTGTGGAGAATCCTAAGAGCTAAAGTTTAAAGGAACAATCCCCACACTATAGACGAATTTTAATAACATTACACAAGAAGATACGCCATACGAAGATATCAGAAATGTCTTCACTTAAATGGACACAACTTATAACAAGATTAGCAGTCGTTGTAGCCTGTTACTATCACTTGTGAGTAAGCAACACGGGAGTTACGGTTAGTATCCGAGGTCGCGGGTTCAAACCCGGTGCAGAACGATTTTTTTGTGAGTATAAATTTGTAGAGTGACTTTCTTTCAAGGGAAGCAAAGCCGGTGGTCCCGTGTCGTAGATTCTTAGCTATGAATGGCGTGAGCCTTGAAGTTCTGTGTGATATTGTGGCGTATTATAAATTTGGGGGTTACATTATTGTTCTACATTGCCATTACCAGACACATTGTTGTTTACGTCACTCATGGCTGGTAGCTTTACTAGCCACGAGTAGTGGGGGTTAGCGTCTGTCTCATTTAGGATAAAGCCTGATAAAGAGGCCTCTGAGCAAAATTTCCGATATTTCACGACCAATATAGAATGGGACGCTATCATAGTAGTTAAAGAGTGTCCATAAATAAAACTCAGTTCAATTTAATTTCGGGAGTTACAGAACGAAAAACACCCAGTCTAATAGACAGTGTGCAGAACACGCATACACATGATCCATGGCCTCACCATAAACAGGCCTGCTATACAGTATTATAAAATTCTTCTGAATAAAGAAGACTTCACAGCTTTTCCCAGAATTATATTTTATTTGGGATGTAAATATCTTTAATTTATGGTATCAAAGTCATTATAGCCATTTATGGGAAAATTAAAAAATTCGAATAATGTTCCATAAAGATATGATGTGACACGAAGATTTTTAAGAAAATCCCTCAACCCAGCTACCCTTTACATGGAAATTTTTTCGTAAACTTTGATTTAGAAAAGAAGACTTTTAAAGGTTTTGATTAAAATACCACATATGAAATATATTTAGATTAAAAATAAAATGTACATTTTGAATTTTATGGAAATAGTCTTTTAAGTACTCTTCATTCAGAAGGAATTTTATATAAAATTGTATAACTGGTAAGCGTTAAGCGACAGAGAAAAAAGTAACATATAAAAAGTGTAAATCTCTTTAAAACTCACAATTTGCTTGAAAGAGGCCTTTTTGTAGCATAAGCCATTTCTGAGATATTTGTTACTAAAGGTTAGAATTGTTCAATACTTATTCTTTTAAAGTCCTGTTGATTTACAGTTGTTTTTTGCGATCGCATGGAAACAGTATGGAATTTTAGGACCAGCAAATAGCGTCCAGTTCTTAAACATTTGACAATCGCTGTTCTCTTTGTATCTATAACTAAATGTGTAATGTAGCTATTTCTGCACAGGTTTATTTGGATTAAAGTGTAATAGATATAAAAATAAGCTTGAGTAAGAATAGTTTGTATACCAACTAACAAAATTATAGCATAGAAAATGTCATGTGAATGTATCGCATCAGAATTTCTTTTTATTCCTATCTCTGGTTTGATTCGGTTAAATACAAACTTGGTATTTAAGTTCAGCGTCTTCCAACAATGTCATATGAAGATTTTCAAGAACACATCCAACTCCAAGCTGCCCTTTTCACGGAACATTTTTTATTATCTTTGATTTCCTCAAACTTGGCTCTAGCTATTTTGATTCAAATACCATAGGTTTTAAGATATTTACATGGCAAATGCACAATTGGAATCTTCTGCGAATAGCTGCAAAGTCCTCTTTATTCTGAATAAATTTTTCATAACGATAAACGATAACGATAACGACAAATATAGACAAAATCCTAATACACAATAATGCAGATCTCGTTAGGCACCCTAAGGCGAAATTTTCGGATTTCTTAATTTTTAATAAAATGTTTTCAAATTTTAATCATGCATTAGGAAGGTTATGTTATAAGTGTCACCAAAAGTTTCACATAGCTATTGCAAATAAGGCACAAGTTTTTATTTATTATTTATGTAAATATTGGTAGTTATATAATTTTTTCTTGACATTAGAAAAAGATACTGCTAAGGCACACGAATTGGTATTTTTCTATATTTGTTTAACTTTTAACAAAGCTAATATTTTTCTTCTTCTCTAATGAACATGTCCATTTTTCCTTATATATATATATATATATATATATATATATATATATATTCATATATACATGCAGGCCGTATCATATTTAATAATGCAAACTGAAACGGTTGAAACCGTACATTAGTAAAAGCAAAAACGTTCCAATAAACATGAGTCCGCAAACGAGCCTTGTGCGAGATAATTGCAAATGTATGATTACAAGCCGCCACTGACTTCATTAAAGAACATCGTCCTTGCATCTGAATGCAATACTACGCTCATTTCTGCAGTCAGTTTCGAATTCTTTTAAACACCTCCGGATCATTTCGGAATTCTTGACAAGCACGTATAGTTCTCTGCTCCAGTGTTTCTACGGTATCAACGGGAGTGCTGTATACTACACTTTTTGGGTGACCATATAGAGAAAAACCCAAAGGATTAAGATCAGGTTATCGTGGAGGCCAGGGTACAGGCACTCCTCGACCTATCCATCATGGACCATATCTCCATGTTAGATGTGTTCTTACAATAGAAGCAAAATGTGTCGGCGCACCACTACGCATGTACCACAGACTCCACCGTTGCTCAAGGGGAATATCCTCAGGTAATTTACGTCAGTGGCGGCTCATAACCACACATTCGTAATAATAAATATCGCACACGGCTTGTTTGCGTAACCATGTAAACTGAATCTTTTGCTTCTATTATTGCATACTTTCAACAGCTTCTAAAAATGCTGTTTGGAACTCTCTATGTTTTATGCGCAGACCTTTACAAGTTTTAGTAATACTGGTGAATAACTGTACGGTGTAAAATATTGTATGCACCCATAAACTTGGAAATATTTATATTGGTAAAAAAACTAATTAGAAGTTGCATGTGCCAATATCTTGTGTCCCTCATCTTGATATGAGATCAAAATTCTCCTGAATAGTCGTAAATAGCACGGTGTATGTTTCTATAGACTCGAATTAATAGACAGCGAAAAAAATGGGAAAAGTTTAAGTTCTTAACCAAAGTCACATTAAAGGATTCCTTTAAGGCAGACAACTTATCTAAAATATTTTTGTGGCATTAACCATTTCCGAGGTATTATTTGTTCTTGATTTGAGTTTTCAAATACTTAGTCGTCCGCTTTTTAAAAATGTATCTTCAGCCTACTTTATACTTCTTATACAGTACGAAATGTGTATTTCGTAAAAGTTTATTTCGATTAACAGGGAATAGAATAGCCTATTACTATAAAATAGTTTGTATAAAAGTGAGTAGAGAAAGTCACGTGAATGCAGCACATCGCCTCAAGATTTACAAAGAAGTGAAAAATCCTTGTTCGTGACAACTCGTCTGCAGTTGTTGTAGTTTGCTCGCGGTCTCACTCCGCGGTTTTCTTATCAAAGGATCCCCAAGGTCCTCTGAAAATAATTTCTTCCAGCTTCCAATCATTTCAAGTTACCTCATCAATAAAACATGAAAAGGAGGAGAAATGGTGATGAAGCTTTTGATGAAAGAAAACAGAAAACTCACCCTCATTACTTTTGTAACCCAGAGGGTCCTTTTTCGACAGGGCTACCAACTTTCTCAATAAAGAGTAGTAGCATTGCTAGTCTGCTTTACGTCATTAACACGCCACTTTTTAAAAGAAATTTATCTCTTCTGGGATTCAAATTATTCTCGTGGTAAAGAAGGCAAATTTAACTATATTAGCGATGTAACGATACCACTATTTCTCGACACTCGATACCGATACTGAGTTTTGAGCACCGATACTCAATACTCACTTTATAAAAAACTGTAAATGTGGTACCTTGTTCACTGAATTATGCTCTTACGAGTATTAGTAACGGGTCTTTCAACAAGAGTGTCCTATCTTCAACATGTGATAGCTGACGTTGTTATTGAGTTACAGCAGTCATCTTTTTCATGTGGTTACAGTTGCTACTGAAAAATAGCCATGAGAACGTTACAGCAATCAGCAATGCGTAGAAATTGTGAAAATGAATTATCAAAATGGATCATCTGTTCCCCAAACCTTCCGTGTATTGCGTGAAGATTACGGTGTGCATAATCGTCCCTGCGAGAGAACGATTCGGCGTCTGATCGATAAATTTAAAAGAATTGGTTCTGTCAGCGATCAAATAATGCCTGTACGTAATCGATGTAAGCGCTCCAACGAAAACATAGGCGCCGTTCGTGAGAGTGTAAGCGAGAACGGAAACAAATCAATTGCTCGTCGAGCGCAAGAATTGGGGCTTTCGCCGACCACAATTTGGCGAATTCTGCATCTGGACTTGAACTTTCACCCTTATAAAATGGTGTTAACTCAAGAACTAAAGCCCAACGGCCATAGGTTGCTCCGTGTATTCGCTGTCTGGGTTATGGAGCAATTGGAAGCTGATCCGGATTTTTGTCCAAAAATCATCTTCAGTGACGAAGCCCACTTTTGTGTTAATAAACAAAATTGCCGCTATAGGAGCAATCAAAATCCAATGCAGATTCAAGAACGACCACTTCATCCCCAAAAGGTCACTGTATGGTGTGGATTTTGGTATGGTGGAATCATTGGTCCATATTTTTTCCAATATGAAGATGGAGAAGCTCTAACTGTCAATGGAGAAAGATACCGGGCTCTTATAAGGGACTATTTTTGGCCTCAATTGGATAGTATGGATCTCAGAAACATCTGGTACCAGCAAGATGGTGCCACATTTCATACTGCTCTCGAAACAATCGATTTTTTGAAGTAGAAGTTCAGAGGTTTCATCATTTCCCGTAGTGGCGATGTTAAATGGCCTCCGAGGTCAGGTGATTTAACGCGGTTGGATTACTTCTTGTGGGGTTATGTTAAATCTCGAGTTTATGTCAACAAGCCAGAAACAGTCAATGATCTTATGAATAACATCACGCGTGTTATTCGTGAAGTTGGACCTAATTTATGTTCTTCTGGCATTGAAAATTGGGTCAACCGTATACGTGCAACCCAATGAAGTCACGGCGATCACTTAACTGATGTTCTCCTCCACAGTAATGACAGTAATTATGCTCCAAAATAAAAAAAGAAATAAACCTCTGTCATTTACAGAATATTTTTTATTTAAGTTCAAAGATAGGACACTCTTGTTGTAAGACTCTATAGGTTTCTGTATATAAACGCATGTACCCAATTTTGTATTCTATACTAATTCCGACATTGTTCGTGTTTAACCTTCTTCAACTGGCAGCAATTTTTAACTTGGTAGTTCCAAAGGTCATACATCCCCTATTGATAGTCAAGGTTAATAATAATAATAATAATAATAATAATAATAATGACATTCATAATAATTTATTTTTACCTTTTATATAACTATCCTTTGTTTGGAAAACTTTCCTTTATATATTTTAGCCATATAAAAACAAATAGTAGCAACTCTTTATTCTGCAATCTTAAAAATATAAACTAATACATATTTTTCATGAAACAGAAACAATTACAAATGACTAATATTTGAAGGTGTTGCATTGTCTCAAGGCTTTATTTCTGATTTGTTTCTGCTGGATTCCCAGATTTTCATCACCGAAGTAGGTAAATGTAACGGCTGAGAGTGAATCACCAAGTCGGGCTATTGCAGAAATATGATTTAACACGTCAGCTAAATCAGCTTCATTCACGATTCGGTTAACGCTGCATGTTACACGAGTACCTCTACTTCTTCCCCATTGTTTTGTATGTTTTCATTTAGACACAAGAGTCTATGGAATGTTACATTGATTCAACAGTCAAGGTTTATCAAGAACTATAGTCCAGGTACTCTCTGGGGACACGTACTAGGCAATAACAAAAGTCTCGACTCCTTTCATTCCTTATCTAGCATAAGGTTAAACGCAAAAACATTCAATAATGCAAAACTTAAAGATTTTAAAGTACCGGAAACGTATCGAATATCTATCTCAAAGTATTAGACATGCTTAGATACCACTGATTATCGATAGTATCGAGGTATCGACGGTATCAATGCCCCATCCCTAACCTATGCACATTAAGCTTAAAGATATAAATTTAACTTGTAACACATACAATACGAGAGTGGATAAAAAACAAACCGGAATTTATTGAGGTGCTGCAGCAATATATCTCATTTTTTCATAGTTTCGTGATTTCAAAATACAGTTTTACCAAATAATTGGCAGTATTTTATACCTATATTCATTGAAGAAAGAAGATAAATCAGATCACGTCGCGCAGGTTTCCCTACGTCGTCAGAATGCCTACGAGGTTCGTGTTTTAAGTAAGAATCGTTTTGTTACAGCACACGAAATATTTTATTTGTAACATGACTCTTATAGGAAATGAATATATGAACATTATTTTTCCATAAAGTCAGCATTAATGTCTAAACACCTGTTCAGTCTTGGGACCAACTTTTGGATACCGTCATCACGGAACTCTGTGTACCAGTCCATCTTGCACACGTTTTCTTTGTATTGAAGTTTGTCAGTAAAAATTGCATAAATTACTGACCTCGAAACTGAGGAAAATGTTGATGAAGCTCGTAAATAGTGAAGCGCCTCTTTTCACGAATCTTCTCAGCAACCTTTTGTGTTCTTCCTTCATCAAACAGTCTGCACCAATCTCATTTGCTCTTCCACCAACTTTCTTATCATCTGTTTCAGGTTCGTACGTGGACACTTCCAGAAGTACCCGAACTTAGGTAGATATAGCGGTTGTTGTTTCAAACAAATGACTATGGTAGAAAGTATCACCATCATAAAGATTAACCTTGAAGCTTGATGATGCTACGTTGTTTATTAATTGTTTGGCAGCCATTAATAGTGAACTCTCTCAGCGAATTTCTGAACATGGATAAAACTGGTCATCGTTATGTGATGCAATACTATCATTTGAAACGTCTTAGTCCAACTAATATTAAAGCTGAGCTAGATTCTACTCTGGGAGAGTCTGCTCCTTCGTTTACAACAGTAAAATATTGGGTGGCAGAGTTTAACCGAGGCTGTACGACGAGGCCGTCAAGACGAACATCGCAGTGGTCGACCAAATGAGGTGACCACGCCAGAAGTTGTGAAGAAAATCCACAAAATGGTATTGGATGACCGTCGACTGAAAGTGCGCAAACTAGCAGATATCGTAGGCATTTAAAAAAAAGTGCTGTACATCGCACACTAATTGAAAATTTAGACATGAGAAACCTGTGCGCAAGATGGGTGCGGCATTTACTCACAATGAAACAAAAACAGCGTCTTGAGGATGCTTCGCTGCAATAAAGCCGAGCTTTTGCGTCGATTCATAACCATGGATGAAACATGGGTCCATCACTTCACACCTGAGACGAAGGAACAATCAAAACAGTGTATTGAAAGGGGATAATCGGCTCCAAAGAAGGCGAAGACAGTTCCATCTGAAGGCAAGGTAATGGCGTCAGTTTTTTGGGATGCGCTTGGAATAAGTTTCATTGATCATCTTATAAAAGGAAAGGCAATCAACGGCGAGTATTAAGGTAAATTATTGCAACGTTTGAATAATGAAATCAAGCAAAAACGGCTGCGTTTAATGAAAAAGAAAGTCTGTTTTATCACGACAATACACCACTTCACACATTCATTATCGCCATGGCCAAAATCAATGAGTTAAAGCTCGAATTGCTTCGTGCACCCTATTCGCCAGACTTAACCGCCTCTGATTATTTTCTGTTTCCAAAGTTGAAGAAATGGCTTGGTGGTAAAAGATTTGCCAATAGTGAAGAGGTGGAGTTTGCAGTTGGCTATTTTGCAGAACACAGTGGTTCTCGCTGTAAACAGGGTATTTAAGCTATTGAACTTCGCTGGGAAAAGTGTATCGACCTGAAAGGAGACTATGTAGAGAAATAAAGATCTTTTTCCCCAAAATGATTGTGTTTTCTTTGTTAGGTCGCCCACTTCTGTGACAGCCCTCGTAGAATCAGCTGTGTAGGGGTTACTTCGCTGCGGTATCGTTCAGTTAAGTCTCTCCTCAGCGTGAGACTACGCTTCGGGGAACCCTGGAGGTTCGTGACCTGTGGGCAGGGACTGAGCGGCGTCGGATGGTTCTATTGGGAAACGTTAGGGACCCGTCCATGCTTTCTCCTCGCCCTTCGGGTCTCTCCCCTCCTCCTTCCCTCCTAGGGGTCCGACTGGCCTTCTTGCGGTGTTCTGTTCCGGTTCCAGGGGTCCCTTCCCTTACCTTTTAAAAGAACATACGAAGTCTTGTAAGCAAAGGCTGGCGGTCCCGAGCACCCACGAAAGTACCCGATTCGACTCGGTCAGTTTTAAATTGATCGAGGTACTGACTCTTACAATAGAATAAACTATCTCTATTTTTGGACAAAAAAAATCTCGCCATGGAATCGTCTATGAACCTGAGTGATGCATAAAAGTTTTCCGAGTTGAAAAATCCAATGCAAAAAACCGCAATTTACCATCTCTGACAGCTTTTTATTTATAAAATGAGTGAAGTGTTCAGAGCCGTTGCAAGAGGTATTACTCTACACCGTGTAATTTAGGTTGTCAAAGTGGCACGTTGAGCTGCTTTCTGCTTTATCAAAAATGCAAGAGAACGTGACACAAAGTCCATATTTGAATAATATTCCTCTAGCAAAAGGCTAGAGGAAAATAAAAACTGTTTTGGTACTCCATGCAGCACACAGCTCTAGGGGCGTATGTGAATGTGTCAACACCAAACACATTCATGCTTTTGGACATAAGTTTACCAGAGTGAATTTTGCCACATCGGAAGTGTGTCACACACATACACTTCGTGTTCGCTTATTTCAGATCGAAGTTATTTCGGCACGAGCCTAACGGTTCTAACTGATCTGCATGGTATAGAGGTAACACTACAGGCTGAATCACCTAAAACTTGCACCGCAAATATTTCGGAAATGGAAAGTGTTATTGATGTGCAGTTTTCACAGCATTGATTGAGAGTCAGTGGCTCGTACATTTAGCCCATAAACAGTTTTTAGAAATACTGATAAAGTGTATGCTTTGAGCAAACATGCATTTTTTTAAATGGAACAATGCCTAGTTACATCAACATAATAAAGGTAGGGTAAATTAGAATGACAATGTTCTTTGTTGCAGGATTCTAGTGCCAGTGGTTTACGAAAAATCTTATTTTAAAAACTTTCCACCCCGACAATTGTTTGTCCCATTCAACCTGCTTAGTTGCTATGTGAAGCCGAAATTATAAAGTCAATAATTATCATAATAATTTGGATAGGGTAGCGAAATAAAATAAATAATAAAATATTTAAAATCAGTGCATGTATTAAAAGGAGAAGCATTGGGAAAATTGTTGACTGCTAAAAGCGACAGAAAGGCCAGATAGGCATAGTTTAGCTAATTAGGGACCAGCCCCAGGTATAAAGGGTAAATCCGCTGAAGGCAGTTTCTCTTGGAATCAATGGGTGCAGTTGCACTGGCCAGGATGTGAATGTCACTAGAAGTTTCATGACGCTCAGTTTTGGTGCGACATGCTTAAGGGGAGAGAGGGGAAGTTAGGAGGTTTTTCCTTGTATCGCGCGTGTGGTGAGAACATTCTCGCTGGGACACTCGTGTGGTGAGGACACACTCTCGTTGGGGCCCTCTTGGGGTGCGGAACAATATTCTGTGGGTGTGAACTTGCAAGAGGATCGAACGTTCAGCTGTAATTGATAATCATCGGTCTTGGAAAAGACGCAGTAACATCGTAAGAATTTAAAAGTGATCGGCAAATCTTAAGTCTTACTTTAATGGTGAATAAAAGTGTTCCAAGAAAGTGTTCGTGTTTCTATGTACATACACTCACGCATACCCAGTGATTAAGATGCCATGCTCGAACAGCCGTGGCAAAATAAAAAAAACTAGCAGAAAAGCAGCAACCGTGAGGCAAAGGTATTGCTTCAGTGGTTGGAGGACGTAGCGTGTCTGCGTCATATGTACGATGTTGTTATGTTTGTTTGCATTGTGTTTTCTGTTCATTGATTGCATTGTCACTTTCTGGTCAGTTAGTTTGTGACAGTTCAAGCAGTAAGTCGTGAGCGGAAGATGAGGTTCACTAATACAGAAAGAGCCGACATGCTCATGGTGTATGGAGACAGTAGGAAGAATGCAGTTCGTTCTTGTACGGTGTATGCGGAAACGTATCCCAATAGACGTCAACCGTCTCGGCAATTATTTATCAACCTCTTTAACCAATTACGTGAAAGTGGTACTGTAACACCCAGAAAACGTAACAGAAACAAACAAGTGACTGGAGATGAGGCAGAAATTAATGTTTTGCCAAACGTTGCAGTAGATCCGCAAATTAGTTCCCGCACAATCGCACGTGGAAGTGGCATAAGTCAGGCACGTGTACTGCGCATTTCTCATCGACATAGGTTCCATCCCTATCATATCTCTCTCCATCAAGAGCTGCATGGAAACGATTTTGAGAATCGTGTTAACTTTTGTATATGGCCATTAACACATGATACTCCAGATTCATCATGTATCTTGTTTAGTGGTGATGCAACATTTACTAATCATGACCAGGTAAACCGCAGAAACATGCACTATTGGTCTCTTGACAATCTCCGTTGGCTTCGTCAGTGGAACGTCGGCGTCCGTGGAGTTTAAACGTGTGGTGTGGGATAGTGAACCATCAGCTCATAGGCCCTTTGTTCATAGAAGGAACAATGAATTCGCATAAGTATCGCAGCCTCCTGACAGACCACCTGCCACAGATGCTAGAATATGTCCTTTGCAGACTTGGAGGAACCTGCGGTACTAACATGATGGCTGTCCAGCCCATAGTGCACGAAGTACTACAGCTTGTCTTAAGGGAATGTTTCTAAATCGTTGCATTGGATGAAGAGGACCCGTACCTTGGTCGGCCCGTTCGCCGAATCTGACCCTTTAGACCTTTTTCTGTGGGGAAGGCTGAAAGACACTGTCTACAAGGATGTACCAACTACGCCAGACGATATGAAACAACGCATTACTGCTGCCTGCTCTTAAATTTCCGCTGAAATGCTAGAACGTGTGCAGGAGTCTTTCCATAGCAGACTGGAAGCGTGTATTGAAGCTGCCGGTGGTCATTTTGAATACAACCTTTGAAGGGCTATGTTCTCTTTACTTGTTAGAATCCACAGAAGTATTGTATTTCCCTTTTGTTTTTCTTTAGTTTGTGCTACCAAAGTTTCAAAATAAGATTTCTCGTAAACCACTTGTACTAGAAACTTGCAACAAACTCCCCTGACATTATAATTTACCCTACCTTTCTTCTAATGATATGATCAGGGATTGTTCCATTTGAAAAATTGTATGTTTGCTCAAAAAATGTACTTTCTCAGTATTATTAAAATCTGTTTATAGGTTAAATGTGCGAGCCCCTGACTGCCAATCAATTCTGTGAAAACTGCACATCAATAGCACTTTCCATTTCCGAAATATTTACGGTGCAAGTTTTAGGTGATTCGCCTTTTACGAGAGATATAAGTGAAACTTTGACATTTTTCCATAATTATAGGATAAGTCACTAGAATCTGGTGATCTTCGGATGTTACGTTTCATTCATAACCGGCAACTCCTATGTAAATATGCACCTGGGGAAGGTTAGTTATATTGTATGTGTTACGTTGTCGCTCCGTTTTTATATGCACAGGTGTTCATACCTTGCAAGTCACTAACTGACACACTTATTACAATATTAAATATATACGTGATTATATAAATTATATTACTATTTACATTACAATAGTTATATTAATTAAATAATAATACAAACACATATTTTAATTATAATTATTATATTTTGTTATTAGGGTATTATGTTATTATTAATATTAGTTCTTACCCTTGCACGTAACTGTTTTTGCAATTTAGGGTGTACGAAAGGAGAGGAGAGGACTAGAAGCGAAGGGGGACTTTGCACTTCGGCCTGCGCAGATCTTTCGGGCATATGCCTATGACGGGGCGTCCCGGGAGGGAGGGATGAGAGAGGAGACAGAGGGCGGCCGGACCAGGAGACACGGCAAGCAGAGGGAAGGGACCCTACCATTTACAGATTTGAACTCCAAGGGCGCTGGCTGGTGTAGCCGGTTCCCTCACCCTCTTAGGCTTACACATCCCCTAGGGTTCCGGGGTCCTGACACCACTCGGAGGACGAAGGCTTTCATAGAGCACACTTTTCCCGTCATGCACACGCCGAGACCTCCCGCCGACACTTGCAACCATGAAAGAGACAAGCAGATGAAAGGTGAAGTGAGATGAGAGTCGAGATGAAATTGAGGGACAGGAAATTTGGGGAAGGTAATCATCCTTCCAAGCATTCGCCTAGCGACCTGGGAAATCTCGAAAAAAACCATGGGTCAGCAAGTTCGGGCACGGGAATCAAACCCACGACCTCCAGAATTCGGGACACAGACGTTACCGCCTGAGCCATCACACTCGGGATGAAACCAAGAAGTTTAATGGTTTGGTTTAGTTAAGTATGCCAAAATCGTATTAAAATGTGATTATAAATTTTTGTTCATATTATTACAGTAAAGTAACTTACAGTTTAATAGCGTATCTTGTTATACACATTAAGTACAACACACGTTTCAGTGCTTAATTTAACACTTAAGGTGCGCCCAGGTTATAGGTATTTAGTGATTAAACTTTTGTCCCGAACAAAAGAATATTACAGAGCAGTATATATGATACGACAATGACTCATAATATCATGTCTTCTCATAAGTAATATTGGGATTTTTAGTTGGACTTATATCGTAGGTATATATGTTTTTATTTTTGTCAATACCATTTATGGGGTTCTATGTTTATTGTTCCGTATTGTTAACATGTTGGCAGTCAGCACTTGATAATGCAAGATTTTAAAATGAAGACAACAAAGTTTGAGGCTAGAGTCCGTTTAAAGCACTACTAGAAAACAACGATGTGTAACACAACGATGATTCCAGCGTTTCAGTAATGAAGACCTTCTGGAATACCCTAGTTATGGAATATTGAGAATACACGCAGAGTTTTGGAAGAAAACCCACAGACAGGCATTCGGGAGTTGTCAGAAAAACTTGGTGCTTCAAAAGATACCATACATCGCCATATTAAGACACTTACAAAATCGTTCAGAAGCTGTAAATTTGTAGCAAAGGAATTGACACCTGATGAAGCTCAACGTAGAGTTGATGCGGATCTTTATTCCCAACAAGTGGAACGAATTCATCAAGTTTTGAGGCTCAAGGAACAATGGACAAAACTCAGGAATCGAACTGCTACTACATCCAGCATATAGCCCTGATCTTGCTTTATCATATTACTATCTGTTTATATCATCGCCCATTTCCTACGTGGAAGAAATTTTGAAAGCGTTGAAGCAGTTAAAATGGGTATTAACGAATTCTTCGCATCAAAAACCAGAAACTGGTACCGTTGCGAGATAGAAAATCTCGCTAAAAGGTGGCTCAGGGCTATAGAATCTAATGGTCTTTACTTTGAAGATTAGAGCAACTTCCTGTAACACATTTGAAATAAAGTTTTGCTTAAATACCAACATTACCTATGAAGAAGGTTATTGTAGTTCCACTGTTGAGGAGCCAAAACTTGAAGTAGTTGCAACCACGTACGCTACAAAGTTTCCGGTGGCTTTCGTCCCACGTTTAAAAAAATCAACTTCGTAATTTTTAATGTTTATTTAAACATTATATATGTATATTTGCTTCAGCTTAGTCAGTAGTAATTTGCAGAAAGACGTTTCTCTTAGCAGGGCTGGAACGGCTAAAGAATGAAAGCTTACATAAATTATAATGGTATTTAACTTCGTTTTAGTAATCTTTCACAGATTAAATAACACTTCACTGATACACCCTACTGTAGAGTTCTAAGATTATTGTTACTTATGCTATTTAACACGTAAACTTTATATTATTCACGCCGTAATGAATTTTTTTATGTCTCACACTGAATACGTACCAAGCGAACTGCTCGGGAACGCTGCCTCTTAGCGTCCGGTTGGGTACACTGTCTTCTAGCGTTTGCTGCTTGAATTTGCACATTTTATTTTATTTCAAGTCTCTGATTGGTTAATCCTACTCCAATAGAATACTTTTATTTAACTTAAGGCTTTTCTAGTTGTTTATTGGCTATTTATAAACTGTTTTAAATATTGCATTATTGTTCCAAGAATTATTAGTAGCATTATTAAACTTTCTTATTTATTGTTGTCTCAAGGTTACGTCATTGTTACCTCATTTCAGCTTCTATTCTCACAGCCCCTACATTGTTATATTACGTAATACATTCACATAACAGTATTATACATGTACATAATATTAACCTAATACAATGGCTGTGACACACACTTATTATATTATTACATACACATATTGATTTAAGGCGGGATGTTATGCTTTCTTTAATTATATAATTAGACTGATATCATAAGTGCTAAAAATACTGCCTCACCTATGAGATATCATCTATACTACTAGAAGACTGAATTAGTGCGTCTTTGTAAATGGGTTGTCTGGTGATTTCGCTGGTTATATATCTAGTGACTCAAACTAGTACGTTGGCTGTCCTGACATGTGGCACCAGCCGTCTTTGTTTTTTAGTAACTTGAGTTAGACTGCGTCTCCTTTAGCCCTTATTTCAAGGACCGTAAGCCGATATTTCTGTTTCCAGTTACCTGCAAGTTCTTGCCACTCAAGGCCTCACATGATTAGAAAAATCTCGCAATGATACGGGGAATATAAGATATTTGATACCATATCACGTTCAAGGAAGTAGGGATTTTCATTTGGCTTATCTAAACTTCAGCTGTTTTCTTAAAGAAATCATCAGGCTACTTAGGGTAGTATATACGAGGGGTGTTCTAAAATTTCTCAGCTTTTATTTTTTCAAGTCACCTGATAAACCAATACAACGCTTTAATACACTCAGTAAAATAAGATTTGTCCAACTACGACACTGTCTGAGTTCCAACCTATCATTTGATGTGTTCTTCGTATTTGAGAACAAAAACGTCTTATGTGTTACATTCACATGACCTTTTCTATCCCCTAATTTTTTACTAATGGACATAAAAACTATTCTTATGAAAGCTTCTTTTTCTACCTACTTCATTTTAAACAACATAAACTTTTGCAGAAATAGCTACATTACACATTTCGTTATAGATACAAAGAGAACAGCGATAGTCAAATGTTTAACAACTGGACGCTATATGCTGGTCTGAAAATTCCATACTCTTTCCATGCAATCGCGACAAACAACTGAAAATCGACAGCCATTAAAAGGACGACAAAAGTATTGAACAATTCGAACCATTATTAATGGATATTTCATAAATGGCTTATGCCATAAAAAACTTATTTGAAATCAATTGTGTGTTTTCAACAGATCTATGTATTTTGCGTGGTACGATTTGGTCTATCACTTGACTTTCACCAGTTATACAAGATTAAACAAAATTGTTTCCGAAAAAGAGGACTTCACAGGCTACTTACAGAAAATTTAAGATATACATTTTATTTGTCATTTAAATATCATTAATACATGGTATTTCTATCAAAATCGTTGCAGCCATTTTTTAGAAAATAAAAATTCTGCTGTGTTATACTCACACGACTTCCTCTACTCTTGTACAAACTATTTTTACAAACGATTATCCTCCATCTACTTAATTTTAATCCTATTGGTACTTTTCTTGTGGATGCAAGGGGAATTGGTAGGTTTTAAGCGATAGTCAAATATTTTAAGAGCTGTTTGCTATGTGGAGCATTCCATTCTCTTTGCATTACCAAGACAAAAAAAATGAGTAACGAATTGAGAAAAAGTATAAGTATTGGAAATTTTAAGGGAATAACAAGCAATATCTCGAAAATGGTTCACTCAACCAAAAAAATGTTTATGACATAGATTGTGTATTTTAACGCGATCTACATTTTTTTTGTAGTAAAATTTTGTCTATATCTTATGGTTTACCAGCTATGCAAAAGTCGTTCACAATGAAGAATACTTTTGGGGACATTCCCAGACAATTCGAAATATACATTTTATTTCTCATGAATGTATCTTAAATATATGATATTTTAATCAAAATCGTTAGAGCGATTTTTTATAAAATTAATAGTTTCGAAAAATGTTTCATGTAAAGGGTAACCTGGGCTGGGGGATTTTCTTTAACACCTTCGTGTTGCATCTCTGGAAGATACTGAGCCTAAATACCAAGTTTGGTGTTTATCCGACTGTTCGTTTCTGAGTTATTCTGTTCACACACAGACACACACTCGGACATGTTTCCAAAAATACTCCTTTTTTATTCAGGAGGCCTCAAAACATGTATTTCCGGTGAAATCTAGGTATCGAATTTTTGAGTGGAATGCAATACTTCCCCTTACTTACTATACGTAGTAGAGAAAGTAAAAATTCCGAAAAGTGTTTCATGTAAAGGGCAGCTTCTGGTGGAAGGATTTTCTTGAAAATCTTCGTGTCACATTTTTGGAAGGTACTGAACATAAATATCACGTTCGGTATTTTTCTGACTTTTCGTTTTTGAGTTATGTTGGTCACAGTCACATACACACACACAAATATACATAGATATTTTTTTAAGAATCTGATGTGATGCATTCACCTGACTTTTTCTACCCTCTATCGTTTATTAGTGGGTAAACAAACTAGACTTAGTAAAGTTTATTTTTATACCTACTTCATTTTAATCCAACTAAACTTTTAAAGAAATGGCTACATTATATTCTTCATTATAGATATAAAGGGAACAGCGATGGTCAGATGTTTAAGAACTGGACGCTATACGCTGGCCTTAAAGTTCTATACTGTTTCCATGACATCATGAGAAAACCTGAATGTTGTCAGGACTTTAAAAGGAATGGCTAAGTATTGAACATTTCAAAGCATTAATGGCGGATATCTCGGAAATGGCTTATGTCACAAAAAGAGTTATTTAAAATAAATTGTGTTTTTAAAGAAATGTACATTTCTTGTATATTACGTTTTTTCTATCGCTTAAAGTTTACTAGTTATGTAATATTTTACAAAATTCCTTCTCAATGAAGAGGACTTCATAGACTATTCCCCGAAAATCTATTATACTTACATTTTGTTTGTCGTGTAAATATATTTAAGAAAGCATGGCCTAAAAATAGAACTTCTAACACAGACCACACGACCTAAAAGCTTTAGATTAGCGTAGTAGTACAATTATCTTCGGTGTGACCAACTTTGATTTCAAGTCCAATCACATGGCAATTACCCTTTGTATTTGCGCATGTTTAATAACTCGACTTGGTTTCATTAGGTATTACTTTTCATTATGTCTTTTAACATGACTAACTTCTCATGGCGCTCGCATTCTCTGTTTACAATCCAAATCGCCATGCTTCAATTTATCACAGTTCGTTACATAGATAATTTAAGACGTTATATTGGCAGCCCTCTGCTTTCTTTAAACTAAAACTTCGAATTATTCTTTTATCTAGTAGAACCTACATATAGATTAAATGGCGGAAAGTGACAATTCAGAAGAAGCTAAAATGACAGTGAAATTACAGAAGCAGCAGAAAAAGAATTCTAGAAGTATTTACGCAAAAAATCCAGGAAGCTATATGATATAGCATTTAATCGCTTCATTGCCTGATGTAAGACACGGAGAAAACAGTTTCACTAAAATAACTACTAGCGAATCAACAAACTACAAAATATCCGACATCTCTCTTTTTAACGTCATTTAACGTTAGTTTAAGTATCAATATACTATTATTGATATTTTACAAATTTGAGCGCTGTTTAAAAAATAGCACATGCCACACATTTTAAAAGTAGTTTTATTTAGCTCGTAGGATTGCAAACATTCCTACTCGAAGATAAAACTCTACTTTTACACCTTGTATCATAATGTAAACATATGGTGTTTTAATCAAAATCATCAGTCGTTTTTTAGAAAATAAAAAACGTTGAAAAAAATCAGCCATGTATAAGGTAGTTTAGGCTATGAGGATTTTCTTTAAAACCTGAGTTTCACTTTTGTGGAAGTACTGAGCCTAAATAACAAGTTTGGTATTTATTCCATTTTTGATTTTTGGGTTATGATGTTCACAGACACACATACACGAACATTTTTCTAAAACTCTGATGTGTTGCGCTCACACGATTTCTCTACTCTTGTACAAACTATTTTTACAAACGCTTATTCTCCATCTATTTGACGTTAATAGAGATAAACGTCTGCAGAAACTAAATTATTGCTAATTTTCTTGTAGGTGCAAGGGGAGTTTGGTAAGCTTTAAGCGATAGTCAAATCTTTTAAGAGCTGGTTGCTATGTGGAGCATTCCATTCTCTTTTTATGTCCAGGACGTAAAAAACACAAATAACGAATTCCCATTTGAGAAAAGTATAAGTACTAGAATATTCAGACAAATAACAAGGAATATCTGGGAAATGGTTCACTAGACAAAAAAAATGTATATGGCATAAATTGTGTGTTTTAACGAGATAAACATTTTTTGTGCACAAGCATTTTATCCATCTTTTACGCTTTACCAGTTATGCAAAAGCCATTCAGAATGAACAGGACTTATGGGGACATTCCGAGAAAAATCAATATATACATTTCATTTGCATAAAAATATCTTAAACATATATATTTTAATCAAAAGCGTTAGAGCCATGTTTTAGAAAATCAAATTTTTGAAAAATCTTAAATGTAAAAGTAGTCTGGCGTGGGGGGATTTTCTTTAAAATCTTCGTGTCGCATCTTTGAAAGATACTGAACCCAAATACCAAGTTTGATATTTATCGGACTTTTCGTTTTTGAGTTATGCTGTTCACAAACACACAGACAGATATGGACCGTTTTCTAAAAATGCTTTTTTTTATTCAGAGAGCCTTAAAGCATGCAATACTGTACCTATTTATGGTAAAATATCGGTACTGACTTTGCCTATGTAGTTACCTACTGTATATGTATACAGAAAGTAATAAAAAGGACTAATTCTTATATTACTGTGTATTATACATTCCCGAACGGATCACCCTGTAAATTAAAAGAAGAGTACTTTTGTTTTAATTAGAAGAAATTAGCCAATTACAGTAAAACACGAACCATGTGTGACTCACCTACATGAAAATGACCTACATGAGAATGACAGACTGATAACTTACTTGTTATAGCATATTGATATTCTTGTTCCACTGAATACTAAAAGGTTATTTTCTGTAAAGCCCGAGCACATTATACAACGATAACAAGACCTGAAATGTTTTCACAAAGTGTTCTCTAAGAAATTCTATTTAAACGCTCATTCCTTTTTAAATGTTTCAAAGATACAAGCGAGGAGAACTCAAAGAGGAAAGAGAGAATGAGATGAAAACAAGAGAAACATCTAATTCCTTGTTTATATTAGGACAAAGACGGAAATACATAGCAAAACTTTCGTCTTTTCCAAGAAAACGGGGAAACAATGAAACAATCTAAAAAGGACTGGGTTTTTCTTCCTTTCTCTCTTCCACTTTCGCTTTCCTTCTTTTTTTCCTCGTTCGTTTGTCATTTTGAGCAACTCTGAATCCATTCTGCCTCCGATCTATCATCTGAATCTCCAAGGGAATTCGTGGACTCTGTAATGAGGGTATAACATGGGGCATACGGGGAAGTGATGGATTCCTGTTTACTGAGCAAACATACATATCTGCTAAACTCTCGTAAACACAGATACTTGCCTGAGGTGGTCACACATATACAGAAAAGTTCCCTGGATTTTGTTTATATTGTCGTGTAATATAACATCTATAGATTTACACAGAGGTTCTCTTATTTGGCTTAAATCTATATTAATATTATAAAGATAAAGTTTTATATACGTATGTATGTACAGTACAAACTTTCTCAGCGTGCGCGTACATAGCAGCGAGAGGTGTGTCTGGACAGTCCTGTCTTTGTTGTTCGACCAAGCAGTGATGTGTGTTAACTGTAGCTCATGCGATGTATACAAATATTTCGGAGGTGCATTGGGGAAGAATTGTGGCCACGTGGGATGCCAATTTGCCATGTGAAAACATTGCTAGGCATCGTGAATCATCACCGTGTACAGATTATTAAAATAATGTATAAAACCTGTCCTCTTTGAGAGTAAAAAGTATAATGTATTTCAGTTTTACATTATGTTGCCATTACACGTTTTTTCGTGGAAATATTGTGCAAAACAGGGTTTTGTTTAGTTATATATTCAAACATAGCTATTATAAATGATTACGAGTAAAGCTATTGCTCAAAACCATACACAATACTGCCACAAATTCTGTCAGTACTAAATAAAAATATGTAAATCCATTAATATAAGTATATTCTGAAATAACATAAAACATGCTACAGAATGAACATGCTCTTATTCGACATGATCACCATGTGCAGCAACACAGCGTCGAAGACGTTGAGATCACTCATAAATATCTGCACGAATCCTGTCCAGTGAAATTTTCTTGACAGCTGACGTGATTGCTTTTTTAACACCTCAATATTGCGGTGCCATTGTTTACACGATATTGCTTCGAGCTTCTATCACAGAGCATAATCCAGCAGATTGAGGTCCGGACTTCCACTAGGCCAGTCAGCAGCAGCCTTGAACCGTGGGACAATTGTTTCTACCACTGCTGTGTGGTTTTAGCTTTGTGTGCAGGAGCGTAACAATTCGAAGCTGTTTGAACGGAAATCTTGAATTTTTCAGCAGGATGGCGCATACCTTCCACCTTCAGGTAACCAACTTTTGATTCTAAACAGCCGGTATAAGTTCTTTATGTGACTGGCTTGAAAAATAATAAATGACATACAAACTGCTACTGAACATTTTCAGAAGATATGCGGAATAAAAGGGTGGTTAGGATACCACCTCTATGAAAAAGGTTTACTATGGTTGGCACAAAAGGTAAGAATGAACCAATTACAAATAACTCGGTTTTCTTAAAGAAGAGGTGAGAATTATATGCATGCGAGTAGTGATGGGACGATACCACTATTTCTCGATACTCGATTCTAGATACTCCTTTATAAAAATACTGTAAAAACGATAGATTGTTCAATGAATTATATTTGTATTAGTAGTTTTCTTGTACAGACGTATGTAACCAATTTTGTATTGTATGCTAATTCCAAAATCTTCCAGTTTGACATCCTCCTATTGGGAAAAAAGTTATCTTAATTCGACAGGTAATATCTGACCTACTATTAGTCCAGGTTAATAATATTAATAATAATATTAATTGTTTTCCTTCCATTTTATCCTGAAAACCTTATTTTAAAGGATTTTCTATCCATATTACGGATATTAGTCGTACGGTATACCTGTAAGCTACGCTGACCCGAGTTTCACTTGCGTAAACACAAATCGACAGTTGGAGGAAAAGAACATGTATTTCTACGCACTGTATTATCTCACGTCTTGGGTTTTGATTTGTTTCTCCTGGATTCACAGATTTTGGTCCCCAGAGTAGGTAAATGTAATAGCTGAAAGCGAGTCACCAAGCCAGGCTATTGCAGAAACCTAATTTAGTGCATCAACTAAATCCGCTTCATTCACAACTCAGTTAACGCTGTATGTTACATGAGTACCTCTACTCCTTCCCCTATTGTTCTGCATGTTTTCATTTAGACAAGAGTCTATGGAATGTTGCATTGATTCACCCATAAAAATTCAGTCAAGGTATATCAAGAACAAGAACTGTAGCAGTTCTTTGGGGACACGTGGGAAACAATAACGTGAAGCCTCGTTCATTCCTTATCTTTCATAAATTTAAACACAACACTTTCAATAACGCAAAACTTAAAAATTTAAAAGTATCGAAGGTTTAGCCCGAAGTGTTAGATATATTCGATACCACCGAGTATCGATACTGTCAGGGCCGCATTGAGGTCGCATCCCTACAAGCGAGGTTAAACTGGACGGTAGCTACGACATTTACTTACAAACGTTATAAAAAGTATTCCATATTTTGAGAGGTGATATTATGGACCAAAACAAAAAAAAAGTCCAGTAAACATGGGCTCTAAAATGGATACGTTAAGAGCTATGAGTACTTGTCCATCTTCTCTACTGTGAAACATCTTTTCTGCTGCAAGCTCTTTGCTATTACGTATGACCTACAGAATGCAGTAAACACGTGAGGACACATTACTCTGTTACTGTGAAACAGCATAGCTTCTAGTGCAATCTGCTTGCGATTATATACAACCTGCACTTGTGAACCATCACTAAAGGAGGTGCTCAATATGGTGCCTATTCATAGTAAGGCATGCTTCTGTCCGACGTTTCTCACAACTCCAGGTTAGTCACGGATGCTCTGGCAGGCATTGATGAGCCTTTCTGAGGCGTTTTTACATCATTAATGGGGGGTTGCATACACCTAAGATTTAAACATAAAACTGCAATGTTAAAGCATTCCCCAAACGTATCAAAACACAAGCTGATTCCATTAGAACTAATAAGATTATGCGTTGCACTTACCCAGAACTGTGAATACGGTTTACAGTAACAACACTAACAAATGTTTACTGCGTGTTGTACCCATGCACTATAACAGAGTAATGTTGTTTATTGCCTGCTGTAGATCCTACGTAGGTAATAGCAAAGAGGTTGCAGTAGAAGAGATGTTTCACAGCAGCGAGCATGAACAAGTACTCATAGCTCTTAAAGTATGCATTTTAGAACCCATATATTTACTGAACACTTTGTTTTTGGTACATACTACCACCTCTCAAAATATGGAATACTTTCTTTAACACCTGGTATATGAGAGATTTCATCAGCGATATGTAGACGTAGGTTAATGCTGTAAAGTATAATTTTGCAGATGCAGTGGCAAGAATTGCACTCGATAAACAGAGCTGTTCACGCTGGTAGGGGTAGGGCTAGATTTTGTCACTACCAACATGAACATCTCCGTTCCATTATAAGGAACATTTTATGCACGCAAGTTGTCCTGCATTTTCAGGTGTTAATAGACTTTTACTGCGACCTGCTGGTGTACGATTTTGGAACAAGTCCTCTGTAACAGGTTGATAGACGACCTTCATTGTTTTGTTGCAGTATTCGCTGCGTTTCAATTTCAGAACCCATTGTAATAAAAGCTTCCACAACTGCAATCCTTATTTGTATCCCTTCCGTACGTGGATGAAATTAGACGCCGGAACGCAAAATTCTACAACAGTTTGCCTCAATATCAAAGCGCCATGGTTACGTCTCTTGGGGATTGTAATCCCAGAACTTGCCGCCTTAGACGGCACCGGGTTCCCCGCATCCGGCGCGCCGTGTAAAAGAGGTCTGCATAAGCTCGAGCCTAGGCTCGTCCCGGCCCGCGGCTCGGGTTGGAAAATAAAGACAAAGAAAATTAATGTATCATATTTTTTCTTTCTCTACCAGGTACATAGTAGGTACCCGAGTGGGATGGCTCAGGGGTTCCTTCTGTGGCCCGCATTCTTCGTGGGTCGTGGATTCGATTTCCGTATCTGACCTTCCTGACCCATGGGTGTTTTTGGAGGTTTTCCCAGCATTACATGCCCAGAATTTCGTGTCCCCATTTCATCTCATTTCTCATTTCACTTCATCCGCTTGGTCTCATTCAGGTTTGCAAGTGTCGGCGGGAGGTCACGGCATGTACATGGCAGGGGAAAAGCATGCGGTATTGAAACCTTCGTCCTCCGGACAGCAAGCGGTCTCCGAGTCCCGGACCCCTCAGGGGATGTGTAAGCCTAAGTGAGGGAGGGCGCGACCGGCCTGCACCAGCCAGCACCCGAGGGGTTCAAAAAATCTGTAAATGGTACGGACCCTACTCTCTGTCTGTCGTGCTTCCTGGTCCGACTGCGCTCTGTCTTCTCGCAGCTCATACCTCCCTAAGGGGGCCCCGTCAGTGTCCTAGGCACAAAAGATCTGCATAACTTGAGGTGCTAAGTACACCTCCGTTTCTAGTCCCACTCTAGTAGGCAGAGAAGCTGCAATCCACCAAAAATTCTATATCAAGATTTCAACGGAAATACATGTTTTGAGGCCCCCTGACTTTTAAAAAATAAGGCCTTTGGAAAAATATCCTCGCCTGCGTCTGTGAACAACACAGCTCAAAAACAAAATGTCGGATAAATACCAAATTTAGTATTTAAGTTCAGCACCCTTCAAAAATACGAAACCAACAAGAAAATCCCACTACCCAAAACTACCGTTACATAGTAAACTTTTCGAATTTTCTAAAAAAATTCTCTAACAATTTTCATTAAAATACAATATATCAATGATATTTACAGAATAAATAAAACGAATACCTTGAATTTTCTGGGAATAGCCTGTGAAGTCCTTTTCATTCGGAAGGAATTTTATATAATCTTGCAAAACTGGTAAATCTTAAGCCATAGACAAAAATCACTACACAATAAATTTAGATTTGTTTCAAATACACAATTTATTTCAAATAATATATCTTCGATATTAGCCATTTCCGAGTTATGCGTTATTAAAGGTTCAGATTATTAATTTCTTAGTCTTCTCTTAAGTCAGTCAATTCAGTCGTTTCTCGCAATTGCATGGAAACAGTATGGAATTTTAAGGTCAGCATACAGCGCTGAGTTCTTAAACATTTGACTATTACTCTTCTCTTTGTATCTATAACGAAGTGTGTAATGTAGCTATTTCTGTGAACGTTTATTTGCATTAAAGAGAGGTAGATAGAAAAATAAGCTTTAGTAGAATAGTTTGTGTACCCACTAATAAACGATAGAGAGTAGAGAAGGTCATGTGAATTTAGAACATAAGAATTTTTAAAATAAATTTCCAATTTTGAGAACTATGTTATTAAGTTTTTAATAATCAAGAATTTTGGAGAATACAAAAAGCAATACCTTTTCTACAATAATTAGTGATTAAAAATAACAAATTGATATATTAGATATTTCTGTTAACTAATTTACTACAAAACCTAATTGTTTAAGTGAATATTTATAGAAACGTGTCGCAGTTTTATTATAACAATGAATTACAATAATAAAAAAATCTTATCTGATACATTCACATAATTTTCTCTACACCTTATCTTTATTAGTTGGTATACAAACTATTCTTACTAAAGCTTGCTTTTCCTCCTACTACATTTAAATCCAAGTAAACCTTTGCAGAAATAGCTACATTACACATTTCGTTATAGATACAAAGAGAAAAGCCATAGTCACATGTTTAAGAATCGGACGCTATATGCTGGCATTAAAATTCCATACTGTTTCCAGTCGATGGGACTTAGAAGAATGACAAGTATTGAACAATTCGAATCTTTAGTAACGAATATCTCAGAAATGGGTTATACTACGAAGAAACTTATTTTAAATCAATTGTGTGTTTTAAAGAGATCTACGTTTCTTGTGAAGTAAGTTTTCGTCTATCTCTTAACATTTACCAGTTATGCAACATTTATTCCTATTGGCGAGGAGTTCATAGGACACTCCCAGAATATTCATGATATACATTTTATTTTTCATGTAAACATCTTTAGTATGTGGTATTTTAATCAAAATCCTCAGAGCGATTTTTAAAAAAAAAATAAACATTTCAAAATCTGTTCCATGTAAAGGGTAGTTTGGGGTGCGAGGATTTTGTTGAAAATCTACGTTGTGGCATCTTTGGAAGTACTAAACCTCAATACTACGTTTGGTATTTATCCGTCTTTTCATTTTTGAGTTATGTTGTTGAGGCAGTATTTTTAACACTTATATTATTCCAGTCTAATTATATAATATAAAATATAATAACAACCCACCTTAAAGCAATATGTGTATAAATAATATATAAAATGTATGTAACAGTCATTGTATTATGTTTATATTATTATGTACAAGTATAATAACGTTATGTGAATGTATTTCGTAATTTAACAATGTAGCAGCTGTGAGAATAGAAGCTGAAAGTTACTAACAATGAGGTAACAATGAGGTATCCTTGAGGCAATAATGAATTGGAAAGTTTAATAATGCTTCTAGTAATTCTTGGAACAATAATGTAATTATTTAAAACAGTTTATATATAGCCAATCAACAACTAGGAAAAGCTTAAGTTAAATAAAAGTATTCTATTGGAGTAGGATTAGCCAATCGGAGACTTGAAATAGAGAAATTTAAGCGGTAGAAGCCAGATACTAGAAGGCAACGTTCCTGAGCAGTTCAGTGTGAGACATAAAATTCATTACGGCGAGAATATTATACATTTTACCTGTTACAAAGTACAAGTAATTAATAAATAATCTCACAGATCTCTATATCAGTGAAGTATTATTTAATCGTGTGAAGCATTAATAAAATGAGTGAAGTAAAAATTAAAATTTGTGTAAGCCTACATTCTTTAGCCGCATCACCCCCTGCTAAGAGATACGTGTTTCTCCAAATTACTACTGACGCAGCCGAGGCATACAAATATAATATTTAAATAAACATTCAAATTACAAAGTTGTTTCCTAAACGTAGGGGCGAAGACTACCGTAAACTTTGTACCATACGTGGAGCAGTTACTTCAAGTGGAACAACAATCTAACCCCTCCTTCACTGTTGACAGACACAGAGACATACACACGGACATTTTCCTCAAAAATGTATTTCCAGTGAAATCTCGGTATCGAATTTTTGGGTGACATGAAATATCTTCTCTACCCACTATGTATGTGAAAGGGAAAGTAAAAGGTAGAAGTGCAAGCTAGAATTTTGAAATATAGGGGAAAAATCACTGTTATTATGTATAATAACTGGTATAAGGTTCAATAAGATATCTTACGTACTGTGTAGTTTTCAAATTACACAGATGCATTATCTCAAACATGATGCGGTGTTATTTTCAACGTTTTCGTTTCATAGGTATCTTCTGAACAGAATATCTTCCTCCTGTTTTCGCTCTCTGCTATGTTCTCGGATTAGTACATAGATAAGATTAAGGACGTACTTAAGTAAACACCGCCCCTTTTCATGCACTTTGGACAAATTACGGGGAATATTAAAATTGTATTTAAAAAAGCTGGCTTACCCGGCGTTGCACGGTGCTCCTATAAATTCAGAAGGCGATTTAATTAATTTAATATACCTTCGCTATGTTTTATAAAGCTGTTGTTACAATTACATAGAAGCCTTTTATGATGAATATTCCACATTATTCCTGAGACGTAATTTCATAAATTTTCCAGTGGTATTATAAGTAGCATTTGTAAGATCCGTTGTTATTCACAGTAAGGGCTATGAGATATTGAAATATATATTCTCCGTATTTAGTATTTAATCTCGCTTTAACTACTGAACTAACTCACATGTTAGGATACACTTTGTGTATCGGTATCTGGCGCACAGTTAAGCCTTCTAGCTCCCATCCATGTACCATACCATCTTACATGGACGCATGTCCACAGAGTCTGTGTACAACAACTGTACCTCTCCTTTGTGACGGGCAGATGATAGCCTCAACAAGCGTCCAGAAAGACATGGTACAGCAACTGTACCTCTGCTTTGTAACGGGCAGATGGCAGCTCGACAAGTGTCCGCAAATACATGTGTGCACCAACTGTACCTCTGCTTTGTGACGGACAGACGATAGCCTCGACAAGTGTCCAGAAAGACATGTGTACAGCAACTGTACCTCTGCTTTGTAACGGGCAGATGGAAGCCTTGACAAGTGTCCACAAAGACATGTGTACATCAACTGTAGCTCTTCTTTGTGACGGCCAGATAATAGCCTCGACAAGTGTCGACAAAGACATGTGTACAGCAACTGTAGCACTGTTTTATGACGGGCAGATGGCAGCCTCGACAAGTGTCCACAAAGACATGAGTACATCAACTGTAGCTCTTCTTTGTGACGGCCAGATAATATCCTCGACAAGTGTCGACAAATACATGTGTACAGCAACCGTACCTCTGCTTTGTGACGGGCAGATGATAGCCTCAACAAGTGTCCACAAAGACATGTGAATAGGAACTGTATCTCTGTTTTGTAACGGGATGATGATAGTCTCGACAAGTGTCCACAAAGACATGTGCAGAGCAACCGTACTTTTGCTTTGTGACGGGCAGATGATAGCCTCGACAAGTATCCACAAAGACATGTGAACAGGAACTGTATCTCTGTTTTGTAACGGGATGATGATAGCCTCGACAAGTATCCACAAAGACATGTGAACAGGAACTGAACATCTGCTTTGTAACGGGCTGATGATAGCCTCGACACATGACGACAAAGACATGTGTACAGAAACTGTACCTCTGCTTTGTGACGGACATATAATAGCCTCGACAAGTGTCCACAAAGAGATGTGTACAGCAACTGTACCTCAACTTTGTGACGAACAGATGATAGCCTCGACAAGAGTCCACAAAGACATATGTACAGCAACTGTACCTATGCTTTGTGACGGGCAGATAATAGGCTCGACAAGTGTCCACAAAGACATGTGTACCGCAACTGTAGCTCTGCTTTAGACAGATTTCAGCCTCGACAAGTGTCCACAAAGACATGTGTACAGCAACTGTACCTCGGCTTTGTGACGAACAGATGATAGCCTCGACAAGAGTCCACAAAGGCATATGTACAGCAACTGTACCTATGCTTTGTGACGGGCAGATAATAGGCTCGACAAGTGTCCACAAAGACATGTGTACCGCAACTGTAGCTCTGCTATGTGACGGGCAGATGGCAGCCTAGACAAGTGTCCACAAAGACATGTGCACATCAACTGTAGCTCTGCTATGTGACAGGCAGATGGCAGCCTAGACAAGTGTCCACAAAGACATGTGTACCGCAACTGTAGCTCCGCTATGTGACGGGCAGATAGCAGCCTAGACAAGTGTCCACAAAGACATGTGTACCGCAACTGTAGCTCTACTATGTGACGGGCAGATGGCAGCCTAGACAAGTGTCCACAAAGACATATGTAGAGCAACTGTAGCTCTACTATGTGACGGGCAGATGGCAGCCTAGACAAGTGCCACAAAGACATGTGTAGAGCAACTGTAGCTCTGCTATGTGACGGGCAGATGGCAGCCTAGACAAGTGTCCACAAAGACATATGTAGAGCAACTGTAGCTCTGCTATGTGACGGGCAAATGGCAGCCTAGACAAGTGTCCACAAAGACATATGTAGAGCAACTGTAGCTCTGTTATGTGACGGGCAGATGGCAGCCTAGACAAGTGTCCACAAAGACATATGTAGAGCAACTGTAGCTCTGCTATGTGACGGGCAGATGGCAGCCTAGACAAGTGTCCACAAAGACATATGTAGAGCAACTGTAGCTCTGTTATGTGACGGGCAGATGGCAGCCTAGACAAGTGTCCACAAAGACATATGTAGAGCAACTGTAGCTCTGCTATGTGACGGGCAGATGGCAGCCTAGACAAGTGTCCACAAAGACATATGTAGAGCAACTGTAGCTCTACTATGTGACGGGCAGATGGCAGCCTAGACAAGTGTCCACAAAGACATGTGTACCGCAACTGTAGCTCTGTTATGTGACGGGCAGACGATAGCCTAGACAAGTGTCCACAAAGATATGTGTAGAGCAACTGTACCTCTGCTATGTGACGGGCAGATGGCAGCCTCGACAAGTGTCCACAAAGAGATGTGTACATCAACTGTAGCTCTTCTTTGTGACGGCCAGATAATATCCTCGACAAGTCTCGACAAATACATGTGTACAGCAACCGTACCTCTGCTTTGTGACGGGCAGATGATAGCCTCAACAAGTGTCCACAAAGACATGTGAATAGGAACTGTATCTCTGTTTTGTAACGGGATGATGATAGTCTCGAGAAGTGTCCACAAAGACAGTGTACTGCAACCGTACTTTTGCTTTGTGACGGGCAGATGATAGCCTCGACATGTATCCACAAAGACATGTGAATAGGAACTGTATCTCTGTTTTGTAACGGGATAATGATAACCTCGACAAGTGTCCACAAATACATGTGTACAGCAACCGTACTTTTGCTTTGTGACGGGCAGATGATTAGCCTCGACAAGTATCCACAAAGACATGTGAACAGGAACTGAACATCTGCTTTGTAACGGGCTGATGATAGCCTCGACACATGACGACAAAGACATGTGTACAGAAACTGTACCTCTGCTTTGTGACGGACATATAATAGCCTCGACAAGTGACCACAAAGAGATGTGTACAGCAACTGTACCTCGGCTTTGTGACGAACAGATGATAGCCTCGACAAGAGTCCACAAAGACATATGTACAGCAACTGTACCTATGCTTTGTGACGGGCAGATAATAGGCTCGACAAGTGTCCACAAAGACATATGTACAGCAACTGTACCTATGCTTTGTGACGAACAGATGATAGCCTCGACAAGAGTCCACAAAGACATGTGTACAGCAACTGTACCTCTGCTTTAGACAGATTTCAGCCTCGACAAGTGTCCACAAAGACATGTGTACAGCAACTGTACCTCTGCTATGTGACGGGCAGATGGAAGTCTCGACAAGTGTCCACAAAGACATGTGCACAGCAACTGTACCTCTGCTTTAGACAGATTTCAGTCTCGACAAGTGTCCACAAAGACATGTGTACACCAACTGTACCTCTGCTATGTGATGGGCAGATGGAAGTCTCGACAAGTGTCTACAGAGACATGTGTACAGCAACTGTACCTCTGCTATGTGACGGGCAGATGGAAGTCTCGACTCGTGTCTACAGAGACATGTGTACAGCAACTGTACCTCTGCTTTAGACAGATTTCAGCCTCGACAAGTGTCCACAAAGGCATGTGTACAGCAACTGTACCTCTGCTTTAGACAGATTTCAGCCTCGACAAGTGTCCACAAAGACATGTGTACAGCAACTGTACCTCTGCTATGTGACGGGCAGATGGAAGTCTCGACAAGTGTCCACAAAGACATGTGCACAGCAACTGTACCTCTGCTTTAGACAGATTTAAGCCTCGACAAGTTTCCACAAAGACATGTGTACAGTAACTGTACCTCTGCTATGTGACGGGCAGATGGAAGTCTCGACAAGTGTCCACAAAGACATGTGTACAGCAACTGTACCTCTGCTATGTGACGGGTAGATGGAAGTCTCGACAAGTGTCCACAAAGACAAGTGTACAGCAACTGTACCTCTGCTATGTGACGGGCAGATGGAAGTCTCGACAAGTGTCCACAAAGACATGTGTACAGCAACTGTACCTCTGTTTTGGGCAGATGGCAGCCTCGACTCGTGTCTACAGAGACATATGTACAGCAACTGTACCCCTCGTTTGTAACTGGTAGTTGGCAGCTTTGACATGTCTCCACAAATTAATAGTTTAAGGAGATAGATTTATTTTGCATGGACAAATGGTAAAACATTTCTTAAAGTGGTGCAGTTGGTTTATCTGCATGCTTAAACACCATTTGATTAATATGCTGAATCGTATTTCAGTAATTGACTGAGGAACATCATTCGTTGTGAAGTTACAGTTGGTTGAAATTTTTCAACGACTTTTGTAAAAGATAGAAAATATGACAAGTATGAGGAATACACTTAATAGCATAGTATTTAAAGTCTCACTGTGCATTTACCGAGCAAGGTGGCGCTGCGGTTGTGTGCGCAACACGCATTCCGGGAGTCCACTGTGATCCATTTTCATGTTTTTCCCGGGTCGCAAGGCGTATGCTGTGGCGGTTGCTCTTGTACCACGTCTTACTTGGCCCTCATTTTCTTGTACCCATCATCTTCCTTATCTGTTTTCGGGTTGTGGGACCAAACGACATTGTTTGGCGGGTTGTGGCTGGGCGGTGGATGTGCGCTTGTAGAGATTTCTCCTCTAGAATCGTTGTGGGACTGCCCAGTTATGACTGCCTCCGAATGGGCCCCACAGGGGACAGCCGGAAGCTTGTGGGTTAGCCCAGGCGGTGTCATATGCATTCGATCCATGTTTTCTCCCGTCGCAAACCAGATCTGGTTGCCCTTAATTTCTCTCCCCTCATCCCTCTCCCCCAGGGGTCACGAGAGAAGCAAAAAGGGCCGTTGTGGCCTACTTTGGGTGATCACCCCGGTTGCGGGGGGCCTCTCTGTTCGTCCATAGCTTTACCTTCAAGTTACTATGTATTTACTAACGCAAATCAGGTGAGATACTAGAATGCAATTGAATAGTCAAAACATAGTACAAGGAAAGGTCTAGTATGATCCCACGGCTTTCCTAGATAGTCTATAGATAATGTTCTAAAAAGACGACTGTCAGTTTTTACTTTCTCTACTACGTATACTAAGTAGGGAAAGTATTGTATTCCATCCAAAACTTCGATACCGAAATTTCACCGGAAATACATGTTTTGAGACCCCTTGAATCCAAAAAGGCACTTTTGGAAACATGTCCGCGTGTGTGTCTGTGAACAGCATAACTCAGAAACGAACATTCGGATAAACACCGAACTTGGTATTTAGGTGCAGTATCTTCCAGAGATGCGACACCAAGGTTTTCAAGAAAATTCCCCGACCCCAGATTACCCTTTACATGGAACATTTTTCAAAAATTTTAATTTTTTCAAAAATGGCTCTAACGATTTTTATTAAAACATCATATGTTTAAGATATTTTCATGACAAAGGAAATGTACATCTCGAATTTTCTGGGAATGTCTCCAAAAATATTCTTCATTGTGAACGACTTTTGCATAACTGGTAAACCATGAGATGACAAACTTATACTACACAAAAAATGTAGATCGCGTTAAAATACACAATTTATGCCATATACATTTTTTTTGTTGGGTGAACCATTTTCGAGATATTGCTTGTTATTCCCTTAAATTTTCCAATACTTAGTTTTTGCTCAAATTCGTTATTTTTTTTTTGTCCTGGTAATACAAAGAGAATGGAATGCTCCACATATCAACCACCGCTTAAAATATTTTACTTTAGCTTAAAGCCTACCAATTCCCCTTGCATCTACAAGAAAATTAGCAATAAGATTAACATCTCGATTAACATGAAGCATATGGAGAATAAGCGTTTGTAAAAATAGTTTGTACTACATTAGAGAAAGTCATGTGAGTGAAACACATCAGATTTTTTAAAAACAGATTGCTGGCCTTAAAAACCTCACCAGCAACGAGCTTATTTTAGAAGTTCCCCAATCGCTGGAAATACCTCTATATGGCTAAAAGTACAGGAATGTATTTAATGTTTGCATATTTTAACTGGTTTCACATTGTTTCTGTCGTACATTTCTCTCTTCCTCTATAATCTTCCAATTATATAAAATTCTCTAAAACTCTATGAGAATTAAGCGGACTTTAGAGGCAGTAGAGAGAGGCTAAACAGTATCTGCTCCATATTTTAAAACCTTGCTTTAGAACACTTTTGTTTTTAGATTTCCGTATATTATAATATAATCAGTATCTTTGTGCAAAATTATTTTATATTAAAAAAGATATACTCCTCTGTTGCACAAAGCTGTCCCTCTCAGGATTTTCCTTGTGTGTTTACTTATGATAAAGCAAAGTAACAAAATAATACGGGATGCACTCTTTCACCTTCCTTCCGCAGCTGGTTTCTCGTACCTCTTTGCCACATGTCTTCCTTCAGAAATCTACATAATACTACTACGCATGCTCTCGTTACCTCACTCATATTGTAACGACCTTCGTGGTATTTGATTACAACCAGGAAGTGGCATATGATTTTATAAAGTGGTGCCACTGGAACGAACCATGCAATGAGGACAACACGTTGCTGAGGTTGCATAGCGAAGTGTATTTATTGACCACTTTTTAGGTCAATTTCTCAATCGTCACGCTGCCACCTCAGAAATGCGTCTATATTACTCTTGTGTCTTGAGCCCCGACCTAGCACTGTATCTTTTTACCTAGTGAATCAAGTCCTGCCAAATCTGTCTTTAGGTAAGTGCTTCTGGTGTCTATCTAAGCTCCTGCATATTATGGCACATCAGAGGGCCACCAAACCAACTCGCTTAATTAAATAGCCTAGACAATAGGTTTTTACAGAACCTGGCGTCGTTATTTGACACTCGTTAACTTCCCAGTAACATCCCTCAACCACCCTACCAACCGCCCCCTTCCTTCAAACATTACCACCATCCTTCCTTTTGTAGCAACCCCAAAGCTACAAGGCTTCCACCCCGAGGTTGGCGTCAATATTCGGTGCAAACCTTTGGCTAGCCAGGGTAGACATGTTTATAGTTGACTATCTCAATGCAATAACTGCGCGCATATATCGCCCACTGTGGGAATGTTATCTTTCTTCAGAATGTGTGTTTGTGGTAAAATTGCCAGAATATCTATAACTTTTAAACGTGTGTATTAGTACAATTAAATACGATTTTAATAGGAGCCGTAGAACCTTCAGCTCTGTTCTATGTGAGCAGCATAACTCTAGAACGAAAATTTGGAGAAACACCAAACTTGGTAATTAGGTTTAGTACCTTCTGAAGATGCGACACGTAGGTTTACAAGAAAATCTCTCCACCCCAAATTACCATTTACATAAAAGATGTTTCGTAATGTTTGATTTTCTGAAAAACGGCTCTAACGGTTTAGATTAAAACACTGTATGTTACGAGGTTTAAATGACAAATAAAGCGTATACTTTAAATTTTCTGGGAATACCTAGTGAAGTCCTCTTCATACAGAAGGAACTTTTTATTATCTTGTGTAACTGGTAAACGTTACGGGATAGGCGAAAACGTACTACACAAAAAATGCAAATCTCTCTAATACACACACACACACACACACACACACACAAATTTTGTGGCATCAGCCATTTCCAAGATATCCGTTATTAATGGTACGAATTGCTCAATTCTTAGCCATTCATTTAAAGTCCGTCGAATTTCGGATGTTTCTTACGATTTCATGGAAAGAGTATGGAAATTTAAGGCCAACATATAGCGTCCAGTAATAAAATATTTCATTATTGCTATTCCCTTTCTATAACAGGCTGTTAAAGAAAAAGTATTCCATGTTTTGAGAGCTGGTAGTATGGACTATGATGCAGTAATTTGTGTCATAAATTATTTAAATGTAAAGAGTGAATATAGTATGAATATGCATTATTATGTGACATTGATTTGAGATGTTTGTTGATTGTAATTATTGTTGAGAAGTAAGTTTATACTGCCTTACTGAAACTGACAATAATAGCGTGCAATAATGCAGCGAGGGGGTGAGCTGTTTATCATTATTAGAGACGAGGAAGTTACGTAATGTTGGCGCGTTTTTCTTTAGAATTTGCTGGAACATTTTCCCTAGAGCATATGTATTCATAAGTTTCATTGGATATAAAAATAGACGCTAATGTTGGCGCGTTTTGTTAGCCAATAGCAGTTCAGTTATAATCTTTAGGCATATCGGGGTGTAGGAGTATAAAAAGGGCTAGATTAGAGGTAGAACCCGTCAGTTCGTCGAAAACATTTGTACGTTACACGTCGCCTTCATTCCAGCAGAAATATTTGTACAGTACACGTCGGCTATCTATTCGCAAGTTACGCGTAGCAGAGTTATGAAAAATCTAAAGTGTTGTAAAGTTAATTATACAAAAGTTGAAGTACGCGAATTAAGAATGATCAGTAACGAAGTTATTATAACAGTTTCAGTTTGGCGAGTGTCAAGATCAATGTGTAAATGTGGTAGTGAATGTGTTCGACAATAAAAGTGTAAAACAAATTCCCTCATCAGTGTTATCTTTGGATAAAAGACTCCTTTCCGTTTACACAACCTGTATAAAGAGAAGTGCTCGATCAAAAAGATCATAGCTAGCCGGAGGACAGTGAACCAAAAATTAAATAAAATAACAGTAGCATTCTTTCAAACAAACACTAATACTGCCGCAAATTGCTAACACCAGATGGAGCTAACAAACCTAACAAAGAATCACGTCACAAAATGGCTTCACCACGTGGAGTAAACACAAACACACAAACATTATAAATAATACCGCCGCAACTTTAAACAAGAAAAAATGTCCAGTAAACATGGGCTCTACAATTCATACCTTAATCTTTACTACTGTGAAACACCTCCTCTCATGCAAGCTCTTTGCTATTATGTATGACCTACAGAATGCAATAAACAAACGACGACACGTTACCTGTTACTGTGAAATAGCATAGCTTCTAATGTAATCTGCTTGCGGTCACATACGACCTGCACTTGTGAACTATTCCTAAAGGAGGTGCTCAATATGGTGCCCATTCATAGTAGGGCTTGCTTCTGCCCGACGTCTTAGGGAATCACGCACTCTCACCACTCCAGGTTGGTCACGGATGCTCTGGCAGACATTGATGACTTTCTGGCTGATTCTGTCAGGCCTTTCTGTAGTGTTTGCACATTATTAATGGGGATTGCATTCACCAAAGGTTTCAAAATAAAACTGCAATGTAAAGGTATTTCACAAACTTATCAAAACAAACTGATTCCATTAGAACTAATAAGAATGTGCGTTGCACTTACCCAGAGCTGTGAATAAGGTTTACAGTAACAACACTAACAAATGTTTACTGCATGCTGTATCCTTGGGCAATAACAGAGTAGTGTGCCTAATTTTTTTACTGCCTGCTGTAGGTCGTAGCTAGGTAATAGCAAAGAGCTTGCAGAAAAAGAGATGTTTCACTTTAACGAAGATAAACAAATGCTCATAGCTCTTAAGGTATTCATTTTAGAGCCCGTGTTTACTGGACATGTTGTCTTGTTTTGGACCATACTACCACCTCTCAAAATATAGAATACTCCTTTTTAACACCTGGTGTAACGAAATGTGTAATGCAGCTATTTCCGGAAACGTCATCTATTAAAATGAAGTAAGAATAATATGTATGCTCACTACAAAGAGTATGGAACTTAAAAGGCATTACATAGCCAGTCGCTTTTAAAAATCTGATTATCGCTTTAGGCTATACCGTATTATTCTTATATCTACAACGAAATGTGTAAAAGTGGAATAAAAGTCATGTGAATACAAGTACATCTCTACTGGAGTTTTGTGTGGAATACTGTATTACGTCTATTTACCATACGTAAGCTGTGACGAAAGTAAAGGTAGTGGAATATGCTAAATTTCCTCCAAAAATAATGTTCCTAGGCACATCTAGCTACTCTGTAATGGTATAGATACTTTCCTCACAGGCTGTGCAACGTGTAAAGGTAATAGAATGAAGTAACGGCGTCTTTTGTTGTGAAGCAAGTCGAAATTGCCTCTTGGAAACTTTAAGCGAAATTTGAATGTTAGCATTACATCTATGGAGTCAATAACGCGCTACCTGGAGATGGAGATAGGCACCATTTAGAAAAACGGCGCATATAACGGCAAGCTCTTTGAAGTAGGTAGTCAAATTTCACTTTTATATCCCTTTCTACACCAAAGTGAGTACAAGGAGAGTGTATTACTCGCCTGCAGATGCAGTTTTAGTGATACATTCTAACGTCCCCTAGTTGCACCGCAAAAATGTGTCTTTCTTTCGGGAGCCGCCGACGCCACTGCTCTCGTCATTTGTCAGTTACTTGAGGTCATAAATCTCCTAACGTCTGCTAAGATTAGGCGCAACACAACGCAGCAAGTGCCCTAGTCAATTTGCATGACGAAGTGGTGCGATAAGGCAAAGCCCATTAACTACACAGAGTGTTCTTTTATTGTCAAGCAGCAGTGGGCCTGGTCACGAACATGACAAGTATTGCTGGCTAAAACTGTAACAAATACGAAGGGCTTTCTTAAACTTCTGGACATGACCAAGAAAAGGAACAATTGAGACGGAATTTTTTAACTTTATTTAATATTAAAGCTATGTACTTGAATTTGGCACACATAATATGAGTAAATAAAGACATGTGTACCAAAGTTCAAAGTTCTGGCTCAAATATTTTCTGGTATAATACAAGTTAACATTTTTAATTAGCGAAAAAATTCAGTTTTTCTAAAACGCATTTATTAAAGTGACATTGTGCTGCACTCACGTGGCAGCACGTGGCTTTCTCTACTCTTGTACAAACTATTTTTACAACTCTTATTCTACATCTACTTCATATTAATCGAGATAAACTTATTGCTAATTTTCTTGTAGGTGCCAGGGAAATATTGCAGGCTTTAAGCGGTAGTCAAATGTTTTAAGAGCTGGTTGCTATGTGGAGCATTCCTTTCTCTTTGTATGTTCAGGACATCAAGAAAATAACGAATAACGAATTTCCATTTGAGAAAAAGTATAAGTATTGGAAAATTCAAACAAATAACAAAGAATAGCTCGGAAATGGTTCACATAATGACATAAATTGTCCTTTTGAACAATATATACATTTTTTGTGTAGTAAAAATTTGTCTATATCTTACGGTTTACCAATTATGCGGAATTCATCCATGAAGAGGACTTTTGGAGACATTCCCAGAAAATTCAAGATGTACATTTCATTTCCCATAACAAAATCTTAAACATATGCTGTTTTGATCAAAATTGTTAACAGGCATTTTTGAGAAAATAAAAATTTTCGAAAAATGTTTCATGTAAAGTGTAGTCTGAAGTGGAGGGATTTTCTTGTAAATCTTTGTGTCGAATCTTTCAAAAATACTGAACCTAAATACCAAGTTTAGTATTTATCCGACTTTTCGTTTTTGAGTTATATAGAATTTTCGGGTGGAATCCAACACTTCCCATATACATAGCAGAAAAAGTAAAAATGAATGTAAGGATTTAATTGAAGTTGATGTTATTAGTTGTAGAGAAATAAATGTCTGTTTTTATGAAGTTGTTAAGCCCTTTGTACACGATCAAATTTTTGGCAAATTCAATACTTTACAAGACCTTTCAGGAGTTGTCACAACTTTACAACTTTTCTTGTCAAATTGCTTAAATATTTTTAAACTCTTTGAAGGTCTTGAAAACAAACAAGGACATGCTCTAAACAACAAAAATTTGACAATGATTTGATGGCTTTAGCCAATGGAATGTGAGTATTTACAGTGCGTCACGAAATTTGCAACACGGCGGAAAGCGAAAAGTAAACAAAAATGGCTACCCTGCCAAGGTATGTTGTATGCGAACTGATTAGGTTATACATAAGCTGGTAATGTCCGTATGTCTAGAACTCCATGGATTACCACAAGATGAAGCAGATGAAGGCTTATGAAGAAATAATTGCCAGGCAGTTTTTCGAACTAAGTATACATTAATGCAATGTTATATAGTGTGATTAGCCTATCAGTTGATGTTATTTCCATTGTATTCTATAAGTTTAATGTGATTTCATTGGATATAACACGTGAAAATGCAGCATAATATTGGTATAGAACAGTATTTCATTGCAAACTGTTATACCGTGATGCAAATAGTAAATTGCTTTGTGCGTGATAAGGGTGTTTTGAAGGGTTTCTAGTTTGTAAAAAGTCAACTTGTAAATACACATTTATGACATTGTCAATCTTGTCACATATTGAAAACTGTTTAACAATTTTTCTTGTAAACTCGAATTGAAAAAAAAGTTTGATCATGTACAAGGGGCTTTAGTGACAACATTTTCTTTGTTTTTCAGAATAAATAATTTTTGTGAGCCAATTAATAAAGCAATCATAAAATGTATGCTTGAATCTTTATATGGTACAGTTTAGATTGTGTATGCAAATTTGCATACAAATTAGAGGAAAAATGAAACATGTATATGTGAATTACATGCATAAAAGTTTAAAACTGAGAAAAAAAACACCGAAAGGGTCCAGTGCGATTTAAAGGGAGTGCATGGGTGATTTATACATGTCGTTGGGCTTTTAAAAGTGGCGGATCGTAAAAAATCTTATGCGTTACACTCACACGACTTTCTCTACTCTGGTACAAACTATTTTTACAAACGCTTATACTCCATATGCTTCAAGTTAATCGAGATATCGAGATGTCAATCTTACTGCTAATTTTCTTGTAGATGCAAGGGGAATATGGTAGGTTTTAAGCGATAGTGAAATATTTTAACACTGGTTGCTATGTGGCGCATTCCATTCTCTTTGCATGTTCAGGACATAAAAAAAATCAAGAACGAATTTGAGAAAAAGTATAAGTATTGGAAAATTTAAGGGAATAACAAGCAATATCTCGAAAACGCTTCACTCAACAAAAGAAATGTATATGACATAAATTGTTTATTTTAACGCGATCTACATTTTTCGTGTAGTAAAATTTTGTCTACCTCTTATAGTTTACCAGTTATGCAAAAGTCGTTCACAATGAAGAATACTTTTGGAGACATTCCCAGAAAATTCGAGATATACATTTCATTTCTCATGACAATATCTTAAACATATGATATTTTAATCAAAATTGTTAGAGCCATTTTTGAGAAAATTAAACTTTTCGAAAAATGTTCCATGTAAAGGGTAGTCTGGGGTTGGGGGATTTTCTTGAAAACCTTCGTGTCGCATCTCTGGAAGATCCTGAACCTAAAAACCAAGTTTGGTGTTTATCCGACTGTTCGCTTCTGAGTTATGCTGTTCACAGACACACACACGGACATGTTTCCAAAAATGCTTTTTTTTGGATTCAGGGGATCTCAAAACATGTATTTCCGATGAAATCTCGGTATCGAATTTATGGGTGGAATACAATACTTCCCCTACTTACTATACGTAGCAGAGAAAGTAAAAATGTTTGATAAAAATGTTTCACAGTGCCTGTACAATATTGATGCGATATATTTGAATACAAATCTTTGTCATTTTCACCTAAAAGCTCAGTCCCAATGTTCCTTAAGGAGAAAATAAATGGCCTATCACTTATTTAATATTACCTATATAATAATTGGTTTATTAAGCAACATAGGATTTTTTCTTAATTGTGACAAGATATTACACTCCTCCCAAAATTTGATGCCGAAATACATGTTTTGAGGATCCCTAAATAAAAAAAAAACATTTTAGAGAAAAGGTCCTTGCCTGTATCTGTGAACAGTATAACACAAAAAGGAAAAAACTGATAATCATCATACTTGCTATATGCATTCGGCATACTCCAAAGATGCGACCCGAAGATTTTCAAGAACCCTATCCCCAAATGCTTCTTACATGGAATATTTTTCGAAATTTTTTATTTTCTCAAACAATTTTTATTAAAATGCCAGATATTAAAATATTTTATGACCAATAAAATGTATATCTTGAATTCTCTGAAAATAGCCTGTACAGTTTCTTCATTCCGAATGGATTTTGTATAATTTTGTATAATTGGTAAACTTTAAGCGATAGACTAAAACGTAATACGCAAAGAATGTGATGTGTTGCCCTCACATGACCTTCTCTACACATGACAAACTATTTTTACAAACACCTATTCTTCATCCACTTCATGTTAATCGAGATAAACATTTGCAGAAACTACGTTATTGCTAATTTTCTTGTAGGTGTAAGGGGCTTTAAGCGATAGTCAAAACTTTTAAGAGCTGGTTGCTATGTGGAGCATTCCATTGTCTTTACATGTACAGGATATAAAAAAATGAATAACGAATTCCCATTTGAGAAAAAGTTTAAGTATAGGAACATTCAAACAAATCACAAGGAATATACACGAAATGCTTTATTGGACAAAATAAATGTATCTGATATAAATTGTGTGTTTTAACGAGATCTACATTTTTATATAGTACAACTTTGTCCATCTCTTACGGTTTACCAGTTATGCGAAGTCATTCAGAATGAAGAGGGCTTTCGGGATTTTTCCCAGAAAATTCAAGATATGCATTTTGTTTGCCCTGAAAATAACTTAAACATGTGATATTTTAATCACATGTAAAGAGTAGTCTGGTGTGGAAGGATTTTCTTGAAAATCTTCGTATTTATCAGAATGTTCGTTTTTGAGCTATGATGTCCACAGACTGACAGATAGACACACACGCACACGTTTCCAAAAACGCTTTGTTTTGATTCAGGGCACCTCTAAACATGGATTTCCGGTGAAATCTCGGTATCGAATTCTTGGATGAAATGCTACTACTATACATAGTAGAGGAAGTAAAAATGTAGACCTCTTTAAAACACAATTTATTCTAAGTAAGTTTTTTGTGGTATACGCTACTTCTGAGATATCCGTTATTAATAATTCGAACAGTTCAATACTTTACCATTCACTTGAAGTCCTGTCAACATTCAGTTGTTTTTCGCAATATCATGGAAAGTGTATGGCATTTTTAAGGCTAGCATATAGCGTCCAGATCTTAAACATTTGACTATCGCTGTTCCCTTTGTATCTATAACGAAATGTGGAGTGTAGCTATTTCTGCAAAGCTTTATTTGGATTAAAATGTAGTAGACAAAAATATGCTTTAGTAAGAATATTTGTATACCCATTAATAAATAATAGAGGATAGAGAATGTGTCACATCAGATTCTTAAACTGAGTGTATTTGCAAAACGGTATAATTTAAAAATATTCACAGAAAAAATAGAGTCATGGGCTTTGGAGGAGGATGCCAAAAACAGTAGAAGTTACTGAGCCGGTCTCCAAGTTGAAATTCTTGGCCTGTGTAACCTCAAATGCAAGAAATAGTAATTTATAAATAAAATTAAATCAGTTTATAAAGCTAAATAGGAGTATCAAACAAACATTTTTAAACAAAGTTCTAGAGAGACGATTTCAAAGTTTTACAAGATGATGGCTCTACCAATCATGATATATGGAGCTGAAACTTGGACGTTAACAAATAGCAAAAATAAAATTACTAAGAGCTCTAGGTGGATATTCGCTTATGAATCAACAGAGAAATGATGACTTTCGGGCAGGTCTAAATGTAACCAACATTTCAGAAGTAATAGAACAGTACAGAGAACAACGGCATGATCATCTATAGAGGATGAATACTTGTATTCCAGTCAGCAAATATAAATACATACTCAGAGGAAAAATGGAGGTCGGAAGACTCGGAAAACATTGGAAGGACCAATTTTAAAACTTAATGGGACGGAACGGGCCAAAAGGCCCAAACCGTGATTTTATGATGATTAAGAAGGATAGTATTTTTACTTTCTCTACTACGTATTGTAAGTAGGGGAAGTATTGTATTCCACTCAAAAATTCGATACTGAGATTTCACCGGAAATACATGTTTTGAGACCCCCTGAATCCAAAAAAAAGCATTTTTGGAAACATGTCCGTGTGTGTGTCTGTGTGTCTGTGTGTCTGTCTATCTGTGTGTCTGTCTGTGAACAGCATAACTCAGAAACGAACAGTCGGATAAACACCAAACTTGGTATTTAGGTTCAGTATCTTCGAGAGATGTGACACGAAGGTTTTCAAGAAAATTCCTCCACCCCAGATTACCCTTTACATAGAAGATTTTTCGAAAATTTTAATTTTCTCAAAAATGGCTCTAGCGATTTTGATTAAAATATCGTATGTTTAAGGCATTTTCATTACAAATAAAACGTATATCTTGAATTTTCTGGGAATGTCTCCAAAAGTATTCTTCATTGTGAACGACTTTTGCATAACTGGTAAACCATAAGAGAGAGACAACACTTTACTACACAAAAAATGTAGATATCGTTAAAATACACAATTTATGTCATATACATTTTTTTGTTGAGTGAACCATTTTCGAGATATTGCTTGTTATTCCCTTAAATATTTCAATACTTATTTTCTCAAATGGGAATTCGTTATTCATTTTTTTGTTTTGGATATGCAAACAGTATTAATCTGTGGCAAAGGGAATGGTGCTGCACCTAGCAACCAGCTATTAAGAGATATGTATGTGCTTAAAGGCTACTGCATTTCTATATTGCTCTTGTAAATATATATTCACCCTTACATCTACAAGAAAATTAGCAATAAGACAGAGTCTGCAAATGTTAATCTCGATTAACATTAAGTAGATGGAGAATAAGCGTTTGTAAAAATAGTTTGTACAAGAGTAGAAAAAGTTATGTAAGTGTAACACATTAGATTTTTTCTTAGTTATACGAAATGTTTAATCAAATATTTCAGCAATTAATTTTTAAAAAATAACGAACATAGTAATATCAAAGTTGATCAACATTATCACGAGGTGTTGACTTTATCATCTCAAAATTTAATTTAGTTATCTTCAATAGTTCCTGAGAAGACGGGTCATATACAGAGTGGACCATTTGACTTGAGACTGTTCAATATCTCCAAAACTAAACGTTTTAGAAAGAAATGTCTTGAATTAAAGTTGCTTGATATTACGGGGGAAAGTAAATGTTATTTGGAGGAGATTGTGATGGTTCTATCAGAATCAATTTATTTTTTTTAATGGGAACCTACATTTTGTATGTTGTTTTCTCATTCCTCATAAAAGACTAAACAACTTTTGTCTAAAACACTTAGCAATTGTTCTTACCAGGGTAAATAACAACGAAAATTCTGAATGGCTGTGTACGAAGAGCGCAATAAATGGTTGGACCCATTCAACACAGTGTGGCATAATAACAGTAGGCGAGGAGGCAATGAGACATTGACACAGCCAGTGTCAATGTTGTTACGTTGGTGTAAGAACAATTAAAAAGTGATTTATTACAAACTTTGTTTAGTTTTTTTAATGAGAAATGGGAAAACAACATAAAAAGGTAGGTGCCCATTTTAACAAATTAAATTGACCCTAAAATGACCATCACCACGTCCTCCAAATAAAACACGACTAATGGCATTTACTTTCCCCCATAATATCAAGCAACGTTTATTAAAAACATTTCTTTCTACGACGATTAGTTTTGGAGATATTGTACAGTCTCAACTTAAATGGTTCATCCTGTATATCAGAAAATGTCACTCACAGAAAAAAATTGCAGAAAGCAAAGAGGGAAGAAAGAGTCTGAAATATATTTACAAAGAAAACTCATATTGCTGGCACATAAGGAATCTGCCGGTGATACCAATTTATAGAGTACAGCTTCCCCTATAAGTTAAGCTAAAATCTACCTCCACTCCACAGGTACAGGGGTTGTGATGTTTTCTGTGAAGGGAATTCACATTACGAAATAACCGAAGCAGCACAGATTTAAAATATATTTGAACACAAGTAAATTGTTTAGTTTATGACTAATTTTGGCAATTAGACACCCCTTAATAGATACCTGTTTTTCGCCTTTTTAATTTATATTTTTCTCTCATTTAGTCCAACAACTTCTAACTTTTAATATATATATATACAGGGTGAACCACCTAAACCTTGCACCGCAAACATTTCGGAAATCGAAGATGCTATTGATGAGCAGTTTTCACATCATTGATTGGTAGTCAGGGTTTCGTACATTTAGCCTATAAACAGATTTTAATAATACTGAGAAGGTGTATTTTTTGAAAAAAAAAAACATACAATTTTTTAAATGAAGCAATGCCTAGTTACATCAACAGAATAAAGGTAGGATAAATTAGAATGTCAATGATCTTTGTTGCAGGATTCTAGTGCAAGTGGTTTACGAGAAATCGTATTTTGAAAAGTTACCATCCCGACAATTGTTTGTCCCATTCAACCTGCTTAGTTGCTAGGTACGATGTTGATATGTTTGTTTGCATTGTGTTTTCTGTTCATTGATTGCATTGCGACTTTCTGGTCAGTTAGTTTGTGACAGTTCAAGCAGGAAGTCGTGAGTGGAAGATGGGATTTACTAATGCAAAAAAGGCCGACATGCTCATGGTGTATGGAGAGTGTAGGAAGAATGCAGCTCATTCCTGTACGGTGTATGCGGAAACGTATCCCAATAGACGTCAACCATCTCGACAATTATTTATCAACCTCTTCAACCAATTACGTGAAAGTGGTACTGTAATACCTAGAAAACGTAACGGAAACACATAAGTGACTGGAGAAGAGGCAGAAATTAATGTTTTGGCTGCCGTTGCAGTAGATCCTCAAATTAGTTCCCACACAATCGCACATGGAAGTGGCATAAGTCAGGCAAGTGTACTGCGCATTCTCCATCGACATAGGTTCCATTCCTTCATATCTCTCTCCATCAAGAGCTGCATGGAAACGATTTCGAGAATCGTGTTAACTTTTGTACTTAGGCATTAAGACATGATACTCCAGATTCATCCTGTATCTTGTTTAGTGATGAGGCAACATTTACTAATCATGGCCAGGTAATCAACAGAAACACGCACTATTGGTCTGTTGACCATTTCCGTCGGCTTCGTCAGGTGGAACGTCAGCGTCCATGGAGTTTAAACGTGTGGTATGGGATAGGGTACCATCAGCTCATAGGCTCATTGTTCATAGAAGGAACAATGAACTCGTTAAAGTATCCCAGCCTCCTGACAGATCATCAGCCACAGATGCTAGAAGACGTTCCTTTGTAGAGTAGGAGGAACCTTGGTACCAACATGATGGCTGTCCAGCCCATAGTGCACGAAGTTTCCAAATCGTTGGATTGGACGGAGAGGACCTGTATCTTGGCCGATCCATTCACCGGATGTGACACTTTAGACTTTTTTCTGTGGGGAAGGCTGAAAGACACTTTCTACAAGGATGTACCAACTACACCAGACGATATGAAATGACCTATTACTGCTGCCTGCTCTGAAATTTCCGCTGAAATGCTAGAACGTGTGCAGCAGTCTTTCCTACCAGAATGGAAGCGTGTATTGGAGCTGCCAGTGGTCATTTTGAACACAAAGGACTTTGAAGGACTATGTTCTCTCTACTTGTAATAATCCACAGAAGTATTGCAATTCCCTTTTGTTTTTCTTTAGTTTGTGCTTCCAAAGGTTGTACAAGTGTCGGTGAGTAAAAGCTTCAAAATAACATTTCTCGTAAACCACTTGCACTAGAATCTTGCAACAAACGCTACTGACATTCTAATTTACCCTGCCTTTATTCTGTTGATGTAACTAGGTATTGTTCCATTTAAAAAATTGTATGCTTGCTCAAAAAATACACTTACTCAGTATTATTAAAAACTGTTTATAGGCTAAAGGTACGAACCCCTGACTACCAATCAATGCTGTGAAAGCTGCACATCAATAGCACTTTCCATTTGCCAAATATTTGAGGTGCAGGTTTTAGATGATTCATCCTGTATACATATAGCGATTTTTACTCTCGAATTTTATGGGAATGTCTCCAAAAGTATTCTTCATTGTGAACGACTTTTGCATAACTGGTAAACCATAAGAGATAGACAAAAGTTTACTACACAGAAATGTAGATCGCGTTAAAATACACATTTTATGTCATTTACATTTTTTGTTGTTGTTGAGTGAACCATTTTTGAGACATTGCTTGTTATTCCCTTAAATTTTCCAATACTTATACTTTTTCTCAAATGGGAATTCTTTGATGCAAAGAGAATGGATGCTCCACATAGCAACCAACTCTTAAAGGATTTGATTACAGCTTAAAGGCTACCATATTCCCCTTGCACCTACAAGAAAATTAGCAATAAGATTAACATCTCGATTAACATGAAGCATATGGAGAATAAGCGTTTCAAAAAAATAGTTTGTACAGAGCAGAGAAATTCATGTGAGTGTAACACATCAGATTTTGTACGCAATATGGCGTCTATCTGCGGCGATCACCTCCTCATCCGTTGCTGTTAGGCTTACCTTGATGCTTCTCCCGTTGCTTCCAGAAGTTCTCAGTGGGTTGGTTCTCTTCAATTTATCCTCGGCTAGCTGCAGTAATTTTTCTTAAACTATATGGGAGCATGGACTTATCCTCGGTAAAGGAAAACGTAGATCTCGGGTGGTGATGTAGGAAGACATAGACTTGCTTTGTTTATGAAAAGATGACACTGCCGTTTCTTTTTATTTAATTAACACTCGTAGTATACAAAACTGGTATTGCCGCTGTAAAATACTGTCCACCGCTGTTAAATTATGGCGTGGATATGGCACGAAATATAACTATTCTTATTGTCACTTTCAGAGTAGCGGATCTTAGGTGTGTTGCTAAAACTATTTTGATTCCCTGTTTTGGCGCGATATCTCACACATCCTGCAGCATCTCTCCCTGACTACACATTACCAAAACTGTCGAATAAAACGCAATGCTAAAATTCCATGATAAAACTGTTGACAATACTGTCTTTTTGGCGCGATGTCTCACACATCCTGCAGCATCTCTCCCTGACTACACATGACATAAACTGTCTCGAATTTTCCCCAAACAGATCCATTTATAGTCTCAGGCTTCTGAGGCTGCTTCCTTTCCTATTGGTCCATTTTTAGCGCGACTCGACGCGTCTAACTACTTCGAATAAACTTTCAGGGATCTTATTGGTCCAAGTTTAATATAAATCGCGGCTTTTTCTGCATTTACCGTTAGGTTGTCTTTCTCGCTCACTTGGTTACGGCGAATTATCAAATAATGGGACAAAGGCTCTACACCCTCGCTGTAGGAATAATAGCACTGCGACCGAAGAGAGGTAATAAAACTAGGTTTTCTGCCTTCGAAAGCACTATTCCTGTAGCTAAAACATTCCATCGTGGACAGTATTTTAACATAGCGCTTAAATTATTTACATTAAACCATTTATAACTCTACTAATATTAGTAACCTAGATAGATACATAATGTTAAATCACCCTTCTTAAAATATACAAGCAGTATGAGAAAAAGATATTTACATAGTACGATTTAACATCAATAAAAGTTAATTAATAAATTATCTGTAATTACAGTTCTTGGGCTCGGCCTAGAGTTGCCGTTTCATATCGCATCCATGTTTCTATCTATTGTTATCCTACAAACATCATCAGTTATTTTCTACCTTTTATGGACTTCTATTTTGTCACTTTATATCAGCCGTAGTCTTCCGTTGAGAATGTTGCCAATTATATAGTTTTAATGGACATCTCTCCGGTGGCATTCTTCTGATTATTAGTTGTATTAATAATATTTATGCCGCCACTTGTATCTGCTCTTGCATAGCTTCATTTCGGATTTTATGACTCTAGAAATAGAGCAATTTCATTGTTTTTAATTTGTTTTTGTTTCTCTCGGAGCCCTCACAGTGCTCAGAGCCGTAATACGAAAGACTCGTGCTTTCAATAATTGTATAAATGATTAGGAGCAACTTATTTCCAAAGTGACTCTTCTTTATGAAATCAGATTTTTCATACACAACAAATTTTAAATAAGTTCTTCAAAGTTGCTAATAGAATTTTTTTATCTCGACACCAGGCTTTTCTCATTTATCGTTAATTTAAATATATGTGGTAAAAAAATTACAAAATAATAGGAATTGTAAAATTGGGATCACATGGCAGGGATTTAATTCATTTTGATACTAAACGAATACCACAAATATACTTATATCTTACCAAAACAGTAATCACTTTCATGAAAGAAAAAGTATAGTCACTTCTTATTAATATAATCTCAAATCGTTTATGTATTCACTATTTTAGCAGCTTAATATGTATAAAAGGTATAATTAATTCCATAGTATATGACGTACTAAAATATAATTTTGCATTTTACTCTGACAAAATTTCCGCTTTTTATTGCGAAAAATAGTTTCCAGTGAATTGAACAAAATAGCAGGCATATCCTACAATACAAACAGTTCAAATTAATAGGATATGGATATTTCGTTGTACGAATGAACTCTTGAACAGTGTGAACTCAGTGGCATCAGAACATGAAAAAATCTGATGTGTTACACTCACATGTCTTTCTCTACTCTTGTACAAACTATTTTTACAAAAGCTTATTCTCCATATGCTTCATGTTAATCGAGATATCGAGATGTTAATCTTATTGCTAATTTTCTTGTAGATGCAAGGGGAATTGGTAGGCTTTAAACGATCGTCAAATGTTTTAAGAGCTGGTTGCTATGCGTAGTATTCCATTCTCTTTGCATTACCAGGACAAAAAAAATGAATAACGAATTTCCATTTGAGAAAAAATATAAGTATTGGAAAATTTAAGGGAATAACAAGCAATATCTCGAAAATGGTTCATTCAATAACAAAAATGTATATGACATAAATTGTGTGTTGTAACGTGATCTACAGTTTTTGTGTAGTAAAAGTTTGTCTATCTCTTATGGTTTACCAGTTATGCAAAAGTCGTTCACATTGAAGAATACTTTTGGAGACATTCCCAGAAAATTCGAAATATACATTTCATTTATCATGAAAATATCTTAAACAAAAGATATTTTAATCAACATTGTTAGAGCCATTTTGAGAAAATTAAAATTTTAGAAAAATGTTCTATGTAAAGGGTAATCTGGGGTGGGTGCTTTTCTTGAAAATCTTCATGTCGCGTTTCTGGAAGATACTGAACCTAAATGCCAAGTTTGGTGTTTATCCGACTGTTCGTTTCTGAGTTATTCTGTTCACAGACACACTCCGAACATGCTTCCAAAAATGCTTTTTTTTGTTTCAGGGGGTCACAAAACATATATCCAGTGAAATCTCGGTATCGACTTTTTGGGTGGAATACAATACTTCCCTTACTTACTATACGTAGTAGAGAAAGTAAGAAAACACCTTATAAAACATTTTATAAAATGTCATAGCAGGATGTCTATCATTAAACAAATCTTCTCTTTCAAAACCTTTACATCATTAACTTTCTCTTTCTTTACCTCGTTACAAGGGGAAGTTTTTCTGTTTGTAGGGAGGACCATATTTTATCTCTCTTTAGTAATGTATGAGTGCATGAAGTTTTACTTAAATAGTTTGGCAGGCAAATAACACACTTTGAATTAACAAAAATTATTTTCATTCCTGAGATTTTAAAATTCATTTTTGACTTGATGTATAATTTCCCAGCATGTTTTCAGTTATTCATTTTTTGTACCTTTTTATACAATCATTTTTACAATATTCCACTTGTAAACTAACTTAACCTATGTACATGTTTTATTGCCACTATATTCTACCTATACTGCTCATTTAGCCTGGCACTCCGGTCTTACGGCTCAGCTGAGCAGCCCTCGCTACCCTTAATCACCTATGATCCATCCTCTCTCTCTCTTCCGCTTGCCCTTCTACCTTTCGTATCTCTCTTACTTTTATAACCCATTTCTGCTTTACTTTATTAAGAAGTCCCCCTTATTCTTATTTTCATTTCCTTCTTTTCTTGTTAACATATTAATTGTTACTATTTTCCCATCCATTTTTCCCCATTTTTCCTCCCATAATTTTTGTCTCCATTCTGCTAATTCTTTGCATTTTGTCATATAATGCTCTGTCCTTTCACTACCTCCGCATAGTTCGCAAATTCCGCTTTTTCTGCCTCTTAGCCCTCTCAGGTACTTTGATCCTGTTCTCATCCATACAAACGCTTTTTTTTCAGTTCTATTACAATAGGCCACATACCCTTCACCATTTCCTTTTTACTAATCTAGAACCCTAGTGATCTGAAAACATGTCAATCTCTTTCAAGAACTTTGGACCTGGCCTGCATTAAAAAAAAATCTGATGTGTTACACTCACATGACTTTCTCTACTCTTGTACAAACTATTTTTACAAACGCTTATTCTCCATCTACTTCATGTTAATCGAGATAAACATTTGCAGACTCTATCTTATTGCTAATTTTCTTTTAGACGTAAGGGGAATATATATTTACAATGGCAATATAGAAATACAGTAGCCTTTAAGCACATACATATCTCTTAATAGCTGGTTGCTAGGTGCAGCACTATTCCCCTTGCCACAGATTAATACTCTTTGCATAACCAAGACAAAAAATGAATAACGAATTCCCATTTGAGAAAATAAGTATTGAAAAATTTATGGGAATAACAAGCAATATCTCGAAAACGGTTCACTCAACAACAAAAATGTACATGACATAAATTGTGTATTTTAACGCGATCTACATTGTTTGTGTAGTAAAATTTTGTCTATCTCTTATGGTTTACCAGTTATGCAAAAGTCGTTCACAATGAAGACTAATTTTGGAGACATTCCCAGAAAATTCAAGATATAAATTTTGTTTGTCATAAAAATATCTTAAACATATGATATTTTAATAAAAATCGCTAGAGCCATTTTTGAGAAAGTTAAAATTTTCGAAAAATGTTCCATGTAAAGGGTAGTCTGGGGTGGGGGATTTGCTTGAAAACCTTCGTGTCGCATCTCTAGAAGATACTGAACCTAAATCCCAAGTTTGGTGTTTATCCGACTGTTCGTTTCTGAGTTATGCTGTTCACAGGCAGACACACAGACTGACAGACAGACAGACACACAGACACACAGATACACAGACACACAGACACACAGATACACAGACACACACACGGACATGTTTCCAAAAATGCTTTTTTGGATTCAGGGGATCTCAAAACATGTATTTCCGGTGAAATCTCGGTATCGAATTTTTGGGTGGAATACAATACTTCCCCTACTTACTATACGTAGTAGAGAAAGTAAAAATATTGTTATATTCCTCTAGAAGAAGTATCAATTCAGCTTTCCTCAATATTTTCTCCTCATTTTATGGCACAAACAACGCAAAAATTCAAGAAAGCAATCACGACACAAAATAATGCCGGCACGATACCTCGCAAGGTCATGAGATCACAAGCGGCTTTGCTATTGCTTTAGTGGAAATAAGACGGTTTGTAAATAAAAGCAGGATGGAAATATTCACATTGGAAATAAAAGCAACTTTCAAATGCTTGCCAAAATGGAATAAATGTTGTTTTGGAAATAATATATCTCTTAAACAATTAGAAATGACCTTTTCAATTGATTTTCACTCTAAACTAATTTTTTAATATAATGGAGATAAGTCACTTTGGAAATGTGCCCTTCAACTAATGAGTTGTATGTCCTCTTTACATCCTTATAAATAATATTGTCCCATATTAAGAAATGTAATTGTCTTATAACAACTCCCCTTTCTACAGTCTGTGTCGAATTTCAGTCTCGCTACATCCTTCACTTGGCATTGTTCCTATGTACTTATACGTGCTACCGCATTTAATGATTCACCATCTATCCCTATGTCGCTTCCTACTCCTCCAGCAATAAACCACAAGTTTCATTATTCTTCATTTAGTTTTCTGAACATATATTTATACAATTTTCACCTTCAGCAAAAAGTAATTTGATCGTATGCAAAATTTAATCAACACAACGTATTGTCATTTATCTGTATACCCACGGCGCCTTCAATGTTTCAAGGCCTCAAATAGGAAGGCTTTAAACATGGCAGGAACTGTGTAATATCCTTGGTGAAACATTTATCTGTGGTAAAAGTAGCCGAGGTACATTTCCAACGTTTATATAATTCCTATTTTCTGAATAAAGATTTCTAACGTCGCTTACGTAAATCTTTTGACGCCTTGTCTTTTAACAGGGAAATACTATCAAATGACTTACGAAATATACAAATACTAAATGGGTATCTAGATTGTGCACATGCACCTTCAGCTTTTAACACCCTGAATCAAATAAAATTTGTCAAATCTGCAAAATAATAGTGTCTCAGCATAAACCTCACCACCCAGCCATTTCTTCAGGTTTAGGAACAAAAAGTGATCGCTGGAAGCCAAATTCGGACTTGGATGCCAAGGTCGCGCAGTTTTATAGTATTATTGTGATGAAAAGGAACTTTCTTTTTCGTAATATCTGTAAGTTTAGCCTAAATAGCATTCTTCAGTTGGTCTAGTAGTGAAGCGTAATACCCTCGGTGATGATTCGGCCCCGTCTGGAGGTAGCATATGATCATCAAGTCATGAGAATCCCAGCATACAGCAGATAGAAACGTCTTTACTGTCTTTGATGCACTTTTACCTGTTGCTACTTACTGTATGGACTGATCCTTCGTCTCTAGGGCGTACTACAAATCCTGTAATGAAACGTCGATAAACTCACTAGAACTGTCTTTAAACATGTGTAAACGCCCTTGAGAAGTAAATATTTGAGTGTGTTTTTGGTCCAATGTTAACAAACGCGGCACTTACCAAGCGAAAAACTTTATCATACACAGAGCATCATGTAAAATATAGTACATACGGCCTAACAATGTCTTTGGAACGTCAGTCTAATCGCGTGCCTTTAATTTTCGATCATTAAATGCGATATTGTGTATTTTTCACACAATCTCGTCCGTCGTAGCGGTTTTGAGACGTCTTGAGCGTTCATGTTGAGTGGAGGTACGACTACACTGAAATTCAGCAGTCCATTCTTTAACTGTGTATTTCAGAGTTAAGCCCTAAGTATTTTATCACAGTTTGTATTTCAGTTTTATCCATTTTCTAGAAAATTTTACACCAATTTGTTTACGCGATTTTCGCAAATGCGAGGCATGTTTTTATAGTAAGTGCCGTTTTAATATTTTGCCACTAAAGTCGCGATTTTGAACATGCGCGATCACTTCTTCATTCATTTGGAAGCAAGACGCAGTTGTGAGCGATCGTCACTTTGTGTTTTACTGTTTTTAGAGAGTTTCGAAGTGTTCAAAGCAGTCGAACGACCGCCGGCTGTGAAGTCAGATCAGTGATTTGGTTTTTTGAATGCGAGAAATGCTACGCCAGCAAAAATTGATCACCAGTTGTGTGAAGTTTATGGGGAAACAATAATGAGTGACAATGCCCGGCCACACACCCCCAAAGATCTGATCGCATCGTTTGTTTGGGAACAATTCGAGCACCCTTCCTACAGTCCAAGCGAGTTTCTCATCTGAAGTAGTTCCTTGGTGGAAAACATTTCAACGACGATGTTGTGAAACAAGAAGGTGGTTTTCATCACAAACGGCAACATTCTTTGACGAAGTCATACAACAACTGGTTTCCCGTTACAAGTACCTGAATAACGATGGTTAATATATGAGGAAGTAGTGTAAGGTAATGAATGATAATAAAATATTTGGAAAACAATGTTCTGTTATTTTTTAAAAAAATTACCGGTACTTACTTTTATAAACACTCCTCGTAAGTGACTACACTTAGGCGTCTAAAACCTCACAGCGCGCTAGCTAAGGGATGATATTTACCAACTATGACAGTAGTTTGGTCATCTTCACGACATCTCCGAGTGGGCCTAGAAATGTTTCAACGCTCCTCCAATACGCTCATGAGACATATCTATTAAGTGATATACGAGGGCAGTCCCCGACCTGCGGTTGTTGTTTCAAACAAATGACTATGGTAGAAAGTACCACACTTTAAAGCTTAAGTTTGAAGTTTGACGATGCTACGTTGTTTAGTAATTGTTTGACAGTTAGCAATAGTGAACTCTCTCAGCGAATTTGTAAACATGGATGAAACTGGCCATCGTTATGTGATACAGTACTTTCATTTGAAAGATCTTAGTCCAACTATATTAAAGCTGAGCTAGTTTCTACTCTGAGGGAGTCTGGTTCTTCGTTTACAACAGTAAAATATTGGATGCAGAGTTTAAGCTAGGCCGTACGAGCTGTCAAGATGAACATAGCAGTGGTCGAACAAATGAGGACACCACGCCAAAAATTGTAAAGAATATCCACAAAATGGTATTGGATGACCGACGACTGAAAGTGCGCGAGCTAGCAGACATCGTAGGCATTTCAAAAAGTACTGTACATTGCATACTAACTGCAAATTTAGACACGAGAAAGCTATGCGCAAGATGGGTGCCACGTTTACTCACAATGGAACAAAAGCAGCGTCTTGAGCATGTTTCAGTCGAGTGTTTCGCTGCAATAAAGCCGAGGTTTTGCGTCGATTCGTAACAATGGATGATACATGAGTCAATCACTTCACGCCTTATACAAAATAACAGTCGAAACAGTGGATTGAAAGGGGAGAATCGGTTCCGAAGAAGGTAAAGAAGTTCCATCTGAAGGCAAGGTCATGTCGTCAGTCTTTTGGGATGCGCGTGGGATAATTTTGATTGATTATCTTCAAAAAGGAAAAGCAATTAATGACGAGTATTACGCAAACTTGTTGCAGCGTTTGAAGGATGAAATCAAGCAAAACACAGCCGCATTTAGCGAAAAAGAAAGTCCTGATTCATCAAGACAATGCACCAGTTCACAGATCCATTATTGCCATGGCCAAAATCAATGCGTTAAAGTTCGAATTGCTTTCTCGTGCACCCTATTTGCCAGATTCAGTCCCCTCTGATTATTTTCTGTTTCCGAAGTTGAAGAAATGGCTTGGTGGTAAAAGATTTGCCAAAAATGAAGAGGTGGAGTTTGCAGTTGATGGCTATTTTGCCTAGACGGTTCTCACTATAACCATGGTATCGAAGCTATTGAACATCACTGGGAAAAGTGTATTGAGCTGAAAGGAAACTATGTAGAGAAATAAAGATGTTTTTTCACAAACTTTTTGTGCTTTCTTTGTTAGGTCGGGTACTTCTGGACAGCCCTAGTACATCTTCACTGCATTTAGTTGCTCGCAAACCATTAATAACGGATATGTCAGAAATGGCTACGCCACAAAAAACGTATTTAAAATAAATTGTGGTTTTAAAGAGCTTGCTTACCATTTACCAGTATGTAAGATTATACAAAATTCCTTCCTATTGCAGAGGACTTAATAGGTTGGTGCCAGAAAATTCAAGATACACATTTTATTTGTCAAGTAAATATCCTTCTTATGTGGTATTTTAATCAAAATTGTTAAGGCCATTCTTTAGAAAATCAAAAATATAAAAAAGTGTTCATGTAAAGGATAGTTAAAATAGTTCAGATCTTCCTGTCGCATCTTTAGGAGATACTGAACCTAAGTACCAAGTTTGGTACTTATTCAACTTTTAGTTTTTGATTTCTGCTTTTCAGACATCCACGGAAATGTTTCTAAAATGTTATTTGGATTCAACGGGCCTCAAAACATATATTTCCGATGAAATCTTGATATGTAACTTTTGTGTGGAATGCAATACCCTCTCTACCTACAAGATACCGGTTGAGAAGATAAAAACATAATAATACAGCACAATACAGCAAACACAGTCAACCGAAAACCCACTTATCAGACTACTAACTTTAGCACACTGAAATATCAAATCCCTAGAAAACGCTACAAAAATTTCCATACGGCTTGAGCACACATCCATTGAAACTGAAGTTGTAAAACTCTATAATAAAATCCTGCAATAGTCCATTGGTAGGTGGACTCAAGGGTCAGGAGCGTTTGATGATCTTATAGCTGAACTTTTACAACAGAATGGGAATGGTAATCGTGGAAAGTACTGAGGTATAACGGAGTAGTCGCAGGTGCTCGTGTAATTCTGCTCCACCGCTGTGCTGCAAAACATAACTTTCTTGAAAATGCTGAAAGTTACAAAAGCGTAATTTACAATTTTGCAGTCTTCTCATAAGAAAAAGCAAGCATACACTTCTTCGTTCTGTCTCTCCGGGAGAAAAACGCAGTGCATTTCAAACATTGCCTGTGAGTTCGTATTATTCTTAGGTGTTTTGTGTTTGTGTTTCTACATGGTGAGGCAGCAAATCCCGCATGATACTTTACTACAGTCACATTCAAATACATTATATAAAATCTGATGTGCTGCACTCAACGAACTTTCTCTACTCTTGTACAAACCATTTTTACAAACACTTGTTCTCCGTCTACTTCATGTTAATCGATATACAAATTTGCAAAAACTATCTTATTTTCTTGTAGATGCAAGGCAAATATGGTAAACTTTAAGCGATAGTCAATATTTTAAGACATGTGGAGCATTCCATTCTCTTTTGTGTGTCCAGGACATAAAAAACTAATAACGAATTCCCATTTGAGAAAAAACAGAAGTATTTGAAATTGAAACAAATAACAAGGAGTATCTCGAAATGGTTCACTCGACAAAAAAGAAGTACATGACATAAATTGTGTGTTTTAACGAGATCTACATTTTTTGTGTAGTAAGCTTTTGTCTACCTATTACGGTTTACCAGTCATGTGAAAGTCATTCAGAACGAAGAGGGGTTTAAAGGGACATTCCCAGAAAATTCAAGACATACAATTTTCATTTGCCATGAAAATATCGTATACCTATGATCTTCTAACCAGAATTGTTAGAATCTTTGCGAGAAAATCAACATTTTAGGAAAATGTTCCATGTAAAGGGTAGTCTGAGGGGAGGATTTTCTTGAAAATCTTTGTGTCGCATCCTTAGAAAATACTAAACTCAAATATCAAGTTTGGTATTTATTCGACTTCTCGTTTTTGAGTTATGCTGTTCACTGACACACAGCCACCAGACATACACAAGGATGTTCTTCTATAGATGCTTTTCTTGATTCAGGGGGCCTCAAAACATGTGTTTCAGATGAAATTTTTGTATGGAATTTTTGGCTGAAATACAATGCTTTCCCTGCTTATATACGTAGTAAAGAAAGTAAAAAACAAATAACGAATTCCCATTTGAGAAAAAGTGTATTGGAAAATTCAAACAAATAACAAGGTATATCTCAGAAATGGTTCATTCGACAAAAAAAATGTACATTATATAAATTGTGTGTTTTAACGAGATCTACATGTTTTGTGTAGTAATATTTTGTCTATCCTTTACAGTTTACCAGTTCGGCGAAAGCGATTCAGAATGAAGAGGACTTTTGGAGACATTCCTAGAAAATTCAAGATATGCATTTCATTTACCATGAAAATCTTAAACATATGATATTTTAATCAAAATCGTTACAGCCATTTTAAGAAAATCAAAATTTTCGAAAAATATTCCATGCAAATGGTAGTCTCGGGTGGGGGGAGTTTCCTGAAGATCTTCGTGTCTCATCTCTGAAAGATACTGAACCGAAATACCGAGTTTGGTATTTATGCGACTCTTCGTTTTGGGTTATACAGACCCACACACGAACCTCAAAACATGTATTTCCGGGGAAATCTCGGTATCGAATTTTTGGGTGGTATGCAATACATCTCCTACTTACTGTACGTAGTAGAGAAAGTACCAAGTAACGTAAAAGAGTAATAATGTATCTACTAATTGATATTTTTAATTGTACCCAAAAGTCTAAACAATATTTCGTCTTTTATGACCCTGAGCTGCAGTACCTCTTTCCTTATTCACACTACTAATTGAAATACCCGCCTTGTTCCTACAACATTTAGCCTTGACTTCCACTTACCCAATAACCTTGCTTTCTTCGGAGGCATTTAAAAATTATTACACAACAAAATTAAAAAAATAGTTAACTAAAGATCTCAGGACTATATAAATAATAAACAAAATAAAAATACTCCAAAACACAATGCAAAAGCACTACCGAACAATTACAAATGCACAGTTTGTAATGAATTCCCATTTTAGTTCAGCTGGGTCACCTCCATATTGTCACATTCTGGTTTCCTGTCTTTATTTATAGAGAATAAATAATAGCAGTTTAAATAACTCAATATAACCTTGTATTCTCAGCAATAAGTATACAAAAAATACTAAGAAAACACACGAAATACAGAATAAAATAAAGGCAAAAATTAATATCTAAAGAAAAGAGCTTCTACAATATAAAATGATACTTCGACTGGTTTGATGCTGTTGTTGTTATCCATGCACAGTATCATTTTTACTTTCTCTACTACGTATAGTAAGTAGGGTAAGTATTGTATTCCACCCAAAAATTCTATACCGAGATTTCACCGGAAATACATATTTTTAGACCCCCCGAATCCAAAAAAAGCATTTTTGGAAACATGCCGTGTGTGTGTCTGTGACCAGCAGAACTCAGAAACGAACAGTCGGATAAACACCAAACTTGGCATTTAGGTTCAGTATCTTCCAGAGATGGGACACAAAGGTTATCAAGAAAATCTCTCCACCCCAGATTATCCTTTACATGGAACATTTTTCGAAAGTTTTAATTTTCTCAAAAATAGTTCTAACGATTTTGATTAAAATATTGTATGTTTAAGATATTTTCATGACAAATTAAATGTATACCTCGAATTTTCTGGGAATGTCTCCAAAAGTATTCTTCATTGGGAACGACTTTTGCATAACTGGTAAACCATAAGAAATGGACAGAATTTTACTACACAAAAATGTAGATCGCGTTAAAATACACAATTTATGTCATATACATTTTGGTTGTTGAGTGAACCATTTTCGAGATATTGCTTGTTATTCCCTAAATTTTCCAATACTTATACTTTTTCTCAAATGGGAGAGAATTTTTTTGTCCTGTAATGCAAAGAGAATTGATTACTGCACATAGCAACCCGCTCTTAAAATATTTGACTATCGCTTAAAGCCTACTAACTCCCCTTGCATCTACAAGAAAATTAGCAATAAGATTAAGATATCTCGATTAACATGAAGCATATGGAGAATAATTGTTTGTAAAAAATAGTTTGTATAAGAGTAGAGAAAGCCATGTGAGTGTCACACATAAGATTTTTTATATATCACTCAATTTATGTTTTTCTGATTATAAACGCTCACAAACTTGCCATGGAGAAATCCGCTGCTTAGAGACAGTGATAAGCTAAAAAGCATAATTAAATATCCAAACATCAGAGTATGAGCTCAGAATGAATGTGAACTTTCATTTATTTTTTATGTTAGCAATGTTTGAATACCATAGAGACTTTTGCAGCCAATAGGATTATGTTGGATGCTTTTGTATTGCTTTATATCAATGGACAATAAATAACCATTTGAAGATAAAGAAGATTGGCTTCCGAGATCCGCAGCTGAACCCATACAAACCCCCCGGACATGATGACGTCACGGCGCCCATGCTCCAGTACCTTCCCGAAAGTGCGTCATCCGCTTGACGCGGATTTTCAATCTCCTTCACTTTCCAACTAGTTGGAAAGAGGCGAGGGTGGTACGCATTTTAAAGCCCGGCAAGGTTCCGGTCTTCCCTTGTAGTTACCGTTCCGTTAGACTACTCCCGACCGTCTCAAAAGCATTTGAACGGTTGCTCCTAGCCCGCCTCACCCCTCTCTTTGAGCAAAGGCACCTCCTCCCGGACCATCAGTTTGGTTTTCGTCACGGGCACTGCACGACCCTGCAAGCTACTGCGATTTGCCGAGAAGGCCTTCCTGGGCTTCCAGGAGAACTTCAAGACGATCGCGGTGCTGCTGGATGCAGAGAAAGCCTTTGCTACAAAGGCATCAAGGCCCTTTGTACAAATTCAAGAAAGCAAACATCCTTTCCGCCTATTTCGAACTGATAAGTGGTTTCCTCCGGGATCGCATATTCAGGGTGAGAGTGGAGGGGAGGATTTCATCAATCCGTCCCATAGCCGGAAGGTAGTGTACTGTCCCCGCTTTTCTTCGCGACCTACATGCCAGACTTCCCTACGGAACCCAGGACTGTTACGTGTCAATATACGGACGATGCCCTCATTATGGCACAGAACAAGAATGCCCGATTCTGTTTCTCTCCATTGCAGCGACAGCTCCGAGCCATTGGCAGGTGGAGCGAGAAGTGGAGGATGGTCACCAGCCCGGGGAAGAGCTCTGCGCTTCTCCTGGCGAAGGTCCGCCGCTGGCGGCCCGACCGGTCTCTGAGGCTGCGGCGGAGGAGAATCCCTTGGGCTACCTCGGCCAAATACCTCGGAGTTAACCTCGACCACGGGCTCACATTTGCTCCACATGTCAGGGCAACGGTCGCCTCGGCCACGCCGCACTCAGGCAGCCATACACGGTAATTCGTTCAACCATGCCTACACAGCTCAAACTACGCCTATATCAGACGATTATCCCACCCCAGAGCACAGAGTATGGCTGTGAGGTGTGGGGATCGGCGGCAGCGACCACCATCCATAGGCTTCAGCCCTTCAGAATAGGGCACGTCGGATGATCTATATTACCGAGCGTAGATTCTCATCACATATCTTACACTCCCACTCCGGTCTCCCATACATAGTGGACGTGGTGCGGGAGAGATCCCGTACCATGTACACAAAACTTAACTTACCATATCAACCAGCTGGTGCACTCGCTATGACCACAAGGCATCAAGACGACGACAGAGTCACCGGTTACCAAAGGACGCCTTGGGACCCCGGGCTTAAAGGTACCACTCCTAACCATCACAAGTTACGCAGTAGCGGACATGGTCACTAGCTAGATGCGTGACCGTCTAGCGGAAACCCGCCCAACCGCTAGTTTGGATATTCCTTAAACCCTAACCCAAGATCCATCCTGCTTCGCTGCCACGCCAGCCTGCTTAACCTGACGACCGTGGAAGCGGCCGCCAAAGTTATACACTATTGGGCTTGGTCACCACCTGGACGCATGACCGCCCAGTCGGGTTCGCCGAGACCCAGCCAATGGTAGTGTAGAAAGCTAAACTCCGCCCATTGACCACAAACATAAAAGCTTGCATTAATCTTTATTTACCTATTGTATCGCACAGATAAAGCCGCATATGCGGCTGGGTACTGGCGATTAACATACCGCCCAGGTTGCTGGAGAGGAGATCAATGAATAATATGTGAACAGGATCTTCCTTTGTTATTTTGGGATGCCGTGAAAATCTAAGTAATTATCATCATGACTACCGCGTTACTTACGAGGATAGTAACATGCACTATAATCAGTACCAGTGATGGGACGTTGCCACTATTTCTCGATACGCCATACCGATACCGATTTTTGAGCATCGATACTCGATATTTACTTTATAAAAAACTGCCAAGGCGATAGTTTGTACACTGAATTATGTTCTTATTAGTAGTTTTCTGTGTAGTTCATGTTTAGAGGATCTTCTGTCCATATGATGAAAATTAGTCGTACGGAACTGAACCTCGGACTGCATGCGCTTCCGACTTCGTAAACAGGTTGATGAACTGCGGTGGTGCAGAACTGTTTTTCACTAGACCTTTTGTTCATTCTTTGCACACTAGGTGAAAGTGACCACCGATGACAGAATTTCCATAGTTGAATGTTAAGCCGAGACACACTGCGCTACAAAAACCGTCCAGTTATTTGAGTTACCTATTAGAATACATGCTGAGATTGCGTGTTTATGAGGCGCAAGCGAAAGACGTTCCAATTGTAAATTTTGGAAAGGTACGCTACTAGTCCCATGTCACCCTCACACTCATCTTTCGCTAGTTCTGCCAGAGGTACTGGTGATAAACTCAAAGAATTGGCGTCATGCGCAGATAACCGACTGATAACGGCTGAATAAATTGAGGATCCATATAATGAGGGAAAACTATGACCTAAGAATGAAAGAAAATCAATTCCAACATTGCCCTAAAAATAAGGGAAGGGAAGAGAAATTGAACGTCCCATAACAAAACTGTTTTAAATTTAACACCAAAACACAAAATGTGAAGTATTTAAGTACCTGTTTTACTCTCTTATTAGCTACCTAGAGTAAGTAGAGGAAGTATTGAACTCGAACCAAAAATTCTGTATGGACATTTCACTGGAAATACACATTTTGTAGTCCCTTATATGCAAAAACAATTTTTGTTTTTCGAGAAAGTTTAATGTATCTTTCTGTCTATGGGCATCATAACTCAAAAACGACAATTCGGTTAAATATAAAATTTGGTACTTGATTCAGCATAGTCCAAAGATGAGAGAGAACATATTCCAGAAAATCACCCCACTCCCAAATAACCCTTCACATGCAAAAAGGTTTGTCATTTTTTATATATTCAAAAATGGTTTTAACATTTTGATTAAAATATCTTATTTTTAATATGCGACATCAGAAATAAAATTAATATCTTGAATTTTTTGCGAATAGCCTGTGAAGTCCCTTTAATTCGGGATTGATTTTGTTAAATTTTTAATTACAAGCAAACCTTAAAAAATAGACAAAAGCTTACTGGTGGATAAATTTAGACATTTTTAAACTACACAGTTTGTGTCAAACGTTTTCATAATCTTAACCGTTTTCGAAACATTTCAGGCTAAGCGTCATCTAACAGACAAACTAGAAAGTTTGCGATTTATTTCCCTCGCAAGAAGTTCTTAAAACGAATAAATATTTTAATACTATTGCCGCAAGTTTTCGGTAAGCACGTCCACCTTAATTTTAAATAATTTCTAAGCAAAAATATGCCGTAAAGAATTGTAAAATAAAAATCATTTGTGTGTATCCGTGAACAACATAACTCAAAAACGAAAAGTCGGATAACTACCAAATTTGGTATTTAGGTAAGTTCAGTATCTTCCAAAGATGGAACAGGAAGATTTTCATGAAAATCCCCTACTCCAACTACCCTTTACATGGAACATTTTTCGAAAAGTTTGATTTTCTAAACAATTGGCCTAACGATTTTTATTACAATACCATATATTAAAAATATTTACATGACAAAGTGTATAGCTTGAATTTTCTTGGAATAGCCTGTGACGTCCTCTTCATTCGGAAGGAATTTTGTATAATCTTGTATTACTATAAACGTTAAGCGACAGACGAAAACGTACTTAAAAAAGATTGTAGATCTCTTTAAAACACACAGTTTATTTCAAATAGGTACGCTTTATTAATGGTTTAAATTGTTCTCTACTTGGCCATTATCTTAAAGTCCTGTCAGCATTCAGTTTATTCTCACGATTACATGAAATAAAACAGTACGGAATTTGAGAAGTGGTTGTTAGTTTTTGATTTACGTGATTTATTAGCCTCATGCTTGGGAAGCCAATTTGAGAAAGGTGTTTTATTTACGTAGTTGTGCCCCACGTATGGGAACCAATTTGAAGTAGATTATTTTACTGTTGTTTTGATGTTAGCCCCACGTTTGGGAACCAACTTGAAGTAGAATTATTCTTTACGTTGTTTATTTATTTAGCTCCAGGTATGGACGTCAATTGAGAAAGTGTTTTGTTGTTGAACTTTTCACCACGCTTTGGGCGTCAATTTGAAGAAGATTGTTTGTTACGTGTAGCGGGGGTTTGGAAAATAACGGGAACGTTTTCTGGTTGATATGGTCTTGGTGTAGGGTTTCGGGTACAAGAGGTGATTGCCGGCTACTCAGGTAGAGGATGGTGGGTTGCGAGAGTCTTATTTCAGGGATTGTGTGGATGGGAGGTGAATTAGACTCACAACTCCTCTCAATGGCCCATTTATTATGAAGATCCACACACTTGTCGTCGTACTGAAGCCCCTTCACACAAGACGCGTTCCGATCTGTTTTCCCCCGTTACAGTCTTCGTGCTTCTACCCTTGATTTTATTCTATTTCTGAGTTACTCACAATATGACTTTTGTCATCCCTAGCTACCCTATCTCTCTTCCCGATACAAAGTTCTAACACAAAATTTCACGTCCTCTTCCCATCTTTTCACGACACGAAGTTTTTACGTCCTCCTCCTAGCTTTTCTCGACACGAAGTTTTACATCCTACTCATAGCTCTTCCCGACACGAAGTTGTTACGTCTTCCTCATCGCTCTTCCCGACACGAAGTTGTTACGTCTTCCTCATCGCTCTTCCCGACACGAAGTGTTCCATCTTTCGCGTGTCGAAAACGCGCTCCTGCTCCTAGACAAAAATCTATTTCACGCCTCTTTTCTAGTTTTTTTCCCTGGTGTTACTATTCACGTGACATTTATTCTTCCTTATTGGTTCTTTAACTCCTGTGCGCTTTTTCTCCCATTGGTTCACTTTCAACAAACTTATGCTTAGCTAGCGTCTCTTCTGTTTCTCGTTATTCACGGCTGATTTGATTTTCTGTCCGCATGAGTGACTAGCACATCCGTTTCATTGTTTTGCTCGCCGGCGAGCTCTCGGCGATTTCAATAGAACCTAACTGTTTCTCCTGCTAGCCTTTCCTGTTTCTGGTTCCTTTCACATTCTTTATTTATACGTGTCTCTACTTTATTTTATGTCATCTCTACTTTATTTTATTTCATCCCTAATAATGTTTATTCCCCCTTTTCTTAATCTTTAATATTCTCTTTTATCTCCTTCTTATTTTGTTTGATTAGCGGATTAGTCTTAAACTTTTATTCTTGCTATGATTATTGTGCTCGCGGATCTTATCACTTCATACGTAATATGCTGCTACGTATGAAAAACAGATTTGAAGATGTATTTTTGTTGTTACGCTCCAAGTTTAAAAAATTATTTATTAATTTTGTTATCAAAGTGCTTCTATAGATAGTATTTATATTTATATTTGCCTCGGCTGCGTCAGTGTTGTTTTAGAGACACGTTTCTCTTAATCAGGGTGTGGTGCGCCAAGAATGTAGGCTTATACGATTTTAAGTTTTAATTCACTTCTTTTTATTAATCCTTGACACAAATTAAATAGCACTTCACTGATATGAGGAGCTGTGAGATTCTTTTATTTAATATTTGCACATTGTTATCGCGTATACTTATTTTACGTCTCACCCGAATACGTAATATTTTTATCTAGATGACACATCTTCCATCCGGTTACTACCAAGGTCTATAGGCAACTGAACATATTTCAACCGTCCAAATCCGTAAACTTCTGTATTTCAAGTCTGATTGGCTAATCCTAGTCCAATAGAATACCTGCATTTTCCTAAAGCTTTTTCTGGCTGTTGATTTGCTATTTTTAAACCGTCACAAAATTTACATTATTGCTGCCCTAATCATGACTAGTAGCATTCAAACTCTCAAACTCATTATTGTCTCAAGGTTACCTAATTGTTACCTCATTGTTAGCAACTTTAAACTTATTATTCTCACAGCCCTTACATTATTAAATTACGTAATGCATTCACATAACATTATTAAACATGTTTACAATAATATAAGCATATGCAATGACTGTTACATACATTTTTACAAATTATTACATACATATTGCTTCAAAGGGGGCTATTATTGAATTTACACATTATATAATTTAATTGAAATTATTCAAGTGTTAAAAATACTGCCTCAAATTTTAAGGCCAGCGTATAGCGTCCAGTTCTTAAACATTTGACTATTACTGTTCTCTTTGCATCTATAACATAAGTATTCTGTAAATGTTTATTTGGATTAAAACATAGTAGATAAAAAAATAAGCTTTAGCAAAAATACTTCTGTTGCCACTAATACACGACAGAGGGTACCGGAAGTCATGCCAATGTATCACATCAGAACCTTTTCCCTTGCATTCCTTTAAGTTTTAACACACAAGGGGAAGAGTTAATGAAAGTAATTATTCGAGGTCTTAAGCTAAGGCATATTCATCCTAATAAATGACAGAAATCTCCAATAAAATGTTCAACCAAGCAAACAAAACCCAACGGATTTCAAACCCTGGTTCTATCGTGAGAGACAAAAATGTTACGTCTTCAAACCCACATTAGTAAAGAAAATAGGTCACATTTTCCAGAAAGTGCTGTATTTAAATTAAGAACTTCCAACATTTGCATTATAATTTATGAAAATATTTCAATTTCAAATCTGAGGAACAGAGATCGAGAATTTCACTGCTATTCGATTCTTGTCACGTCGACATTGCATCTTATATTAACTCTAACTGCACTCAGAACATGTATTGAATCCGAAGAGAGGTTAAGGCCCAGCAGCCCCCCCCTCCGCACATCCCTTGGGTATTGTCCATCGGCCCGGGAACATAACAATGGATGTCCGAGGGTCTGTTCATCTTCCGGTCGGACAAAGAGGGTCAGTTTTAGCGGATTAATGTTTATTGTCCTTTTGGGGTGTCAGAGGAGCTCGTGTAAAGCATTATTGTACCCCAGTGTACATGCATGCCTTTTTGTTTGTTAAAACATGCGCGCAATCGCTGGCGTGAAATATGTGATCAAAAGTGGTTCTTGGTAATAAACTCAATAGGGTGATTCAGTGTTCATTTACCGCAGTCTGACGACTTCACGGTGTGCCAATGAACGTCGCTTACAGTGCACAGCTGGCGCCGCTTTTTATTTTTACTTGCTCTACTACATTCGATCGCATATTTCACCGGAAATGCATGTTTTGAAGCCTCTGAATTCCCCCCCCCCAAAAAGCATCTTTACAAAAAGGTACATGTGTGTCTGTAAACAGCAAACTCAAAAACGAAAAGTCGGATAAATAACAAACTTGGGATTTAGCTTTACTATTTTTAAAAAATGCAACACGAAGGTTTTCAGATTACCCTTTACATGCAACCATTTTAGAAAACTTTGATTTTCTCAAAAATGGCTCTAAGAATTTTGATTAAAATATCATATGTTTAAGATACTTTCATGGAAAATGACATGTATATCTGGGAATCTTCCCAAAACTGTCTTCATTCTGAACGAAGTTTCTTAACTGGTAAACCGTAAGATATAGACAAAATTTTAGTATACAAAAATGTAGATCTCGTTAAAACATAGAATTTATGTCATATGCATTTTTTGCTGAGTGAACCATTTCCAAGATATTTCTTGTCACTTTTTTTAACTTTCCAATACTTACACTTTTTTCTCTAATGGGAATTCGCCATTCGCCATCTTTTTTTTATCCTGGACATGCAAATAGAATGGAATGCTCCACATAGCAACCAGCTCTTAAAACATTTGACTATCGCTTAAATTCTACCCTATTCCCCTTGCACGTACAAGAAAATTAGCAATATGATAGTTTCTGCAAACGTTTATCTGAATTAAATTGAAGTAGATGGAGAATGAGCGTGGAGAGTGTCATGTAAGTGCAACACATTAGATTATTTTTTTATTGCCACCCGCGTTCCACCAGATACCCAAAACACTGCAGCCAAGAAGCCATGGCCGATGGATTTCACGGAGATCAACACGTTCTGCCTTTGCAATTTCCTCTTCCATTTCCTATGTTGGCTAAACTAATGATTTGTTGGTATCGCTCTAACAGGCCAGGTTTCTCACAACTACCTGTCAAAATGCCTGCCAACAGTCAAACCTTGTTATACTTTCAGGTCACGAACACTTGTGTCCTTAATTCATTAGCTTAGTGAACACCGTTTTCTTAGAATTCCCTTCATACAATAAAGCATTCTTACGAAAGTTCATTAACTTTTGCAGAAATGGCTACATTACAGATTTCGTTATAAATGCAAAGGAAGCAGCGAAAGTCAAATGTTTAAGAATTTGACTCTATATACTTCCTTAGTATTCCAAGATACTCTTTCCATGCAATCGCGAGAAACAATTGAATATCGACTGAACTTTAAAAGTATGAATTTTAAACATTAATAATGGATATCTCTGAAATGGCGTTTGGCTCAAAAGAATTATTTAGGATAAATAGCGTGTTTTAAAATGATCTACGTTTTTTGTGTAGTATATTTTCCTCTATCGCCTAACGTTTACCAATTATGTAAGATTATATAAAAATTCCTTCCGAATAAAGAGAACTTCAGGAAATTCAAAATATACATTTTTACTTTTCATGTAAATATCTTTAATCAATGGCATGTTAATCAAAATCGTTAGAGCAACTTTTGAGAAAATCAAAATTTCGGAAATTATTCATGTAAAGGGAGTTTGGAGTTGCAGATTTTCTTGAAATACTTCATGTCACATGTTTGGAGGATAGTGGACTTAAATAACAAATTTGACATTTAACCGAACTTTTGTTTTTGAGTTAACTCTTCACACACACACACGGACCTTTTACTAATAACGTTTTTTTTTTTATTCCGGATTCTCAAAACGGTGAATACTCGGTATTGAAATTTGGGTGGTCTTATTAATTGAATTTCTTCTTTAATTTGATATATAGTTTAGCATTGTAACAATCGAAAACTTAAGTTAAATGAAAACGCTTATACAAAGGCAGAGACAGCTTAACACAATCATTCACAACCTTGTTACAATAGGAATGGTGCTTTTGGCACGGAATGCAACCTTAACAGACACTATAATTCCACCGGCTCTAAAAGGGAACCTGATGTAAACAAAAACACGTGGCAAACAGTGTGCATCGGCCGCGGATTACAACAACATATCGTATTTCCATGTCGGACTGCGGAAATTAATTTTGTTTTATATTATTTAAGAGTCGATTTTGTTGAAAAGCATTCTTAAAATATTAAATTTTACTTCACACTCCATTTAAAAACATACATATGTAATTAATAAAATGGAGATATGCGTGTGCCCATTTTCATTACTAAGATACAGTTGTTGTTTTCAAATTGTTTATTACAATGTGGACAACGGTGGTTAAGATTAATAATTATTATGATTAATCAAAATATAAATGAAAAACATCCCAAAGGGAAAATTTAGAAAAGTGGTGAAAAACTATTTATTGAATGTATTCATACATATTTGTGAGAACTATCCCGATTTGGCCATTAAAGACCCCAATTTAACGTCCTAGTATTTTTAGTAAAAAGTGTGTTTGGCACGAAATGTGACGAAGAGGAGGAGGAAATGGATGGGATTGAACACTTTCATATTCTCATTGATAAAATATAATTCAGATTTTATTATAATACCTGTTCTATCATTCTATACTGTTTATATTTCTCCTTCAATATTTTAAATACTCTATGACTCATATTCGGTCTGCAAGAAACGTTGTTCTTCAATATTCCAATGCACCAACAGCAATATTTCAAGTATCTATTGGTCATAGGATAAAGCACAACACATGTAACCGTATGTTGTCAAACGAAGTAGCAGTGTTAATGAAAAGAGTATAATGCGATCGTTTAGAAATAAACACCGCTCATGTGCATTTATGCCGGTCAGGTGTTCAGGTCAGAAGCACGTTGTCTTCAGATAGTGCGCATTCTCCACCCAGGGCGTAGTAATACAATTTGCAGAGCAGTATCTCGCGCTGTTTTTGTTTACATCCGATTCTCTTCTAACGCCGGCGGGATTATACACATTGGCTTGTTACCAACCGTTTTTGAGGTGCACTAAAAGCTGGAGTACTGTGGAGGGACTAAAAGATCACATCGTATAATAAATCTCTCTTTGATTCTTCAGTGATTTTAAATTAAAAATTAGATAACGCAAGCTGAAAATGGCTAAAAGTGGTTTAATATTTAGAAAAAAAAGGCAGATATTGGCTCCATCATTAGGTAAAATAGCTGGAAATGCGTTTATTGGATTTTTTTAGCAAAGTAATGGCTAACAGTTTCATCAAAAAGGCTATATCTAGCCATAAAAATCCTAATTGGCATTGGAAAATCTCTCGTCTGTTAGTATAACTCCCCCCCAAGACTGTATATGTAAACTGAGACAATAATTTGCAAATACTTTCCCTACCTTCTATAATTATGACGAAGCAGAGGAACTCCCAACTCACCGGAATTGTAGGTCCAGGTGTCAGTCTTCAGTGACTTTAGATCCCCTGCAACAGAAAAATTACATTTAGTCGTCTCTAGCCTTTTAATTTAAAAAATCTGATGTTTTGCAATCACATGACTTTTACTACACCCTCTCCTACTGACTACTCATATAAAATTGTTGTTCTAGGTACTTCTTGATAACCGAAATAAACTTTCATTGCACATTTACATATTTATTTGTAGAATAAGAAGAATACATTAGGCTAAAGCGAATTCCTAAAAAGCGAATCGTGATACCATAATTATGGATGGGAAAATATAAATAATTAATTAAAAAATAACAGTAACATAGAGAAATAATTGGAATAAATAATTTCCGTAAATTAAATCAGCGTAAAAAGTAACAAGTTTGATTTGAAACGTTTGTCCGGAAAAACGAAGATAATTAGGAACTCAGGTTAGCCAAAGTCATTAGCGAGAGCCGAAGCAGCCAGCACATTAGCTTAAGAATTTCTGAGAACGTAGTTAGGCTATAAGTTCACGTTCACAGGCAGGTAGGCCAATTCTGGTGCTTATATTCTGAGAAGTTTACCTAGGCCAGCATGGTAACAAAGGTAAGAGATGCACCCTTAGGATTTGAAGCATTAGTTGCGCGTGAAAAATAACGTTGGTGAAATAATGAAGTACGCAAAGCTAAAAGCAATAAAGGCATGTAAGTTTAGATCCGTGGAGTACTCTCTCTCTCTCTCTCTCTCTCTCTCTCTCTCTCTCTCTCTGGTACCATCAGGGGTACTGACTCCTGTGGTATCTTAAGTGCTTAGTGACACACTTGTGTTATTAAGATTTCGCGGCTGCCGCGAGGGATTTTACCGGTAAATATTTTAACAACTCATGGCGAATTATGCCTCTAGTTACTTTTATTGCGGAAACAGTTAGTTTAAAACGTAGTTTTGATACTGCAGAAGTTAGCATGTATTGGTTTGGAGTGCTACAATTTAGAGTCAATATATTTCATTTCAAACAGTCGGTAACTCACTCAAATATCAGTTCATAATACTCATAGCTCTACCACTGGAACAGCCGGCAGCTGAATCAATAGCAAGATATTGCGGTACACATTCGTGTACCAAGTTTTAGCACCATCATCGATGCATCACATATTTTTGGGTATAGGTAATAGGTAATAGCTTTGAAAGTCGATGCTCTTTGCATGACCATGAGAAAAAAAGAATAGTGATTTACCACTTGCAAAATATGAATATTTTAAAATGAAAACCAATAGTAAAGAATATCTGGGGAATGGTTAATATCACAAAAACGTTTTTTTTTTACATAAATTGTGTACTTTAACGAGATTTATATTTTTGTGCAATAAAATTCTATCTTAAACGTATTTTTATTTTAATCAAAATCGTAAGAGCCATTTTTGATAAAATAAACTAACGAATATTGTTTCATGTGCAAGGTAGTTTGGGATGGGAGCATTTTCTCGTAAATCTTCCTGTTACGTTCCTTAGAAGGCGCAGTATAGTATGTAGGGAAGTATTTTATTCCACCCAAAAATTCGATGTTAAGATTTCACCGTAAATATATCTTTTGCATCCATGAATCCCAAAATAGTATTTTTAGAAAAAGGTCTGAGTATGTGTGTCTGAACATCATGACTCTGAAACGAGAGGTTCAGCATCTTCCAAGAAAATCCTCCAAATCAAACTACTCTTTAATAACCGAGCAAGGTGGCACAGGCGGTAGCGGTATGACTCACATTCTGGAGATCGTAGATTCGATTCCAGTGGCTTACATTCCTAATCTATGTGGTTCTTTTGGGGGGAGGGCTTTCCCTAGTCTCTAGGCGGATGCTGGGAAGGTTAATTACATCCCCTGAATTTCCTGTAACTCATTTCACCTTCTTTCTCATTTCATTTCACCTTTTATCTGCTTAGTTGCTTCAGGGTTGCAAATGTTGACGGGAGTCTCGGCGTTGAATGGCAGGGAGAAAGTATGATCTCTGTAACACTTAAGGGGGCGGTCCCCGAGACCTAGGTCCTAGGTGCAAGCCTGCAGAGAGAAGGGGAGCCGAATGTATCAGCTGCTACTGGGGAGTTTCAACCTGGAAAATGTAGAAACCATGCCCTTTGATCTGTCGTATCTCCTGATCCGGCCGCCCTCTGTCGCCTCTCCTCCCTATCGCAGGTGTTACATTAGGTACCTAAGCACAAAATATCTCCTTAGGTTGAGGTGCTAAGCCCCCTCCGCTCGTGATTATACGGCATACCCTTACATAAGAATGTTTCGAAAATTTTCATTTTCCCCAAAACGCCACTAACAATTTTGATTAAAATACCATGTGTTTAAGATATTTTATGACAAATGAAAGTTTTATCTTAAATTTACTGGGGATGGCCTGTGAAGTCCTCTACATTCTGAACAACTTTTGCATAATGGTACACCGTAAGAGACAGACAAATTCTTAATACACAAAAAATGTATATCACGTTAAAGCACACAATTTTGCCAAATACGTTTTTTGTGGACTTAAACGTATCCAAGATATTCCTTGTTTGTTTGAATTTCCTTTTTCTGAAATGGTAAGTCGTAATTTTTTTCCTCATGGCATTTCACAGTCTTTGCATAGCGAGCAGCTCTTAAAACATTTGACTCTCGTTTACGTCTACGTATAATCCCATTCTCTGTACCTACAAGGAAAAATGTCGTCGTTTCTAACGCTCTCCATATATCCTATGACCTTCGGGTTTACCTCATTCCACCAAGAGACGACTGGATCCATTGAGAGCGCCTACAGCCTTTACCGTGGACTTCGAACACCTTGGACCGGGGTACACTTCATATGAACAAGTCAGAGGTGAAGGCCTGAATAGGGCTGACTTAAAATCGCCATCCCAGAGCCGGGAATCGAACCCCGGATCCTTAGTAAGAGCGCAACCCTAGCGATCCGCAAGTGAATGGGTAATAAAACCATTTGTATAAACGTTTATCTCGTTTAACATTAAGCAGACAGAAGAAAAGCTTTTATAAGAACAGTTGGTTGACAAATGGATAGAAAGGTCATGTCAGTGTAATACATCAGATATTTTTTTTTAATTCAGTTGGCCTCAAAACGTGTATATCCGATGACAACTCGGTAAGTAATTGAGAAAGTAAACATATACAAACGCAACGGATTGCACTGTCATTCGCACTCCCACATACCGACAATTTTATTGTCAGAAATATGCGTTACATCGCGCGCCGGATATTTATGGCGTGCTGTCACAGTTTCAAAAACAAAACACGCCAGATAACGAGGTTGGTGCTGATGGGTATACAACACACGTTTCCGAATGTTATTTGGGTCGTAAATCTTCGCACTCTATCATACTGCCAAAAGTTTGTACGCCCCTGCCTGACCTTGACCTGAGAAACTCAATGAAGTGGGTGTAAAGATAAGGTGAAGGGAGTGGGGTTCCTTGTTCAATATCCAAGACTCCAATGATTTAGGTGCGTTCGGTTTGTTAAAATTAAGAGACCCGATGAAGTCGTAACTTAACCCTGTTCTATTTTTCCCCTGGGTTCGTCCTATCGTGAATAAAATGGTTGAATGCGTTTTCCAAAATTTTTACTTTTCTACCACGTAGGTAGGTACATAGTAGATAGAGAGAGAAGGTTCCACGCAAAAAATCGATACCGAGCTTACATCAGAAATACATGTTTTGAGTACCCTCTGAATAAAAATACACTTTTTGAAAAAGATCCACATTTTGTCTGCTGTGTACAGCATAACTTGAAAACGAGTACCTTCCAAAAATGCAACACGAAGATTTTCAAGAAAAACCCACATCCCAAATTACTTTTTATATGTAATATTTTTCGAAATATTTTATTTTTTGAAAAATGGTTCTAACGACTTTGATTAAAATATGTCTTAGAGATACTTACATAACAAATAAAATGTATAACTTGATAGACGAAAACGTACTCCACAAAAAATGTAGATCTCTTTAAAACACACAATTTATTTCAAATAACTTTTTGTGGGATAAGCCATTTCCGAGATATCCGTTCTTAATGGCTCGCATTGTGCAATACTTTGTCATTCTTTTCAGGTCCTGTCTATTTTCAGTTGTTTCTCGCAGAAGCTTTTCTGTTTCTCTTTTTTTATTGTATATTTCTACAATAATATTATGTAAAATTGTTGGATGAATTTGAATAAAATTATAAGAATTTGGAATGTGTACTACAGTGTAGGAAATTGTGTACTACACTATTTCATATGTTTATTTATTTATTTGTTTCTCGCGATTGCAAGGAAACAGTATGGAATATTAAGATCAGCAAATACCGTTCAGGTCTTAAAAATTTGACTATCACATTCACTTTTTATCTGTAATGAAATGTGTAATATATTATTTCTGCAAAGGTTTATTTCGATTAAATTGTAGCAGAATAATTTGTAAGATTAATTTGTATACCCACTAACAGTCGATAGATGTTAGAGAAAGCCAAGGAGCCTCAAAATGTGTATTTCTGGTAGCATGGGTATCAAATATTGAGTAAATTGTAACACTTTCTCTAATTTCTACATGTAAAGAGAGGGAAAGCAAAACAACCGCTTCCCCACCTCTCTTCCGTTTTGGTATTCTTTATACGAAAGCGTCCTTAGTCCAGTGATGAAGACCGGAAGTACTAGTCAAGACTTGTTGACAGAGATTTCGAATGCTCGAAATTGGTGGCATAAAATCTTAACCTTAAGATACACTGGGACTGAATTTTCTAACTTTTTACAATTTTAAAGTTATTTACTTAAAAATTGGCACATTTAATGTACGTAAATAAAGAAATGCAAAAGCCCATAGCTCTGGCTCAAGTAGTTTCTCAGATATTACCGTTCAAATGGTTTAATTAGCGAAATAATTGGAAATTTTTAAAACTGCCTTGTCAGAGAATTATGACAGTGACATATTTGATACTTAAGTACAGTGAAAATACGTAAATGTATCGTAAATGTAAGTTTTTGATTGAAGTTAACGTTATTAGTTTTAGAGAGTTAAATTTTTGTTTTTAAGAAGCTGGTGTTAAAATTTTCCTTGTTACTTTTTCTACTAAGGGAAGTATTGCATTCCACACAAAACTTTGATTTCGAGATTTCACCGGAAATACATGTTTTGAGGTGCCCTCAATCCAAACAAAGCATTTTTAGAAACATACCCGTGTGTCTGTCTAAGCAGCATAACTCAAAAACGAAAAGTCGGATAAATAAACTACTTAGTATTTGAGTTTAGTATCTTTCAAAGATGCCACACGAAGATTTTCAAGAATATTCCTCACCCCAGACTACCCTTTACATAACATTTTTCGAAAATTATGATTTTCTCAAAAATGGCTCTAACGATTTTGATTAAAATATCATATGTTTAAGATACTTTCATATCAAATGAAATGTATATCATCAGTTTTCTGGAAACGTACCCAAAAATCGTCCTCATTCTGAATGAATTTTGCATAAGCGGTAAACCGTAAGAGATAGCCAAAATTTTATTACCCAAAAATGTAGATCTCGTTAAAAAACACAATTTATGTCTGATACATTTCTTTGTGGAGTGCACCATTTCCAAGATATCCTAGTTATTTGTTTGAATTTTCGAATACTTACACTTTTCTCAAATGGGAATTCTTATTCCTTTTTTTAATGCCCTGGACATGCAAAGGGAACGGAATACTCTACATAGCAACCAGCTCTTAAAAGATTTGACTATGACTTAACCCTTGCCATATTTCCCTTGCAATTATAAGAAAATTAGCTATACGATATTTTCTGTAAATTTTTGAATGGATTAACATGAAGTAGGTGGAGAATAACTGTTTGTAAAAATAGTTTGTACAAGAGTAGAGAAAGTCATGTGAGTGTAATACATAGAATTTTTTAAACTTCAGGTAAATTTCTCTCAAACTCTATTTAACTTAGAAGTTTTAATCTTTTTTGTGGCTGTACAGAAATGTTAGCTGCATTTAATGGATTAAATATATTTATCGTGAATTACATAGTTTCTACGCAAAAATTATAAATATGAAAAAAGGCTACATCAACACTATATTCGTGGGACTATTTTTTTAAAAAATGGACAAGTACTTAACCGGCTATCTTAAACTACTGATAAAAACTCACAATAAAAAACTGACGGAGTTCTGATTTTTATTTTCAGAGAAAAGTGAGAAAGTGATTTGTTACGTTGTTATTTTTGCAACACGCTTTGGGAGCCAAATTTGAAGTAGGTATTTTATTAGGAGTTGTATTATATTTCAACTGTTGGGGAACCGAGCCTGTAGTAGCTGCCACCGCACGTATAATAAACAGTTTCCGGTAGCCTTCGCCCCAAATGTACTTTCAGGTGGCCTTTGCCCCAAGTTTAAGAATAATAGCTTTGTAATTTGACTGTTTCTTTAGATGTTAAATATTTATGTTTGCCTCGGCTGCGTCAGTATTATTGTTAGAGACATGGAAGTCTTGGCAGGGCGTGATGCGACAAGAATGTAGTCTTGCGCAGATTTTAAGTTTTAATTCACTCTTTTTATTAATCCTTGACTCAAATTAAATAGCACTTCACTGATATAGAGAGCTGTGAGATTCTTTTTATTAATTAATTACAATTTTTACCACGTAAAACTATTTTTCGTCTCACACGAATAAATATTAAATCTCTCGAGGACACATCTTGCAACCAGTTACTATCACTGTCTGCAGGCAACTGACTAGATTTCAACCGTCTAAACTTGTAAATTTCTGTAGTTCAAGTCTCTTATTGGCTATTTTTACTCCAATATAATACCTGCATTTAATTAAAGCTTCTTTTCTTTTGGTTGTTGATTGGCTATTTTTATAAACTGTCACTAAAATTACATTAATGTGTCTAAGAATCATAAATAACATTTAAATTCTCAAACTCATTATTGCTTCAAGGTTACCTCATTGTTACCTCATTGTTAGCAACGTTTAACTTATTATTCTCACAGCTCCTACATTATTAAATTACGTAATATATTCACATTACATTATTACACATGGATACAATAATTTAGTATATGCAATGAATGTTACATACATTTTACAAATTATTACATACACATATTTCTTCAAGGCGGTCTATTATTGAATTAATTATTATATAATTTGACTGAAATTATTTAAGTGATAAAAACACTGCCTCAAAAGTATACCTAAAATTATTTCGCGATATTCAAATATTTTTATAATTAAAAGACATATCTGAATATATTCAGGAAATCTTCTTTAATAAGCAGTAAAAATGTCAGTGCCCTAGATGGTGTAATTCTAGAGAAAACTTGCTTTCTTTTAATTTCGAAGAAGCATAAAAATACCCCGCGATCTCTACCAAGTGACCTTAAACCCCTGAGGAAAAAGGAAGATGACACAGATGCATGTGAAAACATCAACTAAATTCGTGCAGTATCTGCGAAGGAAATAAATATTTTATTTAAATATAGTTGTACTTAAAACGTTTAACAGGTTTCAGCAGAAACTCTAATATACGGTCCCTCAGTTTCATTGCAACAAAGCCCCTTCAGGACATCAGAGCGGCTGGTTTGAGATTTAATTACTGCAGAATTTGGTTTCTTACAAAATAGTTAGGCTTCACAGAGCATCAGCAATTCGATAGGACTGCGTAGCTTTAGAACTTGTTCAAGTGGTTGCCATGGAAACTTCGCATCGCCCATTCTATGCATTAGCAGCCGGTTTATTTGCTTTTTCGCCCACTAATCCCAGCCATGTCTGTCAGTCTGTGGAGCGCATACCCAGAGAACAATAGTTAGGCAAGAAGTTGGAGGAGACAACATAATCCTGATGAAGTAGCAGAACGTGTAATCTCTTTATTCGATCCTCTTCTGCTTGCAAATGTAAATCTTCCCACAATCTGGGATAAAATTCAAATAGCCACTCTTTTGCTACCTGATTCTGCGATTTGTTAATAACCACCGCGTTAGCGTGCCTAATCGAGTGGAGCGTTGAAAAACAACAGTCCTCCATGTGCCAACAATAGGATCAACAATGTGGCGCTCAGCCAAGAATTCCTCCCACGGCCCCTCTATCTCTCTGTGCGTCGGAGTCTACAAAAAAAACGCATTCCAACGTTTAGTGCGCTACCGGGTGATAGGAAAAAGCGTATGCAGCATTGGAAGGAAATGCTTCAATTCTTGTTATCCAAGGTCTGTTGTGTATAACTTTGCCCCATATCCCTTAACGGTGCACTAGTCAATTCCCACTGGCACTGTGCTGAATAGATTTCTTATTTTCTTGAGCATCTCCCTAATAATTGTCAGATTTACATTAAATATATTACGTAACATAATGCATGAAAAGTCTTATTAACAAATAGATGGGAGGATCCTTCGGTTTAAACCTGCCTCTCAGGATGACGAAACACTTGCATCTATCATGACAGAGTGTGTATATCGCTTTTATTGCCTATCCATGCACTGCACATGAATTGTCAACATTCGAAAGTGTACGAGGGTCACTCAAAGTTTTGAGAATGGGCAACAATGAGTAGTGGTAAACCAAAGCAGCTTTTCCTTACTTCAGATTGAAGATCAAATAGCAACATGTTCAAGTCTGGGCGCGCTCCATCAATGTGCATCGTCAGCACCGCCTGTGTATGTATAGCAGGTGTTGTTAACCCATACACTAGGATGGGTCTCGAGTGAGAGCATTCCCGTACTATGATTTTCATGACTTTAAACTCGGTTTAGGATGGAGAGAATGCCTTGAAGGACGGCATTGTGATTTGGGAATCTTTTCCCTTCGCAATCCACCATTTATCGATGATGTGCAGAGTTTGGAAGAGGAAGGGATTCCCTCGAAGATGAAGACCGAGCTGCCTACAGCTACAATGGTTGAAAATGTGGTGAAAGCAGCTCGCCTGTTGTAGGAAGATCATCGTTGCATTACGGTCAGATTCAAGAGTTATAAATATTGGATCGGCAGCATTGAAAGCAATCCTGAAAGAAAAATCTGATGTGTTACACTCACATGACTTTCTCTACTCTTGTACAAACTATTTTTACAAGCGCTTATTCTCCATCTACTTCATGTTAATCGAGATAAACATTTGCAGAATCTATCTTATTGCTAATTTTCTTGTAGATGTAAGGGGATAATATATTTACAAGGGCAATTTGGAAATACAATAGCCTTTAAGGACATACATATCTCTTAATAACTGGTTGCTAGGTGCAGCACCATTCCCTTTCCCACAGATTAATACTCTTTGCATATCCAAGACAAAATCATGAATAACGAATTCCCATTTGAGTAAATAAGTATTGAAAAATTTAAGGGAATAACAAGCAATATCTCGAAAATGGTTCACTCAACAAAACAAATGTATATAACATAAATTGTGTATTTTAACGCGATCTACATTTTTTGTGTAGTAAAATTTTGTCTATCTCTTATGGTTTACCAGTTATGGAAAAGTCGTTCACAATGAAGAATACTTTTGGACACATTCCCAGAAAATTCAAGATATACATCTTATTTGTCATAAAAATATCTTAAACATATGATATTTTAATCAAAATCGTTAGAGTCATTTTTGAGAAAATTAAAATTTTCGAAAAATCTTCCATTTAAAGGGTAATCTGGGGCGGATTTTCTCGAAAACCTTCGTGTCGCATCTCTGGAAGATACTGAACCTAAATACCAAGTTTGGTGTTTATCCGACTGTTCGTTTCTGAGTTATGCTGTTCACAGACAGACAGACAGACAGACACACAGATACAAACACGGACATGTTTCCAAAAATGCTTTTTCTGGATTAAGGGGATCTCAAAACATGTATTTCCGGTGAAATCTCGGTATCGAATTTTTGGGTGGAATACAATACTTCACCTACTTACTATATGTAGTAGAGAAAGTAAAAATACGTGTCAAGTAGCTTGCAGTCGCTGGATCCCCCACCACCTCAGAAATGAGCAGAAACAAGCACGTGTGCAATGGTGCCAGGAAATGATTTAAAATTCAATGGAGGAACATCTAAAAGCCTATTTAAAATTGTAACAGGTGACGAAAAGCTGGATTTACCAGTATGATCCAGAAACTATACGACAGTGAAGCGAACGACAAGTGTTGGCAAGAAGATGATCTGTTCCTGCTTCTCCTGGTCACAGTGTGACGAGTCTGATTGAGGGACAAAAGAATGTTACTACCAGATGGTGCACCACAAAATGTCTGCAACAAGTGTTCAATGAACTCAGAAAAAAGACTGACCTGCGTGGAATTTTGTTGAACCATGACAATGCCTCTGCCCACACTGCACAAGAAACAACCCAAATCTGTGCAGCAGTCAGGAGTCAGATATTTGTTCCATCCTCTGGCACCATGCGACATTTTCTATTCCCCAAAATGAATAAAAAAGTTCGAGGTCAAAGATTTGCGTCACCTGAAGCCGCAATTTCTGCTTATGAAGAATATATTTGCACTCTCTCCAAAGAAGAATGGCGATCAGCATTTTAAAAATGGTTTGAATGGATGGGGCTGTGTATAGAATGCAATGGAGAATATATTGAAAAGATGCAATGATCAGATCTAAATTGTTTAATATTTCACTGCGTCTATTCTCAAAACTTTTGGAGTAACCCAGATACATTAGCCAACCAGGGGAGAGGGAAAGAATACGTGTCTATAGGGCAAGGTTATTAGAAACAGGATTTAAAATGCCAGCTTCTTAGCTTTAGATGCTTCAGATGCAGTTAGGACAGTAATATCTCGTGTGTACTGTTGTACATGAAGAAAGTAAGGATAACCGAATGCATGTCGTAAAGAGCAGCGGTCTCTTTATGGTTTATGGAGCCAGCTGTAGAATAATCGCAGATAGTAGGAGAGAAGCCTTCCATTCCGAAACTTTTATTTGCATTCAAAGTATTTGTTTACCAGATCCGAGTTTGTTAGCTCTATAATCCACGAGCGGTGTTCTAAATGCTCTTGGCTGACCAAGAAAACATGAGACTTATAGGGGAGAATAAAAGCCCTATATCGCCACTATTAAACCTCTTAAATTCACGACCCATCATCCCAAAACCTTATAAAGATATCAGACTGGATTTTTACTGGGGATTTTTACTCCACGTCCTTTAAATTCATTATTATACATTTATATAGCAAGTTTCATTATTAGATGGGCAGGGTTATTCCTTTAATTGCACAACATCTTTTAATTAAAATTTACCCTAAAATATTATTTAAAAATTATTATGTGATACATTCACATGACTTTCTCTGCCTTCTGTGGTTTATTAGCAAGTACACAAACTAGACTTACTAAATCTTATTTTTACATCTACTTCATTTAAATCCAAATACACCTCTACAGAAATAGCTACATTACACATTTCGTTATACATACAAAGAGAACAGTGATTGTCAAATGTTTTGGAACTAGGCGATATATGCTAGCCTTAAAATTCCATACCGTTTCCATGCAATCACGAGAAACAACTGACTGTTGATAGAACTTCAAGTGAATGTCAAAAGTATTGAACAATTCGAACCATTAATAACTGATATCTCGGAAATCGTCGATGCTACAAAAAACGTTATTGGAAATAAAATATGTATTTTAAAGAGATCTACATTTTTTGTGTAGTACGTTTTCGTCTGTCGCTTAACATTTACCAGTTATACAAGATTATACAAAATGCCTTCCGAATGAAGATGACTTCACAGGCTATTCACAAAAATTTAAAGATATAAAGTTTATTTGCCATGTAGGTGTTCTTTGATATGCAGCATTTTAATCAAAATCGCTAGAGTTATTTTTCAGAAAATCGAATATTTCAAAACTGTTCCATGTAAAGTGTAGTACTTTATTCTAGATAACCCTTGGAAGTCTTTCTGTCGCAGCTTTGGAAACCACAGAACCTGAATAACGAAGTTTGGCGTTTATCCAACTTCATTTTGAGACCTTTTTCTGTGATTCTGTTATTCCTGAACCCAAAAAGAGCATTTTTAGATAAAGGTCCGTGTGTCTGTTAGAAGTATAACACAAAACGAAAAGTCGGATAAGTACCAAACCTGGTATTCGAGACACAAAGATTTTCAAGAAAATTCCCCCGCACCAAACTACCCTTTATATTGAACATTTTTTTAAATTTTTTATTTTCTAAAAAATGGCTCTAACGATTGTGATTAAAATACCGTATATTAAAGATATTTACATGGCAAATAAAAGGTATATCTTTAAATTTTTGGGAAGTCCTCTTCATTTGGAAGAAATTTTGTATAATCTTGTATAACTGGTAAACGTTAAGCGATAGACGAAAACGTACTAACAAAAAATGTAGATCTCTTTAAAATGTAAAATTCATTTTAAATAAGTTTTTTGTGGCATTAGTCGTTTCTGAGATATCCGCTATTTAATGTCCTGCCAATATTCAATATTTCTCACGATTCCATCGAAGCGGTATGGAATTTTAAGACCAGCGTATAGCGTACAGTTCTTAAACGTTTGACTATCACTATTCTCTTTGTATCTATATCAAAACGTGTAATGTAGCTATTTCTGCAAAATTTTATATGGATTAAAATTAACTAGACATAAAAATAATATTTAGTAACACTAGTTTGTATTACCACTAATAAACAATAGAGGGTAGCGAAAGTCATATGAATGTATCACAACATATTTTTAAAATATATTTAAAACATAAGTATTGTTATCACTACGATAAAGTATTGATTAAAATAAAGGTATGTTTCCAAGTAACACACTGCACAAAAAAAATAAAAATCCCCGCTTTGCCAATTTTCGCCATTTAGGGCCTTTTTTTCCTTCAATCGAGTCACCTTGTGAATCAATACTTTTAATACAACGACTTTCCAACTTCTCAATATCTCGATAAAATAACACTTTTCTAGCTGTGCTAAATGAGTCTCTGTCTCAGATTCAGCCTCATAATCTGGTGTGAACCTTCATCCACCCACATATTTCTTCAGATCTGGACACAAAAAGAAATCCCTGGGAGCCAAATATGATGAATAAGGCAGATGCGGAAGCACTTGACGTATATGAAGGCGCATTGTCGTAATAAAAGCGAGCTTTCTTTTTCGTAAAATGAGAACGCTCGGCCTGAATGGCATCCTTCAATTGGTTAGTGATAGTTATGCGTTCTGGAGAACCCTAGAAAACCACAGCCACGATTTTTTTCTGTAGATGGAACCGTTATTGATTTCTTTGTAGCACTTTCACATGTTTGGACTGCTCTTTCGTCTCTGGCATGTAGTGATGTACCCATGCTTCATATACTGTTATGAAACAGCAGAGAAAGTCAATAGAATTGCGTTTAAACAAGACCAAACACTCTTTAGAAGGGTTTCGAATGCATTTTTGATATATTGTTAACAATCGCGGCATCCATTGAGTGGTAAACTATTACAAAACTACTCTGGCGCTCTTCATCACGAATGAGCTTAAATTTAGTAGTTTACTTTTTTTTCTTTAATGTTGAATCTAACTACTTTTGTATTTCTGTTGGGGTTAAACGAAGTACTTGGTCACAGTTGGCATTTCCGTTTTATCCATTGTGTAAAAAATTTTGACACAGTTTGTTTACACGATTATCACCAACAAGTAACAATACTTGCGCGTCTGAAACTTTACAGCGCGCCATACAAAGAATGACATTTAGAAACCCTCAAAGTAATTCCATCATTTTCACGACATCTCTGAGTCAAGGCGCGAACTTTTAGTACATCTCTCAGTTCCCAGTTCATATTTATCCCCTTAATCAATAATCTCTTATACAATGACAAATATTGGTATTTGTTCATTGTATACATATTCCCTGAATCTCTGGTTTACTTAGAATTTAGATGTTCCTTTGAGACAGTCTTATTACCACTGCAACGGAATTTCTTTTCCTATCCTCTTTCTCTCTCTCTATCTCTCCCCCATTTTGTGATGACTAGAATATCACAAATCCATGCTATAAGACCTTCTCCCCACATGCTCAGAATCCTGGCGACGCGGCGGGTGTCTACAGCAGTTGTAGAAATATGCTTCCCATTGGTAAAAGGAGAAAGTGTTCGTGTATATTAAAATCACTAATAACCGTATCGTGTCATGGATGTGTTATAAAACGTTACAGGGAATGCGTGTGACAGCAATGTATGATGCAGCTAATACAAGAAACATGGCTATATCTGGCTGTGATTGACGAATAAACGCAAAAAATACTGTATTCCAGTATATATATATACCAGGTGAGTCAGCAGCCCCTATTTATTTTTGAATTTATGCAACGTGCTAAGCAACGTATGTGACTTACGCCTTTCTTGAATTCCTTCTAAAGGCTGATTTGCGTAACACTTTATAGAGGAGGGATAGATAATTCAGTGCATAACTGTTTTACCGGACAGAATTCTATCGCCATGTATGTCGATGCCAAAAACATCCCACCCTGACACTGGGAGCTTCAGTAGCACTTTAAGCTGATTTTACAAACTTTTATTCTTTGGCGTACATTGATACACACCTTTGAAAACTCTCCTGAAGGAACAACTTATCACATGCATCGGTTGACAAAACTATTTGGAAACAAAATGGAAGATCTAGCAGTGCGACCAATTGGATTTAAGCCATCAGCCAACAAAGGTTCGTTATACAGCCTTGTCAAAAATGCTAAGCATTAGATAGATAATTTCTCTTCTGTCACAAACTATGGAATATTTCAGTTCATACAGTAATTGAAATGGCTGATGCAGTTTGTTTATTTGAAATAAAGTTACCAAAATGACCTCCAAACGCTGTATGAAGTTGCAAAAAGCATGTAAAGTTTTAAAGTGAGGTTGAGTTTTGCTATTATTAATTCGTATAAAAACCCTAACTTGCAACGTAAGCATTGGCCGAATGGTATTATAATAGTTGCTTTACCGTTGTACCGCTTTAGTTCGGGTTCAAATCCGTCGTGTTACGTTCAAAAACTTTATTACCTTTTGTTTTATCTCTTTTGGCCTATAATTTGATATTGTGATACAATGAACATTTTAGATAACATTATATGTGTGTGCAAAATAGGATAATCACCATGTTTTTTCTACCGTAAAGAAGAAGAACCGAAAAGCCCAAATCGTTTCCGGGCACTCATACGTGAAGAATGCAGGCAGATTACACCGGGCATGCACAATATGCAAGAGGGTATTTCTGGCAACGTAATAAATGTGCATTGATGAAGGGGGTCGTCATTATGAACATTTACTTCGTTGATGAAGTCCACGTTCTTTAATAATTTATTATTCCGTTTACCATGAACTCAGCACATTTACAAATCCTTTGTCAGTAGAAGAAGTGAAACATAAGGTTTAAACATGAAACAAAGGCTGTTAGATTTGATATCGTCGATATGTGCCCAAAAGAATAAAAGCTAACTACTTGACAGTGTTTACAACACCAGATAGGTATGGATTGTTATCGTAAGCATGATACACAATTATCTGATTGTAATTCTTGTGTCTTTGGCTCATAGAAGAGCCAATAACAAACATAAATACATTAGTATACTAAAATAGAGAAAATAAACGCAAGGGGAAAGAAAAAAAATAACCAAAACAATTTATTGTTTATATTAAATTCGAACTTCCGAAGGTAACCGTTGCTTTACCACATCCCGGTAGCTAATCCACTCGGCCAGAACGCACGTGTTGTCTCCCGCTCTTTGGGAAAACATACCTCTATCTACTTGCAAGCATTATATCCATGAAGAACTGTCTTTTTAAAGCCTTTTGCGGCTCCTTGGCTCATTCATGCATTTAATCCTTAATGGTGGTTGTGTATAGTATCGAATAGAAGGACAGAGCTACAATAACAGTTTGTTTGATAAAAGGGTGAATGTTTTCAGATTAGTCTATAAAATGCGGGTTGCATAGTTACGAATACCTAGGAGCAGTCCGCTTCAAAAAGTGATTTACGTATCTGGATAAAAAATCTGATGTGTTACACTCACATGACTTTCTCTACTCTTGTACAATCTATTTTTACAAACGCCTATTCTCCATATGCTTCATGTTAATCGAGATATCGAGATGTCAATCTTATTGGTAATGTACATGTAGATGCAAGGGGAATATGCTAGATTTTAAGCGATAGTCAAATATTTTAACGTTGGTTGCTATGTGGCGCATTCCATTCTCTTTGCATGTCCAGGACATAAAAAAAATGAATAACGCATTTGAGAAAAAGTACAAGTATTGGAAAATTTAAGGAAATAACAAGCAATATCTCGAAAACGGTTCACTCAACAAAAGAAATGTATATGACATAAGTTGTGTATTTTAACAAGATCTACATTTTTTGTGTAGTAAAATTTTGTCTATCTCTTATGGTTTACCAGTTATGCAAAAGTCGTTCACAATGAAGAATACTTTTGGAGACATTCCCAGAAAATTCGAGATATATATTTCATTTCTCATGACATTATCTTAAACATATGATATTTTCATCAAAATCGTTAGAGCCATTTTTGAGAAAATTAAAATTTTCGTAAAATGTTCCATGTAAAGGGTAGTCTTGGGTGGGGGGATTTTCTTGAAAACCTTCGTGTCGCATCTCTGGAAGATACTGAACCTAAATACCAAGTTTGGTGTTTATCCGACTGTTCGTTTTTGAGTTATGCTGTTCACAGACACACACACACAGACACACACACACACAGACACACACACACACACACAGACACACACACGGACATGTTTCCAAAAATGCTTTTTTTGGATTCAGTGGGTCTCAAAACATATATTTCCGGTGAAATCTCGGTATCGAATTTTTGGGTGGAATGCAATACTTCCCCTACTTACTATACGTAGTAGAGAAAGTAAAAAAGTAAGTCTTTTCAGGAAAATAAGATTTTTTTTTAATATCGAAACGAGTCATGAAAAAAAACACTTTCCTATATTTACGAACAACATTTTGTTTCAGACTATGTCGAAATATGTTATATATTCCTCAAATACAGATTGTCCAAAAAGATGTAGCCTTCATATGGTGCTACATATAGTTAAATTTTCTATTTTGCAGACTAGATTTGGCCACCGACTTACTTTGGAAGAGAGAAGTAAGGTATTAGCTTGGATGGAATGTTTGGGTCGCCCTTAAGAAACACACTTCAGCCATGGTTTGATAACGATCAAGTCATTTAACTATCCGTCGACTGCATGAGAAAGTTGTACGCACGGTTCTATGACCAATGTCTCTAAAGGAAGGAGTGGACGTCCAAGAAGTGTGCGAACGGAAGATAACATCATAAACGTTCAATGCACAATAATTGGGAACCCAGGAACGTCCACTTCGAGATTAGCATTGGAAACCAGAATCGGGTGACAAGTGTCTTAAGAAAATTTAAAGAAAATAATAGGATAGTAAACATAAAGAAGTAAAAATCTTGACATGGCTACGTGCTTTATCATAGCTTTTGTGATAATAGTCATGGTGTTTAATTGTTCCAACAGATTTATTCTAAGAAGTAAATGTCAGAGTCTTTGTGGCATAAGCCGTTTCCGAGATATCTGTTATTATTGGTTTGAATTTTTTAATACTTCCGTAATTCTGTCATCTGAATGACAAGAAGTATGCCTTTCGTCGAATTTGTTTTCTGCAATTGTAGCAACTGGTTTTCTCACATAAAATCTTTAATTACATAATAAACATGCATGTTTATTTCTCTCTGATAGCAGCAGCTTTTTAATTTGATTATAACTGGCAACTCTCGCGGACTCACTTTGCTTCTTCTCAGCCATATATATTTTACTGGCTTAAAGCTGCAAGTCATTTGATACGAGTCCAACTGCTCTCTGCCGTTAAGACAACTTCCGTTTCACGGCCGTAAATATGTTGTTGGTGGAGTGTGGTAAGACACGCTAGGTGCTCTCGCCTGTGGATTAGGATGGGGTGGGTCCAGGTTAAATAATAGGTGTTACGGCATGCCTGGATGATGAGGGGACAGGTAGAAGCCCTCGTGTGATATCTGTTTTATAAATTTCCAAAACATATTACTATACTTATTTCTTTAAGCTAATATCCATTCTGAACAGTAATTTTTGGGTTCCTTTTACGAACAATATGAACTAAGCGTTGAATTGCATTACTTTCACTGGGTATCCGGAAACTTTTGGCTGGCAGTGTATGTTTGGAATAATTTAGTCTTCAGAAAATCAACATTAAAGGTATGACTTAACATTAGTGCATTCCAGGGAAGTGGTTATCATAGCTACATCCTCCTTTTTCTAGAACTTTTGACTTGGGACTCCTTATTTAGCCCCTGATGCCCTTTCAGCAGTTAATACGCGTTTAGGTAAAGTTTTAGCATAATGGGCTTCCAAATTTTAAAGTACGCATAGTGAGTTTAAACGTTTTTAAATGTTAAAGAACTTTAAATAACCAATAAACCACATTCTTCCAAATAAGAAAGGATTACAGAATAGTTTTCCGTTTTGTCACTTTATACTTCTCACTCCTTTAGGGCCACAAAATCAGATCAGTTATTAAGCATCTTTCTCTCAGAACAGCCCCAGTGGATAATATCAAGCGAACCAGTTAAGCCTTGCTTTGTGAGATGTAGGCTGTCCCGCAAGACGCCCACGCTGAAAGGTTTCTCCAAACATGGCTTAAAGGGGCAGGGCTATTTACTGACGTGGATCAATAGACACAAGCGTTTGACAAATCACTGATTTGCTAATTTGCTGTTTCACGAACGCATTGCAGATTGGAACTTATCAAATGCAAAACAATCTTAGCGGTTTTACATTCATATGGTTTTCGATATCATCACTACTAGTAGATAGCAAAAGTATTCATCCATCCAGAAACCTCATATCGACATTTCACCGAAAATACATGTTTTGAGGACCCTGAATACAAAAAAGACATTTAAAAATCGTAAGAAGAGAGAGAGAGAGAGAGAGTGACTAGCATAGTTCAAAAACAAAATTTGGGATGAATACCAACCCAAAGAGCGGAATGAAGATTTTCAAGAGGTTACCGAACCCAAACTACCAAATTTAGTATTTAACCAACATTTCACTTTTTAGTTATGCCGTTCGCACGCGCAAACATAGACTTACATACATTCACACACGTTTTTTCACCTTATCTACCACGTACATAATAGGTACTGCATTCTACCCAGATATTTTCACCGGAAATACATATTGTGAGATCCTCTGATTCCAAAAGAGCGTTTTGGAAAAAAATGTTAGTGTGTTTGTGTGTGTCTGTGTGCTTGTGTGCATGTTTGGGTGTGTATTTAAAAACTAAATTGAGTTTTATTTATCGACGCCCTTTAACTACTATGGTCCTTAGCGTCCCATTCTATATTGGACGTGAAAGACCGATAATTTTGCTCAGAGGCCTCTTTATCAGGCTTGAGGTTCTTTTGCGTGCCGTAAATCTACGTCATGAGTCCACCGGCTTTACTTCCCTTCCGAAAGAAGCTAAGGAAAAAAATCCATCGCCCTCCGCTGGTGTGTGTGTGTGTGTATGTGTGTGTGTATGCGTCTGTGCGTGTGTCTTTCTATAACATAACTCAAAAACGAAAAGTCGGATAAAAACAAAACTTGGTGTTTAAGTTCAGTATCTCCCAAAAATGCGACATGAAGATTATCAGGAAAATCTCCCACACCAACTACCCTTTAGAAGTTACAGTTTTTTAAATTTTTTATTTTTCAAAAATGCCTATAGATATTTATATGACAAATTAAATGTATAGCTTGAATTTTCTGTTAATAGCCCGTAAAGTCCTTCATTTGGAAGGAACTTTGTATAATCTTGTGCAACTGGTAAACATTAAGCGATAGACGAAAACGTACTACTCAAAAAATGTACTTAGATCTCCTTAAAGCGCACAAATCATTTAAAATGGCTTCTTTGTTCTATCAGCCACTTCCGAGATATCCGTTGCTAATGGTTTGAATTGTGCTTTTAAAGGCGACATTCCGTTGTTTCTCGCGGTTGGAAAGAGTATGGAATTTTCAGGCTGCTATATAGCGTCCAGTTCTTAAACATTTGATTATCGCTATTTCCTTAGCGTTTATAAGGAAATGTTCCCGTAAGAATAGCTTTTATACCTACTTGATGCAGGGTTGAAAAAGGCATGTGAATGTAATACAACAGATTTGTTTATTCAGAAGAGTTCAAAATATGTATTTCTGGTGACATTTCGGTATGGAATTTTTAGAAGTATTACAATACTTCTCTATTTTAGGTATATAGTAGATGAAGTAACAATCCAACATTATTTTCCGCGCGAAAATCCCAGCATTCGTTTTCGATATAAATACGAGTTCGATAGCGAACGCTCTCACACCACTTTTATTTGCAGGGCTTATAACTCAGAGCCAAGCACCTGCGTGGATGCTACTATAGCCTTTAAACAAGGATATTTGTAGTGCTGTATGTTTTACTGTGGTTCTGCTTCTGGGAAAAACAAACTTCTCTGTTTTCATCGGTTTTCTAATCGTGAAGGGTTAAACACCAGAATTTGAAAATATTTGGAAAGAAAACTCTATGAAACCAGCCTATGGCCGCTGCACCATCCTCGTTAAACAAACCCTTCAGCTTACCGTGAGGCAGTATTCTTAACACTTAAATAATATCAGTCTGATGATATAATATAAAATATAATAACAGCCCGCCTTAAAGCAATATGTGTATAAATAATATATAAAGTGTATGTAACAGGCATTGTATTATGTTTATATTATTATGTACATATATAATAATGTTATGCGAATGTACTAAGTAACTTAACAATGTAGGAGCTGTGAGAATAGAAGCCGAAAGTTGCTAACAATAAGGTAAACTTGAGGCAACAATAAATTAGAAAGTTGTGCCAAATTGACCCTCCCCGGAGAAAACTACTCTAGGCGACTACGGGCTCCACTAAAGGAAGGGTTGACATCTACGGGAACAGAAGTGAAACGACTATGCTAGTGGTTTGTCAAAGAGACGACAACAAGAAGAAGAAGCACGCAGTTAATTTGGGTTGTGTAGTAAGTCAGGCAATGGTGATCGTCGACTGCGCAGGCGCCGGATCAGTTGCAGCTCTTCTCAACGTGCAGTCCACAAGGCTGATCAGTCTTTCTTCGACGGCGAGCTAGGTCATGACGAAAACAGCAGGACAACGTTTAGACAGAAGGCATTCCGTACGGTATTTCTAAATTCCTTTTTGGCTTGACCTATTCAAAATTCTCTTTAGTAGTTATTCACCGGGGAAAGGTTGATCGTCCGAACTATAGACTTATTGACGTTTGAGATTTCAAATATATCGGTGAATGTGAGAGCAGGAAGCAAGTACGTAATTATTATAATTTAATTTAATGTTTTGAAGCCGTAAAGAAGGTAAAGAATTGTGAAAGAATAAGGGTATTTAAGAAAAGGAAATTATGTATGTTATTCAAGTGCAAGTTTATTATATGAAGGAAATTCGGATTATTAATTAATTATGTAATATATTCTTAAATATAAATCTGTCATTATTCCTACATTCAATCCACTCCCTCTTGGCTCAGGAAAACACGTTACAAAGTTTAATAATGCTACTAATAATTCTGGGAACAATAATGTAATATTTAAAACGGTTTATAAACAGCTAATCAACAACTAGAAAACCTTTAAGTTAAATAAAAGTATTTTATTAGCCAATTTAGCCAGAGAATTTAAATAAAGTAAAAGTATAAATATAGGCAGTAGAAGCCAGACGCTAGAAGATAGCGTACTCAACCGGACGCTACTAGGCAGCATTCCCGAACAGTTCGATACGTATTCAGTGTTAGACATAAATTCATTACAGCGTGAATAATATACAGTTTAAGTGTTAAAAAGTACAAGTAACAGTAATCTCACAGCTCTACAGTAGAATGCATCAGTGAAGTGTTATTTTATAGTGTGAAGGAATAATAAAAGGAATGAAGTAAAGAAATTATAATTTGTGTAAGCCTTCATTCTTTAGCCGCATCAGCCCTGCTAAGAGATACATGTTTCTGCAAATTATTACTGACGCAGCCCAGGCAAACATACATATATAATATTTAAATGAACACTAAAATACAAAGTTGATTTTTTTTAAAAGTGGAACGAAGGCCACCGGAAACTTTGTATCATACGTGGGGTTGCAACAACCTCAAGTTTGGTGCCCACAGCGTGGTGCTAACAACGTAAAGATAATCTACTTCAACCGCGGTAAGAATTTGACCGGATATAATCCTCACACAGCGGTATACCAATGTTCACCACAGTTTAGTGACCATGGTTACCTGGCAGGCGCTCACCTTGGTTAAGTGCACCGTTCATTGCAGGTAAACTCTACTGAACGCATTCGGATGTACATCATGGATCGAATTCATAGTCGTCTCTTATTTTAAGGAAATCCTTAAGCAGCGATTTTCAATTCACAGGTGCTACTCTTTCAGGCGAATAAGGAAATGCCTATTCATAATACGAGGATCGTCCAATAAGTAAGCTTCCCTATTCTATAAAAAATCATTACATACAATTGATCATGTTGAATTAATTTCATTTATATTGTACAATCCTTCTGTTACTTTTCTACATAGTCAACATGTTTTTCCAAGCATTTTTGGGGACGTGGCACAAGTTTTTTCAAGCCAGTGTTGTACCAGGTCGGGTCCTGTGCTCGCAACCAGCTGTTCACTGATTTGACCTCATCATCGGCGTTAAAAAAGTGCTTACCTTTGAGTTGGAGGAACATGTAAAAATCACTTGGGGAAAGCTCCGGTGAATACGGAGGATACGAGAAAACTTTCAAGGTGAATTTTGACCCAGGCGGAGCTCAGAAGATTCAATTGGGAAGTTTTTTCGCATCCTCCATAGTCACCAGATCTCTTCTCAAGTGATTTTCACATGTTCCTCCAACTCAAAGGTCATCTTGGAGGTGAGCACTTTAACACCGTGACGAAGATGAATCAGAAGTGAACCAGAAGTCGGGTAACCAGCTGTTCATATCAGATTGATCTTCATCACGGTGTTAAAGTGCTTACTTCCATGATGACCTTAAGTCGGGAAATATGTGAAAATCACTTGGGAAAAGATTCATTGAATATGGAGGATGCGAGAAAACTTCACAGTTCTTCTGAGGTCTGCCTGGATCAAGATTCAACTTGGAAGTTTTCTCGTATCCTCCGTATTCACCGGAGCTTGCCCCAAGTGATTTTCACATGTTCCTCCAACTCAGAGGTAAGTACTTTTAACACCGATGATGAAGTCAAATCAGTGAACAGCTGGTTGCGAGCACAGGACCCGACCTGGTACAACACTGGCTTGGAAAATCTTGTGTCACATCCCCAAAAATGCTTGGAAAAATATGTTTGTTATATAGAAAAGTAACAGAAGGATTGTACAATATAAATGAAATTTATTTAACATGATCAAATCCGTGTAATGTTTTTTATAAAAAAAGGGAAACTTACTTATTGAACGATCCTCGTATAAGGAAGCTCTGATCTCCGTTATGCAATACCTAAGGATAGCCGACGCCATCTTGCATCAACTGCCTACAACGGAGGTTAACGATAATAGTGATTTCGTGGAGTATATGGAATTTCATAACGAAATTGTACTGCGCATTAGCAAACGAATTTGCGTGATTTCCAGCATTCACTTGAAACTTATAGGGATGCTGAATTTAAGAAGCGATATCGGTTTACCAAAATCGCTGCTTTAATAATCTATTGCCTCTGCTAAACAACGTAACCTTAGCAAACAGAGGTTATGAAGTCGCAACGTGAGACAGCCGTGCTTGAAAAGATACTGTGTAGAATCTCAGTGCTATAACACGATCCATATGTTTTCTGTTCAGACGTTTTCCCAGTTATGTTGTCCAAAGTCCTTAGGACCCTAGAAAACGAGATTCCGCTGCACTTATTCAGAATTATTTAATAGAATCCTAAAAATAAAATGCGGAAATATTTCTGCAATACATAAAGTACATCTCTGCAGTGGTTTTCTCGTTAAATTGCCTATTTTGCATAATTACCACCACTGCAATGGGTCACATAATTCTTGAACAGAGGTTGTACCGGTTTGGCGTATAAAACCGCTCTTAAAGCCAAATATTGCAGTTGCTGGGTACTTTTGATTTTCTGATTACTGCTAGTTAGTGTAGTAATTGCACCAGTGCGCATATTGTAAACACTTTTAGCTACTAACACTTTACGCTAGAAAGTCAGGTTTTCAGTTTTAAAACAGTGCACGAGTAAATACCACTTAAGGCCAGTACATCACACAGCGTCCGATTGCCTGCATTCTACGATGTTTATGTATCTCAGCACCAACCCTTGTAGTCGGCTTCTTTCGTGCTCGCTGAAATATTTTCCTTTTTGGCATTTTTTCGACCTAACTAATGTAACTCTACAACTATTACTACAAACCCTTAACTAAATTTAAAATCTACTTGATTTTAAATGAAAGCTAACTAATTAGTAAAGGTACCCTTTAAAGCTCGCAAACTTCTACCACATGCTCAACAGCTGTTGTGAACAAAACAACCAAAATGAAAATGGCGGCTGGCTATGTGGTGACCTGCATGTTCATTTACACATTCCTTCGCGCATTCGAGTGGCTGTGAAACAGCTGAACCATGTTGCTACATGCGCTTCGGAAATAAGTAAGCGTATAGCGCTAAGCGTATAAGTACATTCTGTGTATACCAAATAGTAAAAAGCGTTTCCTTATCATAAGGAAATACTTATGGCTTAAGCATCTCCTTTTCACATAAGCGACGACTATGAATTACCCCATGTCGTCTGTTTCTTACTTGTGCTACCTCTTTGTTGAAGCCAATGCATGTAGTTCAGTATGCAATGCAGGAAAGCAAAAGCAGACCCAAGTTTCTCTATTATATTTTTAAATTTAACATGCAGTTTTAAGAAAAGATAGTAAGTAAAGAGATAGAAGCAACAACTTTAAGATGGACACTTGGGAAAAGCTGGCGTTACAGTTGATTAGAAAAATATGTTGAATTATTATAGACTTTTTTATATCTTTCCACACTGACTAAATTCCAGTTAGATTAGTCTATTCACTTACTGAAAGACAGACAGAAAAAAGAAACAAACAAAAATATTTTGTTCTCATACAATATTTGAACCCGGAGCCTCTTGAATAGGAGGCGCCCGTGCTACCCCTACACCACGACTTCAGATTTCAGATTTCGGCACACTGACCTCTTTAGGTTACCGGATACCTATATCTATGCAATTAATTATACTAATATCCCTGAAATGTATTAATTGCACTAAATCCATTTATTGATCTCCTTATGCCTGCCTTGGTCTTGGAATTATGCTTCAACTGATATAATTGTGATATGTAACGCTGTGATTGTGTGGATTTTCGTTTGGTCTCGGGTCAGGATATTTAAGGCATCTGACTTTAAACATTAAAAATTAAGAAGTGCATTAAAGTAACCTTATCAGGATGTATTTATTCGCTAAAATGAAGCGTATCTGTTCGTTGGGCATTCTAACCTGTATCGTTTGAGGCAGTATTTTTAACACTTAAATTATTTCAGTCAAATTATATAATATAAAATATAATAACAGGCTGCCTTAAAGCAATATATGTATGTAACAATATATAAAAAGTGTATATTACAGTCATTGTATATGTTTGTATTATTGTATACATGTAATAACGTTATCTGAATGTATTACTAATTTAATAATGTAGGAGCTGTACGAATAATAGGTTAAACGTTGCTAACAATGAGGTAACCTTGAAGCAATAATGAGTAAGAAAGTGTAATAATGCTACTAGTCATTCCTGGAGCAACAATAGTGTAATTTTTGTGACAGTTTATATAATAGCCAATCAACAACCAGAAAAAAGCTTAAGTTAAATAAAAGCATTCCATTGGACTAGGATTAGCCAATCAGAGACTTGAAATACAGAAATTTACAAATTTAGGCGGTTGAATTCAAGTCAATTGCTTGCACACAGCGCTCATAACTGGACGCGTTGCTTGTAGACAGTGTTCCTAATCGGACGCGAGATGCGTCCTCGAGAAATTTAATATATTCGTGGGAGACAAAAATAGTTTACGTGTTAAAAAGTGCAAGTAATTAATAAAATAATCTCACAGCTCTCTTTATCAGTGAAGTGTTATTAAAATCGTGTCAAGAATTAATAAAAAGGAGTGAATTAAAAATTATAATCTGTGTAAGCCTACATTTTTCAGCCGCATCACGCCGTGTTAAGAAATTCATGTCTCTAAAAATAATACCGACGCAGCTGAGGCAAACATAAATATATAATATTTAAAGAAACAGTCAAAATTACAAAGTTAAAATATCTTTAAACATTTTTGGGACGAAGGCTACCGGAAACATTTTACGATACGTGCGGTTGCGGTTTCCCAACAGTTGAACTACAATACAACTCCTACTTCAAAATTCGGCTTACCATACGTGAAGCAACAAATTACTTCACGTTCTGCCATTTTAACATTTCAGCACAAGTAAAGTTGAAAATAATCGACGAAAACCGGTCGTTCGTGGCCGGTCAGATTTAATCGCGGTAAAATCCTCGATAAACCTTTACCGGCGACGATGCACCACAACTGTTCGTTCACCGCGGTAAAGTCCATTTTTTTACTACGGTAAAATCTTCATCGAGATTAGTGCACACGGCCAATAGTATGCTCAAATCATTGTACATCTTCGATATTTCAGTACAGCTAAGTACAAATCTCCCAGGCTTTCCATGTGAAGGAATCAATTGTCTAAAGAACTCTAACCGCAGTCAGTCAGGAAACACCAGGATTGCGTGTTCAGTATATCAAGTCTGCATAATTAATAAACTATTGCTACTTGAGGTAGACAAATTAATATGTGTACGTGAGCTCCCATGTGTGCCTGGTTCGCGCATGAAGTAATAAATTTACTTTCGTTAGGAACTAAATAATACCTGTTTTTGAAACAACTGAAGGCCAGAGTGTAATAAATCTCCGTTACGTTTGACGTATAACTACCGATTTAATAACAAAGTAATTAATTTTCAGATACACGTGTAGAATGGCACGTTTTGCCTTATGTGCTTAACCACAGGCATAAAACACACACAATAGCAATAGTAGTTGTGTTTATTCTAAAAACATAGGACTATTATTGTTATAATTATTATTATTATTATTATTACTCTATTTATTTTACGTATATCGCGACGGATCTGTTAGTGCATAACCATTTGATCGAGGTGTGGCGGACAGTTCGCCTTCTAGGTCTCATCCGTGTAACCACCCGCTTCGTCGTGTCCACAGAGACCCCAGCGTATATCAGCCGGATCTTCTGCTTCATGGTGTGCAGACGGCGTAAGGACAGTTCGCCTTCTAGGTCTCATCCCTGTAACGATACCATCTCGCTTCGTCACGTGTCCACAGAGACCCTAGCGCATAGCAGCAGGATCTTCTGCTTCGTGCCGTACAGATGGCATTAGGGTGCCGTCCAGTCTACCTGCTGCTTTCGTATAGAAAGTCGGACAGTTGGCCTTCTAGGTCTCATCCCTGTAAGCATACCATCTTGCTTCATCACGTGTCCGCAGAGACCATAGCGCATAGCAGCTGTATCTTCTGCTTCGTGCCGGGCAGAAAACATTAGGGTGCCGTCCAGTCTACCTGCTTTCATTGTCGTGGATGGATGACACAGCATTCGCTATTACCGCCTATTCTTCATTTTTACTATTGCTTTAGACTTACGGTGGAACTTTCGGTCGTGGTATTAAATGTCCAATTCGGTATTTACCTTAGCAGCTGAGAAACACCACGAAAAAATCTAGTCAGGTTGGTCAGACCAGGAGATTTAAACTCGGGACCTCTGGAAAGCGGGCCATAGACGTTGTCTAGAGTCGTAATGATACAGAGTGGACCATTTAAGTTGATACTGTATAAAATTTCCGAAACTAAGCGTTGTAGAAAGAAATGTCTTGAATAAAAGTTGCTAGATATTATGGGGAAAAGTAAATGCTATTAGATGTGTTTTGTTTGGAGGACGTTATGATGGTAATTTTACGTCATTTTAATTTTTTAAAATTGAAACCTAGCTTTTTTATGTTGTTTTCTCACTTTTTATATAACCTAAACAAAATTTGTAATAAAGCATTTTGAAGTTCTTACGACAACGTAAATAACAACGAAATTTCTGAATGTCTGTGTCATTGTCTCATTGCCGCCTCGCCTGAGCGAAATGGATCTAACCATTCATTGCGCTCTTCGTACACAGTCATTCTGAATTTTCATTGTTATTTACTTTGGTGTAAGAACAATTGCTAAATGATTTATACAAAAGTTTAATTTTTTATGAGGAATGAGAAAACAACACACAGAATGCAGGTTCCCATTTTAAAAAACTTAAATTGACCCTAAAATGACCATCGTAACTTCCTCCAAATAAAACATGACTAATGGCATTTACTTTCCCCCATAATATCAAGTAACTTTTATTGAAGACATTTCTTTCTACAACGCTTAGTTTTTTAGGTATTTTACAGCCTCAACTTAAAAGATCCACTCTGTATAATTGTAATGTTATAGCAATATCATGCTATGCAATGACTTCAGAAGGTTAAATGAACACTTTAAGGCAAAAAATTCGAAAACGTATTTTTTTTTTAATTTCTCTACCATGTACCTAATAGGTAGAAAAGGTATGCATTCTCCAGCCAATAATTCGACATCGATATTTTGTCGGAAATACATATTTTGGGGCCCCCTGGATCCAAATAAAACGTTTTTAGAAAAATGTCCGTGTTTTTCTGTGAACAGCATAATTAAAACGAAAAGTATCGGATAGATACCAAACATGGTATTTATTCCCAGTATCTTCCAAAGATGCGATACCCTTTACATACAACATTTTTGAAATTTTTTATTTTCCAAAAACATTGCTCTACGAGTTTGGTTAAAATTCTATATTTTAAACATATTTACCTGAAAAATAATATGTAGATCTTAAATATTCTCGGAATACCTGTAAAGTCCTCTTCATTTAAAGAAATATATGTAATCTTGCATAACTGGTACGTAAACTTAAGCGATAAGACGAAAACATACTGCAAAAAAAGTAGATATCTTTAAAACTCACTTTTTATTTCAGATACGCTTTTTTTTTGTGGCATCAGCCATTTCCGAGATATCAGTTATTAATGGTTAAAATTGTTCAATTCTTTAGTCATGTCGATTTTGAGCTATTTCTCGCGATGTCGTGGAAAGAGTATGGAATTTTAAAGCCAGCATATAGCTTCCAGTTCTAAAACTATGGTTAGTCCCTTTATATCTATAACGAAATGTGTCATCAGCTGTTTCTGGAAAGGTTTATGTCGATTAAAATGAAGTAGATAGGAAAATAAACTTCTGTAGGAATAATTTGTATACCTACTAATAAGCGATAGAGGGTAGAGAAGGTCATTTGAATGTAAATCAACAGATTTTTTTTTAAATTAGGTTATCACATCAAATAAGATAGCACTACTACGCTTTTTGTATTTGATTCCCTTAATGGTCCAAGTTATATATGTTTCTTGGTATCCTGATTGTTTTAGAGGTTGACCCATTGCCCGACATTGTTACAAGTAAGGATTGCTGGCGCGTCCCCTAACACAAAGGGTACAAAAAGCCATCATATCAGGCGGCCTGTCCTTTGTGACCCGGTTTAAATCAGTTTCCAGCGCTGCAGGCAGTCGCTTCTGTAACTTGCCTTCTTATGCAAAAACAACAGCTCTTATCACTGCAGTAGTGCCAACATTAACACAAAGTTCTGCTCTCCAGTTAGCCGAAGGCCAATAGAGGTTCACACAATTAAAAGCAGAGGGGAAATATCTAGGGCTTGTATCTACTGCGGAGTGATCCAATGCTCTGTAATGCGTTCTGTAATCAAGGAAACGTTGGGTTGTTTACTTTTGGAGGTGACTGTAGTCAGCGAGGAAAATGTAAAACCATTGTTAGAGCTTCTGTTGTATAGTACAGGGCATTACCAACCTATTGGAAAACCTGTGGTAAAATTTCCTTTGACTTGCTCCTCCAAGATAGATTGCATGGGCTGCTTTCAAAGCCTGGAAATCTGGTTACTATGAAATTAATTTCCTCAGTATGTGTAGAAGAGAGGTTACAATGGCATTAGACTGTTCTCTTGGCTACACAAATATATTATACTGGCTATTATGAATATTAACATTTTCCATTATAAACAACAGCATAGCGTAAAAATGTTTTACAACTGGACGCTATACATGGCCTTAAAATTCTATACTCTTTCCATGACGTCATGAGAAACAATTGATACCGGGATTATTAACTAATATTATTAATAATTGTATTTATATTTCTTCAGTTTTTTCCAAAGTAATTGAAATGGTAGTATACAATAGGGTAGTATCATTTTTAAGTAAATATGTTATATCAAAAGCCCAATATGGGTTTCAGCAGGATAAATCTACAAATTCTGCAATGTAGAACATTATTGAAGAAGTATATAAAATTTTAGATGCAGGAAAACAGTGTTTGGGATTATTTCTTGACCAATCTAAAGCCTTTGACCTGGTTGAACATTATATATTAGTTTACAAATTGTGCAATTATGGTACAAGGAGAATTCCATTAAAGTGGTTTGAATCATATTACAGCAATAGAGAACACCTAACTGAAATCGAATCTGCAATAAGAAATTAAAAAAAAAATAAAGATTCGCGTTCTGGTTTGGAAAATGTTAAATATCGTGTACCTCAGGTCTCGATATTGTGCCCCTTACTTGTTTATGTATATTAATGACCTGGCCTTAAACAATGACTTCCCTAACGCTACATTTACTCTGTTTGCAGATGACACAAGCCTTTTAATTTCTGGTGAAGATAAACAAGAACTTAATACTGTTAATTATCCTGAATGTCCCTTCACTATACAGTTTTGAAACTCTGGTAAAAATGTATAAGCAGCAAAATACTTTTAACACAAATGCTGATATTCATGACTATAATACGAGAAATAAATCTAAACTGCACATTACAGGTCATAAAAGAACCGTATATGAAATATAATAGCATTAAATTGTTTAATAAACTCCCCACATATTTAAAAAGTTAAAACCCTAGCAGTATCAAAAAAGATTTGAAAAAATTCCTAATACAGGATTATTTTTATTCAGTGGAAGAATATCTAAAAATGAATTAGTTTATAAGCTTTCTTATGGAATATACTACGTTTATAATTGAAAAATTTAGTTTAGGTACCTACTCATTTAATAAATTGTATTTGTGTATTACATCGAATTAGACCTCTTCTTTTTGTACTAATAATTGTATTGTTGACGAAGCCAATATTTCTGTATTGAAATAAAACGGTGAATAAAATTTGAATTTGAATATAAAAAACATGACAGGGAGATAGATAATTAATTGAAGTAAATAACTTCCATATATCAAATCAATGCATAATGGAAGAAGAAAAGGTTGCATAAGGAAGCCATTACGATGCACATTACATGCTGAGGAAAAGGAATTAGTTAGAAGTCAGAGTACCTAAGGCAATTAGGTGTTCCGACGAACTCAGTCAACAAGAATCCCATTATCTCAAGGTTTATATAGCTGAACGCAGTACATTAAGATCAGAGAGTAGTGTGAAAACGCACGTAGACTAGTTCTGAAAATTAGAAAGGGAAACAAATCTTAGAATTTATCTAGTCAAAGCGTAAAACTTGTATTTCAGATACTTAACCCTACAACTGTACACCACAGAAAGTGTCATATAAGTTGTACACCAGGGTTACAATGACCCTTAATATTATATTAATCCAGTAGCATGTTATAGGAATATTAGACTTTCAAAATGCAGAATTGACTATAATTGATATCTAATATGTTATTTCTATGAATGTTATGGTAGCAAGTATTCAATACCTAATAGAAAGGTAAGAATTGGATAATAAAATACATATGAAGATTAAACTAAAACACTTGTTTTAATTTAACAAGAAGGAAACAAATAAATCATAAAATTGATAACATACATGCTAAAATAACTCATATACTGTTCACATTTGTGTCAATGCTTCGCTTTATTCACTTTTGTTACGATTTTGGCACCATTTAGCGCTGTGTTGAGAACAATATGGTTTCCTGAATTTCTCGCACATTAAACATGTTTTTCTGTCCTTATGCCTGGTAGATTCCCCACCTCATGACCTGAATCCTCGGCAGATTGGCCACTTTTAACATAGTCTATAGGTTCTGGAGGGGCATCATTTTCAGAGTCTGTTTCATCTGAAAAATCACTTAACCCATACTCAATATTCAGTTCCTCCAATAATGCTGCTACTATTCCCTCATCAGTTGCATAAATATCATTTATACGTGTCATTTTTACGTCTACGTACTTCACACTCTTTGTCCAGAGAAGTTACTAAAACCGCACAGCAGGGTCACAGTGACCCTGGTTACCTATTTATATCAAATTATCTAACAAATAAAGCATTATAATTTCGAACGACCGACCTACAGTAAGTCTCACTGAATATTGAATTTACATTCTTTGGAGCCGCCTGTGTTCGTCACTCAGCGCATGCGCAGAACGAAACAAAATGATAAAGGGTCACAGTGACCCTGGTGTACCGTTCTAGGGTTAAGATTTGGCAGTGTATAATATAGGAACTTTGGTCAGGTAGTTGTAAAGTAGACAGTCTTAGGTTAATAAAAGAGCGTATTTCTTTCGTATACAGCCTTAGGGGCTTCCAGTCTTATACGGTGATCAGCAGTCCATAGCGCCTAAAGACCGCGAACGGTTCTCACATACTTAGCCAAAAGGGTAATCGCCTATAGCATTTCATCGATTCACGGCAACTTATACAGGGTTATTATAAAAGAAATAGACACCTTCAATGTGAAATTAATTGTTCTTCCACACAAGCCGTGTGTTGGACAGGGTTGGAAAGGTAGAATCAGAAGACTGTACAATTCAATGCCATAGCCAATGCCATTGTTCAGTCATCTGATTCTACCTTCAATGTGTTATAAATCCATAACTATTAGTGATATAATAATCTGTTTGCACTGTCGTATAGAGGAAGCCTTGAAGTTTAGTTTGTGAACTCACAAATGTGCAATGTGTAATCCCTGCGTCACACAACATACATCAAGACGATAATCAAGTTCATCCCAAATCCAATGTAACATATCAGCATCGACACTTGCCACGGCTCTTCTGATACGTTCCTTCATGTCATATAAATGATGTGGAAGTGGAGTTGGCAATCCAGGTTCCCGATCTCATGCCGGGTGACTTTTTCCTTTGGGGATTTGTTAAACTCTACCTTTAACAAATCCCCAAAGGAAAAAGTCACCCGGCATGAGATCGGGAACCTGGATTGCCAACTTAGCAAAGCGTTATTGTCGTTTGTGGCACGCCAATACAACGCTGTGATAGAATTTCATCCAAGTAAAGTGTGTGTCAGTGAGGTGGTGCTCCATCTTGTTGGAAGATAAAGGTTTCCCTTTTCATTTCCTCGTACAGTTGGGGCATCAACCAAAGCTGTAACATATCGAGATATGTAGGTCCTGTTACTGGTTTCTTCTGCAAAACAGAAGAAGCAATACACCCTTGTGTGGGATACGCGCAAAACACTTTAATGTTTGGAGAGTCCCGCACATGTTCCACCACAGCCCTCGGTTTTTCAGTTCCCCATATAAAAATTTCGTTTATTCACTTTTCCACTCAAGAGGAAAATTGATTCATCACTGAAAACTATTCGTTCACTAAGGCCATCGTCTTCTTGATTACGTCGCAACATTTCTAAACAGAAATCTTTACGTTTGACTTTGTCGTCTTCATATAGCTGCTGCAAGAATTGCAATCTGTAAGGGGTCGGTTTTAATCGCTTTCAACATTTTTCCATACAGTCGTTTGTGGAATTTGTAACCCCAAGCTTGCCCTTGTTGTCGCTTTCTGTGGATTCTTTGCGAAAACGCCACTAACACATTCAACATCCTCTTCTGATACGCAGGCTTTTTCCTGTGCATACACAGTTGTCCCAAATTTTCTGTGCCAATCATACAGTTGGTTGTGGTTTTCTGGAAACGTGTTGTGAAATGTTGTTGGACAACAGTTACAGAATTGTTTTAGCAAGTTTTAACACATAATATGCTTTTTGCACAAGATTTGACATTTCTGCATCTGCAACAACAATGGCTTACATGATTACCAACCAGAGTTTTCCAACATAACACCACAAAATTTATGTTGATATCACGCTTAGATTTTATTTCATAGGACTTCAAAGCTGTCTACGTCTTTTGTAATAACCCTGCACTTCTCGTTATTATTACGGAAACAGCTATTTTAAACCGTGAGTTTGAAACTATTCAGAATCAGTTTAATTCTTCATTTCAAACGGTCGATAACCCGCTTCAACAGCTCAAGTATTAGATGACATTAAATTTCTCAGTCCATTTAACTGGTGTTGTCTATTCTCACCCCACCGACGCATACCCTTGGAGAAAGATCTCATCACTCAACACTGTAGCAGCCGGCAACAGCTTCATCAGTTGATATTGGACACGACATCGAAAGGAATTGAAAAGAATGAGTAAACATTGAGTAATTCGCACCATTAATAACGAATATCTTAGTTCAACGTTTCGTTGGATTTTTCCATCGTGGTAGAGTTAGAACGTTTGTTAGATGTACAATTGCTTTAAAAGTATGGTCCATTTCACCCTCCTTCGTTGCTGTTTGCCTCTCTTAAATGACAAAGACTTTGGTAAGTGTTTCACCAAAAACCTTTACGAATAAGGGCTCCTAAATGCGCGACTACAATATATTCGAGATATTAATTCAGAAATTGTACATTTACTATCCAGTGAAAAGAGAGCAACAGATTTTAAAATTGGATAACGGCTATTCGCATACAAATTACAAATTAAATAGCGAAATCCTATGAATAATTTAATAAAAAAAGCTGATGAGGCGTCAGAATAGTTCACAGATAGAAGAAATTAATTTATAGCGTGTTTATAGATATGCAGATATATCGTCTCGTGGTATACTTTAATGTTTGTTTGTTGGATCCAGATTCAATTCTACACTACACACCAGTTGTTGATACTTGGAAGTGTGGTTGACAGGCTGTCATGAAATATTCGTGCTCTCATGGACCACTTGTAAGCTACATTGGTTATTAGGGATTTGCAAGGTGCCCTATTTTAATAGGGGAGATCAATAGGTTGCTATGGAATTATCGTACTGGTGTGATATTACTTGTATGCTAAATTGATTACTAGGGATTTCCACTTTCGTCTATTTCCATAAGTATATTACTCTATGGAGCAGAAACGTGGACATTGAATGGGCAACAAGAAAGAAAATTATTAACAACAGAGATGGAGTTTTGTTAAAGTTTTCTCTAATCTCATGAAGCAAAAAAAAATTCTGGAAATAAAGTATCTAAAAAAGAATGTACTGGAAACAATAGAATAGAGAATATTGAAATGGTTTGACCATGTGAAAAGAATGAGAAACCATAAAATAGTAAGAATGGTGCTAGAATGGGAAGTTACAAGAAACAGAAGACAGAGAAGTGTAAGAGAAAAATGGGTGGATGGGGTCTGAAGAAGCATGGCGTCTAAAGAACAAAGAGATGAAGATGCAGAGGATGGAGAATTATGGAGGAATAAAATTATGAATGGGTTTTAGGAAAATTACTGTATGGTAGATAATTCCTAGATAAATAAATAAAATATGATGCGTTACACTCACAATGACAGAGTTTTCTTTATCCAAAGTTCAGGATCACTAATGATCCTGAGGTTCTTTATAAAATGTCCAATAGGAACTATACAGTCTGATGACACTTCTAAACATACATCTCCTATGTATAGGATCTTTCAACAATTGTGTCCTATCTTTAACATGTGATAGCTGCCGTTGTTATTGAGTTACAGCAGCCATTTTTTCATGTGGTTACAGTTGTTATTGACAAATAGCCATGAGAACGTTACAGCATTCAGCAACGCGTAGAAATTGTGAAAATTTATTATCAAAATGGATCGTCTGTTCGACAAACCTTCCGTGTATTGCGTGAACTTTTACGGTGTGCATAATCGTCCCTGCGAGAGAACGATTCGGCGTTTTTTCAATAAATTTGAAAGAAGTGGTTCTGTCAGCAATCAAAGAACGCCTGTACGTAATCAACGTAAGCGCTCCAACGAAAACATAGGCGCCGTTCGTGAGAGTGTAAGCTTGAACGGAAACAAATAAATTGCTCATCGAGCGCCAGAATTGGGGGTTTCGCAGACCACAACTTAGCGAATTCTGCATCTGGACTTGAAGATTCACAATTACAAAATGGTGTTAAATCAAGAACTAAATGCCAACGACCCTAGGTTGCGCCGTATATTCGCTGACTGGGCTATGGAGCAATTGGAAAGTCACCCAGATTTTTGTCGAAAAATCATCTTCAGCGACGAAGCCCACTTTTGGATGGATGGTTGGGTTAACAAACAAAATTGCCGCTATTGAAGCAATCACAATCCAATGCAAATTCAAGAACGACCACTTTATCCCCAAAAGGTTACTGTATGGTGTGGATTTTGGTATGGTGGAATCATTGGTCCATAATTTTTCCAAGATGAAGATGGAGAAGCTCTAATTGTCAATGGAGAAAAATACCGGGCTCTTATAAGGGATTATTTTTGTCCTCAATTGGATGGTACGGATCTCAGAAACATCTGGTTCAGGCAAGATGGTGCCACATGTCATACTGCTCTCGAAACAATCGATCTTTTGAAGGAGAAGTTCAGAGGTTTCATCATTTCCCGTGGTGGTGATGTTAACTGGCCCTCGAGGTCATGTGGTTTATCGCCGTTGGATTAGTACTTGTGAGGTTATGTTAAATATCGAGTTTATGTCAAAAAGCCAGAAACAGTAAACAGTTCACGCGTGTTATTCGTGAAGTTGGAACTAATTCACGTTCTTCTGCCACCGAAAATTGGGTCAACCGTATACGCGCAACCCAACGAAGTTGCGGTGGTCACTTAACTGGTGTTCTCTTCCACATGCAATGACATTAATTATGTTCCAAAATAAAAAATAAATAAATCTCTATCATTTATATAACCTGTTTTATTTCAGTTCAAAGATAGGACACTCTTGTTGAAAGACCCTATATTTCCTAATTCTTAGCAAACGTGAGTCTCCTTCAAGAATTCTCAGTTGCTTAACATGTTGTAGTCTACAGAGCGTCATTCTTGCCTCCTTCATTACAAATAAAAGCATTTGAGTCAGGTTCAAAAGCGTCCCTATCGCTGCAGTCGCAGGTGCCATCGACGTGTTGCCATGGAATTATCGTGCTACTGGGTATCACTAGTATTCGACATTGGTTACTCTGTTTCCATGAGCGTGATCGATAGGTTGCTGTGGAATTATAGTGCTCGTATGATATTAATAGTATGCTAGTTACTTGGGATTTGCACATCCATCTGGTTCCTAGTGAGATCGACAAGACTGCTATGGAATTATGTTGCTCCTGTGATATCACTGGTATGCTAGATGGCTACTAGTGATTTTCACATTCATCTGGCTCTATGACTGTAATCGACAGAATTGCGTTGGAGTTATTGTGCTACTGTAATGACACTAGGGATCTTCATGTTCCAGTGGTGCCACGGGTGTGATCCATAGATCACTTGTGTGTGATACTATCATTTGTATGCTAGATGGATGATTAGATATTTACATATTCTTCGGGCTGAATGTGATCGGCACGTTACTATGGAATTACTGCGTTCTGTGATGCTACTTGTATGTTAGATTGATTGAGAAGGATTTGCACGTTCTTGTGGTTTCTATGAGGATATATAGAGATAATATGCTACTGTAATAACACTACGTATCTGCAAGTTTCAGTGCTGTCATGATCGACAGTTGCTATGGAATTACGGTGCTCCTGTGATATCACTTGTGTGCTAGACTGTTTATTAGGAAATTTTCACATTCATCTTTTTCCATGAGTGTGATCGACAGTTGCTATGAAGTTATTGTGCTTGTATGATGGATTTGCAAATTCATCGAGTTATACCTGTATAATCCAGAGAACTGTGTGAAGTTATTGTGCTTCTGTTAAGACACTAAGATCTAAAGGTTCCAGTGGTACCCTGAGTGTAATCGACAGGTTACTAAAGAATTGTCGTGCTAGATAGATTACTAGGAGCTTGTATATTCCTTTGGTTCCATGCGTTTTATTGACAGAATCGCTATCGCGCTACTGCAAAACACTATAATTTACACACTCATCTGTTTCAGAGAATGTGATACACAGAATCGCTATAGAATTATCGTGCCACTGTAACGAAACTAGAGATCTATAATTCACAATGGCTCCACGAGTGTGATCGATATAATTGCTATTGCATTACAGAAACAAACTAGTAACTTTCACATTCATCTTAATCCATGAACTGAATGACAGGATCGCTATAGAGTAATCATGCTAACGTAACGATACTAAGAAACTGTGCAATGAATATGATGGACAGTTGCTATGGACTTATCTTGCTCGCGTTATATAATTTGTATGCTAGCTATTTGATTATTCCCTTGGTTTTATAATTGTGATTAATAGATTGCTATGAAATTGTCTGCTCCTATGATACCAAGTGACTGTTAAATTTCTTACTAATCAGTCCTCTGACACTAAGAGGGCTGATCAACAAAGACAGGCTATTTTTAAAGATGTTTATTACTCCAATTCAACATTTACATAATATTTTTCAAAGTAATCCCCTACTACTTCAATGCGCTTTTTATAACGTCTCCGTCACTATACGAACACATGGTGCAGGGCATTCTTTGCAAGTCCTTGAGAATCGCCTCACTTTTCTTGGGCGCTACTTCATATTTGTCAAATTGAATGCCCCGGAACTTTGCCTGTAATGATGGGAACAAAACAAATTCACAGGGTGCAAGATCGGGGCTCTAAGCCCGATGCGGTATACACGTAATGTTCCATTTAGCCAAGAATTGCATGACTTGATGCGCCACGTGATGCCGCGTGTTGTCATGATGAAGTGGCTACCCAGTCCGATGAAGTTCTGGTGGTTTCCTTGCAATATGCTTCCTCAGTTTAACCAATACTGAAGTGTGGTATGCTGCTATAGCAGTAGGAACTGTATGCTGGTAAATCATTTTGTGGTACTCGAAATGCAAGCAGGGCCTTTAAAACACAGCATTGCTGCCAACCTACCAATGCAGTGTGTTGCCGCCTACAGACATACATAAAATCACGCTGTTTTCAAATATTTAGGTATAGACAAGAAACTATCAAGGAAGCTGCAGGAAAAAAATCAATCTCAGTCTTTGTTGACCAGTCCTCGTATGAGCGTTTCCATGGAATTATCATGCTCCTGCAATGCCACGAGTTGCTACGGATTTGAGAGTTCATCTGGTGCAATGAGTGTCATCGCTTTTCCTGTGGTACCACTTGTGTGCTATGTTCGACATTGGGGATTTGCACGTCCATATGGAGCCATGAGTGTAATCGACAGGCAGTTGTGGAATTATCGAGCTCCTATGATAAAATGTGCGTGGGGCACCTCATTGGCCGGGTGAAGTTAGGTGTGCATGCAGGAGAGCGACGCAGGGTTTAGCAATGCGTGAGTAAACATGGTATAGCAATAAAGAGCATTACACTCTTTTCCCTGAATTGGTTCGTAAGCCCATAAAGCGAACTGAAGAGAATAAACAAGTAGATTTGTTGCGTGACTCGCACTTGTAAGGGACATGCCAAATATACGAGAAATTGTACTTTTTCATGTATATCTACATCCATTTGTCTCTACTTATAATAAAACTGTAACCAACATTTGTTTTCTACCGCATACATAGTAGGTAGAGGAAATATTGCATTCCAACCAAAAATTCGATATCGAGATTTCACCGAATATACTCGTATATGTTTTGAGGCGGTGTGTGTATGTGTGAACAACATAACTCCAAAATTTCATGTGTTGCACTCACATGACTCTCTACTCTTGTACAAACTATTTTTACAAACGCTTATTCTCCGTCTACTTCATATTAATTGAGATATTACTATTTTTCTTGTATGTACAAGGGGAATATCGTAGGCTTTAAGCGATAGTCAAATCTTTTAAGAGCTGTTGCTATATGGAGCATTCCATTCTCTTTGCATGTCCAGGACAAAAAAAAAACGAATAACGAATTTCCATTTGAGAAAAAGTATTTATTGGAAAATTGAAACAAATAACAAGGATATCTCGGAAATGGGTCACTCGTCAAAAAAAGGTATATTACATAAATTTTGTGTTTTAACGAGATCCACATTTTTTTCTGTAGTAGAATTTTTTCTACCTCTCACGGTTTAACAATTACCTACGCGAAAGTCATTCAGAATGAAGAGGCCTTATGGAGACATTCCAGAACATTCAATACATGCATTTCATTTGTCATAAAACTATCTTAAATATGTGCTATTTTAGATAAAATCGTTAGAGACGTGTTTGAGAAAATAAAAATTTTCGAAATACATTACATGTAAATGGTAGTCTGAGTGGGGAATTTTCTTGAAAATTTTCATGCCGCTCCTTGGAAGATACTAAACTCATATACCAAGCTTGGCGATTATCCTGCTTTTCGTTTTTGAGTTATGCTGTTCACAGACAGAAATCCACACGGACATGTTTCAAAAAATGCTTTATTTAGATTCAGGGCACCTCAGAACATGTATTTCCGGTGAAATCTCGGTATAGAATTTTTGGTTAGACTGAAATACTTTCCCTACATATTATGTACGTGGTAGAGAAAGTAAAACCGAAAAGTTGGATAAATACCAAACTTGGTATTTAGATTCATACCTTTCAAAGATGTGACACGGAAATATTCAAGTAAATCCCCCAAACCAGCAACCTCCTACATCGAATATTTTTCAAAATGTTCAATTTTCTAAAAAATGGTTCTAACTACTTTGATTAAAATACCGAACATTAAAGATATATACAGGAAAAATAAAGCGTTTATCTTGAATTTTCCGGAAATAGCATTTAAAGTCATCTTCATTCGGAAGGAGTTTTGTATAATCTTGTATAACGGAAAACGTTAAGTGATAGAAGAAAATGCACTTTAAAAATGTAGATCTCTTTAAAACACACCATTTATTTCAAATAAGGTTTTTGTAGCATTAACCATTTCCGAATATCCGTTATTAATGTTTCCAAACGTTCAATACCTAGCATTCTTTTAAAGTCCTGAAGATTTTCAGTTGTTTCTCACATATTATGGAAATAATCTGCCATTTTAATGCGAGTTTGTAAAACATATGACTATCGCTGTTCTCTTTGTATCTATAACGAAATGTATAATTAGCTATTTTCGGAAAGGTTTATCTCGATTAAAATGACGTAGATAAGAAAATAAACTTTCATATGAATAATTTGTATACCCACTAATAGGTTATATAGTATAGAGAAATTCATGTGAATGTAACTTATCATATCTTATTCTGTTAATTTTTTATTCTGTAGGTCTAAAGTAACATACTGATGTGTGAATGCTATATAGGTTAGGATATACGAGAAGTATAAAGTGCAGCTTTAAAGTTTTTCTACCATACAAGTCACTAGAATCTGGTAATATTCTTGTTGTTAGGTTCCATTCATAACCGGCAACTCTTTCGTAAATACGCATCAGTTACATGTATTGGGAAGGTTACTTATATTGTATCTGTTACTTTGGCTGCTTGTTTTTGTATGAGCAGGCGTTTAAACCTTGCACGACCATCTGATCCCCAACTGACGCACTGATTATAATATTCATTATACAGGATTCCTGGAATTTCGTCGTTATAGAGAAATCAGCAATGTGAGGTAATTCTAATACACGTGGTTGGGAAATGTGCAGAGTTTCAGCCTCCCGCCACCTATAGCACTAGTTGTATCTAAACGTAAATGGCGACTGTTTGGAAAACTGATCTCGCCAATGAATCTACTCCGTTATTCCACGTTATATTTCTGTGAGCGAAACATGTAACCCGATTGAAAATCGTCGGTAGCTGGGAGAAAAAATATTATATAACTGCCGTTTGTGAAAATTGCAACACCAACAAGGAAAGGCATGAATTCAATGAATTTAATACCACAGGTTACGCATATGGCAAGTAACAAATGATAAACTTTTCAAATGTATACATGACCTTTGAGCCCTAATATTCAGTATTTGCTGTGGCGTCCCTGCGCTGCAATTAGAGCTGCTTAACGCCGTGGCATGGAATCAAAAAGGTTCTGAATAAGTTCCTGAGGGATTTCCCTCCACGCAGTTTGTATTCGAGCCCACAAATCCGCGACACTGGTTACTGGAGGACCGTGACACACCAGGTGCCGACTAACCATATCCCAGACATGTTCGACGGGCGACATATCAGGCAAACGTGCAGGACAGGGAAGCAAGGGTACCCGTCGCTCATCGAAGAAGGCTTGTACATTCTCGCAATATGTGGCCGGGCATTGTCCTGTTTAAATGTGGCCTGTGGAGATGCCTGAAGCAGGGGGAGTACCTCAGTCTCCACAACCACCGTTAGGTACCGGTTGCTGTTCAAAGTGCCCTCAATTCGCAGGCGGCGAGTAACCGATGGCGCCCAAATCCATCACACCTGGTGTTTGTCCGCTACGTCGCTCAATAATGTACCCCTAGGTTGCGCTCACCACGGTACTGCCGGACTCGTATGCGGCCATCACTGTAGGACACGTTGAAGCGGGACTCGTCCGAAAAGACTACACTTTGCCACTCAGCACCCCAGTGACGGTGTTCATGTGCCAATTGCAGGAGGAGCTTGTGGTTTCTGGGCAATGGAAGGCGATGTAATGGCATACATGCAACCAGTCCAAAATGTAGCAGACGGCGACGAACCGTTAATGCAAACAAGTTCACGCCTGTTACAGTGCTCCAGCGTCGAGCCAACACTGTGGATGAAGCTGTACGGTCCGTTATGGCCATGCGGACAAGATGGCGGTCATCCCGTGGTCATGTTCCGTGGTCCAGTGCCCGCCTTTCGCTGCGTACGGCCTTCATCCATCCACTGCTTCCACACACGCATCACTGTCGTAACAGCATGCCCTGTACGAGCCGAAATGTCACGGTATGACAAACCCGCTTCCCGGAGACCGATCATTCTGTCCCGTTTGAACACACTCACATGTCGATATGGCTCCCTTTGACGTCGACGAGGCATACTGGCACTTACATTATTCTTTCCACGTTGTTTGACATCTCTGCATTGACTACACTGGGCGCAACACTGACCGGACGAGAGGGCTCAGCTCGGCCTACGTGTACCCCATCTCTCTGCAAACCTAATCACTTATTGCTTGCACACTCTTGTACACTTCCACCAAGTTTCCCAAGTTCGGGAAATTCTGTCTTAGTATTGCAATTTTCACAAACGGCAGTGTACATTTTGGACACCCTATATGTACCAAACATTACTGATTTAGTTATAATGTGACTGAAGACTTTATTAATTAACTGATCCCACAGTGGCACACTTATATAAGTATGTATCACAGGTTTATAGTCAACTGTAACACGGGCTTGGTTGGTGCTCCTAAGGGTTAATATTTTCTTCTTGTTATCTGTAGGACAAGTTAGAGGTATGTTATATGCAAAGCAATTGTTGAACTCATTTATCACTGGCTTGTACAACAATCTTGCTGATGGGGTAAACAAAATAAAGAGAATTAAAATAATAATAATAAAGCAAAATGTCGCAATTCCTCCCAGCGGTGAACATGGACGAGGTAATAGTATGACTTCAATAAGGCAATGTAGTGGACACATTGCATGCCCCAATGCGGATCTTTTGTGCTTACCTCCCACAGGAGGAACGGATGAATTGAAGAAACAGCAGGAGGCAGACAAGTCAGGTAGAGACGGACAGAGATTCCTAACGATTCTAAGCTCGAAGACCTGATTTCGCCACCGGATTGCTTAGAGAAAGCATCTCTGACACGGACTCGAGGAGAACTCGACGCACCCTAGGCGACTCAGAGAAGGCTACCATATGACAGGACTGAGGACAACTTCCCAATATGCAAACATTTGTGGCATCTCTCCGACACCGACCGATATTGCATAGCTACGAAGACTACCTGAAATGAGATGAGAGAAATAAAATTCGTTGTAGAAGAGAAACCACTACAGAATTCACCTGTCGACACAGAGAAAACCACAAAAACCCATGAGCGAAGTTGTCAATCCAGGAATCGAACTCAGAACCTCCCGAATGCGAGCATCTCGCATGATTATGATAACCTCAGTACAAAGGATGTTTTCAAAGTATGTCCTTTATAATACAACCGAGCGGAAGGCTCAGAAACGTCTTGGCCCGCATTCGGGAGGTCTCAGGTTCGATTCACGGTGGCCGCCCACTCTGACGATGGGGTTTTTCGTGGTTTTCCTTTGATCGTTTATCCTTTCCCTCATTTCCTATCATTTTCATATTTCAGGAAGTGCTTTCGTGTTCCGTAGTGCAGATGGCGTGGTTACTGCGCTTTGTAAAGGATTTCTCCCCGTAAAACGCCAGGGTGCGTTGGCACGCTTCCTAGAGTCGATTCGTCGCCCAGGATTCTTCGCCTCTGCTAGTGCTGGCGGGTGTTTCAACTTGGAAATATCAGAGACTTCCTTGCATCTCTTTCAATATGTCTGCCTGCGGTCCTGCGACCTCCAGCGGCTCCTTCACTTCATCCTTGCCTCCCGGGGGTGTAGTCACAGTAGATCTAGTTGGTCGTGGTGGCGAGATGTCCCCCTTAGGTAAATACCTCATACCTTGTGCAGTAATATAAGAACTGCTGAATATTTATTTTGGTTAAGCCTTTACTTCATTGTGCAGGGGAGAGTACTCATTTTGAAATGAACTGTTCAAAGTTGATTTTTCATCACACTTTATTATTTTGGTTTTAACCTGCTTGTGAATTGATGTCATTTATTTCAACCAAAACTCACATCTTGAAGGTGATATCCATTTGCATTGCAGCTTTCCCTCTCTCAATATTCTCTGGGTTCTCACAGTATGTTGAGCCCCTGGTGGGGTTTTTTGGATTTACAGCACTATTGGCTCGAAAATTTCGAACCCATTTGACGATGGTTTTGCGTGTTGGGACTACTCCATGCCGCACGACGTTGAAATGGCGGCGGAAGAAACTCTGAGCTGTAACCACTGAGTCACTATTTCTAACGAATCGAATCCGCGATGTTGCATGTTTACTGAAATGGCATACCTGACAGAATGGTATGCTTACCCTCCACTCCGCCTATGTTCCATCTTTCAGAGTACAGTCTCATAAAAATGAGTACACTCCCCTATGTCACCTGATACCGTAATAATTTCCGTATATTAAATCAATGTATCGTATAATAACCTTCAGTTTTAAAAATATGTCCGGAAAAAGGTAACTAGCTAGTAGTCATTAAATAGCTGAGGAGTGAACGCGCTAGTATAAAGATTCCTCAACGCAGAGTTATAGTTCAGTGTGCGTTTCCAAAGTCAAGTAGATCAGAATTCTTGCAAATGAGAAAGGAAAAGCAATTCTTGGAGTCGCGGAGATTCCTCATAGTAACAAGGTAAGAAGCGCATACATAAGATTGTTTGATGATTGGCCCAGATATTAAAGAAAGTTGGAAGGGGAATGATATGTAGGCGGAACTTAAGTAATAAAGGCGTGCAATCTAAATCAGAGATCGAGATTCTTTCCTGCACACATTCGTGACACTCTCTCGAGAGAAATAGTCACTTAATCTGGTGATTACTTGTGTGTTATTTTAAGCACGATAGTGCCGCGATAGTATGAATAAGATTTAGCGGCCATCACGAGGGGAATTGCCGGTAAGCGTTTTAGCTACTCACGCCAAATTACGCCTCTTTTTTCGGCAGAAAGAGTTCATAAAAATAGTAAAATTTATATTCAAAGAAATTAGCAGGTATAATAATTAAATTTTTATAATTTCGAGTGCTACTATTCATAACCATTTTCTTTCTTTATCTTCAAACGATCAGTAACTCGCTTCAATAGCTCAAGCATATTAAATTTGTCAGTCAATTTAAGCTGGCGTTATCCTTTTAATATACACTCATGCATTCCCTATGAGAAAGAGATCATAGCAAACCACTGTAGCACTCGGCAGGAGAATCAACAGCGGATATTGAAGACGACGTCAAAAGGTGACATCGGACATCGTCGTCACAGCCTATACATACCTTAAGCTTTCTTTCCACACAGTTTTTTACAGTCAATTAAATTATCATTCTTATGTAGAATAAATTTAACGCCCTTCTTAATAGAAGTTTGCCGACAATGCACAGTTCTTAAGATGCATTTTTCTGTGTTTGAAATTCCATGGCAGAAGAAATTGCGTTATTGATATCCTTGGTTTTCGGAGGGGGATTCAACCTACTGGTCAGGAAGTCATCATTATCGCAGGGTAGGTGAAAGAAAACATCTGTGAATCTGCAAGTTAATGTGACGTTAGCCAAAAACTGAAAACCCATTATTTACATTCTTCAAGAAGCTTTCGTATATGTACCCAAATATTCCCTAAGAGATAATCACAGCTCAGAAACAGCTACACGTTTCCAAGATGTACTGGCGGCGGAAGTCTGTGACGACATTCTAAACGTCTTATGCAAATGTTCGAAAAACATTGATAATTGCTAGAAGCGTAGTTTAAGGTTTGAAGGCTTGGGAAAAAAATTAACTGTCGAAAAATGTTAGTGTGTACTTCATTGCAAAACGGACCTTCTCTTGACTTGATTATCGTAATGATGGAGTGGGTTATAATTGTCTTTAGCACTGAAACCTAACGACTTGTATTATTTCCTGTGATTATTGTTTTAGTTAAATAATCCTGTCCGTTTAATTAGGGACAGTAGCTTATTAGCTAAGTTTTCTTTAGGAAAATCATCATTTGGTCTTATTAGATCCATATCTTTTCCTAACTAGTGCTTCACATTTGGAGTTTATGGTGGCGTGTTCTTCTCCACGTAGTCACTGCCATTATTCAGGCATTTGTCGTAATGGGAACGAGCTTTTGTGTGCCTTCGTCAAAGAATAACGCCAGCTGTGATGAAAGCCAAGTCCGCACTTCTTATTTCACATCTCGCTGAAATGTTTTCCACCAAGGAATACTTCAGATGAAGAAACAGATGAAATTCGCTTGGTGCCAAATCCGGACTGTCCTGAAACACGTAGTGTAGACTTGGATTTCATCACGGTGGCATCATTCTTTGACGAAGGCATACAAAAAGGTGCGGTGACTAAGTGGAGAAGTGGTGTAAGGTAATGCATGGTAACGAAGTATTTGGAAAATAATGTTCTATTAATTTTTAAAGTAGGGTAACTCCAGGCTATAAAGTCAATTATTCAGTGGTTTAGCTTAGAGTGGAGAATGTTGTCATAAGAATCTGTACTGTTTTATGAGACATTTCTTTTAGAAAAGTGTAACAGTTTATACAATAGAAATAGAAGAACAGAACAATGGGGCGTTATAATCTGTAATGAGGTAACGCACGTTGTATTACTTTCAAATAAATCTCGTTCTTGTTATACTAAACGACACTTGTTAGGCTCCAAATTAAATCAAGGACAAACATCAAAACAACAATAATACTGACTGAAAATAAAAATTGATGGTGATTAGTATATCATTCAAGGTCCTCATTCAAATGTTCACAATCGTCTTCACACAGTGAACACCGTTCTGATTTCTGCACACAGGTTTATTGTCACAGGTCTGATGATACCACACTTTGCACTCAATGAACGAATCCAACTTTTCTTGAATCTTTTTTTTTTGAAATAGTAACCTCCACAATCACCACAGTAGAGAGCTTTATCCATCCTCTTCGTTGGTTGTTTCTTTGTTTGTGATTTGGGATATCTGAAGTCGATGGGACATCTGTAGAGAAGTTTTACACACAAATGATATTATTCGTGGCAACAAAACCTACTTGCTGGAGACTAATAATTCTTTATTTTAATTATCTTTCAATCTCTGCATTGAAAACAGGGCTACGACCAAGTTTTCTTACTGGATCCTTAATTTTACGCCTTTGAATCCAATCTCGAAATGTCTTATGAGGAATGTTGAAACTCATTACTGCGTCCGTAACACTTCTACCGGACTTGATGTCTCAGCTATCAGTAGTCCATTTCGCACGTAAATTTTGACAGAGCTTCCCCATTTCTTCACCTACAACGAAGATAAGAAAGAAACGGCATTGTCACCTGCAGAGCCATTTTGCATTTAAGTTAGCATAGAGGGTAAATACTAACATTTTTAAAATAAAACTTTTAATTATTTATGAGTCTAAATACTGTATGTTACAAATGAAATATCAATATTTTCCACCCAAATGTATTTTACGCAATTATACTTACCTATCATACATCCAAATATATATTCAAGTACTATCAAGTTTTGAACACACTCTCACAGTACACTGCTAAGTTCACACTGACGCTCAAGATTGCTTCAAGGTCGAATGCCAGTAACTACAGGAAGTTTTCCCCTTCCAAGTCCAGTAGCCTGTAAGGTGCTGCCACCATTTGGACATTTCAAAAAATATAATTTTGAATGAAAAGGCGTTATAACCTGCAAGGTGTTAATGCTCTAAAAGTTTCCATTGTATATAGGTGTTTCCATAATCTACAGTGTCCCGTCAAGAGCCCGGTTATCAGGTTTATTTCAGATTTATTGAGATTAAGTACAGAGCGGACCCTCAGCGCTCTGGCCGGAAATTGCACGGTAGTCTTGTGTGACACGTCTGAATGAACTCAAGGCCAGGGCTCTTCCACTTATCGGACATGTGGCAGTGGGTTTCAGTCAGCTGTTATTGCTTCTTGTGCATATACGCAGACGCGTGTGGATTTGTGTGCGACTAAATTATCGGATTATTACAACCCAGAAATGATACTCAAATTTTTGCTTGAACAAAGACTTTTTATGTACGACACTATGTGAAAACCGACTCAGTAGACAGGTGTGTAGGCAATTTCACGATAAATTTCCTGGGGTTCCAGTTCCGAGGAGAGAAACAGCTAGATATCTAGTGAATAAAGTGAAGAGAACGGAATCATTTAATGGTGTAAGTTGTAAAAAGAAACGAAGGGTTCTAACGGAAGAAAAACCTGATGAAATTGGCGAAGCATTTGATTGGTCTCCGAATAAATCTTTACGACGTGTAGTCCAATAAGTCAATGTTTCAAAAACCTCAGTACATAGGTCTACAAAACTGTTGAAATTAAAACCATACAGAGTGACTATTGTCCATCAATTACGACAGCGTGAGGCTTACTTGGAAGACATCAAGAATGTTTTAATGACAGAATAATCTCTAAAGGGTTATGGCCGGCTCGATCGCTGGATCTTACTGTTTGTGCACCATAGACGATCTTTAAAACAATATAAGAACAGAAATTAGGGAAATTACGCAACAAGAACTTATGCGTGTGAATGGTAATTTCATCAGAAGGTGCCAAGAATGTTTAACTGTCGAAGGACACCACCTTCAACACCGACTGTGAAAAAGGTTAGTACTGATAAAATAAAAAGTAATTATGTTTCCTCAATAGGTAATCAATATATCGTAATAATCATCATAAAATCAGTAATAATATGGTATCAGTATCAATAATGAGAATAATAAACAGATACACTGAATATACCTCGCGGAACACGCATAGCGACTACCGGCCAGATGGCTGAGGGACCGCTCTGGACATCTTCAATGATTAAGGAGCATATATTGCTACATCATTCTCCTTCCATGCTTCTATCCGTTCTGTTTGAAGCCACCAGAATTGCTGATTATGAAAACCTTTGACTTTACTTTTAAAATACCCTCGTACATAGTGATTCGCCGGGATGTCAGCATAATTAGTTCAAACCTGAGAACATATGCAAGTTTTTTTTAAATCTGAAGGTGTCGCATGACTCGGGCAACAAGTGTGAAGGCGACACCTGTTTATTTTGTTTCAGGAAAATGCCAGAGATGAACTCTGTGCTTTTAGGAAGGGGTCAGCAACGCTAGAATCGATTTCCAGTCAGAACAGGCCTGCTTTTGGTGGGTTGATCCGGTAATGAATGGAGACGGCGCCTTCATATCACAACTTGCTATTTTTGAGAGGGGGTGCTAGAAAAGTAACGGTACTCTGCAATACGTAGAGCACCACTTCAATGATGTGGGACAGGCATAACGTCTGTCCGTCACTACGGATCTGGAAGAAATAGGGCCAGTTACTTTCCTACCATCGCAGTACCGTGCAGCTAATGGTTTTCCAAACCATAACATCAATTTCCCCTTGCAAGACCGCAACTTCTGGGTACTAACTTATTGCCGAGGCACGTCCCCTCACCTCGCCCTGAGCCGAGCCACCGAATTAGACGGGGCGCCCAAGCAGAGGATTATGTTACTTCTGCAAACAAGCATCTTGTTTAAGGTCAATCCGCAACTTGTCATGTCAAACGGATGAGGGCACGTCACAATACTGTAAGTGATCACCTGAGCTTATTTCATGACGCGAAAGTTCAACTGGGAAGCTACGATCAGAAATCAGCAAAATTCGGAATAAAATACATAAATTAAAAGTCAATGTGTTAGATTTATATCAACTTCTCTACCCCCTGTCGCATATTAGTGGTTAAACAACTTATTCTTACGAAATCTTGTTTTCCTATCAATTCATTTTAATTGAAATAAACCTTTCTGGAAATACTGCATTACACATTTCGTTATAGACACAAAGGGAATAGCGATAACCAAGTATTTTAGAATTGGACGCTATACGTTGGCCTTAAAATTCCATACCCTTTCCATGTCATCCGAGAAAACTGAAAATCAAAAGGACTTGAAAAGAATGACAGTACTGTTGAAAAATTTTAACCATTAATAACGGATATCTCGCAAATAGCTGATACCACAAAAAAGTTATTTGAAATAAATTGTGTGTTTTAAAGAGATCTACGTCTTGGTGTATCGCTTAACTTTATCAGTTATACAGAATTATACAACATTATTTCCGAATGAAATTGACTTCAGAGGCCATTACAAGCAATTTAAAATATATGCATTTTATTTGTTATGTAAATATCCTCAATATATCGTATTTGAATCAAAATCGTTAAAGCCATGTTTTTATAAATTCAAACATTTCGAAAAATGTTCCATACAAAGGGTAGTTTAGTATGGGGGAATTTTCTTCAGAATCGTGTCGCATCTTTTGAAGATACTGAACTTGAATACCAAGTTTCGTATTTATCCGAGTGTTCTTTTTGAGTTATTTGTTCACAAACATACACACACGAACCTCCTACTTTTTATTTTCTCTACTACGTATAGTAAGTAGAGGAAGTATTCACCGGAAATGTATGCTTTGAGACCCCCTGAATCCAAAAAAAAGCATTTTTGGAAACATGTCTGTGTGTGTCTGTGAACAGCATAACTCAGAAAGGAACAGTTGGATAAACACCAAACTTGGTATTTAGGTCCAGTATCTTCCAAAGATGCGACACGAAGGTTTTCAAGAAAATCCCCCCACCCCAGACTACTCTTTACATGGAACATTTTTCGAAAATTTTAATTTTCTCAAAAATGGCTCAAATGATTTTGATTAAAATATCATACGCTTAAGATATTTTCATGACAAATGAAATGGATATCTCGAATTTTCTGGGAATGTCTCCAAAAGTGTTCTTCATTGGGAACGACTTTTGCATAACTGGTAAGCCATAAGAGATAGACAAATTTTACTACACAAAAAATGTAGACCGCGTTAAAATACACAATTTATGTCGTATACATTTGTTTTGTAGAGTGAACCATTTTCGAGATATTGCTTCTTATTCCCTTAAATTTTCCAATACTTATACTTTTTCTCAAATTCGTTATTAATTTTTTTATATCCTGGACATGCAAAGAGATAGGAATGCGCCACATAGCAACCAAAGCTTAAAATATTTGACTATCGCTTAAATACTACCAATTCCCCTTGCATCTACAAGAAAATTAGCAATAAGATTACCATCTCGATATCTCCATTAAAATGAAGCATGTGGAGAATAAGGGTTTGTAAAAATAGTTTGTACAAGAGTGGAGAAAGTCATGTGAGTGTAACACATCAGATATTTTTTATTCAGGTGCTTCAAAACATGAATATCAGCAGCAATTTCGGTCTTTTGTTGCAATACAATACCTTCTCTACTTACTATGTAGGAGAAAGTAAAAATCACTTGAAACATTTCATTAAGAGATGACTGTCGTCGACACTGTATTATCAACAATATGTTATTATTCTCTCTATTACTGCAAATATTCGCAACTACTACATCATTTATTCATTCCTAAATGTGTCTTGCACTGCGCAGTTAATGGTGAATATTACATTTCAGGTGTTCTTATACTAGTTATTATTTTTATTCTGAATCTGTCGGCTTATATACCCCACATTAATATCGGTAGCGCGCATATTTTTAAGAACCTTAAATGTGTTTTTGTCTGTATTTTTATTACTTTCTCTACCACGTACATAGCAAGTAGAGAAGGTATTGCGTTTCACCCAAAAATTCGATACCGAGATTTCACCGAAAACACTTTTTTGAGGCCAGGTGATTAAAAAAAAGCATTTTTGGAAAACCATCCGTGTGTCTGTGTGTATGTGAACAGCATAACTCGAAAACTAAAAGTCGGGTAAGTACCAACTTGATATTATGATTAAATATCTTCCAAGGATGCGACACGAAGACCTCCAAGAAAATCCCCCTACCCTCAACGACCCTTAAAATGCAACATTTTTCGAAAATTTATTGCACAAAAATTTATATATCTTTAAAACACACAATTTACATCAAATAAGATGTTTGTAGCATAAGACGTTTCTAGATATGTGATATTAAACTATTGTTCAATATATATTGATCAATACTTGTCATTCTTTAAAGTCCCATCGATTTTCAGTTGCTTCTAGCGATTGCATGGAAACGTATGGAATTTTAAGGCCAGCATATAACGCTGTTCTCTTTGTATCAATAACGAAATGTGTAATGTAGCTATTTTTCAAAGGTCTATTTGAATTAAAAATGTGGTAGATAGTAAAATAAACTTTACTACGATTAGTTTGTATACCCACTATTAAACGATGAAGGTTAGGGAAAGTCATGTGAATTTATAGCACCAGATCTTTGTTCTGGGAACCTCAAAATGTGTATTTCCACTGAAATCTACATATCGAATTTTTGGGTGGAATGCAATACTTTCCGTACTTACAAAAATTGTTGTTTAGCCCTATTTGCAAGCACCTATTCAATTATTGTGGTATTTTCCTCCAGTGTGAATGATTTCTTCAATCTTATGTAGTCTCTTCGGCGCAGTGTATGTGCATGAGTGAAAGTTTGAATGTTGGTGTTGCAGGGTGTTATGGGCGGTGTGAAAGTCTGGCATGTTCCTGAGGGGTCCGATCACCAGAGTCCGGAAGCCTTTCAAGATAATCCGGAGAAGATCACATTCCATAAGACGAGAGGGCAGATGAGCAGCACAGAAGGGGGATAAATCCAGAGGGAATCGCTACGAACAGTGATAAAACATAAATATTCTGCACAACATGGCAAGATAAGCAAGTAGCAATGAATACGTGCTGGATGCTACCAAACGTTACTAACAATTCCATAAGATAAAGAAACGATTTCGCGGTATTCACTTACGAAGCACAATATACTATACCAGCTGTTTTAATATTTTGCCACTACAGCGCTGCAATCGCGGTTTTGAGCATGTGCTTACCTCCATGATGACCTTTCAGTCAGAGGAACATGTGAGGATCACTTGAGAAAGGATCTGGTGAATATGGAGGATGCGAGAAAACTTCCCAGTTGAATCTTCTGAACTCCGCCTGGGTCAAGATTCAACTTGCAAGTTTTTTCGTATCCTCCGTATTCACCGGAGCTTGGCCCAAGTGATTTTCACATGTTCCTCCAACTCAAAGGTAAGCACTTTTAACACCGATGATGAAGTTATATCAGTAAACAGCTGGTTTGCGAGCACGGGACCCGACCTGGTAGAACACTGGCTTGGAAAAACTTGTGTCACGTCCCCAAAAATGCTTGGAAAAACATGTTGGCTACGTAGAAAAGTAACAGAAGGATTGTACAATATAAATAAAATTAATTCAATATGATCAATTGTGTGTAATGTATTTTATAAAATAGGGAAACTTACCTATTGGACGCCCCTCGTATATTCTTTTCCTATTTTATTAAATGCATAGATACCTCTTTGTAGTGTATCCTCTTTAACAAAAATTATCATAACTGTACTTCCTTATAGGAGTAACGTATACTCCAATTATCCGTAATATTTTCAGTTGCTGTTTCCTCTGTAGAGTAGCATTGTCAATAAATAAATAGCCTGGAGATTCCACAACATTGTCTAATAACCTATATTGATGTTTTACATTATACGTATTATCTTATTGTGTTACCTACTGTGGATAACTCATTCCGTTGATGCAACCCGGTTCTAGAGCCCACTTCGCAATCATTGTAGCAGGGCACACTAGGATGCCATGTAGGAATTAATAATGAAGCGTCGAACTTGGTGTTATAAACATTGATCGAGTAACTTGACCGTACCTCTAATGAACTCGAACCACAAATAGACACACTGCCAATTTCACCGTCACTATGCCACATTTATTGCTACTATGTGCTACACCCACTAGCGTAGCGTAACAAAGGATTTTGGTAGACATTTTATCCCAAGCCTAATTGTATTCTTACTGATAAATATCCTCGATAAACATATCACATTTTCATTTTTTGCTTTCTTGAGAGATTTCAAATAAATAACGATTAATACTGCTTCATCCTAACATATAAAACATTTTAGATAGAAAAACCTAAAAGTAAAACTTCTAACACAATGCACACTAGCTAAAATTATGACCAATATTGATTTCAAGTCCAATCACATGGCAATTACCCTTTACATGTTAAATAACTTCACTTGGATTGATTAGGTTTTAGCTTTCGTTATATTTTTACACGATAAATTTCTCATGCCGCTCGCATTATCTGTTCACAATGCAAATTGTCATATTTCAATTTATTACAATTCGTTGTAGAGTAAACATATAGGTTATATTGGAAGGCTTCTGTTTTGTTTGATCTAAGAGCATCAATCTTTTATCTACGATAACCTACATAAAGATTCAATGGTGAAAATTATTATTTAAGAAGAAACTGAAATGGAAGTGAAATTGCAGAAGCAGCAGAAGCAACACTATGATATCGCGTTTTAATCGCTTCAATGCCTAGTGTAACGCAACACATGTTGAAAATAATTTCACTGAAAATGCGAATCAACAAAACAGAAAAACATCTGAAAACTCGCTTTTTACTTTCTCTACTACGTATAGTAAGTAGAAGACATAAGCTCTATAGCAAGATTTCACCGGAAATATATGTTTTGAGTTGCCCTGAATCCAAACAAAGCATTTTTGGAAGTATGTCTGAATGTCCATGTGTCTATCTGTGAACAGCATAACTCAAAAACGAAAAGTCGCATAAATACCAACTTAATATTTCAGTTCAATATCTTAAAAGGATGCAACACGAAGATTTCCAAGAAATACCCCCACCCCGGACTACCCTTACATGGAAAATTTTTCGAACATTTTGATTTTCTCAAAATTGGCTCAAACGATTTTGATTAACATATCATTTATTAAGATATTTAAATGGCAAATCAAATGTACATCTTGAATTTTCTGGGAATGTCTCCAATAGTCTTCTTCATTCTGAATGATTTTTACATAACTGGCGAACCGTAAGAGAGAAACAAAATTTTACTACACAAATAATTTAGATATCGTTAGAACACACAATTTATGTCATATAAATTTTTTATCCATTAAACATTTCCGAAAAATTCCTTGATATTTGTTTGAATTTTCTAATACTTTTTCTCAAATGCGAATTTATATTCCTTTCTTTATGTCCTGGGCATGCAAAGAGAATGCAATGTTCCACATAGCAACCAGCTCTTAAAAGATTTGCCTATCACTTAAAGCCTATCACATTCCCCTTGTGCCTACAAGAAAGTTAGCAATAAAATAGTTCTGCGAATGTTAATCTCGATCAACATGAAGTAGATGGAGAATAAGCGTTTGTAAAAATAGTTTGTACAAGAGTAGAGAAAGTCATGTGAGTGCAGCACATCACAGTTTTACTCTCTCTACTACGTATAGTAAGTGGGGGAAGTATTGCATTCTACCCAAAAATTCGATACCGAGATTTCACAGGAAGTACATGTTTTGAGGTGCACTGAATGCATGTAAAGCATTTTTGGAAACATGTCCGTGTGTGTGTGTGTGGTGTGTGTGTGTGTGTGTCTGTGAACAGCATAACTCAGAAACAAACAGTCGGATAAACACCAAACTTGGAATTTAGGTTCAGTATCTTCCAGAGATGCGACACGAAGGTTTTCAAGAAAATTCCCCCACCCCGATTTACCCTTTACATGGAACAGTTTTCGAAAATTTTACTACACAAGAAATGTATATATCGTTAAAACACACAATTTACGTTATATACATTTGTTTTTTCCAGTGAACCATTTCCAGAAACAACTTCTTATTTGTATGAATTTTCCAATACTTCTCAAATATGAATTCGTTATTCGTTTCCTTTTTTATATCCTGGACATACAAACGGAATGAAATGCTCCACATAGCAACCAGCACTTAAAGCCTACCATATTCCCCTTGTACCTATAAGAAAATTAGCAATAACATAGTTTCTGTAAAAGTTTATCTGGATTAACATGAAGTGGATGGAGAATAAGCGTTTGTTAAAAATAGTTTCTACAAGAGTAGAGAAAGTTATGTGAGTGCAACACATCAGATTTTTTAACACCATTTCTCTTGTTTCTTGAACCTCGTTCTAAACTAATTTCTCTTAATTTTGGTAATCAATATAACATTATTGATATTTTACCAATTCGAGCGCAGTCTAAAACAGATTATATGCTATATGTGTTAAAAAAAGGTTTTATTTTACTCGTAAGATTGCAAATCGAAGGCCATAAACAAAATTTCTACTCTAGAATAAAACTCTGCGTTTACCGCTCGTATCATAATCTACTATTAAATACAGCTTGTGTACTTCATAGTTTTACCTTGAGCCCTGCACGGCTCTTCACCGCAGTAGTAAAACCGATGTATTTTCTTAAGATTACAGCCTCTAAATCACCTGCATTAAAGGTATTAAGAACTTTGGAATTTCCTTGTCACTTTATCCTTCTTTCCGAGAAGGATCTAGGGCGGGTGGTGATATAACAGGTTTTACACATTCCATTTTTATTCGAAAGAACATTTTGACAATAAATATTTTATATAAACAGAACAGAATAGAACATTCTATTATTCGAATTAAACTCACACTATAAGCCATATTTAACAGTCTTAATAAACAGCTTTAGGGGAGATAGGTGGCTGAAAGAAGCAAATGTATGTCTCTTTAGTAACACACCAATTTCTTTTAAGATATTGCAGATAAATTCAGAAAATTTCATATGCATATATAGTAATGTCTGCTGCATATAAAATATACATTTTGGGTATATCTTGAAAGTATACTTCATGAATAGCTATTTTTATGGCGAGGTTATATTTTGTTTTAATGGAACGTTATTTCCTTCTCTGCAGTAGCCACCAATTAGATAACTTTAAATTTGGTACAGAGACTCCAGAAATATTTCCTTCTAGAATTAATCCAACAGCTTAATTACACCTTTCACAAAAAATTATAATTCACGAAAATCATATCCGCGAAGAAAAAATGACAATTTTTTTACCAATAATATTCACTGATGTCCATAGTATTCAAGATACACAGATGATGTATTTCAAAATAAGCAGGTACTGTTTTACATGTTCCTGCTACGTTTCCCTACCATTGGTACACTACTTTCAGAGGAAAAGGTGCATAAAGAAAATGTAGTTTTGAGAAAAAAACGATTTAAATTGGAGATGAGGCAGGCATTTAAAAGCCGCACTAACATATTAAATCCCAATTCAAGGGAGTAAATAATGTTGCAACCATCTAAAAGCAATACATCATTCTGTTCAATAAGAATTACACATTTTTAAAAAAAACTGACATGAGATTTTCACATGACTTTCTCTCTGCACTATCTTTGTGATTGGGCACACAAACTATTGTTACTAAAGCTTATTTTTCTTTCTACTACATTCTAATCCTTTGCAGAAACAGCTACATTACATACCTCGTTATAGATACAAAGAGAACAGCGACAGTCAAATGTTTAAAAACTGGACACTATATGCTGACTATAAAATTCCATGCTGTTTCCATGCAATCCCGAGAAATAACTGAATGTTGACAGTACTTTAAGGGAATGACCAGGCAATGAACAATTCGAAACCTTAATAAAGGATGCCTCAAAAATTGCTTATTTGAAAGATGCAAATTGTGTGTTTTAAATATATCTAGTTTCCTAGTGTAGTGTGTTTTCGTCTATCGCTTAACGTTACCAATTACACAAGATAAATTAAATATTTTATTAATTAAATTTTTTTAATTAAATTAAATAAATTAAATATCCAAATCTTTAGAGCCTTTAGAAAATCATAATTTTCAAAAATGTAAGGAGTGTCTGCGTCGCACACTTGGATACTTTACTTAAATACCAAGTTTGGTACTTTTCGTTTTTGAGTTGTGTTGTTAAGACACGATGAACCTTTTTCAAAAATGCACAAGAGAAAAATTTGCAAATTTAAATACATTAGGTAAAAATGTGATGTGTTACTCTAACATGACTTTTTCTACTCTAGTACAAACTGTTTTTACAAACGCTTATTCTCCATCTACTTCATGTTAATCGATAAACATTTGCAGAAAATTATTGCTAATTTTCTTGTAGGTGCAAGAGGAATATGGTAGGCTTTAAGCGATAGTCAAATGTGTGGAGCATTTGATTGTCTTTACATGTCCAGGACATAAAAAAAATAACGAATTCTCATTTGAGAAAAAGTATAAGTATTGGAAAACTCAACAAATAACAAGGAATATCTTGGAAATGGTTGACTTCACAAAAACATATACGACATAAATTGTGCATTTTAACAAGTCCTACGTTGTTGTTGTTATTTTGTTTTTGTTTTTGAAGAAACATTTTGCCTCTCGCTTACGGTCTACCAGTTATGCAAAAGTCGTTCAGAATGAAGAGGACTTTTGGGGATATTTCTAGAGAATTCAAGATATACGTTTTATTTGTCATGAAAATATCTTAAATATATAATATTTTAATTAAAATCGTTAGAGCCATTTTTGAGAAAATCAAAATTTTCGAAAGCTGTTCCATGTAAAGCGTAGCCTGGGATGGATATTGAACCTAAATACCAGTTTGGTATTTATCTACTTTTCGTTTTTGCGTTATGCTGTTCACAAAAGACATGCACATAGACATGTTTCCAAAAATGCTTCATTTGGATTCAGGGCACCTTAAAACATGTATTTCCAGTGAAATCTCGATATTTGAATTGTTTAGTGTTATGCAATACTTCCCCTGCTTACTATATGTAGTTGAGAAATTAAAAATGTGGAAAATAGAAGTTTAACGCATGATAACGGTGTCTCTTCTAGCAAGCATAGTGAAGTAAATTTTACCCACACAAATAAGTGATGCACTGAAACGACTGTTGGCGAGTTTTCTTTGTGTTGACGCCTGTCCAGGAATCAGACAGCCAGAAAAACAAGAAACTCCCACCGTCTGGGTTGAGATATTTTCAGAACCCTCGGCTTGACGAAGCGACTGCCTTGATGCTCCGCATTCTCCATTATCTCCGTGTTACTTTCCAATCTGCCGAGTATGGAATGTTAAATATGGAAGCGCACAGGTTTACCAACACGCAATAATGTACGGATAATGGCATTAACACGCTCCAATCGCTAGCCGAGCATTGTTCCCAAGTTTTCACCTACTGCTGCGGAACAATGGACCGGCATGTAAGATCCGCAGTCCTACCTACATAACGGAGGAAAAGCAAACACCAAGAAGGAGAAGAACATCGTCTTTTGTCTGAGTACTCTCTCGCCGTTTTAATCCTTTCTGGATAGCGGGCCCGTCACATGGCGCTGTGTAGATTTACTGTAATGTTGGTAACACTGGCGAGGAAAGCCCTCCATAAGGACTCGGCTCTCGCAGACTTAACTGTTAGTACTCTTACGAATTTGCATAACAATACCCGGGCCAGCTATCTCGTACTGACGTGCACCTCCGCCGCACAGTGGTACAGTCGCTACAAAAAAAAACCTGACGTGCTGCATTCTCATGATTTTCCCTAGTGGGTATACAAGGGAACAGCGATAGTCAAATGTTTAAGAACTGGACGTATACGCTGGCCTTAAAATTCCATACTGTTTCCATGTAATCCGAAAATTAAATAAATAAAATCAAATAAAATCTGCAATACCCCATCCTGGGACCTTGTTTCCTACACCAGGACGTGTATTTCTAATTTGTTATTTATTTCAATTTATACATTATTATTGTACAGATTTTCTTTATATTCTAGTGAATAAAAACAGAAAATAAACAAAAAAATAGATATAATAAGAAAACTAAAAAAATAATTAAATAAAAACTATAATCATTACACTTAAAATTCAAATCAGAATTATACGTTCAAGCTACTGTTACTGGTAGCCGGTAACATAAAGTAACTGGTATACAGCTATTCCCAATTTCTAAACACAAAATAAGGACAACAAGTCTCTATTCTAAATTAAACTATATTCTAACCACTGGTATCCAGTGGTTAAAGTACTGGTAACCAGTACCCAAACTACACTTAATATAACTATTAATTTTCAACTTATGATAACAATTAAGAATTTCTTTTAATATCATACCAAGTTCTAAGAGTTATGTATAGTATTATTTATTCTATTTATTCCTATTAATAATTTTAACAGAATTCAAAATTCTATCTTCTGTTTTTTTTCTTTCTTTTTTAAACATTACTACATTCAAATTTTCCTCAAAATATATACTTTAAGCTTTCATTTTTCTTAATATACAAGTGTTTTACAGTAATTAATAATTTTATTAAACTTATCACTTTGAGTTAAACTTTTCTTTCTTTTTCACTTCACTTAACACAATAATCACTATATTTATTACTTTGCTATAAAATTATTATTTCACTTTTATTTAAGAATCATAATTACTTCACTTAACACTACATTCACTTTATCTCCAATTACCACCATTCATTCCACATTCCCTCAACGCCATCTTCTTCTTCTCCTCCCACAAAGCCATAACTGCTACATTCATCACCTCCCGCTTCAAACTTACTATTCCTATTTACTATTGGCTCCTTCCCCTCATCATCATTCTCCTCCCACATTTTCCTCTTTTCTACTAAAACCTCCATCTCCTCCTCCAAGCTCCTCATCCTCCTCGCTTCTGAGAAAAAACTGAATATATACAAGATTTCAAGGGAATGACAAAATATTCAACAATTCGAACCATTAATAACGGATATCTCGGAAATGGCTGCTGCCGCAGAAAAGCTACTTTAAATATATTGTGTGTTTTAAGAAGTTTTACATTCCTTGTGTAGTACGTTTTAGTCCATCGCTTAGCGTTTACCAGTTATACAAGATTATACGAAATTCCTTCCCAATAAAGGGGACTTCAATTTTCTGGGAATAGCCTGTGAAGATATACATTTTATTTTTCTTGTAAATATCTTTAATATATGGTATTTTAATCAAAATCGTTATAGGAATTTTTCACTAATTAAAAAATTTCAAAAAAATGTTCCATTGTAAATAGTAGTTGGGGTTGCGGGGATTTTCTTGAGAATCTTCGTGTCGATTTTTGGAAGGTACTGAACCGAAATACCAGGTTTGTTATTTATGCGACTTTTCGTTTTTAAACAAAGTTGTTCACACCCTTTATCTAAAATTCTTATTTATTACATTCATATAACATTCACTACTCTATCATTTAATGAATATACAAATCATTCTCAATCGCGATCTATTTCATTTTAATCGAAATTAAATTTTCCGAAAATAGCTCCATTTTGTTATAGATACACAGAGAATAGCAATAGTCGAATGTTTTAGAACTTGAGCCTATATGCAGGCCTTAAACATTCCATACTTCTTCCATAACATCGTGAGAAATCTGAAATCCACAGGAATTTAAAGGAATGGCTAAGTATTCAATAATTCGAATCATTGATAAGGATATCTAGTAAATGGCTGATGCCACAAACACTTTTTTTTATAATAAATGCTGTGTTTTAAAGAGATCTACATTTTTGCGTAATAAGTTTTCGTCTATTCCTTAACATTAACCACTTATACAAGATAATACAAAATTCCTTCAGAATTAAGTGGACTTCGCAGGCTAATCCCAGAAATTTTAAGATATACGTTTTATTTATCATGTAAATGTATTTAATATGTAGCACTATAATCTAAATCGCTACAGCTAATTTTACATAACCAAGCATTTCGAAAAATGTCCATGTTAACGGTAGTTTTGGTGTGGGGGACATTCTTGAAAATCTTTTTGTCATATCTTTGGAAGGTACTGAATCTAAATACCAGGTTTGTTATTTATCCGTGTTTTCGTTTTTGCTTTCTCCATTACGTACGGTAAGTAGGGGAAGTATTGCATTCCACCCAAATATTCGTTATAGAGATTTCACGGAAATACATGTTTTGAAGTGTCCTGAAACCAAATAAAGCATTTTTGGAAACATGTCCGTGTGTATGTCTGTCTGTGAACGGCATAATTCACGGAGATTTTCAAGAAAATCCCCAACCAGATGAAACATTTCTCGAAAATTTTTATTTTCTCAAAAATGTCTCTAATGATTTTGATTAAGGTATCACATGTTTAAGATATTTTCATGGCAAATGAAATGTATATCTGAAATTTTCTGGGAATGTACCTAAAAGTCCTCTTCATTATGAATGACTTTTGTGCATAACTAGTAAACCGTAAGAGATAGACAAAATGTTACTACACAAAAAATGTAGTTCTGGTTAAAACACACAAATAATGCCATATACATTTTTTTGTCGAGTGAACCATTTCCCAGATATTCCTTGTTATTTGTTTAAATTTTCCAATACTTATACTTCTTTCAAATGGAAATGCGTTATTTGTTTTTTATGTCCTGGAAATGCAAATAGAATGGAATGTTCCACATAGCAACCAGCTCTTAAAAGATTTGACTATTGCTTAAAACCCACCATATTCTACGAGAAAATTAGCAATAGGCGTTTATAAAAATAGTTTGTACAAGAGTAGAACAAGTCATGTGAGCGTAACGCATCAGATTTTTTAGTTATACTGATCACAATCACACACGCACGTGTGGACCATTTTCTAAAAATGTTTTTTGGGGGGGGTTCAAGATCCTTCAAAACATGTATTTCCGGAGAAGATTCGATATCAACTTTTTGGCTGCAATTCAATACCTATTTCCTCTATGGGTATGGGTACGTGTAGGCAGTAAGGAGAAATTAAAAACATGAGCGATTCTCTGTGACAGTGCATTAAATCTGTTTACCCTCCAAGAGGCAATTACGGCGTTTATGTCGTGCAGGGTGCAGGGTATCCAGGCGAAGTGATACGCTCTCGGGCACATGGTTAATGGCCGGCTGTTGTCTAACCTAATGTTGTTCGTCATGCAAAGGAGCATCTTGTGCAAAACTACAACTACCTGCTTCATGCATTTGTGTTGCTATGGAAATGATCATATGCGAGACAAATGAAAACCATGTTCACACACTTCAACTTCTTTTGCAGTTTCTAAGGCAGGAATATAGTTTTTTACATTCTCTAAAAAGTAACCGCACATATTTTTTAAAACAAGTATAGAAACTTACAATTACCTCATTTTAACGTAGTCCCCTTGCTTTTCAATGCACATGGCCCATCGTCTCACAAGCTCTGATGCCCTGGAAAAAATATTTTTTTCCGCTGAGCAGCAAGCCATTCTTTACTTCACTTCTTGGTCTGCGGTGAATCGACGGCCCCTTAAGTCATTTTTAAGTCGACCAAAAAGATATGGTTTGCCTCAACATCGACAGTCAATCTTCGGTTCTCTGAATCAGGATATGGACTTCCTCATTGTTGGCGTCACTAGTGGATATGGATGGGCGTTCTGCTCTTTCCTCGTCCTTCAAAGTTGCTCGAGCATTTTTTAACTTTTCAATCCATTCGCACACATTTCGCCGGGGTAAACATTGCCCCATATTGCGCGAAAAGTCTTTTATGGATTTCGCCCCCTGTTACATCTTCAGACGACGAAAAAGGGATAACTGCACTTTCTTCTTCTTTAGCGCAAACGGTGAGGGTTGATAAAGGTCAAACATTCCACAAGCGGAGACAAAGGAACAACATGTAGACGTGCGTGCGCGCAAACCGAAACAGCCAACTACAAAAACTTAAAAAGTGTGTGGATACTTATTGACTTACCCGTAATTACAGGAAGTATTGCATTATACATTTCATAACTAGATTTCACACGAAATACACGTTTTGAGCTCCCTGATTCCAAAAAAACGCATTTTTAGAAAAAGGTCTGTGTATCATTGTAAGAATAAAGAGGATACACCAGGCTAAGCGATAGTTACATTTTTAAAAAACGGATATCTATGTATGGCTTTGAAATTCCTTGCTCCTTGCACGAACAGGTGAAGAACGAATAGCAACTTTCCAACAATTTTCCCATACGTATACTTTTTCTCAAACGGGAATTCGTTATTCGTTTTTTTTATGTTCTGGACATACAAAGAGAATGGAGTGCTCCACATAGCAACCAGCTCTTAAAAGATTTGACTATCGCTTACAGCCTATCGTATTCCTTGTTCCTACAAGAAAATTATGCGATAAAATAGTTTCTGCAAATGTTTATCTCGATTAACATGAAGTACATGGAGAATAAGCGTTTCTAAAAATAGTTTGTACAAGAGTAGAGAAAGTCATGTGAGTGTAACACATCGGATTTTTAATATAGGTACCTATCTAAAGAAATCACTTCTAAAGGATAAAGAAGTCAATAGAATGCTGCTTTTACAAGTAATATTTACGAGTACAACGTGCAGTTCTGTAAAATGGAAGGCTTTTTAATAGTGATTGTAATTAAGTACAAACAACTTTATCGTGATTGCTTTCGATTAAGTTTTGATGCGTTGGGATAACCTTAATTGTTTGGTAATTAATTAATAAATAAATAAATAGAATATTAGTAGCCCGAATATATTAAGTAACCACAATGTAAGTGCCGATAAGAGTGACACCATTTTCATCATTGAGTATGCGTCAATGAACATTCTTAAATGCTCATGTAAAGAGGTACGAGTGCTGTCCCTGAAGTACCCGACCTAACAAAGTAAACACGAACATTTTGGGAAAAAAACTCTTTATTTCTCTACATGGCCTCCTTTCAGCTCGATACACTTTTCCCAGCGATGTTCAATAGCTTCGATACCCTGTTTATAGTGAGAACCGTCGAGTTCTACAAAATAGCCATCAACTGCAGACTCCAGCTCTTTACTGTTGGCAAATGTTTTAGCATCAAGCTATTTGTTCAACTATGGAAATAGAAAATAATCAGAGGGGGCTAAGTCTTGCGAATAGGGTGCATGAGGACGCAATTCGAACTTTAACTCATTGATTTTGGCCATGGCGATAATGGATGTGTGAACTGGTGCATTGTCTTGATGAAGCCAAAGTTTCTTTTCCATTAAATGCGGCCGTTTTTGCTTTATTTCATCATTCAAACGCTGCAATAAGTTTGCATAATACTCGCCATTGATTGCTTTTCCTTTCTGAAGATAATCAACGAAAATTTTTCCACGCACATTCCAAAAAGCTTACATCATATCCTTGCCTGTAAATGGAACTCCTCATCTTCTTTGGAGCTGCTTCTCCCCTTTCAATTCACTGTTTTGACTGCTCCTTCGTCTCAGGTGTGAAGTAATGGGCCCATGTTTCATCCATGGCTATGAATCGATACAAAAACTAGGCCTTATTGCAGCGAAACATCGCCAAACACTTGACTGAAACTTCCTCACGACGCTACTGTTGATTCATTGTGAGTAAACGCGGCAGCCATCTTGCGCATAGGTTTCTCATGTATAAATTTTCAGTCAGTATGCGATATACAGCCTGTGATGTCTACTAGCTCGCGCACTTTCAGTCGATGGTCATCCAATACCATTTTGTGGATTTTACTCACAATTTCTGCCGTGGTCACCTCATTTGGTCGACCACTGCGATGTTCGTCTTAGCAGCTCCTACGACCACGCTTAAACTCTGCCACCCAATATTTGACTGTTGTAAACGAAGGAGCAAACCCCCAGAGTAGAATCTAGCTCAGCGTTTATATTAGTTGGACTAAGAACTTTCAAATGAAAGTATTGTATCATCAAACTTCAGACTTAAGCTTTATAAGGTTGGTACTTTCCACCACAGTCATTTGTTTGAAACAACAACCACTATCTATACATCAGACCGGATACTTTTGGGACTGCTCTCGTATATCTATAAAAACGGTTCGTTACAGTCTATGACAGAACCTTTGATTCTTTTAGCTCCCTACATTTTAAGGCATAATTTAACGTGCATATTTAATTTTGACCTATTCTGGAGTAATAGACCGTTCGCACTACATGTAACTTGAAATTTCGTCTGTATTTCATGCTTTAAACCCTTGTGATTGTAAAAGTCACTACGATGAATTAAGATTTGGAACAAACGACACATTTATTCATGATTATCCTAATAGAGCAATGTAACATAGAAATATAGAATGACAGCTAAGAGCACCGCGGCTATACAGCTGACGTCATGGCAGGAAAATACTAGGCGCATCCAGAAAGTAAGTTTCCCGATTTTGTTTCCTTTAAGGTAAAGGTATTTAGCCAGAAAAATTATGTATGCATAACAGATATATGACGTATCAGTCATATTCCGATCGGCGCCAGTAGCGCGGCAGTAGTGGCCGCAATGGCGGGCTCTTATTCGTTCTCCCGCCGCCTGCGAGGTTCGGTCAGTGATAAAGTACCTTACTGCACAAAAAATAACGCAGATCGGAATTACTTGTCAGCTCTGTCAGGTCCAGGGGCCGAACATTATGAGCAAATAGATGGTGCGTCGCTGCTGTACGCTGGTGTTTTCCGAAGGTCTCAAAACGTCCATGATGGAGAGCGCAGTGAGCGACCGTCCCTCATCAATGATGACCTTATTGAGCTGGTGCGGCAGCGCATCACGGAGAACCGTCGCTTAACGATTACAGAGCTCAGCAGCCAATTTCCGCAGATATCGCATCTTTGTTGCACCTACTGTGCAGGAAATTGTGTGCCAGGTGGGTGCCGAAATACCTGACACCCCAGCACAAAACGAAACGTTAAGGAGCAGCATTGGCATTTCTGCAGTTTATCATGATGACAGCGACGAGTTCCTCGACAGGATGGTCATGGGCGATGAAACGTGGATTGCGCACTTTACCCCGCAAGCCAAACAGCAGTCAATGCATTGGTGTCAGAGTGGATCTCCGGTCAAGACGAAATTTAAACAGACTTTGTCAGTGCAGAAAGTGGTGTGCATAGTGTTCCGGGACAGGAAGGGCATTCTGCTCATTGACTTCCTGCCCAGAGGTGAAACAGTGAAATTACGACGTGCCATTCAAAACAAGAGGCGTGGAATGCTTACTGCAGGTGTTGTGCTTTTTGTCCACCTACGGCTCGGCGCACAGCAATGTTCTGCAGGAGTTCGGCTGGGAGTTAATGTTCATCCACCACGCAGTCCTGATATTGCTCCCAGCGATTCCATCTTTTCTTGCACTCGAGAAATTCCTGTTCTCCGGTCAGCGTTTTGACAACCACGAAGAGCTGAAGACGTCTGTCACATGCTGGTTCCATTCACAGGCGACAGACTTCTATGGCACAGGAATACAAACGTTGGTCCCACGATATGACAAGTGACTTAACATTTGTGGTGTCGAAAAATAGCTCAAGCATTGCTGCACCTGTTTCCAATAAAGTTTTTCATGTAACTATGTTTTCTTTGTTTTAAAAAATAGGGAAACTTACTTTCTGGATGCGCCTTGTATTTTTACTGCGGCGAAACGCAACGGACTAAAAGAACTCTTGTCTTGTTCTGTACCTGATTGCGCTCCTCTTTGCAGCACTTACAGGCCAATGCCTTGGGTCTGTAGACTGTCGAGGACCAAGCAAACTCTGTATCATAGCATATCCAGGATGGATGATCAGTCCAATGTCTGTGGCGATGAAGAAGACGGAAATGAAGTATACTGCTGAAAGGGATGATATGAAAAACTAGTGTATTAAAACTTTGCGACCGTGGAAAACCAGAAAAAACTTTCGGTCAGATTGGTCGGTCCCGGGAGTTTGAACCCGGGACCTTCCACAGACGTTACCGCCTGAGCCATTCCTCTAGTAGGACTAGCATTGGGACTAACTGCAGGGGGGAATTCAACACCTCAACCTACAAAATCTTTTGTATCTGAAGTGGAAGGCAGGGGTGAGAAGAAAGAGACAGAGGGCGGCCGGATCAGAAAAATTAAATTGAATTTTACTTATGGACGCTCTTTAACCACTACGGTTTTTAGCGTCACATTCTATATTCTGCGTGAAAGACCGGAAATTTTGCTCAGAGGCCTCTTTATGAGACGAGGTTCTTTTACGTGTCGTACATCTACGAACCGGTCCACCAGCTTTACTTCCCTTCCAAAGGAAGCCATGCTAACGACGTTTATGCACGAAAAAATCAATCGACCTGCGCCGGGTTTGAACCCACGACCTCGGGAACTAGAGGCTAGCATGGTACCCCTAGAAGACGGAGGACGACATCGGACCAGGAGAATGAGAGTGCAGAGGGCAGGGTCCCTACGTTTTACAGATTGAAACTCCCGGATGGGAGCTGGTGCAACCGTTTCCCCTCCCAGCTTAGGGCTTACACATCCCCTGGGGACCCGAGACTCCGAGACCGCCCCCATTCCGGTGGAAGAAGGGCTACATAGAGCATCCTTTTCTTATGCCATGCCTTGCAATGCCGAGACTCCCGCCGACACTAAAACAGACCAAGCAGGTGAAATGAATATATAGATGAAATGGAGGGACAGGTTTTTCGGGGGATGTAATGAAACTTCCCAGGATTCGCCTATCAATCCGGGGAAACCTCAAAATAAAAAACCATGGGAGGTCAGTCGCGGGAATCGAATCCACACGCCACAGACGTTACAATCCGGTTTCCTCTCGGTAAGAAGTCAACGCTTCAAGAAGAAGTAGAAACAGACGGAATACAAAATTAAATCATTTTATTTATCCGTGTTTTATGCGAAGTGGTAGACGGATTTGAGTCGCTCAGCATTCCCGTAGGAATGAAAGCAGATCTTAACTTGAAAGTCCATGTTAGACCCCGTGGGATCTGGGGAGGAAGGTATCGGATATCATATATGGAGGTCACTCGCTCTGCATTGCGTCGTCTTGCAATACCAACATTGCGAACTTCACAGCCACGCCTAAAATCGACTCACGCGCGTTTTCGATTTCCTATAAAGCCACGGGGCTTATGATCTGGACATGGGAACATTCTAAGGCCGGACTATAAACAACAAGTGCATTTCTTATGTAGGTTTAAACCTTCGGACACACCGCGCTGATTGCGAAATTAAAACCCCTACATCACATCCTAGGTACATCATATCAAAACCAGATATCTGCAGATTATTAAAACGGCGGCCTTTGTTCACTGTCAGGCCAATGTAATTAAAGGGGGACCTCTAGCGGCAACAGCACAAAACCAAAATCAGACGCTGCCAAATTAAACCAAACTAATTATCTGTAGACTGGTGGTAACAATGTGCTGCCATCTATTGTGCGCTTCTTTTTTTTAACCGCGATAACACCTCGCTTTGATGGGAAACATAGAGGGGGGCTATGAAATACAAGTGTTAATTTAAAAATTGTTTATAATGAGGAGTTAGAAGGGGAAGTTTGTATTGTTCTCTGCGGGAAATATATTGCCAAACACTAGGTTCGAGTCCAGTACGGGAAGGTTTCAACTCATAGCTTCGACTGCTTTAAAAGTAGATTCCTAGTAATTATTCTTCCACCGTTTAGTTTACGCTCTGAAGAATCTAACGTGGTACATTCACATGACATTCTCTATCCTCTTATCGTTTAATAGTGGCTACACAAATTATTCTTATTCAAGCTTATTTTTATATCCACTTTATTTTAACCCAAAGAACCTTTGCAGAAATAGGTACATTACACATTTCGTTATAACATCTGGACGTTATATGCTGGCCTTAAAATCCCATCTATTTCCATGACATCGCGAGAAACAACTGAATGTTGACAGGACTTGAAGAGAAATACCAAGAAATTAACAATTCGAACATTTAATAACGGATATCTCAGAAATGGTGTATGCCACAAAAAACTTGTTTAAAATAAATAGCGTGTTTTAAAGAGATCTACATTTCTTAATGTAGTATGATTTCGTCTATTGCTTAAGGTTTACTACTTATACAACCTTATATAAAATTCCTTGTGTATGAAGAGAATTTCAGAGACTATTCCCAGAAAATTCAGGATATAAATTTTATTTGTCATATAAATATTTTTAATATGTCGTGCTTTAATCAAAATCCTAACAGCCATTTTTCAGGAAATCAAAAATTTCAAAAAATCTGCTATGTAAAGGTTAGTTGGAGGTAGGGGGAGTTCCTTGAAAATTATGTCACAACTTTAAAAGATACTGAACTTAAATTCAAGTTTGGTATACATCCTCACTTTGTTTTTGAGTTATGCAGTTCAGACACACATGGATCTTTTTCTAAAAATGGTTTATTTAGAATTATGGTGCCTCAAATCATGTATTTCCGATGAAATATTGGTGTGTAATTGTTAGATGAAATGCAACACCTTCTCTATCTACTATGTACGAGGTAGACAAATAAAAACTACGTACAACAGTAAAGTAATATTCAAGATATGTTCCTTTATTCTTTCACTCTTTCCTGATTTTCCACTTTATTTCTGACTAGCTTTCCCTTGGCATTGCGCGCGCGCGCACGAGCGTCTGAGACAGTATTTCCACCTGCAGTCTCCCATGCCACTAAACACCTTAGGAAACGTTACAACTGTAAACACATGATTTCAGTTAGACGACGTATATACCGGGTGAGTCTTCTCAGCCTGCGGATTGAGAAGTTATGCAGTCCCAGCGTTGTACAGACTATGCGGTAAACACTTTCCATTGCTTCGCGTCGTATCAATTTCAGCCAAAATGACTCCTTTGCACCGCTGTGTGTTGAGTGACCTCCACCCGTAGCGCAACAGTGCGCGCGTTGGCTTTCAGTGATGAAGGTCCCAAGTTCAAATACTGCCACTTGAAACTATCTTTTATGTTTAGTAAATTTAAAGAGAACTGATAGTTTGGCATGGAAGTGTTCGTTTCACTTAATTAGTTTAATTAAGTGAATTTCTTTAAAACACAAGTTGTTAGAATATTCTTTAATGAACATCAAAAATAAATGCAAGAAATAAATAAAAAGCTCATTTATTCGCAGGCGTGATTTGAACTCCTGACTTCATCATGACTTTCCAGCATGTTAACCTTGCTCTAATACAGCACGTTAGTAACGAGCACCACCTAGCCCTAATCAGTGGGCTGGTGAATGCGGTGTCAGCACCTGCATTTCGCATCGTCTGTAGAATGCAGGGTTGCTTAGTTACCAATCCGCAGGATGAGAAGACTCACGCGATATATAATATACAGGGTGATTTAAAATGATGGGCCCATTTTATAAAATTCGTATTTATTAAACCACAAATCCAACATGAACAATCTGTATAACAATGAAAAGAGGAAGTTTTAAAGGTTTTTTTTTTCGGCGGGCGGTGATGGTATTAGAAGCGGCCAATAGAGTGCTCGCGCAATAGATCGTCATTGCGTTTAACTGCCAGTACATAGTGAGATGGCTACTGTGGAGCACAAGGTTTTCTGCGTTATTGAGTTCGCAAAAAGTAGTCGCAAATTGTAGTGCAGCAGACATTTCGTAGTAAATTCGGTATTGAACCGCCAACTAGAAAAAGGTTAGCCGTTGGTTTACGCAATTTAAACAGACTGGAAGTGTGTAAAGGAAAAAAAAGCACAGGCCAACCGCGTGTGACAGTAGGAGGACGTCAGACGGATTGAAGACAGTTTTGTTCGCAGTCCACGTAAGTCTACCCATAGAGCTAGTAGAGAACTTGGAATACCCCAACCAACTGTATGGAAAGTTCTGAGATGGCGTTTGCTGTACGAGCCCTACCGATTACAACTTGTGCAGGCTCTTAAACCTAAAGACAAAGAGAAGCGTCTCGAATTTTGTGGTTATGTGCTAGGAATGATGGAGGATGACGTGTTTCTACAGCGTATCATTTTTAGCGATGAAGCGACTTTCCACCTTAGTGGAAAAGTCAACAGACACAATGTTCGCATATGGGTTTTGCAAAATCCACATTCAACATTGCAACACGAAAGAGACTCACCGAAGGTAAACGTGTTCTGTGCCTTATCCCGTACAAAGGTTTATGGACCATTTTTTCTTTGCGGAAAAAAACTGTAACTGGAATAACGTAACATGTTGGAACAATGGCTGTTCCCTCAAATTATGGAAGATTCACAGGACCTCATTTTCCAACAGGATGGAGCTCCATCACATTGGCACAGCGATGTACGAGGCTTTTTGAATGAACCCCTTCCTCAGCGTTGGATTGGTCGCAAGGTAAATCAAGACCTGGCTCTACACTTCTGGCCACCGAGAGCTCCTGATCTCACCCCATGTGACTATTTCTTATGGGGTTATGTTAAGGTAGCTGTTTACGTCCCGCCTCTACCTTCAGCTCTGGACGGAACCGTATCACTGCTGCCGTGTAGTCAGTAACAGAAGATACGCTTGCTCGTGTGAGGGACGAGTTTGGCTATCGCGTAGATGTTTGCCGTGCAGCAAACGGTGGACACATTGAACATTTAAAAGGTATTAAACAAAACTTAGAAAATTCCGCTGTTTATTGGTATAAAGATGGTTCATGTTGGATTTGTAGTTTAATAAATACGCATTTTATAAAATGAGTCATTTAAAATCATCCTGTATGTAGCTGAGGTGCAGCCACAGCCAGGATCAGTATAGATGCTTATGATTTGCAGAAAAAATGAAAAATAATAAATACGTGTATTTAAACAACAATTAGAAATAGAGATGTTGAATCAGTCTTAGACATTTCGATGTCACGTTCGGGAGTAGAATCACTCATCTTTGTGTTTTCGCATCGGTACACTATCGCTGATGTTATGCCGAAATACATCTATGGGTGATTTTCCACGCTAAAAACACTTTCTCGCGGTCATATACAAAGAGCGTGGAATTTAAAACCATCACATAGCAACACCTTCTTTAAAAATGATACTATCGCCTTATTTACTGCCTATTACAATGAAATGTGTATATTTTATTTGAAGGTTTATCTGGATTAACAAGAAATAGAATAATAAGGTTTTGTAAGAATAGGTCGTAGAGGAGTGAGTGGTAAAAGTCGTCTGGATGCAACGCATAAAATGTTTTTAAAGTAGGTGATATATATAAATCAGAAACCATTTATAATTTTGGCCATTAAGCCTGCTTGTTCAGTTTGTACCTTTGCTTGTATCTGTAACTGCAGTTGTACCTCTACGTTGTGACGGGCAGATGGCAACTTTGATACCGGTCCAAAGAGGCTTTACTACTACAGTGTAACACCTTAGTAAAATTCCTTAGGACTGTTCAGGAGGGATAAATCGCCCCCACTTTACTTGTCTTTTACCTTTAGCTACCGAGTTATCCAATGAGGTGTCTTAAGAGGAAGTGGTCTGGTCCATGGGAAACAAGTGTTACATCACTGTTGTGAACATAGTATTTTCATAGTGTAAAAAAAATTAATAGGATTCTGTTTACATCATGACAACTCAAAAACTAAAATCCTTATTCCAGTTCTGCAAGAGGTATGTCAAAATGCACAGTTTCAATATGATGATGATGTGTGATTGGCCTCCCTTTAAAAGATTAAAGCCGCTTGTTTTCATTGTAAAACCTCAATTGAAATAATTTGTATTGTGAAAATCAATCATGGAGTAACTGTTTTCCTTAAAGAGGTAGATGAGGGAATGAAGGCTATTAAATACCCTAAAAAGTGTGAATTAACTCTTGAAAGATATCCCATGATAATACCGCATGAATGTGCAATGCTATCGCTAGCTATATGCAAACATTTGCTTTCACATCCGCTACAGCTTGCTCTTTGCGTGGCCTGTCACAGCAATCTACAAAAAAAAGCAGTTTTGTTGCAATGTTCTCGAGTCTTCAGGCCTGCCTCTACACTTGGGCAGTGGTTTGGTAAACGATTTTGTGAGAATAAAATAAAATAAAACACAAGCTAGATGAAATTATGGCGTGTGGTGCTTAAGCAGCGACTCAGAGGCGGAGTAGGGGAGGCATACCTGCCCAAAACAGTTAATGAGGGAATATCATAACCAGGTGAGTTACCCCTCCGGAAGGTTCTTTTTCTATATTATTGAATAGGCAGCTTATTTCTGATACTTCAGGGCAAGTGGCATTAGGGTGCTGTCCAGTCTACCTGCCTTCATTATATGTGTATACACCATTCACCATTGCCATCCATTTTCATTTTTACTATTGTTTTTGACCTAAGGTTAAACTTTGAATCGAGGTATTAAATAGTTTATTGAACTTATTTATTTATTTATATCAGTTTCTATGTTACACAATTTATACATGGGCAAGTATTCACCACAATAAATAGAACCATAAGCAAGCTCTTTTCGTTTACGTAAATAGTTTGCCTACATTTGAGTTGCCTCTATCACAAGTATATTTATCACAGTGGTTATTGATGTATTATACTACCTACCCAGTTATACCCAACTTATATTAACTATGTCAATTTTTAGATAGGTATCCTTCATCATTTTAAAATGTTGAACTACTTCATTTCCATATTTCTTTGGTTTTTCCCAATACTTCACCTATCCTTCTAATCTCCACTGTATTCCTTGATTTCATAAGTTTTATTTTGATTATTTCTCTGGGTAATTGCAACCATTTCGCTGGTAAAAATTGATCCATCCATGGTTTAGTCTCTTCATATTCTATAACAAAGTGGAGGTAATTTTCTATATTATGAGCCAATTATGGCTGTTCTAGCAGAGATGGCCGCAGTTATATAATGACTTTGGAATGATGGACTACAATTTTCGGCCCCTGCTCGTAATCAGATCGGCAACCCGAGTAAGCAGCCAGTAACCGGCTGCACCACATATCAATAGCACTCGCCAGGTTGTGCCCTCTCCGCCGGCATAGACAGCGCTCAAGCAGTGTCGACGTCATCATCAGCTGATCTTTCCGGTGCCCCTCGAGCGATACGCTCCGACCAAGAAGAAAGCATGTGACTTACTTAGTCCTCGGTGATGAGTAAAGAAAGACTTGAGCTTTGTGTCTGGGAGGGGCCCTCTCCACACTTTTCGGCCTTGTCTAAATTATTATATACATTCTTTCGGCGTAAGTAAAGTTCAAAGTTCTTTTTATATGTGGAACGGCAGTTAAATTTTTCTAAGCGAGTTCATATTGAAATATCAGCACGTGCTAAACTGTATTAAAATGGCGACCATTGTGTGGGAAGTACAAAGCAAAAATACTTAATGTGTTTCAATTGTAATTTATTAAGGTTTCTAGATTTGAATGTGAATAAATGTAGTGTTTTCTGTGCTGCAAGAATTACTAGTTTCATTTATAGTTGTATTAAGTCCTTACTTCATTTCATTTTACTTTATTTGTAGTACAAAGAATTCATTACTCTGGGGAAATGCTTAATTTCAACGCATTCTAGAATGGGCCGGCATTTAACTTTTCTAGTAACTTTTTATAATGAATAATTTGTGCATTTTACGCATTGAACGTACCTAAATAAACTCGTTTGAATTAAAACCCCACATAATAAACATTTCTGTATGCCCCTTTCACCTTTTATACCAAATAATTTTGTTACCTCACCCCTCCCTAATTCTACATATTTTTCCCTCCTCCAGTCTTGGTATTAAAATATTAAATCCAGACTGAGGGAAATCACGTGTAGAACCAGTTTTGATTGGTTGGACCACGGGATTTGAACCTGTAGTTTATTTATTATGTTTTTTAGTTCCATTCATACCCTGCCTCTAACTACATTGGTCTTATCGCCGGCCTTTCCTTTGAGACTTATTGCCTATTGCCAAAGGTGTTGAATCGTATTCTTTTGTCGTTGGGTTTCTTGCACTTTTTGAGTTTAATCATTAGATCACACACACACATTCACTCTCTCATTCATACTTCCAAACTCTGGGAATAATCTTGGCTAGAGAAAAATTCTCGCCTCCCCAGCCGGGAATCGAACCCGGGACCCCTCGCACAGCAGGCAGGTGCTCTACCGACCAAGCTACGGGGCCAGCCTTGTATCACGATTATCGCAGTGAACAAAAATGAAAGTGATTTTCACGCTGCATACTTCTCAGTGAGACTCTACAGCGATGACGCTCCCACTAGTAGAATCACTGTTTAATGCAAAGAATAGTTCACCACAAGGATTATGGTGCGTCGTTCAACAGCAATGATATCTATTCAATCCTGCTCAAGACATTTCTCGACTAAGCGCGGTATTCCTACACAGATGTTCGGCATTCCCTCAACATCTACGGAGAGGGGTTGTATTGTGTACATAGGCAGTTAGCGGATTAGATTAGATTAGGACAGATTAGATTGATTGCTTTAGATTACATCGTATCACACAGATGAGTTACTCGGCACACGGATTACGGCGTTATCTCCCTTCTGCTTACAACACCAACGTTCAATTTTTATTCCTTCTACAGCAAGTAACGAGATTTGGTTCACGAGACATCTCTGGTATAGGCACCTAACATATTGAACTTGAAGATGCCTTCGGTAATCAACAGCTAAAGATGATCTCCCATACAATCCTTCCAGGAGATACTTGGACTCAACATTCACAACAGCAACCCTATAGATTATTATTATTATTATTATTATTATTATTATTATTACTCTATTTATTTTACGTTGCTTTAACTACTGGATCATATCGCAACGGATATGTTAGTGGATAACTCTTACTTCGAGGTGTGGCAGACAGCTTTCTAGGTCTCATCCCTGTTACTACCCGCTTCGACGTGTCCACAGAGACCCTAGCACATAGCAGCCGCATCTTCTGCTGTGCAGATGGCATTAGGCTACATTCACAATGACATGTAAGTGCTAACGTAATGCTGCATAAGCGCAGGCATGAGAGAAGACCATTCACAATGCAGCCGTAGGCGTAACGCAAGAAGTTTGCACGGACTTCTAGATCCTTAAACTAATTGCGGCAATATTCTGAGTGCACCGTAAATTTCAAATTAAATAATATAACCAATAATACCAAATAAGAAAGTTCACTCAATATTTTATAAATAAATAGGTCACAAAACATGCATACGCCCAACTACCGCCCGTATCGTTAGTGACATCGTGACTGTTTGACCAAAATATTGAAAATAGTTATGCAAGTACTACGGAAACTGCAGCAAGTTATATGTGTGATGATACAGCTGTACAAGTTCTATTTCTTATCTCTTTGCACCTTACGATTTGTGAGCCAACAAATCTGGGCGCAGATGCCCGGTTCATCTAGTAAACAAAAGAGGATTCACTAAGGACACTACCATAACCTCTTAAGAATGAGAGATGGTGATCCACAATTTGTGTGGCACGGCCTAATGGAAGAGAGCATGCTTGTACATTAGACGGCTAAAGTCTCGCATCGGGATCGTCTGCTGTTGAACAGCAGGCAATGCAAAGAGAAAGAAATGCAGAATTCTTCCTCTATGCACGCAACGCAAGCATAAAGTTTGGTGTTTACAAACTCTTGCGTTGCGTGATTCTATGTGAATGCGTCTATTAAATAACATGGATGCAAAGTCTTGCGCTTATGCTACGTCTGCGCTCACATTTCATTGTGAATGGGCCCTTAGGATGCCGTCCAGTCCAACCACCGCCCTCACACAGTAAGGCGGACAGTAAGTATTCTAGGTCTCATCCCTGTAACCACGCCAGCTTGCTTCATCACGTGTCCACAGAGGTCCTAGCGCATAGCACCCGGATCTTCCGCTTCATGCCGTGCAGATGGCATTAAGGTGCCATCCAGTCTACTTCCTTTCATTGTCGTGGTATTAAATATCCAATCCGGTATTTGCCTTTGCGGCTGAGGGAAACCACGAAAAAACCTCAGTCAGATTAGATTTGAAGCCGGGACCTCCCGAATGCGGGCCACAGACGTTACCGTCTGAGCCATCCCACTTGCTAGCCCATAGATTATGTTAAATAACGGGATTTTTGCTCTATGTTTATCCATCTCCCGCACGTCAGATTTATTGTGTAATTCCATTGGAAAGGATGCTTTGATTGTTTCCCAAAATCTGTTCCCTGAACAAGTTGCAGTAGCTTGGTGTTAGCATCCTATCCTAAATTTTCTTCGGTTATAGAAAGAATAGATCTCTTTCTTGCCAGGAATGGGCAGACAAATAGGATGAGCGAGACAGTTTCCCGATCCTCATTACACATTCTACAAATGGAGCTATTCTTATAGACCCCTACGTTACGTAGATGTTTCTTGAAGTGACCATGTTCAGAAATTAATGCAACTACTTTCCTTATTTCTGTTCTTCCAATCTCAGGACAGACGAGGAAAGAAGTTGCATTACCTGTCTTGTATTTATCAGGATAGGTTTGCCACTGAGTTGGAGTTTCTACCCAATCCATCTTCTACAGAGGTTTCAGCAGTACGAACTGATTCCAGCCATGGATTCAGTGCCAGCATAGGGTATCCCATTACCATTTTTTGCCAGATTTCTCATATCCATAGATGCCCTGATGCTCTGGCACCCACAGCATTTCGAGCCTGTTGCGAGATTATACGGCAATCAGGGCATTTAGGCACTCCCAAACAAGGTGTAATTTTACCTGGTCTGAAGAGCGTGCTTTTAAACCACTATAGCAACCCTATACACAGCTACATTTTTTTTGGAAAACCCTTATCACCAGCAATGCAGAAGGGCCGTTGCACATTGACGTGTAGTCATCGAAGACCAAAACTGCCCCCTTTCACCACCGCCCCAACCTTAATCTCATTCACCACCCTACAGTTCTCATCCCATCTAACGAGTGGTTAAATCCATAACTTTTCACAACATTTAGAAAAGATACAAATGACGCACCTCTTGAAAGAAGTCAACAAATTAATAAGGCTTCTATTCTTTTCTAACGACCTGACATTTTGAAGAAGGTTGCTGTTGGATGGCGCCAATGATTTTGTAGTTTGGGAAGATTCTTACATGCAATGAGTAGAGCAAATTTTGTGAGCATTACTTGATTTTTCGAGAAAATAGAATTTTATTTGATGGGGGAATAAAATATCAAAGTTGGGAATTTTCAACATTTTTGCCTTAACTCTTCATTTTCGGCTCACTGTTTACGACTTCAATCATTTATTTCCCTACAAGTTTAAGTCACATATCGATGAAAGTGTGTGGATGTATGCAGAATAAAATGTCTACCCAATGCATAAAATACAATTTTTTAAAATATCACGCACAAAAAAACTGCAACTTTGACATATCTTTAAAAACTGACAAAACTGATAAATTAATCTGAAAAACAGCTTAAACACGTAAACTGTATTACTATTTGATGTTTATGTTAAAAATAGTTTTTTCCCTTCATTAATTTCACTGCTAGAGTTCCAGTGCAGACGAATGCTTTCTTGAGAGGACGTATATGAGGGCTTTCATTAGCGATATGTAGACAACGTTAATGTTGTTGCCGCTGCTAAACGGCAATAAGAAAGCCGTAGTGTAGCATGCAAATATAAGGTTTAAGTTGTAATGTTACTCTTCGACCATACTTGCCGATCCAGTGGCTAGAATTCTGCTCGAAAAGCAGAGGTGTTCGCGCTGGTAGAGGGTGAGGCTAGAATTTGTCAGTACATAAAATGCTCCGTTCCGCTATAGGAGACATTTTATGCATGTCAGTATACATAGTAACTAAAGAAAGTATTGCATTCAACCCAAAATTGTTATCGATATTTCATCAGTCATGTTTTGAGGCCCCCTGAATCCAAAAAGAAATTAGATGAAGGTCAACGTATTTGTGAGACAACATAACTAAAACGTGAAACATCGTATAAATACTAAACTTGGTATTTAAGATCAGTTACTTCCAAAGATGCAATACAAAGCTTTTCGAGAAAGTCTCCAGCGCCAAACTATCCCAATGTTTCGTAATTTTTTAGTTTTCTCAAAATTGGCTCTAATGTATAAAATGTGATTAATTAAATGGAGAATAGCCTGTAAAGACCTCTTCATTTGGAAGGAATTTTATATAATCTTGTATAACTGCTAAACGTTAAGCGATAGACGAAAACGTACTACACGAAAAATGTAGATCTCTTTAAAACACACAATTTATTTCAAATAAACGTTTTTGTGCCATAAGTCGTTTCTGAGATATCCGTTATTAATGGTTTGGCATATAGCGTCCAGTTCTTAATCATTTGACTGTCGCTGTCCTCTTTGTATTTATAAAGAAATGTGTAACGTAGCTATTTTTGCAAAGGCTTGTTTGGATTAAAATGTAGAGCACAGAAAAATAAGCATTAGTAAGATTAGTTTTATTATTATTATTATTATTATTAGTAGTAGTAGTATTATTATGTATAATTAATTGAAATTAATTATACTTTTCATAGACCTTAGCCGGTCTTGGCAAGTTTTGAATAGAGTCAACTGAAAAATTCAACGTTACACCCGGGATTTGAATACAGTTTCCCACTCTCCGTGCAGTTGCTCTAACCATTGAGCTACTGTGTCAACATGCCGGTGGGACATTGAATTCCCAGTTGACTCAAATGTTTTCCCAGACAGACCACCAAGGCATCTCACTCGAGATGACAATCTCAGTGGCGAGTTGCAATCGCAAGTACTTTAGTGCTGGTTGATTATAGATTTCTTAAGATTTTACTTCATTATTATTATATGTAATTAATTGAAATTAATTATACTTTTTACAGATCTTAGCTGGTCTTGGCAAGTTTTAATAGAGTGTAGTCGTTTCTGCCCCACTGTTGGAGAGCCAAACTTGAAGTCGTTGCAGCCCCACGTATGGGAGCCAAACTTGAAGGGGTTTTTGTTGTTTTGGTTGCACCACGTTATGGATGGCAAACTTGCGGCAGGTTGTTTCTAAGAGTGCTCGCCCACGTACGGTATAACGTTTCCGGTGAACTTCGCCCCACGTTTACTTTTCCGGTGGCCTTCACCCCACGTTTAGAAATCAACTTTGTATTTTAATGTTTATTTAAATATTATATATATGCATGTATGCCTCGGCTTCGTCAGTAGTAATTTGCAGAACATGTATTTCATAGCAGGGCTGGTACGGCTAAAAAACAAGGCTTACACAAATTATCATTGTATTGTACTTTTTATATGAATCCTTCACATGATTAAATAACACTTCATTGATATATCGTACTATAGAGCTGTATATTATTGCACTTTTAACACGTTAACTTTATATTATTCTCACCGCTATAAATTTTTATGTCTCACACTGAACCTATACCGTAGCGAATCTAAACTAGACTGCTTGGTTACGCTTTCTTGTAGCGTCCCCCGCCTGAATTCGTACATTTCCTCTATTTCAAGTCTGTGATTGGCTAGGCCTACTCCAACAGAATACGTTTATTTAACTTTTAGCCTTTCTAGTTGTTGATTGGCTATTTATAAACTGTTTTAACTATTACATTATTATTATTGTTCCAGGAATTATTAGTAGCATTTTTAAACCTTTTAATTTATTGTTGTCCGAAGGTTTCTCATTGTTAGCAACTTTCGACTTTTTACTTTGTAATGCTGTTTGCTACGGTAAGCAGCTTGCTTCTATTCTTACAGCTCCTAGAATTGTTAAACTACATAATACATTCACTAACAGTATTATACATGTACATATTAATATAAACATAATAAAATGACTGTAATATACACTTTATATATTATAAGGCTTTAAGGTGGGCTGTTATTACTTTTTATATTATATAATTAGACTGATATAATTTAAGTGTTAAAAATAGATAGAGGGTAGAGAAAGTATTTTGAATGTACCACATCAGGCTTTTTATGTACGGTTTCTGAAGTAATTCCGCATGAAGAGGACTTCAGAGCCTCTTCTCAGAAAATTCCAGGTGCATAATTTCATTTGCCATAAAAATATCCTAAAGATATGGTATTTTAATTAAAATTGTTAGGCTCATTTTTGGGAAAACCAAAAATAACGATAAAGTTTCGATGTATGGGTTGTTTACGGTTGAAAGGTTATCTGTATCGTTTGCGGCCCTCTGAAACCCTGATTCATATGGGAGCGTTGAAGCAATACAATTCCGGATAGCCCTGTATCAAATGTAACCCTTTAAAATAGCCGATAGCTGCTGTAGATCCCAAGTCACGACCGCAATAACATCACGCGCTGAGCCTTTATTGCTCTATTAATGTTTTCTTTAACTCCCACCATATGTCGCTAATGGGCAAGCGGTCTATTACGGTCTTTGGTTTATAGGCCACGCAAAACGGCTTGTTCTCAGCAATACTCAAAATAAAGTGACTTTTGACTGCATTTCTCTGCTGTTAATCTGAATCGATAGTCATCTGCTCATCCAACGTAGTTAACAAAAGACGGCTGAAGCGAGGCACATGTGCGCCACTTTTGCAGGCACTCCACTTTAATTAAGCAATTTCCCGATGTGCAGCGCCTCCTAGAGATAACTAAGATGCATGTCTTGACGTGTGAATCATTATCAGTAGCCCTTCTAAGAAAAAAACGGTCGTTTATTGTTGGAATTGCACTCTTCTCTTGAAAGCGGTAGATTTATCGGGGCCAGTAGTCTTGGCTGCGCCTTGGGGGTGGGGTTTGGATCCCAACTCATGGACTAAGGATAAATCAAAGCGCTCTAACTTGCCTGTGCCGCAAATGACCAAGATTTCACGTTCCGATGCGTGCTTCTAAGATCATCGGGCCGTGACAGTAAAATGCAGAAAGCAGGTTACCATGGCAACGCCTTTCCGCCAATTTATCAGTTCCAGTTCTACCTCTTCGCCTTTAACGACCACCCCTCGTTCGTTTCACGTAAAACCGCTCTAATTTACCGTCGGCGATACGTTTGGAATGGGTAGCTAAAAGAAAACGGGTAAACATTAGAGCAAAAATAACCTCGATAACGGACAAACAATGGCGCATTACTTCACGGAAAATGGGTCACTTACTTCCGATTCACTTGCCACAGTTTTCATTTACTCAAATGTCTTTTAAGATCTTGCTGCGGACCTTGAGGTCGCAAACTTTACACGTCTTCCTAACGTAAATTAGCATTAATATTCTCAAAGAGAAGTTGGCGATATCATTAAAACCTTAGCTTTGGCTTTCCATTAATTGAACATCAACATTTAGTTCCCCCCGAGGGGTGTCTAAACCAGGGAGCATTTGACTTGAAGCTTTCCTGGCGCGATATGAAAATAACTTATTTCAGACTTCAGTCAGGTGAAATCTGGAAGGATTTCCGAGCTCTCATCTTCAGGGAATGATACCGAGACACCTGGCCCACCTGTATTTATAGTCAGTGGTGGGGGACAGGTCAGCTGCGTGTTGAGACAGTACGTTATGCGTAGCTAAACACAAAATGATAACCATAGCGAAAATAAATATTAATAACAAATGGAATGTTATTAAACAAGACAGGGAAGCGAGTATTACATGTAAAGGTGAATATGGGTTGAAAAGACAGTGAAAGCAGCAGACAGGAAATGGAGCTGGTTTTTTCCTTATTCTAACCAAGTGAGAAGGGAATACACTTTGTTAGTGTACCGTTAGGTCGCCTGAAAATCAGATGTGTAGAAAAGGGTCAGCGCTCTCAGAGCCCCAGGCATCCAATAAGAAAGAAGATAGAAACCATGTGATAGTGAAATGAGGAGATAGGAAAATTGAAATAAACAAACAGGAAGTGTTTAGAAACATTTGTTCGTTATATTGCCTTGCAGGTGGTTCTTAAACGAATATGTCGGCGGATAAGCGCGATAGTATGAAGCACAGCGGTAATGAAATGCGTGTGTGTGGCGAGATTTCAGATTTAAAAAAAAAGTTGACGGGAAATAAACGGGCAGGAAAGTGAAACAGTCGTATTAACCACCAACCCTAGATATGAGAACCATGCGAGTCCCTGAGCTAGCATTGAATCCGGGACCATTCCGGCAAATACCGTGTGCCAAATAGGCGCACAGCACCACTCATGCTACCGCAGCAGTGTTTGTCGACCACTGAACTCCAAATACTATTCACCTGCAGGCCGTTGTCCCTGTTAACATTATCTGGTAAGTGCTTGGTTCGTCCCTGAAGATGAGAGAGAATTTAGCTCTTGAAAGCTTGGAAATCGTTCCAGAGTTTACTTGGCTGACAGCCCGAGAGAGGTTATTTTCAGGGAATATTTATCTGTGGAGTAGGTAGACTGAGGAGCTTCCAGTAACCCAACACAGCATCGCAAGGACCCCTGGGAGAAAGGTTTGAGGGGTTGACGCGAAGGACGACCAGATCCGGACGACGATGTGTGCTAACAACAGAGTTCCAGCATTACACCAATCCTGACGCCGGCTAACTCTGCCTAAGTAATTCACAGCCCGGGGGTCCTGTAAAAATCGGAATAGCTCCCAGGAAGGGGGCCCCAACAGTCCCGCCAAACGACCGAACGGTGTGGTGCCGCGGTAACGTGTGCGAATCGCATTCGGGAGGTCCTGGGTTCGATTCCCGGTTACAGGACCACGCGGTAGTATACGGTGGTGGCGGCTGGGCGGTGTATGTGCGCTCTGTAGAAGTTTCTTTCCTGGCGTCGTTGTGGAACTGCTGAGTTAGGACCTGCCTCCGTGTGTTCTCGAGCGGGCGCCATTTCGGGGGATACTCGGGGGTTAGGGTCTTGTGGATGCCCCGGGCGGCGTTGGATGCATTCGATCTGGAAATCCTAGGGATCCCGTCCGTGCTTACGCCCGTCCTCATCCGGATCTGGTTGTCTTCGGGTCCCTCTCCTCACCCCTACCTCTCAGAGGTTGGGGTAAAAGCAAAAAGGGCCGTTGTGGCGTACTTGTGGTGTTCTATCCTACTTTCGGAGGCCCTTCCATCCGTCCGTCGCTTTACCTTTACCCACTAAACGCCAGGGAGAAATATTTCCAGAGCGCCAATTTCACCGCCCTGCCACAACACACTAACCACCGTCGCTTGGTCGTACACCCCTAAAAACCGATGAAAGAAAATTATGGACAGGAAATTTATGGCAGAAGGGGAACTACCACAGCGTTCGCCTACTGAAACCACGAGAAAATCTATAGTCAGAGAGGTCTATTCAACGGGAATCGAACCCCGGACATCTTGAAGACGATGTCTCGCATGTAACCGCTGGGTCTCACTAATTGTTGTTGTCGTTTCTAAAACTCCCCATACGATCTTTGAGAGATACCCTATTCCATCGAGCATGACTGGATACGTTTCAGAGGTGGAGGCACCCAGCAGCGGAATCCGTTGACTCCTATGGTAGGGTATGATGAGGATGGCGGCGGAATGAGAGGACCTACAGCTTTTACTGTGGTATTCCAACCAGTTGGACCTTGGGGATACTTCAGATGAGCAAGGCGGAGGTGAAGACGTGGATAGGCCAGACATAAAATCGCCATCCCAGAGCCGAATTCTAACCCCGGACCCACAGCACGAGAGCCAGAAACGAAGCCACTGCGCTACACCGGCGCCCTTCCTATTAATTGTAATATTAGCAGTTAGGTCGCCCCGAGGGGTGTCCGAGCATTCGTCTGTGACAGAATGTTTGTGCCTCACTTGCACAAGCAACTTTCGCTGGATAAGCAAATGCTGAAGTTGGCAATTCTACGTGATGTGACATCATTATTTACTGTCAGGTAGACTCTGCTTTGTTTGCAGATATACCAACGTTGAAATGTTTGTCGCAGATCAAGCAGTTGGTAAACCTTGATTCTCCAACTTCCTGCCGCTAGGGGATGAAAATTAAATTAAGTGCTTCTTGTTTCCTAAGGTGCCTGAAGCAAAATCTGTTACCTTGTTGCCAAATCTCTTACAGGATAGAAGAGATGACAGGTAGAAACATTTCTGTATTTCAGTAGGGGATAAACCCCTTTCAATAACAGCAAAAAATTGTACTATATGGAATTATTTTTGGATTTTGTTTGCTTTCTCACAAACCAAAATTGCAAAACGTACCACTGATTTATAGCATTTATAGCAATGCTTATATTTGGTGATTAAGTGACATCAAGATTCGTTTATGTGTCATTATAATACATTTTGTTGTTTTTTAAACCCTTAATTACTGCAATTAAAATGAATATTGCATTGTGTCTTACACTGATTTTAGTTTCCACTATGAAGTAAGGTATGATCTGATGTGCCAACCTAGGTGACTAATATGCAGTAAACTTATTCTTACTACTGTTATCAAGATAATGCGAAGCTTCTGGCATAAGACTATTTACGTCAAACCCAGCGGAGGGCGATGGATTTTTTCGGGCATAAAAATACATAGCATGGCTTCCTTTAGAAGGGAAGTAAAGCGTGGTCCCGTCTCGTAGATTTACGTCACGTAAAAGAACCTCTAGCCAGATAAAGAAACCTCTGGGAAACATTTCCGGTCTTTCACGTCCAATATAGAATAGAACGCTAAGAACCACGGCAGGTAAAGGGCATCCAAAAATAAAATTCAATTTATTCATCCATTTATAAATCAGATTCTGAAAGTGGCTTCACTCCCAGGGTGCAGTGCGTTCTTTTCTCACGCAGTATATGCTCGCTTGGACACACAAGCGAATTTTGTGCTAAAATTTGAGGCAGTATTTTTATAGCTTAAACGATATCAGCCTAATTATACAATATAAAATATAATAACAGTCCTCCTTAAAGCAATACGTGTATAATATATAAAGTGTATATTACAGTCATTGCATTATGTTTATTTTATTATGTACATGTATAATAATGTTATGTGAATGTATTATGTAATTTAACAATGTAGGAGCTGTGAGAATGGAAGCAAGCTACTTTCCGTAGCAAACAGAAATACAAAGTAGAAACCTAAAGTTGCTAACAATAAGGTAACCTTAAGACAACAATAAATTAGAAAGTTTAAAAAGGCTACTAATAGTTCTTGGAAAAATAATAATGTAATATTTAAAACAGTTTATAAATAGCCAATCAAAAACTAGAAAAGCTAAAAGTTAAATAAATGTATTTTATTGGAGCAGGAATTGCCAATGAGAGACTTGAAATAGAGGAAATGTACAAATTCAGGGGTAGACGCTACAAGAAAGCGTACCCAACCAGTTTTTGTACGGCACAGGTTCAGTGTGAGAATAATATAAAGTCTAACTGTTAAAAGTGCAATTAACTATAAACCTCACAGATCTATAGTAGAATACATCAGTGAAGTGTTATTTAATTGTGTGAAGGATTAATAAAAAATCTGATGTATTACACTCACATGACTTTCTCTACTCTTGTCAAACTATTTTTACAAAATCACATTCTCCTTCTATTTCATATTAATCGAGATAAACATTTGCAGAAACGATCTTTTGACATGCAAAGAGAATTACATTTTTCACATAGCGACCAGTTCTAAAAATATTTGACTATCGCTTAAGGCCTGCTATGTTCCCCTTGTTTTGTATTTGCAACGGCAATATAAAAATAAATACAGTAGCCTTTAAGCATAGATATCTCTCTTAATAGCTGGTTGCTAGGTGCAGCACCATTCACTTTGCCACAGATTAATACTCTTTGCATATCCAAGACAAAAAAAATGAATAACGAATTCCCATTTCAGAAAATAAGTGTTGAAAAATTTAAGGGAATAACAAGCAATATCTCGAAAATGGTTCACTCAACAAAAACTGTATATGACATAAATTTTGTATCTTGTGTAGTAAAATTTTGTCTATCTCTTATGGTTTACCAGTTATGCAAAAGTCGTTCACAATGAAGAATACTTTTGAGGACATTCCCAGAAAATTCGAGATATGCATTTCATTTATCATGAGAATATCTTAAATATATGATATTTTAATCAAAATCGTTACAGCCGTTTTTGAGAAAATTAAAATTTTCGAAAAATCTTCCATGCAAAGAGTATCCTGGGATGGGGGGATTTTCTTGAAAATCTTCGTGTCGCATCCTTGGAAGATACTGAACCTAAATACCAAATTTGGTGTTTATCCGACTGTTCGTTTCTGAGTTATGCTGTTCACAGACAGACACACAGACAGACAGACAGACAGACAGAAACACACACGGACATGTTTCCAAAAATGCTTTTTTTGGATTCAGGGGATCTCAAAACTTGTATTTCCGGTGAAATCTCGGTATCGAATTTTTGGGTGGAATACAATACTTCCCCTACTTACTATACGTAGTAGAGAAAGTAAAAAGGACAGTACAATTGTAATTTTTGTAAGCCTTGTTCTTTACCCGTACCGTCCGTGCTAAGAGATACGTGCCCTAAAATTACAAATGACGCAGCCGAGGTATACATATATAATATTTAAATAAACATTAAAATAAAAGGTTTATTCTTCAACATGGGGCGAAGGCCACCTGAAAAGTAAATGTGGGGCGAAGGCCACCGGAAAGTTTGTAACGTACGTGGGGCGAATCCTCCTAGAAACATATCTTCTGCAAATTTTTACCATACGTGGTACAACAACAAGAACAATTAAAACCCTACACATTACATGTCATTAAGGAGGTCGGATGCTTCTCGAGAATACTTACTAAACACATTTAGAACCTTTTTTTTCTCTCCACTCGTTTTACTACTGCAACTGTCAGCAAACTAACTCAGTTCCGTAGCATATAACACGAAACCAACAATACTAAGAATAGTTATGTGTAAAGTGATGTGTCATCCGTGTTATCAAAATTAATAGTGGCACTGAGCACAAGTAGTTGTGACCGCGATCTTTCTGGTAGCTCTTTACAGAAGGACAAATATTATTACAGATTAAATATTTTGGCGTTTTTAAAAATGTTTCATTTAATAGAATTATAATACAACTATTTTCAACTATTTTGTTTATGGAGTTTATAAAATTGTTACATCCATTTAATACAGCAAATGTTTTTATCTTACATCTGGTTTTCAGGTTCAAATCCGATTAAGTAAACATGGAACCGTAATATCGTTTTGCAGTCACAATAGATCTGCAGAAACTCATGTCTTTTAAAATGAACAAGAATTATATAAATTTCTTACGGACAGAGTTGGGTAGTAAATATTTTAGAAAACGGGACCGAATTAGGTTGCTTATATTTTGGAAGACGGGACCAAGTTAGGATTCAAAAGTAAAAAATCTGATGTGTTACACTCACATGATTTTCTCTACTATTGTACAAACTATTTTTACAAACCTTATTCTCCATATGCTTCATGTTAATCGAAATATCGAGATGTTAATCTTATTGCTAATTTTCTTGTAGATGCAAGGGGATTTGGTAGGCTTTAAGCGATAGTCAAATATTTTAAGAGGTGGTTGCTATGTGGAGTATTCCATTCTGTTTGTATGTCCAGGACAAAAAATTAATAACGAATTCCCATTTCAGAAAAATCTGATGCGTTACACTCACATGACTTTCTCTACTCTTGTACAAACTATTTATACAAACGCTTATTCTCCATATGCTTCATGTTAATCGAGATAAACATTTGCAGACTCTATCTTATTGCTAATTTTCTTGTATATGTAAGAGGAATATATATTTACAAGGGTAATATACAAATACAGTAGCCTTTAAGCACATACATATCTCTTATTATCCGGTTGCTAGGTGCAGCACCATTCGCTTTGCCAGAGATTAATATTCTTTGCATATCGAAGACAAAAAAATGAATAACGAATTCCCATTTGAGAAAAGTATTGAAAAATTTAAGGGAATAACAAGAAATATCTCGAAAATGGTTCACTCAACAAAAAAAAATGTGTATGATATAAATTGTGTATTTTAACGCGTACTACATCTTTTGTGTAGTAAAATTTTGTCTATCTCTTATGGTTTACCAGTTATGCAAAAGTCGTTCACAATAAAGAATACTTTTGGAGACATTCCCAGGAAATTCAAGATATACATTTTATTTGTCATAAAAATATCTTAAACATATGATATTTTAATGAAAATCGTTAGAGCCATTTTTGAGAAAATTAAAATTTTCGAAAAATCTTCCATGTAAAGGGTACTCTGGGGTGCGGGATTTTCTTGAAAACCTTCGTGTCGCATCCTTGGAAGATACTGAACCCAAGTACCAAGTTTGGTGTATAACCGACTGTTCGTTTGTGAGTTATGCTGTTCCAGACACACACACAGACAGAGACACAGACACACACACGGACATGTTGCCAAAAATGCTTTTTTTGATTCAGGGGGTCTCAAAACATGTATTTCCAGTGAAATCTCGGTATCGAATTTTTGGGTGGAATACAATACTTCCCCTACTTACTATACGTAGTAGAGAAAGTAAAAAGTATTGAAAAATATAAGGGAATAACAAGCAATATCTCGAAAATGGTTCACTCAACAAAAAAATGTAAATGGCATAAATTGTGTATTTTAATGCGATCTACATTTTTTGTGCAGTAAAATTTTGTCTTTCTCCTATGGTTTACCAGTTACGCAAAATTCGTTCACAATGAAGAATACTTTTGGAGACATTCCCAGAAAATTCGAGATATACATTTTATTTGTCATGAAAATATCTTAAACATATCATATTTTAATTAAAATCGTTAGAGCCATTTTTGAGAAAATTAAAATTTTCGAAAAATGTTCCATGTAAAGGGTAATCTGGGGTGGGGGATTTTCTTGAAAGCCTTCGTGTCGCATCTCTGGAAGATACTGAACCTAAAACCTACCAAGTTTGGTGTTTATGCGACTGTTCGTTTCTGAGTTATGCTATTCACAGACACACACAGACATACACTCGGACATGTTTCCAAAATGCTTTTTTTTTTATTCAAGGGGTCTCAAAGCATATATTTCCGGTGAAATCTCTGTATGGAATTTTTGGGTGGAATACAATACTTCCCCTACTTACCATACGTAGTAGAGAAAGTAAAAATAGGACCGAGTTGGATTTCACCAATAATAAGCACCCTGCTCTTGTCACATATGTTTACATTCACAAGCAACCGAATGATTTAGTGTAACGTTGGCCATATGCATCAAAATAGACGGTTTGCAGAGGGAAGTATGGCAAACTTAATTGAGGCATTAAGCTTCTGCGAGATATTCTTCCTTATTGGTTTGAATTTTCAAATACTTACTTATACTTTTATCAATTGGAAGGTTACTGCTCATTTTTTTCTCGTGATCAAGCAAGGAGCATGGAATTTTAAAGCAAACATATAAAGACCAACGGTTTATACAGAGTGGTCGCTGTATGGTGAGGCCACAGATCGTGTGTGTGCATGCTCCGCCTGCATTGCAGTGACCTCGGTATTTTTCCGATGCTCACAAGGGCTGAATGACCCGTTCAAGGCTACGTTTATTAGCTGTGTTATACTTGTACTCTGTCAGTTCAGCCCAGGGAAGAGCTCTGCGCTTCTCCTGGGGAAGGTCCGTCGTCGCCGGCGGCCGGAGCTAGCTCTGAGGTTGCGGCGGAGGAGAATCCCTTGGGTTATCTCGGCCAAATTCCTCGGAGTCCTCCTCGACCGCGGGCTCACATTCGTTCCACATGTCAAGGCAAAGGTCAGCCTCGGCCACGCCGTTCTAAGGCAGTTGTACCCTGTATTCACTTCCACCATGCCCACACACCTCAAACTACGCCTGTACCAGGCGATTATCCCGCCCCTGATATTGTATGGCTGTGAAGTCTGCGTGTTGGCGGCAGCGACCACCATCCGCAGACTGCAGACTGTCCAGAACAGGGCGTTACGGATGATCTATGATACCGGGCGCACATTTCTGTCACATACTCTACACACACATTCAGGACTCCATACATCGTGGACATGGTTCGGAAGAGAAACCGCACCATGTACACGAAACTCACTTACCATACCAACCAGCTGGTGCACACCCTTGCTCGCTACAACCACAGAGCTCCTAGAAAAAGAAAAGGGTACTGGTTACCCAAGGATACCTTAGGACCTCGGGCGTATGGGCTACCATTCCTAACCACCACCACCACCACCCCCCAAGTTAAGCAGCATGGGGCTTGGTTACTAGTTGGATGAGTGGCCGTTTAGTAGTAACACGCCCGCCTGCTAACTTGGATATTCCCCAAACCCATACCCAAATTCCATTCTGCTTCTCTGCCAGTCAATGACAGTACAGGAAGCTAAACTCCGTCCATTGACCACACACATAGAAGCTTGCGATAATCTTTATTCAGCTTCTATATCGCACAGCTAAAGCCGCGTTTGCGGCTAGGTATGATGACGATTAGCATCCCGCCCAGGTAAACCTGGGCGATCTGCTCTCGATTGCTGGATTGCTGGACTATGTCAGTTGCTACCTTCTGTTCGTGCTATGAGCACTAGAGTTTGTGCACTGTGTTTCTTAAAGGTGAAAGTATATTCCTGGCATCTGTGTTGTGTGTGATTTGTTGAGAGTGTTCTTGTTATTGTTGCTGTTGTGTTCTTATTAGTCCAGTGAAATGACTACCAACAAATTCACGCTTGAACAACGAATTTTCATATACGATACAGACATAAAAACCGAACTATGTAGACAGGTGTGTAGGCACTTTCAGGAGAAATTTCCCTGCATTTCAGTTCCAGGTAGAGAAACTGTTAAACATCTGGTTAATAAGTTAGGCCAACGGAATCGCCAAACGCTAACCTAAGAACCGCAAACGAAATGCTCTAACGGAAGATCCTGGTAAGTCTCACCGCAGATGGACACCATTTCAACATACATATAACTCATTATAGTCACTCCAAGTAACGAGGGTGTTTTAGAACGGAAAACCCCCCGTGTAATAGACAGTGCACGGCGCACGCATACGCGCGATCCCCGGTCTATCGATATAACGAACGCATTCTATACCCATGGACAAAAAGTTACCTATCCCCAGATTCCATGCTACTATCGGAGGGCTAGTAACAGTTGTGTTCACAACGCACATGCAGAAACTTTAGAATGATGTCTGCCCTGTGAGCACAATGGTCACCTTATTATGGTATTCCTCGAAGTGACGCTTATAAGCTACTGAAAACAGAGCACGGAAAAACGTTTCGCTGACCGAGAGGTTAAGAAGGTATACTTATAAGCTCCTCGGTACAAATCTCGCTTTAGTTACTCTTACTTTTTATACTGTTAACCTTATGACTGGATGTGTATGATATAATATTGTATTAATGTAACCTTAGCATTTTAGCTTTTAGGCATATCTATGCACACAAAAACATAATTCTACTAAAACACTGGTTTTAGATAATTAAGAAATAAATGCAAAAACTATTTTCTTCTAAAACTAAAACATATAAAATATACAAAATTAACATCGGGTGTACGAACTCTGAGCACGTATCACTGCCTCCAAGCTTTGGGTTATAGATGAAACTAAATTCCTGTAGTAACGTGGACGAGAAGCTACAACATCTTGAATTTGTGCCCAGAAGCCATCTTTTGCCCTTTGCGCAGGTGCAGAAAAATTCTAGCACAGCTCCCTTATCAGCTAGCCCACACATTTTCAATGTGGTTCAACTCTGGTGAACAGGGAGGCCAGCTATCACTCTGATAACTTGCCTACCTGAGAACCAGTTTGAAACCTGTCGACATATATGGACAGGATGGTTATCCTATAGGAATTCAACAATTCTATTAGGATATCTGATTCTCACAGAGGGAATTGAAATATTCTCAAGTATTACCATGTACGGCACACTGTTCAATGTATCGTCAAGCTGCCACAACACACCTAGACCGTCATTTGATATCCAACAACATACAGGTAAACGATCATGATGAAATTGTGAAGCCATGTATTTTGTATCGTAATAACCATTCTATTATTAACTTTACCAAATGCCAAGTTCAATATGCGGTATATCGAAAATAAGTAGTCACTATATGTTGATTAAAAATTATAAACAGAAGAAACAAATGTGTTTACAACATGCGAGAAGTACTCTGTGCTTTGCCACAACGCTGTAGTGAAGACACATGGAAGGTAGCATGTTTAACAGTGCCATACAACTTGCTGCAGCAGCTACACAACTGTATTGCGTATGGTGTGAACAAAGCGCTGTGCCGTGTACGACTTAGAACAATTTTGGCGTTCAAGACACGATTGTTTTGTCCACGGATGTACATATAACGAATGTATAATGAAATTTATCTGGATTATCAATAAGCAGATATAGGAATAATCTTTAGTAATAATAGTTTGTAAAATAGTGGGTGGAGAAAGTCATGTGAATGCAATGCAGATGTTTCAGATAGTAAACACGTGCTGGATTTATGAACATTTTGCATATTACATCTTCATTCTAAACGCTCGTGTAGATTAAACCCAATGCTTGCACTCCTAAACCAGCCAGGGAACGTGTAGGATATGGAAAAGGTTAATGGCCTATTTGAATATGTACCCGAAGCGTAGCCTACTCCAATAAACCAACTGCTCGCGTGACTCCTGCCTCACTGTACCAGGCAGGCCACACTCCTAAAAGGTCTGATAATACTCACGGGATTTCTATACCCATTACCGTTTCAGACCGATTCTATGTAAAATGATTCATACGCTATAACTTTCTCTACCTCTTGACACACAAAGTCTTAAACCAATCTGATGTGTTGCACTTATATGACTTTCTCTACTCTTGTACAACTATTTTTACAAACGCTTATTCTCCAGCTACTTCATGTTAATCCAGAAAATCCTTTGCAGAAACTTATTGCTAATTTTCTTGTAGGTACAAGGGGAATATGGTAGGCATTAAGGATAGTCAAACCTTTTAAGAGCTGGTTGCTATATGGAACATTCCATTCTCTTTGTATGTCCGGGACATAAAAAAAACGAAAGAATTCTATTTGAGAAGAAGTATAAGCAATGGAAAATTCAAACAAATAACACGAAATATCTCGACAAATAGTGTATCTGTCATAAATTTGTGTTTTAACGAGATTTACATTTATTGTTTAATGAAATTTTGTCTATCTTTTACACTTTACCAGTTATGCGAAAGTCATTCAGAATGAAGAAGACGTTTGGGGAAATTCCTAGAAAATTCAAGACATGCATTTCATTTACCATCTTACTATCTTAAACATATGGCATTTTAATCAAAATCGTTAGTCATCTTTGAGCAAATCAAAATTTTCGAAAAATCTTTCATGTCAAGGGTAATCGGGTGGGGGAGATCTTCATGTCGCATAATAGGAGCTCAAGTTTGGTATTTATCCTACTTTTCCTTTTTGAGTTATGCTGTTCACAGACATCCAGACACACCGACATGTTTCCAAAAATACTTCATTTGGATTAAGGGCACCTCAAAACATGTATTTCCGGTGAAATCTCCGTATGGAATTTTTGGTGGAATGCAATATTTCCCAAATTCCCCTTTCCAAAGAATCGTTTCTACCAATAAAGTTTCGTTATTCTTATTTTTAAGCAATCGATGTGTTACATTTACATGACTTTTTCTACTCTGTATCGCTTGTTAGCGTATATACAAATTATTCTTACGAAAGTATATTTTCCTATCTGCTTCATTTTAATCGAGAGAAACCTTTCTGGAAATAGCTGCATTACACATTTCGTTATTGATATAAGGGAATAGCGATTGTCAAATGTTTTAAGAACTGGACGCTATGCACTGGCTTTAAAATTCCATAGTCTTTCCAAGAAGTCGCGAGAAACAACTGACAATCGATAGGACTTGGTTAAGTATTTAACAATTGGAACTATTAATGAGAGATGTTTCGGAAGAGGCTGATGTCATAAAACAAGTCTTTCGAAATAAATTGTGTGTTTGAAAGGGGTCTTCATTTTTGTGTAATACGTTTTTGTCTATAGCTTAACGTTTACCAGTTACACAAGATTATACAAAATTCTTCATAGGACTTCACAGGTTATTAGGGTGGAGAAAGTTTCTTTAAAACCTTCATGTAGCATTTTTGGAAGATATTGAAGTTAAATACAAGGTTTGGTATTCATTCAAGTTTTCGTTTTTTACTTGTTCACACACACACGCGCAGACATTTTCTAAAAACGCTCTTTTGGATTCATATTGCCTCAAAATGTGTTTGGGTGGAATGCAATATCTTTTCTACCTACTATGTACTAGCAATTATGTTATACAACATAGATATAAAATTATCCATGTACCGAAACTATACGTAAAGTATTTTTCCTGAAAGGTGACAGACCACCAGGGCAATGTTATTAGAGGCGATAAGCCAAACATAGACTTGAATGTAGCCGACACCCCCAATCAGCAACGTAGCCGCTTACAAGCCATCCCTGTTCATTAGTGTTTGTCCACAAGCAAGCAAAATTAACTACGTGTTGGTTTCCAGCGCCACTTCTCAGGATGGGGCAACGTAACCTACCCACGCCCGTCTACATAAACACTACATCTAACATATTGGTTACCATCAACCACAAGAGTGTATACGAGAGCCAAGTTTCCAAAAAGAAAATATATTTGCTCTTAAATAGTTTTCGGTTGAAACTGGGTCGTGGGAAATGCTGAGCAAACTAAATCTCAGTATATTTATATCTTGTATTTTACATTTCTATTATTATAGTAAAAGGTAAAGAAAGAGGTGCCCGGGTAGAGCACCGCACGCAGACCAGTTGGCTCCTTGTGCTTCTATCATTAACCCCCAGGGAGGAGGGTTGAGGGGAGAGACCCGAAGGGTAACCAGATACGGATGACGACGGGCGCCAGCACAGACGGGTTCCCTAGTGTTTCCAGATTGAACGCCCGGACTGCGCCCAAGCCACCGAACCTCCGACAGTCCCCCCAGGATGGAGCCCACTCGGAGGAGAGACCTAACTGAGCTGTCCCCACAGCGACGCCAGGGAAGAAGCTACAACCCTGAAAAAAGATAAGGAAGATGGTAGGTACAGGAAATATAGGACAGGAGAGTCGTGGTAGAAGGTGAAATACCCCAGCATTCGCCTGTAGATCAGAGGAAATCAAGAAAACCCACGGACCAGAATGGGCGGTCCGGGGCCTCCCGAATGCGGTACAGACGTTACCGCCTGGGCCATCCTGTTCTGGTTTGACGATAGTCAGTAGAGGAAGTGTTGCATTCCACCCAAAATTCTATACCGTGTGTGTGTGTGTCCGTCTGTATAGACAACCCAAAACGAAAACTCGATTAAACACCAAACATGGTATTTAGGTTCAGAAGGAGGCAAACAAAGATTTTCAAGAGAAACTCGCTTTGCATGGGAAATTTTTCGAAAAGTTTTATTTTCTCAAGAATGGCTTAAAGAGTTTGATTAAAATAGATATGTTAAAGATATTTACAAAAAAAATCAAATATATATTTTAAATTCTCTGTGAACAGTTTGTAAACTCCGCTTTTTTCAGAAGAAATTTTCTATAATCTTGTGTAACTAGTAAACGTTAAGCAATAGACAAAAATTAGTACACAAAACAAATGTAGATCTCTTGAAAATACACAATTTATTTTAAATACATTTTTGTGGAATAAGCCATTTCCAAAATATCGTTATTAATGGCTCAAATTGTTCAACACTTTTGTCACTCTTTTGAAGTTGTTTCTCGTGATGGCATGAAAACAGTGTGGAATTTTAAGGCCAGCATATAGTGTCCATCTCCTAAACATTTGACTATCGCTGTTCTCTTTTGTAACTGTAACGAAATGTGTAATGTAGCTATTTCTACATAAGTTTATCTCGATTAAACTGAAGTAGATAGAAAAATAAGCTTTTGCAAGAATAGTTTGCATACACACTAATAAACTATAGAGGGTAGAGAAGGTTATGTGAATGTAACACGATTTCTTCTATTATGATCGTTATAGTATTTGAGGGAATATATAACAATCCATACGAACCTCGGTTACTGTGAGTTTGATATCACATTGTTGCATCACCACTTAAAGTCTCCTCATACTATAGAAAGGAAATGTGGAAATCCTATTTCACTTATATACACTACGCTCAGTTTAAGTCACGTGACTGCAATGTCAACCGTAAGAGAGTGTTCTTCCAGAGAACTTCTATCTCGTCTTAAATTCATAATATCAGTCGGTAACCGTGGCAAGTGGAGAAGCAGGTTCCCTAAAACTTTACGGCAAACTTTTACGACATTGCTTAGGGTTTAAACCCCGTTTAAAATCATTGAGGAATCTCAGGTTCGAAATCGCGTGCACACGGTTGACTCCACAGGCTTGCATTTGATTGAATGATATAAAGCGTTTTCGTTTAGAGCGGCAAATTTGATTGAGGGGTACAGGGGAAGGTGAAATTTATATTTGATGAAATTCAAAATGTGTTTAACGTATATTTCAGAGTTTTAGTTATATAAATTTCAGCATAACAAAACTGCTGTAAATTTAGGTTCAGAAATAAATGTAAAACTTTATAAAACAAAGCTTGCAGGCTTTGTCACCATTAAAATAAAAGTTCCGAAATTATAATTAATATCTATTGACCATTAAGGATAGAAATGGCCAAAATTTCCCAAAATGTACATTTTACTTTCTCTACCCCAAAAATTCCACACTGACATTTCACAGGAAATACATATTTTGAGGCCCCGAATTAAAAAAATTAAAAAAAGATACGTGTGTATGTGTGTCTGTGAACAGCATAACTTAAAAAGAAAAATCAGATAATTACCAATTTTATATTTATGTCCAGTATCTTTCTAAGATGCGATACTAGTATTTTCAACAAAATCCCCTACAATTTACATTGACCCTAATTGTAGGTTCTCATTTAAAAATTGACCCCAAAAAGACTATTACAACGTCTTCCAAACAAAATACGACTAATGGTATTTACTTTCCTCCATAATATCAAGCAACTTTTATTAAAGATATTTCTTTCTAAACATTTAGTTTTGGAGATATTGTACAGTCTGAACAAAAATGGTCCACCCTGTAAATTATATATTGTAGAGGCAATTTTGGTATTTTAAAATTAGCAATGCATCTGCCATTTAAAAACTAAATTGACCCTAAAGTCACCACCATAACGATTCGGCGCTTGATCGATAAATTTGAAAGAAGTGGTTCGTAATCGACGTAAGCGCTCCAACGAAAACATAGTGAGAGAGTACGCGAGAACGGAAACAAATCAATTGCTCGTTGAGCGCAAGAACTGGAGCTTTCGCAGACCACAACTTGGCGAATTCTGCATCTGGACTTGCTTGAAGTTTCACGCTTACAAAATGGTGCTAACTCAAGAACTAAAGCCCAAAGACCATAGGTTCCGCCGTGTATTCGCTGACTGGGCTAAGGAGCAATTGGAAGCTGACCCGGATTTTCGTAAAATCATCTTCTGCGACGAAGCCCAGTTTTGGATGGATGGTTATGTTAACAAACAAAATTTTCGCTATTGGAGCAATCACAATTCGATGCAGATTCAAGAACGACCATTTCATCCCCAAAAGGTTACTGTGTGGTGTGGATTTTGGTATGTTGGAATCATTGGTCCATATGTTTTCAAAGATGAAGATGGAGAAGCTCTGTCAATGGAGAAAGATACCGGGCTCTTATAAGGGTCTATTTTTGGCCTCAATTGGCTGGTATGGATCTCAGAAACATCTGGTTCCAGCACGATGGTGCCACATGTCATACTGCTCTCGAAACAATCGATCTTTTGAAGGAGAAGTTCAGAGGTTTCATCATTTCCCGTGGTGGTGATGTTAACTGGCCCCCGAGGTCATGTGATTTAACGCCATTGGATTACTTCTTGTAGGGTTATGTTAAATCTCGAGTTTATGCCAACAAGCCAGAAGCAGTAAATGATCTTATGAATAACATCACGCGTGTCATGCGTGAAGTTGGACCAAATTTACGTTCTTCTGTCATTGAAAATTGCGCCAACAGTATACGCGCAACCCAACAAAGTCGCGGCGGTCACTTAACTGATGCTCTCTTCCACACGTAATGACATTAATTATGTTCCAAAATTAAAAAGAAATAAACCTCTATCATTTATAGAACGTGTTTTATTTAAGTTCAAAGATAGGACATTCTTTTTTAAAGACCCTATACGTATAGTTTCCACTCGGTTAGATGAAATTTTAGGTTGTCTGCCCATCTTCTCTTCTGTTCGTCCTACTTCTCTGTGGCCGGTTCTTGGGTCCCAAGCTGTTGTTTTGTGTGTCCATCTGGTGTAGTCCATATTCACGACTTTCATTTGTTGTGAATGGCTGATGATGTTACGTCTTTGATGCCTGTCATCTTCTTCAGGTCTTCATTGCGGATTCTGTCCTGAAGACTGACGCCAAGAATCTTCCTCTCCTTTTTCCTTTGACGTGTTTCTAACATGTTTATTTCTCTGCCTGTTAAAGATCAAGTTTGAGCACGCTATTATAGGATTCTTTCTTTAGTTTAATGCTATACGAGGGGCACTGTTTATACTTTGAGCCTATAATTAAAACAAAGTAATTTCTGATTGAAAATTGCTTTATTGTTTTTCAAAATATTCTTCTTTATGATCAATACACTTATGCATCCGTTTGTACATTTTTTAAAGCATTTATTCCAGTCTTTTTGAGACACCTCCAAAACTTGACTTTTGAAGGGATCAAGGGCTTCTTCTGCCAACGAAAATCGTTGTCCATGCAATTTATTCTTGATGTTCGGGAACAAAAAGAAGTCATTGGGTACCAAATCAGGACTGTATGGCGGATGACCCATCAATTCAATTCTTTGAGCCTTCAAATACTCGGTTGCTAGACGATATGTGTGTGCGCTCGCATTGTCTTGATGAAGAACAATCCTACGGTTCTTGTTGGTTTTCCTTACTTCACCGAAGGCTTCCGGCAAACAAATGGTTGTTTACCATTCGGCATTGACCGTTTTACGTTCCTCTAAAGGCACTGTTGCCACATGGCCAGTTTTGCTGAAAAAGCAGGCGACCATTTGCTTTGAAGTGCTTCGAGTGCAAACAACTTTTATTGGATTTTCTTCATCTTGAAACACCCAGACATTTGGCTGCTGTTTACGTTCCGGTTCATACGCATAGATCCACGATTCGCCACCTATTACAATCTTATATACGTCTTTTGAGGCACCGCTATTGTATTTTTGAGCATGTTTGTACACCAATCGACACGAGCACCTTTTTGAGATTGCGTCAAATTATGTGGGATCCAACGAGAGCAAACCTTTTTCACGGCTAAATAATCATGCAATATTTTATATATGCCAGTGGAACTAATGCCTAGGGTTGCCTCAATCTCAGAATATGTTGCATGACGATCTTTAATTATTAGTTTTTGCACAGCATCAATGTTTTCTGGCACAACATCTGATTTTGGACGAACTTCATCATTGAGCGAACGGCGGCCACGATTAAATTCGTTATACCAGCGTTTCACAGTGGCAAAGGATGGAGCTTCGTCGCCAAATGTGGAAGTTAGTTGATCGATGCACTCTTGTCTTGATAATCCGCGTCGAAAGTCGTAATAAATCATTGCAGGAACATTTTCACGAGTTAATTCCATGTTTTTATTGACACACAGTTTTCAAGTTAGTGTAAACAAAACAAATGACGCTCTATTGACAAAATGTTTGAAGTAAATTATGGTCAAAAATGTCAGACTTTCCTTTGGAAACGTCAGATGGCCCCTACAGCATCCCGGGTTGCCAAGGCTCAAAATATAAGTAGTGCCCCTCGTATGCCTTCTTTGGAAGAGTAAATTTCAAACCCCAGAATTTGGACAATGCTGCTGAAATGCGTCTTTGTACTTCTTTGCGGCTAGTACAACTGAATGACTTTGTTTCGTCAAGATAGGTGTATTCATTGACGTACCTACTGTACACCCATTGTTCACTTTGATAATGTCTTCAGTACCATTATTTTCTCTGACACGTATACATAGTAGGTAAGAAGGTAATGCATTCCACCCAAAACTTCGATACCGAGATTTCACCGGGAATGCATGTTTTGAGGTCCCCTTAACACAAATAAAGCATTTTTGGAAACATGTCTGTGTGTTTGTGAACAGCATAACTCAAAAACGAAAAGTTGCATAAACACCAAGCTTGGTATTCAAACTCAGTATCTTCCAAGGATGCGACATGAAGATTTTCCAGAAAACCCCCAAACCCAACAATCCTTTACATGGAACATTTTTTGAAAGTTTTGATTTTCTAAAATTCGACTCTCTACGGTTTCGATTAAAATACCATACATCATTTATATCTTGAATTTTCTGGGAATAGCCTGTGAAGTCCGCTTCATTACGAGGAAATTTTGTATAATCTTGTATAACTTGTAAACGTTAAGCGATAGACGATAAGTACTACACAAAAATGTAGATCTCCTTAAAATACATTCTATTTCAAATACGTATTCTTGTGGCATCGGCCATTTATGAGATATCCGTTATTAAAGTTTCGAATTATTCAATATTTGGTAATTTTTTTGAAGTCCTTTCAACATTCAGTTGTTGCTCTGATTGCATAGAAACAGTATGGAATTTTAAGGCCAGCATATAATTTCCAGTTCTTAAACATTTGACTATCTGTTCTCTTTGTTCTAATTTAGCTGTTTCTGCAAAGGTTTATTTGGATAAAACCGCAAAATAAGGATTAATAAGAACAACTTGTTTAGCCATCAATAAGGATAGAGGGTAGAGAAAGTCATGTGAATGTATCACATCAGATGTTTTTAAAAATTAATTTTGTTTTATGGGGTTCAGCTCCAGTCTTGCTTCAATAGTCTGATGGGATACTTCCTGTATGCCTCGTCTCTGTTTTTTCGCGGATTACAAACATGTTGATGTCGTCTACAAACCGTCTCAATTTGGACTTTCCATGCCATTCTCATTAACAGATTAATAAACAAACTAGGAGATATGGAACATGGGGTCTCTCTTTCTAGTTGAAAATGACTGCCTTCTTTCTCCAGTTGGATCTTAGCTTTGGTTTTGCAGGGCCATCAAGATTTAAACATGCCTTACAGAGTCGACGGCTTTTGTAAAATCTACGAAAGCCAAGAATACTTCCAAGTTGAATTCCTATGATTTTTCCAAGAACTTAGGAATGCCTTATTGCCCCATGTAACATCTTTGCAGATTAAACTGTAATTTAATTAGATTTAAAGTTATTATTTTTGCCGCGTGACTTTATTTCGTGAACTTTTCAAGCAGTATAGCTCATATTTGAGCACAATTACATTGTTGTGCATGTTCCCAATTGTCATAGAAACGTTCCTAACGTGAATGTGAGCATCTGGCATTTTTTCCTTCGTTCTTTCTTACTATTTTTTCTTCTCCTCCGCCGATATGTTTGAGCCGGGTTTTACTCTATTTGCTTTCTTACAGTAGAAGATCTGCAAATACCCGAAGATTTTTTTCCCATGAATTCGAAACAAACCTCTGTAAATCTCTGGGTTTCAGTTGCTCAAACATTGCTTCAGAAATTAAACAAATAAGCAAAACACGCAATAAATTCATATATTTCACCAATTGTTAGTGCTTTAACAAGTTTAGTGCTCTGATTTAACCCCGCAGTCTGGTGGATGCTCAGATATTCCCAACTTTGCAATTCAATCGCATCACAAGAGATGAAGCGAGCACAGCCAACTGGTAAAACAGTAATTCTCTCGAGATTTAGCAAAACAAAACGCCACAGGGTACAGGCTGTTTGTATTTATACAGCTCACTTTCAAAGGGCAACCGGCCTGTTTCGACTGGGTAGTTTGTAACATAAAAAATAACCTTATTGTCGAGTTTAGCAAGCGTTTCCCACAGTAGTTATCGTTTGGTACTACCGCTATACTTGTAATGCTAAAGAATTCCTACAAGAGGTTTTGTTTTATCAGACTATTAAAACGTATGGACCATCTTACACTTTAATATCCCAATTAAGGGGACAAGGTAGCCTGAACACATGGAAATTACACCATAAGTGTGTTAAATTACCACTGCTCTTAAAGTTCTCAATGGTTTTTCCTGAAATTTTAATGAATTGTTTTATAAATCCTGAAAATTATTTTAAGTGTTTGCTTGAATTGATAGCCTGTGTAGTTTAATCCGTAAAAATTATTTCATTCAGCAGAAAAATAATAAAATTTACTCTTAAAACATGTGAATTCATGTAACTTTTTCTCTGATACTACTTGCAATACAGAATCACACTTTTGCATGCTTGTTCTTAGTATAATAAGCTATATTCTGAAACTCAATTATTTATTGATGTATATCTGTTCACTATATATTTAAAAAACAATTATTTACGTCAAAAAAGTAAAAATGTGGAAAATCGGCAGTGTCGTTGCTTTCTTAATATCACTAATATACATTATAAAATCATGATTGTGGTTCAGAAAGTTTAACTATGAGTTGTATACATGTACTGAAAATTTAGCTCTCTACCGCTCATACTTTCTGAGAGAAAGGTACACTAGTATCTAAAAATGTTGTTTTGAGAAAACTGAATTTAAAGTTTGAACATTAAAATTCTGACACACTTCAGTACATTCCAGGGTCATAAACAATTGCACCTTTATTAATGGATTGCTTCAGCTTTTCTGGTTGCCTTCTCTTGGCCCTGCCTCTTTTGTTAATTATTAAACTGCTCGCTAGGCATGATATAGTCGTTCGTTGTTGAAAGATAAAAAATGGTATTTAAATGTCTTAAAAACCTCTTAAACCCCAAATGGTATATACTTTCTGAAACTGGAAATAATAGAGATTTTATTAATGCCTAAAACAAAAAATGTGACTTTTGGCCATTTCAGAGTACCCTTGTTCCCTTAAACCTCAAGTACATCAAGGTTGGAAAAACATTTTAAAGCTAGATTCCACATGTGGAGGTTGGAGGATCCGCTGAACTAACTGCGTAAGGTTTGTGTTTTTATACCACAGTAACTAGCATACCTTGTGCGTAGTATATTGTTATGCTTGGCGTCTGACGCGTAAATAAAAATTAAATATATACATTTTATTTGCCATGTAAACATTATTGTAGTATTTTAATGAAAATCTTTACAGACAGTTTTTAGAAGTCAAACATTTAAAAAAAAAAGTTCCATTTAAAGGCTAGTTTTGCCTGGGGGGTTTTCTTGAAAATCTTTATGTTACATCTTTGGAAGGTACTGAATCTAAACACTATATTTAGTGTTTACCCGACTTTTCGTTTTTACGCTACACACACGCGGAGCTTTTTCTAAAAAATCTGATGTGATACATTCACTTGACATTCTCTACCCTCCATCGTTTGTTAGTTTGTATACAATCTATTTTTACTAAAGCTTATTTTTCTATTTACTACGATTTAATCTAAAACACCTTTGCAGAAATAGCTACATTACACATTTCGTTATAGACACAAAGGGAACACTTGACGTTATGCTGGCCTTAAAATTCCATACTGTTTCCATGCAATCCTGAGGAACAACTGAATGATGATAGGACTTTAAAGAATGACCAAGAAATAAACAATTCGAACTATCAATAACGTATGGTATATAAATGGCTTATGCCCCAAGAAAACTTATTTAAAACAAATTGTGTGTTTTAAAGAGATTTAAATTTTTTGGGTAGTGCGTTTTCATCTATCGCTTAAAGTTTACCAGATATACAAGATCATATAGGGTGGACCATTTAAGTTGAGACTGTACAATATCTCCAAAGCTAAGCATTGTAGAAAGAAATGTCTTTAATAAAAGTTTCTTTATATTATGGGGGATAGTAGATGTCGTTAATCACGTTTTGTTTGTAGGACCTATGATAGTCATTTTAGTGTCAATTTAATTTCTTTAAACGGAAAGCTACAATTAGGGTCAAATTAAATTGACCCAAAAATGACCATCACAGCATCTTCCAAACGAAACACGATTAATGGCATTTACTTTCCGCTATAATATAAAGTAACTTTTATTAAAGACATTTCTGTCTACAACGCTTAGTTTTGGAGACAATGTGCAGTCTCGACTTAAATGTAGATAATGTAGGGTATTTTAATCAAAATGGTTAGAGCAACTTTTTAGAAAATCAAAACTTTCGCAAAATGTTCTATGTAAAGGGTAGTTGGGCTGGGGAGTATTTTCTTGAAAATACTTGTGTCGCATCCTTGGAACATACTGAACTTAAGTAGTTTGATACTTTTTTCTAAAAATGCTTTTATTGGATTTAGGGGGCCTCAAAACATATTTTCCCGGTGAAATCTCGACATGGAATTTTTTGGTGTAATGCAATACTTCCTTTACTTACCAAACGTAATAGAGAAGGTAAAATGCCTCTTTTGGATTCAGAGGGCATGAAAATATGTATTTCCGGTGAAATCTCGTATCGAATTTTTGGGTGGAATGCAATACCTCCTCTACGTGATGGAGAAGGTTCCATATGTAGGGGGATTTTTCTTGAAAAAAGGACCATGCATTGAAAAGGCTAAGTACAAGTTAATTTCAATCAGATAAAAATGGTTATATACCAAGAATTTGGTACAGTTTAATGTTAATCACTGTCTATAGACGTAACATAGGTGTCTGACTGTTTCGTACAGTGAGGCAGACAATAGTGACTGACGAAACGCCAAATGCTTCTGATATCTACTGAACGCGTCCGATTGTACTGCTAACCGTGCCAAGCGCTAAATCCCTCAAAATACGGGAAAAATGTATTTCTGAATCGTGCCGGAGTATCGGGTCTGCCGGACTATCGAACGCAGGATTATCGCGGTCTTAGTGTTACCAAGACATGCCCGGACACCACCTAAGATATTTTCTCCAATTAAATCAGTCCTACCTTTAAAAGTAAATAAAAACAAAATTCTGTGTTAAAATGGAAGTTATAAAGCAGATTTACATTTGCGTGGCGGCGCCGTGGCCGAGTGGTTAGACCGCTCGCCTCCCACCGAGGCGGCCCGGGTTCAATCCCAGGGACCTGCATGTGGGATTTTTGGTGGACGAAGCGGCGTCTGGGCGGGTTTTCTCCGGGTTCTCCGGTTTCCCCCGCCATTCATTCCACCAATTGCTCCATCATCACCTTTCCTTTCATCCATTTCACCGACATTTCGTTTCATCTACTTCCTTCATCCCATACCAGGCATCGGGCTGATCACCCATCCTGGATGCTCTGTCTGATCCATGAGTGTCTGCTCCTCGACGGGCCTCTGACCCCAGGCACCCGCTTGTCCTGGGGGGTGTAAGTCCTACATAAGAGGAGGGTAAACAGATAATGAATGAATGAATACATTTGCGTGAATTTTAGTATTGAACATGACCAAAATACAATGCGTTTGCAACTTAGTAAGCTGATTGTACCCTTCATATGAGGCGTCTAGATGCAAAAATCGTCAAGTCCATTTTTATCGACCTTATAGCTGTGTACACATTTATGTGTGCAATGAAGCAAGTTTAAATAATAATTTTATACTAAGTTGTATTAGCATTTCACTTTCAAAGCAAAAACCGCCAAGCCCATCAGCTTATAGCACACAGATCCGCTAAGTCCATAACAGTCAATCGCAGTCACCATGCATCCCGCGGGACACAGAGTGACGCCTTTTCCCGCAAAGCTACCACTATTAGGTCAATTAAAGGAATTAATTGTTCTTCCACACAAGCCGTGTGTTGGATAGGGTTGGAAAGATAGAATCAGACGACTGAAAAAGTTCATAATGTCATTGAAACTATGAAGCACGGGACTTAAAAGTACTTACAGCATTGTAAGTCGCCATTGGGGTGTGTCATCTCAATACAATTTGAGATCTCCTTGCGGTTTACCGGGACAAATGCAAATCAGTTGAAGAATTTAATGTCGTTAAATTAAATTGAGTTTCATTTATGGACGCTCTTTACCTACTATGGCCCTTAGCGTCCCATTCTATATTGGGCGTGAAAGGCCGGTAATTCTGCTCAGAGGCCTCTTTATCAGGCTTGAGGTTCTTTTACGTCCCGTAAATCTACGACACGGGACCACCGGCTTTACGTCGTGTCGGCATGTTGCCATGGTAACCCAGTGGTTAGAGCAACCGCACGGAGACCGGGAAATCCGTGGTTCAAATCCCGGCTATGGCATTGAATTTTTCAGTCGTCTAATTCTATCTTCCCACCTTGTCCAACACACGTTTTATGTGGAAGAACAGTTAATTCTATTCTTACAAAGGTTTACTTTCCTATCTACTCCATTTTAATCCAGTTAAACCTTTCAGGAAACAGTTATATTACATTTCGTTATACATAAAAACAGAACGGCGATAGTCAAATGTTTAAAAACTAGACGCTATTTGCTGGCCTTAAAATTCCATACCTACTCTTTCCATGACATTGCGAGAAACAACTGCAAATCGACAGAAATTTAAAAGAATGGGCAATTGCTGAATAATTCGAACCATTAATAACGGATATCTCGGAAATGGCTGATGCTACAAAAAAGTTATTTGAAATAGTGTTTTAAACCAATTTACATCTTTGTGTAGTACTTCTCGTCTATCACTTAACTTTTACAAGATTATGCAAAACTCCTTCCGAATGAAAAAGACTTCACAGGCTATTCCCCAAAAATTCAAGAAATACATTTTATTTGTAATGTAAATATCCCTAATACATGGTATTCTAATCAAAATCGCTATAGCCATTTTTTAGAACATTCAAGAATTTCGAAAAGTGTTCCAAATAAAGGTAGTTTGGAGTGGGAGGACTTTCTTGAAAATCTTCGTGTAGTAATTTTGGAAATCACTAGACTTAACTACCAAATTTTTTGGTGGGGGGAAATTCAGCGGCCTCAAAATATGTATTTCCGGCGAAATCTCGGTATCGAATTTCTGGGTGGAATGTAATACCCTCTCTACGTACTATGTACGGTTATAAAAACTAAAAATCTGACTATCGCTTTACCTGCTGTATCGTTATGCCTAATACAAAATGTTTAACGAAAGATTTTCTCGATTAACAAGAGAAGGGTAGAATAGCGCTCTTGTAAATATAGCCTTTAGAATAATGAGATGAGTTGTCAAACTAGTGTGAATGCATCACGTCAATATATATATATATATATATATATATATATATATATATATTAATTTGAAATCGGCGCGCTTTGCAATTAGATACCTTATATGCGCATGCGCGAGAGATTTCAGTTGCTCCAGGGAAGCTAGCGCCAGCGGCGAGCCTAGAGAACACCGCTACAAGGTCTACATACTTGTTTGACTTTCACCGCTGCTTAGCAAGAAAAAGCCAAGGGGATAGAACTCCAAATTAAAGAAACTTTGTAGTATAACCGAGTTACGTTAAAATAAAAATATTCACTCCCCATGTATCAAAATGGCGGCAATGACTCTGAACAAAGCCCTTTTTAGCGTAATTAGCTCAAATGCTGTAAAAGGAACCACCCAAGTATCCAAATTTAAAATTAAACAGGATAATTAGGGGTGTGACTTGCTAATGAGGGGTGCCGTTTTAATCCAGGGCCTCTTTTTGAAATTCTGACGTCACTCAAAGAACCGGATGAGACAAATATGGCGTGTTTTATTACCCCATTCATCTCTTTTGAAAACATCCAGCAAAATAAGACAAAAAGGGCGCCGGCACAAGAAAGGATTATTAACATAAAAGAAGACATGCAACATTAGCTTCCAGGTGGCATATTCCGTAATGAATGAGTAGAGACTTCAAAGTGAAAGGTAAGGTGAGGTGAGGGCTTAATTTTCTGCAGTATTACAGGGGTTCGATTCTTGTTGCCATTCTTACTTTGGCATAATCAAGGGCTAACCGCTCACGCATAAAAGCTTCAATTCAGTATCTGTATTCAAGAGAATGTAAGGGCGGTTTTTGCACGATTGAAGTGGGATAGTTTAATGGGGAAAATATGTTTAAAAATACTTTTTTAGTTTTTTTGTAGTCTTTAATTTGTCATAAATCAATTTAGGCACAATACATTCATTTTCAATATTAGCCTCTAGTTCCCAAGGTCGCGGGTTCAAACCCGGCGGAGGGCAATGGATGTTTTCGGGCGTAAAAATCGTTAGCATGGCTTCCTTCGGAAGGGAAGTAAAGCCGGTGGTCTCGCGTCGTAGATTTACGGCACGTAAAAGAACCTCAAGCCTGATAAAGAGGCCTCTGAGCAAAATTACCGATCTTTCACGCCTAACATAGAATGGGACGCTAAGGACCATAGTAGTTAAAGAGCGTCCATAAATAAAACTTAATTTAATTTCTCTAACACATACAATTCTATACCGAGATTTCACGCGAAATACATGTTTTACGGCCCCGTGAATCCAAACAAAAAACATTTTTAGCAAAAGGTCCGGTGTGTCTACGAACAGCATAACTCAAAGCGATAAGTCGGATAAATACCGAACTTGGTGCTTTAGTTCAGCATCTTGCAGGGTTGCCACACTAATATTTTAAAGAAAATTTCCCCAGTCCCAACTACCCTTTACATAGAGCTTTTTTTTGAACATTTTTATTTTCTAAAAATGTCACTAACGATCTAGGAATAGCCTGAGAATTCCTTTGCCATTCGGAAGGAATTTTGTATAACCTTGTATAACTGGTAAACGTTAAGCGATGGACGAAAACGTACTACACAAAGATATTGCGTTCCACCCAAACCAGTTTTGAGGCAACATTTATCCAAAAAAACGTTTTTAGAAAGTGGTCCGTGTGTTGTGTGTATGTATGTGTGTGTGTGTGTGTGTGTGTGTGTGTGTGGGTGTGTGTGTGTGTGAACCACAACTCAGGAACGAAAGCTGGGATAAATACCAAACGTGCTATTCAACTGCAGTACCTTCCTAAAATACTACATAAAGGCTTTAAAGAAAATCCCCTGCTCCAACTATTCTTTTGTGAAGCATTGTTCGAAATTACTATAACGATTTTGATTAAAATATCATATTTAAGATACATGACAAATAAGGTGCATATATTAAATTTTCTAGGAATAGCTATTAAATCCTTTTCATTCAGAATAAATTTTGTATAATCTTGCATAATGGTAAACGCTAAGCGATTTGGAAAAAAATACTACACAGGAAATATAATCTCTTTAAAACACGCAATTTATTTCAAATAAACGTTTTTGCGGAATAAGCCATTTCTGAGATATCCGTTATTAATAGTTCGAATTACATTTCTCAGTCATTTTCTTGAAGTCTTGGCAATATTCAGTTGTTTATAGCGATCTCATGGAAAGAGTATAAAACTTTAAAGCCGGCATATAACGTCCAGCTCTGAAACATTTGACTGTTGTTCTCTTTGAATCTATAACGAAATGTTTAATGTAGCTAGTTCTGCAAAGGTTTATTTGGATTAAAACCTTGTAGACATAAAAACAATCTGATATGTTGAACTCACATGACTTTCTCTACTCTTGTACAAACTGTTTTTATCAACGTTCATTCTCCATCTACTCCATGTTAATCGAGATAAACATTTGCAGAAATATCTTATTGCTAATTTTCTTGTAAGTACAAAAGAAATATAATATGCTTTTAGCGATAGGCAAATATTTTAAGACCTGGTTGCTATGTGAAGCATTCCATACTCTTTGCATGTCCTGGACGAATTCCCATTTGAGAAAAAGTATAAGTATTGGAAAATTCAAACAAATAACAAGGAATATCTCGAAAATAGTTCACGCCACAAAAAATGTATATGACATAAATTGTGTGTTTTAACGACTTTACATATTTGTATAGAAAATGTTTGTCTATATCTTACGGTTTATCAATTATGCAAAAGCCATTCAGAAAGAAGAGGACTTTTGGGTACATTTACAGAAAATTCAAGATATATAGATTTTATTTGTCATGCGAATATCTTAAATATATCATATTTTAATGCAAATCGTTAGAGCCATTCTTGGGAAAACCAAAATTTTCGAAAAACGTTCCATATAAAGAGTACCCTGGGGTAGGGGATTTTCTTGAAAATCTTCGTGTCGCATCTTTGAAACATAATGAAGCTAAATACCAAGTTTGCTATTTATCCGACTTTTAGTTTCTGAGTTATGCTGTTCACAGGGTCCTCAAAACATGTATTTCCGGTGAAATCATATCGAAATTTTGGGTGGTGTACAATACTTCCCGTTTAGTAATAATAGTTTGTATACACACTAATTAACAATAGAGGGAAGAAAAGGTCACCATACTTTTTCTTTCTTTTTGATTTCTTTTTTTACAAGTTTGTCACTTAGTTGTTTATTATTATCATTGCATAATACTTATTTATATTTATTTTCATTTTATACACAGTAAACACGCCAGAATTAATAGAAGAAATTGAAAGAATAACATGAGGAATAAATACATAAAGACCAGGTGTTTACAAATTCCTAACGTTACAGTAACAAGCGATACAGCAGAAGTAACGCAGATATCACGTAAAGTTATCTATAAGAAAAGATGTGCCACGAATGAATGAACACTGTTTGAAGAAGAATGTGCTGAGTCGGTCGATACGACGGGTGAGAGCCTGTACCAGCCTTTACAAACAGATAAAACCGAATATCGGCTAAGGTACAGTGTCTGCCAAAATATGAAACATACTTACGTCTTTGCATTCCTTTATTTTATGTGTGTATTTTAGATACACACTGATGCTTGCTGTAATAAGCGATAAACATAAACCTTTATACAAGTATATAGGTTAAATAATTTTAAAATCTGATATGTTACATTCGCATAACTTTCTCTACCCTCTGTCTTTATTAGTGGATATACAATGTATTATTATTAAACCTCATTTTTTTATATCTATTACACTTTAATCTAAATAAACCTTTGCAGAAATAGCTACATTACACATTCAGTTATACATACAAAGAGGACGCCGATAGTCAAATGTTTAAGATATGGATGCTATATACTGGCCTTAAAATTCCATACCGTTTCCATACAATCGCGAGAAAACAGAAAGTCGATGGTACTTAAAAAATACTGGCAAATATTGAACAATTCGAACCTTTAATAAGGGATATCTTAGAAACGGCTTACGCCACAAAAAAATTATTTGAAATAAATTGTGTGTTTTAAAGAGATCTACATTTTTTGTGAAGTATGTTTTCGACGATCGCTTAACGTTTACCAGTTATACAATGTTATACAAAATTCCTTTCGCATGAAAGTATTTCTCAGGCTATTCCCAGAAAACTCAAGACATACATTCTTGTCCTGGAAAGATGTTATTTCAATCAAAATTGTTAAGGGTCATTTTTGAGAAAATAAAAAATTACGAAACTTGTTTCATGTAAAGCGTAGTTTGGGCTCGCGGAGTTTTCGAAAACCTTATTGCCATATCCTTAGAGCACGCTGAACTAAATTACCAAGTTTTATATTTAACAGCTGTTTTTCCCTACTAAGTTATGCTGTTCACACAGGCACACACAGATGTTTATCTAGAAATGCTTATTTTTATTCAGTAATACCGTAGTTATTGACGGGATTACATAAATAGTTAAATATATAATTATAGTAAAACAGAAATAACTGCAATGAATATTTCCTACATTAAATCAATATAGGTATAATGTAACAAGCTTGTGTTGAAATGTTTGTCCGGAAAGGAGGTAATTAGGAAATCAGGTTAGCGAAAGTCATTACTATTAGCCAGAACAGCAAACACATAAGCTTAAAGCTTCTTGAAATTCAGTTAGGTTGTAAGCTCAGTACATTTGCAAGGCCACGTAGGCAGAATTCTGGGAAAGACAAAGGCACTTAAATTCCGAAATTTTAGCCAAGCTCCCTTGATAACAAACATAATAAGAGTCACATATAAGATTTTAAAGTATTGTCTGCGCGTGAAAAATAACGTTGATGGAGAATAATGCATTAGGCGGAGCTAAAAGTAACAAAGGCGTGCAATTTTAAATCAGAGAATCACTCTGATACCTGCATTAACACTGCTCGTGTGATGTTTTAAGCGCTTAGTGACACGCTTGTGTAAGATTTCGCGGCTATTGCGAGAGGTCTTGCCGATAAACATTTTAGCGACTCACGGCAAGTTACGGTACTAGTTTCTTCTCTTGCGGAAACAATTCTTTCAAACCGTAAAATTGATACTGCAGAAGTCAGCAGGTATAATAAGTCAATTGCTATAGTTTGGAGTGCTACAATTCATAATCAGTTTCATTCGTTATCTTCAAACAATAGGCAACTCGCTACAAAAGCTAAAGTATTACATGACATTCAATTAAAACTGGCGTCCTTTCACAATACATCCGCGCATACCCTGAGAAAGTACTTATAGCTCTACCACTGTAGCTGCTGGCGCACAGGACAACCAAATGATCTACTATATCACGGCAGCAGAATTAACAACGAAGCAGGTAAAGTGAACGACTTCAAAATCCACAACCATCGATCCTGCATTATTCAAACGTGTATTTCTGGTGCAATTTCGGTATAGAACTTTTTTTTGTGTAATGCAATACTTTCTCTGCCTGCTATAGGTAAGAAATAGAGAAAGTATGAAAACCGGTTAGCAAAATAAGCTACGCAAATCACTGCACTATAACATTTAGTGTAGATGGGATCAAGACGTGCAGCACCCTCACTGTATCCTCTGCACAAAGGGCATTATGTGCAGCATATCGAACGGTTGGATCGCGGTTCGCTAAACTATGAGCTGCTGCTTCTCAGTTGTTCCCCAAGGAACAACATGCCGGTATCTGGGGTCAAACTTGGATCCGCTAGCATCAACTCTACCGCAGCGCTAAACGGATGCCCTGGGCTCGAACAATGGATCATTGCTTTTCTGTTTTGATGCTCTGCGACTGAACTACCATAATGAGACATCCTAAGGGAACTCAGTCTGAAATGTATTGCATGGGAAGTCAATTCCCGCCCATGACCTTTTATTCTGGAAATTTGGTTCAATTTTAAACCTTAGTCTACAGGGTGGCACAAATAACAATAGCTCCCATTTGAATGTCATATATTGACTGCACAGAAATAACTGATCGTGTAAGAATACAGTACATATAGAACAAAAAAATCCGATGTGTTACATTCACATGACCTTCTCAACCCTCAATTGTTTATTAGTGGGTATACAAACTATTCTTACAAAAGCTTATTTTTCTATTTACTTCATTTCAATCCAAATAAACCTTTGTGGAAATAGCTACATTATACATTTCGTTATAGATACAAAGGGAATAGCAATAGTCAAATGTTTAAGGACTGGGCTCTATACGCTGTCTTAAAATTCCATACTCTTTCCATGCAATCGCAAGAAACAGCTAAAACTCGTCAGGACTTTAACATAATGACAAGTATTGAGCAATTCAGCCGTTAATAACGGATATCTTGGAAACAGCTGATGCTAGAAAAACAGTTATATGAAATAAATTCTGTGTTTTAAAGAGACCCTTTCTTTTTGCGAAGTTTTCGTCTATCGCTTAACGTTTACCAGTTATACAAGATTATACAAAATTCCTTCCAAAATAAGATGTCTCCCCAGAAAATTCAAGATATACATTTTATTTGCCATGTAAATATCTTTAATATATGGAATTTTAATCAACATTTTAGAGGTCTTTTTAGAAATAACAACTTTCGAGATTTTATTGAAAATGTTTGTGTGGTATCTTTGGAAGATACTAAAACGAAATGCCAAGTTTGGTATTTATGTAATTTTTTTGTTTTGAATTATGCTATTCACAGACATGCGCTCCATAAGTTTTTTCTGAAAATGCTTATTTCTTTCTCTACTACGTATAGTAAGTAGGAGAAGTATTGCATTCCATCAAAAAATTTTATACGCAGATTTCACAGGAAATAAATATTTTGAAGTGTCCTGAATCCAAATAAACAATTTTGGAAACATGTCCGTGTGTGTGTGTCTGTAGCTGTGAAAAGCATAGCTCAAAAACGAAAAGTCGGATAAATACCAAACTTAGTATTTTCGTATAGTATCTACATTAAGATTTTAAAAAAAAAACCTACACCAGACTACCCTTTGTATAGAACATTTTTCGAAAAGTTTCATTTTCTCAAAAGAAGGCTATAACGATTTTATTTAAAATACTTTATGTTTAAGATATTTTCAAGCAAATGAAATATATGTCTTGAATTTTCTGGGAATGTCGCCAAAGTTTATCCTCATTCTGAATGACTTTCGCATAACTGATAAACCATAAGAGAGGTGTCGTCCTCCGTGGTGTATTGGTTACCATATTAGCCTCTCGTTCCCGAGGTCGCGGGTTCAAACCCGGCGGAGGGCGATGGATTTTTTCGGGCGTAAAAATCCATAGCATGGCTTCCTTCGGAAGGGAAGTAAAGCAGCTATCGTAGATTTACGGCACGTAAAAGAACCTCAAGCCTGATAAAGAGGCCTCTGAGCAAAATTACCGGTCTTTCATGCCCAATATAGAATGGGACGCTAAGGACCACAGCAGTTAAAGAGCGTCCATAAATAAAATTCAATAAAACCATAAGAGATAGACAAAATTCCACTTCACAAAAAATGTAGATCTCATTAAAACATACAATTTATATCATATACATTTTTTGTCGAGTGAACCCCACCTCTGAGATATTCTTTGTTATTTGTTTGAATTTCCCAATACTTATACTTCTTCTCAAATGGAAATTCATTATTCGTTTTTTTTTTGTTCCGACATGCAAAGAGGGTGAAATGCTCCACATAGCAACCAGCTCTTAAAACATTTGACTATCGCTTAAAACCTACCATATTCCCCTTGCATCTACAAGAAAATTAGCAAGAAAATAGTTTCTGCAAAAGTTTATCTCGATTAACATGAAGTATATAAAGAATAAGCGTTTGTAAACATAGTTTGTACAAGAGTAGGGAAGTCATGTGAGTGCAACACATCAGATTGCAACAGTTCAGCATTTCTGAAAATGCTTATTTTGGATTCATGTGACCTCAAAACATTTATTATTGTGAAATCTCGGTAGAGAATTGTTGTGGGGAATGCCATACGTTCTCTACCTATTATACTAGAAGTATAGAGGAAGTATATTCACTATATAAAGTAAATACTTGTGTTGCACTCACATCGTTTCCCTACTCACTCTTCTACAAATTCATATAAAAAGTATATTATTATGTTTACTTCTTGTTAATCGAAATGACCCTTTCGTTACATATTTAATTTAAGGTGTAAAGAAGACTCAATAACCTAAACTGATAATCAGATTTTTTTTAAACGTGAATTCCTATGTGATGGTTTTGCAATTCTACGTGCTTTGCATGACCATTTACAACTTGAAAAATCTTTAAGTATTTAAAAATTGAAACAATAACAAAGAATATCTCGGAAATTCTTAACGCCACAAGCATATTTATTTGACAGAAATTTTGTGCTTTAACGAGATCTGCACGTTTTGTGGAGTAATATTTTATCTATCTCTTACGGTTTATCAATTATACAAGACATTCAGAATAGGACGCTTCAGAAACTATTCCCATAAAATGCAAGATATACACTTCATTTATGATAAATATATCGTAATTTCATTTCAATCAAAATCGTCAAAGTTATATTTGAGAAAATAAAATATAACAAGAAAGTATCTATGTAAATGGTGGTTTGGAATTCGAGGGGGAACTTTCTTAAAAACATCTGTGTCACATCTTTGGAACTGCAAACTTTCTAAAACTGTCATTTTTACATTCTACCACGTACAGCTTAAGACAAAATAAATTAGCAACAGCCAGAGAAGGAGTTCAATTTGGAAAACACCGTAAGCATTCGTTGAGGCTGTGGTCACAATGCACGCTTTAATACCACCTTGCGTTCATTTCAAAGCTATGCGATAAGTGGCAACATGCCTGGCAGTTTGATTGTGAGGTAGCCGAGTGGTGAAACGCATGTGTCTCGTAATTGGAACAACCTGGGTTAGATTCCTTGATATTATATGAGCTTTATTATCATTATTATTATTAATTAAATTTATGTTTTACATGCATAAGGTATCCATTAATTCTAAGACATTCATGTATAAAAACAATTACCCTTTTGGGTTTCAAAATAAATTTTAAATATTAGTAAGAATTCTAAACTGAAAACAAAACCAAATATTTAATTGACTTATTTTTGGATTTGCAAACTCACTCTCTCATTCTTTAGTTATGAATGGCGCTGGCATGATCATGCGCACTCATCTCATAAGCTTTGGAGTTCTGGATGATATATTAGCAATCATACTGACTTTTGCTATGACTGAGCGCACACATGAAGACGAAGCTACAAAGAGATATCTCCTTACGTTAGTGAACGTTGCTGGATACTCAGGGTGCATGAACACTTGAAGTTCCTGTATCTACGTCTACGAGGAGGGTGCGGTTATCCAGGTAAGGGATTGTTTGTCGTCACTCTAGTTAGGGTTGAAAACACTTGTCCACCCCGCAGCAGGACACTACACTTCTAGAAGAATCAGCATGTGTCTACAATTAGAAGTAATTATAATTTACCTGGATGGAACCGCACAGTCTTGCATCGTTTGACTACAGCAGGACCCCTTGCTTCATCAACAGCTATGAAGCAACGGCATACAGGCAGTCATAGGTTATGTCGCGTCACATTTCCAGAAGAAATGTCAACCATAACTTTAATGGGGTTATATTTACACATAAGGTGACATTTTCAAGTGAGGGAAATGTATTGTCTACGGTCGCAGAAGAAAACGTTACGAAGCAAAATATGTCACACAAATGTATCACCAAGGCCGCTTATCTGTGCCATGTTGGGTTTGAATATCACAGATAGTCTAGGTGTGTTGTGGCAGCTCGATAGCACATTAAATAGCCAGCAGTATAAAGACAACCTCGAAAACATCGTGGTTCCTTCTGTAAGAACTAGATATCCCGATGGAAGGATTGTATTCTAGCAGGATAACCACTCTGTCCATACAAGACAGCAGGTTTCAAACTGGTTCTCGCAAAGGCAAGATATCACAGTGATTGATTTGCCTCCTTGCTCAACAGATTTGAATCCTATTGAAAATATGTGGGCAGAGGTAAAGAAAGTTTTAGAGTTCAATTGGCCTGCAAGATAACGCAAGACAAAGAGGTTTTGTGGTATCAAATACAGGATGCTTGGAAGGAAGTATCCTCTCGTGAAAATTTGGCTACGCATTTGATATCATCCACATCCCGTAAAATGAGGGCAATAATAGAAGCGAAGGATTTACAGATCTGAAATTAATTTCTATTTTTATTTGATTTTTCATTTACCATCTTTATTTACTTGTGTCATATTTAGTTTGAATAGGGAAAGAAGAGTGTTTCAGTCCTTATGTGTGAGAAAAGAATGCAGAGATATACCACCAGCAGGGACTTAAACTTTTCAACAGTTCATGCATCGATAGGCACTGAAATGTCTTGAAATCAAATAAGCTTAGCAATCAGAAATTATATTATAATATGCGTAATAAACATTGCGTTTTTCCGCAAAAAATAATAATAATAAATATTATTATACTCGGAATAGGAACCTCGGTAGACGATAATACTGCACGCCTGCTTATTACCGCTCGGCCATTAGTGCAATTCAGTAGTTGGGCCTCAATATGAAAAGTGACAAAGAACGAAGCTAAAGGCACGCGTCCCGAGACACCATTGTGAACCGGCCGGGGAAATGATTTGGACTTCGAAAAATACACGCTTTGAGAGATGCTTTTTTTTTTGTCTAAGGATGTGCCTACATAGTATGTAGAGAACGTATTGCAATTCACCCAAAAATATTATACAAAGGTTTCACATCAAATATTTGTTTCGAGACCTCTTGAATTCAAAAAAGTATTTTTAGGAAAAGGTGTGTAAGTGTGTCTGTGTGTGAACAGCATAACTCAAAAACGAAAGTCGGCTTCAGTATCTTCAAAAAGGTGTGAGAAAGGGTTTTCAAGAAAATCCGCTAACACCAAGCAATGGAAGATTTACATGGAAGATTTTTCGAAATGAAAAATAGCTCTAACGATTTTGATTACAATACCATATATTTAAGATATTTACATGAAAATTGAACGCATATCTCGAAATTTTATGGAATGGCCTGTGAAGTCCTGTTCATTCAGAAGAAATTTTATATAATCTTGCATAACTGGTAAACGTTAAGTGATAGACGAAAACGTACTACACAAAACTGCTGATCTCTTTAAAACACACAGTTATTTTAAATACATTTTTGGTGACATCAGCCATTTCGAAGATATCCATTATTAATTGCTCAATACTTAGCCATTTTAATGTGCTGTCTCTTTTTAGTTGTTTCTCGCAAAATTGTGGAAACAGTATATCATTTTAGAGCCAGCGTATAGCATCCATTCTTAAAATTTTTACTAATGCTATTGCCTTTGTGTCTATGATGAACAGCTTTCTGGTAAGCTGGGTTAAAATTAACTAGACAGGCAAATAAACGTGTGTTTTCAGTGAAATCTTGATATTGATTTCTAGATGGAATGCAGTACTTCCTCTGGCAAATAATATGGAAGTGAGGTGATGAAAAGGACTCACCTTTAGGTATAGAAGATGTTGAAGTGGCTGTCTGCAGCATCCAAACACGAATGTGAAGCTTTAATCATGTTCGGATATTTCCCGAGTAAATTACCGGATTCGATATCGGCAACTTCCCGTCTCTCAGTTCCTGTAAGTACTATGATTGTGTTTTTCTCATGCATCTTGCTGTTCAAGTTAATGCGTAGTTAAAAAAATATTAAAGATAGGCGTTGTTTATAGGGATCCAAATTTTAAACAATCTGTGTGAATTCAAATGATAGATATGAATTAAATCTGGTTGAAATATTTCAATAAATCAATTTTAATATTCACAGATTAAGATGCAGCTATTGGAATTAAAATTAGTATAAGATGCTTTCTGTAACCTAAGCGGCAAATTTGTTATGAGACCACTGTGATGCCAATGATGCGCTCCCTTGTCACGTGGTTTTGTTTACAACTCCTTTAAAGTTAAACTGAAATCATCTTACCTGTATAGTCTTGTTGCGTAATATACTATTATACACTGCCGTTTGTGAAAACTACAGCACCAAGAAGGAAACGCATGAAAATACCACAGGTTAGGTTCATGACAAGTAACAAGTGATAAACTTTTCAAATCTATACATGACCTTTGAGCCCTAATATTCAGTATTTGGTGTGGCCTCCATGCGCTGCAATTAGAGCTGCTATACACCGTGGCATTGAATCAAAAAGGTTCTGAATACCTTCCTGAGGGATTTCCCTCCACCAGTTTGTATTTGAGCCCACAAATCCGTGACACTGGCTACTGGAGGACCGTGACGCACCAGGTGCCGACGAACCATATCCCAGACATGTTCCATGGGCGACATGTCAGGCGAACGAGTAGGCCAGGGAAGCAATGGTACCCGTCGCTCTTCGAAGAAGGCTTGTACATTCCTCGCAATATGCGGCCGGGCATTGTCCTGTTGAAGTGTGGCCTGTGGAGATACCTGATGCAGGGGGAGTATCTCAGGCTTTACAACCACCGTTAGGTACCGGTTGCTGTGCCCTCAGTTCGTAGGGGGCGAGATCGGTTGTTGTAACCAATGGCGCCCCAAACCATCACACCTGGTATTTGTCCGCTATGCCGCTCAACAATGCAGCCCTTCAGGTTGCGCTCACTATGGTACCGCCGGACGCGTATGCGGCCATCACTGTAGGACACGTTGAAGCGGGACTACATTTTGCCACTCAGCACCCGAGTGACAGCGTTCACGTGCCCATTGCAGTCGGAGGAGCTTGTTGTTTCTGGAAAATGGAAGCCGACATAATGCCATGCATGCAACCAGTCAAACCTGCAGCAGACGGCGACGAACCGTTGTTGCAGACAAGTTCACACCTTTTGCAGTGCTCCAGCGTCGAGCCAACACTGTGGATGAAGCTGTGGGGTCCGTTGTGGTCATGCGGAAAGATAACGGTCATCCCGTGCTGTGGTCATGTTCCGTGGTCCAGTACCCGCTCTTCGCTACGTACGATCTTCATCTATCCACTGCTTCCACACATGCATCACTGTAGTAGCAGCATGCCCTGTACGAGTCGAAATGTCACGGTATGACTAACCCGCTTCCGGAGACCGACCATTCTACCCAGTTCGAACTCACTCCCTTTGACGTCGACGGGGCACACTGGCACTCACTTTATTGTTTCCACCTTGTTTGAACAGCTCTGCACTGACTACACCGGGCGCAACACTGACCTTTCGGACCGACACGAGAGGGCTCTGCTCGGCTTACGTGTACCTCATCTCTCTGCAAACCTAATCACCTAATTGCTTGCACACCCTCTACACTTTCACCAAGTTTGGAGTAATTCGGGAAATTCTTTCTTGGTGCTGCAAATTTCACAATTGGCAGTGTATTGCCGCTGCAGGTCATTTTATTTCACTACAAGATAGCATTTCTGGTTGTGATCTAAACTGGGGGATATTGAACTCATTTTGGAAACCACTCAAATTTAGCACACGAACGAAAACATGTCCCTGATATCGTAACATGGTTGTACCAGCGGCATCTAAAGTGCAGTTTCTGTTGCTGCCAATATTGTCTATGACATGCGGCGGAAATACAGCATTACCAGTAATACAATTAGGAAGTATCTCGTTTCCGCCAATCTAGAAAGATGCTGTCATTTTAACGAAGCTATTTTTGGTATTACTTTCTCTACCTAGTATTTACATATTAGGTAGAGAAGGTATTGCATTCGATACAAAATTTGATACCGACATTTCACTGGAAATACATGTTTCGAGGCCCTCCCAAAAAAAGCATTTTTAGAAAAAGTCCTCTGTGTGTGTCTGTGAACAGCATAACTCAAAAACCAAAAGTCGGATAAATACCACAGTTGGTATTCAGGTTCATTACCTTCCAAAGATGCGACACAAAGATTTTCAAGAAAATCCCCCCAGCCTCAACTACCAGTGACATGGAAGATTTTTTTCGAAAATATTTATTCTTAAAATTGGCTGTAACGATTTTTATTAATACATAATATATTAAAAATATTTACATGGCAAATAAAGTGTATATCTTGAATTTTTTGGAAATAGCCGGTGAAGTCCTCTTCATTCGGAAGTACTTTTGTATAATCTTGTATAGCTGGTAAACGTTAAGCGACAGACGAAAACGTACCATACATAAAATGTAGATCTCTTTACAATACACAATTTACTTCAACTAAGTTTTTCTGTGGCCTAAGTCATTTCTGAGATATCTATTATTAAAGTTCGAATTGTTCAATATTTATCATTCCTCTAAGGCCTCATCGGCTTTCAGTTTTCCCAGCGATTGCATGGAAACAGTATGGCATTTTAGGCCGGCATATTGCATCCAGTTCTTATACATTTGACTATTGTTGTTCTCTTTGTATCTAAACAGGGTAGAGAAAGCCATGTGAATGTGTAACATCAGATTTCTTGCATTTATTTTAGACAGAGGGGTTCCAAAATCCTCTCTCTAGCTACGCCTCTGCTTCAAGTGTTCCTCACAGGAAAAATTTCACAGTGACTTCTGAGACTGTTTTCTCTTTTTACACTTTGCACAAATGCCGTGGCGCGTCACTTTTTAACCAAACTCTGTATTGCTCTCTTTGACGGTGCCCTCCATCCGCAAACCTGCTCCTGAAAATTTCTCGAGTTTCCTTAATCGAATCTATTTTCACAAACGCTTCCACAATTTCCACTCTGTCTTGTATCTAGAGAGTCATTTTGCAGAATGCAAACAGACTCGTATAATTCGACTGATAAAATAAATTTAAATGCTGACAGAATTACACAAACAATCGACCAGGGATGGACAGTTTGCGCGAACGTTTGTTGCATAAAATTGTCCATTGCTGTAGATACTTACACATTTCGATAGAATACGATAATTCAATTTCAAGCAGTCAAAATATCACATTCCTATGGAAGTCGTATCAGCGCCACTCTGTAGGAAAACGGAAACTAAAAGTACTTACAATATTCCAGTTGCGTTTGCAATACTACATATCTTGATGCACAGGAGATACTCCGCTTTAAGAATTATGTCACGGTAACTCAACTATAGAGCGTCAGTATGGGAACGGAAGATCGATTTCTGGTCTAGTATTATGCTGTTTTAAGTTATCATTTCCAAATTACTCTTCTCACGGCCATTTTGAAAGGATTATTAGATAAGAATGTGAAATTTCTAGTCAAAAAATAAAATTCGGGATTGTGATCGACAATCAATTCCTGGAACAAACAACGCATTTTAGATGCATTCACCACAAAATCAAATACACAAAATAAAAACTTATACAAAATCTGAAGTGTTGCACTCACATGTCTTTCTCTACCCTTGCACATACTATATTTACAAACGTTTATTCTTCATCTACTGCATGCTAATCCAGATAAATATTTGCAGAAACTAACTTATTGCTAATTTTCTTGTAGGTGCAAGGGGAATATGCTAGGTTTTAAGCGATAGTCAAATCTTTTAAAAGCATTTCATTCTCTTTGCATGTCCAGAACAAAACAAGAAATGTCTCGGAAATGCTTCATTCCACAAAAAAGAACCTATAGGACAGAAATTGTGTGTTTTAACGAGAACTACATTTTTTGTGTAGTAAACTTTTGCTTATCTCTTACGGTTTAGTGGTTATGCAAAGGTCATTCAGAATGAAGAGGACTTTTGGGGACTTTCTAGAAAATTCAAGATATGCATTTAATTTTCCATGAAAATATCTTAAACATATTATATTTTAATCAAAATCGTTAGAGCCCTTTCTGAGAAAATCAAAATTTTCAAAAAATGTACCAAGTAAAGGGTAGTATGGGGTGGGGGCATTTTCTTGTAAATCTTCGGGTTGCATCCTTGGAAGATATTTAACTCAAATACCAAGTTTGGTGTTTATCTGACTTTTCGTTTTTAAGTTATGCTGTTCACAGTCAGACACATAGGAACATGTTTCCAAAACTGCTTTATTAGGATTCAGGACACCTCAAAACATGTATTTCCGGTGAAATCTCAGTATCAAATTTTTGGGTGGAATACAATACTTCCCCTACTTACTCTCTTTTTCCCCTCTCTCAGCGAAAGATAAAGCGCAGTCAATTGAAGTGGGGTTCCTGAGGATAAAGGACTGTCCAATTTATAACTGAAATAAACTTAATAACAAAACAATTAATATACTTGAATTACAAGCAATTTCCGGGATAAGCAGCGTCGTCTACCGAGTTTCCTGTTCAGACGTTTTGGTCCGCATCTGCGGTAGATAACGTCATTTGCGCGGTCGAATTCTCTTCCGTGAAGGTTCAGTCGTGAAACTGCAGCGGACACAGATTTTGATGACGGCTAAGCTCTGGCCACTACTATCGCTGCGCGACGTTGCTAAGGTTTATAGAGCGGAGCCAAGTTAAAAGCGGGAGCGAGGAAGAAGACTGTACGACCCAAGCAAATACAACTAGTATGCATTCCTAAATCAACAAGGAAATTAACCCGAAGGTCTCGCCTTACAACAACAACAAAACCCGCCAAGAAAAAACTAGACAAAGCAGTTGCGTCGTATCGAAAAGTTTTCAAAAACCACCAATACATACTGTAAATTATCTTCCCGTTCTAATGACGTAATGCTTCTCATTTGTATATTATGGATCCACTCTCATTGCTTCTACAAAAAGCGAAAAGAAAATCTCACTGCACCTCACATCTATGTTAAATTATTAATCGTTGTACGTAGCCTCGCGAAGCCATGACCATTTCATTGGTTGCTTCAGGCCACTGTGCAAGGGTGCGCCACTCCTACTGCTAAACAGCCACACCAAGAACCACAACAAAGATTACAAAATGGTGTAGAAACGAAATATATGTTTACACTCTTGATCGTATTGGCTAAAAGAGAAAGAGGTAGAGTGAGTGCTTTCAGTTTGTCATACAGACCTCTTATCGTGATTGGTAGCCCATACTTTATCGGCTAGTGCAGGACACGCCTTTGAAAGGGCTAAAAGCTAAGGGGAAATCTTGATGAGTACCCAGGTTAGCAAAATGTAGAATGTGTAGCGTGAGAAGATTTTCAAGGGAAAATTAAAGCGTGAATGTTATTCATTAAATACATAGCAAGGCAGTACTTTATAACAAAAGATAAATTGATCTGTATTCTCACTTCGGTATCAATGCTTGTTGCTGAATAGAAACAAACATAACTATATAATAAATAAATAAAGTAACATGTTTTCCCTCTAATTCAATCTATAATTAGTTAGTATACCTTTTCTAACATATTCATGATCATAGGAATATAATAGAATTATAGACAAAAATATAACACAATTTTATTGCCATAATATCTATGTCACATACGGTTAACCATATACATATACACATTTATCCTTAGATTCTAAACACGATCAGTCAATTATAATAAAAGAGTAGTTTGCATTTAGTAAACGAATATCATCATCTGTGGATGTTTTTACGGGGCGTGCCCACTTTCTGACAAGTATGTAGACCGTTTTCCCCACTTTCATGGAGTATTTTAACCCTTAATTTACTATAAAAACACTTTTATGCACTGCCGTTTCAATTGCTGTAACAGTGCGACCAACCTCCCACATACCCACGATACGTCCACGAGTAATTTCGCTAGTATACGGCATGACTGGTTCTGAGACAATAAACTAGTTTTGGTTTCAATTACACCAGAAAAAGCAAAGGGATCAACCTCCCCTCTTTTCCCCCTAACCGCTGTGTTATAAAAACAAAACGCTCTGGGATAGGTAAGGTGAGGGACGCGCCTCAAAAACCTCAGAAACCAACGAAGATTTTCCTTGGTGCAGCTGTGTTAGAAGAGCACGTAAGGACTGTAATTTTTGACACCTTGCAGATTTCTTGGTTATTACTTTCTCTACTACGTATAGCAAGTAGAGGAAGTATTGTATACCACCCAAAAATTCGATTCCGAGGGCCCCCTGAATAAAAAAAAGCATTTTTGGAAACATGTCCGTGTGTGTGTGTCTGTGAACAGCATGATTCAGAAACGAACAGTCGGATAAATACCAAACTTGGTATTTAGGTTTAGTATCTTCCAGAGATGCGAGACGAAGGTTTTTAAGAAAATCCCCACACCCTAGATTACCCTTTATATGAAGCATTTTTAGAAAATTTTAATTTTCTCAAAAATGGCTCTAACGATTTTTATTAAAATATTATAGTTTTAAGATGTTTTTTTATGGCAAATGAAATGTATATCTCGAATTTTCTAGGAATGTCTCCATATCTTCATTGTGAACGGCTTTTGCATAACTGATAAACCATAAGAGATACACAAAATTTTACTGCAAAAAAATGTAGATCGCGTTAAAATACACAATTTATGTCATATACATTTTTTTGTTGAGTGAACCATTTTCGAGATATTGCTTGTTATTCCCTTAAATTTTTCAATACTTATACTTTTTTTTCAAATGGGAATTTGTTATTCATTTTTTTTTTGTCCTGGTAATGCAAAGAGAATGGAATGCTCCACATTGCAAAAAGCTTTTACAATATTTGAATATCGCTTAAAGCCTACCATATTCCTTTTATACCTACAAAAAAGTAACAATAAGATTAACATCTCGATATCTCGATTAACATGAAGCATATGGAGAATAAGCGTTTGTAAAAATAGTTTGTACAGGAGTAGAGAAAGTTATGTGAGTGTAACACATCAGAATTTTTTTCTTTGAATGCCATTACACATAACATAGATGTGGTAATATAAACTCTACGGCGTTAAAATCTACCGCGCTTCTCTAAACTCGATGAAATATGGGAACAGAGCCACGAGCACAACCTCTTTTGTACACTTTTTTAGGGGATTTTGCGCATGCGCAACTGGTATGACGTAATTACCTTATGTGTGAAATAGAGCCGCATCCAGAAAGTATGTTTCACGATTTTGTTTCCTTTAAAGTAAACGTATTTAACCAGGAAAGTTTTCATGCGTAACAGATCTATAATGTCTCAATCATATGTCGGCCGGATAGGTCCGGCCTGGTGCCAGTAGCGCGGCTGCAGTGGCCCGAAATGGCGGCTGTTATTCGTTCTCGTGCGGGTTTCGGTCAGTGATAAGTTCCCTATTGCACTAAACATAGCGCCGATCGAAATGCAATGTCTGCTTTGTCAGTCTTCGGGCCGAACGTCTTGAGGAAGCAAATGGTGCGTCGCTGGTGTAGGCAGCTTTCCGATGGTAGTCAAAGTGTCCATGATGAGGAGCGTAGTGAGCGACCGTCCCTCACCAATGATGATGACCTTGTTGAGGTTGATGCGGCAGCACATCGTGGAGAACCGTCGCTTCACGATTGCGGAGCTCAGCGGTCATTTTCCGCAGATATCGCGATCCTTATTACATGAAATTGTCACCAAGCACCTGCTTTTCAGGAAATTTTGTGCCAGGTTGGTGCCGAAAAACCTGACACCCGAGCACAAAACGAAACGCATTGGAGCAGCACTGACATGATGACGTCGAGCTTCTCGACAGGATCGTTACGGCAATGAGACGTGGATTTCGCACTTTACCCCGGAAACCAAGCAGCATCAATGCATTGGCGTCATAGTGCATCTCATGTCAAGACGAAATTCAAACAGACTGTGTCGGTGCAGAAAGTGATGCGCACGGTGTTCTGGGACTGGAACGGCATTCTACTCATTGACTTCCTGTCCAGAGGTGAACAGTGAAACACTGCGGAAATTGCGACGTGCCATTCAGAACAAGAGGCGTATAGTGCTTACTGTAGGTGTTGTGCGGCTTGTTCACATACGTCACGGCGCACAGCAAGTGTTGTGCAGGAGTACGGCTGGGAGCTGTTTGATCATCCACCATAGAGTCCTGATTTTGCTCCCAGCGATTTCCATCTTTTCTTGCACCTCGCGAAATTCCTGTCCTCTGGTCAGCGTTTTGACAACGACGAAGAGCTGAAGAGGACTGTCACAGGCTGTTCCATTCGCAGACAGATTTATACGACACAGGAATACAAAAGTTGATCCCACGATATGACAAGTGTCTCGATTCTTGTGGTGATTATGTCAAAAAATAGCTCAAGCATTGCTGTACCATTTTTGAATAAAGTTTTTCATGTAACTATGTTTTCTTTGAGTTAAAAAAATAGGGAAACTTACTTTCTGGATGCGCCTCGTGTATACGGGTCGTGCACGCTTGAAGACGTGCACTGATCCTTACTATGCATCTCTCAGCAACAAGTTTACGTCAGTGCTACAAGGTGGTAGCACATTACTGCACAAGTCCATTCATGCGAGAGTGCAAGGGTAGAAAGTTGGGAACCCCAGCTTTTTAGTTTGGCATAAATCCCGCTAGATGGTAGCACACTGTACAGTTTACCACTCTACTCACTGTACAGCGAAATTTAAATCTGATGTGAGTATATGTTATATACGGATAGAAAAGCTTATTCTCTATATAAATTATAGATATCTGGGTGAGTTATTGTGGATTATGTTATGATATTATAGACTTCAATCATAGGTCTTTTTAATGGACGCTCTTTAACTGCTCTGGTCCTTAGCGTCCCATTCTATATTGGACGTAAAAGACCGGTAATTTTGCTCACAGGCTTCTTTATCAGGCGTGAGGTTCCTTTACCTGCCGTAAATCTACGACACGGGACCACCAGCTTTACTTCCCTTCCCAAGGAAGCCATGCTAAGGATTTTTACGCCCGAAAATATCTATCGCCCTTCGCCGGATTTGAACCCGCTACCTCCGGAATTAGAGGCTAGCATGGTAACCACTACACCACGGAGGGCGACAATCATGAAGTAATAAAGACATTTGCGACATTGAAAAACAAATACATGAATTTTGTTTATAATAGTGTCAGCCATGACGTCAAATAGACAAATCTTCTCCATTTAACGTGTACATACAGTTAGCATAACATGTAGTAATTTTATGATTAACTTTTTGTGGACAACGTGGAGGGACAGGACAGTTTATAAGAACAAATTATGCATATTAATATTTGGCTGACGAAACAATGCAAAGGGAGGGTAGTGAAAACGGTACGCCTAAAACTTAGGCATTACTTCGTTGTTGCTCTAAACTGAATTATGTACAAAACAATAAAAATGCACAAAATAGCCCTTTCATTTGTCAGACAATTATTATCATTGTTGTTGAGAGCGGCTGCACTAGTATTAATTTGTCAATAATCATAATCATTATGCAATAGATAGTGTTTCATATTTTGTAAACACCTAAACACAAGCCGCCACTGCCCATAAGTAACATTTTGTCTAAAAACCCAATAAAATAGAACAAACCCAATCACTGTAATTGATCTACTACTGTTAACGCGAAAGCTAAAACATCTATTGAAAGTAAAATTTGACTTCAACTAAAGGACTCATTCTTATCACCTGGTGTCTGCCGTGATGGGTACGTGATAAAACAAGGAGCAGAAAGAGAATTGGACAGGGACTTCCTTGGCTCACCTCTTGTTGTTCAGATACACTATCATCTTAGTAAGCAGTTAACCTAGGAAGCTGGTTTCTGAACTGCAAACTTCAAAATAAAATTCTCTTCATGAACAGACTACTTCCATTTCTGGAGTACCAGTGACTTTTATGGCCGCAAATGATATTATCAGCAGCTTTACAGCGTATATTCACAGCGTCTAAACTGTAACAACGTTCAAAAGTGAAGCACGCTTCCTTATGGGACTTGCACTGGCCAGCTCCACTGTCAACCGCCATCAAGTTCTATGTTCCCTATAGTAGGTATTTACTCTGTAACAGATAAAGCTAACGTAAGTGAAAACAACGCTTATGTCCACTGTTGCAGTCATGAAACCTTAACAGCTCGCACCGTCCTTCACAGAAAAAAAATCCGATATGTTACACTCATATGACTTTCTCTAGTATTGTACAAACTATTTTTACAAAACGCTGATTCTCCATATGTACTTCATGTTAATCGAGATAAACATTCGCAGAATGTTAGAGCAACCCGACGGAGACCGGGAGATCCGTGGTTCAAATCCCGGCTATGGCATTGAATTTTTCAGTAATCTGATTCTACCTTTCCTACCCTGTCCAAACACGGCTTGTGTGAAAGAACAAATAATTCCAGAAACTATCCTATTGCTAATTTTCTTATAGGTACAAGGGCAATATTGTAGACTTTAAGCGATAGTCAAATCTTTTAAGAGCTGGTTGCTATGTGCAGCATTCCGTTCTCTTTGCATATCAAGGACATTAAAAAAATATCTAATGTGTTACACTCACATGACTTTCTCTACTCTTGTACAAACTATTTTTACAAACGCTTATTCTCCATATGCTTCATGTTAATCGAGATATCGAGATGTTAATCTTATTGCTAATTTTCTTATAGATGCAAGGTGAATTGGTAGGGTTAAAACCATAGTCAAATATTTTAAGAGCTGGTTGTTATGTGGAGTATTCTATTCTCTTTGCATTACAAGGAAAAATAAGAATAACGAATTCCCATTTGAGAAAAAGTATAAGTATTGGAAAATTTAGGAATATCTCGAAAATGGTTCACTCAACAACAAAAAATGTATATGGCATAAATTGTTTATTTTAACGCGATCTACATTTTTTGTGTAGTAAAATATTGTCTATATCTTATGGTTTACCAGTTATGCAAAAGTCGTTCACAATGAAGAATACTTTTGGAGTCATTCCCAGAATATTCAAGATACACGTTTTATTTGTCATGAAAGTATCTTAAATATATGATATTTTAATCAAAATCGTTATAGCCATTTTTGAGAAAATAAACATTTTCGAAAAATGTTCCATGTAAAGGGTAATCCTCGTGTCGCATCTTTGAAAGGTACTGAAGCTAAATACCAAGTTCTTGAATTATGCTCACAGACACAGACACACATGGACCTTTTTCTAAAAGCGCTCTTTTTTATTCATGGGCTCAGAACATGTATTTCCGGTAAAATCTCGGTATCCAATTTTTGAGTGGAGTGCAACACTTCCCGTATTTACTATATGTAGTAGAGACAGCAATAAACGGTAACGAAAGAAATCCAAGGCAAAGCACTTTATGTTTAACATTCACATGATTTTGTCTACCCGCTAACGTTTACTTTTATATGTATATTTTCTACTATTCTTAGCAATGCTTATTACTTTCTCTACTACGTATAGTAAGTAGGGGAAGTATTGCATTCCACCCAAAAATTCGATACCGAGATTTCACCGGAAATACATGTTTTGAGACCTCCTGAATCCAAAAAAAGCATTTTTGGAAACATGTCCGTGTGTGTGTGTCTGTGTGTGTGTGTGTGTGTCTGTGTGTGTGTGTGTCTGTGTCTGTGTGTGTGTGTGTCTTTGAACAGCATAACTCAAAAACTAACAGTCGGATAAACACCAAGCTTGGTATTTACGTTCAGTATCTTCCAGAGGTGCGACACGAAGATTTTCAAGAAAATCCGCCCACCCCAGACTACCCTTTACATGGAACATTTTTCGAAAATTTTAATTTTCTCAAAAATGGCTCTAACGATTTTGATGAAAATGTCATATGTTTAAGATAATGTCATGAGAAATGAAATGTATATCTCGAAATTTCTGGGAATGTCTCCAAAAGTATTCTTCATTATGAACGACTTTTGCATAACTGGAAAACCATAAGAGATAGACAAAATTTTACAATACAGAAAATGTAGATCGCGTTAAAATACACAACTTATATCATATACATTTTTTTGTTGAGTGAACCGTTTTCGAGATATTGCTTGTTATTTCCTTAATTTTTCCAATACTTATACTTTTTCTCAAATTCGTTATTCATTTTTTTATGTCCTGGACATGCAAAGAGAATGGGATGCGCCACATAGCAACCAGCGATAAAATATTTGACTATCGCTTAAAAGCTACCATATTCCCCTTGCATCTACAAGAAAATTACAAATAAAATTGACATCTCGATATCTCGATTAATATGAAGCATACGGAGAATAGGCGTTTGTAAAAATAGATTGTACAAGAATAGAGAAAGGCAAGTGAGTGTAACACATCAGATTTTTTTTCTATCTACTTCATGTAGGTACAAGGGAGATAGAGGAAATGAATCGATAGTCAGGTGTTTAAAACAAGGATGCTATAATAAGCTGGTCTTAAAATGCCATGGTCTTTCCAGACATCGAGAAAAACCACTGAATCGATACAGCACTTTAAAAAAGTTCTGATGTATTACACTCACATGACTTCCTCTACCCTATATCGCTTATTGGTGGGTATACAAATTATTCTTACAAAAGCTTATCTTCTAAATCTTTCCGGAAGTAGCTACATTACACTTTTCATAATAGATACAAAAGGAAGAGCAATAATGAAATCTTTTAGAACTGGACGCTATACCCTGGATTAGCATTCAATCTCCTTTACACGTCATCGGGAAAAACAACTGAAAATGGACAGAACTTTAAAAGAATGGCTAAGTATTGAACAGTTCGAACCATTATTAACAGATGTCTGGAAATGCCTGATGCCACAAAGAGCTATCAGATATAAATTCTGTATTTTCTACACATCAACATCATTGTATAGCAGGTTCTCGTCCATCGCTTAAAGTTTACCAGTTATACAAGTAAAGGGTCTTTTAACAAGAGTACCCTATCTTTAACATATGATAGCTGCCGTTATTGAGTTACAGCAGTTATTTTTTCATGTGGTTACAATTATTATTGATAAATAGACATTGAAGGTTACAGCATTCAGCAACGCGTAGATATTGTGAAAATTTATTATCAAAATTGATCATCTGTTCGCCAAACCTTCCGCGTATTGCGTGAAGTTTACGGTGTGCATAATCGTCCCTACGAGAGAACGATTCGGCATTTGATCGATGAATTTAAAAGAAGTGCCTCTGTCAGCGATCAAAGAACGCCTGTACGTAATCGACGTAAGCGCTCGTACGAAAACATAGGCGCCGTTCGTGAGAGTGTACGCGAGAACGGAAACAAATCATTTGCTCGTCAAGAGCAGGAATTGGGGCTTTTGCCGATCACAACTTGGCGAATTCTGCATCTGGACTTGAATTTTCACCCTTACAAAATGGTGGTAACTCAAGAACTAAAGCTTAACGACCATAGGTTGCGCCGTGTATTCGCTGACTGGGCTATGGAGCAATTGCAAGCTGACCCGGATTTTTGTCGAAAAATCATCTTCAGTGACGAAGTCTACTTTTGGATGGATGGTTGTGTTAACAAACAAAATTTCCGCTATTGGAGCAATCCCTATCCAATGCACATTTAAGAACGACCACTTCATCCCCAAAAGGTTACTGTGTGGTGTGGATTTTGGTATGGTGAAGTCATTATTCCATATTTTTTCCAAGCTCTAACCGTCAATGGAGAAAGATACCGGGCTCTTATAAGGGACTATTTTGGATCTCAGAAACATCTGGTTCCAGCAAGATGGTGTCACGTGTCATACTGCTCTCGAAACAGTCGATCTTTTGAAGGAGAAGTTCAGAGGTTTCATCATTTCCCGTGGTGGTGATGTTAACTGGCCCCCGAGGTCATGAGATTTAACGCCGTTGGATTACTTCTTGTGGGGTTACGTTAAATCTCGAGTTTATGTCAACAAGCCAGATACAGTAAATCATCTTATGAATAACATCACGCGTGTTATTCGTGAAGTTGGACCTATTTTACGTTCTTCTTTCATTGAAAATTGGGTCAACAGTATACGCGCAACCCCACGAAGTCGCGGCGGTCACTTAACTGATGTTCTCTTCCACACGTAATGACATTAATTATGTTCCAAAATAAAAAAAGAAATAAACCTCTATAATTTATAGAACGTGTTTTATTGAAGTTAAAATATAGGACCCTCTTGTTGATAGACCCTATATATACAAAGTACCTTCCAAATGAAGAGGACTTCACAGGCTTACCAGAGTACTTCCCAGAAAATTCAGATATACATTTTATTTGCATGTAAATATGCTTAGGGTATGGTATTTTAATCAAAATTGTTAGAGCAATTTTTTAGAAAATAAAAAATATCGAACATTTTGCTTATAAAGGATAGTTTGGGGTGGGGAATTTTCTTGAAAATATTTGTGCGTATCTTATGAAGATGCTGAACCTAAATGCAAAGTTTGGTATTTGTCCGGCTTTTCGTTTTTTAGTTATGCTATTCACAGATCCATACACACACAGGACCTTTTTCTAAAAAGCTTTTTTTTAATCTATTCAGGGAGCCTCAAAACTGTATTCCGGTAGATGTCGATGTCCATTAACTGCAAGTGAGAGAAAATGAAAAAAAAGCAAGTAAAGGTATTGGTATATTCAAAGAAATAACAACGAAATCGAAACGGCTAATGCCACTAGTTATTAGAAATAAATTGTATTTTAAATAAAAATACATTCTTTGTATAGGATATTTTCCATCTATATGTTTTACTGATTGTACAAAATTATATAAAATTCCTTCCGAATGAAGACTTCACAGGGTATTCCCAGAAAATTCAAGACACGCCAGCTTTCAGGCAAGGTCGCTAGTGTGTCATGGCTAGGTTTAGACACGAGAGATAACGCACAAATGGGAATACAGTACATTCGTCCTCCGTGATGTAGTGCTTACCATGCTAGCCTCTAGTTTCCGAGGTCCCGGGTTCAAACCCGGTGGAGGGCGATGGATTTCTTCGGGCGAAAAATCCTTAGCATGGTTTCCTTCGGAAGGGAAGTAAAGCCGGTGTTCCAGTGTCGTAGATTTAGGGCACGTAGAAGAACCTTAAGTCTGATAAAGAGGCCTCTGAGCAAACTTACCAGTCTTTCACGCCCAGTATAGAATGGGACGCTAAGGATTACAGCAGTTAAAGAGCATCCATAAATAAAACTCAATTCAATTTTTAATACAGTACAGCCTTACTATCAAAACATTCACACAACGTAGATAACGGAATATGAAACACCAGAGGACTATGCCCCCACGTGAACCTGGGAGAAGGGCGTCATTCAGGTGGGCCGGCACCTGAAAATTTAAATACGGCTCCCATTACAGGGTGGAACTGGATACGCCACTTACGCGCGTCAAACACCAAAGGAGAAGACTACCGATACCTCGGAGGGGACAACAGCAAGCTAGCAAACTGTCTACCGGCTCTCCAGGGCGGTACCGGAGGACCTTGAGGCGTCTCACAACCACGCCTGTACGGAAAACCGCATAGACGAATCGGCCATTGGTATCGGGAACCACTGCTCCGCCGAGTCCTCCCCAATCAAAACGACACCCTTATGGACGGGGCTCGGACGTTTGTCCCAGAGTACTTCTAGTACGTCAGAAGTACTACGACTACTCAGAGTCCGCAGGGCCCGCACCAGGGCAGCTGAAGTGGTCGGGACACCCCCCTTCGGGGAGATAAGGAATAGTTAGACCCTTACGTTTCTCTCTTTAGAAAACTGTAGCACACGAATATTGGAAAGATAGAATCAGACGACTGAAAACTTCAGTGCCATCGCCGGGGCTTGTGTGGAACAACAATTAATTACACTGAATATCGTTTCACTACTTTGTGAGCGCAGACTTCGCGTGGGGGTGTTTGCATTTTGACTTGCTTACGAATCCGTCCGCTGTGACTATATAGAAGTGTTCCGAGTTCGTGAACCCTGGAAGGAATGCGCACACACAAATATACAGACATGATGACGTAATGAATCAAACGTCCCGCACAGTTAGACACGGTGTCGAAAAATAACATGGTGGTTATTAGTGGTCGTGCTAAATTCCTATTCGATACACTGGGATACTTGGATATACTGAGCAAAGTAGGTTATGTGAGTGCTGCAGATGAATGCTGATTAAGAACCCATTGTTCACTGCGTAGCTCAGATTGCATTTTTCCCTCTCCCCACACCGCATCCCGGGAGGCACACGAGCCCAGAACACAATAGACTCAATTGCTGCAATTTCCTTACTGCTTACTTGTACATGCTACACACCGGGAATGGTGACGTAATACGGCCTGTCTGTTATGTTTCTGCGCGAGCTTCCTCTGCTTCCCGTCTGCATTTATTCCTCCAAAGGTAAAACCACGGTATTTACTATGTAAATATCTTAAATATATGGTATTTTAATCAAAATCGTTAGTACTGATTTTAAGAAAACAAAAACACCGAAAACTTGCATGTAAAGAATAGTTTTGGTTAGGAGATTATAAATATTTGCGTCGCATTGTTGGAAGATTTGAACTTAAATATTAAGTTTAGCGTTTATTGAACATTTTTATTTTTTTACCCTGTATCTTCATTAGTGAGTATACAAATTAATCTTACTAAAGCTTATTTTTCCTTTTATCACATTTTAATCCAAATAAACATTTACAGAAACAGCTACATTACACATTTTGTTACAGATATAAAGGGAAAAGCGACAGTCAAATATATAAGAACTGGACGATATATGCTGCCATTATAATTCCATACTGTTTCTATGCAACCCGGAAACAACTGTATGTTGAAAGGTCTTTAAAGAATGATTAAATAATGAACATTCGAACCATTAATCACGGATATCTCAGAAGTGGCTTAACACAAAACAAACTCATTTGAAGTAAATTGTACTACGTTTTCGTCTATTGCTTAATGTTTACCAGCTATATAAGATTTCTTCTGAATGAAGTGGAATTCATAGACTATTCCCAGAAAATTCAAAGTATACATTTTATTTGTAATGTAAATATCTTTAACATATGGTATTTTAATCATAAATGTTAGACATTTTTTAAAAAATAAAAGGTTTCAAAAAAATGCTCCAAGTAAAGGGTAACTTCAGGTGGGGGATTTTCTTGAAAATCTTTGTGTTGCATCTTTGGGAGATATTGAACCAAATATCAAATTTTGTTTTTATCCGAATTTTCGTTTTTGAATTATGCTGTTTACACACACACACACACACACACACACACACACAGCATACGCACAGACACACACATGGACCTTTTTCTAAAAATGTTCTTTTGGTACAGAGGGCCTCAAAACATGTATTTGCGGTGGTCTTGATATGAACTTTTGACTGGAGATACCGAAAATTCGCGGATATACCTGTTCTGAGGTGCTCTGAAACCAGATAATGCATTTTTGTAAACATGTCCGTGTGTGTGTGAGCGTGTGTGAGTGTCTCTCTGTCTGTCTGTCTGTCTGTCTGTCTCTATCTGTCAGTCTGTGAAAAGCATAATCCAAAAACGAAAAGTCGGATAAATACTAAGCTTGGTATTTGGGTTTAGTATCATCCAAGGATGCGACAAAAGGTTTTCAAGAAAATCCCCCAATCCAGATACGCTTTACATGGAACATTTTTCGAAAATGTTATTTTCTCAAAATGTCTCTACCGAGTTTGATTAAAACGTCAAGTGTTTAAGATATTTTCATGGTAAATTAAATGTATATGTTGAATTTTTTGGGAATGTCTCCAAAAGTCCTCTTTATTCTGAATCAATTTCGCATAGGTAACTGGTAAACCGTAAGAGATGGACAAAATTTTCTTACACAAAAAATATAGTTCTCATTAAAACACACAATTTATGGCATATAATTTTTTTTATTATTTTTTTTTCGACTGAACAATTTCCGAGATATTCCTAGTTATTTGTTTGAATTTTCCAATGCTTACACTTTTTCTCAATTAGGAATTCGTTATTCGTTTTTTATGTCCTGGACAATCAGCTCTTAAAAGATTTGACTATCGCTTAAAGCCTTCCATATTCCCCTTGCACATACAAGAAAATATGCAATAAGGTAGTTTCTGTGAGTGTTTATCGCGATTAACATGAAGTAGCTGGAGAATAACTGTTTGTAAAAATAGTTTGTACTAGAATAGGGAATGTCATATCAGTAGAACATAGCAGAATTTTTAATTCAGGGGGCCTCAAATATGTATTTCCGATGTAACCTTGGTAGAAAATTTTTGCATGAAATGCAATACTTCCTCTATTTACTATGGATGAAGAGTAAGGAAAGTAAAAATGGAATCAATTATGTCTTTAGAGCAGGCTGTAGTGGCGAGGAAGGCCAGCGCTACCTGCAAAGTACGCGCACGATAGCTACAAAGTAAAATATGTTTAAAAGTTCTACACGTATATTGTCAAAGGATGATATCAAACAGCGAAGCTTATAAAATCAAATAAACATACAGTATAACAACATTATAGTGAATGATCCCTTGATAATTAAAGCAAACATTAGGCATAATTGCCAACTAAATACTGTTAACACTGAAATTTAATAATCCTATAATAACGTTTCGCAACCAGCATACTCGCTGGTAAATCAAAACTTTAAAAAAAATCCTCAAATTTTGTTCCGAACGATATTTTAGATTGGCATTAAGTCATGCGCACTGAAATATGGTCATTATAATTTTTCCAGGAAACGAGTGTTTTTTAATGCTCGAGACCCCGATTAAAATACCGATATGTCATTTTCGGTAACTACATTAAAAAAATCTGATGTACTACATTCACATGACTTCCCCCACCCTATATCATTTATTAGTGAATATGCAAACTATTCTTTCAAAACTCATTTTTTCTTTCTCTACTACGTACAGTAAGTAGGGGAAGTATTGCATTCCATCCAGACATCTGTCTTTCTGTGAACAGTATAACTCAAAAAAGAAAAGTCGAATAAATACCAAACTTGGTATTTGATTTCAGTATCATCCAAGGATGTGACAATAAGATTTTCCAGAAAACTCCCTACCGCAGACTAATTCTTACATGGATTATTTTTCGAAAATATTGATTTTCTCAAAAATGGCACAAACTATTTTGATTAAAATGTCCTATGTTTAACATATTTTTGTGGCAAATCAAATGTATATCTTGTATTTTCTGGGAATGTTCCCAAAAAGTCCGCTTCATTCTCAATGACTTTTGCATAATTGGTAACCTGTAAGAGATAGACAAACGTTTACTACACAAAAATGTAGATGTCGTTAAAACACACAATTTATGACGTATACATTTTTTTGTGAAGTGAACCATTTTCGAGATATTCCTTGTTAACTGTTTGAATTTTCCAATATTTATAATTTTTCCCAATTGGGAGTTCGTTACTCGTTTTTTTATGTCCTGGACAAGCAAAGATAATGGAATGCTCCACACAGCGACCAGCTCTTAAAGGATTTGGCTATCGCTTAATCGTATTTCCATATTCCCTTGCAACTACAAGAAAATTAGCAATAAGTAAGTTTCTGCAATTGTTCATCTCAATTAACATGAAATAGGTGGAGAATAAGCGTTTGTAAAGTAGTTTTTACAAGAGTAAAGAAAGTCATGAGAGTGCAACACATCAGATTTTTTTTTGTATACGTCATTATAATAGAGATAGAATCTTTGCAGAAATCACTACATTACACATTTCGTTATACAAAGGGAACCACGATAGCAAAATGTTTAAGTACTGGACGCTGTACGCTGGCCATAAAATTTCAAGTTATTGAAGAACTCGAAGGATAATAACGGATATCTCGGAAATGGCTTATACTACAAAAAATTATTTGAAGTAAACTGTATGTTTTAAAGAGATCTACATTTGCTGTGTAGTACGTTTTCGTCTATCGCTTAACGTTTACCAGTTATACAAGATTATACAAAATTCCTCCGGATTAAACAGGACTATAGAGGCTATTCCCAGAAAATACGAGATATAAATTTCATTTCTCATGTAAATTTATTTAATACGTGGTATTTTATCCAAAACTGTTATAGACATTTTTTAAAAAATAAAAATTTGAAATATGTTTCATTTAAAGGACAGTCGTGGTAGGGGGATTCTATTGAAATTCTTGTGTCACATCTTACTGAGTTACCGGACTTAAACACCAAATTGACATAATCAGACAAAACACAGACCTTTTTCTAAGAATGCTTCTTTGGATTCAGGGTGTCTCAAAACTTGTGCGGTGAAATCTCGATATCGAGTTTTTGGGCGAATACAATATCTTCTCCACCTAGTACGTACACTTCGTGCAAAAAAGGTACCGATATAATGAACTGAGTGATAAGTTGGTAAGGGATTTTTCCCCATTCACGTTTCCACTCCACCTCTTACCTGGTTCCATGTCATCCTAGCTTGGAGCTGAAGATCGGTGATTCGAATCCCGACTATGGTATTGAACTTTTTATTCTGATTTTACCTTTCGGTAGCTAATTCCAATTACTGTTATCTTAAGTATATTTTATTACCAGATTTTTGTAAGAAAAGGAATATACAGAAGGTTGTCAACCCTTTTCAAATAATGCGAAAATGCTATGTTCTTGGACACTTTTGCAGTGCTTTTTCGTTTTACGTGGTGCATTTCGTATAACTCAGTTCCTTAACATGCTTGTTTGTGACATTTTATAACCAATAATCAATATGCCTGTTGTTGTTGTTCCTTTGCAAACAATTATTATTACTAGAAGGTATTATTATTATTGTTATTACCCCATAATGCCCTAACCTATTAAATGACCGTTACTCAAAGTAAAATACTTTTTTGTCTCTCCCGAAAATTTTATTTATTCCACTTTTTTATTCATATGCCATTTAATTTTGCTTTATATCCAATTGCGACATGTTTTTGAAGCTTCTGGTGCCACACGGACTGCATTATGCATTTATAATAAAATACACCACCTGTTTGCGTGTCCAGTAACCAGATTCGTGGTATTTCCTCCACCATTTGAAGCTGTTCCATAGCTCAGCAGCCCTTGCTGTACTATAACTTTGCTTATTATGGGCAATAAAATTCGGTTGGTCGTTCGTATCTTTTATTCGTTTCAAATTACATATGTAATAAAGAAGAAATTACAAACCAATTTCATTCAACCACTTCATTTTATTAAATACTTGTAATTAAAATATGCCCTTATGATTTACATGCACTTAATTTTAAGTTGTGATTTGATGTGATTTATCTTATAGCTTGTAAACTCTACTACAAGATATCTGTCTGTCTGTCACATAATGCTTGTTATACCCCCTCCCCGGCTTCCTTTGTTCCCGAACAGGAGATCGACCACTGTTCATTGGTTAGGATTTCAGTGCCAGACTTTCGACATCAAACCAATAAGAGACTGACAGATTTGGCGAGTACCTTGTAATCCGTTTCCGTTTCCCGACCCATTTCTTCGTTCACTATGTTCAAATTAATAGGAGATTAGCACATCCGTGTAGGTGAAAAAAATTTAGTTTTATTTATGGACGCTCTTTAACTACTCTGATTCTTAGCGTCCCATTCTATATTGGGCGTGAAATACCGGTAATTTTGCTCAGAGGCCTCTTTTATCAGGCTTGAGGTTCTTTTACGTGCCACCAGCTTTACTTCCCTTCCGAAGGAAGCCGTGCTAACGATTATAGCCCGAAAAAATTCATCGCCCTCCGCCGGGTTTGAACCCGCGACCTTGGGAACTAGAGGCTAGCACGGTACCACTAGTCCACGGAGGACGACTCCCGTGTAGGTGTGAACACAACTCATAAGGGGATTCTGCAAGCATTGAATAAAGAAAAGCACCATAGGAAACCAAGGGCATCGGGACTTTTTTGTACCGGACTGTACGTGACAGAGAAATGAATATTATGACAGGAATTAGCCCATGGCATAATATAATCAGTCTGCTTAGATTAGGCTTTTGTGTTTTTATAGTGTGAGAAAAAGAGGGCAGGGCAAACTCTTCTTTACTTCCTACACTTGGGCAAGTAAGTTTCCGTAAAAGCGTACATAGGTAAGTACGACGTGAATATTTTCTGGTATGCTATTCATACGGGTAAATTCCATATAAGATGATGTCAGTAATTTTGTGTCACGTAAATTCCGCATGAGCTGGTTAGCTACTCTGTGCTCTGTGATAGTCGTCTTGTCGTAATGGAAGTGAAACACTGCGTGTTGTACAGTGAAAGGACTTGCTAATTACTGAAGGTATTGTAATAAGAAGAATTTAACCACTTGTGAAACAATGTGAACAGTAAAACACATAATGTTGAAGTGTATACAGCTTCGGAGAGCAATATTATTTTGCGTAGTGAGATATAAAATTGCCATGAATATGATGATAGAAACATACAGAGGAAATTTGTGAGTAGTACTCCGAAAAGAGGGGAGAGAATATATCGAAACGTCCATCAGAAATAACTCACGCAGCGATTGAAGAAAGTGGTGCCACTTTAGATAATTTGACTGCTGGTGACGTCGCTCATATATACAACAAAAGACGAAAGAAACAGCCTGCATCGCCAGAAAGCAGAGGGGATGCTGTAAGTAAATTGGAAGGTACGGGTTTAAAAACAGAGCAGTGGCGCCGCGGTAACGTGTGCGACTCGCATTCGAGAGGTTCCGGGTTTGATCCCCGGCGTTCGCTCACTCTGACCCATAGGTTTTTCATGGTTTTTCCGGGTAGGCAGGTGGTGGTTCCTCTTCTACCACGCCTCTCCTATCCCTGATTTCTGTACCCATCATCCCCTTCATTGTCATCTGTTTCAGAGTTGTAGGACCAGGCAACGGTGTTCAGCGGGTTATGGCGGCGCGGTGGATGTGCTTTCTTCCCTGGCTTCACTGCTCAAATAGTCCCGCCTCCGAGAGGGGGACCGCCGGGGTTTAGGAAAAGAGTGGGTGGCCCGGGTCACCACCCGGGCCACCCACTAATGCGTTCGATATCTGGAAACGTTAGGGACCCCGTCCATGGTCGCGCCCAGGTCTGCCGCCTTACATGTCTCTTCTCATCCCTCCCAGGGGTCACTGTAGAAGCAAAAAGGGCGTTACTTATGTATTCTACCCCGGTTGTGCGTGCCACTAGGGTTTTCGTACCTTTCTTTTACTAATTTGAAAGCGGTAATAGGAGAACATTCTTATTTTCCCTATTGTTTACCTGTAGTAAATACAGGGGCTATTTAACCCAAAAATTTGATATCGATATTTCAACGGAAATACCTGTTCTTGGGCCTCCCGAATCCAAAAAAAAAAAAAGATTCCGAGATTCCGTGTGTGTGCGAGAGAGAGAGAGAAAGAGAGAAAGAGAGAGAGGTAAAGTAAAACATTAAATTTCGGATAACTACTGTAATTGCTATTTAAGTGCAGCATCTTCCAATGATGCAACACGAAGATAGGATGTGAAAATCTCCTCGTCCTATACTACTCTTTATACTGAAAAAATCTGATGTGTAGCCCTCACATGACTTTCTCTACTCTTGTACAAACTACTTTTTTAAGCGCTTATTCTCTATCTACTTCATGTTAATCGAGATAAACGTTTGCAGAAGCTCTCTTATTGCTAAATTTCTTGTAGGTGCAAGGGGAATATGGTAGACTTTAAGCGATAATCAGATGTTTTAAGAGGTGGTTGCTATGTAGAGCGTTCTATTCTCTTTCCATGTCCAGGACATAAAAAAATAACGAATTCCTATTTGAGAAAAAGCATAAGTATTGGAAAATTCAAACAAATAACAAGGAATATCTCGGAAATGGTTCACTCGACAAAAAAAATGCATGAGACATAAATTGTGTATTCTAAGGAGATCTACACTTTTTTGTGCAGTAACACCTTTTCTCTCTCTTACTGTTTACCAGTTATGCAAGACGAAGAGGTCTTTGGGGTACATTCCCAAAAAATTCAAGATATATATTGCATTTGCCATAAAAATATCTCAAACATATTATATACTAATCAAACTCGATAGAGCCATTTTTTAGAAAATCAAACTTTTCGAACAATGTTACATGTAAGGTGTAGTCTGGGACGGGGCATTTTCTTTAAAATGTGAGTGTAGCATCTTTGAAAGATACTGAATTTAAATACCAAGGTTTATATTTATCCGACATTTCGTTTTTGAGTTATGCTGTTCACAGACGGACTTTTTTCTAAAAATACCATATTTGTATTCAGGGCACCTCAAAACATGTATTTCCGGTGATATCTCGATACTGAAATTTTGGATGCAATGCAATACTTCCCCTACTTACTATAAGCAGTAGAGTAAAAATTCTATTATTTTTTTTATATTTCAAAAGTAATTCTAATGATTTTGATTAAAATACCATATGATTTACAAAATAAAATACATATCTTGAATTTTCTGGGAGAGCCTGTAAAGTTCTCCTCATTCTCAAAGAATTTTGGCTCAACTGGCAAACCGTAAGAGATAGATAAAATCTTACAACACAAAAAAATGCTGTTCTCGTTAAATCCCATTAAATTTACGTCAAATGAATTCTGTTTGTTTCGTTGTATTTCGGAGATATTATTTGTTATTGGTTCGAATTTACAATTACTTCATGCTTTCTCTACTACTATAGTAAGTAGGGAAATTATTGCATTCCACTAAAAAAATCGATATGGGGATTTCATCGTAATACATGTTTTGAGGCCCCCTGAGTCCAAAAAGGCGTTCTTAGAAAAAGGTCCGTGTGTGTGTGTGTGTCCATGAATTCAAAAACTTAAAGTCGGATAATACCAAACTTGGTATTTACTTGGTACTTTCCAAGGATGCCACACAACGATTTTCAAGAAATTCCCCCACTCTAAACTACCTTTTGCATGGAACATGTTTCAAATGTTTTATTTTCTAAAAAAATGGCTTTTAATATTCATTAAAATACAATATTAAAGATATTTACATGACAAATAAAATGTATATCTTGAATTTTCTGGGAAATGCCTGTGGAGTCCATCTCATTTGAAAGAAATTTTGTATAATTTTGTACAAATGCTTAACGTTAAGCGATACACAAAAACGTATTACATTAAACAGCGTATTTAAAACACAGAATTTACTTCAAATAAGTTTTTCTGTGGCATAAACTACTTCAGAGATTACCGTTAGTGGCCATTCTCTTAAAGTCCTTTCAACATTGAGTTGTTTCTCGCGATGTCATGGAAACAGTATGAAATTTTAAGCCAGTGTATAGCGTTTAGTTCTTAAACATATGACTACATCTCTAGTTTACTGTTTTCTCCTTAAACCTGCAATTAAACGTGTAAAGGTGTAATGAAATTATATTTCGATTAACAAGAAGTACACGCTGGCCCAGTGCTCAGTCGGTTGAGTACCTGCTTGCTGTACAAGTGGTTCCAGGTTTGATTCTCGGCTGGGGATGGGAATTTTTCTCTAGCCGAGATTATTCCCTATACTCCCCAGAGTCAGGAAGTATGAAATAGAGTGTGAAGTGTGAGTGATCTAAAGTATAAAACCCAACGACAAGGGCATACGGATTAACACCATTGCTGATAAGGCAACATGTCTTAAGGTAAAAGGACGGCAATATCACTGTTATAGGCGGGGTGTAAATGGATAAAAAATGTAGAAGAGTGAGCAGAGAAAGTCATGCGAATGCTACACATCAGCTTTTTTTTATTCTGTGCTGAGAAGAAATTTTAAATTGTAGAGTGCTTTAATGCGAGTCCTAAGTCTGGACAAAGTAGGGGAGGAAATGTCACACCTTTCACCTTCCTGTTCAACCTTGTGCGGGACTTGCCCATGGGTGTTGGTATTGGTTGTTGCGGAATTTACCTTCAGTGTTCTACTACCCAACTTCAATGCGGAATTTGCCTGTGTAAATACGGAATTTGCCTGTGTAATTGCGGAATTTGCAAACGCCCGTAACGTTTTCAAGTTTTTGTCACCTAACACAAGTTGAACTATGCTGTTTTTTTCTTTCCACCACAAACCCGTTTGAATAGGAGCAAATAGCATTAGAGCGGGTTTACAAGGTGTTCATAGTCGAGAGGCAAAAACCGGAGAGATAGAAGGACAGAGTTCATTTCTATTGCACATATTTCCCAGTATGTGTTTTAAGCATTTGTTGCAGGTCAGGTAATAAAATAGTTTATTTTCGAAACTGTGTCAAAGCAGTTGTTGCTCTTTTTCTTGTGCATCCCTAATGAGAACCTAGAGATTCAATTAGAGGGTTTTAGTAATTGAATTTCTAGCCAGGTGAAAAGAGATGGAAAAAGTTGCGGAACATACTGGAGGTACGTCGTAAACCCCAAGGATTTTAAGGAAACAAACATCTTTTGTCCATCTTCAAATGTAACCATCTACTTTCCTTCAAAGTACATAATCTAGGGAACCATTTGTGTACTTTAATAATACTTATGTATTTACTTATTCCAATTCTGCATAGATCAAAATCTTACAGTGCCACTTTGTGAAAAATCTTGATGGAATCAGAATTTAATATTAAACTTATATTTTAACTCGACAAATATAAGTTTACATATATGTTTTAGACCTGCTTATTTCAGGCCTTATTTCTTTATTTAATATTTCAGAGTTTGTTTTATTAATACACCATGAAGGAATTTTAGCTTTCCCTACCACTGACCTGTAGTAGGTAGCGAATTATTGTATTCCAGTTATCAATTCAATATCGAGATTTGTGTGGATATCCTTCCCTAAATATATCTTTCAGCGTAAATTGTATCAAATACTAGGTATGATCAAGAAATAACGGGAATTTTTTAACTTCGCGAACTTTATACATCCCAAGTTCAAAGCTTTTGTTTTATCTTGTTGGTACACATATTCCTGATGTATGTTTTCATTTTAAGTCATTTTGTATATTTAATTTATTGTTGAAAGCCTAAAAATTTAGACGGGTTTTCGAGTGCTTGGCTAATTTTTACTTTCGAAAAAGATGGATCAAAGAATTTGCTTTAAATTTTGCTTGAAAAACGGAATAAATTACAGCACCGCTTTCGAAATGTTGACTGTGGCTTTTGGGCAATCTACTATGAGTAAGACAGGAGTTTACGAGTGGCATAAACGTTTCAAAGCGGGTCGAGAAGACGTTGAAGACATCGGTCGTCCTAGCACATCAATTACTGACGACAATGTGGAAGAAGTAAAGATTCTCGAAAATCGCCGAATCACCATCAGAGGTTGTTGTTGTTGAAGTCGGCATATCCTTTGGCTGATGTCAAGAAGTTTTTTCGGATATTTTGGGCATGAAACGTGTAGCAGCAAAGTTTGTTCCGAAATTGTTGAATTTCGAGCAAAAACACGTCGCGTAGACGTCGCTCAGGAATTGCTGAATGAAGTCGAAAACGGTCCAGAACTTCTAAGAAAGTTATAACAGGTGACAAAATATGAGTATATGGGTATGAGGTCGAAACTTAAGACCCAATCGTCCCAATGGAAACTACCTGAAGAGCAAAGACCGAAAACTAAAAGTTCGATCACATGTCAAGTTCTTCTCAGTGTTTTCTTCGATCACAATGGGATAGTGCATCATGAGTTCCTGCCTTATGGTCGCACGGTCAATAAGGAATACTACCTGGAAGTTATACGCCGTTTGCATGAAGCAATCCGAAGAAAACGCCCAGAATTGTGGCAAAACCACTCGTGGAAATTGCATCACGATAATGCACCCGCTCACTCCTGAATGCTTGTTCGTGATTTTTTGGCAAAAAGTCAAACCATTAGGCTACCTCAGCCACCGTATTCGCCAGATATGGCCCCCTGCGACTTCATTCTATCCCCGAGGCTACAGAGAACCATGAAAGGAGGACGTTTTGCCACCAATGATGAGATAAAAACAGAATCGCTGAAGGAGCTGAACACCCTAACAAAAAGTGAGTTGCAGAAGTCTTCCAAGATTTGAAAAAGCGCTGGCACAAGTGTATTATATATTTGGAAGATTACTTTGAAGGGGACAAAGTTGATGTTGATGATTAAATAAAAATACTTTAAGAGAAACAAAACTTCCCCATTTTTTATCACACCTCGTAGATAGTGAGAGAGAGGGGGGTAGTGCAAATGGTAGCAGAGCGTGGTCAACGGAACCCGAGAAGAAAGCATTTTAGAAAAAATTGTGATTTATGTGGCTGTGTGTGTGTATGTCTGTGTGAGCACCATTAAGAAAAAAGAAACGGACAAATGCCAAAACTTATATTTAAATGATTCTAAACAAGCTTTTTAAGAAAAATCCATCCACTTTTACATGCAAAAAATACCTTATTTTTCATTTTCCCATAAACTATTTTCATTAAAATTTCATATGTTTAAAATAGATGCTCCAGTGTTGGCAGCTGTGAAGCCCCTTTATTCTCCATTAATTTTGTATAGTTTTGTATAACTGTAAATCATAAGAGGTAGATAAAAACTTTCTGCAAAAAAAAACATACAGCTGTAAATGTAAAATAAATGCTTATAGTATTAGAAATATTAGGCGTTACTGTTACAAGTATCTACAGGATATCTACACAGTGAACACACACTTTTCATGTAATGGTAGGGAACATCCATATGAGTATTTTAATACAATGAACCTTGGAATGGAAATGCATTGTACAATTGTAAACAGTGAAATGCATTTAAATTTTCACTGACCTAGTTACACAGCGCCAGCCATCGTGCCAGTAGCACCAGTTGAGTTTTGGCCATGTAAAACGATACATGTTTTAAGACTGACAGCAGATATCAGCCTTATCCTACAAGACGGTGGAGAATGAATCAAATTATGAACACCTGTTTCCAAAATCTTATGTGTTCTATCCAGATGACTTTATCTACCTCTATCGTTTATTAGTGGGTAAACGAAATATCATTAAGAACGTTTATTTAGCATTTAGAATAGCTAAATTGCACATTTCGTTATAGATACAAAGAGAACAGCGACAGTCAAATGTTTCAAACCTGGACGCTATATTCTGGCCTTAAAATTACTTGCAGTTTCAATGCAATGCCGAGAAGTACCTAAAATCGATGGGACTTAAAAGAATGACAAAGTATTCAACGTATCGAACCATTAATAACCGATATCTCGGAAATGGCTAATGCTACAAAAAGGTTATTTGAAATAAATTGCGAGTTTTAAGGAAATATACATTTCTTACATTGTACGTTTTCGTCTATCACTTAACTTTACCAGCTATACAAGATTATACAAAACTCCTGAGTAAAGAAGGCTTCATACGCTATTCGCAGAAAATTCAAAATATACATTTTATTTGTTATATAAATATCTTTAATATTTGGTATTTTAATCAAAATCGTTAGAGCCATCTTTAGAAAACCAAAAATTTCGAAAAACGTTCCATGTAAAGGATAGTTGGGGAAATTTTCTAGAAAATCCTCGGGATGTAGTGAACCTAGATATACCAGGTGTGGTATTTATGGGACTTTTCGTTTTTGAGTTATGCTGTTCACAGACACGCAGACCTTTTTCTAAAAATGTTTTTCAAGGGCACTCAAAATATGTATTTCTGTTTGAACCTTAGGATAGAATTTTTAGTGGAATTTAATACTTTCTTTACGCACTATGTACCAGGTAGAGAAATAAATATTTAGGTTTAAAATGAAGGTAGAGGTACTCTTACAGTTTCACTATTGCTATTCCCTTTGTAACGAAATCTGTAATGCAGCTATTTCCACAAAGGTTTAATTGGATTAAAATGAAATAAGGAGAAAACTACCCACTAATAAGCCATAGAAGGTATAGGCAGGCATGTGAATACAACACATCAGATATATTTTTACTTTCTCTACCACGTATAATAAGTAGGGGAACTACTCTATTCCACCCAAAAGTTCCATACCAAGATTTCACCAGAAATACATGTTTTGAGATCCCCTGAATCCAAAAAAAAGCATTTTTGGAAACATGTCCGTGTGTGTGAGTGTGTCTTTGAACAGCATAATTCAGAAACGAACAGTCGGATAAACACCAAACTTGGTATTTAGGTTCAGTATCTTTCAGAGATGCGACACGAAGGTTTTCAAGAAAATCCCCCCACCCCAGATTATCCTTTACATGGAACATTTTTCGAACATTTTAATTTTCTCAAACATGGCTAACGATTTTGATTAAAATATATTATGCTTAAGATATTTTCATGACAAATAAAATGTATACCTCAAATTTTCTGGGAATTTCTCCAAAATTATTCTTCATCGTGAACGATTTTTGCATAACTGGTAAACCATAAGAGATAGACAAAATTTTACTGCACAAAAAATGTAGATCGCTTTAAAATACACAATTTATGTCATATACATTTTTTTTGAGTGAACCATTTTCGAGATATTGTTGTTATTCACTTAAATTGTCCAATACCTATACTTACATAGCAACCAGCTCTTAAAATATTTGACTATAGCTTTAAGCCTACCAATTCCCCTTGCATCTACAAGAAAATTCACAATAAGATTAACATCTCGATATCTCGATTAACATGAAGCATATGGAGAATAAGCGTTTGTAAAAATAGTTTGTACAAGAGCAGAGAAAGTCATGTGAGTGTAAAACAGATTTTGTGTCTGATAATACAAAGGGAATGGAATACTCCACATAGCAACCAGCTTTTAAAATATTTGACTAACGCTTAAAACCTACCAATTCCCCTTGCATCTACAAGAAAATTAGCAATAAGATTAACATCTCGATATCTCGATTAACATGAAGCATATGGAGAATAAGCGTTTGTGAAAATAGTTTGTTTAAGAGTAGAGAAAGTCATGCGAGTGTAACACATCAAATTTTTTCTCTTGCTTTCCTAGATATGTCGTATGTTTTTTGTTTCATTTTGACTCCAATAAGCACACTTACATAATAAAATGTCTTATAATAACAATAAATTTCTTGATTATTCAAATGCTTTTTTATGGTAGCAATTACTAATCCTAAGAACTTTATGCCAAGAAATGCCAAATTTAATACTAACTTATGCTATAAAATCCAAGTGCTTATCCTCAAAGCAAAAATAATTTAAACGCAGTGATATCTCTTACCTATTAACATAAACAAAGGTTACAACAAATTACATGTGATACATTCACATGACTTTCTCTAGCCTCTATCTTTAATAGTGGATATACAAAGTATTCTTGCTAAGCGTATTTTTCTATCTACTACATTTAATCCTCATAAAATTTGCAAAATTAGCTACATTACACACCTCATTATAGATACAAAGGGAATAGCGATAGACAAATTAAGAACTGGACGCTATATGCTGGCTTCAATATCCCATTTACATGACAAGTATTGAACAATTCCAACCTTTAATAATGGATATTTCAGAAACGCTTTATGACACAAAAAAACTTATATTAAGTAATTTGTGTGCTTTAAAAAGCTCTAAATTTTTTTATATTGTAAGTTTTCGTCTAGTGCTTAACATGTACAAGTTATAAGATGAAGTGAACTTACTAGGTCATTACCAGAAAATTCAAGATATACATTTTATTTTTCAAGTAAATTTCTTTCATATACGATATTTTAATAAAAATCGTTAGAGCCATTTTGTAGAAAACCCAAATTTTCTAAAAATGTTCCATGTAAAGGGTAGTTGAAAGTAGGGGATTTTCTTCAAAATTTTCCTGTCGCATCCTTATAAGATAATAAACTTTAATACCAAGCTTGGTATTTATCCAAATTTTCGTTTCTGAGTTATGGTGGTCAGACACACACACACACACACACACACACACACACGCAGACATAGATACACACGCGCACGCGGACCTTTTCTAATTTTTGTTTTTTATTCAGGGAGCCTCAATATATATATTTCCGGTGAACTCTCAACAACAAATTTTTGGATGGAATACAAAACTTCCCCTACTTAACATACGTAGTAGAGAAAGTAAAAATTAATACGTGACAACTAGAAGTTTGTTTTTTCTTAGAAAATTTGCTATCGGGTTTAGTACTTTTTAAAAGCAAGCTTCCCAAATGTATGAAGGCTCATTCCTCCTCCTTCACTTGTTTACTACGATCCATAGTAACGGAAAGGAGATGAGAGGTAACAGAAAATATGTTATTATCGAGCTTCGGATATTCAAAAACCATCTGAGACCTATATTGTTTTAATTTTACTACTGATAACAAAAACTCTTAACCCGAATAAAATTCAGTAAAGCCATTACTTAGTGTTTAAATTAACCTCATTAGAAATGTAAATGCAAACAAGAAAGTGAGTTAATGTTATTCAGCGGTAGAACAAGACACTTAGAGATTAGGAAAAAGAAGGAATTTCAAGAAAAGGTACAGAGTCGGATAAAACTATTCGTTTTCACTTTAAAAGATTCTAGCAGCCAAATCAATGGAGACACCACTCTCTTTGTTAATACACGTGGTATTATATATTACAAGTAGTTATTTACGTCTTTATAAAATCTTTCATTTCATTAGTTTTATTATGTTTTGAAAATTGCAGTGATTTTTCAACCTTTTTGTATGTGGTATTTAAAAAGTATTTTATATATACTTAGTAGTGCAATGTTTACTTTCTTTACTACGTACACAGTAGGTATGGAAGGTATTGCACTCCACTCAAAACTTCCAACCGATATTTCACTGAAAATACATGTTCTGAGCACCCTGAATACAAAAACCGATTTTTAGAAAGAGGTCCGTGTATATCTGTGTGCCTTTGTGTCTGTGAACAGCATAAGTCAAAAAGAGTTCAGTATCTTCCAAGGATGCAACACGAGGCGTTTTCACGAAAATTTCCTCACCCCCAACTACTTCTTACATAGAACATTTTTCGAAAATTTTAGGTTTCTAAAAAGTGTCGCTTAACGATTTTGATTGCAATATCATTATTAAATACATTTACATGACAAATAAAATGTATATCTTGAATTTTCTAGGAATAGCCTTTGAAGTTCTCTTTATTAGAAGGAATTTTGTATAATCTTGTATTATAGGTAAAGGTTACGCGATAAACAAAAACGTGGATCTCTTTAAATATCTGTTATTAATGGTTCGAATTGTTCATTAACTTGGCCATTCCTTTAAAGTCCTGTCAACATTCAGTTGTTTCTGTAGATTGTATGGAAACAGTATGGAATTTTAAGGGCCAGCGTATATAGCGTCCAGTTCTTAAGCATTTGACTATCGCTGTTCTCTTTGTGTCTATAACGAAATGTGTAATGTAGCTATTACTGCAAAGGTTTATTTGGATTAAAATGTAGTAGATAGAAAAATAAGCTTGAGTAAGAATAGTTTGTATGCACACTAATAAACGAAAAAGAAAAAGAAACATGGGTCAGGAAGCTCGGCCGCGGGAATGGAACCCGCGACCTCCCGAATGCGAACCACAGACGGTACCGCCTGCGCCATCCTGCTCGGTTACGCTCTTTAAATAATTTGAATATCACTTTTCTTGCCGAATCCTACGAAAAATGTGTAAATGCAAATTAAAAAATTCATCTGAATTAACAAGAAATAGAATAATGTACTTATGTAACAATAGTTTATAAAAGAGTGAGTAGAGAAATCATTGTGAATGCAACATATAAGAGTTTTTTAGTTTCTGCACCGCATATCTAATAGGTAAAGAAAGTATTGTATTCCATACAAGAATTTGGTATTCAGATTTCGCTTTTAGGTCCCTTGAATCCTAAAGGTATTTTTAGAAAAGTTCTGTACGCGAGTGTCTGTGTGCGCGTGTGCCTGTAGAACAGTACAGAGCAAACGCGACATTTCAGATAAATAAAAAATTTGGTATTAAGTTTTAGACATTCCAAAGATGCCATACAAATATTTTCACGGGAGTTCCTCACCCGCAACTACCCTTTGCATAGAAATTGTTTGGAAGTCTTTTGCTTTCTCAAAAAATGTTTCTTTTTTTATTGCATTCATCTATTGAAACAATAACAATTCTCCGTATTTAAGTGGCTGCCATCAAGGACAGAGTAAGAGAGATAAATTAAAAATAAATTCTCCACATTAAAAAGATTAATAAAACTGAAACATTGATATAAAGAAAATGCAACCTCAACATTATCTTCCAAACATGCGACACGAAGATCTTCTAAAGAACTTTCCCATCCTAAACTATCCTTTACATAAACAATTTCTTGGAAATTTTTTATTTTCTAAAAAATGGCTGTAACGGTTTTCATCAAAATACCACTAATTAAATATGTTTGCATTACAAATAAAATGTATTTCTTTAATTTTCTGGGAATAGCCTGTGAAGCCCTATTCATTCAGAAGAAGGTGTATAAGCTTGTATAACCTGTAAACCTTAAGCGATAGTCGAAAACATGCTACACAAAAAATATAGATCCGTTTAAACACACAATTTATTTTAAATAACATCAATCACTTCCGAGATATCTGTTATTAATGGTCAACTTGTTCAATACTTAACCATTCTTTTCAAGTCCTTTCGATATTCAGCTGTTTCCTGCGACTTGCCATAGGGGAGGGGGCTGTTTTGTCCCCTTCAGCTGCCGTGCTGTGGGCGCTGCGGATCATGATAAGTTGTGGTACTTCTGACGTTACTAAAAATATGCTAGGCCAAACATCCGAGCCCTATCCGGATTGGGTTGAACTGGGCGGGGCAGTGGTTCCCGAAACCCGTGGGAGATTGGGCGGACCAGTCTTGCCGAGGTTGTGAGACGCCTGTAGATCCTCCCGTACCGCCATGGAGAGAGGTAGATGGCCCGCTAGTGGGCTGTCGGCCCCACCGAGTTTGTTCGATAGTCTTCCCCTTTGGGGGTTACGCGCGTAAGTGGCGTATCTACTCCCACCCTGTAATTGGGGGTCCGGATTAAAGTTTTCAGGTGTCGGCCTACAGGAAAAGCCTTCGGGGGTTGAGAGAGCCACTCGAGCCTGGGTCTAGTGAGGGCAGCCACTGTTTCTCGCCAAGCAACACACAAAGTGCATGGAATTTTAAGGTCAACATATAGTGTTCGAGTTCTTAAACATTTGACTGTCATTATTCCCTTTGTATCTATAACGAAATGTATAATCTAGCTATTTCAGGAAATATTTATCTGGATTAAAATGAGCAGATAGGAAATGCAACACATAATATAATTTCATTAATATGATAGTCAAAAGGAAACAAAAATCCGAAAAAGGAATGTTAAATGTTTTAATGGAAAGTAGCAATATAAACCGTAAAATTATTGTTATTATTAATTATTATTATTATTGTTATTATTATTATTATTATTATTATTATTATTATTATTATTATTATTATTATTATTATTATTATTATTATTATATGTTATTATAATGTTCACAGACACAGAAACACACGGGCTTTTTTCTGCGAATTCCTTTTTTTATTCACAGGGCTTAAAAAGTATTTCAGGTGAATTATCGACATGCTATTCTTAGATGGAATATAATATTTCCCTTATCTACTAGGTACGTGGTAGAGAAACGAAAACACTTGACCAGAGAACCCAAATAGACATTCTTGACAGTAGAGTCGCGAACAAAAGCTAAATTTATATAAAATGGTGTCTGTGCAGTTATATAGGGCGAATGAACCATTATCGCACTTATGTATAAATTCAATACTTGCCTAGCAGCTAGTCTGCAAGCATCTGGTAACCGGAAATGGCATTTTCCGCTCTATTTCTGCACAAATAGCTACATCATTGGTTTAAATGTCTGACTGCTGTAATATTACTATAATGCCAAGAAATAAGCATTTACCCTAATAAAAGGATACAGCAGTAACATGGCGTGTGGACCCCACAGGAGCACAAGAACAGAAATCATATGGTAAGCCACATTTTAAAGACAATTGGTCTCCCTCCCCCACATAAAGCTTTGCCCTATTTTCTGTTTCAACGAACGCCAATCCATAATTCATAAGAACGGGAGGAAAAAAGGGGGTTTCCCGGGCTACTGTAGACTCCAGACTCTAGGAGATTGTCTTCTGTCGTTTTTAGTCATCCAACTGTTTACTGTTGCAGACCAAAAAGTTTGCAATATATTATAGATACACAGCGGTTGGTGGTGCAGTCAGAAAAACGTCATAAGCCGAACAAGCCGGGATTAAAGGGAGCTGTAGTTGTTTGAAACATAAAAAAAAACCTGACGTGTAACATTCACATGACACTCTCTACCCTCTCTCGCTTTCGTGGGTATACAAGCTATTTTTACGAAAGTTTATTTTCCTGTCTACTTCATTTTAATCGAGATAAACCTTTCCAGAAATAGCCATAGTCAAATGTTTAAGTGCTGGACGCTATACGCTGGCCTTAAAAATTACATACCGTTTCCATGACATCGCGCGAAAAAACTTAAAATTGATAGGACTTTGAAAGAATGGCTAAGTATTCGGGCCATTAATAACGGATATTTCGAAAATGGCTGATGCCATAAAAAGCTATTCGAAATAAATTGTGTGTTTTAAAGAGATCTACATTTCTTGTGTAGTACGTTTCCGTCTATCGCTTAATGTTCACCAGTTATACAAGACTACATAAATTTCCTACCGAATGAAGAAGACTCCAGATAATACTTAAATATTAAAAAATAATAATTTATTCTACACTTAAATAAAATTCTCCCTAATCACAAGCCAGAAAATTCAAGATATACATTTTATTTGGCATGTAAATATCTGTAATATACAGGTGAAACTTTTAAGTTGAGGCTGTACAATATATCCAAAACTAAGCGTTGTAGATAGAAATTACTTTAATAAAAGTTGCTTGATATTATGGAGGAAAGTAAATGACATTAGTCATGTTTTGTTTGGAGGACATTATGATAGTCGTTTATTTTTTTAAAATGGGAACCTACAATTAGGGTCAAATCAAAAAGACTATCACAAGGTATTCGAAATAAAACACGCCTAATGCATTTACTTTCCCCCATATGTCAGGCAACTTTTATTCAAAACATTTCCTTCTACAAAGCTTAATTTTGGAGATATTCTACAGTCTCAGTTAAATGCTCCACCCTGTATAGCATTTTAATCGAAATCGCTAGCCATTTTTCAGAAATTCAAAATTACAAAGTGTTCCACATAGAGGGTACTTCGCTGGGGCGGAATTTCTTGAAAACCTTCGTCGCTCTGAAGGCACTGAACCTAAATAACAATTTTGGTATTTATCCGGCATTTTGTTTTTTAGTTCTGCTGTTTACACACTGACCGTTTTCAACAATTTATTTGTTATTCAAGGGTCTCAAATCATGCATTTTGGGTAAATTTTGGTATCGGATTTTTAGGTGGTATGTAATACCTTCTCTACGTGGTTACAGAATGTAAAAAAACGAATTACTGGAAAATTTAAAGCAATAACGACAGATATCTCGGAAATGATAGATGCCACAAAAAAGTTGTTTATAGCAAATAATGTGGTTTAAAGAGATCTACACTTTATGTCATGTACTTGTTTATCTAACTCTTATGGTTTACCCGTTATACCACATTATTAAAAAATTTCATACAAATGAACAGGACTTCATAGGTTATTCCCAGAACATTCAAGATACACGTCATGTAATTATTTTCAATGTATAGTTTTTAATCAAAATAGCAATCAAAACATTTTTATGTAAAGATTAGTTGGGGTGTCACTCTTTGGAAAACTCTCTACTTAAATACCAAGTTTGGCATTTACTCGATTTTTCTTTTTGAGTTATGTTGTTCTCGACACACACACACAGACCGATAGATAGTACACGGACATTTTTACTTTCTCTTCCACGTACTAGTAAGTAGGGGAAGTAATGCTTTCCACCCAAAAATTTGATGTCGACTTTTCCCAGAAATACATCTTTTGAGGCCCCCTGAATCAAGAAATAGGTGCGTGTATGTGTCTGTATGTCTGTGAATAGCATAACTCAAAAACGAAAAGTCGGATAAATACCAAACTTGGTATTTAGATTCAGCATCTTTCAAAGATACGACACCGAGACTTCCAATAAAATCCCCCACCTAGACTTCCCTGTTCACGAAACTTTTTTTAACATTTTTATTTTCTCAAAAATGGTACTAACGGCTTTAATTAAAATATTACATGTTTAAAATACTTTAATGGCAAATGAAATGTATATCTTGAATTTTCCGGAAATGTCCTCAAAAGTACTCTTCATTCTGAATAACTTTCGTATAACTGGTAAACCGTAAGAGATAGACAAAAGTTTACTATACAAAAAATGTAGATCTCGTTAATACACACAATTTATGTCACATAATTTTTTTTTGTCGAGTGAACCATATCCGAGATATTCCTTGTTATTTGTTCGAATTTTCCAATACTTATACTTTTCTCTTTTTTTTCCTCCGTGTGCTGGGCAAGCAAACAGGTGGAGAATAAGCGTTTGTTAAAGAGTAGGGAAAGTCATGGGAGTGTAACACATCAGATTTTTCTAAAAATGTCCTCCTGGTTTGGGGCCATCAAAACATGTGCATTTCGATGAAATACTGACATCAGTTTTTTGAGTGGAATAGAATATCACGTACGAAATGTAACTTTGCAAAACACAGTGTTTATTGTATAAATTTAGGCTAACATTACAGCTCCGTTGAATTATATTTCTATTTCATCTCTGTTGGGTACATAACAAAATAATAATTATTATTTAATGTAATAATTAGCGGGCACAAATGAGCCACATATTTCCAAAATTCGTCCAGTGCATGTTACGGCTACTTCTGCGGTCTGGGATTAGCTGCAGGCCTTTAATAGCAAAAGTTTTGATTTCAATTCTCGGCTAGAGGCCAGCGAACATCCGTGCCAATGATTTCTGAACTTCTTTGAGTGGATCTAACCGGTTTGGAAAAGGGCGATACAAATTATAAGTAGATCTAAACAATGCCGGATGTTGTATAGGCGCCTGGCGTAACTTTTCTTCTTCTTTGTCGTCGTCACTATCAAGGATTAGGCTTACAGCCTGTTCTGTCTTTACTCCAGCCATCCTGTCCTGGTATTCCTATTTCTCCTCTTCCTTCTTATTTGTATTTTATTATTGATTTGACTATTTTTACTTTCTCTGCTGCGCACAGTAAGTAGGAGAAGTATTGCATTCCACCCAAGAATTCGATATTGAGATTTCACTGGAAATACATGTTTTGAGGTACCCTGAATTAAAAAAACAGCATTTTTAGAAAAATGCCCGTCTGTGTGTCTGAACAGCATAACTCAGAAACGAAAAGTCGGATAAATACCAAACTTGGAATTTAGGTTCAGTATATTTCAAAGATGCTACCATTTACATGGAACGTTTTGGAAAATTTAGATTTTCTCAAAATTGACTAACGATTTTGATTAAAATATTATATTTTAAGACACTTTTATGAGAACTGAAATGTATATCTTGAATTTTCTATAAATGTCCCCAAAAGTCCCCTTCATTCTGAATGGTGTTTTCATAACTGGTAAACCATAAGCGATGGACAAAATTTTACTACACAAAAAATGTAGATCTCGTTAAAATACAAATTTATGTCATATGCATTTTTTTGCCGAGTGTAAAATTTCCGAGATAATCCTTGTTATTTGTTTGAACTTTAATATTTATACTTCTTCTGGAATGGGTATTCGTTATTCTTTTTTTTTCATTTCCTGGACATGAATGAGAATGGAGTGCTCCACATAGCAACTAGCTTTTAAAACATTTGACTATCGCCTAAAACCTGCCATATTCCTCTTGCATCTACAAGAAAAGTAGTAATAAGATAGCCGTGTGTTGGACAGGTTGGCAAGATAGACTCAGACGACTGAAAAACCGGTCTCGGTCCTGTTGCTCTAACCAGTTAGCTAGCATGGCAACTTGCCGGTACGACATTAAATTCCCCAACTGATTCGCATTTTTCCAGGTAAACCACAAGGAGATCTCAAATTTTATTGAGATGACATACCCCAATGGCGACCTACCTACCTATATTGCACTGTTTATCTCGATTAACATGCATCTCGATATGGAGAATAATGTAAAAATATTTTGCACAGGAGTAGAGAAAGCTATGCGAGTGTAACACAACAGATTTGTTCCCATTGTCTTACAACGCTGTCCTCATATACATTAAATAATGTGGGTGATATGGCACCCCTTGACTCACACCTGCATTAATGCTTTTGTCTCTTCTTTACCAGTAATGATTGTAATCTCCGTTTCTATATAAACGTTTCATTGCTTTTATTATATGTAGGGGATCTACAAGGGTAGAACCCATGATAATGTTACTATCATTCGTAAGTAAGTAACGAGGAAGTTATGGAACGAAAACCCCCCAGTGTAATAGACAGTGTGCGGAGCAGGAATACGCGAGATCCACGGCCTCGCCATAAAACGACCGCACTTTCTCCTAACAGATCCTTTGCGATATGATCACATAGTTAAAGCTACGTAAAATAGATTGAGAGAGAATTAAGAAATAGACAAAATAGTCTCTAGCAGAGTGGTCAGAATAATGTAAATGGAACGCTTCAGATTTTTTTATAAAAGTAAAATATGTTGTCAGAAATTAAAAACTGAAGCTTAATCAAGATCTGGTTCACAGTGCTAAACGAAGCACCAGTGCAGAGAACTGTTGATTGCAATTTCAACAGGAATAAGGAAATCACACCTTCTAAACAATTATTGTTTAATATGATTTATTCCACATTATGTAGAAATTAAATTATTATGATTGAATATTGGAATATGTGTTGAAATTGTATGTAAAAAATGATAATATGAACATCCGAGTATGGCCCTGTTTTGTTTTTTAGTTGTCGCATTTAATTATACGATAATTATATTACGCTATATTATACCAATTATGTTACTCTAAACAGAAACGCCTGTCATTTATTTCTTTTTTACACAATGATTTAAATTACTCAATTGCGACGTAGTGTGGAACAAATATTGCTCCCGTGAGATTTTAAGTCTACTTGGAACTTTGTCTACCACCTGAATAGTATGTAAGGTAGGTATTACACTCCACCAAAATTACATATCGTGATTTCACTGGAAATACAGGTCTTGAGGCTACCTGAATAAAAAAAAAACGTTTTAGAAAAAGCTCCTTGTGAGTGCCTTGAGTGCGTGTGTGTAAACCGAATAAATCGAAATTTGGTATTTAAGTTCAGTATCCTGCAAAAATTCTCCAAGAATATTTTCAAGAAAGTCTCCCACCTCAGCTACACTGTACGTGGAACATTTCTCAAAATTCCTTATTTTCTCAAAAATGGCTTAACGATTTTGTTTAAAATACCACATATTAATGATGTTTACAGGAAAAATAAAACGTATATCTTAAATTTTCTGGGAATAGCCTTTGAAGCCCTCTGTATAATATTTTGTAATTGGAAATGTTAAGCGATAGACGAAAAAGTACTACACAAAAAGGGTAGATCTCTTTAAAACACACAATTTATTTCAAACAACTTTTTTATGGCATCACTCATTTCCGAGATATGCATTATTAATGGTTCGAATTGTTCAAAACGCCATTCTTTTAAGGTCCTGTCAAATTTCAGCTGTTTCTAGCGATGTCATGGAAAGAGTATGGAATCTTAAGGCTAGGTATAGCGTTCAGTTCTTAAACATTTGACTATCGATATTCCTTTTGTATCTGTAACGAAATGTGTAATGCAGTTATTTTCGGAAAGGTTTATCTCGATTAAAATGAAGATCATTTTTATAAGGATCATTTTTAGAATTTCTAACAATTTTGATTAAAATACCATATATTAAAGATATTTACATGACAAATAAAATGTATAGATACCTTGATTTATCTGGGAACAGGCCTGCGAAATCTTCTGCATTAGGAAGGAATTTTGTATAATTGTTTATCCGAAGAAAACCTATATCTTGGGCTCCAAGTTTTAAAGGAACTAATCAATTACCAAATACACTAATTTTAATAGATATAACTATAAAAAGATTATAATAAAAGCGTGAGCAGTAACAATAGCATTATAAATTTGGTCTCTCCAATTAAAGACCCAAAATGAAGATAAATATGATCACAGCAATAAAGGAAATTATTGACCTCATTGATGATAGAATATTTCATGATGTATAAGCATTAGGATAATCTGAGTATCGTCGAGGTATTCCTGCAAGTCCTAAAAAATGCTGAACAAACAATGTTAAAATTAATTCCTACAAATATTGTGAAAAATTGACTTTTTTATAATCTTTTTGTAATTGTTAAGCGATGGACGAAATAGAACTACACAAAATATGCAGATATCTTTAAAACACAACATTTTTCCAAAAAAAAGTTTTTGTTCAACACCTATTTCCGAGATATGCTTTATTAATGGTTCGAATTAATCAAAACGTAATTCTTTTAAGGTGCTGTCGGTCTTCAGCTGTTTCTGGCGATATTAAGGAAAGAGTATGGAATTTTAAGTCCAGCATATGTCGTCCAGTTCTTTGTAGCGTTTTGCCCCGCTACTTCGTTGTGGGTATCTTACCTGCGTCGTACTCGTCTCTGCGTCGTTGGGGGTGATGTCTTCAGTACTGGAAATCGCCGATGTTAGTCAGGAAGCACTTGTCACATCTGAGGGTCAACTGTCGGCGATTCGGCCTGAAATTCCCTACTGTTGTTGTCAGGGTAGGATATTGTCTTGAAAGAAAAACTGTTTTCACTTTTCTCACTCGTTATGCTAGAAATCCTGCAAGATTCATTCGTATTCCCCAAACACGTGTGATTCTTTTAGCACTGTCTTCCCACTGTCTCTTGGAACACTAAAGTTTGCTCCGGCAAACACTAAAGTTTGACATCTCGGTGCTCTATCATCTTTAGATTCGCACGATCTTGAAGTAGTCACTTCACTAACATTAATTCTTTTATGAGTTTGGATTTAATTATATCGAAAAATACCGTTAGCACATTATATAAATATTTCATCTACATCACTTTATAATTGTATAATTTCGCGGTACTTAGCAAATTTCGGAACTTAGCGTCCTTTACTGACCCGGAGTGTTACGTGTTACCTTAACGCAGAATCATGACAAACTGTCCCATTCCAAGCTCGCGTTTACATATATCCGTCGCCTCCAAATTTTGTACATGTCACTGCGTTTTGCTATCTTTCCATTGGTTCTAATATTTATCCCCTACGTTTATTATTTCAAAACCTAACTGTAAGAAAAGTTCCGTTGCCTCATAGCGTCTGTTTACTCTTAAAACTTGTCTCATCCCCACGAAGTACAAAAGAAGCTTTCTAATTTTATGGCCTCACGCTCGAAAAACATAATGCACAGTCTGAAACGACGCTACTCTTATTCTTGCCTAAATCTTGCAGTTTTTCTTAGGCAATTACGCCTTTATTTATTTAACAATAACATTGAAACTTAAAACATATTTACAGCTTCAGACAGGCTTTCGACTGATGCAGTTCTGAGTAAGATTGCTTTAAAATTATATAAAATTATCAAATTGCATGTTAATTAATTATTAATAATTCTTAAATTATAATTATTACAAAGTTTCTTTTTGTGTATGTGTAATCAGGTGGAAATATCGCTACATGTTAGGCATTTAACTGTCGTTATTCCTTAACGAAATGTGTAATGCAGCTGTTTCCGGAAAGGTTTGTCTCGATTACAATTAAGTAGATAGGTAAATAAACTTTCGTAAGACTAATTTGTATACCTACTAATAACCAATAAGGGATAGAGAAAGTTAAGTGAATGTAACACATCATATTTTTTATATAAAACACTTCATTTTATTTGTGAAATAGTCCTAGCAAATACTACTCCTGATTTCCAAGTCATATAATTAAACTCAGTCGTGAATTGGTGACTCGCGAAGGTATCAATGATTTGAAAATCACTCATGGCATTACACGAGAAACACTAAAGCAGATGTAAGGTGACTATGATTGTTCAGCTCTTCTGTATCAAACGTTTTGATGCCCAGAGCCGCTAAAACGTTTCCTTACTCTTGGTTCAATGTTTTCTCGAGGCACCTATTGGTTGTTGTGGTGGTGGTGGTGGTGCGTGTTGCGCTTCCTGAAGGAGGGATGTCCTTTGTGTACTACCAATATCGGACGAATCCTTTGTGAGACGAGGTAAAAGGTGGCAACAATCGATATGTTGGTAAAGTCGAGGGTGGTCAGGTACATCTCTGTGAAAAGTTAACCTTCTTCTCGTTCCTTCTATATACGGTTTTGCTACTTCAAACTTATTCTTCCCAGACTTTTTCATGTAAAATATCATAAAAGAGATAAATGCATTACTAAAATCTCTAGACGGATTCACTGCCTACATCATTTTAAACGGGAGGGAAAAAACCCTTATATGATACATGCATATGACTTTCTCTACCCTCCATCGTTTGTTAATGGGTATACAAGCTAGTGTTAACAAATCGTATTACTTTCTCTACTACGTACAGTAAGTAGGGGAAGTATTGCATTCCACCCAAAATTTGATACCGCTTCAAAGATGCAACAAGAAAATCCTGCCACCCGAGACTACGCTTTACATGGAACATTTTTCGAAAATTTTTATTTTCTCAAAAATAGCCCTAACGATTTTGATTAAAATACCATATGTTTAAGATATTTTAATGGCAAATGAAATGCATATCATGAAGTCCTATTTATTCTGAATGACTTTTACATAAACAGTAAGAGATAGGCAAAATTTTACTAACAAAAATGTAGATCTCGTAAAAATTCACAATTTATGTCATATACATTTTTGTTGCCGGGTGAACCATTTCTCAGATATTCCTTGTTATTCGTTTTAATTTTTCAATACTTACGCTTTTTCTCAAATGGGAATTCATTATTCGCTTTTTTATGTCCTGAACATGCAAAGAGAATGGAAGTCTCCACATAGCAACCAGCTCTTAAAAGATTTGACTATCGCTTAAAGCCTCCCCTTGCATCTACAAGAAAATTAGCAATAAGATAGTTTCTGCAAATGTTTATCTCGGTTATCATGAAGTAGACGTAGAATAAGCGTTTGTAAAAATAGTTTGTACAAGAGTCATGTTAGTGCAACACATCAAAATTTTTTATTTCTTTTTTTATCATTTTAATTCAAATAAACCTTTGCACAAATACATTGCACATTTCGTTATAGATACAAGGAGAACAGCGATAGTCAAATAGCACTAAAATGGCCGATACCACAAAAAAGGTATTTGAAATATATTGTGTTTTTTAAACACACCTACATTTTTTGTGTAGTACGTTTTCGTCTGTCAGTATACAAGGTTATACAAAAAAAATTCCGAATGAAGAGGACTTAAAAGGCTATTCCCAGAAAATATAAGATATACATTTTATTTTTCATGTAAATATCTTTAGTATGCGGTATTTTAATCAAAATATTAGAGCCATTGTTTAGAAAATAAAAAGTTTCGAAATATGTTCCATGTAAAGCGTAGTTTGGTGTGGAGGAATTTTCTTAAAAATCTTTGTGTTGCATCTCTGGAAGGTACTTAAGTCAAATACCAAGTTTAGTGTTGGTCCGACATTTCGTTTTTGAGCTATGCTGTTCACACGCGGACTTTTTTTGGATTCAGGGGTACTGAAAACATATATTTCCGGTAAAAACTCGGTACTGAATTTTTGGGTTTAATGCAATACCTTCTTTACTTATTATGTAGTGGTGTCCTCCCCTTCTCCGTTGTTTAAAATATATTATATCTTACATTCATGCGACCTTCTCTATCAACCATCATACAAACTATTCTTACAAAACCTTGTTCTTCTACCGACTTCAAGCTAATCGAGATAAACGTTTGCAGAAATAGTTTTACTACACATTTGTTTATAGGTACACTCGGATAAACTAAAAGTGGCCGGTCTATTGATAGTAAATTTTTTCAAAGTGCCTTCTAGTGAGCACGCAATTCTCACCTTTCAAGTGTGGTCAAGTCTATAATACAAACCACAAGGGCACTAATTTGGGCCACGTCTACTCCGTGCTTGGCGTGGAGCAGTGGTTAATCTACTTAACTTTTACACAAGCAGCTCGAGTTCGATTCGCCGTAATTAACTTTCATTATTCCCAGAAAATTCAAGATATACGTTTTATTTGTAATGTAAATATCTTTGATATATGCTAGTTAATGAAAATCATTAGTCATTTTTTAGAAAATCGAATTTTCATAAAAATGTTCCATGTAAAGGGTAGTTTGCGGTGGGGGAATTTGTTTAAATTCTTCGTGTCGCATTTTGGAAGATACTGAACCTAAATACCAAGTTTGGTATATATCCGACTTTTAGTTTTTGAGTTTGTGTGTCTGTGAACACGATAACTCAAAAACTGTATCGAATGTTTGGGTAGAATACAATACTTCCCCTACTTACTAGACGTAGTAGAGAAAGAAAAAATATAGACTTCGTTTCAACTCACAATTTATGTCAAATAACATTTTCGTAGCGTTGACCACTTCCGAGATTTTCTTTGTTATTGGTTTGTATTTTCAAATACTTCTAACACATTTTACTGTGGTTGGTCGCTATTCGTTTTCTTCATGGTCATGCAAAGGGAATGGGACTTCATAGCATTCATATTGCTAGTTGATTTTTAGCTTACTGTATTCGTCTTGTACCTACAATGAGATGGTAATAGAGGTATCTTTATTAAGGTACATTGGGACTGAATTTCCTAACTTTGTTTAATTTTTATGTTATTCACATGAAAATTGGCACACCTAATGTGAGTAAATAAAGAAACGACTGTGCAAAATTTCAAATATCTAGCTGAAATACTTTCTCAGATAATAAAATTAAATATTATTAATTAGCAAAAAAAAACAAGGCAGATTTTATAAAACTGCCTTCTGTATTTACGTTTGTCTAGAAGCATGATAGTAAAATTTATCGATACCTTAGTACAGTGAAATAAAAATTTATTTCATTGATGTTGGAGTTACTAGTTTTTGTTTTTATGAAGTTGTTGGTGTTTAAAATTGTACTTGTGTTTAAGTTATAAATTAATTTGTTGTCAACCAATCATAGAACGCATGTTTGAATATTTAGATAGCACATTTTAGATTATGTACGCAAATTTGCATACAAACCAGAACAAAACTTAATTAAAAGAATACTTTTGGAATACATTTCATGCGCAGAAATGTACAGGGTGTCCATGAGATGTCAGGAGAATAAAACGTTATATATAAGAGAATAATGCACACATCTCTGAACAATTTGCAGTAATAGAACCAGAAAGGATTAGCGTCAACAATGAGTGATGTTTCAGCGCTGTTGTGCATAGGAAACCATATGGTGGTCATGACAACAGCGCACTCAGTGTGTTGTATAAGACGTGTGCGTTCTCAGTTTCCCATATAATGCATTTAACTTGTTGACTCGGCCACTAACATGAAATGTGGCGTTGTCCATGAACATCTATCAATTTACCATTGAGCATCCGCTTCCTGCCTCTCACATATCAAGACAGCAAGCTACAGATGAGCTTCGCAATTACGCTCTGCCAGAGCCTGCTTTCGTTGAATATGGATTAAAACACCTTGGGGTACTCTCTAGCAATCCTCTTAGCGCATTACTATGGCGTGTTCCACTCTGCTGATAAGTGGTGGGGTCACTTCCATGGACTTCCACCATTTTGTCTTCTATGGACGATTGTGATGCCATGCCACGCGGATGATGTCTGAAACATCACTCATTGTTAACTTCCATCTATTCTGCTTATATTACAGAAAACTGCTCCGAGATGTTTACATTAACTCTTATATATAGGGTGGACCATTTAAGTTGAGACTATAAAATATTTCCTAAACTAAGCGTTGTAGAAAGAAATGTTTTGAATAGAATTTGCTTAATATTGTGGGGGAATTTAAATGCCATTGGTCATGTTTTATTTGGAGGACGTTGTGATGGTCATTTTAGGGTCAATTTAATTTTTTTAAATGTAAATCTACCTTTTTATGTTGTTTTCTTACTCCTCATAAAAAACTAAACAATATTTGTATAAAACACTTTGCAGTTGTTCTTACACCAACGTAAATAACAACGAAAATTCTGAATGGCTTTGTACGAAGAGCGCAATGAATAGTTGGACAATCCATTTAAGGGTCAAGCTAATTTTCGTAATTGGGAACCACATTTTTTGTTTAGTTTCCTTATTCCTCATCACAAAATAAACAAATTTCTATACACAGTTCTCTAATGACAAAACAACATGTAGTTTCTATTTAAAAAAAATTAATTGACCCTAAAATTACCATCATAACGTACTCCAAACATAAAACGGCTAATGGCATTTACTTTCCCCCTTAATATGAATCAACTTTTATTAAAAACATTTCATTCTACAACTCTTAGTTTTGGAGATAATGTACGGTATCAAATTAAGTAGTTTTACATTTCTGACATCTCAAACGGATCACCATATAAAACTGAGAGAAAAAGCACAGAAAGGGTCCAGTGAGGTGAAAAGGGAGCACAGGGGAGATTTTAACATGTCATTGGGCTATTATAAATGACGGATCGTTAAAAGTGTTTGGCAAAAATTCGCAGCAGTCTATATAATATTTTTATGATATATTAAAACATCTAAAACTCAGTTCCAGTGCCGCTTAAGAATAATTAGATAGAATATATTGTAGAAGAGTGGCTAGGAAGGTTCTGCGTGAACATTTTGTTTATGAGACACGCGCTGGTATATGTGAGGTTGGTATAATTTTCAAAATATCTTAGTTTGCGCTCCTAGAATCAACAGAAGCCTCAATACACAATGAACCTTCCGAATGTCGGCTCTTAGCAGCTCATTGTCCGATAATGATATCGCTGCGTCACGGTAAAGCAAGCACTGGATCAACATGCTCAACACTTTGGCAGTGAAACATCCGCAGCAACTGTAAATATGGGTTTACTAGAGAAAATCGGATTTGGTGAAATACTGATAAGCTAGGGAAGCATTCCCTTGATGGGATTGTGATCCCCGAGGATTACGTTGCCGTTGTTGGGCTCGCTCTATTCAATATCCCTTCGGTTAAGCGATGTTGCCTACTTCCCGCTGCACATTACCGAACCTTATCAACAGCACACACTTTTTACAGTCACAATTGCTAATAAACATCACAAGATAAGAATCATTAGCAGTGGCTACAATTTTAGATATTTCTAATTCGTTTGTCCGTCTTAAACCAGAAAAATATTGTGTGTTACATTCATGTGACTTTTCTCCACCACATATATAGTATGTACAGGAGGTATTGTATTCCACCCAAAATTTCGATATCGATATTTCAACAGAAATGCAGATCTTCAAGCTCCCGAATAAAAAAACGGATGTGTCACACTCACTTGACTTTCTATGGGTATACAGATTATTCTTACGAAAGTTTAATTTCCTATCTAATGCATATTAATCGAGATAAACCTCTCTGTAAAAAAATTGCATTATATATTTGTTATAGATACAAAGGTAACAGCAATAGACAAAAGTTTTAGAACTGGACGCTATTAAAAAACTTTAGAATTCCATACTCTTTCCATGGCATCGCCAGAAACAGCTGAAAATCGACAGGAGTTTAAGAGAATGGGTAACTACTGAACAATTCGAGTCATTAATAACGGATATCTCGGTAATGTCAGATGCCACAAAAAGTAATATTTGTAATAAAGTTTGTGTTTTAAAGAAATATACATTTTCGTCTATCGCTTAACCTTGTACAAGATTATACAAAATTCCTTCCGAATGTTGCGATAAAGCCATTTTTTGGGAAAATTAAAATTTTTGAAAAATGTTCCGTCTAAAAGTTAGTTGGGGTGGGGGATTTTCTTTAAAATCTTGGCATCTTTGGAATATATTGAACTTAAATACCAAGATTGGCATTTATCCGACATTTTGTTTTTGAGTTATACTGTTCAGACACACACGGTCCTTTTTTTATTCAGGGGCCTCCAAACATGTATTTCTGGCAAAATCTGTGTATCGAATTTGTGCATGCAATGTAATCCTTCCCCTATTTATTTACTATACGTAGTAGATAAAGTGAAAATGCATAACAGTTTTTGAGAAATTCCTTCGTACAGAAGTTTTAATCGTCTTAATCGGTGGAATTACTGTTTAAAGTCTTAAAGCAAACTTCTTCTATATGAGTACCCTGTGCTCATTTGAAAACAGTAACTCCCAGAAGTTTAAATAATGAAGGGACATAATCACTGTCTTTGATTCTGAAAGAGAATAATATTCATCGAGTTTTGTTGGAATTTAGGCAAAAACCATTGGCCTCAAACCAAGCACAGGCGTTGTTAAAGGTTAGATTCATGTAATGATTTAATTGATTTAAATTACCACAGTATAATAAATTGCTGAATCATCAGCAAACAAAACAGAATGAAATAAATATTTAACTACAGATCATTAATAATTATTAGAAACAACTGGCCCTAAAACAGATCCTTGTGGGATAGGGTTAGTATTAATAGAATTCAACAATTATAACAATAGGCAATTTTGTTCGACCATATAAGTAAGTCTTAAAAACCTCTAATTCAGGACCTGAATTCCATAATACCTGAGTTTATTAATTAGAATTTCGTGAGAGACACAATCAAAGACTTTGGTTAAATCACAAAGGACTGCCAAGGTATGTTTAGAGACATGAAAAGCATATATTATGGAACATATAAAAATCTCAAGAGCATCCACAATAGATAAACATCTTCTGAATCCACATTGATTATTTACAAATTACTTATTATTTTCAAAATAATCGATTAGCCGTTTGTGCATGATGATACTATTTTTTTTAATAAGCACTACAGAAACAGGTCTATAGTTACAGACAGAGTAGGGCCATCCTTTTTACTTTCTCTACTACGTATAGTAAGTAGGGGAAGTATTGTATTCCACCCAAAAATTCGATACCGACATTTCACCGGAAATACATGTTTTGAGACAACCTGAATCCAAAAAAAGCACTTTTTGGAAACATTTCCGTGTGTGTGTGTCTGTGTGTCTGTATGTGTGTCTGTCTGTCTGTCTGTGAACAGCATAACTCAGAAACGAACAGTCGGATATACCAAACTTGGTATATAGGTTCAGTATCTTCCAGAGATGCGACACGAAAGTTTTCAAGAAAATCCCCCCACCCCATATTACCCTTTACATGGAAGATTTTTCGAAAAGTTTAATTTTCTCAAAAATGGCTCTAACGATTTTGATTAAAATATCATAGGTTTAAGATATTTTCATGACAATTAAAATGTATATCTTGAATTTTCTGGGAATGTCGCCAAAAGTATTCTCCATTGTGAACGACTTTTGCAGAACTGGTAAACCATAAGAGATAGACAAAATTTTACTTCATAAAAAATGTAGATCGCGTTAAAATTCACAATTTATGTCATATACATTTTTTTTGTTGAGTGAACCATTTTCGAGATATTGCTTGTTATTCCCTTACATTTTTCAATACTTATTTTCTAAAATGGGAATTCGTTATTCATTTTTTTGTCTTGGATATGCAAAGAGTTATAATCTGTGGCAAAGGGAATGGTACTGCACCTAGCAACCAGCTGTTAAGAGATATGTATGTGCTTAAAGGCTACTGTTTTTCTATATTGCCCTTGTAAATATATTTTCCCCTTACATCTACAAGAAAATTAGAAATAAGATAGAGTCTGCAAATGTTTATTTCGATTAACATGAAGTAGATGGAGAATAAGAGTTTGTAAAAATAGTTTGTACAAGAGTAGAGAAAGTCATGTGAGTCAGATTTTTTAAAATGGGGATACCTTTAGAAAATTTAAGGGTTTCCGGAAATCGAACATTTATTGTGTGCAAAACGCTAGGGAAGTTACAATGGTACAAATCATAGCTTTTACAACCTTGCATTTAGAATTATTCAGGCTTGAGATAACTTGAAGAACATTAAAATATTTAACCTATCTCCACTGAAGCATATTGCTTGACAAATTACAATTACGGTTTTTGTTATTCGGGGATCTCAAAACGTGTATTTCCGCTGAAATCTCGGTAAATAAATTATTTACAGAGTAAATTTATAAGGAAACCCTGTTATCTGGAATGAATCTCTTTTTTGTTTGCAATTCAAAATGCATGAGAAATCATCGCCATATATTCGTATTTACTTTGCATTATAAACGAGCATTTTAAAAATATGAAAGGAGCATTTTCCCAATTGCTCAAAATGGGAATGTTCCTAAATATCCTGCTAATACGTAGGAAAATACTTAAACTATATCCAAGAGTTATCATAAATAACCAATCATTTGCATATTTTAAGTCTCACTGCCTCGTCAGCTTTGCATCACTGTATACACTGATAAATTTTGTAGGGGTCAGTTTTGATTCATACAAACAGGCTATGAATATGTCAAAGGCTATGTTAACAGCTGAAAAACTGCACATGAAATATTAATATTCATCAATCTGTGGACTGTTTTTATAATCATTAATAATACATTTTAGTAATTCTGCTCCTCTTGCCCCGAAACAAAACAGTGCACATTGCATTTATTGATGAAACAATGACGGAATACATACAGAGTGCATTTGTTTTATTTTCTTTTCGGTTACCGTTTCCATGCGTAATACACTGCAATTACTTATCTTAAGATAATACACCTGTGAAATTTGGAAAATCCACAGTACGTAAAATGTCGTTTTCAAATTTATGCCAGTTATTGCACACGTAACAGTAATTTTTTTGCAATGTTTCACATTTCTAGCTTCTATACTAACTTAAAAATAAATTTCTTAGCTTGCGAGTTCTTTGTTCTAATAATCCTTCCCCACACGATGCACTTTTTAAAGTGTTCACATAAAAAATTCAGGTATTATATAAATGAGTTTACAAAAAGTTCTATCATACTACATTTTTACTTTCTCTGCTACGTATAGTAAGTAGGGGAAGTATTGCATTCCACCCAAAACTTCGATACCGAGATTTCAACTGAAATACATGTTTTGAGGCACCCTGAATCCTAGTAAAGCATTTTTGGAAACATTTTTGTGTGTGTTTTTGAACAGCATAACTCAAAAACAAAAAATCGGATAAATACCAAACTTGCTATTTGAGTTTAGTTTCTTCTAAGGATGCAACACAAAGATTTTCAAGAAACTCTCCCCACACTCGACTAACCTTTACATGCAACATTTTTTGAAATTTTTATTATCTAAAATGGCTCGAAATATTCTTATTAAATTACCATATATTAAAGATATTTACATAACAAATACAATTTATATGTTGAACTTTCTGGGAATATGTAGCCTAGGAAGTCCTCTTCATTCGGAAGGAATTTTGTATAAACTTGCATACCTTGTAAACGTTGCGCTATAGACAAAAACGTACCACATAATTGTGGATCTCTTTAAAATACACAGTTTAGTAAAAATAAGCTTTTTTGTGGCATAAGCCGTGTCTGAGATACCGTTATTAAAGTTTCGAATTGTTCAATACTTGTCAATCTTTTAAAGTCCCATTAATTTTCAGCTGTTTCTCGCGATTGCGTGGAAACAGTATGGTTTTTAAGGCCAGATGTAGTGCCCTGTTCCTAAACGTTTGACTATCGCTGTTCTTTGTATTTATAACGAAATGTGTAATGTAACTATTTTTGCAAAAGACTACATGTAGTAGATAGAAAAATATGCTTTAGTAAGAATAGTTTGTATACCCACAAATACAGATAGTGGGTAGAGAAAATGATGTGAATCTATTACATAAGATTTTGTATAGTAACTCATAATTATTCTAGAAAAATTAATACTTTTTGTATTCTCCAAAATTCTTGATTTTTCAGAAGTTAATGAATTATTTCTCAAAATCGTGGCATCGTTTTAAAAACAAATATAATGTATTACGTCCACATGACTTTTACCGCCTTTTATTGTTTATTACTGAGTATGTAAACTTTTTTATACGAAAGCTTATTTTTCTATCTACCACGAGATAGAGAATCGAGATAATTCTGCATAAATAGCTACATTACACATTTCGTTATAGATACAAAGGGAACAGCGGTAGTCAAATGTTTGAGAACTAGCCGCTATATGCTGGACTTAAAATATAATACTCTTTTCATGGTATCGCGATAAACAACTGAAAAATGTCAAAGATAAGACAAAACAACAAAGATAAGACAAACGATAAGAATGACTAAGTATTGAGCAATTTGAACCATTAGTAACAAATATCTTATAAATGGCTTATGCCATAAGAAAAAGTTATCTGAAGTAAATTGTGTGTTTTAAAGAGATCTGCATTTTTGTGTAGTACGTTTTCGTCTGTCACTTAACTTTACCAATTATACAAGATTATACAAAATTACTTCGAGGGAAGAGGACTTCACAAGGTATTCCCAGAAAATTTAGGATACACATTTTATTTGTCATGTAAATGCCAAATGTATGGTATTTAAAAAATTGTTAGTTAATGCTTAGAAAATAAAAAATCAAAAGCATTTTAGAATTAAAATAGTCTGCATTTGGGATATTTTCTTTAATCTTCCTGTCGCATCTCTGGATGATACCAAACGTAAATGCCGTCCCGTAGTTTCGCTTTTGAGTTAAAATTTCGCATTTGTTATATAGAGGCTCAAAGCACGTATTTCCGGCGAAATCTCGATGTCGAATTTTTGGACGGAATGCAATACTTCCTCTACTAAAGGCACGTGGCAGAGAAAGTAAAGTGACAAATTTCCTTATGGTAGACAAAAGTTTATTTTTTCAATCAATCTATAATAAAAGTGTTTCAGAACATACCTTGAAAAATTCTGCTAATGGCCATTGAACAATTGGTTAAATTTAACTTGGCAAGATAAGGTATTTAGACTCCATCTAAAGAAGGGTACAGTTAACTATAAGGCTGTGCAGTTGTATTGTGGTAAGAAAGATCCCAACCTAGATGAACCATGACAATCTTAGCGGCAGTATAAGCTTTCACGAATATATTACTTTATAGTAAGTAGGGGAAGTATTGTGTTGCACCCAAAAATTTGATATTGATGTTTCACCGAATGTATGAACTCCACCTCAAAAAAAAAACTTTTAGGAAAATTTTCCGTGTATGACTGTAAACAGCGTAACTGAAAAAATGTATGATATATCACATGACTTTCTCTACCCTCTATCGTTTATTAGTGAGTGTACAAACTATTCTTACTAAAGCTTATTTTTATATCTCCTACGTTTTAATCCAAATTAACCTTTGCAGAAATAGCCATATTAAACATTTCGTTATAGATATAAAGGGACAGCGACTATCAGGTGTTTAAGAACTGGACGCAATATGCTGACCTTCAATTCGAAAAATTAATAACGGATATCTCAGAAATGGCTTATGCCACAAAAAGAACTAATTTGAAATAAATTCTGTGTTTTAAAGAGATCTACATCTTTTGTGTAGTACGTTTTCGTCTATTCGCTTAACGTTTACAGTTTATAAGATTGTACAAAATTGATTGCGAACGAAGAGGACTTCAAAGTCTATTCCCAAAAAATTCAAAATATACATTTCGTTTGTCATGTAAATATCTCTAATATACGGAACTTTAACCAAAATCGTTACTGCCATTTTTGAGAAAATAAGAATTTTCGTAAATGTTCCATCTAAGGGGTAATCGGGGTTGGGGAATTTTCTAGTATCGCATTCTTGGAAGATACAAAACTTAAATACGAAGTTTTTTACTTATCCAACTTTTCGTTTTTGGGTTATGCTGTTCATAGAGACACACGGACAGGCATACAGACACATGCTTTATTTGTATTCAGGGTTTCTCAAATTATGTATTTCCGGTAAACTCTCGTATCGAATTTTTGGGTGGAATGCAATACCTTCTCTACCTTCTATGTACATAGTAGAGAAAGTAATGAAGAATCGGTTAACAATCAAACCTGGTATTTAAGTTCGATAGATTTCAGGGATGCGACACCAAGATTTTCAAGAAAATTCCTCCACCCTAAACTCAACTTACAAGGAAACGCTTTCGAATATTTCCTCAAAAATAGCTTAAGCGCCTTTGATTAAAATACCGTATTTTCATGAAAAATGACATGTGTATCTTAAATGTTCTGGGAGTGGCCTCTTTATTCTGAATGACTTTTACACACTTGGTAAACCGTATGAGACAGACAAGATTTTACCATACAAAAAATGTAGATCTCGTTAAAGTACACAATTTGTATCGGATAAATTGTTTTATAGACTTATGGGAACTGGGAGGTCAATATACTTAAAAATACTGTTTTTCTATGTTCTATATAAAATAAAATATATACACACTGGTGTGCAAAACCTAAGGACGATATGGGTAAAGTAACATAACAAATGAACTACTTGGTGGAAGTAGATGAAGGTGCGGTAGTATGTTGCCAGAGATCTCTCACACGTACACAGAAACCTGGACGTCACATGGCGTGAGTGTAGCGAGCCTATAGTGCCAAATGGGTCTGGTCCCGCAACACAGGGCAGTTGACGTAAAAGGACAAGACGGTGTGTGACAATTAGTGAGCTGTTACGGTGCACTGTAGTGGTGTTCTTCATTGTAACTTGGCCCGTAGACACCACTTGGATGACTTCACACGAGGAAGAATCACTAAATATCCTACTGTAGTTCAGTAGAACCGGAATGAATGAAACCGGAATTTAAAAAAATCTGATGACTTGCACTGAAACTCACATCACTTTCTCTACTCTTGTACAAACTATTTATACAAACGCTTGCATCTGGCTAGAGATGGAAACACGTAATGAACCCAGAAACATCCTTGAACAGGATCGTTTTGCTGGTCCGGGTGTTATGGTTTGGGGAGTCATAATGTTGCATGTGCGCACCGACCTCCAAATCTTTGAACACGGTACGCTCACTGGTCAACGTTATTGTGATACTGTACTCCTTCCCCATGTGCGTCTTTTCAGGGGTGCAGTCGGCCCTGACTTCATTTTTATGAACGACAATGCGCGATCTCATCGAACAGCGCAGGTGGAGGATCTTTTGGAACGAGGGGATATTCGGCGAATGGACTGTCCTGCCCGTTCCCCCGATTTAAATCCCATCGAATACGTGTGGGATGCTTTGGGGAGACGCATTGCAGCACATCCACATGCACCAACGACCATCCAACAGTTGTTAACAGCGCTGGTGGAGGAATGGAACACCCTACCACAAGAACTGCTTACCAACCTTGTGGCCAACATGGGAGCACGATGCAGAGCATGCATTGCTGTCCGTAGTGGTATGCACCCTTTTAAGCACCATGTATTCTGTAAATATAGAGAGCTATCATACGTCATATTGACTTTGGTGTAGCTTATGGTCTGTGAATAAAAGTGGCATTTCTAATCGTGTCACTGCATATTTCATTTAGTTGCCTACTGTAGCATACCGTAGCAGTGCCCTCTATATATGATTCAAGTTTTATCGAGCTATGTTACTTGGCAGTGTCAAAGCATGCGAATATTACTTTCTTCCTTAGGTTTTGCACACCAGTGTTTATATATATATATATATATATATATATATATATATATATATATATATCATTAAGATTAAAGACAAATTTTACAGTTTAAATTTACCATTTTAAACATGGCAGCGAACAACCATACCCATTGTATTGTTTCTTCTTCACAATTTCTCGTAACTTGAGTTTTTACTTTCTCTACTGCGTATAGTAAGCAGGGGAAGTATTGCATTCCACCCAGAAATTCAATATGCAGGTTTCACTGGAACAACATGTTTTGAGGCCCGCTGATTAAAAAGAACATTTTTAAAAAACGCTCGTGTGTCTGTGTGCGTGTGCGCCTGTGTCTCTGTGAACAGCATAACTCATAAACGAAAAGTCGGATAAACACCAAACTTGGTATTTAGGTTCAATATCCTTAACAGATGCGACACGAAGCTTTACAATAAAATCTCCCCATCACAGACTACCCTTTACGTAGAACATTTTTCAAAATTATCGGTTTTCTCAAGAACGGTTCTAACGATTTTGCTTAAAACATTATATGTGTAAGACATTTTAATGGCAAATGAAATGTATATCATCAATTTTCTGGGAATGTTTCAAAAAGTCTTCATTTTGAATGACTTTTGCGCAACTGGAAAACCGTAGGAGACAGACAAAGGTTTACTCCACAAAAATATATATCTAGTTAAAACACACAGTTTATTTTATATGCATTTTTTCTGTCGAGTGAACCATTTCCGAGATATCCCTTGTTATTTGTTTCAATGTTCCAATACTTATACTTTTCTCAAATGGGAATTCGTTATTCGTTTTTTATGTCCTGGACATACAAAGAAAATAGAATGCTCCACATAGCAACCAGCTCTTAAATGATTTGATTATCGCTTAAAGTCTACCATATTCCCCTTGCATAGTAAGTTTCTGCAAACGTTTAACTCGATTAACATGAAGTAGATGGAGAATAAGCGTTTGTATAAATAGTTTGTACAAGAGTAGAGAAAGTGATGTGAGTTTCAGTGCAAGTCATCAGATTTTTTTAAATTCCGGTTTCATTCATTCCGGTTCTACTGAACTATAATGCAAAGAAAAACACGTTTAATTTCACTGTTTGCGCGCAATAACAATCCGACTAAATTTGTATGTAAACAATGCTTTTGGAATTAACAACTCATCGTATTTACTTGTAACTACATACGAACAGCGAAAATAAATGCATTTCTTCTTTTTCTGGTTTAACGATGTTGGAGTAGAATATATCCAATATAATATTCCATAAATAACAATCATTTTACATTGCTAATTGTTTCATGCACACACGCAATGGTACAAAACCTGTTATTTAGTAGCTGTCCGGTAAATAAACTTTTTCTTCAAATCGCCATATTGCATAAGCAAAGGACATTTGTGTTCTAGTATTGTAAGTGTAGCAAACATTCTCTTTAAGTATCTTCATTAACACACTTCACTCAAAACAACAGGTAGGTATATTTATTTGCAATAACTAGTTATTACCAAGTGCGTAAGGTTTTATTACGTGAGAAAGTTCCGACGTTTTACATTCACATGATCACCCTGCCCTCTGTCGCTTATTATTGGGTACACAAATTATTCTTACGAAAGCTTTATTTTCCTATCTACTTCATTTTAATCGAGATAAACCTATCCGGAACTAGTGATAGTCACATGTTTAAGAACTGGAACTATATGCTAGCCTTAAAATTCCATACTGTTTCCATCACATCGCGAGAAATAGCTGAAAATTGACAGGACTTAAACAAGATACCTACCATTAACCATTAATAACGCATACCTCAGAAACGGCTGATGCCACAAAAAAACTACTTGAAATAAATTGTGTGTTTTAAAGAGATCTACACTTTTTGAGTAGTAAATTTTCTTCTATGGCTTAGCATCTACCAGTGATACAAGATTATATAAAATTCCTTCTGAATGATGAGGATTTCTCAGGCTATTCCCAGAAAATTCAATATTTACATTTTATTTCTCATGCAAATATCTTTAATATACGGTACTTAAAAATCGTTAGAGCCAGTTTTTAGAAAATCCATGTAAAGTATAGTTTGGGATCGGGGTATCTTCTTGAAAATCTTCATATCGCAACTCTCGAAGGTGCTGAACCTAAATTCCAAGTTTGGTATTTATGCAACTTTTAGTTTTTGAGTAATGCTGTTCACAGACACACAGACCTCTTTCTGAAAATTCCTTGCTTTTATTCAGGGGGACCCAAAATCTGATTTTCCTGTAAAATCTCGGTGTCGAATTTTTGTATGGCATGCAATATCTTCCCTATCTACTATGTACGTAGCACAGAAAGTAAAAAGAAGCAATAACAAAGAATACATCGGAAACTTTTAACACACCAAATTATGTTATTTAACATAAATAGTTTACTTTAACAGGATCTACAATTTTTGTGTAATAAAACTTTGTCTGTCTCTTACGGTTTACCAATTATACAAAGGTCATTCAGAATAAACAGGTCTAAAAAGTCTATTCCCAGAGAATGCAATATATACATTTTATTTGTCATGAAAACAGCATAGACATAGGTATTTTAATCAATTCGAGTCGCATTCTTGAAAGGTCCTGAGCCTAAATACCAAGTTTCGTATTTAACCGACTTTTCGTTTTTGAGTTATGTTGTTCTAACACGTACATGCATAGATGACCTTTTTCTAAAATATTTTTTCGTGGTTTAGGGACCCCCAAAAAAGTATTTAAAGTGAAATCTCGACAATAATTTTTGGACAAAATACCATACTACTACTAATACTACTTACTGTAAGTACGCAGTAGAGAAAGATAAAACCTTCTGTGAGATATTCACATGACTTTCTCTACCCTCTATTTGATTAGTGGGTATACAAACTATTCCTACCAAGCTTATTTTCATATCTACTACATTACACATTTCGTTTTAGATACAAAGGAAACAGGGATAGTCAAGTGTTTAAGAACTGGACGCTATATGCTGCCCTTAAAATTCCATGCAATCGCAAGAAACAACTGAAAATTATGGGACTAAAATAATGACAAGTATTGAGCAAATGGAAGCTTTAATAACGGCTATCGCAGAAACGACTCATGCCACAAAAAGTATTTTAAGGAAATTGTGTGTTTTAAAGAGATATACATGTTGTGTGATCCGTTTTCCTCTCTCCCTTAACGTTTACAAGTTATAAAAGATTATACAAAATTCCATTCGAATGAAAAGGACTTCCTAAGCTATTTTAGTAACTTTGAGACATACATTCTATCTGTTATGTAAACATCTTTTATATATGGTAGTTTAGTCAAAATCGTTAGAGCAATGTTTGAGAAAATCAAAGTTTTCGAAAAATGTTGCATGTAAAGGGTAGTTGGTGGTGGAGGGATTTTCTTAAAAAATCTTTGTGTTACATCATTGGAAGATACTTAACTCAAATACTAAGTTTGGTATTTATCTTACTTTTCGTTTTTGAGTTATGCTGTTCACAGACACACAGACAGACACAACGGACATGCTCGCAGAAATGCTTTATTTGAATTAAGAGCGCCCTAAAACTTGTATTTTCGGTGACATCTAAATATCAAATTTTTGGGTGGAATGCAATATCTCCCCTGCTTACTATACGTAATAGAGAAAGTAAAAATCACTCGGTCACAGTCTGGTTTAAGGAGGAGAACGCTGAGCATTCGTAGATAGACTGTAGATGTAAACGGTTGAACACGCGGTTTTGCAAGTTATCTGGCTTATAGTTTAACCAGGTATCACCTGCCCTATTTAACTTATACGTTGATGACGTCATACGAAAATTATATAATAAATAAATGTTATTTAAATACCCTATAGTTTGCAAATAAATAAATAATATTTGCAAACCCCGAATCCAATTTACAAAAAACTACTTTTAAATTTCAAAACAATATAATTTAAAAATATAAACAAAAAAATAAAGTCATAGGTTTCAAAGTAAAAATGAAAAAAAAAAAGAATAAAGATACTAGTAGACAATAAAATCCTTTTGCAGGTCACTAATTTCAAATATCTGAGATGTATAACCTGAAATTTAGTAATTAGCAATGTAGAAAATTAACTAAATAAATTTATATAGGTAAAACAGATCATTAAAGGGAGATTGTTTAATAATGCTCATAGAGACGATTTTAAAGTTTGTTAAAATGATGGCCCTGGCCCAACTAATCACGCTTTATGGAGCTCAGACTTCAATATTAACAAAACCAAAAGAAAACAGGCAAACAAATCTATGTGTAGCACTCGCATGACTTTCTGTACTCTTGCACAAACTATTTTTACAAACGCTTATTCTCCATATGCACTTCAGGTTAATCGAGATAAGCATTGACAGAAACCATCTTACATCGTATTGCTAATTTTCTTGTAGGTGCAAGGGGAATATGGTAGGCCTTAAGCGATAGTCAAATATTTTAACAGCTGGTTGCTATGTGGAGCATTCCATTGTCTTTGTATGTCCAGGACATAAAAAAAGAGTAACAAATTCGCATTTGAGGAAATGTATAAGTATTGGAAAATTCAAACAGATGACAAGAAGTATGTCGGAAACAGTTCACTCGACAAAAAAATGTAAATGACACAAATTGTGTGTTTTAACGAGCTCTAAATTTTTTGTGTAGAAAAATTTTGTCTATCTCTTACGGTTTACCATATATGCAGAAGTCATTCAGAATGAAGAGGAATTTTGGAAACATTCCCAGAAAATTCAAGATATAGATTCTGTTTTTTATAAATGTCTTAAATATGTGATATTTTAATCAAAATCGTTAGACCAATTTTTGAGAAAATCAAAATTTTCGAAATATAGGGTGGTCTGGAGAACGGGACTTTTCTTGTAAATCTTCGTGTAGCACCTTTAAAAGATACTGAGCCTAAATACCAAGTTTGGTATATATCCGATTTTTCGTTCTTAATTTATGCGCTTCAAAGTCAGACACACGGACATGTTTCCAAAAATGTATTTCCTGTAAAATCTCAATATAGAATTTTTGGATGGAATGAAACACCTTCCCCTACACCTTACGTAGTAGAGGAAGTAAAAAACAGGTAAGAGATGTTGAAATAGCAGAAATGAAATTACTAAGACCTTCTGGCTGGTAATTCGCTTCTGGACTATCAGAGAAACGATGACATTCGGGGAGAACTAACTGTAAGCAATATTTTAGAAGTAATAATGGTATGACCATCTATGTAGGATGGATACTTCCCGTGTTCCAGTTAGCATATGTAAATACAAGCCCAGAGGAAGAAGAGAAGGACCAAAATTAAAATATTGTGAAGTCGAAACAGGCCAAAAAGCCCAAGCTATGTTATATTTGATGATGACAGGTTATTGTACACATAAAAGCATTTAAAATACCCTCTACAGATATTACAATTTTTTATATAACGGAATTATTGTCTTAAAATGTTACTTAACCTAGAATCTTCAGGAGTTACCTTGGGAAACCAGGAGTTCCTTCCTGTAACCATAGTAACCAGGTAGAAACCCGACTTTATTCCTCGAGCCAGAAAACTTGTAAGCTGTTATGTAAATGCCATGAAGTTATTACCGGAAAAAGAAGAGAACATATTTAATGTAAATGTGGTTTTCTCTCACAGCACCTTCACTTGCAGCTAAACCCACATTGGGCGTTTTTGGCTCTTGCGCTTCCTCATGAAGGAAGCGAGTAAAGGTCGGACCAAAAGGGAGAAATGTAAATTCGCGGGCAAATAATGAGGAGAAGGAGGACTGTCGTTTGTTTCGAAGAAAGAAACTTTATTTTATTTCTGTGTTCCTCTAGAACCTCCTTTAAAAATTAAAAAGGGATCGGGAAGAAAGTTTCTTTGTCAACGTCCGGCGCTTTGTCCTCGAGAATTTTTTCTAAAAGGAAGGGCGCCCCACAAATTGGCTTCATTAGGGCGTCTAGTGAGAAACTGCACAAGTTGGCAACAGTTTTTCTTACCACTGATCTGTGAGTGTTCCTTTGCATTCTTTTGTTTTAGGGTATATCGTTTTCAGAAAAGAAGACCTCGACATTTATAACTGCCTGCAGCAAAGGATTTAGAAGCTTGAGATAATCGCTTCCACGAAATGACTGAAATCTTCTTATGAAAATGTATGTGTAAAATTTGGCAAAAAAAGTGAAACTTTAGATTTTTTGCAGCTGTATTAACTTATAACTTGTACTTTCATGCTACACAACGTTTTTTTAATATCAGCAATTTTAAAACAACATAAGGATATTTATCTAAATGCAGATGGCGCGCATAAAATGTGGCCCATAATGGAACGGAGTAGTTCGTTAGTACCGACAAAACCTAGCCCTTCCATAATTTTAGCCACTAGATTGACAGGGTACTTTACCTTCCCAAAGTATAGCCGAACTGCCGAAGGGTAACATTACAACTTAAACCTTTCATTTCATGCTATATAGGGTCAATTCAAAAGTTTTGAGAATGGACGCAATAAAATATTAAAAATTTAGATATCACTCCATTTTTTAAAAATATTCTCCATTGCATTCTATTCACCGTCTCATCCTTTAAAACATGTTTCAAATGTTGAACGTGAAGTAGATATTATCTTTACGTTATTTGCACCACGCTTTGGGCGTCAATTTTAAGTAGGTTGTTTTGAAGGAGTTGTATTATATTTCAACTGTTGGGGAACCGAACTTGTAGTAGTTGCAACCGCACGTGTGGTACCCGCTTTCCGGTAGCCTTCGTCCTAAGTTGAAAAATATTAACTTTGTAATTTTTACTATTTCTTTAAATATTATATATATATATATAATGTTTGCCTCGGCTGCGTGAGTATTATTGTTAGGGACATGGATGTCTTGGCAGGGTTGTGGTGCGACAAGAATGTAGGCTTACACAGATTATAATTTTACTTCACTCCTTTTATTAATGCTTGATACGATTTAAATAACACTTCACTGATATAGAGAGCTGTGAGATTCTTTTTATTAATTAACTGCACATTTTAGCACGTAAACTTATTTTTCGTCTCACACGAATACGTATTAAATCTCTCGAGGACACATTTCTCATCCGATTAGGAACACTGTCTAGTAATAACTGACTTCTGAATTTGTAAATGTTTCTCCTTTTCAGTTTCTGATTGGCTAATCCTACTCCAATAGAATACCTTTATTTAACTAAAGCTTTTCTGGTTGTTGATTGGCTATTTTATAACCTGTCAAAAAAATTACATTGTTGTTGCTCCAATAATGACTAGTAGCATTATTAAACATTCTTACTCATTATTTCCTCAAGGTTACCTCATTGTTAGCAACTTTTGACCTATTTCTCACAGCTCTTACATTATTAAATTACGTAATACATTCATATAACAGTATTGAGCATGTATACAATAATATTAACATATACAGTGACTGTAATATACACTTTTTATATATTTTTAAATACACATATTGCGTTAAGGTGGGGTGTTATTGATTTTATATTTATATAATTAGACGAAAATCATTTAAGTGTTAAAACGCCTCAAACGCCATTCTTCTTTGGAGAGAGTGCAAATACATTCTTCTTAATCAGCTACTGCGGCTTCAGGTGACCCAAATCGTGACCTCCAAAACTTTCTTTCATTTTGAGGAACAGAAAAAGGTCGCATGGGGTCAGGTCGGGACTGTAGGGAGGATGGGACAAATATGTAACTCCTGTAGAAATTGGGTTATTGTTTTGATAGTGTGGGCAGAGGCATTGTCATGGTGCAACAAAATTCCACGCAGACCAGTCTTAGGACGCTTTTTCTGAATTCATTGAATACTTGTTGCAGATATTTTCTGGTGTACCGTCTGGCAGTAACAGTCTTTTGTCCCTCAAGCGGAATCGTCAAAATGTAGCCACTTTCTGAAGAAGGAACAGATCATCTTGTTGCCAACACTTCTCGTTTGCTTCATTTTTGTTGGCGGATCTTCTCCTGGGAAGACCCAGACCGATGACAGCCTTTAGTTTCTGGATCATACTAGTAAATGCAGTTTTCCTCACCTGTTACAATGTTAAATATGTTTTTGGATCTTCCTCCATTGAATTTTTCAGTCATTTCCTGGCACCATTGCACACGTGCTTGTTTCTGCTCAATTGTGAGGTGATGGGAAATCCAGCAACTGCAGAGCTTCCTGACGTCAAGTTTTTCTTTCAAAATTGTTTTCACTGCTGCCGATCCAATATTTAGGGCTTTTTGAATCTGCCATATTGCAACATGCGCTCTTGCTTTCACCACATTTTCACCCACTATTGCTGTAACCAGGTCGGTCTTCATCTTCGAAAGCATCCCTTCCTGTTCTAAACGGTACATACCATTGATAAACGGTGGATTGCGAAGGGCAAAGATCCCCAACTACACGATACAATCTTTCAAGGCATTCTCTCTTCCCTAAACCGACTTTAAAGTCATAGAAAATCATAGCATGGAAATGCTCTCGCTTGAGATCCATCCTAGCGTATGGCGTAGCAACACCTCCTATACATATACACGCTGTGTTGACGATGCACATTGTTGTAGCGCACCCAGACTTGCACATGTTGCTATCTGAACTTCAATCTGAAATTAGGAAAAGCTGCTTTGGCTTACCACTGCTCATTATTACCCATTCTCAAAACTTTCAGAGTGACCCATACCGTTTTCTTATTGCCGTTTAGTAGCAGCAACAATTTAACCTTCGTCTCCATGTCACTGATGAAAGCTCTCGTATACATAAATGACTAAGCTGTCGTTCAGTTTAACCACACATGCAAATAATTCTTCACCTCTTCCTCTAGAAGACCGACACGATTTATAACGATATAACGGTATATAACGGTATTGGTTTATCCTTTGTTTGTATACCAATCGTAGAGAAACTATTTGATAGAGGTGGTATACTAACCATCCCTTCATTCAACATAGATTATAAACATCGTTCATTCTTAGTTTGTAAGTCCCTGTATTGTTTTTTCAGGCCAATTACACAGAACAACTGATACCGGCTGGGTGGAGTCAAAAGCTGGTTATCTGAAGGTGGAAACTTTACGGTGAGAAAAACACTATGGTATCTAGGGGAATGAGCAACTTTTATGCACGATTGTATACAACACCGTGTTGAACTTTAAACTCCATTTATCTCAATTTCTTCTTTCAGCATTTTTCACTATGCCAAATACTTCTTGGACTTTGGATGACTATTTTATAAAAAAAATCTGATGTGTTACACTTACATGACTTTCTCCACTCTTGCACAAACTATTTTTACAAACGCTTATTCTCCATCTACTTCATGTTAATCGAGATAAACATTTGCAGACACTATCTTGTTGCTGATGTTCTTGTAGATGTAAGGGGAATATATATTTACAGGGCAATATAGAAATGCAGTAGCCTTTAAGCAAAGACATTACTCTGAATAGCTGGTTGCTATGTGCAACACCATTCTCTTTGCCACAGATTAATACTCCTTGCATATCCAAGACAAAAAAATTAATAACAAATTCCCATTTGAGAAAATAAGTATTGGAAAAATTAAGGGAATAACAAGCAATATCTCGAAAATGGTTCACTCAACAAAAAAATGTAAATGACATAAATTGTATATTTTAACGCGATCTACATTTTTTGTATAGTAAAATTTTGTCTATCTCTTATGGTTTACCAGTTATGCAAAAGTCGTTCACAATGAAGAATACTTTTGGTGACATTTCTAGAAAATTCAAGATATACATTTTGTTTGTCATGAAAATATCTTAAACATATGATATTTTAATCAAAATTGTTAGGACCATTTTTGAGAAAATTAAAATCTTCGAAAAATGTTCCATGTAAAGAGTAATCTGTTGTGGAAGGGATTTTCTTGAAACCTTCGTGTCGCATCTCTGGAATATACTGAACCTAAATACCAAGTTTGGTGTTTATCCGACTGTTCGTTTCTGAGTTATACTGTTCACAGGCAGACACACAGACACACAGACACACACACACACGGACATGTATCCAAAAAAGCTTTATTTGGATTCAGAGGGTCTCAAAACATGTATTTCCGGCAATATCTCGGTATCGAATTTTTGGGTGGAGTACAATACTTCCCCTACTTACTATACGTAGTAGAGAAAGTAATAAGTGTACTTAGAGGACATGTATTTACATCCTATAAAGACTTCAGTCTGATATCTTAAATCGTTTATGAGATAATGTTACATGAATTAAACAGATTTAACACTGGAGTGACATGACCTTCAATCTCCTCTTAAATAGCATTCGACGCTCTCTAGCTAAGAAAGGGTCCAACATTGGGGTGCCAGCAAGCGTCTGTGTGCGGCCTTGGGATGTCAACCCTGGCCGTACGTCCGGTCCTTAAATTGAACCTTAATCCCTTCAGGAATTGTCTCGACTTGGGAAACAAAAGAGTTAAGCCCTGACAACCACCATTTTGTGCTCCGCTAAGCTGTAGTTACTTCTTTCTCCGTCAGTGACGCTGGATTGTTTGCACCTTCCCCGGATTAGAACGAGTCGGGCGATTGTTACAGTACCCTTGGTTTCTGTGGCTTACCGATACCTAAAATTGGAAACGTTAATCACACCACACTCAAGCTTTTGTTGTGAGTGTTACGTACATTATGCTTCGTAAATACGGACGTGATACTGAAAACGTTATGATATTAATAATATAATAATAAATATAATATTATACTACGTATTTATTTGTGCAAGTTATTTACACATTCGGGATCTGTTGGATTCGCCCTGGCCACTTGTTCCCCAGAACTTCGATATTACATTCGGCGTTATATCTTTTACATTCTTAAATGCAACCAGAAGCCGTCAGAAAAAAAGCACAAAAAATATAATTTAGGAAACGTGTATTTCCGTCTCATAACAAACGCATATAAAGGCAACACAAATACAAATTTTAGCCATATATCGCGGAGTTGGAAAACTTCCGGCTACATATTATAAATTACAAGAGAGCCGAATAACACAAACCAAAATACGGTCAGAAAAAAGGAGGCCAAAGCAAATTACATACGCGAACGAAATGAAAATTTGTGGGGGAACTTAACACTGTGTCAGCCGAAGAACAAGAACACACTCAAAGCATGGTAAACCGAACAAAGCGGCACGAATGCTAGAGCGACGGTGGCGCCCTCATCACCCACGCCACGACCGACACCCAGCGGCGGACCAGCAAATTAACAATCAAAATATTGCGAAGCGTACGGGACAAAAACAAACATATGCCGGATTTTCTTAATCCGGCGCAAATCCGGCACAAATTCTACAATCCTACTCACTCTCCGTTTTCACATACTATTTTCAACTCCCGGTTTCTATTTCCCTGTCACATTCCATAAAAATTCTCCTAAACCTCGAGGTTGAAATATTCGCCCGACCAATGTTAATTAATGAGAAACCAATAACGAAAATATTATAAAGAATAAAAAGGAAAAGCGAAACGCCAAATAAAATATGATGCAAAAGAATGTAAAGCTGTAATAAAAGGGGAATATACCTATAAGAGTTAAACAGCAAAAAGGTCACAGATAAAGATCAGTACAAAGAATTATGGCAAAAGCCAGAGATAAATATTATTACAAAAATGATAGCAAACGCTAGAGATTATGATCAATATAAAAGGTATAGCCAGAGTCAGTTGCAAATATGAATATACCTACAAAATACTTGCAGAAATATGATATACCTGACACGAATATGACTAAATCCGCATTTGAAAACTTGTCTTTGACACACCCTTAAAAACTCTTTCAACTGCTTGATTATCATCCTTTAAAACCTCTGCAAGACAGTTGCACAGAGTTCCAAAAATGTGTTGGAGGAATACATTCTACCAACACATGACGGCCTATATCTTTTCCTTCACAGCGGACAAAGCAGAGCAGGGTCCCCCTTAAAAAGATAACCGTGCGTAAAATTGCAGTGGCCAATACGCAACCGAGCCAAAATCATCTCCTCATGGTGAGATATACGAGACGAAGTTACCCATTTTATCGGAATAGCTTCACTACTCTAAGCTTATTTCCGCGCAGAGCTAACCACTCCTCGCGCCAGCACGACAGCACCGCTCTCCGCGCAACAAACCTAAAGTCTTTCGACGTTACACTAGATATTGCAACAATGGATTCTGTGGTCGCCACCATAACTACCAAATCTGCCACTTCATTCCCCGGCAAGCCATTGTGACCAGGTATCCAAGCACACTGCACATTAACGCCAGAAGTGTATTAAACATGGAGAGCATCTGAATTCGCTGAAATAAATGCAAAGAAGGATACACTAGTGAAGTATACGTGGACAAAGCAGAGAAAAACCAAAGCTGTAAAAGCAGTCAGGTGCATAGAAAAGTTAAGCAGCACGATAACACGGCAATGGAAGACGCTAGACGTATCTACTTTCTGAAATATACCAACCGAAACTTGTAGCAAAATTTATCAATGGAACCAATAACATACACAGAAAAGTATGTACTAGAGAGGTAACTTTATGAAAATAGAAAATGGGCGTGAAAAACAAATTCGTCCAGGCCGGGAGCTCATTTTCGAATATGTATAACTTCGATACTTCGTGTCATATAGTGTTCATGTCAAGTCATAGCTGAAGTAATTGATCAGGTCAAGTCAACAGTGTTCGGCGTATTAACCTGTAAAGGAAAATATGTAAGTGACGGATATCATTGCTGAGTTAAGTTAAACGCAGGGAAAAGCGGATAGGATATGGCAAATCAGAAGCAAACGAATATAAATTGATCGTGGAATAAAGTAAATATTGTGTGACGGGAACGAGGAAAGGGAATTATTTGAGCTTTCAGTGTGGAACTTTGCATAAAAAGGGTAGTGAAAGAGAAGTGGGCAGTTCGACATATCCTGAGAGAAGAGTCTTCTTCCTTCTAATCATTAGCCTTTTCCTTGTCATCACCCTAACATCAAAATAGCAACAAACAATCCCACATCAACCTCTGATACAGTAATTATTAACAAAAATATATAAATAATGAATTAAGGAAGTTAAGTAGGATAGAGAAAAAATTGTGATAAATAATTGTCGATATTATCCGTTGAAATATTTGTCCGGAAAGAAGAAGGTAATTAGTGAGTCATGTTAACGAAAGTCATTAGTAGTAGCCGAGGACAGAATACGTTAGCTTAAAAATTCTGGGAACGCAGTTTAGAGTTAAATTAGAGTCACTTAGGCCAATTCTGCAAAAGGGAATAGTAGATAAAATTCTCAGAATCGGGAAGGTACCCCTAGTACAGAGGTGCACGTGAGATTTTTAAGATTGGCCCGGTGTGAAATAATGTCGGTGGGAGTTCTAATGTAGGACGGAGTTTCGTGCAATTTAAATCAAAGAGTTACACTGGTACAGTCACCGATACTTATTGCTCGTGTAATATTTTAAGCGCTTAGTGACGCCCTTGCGTGAGTAAGGTTTCCCAGCTATCGCGGGAGATCTTTCCGAGCAACATTCTAGCGACTCACGGCAAGTTACGCAACTAGTTTTTTAAGCGGAAAAATTTATTTCAAACCGTAAAATTGATACTTCAGAAGTTAGCAGGTATGATAATTTAATTGTTATAGTTTCCAGTGTTACGATTCATAATCAACTTCATTATTTATCTTCAAATGGTCGGCAACTCTCTTCAATAGCTCAGGCATTAAATTAAAACGGTTTTGTCCTTTCACAATATATCCACGCATGCCCTGAGAAAATACTCATAGCTCTACCAGTGGAGCAGTTATTGCACGAGACAACAGAACGAGCTACGAGATAGCGACAAAAAACATTAGAAGAGGTTAAATGTGCTACGTACTTCAAAAGTGACGATCATCGTCTTGTATCACCTCTTATCTGAGACCTATCTAAAAACATTTTATCTCTTTTTACAACACTGTTATTTGTAGCCATTTATCTCTAAAAATATTTTCCTCCATTCATTTGTTCCTTTACACACCTTCATAATAGTGTCCGCACTATTTCTCGATACTCGATATCGATACAGATTTTGAGCACCGATACTCGATAATCAATTTATAAAAAATTGCAAATGCAACAGTTTGTTCACTGAATTATATTCTTATTAGGAGTTTTCTGTGTATTAGCGCATGCAACCAATTTTGTGTCGTATGCTATTTCCGGAATTGTTCCTGTTTGACATTCGCCAATTGGCAGCAATTCTTTTCTTTGATAAAGCCAGATAAGCGTTTTGGCATATAACACTCGGAAACATAGTAAGTTTCTGCATTAAACCTCTTTACTATCCATTACATTAGTATAGATATGTTTAATACAAAGACGTATTAGACACAATTAAAACTTTGAAGAAAAATTCAAGGAAGTATATGAAATGCAGAGGTATAAAGGAATCAAATATTTTTGTTTAAGAAAGCTAACATTCTTGAAAGAACAAATATATCTATGCGCTGTATTAAATCAGGTCTTAATTTCTGATTTTTTTCTGCTAGATTCATAGATTTTGGTCACCAGATGGCTAAGAGTGAGTCATCAAGCTAGGCTTCTGGGATTTTGTGCTTCAGCTAAATCAGCTTCATTCACAACTCAGTTAACGCTGCATGTTACACAAGTATCTACTCCTTCCCCCGTTGACTTGTATGTATTCATTTAGACCATGTATAAATAGAATGTTGCATTTGATTTAACCACAGGAAACGCAGTCAAGGTCTATCAAGAGCTATAGTCCAGCAACTTTTTGGGGACACCTGCGTGGCAATAACACGAAGTTTCGACGGCTTCCATTCCTTATCTAACATAAAGTCACACGCAACAGCTTTCAATAATGCAAAACTTAAAAACTTAAAAGTATCGAAGGTTAATCTCAAAGTATTACACCTACTTCCATATCACCGAATATCGAGATATCGACGGTATCGAGGTCCCATCCCTAATAATGTGTATTCTATCTTCAATTTCCCCACATATTGGACATATTCCTTGTATAACGTTACCTCAGATTTCCCTAAGTTTTCATACATAAACCATGCTATTACATCCCTTTCCTTTTTTATTACAAATTACTACGTACTATTCTTTTCCTAATTCCCTCTTTATCATATTCTTTAACGGATTACCTTCCTCTTTGTGGGATTTACAAGCCAATGCCTTGAGTCAGTAGCCTGCTGAGAAGAAATCAAACTCTGGATCAAGCATATCCAGGATAGTTCATCAGACCAGTGTCTGGTAGTGTGGTGAAGAAGGAAATGAAATGTAGTGTTGAAAGGGATGACAGGAAAATCGGGGATCAAGTGATCCAATCTAGCATTCGGCTTGCAATCGAGGAAAACCGCGAAAAATCCTACAGTGGGGTTTGTGCCCAGCACCTCCCGAATGCTACCCCTAAGCTATCCCGTTCGGTTAATTCCACTTTATTATTTTGTGAAATACCGATGATCTCATTTCACTACTCCTGGCCCTCAACTCTTGCTTATCAATGTCCTCATATCTGTCTCTGGCAGTTAACAGTATACAGCTTTTAATGCCATTCTTCAAAGTCCATTTTGTGCGCTTTGTTCAAAGGTCATTTAGCTGCCGTTTGTATAACTGTCAGAAGCATAAATAAACGTGATCATTAAAGCTAGGATAATTAATATACATTGACCCAGGAATCAACATACCTACCACCCTACCTAGTACACGTGATGCCGTACTGAAAACACGGACCCAGGGCTGCAGAGTTCGTTTGCATTATTTGTATGGAGGGTTGATCTCTGTGAACTGTGTTTCATTTCTACCTCTGACGCTTCTATTTACAGTTCCAGGTTACCTGCGACACCGCTTCCCTAGCCGCACTGCCGATACAAAGTCGCAGCGTGCACACATTGTAAGCCAAAGGATATTTGTGCTAGTTCTGGTTATTATATAATTAACGAAATATTAAATACGTTTGATCTCTTAATGGTATTTTTCTCTACCTCATACCTAGTAGGTAGAGGAGATGGATACTGCATTTCACCCAAAACATTACCAAGCAAGATGCTCCACTGTAACGTGTGAGGCTCGCATTCGCGAGGTCCCGGGTTCGATTCCTGTTGGATCGGCCAATCTCACGGTTTTTTTCGTAGTTTTACTTAGTCGGTAGGTTGAATGCCGGGATGGCTCCGGTTCTACCACGCATTTCCTATCCACCATTTCCTTTCGGAGCCATAGTATCAGGCGACCGTGGTTGGTCTGTTTCAACTGGCCGGTGGAATTTGCGCTTTGGTAAGATTTCTCCTTGGAGCCTAGTAGGACTGATGGGGCCACTTCCTGAGAGCAGACGGGACCCCTACGTTATAAGTGGCTTAGGCAGAGGTAGGACCAGGTCTTTGCTAGCGCACATTGTCTTTCGGATCTGGTTGCCCTTCGGGTCTCCCTCTCATTCCTTTCTCCCAGTGTACTGTTGGAAGCACAAACCACCCACTATACAGAGTTATTCAAAAATAAGGAACAGATTTTGAATATCCATTTTAATGAACGACAATAAGATAGCGTCACATACGTCACATCATTGAATAGAGGAAAGTTCAAAGTTTTAAACCCCACTTATTAGTTCCATCCAGTGCCTATAGCGGCGCTATGTTTGTTTACGATAAAATGGTGACGCCACAGGTAACGTCATTTTGTGTGCTGCATTATACAAAGAGTGAATCTATTGTTTCATTGCAGCGTGTATTTCGTTGTAAGTTCATCAAACAGCGGCCTCGTCATAAAAAATTTACAATTAATACAATAAATTCGTAAAGATGGTTGCGTATGCAAACGGAAAAGCACTGGTTGCCCTCGCATAACAGATGATGCTCATTTTGAACACATAAAATAATTTTTTGAACTTTGCTCTATTCAGTGATGTATCGCATGTGTCGCCATGTATTGTCGTTTATTAGAAATACATATTTAAAGTCAGTTCCTTCTTTTTGAATAACCATGTACTTGTGGTGCTCTGCTGCAGTTGCTTGATGCCCTCCGTCTACCTACTGCTAACTGCACGCAAACATTTGATGCCGAAATTTCACCGAAAATTGTTTTGAGGTTCCCTATAAAAATGTTGAAAATCTCAGTGTTGCATCTTTGGAAGATGCTGAACTTAAATACCAAGTTTGGTATCTATCGGAGTTTTCGTTTTTGAGTTGTGATTTTCACACAACACACATACACACCTTTTTCTAAAGACGTTTTTTGGATTCAGGGTGCCTCAAAAATGCATTTCTGATGAAATCTCTGTAACGAATTTTTGGGTGGAATGCAATGCCTTCTCTACCTGCTATGTACGTAGTAGAGAAAAAACGATCATGTTTATTAATAAAAACAGTCACTTACAACATTGAACTTTCTTTATTTCTCCGCATAAACACGGCCTAAAGCATTTTAATGTCTGTCGACGGGCTTTAGGACTTTAGAATACGTCTGTCTTGCAAGATTGTTGTCACTTCATTCTTCAGATCATCTGTTGGGAGTGACGGATGTCGGGGACTGGTCGGAGGCGAACTTCCTGAGTAGCCACTAAAATGTATTCCGCACTACAATAAAAAATTACATTATTTTGAAAACTGTGTTGAAAGAAAGCCATATGTGGATTCGAATTAAACATTAATTGCACCATATATTGAGCCAATCCTGGCTCTTCTTAGTCTTCACCATTTAAGCCAGAGATGTGGTGGTTACATATGATTGTTATAACCATCTGTTCCATTACATATGCGTTGCGCCTGCCAAGGCCTGCGACGCAACCAGCATAGAGGATACGTCGAGGCTGTACAAGATTTGCTGACGTCAAGTCACGTGGTTTGCTTCTACGCTGGTCGCCTTGCTAGCGAGCATGAAGAGTAGCGCCCAGCAGTTGAGGATTTACCAACGAATGATCGGCAGCTTTAGCTCTACGCTGGGTGCAGCGACGAGAACACATGCTTTTTGGTCTAGTCAATTTTTACAATAATTTTGTGAGTAGTCTTTAAAACTCTATAGCATGCGTCTGGAGTAGGATCCAAGATTTTTCAAATTCTTTGTAGCGACAAAACTAATTACTTAAATTTGTTCTAGAATGTGCAAGAAGAAGGCTAAAGACTTCCAAACAGTTACTTACACATTTGTAAACTTAATGAATCCTTAAAGAGTGCTTTCAGAGTTAATACATTTATATAATAGCTGCAAGAAACATAACCATTCTTTGTGTTGTTTAACTTTGTTCTTTCCTTGTTTCATCTGAGTCAACCACTATTCAATTTAAGGTTAAATACGCACACCTTCACGTTAACAAAAAAGAAAATAATATACATGATCCAACCTACGATATTGGAAGAAATGTATAGGCAGTAATTGTGCTAGGGGACACAAAGAGCTAACAGTAGCCGAACAGCACAATATTTAGTATCTCTTATTGTATTGCATAACGGACCCAACTTTAAAATCATCCCTCGCAATGGCTTTATGCCTTTTCTTCATTTCTTTCTTTCCTCTTTAACTGATTACCCTCCTCTTTGTTGGACTTATACCCTCAAGGACTTACAAGCCTCCGTATCCTGTCGAGGAGCAAGTAAACTCTGGATCATTATCCAGAATGGGTGATCAGCCCAATGCGTGCTATAGCGGTGAAGAAGAAGGAAATGAAATGTAGTGATGAAAGAAATCTTCTTCTCCTTCTTTACTACATGTATTATGCAAATTGCCTGTTCTTCCTTAGTTCAGCTCCACTTTTTCTTGGGTGTCTAACATGTCTTCTATCTCGTTGTTTATACTCTTGTATCATCAATGGTATTCTTTCATTATCCAATCTAATCAAATGTTGTTTCCAATTCTACTTGGACTCTTCAATTTTATAATTTACTTTAGTATACTTAGTTCTTCCTGTATACCTTCATATCGAAGGAGATCACTTCTGGTACAGCCTTTTACCCTTCTTAGAAATCTCCTAACTGCTGCTTGCAATTTACGTTTGACTTTCTCGCTCATAAACCAGGATTCGCTGCCATACATTAACTCTGGAACAGCCATTACTTAATGATGAAAGGGATGATATGAAAATTTGCGGATCAAATTATCCAAATCAGCATTCGCCTAGCGACCCAGGAAAACCGCGAAAAGACCTTCGGTCAGATTGGTCGGCCGCGGAGTTTTAAAGCAGGACCTCCAGAATACGGGACACAGACATTACTACCTGAACCATCCCAATCCCAATTTTTCCTTCCAAAAATTCAAAATTTGGTCATCTATGATGCTTGGTGATCTCACAAGGGTGAGCATAAGGAAAGTAGGCTATGTCAGGATCCCCTGAAGACATCGGTATTCAATCTTCGGCATTCTGAAGCCTGAATGACATATGGGGAGCAGTGATCAGATATTCTGTTGGTACCCTGTGAACTAGACGCCGCGGGGCCGTGAGTGTTGAAATGGAAATTGGCGAGGATTTTGTAGCTTGGGAGATTTTTGAATGGACGTGCAAAATGAAGTTGGTCTCATCGATATTTTATCAAGTACTGGGAGTAAGAGAGAAGGGAATATGAATAAGTAAAGATTGAAATGAGGCCAAGAAATTCATTACAAAAGACAAATACTAAGTTTTATTAGATCGCGTTTTTGCCAATTGCAGACCGAATCTTGATGGGTGGAAATACTTCTGAGCCAGGACTGTATTAGCTAATTAATCCTTTTATTGTTTGTTCTGTCATGCGGACTATTATTTAATTTGAAGTTACTTTTTGATGTGATCAGGTTTGTCAGTGAATACATGCGGTAATTTGATCATTTGCACGATGTATGATACCGCTAAACTTACCATAATATTCCTATAGTGTTTGTCACAACAGCGAAACGGCACCTGGCCCCGTAGCTCAGTCGGTAGGGCACCTGTTTGTTCCCGGGTTCGATTCCCGGCTGGGGGATGGGAATTTTTCTCTAGCCAGGATATTTAATATTCTCCACAGACTCTGGAAATATGAATGGGAGTGTGAATGTGTGTGAGATTGAATGTACAAAAATCCCAAAGAAAATCCGAAGTATACTGAGAACTGTATACGAGTTAACAACATTGCCCAAAGGCAATATATTTCAAAGGTGAAAGGCCACCCATATTACCATAGTAATTAAAGGTATGGTATAAATGGAACAATTAGAAAACGAAACGAATCTGACAACACTAGCATGCTGATGTTTCATAATCAAAGTAAAGGTGAAGGTACTGACGAACGGAGATGCCCACAAGCCATCCGACCTCATGAGCTTCTAACGTGACCCCTGGGAGGGAGAGATGAAGGGAGAGACTCGAAGGGCGACTAGATCCGGGTGACAACGGTAGCTGTCATTGACGGGGTACCTAATGTTTCCAGATTGAACGCAACCAAGTTGCTGATGACAAGGAAGACGGTTAAGGGAATTGAGGGGCAGGAGGGTCGTGGTAGAAGAGAAACCACACCAGAATTCGCCTATCGATCCGGGGAAACCACGAAAAGCCCATAGGTTAGAGTGGATGGACGCGGGGGATCAAAGCCGGGACATCCCGAATGCGAGTCGCAGATATTACCGCGGCTCCACCTCGCTCGGTTAACTCAAACAAGCCTGACTGCTATCTGATTTACTGCCCTTATGGACTGTCTCCATCCCTCTAAAGCATTCACCACATATCCTATAAAACCTCCTTCCTTTTGTCTCTCTCATTGTCAGTATGTCTAGAGTTGTTATTCTCATAATACTATCCAGAATATTGATGATCGGTGGTGAAACCTCAGAATAACTGACGTTCCCTGCGAAATAAAGAAGTGCCATTAAACAAATGTTTGACTTTGATGTAAATAATGGTTTCAAGAAACTATCGAAATTTCTGCTGCCGGTGATTTTGTTGACCAATAGCAATGCTCCTTGTGAACGTTTTCTTTTTCTTTCCTTCTTTTCACTATCTCTACTGCGTATAGTAAGCAGGGAAACTATTGCATTCCACTCAAAAATTCGATACCGAGATATCACTGAACATACGTGTTTTGAGGCCCCCTGAATGCAAATAAATCATTTTTGAAAACATTTCCGTCTGTGTGTCTGAGAACACGATAACTGAAAGATGAGAACTTGTATAAAAACCAAACTCGGTATTTAGATTCAATATCTTCTAACGATGCGACACAAAGATTTTCAAGAAAATCCCCACATCGCAAATCCCTTTGTATTTTCCCAAAAATGGCTCTAACGATTTTGATTAAAATATCATATGCTTAGATATTTTTATGGCAAATGAAATGTATATCTTGAATTTTCTGGGAATATCCCCAAAAGACCTCTTCATTCTGAATGAATGGTAAACGTAAGAGATACACAAAATGTTACTATACAAAAATGTGGTTCTTGTTAAAGCACACAATTTATGTCATATACATTTTTTTTCGAGTAAACATTTCCGAAATATTCCTTGTTATATTTTTGAATTTTCTAATACTTATAAGCACTTTTTCTCAAATAGGAATTTATTAATAGAAATTTAATAGTGGTTTATTGTATATATATGGCCACGTGCCAAGTTGTGATGCTGGGGGGAAATGCTAAATGAGGGATTGCAGAGGTAGAGACAATCATTAAAACGCTTGGCTAGAGCGATCTGACTATATTCTAAAGAGTTACATTTCTACCGTGCGATAGTTGGGTTTACAAGATCAGGGATGATTGATGGTACTAGCTAACATTATTATTAACAATTTATTTTATAATGCTTACCTTGAGAAACGTCTCGTCGTGAATGAGGAGAGCCAATACTCAACACGACTTTGTCAAGCCGCTAGTGGTGTCAAGTGAAACCATCCGGAGCGGCTGTCGACGGGTATCATAGCGGTCCCGACCAAGTTACAACACAAAGTCCCCGCGAGCAGAGCTTGAGGGCTTGCTTATATAGAGTTGAATAAATAGAGGGGTTCATTCTAATACCATGGCAGCTATTACCAAATATGGTCTGCCACCCCCCTGGATTTGAAATATAGCGGCCAATCACAACTCGATACGTCAATGTTCTAGAACATTTCATGTGACGTAACGCGGTTTAAGATGCAGCTAAGAGCCTGCAGAAAGACACGTACTGCTCAGGAAATGATGACATAGTGAATCCCTTGGAAATGTCAAGGGAAATAGCAGGCCGCTATTTCCTGTCGTATAAACACTTACTAAGACTTAACAAAAGTTGAGAAATGTAAAATGTGATTCTCTGTGAAATTAGAAACTTGTGACAGGAAAATAGAATAAAGCCAATTAATATAAAATAATAATTATAATACGGATCTCCTCAGTCACGTTCGTGACATGCAAAGAGAATCGGGATGCTTAACAGAGCTACCAGCTCTTAAAAGATTTGACTATCTCTTATAGCCTACCTATTTGCATATTCTCTTTGCACCTACAAGAAAATTAACCTTGAGTTTCTGCAAATGTATATCTCGATTAGCATGAAGCAGATGGAGAATAAGCGTTTGTAAAAAATAGTTTATACAAGAGTAGAGAAAGTCATGTGAGTGCAACATATTAGATTTCTTAACCTTCTCACTATGTACAAGTAAACAGAGAAGGCGTTGCACTCCCTCCAAAAATTACATATCAATATTTCATTAGTAATACGTGTTTATAGAGGCCTTTAAATACAAAGAAGAAATTTTAGAGAAACGTACGTGTGTGTACCTATGTATCTAATGTGAAAAAACTAAATTGACCCTAAAATGATCATCACAACGTCCTTCAAATAAAACAGTCCAATGGCATTTACTTTATTAATTTATTGTTCTTAGCATAACAATTACAATGTTCATTACAAAAATATAGTAACATACAATCATTTATAAATCTAACTTATACAGACGAAACAAACAAAAATTATAAATAACAATAAAAGTTCCGAAGAAGAGGAATGAAATAACAAAATATAATAAGGAATAAAAAACAACTATAAAATTAAAGAGCACGTGGCAGGGTAATTATACAATTATTTCTAATTTAAATATTTGCATTAATCTATCAAAAATGATTATTGAATATTACATTTTTCTACTGAGTTTCACCCATGTTGAAAATATCTACATCGAAATAATTCTTATACAAATATAATTCCGTTTAATGATGAATTTTTATGAATTTCTGTGAAAAAAGCTTCTTAAATCTACTTATTTTATTTAGTATATAAAATAATATATTTGCAATACTATTAACATTATCAGTAATAGAATGTAATACCCTGTACATAAATATTAATCTCGCAATATCTCTTCCGAAATTTAAAGCTTTAAATTTAAATATATCTAAGAGGATTTCGTTATTCGTGTACGTAGGATAACATGCAGTTCTTTTAAACAGTGTACAGTATTATACTATTTCTATCAAGTTTACATATTTTGTGGTCTTAGAATTCCAAATAATAGAAGCGTATTCGAGATTTTGTCTAATAAAGGAGTTGTAAAGTCGAATTAATGTTTTTTCTTTAAATGTATACGAATTCCTTATACTGGAGCCTAGACATTTTAGCGACTTTGTTACAATTAATTTAATGTGTGTGTAAATTATAAGATTTGTTGCAAAATGTAATCCTAAATCCTTATTTTCAAATACTTCAACGAGTGGTGCCCTATTGATGTTATAAAGGCATTTAAAAGGATTTTGCTTCTGGTGGACACTCTTACTAATATTAAATTTAAGTTTGTTCACTTTTCTCCACGCATATAAATAATTTATAACATGTTGAAGTTCTGAACAATTTCTAATAGTATTGATACTTTTATATAATTTAACATCATCAGCAAACATTAATATGTTTGAATATTTAACGACGCTAGGCAAATCATTTACAAAACACAAAAATAACAAAGTTCCTAAGCTGGAACCTTGAGGGATTCCTGAATTAACATTAAACTGGTATGACACGCACATTTTATAATACACTACCTGTGATCTGTCTTTTAGATATGATCTAAGTATTTTCATTAATAGAAGAGAAAAACCCAATTTCCATAATTTAGCAAGTTAGCAGTCATGATCGACTTTATCGAATGCCTTTTGGAAATTTGTACATATTACATCTAATTGCTAAAACCTGTCTAGTTCTAATTATATAAATTCGGTAAAATTAAAAATATTCGTAATAATAGATCTTTTGGGAATGAATCCATGCTGAAACGGTGAAATCACTAACTTGAAATGGTTAAATATGTATGCTTTCAATGAGTTTTTACTGGTGTAGACAGAATAGCAAGAGACCTATAGTTGCTTATCATCTTAGTATTTCCTGATGTAGGAATAGAAATACTACATATTAGGAAAAATTCCTTGATGTAGGATTTGGTTATAAATTAATGTTAGAGGTAATAGTAATATATCACCACATTCTTTAAAAATGTAAGTCGGTATTCCGTCAGGCCCAGTAGACCTTTTATTTTTAAGTTTTTTAATGCAAATTTTACTTAATCTTCACTTATTTGGCTTATATTAAGAGAGTCCAATATGTTAATGGTATTGTCGGTTATATAAGTGTATTTTGAAGTACTACTTGAATAAACAGATTTCAAGCAGTCAGTATATCGTTTACAATTTCATCTCCGTGTGTGTCTGAAGATGTTTCCGTTTGTTTTTTATAAACTCCAGAAATCATTAGTATTAAGTGACAATTTATTTTCAAGTTGCTCAACATTATTTATAAAGACTTTTAATTTGACTTTTTAACATTTTATGAATTCTTTTATAACACCACTTATAATATTCTGATGTAGTTTTATTTTTACGGTACTTTTCTTTTAATCTTATATTCTTTATTATTTCTTTGGTGAACCAAACAGGATATTTATGTTTATACTGCTTTATTTTGGGTGCACATCTGTATAGTATTGAGTAAATTTTGTCATAAAAAATTATCACTGAATAATTAACATCTCGAGATAATGCTATATGTTCCCATTTACAATCTTTTATAAGCTTGTACAAAGAGCGCCAAAGAAAATCTCACTGCACCTCGCGTCTACGTCACATTATTTATCGCCGTACGTGGCCCTGTCAAGCCATAGCCATTTCATTGGTAGCTTTAGGCCACGGTGCAAGGATGCGCCAGGCCTTCTACTAAATAGTTGCACCAATAACCACTACAAAGGTTACAAAACGGCGTAGAAACTAAACATATGTATACGCTCTCGATCGTATTGGCTAAAAGAGAAAGAGGTAGAGTGAGTGCATTCAGTTTGTCATACAGACCTCTTATCGTAATTGGTAGCCCATAGTTTATCGGCTAGTGCAGGACACGCCTCTGAAAGGGTTAAAAGGTAAGGGGAAAACTTGATGGGAGCCCAGGTTAGCGAAACGTAGAATGTGCAGTGTGAGAATATTTTCAAATTAAAGCTTGGATGGTATTCATTAAATACATAGCAATACTTTAAAACAAAACATAAACAGGACTGCATTCTCACAGTGGTATCAATGTTTGTTGCTGCATAGAAGCAAACATAACTAAATAATAAAATAAAGCAGCATTTTTCCCTCTAATTCAAAATACAATTGGTTAATATACCTTTACTAACGTATTGCTGATCATAGGAATACAACAGGTTTATAGACAAAAATATAACCCAATTTTATTGACACAATATGTATGTCATATTCGGTAAATCATATACATATACACATTTATCTATAGTTTTTAAACGTGATCGGTCAATTATAACAAAAGGGTAATTTGCATTTAGTGAACGACTATCACGGGGAGTGGCCATTTTGTGACGAGTAGGTAGACCGTCTTACTCACTTTCCTGGAATATTTTTATCCCTTAATTTACTATAAAAACACTTTTATGCACTGCTGTTGCAATTGCTGCAAAAGTGCGACCAACCTCCCACATACTCACGATACGTCCACGAGTAATTTCGCTAGTATACGGCATAACTGGTTCTGAGACAATAAACATATTTTGGTTTCAATTACACCAAAAAAAGCAAAGGCATCAACCTCCCCTTTTTTCTCCTTATTGCTGTGTTATCAAGCCACCACGCTCTGCGATAGATAAGGCGAAGGACACGCCTCAAAAGACCCCAGAAAACGATAGAAAATCCGCCGAAGATTTTCTTTGATGCTGTTTTAACATGTTGTTGAAATCCGCTTTGTAAAAATTGTAGCTGCTTGTTGTCTCTTTGCTACTTTTTTTTACTTTCTCAAATTTAAACGTTAAATTTAGAGCAGGGTGGTATAAGTCTATGGATACCATAGAGTTGTCATCTCCTTTTACTTTAAGTGTTATAATATTAGTTAGAATTAAGTCCAGGGTCCTTCGAAATTTAATTTTTATGCTGTTCACAGACCGCATACTATTTGGAGGAAAATAAACCATGTTTATAATGAATTTAATAACATGGAAATACATTAATATCCAAAGTGATTTGCTGGTATTAAAAAGGGGATTTTTCCGAATTAAGTGTTTGATTTAACTGCTATTAATACTCCGCCACCAGGATTTTGCGGATTTCTATCTTTACTAAACACAGTATATCTATGATCAAATAATTCAGGATTAAGGATATCATCCAGTAACCGCGATTCGTTATACTAATAATATCATTTGAGGAAATTATGCTAGCGTAAAATGTATGCGTTTTTTGCTCTTAGACCTCTGACTTTTGATAGTAAATATCTAATAATTTTGGTTTGATTATTAAATATGAGCCTCAGAGTCACGCTTTAATCAGGTTCACAAAATTTCTTCAGACCTTCTTCTGTGATTATACTGATGACTGGTGAAGAATCGTCTTTCCTCAGGAATATTTTCCATTTCTGGTCCACCAGTACTTCATGCCGGCAGATCTGCGAAGTTGCCTGCACTCAGCAAATGGACGTGTTTGGGCTGGGCAGAGACTCTCGTTAATGTAGACAGGATTGCTGAATGTAAATCCTAGGTCCAAGCTTCCTTTTGACGCGTCGTCTTCCCAGTATTTCCTGTTTGGTTGACCTCCTACAGATTTTTACTGGGTAGCTGGGACGAAAGATTTAGGTTTAAGCGATGACGAGCATCAATATCAAAATCTTCTATCTTGACATCTAGGGCCTTGTCGATCGTTTTTATCACTTCGGTAGTTTTGTCTTGAGAGGTACTCCATGAATTTTCAGCATATTTATTCTTGAGTACTGCTCAAGATCTTCCAGACGTTCCTTTAGCTCCTAGTTTTCCATTTGTAAAACTAAATGTTCGCTTCTATCATCACCCAAGATCTTCACGGTTTCTTCTAGTTTTTTTTAATACATTTCTTGATTTTTTAAGCAGGCATATAGTTTTTCATGGCAGGAACCGGTTGACTTTCCCAGATCAATTTCTATTGTTCTTTCAGAGCTTTTATTGCAGTAATGCCTTTTTCTATCCGTTGTTGCATTTCCATTATACCATAATTTGAACTCTCAGTAGTTATCCCCGAAATAACTTGTTCTGTATCACCCTTCCTTTGTGTACAGTTCGTACACTTCATTGAAGTTGAGGATATCCCGTTCAAGTATACGGTGCTGTACTATATTTTGTTGGGTTGGCAGTTGAAGTATACCGACGGTGTTTTATTACTTTGTGAATCAGCTGGCCGAGGTTATTAAATTAGGATTATTTAGCATTCCCTTCTTGCTGCTTAGTAATTATTATGTTGGAGAATTCAATATAAACTTCTGCCTAAGCTGTAATGCTATTTATGTTGTAAGTACATACGTGACAGAAGTTATCGATGAATATTCGGTAGATCCTAAATTACACGTCTTCAGTGCACCATCGCCAACCTGATGTTAGCTTTATGTTACTTCATCCCATAATATCAAGCAACTTTTATTGAAGACATTTCCTTTTATAACGCTTAATTTTGGAGATAATGTACAGTCTCAACCTAAATGTTCCACCCTGTATATATACTGCAGTTTGTAAAAATTTCAACACCAAGAAGGAAATGCATGAATTCAATGAATGTACTTATACATGACAAGTAACAAATTATAAACTTTTCAAATCTATACAAGTCCTTTGAGCCCTAATACTCAGCATTTGGTGTGGCCTCCATGCGCTACAATTAGAGCTGCTTGAAGAGGGAGTATTTTAGAAGGAGTTGTATTATATTTCAACTGTTGGGAAGCCGAACTTGTAGTTGTAACCGCACTTATAGTACAGTTTCCGGTAGCCTTCGCCCCAAATGTACTTTCAGTTGGTCTTTGCCCCAATTTAAAATATTATTAACTTTGTAATTTAAATGTTTCCTTAAATATTATATATTTATGTTTGCCTCGGCTGCGTCAGTATTAATGTTAGAGACATGGATGTCTTGGCAGGGTTGTGGTACGACTAAGAATGTAGGCTTACACAGATTATAATTTTTACTTCACTCCTTTTATTAATACTTGATACGATTTAAATAACACTTCACTGATATAGAGAGCTGTGAGATTCTTTAATTAATTACTTGCATTTTTAACACGTAAACTATTTTCGTCTCATACGAATACGTATTAAATATCTTGAGGACACTTTTTGCGTCTGGTTAGTAACGCTGTCTGCAACCAAGTGAACTGATTTCAACCGCCTAAACTGGATTTCTGTATTTCAAGTCTCTGATTGGCTAATCCTACTCCAATAGAATACCTTCATTTAACTAAAGCTTTTTCTGGTTGTTAATTGGCTATTTTTATAAACTGTCACTAAAATTACATTATTGCTTCCAAGAATCACAAGTAGTATTGTTAAACTTTCAAATTCATTATTGCCTCAAGGTTACCTCATTGTTAGCAACCTTTAACCTATTATTCTCACAGCTCCTACATTATTAAATTACGTAATATATTCACATAACATTATTACACATGGATACAATAATACAAGCATATGCAATGACTGTTACATACGTTTTTTATATATTGTTACATACACATATTGCTTTAAGGCGGGCTGTTATTGAATTGATATATTATATAATTAGACTGAAATCATTTTAGTGTTAAAAACATTGCCTCATGCTTTACGCCGTGGCATTGAATCAAAAAGTCTCTGAATAAGTTCCTGAGGGATTTCCCTACGCACAGTTTGTATTCGAGCCCACAAATCCGTAACACTGGTTACTGGATGTCGCACCAGGTGCCGACCAACTATATCCCAGACATGTTCAATGGGCGACATGTCAGGCCACGGAAGTAATACCCGGGACGGGCATTGTCCTGTTGAAATGTGGCCTGTGGAGATGCCTGAAGCAGGTTTTACAACCACCGTTAGGTACCGGTTGCTGTTCAAAGTGCCCTCAATTCGTAGGAGGCGAGATCGGTTGTTGTAACCAATGGCGCTCCAAACATCACACCTGGTGTTTGTCCGCTATGCCGCTCAACAATGCAGCCCTCCAGGTTACGCTCACCACGGTACCGCGGGACACGTATGCGGCCATTGCTGTAGGACACGTTGAAGCAGGGCTCGTCCGAAAACACTACATTTTGCCTCACAGCACGCCAATGACGGTGTTCACGTGCCCATTGCAGACAGAGGAGCTTGTGGTTTCTGGACAATGGAAGCCGACGTAATGGCATGCATGCAACCAGTCCAACCTGCAACAGACAGTGACGAACCGTTGATGCAGACAGGTTCACACATGTTGCAGTGCTCCAGCGTCGAGCTAACACTGTGGATGAAGCTGTACGGTCCGTTATGGCCCTGAGAACAAGATGACGGTCATCCCGTGCTGTGGTCATGTTCCGTGGTCCAGTACCCGATCTTCGCTGCGTACGATCTTCATCTATCCACTGCATCCACACACGCATCACTGTCGTAGCAGCATGCCCTGTACGAGCCAAAATGTCACGATATCACACACCCGCTTCCCGGAGACTGATCATTCTGGCCCGTTCGAACTCACTTGCATGCCGATATGGCTCCCTTTGAGGTCGACGAGTCATTGTGGCACTCACTTTATTGTTTCCATCTTGTTTGACAGCTCTGCACTGACTACACTGGGCGCAAATTTTAACCTTTTCGGACCAACACGAGAGGGCACTGCTCGGCCTACGTGTACCCCATCTCTCTGCAAACCTAATCACTTATTGCTTGCACACGCTTCTTTACTTCCACCAAGTTTGGTGTTATTCGGGAAATTCTTTCTTGGTGTTGCAATTTTCACAAACGACAGTGTGTGTAAATAATTTGCAACTGTACATGAATTTACGCATTAATCCTGAAAGTACGAACTAAGTGTAGCACACCATTAGAAAATTCCGGGTCTCTACAATGTCGCAAAGTATTAAATTTTAAATTATTGCCAATATATTTGCAAAATATGTGTGGATTTCTCAACAATTGGCTTGTAAGTTCATTGTCACCTATATTTGCAGCGATCAAACGGAAGAATATGTTGATCACAGCGCTGGTAACAATGTTACAAAATGTTTACCCGCTAAAAGGAAGACTGTGCCACATGCTTAAAACTAAATGATTCGATTTTGTTCTGATCCTTTTGTTATGCTGGTTCATATTTATTTTCTGAATTTGAGAGTCCGGACTAAGAGTACCATGCCAATCGAAGCTGCAGTCTACAGTTTTACAAAAATATTAAATTTTAACTGATATGTTGATCACAGCGTTAGTAACTCTGTCACCAAATGTGTATCCGCTAAAAACAAGACGGTGTCACAAGCATTTGTCTTGTTATAATAGTTTGCTCTGTTCGCTGTGTTATATTTATGTGTGTAGTATTTTTCCATAATACTATACAAAAAATCCTTACAATTTTTAATACATTACTTTGAGCTGCTTTTTTTCTATAGTCCATCATGCATTTTAACACCGTGGTTATTTATGATCAAAAAAATCATATTGCTTTATTTTTCTAAACCATTTTTCTCTTACTCTCCCCATATATTCCCCTATTCTCTTTATATCCCTCTCCTTTTGTATTTTAATTATCCTAACTTTTAATACTTCTTTGTTAACATTCTCCCATTCTTTAGGTAAAAACTGATCTCTCCACGACTTAGTTTCTTCACATTCAATTATATAATGCAAATCATTATCTGCCTCTCCACAAAGAGAACACCTATCCAAATTCGCTCCCTTTCTATCTCCCCTTAACCTATGTGTACTTAATATAGACCAGGCCCACCCTTCTCTCACTAACCTATTACCTACATCCATATACTTCTCCCTTCCCCAGTCCAACTTTAATTGTCTATATAGTACCAAACGTTTCTTTCCTTCCAGACTTTGAAATAATTCTTGTTTCTCTATATCTTCCACTCTGTTCCTCACTTCTTTCCAGAAACCTTTAACTAACCCCTCTCTCTCATCCCATAATTTACCCATTCCTATTTCTTGTAAACTGCTTCTTATTCCTTGAGCCCAGTTCATCAGAGCACTGGATTTTTCTTGGATTATTAAACATTGCCTCAATATATTATGCTCGTCCAATGATTTCAATTTATGCCAATATTCAAGTATCCTTTCTACTATCATGACCTTGCTACCTACTCTTCCCAACTCCAACATTGCTGCTCCATTAGGTGATGAAATGGATAATCCTAACAAACATTTACAGAATGATTTATGTACTTTATCAATCATCTCCCATCCTTTGTCACTTCCCCAAATCTCTGATCCATGGACCACTTTTGCTTCAACTACAGCTTTGTAAACCCTTTCCAACCATTTAAGTCGCATATATGGTACTTTCTTTAAGCATGTTGATCTGTGTATCAATGAGTCATTGTTTAAGACGTTTAAGGGGACGAGGTATCGTGCTATGGGATTCGTCAGCAGCAAGAGTCAGAAATCAAATGAGGATACAAAATATGCGTAAAAGAGAAGTCCATTAGGCCAAAACAGTATTGAAACTGAAAAATCTATCGTAGAGCTCAGTATAGGCCTATTAAATGAAATGTGTAACCATGTGTAGCCATTTTAAAAATGAAATTGTGAATGTACATTTCAATTCCTGTTGCCATAATAGTTTCCTCCATTTTCTGCAGCCACAGGTAAAAACTAATCTTAAGCGTTTTATGTCAAATGATGCTAACTTAATGAAACGTATAAGAGAGTGTAAAAGTGCAATAGCAGTTCTTTCTTTTGTGCTAACTGTAGTCATATTCCTGGAGTAGGTCCTTACTGTTTCAAAATTCAGGGACAGATTCATAGATAAATATCACACTTAATACCCCTATAGATTGCCTACTATCTGTTAGTCAATTATATACAGGGTGGACTATTTAAATTGAGACTGTACAATATCTCCAAAGCTAAGCGTCGTAGAGAGAAATGTCTTGAATTGATATTATGGGGGAAAGTAAGTGTCATTAGCTCTGTTTTGTTTGCAGGAAGTTGTGATGCTCATTTTAAGGAATCTACAATTAGAGTCAATGTAAGTTTACCCTAAAATGCCCATCATAACATTCTCCAAACAAAACAGGTCTAATGGCATTTGCTTTCCCCCATAATATCAAACAACTTTTATCAAACACATTTATTCCTACAACGCTTAGTTTTGTAGATAGTGTACAGTCTCAACTTAAATGGTCCACACTATGTAATAGATTCAGTCTTGCCAACAATATAGGATGCGATAATGAAACAAATCCACAAACAGTTCACATTCTGTCCAATATCGTTAACAATGTATATGTAGCATAGGTATTTCATGTTCATTTGAATAAGAAGTTTTAATTTCTTTAATATTAACAGTGTCATGTAACAATGGGATGCTTATAAATACTAGGTATTTCAGGCAAAATGCACTATTGTACAAAATAAATTTAAATAAGCTTATCCTACCATTGATGCGTATTAGATTTGTCAAATAATCCTTTTTTACTTCTCTACCACATACATTAGGTATGCATTCTACCCAAATATTTCACCTGATATACATGTTTTGAGGCCCGAAAAGTCGGATCCGACTCCGACTTGCTGCCGGCAGGCTGTGGTTCAACCCGAATGAATTTTTGCTGCGTGTCCACCTTCATCATTGTAAGGAAATGATGGTTTATGATGGCGGTTTTGTTTTTAGAAAGATTAGAAAGAAGGGAGGTAGCATGTAGCTCCGTGATAGCTGCCTGTTTAGGATGCAGCGGCCCTTCTGTATGTATTATAGTTTTCAATTAACTTTGGCTGGTAAAAACGTCGGATAAACACTACACTTGGTATTTATGTTCAGAGTCTTCCAAAGATGCGACACGAAGATTTTTCAAGAAAATACACTCAACACAACTATTACTTACACGGAATACTATTCGAAAATTTGTCTTCTTTAAAAAGTGGCTCTAAATATTTTGATTAAAATATCATATGTTTAAGATATTTACATGAAAATAAAATGTATAGATATTTTGAGTTTTCGAGGAATAGCCTGTTAATTCCTCTTCATTCAGAAGGAATTTTGTATAACCTTGTATAACCGGTAAACGTTAAGCGATGGACAAAAACGTACCAAACAAAAAATATATATCTATTTAAAACACAATTTACTTAAAATAAGTTTTTCTGTGACATAAGCCGATTCTGAGATATAGGTTACTAAAAGTTCGAATTGAGCAATTGTCATTCTTTTAAACTCCCATAGATTTCTCGCGATTGCACTGAAACAGCATGGGATATTAAGTCCAGCATATAACATCCAGTTGTTAAACATTTGACTATCGCTGTTCTCTTTGTATCTATAAAGAAATGTGTAATGTAGCTATTTCTGTAAAGGTTTATTTGGATTAAAATGTAGTAGATATAAAAAATTATGACGTTCTACACTCACATGACTTTCTTTACTCTTGTACAAACTATTTTTACAAACGCTTATTCTCCATATGCTTCATGTTAATCGAGGTATCGAGATGTCAATCTTATTGCTAATTTTCTTGTAGATGCGAGTGGAATTGGTAGGCTTTAAGCGATAGTCAAATATTTTAACAGCTGGTTCTATGTGGAGTATTCCATTCTCTTTGCATTACCAGGACAAAAAGAAATGAATAAGGAATTTGAGAAAAAGTATAAGTATTGGAAAATTTAGGGAATAACAAGCAATATCTCGAAAATGGTTCACTCAACAAAAAAAATGTATATGACATAAATTGTGTATTTTAACGCGATCTACATTTTTTGTGTAGTAAAATTGTGTCTATCTCTTATGGTTTACCAGTTATGCAAAGGTCATTCACAATGAAGAATACTTTTGGACACATTACCAGAAAATTCGAGATATGCATTTCATTTGTCATGAAAATATCTTAAACGCATGATATTTTAATCAAAATCGTTAGAGCCATTTTTGAGAACATTAAAATTTTCGAAAAATGCTCCATGTAAAGGGTAATCTGGGGTGGGGGGATTTTCTTGAAAACCTTCGTGTCGCAACTCTGGAAGATACTGAACCTAAATACCAAGTTTGGTGTTTATCCGACTGTTCGTTTCTGAGTTATGCTCTTCACAGACACACACACACACGGACATGTTTCCAAAAATTTTTTTTTTGATTCAGGACGTCTCAAAACATGTATTTCCGGTGAAATCTTGGTATCGAATTTTTGGGTGGAATACAATACTTCCCCTACTTACTATACGTAGTAGAGAAAGTAATAAGCTTTAGTAAGATAATATTCGCGTAAATACGGTATTATTTTGTTCTGTTCAATGTATTATACTGGATTAAGTGTTTATTTTGTGTATGTTATTAATAATAAGCCATCATTTAAGAGGACGTCCAGGGCGGAGTGGTATACTGCTAAGGAATTCTTCAACAGCAAGATCCAGCAAGTGCAAACTATTCGTGTAAAACATGCTAGTCCCTTAGACCGCAACACTACTTAAAATCTAAACTATAGTGCAGACCGGAAATTTATTCACAATATTGTGTTTTAAGCTATTTGCAATTAAGTACGACTGAACATTATTGGTAAATATTGTTCCGCTTTCAGCAATTAGTCTTTAATTAGCAGTTAAAGCTAGGATTAATCACTAGTATAATGTATTTCCAGAATAATTAACAAAATATTGTGCGTAACTATAGGAGAGCGTTCCCCCCCCTCTTTTTGGCTCATTTTGATATTCATTTTACTCGTCCTGAAAAACTTTCCTATACACGCCTAGGCCATCAAGGAAACCTTTAGTGGCGTAATAAACAAAATGTAGATGACATTGACCAGTCATGCCAACTTTAAGAGGGTTTGAAACAAACATTTGACCATAAAAGAAAATACACTATTATAAAACGAGAAATGCAAGTTAACATTGCTATTTATGCTGGCAGCAGCTCCGGTTCAATGTTTCTGCCTCGGGTTTATACTTCCTCGGGGTCTTCGTATTTTGGACCACAACTTGGCTTGTTGTTTAGAAACGAGCGCTCACAATAAGCGCTGCCATCTACATCCGCATCTAGTATTGTTATGGTCAACGCTTCCTAGGAGGCGTTGCTGCGACTCTAGCGTAGGATTCAGGGGACTGTGAGAGTATGTCAACAAATGAATGATGGGGACTTATATTTATACAGTACTTATTCTGCATTTATTTTTCTTTTTTTATATAATTTAGAGAGATTTTACTAAAAACTATTGTATGCAACACATACGCAAAAGCTTTAGGGCAACACTATGGTGAGATTTTGGCTTAAAATTCAAAAGTTCGCACCACTTCGTTTTTGCATTTTCTAATAATTTGTGCACTATAACAACTATTATGCCGTAGTACCTCTCATTTACAACCTTAATGGAACAACTCGTAAAAATAGAAACACAATTTTCCACATTTTTAGTACATTAAATGTCTCTTATAATGCAATTCTTTACCAATCTTTCTGAAATTTACAAGCTAGGCATACAAAATATAGGCAAAGAGCTTCAAAAATCATTTTATTCTTTCTCTACTACGTATAGTAAGTAGGGGAAGTATTGTATTTCACCCAAAAATTCTATACCGAGATTCCAATAGAAATCCTACTTATTTTGAGGCCCCCTGAATCCAAGTAAAGCATTTTTAGAAATATGTCCGTGTGTATGTGAACACGATAACTCAAAAACGAAAAGTCAGATAAATACCAAACATGGTATTTAAGTTCAGTATCTTCCAAGGATGCGACACGAAGATTTTCAACAAAATCCTCCCAATCTATCCTTTTTCAAAATTTTTGATTTTCTAAAAATTGGCTGTAACATTTTGGTTGAAATAACATACATTACAAATATGTACATTAAAAATAAAATGTATACCTTAAATTTTTGGAAATAGCCTTTAGAGTACTTTTCATTCGTAAGTAATTTTATATAATCTTGTATAACTGGTAAACGTTAAGCGGTAAACGAAAACAAAAAATATAGATCTCTTTAAAACACACAATTTATTTAAAATAAGCTTGAGGCAGCATTTTTAACACTTATGATTTCAGTCAAATTATATAATATGTAAATTCAATAACAGCCCGCCTTGAAGCAATATGTGTATGTAACAATAATTTGTAAAATGTATGTAACAGTCATTGCATATGCTTATATTATTGTATCCATGTTTAATAATGTTATGTGAATGCATTACGTAATTTAATAATGTGGGAGCTGTGAGAATAATAAGTTAAAAGTTACTAACAATGAGGTAACAATGAGATAACCTTGAGGCAATAATAAGTTTGAGAGTTTAAATGTTACTTGTGATTATAGGAAGCAATAATGTAATTTTAGTAACAGTTTATAAAAATAGCCAATCAACAAACAGAAAAAGCTTTAGTTAAATGACAGTATTCTATTGGAGTAGGATTAGCCAATCAGAGACTTGAAATACAGAAATCCAGTTTAGGCGGTTGAAATCAGTTCACTTGGTTGCAGACAGCGTTACTAACCAGACGCAAAAAGTGTCCTCAAGATATTTAATACGTATTCGTGTGAGACGAAAATTGAGTTTACATGTTAAAAAGTGTAATTAATTAATAAAAATAATCTCACAGCTCTCTATATCAGTGAAATGTTATTTAAATCGTATCAAGTATTAATAAAAGGAGTGAAGTAAAATTATAATCTGTGTAAGCCTACATTCTTGTCGCATCACAACCCTGCCAAGATATCCATGTCTCTAAAATAATTACTGACGCACCCGAGGCAAACATAAATATTAAATGTTTAAAGAAACAGTTTAATTACAAAGTTAATATTTTTTTTTAAACTTGGGCCAAAGGCCACCTGAAAGTACATTTGGGGCGAAGGGTACCGGAAACTGAAAACTGATTACTATACGTGCGGTTGCAACTACAAGTTCGGCTCCCCAACAGTTGAAAAACGATACAACTCCTTCTAAAATAGCCTTTCGCAAGTTTTTGTGGCATAAACCGTTTCAGAAATATCCGTTATTAAAGGTTCGAATTGCTCATTAGTGGCCATTCTCTTAAAGTCCTTTCAACATTCAGTTGTTTCTCGCGATGTCATGGAAACAGTATGGAATTTTAAGGCCAGCATATAGCGACCAGTTCTTAAACATTTGACTATCGCTGTTCCCTTTGTATCTATAACGAAATGTGTAATGTAGCTATTTCTGCAAAGATTTATCTGGATTAAATGTAGTAGATAGAAAAATAAGCTTTACTAGGAGTAGTTTATATACCCACTAATAAACAACAGAGGGTATAGAATGTCATGTGTATTTATCACTCAGATTTTTGGACATAAGAATCAAATGGTAATACAGGTTACGTGTTTTGACCTTTTTTATAGAGTTCATTTTATCAGTTTTATAAATTTGTGAAAAATATGCCAAAATTGCAACTATTTTTTATACGAGAAGTTTTCAAAATTATATTAGTGGAGAATTTTTTGTGTATTACTTGATTTTTTGGTAAAAATAGGATTTTATTTGACGGAGGAATAAAATGCTAAGGTTGGTAATTTTCAGTTTTTGCTATAATTTCTCATTTTCGACTCACTTTTTACGACTTCACGAATTTATTTCTCCACCAGTTTAAATCACCTGTCGATGAAAGTGTGTGGATGTATGCACAAAGAATGCTCTGCACTGTATATAAAACATAATTTTGAAAACATCAGGTATTTTTCAAAAATTTATAAAACTCATAAAATTAACGATCTTAAAATCACCAAAAAACACAAACAGTATTACCATTTGATCTTTATGTCCCCCAAAAAATTTGCTTTTTTCCCCTCTATTAATTACGATGCTAGAATTTGTTAAACTGCAGATGAATTCTTTCTTGAGGGAGTGTATTTACACTTAAAAGTACGCAACCCCGACTGTGATCTGAGAGAGAGCAACACCATGGTTGTGAACCAGTGAGTGTTTACAGAGATATCGACCAGAGTGTCGTCTTCACAGGAACGAGTGGTGACAAATCGACTGGCGCCGTTCCACCCCAGAACAGTCCTTCCGGTGTAACAACTGAGCCGATGTTTATCAAAATCAACACGTTCACAGTGATTAATGTAAGTCATTTTTCAGGAGGGTGTGCCGTAAAGAAGTTAAACGTGCAATATGAACCCTAGTCATTGATAGGTACATGATGCGTTTAAATGCGTAGTGTAACAAGGGACACTGGTTTAAGGGAAACCTAATTATGACTGACCCTTAGATCTAACAAAATCCTTCCTTAGAGCTTTAAAGTGTAAATGTGAAAGTCATAACGTGAAATGAAAAAAAAATCTGATATGATACGTTCACATGACCTTCTCTACCCTCCATGGCTTATTAGTGAGTATACAAACTATAACTACTAAAGCTTACTTTTCTATCTACTACATTTTAATCCAGATAAACCGTTGTAGAAATAACTACATTACACATTTCGTTATAGATACAAAGAGAACAGCGATAGCCAAATGTTTAACAACTGGACGCTATATGCTGGCCTTAAAATTTCATACTGTTTCCATGACATCGCAAGAAACAACTGAATGTTGAAAGGACCCAGGAATTAGCAACTCGAAACATTAAAACGGATATCTCAGAAATGACTTATGCCACAGAAAAAATTATGTGAAATTAATTGTGTGTTTTAAAGAGATCTACGCTTTTTGTGTAATCCGTTTTCGTCTATCACTCAACATTTACCAGTTATACAAGATAATACAAACTTCGTTCTGAATGAAAACGGCTTCAAAGGCTATTCCTAGAAGATTAAAAATATACAGCTTATTTGTAATATAAATATCTTTAACATATTGCACTTAAATCAAAATCCTTAGCGCTATTTATTAAAAAATCAAATTTTTCAAAAAACTGTCTATGTAAAGGGTAGATTGGGGCGAGGGAATTTACTTGAAAATCTTCGTTCGCATTTTCAGAAGGTACTGAACCATACTAAGTTTGGTTTTTATCCAACTTTTCGTTTTTAAATTATGCTGTTCAGACACACACACGGACCGTTTTCTCAAAATGCTTTTTTTTTTACTTGGGGACCTCAAAATATATACTTTCGGCGAAATTTAGGTATAGAATTTTTGGGTGGAATGCAATGCCTTTGTTATTATTTTCGTCTTTTTTATTATGCTTTATGAGGAGATTTTAATTTAATACCAATACTTGAATTAATATAATATTTATTCCAAATATAAATGTTAATACAAAAAATAATATCAACACAAAAAATCTAATAAATTCCATAAATAAAGTTAACACTTTATTAGAATGATGCCCACAGATGCAAATCTAGGTTTACAAGATAGTGCTTCTTCTTTACTCTACCTACTATGTACGTAGTAGACAAAGTAAGGATCTTCTTTGGGGTGGGCGGCCCGGGTTCAATCCCAGGGACCAGCATGTGGGATTTCTGGTGGACAAAGCGGTGTCTGGGCGGGTTTTTTCCGGGTTCTCCGGTTTCCCCCGTCATTCATTCCACCAACTGCTCCATCATTACCTTTCCTTTCATCCATTTCACCATCATTTCGTTTCATCTACTTCCTTCCTCCCATATCTCCCTACTCATCGGGCTGATCACCCATCCTGGATATTCTGTCTGATCCCAGGCACCCGCCTGTAAGTCCTGGGGGATGTAAGTGCTACATAAGAGGAGTTAAACAGAGAAAGAAGAAGAAGAATTTTCTTGTAAATCTTCGTGTCGCATCTTCAGAAAATACTAAACCTAAATACTAAGTTTGGTGTTTATTCGACTTTTCGCTTTTGAGTTATGCTGTTCACACAGACGTTTTTTATGGATTCGTGGGGCCTCAAAAACCCTATTTCCGGTGAAATCTCGGTAAAGAATTTTTTGGAATGCAATACCTTCTCTATCTACTGTGTACAAGGTAGGGAAAGTAAAAATCTATGCGTTACGTACACATGACCTTCCCTACTCATTCTTCTACAAATAATTATTAGGAAACCTTGTTCTTCTATATACGGGGGGGGGTATTTTTAAGGTAAGATCCGTTTTGCCATAAAGTACGAACTACTAAATAATTTTCGTTGGTTTACATTACTTTCCTGCCGGTTATCAATGTTTTTCGAACACTTGTCTTACCATAGAATAAGTGTTTGCTTTCTCTACCATGTACCTCGTAGGTAGAGGAGGTATTGCATTCCATTTAAAAATTCAATATCGAGATTTCAGCTGAAATACATGTTTTGAGGCCCAGAACCCAAAAAAATCATTTTATAAACATGTCCGTGTGTATGCACGCATACCCCAAAAACTAAAAGTCGAATGTATACCAGACTTGGTATTTGATTTCAATACCTTCCACAGATGCGATATGAAGATTTTCAAGAAAATTCCCCACTCCAAACTCCCCTTTACAGGAAAAATATATCAAAATTTTATATTTTATAAAAAATGGCTCCAAATATTTTGACTAAAACGCTATAAGTTAAGGATATTTACATAACAAACAAAATACATATCTTAAATTTTCTGGAAAGAGCCTATTTTATATAATCTTGTATAACTGCTAAGCATTAAGCCATAGACGAAAACGTACTACACTTAAAATGTAGGTCTCTTGAACACACACAATTTATTTTAAATATGCTTTTGTGGCATCAGCTATTTCTGAAATATCCGTTAGTAATGGTTCGAATTGTTCATTACTTGGTCATTCCCTTAATGACCAAGTAAAGTTTCAGTTGTTTCTCGCCATTGCATGGAAGCAGTATGAGATTTTAAGGCTAGCATTCACGTCCAATTTTTAAACATTTGACTATCGCTGTTTTCCTTGTATCTATAACGAACTGTGTAATGTAGCTATTTATATAAAGTTTCATTGTGGTTAAAATAAAGTGGATATAAAAATAAGCTTTAGTAGGAATAGTTTATATAAAGTAAGAATTCTTTCTCTACTCTTGTACAAAATATTTCTACTAACCCTAATTCTCCATCTTCTTCATGTTAATCGAGATAAACATTTGCAGAAACTGTCGTATTGCTAATTTTCTTATAGGTGCATGCGGAATATGGTAGGCTTTAAGCGACAGTCAAATCTTTAAGATCCGGTTGCTATGTCGAGCATTTCATTCTCTTCGCTTGTCCAGGACATAAAAAACTAACAACAAATTCCCATTGCAGAAAAATTATAAGTACTGGAAAATTCAAAACAAGCAACAAGGAATATGTCCGAAATTGTTCACTCCACAAAAAAATGTATACAGCTTAAATTGTGTATTTTCACGAGTTCCACATATTGTGTTTACTAAAATGTTGTCTCTCTCCTACATTTACCAGTTATGCAAAAGCGATTCACAATGAAGAGGACTTTTGGAGACATTCCCAGAAAATTCAAGATATACATTTCATTGGTCATGAAAATATCTTAAATATGTGATATTTTAATCAAAATTGTTAAGAGTCAATTTTGAGAAAAACAAAATTTTCGAAAAATGTTCCATGTAAAGGGTAATCTGCGTTTGGGGAGTCTCTTAAAATCCTTCGTGTCGCATCTTTGAATGTTACTGAATCTGAATACCAAGTTTGGTGTTTATCCAACTTCTCGTTTTTGAGTTATGCTGTTCACAACACCGACGTTTTTCTAAAAATGCTTTTTCTGATTCGGGGGACCTCAAAACACGTATTTCAAATGAAATCTCGATATCGAGTTTTTGTGTGGAATGCAATACTTGCACTACTTACTTACTATACGTAGTAAAGAAAGTAATAAGCTTAGTAAGAATGATTTGTATACCAACTAATAAACAATGGAGGGTAGAGAAAGTAATGTGAATCTAACACATCAGAACACACTGGGCGGCCGGATCCCGGAGTGACGGCACAGCAATGACAGAGTCCTTAAGTTTCCAGAAGTAGACACCCCAGCAGATAAACTGGTAGATCGGGGACCCCGCTCCACACACAGGGGGTCCAACGCCCCTCAAGGGAATTCGGTTACCGCGGCAGCTAGTCGAAAACCGAGGGATGTGAAGAGTTTATGGAAACATCCTCTTCCCCGTCACGCTGCACCGAAACACCATCGCCTACGCTTGCGATTCTGAAAGAAATCACTCCAACTTTCGCCTAATGACCCAGGAAAAGCCCCGAAAAAGCCCATGTGTCAGAGTGAGCGGTCATTGGGAGGTCGGGACCTCCCGAATGCGGGTCACAGACGTTATCGCCTGAGCCATCCCGCTCGGTAATCTGATTTTCGCTTTAGCCTTCCGTATTCTTCTTTTACCCACAAAGAAATGCGTAAAGGTGTAATGAAAGTTTATAAAAGAGGTATATGTAGATAGACTTTGTAAGAATAGCTTGTAAGAGAGTGAATAGAGAAAGCCGTGTAAATGCAACACAGAATTTTCGGTTAATTTGCCATTTGAAAGCTTCGATAAGCTGAAACGAGTGGCTCGTATTAGTGAAGAGAGGCTATCCAATGCACTTAATAATACTCAGCTAAACAGCTTTATTGGCTCAAGTGTGGAGGAGCATGCCCAACAAGAATATACTGGTTAGCAAAGCTTACACGAGTTCGTATTGGAAACACCATATGACGCCATTGCAAACGATACCACTACACCCATGGGAAAAATCTGTTGTGTGAATTCACTTGACTTTCTCCACCCTCTGCCTTTTATTAGTAGGTATACAAATTATTCTTAAGAAGGTCATTTTAATAGAGATAAAACATAACGGGAAATAGCTTCATCGCTGACTTCAAAATTCCGTACTCTTTCAATAACATCGCGAGAAACAACTGAAAATCTACAAGACATGAAAAGAATGAAAGTTTTGAACAGTTCGAACATTTAATAACGGATATCTCGGAAATTACTTATGCCAAAAAAACTTCACTTGAAGCAAGTTGTATGCCTTAAAAAGATCTACATTTTTTGCTAGGTACGTTTTCGTCTATCGCTTAAGGTTTACCACTACTACAAGACTACATAAGACTTCTTCTGAATGAAGAGGATTTCAAAGGCTATTCCCAGAAAACTCAAGATATACATTTTATTTGTCATACAAATATATTTAATATATGATATTTTAATACAGAAACGTAACAGTCAGTGTTTAGAAAATAAAACATTTCGAAAAATGTTCCATGTAAATGGTAGTTTGGAGTGGAGGGATTTTCTTGAAAACTTTGTACCTAAATATCTTCTTATAAAAGTCATGTGGTATATTAACATGAATTTCTCTAACATCTATCTTTATTAGTGGGTATATTTCCATACTGTTTGCTTGCAATCGCGAGAAACAGCTGAAAATTGACAGGACATGAAAAGAATGAAAGCTTTGAACAATTCGAACATTTAATAACGGATTTCTCGGAAATGACTTATGCACAAAAAACTAGTTTGAAATAAACTGTGTGGTTTAAAGAGATCTATATTTTTTGTGCAGCATGTTTTCGTCTATCGCATAAAGTTTACCAGTTATACCTGATTATATAAAATTCCTTCCGAATGAACAGGACCTCACAGGGTACATCCAGCAAATTCAAGATATAGATTTTATTTGTCATAAAAATATATTTAATGTATGGTGTTTTAACCAAAATCATCACAGCCGTTTCATAGAAAATAAAAAAACTTCAAAAAATGTTTCATGTAAGTGGTATTGGGGGTAGGAGGATTTTTTTGTAGGTACTGAACCTGAATTACATTCACATGACTATCGCTACTCATAACTGTATAGAGCTTCTATAAACCATTCCTATAAACGTTTATTTTTTATCCACTACATGTGAGCTGAAATTAACCTTTGCTTAAGGAGTTCCATTATACATTTCACTGTAGGTATTAAGGTAACAGAGGAAATTGAAATGTCAGTCAGATGTTCAAAAGCGGGTAGTTATATGCTGACCATGAAGTAGCATTCTCATTTCATACATCGGAGAAATAATAATAATAACCAATGTCACGGATAAAGTTATTTAAGATCAACCGTGTATTTCAAACAGGCCTACATTTACATCTATTTCATATAGTTTACCCATTTTACAAAATTATACAAAATTTCTACCGGATGACGACAGGCACAAGCACGGATAGGATCCCTAATGTTTCCAGATTGAATGCATCCGACGCCAACATGCCTCATCAAAAATAAAAGAAAACACTTTTAGAAAAAGATCTGCGTATATGTCTGTGTCTGTGAACAGCATAATTCGAAAAACAACAAATCGGATAAATACCCAACTTGATATTTGGGTTCAGTATCTTTCAAAGATGAGACACGAAGATTTTTAAGAAAATCCCCCCACCCCAGACTAATCTTTACATGGAACATTTTTATTGATATAACATATGTTTAAGATACTTCCATGCCAAACGAAATGTATATCTTGAATTTTATGGGAATGTCCCCAAAGGTCATCTTAATTCTGAATGACTTTCGCATAACTGGTAAACCGTAAGATATAGACAACGTTTTACTACACAGAAAATGTAGATCTCGTTCAAACACATAATTTATGTCATATGCATTTATTTGTCCTTGAACCGTTTCCGAGATACTCCTTGTTATTCGTTAGAATTTTCCAATACTTACTTTTTGTCAAATGGGAATTCGTTATTCGTTTTTTATATCCTGGACATGCAAAGAGAATGGAATGCTCCACATAGCAACCAGCTCTTAAAAGATTTGACTATCGCTTAAAGCCTACCATATTCCACTTGCATCTACAAGAAAATTAGCAATAAGATAGTTTCTGCAAATTTTTATATCGATTAACATGAAGTAGATGGAATAAGAGTTTGTTAAAATAGTTTGTACAAGATTAGAGAAAGTCATGTGAATGCAACACATTAGATATTTTTTGTCCAATGAACTATTTCCGAGATATTCCTTGTTATTTATCAGAATTTTCCAATACTTATACTTTTTCTCTAATGTGAATTCGTTATTCGTTTGTTTTTATGTCCTGGACATGCAAAGAAAATGGGATGCTCCATATAGCAACCAGCTCTTAAACGATTTGACTATCACTTAAAGCCTACCATATTCCCCTTGCACTTACAAGAAAACTAGCCATAAAATAGTTTCTGCAAATTTTTATCTCGATTAACATGAAGTAGATGGAATAAGCGTTTGTAAAAGTAGTTTGTACAAGAGTAGAGGAAGTCATGTGGGTGCAGCACATCAGATTTTTTTCCATTCCTTTGTCTATGCCCAGATTTATGTCACTTCCTAAATAGCTGAAGCTAAAACCTTGCTCTAATACCTTATTTTACAATAAACTTTGGTCGAATTGGGTATTTTCCGTAAAGAACAATAACGTTTGTTTTAGTAACTGATATTTTTATATGATAATGTCTTCCCAATTCATATAATCTATACACAGAGTATTGTAAGTCTATATCTGTATTTTGTATTATTATTGCATCGTCTGCAAAATCTTTATAGTCTACATAAACGGTAATATAACGGTATACTAATATTATGCTCGAAAAACAAAGGTGGTCACCCTGGTCGGAATGGGGCTAGAGTTTTTCAATACCAACATAAACGTTCCCTTACATTATGGGCCACATTTTCTTCCCGCCAGTATACGTAATACAAAAAGTAATGAAGCAAAACATTTTCACCCGCTGCCGCTTGAGAACAGAAGGATACTAAAACCGCTGGAAATCTGTCTAAAACCTCCTAAGAATCTCGTCACCCTTGCACTTCTACACCATAAAGTGGGCTACAAACTCTGGCAGTATTAATAGCAGAGAGACTGGAAATAATCCTTCTCAGATCGCGTTATCAGAGTGCAGCTCAGACGGCCATTTGCTCAGCTCTGTTAGCGAAATTACTCTCATAATTCATATTTTAATATTTTCCCAAATGACGAGATTGATTTTACAATCATGAACTTAATAAATTGGTTTAATTCTTCAGTTTAAAACCTAATTTTGCTCCCTTCCGCAATAATTTAGTTTCTGGTTTCATTTCTCTTTCAGCAAAATTCAAATCCCTGCTTTGGTTGATGTGATAGGGCACCACATTGTTACTCCTTTAATATTTACTTTGTTTTGTTAGCTGCAATAATTGGAATTTAGTGGACGTCCTAAAAATACACTCTTATAAAACAGGATCATTTCAAACCTAAGTACTGCTTAATTAACATATATGATACACCTGCATTAAAAAATATTATACTTATTTCGATTGTTTTATCTCTAACGGAGAAGTGTTGCATCCCACCCAAAAATTCGATACCGAGATTTCAGCGGAATTACACGTTTTGAGGCTCCATGAATCCAAATAAAGCATTTTTGGAAATACGTTCGTATGTGTGTCTATCTGTCTGTACGTCTGGTAATGTAAGACTCAAAAATCTGATGTGTTACACTCACATGACTTTCTCTACTCTTGTACAAACTATTTTTACAAACTCTTATTCTCCATATGCTTCATGTTAACTGAGATGTTAATCTTATTGCTAATTTTCTTGTAGATGCAAGGGGAATTATCGTAGGTTTTAAGCGATAGTCAAATGCTTTAAGAGGTGGTTGCTATGTGGAGTATTCCATTCTCTTTGCATGTCCAGGACATAAAAAAATGAATAACGAATTCCCATTTGAGAAAAACTATAAGTATTGGAAAATTTAAGGGAATATCAAACAATATTTCGAAAATGGTTCACTCAACAAAAAAATGTATATGACATAAATTGTGTATTTTAACGCGATCTACATTTTGTGTGTCGTAAAAGTTTGTCTATCTCTTATGGTTTACCAGTTATGCAAAAGTCGTTCACAATGAAGAATACTTTTGGAGACATTCCCAGATTTATAATGAAAGTATCTTAAATATATGATAATTTAATTAAAATCGGTAGCGCAATTTTTGAGGAAATTAAAATTTTCGAAAAATGTTCCATGTAAAGGTTAATCTGGGGGGATTTTCTTGAAAACCTTCGTGTCGCATCTCTGGAAGATACTGAACCTAAATACCAAGTTTGGTGTTTATCCGTCTGTTCGTTTCTGAGTTATGGTGTTCACAGACACAGACACAGACACACACACACACACAGACATACACACACACAGACACACACAGAGACATGTTTCCAAAACTGCTTTTTTGGGGTTCAGGGGTCTCAAAACATGTATTTCCGGTGATATCTTGGTATCGAATTTTAGGGTGGAATGCAATACTTCCCCTACTTGCTGTACGTAGTAGAGAAAGTAAAAACGAAGTCGGATGAAAGAAGAAATGAACAATTCGAATCTTTAATAACAGATATCTGAGAAAGGACCCGACATAGAATTTTTTGGTAGAATACAGTACTATTTCTACCTATTAGGTACATGATAGGAAAGTAAAAACAAATCGAAGTGTTACATACAAATGACCTTCTCTACCCTCTATCATTTATTAATGGGTGTACAAACTATTCTTACGAAAGTTTATTTTTCTATCTACTTCATTTTAATCGAGACAAACCTTTGCAGAAACAGCTACATTAGGCATTTCGTTATAGATACAAAGGGAACAGCGATAGTTAAATGTGGCGGCTATATACAGACCTCTAAATTCCATATTCTTTCCATTCAACCGCGAGAAGTCGACGTCGACAGGAATTCAGAGGAATGCCAAAGAGTTTAACAATTCAAAACATTAATAATGTATAATTCGGAAATACCTGATGCCACATAAAAAGCCTATTTGAAATAAATCGTGTGTAGTACGTTTCCGTCTATCTTTTAACATTTACCAGTTATACAAGATTATGCAAAATTCCTTCCGAAGAAGACTTCACAGGCTAGTCGTCAAAAATTCAAGATATACATTTTATTTGTCATGTACATATCTTTAATATATTATGTTATAATAAAAATCTGATGTGTTGCACTTACATGACTTTCTCTACTCTTGTACTAACTATTTTTACAAACGCTTATTCTCCATCTATCTTATTGCTAATTTTCTTGTAGTTGCAAGGTGAATATGGTGGGCTTTAAGCGATAGTCAAATCCTTTAAGAGCTGGTTGCTATGTGGAGCATTCCATTCTCTTTGTATGTCCAGGAAATAAAAAAAAACAATAACGAATTCCATTTGAGAAAAAGTATAAGTATTGGAAAATTCAAGCAAATAACAATGATGGTTAATTCGACAAAAAAAATCTATGTGACATAAATTGTGCGTTTTAACGAGATCTATATTTTTGTGCGGTTAAAATTTTGTCTATATCTTACTGTTTACCAGTTATGCAAAAATCATTCAGAATGAAGAGGACTTTTGGGCACATTCCTAGAAATTTCAATGTATACATTTCATTTGGCATGAAGATGTCTTAAGCAAACGGTGTTTTAATCAAAATATTTAGAGCCGTTTTTGAGAAAAACAAAATTTTCGAAAACGTTTCCATGTAACTGGTAGTCTGGGGTGGGGGAATTATGTTAAAAGTCATGTGGCATCTTTGAAAGATACTGAACTTAAGTGATTTTGTATTTGTCCAACTATTCGTTTTTAAGTTATGCTGTTTACAGACATACACATACACATATACACACTTTTTTTCTAAAAAGCTATTCTTGGATTCAGGGGGCCGCAAAACATGTATTTCCAGTGAAATCTCGGTATCGAATTTTTGGGTGGAATGCAATACCTTTTCTACCCACTATGTCGTAGTAGGGAAAGTATTTAATTTTGTAAGATAATAAATGAGAGGGGATAGAGAAAGTCATGTGAGTGTAACACATCAGATTTTTTGTTAAGATAATGTGCCGTTGAATTCAGCTAGTGATGGGACGATACCACTACTTTTGGATACTCGATTCTCACTTTATAAAAAACTAAAGGCGATAGCTTGTTCACTGAATTATACGCATGTAACCAGTTGCTGTTTGACACTGAAAGCAATTTTTTCCTTGATAATGCCACATATGTACTTTTTCATGTGGTAATAAGTAATTAACCATATAATACTCAGAAACATAGTAAGTTTGTGGATTATACCTCTTTACCACCCACCCTCATACATTAGCATATTCATGTTTAATACAAAGGCATATTAGACACAATTAAAAATTTGAAGAACAATCTCATTGAAATATTATATGAGATGTGAAGAAATAAAATATTTATGTTTAAGAACACGAGCATCCACGAAAGAACAAATATTTCTACACACTGTACTATAACTTCATCAGTTCTGATTTGTTTCTGCTTTAGCCACTAAGCTAGGCTATTTCAGAAACGTGATTTACTGCGTTAACTAAATCAGCTTCATTCACAACTCAGTTAACGCTGCATATTACACGACTACCTCTGCTCCTTGCCCCATTGTTTTTCTTGTTTTCATTTAGACACAAGAGTGTATGGAATGTTACATTCATCGCAGTCAAGCTCTATCAAGAACTGTAGTCCAGCAACTCTTTGGGGCCACGTGCGAGGCAATAGCGTGAAGTATCGACACCTTTCATTCCTCATCTAGCATAAAGTTAAACGTAACAACCTTCGATAACACAAAACTTAAAAATTTAAAAGTATCGAAAGCTAACTCAAAGTATTAGACATATTTCGGTGCTACCGAATATCGAAGTATCGACGGTATCGAAGTCCCATCCATACATTTAGCACCCTCATACCACACTGGCATTGAATTTTTCAGTCGTCTAATTCTACCTTTCCAACCGTGTCCAACACACGGCTTGTGTGGAAGAACAATTTATTTCATTAATTCACCTAATAATGGTTGAAACTATGAAGCCCGGGACTTAAAGTACTTACAGCATTGTACGTCGCCATTGGGGTATGTCATCTCAATACAATTTGAGATCTTCTTGTGGTTTGCCGGGAAAAATGCGAATCAGTTGGAGAATTTAACGTCATGCCGGCATGTTGCTATGTTAGCTCAGTGGTTAGTGCAACCGGATGGAGACCGGGAGATCCGTGGTTTAAATCCCGGCTATGGCATTGAGTTTTTCAGCCGTCTGATTCTACCTTTCCAACTCATAAAACAAGTTTAAAATATCTGCGTAATATAGAATATAGCATTTAAAAGGTATAAAATCGCCGCGCTTAAGCAACATTAATATATCGAAATAATCCTTCTCAATTTCAAAAATTGTAACTACAGATAAATTCAGAAATAAAAATAACAACGTTTCCGGAGAGATTTTGCTGCTCATATATCAGAGATTCAAAAGCTGAGCCGTAAAAGACCGCAGCTCTTATGAAGCATTCCAGAATTATAATTTGAAAAATGCTAAACCTAGAACATAGTAATGCGTGTAGGGATTTGAAACACAGAAAGACCGCTGGTGCATTAAAATATTATTTATTAATTTGCAGCGGGAAGGAGAGGTGCGCGCGCATAGCAGGGCGTTGCCTTATTCATTTGTCTGCCAGGAAGCTCTTGGATATCCTATCCGCGACATCTAGATGATGAAATTATTTATTATTAAAGCGCAGTTCTTCCATATGCATGAAGAAAACTCGCTCCTTCATTTAGCACGACGTGCTTAGCCGGAAGAATAAATAGAGGAGGAAATTAAAAGGACCTCCTTTATTAAAACCAAACACGTCCTCGGTTAAGTATCTTGTTCAGGTCTTTTTGCATTGAAATTCAGGAGATGATTATAATAATAATATTAATAATAATAATAATAATAATAATAATAGTTACATTCACAAGAACTTCTCTACCAATTATCTTTTATTACATTTTCAAGTATTGAATTCCACCCAAAAACTTGATGTCGAGATTTCAACAGAAATACATGTTTTGAGGCCCACTGAAACCATCACACTGAACAGCATCACACAAAAACGAAAAATCTGATGTGTTACATTCACATGTTCTGTACCCTGTATCGCGTATTGGTGGGTATACATATTAGTCTTACGAAAATTTATTTCCTATCTGTTTCAATCAAGATAAACCTTTCTGGAAATAGCTAAATTACACATTTCTTTTTAAATACAAAGGGAACAGTGATAGTCAAATATTTAAGAACTGGACGCTCTATGCTGGCCTTAAAATTCCATACTATTTCTGTGCAAACGCGAAAAACAACTGAAAATTCACAGTACTTTTAAAGGAATAGCTTAGTATTGAACAACTCGAAACATTAATAAGGTTATTTCAGAAATATCTTTTACCACCAAAACGTATTTGAAATAAATTGTTTGTTTTAAAGAAATTTACATGTTTGGTGTAATCGTTTTCGTCTATCGCTTAACTTTACCAGTTGTACAAGATAATACAAAATTCCTTCCGAATGAAGAGGATTTCGAGGCGATTGCTAGAAAATTCAAGATATACATTTTATATCACCCGTAAATATCCTTAATATAGTAATTTTAATCAAAATCTTTAGGCATTTTTTAGAAAAACAAAAATTTCGAAAACTGTGCCTGTAAAGAGTTGTTGGCCTGGAAGGATTTACTTGAAAATCTTCGTGTCTCATCTTCGGAAGTTACTGAATTTAACTATCCAATTTTATATGTATCTGGCTTTTTATGTTTGACCACCTTTGGTGGTATTAGTGAGGGTTGGATGTACTTACTAAGTTTATCCTCTGCTGGGATATCGAAAAAACAGGCAGATACACGGCAATGCAACAACCACCAGCCAGTAGGTCAGCAGCTGACGATGAGAGCAAGGGACTCGATGTTCAGGTAATCTTACTTAAGTGAAGAGTGTAAATGAGTTTTCCTACTCCTCGTCCATTTTCATGTTTCGAAATGTTGATATTTACATGAGAAACAAAATCTATATCTTGAACTTTCAAGGAACAGCTTGTGAAGTTCCCTTCATTCTGAATCACTTTTGCATAATTCGTAAACCGTAAGACATAGACACAATCGTACTTCAGATACAACGTAGATCTCGTTAAAGCACGCAATATATGTCAAATAATCCTTTCCAAAATATTCGTTGTTATTGTTTGAATTTTCCAAAACTTATACTTTTCCAAAATGGGAGATCGGTATTGTAATTTTCCCTTATGATCATGCAAAAGCATGGAACTTCAAAGCCAACATATAGCGACACGCTCTTAAAAACACTGACTGTTTCTTTACCTAGTGCATCGTATATGGAAATGTGTGGATGTGATTAAGTTTAAGTTAACAAGAAGTAGTTAGAACAATGACCTCTTGTAAGATTTGGTTCTAAAAAGTGCGTAGAAAAATTCATATGAATATAACACATGGTACTTTTTACTTTCTCCACTACGAATAGTAAGTAGGGGAAGTATTGTATTTTGTATTCCACCCAAAAATTCGATACCAACATTTCACCGGAAATATATGTTTTGAGACCCCCTGAATCCAAAAAAAAAACATTTTTGGAAACATGTCCGTGTGTGTTGTGTGTGTGTTTGTGAACAGCATAACTCAGAAACGAACAGTCGGATAAACACCAAACTTGGTATTTAGGTTCAGTATTTTCCAGAGATACGACAAGGTTTTCAAGAAAATCCCCCACCCCAGACTACCCTTTACATGGAACATTTTTCGAAAATTTTAATTTTCTCAAAAATGGCTCTAACGATTTTGATTAAAATATCATATGTTTAAGATATTTTCATGACATATAAAATGTATATCTTGAATTTTCAGGGAATGTCTCCAAAAATATGCTTCATTGTGAAAGACTTTTGCATAACTGGTAAATCATAAGAGATAGACAAAATATTACCACAAAAAATTTTGATCACGCAAAAATACACAATTTATGTCATATACATTTTTTTGTTGAGTGAACCATTTTCGAGATGTTGCTTGTTATTCCCTTAATTTTTTCAATACTTATTTTCTCAAATGGGAATTCGTTATTCATTTTTTTGTCTTGGATATGCAAAGAGTATTAATCTGTGGCAATGAGAATGGTGCTGCACAAAGCAACCCGCTATTAAGATAAATGTCGATGCTTAAAGCCTACTGTATTTCTATATTGCCCTTGCAAATACAAAACAAGGGGAACATAGTACATATTTTTAGAACTGGTCGCTATGTGTAAAATGTAATTCTCTTTGCATGTCAAAAGATCGTTTCTGAAAATGTTTATCTCGATTAATATGAAATACATGGAGAATAAGAGTTTGTAAAAATAGTTTGTACAAGAGTAGAGAAAGTCATGTGGGTGTAACACATCAGATTTTTTTCTATCTACTCAATGTTAATCCAGATAAACCTTTGCATAAATACCTTAATTGCGCTTTTAGTTGTAGGTAAATGTAAAAGTACGTATCACGGAAGCGGCCCCGAAACCGGGGCAGAGCACCGCAAGTAGACCATTATGCTTACGTGACCTCTGGGAGGGAAGGAGGAGAGGTGAGACCCGAAGAGCGACCAGATCCGGATGTCGACGGGCGCAAGCATAAACGGGTTCCCTAACATTTCCAGATAGAACGCATCTGACGCCGCACGGTCTCTTCCCACAAGCCACCAACTTCCAGTGTCCCTCGGAGAGACCTAACTGAGCGGTACCGCAGCGACGCCAGAAAGAAACCTTTACAGAGCGCCCAGCCGCAACCCGCCGAACACCATCGCCTGGTCCTACAACCCTGAAAGCAATGACAAGGAAGATGATGGGTACAGGAAATGAGAGGTAGGAGAGTCGTGGTAGAAGATGAACAACCCCAGCATCGTGGCGACTCGGGGAATCCGCGAAAAACACATGGACCAGAGTGGGCGGTCGCTGGGAATCGATCCCAGGGCCTCCCTAATGTGTGCCACTGACGTAACCGCCTGAGCTATCTTGCTCGGTATGTAGTTTTAGGTACAAGAGGTATAAAGGTAACCAAATCGACCGTCAGATACCTAAAAGCGGGTCGCTATAAGTAGGCGTTTAAATTCTATAAGCGTTTCATGACTGCACCAGCAAGTGAATAGCAATAGCACTTGGAAGAAATTGCGTAGTCTTCTCTCTTATGGCTCTTCCATTATTCGAGATTACAAAAAAAGTCTTCCGAATGAAAACTTCACAGACTATTTCCCATAAGTTCAAGGAATACATTTTATTTGCCATGTACATATATCTTAAATACATGGTACTGTCACGTATAAAGTTGCAGGCAGCAAGATAATTTGTCACAGATTTGATACTTTACTATATTGGGCAAACTCTTACATTTTAACACATTCGGTCATTTTTATATTTCATACATTTTCTTGACTTGGGATTGTAGTTGAAGCTAACTTATAACAGGAAACCGTGGTCTGCCACTTCCCTTGACGTTTCAAAGGGATTTCACCATGCCATCATTTCCTTAGGAATACGTGCCTTTTTGCACATCACCCCATGGATCACATGATCCTTAGGAAATCCTGAGCCCACGCACTTTCAGGGCGGCGGCATACCATACTTGGTAATGCTCATGGCATGATTGTCGGGACTCCCCTAGGCAGTGACTTTCTTTATAAGGAGCTGCAGACCCTTCCTGGGGGTCGTTCTGATTCTGAACTCGTCAGCAGTCCATGCTGCTGGACCTGCAACAATACCTGGCAACTCTCCAAGGTAAGATCTCATTAGGGAAACTCACAATATTTTATCTAATACCTAAAGACCACATTAATATACAGTGATATAATGTGTTGAGGTTTCAGTCATTTCAAATCTGAATGTTAAGTCCCTTCAGGACTGGATTTGTAAAAGACCCAAAGCTGGGAACTGAAGCCCAGCATCATCATGTTATAGTTAATATAATAAAATGTGCCACTAAGAAACATTGCGAGTTATTTGTTCTACTATCTACCTTCACCTCTAAGCTACGTTCCCGAGTCACAACCCCTAAGTTTGCGACAGTATTTTAATCAAAATCGTTTGCGACATTTTTTGAGAAAATCAAAAGTAATTAACAGATAACCATGTAATGGGTAGTTTTAGGTGGAGAAGTTTCTTGAAAATCCTTGTGTTAAATCCATGATATTGAACTTAAATAGCAAGTTTGGTATTCGTCCAACTTTCCGCTTTTCAGTTATACTGTCTACAAACAGGCAGACACACAGAGACTTTTGTCTAAAAATAATTTTGTTTTTAATTCAGGAAGCCTCAAAACGTGTATTTCCAGTGAAATTACTATATTGAATTTTAGGCTGGTGTGCAATACTTTCCCTACTTACTTACTATACATAAGTAATAGAGAAAGTAAAAATAGAGGCAATAACAATTCGTCGTGCTCTACTCTCCACCCAAGTCAAATTCGTGAACAGCGTAGGTCGATATTTCGGACGTAAAAAACGGAGCTAAAGTCCTATGGGAGAAGCCTTAAGCCTTGTACAGTAAATCTGCGGCGCATTAAAGCACTATAAGCCTAGAATACAGGTCGGTGACAAAACATCTGACCGTTTCATTCTCAGTAAGGGCAATTCATAATGAATACGGAATACGAACTTTCGGTAACAATATCAGAGAGCACAATAGCTCCGTGCTGAAACATGTGCAACCGAATGAAGGTTCAGCAGTATGAATGTGTTACTGTGTTTGCTCAGTTGTGTGCTCTTGTTATTGCTGGATTAAATGGCGTCAAAAATAGAAGCATTCTTGTAAGGGTACATTATTGCCCTTTCCGATGCAAACTATTTGTATTCTAAGATTATTAAGCAGTGCAAAAGGCGTGGTTTTACCATATCCAAGAAAGTGACCTCATGTGCACTCAAAAAAAAAAAGATAAGGCCGCATCAGACTTATTCTAAAGGGCAAGAAACAGGGAAATCCACGACCCACCACAGTGCATCCCGGAGATAATTTGGATGGTGAAGGCCCATGCCTCTGGACCAAATCCTGCAACTCAGAGGGCCACTGGACTGTAATTAGGGATCAATGTTACTACCGTGAACATCATAACCAGGTTTTGAATCTATAAAAGTGTCATTAGAGCCGGGGATACAAGCTGTTGCCTAAACACTTTGCAGAATGTGCCACTAACAACAGAAAGCTATATGAACGATACCTGGCTGGTGAAAAGTGGATGTTTGTTGTCTTTTTGGATGAGGCATATGTTTATCTAAGTGAGTACAACAATCCCTGGGCTATATATTACCGACCAAGGCGAGAACAAAACTTGAAATTTGGTATAACGAAACTAATGAAACTTTCCCCAATGCTTTCATGGTAAAAGTGAGGTACAGATACAATGGCAAATCAACCATTCGTCGTGTACATGAAAATGTGAGAATCAACTCGGGATATTATCAGATTAACGTCCTGATACCAGTTTTCCATACAGAAATCTTTGTTCTTTATGGTGCAGATGTAAATAAAGTCTGGTTGCATCAGGATAAGGCATCAAGCCATACGTCATCTTCAACCTACAAATTATTGGAGAACATAGAGAGAGAAATGGGAGTACATTCCATATCTTTCATTGACATCCGTGTTAAGTCATCTGATGCATCACTAATAAAGTTTTGTGTATTTGGGTTACTGAAAAGAGCCCTTAGAAGCAGATGGCCGCGAACTTTGCATGATCTCTGGAAAGCTGCTAAGAGAAATGGAATATACTGGACATCCCTGTATTTCGTAGCAGTTTGCTCCAATGGAAGCTGTGCTGCAGATTGATAGCTCAGGCTAAAGGCTGCCAGATAGACATCCCAGTTGGTGGAGGCGTGGTTTTTCATAACGTTAAGGGGTCCTAAGTTTGTTACCATAGATTGTGAACGACCCTCTGTATAATGATTAATATAGCGACGTAAAACTTATGAAGTTAGCGCGATAGGCTGTCATTTAAAATGACAAAAGGAAACTAACTGCAGCTAATTGCAAGAGAGAGTAAAACAACGGAGCTAATACGGTGACCTACGAAGCGATCACCGAGAGTACACACGACAGAAGAGGTTATGTACTTGTACCAAACTTCCCGGTTAAAGGAAGTTAAACTCATAAAAAGGAACCGTTTAACCACAAGAATCTTATGCAATACATTCACACGGCTTTCTCTACCCACTATGAATTATTAGTGGATATACAGGCTATTCTTACTAAAGCTTATTACTTGAAATACTTCATTTTAATCCATATAAATCAATTGTTTATGGACTGGACGCTATATGCTGGGCATAAAATTCCATAGCTTTTCCATGCAATCGCGATAAACAACTGAAAATTGACAGGGCTTTAAAAGAATAACAAAGCATTGAATAATTCGAACTATTAGTAACGAAATGGCTTATACCACAAAAAAGGGTATTTTAAATGAATTGTGTGTTTTAAAGAGATTTACATTTCTAGTGTAGTATGTTTTCGTCTATCACTTAATTACAGTCTATTCCCATAAAACTCAAAATATAATTTCATGTTCCATGAAAATATCTTAAACATATGATATTTTAATTAAAATCGTTACAGCCTCTTTTTGGAAAATCAAAAAATTTGAGAAGTGTTCCAGGTAAAGGATAGTTTGGGGTGGGAGATTTTCTTGAATCTTCGTGTCGCATCCTTGGCAGATATTTATCCGATATTTCGTTTTTGTGTTATACTGTTCACACACGCGCGCTCGCGCCTGCGCCCGAATATTTTTATAAACATGCTTTTTGACTTTAGGGGGCCTTTCGGTGAAATCTCGTCATCGATTTTTTTGATGGAATACAATACTTCCCCTACTTACGGTGCTTAGTAGAGAAAGTAAAATCGTTTTATTGCGATTTTTACTTTCTCCACTACGCATACTAAGTAGGGGAAATATTGCATTTAATCCAAAAATTCGATACCAAGATTTCACAGAACGGAAATACATGTTTTGAGGTGCCTAAATCCAAATAAAGCACTTTTAGAAACACGTCCTTGTGTGTGCCTGTCAGTCTATCAACAGCATAACTGAATAAACGAAAAGTCGGATAAATACCAAACTTGTATTTAAGTTTAGTATCTTCCAAGGATGCGACACGCAGATTTTCAAGAAAATCCCCACCACAAGACTACCCTTTACATGGAAACCATTTTCGAAAATTTTGATTTTCTAAATAATGGCTCAAACGATTTTGATTAAATATCAAATGTTTAAGATATTTTCATAGCAAATGAAATGTATATCTTGAAATTTCTGGGAATGTCCCCAAAAGTCCTCTTCATTCTGAAAGATCTTCGCGTAACTGGTAAACCGTAAGAGATAGACAACCTTAAACTGCACAGAAAATGTGGATCTCGTTTAAAACACAATTGATGTCATATACATTTTTTTGTCCAGTGATCCATTTCCGAGATATTCCTTGTTATTTGTTTGAATTTTCCATTACTTATAATTTTTCTCAAATGGAAATTCGTAATTCGGTTTCTAATGTCCTGGACATGCAAAGAGAGTGGAATGCTCCACATAGCAACCAACTCTTAAAAAGTTTGACTATCACTTAAAGCCTACCATATTCCCCTTGCGCCTATAAGATAATTAGCAATTCTGCAAATGTTTATCTGGATTAACATGAAGTAGATGGAGAATAAGCGTTTGTAAAAATAATTTGTACAAGAGTAGAGAAGTAATGTAATTGCAACACATCAGATTTTTTTTAGACATCCTAATCATTTGTTGCTCATGATCTTACACAGAAAGGCAGGCGAGTCAACACATGGCAGCGTAAAAGCTGATGTGAGATGGCAGAATGAACACGTGATGAGATATATGGAGAATCCCTCTCTGATTGGTGAGTTTCGTATAATTGACGTAGACACAAACATGAAAGCTGCAAACTTCTGTGTTTGAGTTTTAAGTTTACGTTGTGTTTGTATTAACATCAGGCAAAGTGAACGCGTGCGTTAATATAACATGAAACAAGCTTCTATGCTCACGTTAAGCTTATGTCCAATTTTAATTGTGAATAGCCCTTTACATTTTAGTTTACTTTGACGTATATGAGGTGCGACACAGGTGGGCTTTAAGTTTAATTAACTTGAGTGGTTTTCCTGAGGGGCACCAAAATATGATGGGTGATCAGAAACTAAGGTTACAAAGCCTGCAGTGAAACGTGTACATTTTATTTCATACAACCAATACAGCCAAATGATAGTACATACATTAGGTTATTTTTCGTCTCCATATCGGTATAGGCACTTGTCGCTTCGTGGGATAAGATTGAATATTCCCTCCTGGTAAAAATCCTGTCCTTTCGTGTTCAGCCACATTGTCGCCAAGTGTTTCACCTCGTTGTCTGAAGTGAGTCGTCAGCCTCCTAGGTGCTCCTTCAAGTGAGAAAAAAGGTGAAAGTCGCTTGGAGCGAGATCCGAGCTGTATGGGGGATGGTCGATGATGTCCCGGAGAAACTACTTCAACGGCGTGGTGTCTTCTGGGCTGTATGAGATCGCACATTGTTGTGAAGGGGGATGATACCCTCCTCCTGATTGCTTCGCGCAATCGTGTCAATGTCTTGCAGTGACGGCCAGCTGTCACTGTGTGCCATCTTTCCAAAAAGTTCACGAGTATGACAACCGTGCTATCCCAAAACACCGTGGCCATCACCTTCCCCGCAGATGGCGTCACTTTAAACCTTTCTTTGTCTTTGGAAAGGAGGTGTGTTTCCACTTCATTGACGACCGCTTACAGCTGGAGGTGTAGTGGTGGATCCATGTTTCGTTACCCGTGGCAATGTGGTGAAGCAAACTGTTCCTTTCCGTGGAGAACCGTTGCCACCGCCCTTCTCCTTGTGTTGGTTGAACAGATTTGATGTTACCCATCGGGAACAAACTTTCCGGTGCTGTAAAATATTGTGAACAATGTGACGAACGCTTCCGAACTCTACCATCATATGCCGTAACGTGACTCCTGTTGTACTGAACCGGGTCCTCCACGCGAGCTGTATTCAAATCTGTTGATGCCGTGCTGGGTCGGCCACTGCGATTCTTGTCGGCCGCAAACTTTCGACATCATTCTGCGACATGCTGACGAGACATTACAGTCTCTCCATAAACCCCTACCAGCTGCCGGTGATTTCAGCAGCGGTTATATGTTTCACCCACAGAAATCGAATGACAGAGCGGATTTCCTCGCGAGACCAGTTTTCCAAACGAGTCGCCATTTGTGTTTACCTACGACTATTGCTATAGGTGGCGGGTGGCTGAAGCTCTGCATACTTGCCAACCACACGTATTAAAATTACGGCACTCTACTAACTTCTCTGTAACGGACGAATCTCCAGGATGTTGGCCTTGTAGCCTTAGTTTCTGATCAACCCTCGTACTTAGGGAGTTTCAAATGCAGTGGTGGTGGTGGTGGTGGTGGTGGTGGTGGTGGTGGCGGCGGCGGTGGCGGCGGCGGCGGCGGTGGTGGTGGTGGGTTTTATTTTTTTATTTTCTCTACTGTTTGGCTAAGATAAGTAAAGAGAATATTGCGTTCCACTCAAAAAATTGATAACAAGATTTCACCGAAAACACATCTTTTGACTTCCACAACCCCCCCAAAAATTTATAAAATTCTCCGTGTGCGTGTATGTATGCTCCTGCCTATGAACGACATAGTCCAAAAAACCAGTGGTATTTATAGTCAACGACTTCGAAGGATGCGATGCGAAGATTTTGAAGAAAATCGCCCCAAACTAAAATAACCTTTATATGGATAATTTTTCGATTTTTTCTTTCTTTTACAAAAATGCCTCTACTGATTGTGATTAACGATGTTAAGATATTTGCCTGAGAAATACAATAATCTTGAAGTTTTGCGAATATCCTGTGAAGTGCTTTTCATATCGAGTGCCTTTTGTATAATTGGTAAACCGTAAGCGATAGACAGAATCTTACTGCATCAAAGTGTAAATCTCATTAAATTACACGATCTATATCCAACACATCTTTTTACGACGTTCCCCATTTCCGAGATATTCTTTGTTATAGGTTTGAACGTTCAAATAGTTAAGCTTTTTTCACGTGCTAAGTCGTAATTCGTTTTTACCTTCTCTACGACGTATAGTAAGTAGAAGTGTTGCATTCCATCCAAAAATTCGATATCGAGATTTCACCGGAAATACCTGTTTTGAAGGCCCTTGAATAAAAAAGACATTTTTAGAAAAAGGTCCGTATATGTGTCTGTGGGAATCTGTGAACATCATAACTCAAAAACAAAAAGCGGGATAAACACCAAGCTTGGTATTTAGGTTCAGCATCTTTCAAACATGCGACAGGGAGATTTTCAAGAAAATTCTCCACCATAGACTACCCTTAGCGTGGAACATTTTTCGTAAATTTTAACCTCAAAAATAGCACTAATAATTTTGATTAAAATATCGTATGTTTAAGACACTTTCATGACAAATGAAATGTATATCATGAATTTTCTGGGAATGTCCCCAAAAGTCCTCTTCATTCTAAATAGCTTTTGTGCAACTGGTAAACGTAAGAGACAGACAAAGTTTTACTATACAAAAAACGTAGATCTCGTTAAAACACACAATTTATGTCATATGCATCTGTTTTTTTAAGCGAGGGAATAATTTTCAAGATATTCCTTATTATTTATTTGAATTTTCCAATACTTATACTTTTTCTCAAATGGGAATTCGTTATTCGGTTTTTTATGTCCTGGAATTGTAAAGAGATTGGAATGCTCCACATAGCAACCAGCTCTTAAAACATTTGACTATCGCTTAAAGCATACCATATTCCCCTTGCACCTACAAGAAAATTAGCAATAAGTTTCCGAAAATAGTTTCTACAAAAGGTTTATCTTTAATAAAATGAAGTATATGGAGAATAAGCGTTTGTAAAAATAGTTTGTACAAGAGTAGAGAAAGTCGTGTGCAACACAGCAGATTGTTTCTTGATGTCATGCAAAGAACATAGAATTTCAAAGCCACCACATCACATAGCGATCACTTTAGCCTACTGTATTCTTAATACCTACAACGAAATTTGTAATTGTGTATTGAAAGTATATCTCAATTAACAAGATGTGGATAGAGCAATAATTGTTTGTAATAATAGTTTGTAGTGAGGGAGCAGAGAAAGTCATGTGAATGCAACACATCAGATTTTTTCATAGTTTAATGATTATTGTAACATTTAGAGACACCTCGACAGATTTGTAAAATTTGGAGGTACAGTGAAGATTCCGTAACCAATGGCAGATGTAAAAGTGTGTCTACTTTTGCCCATTATATAGAGGACGCAGCCTAACTCAAGCTTCTAAAAACAAAGATGGCTAATGCGCAGGGCGGTTAACGCTCCAACTTAAGTTATAGATATTTAACCAGAGAAATCACCAGACAACCTATTTACTAAATACGCACTATTTTGGTTTTTTGCTAGCATTTTGATTCATTGTAATATCATATAATATATTCTTATCTTCGATGCAAAGGTTAGATCATTACCTTCCTTCTCTGCCATAATCGCCGTTTATCTATAACCTGGATGCACCTTAAGTGTTAAATTAAGCAGTGAGCCGTGCTTTGGACTTAGGTAATCCATATACAGGATGGACCATTTAAGTTGAGACAATATCTCCAAAACTAAGCGTTGTAGAAAGAAATGTCTTTGATAAAAGTTGCTTGATATTATGCAGGAAAGTAAATGTCATTAGTCGTGTTTTGTTTGGTGGACATTGTAATGGTCATTTTAGTGTCAATTTAGTTTTTCTAAAATGTGAACCTACATTTTGTATGTTGTTTTCTCATTAGAAAATGGTTAATAAAACTGTTTATTTTGTGATGAAGAATATGAAAACAAAATAAAAAATGTTGCTTCCCAATTACGAAACGTAACTTGATCCTCAAATGACCATCCAGGGATGCTCTAACCATTCATTGCGCTCTACGTACACAGCCATTCAGAATTTTCGTTGTTAGTTACGTTGGTGTAAGAACAATTGTAAAGTGTTTTATACAAATGTTGTTTAGTTTTTTATGAGAAGTGAGAAAACAATTTAAAAAAGGTAGTTTCCATTTAAATGACCATCACAACGTCTCCAAATAAAAGCGACTACTAACATTTACTTTTCCCCATAACATCAAGCAACTTTCATTCAAGACATGTCTTCTACAACGCTTAGTTATGGAGATATTGTACAGTCTCAACTTAAATGGTTCGTATAGGTTATAGATTGTTCAACGGAGGGAGATACCTCGGCATGGCAACCTACAGAGATCTATTGTACCTACCACACCCGCCAGAGGAAGGGATGAAGTGAAGGAAACACACAGGAGGCTACATACCGTACGAAGATAGGTCACAGAGACGCACGGAGGTCCCTAACATTTCCAAGCTCGCAGTCCCGTGTGTCACCACCGGAGCCGCCGAGAGAGGGTGATGAACCCAGTCGAGCAGCCATCTGGTATAATAGTCTTTTTAGTCAGCATGCATCAGAGCAATCTGTCTGACACCGACATACACCACGAAACCTAGAAGCACACCTGAAAGTTGAGAAGGAAGGGAAATGAAAAGGAAATGACGAAAAGGAAATTGTGGTAGAGAAGAAACCACCCCAGCATTCGCCTGTTGACTCCGGAGAAACCACGGAAAACCCATGGGTCAGAGTGGGCGATCGCCGGGGATGGACGTTTCCGCCTGAGCCATCCCGCTCGGTTAATTCACCCGTGTACAAAAAAAAAGTCATGTCTGGAACGTCAAAGCCATACACGGCACAGCGCCTTGTTTACACCATACGCAATACAGTTGTGTAGCACTGCAATATGGCACTATTAAACATGCTATCTTCCACGTGCCTTCTCTGCAGCGCTGTGGCAAAGTACTTCTGTGGTTATTTTGACATACTCCATTTTATACACGGCCTTTGCTAAACTTCTTAACAGAATAGTTATTACGATGCAAAATACGTCGCTTCACAATTTCATAATGGTCACATATCTGTATCTTGTTGGATATCAAGGGTGGTCTAGGTTGTGAGCCAGTATTTTTAACACTCAAATGATTTCAGTCAAATTATATAATATAAAATTCAATAATTTAATTATTGCCTTAAAGCAATATGTGTAAAGTATGTAAAATGCCTGTAACAGTCATTGTATTAATGTTTATATTATTATATACATGTTCAATAATGTTATGTGAATGTATTACGTAATTTAATAATGTAGGAGCTGTGAGAATAATAGGTTAAAAGTTGCTAACAATGAGGTAACCTTGAGGCAATAATGAGTAAGAAAGTTTAATAATGCTACTAGTCATTATTGGAGCAACAATAATGTGAACTTTGAGACAGTTTATAAACAGCCAATCAACAACCAGAAAGAAAGCTTAAGTTAAATGAAAGTATTCCATTGGAGTAGGATTAGCCAATCATAAACTGAAATAGGTCAAATTGTACAGATTCAGAAGTGAGTTGCTAGCAGACAGCGTTACTAACCGGACTCGAGACTCGTCCTCAAGAAGTTTAATACGTATCCAGTGTTTACGTGTTAAAAAAATGTTAGTAATTAATAAATAATCTCACAGCTCTCTCTCTATATCAGTGAAGTGTTATTTAAATCGTGTCAAGAATTAATAAAAAAGAGTGAAGTAAGAATTATAATCTGTGTAAGTCTACATTCTTAGCCGCACTTCACCCTGCAAAGAAATCCATGTCTCTAACAATAATACTGACGCTGCCGAGGCAGACACAAATATATAATATTTAAAGAAAGGTCAAATTACAAAGTTAATGTTTTTAAACTTGGGGCGAAGGCTACCGGATACCATACGTGCGGTTGCAACTACTTCAAGTATTCGGCTCCCCAACAGTCGAAATACAGTACAACTCCTCCTAAAACAAGAACTACTTCAAATTGACGCACAACGTGGGGCAGAAACATAACCTACTTCAGTTATTGTGGTAGCTTGACGATACACTGAAGAGTGCGAAATGCACGGTAATACTCGAGAATATTTTGATTCCCTTTGTCAGGATGAGATATCCTGATGGAGTTGTTGAATTCGTACAAGAAGCTGGATACAAATTCAAGAAGCCTGGAATGTGGTAACTTCTCGTCCACGTTACTACAGAGATTTAATTTCAACTATAAGCTAAACTGAAGGCAGTTATACGTGCTCAGGGTTCATACACCCGATATTGATTTTGTTTATTTTTATGCGTTTTAGTTTTAGAAGGTAATAGCTTATATAATTGTGCTTGTGTGTGTAGATATGCCTAAAACTTAAAGTGCTGAAGTCATATTAATGCAATATTATGTTCTACATAACCAGTCATAAAGTTAACAATATAAAAAATAATAACTAATGCGAGATTTGAATCCAGGAGTTTATCAACGCAAGCGATACCTTCTTAACCTCTCGGCCAGCGAAACGTTTTTCCGTGCTCTTTTCACCGTGCTTATAAGGATCACCATCGAGAAGCACGTTATTAGACGACCATTGCGCCCTCAGGGCAGTAACTATTCTACAATTTCTGCATATGTGTTGTGCACAAAGCCCTCTGACCGTCACTTGGAATCTAGAGGGGTTTTTTTTGGGGGGGAGGGCTGTGCCAGAAGTATCCGACCTAACAAAGAAAGCACAAACATTTTGGGGAAAAAAACATCTTTCTCTCTCTATATAGTTTCCTTTCAGCTTGATACACTTTTCCCAGCGATGTTCAATAACTTCGATACCCTGCTTATAGTGAGAACCGTCGAGTTCTACAAAATAGCCATCACCTGCAAACTTTTCCTCTTCATTGTTGGTAAATACATTGCCACCAAGCCATTCCTTCAACTTTGGAAACAGAAAATAATCAGCGGGGTCTAAGTCTGGCGAATAGGGTGCATGAGGAAGCAATTCGAACTTTAACTCATTGATTTTGGCCATGGCGATAATGGATGTGTGAACTGGTGCATTGTCTTGGTCTTGATGAAACAGAACCTTCTTTTTCGTTAAATGCAACAGTTTTTGCTTGATTTCATCATTCAAACTTTGCAATAAGTTTGCATAATACTCGCCATCGATTGCTTTTCCTTTTTGCAGATAATCAATGAAAATTATCCCACTGCATCCCAAAAAATTGACGCCATAACCTTGCCTGCAGATGGAACTGTGTTTTTGGAGCTGATTCTCCCATTTCAAACCACTGTTTTGACTGTTCTTCGCCTCAGGTGTTAAGTGATGGACCCGTGTTTCATCCATGGTTATGAATCAACGCAAAAACGCGGCTTTATTGTAGCAAAACATCGCCAAACGCTCAACTGAAACATCCTCACGACGCTGCTTTTGTTCCATTGTGAGTACACGTGGCATCCATCTTGCGCACAGCTTTTTCATGTCTAAATTTTCAGTTAGTATGCGATGTACAGTACTTTGTGAAATGTCTACGGTGTCTGATAGCTCGCGCAATTTCAGTCGACAGTCATTCAAAATCATTTTGTGGAATTTCTTTACAATTTCTGGCGTGGTCACCTCATTTGGTCGATCACTGCAATGTTTGTCTTGGCAGCTCGTACGGCCTCGCTTAAACTCTGCCAGACAATATTTTACTGTTGTAAACGAATGAGCAGACTCCCCCCAGAGTAGAATCTAGCTCAGCTTTAATATTAGTTTGACTAAGACCTTTCAAATGAAAGTATTGTATCACATAACACGACCAGTTTTATCCATGTTTACAAATTTGCTGAGAGAGGTCACCATTAATGGCTGACAAACAATTGCTAAACAACGTAACATCGTCAAACTTCAAACTTAAGGGGACCTAGGACAGATTATATGATTTTCTACAATTTTTTTTCAATCTTATTAAAATTTTGTATGTTGGTTTCCCTCATTCTAAATAGCATTATGTGTAAACTTCAATAAAATTGATGAAGTAGTTTTTCAGATATGAGATATTTTCTGTTTTTCATATCGCGATATTTGTCCCATGCGGGACAAATTTTATTTTTCATCAGTACCACTTTGTCACATTAATATTTGAACTCCTTACAAATTATTCTAGTATGCTTTTTTCATTTTGTGCTTTGAATAACAAATTATTAATTATAATCATTAATGCAGATATTACAGCCTAAAAAGTAAAAATTTTTAGGGTTAATAGCCCACTGTGTCCAAGTTTTACATAGTAGCCCAAAAACGATACTACAACTTCTTTAGATAGAACAGTAGAACTATTATGCCAAGTTTCATGCAAAACTAAAGAAAACTATCCCGCATGGGACATTTGAGATATTGAAAAATGTCGTTCTGAGAAAACTTAAATTTTATATTGAAAACATCTATACAGGCTAATGTACCTGGTGTAAAGGGTTAAAATTGTCCAGAACCATAGCTCTTTCCCTCCTTCTTCTTCTTAGCCTCTTCTGCTTGCAATTTCAACACCTTCTTCTTCTTTCTGGTGGACTTCTGCTGTTGTAATATGGAGCGGCGACTTTCATACTTTCTGCGAGAATCTCTTTTCAGAGCTATTTTTCTTCCTATTCCAGTAATTTCTTCTCCAGTTTAACTGGCTTTTACTACTTGTGAAGCAATGCATCCCATATTATATTCAGAAATGGCATCAATTACTCCTATGTCTAACCTTTTCCTGGAAACAAAGGTTTCCTTAGGACACTTTCTCCAAATTGAAGAATGCAAACTTTCATTTGCATTCTGAGTTCCACCTTGGGTGCATCTTGACAAAAGTTCAGTACAGGCTAGTCTTTGGTACAATGGTAGTATTTTTACTAGCATAGCAGAAGAAAACTGTATAGACATAACCTTATGGCTTTCTGGCTTTTTTTCTTCTGCAATACTTCTATTGTAGAAGCACCATGAATCCTTTCCAGAAGGACATTTACTATGTTTTGGGCTTTCATCAGTAGATGAGCAATGATACAAAGTGGCATAGATGGCAGATTTCATCCTATCAACATCAGGTAAATTAGAGACAATGGCATTCCTATAATAATTGGTTAACTTGACAATATTAGCTTCTTTTAGTGTTCCTGGTCCTCGCCCACCAAGTTGAGTGCCTTTTGCTTTCCATTCCTGTACCAAATTCCTTAATCCTGTACACATCCTCTTGGCAATATGGTTAACACACTCTTCTTTTATAATTGTGGTATCTGATCCATATATAGCTTCCTTTGTCAGGTGAAGGAATGTTTTGGCATCACCGTCAGATAATAGAGTTGTGTAGCGCATGGAACACTCACTTACAGACCTCTTCCATAAGATATCTGCTGCAGAAACTTCCATAGCAACAGATGAACCAGAGTAATTCCTACAGCATTCTCCAGGTATACTTTTATGTCCTCTAAGCCATATGTTATACTCTGGAGTATCTTCTCCCAGTTCATTTTGAGAGAGGACACACGTGGGGCAATATTTTGATAAAATTTCAAAGTCAATGACTAATCCAGTTAAAATATCAATTACTATCCCTATCCCATATAGAGATCTGAACCCTCTTTTGTGCCAGGTTCCATCAAAAGACACAGCTATATCTATTACTTTCTTATTTATGTTTGCTGCATTCAGATCCTTATGGGCTTTATGCACTGCTTCTCTTGATTTGGAAAGAACATTTTTTCTTATGGTCTCTGATTCATCTGCTAAGGCATGCATATGCTTAGTGAATGTTTTAGAATCTATTATATTCAAATTCATGCTCATGCAAAATCTTTCCATTGTTCTGTGACCACCTCCAATTTTTAAAAATGTCTCTATACATCTTCTATTTACATCAAAAGCAGCCTTTTTACTTTTGGAATCAGTCTTTACTTTTGGGCTGGAGTAAACATCTGAAAATGTCTTGTCACAATTCTTACATTTTACAGTAAGCTTACATGCTAGGCCCTTATTTTCTCCTGTTTCAATAATCAAAGACTTTTCCCCACACTCATCACATACTATATTGCCACATAACTCATTCAGAACTTGTGAGTGAATTAAAATGTATTTATTTTCATATAGGTTAGGCTGTGTAAGTGGTGTTTCAAAATATCTGAGCTTTTTGTCACTGGCAGAAATTATTTCATGTGTACTGGTATGTGTGGGTAATGTATTATGTACAACAGAAGTAGAATCTGAAATTTCTGTACTACTATTTGAATCATATAAAATACTTTTGTGATCATATGGCAATGTTGATGGGCCAGGTTGTGATTCTATAGTTTCTTTGGGAACACCTTTCCATCTTTTTTCAATATTTTTCAGAGTCTTTAGCTTCCTTTTACTCAACCTACCTGTTGGTTTCCTCCAACTTGCACTTAGTGTATGCATTTCAATTACCAATAAATAAACTTGAAAGACACTGACAGTAATAACCTCACAAAACCAAGCTGCATGTATACATAACACATAATTATTTAAAACTTATAAAACAGATAAAATGTTACAAACAAATTCTTAAAATATTTAAATACTATAATAAAAATATATTTTACTGGTGTGAGACGGCTGTATATTTTGTTTCCAAAAAAATCGGCTATATTTTGAACTCATGAAGATGAAGTTTTGTTGTAGTTACAGTAATGAACACCAGATGGAAGCAATAACCAATACACACTGACTATGGTGCAAATTTGAATGATTTTTTTGGAAAGAAAGTAACTATTTTGCAAGCGAGAACAAAAATGGGCGTGGCAGGCATTTAAATTTCCCTGCAGTGGTTTTTAAAAATGGCTACCAAACCCTTTAAAAAGATGCTTATCAGCATAAAATGCATTTAAATGTTTGACTAACATTATAAAGAGTTAATTTTTGCAGAAAACAAAAAATTGAAGATTTTGGCCATTTTCACTAAAAAATCTGTCCTAGGTCCCCTTAAGCTTTATAGGGGTGGTACTTTCTAACATAGTCATTTGTTTGAAACAACAACCGCTATATATACGTCGGTCGGCTATTTCTGGGACTGCCCTCGTACGCATGTTATTAGGAAATTACTGTACTGCAAGAGTATAAAGAACAACTTATTGTTATGTTTTAATATGATTTCGGCGTACTTAACTAAACTAAACTAAACAATTAAATTTCTTGGTTTTCTTCTACGCAGACCTTGCTCCTCTAAAAATGAAACCTCACATAAACATACAATACTCTAATAATTAATAATAACCTAATAGCCTAGTAACCTAAAATAATAATAATAAGCAATTAAATACTCGTATAATTAGCCTAATTAATATAAAAATAACTAATCTAATATACATAGAAATCTAATTAATATTATAATCAGTGCATCAGCTGGTGACTAAATGGTCGGCATGCAAAGGCTGAACAACTGCGAATATAAAAACAGGGCGCCAATGTAACAGATAGAGTATAACTAATCTTTCCATTACATGTAACAGGTGTATGTTTTCAGAGGTTATCAATGGTACCTAACAACTCGGATATCACCAGATTCTAGTGACTTATTCCATAATAGTGGAAAAATGTCAAAGTTTACTTTAGTAACCTCTTGTATACTGTAACCTCTATAGAGCAGAAACTACAGGGTGAGCCAAAAAAACTACGAACCGGCTGCGCGGTGTTTCTTCTGTTCGCGTCCTCGGCGCTCGTTGCCGTCTGCCGCTAACATACGTAGAAAGGCGCGGATAAAACCATCCAACATTTTAAAACTACTTTTAAAGGCTTTACTTACCAACTTTATGAAAGGAAATGCCGAAACTGGGCACCGTCGTTCTCCATACATTTTTGGCAGCTCTTTAGGAAACTGTCCATCACTCGTAGCGGTTATATTTTTTTTAATTCTTCCAGGGTGCATGTGTTTGTCTTGTACACTTTGTTTTAAGTTACCCCAGAGATAGAAATCGCAGGGGGTTAGGCCGGCTACCGAGGGGGCTACAAATCCGTGCCAATAATTCTGTCCTCAAATACAGTTTAAATTTTCCTCATCGAAATATTGGCCGCATAAGTTGTTGCGGAGTCTTGTTAAAATAAGGCAAAATCACGCTTCCTGACTGTTAATTCTCTAAAAAAAAGGGGGGCAAAATTGTATTCACATATGTACAGGCGTCAAATGTTGACTCGAAAAAAATTGGCAAGTGATGCATAGTTTTCTAGAAATGCCAAAAATGTATGTTCAACGACGGCGGTCAGTTTCAGCATCTCCTTTCATAAAGTTGGTAAGTAAAGCCTTTAAAAGTAGTTTTAAAAATGTTGTATGGTTTCATCCGCGGCTCTCTATGACAGCGGCTAACGGCAACGAGCGCCGAGGACGCGGACAGGAAAAACACAGCATAGCCGGTTCGTAGTTTTTTGTCTCTTCCTGTACTTTTTGTGTATTTGCTTTGGATGAATAATGCCCCGACCCTGTGATCAGCAACAGTATCTAAATTTTCCGGTATTCGTGATGTAACGAATTTGTAACATTTGAGATAAAAGTTATTGTGATTATCCAAAAAACCAATATTAGCCATGAATTCAGGGTTCGATAGAAAGCAACGGCCCAAATCCGGATGGGAAATTACTTTTCCGTTACAACAGGCTGCAGAGGCTAACCTCGCAGTACGGAAAGAAGACCAAACAAACCAATGTGTTTAATTCTGTGTCCTTTCTGTTAGATGCAGTTAAATATATTTTCTTCATACCTTCATAATGTTTTTCCTGGAAGCTTAATATTTCAGGTTTACAAATATGATGTTTTGAATGACAATTGTTAAGTGGTTAAATGAAATTGCGATCCAGACGGATAACTACTACAGCTGTTTTTTTTTTCAAGTTAAAGGGAAATTTCCTGAAAAAATACTTCATATGCTTCATTAACCTGGTTTTCTGCATCAAATTTTATTTCTTTCTTACCACGTACATAGTAGGCGGAGAACGTATTACATTCCACCCAAAATTTCGATACCGAGATTTCACCGTAAACATGTTTTGAGGACCCTGAATCCAAAAACATATTCTTGAAAAAAGGTCCGAATGTATGTGTGTGAACAACATAACTCAAAATGCTGGATAAATACCACACTTGATATTTAAGTTCCAAGATGTAATGTGAAAATTTTCGAGAAAATCGTCCCTTTCCAAAGAACCCTTAAATGGAACACTTTAGTATTTTTTTTTTATTTTCTGAAAAATAGCTCTAAGGTTATGATTTAAGATAGTTACATTACAAATAAAATATATTAAAATGCATATCTTCAATTTTCTGGTAATAGCCTGTGAAGTCCTCTTCATTCGGAAGGAATTTTGTAGAAACTTGTTTAACTGGTAAACCATAGAAGATGGACAAAGCTTACTACACAGTAAATATAGAACCCTTTAAAACATACAATTTATTTTGAGTAACTGTTTTGTGTTAACAGCCATTTCTGAGATATGCGTCTTTATTGCTTTCCATTTTTCAATATTGAAAATAAAAAATGTCAAAAAACCTTCCACGTAAAGGGTAGTCTTGGGGTGGGAGGATTTTCTTGAAAATCCTCGTTTCGCATCCCTAGAAGATACTAAATTTAAATGCCATGTTTGGTACTTATCCGACTTTTCGTTTTTGAGTTATGCTATTCAAAGACGTACCTACACAGGGACCTTCCTATAAAAATCTGATGCGTTAACTCACATGACTTTCTCTACTCCTGTGCAAACTATTTTTACAAACGCTTATCCTCCATATACTTCATGTTAACCGAGATAAGCATTTGCAGAAATTATTTTATTGCTAATTTTCTTGTAGGTGCAAGTGGAATATGGTAGACTTTAAGCGATAGTCAAATCTTTAAACAGCTAGTTGCTATGTGGAGCATTCCATTATCTTTACAAGTCTAGGAAATAAAATACGAATAACGAATTCCCGTTTGAGAAAAAGTATGATTGAAACATTCATACCAATAACAAAGAATATCTCGGAAATGGTTTACTCCACAAAAAGGTGTATATTACATAAATTATGCATTTTAACGAGATCTACATTTTTGTGTAGAAAAAGTTTGTCTCTTTCTTACGGTTGACCAGTTATGCAAAACCTAATCAGAATGAAGAGGACTTCTAGCGACATTCCCAGAAAATTCAAGATATATATTCCATGTGTCATGAAAATAGCTTCAACATATATTTTAATCAAAATCGTTAGCCATTTTTGAGAAAATCAAAATTTACGAAAAATGTTCCATGTAAAGGGTAGTCAGGGGTGAGGGAATTTTCATCAAATCTTCGCATCGCATCTTTGAAAGATACTGAACCCAAATACTAAGTTTAGTATTTATCTGACTTTTTGTTTTTGAGTTATGCTGTTCACACACGCGGACCTTTTTCTAAAAATGCCTTTTTTCTATTCAGGGGCCTCAAAACATGTATTTCTGGCGAACTCTCGGTGAACCTAGTTATATACGTAGTAGAGAAAGTAAAGAAATCTCGATATGGAATTTTTGGGTGGAATACAATACTTGCCCTACTTAGTTTACGTAGTAGAAAAAGTAATATAAAGACAGTGGTTAGCGAATGTCTGTTTATGAAGTACCTACTTTATTTTTATCTTTATTCTATTTTATTTTACGTCGCTTTAACTCCTCGGTCATATCGCGACGGATCTGTTGGTGGATAACTCTTAGAACGATATGTGATGGACAGTTAGCCTTCTAGGTCTCATTCCTGTAACCACCCGCTACGTCACGTGTCACAAAGACCCTAGCGCATAGCTAACGAATCTTCTGCTTTCGTGCCGTGCAGATGGCATTAGGGTGCCGTCCAATCTAACCGCCGCTCTCACACGGAAAGGCGGACAGTTAGCCTTCTAGGTCTCATACCTGGAAAATGCCATCTTGCTTCGTTACGTGCCCACAGAGACCCCCGGCGCATGGCAGCCGAATCTTCGTGCCGTGCAGATGGCGTTAGGGTGCGTCCAGTCTAAACTGTATTCACTCTTAGATGGATCCGCGCCAAAACAAACCCAGGTGACCAGTGCACCGTGGTACGACACCGTAGCAATCCGCGCAGGACAGTAGACCCATCTAAATTTTATAACATATTTATCTTTAAATGGTATAATATTTTATACAAATACCTAAGAGTTTAATTAACGCTGATTTGTACTGTTAAACAGAGCTACAAGTCCCAACATGCAATTCCTATGTTATCTGATCCGAGTATGCGTAGAATACGTGTTTACAGCGTGAAATCCGCAGTTTCTGCTTTAGTATCATAAACGACGATGAATTTGCTCTCGCGACTTACATAAAGCATAAGCCGGGAAAACCATCAACTAGTAGTGAAAAAAATACAATATTATTGAATGTTTATTATAAGTTATGTGTGAAATATCCAACCCTTACAGTGAAAGTACTCGAGAAACTAACTTCTGAGTTCACCGGTGTTTCGAGTACAAGTATAAACAGTGCTCGTAAAGAAAAATCTGAAACAATAAAACTGTTATACCCGGGAAAAAAAGAAAGCGTGTGAAATATGCAATGCAACAATCTAACGATTTTATGAAGAAAGGAATTTCATTTTTTAAAAATGAGCCGCCATCAGTTGATAAAGTGCACTTCCAAAGAGCGAATAAATGTAGAATCGTATATCTATTACTTTTCTTTTCGCTGTTTCTTTTAAAATTAACTATTATTGTAAGTGCAAACTTATTTTGTTGTAATTGTCAATCGTATCTTTTTTAACTCCTAACAAAATATACTAGTGACCTTTGAGTTATCCGAATAAGGGCTCTGTACTTTTTGCTTTAATGCCGTGTGTACTCGCCACAAATGGTCGTGAAAATATGACAGTATTTCTGGTGCGAATGGCGGAAGGATACGTTATAACGGTGCACTGGTCACCTGGGTTTTGTTTTGGTGCGGATCAATCTAAGAGTGAATACAGTTTAACTGCTTACATTGTCTGTAGTTAGATGGCATATCATTCGCTTTTACCACCTATTTTTCATTTTACTATTGTTTTAGACTTAAGGTGGGACTTTGGGTCGTTGTATTAAATGTCCAATCCGTATTTACCTTGGCGACTGAGGAAACCACGAAAAAACCTGAGACAGATTGATCGGCCCACGGGATTTGGACCCGCGACCTCTCGAATGCGGGCCACAGACTTTACCGCCTGAACCATCCCGCTCGGTATATGAAGTACTGTTTGTATTGATAAGATAGTATTCATTAGCTTATGGTTACTATGCGTGTTTTGAATGTTTGTTGGCTGCCATAATATATGCATATTTCTACACTCTGTGTAATATTAGCTGTTAGTTTTCTATACATAATGAGATCGTTCAAGTAAAGTTCTATTTCCCTGTATAGGAGCTCTCTCCGATATAGAATCGATAAAAGCTTCCACTTTTACCTACTGCTCCCTACCAACATATAAAACTGCGTCATTGAGATGTTATAAACTACGTCAGCAACGTAATAAATATAAAGGCGACAATGGGTTTATGTAGCTCCATCATTAAAACTGGCAATTGCTTAAACCACAATTATATTTTCCTACGTGGGTTGAAAGTTTCACTGCAATTTCGGGAGTTATGCTAAAACATTGCTCTTTTAAATGCATGTATTAGTATATTGCGATTCAAGTGCGGTAAATTTACTTTGCAGAAGGACGAAAAAGTCTGAATAGGAGACGAATTAGAATATTTCCATTTCCGAATTTCTGCAATGACTTAGCGCATGTGTGTATCTGTGAATGGCATTAACTTAAAAGAAATTTCGGATAAATACCAAAATCGGTACTTAGTTACAAAGATAGAACACCAAAATGTTTGAGAAAATCACTCCACCCCAAACTATCATTTACATGAAAATTTGGAGTTTTTTTTATTTTCAAAATAAAATGGCTGTATCAACTTTGCTTAAAACACTAAGAATATATATTAAAGATATCTAATTGAAAAATAAGATGTATGTCTCGAATTTCCTGAGAATAGCCTGCGAAGTCCTCTTCATTCGGAAGGAATTTTGTTAAGCGATAGACGAAAAAAAATCAGAATTTATTTCAAATAAATTTTTTGTGGAAACAGCCATTTCAGCGACATCCATTATTAATGGTTTGATTTCTTCAATATTTTTTCATTCTTTCAAGTCCCATCGATTTTCAGTGTTTGTCGTGATGTCATGGAAACAATATGGAATATTAAGATCAGCATAATGCGTCCAATTGTTAAACATTTGACTATTGCGTTTCCTTTGCACAGTAACGAAATGTGTATTATATATATTTCTGCAAAGGTTTATCTCTATTAAAATTAATTAAATATAAAAATAAACTTTCGTAAGAATAATCTGTATGTACATTAATAAACGATGAGGGTAGAGAAAATTATATGAATGTAACACATCAGGTTTTTTTTGCTTTCTCCATTATGTATAATAAGGACAGTATTGTATTCCACCCAAATATTCCATTTCAGATTTCACCGGAAATATATGTTTTGGGCCCCCTGAAAATGGTCCGTGTTGTGTGAACAGCATAATTCGGATAAATACCAAAGTTGGTATTTTGGTTCAGTGTCTCACAAAGATGCAACACGAAGATTTTTAACAAAATCCCCTCACTCCAAACTATACCTTATATGGGACAATTTTAGAATGTTTTTATTTTCTAAAACATGTCTCCAACAATTTTTATTAAAATACCATACATAAAAAATATTTTTTTGAAAAATAAAATGTTTATCTTTAATTTTTTTTGGGCATAGCTTACAAAATCCTCTCCGTTCTTGTATAACTGGTAAACGTTAAGCGATAGACGAAAGGGTACTACACAAAAAATGTGGATCTCTTTGAAACACACAATTTATTTTATATAATGTTTTGTGGCATCAGCAATGTCCGAGATATCCGTTATTAATGGTTCGATCTGTTCAATGCTTTGTCATTCTTTTTAAGTTCCGTCGATTTTCGGTTGTTTCTCGTGATGTCATGGAAACAGTATGGAATTTTAAGGCCAGTATAGCGTCCAGTTCTTAAATATTTGACTATCGCTGTTCCCTTTGTATCTATAACGAAATGTGTAATGTAGCTATTTCTGCAAAGGCATATTTAAATTAAAATGAAGTAGATATGAAAATAAACCTGCGTAAGAAGTGACAGAGGGTAGTAAAAGTAATGTGAATGTAACACATCAGATTCTTGAAGATACATTTAAAATATAAGTCTTATGCTTATTACAAAAATGTTTATCAAATTGGGAAATTCTAGTTTATAAGACTGCATAAAGAACTAGAAATCTCATTTTGGGGCAATGTTCGCGATTTAGTCTACCCTTAATTGAGGAAGGAAATAAAAAAACTTAACTGCAGGAGTAAACGTGTAAGCCACACAACGTTTAAATCGATTTCAATGGGACACTTAACACGTTTCGGTGACGGAATCTTCACTATATCGTTGGCGAGCTTTACGTTTCTCAGCGTGAAGAGGTAGGTGAAAGTGGCGTAGTTTACTAACTCTGGCAATATAGTGAGAGGAAAGGATTCTCTATACTGCTCCATCCTTCGACTTACACTGCCGTTTCCAAGGATACACGCTGGTGTATTCAGTTTACGCTGGTATTATAGCAGTTAACATTGGTTTTAGCATTACCATAGGGATAATAGAATGATTTCTATTCCATTCCTGTTTGTTAGAAGTTTGGACATATGTACCTCAACCAAAGTCCAACTTGTAGACTTAAGGGAGCATAATACGAGAAAATTTTGAAAATTTTGAAATTTTCTTTCTTTGTGAATTATTATTCAGAAGTGCTAACTAGCTTTCTGTTGTTTTTTCCTCACTGAACATAACTCTAACCCTTTGTTTTGGGCATTTGGACAGTCTAAGGCGCGAGAGGAGTAGCTAACCTAACAAAACCAAGAACCATAGGATCGAATTCGATAAAATGCATGTTCTACATTCAATAGAAGCTGTGGAAAAAGATGGGGATGGCCCAACTAAAGCAAACGGTGTGACAGAGTGATTGGATGCTAACAGGTGTCGATTGAATGCAGATATATTATGTATTTTACTGTTTTATGATGTAAAAAATTCACTCACAATATTAGGCAGTTAATGAAATTAGAAAATGCTGCAACTATCATGTATTCGGATGGACCAGCGGTTTAAGGCAACGTAATATGATGGTCAGAGGTTCGCGCCCCAAATTAGCAAATATTTATTTTGTTTTATACATATTTCAAGAGGACAAATTCTAACACCTCACCTCATTGGGTATCCTTGAAGGAAACGTAAGAAAAAATATTGCTATGTTTTTTATGTTTATTATAACATTTGAAGGTTAGGAATCCATTTGTGCTTAACAGTTGCAATGGTTTTATTTTTCGATATTCCCCGATGGTTTAAATTTTGTTAACAGAGTGTACCATTACTCTTAACCTATAGGTCCAAATACTGTGATTTTTTTCTACTCAGTATTTAATGTTTTAGAAATAATCTGAATCAATTGCATTTTTGCTTTCTCTACTACGTGTATTAAGTGGGGGAAGTATTGCATTCCACCCAAAAATTCGATACCGAGAATTCACAGGGAATACAGGTTTTGAGACCCCCTGAATACAAAAGAAGCAGTTTTAGAAAAAGGTCCATGTTTGTGCCTCTCTGTGTATGTGTGTGTCTCTGTGAACAGCATAATCAAAAACGAAAAGTCGGATCAGTACCGAACTTGCTATTTAGGCTTAGTATCTTTCAAAGATGCGACACGAAGATTTGCAACAAAATCCCCCACCCAGACTACCCTTTGCGTGGAACATTTTTCGAAAGTTTTTATTTTTTAAAAAATAGCTCTAGCGATTTTGATTTATGATATTTTTATGACAAATAAAATGTATATGGATAACTGGTAAACCGTAAGAGATAGACAACATTTTTCTATACAAAAAATATAGATCTCCTTAATACACACAATTTATGTCATATACATTTTTTTCCGAGTGAACCATTTCCGAGATATTCCTTGTTATTTGTTTGAATTTTCCAGTACATATACTTTTTCTCAAATAGAATTCATTATTCGTTTTCTTTTTCTTTTAAGTTCTGGACATGCAAAGAGAATGGAATGCTCCACATAGCAAACAGCTCTTAAAAGACTTGATTGTCGCTTAAAGTCTACCATATTCCCCTTGCACCTACAAAAAAATTAGCAATAAGATTAACATCTCCTTATTTCGATTAACATGAAGTAGATAGAGAATAAGCGTTGTAAAAACAGATTTTACAAGAGTAGATAAAGCCATGTGAGTACAACACATCAGATTTGTCATATTGGTCCTAAATTATTGTAAAGAAATTAAATAATTTCCCAATGTGTTAAACTTTTTCTGCAAATTGTTAAAATAAACAAGGCAATTGATTCAAAGTTTTTCTTTTGGCTTCGGATACACAAGAAAAAGCTTAACAAGCAGGTATTAAGTAGTTTTCCAGGAAAGGTACATCTAAATAACATAAATGCAGAATTTGTTATAAACAGTTACATATTAAATAAGTAAAACATATTCAGAATTTTGTTTTTTCAAGAATATGAATGAAAGGAATATGGCATGTTTGACATATGCACTAATTTTGGTTACCATAGAGCCTATAATGTCATCGTCACAGGTATTTTAATAAAATGTGTGTGCTTCATTCATCTACCATGTAACGCCCCCTCAAACCAAATCTGCTTATACTACATTGCTTCTGTTACCGGAATTTTATGGGGGTTTCAGTATCAGGGATCTGATAGTGTCGTTCTTAGGGTACAGAAAAATCCCGAAGAAAATACAATCGACATTCCAAATTGAGACCCCTTGAAGTTGAGTGAGACGCAATACCCCCACACCACAAAGACGGCCTGTGAGAATCAGTAGAGCCCATGAGAAAGGACTACTTATTTGAACTTAAGTTTTGTGATGCTTTAGAGTTGCATTGCTGCATTACCATAACATCTTTATTCAATTAAGTTATGCCATTCTGGTTTAATTTCTCAAGTGTGAATTATTGTGCGATGCCGAGGAGAGCTTCTATATTTAACCTTACAGCTATATTACGCATACGTTTGTAGTGTGCATGAAAAATTTGCGATGATGAACCTACATATACTGTGTTTGACTCAGGAGTTTAGCTATGATCTTGTAGTTGACGTAAGCGAACTTGAGCCAGCGCTGTATTGTTGTTCCCCCCCATTCTATTGTTTTACACCCTGTTCCAAAGTTACTTATCCTTTCTTTCCTGGAACAATAAATATTACGCGAAGAAACATCAGTAATATATTATACTACCGCATCAAACAAAACAATTATGTACTAATTTCAATAAGTAAAGCTGTAAAACCTGCATACATGTAAAACAATATAGTTTGACCGTACACATGTGAAACTACACTTGTTGACAATACTTTTGAACTGCTGGTGTTACACTATTTGCATCCTAATCAAGAAGCTCCCTGGTCTACAGCTCGCTTGCAGTTCAAGGACAAAGCCATTCTCCTGGGTCAACCACAGTAGTATATTCTGCATCACGATATTTTTACACAATTGTGACGAAGTCGATATTTCGCGCCATGGATAGCGGGCATGATCTTCAGCGCTAGCCAACGTATGACTGGTTGGAGAGAGGGGGGGCAGCTCACGGCTAACGAATGTCAGGAACGCAGTAGAGGTACAAGATGCTCTCGGTGATTAAAAAGCGAAGTGTTCTCGCCGGAGTAGTGAAGTTCAGTGCTGTGCTGCTTACTCACTGACGCGTCCTGTGTTCGACGCGTCAGTGAGCGAGAGAGAGGGAGTGAAGAAACTAGAAGACTAATCCCTGCTTCGCGCTTTGTTAACTGCAATGCTACGCCCAAGGAGCTGAAGAGTGGCTGTAGGAAATGTGGACGAAGTTACAATATGTATGGAGTCTGGCCTCATAGCTCAGTCGGTGTAGCAGCTACCTGCTGAGCGAGGGTTCCCTGGTTCGATTTCCGACTGGGGTGGGAATTTCTCGCTAGCCAAGATTATTCACTATATTCCTCAGAGTCTGCAAGTAGGAACGACATTGTAAATTGCATGTGATCTAATGTGGAAAAAAACAGAAATACAACTGAATAGAGATTAACACCATAGCCGATAGATAATTTGTCCCAAAGTTAAAAAGCCACCGATATGACCATTGCCGTTTAAGGAAAGTATAAATAGAACAATATTTAAAAATCTGATACGTTACATTCACATGACTTTCTCCACTTATATTAGTGGGTATAAAAGCTTATACTTCATTACAATTGGGATAAACTTTCCGGAAATAGCTGCATTATACATTTCGCTATAGACACAAAGAGACTAACAATAGTCAAATATTTAAGCACTGGGCGCTGTATGCTGGCCTTAAAATTCCATACTCTTTCCATGCAATCGTACAAAATCGTGAAAATCGACAGGACTTAAGAAGTATTGAGCAATTCGAACTATTAATAACGGATATCTCGGAAATAGCTTATGCCACAAAAAAGTATATTGTGTGCTTTAAAGAGAACGACAATTGTTGTGTAGTGTGTTTTCGTTTATCGCTTAATGTTTACTAGTTATAGAAGACTATACAAAATTCCTTCCGAATGAAGAGGACTTCACAGACTATTTCTCGTGTAAATATCTGAAACATATGGTATTTTAATCAAAACTGTCAGAGTTATTTATGAGAAAATAAAAAATAACGAATATTTCTCCATGTAAAGGGTAGTTTAGGGTTGGGGGATTTTCTTAAAGTCTTCGTGCCACGGTGAACTTACAGTAAGTATAATTTAGGTTATATAGCGAAGAGGGACACTGGGATCTACATAGATTTATTGTGACTACCACCCCGGAGGAAGGGATAAGTGAAGGCACCACAGGAGGCTACCGACCGTAGGTCACACAGACGCGCGGAAGTCTCTAACAGTTCTAGGCTCCAAGACCAGATCCACTGCTGGGGCTACCTAGAGAAGGAGATGAATTACTCGTCGACCAAGCAGCTCTTTAGAGTCCACTGGGAGTACTCTATTTTTCAGCAAGCATCCGCGCCATCTGTCCGGCATCGCCATACTCCATGAAACCTAGAGAATCGGAGGATGAGAAGGAATCGGAGTGAAAGGAAAACTATGGAATTAAAACTCACCCCAGCATTCGCCTATCTGCCAGAGAAACCCAAGAAAAACCCAAGGTAGGCGGTCGACTGGAATCGAACCAGGGACCAGCTTTTGAAAATAAAAAACAGAGTTGATATCCCATATTTATCGAAACAAAAAACTGTTTAGGATGCGATAAGCGTGTAGCAGTAATATAACAACGGTATACATATGTTTTTTATTTCACTCATGAAGAAAATCCAAACAGGATTATTAACATTCAAAATAATCCAGTTAAGCTTGCAGCTTTTGTCCTTTTCCACTATTATTTAATGCTTCGTCTCCCTTCTCACATGTTATTAATATTTAATCAATGCTCGTCTTTTATTTGTACGTACCAAAATGTACTTTACTTACCACGTGCTACATATTTAAGGTTATTCGTGCGGTGTTGTACTTTAAATATTGATATTTCCACATGTTATAGCTACGTTATAATTTAAAATTAAACGAAGGGTTCTTTACAAATTTCTTTTTTCGTTTAAAATTTTTTTTAAGTTCATTGGGTAAATATTTATTTCATGTGGAATAAATATGTATAAATTTATAATTAAGTAAAGGGTTCCCATTAAACCTAAATGCTATCATTTAGGTATAATTATATATACCTATGTATATGTTGTTGGAAGTTGGGTAAAAAAATTTACTTGTAAGGGCTAACTTTGAATAAACCTCTACCTGGTAACATACACTTCTTTAAATTTAATATTGGCATTTCCTGAAATAAAAAACACAAGTTTTTACAACAAATTTAAAGCATATGTTCAGCTACAGTATCAATAACCGTCACACTTGTCAGTCACCAACAATTTTGCGTGGGTCCACCCCATCCTTTATCACATACTTGTTTATACTGAAGAACGGATTCAAAATCCTGGCTAGTGATATCCATTGTAAGCTTCTAACCCGATATTAAAACGAGCCCTAGGGCACAAGTATCCAAGCATATATCATCACATCTCAGTATGAAAGAAATTGGGCTAGAAAGGGTTAAACATTAAAGAGATAAATAGTAAGTTTGTAGGGACATGGGAGCAAGACTATAGGGTGATTCTAAAAACAGTTGCGGTGTAAAACTTTAAGAATTATGTATTTAAATGTGAGAAGTTTCCACTTCCCTAACTTAGTGCATTAGCTTAAGTATTAAATTAGGGAGCATTCACTTATTACGTACGGCTAGTGTTAGCAATTTTGATCTCCCATGTCAGGATTTGTTTTACTGTATCAGAGCTTCCTCATTCCAGTCAGTATTGAAGCACTTTTTGACTTGCCGGTTCGTTTCTTGTTAAAGTGCGTAAAATATTACGTTACAATCATCGCTACACATTTTAATAAGTGCGATTTATTGCTGTATCTAGCATAAACATATACAACTTTAGCTTTTAATTTAAAAATTTAAATTTCTAGTGAAACTTGAAGTTCAGAGTTTAATGTAAGGAAGAAAGGTGCATATATATATATATATATATATATATATAAATATGTAATGGGTCTTCGGATTTATTTGGCCTTTACCACCAGTCGGTTTAAATAAATGACTCATTATTAGTCCCTTGTCTCAAAGAGCAGGTGCGGTTTACTTCGTAAACAGGTTGATGTACTGCGGCGGTGCAGAACCGCTCTTCACAAAGGACGCACAAAACGCGAGATCGTTGAGACCACCAATCATAGTATTTGAATGGTTGAGTGGTACAAGGGGAGGCTATCGTTACGATACTGACCGCTGTGTGAATGATTTTCTCTGTTGTTGTCCAGAATTTCATCAAGTGCCGAGACAAAACATGACAAAAAACGATAAAATTTCATTTACTGCTGTAAGGAGTATAAACAAGTTTTTTGTAACGAAAAAGTAGTGTCATTAGAGCCGAGACACTCTAAGCTACAAAAGCCGTCCAATTATTTTTGAGTTACCTTTCAGCATACATGCCGAAATTGCGAGTTTACGAAACCCAAGCGAAAGAAGTTCCAAATATAAATACTGGAAAGGTACGATACAAGTCTTATTTTACTAACGTGACCTCGAAACTGTTGACATCCTCCCCTTCCACATCCTTCGCTGGTCTCTGCCAAAGGCAGTGGTGATATACTCGCTTCAGAGTATTGACGTCATGCGCGGACAACCGACTGGCTGCAAAGGCCGAATAAATCCGTAGTCTTAATTCCTTATTATTGAATACGGTAATGTGAATTAAAATAAAGTGCTTAGATTAAACGAACCTGGTACTTAAGTAAAGGTGTCCTTTGGTTTCTTCTGTTGTGTTTAATGTCCTTACCTGAAAATAAAAGCAAAATTGTTAGCTTCTACTGAAAAATCTTTACATTCGTAGACTTTAACAAAGTTTTCTACCTTTGAGATAAAATCACAGAATGCACAACCCCTATGTGTGTAGCAGGCGGATCACAGTATCGACAATATCCTTTAATTGACCAATTGAAATAACGTTAACATTGTTATTGACCTCCAACACATTGTTTTTCATTGTATTGTTTTAACGACAGGTTAGACAACGCGTGTTTCAGGTAAGTGGTGTTCCACTATAATGAATTCAGTTTTAGTTGTATTATCAAGCCGAATGCCATCATCTTCCGGTTTTCTTCGATAAATTAATTTTAGTTTATTTATTTATTCTGCTGAACTTAAGGTCGTCAGGCCCTCTCTTTCATAAAAATACTAAACAGATATAAATCATACAAGAAGTAGAAAGCGGAATACAAAGTAGAAGAAAAGGTAACACTACCATGCAATAAAATATCCAATATTCAAGAAAGGAAAGCAGTATACAATAAGTACAACTAATGCTTCACAACTAAAATGAAAACAAATAGATAAGAAAGCTAATATGATTAAACACGTTAGTTCAAATTCCTCTTGAATATTACAAAAAAAGAATTCTTATTGCTAACTTTCTTGTAGTGCAAGGGGAATATGGTAGGCTTTAAGCGATAGTCAAATCTTTTAAGAGCTGGTTGCTATGTGGAGCATTCCATTCTCTTTGCAGGTCCAGGACATAAAAAACGAATAACGAATTCCTATTTGAGAAAAAATATTGCAAAATTCAAGCAAATAACAAACAATACCTCGGCAATAGTTCACTCCACAAAAAAAAATGTATATGAAATAAATTGTGAGTTTTAACGAGATCTACATTTTGTGTATAGTAAGCTTTTGTCTATCTCTTACGGTTACCAATTATGGGAAAGTCATTCAGAGACTTTTGGGGACATTCCCAAAAAATCAAAGCATACATTTTATTTGTCATGAAAATATCTTAAACATATGGTTACAGCCATTTTTGAGAAAATCACAATTTTTTTAAAAATGCTCAATCTAAAGGGCAGTCTGGGGTGAGGGGATCTTCTTGAAAATTTTCGTGTCGCATCCTTGAAAAATACTGAACTCAAATACCAGGTTTGGTATTTGTACGACTTTTCGTTTTTGAGTTATGCTGTTCATAGACACACAGACGGACAGAGATACACAGAGATGTTTCCAAAAATGCTTTATTTGGTTTCAGGGCATCTCAAAACATGTATTTCCGGTGAAATCTCGGTATCAAATTTTTGGTGGAATCCAATACTTCCCCTACTTACGATACGTAGTTGAGAAAGTAAAACTTAAATGTGATGTGTAACATTCACAAAACATTTCTCTGCCCTTTGCCTACTATCGTTTGTTTTTGTATAGTTTCCATATACTATTCTTACGAAAGTTTATTTTTCAGTCTACTTCATGTTAATGGATAAATCTTTGCAGAAATAGCTTCATTACACATTTTGTTATAGGTACAAAGGGGATAAAGGATGATACTTAAAAACTACCACAGTAATTTTCTCATCTTCACGACACGCTGGGTCAGGCCGACTTAGAACGCCCCTGGTATATAGAAAACAGTTTTGAGATAAGGGGTGCGTAACCCAAGTAAATTATGGCGTTTAAGCTTACTTAAAGGATATTATAATGCGAGATCACAAAATAGCCATATATTCTGAAAAAAATGCTTTAAAATACAGAGCGATCGCTGTATGGTGGGGCCACAGATGGCGTGTATGCATGCTCCGCCTGCACTGCAGCGACCTCTGTATTTTACGCTGCGCACTAGTGGTGAATGACACGCTCAAGAGTTTATCACCTTATAAGGTTTATCGTTTGTGTCATAATACGTCAGTTGCTACCTTCTGTTCGTGTTGTAAGCACTAGAGTTGGTGCATTGTGCATCTCAAATGTGAAAGTTTATTCAAGACAACTGTGTTTGTGTGCTTTGCTTAAGAATGGGGTGGGATCCCGATACCATCGATACCTCAATGTCCTAGATACTCGATGGTATCGAAGTATGTCTAATACTTCGAGATAAACATTCGATATTTTTTCGTTGCTTTCATATGTTTAAGCCTTGCATTATTGAAACTTGTTACGTTTAACGTTATGCTAGATATGGAATGAAAGGAGTGCAGACTTACGTTATTGCCTCGCACGTGTTTCCAAAGAGTTGCTGGACTATATTTCTTGATAGACGTTGACTGCATTTCCTGTGGGTGAATCAATGCAGCATTTCACAGACTCTTTTGAAGCCATACCCTTTGCTTCAATATCTGTTGTTGATTTTGCTGCCGGCTCCTACAGTGGTTGACTGAAATCTTTTACTCAGAGTATGCGTGGACGTATTTTGAAAGGATAACACCAGTTTAAATTAACTAATAAATTTAATATGATCTAACACTTGAGCTACTGAATCCAGTTGCCGATCGTTTGAAGATAAAGAATGAAGCCGATTATGAACCGTAGCACTTGAAACTATAACAACTGAATTATTATACCTACTACTTTCTGTAGTATTAAATTTATGGTTTAAAATAACTGTTTCCGCAATAAAAAACTCTTGCCGAGAGTCGCTAAAATACTTATCGGCAAAACCCGTCGCGATGACCGTTAAATCTTACTTAGACAAGCGCGTCACTGAGCGCTTAAAATAAATCACGAGCAATCACCAGATAAAGTAACTAATGCTCAAGACAGAATTTCACAAATGTATGCACGAACCAATGTGTCTGATTAGAATGCAAACCCTTATATTAACTTAAGTTCCGCCTGTATATCACAATATCTATCAATATTACACTATGCTACGTTGCCAAATTTTACCATCTTTGACTCTAAAATTCTCTTTTACAGAATTCTGGTCTACGTGACTCCGCAAATGTATTGAAGTTATAACCTTAACTGCATCCAAAGAATCTTTATGCTAACGCGTTCGCTCTTCAGCTATTACTAATGACTTTGCTGGCTAATTATCTTTTTCTCTGGACAAAGCTTTTCAATTCAAGCCTATTATATGATATTGATTTTATATACATAAATTATTTCCCTATCTTGCCATTATTTCTTTATTTAATTATTTATATCTTTCTGTCAATAATTATGGTATCCAGATCAATACTCTTGGTCCCTTTGCCGTCGAGTATCTGTCTTTGCGTGTCACTTTTGCTGCTTTTATACGAGTGTGTTCTATAAGGCACAGGTATTGCGAAAAAGGCAAAAGTTTATACAGAGGAAAAGCTGAAACTGAGGTCGACAGTGCTGCATACCGTGCAATTTCCATAGCAACCACAGAAAGCCTAAGAAATGCAGCTCTTCGGGAACCAATTGGATCTGAACTTCTCCTAGGATTTCTAATTAACGACAAGATTAATTTAATCTCTACCTTCGGCATGGAACAAAAGCCGAAAGGAAACGGTTTATGCAGAGAACTGCTGGAGGTGAGTGTACCAATTAAGAGCGCCTTCAGCAGAGGCTGTACGAACATCCATCTTCCCAGACAGATTGCAAGGCACATATTCTTCTTGAAATGTTGCCCGAGCTCGTGGAACCAAACCAGTACAAGGCAATTAGTTCCACAATGTTCGATTGTGTGTTCTCCTCTAATTTAATGCAGACGGCTTAGAACCAAACTACTCCATTCTACAGGCCATTACAGGAGGCTGACATTGTCATAAAAAAAGACTTCTATTGCACAAAATTTGGTGTAATAGTTGCAACATTTAGGGGAATCCTCTAATGGTACCAATATTTCCTAAACAAGCAAAATTCTAAGAGATCAAATATTTTCGAAATGATGTTTTTCAGTCAATTACAGCAAGAATATATTGTAACGATCAGGGTGAAGTAGCTCGGGGGTTAGAGTACCTGCCTACAAGCTGTGCAGCTCTCGAGAAGAGGAGGTACCTTGGGCCCTTTTAGGGTATAGGGTATTAAGAGCAGATTAGAGTAGTGTATTTATTAGTCTTCAACATTTTACATGTTCAAACTCATATATCGCAGGGTCAGATAGACTGTACGTGCTTATATAATACACTGTAGTTCATATTCTTTAGACTATACTCATCACACTGAACTTTAATGTTAATTATATTTACAAGAAATGAAAAGAAAAGAAAAACAACAAACTAACAACAACTACCACACAAACTATTGTTTACAAAACAAGGAACCCGCGCGTAAGCCACTAACCCTCCCCCTCCCACCCTTGATCCTCTTCCTTACACGCCGATCTGCTGCATAACCTTGTAAAAATGTACTAATTGCTCCCCCCTCCTCCCTACCAGCCAGCAAGGTCCAACAAGCTTATAGCCCTCTCCTTGAGCTAACAAAGGAGCCTGACAGATACTTTCCCCGCAATTGTTCTGTCTTAGTACAATGCGCCAGAATATGCATCCAAGTTTCTTCCTCTCTACACCAGGGACAGATTCTTATGCTTTCCTTATTGAATTTGATAGCTCGCCATGATCCCAGCCCTTGCTTGCTGGATCTATTTATGGACAAAATATATTTTTCTAGAACCCATTCTGTTTTTAGTTTCAAGTGTAAGCTTAATGATGCTTTCTCGTTACATTGTCACAGCATCTGCTGTCCATTTATATCTTTTATCTACACAACGGAGGGGGAGACCTCGCGCACTATTGCAGCTACCAGGAGGAAGAGATAAAGTCAAGGAAACGCAGTAGGCTACAGGCCACAGAGATGCATGGAAGTCCCTGGGAGTTTCTGGCTCGAAGACCCGTCCCACTACTGAAGCTAGCCAGAGAGGGCAATGAATGACCCGCCCAACCAAGAAGCCCTCTAGTGTCCAGGATACCCTTTCCTTGGAAGAAGCATCCGCACCACGTGAACGGCACCGCCATACACCATGAAACCTAGAAGCACACCTGAAAGATGAGAAGAGAACAGGATGAAACGTTAATTAGGGATAGGAAATCGTGGTAGATGAGAAACCACTTCAACACCTACCGACCAGGGGAAATCACGAAAAACTAAAGGTCAAACTGGGCAGTCGACGGGAATCGAAACCGGGATCTCCTGAATGCAAGATTCACACGTTACCTCGGAGCCAACTCGCTCTGTCTTGGCCCTTTTACACTAGCCTAAAGGACTACAGCTCAGTCTGTAAGTACCTCACCTGCCTGGTGTTCAAGTAGTTTCTTATGTACAAATTACAAAAAGACTCGTCGCAAATTCGACCAGCGCACCGTGACCTCAATTAGGTTAGCTTAGACATTTTACTCTGAGGCGTCAGCGTTCTGTATATCTAGATTCACCACGTACCCTGATTTCAACACGAACTATGCCTCACTAAGATATCTGTGGTTCACTCCCAACCCTGGAACACTAAAGTATTAATAGAAATATGGTGTTATGCAAACAGATTTAGCTGAAACGTTTTAGATTGGTACAGTAAAGTCTTCGAGGAGGTCCACAGTCTGGAAACTAACGGTAGCACAAGACAGTTGACATAATTCCAACTCCAGAAAACAACATCGTAGGACATATCATCGAATGTATCGTTAGGCTTGAAAAGCTTAAAGGGCAGCCGGTAGAAGTCGATAAAGAGAAAAGTGATATTTATACACCCGCAATCCCATACTTCAAGGCAAATGTCATCTCGGTAACACCGCGGCAATCGTCTGATGGTCCCAGCTCGGGGCACCATACCTGTACATTTTCTCAACGCCTGAAAAACTTTGGATTGATGAAGCAGAATAAAAGAAATTGCTATAACTCCAATAAGAGGTTCAATTGCCCTTCTTCGAAATCATTTATATAATGATCAAATTTAGAATTTTACATTTTATATTCCTTTGCTGTTTATCATTTACTATATGTGACTTTTCCATTATCACGTCTAACAGTTCTTTTGCAGCTCTTCGTTTTCCTTTTGATTATAATATTAAATGAAAAAATATGATTTGGAAGATTCAAATGACCTTCTCTACCCTCTATCATTCATTAGTGAGTATATAAATTATTCTTTCTCAAGCATATTTTTCTGTCACACATTTCGGTATGTTCTTTGGACGCTATATGCTGGCCTCAGAACTTCATACCGTTTCCATGCAATCGCGAGAAACAACTGAAAGTTGAAAGGACTTTAAGAGAATGACCAAGAAATGAAAAATTCAAACCTTTAATAACGAATATCTCAGAAACGGCTTATGCTACAAAAAAACTCATGTTAAAGAGATCTACTTTTTTGCGTAGTACGTTTTCGTTTATTGCTTCACGTTTATCGGATATACAATATTATACAAAATTTCTTCCAAATGAAGTGGACTTCACAGGCTATTCCCAGGAAATTCAACACATACATTTTATTTTTATGTAAATATCTTTTATATGTGGTATTATAATAATCAAATTTGTTATATTTTATAGAATATCAAAATGTTCGTAAAGCTTTCCAACTAAAGGATAGTCTGGGATGGGAGATTTTCTTGAAAATCTTCGTGTCGCATCTTTGAAATATACTGTACCTAAACATCAATTTTGGTATTTATCCGAATATTTTCAAGAAAATTCCTTCACCCCAAAACTACCCTTTACACGGAGCTTTTTTTCCAAATGTTTAATTTTGTAAAAAAATTACTAATGATTTTTATAAAAATATCACATATTAAATATATTTACATAGCAAATAAAATATATTTCTGGGAATATTCTGTGAAGCCCTTTTCATTAGGAAGGAATTTTGTATAATCCAGTTTAAAACACATATTTTATTTAAAATAACCTTTTGTGACATCAACCATTTCCGCGACATCCCTTATTATCCCTGATTTGTTCAACGCTAAGTCATTTTTTAAGTCCTATCGATTTTTCAGGTGTTTATCGCGAGTCATGGAAAGTGTATGGAATTTTAAGGCCAGCATATTGTATCCAGTTCTTAAACATTTGACTATCGCTGTACTCTTTGTATCTATAGCGAAATGTGCAACGTAGCTGTTTCCGGGAAGGCTAATCTTGATTAAAGCGTAGTAGATAGGCAAATAAACTTTCGTAAGAATAATTTCTATAGCCACCAATAAACGAGGGAAGAGATAGTTACATGAATGTAACATCAGATGTTGTTGCATCTACTAAAAGTAAATACCGGGTTTTCACCGGAAACACATGTTTTGAGGCCCCTTGTATCCAAATAAAGCATTTTTGGAAGTATATGCGCGCCAGCGCTCGCATGTCTGAACAACATACTTCAAAAGCGAAATGTCGGATAAATACCTAACTTGGTATTTAAATTCAGCATCTTTCAAGGCTGCGACACAAATATTTCCAAAAATATCCCCCATCCCCAACTACCCTTTACAAGGAACATTTTTTGATTTTCTAAAAAATGCCTCGAACGATTTTGATTAAAATACCATATATTAAAGATATTTACTTGGGAAATAAAATGTATACCTAAAATTTTCTGGTAATAGTCTGCAAAGCCCTCTTCATTAGGAAGGAATTTTGTATAACTGGTAAACGTTAAGGATAGACGAAACGTACTACACTTTAAAACACACAATTTATTACATATAACGTTTTTGTGGCATCAGCCATTCCTAGATGTACGTTGTCATGGAAACAGTATGGAATTTTAAGGCAGCATACAGTGTCCAGTTAGACATTTGACTATCGCTGTTCCCTTTGTATCTATAACGAAATGTGTAATGTAGCTATTTCCGGAAACAATTTATCTTGACTAAAATGAAGTAGATAGGAAAATAAACTTTCGTAAGAATAATTAGTATACAGCCTAATAAACAATGGAGGGTAGTGAAAGCTATGCCAGTGTAGCACATCCAAGCTATGTAAATGATTGGACAAGATTAGGTTTTAGCTTGCACGTTTCAATTGTCTCATCAGGCACTAGACAATGGTGTTGAGCCCCTGCCAGGGAAATATTATTTTAAGTTGGGAAAATTACATTAAGACAGTACGTTGCCAAAAACAAATGGCTCCTTGTTCTCTTGATCTTAAAACCCGATTACATGGTGCATGTCTAATTGCAGAACCGCAGTGAGGCAGATCTTCTGTCCACAAGACTGCTGATCTGACAGAGCGCCGCTCTCTGCAACGAGGAAGCTCTTGCTAATTTATCATTAGTGTGTCATTGTGCGCAGGCGCGAGAACAGGCAATTAACAGGTTGGCTGGGGTTATAATACCATGCCCGAGGAAAAGGTCAATTAGAGTGTGTAAATTACTGACGGAGACGGCGGTGCTCCAAATCTTGTAGAGGCGTGGGGCGCCTGTCAGCTATAACAGTGCTGTATAATGCTAGCAATGAGGTACTGGGTTCGGGTCCCGGTGTCACCTGCTTTGTTTAAAACTACATAACTGAAGCACGAGGCAGTGGGCAAATTATGTTTCCTGAAGCCAATTCCTGCCAGCTTGGAGTCTAATGGCCAACTTCACAGTTTGTATTGTCTGGTCCGCCAGCTACATCAGTGATATAGCTCTACGTTCTTTGTCTCAGTGTATGCGTGATTTTAATGTGAAAGGATGACGCCAAGGATTAGTTAGCTAATAAATTTTAATGTTAACCTGAATATTCACTTTAAAAAGAGTTGCCGATTGCTAAATTAAAGAATTAAGTTACTTCTCGAATAATAATTATGCGAAGCGTCAGTTTCGTAAGTCGCAGAAATTTCACTCGGAAAGATCCCTCACAATAGCCGCTACATCTTATACAAGCGCATCACTGAGCGCTTAAAATAACACACGAGTAGCCACCGGATTGAGTAAGTCTCAAGAGAGAGAGAGAGAGTTTCTGATTTAGAATGCATGCCCTTTTCTTAGCTTAAGCTCCGACTACCTGTCACCACTCCTACCTAGTCGTTCAGGGGTAGCATGCTAGCCTCTAGTTCCCGAAGACGTAGGTTCAAACCCGTAGAGGGCGATAGATGTTTTTGGGCGTAAAAATCCTTAGCCTCCTTCGGAAGGGAAGTAAAGCCGAAATTACGGCACGTAAAAGAACCTCAAGACTGATAAAGAGGCCTGTGAGCAAAATTTCCGGTCTTGTAAGTCCAATATAGAGTGGGACGCTAAGAACCATAGCAGTTAAAGAACATCCATAAATAAAAATTCAACTACTCCTACCAACTAGGAGCTACTTAAGCGGTCCATTCTTAAAAACTCTACGTATGCGTCTCTGACACTGTTAATGTGCGGTACCTCCTAGAATCTCGGAATTTCATTTACCTTTCTCTTTTACAGAATTGCTTCATTACAGGAACTTTTGTACTAACGCTTTCCCTACTCACGCTGTTTCTAATGACTTTTCTTAGCGTGACTCGCTATTGACCTGTTTCTCTGGACAAAGTTTTTAACTTAGTCTTATTACATCATACATGATTTAATACGCATAAATTATTTATTACAGCTATTGCTCTATCTTACTATTATTTTTATTTAACTAGGTATTCAATAATTATGGTATCAAGCTTAAACTTAAGCCAAAGCTTTAGTAAGCTACAGTGCCGCCTAAGCTTTGGTTTAATCTTTCGAGTTTCACAGTAGTGAAGCAGGTTCGACTTTACTGAGCTGAAAATTCCGCGTAACAGTAAAGACGGTAACGCTTGATCATAAGCATTGAGTGAATTCCCTTCGTTTGTTTATCGCGACGCTGCTTCCAAAATAAGCTTTTGTGGGTTATCCGGCAACATAAATTTAAAATTACCCAAAAATCAGACTCAAAACTTTACTCATTAAGAAGTCAGCATTCTCCAAGAAATTGTGAAGCAACATAAACATGTAATACAGTGCATGCAATCGGACAAATTCCTATGGAGTAAGAAAAAATAAACTGGGGAAAATTTGCGATACGAAGGGTGGTTTAGAATGTGTGAAACAATTTTGATAGATCTGCTTGCTGTAAGGTTGGATTGGATTGGCTACGGAGGGCACTCGGCATTGACCCACATTGGGCATTTTGTACCTACGCCCCACAACGGGGCGTCCCCGGAGGAGGGGGATGAGGCGAGAGGAGGCACAACTTTCCAGATAGAGACTCCCCGGTAGACGGACAGGCAGACAGGGGACCCTCCCCCGCACAGAGGGGTTTGACGCCCTCAAGGGGTTTCGGACACCGCCGGTAGCCAGCCGAAAGCCGAGGTACTTGAGTCACAAAGAGCATTCCTTTCCCCTGTGACACTGTACCGAAACACCATCGCCAACACTTCCAACTCTAAAAGAAACCAACGTATGAAAGATGAAGTGAAATGGGTATAGAGATGAAATTGATGGACAGGAAAGTCGGGGATGTGAGAATCCTTCCCAGCATTCGCCTGGCGACCCGGAAAACCCCGAAAAAACTCATGGATAAAAAATGTCGGCCATGGAAATCGAACCCACGGCCTCCCGAATGGGGGTCACAGACGAAACCGCCTGAGGCATCCCGCTCGGTATGCTGTAAAGTTAGAGATACCGGAGAAACTTCCAGCTGCAATTAAAAGGCCTTCACTTACATATAACCTCAAGAGAAGCGTTGTTGCTGAGAGGGCTTTGTTACTGAAATATAAAGCAATACGTTATATGTAGATATGATAGCAATGAGTGCGACAATGTATACAATAAAAGTATGAAGCATAAATTTAAAATTAAGGGCCTGCCAAATTAAGTTTTGCTTCTTAACAGCTAAATTTATGCTTAACTGTGTCATCAATAACTCCTGCTACTATTATTGCCGACTGTTTACTTAATCGAAATGTCTTGTAGAATTCTTGTCATTCTATTCCATTCTAAACATTCTAGATCGTCTTATGTTGTGTATATTGGCTAAAAAATGTTGTATTTCCTCATCACTAATATCGTCTTCTTCAGATAACACGGTAATTCCTTAGCTTATACCACAGTACAGTACGGCTTAAGCCAAGCCACGGATAAGCTCAGCTTATCACTTGAACTACGCACTGTAATATCCATTGTAGCTTAAGTGTCCGCTTAAGTCCAATTCGAAGCTTAAACTTAAAACTCTGAAACCGGGTATTCTTACAGAATGCTATTCAAGTTAACTAGCGAACATGGATTTAACTATGCTCACAAGCGAACATTTAGAAGGGTGAGAATAGTATTTAGGTCCACGTAAATAATTTACGTAATTCTATTTATTTTCACGCTTGGGAAGCTAACTTGAAGAAGTGTTGTTCTTGGAGTTACTTTGTTTAAGAAGTTTGTAACACGCTTTGGGCGTCGGTTTGAAGTTGTTGATTACGTAATAGTTACTGTTGTTACGCAATATGCTGCTACGTATGAGAAGCTGATTTAAAGATGTGTTTTTGTTGTTACACTACAAGTTTTACATTATAATATTTAACTTTGTTATTAAAACTGCTTCTATGTATTATTTATGTTTTAATTTTGCCTCGGCTGCGTCAGCAATGTTTGTAGAGTCATGTATCTCTTAGGCAGGGTGCGGTACGATAATATTTGTAAACATGCACAAATTTTAAGTCTTTAAATTCACTTCCTTTTTTTATCCTTTGCACATTTTAATAAAGCACTACACTTTTTAAGAGCTGTGAGATTCTTTAATACTTTCACACGTAATATTTCTGTAGAGAACACATCTTCCTTCTGGTCACTACCAAGGTTTTCCAGAAACTGAACATTATTTCAACCATTAAACCCGTAAGCTTCGGTATTTCAAGTCTCTGATTGGCTAATTCTAGTCCAATAGAATATCTGCAGTTTACTTAAAACTTTTCTTTGCTATTGATTGGCTAATTTTAAACTGTCACAGAAATTACATTATCGTTTCTCTAATCATGACTAGTAACATTCAAACTCTCAAACTCATTATTGCCACAAGGTTACTTCATTATTACCTCATTGTTAGCAACTTAAAACTTATTATTCTCACAGCTCTTGCATTATTAGAGTATGTAATGTATTCACATAACATTATTAAAACATGTTTACAATAAAAATAAGCATTTGCAATGACTGTTGCATACATTTTAAATAATTATTACGTACATATTGTTTCAAGGCGGACTTTTATTGAATTTAGTTATTATAAAATACAATTGAAATTATTCAGGCATTGAAATACTGCCTCAAGGGACAGATAAAAATGTTATGTATCTGTTGCGAAATACATTGTGAACGCCAAAAGTAATATTTACACTCCTTGCTTTCCACTCGAGAGCCGCCACTTACTGCAATTTTGACCGCTAATTTAAATTTTCTCATGAGGGTACAACTATAGGAATAGCGAGAGAGCTTTGTGTTCACTTTGGATGGAGAATGTTCTTGGGACAATCCATTTCAAATCGTCCGAAATATATCGAAAATCGTCCTTGCGATTTTCAAACAAAACGAATTTTTTTTTTTGTATTTGGAGACAAGCAATGCTTTATGCAAACTCTTAAAATTCGGAACGTTATAGCTTTTTGCAATTAAAACTTTTCAAGGTTCGGGTCCCGGCGCCCGCCCACTCTGAGCCACGAGTGTTTCTACTTTCCTTGGGTCGGCAGACGAATGCTGGATGGATTATCTTTTACCAGAACTCTCCCGTCCATTTCTTGTTCCCTTTAGGGGGTTCCGACCCCTTCAGCTGCCGTGATGCAGCGCACCCTGAGCACTTGTGGTACTTCTGACGTTACTATCAGTACGCTGGGTCAACCGTCCGAGCCCCACCGTAAGTGTATCGTGTGGATTGGGCTCGACGGATCAGTGGTTCCCGATACCTATGGTGGATTGGGTGCGTCTGTACGGTTTTCCGTCCAAGCGGGGTTGTGAGACACCTCAAGGTCGCCGTTACCGCCCTGGAGAGCTGGTAGACAGTCTGCTAGGTTGCTGTCGGCCTCACTGAGGTTTTTCCGCAGTTTTCCCCTTTGGGGGTTGACGCGCATAAGTGGCGTATCCACTTCTACCCTGTAATGGCGTGCCGGATTTAAATTTTCAGGTGCCGGCCTACAGGAAAAACTCTCGGGGGAGGGATAGTCATTCGGATTAGGTCCTCGTCCCAGGGTCACGTGAGAGTCCCCTGGTGTTTCATGTCCATTTCCTGTAGCTAGCACCTTCCTTCTCATCTGTCTCAGGATTGTAAGACAAGGTGACGGTGTTCGGCGGGTTGTGACTGTGGGCTTTTTATAGGTTTCATCCCTGGCGTCGTTGAGGGCTGCTCAGTGCTTCCGAGTGTGGAGGGGACTGCCGCAGATTCGGTGGCTTGTTGGTGAGCCCAGGCGGCGTCGGATGCGTTCGATCTATAAACATTAGGGACTCTTCCATGCTTGCGCTCGTCATCATCCGGATCTGGTCACCTTTCGGGTCTGTCCCCTTATTCCCTCGTCTCAGAGGTCACGGTAGAAACACGTTGTGGTCTACTTAGGTGCTCTGCCAGGGTACGGGGCCACTCCGTCTCTGGCTCTCTAGCCTAGGCTTGACCTTGAGTTAACTCTAAGCACTGTTGGTCCCAGGAGTGGGGAAAATGTGGAGAAGGTATAAATCTAGTGTTACTATACTCTCGTATGTTTATAGTACTTCAGCAGATTTTAAAAAAAAATATGTTTTTTCTATTTTTCATTAGCGATTACACCATAAAAATGTACAATTCGGATACATACTTACAGAAACCTGAATGGCAATAGTTTTATTGTAAACATATTAAAAGCAATATAAACAATGCATTATGATAAAACTTCTGTTGGGAAACTGCAGCACTTTTTGAATAATTGACTTACCTTGCAGTTAGCAATGCACCTCTAATTATTTGCAAGGTTTTTTTTAGTTCAAAATAATTATTTAGCATGCAAGTGGGCCGCTTCTCTTCCACTCGTTTTAAAGTGAATGTTTTCTCTCTGGGGGATTTTGTTCCAGAGAGATTTCAAATTTGCTATGCAGAAAGCGTCCATGTATCAAAACAGCATAACGCTCTTTTGCCTGTGAAGAGATGTTTTGCTTGTAAACATTGAAACGTGGTCTGGCGTTCTATGGTTCAACGATTTTGTCTGACGAATTTTTACTTCTTCCATCATGTACTTACTGTAGACAACAGTAGGTGATGTATTCCATCCAAAAATTGCATATGAAGATTTCACTGGAAATGCATCTTTTAGGATTCTCTGAACCCAAAAATTCATCATATCAGAATCTGGCTTGGCCATGGTTTTTATCCTCAAAATCTTCACCGCGTACATTTATCCGAATTTCCAATCTGTCCCTATGATCCTGCAGATATATTGGTCTTAACCATACATAGCTAAGTTGTTCACAGTATACGTTTCAACGTTGTACCTTCAATCCTTATGGATTCCTTTTCCTGTTTACTTCAGTTATTTATTATATGCTCCTCGGAAAGCAGATTGTTACAGTTTATTAAATAGGCACCCAGTTACAACATAATCCCTCCTGCTCCATTTGCTCTCTTCCACTGTAATTCTTGTGCCCAATGCTAACGTTATGTCTGACTGCTAATTTTTGCTTTCCCTACTACCCATAGTAAATAGGGGAAGAAAAGCATTCCATCCAAAAATTCTATGCCGAAATTTCACCGGAAATGCATGTTTTGAGGTACCTTAAATCCAAATAAAGCATTTTTGGAAGCATGTCCATATGTGTGTCTGTATGTCTTGTCTTCATAACTCAAAAACGAAAACTCGGATAAATACCAAGCTTGGTATTTGAGTTTAGTATCCTCCAAGAATACGACGTGAATATTTTCAAGAAAATTCCATGCCCCAAACTACCCTTTACATGGAATATTTTTTCGAAAATTTTTATTTTCTCAAAAATGGCTGTAACGATTTTGATTAAAATATCTAATTTTAGGGAACTTTCACGGCAAATGAAATGTATATCTTAAATTTTCTGGGAATGTCCCCAAAAGTCGTCTTCATTCTGAATGAATTTTGCATAACTGGCAAACCGTAAGAGATACACAATGTTTTACTACACAAGAATTGTAGATTTCGTTAAATTTATGTCATATACATATTTTAGTTCAGTGAAACATTTCCGAGATATTCCTTGTTATTTGTTTGAATTTTCCGATACTGTTTCTCAAATGGGAATTCGTTATTCGTTTTATATGTCCTGGACATACAAAGAGAATGGAATGCTCCACATAGCAAACAGCTCTTAAAAATATTTGACTATCGCTTAAAGCCTACCACCTTAAAATACGTATAAGAAAATTAGCAATACGACAGTTCCTGCGAATTTTTATACCGATTAACATGAACTAGATGGAGAATAAGCGATTGTAAAATAGTTTGTACAAGAGTAGAGAATGTCATATAAGCATAACACTTCAGATTTTATTAACTAATCTTAATAAAACATACATATTGCCTTCAGTCAAGGACCAATTAGACTAGGTCTTGCACTCCAGGATACACTGCACCCTCACTCTAAGAACAGCACTAGGCAGCCTCTCATCATGCCAACACACACACACGCACGCACAGCAATCCAAGAAATACAAACCACACTGTAAGATCTCAATCGCTGCATCACCTCATGATAAAAAATTATACATCAAACAGTGGGCATCATCAGATCTTCACGAACCCATTACGACTCTCTGATACCATCACAGCAACGACAATACTACGTGACTTAACAATGGAATAGTTGCAGAAAATAGTAAAGTTTGTCAATGACTTGCGATTCTACAATGTTCATAAATAAATCGACGAAGTATTCCAAGATCTCACCAAGTTACCATGACGAAATTCAGCCAGCTAGAAGAACTACTGGCCTTTCCTAACTCCACCTGTAACACTGGAAGACAATCACTTCAAACCGTCGGTCGATGTCAGGGATATGGTGATGGCACCTACTTGCCCCCTCACATTCATGCCTCCCCACACGGCTCTCCGAGTAAGCGGAATCAAGAGGACTAACTAATGTCCACGAACATTCGGGATGCTCCTACGGTACCGGGTCCCACCAATTATGAGCTGGTCAAGTTACTAGTTAATTGGTCTCTGCTGGATTTTAGAGTGAGGACCTTCCAATTCTGATGTCAGCACTGAGATGTGCTAAGTCTGAGCACAACTGTGAACCAATAGTGCGTCAGGGAAGATTTGCCGCAGCGCCTTCATGATGGAGGAGGTGCTAGCACAAGCAGCTATGTTAGCAGCAAGAGCAAATGCTTGTATCAAAACGAAACGTAAAATCGACTGCTTAACGCAATCAATCATAACAGGTACTGAAGACAAACCACAACTGGGTTACATATATGTCAAAGGCTTTCGCTAAATGTTACTCTGTAATTGATGCGCATACGAGTAATTATATACACTTTGAGTTCATTGGTCGTTTTTGGGTAGTTTTATACACCACATGTCCCCCAAAAGGTATTCTAGTTAGAAAAATCAGAAGACCTCTGACAGAAAGCTTTCTTTAATATTCTCTCCCAACTAAGTCCGATTAAAAGCTCAAGTGATTGGTTTGAACTATGTACTGTGGCATTGTCCTGTTGAATGAAGCAGCAGTAAATTTTATTGCTCAGCTGAATTAAAACAAAAGTCTAAATTAATCCCAGAGCAGTACTGAACTGAATTGTCAAATACGATTGGCCCTATTACCTGGCGTCATGTTACGGCAACATATACACAATTTTCTGCGAATGCAATTATGAATATCCTATTGCATTGCGATTGTAAATTTTAATAACTTACATAACCAGATATGTATCTGGTAACCAGGTAATCCAGCTTCATCTATAAAGAAATATTTGTTTAAACTACAAGTCCATGTCGATTTATGAATCTCGGAAGCATTTACAATTACGCAAACTCTTCTCGTAATTACTCTGTTTTAATTCCTGAACAACTAAATTATTCCTTTACAGCTTTATCTGCTGTCCACTTAGAGATTCCGGTCTCTTGAACTAATTTGCATGTTGATTTTTAGGACCAGCAGCATATCGGAGATTTCATCAAGTTTCTTGTCCCTTAAATTCGTTTGCCTTCCTGCTCTTGGTGTATCGTGAATTGAACCGGTCATGTTAAATTTTTCAAATTTCGTACAGGATTCAGATTTGGACATTTTAAATTAGGAAAGCCCACTCAAAAGTTTAGTTTAACTGTTTTCCGTAAAACGCCTTCGCGAAAAACGTGTTCCACCATAAACAGTTAAAATCATCACCAGTATACTGTTGCACGTCAAAATACTCCATCTAAAAGCATGGGCATTGCAATACCCAAGGACAATACAAAGAAGCTGAAGCTTTTAAGGCCCGCGTCTTGAGGAGTAAGTCTAATTCCGGGATTATTGGCCCCAGTATAGATGTTTTCAAAGATCCTGATGCTTCACCAAGTTCTACTTGACATCTTATAAGAGGTTATGATTGCTACTTAGAGCCCGAATGAGTCTGCATTTTGGGGTTGCAGTAATAAAAGACCTACTGAATCAATGGATTCGGGTAGTGATGAAGAAAATTGTGAACGGGGAAGGTTTACTCTGCAGTGATTCTGTTTATTTGTTACTTATGGGGATGTTAACATGGTACCGCAACAGCACCCAGAGTTTTGTGGGTGGTTCATCATAAGGCGACTAGAACCGAATACCGCGATGGAGGTTCAGTGCCATGATCACGTATTTGACAAGAAAAACCTGCCGTGCTTATTGTGAATTTTCTTCCAAAAGAATTATTTGGTTGACTACAGTGACTTTGTTCACCAGCGTCGACTGTTGTGATACTTACGTTGGTGAGTCTGCAGCTGCAGTTTAACTCTTTTTATGTAGCCGGTGGGGGAAGCCACTCAAGGAGCTGCGCGCTGCTTGGCTCGCAAGGTGGGATATCTTGAGAGTTACTTTTGTTTCTACTATTCCAGTGTGGGGTTCCAAGCCCCAGAAAATAGATCAGCCTATCGGCCATATAAAATGAGCGCCACTGTCGACCACTGGCCGTAAACCCGCAGGAGTATAGTAAAGTAAACTACTTTACTTTGCGCATCATTCACCCTATATACCTAATCCCATCCAGTTTCACGCAAGCTGCCACTACTTTACTTAACGGGCACGCAAACGGCCAGCTAATTTAAACAGCATCGGTTATAGTCGCCGCTTGGACGGATGACCGTCCCAGTGGCAACACCGGCCCAAGCCAATAGTAGCGAGAGAAATTATAGGGTCTTTGGTGTAAAATCTTACCGCTCGCACGGGGTTTTGCGTCTAGGTAGAATGATATGCCACAACCGACCAGCACTCTGTCTTCGATTCTTAAATATATATTCCTGTAAACCTGTACACAAAATATAATAAAATTAACTCTTACCTCATAGTAAATGCTTTATATGAAGAAGTTTCTAAACGCCAACTAGTTGTGCTAATTTCGAGAATGATTTTCGTGGTGAACGTTCAAGATTTTCACCAATTTCGTCCAATGTTTCTGGAGTTAACACTGTACTTCTTTTCAAGTGTTTCTTGCTTTGCTCTAAACCAGTACTTTCAAATTTATCCACAAGATCATGAATGCAAGTTCTGGAGGAGACATTTTTACAGAAAACCTCAGGATGAATTCTCACGAACACGAAGAGCCGATTCGTATTTAAAATAGCATTTACATTCAAATGTATATTGTTCTAAATCGGCCTTCCCATCTTCGCAAATGAAAGGGAACTACTGACGCTAATGACTACGTGGTAACTGAAGGACAGAAAGCCTGTCGTGAGTGCGTAATGCGTGGGGTGGGGGAAGACAACCAGCACTGATTGACGCACAACACCTTGCGAGCGGTCAGTCTTACGTCGAAGGCCCAATAATAAACGTCCATAAAACAATCATACATGACATAAACGCTGTCGTATATGACGTTATCTTTTGTGTTGCACAGGTAAATCGGATAGGTACTCCTGCGACCGATTTTTCTCTTGGCTCCTGTAGACTCATTCAAAATCTGACCGCATCACCTGTGGAGGTGCAAAAGGCAGCCCTTGGTGAATCGTGGAGATTTTTGAAAACCTTTAGACCACGGCCAATTAATTCAAGAATTAAACCTATTCTTCACCCCAAGACATCACCGCACACTACTACAGATTACTATTGTCCATTGAAGACTGTGTCAATGACCGCCCGCCTGGCTGCCTTCTCCTGCCAACTTAAATATGGTTTTTAGTAAGGGGCAAGCTCGTTGCGGAGAGAATTCCCTGACGCTCTGTATAAAGACCAAATTAAGTCGCTGTCCAAGTAACGCAGTCACTATCAGATGTTCCTGTTCTCCACATACTAATGGACATGTATTCACTCATCCCATTTATGCAGAATGCTAGACCACTGCAGTATGACAGAATTAGCTGGGATCAACCTCAACTGTGAAACATGCAAAGCGCTTCCGTTCAGCGCTATAAAGTCCTGGGTTCCTGCCTAGTAGGCGTGGGAAATCCGTCATGCTTTCAAATGCCGCATAATATTGACTTGAGAGACACGTACTTCTTTCCACTGCACAGTGTGTTCTGCTGACCCAGTTCGGATCTTCAATGCAGCATGTTACAGTGTTAAGTATTTTTTACATTAGCTTACTGCATTTTAGACAAATTTCGAGAGAAAAAAACTCCTTTTAAAAATGTGTTTTAAAAATATTCTGATATCTTACATTCATACGACTTTCTCTATCCTCTAACGTTTATTAATGCTATAGAAATTATTCTAACGAAAGTTTACTTCCCTATATACTTCATTTTAATCAAGGAAAATCTTTACGAAAACAGCTGCATTGCACATTTTGTTATAGTTACAAAGGCAACAGCGATAATCAAATGTTTTAGAACTGGACGATACACAGTGGCTTTTAAATTCCACAATGGCATTTCGAGAAACAACTAAAAATTGGCAAGGCTTGAAGAGAATTATTTGAACGATTCGAACCATCAATAATGGATACCTCAGAAACGACTAATGCCACAAAAAAGTTAGTTGAAATAAACTGTGTGTTTTTAAGCAGATCTACGTGTTTGAGTGATAGGTACGTTTTCGTCTATCGTTTAACGATTACCAACTTTGCGAGATTGAATCAAAATGCTTCCGAATGAAAAGAACTTCACAGGCTATTCCCAAAAAATTCAGACAATCATTTTATTTTTTGTTTAAATATACTCTATATATGGTATTTTTTCGAGCGGGGTGGCTCAGTGGCCCAGGTCGTAAGTTCGATTCCCTTGGCCGACTTTCCTGATCCAAGGTTTTTTTTGGGGGTTTCCCCGGGTCGTTAGATAAATGCTGGGAAGGATCACTAAGTTCCGCCGAAATTCCTGTCCCTCCATTCTCATTTCCATTCGCTTTTCATCCGCTTGGTCTCTTTCAAGGTTGTACGTGTCGGCGGGAGGCCTCGGCGTGTGCATGGCGAGGGAAAACTATGTTCTGTGGAAACCTTCGTTCCCCTGAATAGAGATTGTTTCCGGATTCTGGGTCCGCAGGGATGTGTAAGCCCACAGGGAAGAGGGTGGTCAGCTGCACCAGTGCCCATCCGGGGAGTTAGGGACCCCGCCCTCTGCCTGTCGTGCCGCCTGGTCCGGCTCCCTCTGTCTCCTCTCATCTGATCCCTCCTTCCCGGGGACACCCCGTCAGTGGCATAGGTAAAGGCAAAAGGTACGTGTCACGGAGGGTTCCACGGAAACAGGGGCAGAGCACCGCACGCAGGCCAGTCGGCCCAACGTGCTTTCGTGACTCCTGGGGAGGGAGGGATGAGAGGAGAGACCCAAAGGGTGAGCAGATCCGGATGCCTACGGGCGTAAGCACGGACGGGGTGCCTAACTTTTCCAGATAGAACGCATCCGACGCCACACGGTCCCTGCCCACAAGCCACTAACCTCCAGGGTCTCCGGAGTGAGCCCAACACTGAGGAGAGACCTAACTGAGCGTGCCGCAGCGATGCCATGGAAGAAACCTTTACAGAGCGCAAGGCACCGCCCAGCCGCAACCCGCCGAATACCGTCGCCTGGTCCCACAACCCTGAAACAGATAACAGGGAAGATAAGGGGTACAGTAAATGAGAGGGAGGAGAGACTTCGTAGAAGATGAACCACCCCAGCATTCCTCGGTCAGTGGCATAGGTACAAAAGTTCTATGTAGGTCGACGTACTAAGTCCCCCTCCGTGTTGAATCCTAACCCTATGATATTTTAATTTAAATCATAAAAGTCTTTTATTTTATAAATCAAAAATTTCGAAAAATGTTCCAAGTAAAGGGTTGTTTGGTTGGGGGGACTTTGTTGAAAATCGTGTCGCATCTTTGGAAGATGCAAGGTGTGGTATTTATCCGACTTTCTGTTCTTGAGTAGTTAAGCTGTTCACAGACACACATACGGACATTTTTATAGAAATCCCTTTTTGCATTCAAGGGGCCTCAAAACATGTCTTTCCGGTGAAATCTCGGTATCGAATTTTTGGGACATGCAATACTTTCTCTACCTAATATGTACATGGTAGTGAAAGTAAAAACAAAACTGCTGCAGATATTCTTAAAGAATTGGGGATGAAATGTTGGAAGGAAACTTAGATGAATTTTGGAGTGGTGAGATTTGTCAGAACGTTTGACGTTGCGAGTGAAAGGCAATACAAACTGTTACGCGAGACTGCAAGACTGCACAGTTCTTGCAGAAGAATATAATATCGAGATAAGAAAGGGAACTGACATATGCAATGTTACAGCCCCTGGCGTCCTGGACAGATATACGTTACCTTCTTGCAAAAGACAATTTGGACGGTTTCGCCTCGAGGTCCTGGCTGCCTACCATCGAGTTCCGAACAATATCTTTTGTTTCAGACTTCGATTTTCATCGTCTATCTCTCCTTAAAGGTGAACCATTATCTTAGTGAACTGGCAGGCCAGAGATGTCTGTCCTATTACTTTCCATCTGTAGAGGGACACTGAAGATGTTACAAAAAAACCTGATGTGGTACATTCACAAGGCTTTCTCTACCATTATCGTTTATTGGTGGGTATACAAACAATCTTACTAGATCTTATTTTTATATCTACTTCATTTTAATCCAAATAAACCTTTCCAGAAATAGTCAAATGTTTAAGAACTGGACGCTATACCCTGGCCTTAAAATGTCATAGTGTTTGAACCGCGAGAAAAAACTGAATGTTGGCAGGACTTTAAAAGAACGGCTTAGATATCTAACAATTCGAACCATTAATAACACACATCTCGGAAATGACTTATGCAAAAAAAATTATTTAAAATAAGTTGCGGGTTTTAAAGAATCTACATTTTTTTGTGCAGTGCGATTACGTCTATAGCTTAACGTATACCTGTTATACAAAATTATACAAAATTCCTTCGGAATGAAGAGAACTTTACAGCCTATTCTCAGAAAATTCAAGATATACATTTTATTTGCCATGCAAATATCTTTATATATGGTATTTTAAACAAAGTCTTTAAAGCTGTTTTTAGTAAATTAAAATATTTGACAAATGTTCCATGTAAATGGTAGTTGAGAGCGGTGTAAGATCTAGAATTCTTCTTGTGGCAACTTTGGAAGGTAGTGAATCTAAATATCATGTTTGGTAGTTACCCGACTTTTAAGTTTTGAGTTATGCTTGACATAGACACACGGGCCTTTTTCTAAAACCTTTTTTTGATTCAGGGGGACCCAAGACATGCATTTCCGATGAAATCTGGTATCGTATTTTTAGGTGGAATGCAATACCTTCTCTACTTTCTCTCTACTATGTACTTCACAGAGAATGTAAAAACAGGATGCGTTGCCTTCAAGTACGTACTTTCTCTACCCACTCTTCTATACTAACAAAATTAATTAATTGCTATTTCACACAAGTCGTATGAAGGACGAGGTTGGAGAAGAAGAAACAGACTTAAAAAATCAACGCCATACCGGGATTTGAGCCACGGATCTTCCTTCCGATTCCCGTCCGGTAGCTCTAGCCAACTGACATGCCGACACGACATTAAATGCACCAATTGACTCGCGTTTTTACTTTCTCTACTACGTGCAGTAGCATTTTTGGAAACCTTGCCGTTTGTATGCTTGTGAACAGCATAACTCAAAAACCAAAATTTAGATAAATATAAAATTTTGTATTTGAGTTTAGTAATTTCCAAGGATGCGATACGAAAATTGTCAAGAAAATCCCGTCGCCTCAGACTAAACTTGATTAAAATAGCATATCTTAAAGATATTTACATGCCAACTAAATTGTCGTATACCTTGAACTTTCTGGGAATTTCCCCAAAAGTCCTCTTCATTCTGAATGACTTTTACCTAGCTGGTAAACCGCAAGGGATAGACAAAGTTTTACTACACAAAGAATGTAGATCTCGTTAAAACACACAATTATATCATATACATTTATTTATCGAGTGAACCATTTCCGAGATATTCCTGGTTATTTGTTTGAATTTTCTAATGCTCCACATAGCAACCAGCTCTTAAAATATTTAACTATCGCTTAAAGCCTACCATATTCTTCTTGCACCTACAAGAAAAGTAGTAATAAGATAGTTTCTGCAAATGTTTATGTCGATTGAGAATAAACGTTTGTAAAAATAGTTGTACAAGAGTATAGAAGGTCATGTGAGTGCAACACATCAGATTTTATCCGGACCACAAGGAAATCTGAAATTCAAACCTTGTCCTAAATATGACTTGTGTGAAAGATCAATTAATTACCACTGATTGACCTATTAGTTTAACTATGAAGCCCGGGACTTAAAGTAGTTACGATAATGTAAGACACCATCGGACTATGTCATTTCAAAATGAATTTGAAATCTCCTTGTGGTTTGCCGTGAAAAACTCGAGTCAGTTAAGGATTGTACTATCGTGCCGGCATTTTTCTGTGTAATTCACCTATCCTACACTTACAAAAGCTTATTTTTCTGTCTACTTCGTTTAATCGGGATAAACCTTTGCAGAAATTATTTCATTACACATTTCGTTTAGACACAAGAGTGATACAGGCAACAGAATGAATATACTCATATGAAATGACATACTCTTATTTTCATGACATCGCGAGAAACAACTGAATAGCGACAGTACTTAAAATACCTAAAGTAATGAAAATCCATCCGAATAAATGTTAAATTATATAAAAGTATCAGTGGTTTTAGAGATTATTTAGAACTTCAACATGATTTAGATTCTTTATATGAATGGTGCAAAGGGAACAAACTTCCATTTAATAATAGTAAGTGTGTAAAAATGTCCTTCACCAGAAGCAAAAATCCTCTAAATATCCTTATAACATCAATAGGACACCGCTCGTTGAAATAGTTGAAAATAAAGATTTAGGAGTACATTTTACAACATATTTCAGATTTAACAAACACACTGAATTAATTGTAACAAAATCGCTAAAATGTCTAGGCTTCATTATTAGGAATTTGTATACATTTAAAGAAAAAACATTAATTCGACTTCACAACTCCTTTGTTAGACAAAATCTCGAATACGCATCTATTATTTGGAATCCTAACACCACAAAGTATGTCAACTAAATAGAAAAAGTACAATAGAAATTTTTAAAATATTTACTATTTAAAATAATTGGATGTTGGTCTACGTACAGAAATTACGAAACCCTCTTGGATTTATTTAAATTTAAACATGTAAATTTCAGAAGGGAAATTGCGGGATAATATATCTGTATAAAGTATTATATTCTACTATTGATTATATTAATGTTATCGGAAATGCATTATTTTATGTACCAAATAAAATAAGTACATTTAAGAAGCTGTTTTTCACCCCAAGATCAATCACAGAAATCCATAAAAATCACCATTAGACAGACTCGTATATTTATATAACAAACCTCATTATTTCGATGTAGATATTTTCAACCTGTCTAAAAATCAGTTCAAAAATGCAATAGTCCATAATTATTTGTTCGCAGATTAATACAAATATTTAAATTAGAGATAATTGTATATTTTTCATGCCATCTTCTCCATTCTTTTTTTCTCTATTTGTTTTTATTTCTGGTTATTTTTTCTTATTTCGTTCCTGTTCTCCTTATCTCTTGTATCGTTATTTATAATTTTTGTTTGATTCTTCTGTATAAGTTTGATTTATAAATGATTGTATGTTAGTATATTTTTGTAATGAAGAATGTAATTGGGCTTACGCTTGTTATTTCTAGAACAATAAATAAATAGTAACGGGTATCTGGAAAATGCCTGATGCCACAAGACAATTATTTCAAATAAATTGTGTGTATTAAAAGGATTATACGAAATTCCTTCCGAATGATTACTTCACATTCTAGTCCCAGTAAATTTAAGATTGTTGGAGTTGGAGGCCCACGTTATGGGTGCCAAATTTGCGGTTGTACTAACCACGTATGGGTACAAACTTTGCGGTGGTCTTCGCCCCACGTTTAGGAATCAACTTTTGCGGCAGTGTCGTGTGTTTATAATGTTCATGTGTAATAATTGTTTTAATGTTTATTTATTTATTATTTATGCCTCGGCTGCATCAGTAATATCTGGTAGAGCAAGTATCTCTAACTTGGCTAGTAGGGCTACAGAATAAGCATTTTATTTGTCTTAAATGTTCATCCTAAGTATCGTTAGTGACATTTTTAAATAAACATTTCGTAACATTGCCCATGTGAGGGGTAGTTTAGGGTGGGGGAATTTGAAGATAGTGAGATGAAGTAAAAAGTTTGGTATTTATCCAACATTTCGTTTTTGATTTATAGTATTCAGACACGACATTCTTCTGCAAATGCTTTTTTGAATTCAGAAAGTCTGTTAACATGTATTTCCGATGAGGTGTCGGCATAGAATTTTTGGGTAAAATGCAATAGTTACATTAAGGTACGCGGTAGAGAAAGAAAATGCATACTGAAATATTGAAATTCAATTTTAATGTTTTTCTGAAGGTCTGCATGTCCAATTACAGGCACAGTTTTCCACATACGCACATATGTATTACCATATGAACACGCACACTCACTCTTTCTTCGTATCTGAAAATCATGTTATACAGTAGATTTCCAGTTACCTGAATTGAATGCAAATATGCTTTTTGTTGCATTTGCTAGGTCAGCTACCATTCGTAAACGTTACAAATATTTCTCTCAGAGATAACCAGATTTCCGGAGAGTCCAACACAAGAGATTTTGAAAGCTGCTGAGAACATAGGAACTCATAGAAATGCCCTCCAAATTGTAGGAATGGCGAATATGTAAAAGAATTAGCTAATTTAGTTACTGCGGTTCTAAAAGTAAAAATAGCTGTTACATATACAGGGTGGAAGGAAACTGTTATGTTCCATATATTCTTCATAGAGGTACCACAAACAAAAAAGTATAATAGCATCTCGTTCTGTGATCAGCCGTTTTAAAAAAGAATAGTTGTTTTTTTTCTAAATTATATGGTTTATTGCATGAGAATGTATGAAGATAAGGCTTGTTACTTGTAAAATTGGTAGAGTAAGCTATTTCTGGTCTATTTCAGTAATAACTATATGACGTCATAGTGTTTATAAGTAATTAATCATTTTCCGAACACCGTTTTAAGACGTAATGTGGTTGTATACATAGGCAACGCTGCCAAGGTAGGCCAGTGTGAGAATCGTCTCCTGGACGTAAACAAAACACCATATCTGAACTGAGAGTTGGGGACTAGCGATTTTGTTTTCCACACAACCCTTAATCCAAACAAGAAGAGTGAAATGATTGTGTAATTTTTTGGCGAAATGACAAGTACAACTTGGTAGCTATTGGTCTACACTAACAGTATGTAAGTAATGCCTTCATCGGCCAATAAGCGTTTCGCGATCGCTGGCAGAAAAGCACACTATGGTTATGTCATCTCCACTGGAAGTTGAGTCATTATTAGAGTAACATCGTATTACGTATCGAAACTCACAGGTTTAGTGATAAAAGAATCTAAAGTGTCGCCAGACCTGAATTTTCTGGACTTTTTCTTCTGGGAGGATATGAAAAATAGAGTCTACAAAACATGTATTACTGACATTGAATCTTTGAGGTGTGAAACTTGCAGGTACGCAAATGGTGGACATTTTGAACAATATCTGTGAATCGTGTCAATCATTTGGTTCATTGTTTATTCTTTTGTTGTCCATGTTAAAAGTACTATTTAGTAGGCTCTGTAAGAGCCTAATTATGTGTTCCTTTGTCTGTTTACATATCACAAAGATGTTTTGGTCCATTAAATTATCAATATAAATTGCAAAGCGTATTTAAGTTTAATGCTGAACGAGCTGATTATCCGTTGATTCTAAGGTTACAAAATGTTCATTGGAAGATACAGATACAAATATTAGAGCCTTACAGACATGAGACCTTTATCTACACCCATGAATCACGTGCCATACAGCGAAAGTGAAACCTGTTTACGCGCTGACCTACTTCTGGATTTGAGAGCGAGGGTGCCATCCCCGCTCATAGCTACCAGTCGGTTACTGTACTACGTAGCCATTATATGCGTTTTATGTTCTCGATAAACCTAAAATATTTCCATAGAAAACGGTCATAGAAAAAATATAGAAAATATATTCCAAATACTGAGATCTGTAACCGGTTTAAATTAACGTAATGACTTCTCTTTCACCTAATATATATCTTGCAGCACTTTCCGTAACGTAAGGAATAGCGGTACGTTGTACGTATTGCATTCCACATAAAATTAGATACCGAGATTTCACCGGAAATACATATTTTTATGCACCTGAATCCAAAAAGAAATAATTTTTAGAGAAAGGTCTGTGTCATGAACAGCTCAAAACGAGAAGTACGATAAATACCAAAGATGCGACACGAGGAATTTTTCAAGAAAATCTCCCCCACAAACTACACTTACATATAAGATTTTCAGAAATTCTCTACTTTCTAAAAAAAGTGGCTAACTGTTGTGATTAAAATGCAGTTATTATATTAAAGACATTCACATTAGAAATAAAATTTATATCTTGAATGTTCTGAAATAACCTGCAAAGTCCACTTTATCTGTAATGAATTTTCTATAATCAAGCGATACAAGAAAACGAACTACACCAAAAATCTAAATATCTTTAAAACATAAAATTTATTTCGAATAACTTTTTTTTCTGTTATCAACCATCTCTGAGATATCCGCTATGAATTGTTAAAGATCATTCAATACTTTGTCATTCTTTTCAGATCCTGTCGATTTTCAATTCTTTCTGTGATGCCATGGAAAGAGTATGGCATTTTAAAGCCAGCATTTAGCTTCCACTCTTAAAACATTTGCTTTTCGCTGTTCCCTTCGCATATACGAGGTGTGATAAAAAAAGTACCGGAAATTCTTGTTTTTCTTAAAGAATTTTTATTTACTCACCAACATTAACTTTGTGCACTTCAAAGTAATCCCCCGCAGATATAATACACTTGTACTAGCGCTTTTTTCAATCTTAGAAGCACTTCTGGAACTCATTTTTCGTTATGGTGTTCAGCTTCTTCAGCAATTATGTTTTTATCTCATAAATGGTGGCAAAACGTCGTTCTTTCATGGTTCTCTTCAGGATCGGGAGTAGAAAGAAGTCGCAGGGGGCCATGTCCGGTGAATACGGTGGCTGAAGCAGCATAATGGTTTTGTTTTTTGCCAAAAAGTCATGAACAAAAATTTAGGTTTGAGCGGGTGCATTAACGTGATGCAGTTTCCACGAGTGGTTTTGCTACAATTCTGGTCGTTTTCTTCGGATTCCTTCACGAAAATAGCTCATAACAGTATTCCTTATTGACCGTACGACCATAAGGCAGGAACTCTTAATGTGCTATCCCATTGTGATCGAAGAAAACAGTGAGAAGAACCTTCACATGTGGTTGAACTAGTTTTCGGTCTTGGCTCTTCAAACACTTTCCATTGGGACGATTGGGCCTTAGTTTCGACGTCATACCCATACATCTATGTTTCGTCACCTGCTATAACCTTCTTTAGAATTTTTCGATCGCTTTCGACTTCATTCAGGAAATTCCTGAGCGATGTCTCCGCGACATCATTTTTGGTAAAATTCAACCATTTCAGACAAACTTAGCTGCTACAGTTTCATGCCCAAAACATCCGAAAAATTTGATTGGCGTGAGCCAAAGGATATGCTGACATCATCAGCAACCTCTTTGATGGTGATTCAGCGATTTTCCAGAACATTTTCTTTACTTTGCACCACTGGGTTGTTTTCACAGAAGGGAAAGTTACCGTGAAAAGGGACTATTGCGTAGGAGCTAGAAAATTGCAAACATTCACCAACATATAAATTAACAATTTATTTTAAAGTGATATAAATGCTTTAGTCAGCTTGCTTTACCTTAACAAAATAATATGCTCAAATACAATGTGATATTCTCTTTCGCTTTCCATATTTAAAGTTGTCATCTTAAGTTAAATATTTTATAGAAGAGCAACGAATACAATAAAGTTACATGAAATGCTAAAATATAAATGCTTCTCCCGTACAAGAATTTAGAACACCACCAAGAGTTATAGGTTGAATTTCAAAAAACTTACCGAACCAACTTTAAAAATAATTTGGAAAAGCCGAAGGAGTTACCCTTGGTGAATTACGCCGAAAAGCTCGCTGTCACGATGTCTACTTTTTCCGGCTGGTCCCTGGCCGAACAGTGACTACTGGTGCCTGCCTGCCCAGGAGCTGCTGGATGCGGCGACGAGCATGATAGAGCTGGCGTCAATGGCGTGTCGCAAACCAGCCAATGATGATTTGTCCATGATGCTTTACATAGTGAGGTGATATATTACGTCACTCATGGCGATATGTTGTTCGACTTTAGATGTTACTTTCTCTGTGTTAAATGATGTCATCATCTTTGCAGCATCGTGATGTACTGGTTGCATAAGCTATGACCACATTGTCGACAGTAATTGATTTGCTAGGGCGTCCAGGGCGGTCGTCGTCTTCAACGTCTTCTCGACCCTCTTTGAAACGTTTATACCAGTCTAAACTCTTGTATACTCATAGTAGATTCGCCAAAAGCCACAGTCAACATTTTGAATGCGGTGCTGCATTTTATTCCGTTTTTCAAGCAAAATTTTAACGCAAATTTTTTAATCATCTTTTTCGAAAGTAAAAATTTGCCGAACCCTCGAAAACAAAATATTCAAAAACAGATGAAAATGCAAACATAAATCAGGAACAAGTGTACGAACAAGGTAAAGCAAAGTTTTTAAACATCGGATGTATAAAGTTTGTGAAATAAAAAATTCCCATTATTTATTTTATCACACCTCGTATAACGAAATGTGTAATGCAGCTATTTTCGGAAAGATTTATCTCGATTAAAATGAATTGCATAGGAAAATTAACTTTCGTAAGAATAATTTGTATACGCATTAATAAACCACTGAGGGTAAAGAAAATGAAGTGGATGTAACACATCAGATACTTTACATTAATTGTATTATTAGGAAAGCTTAATTGGAGGGTAAATTTAATTCTTCCACATATTACGGGGCTGACAAAAAGGAACACAACTGTGAAAACCTGTAGATTTTAAGAAATGGCTCTTAAAAGTGTAATATTTAATGCGTTCCTTCACCATAAGTTGGATCATCAGTTTATACAGACCCGTCAGCTTTCTCTTTGTTCTGTGGGTTGATTGCCTGGACTTTCCCTTTATTTCGTCTCACTTTCCTCTGCTCTGCTGATGTTTGTTTGGTCAAAGGTTTTCATCGCAGAGACACAATTAAAGGCAATTTTCATTCCCAGCAACTTCATTACTTGGCAGCTAACGATGTTTTCTGTGTTGAATGATACTACTGTATTCATCAAATGTGAGGAATATATCCCCCCCAAAAGAAAAATCTGATGTGATGCCATAACATTACTTTCTCTACCCTCTATCGTTTATTAGTGAACTTATAAACTATTCTTACTAAGAATGATCAAGAAAAGAACAATTCGAACCACTATTAACCCATATCTCAAAAATGGCTTATGCCGCAAAACAACTTACTGGAAATAATTGTGTTTTAAAGAGATCTACATTTTTGTGTAGTACGTTTTCGTCTATCGCTTAACGTTTACCAATTATACAAGATTCCTTGCTTTAAGGGTGTTACTTTTATTTATTACTACCCAATCCATAACACAGTTATATATGCATGTAAAAGTGTGTAGGATGCTCAGTATAAGAATTCCCCTATTTGGTATAAGTAGGAATAACTGGCAACAACAACAAAAAACGAAAATACCCCTTCTCCTATTTTATTTCTCCCATTACAACTGTTTTGCAACTATATAAATCTTTCTCTCACATAGTAATTACTTGGTAATTCTGTCTAGCTTCTCCCGTACACAGTGCTTGGCATATTATTAACACAACTTTATCTATTCATTTGGGAAAAAAACCTGATGTGTTATACTCACGTGACTTTCTCTACTCTTGTACAAACTATTTTTACAAACGCTTATTCTCCATATACCTCAGGTTAATCGAGATGTTAATCTTATTGCTAATTTTCTTGTAGATGCAAGGGGAATTGGTGGCCTTTTAGCTATTATAAAATATTTTAAGAGCTGGTTGCTATGTGGAGTATTCCATTCTCTTTGTATTACCAGGACAAAAAATGGAATAAAGAATTTGAGAAAAAAGTATAAGTATTGGAAAAATTAAGGGAAGAACAAGCAATATCTCGAAAACGGTTCGCTCAACAACAAAAAATGTATATGACATAAATTTTGTATTTTAACGCGATCTACATATTTTGTGTAGTAAAATGTTGTCTATCTCTTATGGTTTACCAGTTATGCAAAAGTCGTTCACAATGAAGAATACTTTTGGAAACATTTCCAGAGAATTCGAGATATACCTTTCATTTGTCATGAAAATATCTTAAACATATGATATTTTAATCAAAATCGTTAGGGCCATTTTTGAGCAAATTAAAATGTTCGAAAAATGTTCCATGTAAAGGGTATTCTGGGGTGGGGGGATTTTCTTGAAAACCTTCCTGTCGCATCTCTGGAAGATACTGAACCTAAATACGAGGTTTGGTGTTTATCCGACTGTTCGTTTCTGAGTTATGCTGTTCACAGAGACACACAGACACACACACACACACACACACACACACACACGGACAGGTTTCCAAAAATACTTTTTTTTGATCCAGGGGGTTTAAAAACATTTATTTCCGGTGAAATCTTGCTATCGAATTTTTGGGTGGAATACAATAATTCCCCTACTAACTATACGTAGTAGAGAAAGTAATAATAGATATTTAACAAGTCAAAAGAAACCTGCCTTCTCATAATTATTACATAATCAACGAAATACAATATAAATTGACTCCCTTACAATTTTTGAAAGTATTTCAATATTATAGATTACCAATGTACTGACAACGTTTGAATTTGCTTTCTCCAACGTGACAAAATGTATTTATTTCGCTTAAGAGAACGTTACAGCCATCTGTCCTTGTCTGTTTCACCCTGTCTACTTGGCACTCTAAGTTAATTAAGTTTGGAGGGTTACTCACCAAAGCTTTAATTAGAAATTTTGAATCGTCCGAAAAAATAGTGCACCTTGACTCACATTTCGTATTTGCGTGCCACCGGTAGGCGTGCCTGTCAGAGTCTCCTCGTCTTCTTACTCGTGCCAAGTCACCCAAGCTAGGAGAAGGTGAATAGTTCTCATTTCCTCAGTTGTAATGCTGCCGCCGCCTCACTATTGGAGACTTTATTCGCCAATGGCATACTCGGACGCCCAACCCCCACCGTTTGAATATGCCATTCTGATAGTATGGACATAGTTGAACTTGCGGAAGGGCAGAAAGTGGCACAAAGGCTACTCCCAGAAAATTTAAGATATACATTTTTTGTCATGTAAATATATATAATATATGGTACTTTAATCAAAATCGTTAAGAGCCATTTATTAGAAAATGTCCCAGGTAGGGAATAGTTGGGTGGCGGGATTTTCTTGAAAATCTTCGTGTCACATCCTTGGAAGATAACTTAAACACCAGCTTAACCGAGCGGGATTCCTCAGGTGGTTACGTTTGTGCCCTGCATTCAGGAGGTCCCGGGATCTATCCGCGGCGATCGCCCACTCTAGTCCATGCGTTTTTCGTGATTCATCTTCAACCACGACTTCCTACCCATAACTACTTTGTCCTTTGTTTAGCATTGTAGAACCAGACGAACGGTGTTCGGCGCACTGCGGCTGGGCGGTGGCTTGCGCTCTGTAAAGGTTTCTTACCTGGCCTCGCCGCGGTACCACTCAGTTAGGTCTCTTCTCAACAGGGGGTACCCTGGAGAATGGTGGCATGTGGGCAGAAACCGTCCGGCGTCGGATGCGTTATATCTCGAAACGTTAGGGACCCGTCCAGTTTACGCCTGTGGGCATGCGGATCTGGTGGCCCTTCGGGTCTCTCCTCTTATCCTTCCCTCCCAGCGTTTTGGAGGCACAAGGGCCGACTGGCCTGCATGCGGTGCTCTGGCCCGCTTCTGGGGGCCCCTCTGTGATACGTACCTTTAAAATACCAACTTATGTAGGCATTTATCCAATTTTTCCTTTTTGAATTATGCTATTCACAGAATACAAATGGTTTCTTTTTATTCAGGACCTCAAAACATGTATTTCCGACGAAATCTTGGTATCAAATTTTTGGAAGGATTGCAATACCTTCTTTGCCTACTGTGTACGTGTTAGAGAAAGTAAAAACGTATGTCCGACTTGTTACATTCACATGATATTCTCTACTCACTCGTCTATGAGCGATTCTTACAACAGGTTATTTTTCTATTTAATTCTTGTTAGTCAAGATAAACATTCAATCCACATTTACAGATTTCATTAGCGTTAGAAGAATACACTAGGCTAAAGCAATAGACAGATTTTTAAAAGGCGGTCGCTGTGTGATGGCTTTGATATTCCAGGTTCTTTTCATGACCACGAATGACGACTTTCACATGGCCATCTCTACTCACTCTCATACAACTATTTTTATAAATTCTTATTCTTCTATGTACTTTTTAACGGGATAAACTTTCATTGCGGATTTACAGATTTCGTTGTGGTATAAGTTGTGTACTGTAGGAGCAGTGGCGGCTGCTGTGTAAGAAATCAAGAGCACGAACACCCTAATTTTTGACACCTTGCGGAATTATTGTTTATTTTATTTGACTTGTGTTATACGTAACATAGATGTGGTAATTTAAATTCTACGGTCCTTAAATCTACCGCGTTTCTCCTCCAAACTCGATGAGACATCCAACCAGTTGCGAGCACATCTTGCCTTGTGCACGTTTTAAGGAGCTTTTGCATAATGGTATGACATTATGGGTGAAATACATACGGGTCGTGCACACTTGAAGACGTGCACCGATCCATCTCTCAGAAACAAGTTTACGTCAATGGCACTAGATGGTAGTACACTAACGCAGAAATTTCATTTATGGGAGGATACAAGGATGTGAATTTGGGAACCCCAGTCGCTTTTCAGTTTGGCATAAATCCCACTAGAGGCAACATACTGAACAGTTATACCAATTCACTCACTATACAGCACAATTTAGATCTTATGTGAGTATATTGTACTATATGGATAGAAAAGCCTATGAATTTCTGGATGGATTATGGTATGTTATATTACTCAAGATCTCCAAAACACCACGTGAAGATAGCATACGGAATGAACATCTGAAGATGGGGATAACACAACTATTGATATCGCTCACAGGAACCTTCAAATCATCCTTCAAACCGAGGAATTGTCATAATACAGGCAAAGGAAGATAAGGAGTCAGATACTAGCTAAACACTACAGCGAATCATAAGCCAAGTAGCCACGGAACGAGAGGGACAAAATTTAAAATAGGGAAGGGAGAGCGGCAAGAAGATCCAATTTCCCCGAAGTTATTCGCGAGTTTGCTGGATGAGATATTCCGTGAACTGAACTGAGGAAACAAATACGATATCACAGTAAATGGGTACAGGCTCGCAAACTTAAGATTTGCTGATGACGCTGTGCTATTCGCCAGTAATGCCAAAGATCTGCAAAATATGATCCAGGAGCTAAACAACTGCAGTAAAAATGCCGGCATGTCAATGAACATGAACAAAACAGACGACAAATAGCCAAGACATACCAATCACAATTGACACGAAAGCTCTACAGTAAGTACCACAATACGTATAGCTAGGACAATTGATAGAAATGCAGAAACATGGACGAAGAACTAAAACACTGAATAGCAATAGTATGGAAATCATTTTGGACACAAAAGTGCATTTTACTGGACAAGAAATCCTTCCTGCATCTTCCCGTCACTACTATACTGGTGCCAAACTTGAAACGTTACAGAAACACAAAAGAAAAGTATTCAAGTTTGCCAGAAAAAATGGAGAGGAAGGTGCTAGGACCATCCGTCAAAGACAGAGTGTTCAATACCAGGTTAAGGGAAACAACAAAATTGGAAGATGCATCCCAATGAGCCACCAATTTGAATTGGAAGTGGGGAGGCCACGTGGCCAGGTTCCAGGACAACAGATGTGCATACATTTCCCCTACATCGGCAAGAGATGACAAGGCAGACCCGGAACAAGATGGGACGACGCCTTCAAGAACCCAGTAAGAGTACACTGGACAAGGACTGCACACGACCGTAGCAGTTGGAGAGACATCCGAAGAAGGCAAGAAGTGCTAAATACAACTACCTAGTGTCCGATGGGAATTAAGGGAAGAGGTGTGCGAAGTGAGGAACCCCAAACTAGGTCATGAGCTGTCGATCGCAAAGAAGTGAGTGAACAATAGTGCGAATTGCGGAAGAAAGAACGCAACGAAAGACACCACTTATGCGGACTAGCTCCCCGCAAGAGTCATATTGAGCTACCCCTCGCACGAGGAGGCCTTAGCCCTTCAGGGACAAATCGTCCATTCATTCATGATGTAGCGTATTAATAATTTGGGGGGGGGTTACATTATTGTTCATTGTCATTCCAGACACATTGTTGTTTACGTCACTCTTTGCTGGTAGCTTTAGTAGCCACGAGTAGTGGGGGAATATAGCGTGTGTCTCAGTTAGGATTCCGTGAGTAACGGACCGCGTGTGTAAGCCGGGCTTTGAATCGGTAGGCATCTCCTCCCACCTTCCAGTTTTAATAATGTAGGAACCTCAAACGATTGGGAAATAATTCTAGGAGTGTGTGAGTAGATTTGTGTTATGGATTTTGTGCTGTAAAAACCCACGCCTTCCTCTAACCTCCACATCACGTTTCGGTCCTCCGCAGCCAAGTAAGTATACGCCCCTCAATGTGCATGCCGGGTATTAGAAATTAATTTAATTTTCATGTGAACTTTTAGGCCACTTACCCAGCATGTAACAATATTATATTATGATATTAAAGACTTCAAACATAGAATGATAGAGATATTTCCGCGATTGGAAAACAGACACATGAAGTTTCTTTATAAATATATAGTGCCAGCCATGATTCAGAATAGTTTTCCCTATTTAGCGTGTACCTACAGTGCAGAGTAACATGTGTTTATATTGATTGACTTTTGTGTGGACTACATCGAAGGGCGGGACATTTTATAAGAAGAAATTATCCCTTTTTCCTGCTTCAGAAGATGAGATTTGGTGAGTGCCAATAAATTAGTAATATTAATATTTTGCTGACGAAAGAATGTAAATGGAGAGAAGCGAAAGCTTACACATTACTTCAATGTTGCCCTAAACTGTACTTAATTATGTGAAAAACAAAACAACCCTTCCTTTCCTAGACAAGTTACGCATTATTATAAATATTATTATTGTGGCGAATTATTAATCTTATTGTTATTACCAGACGCACTGTTGTGTTGAATTGTTGCTACCAGACGTATCATTATTGGGTCCCCTTAGATATATTTCGACTTAACGATCTCTCCTTTCGGTGCGGATCACGCCAAAGGGAGAGGTCTGTTTGAAACTGGCTGGTGTGACGTCAGCCCTGCTTGGCTTTGGCTAGACGCGGTTGGTGGGAAGAAAATTATAGCGTCACTCGAGTACAAGTTGTCGCTGGAGCCAGACGTGTGTGTTACCGGTCTACGGTCTGTGGCATCTACCTCCATCCTGTTTCCTTTGTTAATTATGTAGAGAAGCCAAACGTTTTTGTGAATAAATCCCAGGTAATGTGTGTTATGTAATATTTCAATGTAATATAAAACCCACGCCTTTCCCTTAAATCTCCACACCAAGGTCCCGGACTTTTTGTTGCCAGCGAGTTGGGCTCCCCTCCATGTGCGTGTTGGGGTGTCTTAAATTAATCATTTTCTGGTAAACGTTTTGGCCTTCACCCCAGCAAGTAACAGTATTATTATTATTATTATTATTATTATTATTATTATTATTATTATTATTATTGCTGTTATTGTTGGGTGTGACTCAGTATTATCAATTTGTTCATAACCAATATGTAGTGTATGCTATCTTGCATTTTCAGAACTATCTGAAATCTAATATTTTGTGAGCACCCAAAATGTACTCTCATGAGCCGCCTCTGAGTAGGACAAAGCGATTACAGATTTTCTTCACAATTTCTGGCGTGGTCACCTCATTTGGTCGATCACTGCGATCTTCGGCTTGGCAGCTCGTACGGCCTCGCTTAAACTCTGCCACCCAATATTTTATTGTTGTAAACGAAGGAGCAGACTCCCCCAGAGTAAAATCTAGCTCAGCTTTAATATTAGTTGGACTAAGACCTTTCAAATGAAAGTTTTGTATCACATAACGATGGCCAGTTTTATCGATGTTTACAAATTCGCTGAGAGAGTTCACTATTAATGGCTGCCGAATAATTACTACACAACTTAGTGTACTTTCTGCCATAGTAATTTGTTTGAAACAACAACCGCTATATATATATATGTATATATATATATTTATATGTCAGGTCGGGTAATTCTAGGACTGCCCTCATATCATATAGTATTCATTGAGAAACCTTGCAAAAACTGAGCTGTTTCCTACTTGCTGAATACATCTGTTTGTACCCAATATAGGTTCGGAACTAATAAATTTAATATGCATTCCTTATCTAAGCTCCCTTATCTCCCGTTACTGTAGGAATAACGCCAGTCAAGAAATAATAGATGTATGGCTTTTATACATATGCATAAACTTCAGTAGTATGGATTCCGTAAGCTGTTAAAGTCGGTCAGATTTCATAATTAAAGGTATTTCGAGCAGAGGTCATGGATTCCCGGTTCTGAAAGGAAAACGCGGCAATGTCTCACTTCCAGTTCTCTAAGTTCTTTGTTCAGCAGGCGTATTAACGTTATTGAGCCTCTGGATGACTTCGAAAACTTTTAATTGTCTTCCATTTTGTGTTTTTCTCTCGTTTTCGTATGTAAAACTTTCAGAAATGTGGATGGGACTTTAATAAGGATCTCTTTTACTCTCCCACAGACACAGGGTGTAAGAACTTAAATAAAGCAGATACCTTTCAGAAAACGCAAAATACATTCTGCAGGTCGTTCTTAGACATTACAATCTAGTTACAGGATTAAAGCTTGTCAAAAGGACTTGTCGCTTTAAAAGATAATTTTAGAACATGGCTAACATTTAGAGCTTCATATTTCCATAACACTTCAAACTGATTAGCTTCACTTCTACATCAAATCAACGGCAGAGGAGGTATTGTGTTTTATCCAAAAAATCAACACCGAGGTTCATCGGAAATACATGTTTTGAGGCCCCTAAATCCAGAAAAATGCACATGAAAAGACGGACCAACATCAAACTTGGTATTTACGTTTAGTACTTTCCAAGAATGCGACACGAAGAATTTTAAGAAAATCCCCTTACCTAAAATTACCCTTTACATTGAATTTTTAATTTTCTAAAAAAATGGCTCTAACGATGTTAACTAAATAGCATATATTAAGCATATTTACATTACAAATAAAATCTATATCTTGAATTTTCTGGAAATAGTATTTGTAGTCTTCTTCATTGGAAGGAATTTTGTATAATCTTATATAACTGGTAAACATTAAGCGATAGACAAAAACGTACTACACAGGAAATGTAGATTTCGTTAAAACACACAGTTTATTTCAAACAACTTTTTGTGGCATAAGCCATTTCCTGTCAACATTCAGTTCTTACTCAGGTTTCATTGAAACAGTATGGAATTTTAAGGGCAGCATATAGCGTCCAGTTCTTAAACAGTTGACTATCGCTGTATCCATAAGGAAATTTTTAATGTAGCCATTTCAACAGAAGTCTATTTAGAATAAAATTATGTAGATATAAAACAATCACATGTGTTGCACTGACATGACTTTCGCTACTCTTGTACAAACAATTTTTGCAAACGCTTATTCTCCATTTACTTCATGTTAATTGAGATAAACATTTGTAGAGACTATCTTCTTGCTAATTTTCTTGTAGGTGCAAGGGGAATATGGTAGGCTTTAAGCGATAGTCAAATGTTTTAACAGCTGGTTACTATGTGGAGCATTCCATTCTCTTTGTATGTCCAGGATATTAATAACGAATTCCCATTTGAGGAAATTTGCAAGTATTGGAAAATTCAAACAAAAAACTAAGAATATCTCGGAAATCAGATTTCTATTGAAGTACTATATGTGTTATTTACATGGCATATAAAATGTAGTTCTTGAACTTTTTGAGAATAAACTGTGAAGTCCTCTTCATTCTAAACTGTAAAAGATAGACAAAATCTTACGACACAAACAATTTAATTGTGGTTAAAACATACAGTTTACGAAAAATACAAATTTGTGTAGCTTTAACCACTTAAATATTCTTTCTTATTGGTTTGAATTTTCAAGTATTACACTCTTTTTCGAATGGTAAGTCGCTGTTTGTATTTTCTCATTGACTTATAAACAACATGGAACCTCAAAATCATCCAATAGACAATCGACAGTTAAAAATCTACAGGGTTTTGACGCTGTTTGAAGAAAATAAATGTGTATAAAAGAGAGTGAACTACAACATGTCCATGACATACATAGGATAAACAAGTGGCTATTCACTGAAACTCACTATGCATCACTATGACCTTTTCAAGAGATTTAACCTGGACAGCAATATTTAGCATATACCTACAAAAATACACTTAAAAGGTTCTAGGTAATCCAACTATATGATTCAAATAAAAATTTATTTGGATATTTAATACAGAGATATCAGTTACTTTGTTGCTTTCTCTAATACATATAGTACCTAGGGGAACAATTGTATTCCACCCAAGAAATTCTATATCAAGATGTCATCGAAAATACATGTTTTGAAGCCCCCTGAATGCAAACAAAAACACTTTCTCTGCTACGTATAGTAAGTAGGGGAAGTAGTGCATTCCACCCAAAATTCTATAACAAACGTTTTACTGGACATACATGTTTTGAGGTGCCCTGAATCCAAATAAAGCATTTTCGGAAACATGTCGACGCTTTTTGTTTGTGCGTGTATGTTCTATCTATCAAACTTTGAACAACAGAACTTGGTATTTAAGTTTAATATCTGCCAAGGTTGCGACACGAAGATTTACACGAAAATCTCCCCTAACCATACTATCCTTTACATGGAGCATTTTTCCAACATTTTGATTTTCGCAAGAATGACTAACGATTTTGATTAAAATATTCTACGTTTGAGATATTTTCATGGCAAATTAAATATATATTTTGAATTTACTCGGAAAGTCCCCAAAAGTCCTCTTCATTCTGATTGACTTTCCTATAACTAATAGACAGTAAATTTTACTACACAAAAAATGCATATTTAGGTTTTATATATTTTTTTTCAGTGAACCATTTCCGAAATATTCGTTGTTATTGTTTGAATTTTGCAATACTTATACTTTTTCTCAAATGAAAATTCTTTATTTTTTATGTCCTGGACATTCAAAGAGAGTGAAATACTCCACATAGTAACCAGCTCTTAAAATATTTGACTATCGCTTAAAGACTACCATATTCCCCTTGCACCTACAAGAAAGTTAGCAATAAGAGAGTTTCTGCAAATGTTTATCTCCATTATCATGAAGTACGTGGAGAATAAGCGATTAGAAAGGTAGTTTGTACAAGAGTGGAGGAATTCATTGAGTGCAACACACCAGATTTTTAGAAAAAGCTCCCCGCACGCGTGCATGTGTGTGTGTGTGTGTCTACGAACAGCATAACTAAAAAACAAAAAGTTGGATAAGTACCCAACTTAGTATTCAAGTTCAGTATTTTCCAAAGATACGACACCAAGATTTCCAGGAAAATCATCCCACCCCAGACTACGCTTTACATGGAAGATTCTACGAAATTTCTTATTTTATAAAAAATGGCGGTAACGTTTTGTATTAAAATACCATATATTAAAAATACTTACATCAGAAGTAAAATATATATCTTGAATTTTCTAGGAATAACCTGTGAATTTCATTTCATTTGAAAGAAATATTGTATAATCTTGTGTAACCCGTAAACGTTAAGCGATAGACGAGAACGTACTACACAAAAGATGTCGATCTCTTTAAAACACACTATTAGCTTACTCAGTAAAGATGGATTAAAAAATACAAAAAATGGATGCAAGGATAGAATTGCATCCATTTACGGATTTAACGTCCATTCAACTGTCAGAAGCTTTCGAAGTATTGAATGGAATGAATAAAATGGGGACAGTCTCTCGCAGTAAAACTTTTCTAGTATTGACTTTATAAGGTAAGAGGAACTCTGGAAAAAAGTTATGCATGCAACTTTACTTGCTTCTAAAATTAATCAGAAATTCTAATACAGCAGTGTATCTACTACTAGAGAAGTGACCTTAAAACTACTTTGTAAGTTGGCATTTAATGATGAGATCAACCCAGAAAGTCAGTAAGTCACTGTTGAAACACTGCAAAATGGCTCAATTTTTAAAGTAAAAATCTGATGTGTTACATTCACATGCCTTTTCTACCTTCTATCGCTTACTAAAGAGTACAAAAACTATTCTTTGTATGCGTATTCTTCTCTCTACTTCATTTTAATCCAAATAAACTTTTGCAGAAATATCTACATTAAATAGTACGTTATAGACACAAAGGGAGTAGCGATAGTCAAATATTTAAGAACTGGAGGATATATACACTGGCTTTAAAATTCCATACTGTTTCCATGCAATCGCGAGAATCCTGAAAATAGATCAGACTTTAAGAGAATGACCAAGAAATGAACAACTCGAACCTTTGCGGTATACTCGTGGAGGGAGAGCATAACTCGCAGTATGTCCGATATATTAATATATGATTTAATATATGAACTCTGGTGATACTGATAATTATCTTGTGTTTTAGTTGTTACTCTTAAAGTTTATCTTTATTTCTTGCCACGGCTGCTGTTATTTGGGTTTTTGGTAGAGCTCGTATAACTTTGCAGGGTGTGATACGGGAAGGAAGGTAAAAAGTAACAACTCTAACAATAGATTAAGTCATGAAGAACACTATGATTTAATGGCACACGCATTTACTGTTTTAGTAATAAGCTAGCCCGTTGCTTAAGTTAGTTGGAGCTGTAGAACGGTCGAGCACTACCACGTTCGTAAGCCAAACTTGCGGTCGCTGAGCAATCAAGTATTTTATACGTGCTCTAGAAATAATTGTAATGTTTATCACACGTTCCTATAGACCTTTAAATCGATAACCTTTCACCGTTCCTACTACATTATAAGAAGTAAATAATATCGCCTGCTTCTGAGAGTTTACATGTATCTTATTCACATCGCAGCACTTTATACTCAACCGCCCTGGTTGATGGAGACGCTAGAACTAACATTTCATTGTCTGTCTTCGTTCAGCTTGGAACCTTCCAGAAGACTTACCCGGCTATTGTTCTACTTTTGCAAGCATGTGGCCTCTCTACAAACATATGTTGTTTTCGCTTGTCGCCTTTCCTATTTCACAAAGACTCAAGGTCTGGCGTTTATGACCTTCCCGTACAAGTCCTTTTTGCCTGGGCCTTAATTCTAACACAAAGATATGTTTGTCGGCTTTTAACAAGAATTCCACAGCTCCAGCTACACTTGCACATACATAAAACTTATGCCTTAACTTCTATTTATACAAGTATTTTCCTTATTAATACCATTTCACATTACAATTCACATTGTTGTATATATGGCATATATATATATATAGATATATATATATATATATATATATATAACCATAGTTACTGTCTCACCTTCCATAAAGGATATCCCAGAAATGAGTTGTGCCACAATAAAACCTATTTGAAAGCAATTGTGTGTTCTAAAGAGATCTACATCGTTTGTGTAATACATTTTCGTCTATCGCTTAACGTTTACCACTTATACAAGATTATAGAAAATTTCTTCTAAATAAAGAGGACTTCACAGGATATTCCCAGAAAATTCAAAATATACATTTTATTTGTCATTTAAATTTCCTTTATATAGGGAATTTTAATCAAAATTGCTAGAATCATTTTTTAGAAAAAACAAAAATTTTGATAAAGGGTAGTCTGGGATGGGAGATTGTCTTGAAAATCTTCGTCTGGAATATTCGGAAGGTACTGAACCTAAATATCAAGTTTGGTATTTATCCCAATTTTCGTTTTTTAGTTATGCTGTTCATAGACACACACCGACACACACATGTACAAAAACGTTTTTCTAAAAAAATTATTTTTTTATTCAGGGGCCTCAAAACATACATTTCCGATGAAATCTCGGTATCGAATTCTTGGGTGGAATGCAATATGTTATCCATCCACTATGTATGTGGTAGAGAAAATAAAAATGTTGAAAATTCGTTTTTTTTTTTTTGCGGTGTACTAAAGTTATTATGGTTACATTGTTCAGAATGGTGCTATTGTTTAAAAGGTATATTTTGTGTAAACCAAAATTTTGTTTGATTTTGAGGATTGGTCTCGGAAAAGCCTTCTTACTGTGCTACATGGGTCAACTTGCTAGAGACTTCGATTCTGTAACCTGTTTGTGGTTTGCTAGTTGTAAACAAAACGCACTCTTGTACAGTGCCAGGTACTGTCTCTAGGTGTGTCTGATGTGAAACCTACTCAACGATAGTACCGTCTTGTTCAATGAAATACGTGCTAGTTTCTCATTGTTTACCAATACTCATTAGTTAAGACTAATATTCACTTGTGTGAATTACATTTCATTTTGTCTGGCAAATGAAGATGTTTCACAAAGTCAGATTTCAATTATGTTCGTTCAGCACTCCTATTATTACACATCGATCTCATGCTCTTAACCTCAAAGTGCTTTCTGCACTTACCATTTTCTGCGCACTGCTTTTTCGATTGCTACAACACAATAAACATTATATTAGGTTAGAGTAGGATCTTATAAATCCTAATGCAGCTCAGCGTGTCCACCTTCATTATCAACACAAGACAATTACCGGAATAATCTAACCGGATATGCTGCAGTTGCTCCTGGATCTACTGTTACAACAGGAAGGTATCCTTGCCTCTGCCATTTAATCAACAAGATGGGGAACCACCCCACTATACAAATATTGTGCGGCACTGCCTGAATCACACCCTTCCTAACTGGTTTATCGGAAGAACAACGAATCGCATATGGGCTCCCCGTCCCCCCGACCTCACTTTCTTTGACTTTTTTACTTTCTCTACTACGTATAGTAAGGGAAAGAATTGCATTCCACCAAAAATTAGATACCAAGATTTCACCGGAAATACATGTTTTGAGGTGCACTGAATCTAAATGAAGCATTTTGGAAACATGTTCATGTGTATGTCTGTCTGTCTATCTGTGACAGCTGTGACGAGCATAACCCAAAAAGGAAAAGTCGGATAAATACCAAGCTTAGTATTTGACTAAACTATCTTCCAAGGATACGACACGAATATTTTCAAGAAAATCCACCAACCCCAGACTACCATTTGCATTGAACGTTTTTCGAATTTTTTTGTTATCTCAAGAATGGCTTTAACGAGTTTTATTAAACTATTATATTTTTAATATATTTTCATGACAAATGAAATGTACATTGACGCTGACCTCTGACTCATCAGCTGTGTTGTCCCTGGCAGTTGCTTCAATGGACTCAGAGTCCTGGGTTCGTTGGTTGGATGACAGGGATTTGGGATTTGATTCGGTAGAGCTGAGGTTCTTGTTTTTCAGGGGTGGTGACACTGCCTTGATGAGATTAATAATACTGCCGGAGAAGTTTGGGTGATATCTTTATTTTGTTACGTAGATTCCAATCTGGTCAACCCGCCACCTTCGTCGTCGAAACCACTGTTATTCTTATTACTCTCGAAGTCGCTACTTATGTGTTTCTCCGACTAGCCTCGAATTGCCTAGATTTCACAACTTCACTTTTACGCTATAAATCTTCTGATTATTTTCTTCTAATTCTGTTTCGTCGCGTCCTCGTGGTTAATTTGTACCGGAATGTGCCTCGGCCGTTGTCATGGTTAGTTTTGTACCCGACTGTCTCGGCGTGTCTTTCCTCCTTCACGCCTTTCGCCAAACTCTGGAATTTTCCCCTCTCCCTTTCTTAAGTTTCGTTCTGTTTTAAGTTCAAACGTATCATGTGATGCCTACGCGATCTTTCGATTGGCTATAATTTTTGTTTCATGATTTTTTTTGTTATTGGCTACCCCCACATGACAACTTTCACATCTGCTTCTCACAGCTTATTTTGAGTTTTAAAATCTTCTCCCGAACATTCTTAGATCGTAGATAAGGCACGTCTACTTCCTCACCCTTTTAAGCCTTGAAAACCGTTGTAAACCCTGTCCGAGCCAAAAGTATAAAGGCGAGACTTCCGGTATGCAGGTTCGTTGACCATCGCAGGTAAAATACCTCTGCTTCGAGGAAGCAAACCTTGTTTCTCTGCCTTTCCTCCAAAACCCATTCCTAATATGAATTCAGCACATTTTCGTCGCTATGTTCGATCGTATATTATTATTATTATTATTATTATTATTATTATTATTATTATTATTATTATTATTATTATTTCTCCTGGGTCTCGATAACCAGCTTCATATGCCCTGACGGTAAACTTATCATCGGACCTTTAGGTTGGATGATGGGTTTATCGTTAATGTCCCATCTAAGCTAATCTAAAGTCCCTCTCTCCCTCTATTCCTTTCATTTATCATTTTATTTATTTATTCATTCATTTATTTAGTCAGTGGCTTACGACGATTTGATGGCGAGCCCACCGTTACACATTTATTCTGTTCACAATACATTTCAATCACTGTACACAATACAATTTCAAATTTACACAAGTATTTTCACCAAGTAAAAGAAAAACAATCTACATAATATCTGGCCGTCAACAACCAGGCTACAAAACATTTACATTTAAGAAATCTGTTTATACACACAATACATTCTTCAAACAATTTTTTTTTTTTTTTAATTTAATTACACATCTTAGTTCCATCTTTCTCTCTCTCTCTCTCTCTCTCTCTCTCTCTCTCTCTCTCTCTCTCTCTCTTGCACATTACATACAATACTGTTTTTCTTGAAGCTATTAGCAGCCTCCACACTCAAGACACCTTTTGATACCTTTTTTTGCCAGGTATACGTTCTGTCCGGTTTTCTTACTGTATGTCATTAACATCGTGAATGTCAAGCACACTGTTTTAACAGGACATTGCTATCCCGAAGCTACCAATTTGTTTGTAAACAATGTTCGCATATATGACTTTTCTTACTCGTGTTCCGAGTGCGTTTGTACATTTTCCCTATCCGACTCTACTAAATTTCCTTGATCCTGCTTGAATGGACGAATCAATGATAAATGGTACCTACCGATTATTTTCCCGGTCCTCAATTTTTTTGGAGTTGAAATACCCTGTCCCCGAAGGTTTGTGGTATCCGATAAGGACCTTTCCAAAACATATGCATACGTCTGTATTCCTTCTTTACTCTTGGTGGTTTAAGCAGTCTGTTGATGCTACATATTCGTGTATACCTGATAGGGACATGTTTTGTTTACCCACTACCTGCGAGTCGTCCGGTCTCTCACCGAAATAAACATTTTCATTTTCTGTGTTTAACTCACAATACTGGGGTGCTTGACCTACTTCCGATTCATCAGCTGACTGCAGAGGCGTGTCGTTAAGATCTCTCCCTTCGTACAGTTGTTGCGTGAAAATTCTTACCACGTTAATGCCTTTTCCCAATGTGCAAATATTCAATAAAAATGGTTCTTCTGGTATTTTTGTTCTCGTTCCCTGTGTAATGCGAGAACCTGCGCGCATTCTCCGAGGTTGAGCCTGGGAACGCTACGACTCTTCCTGTCTCTAGTTTTCCGACCGTCGTGGCCACGATCCTTGACTGGGGCCTATCCCTTGGCCTATGCTTTGTCCTGCCATTGCCCCGCTTCGGTGACCTATCGCGTCATCCATTTCGCGGTGGACATTTTGCGGCTGTCGTGTCTGTGATAGATACGCGCTCGGCGTCCATGCGTAGCTGTACGTAGGCATGCTTGAGAGCCCATGGTCCTCATCTCTACGTCGTGGGGTCGCTGGCCGGCTTGGAGGTGTTCTTGGCCTGTTCGGAGGTGTCCTTGGCCTGTTCGGGGGAGTTTCTGGGCAATTCGGAGGCGTTCTTGGCCTGTTCGGAGGTGTCCTAGGCCTGCCCGGGGTGTTTCCAGGTCGGTTCGGGGGAGTTTCTGGGCGGTTCGGAGGCGTTCTTGGCCTATCCGCTGTTCCACCGTGGAGGTTATTTCCCCAGTGTTGTCTACTATTCGCCGGGTACCTGGAGAATCTCATGTAGTGAACGGGATACTCCTCATGTTGCCTCGGTGGCCTACCCGTGCCCGTTTGGTTCCAGGGCCTATAGCTTCTCTCCCGATTTCTTGCAAATGGCTCTTGATAACGCTGTCGGACTGTGGAGTAGTTGTTCAACGCACCTTGTGCCCTCGTCCCATCATTACGATGCGAATTTATCCGATCACTGTGTCTGCCTTCAGTCCTGATTCTGGGCCTATCTTCTTCCCGCGTTCCGTACCCCTGCAGAGCGGTAAGTAGTTCAATGGCTTCGCTCAGCGTCCTCGGACGTGCTACCACGAGGTGATGACGTATAACGTCTGGGAAGTGTCGTGTCAGGAGGGATACAAATTCACCTTCGGGCATCGGTGGGTCCAGGAGTTGGCTTAATTGGCCGAGTCGCAAGAAGTAGTCAACCATCGACTCACGCTTCTCTTCCCTGTATCGGCCATTATTTATTTCTGCGCGCACTCTGTACTGTGCAACGCCACTCCAATATTTTTCCAAAAATGCAGACCTAAAATGTTCATATTGTGCATGCTCGCCTACCGTCAATCGAAACCAACTCAGGGACGGGCCTATCAAGCTCCTTTTTATAATTACCATTTTAAAACGGTCGGGAATTCCCCTAAGCGCGAAATAAGATTCGAGGTCATTAATGAACTGCTTCGCATTATCGACTTCACTGTTGAACTTGGGGATTGGCAGTTCATTCAAAAATTGTATAGGTATATTGCATTGTTGCAGGGGCCCTACGGTGCTTGACATTTCACTTGCCGGGTGCGGTGAGGCCGAAGGAGTGCAGGCAGGTTCGTTCGACCTCGGTTCGCTAATTGGGTTGTTACACTGGAACGACGAAAGCGCGGAAACCTGAGAGGTAATTCGCGCGTCCGTGGCTCCTTGAGATCGCGGTTCGATTTGTTCTACCGCGTCCCTGCGAGCATTGACGGTCTGTGTCAGTTCCTCCCTTAATTTGTTAATTTCATCATTAACCCCTGCTTCAAGTGCCTGCTGCTTATTCTGTAATGATACACAGACTGTCATTGCTTCTTCCCTTGCCTTATCACTAATTGTACATATTAAGTTTTCATTGTTTACAATTTGTTGGGCCCTGATGGCGTCCATTTCCACGACAAGTTCCTTCCTCACTACTTCTACACTATTCTGTGTTGCTTTTAGTTCGTTTCTTATATATTCTACATCCTCGTAGATTACATTTTGACTTGCTCTAATTTCTGACAAGACACCCTGTATTTTATTTTCTAAGCCCTGACTGATTTCCTTCTGTTGGATGCTTAATTGCTGCAATGTTTGTTCCTGGGTGGACAATTGTTGTTTTAGTGTTTGCTCCTGTACTGTTAATCGTTGGGTTAGTGTTTGCCCTATTGTTTGCTCTTGTTCTGATAATCGTTGAGTTAGTGTTTGCTCTTGTTCTGATAATCGTTGAGTCAAAGTTTGCCCTATTGTTTGCTCTTGTTCTGATAATCGTTGAGCCAGTGTTTGCTCTTGTTCTGATAATCGTTGAGTCAAAGTTTGCCCTATTGTTTGCTCTTGTTCTGATATTTTAGTGTTGAGGAGGCTCAATTGAGCCAACATTTGTTGCATCATTTCGCTCGTGTTAAGCGATCCGGTAACTTGGTTTTCTAATGTTTCGCTATCTCCATTTTCTACACCTACCCGCGTGCTATTGTTAGTGAAATTTTCCCCTTGTTCATTGCTATTACCTTCCATATCGTTGCCGGTTAATTTCTTGTTTCTTAACAGCATTTACAAACATACATAACCCAGTTTACTTATATCTATTGCATATACACTCCCCTCCAAAATTTTATTAACCTATGTATCATGCAGTTAACACTTACTCGGTGCTGGGTTGAGCTGCTGCGAAGTGTTGTAATAGTTCACAAAACACTTCACTACACTTACACACTTTTTGAACACTGATGATGTCTGCGCTGAATGTCTGCTTCCTTGTTGTAATGGAGCGGCGTCGATGTCGTTTGTTGCCCCACGTCTATCGGTACACTCTGCTGCTGGTGGTTGCTGATGTCGTCATCGGCGTCGTCTTCCTTCCGTTGTCGGTTCTCCGGGTGCGTTATCCGCTGGCAGTATTTCGAGCCCCAACGTAGTGGGCGCCAAATGACGCTGACCTCTGACTCATCAGCTGTGTTGTCCCTGGCAGTTGCTTCAATGGACTCAGAGTCCTGGGTTCGTTGGTTGGATGACAGGGATTTGGGATTTGATTCGGTAGAGCTGAGGTTCTTGTTTTTCAGGGGTGGTGACACTGCCTTGATGAGATTAATAATACTGCCGGAGAAGTTTGGGTGATATCTTTATTTTGTTACGTAGATTCCAATCTGGTCAACCCGCCACCTTCGTCGTCGAAACCACTGTTATTCTTATTACTCTCGAAGTCGCTACTTATGTGTTTCTCCGACTAGCCTCGAATTGCCTAGATTTCACAACTTCACTTTTACGCTATAAATCTTCTGATTATTTTCTTCTAATTCTGTTTCGTCGCGTCCTCGTGGTTAATTTGTACCGGAATGTGCCTCGGCCGTTGTCATGGTTAGTTTTGTACCCGACTGTCTCGGCGTGTCTTTCCTCCTTCACGCCTTTCGCCAAACTCTGGAATTTTCCCCTCTCCCTTTCTTAAGTTTCGTTCTGTTTTAAGTTCAAACGTATCATGTGATGCCTACGCGATCTTTCGATTGGCTATAATTTTTGTTTCATGATTTTTTTTGTTATTGGCTACCCCCACATGACAACTTTCACATCTGCTTCTCACAGCTTATTTTGAGTTTTAAAATCTTCTCCCGAACATTCTTAGATCGTAGATAAGGCACGTCTACTTCCTCACCCTTTTAAGCCTTGAAAACCGTTGTAAACCCTGTCCGAGCCAAAAGTATAAAGGCGAGACTTCCGGTATGCAGGTTCGTTGACCATCGCAGGTAAAATACCTCTGCTTCGAGGAAGCAAACCTTGTTTCTCTGCCTTTCCTCCAAAACCCATTCCTAATATGAATTCAGCACATTTTCGTCGCTATGTTCGATCGTATATTATTATTATTATTATTATTATTATTATTATTATTATTATTATTATTATTATTATTATTATTATTATTATTATTATTATTTCTCCTGGGTCTCGATAACCAGCTTCAACATCTTGAATTTTCTGGTAATGTTCCCAAAAGTCCTCTTCATTCTGAAGAACTTTCGCATAACTGGTAAACCGTAAGAGAAAGACAAAAGTTTACTACACAAAATATGTACATATGTATGAAACACACAATTAATGTAATATACATTTTTTGTCCTGTGACCAATTCCGAGATAGTCCTTGTTACTTGTTTGAATTTTCTAATAGTTGTACAGATAGTTTCTGCAAATATTTATCTCGATTAATATGAAGTATATCAAGCGTTTGCAAAAATAGTTGGCACAAGAGCAGAGAAAGTCATATGAATGCAACACATTAGATTTTTTGCATGGGGTTTCATCAAGAGCCGAGTTTACCCTACTAGGGTGCCAGATGTGCATGATCTGAAACAAAGAATAAAGAGAGGCATGCATGCTAATAACCCCTCAAATCTTGTGGCGCGTGTTCCATACAACCACAAGAAGCTCGGCACAGTGTGTTGATAATGAGGGCACATGTTGAACTGCATTAGGCTTTATAAGGTCCTACTGCATCCTAACATAAGGCGACCATATTTTTGAGACAAGAAAGTGGAACATTTTAAATGTTTCTCGATGAAACAAGAGACAAAAGAGAATACATTAAATTATTTCGTCATAAATACAAAGGCTTCAAGACTAATAATAATGCGTAACTTACTAATACAGTAGGTCTGAGTTCACTCCAACCAAACAGTCCTGTAGAATTTATAGTGCAGCAGCCATTCCTCATACATTGGATAAGTTTAGAAGTACAATCCATTGATCTGAAATATTGGTTGTGGTGGATAGTATGCTAAGCAAACGCTCCTTCTAAAGCTGTTAATTTCATATGTTTATCACCATAACTGTCACTTTTAAAAAAATCTGATGTGTTACACTCGCATGACCTTCTCTAGTCTTGTACAAACTATTTTTACAAACGCTTATTCTCCATATGCTTCATGTTAATCGACATATCGAGATGTCAATCTTATTGCTAATTTTCTTGTAGATGCAAGCGGAATTGATAGGCTTTAAGCGATAGTCAAATACTTTAAGAGCTGGTTGCTATGTGCAGTATTCCATTCTCTTTGCATTACCAGGACGAAAGAAAATGAATTTGAGAAAAAGTATAAGTATTGGAAAATTTAACGGAATAACAAGCAATATCTCGAAAATGGTTTACCCATAAAAAAAATGTATATGACATAAATTGTGTATTTTAACGCGATCTACATTTTTGTACAGTAAAATGTTGTCTATCTCTTATGGTTTACCAGTTTTGCAAAAGTCGTTCATAATGAAGAATACTTTTGGAGACATTCCCAGAAAATTCGAGATATACATTTCATTTGTCATGAAAATATCTTAAACATATAATATTTTAATAAAATCGTTAGAGCCATTTTTGAGAAAATTAGAATTTGTGAAAAATTTTCCATATAAAGGGTAATCTGGGGTGGGGGATTTTCCTGAAAACCTTCGTGTCGCATCTCTGGAAGATACTGAACCTAAATACCAAGTTTGGTGTTTATCCGACTGTTCGTTTCTGAGTTATGCTGTTCACAGACGCACACACAGACACACACACACACGGACATGTTTCCAAAAATGCATTTTTTGGATTCAAGGGGTCTCAAAACATGTATTTCCGGTGAAATCTCGGTATCGAATTTTTGGGTGGAATACAATACTTCCCCTACTTACCATACGTAGTAGAGAAAGTAAAAATTAGTCAATACTGTGCTAGAAGAAGCACTTGCACGCGCCATTCTTTTATGTTTTTAACTGTTTATATATTGTGATATATCCGATCGCCCCCCATGGCTTATATTAAAAGTAGATGTACAATTTTGCATCGAACATCTGAGTCAGAAATTTGTTTTTTAATGTATGGATATTCCATTTGTAGATCACTTTTAAAAACACACTTCCTTTTCGACGATGGCACATTATTAATTTAAAGTGTTGTAGCACTCGCAGTTTACAAAAGTTCATTGTATTTTATTATTTTACAAATGCAGAACACAGTACTGTTTTCTACCAAAGCCACAACAGACATAATGAATTTATTTTGACTCAAGCATATGTGTTTATAGTTTTCTTTACTGTTGGTGGCATTTACATCAAATAGGAGTGATTATGATTTGTTTGTTGATAGCGCAGACCGGCACAGTTCAATTGTCGTCCGCAACTGCAATTTTCCAAGCGAAGTCTCCAGCCGATTTCAGGTGTATATGTATTGTTGATCCATAATAAAACAGTCAAGTGATTATTATCTATAAATTTTTCATCAAACTAATGCAGAACAGGCCATTTTGAATTTTTGAGAACTATAGTTAACGGCGTATAATGCCGATAAGTCTTTGCCACAAAAAAGGGACATTTTGGCGCTCCATTTCTGCCTTTAATAAATCTGATGTGTTACAGTCACATGACTTTTTTTACTCTGGTACAAACTATTTTTACAAACGCTTATCTCCATCTATTTCGTGTTAATCGAGATGAACCTTTGCAAATTTTATTGCTAATTTTCTTGTAGGTGCAAGGGGAAGGGCTTTAAGCGATAGTCACATCTTGTCCCGTAAGCACACGCGTGGGGTGAATTATACCCCACGATAGCTTTGATATGCTGATAGCATTGTAACATAAATTCTGTAACAAGGGCCTTCCAAATACCATTCAATCAACACTTCCTACTTTTAAATGTGTTAGTGGAGCAGTTTCACGCATTATCGTAGTCAGTGTTCTCTGGTGTCTGGGTAAAAAAATACCCCGCGCGTGTGCTAAAGCAATTCCTGAGCTGGAAAAATGGATTACAGATTCGAGCAAAACAAGGACGCGAGAACCTATCTAGATGATAGTGCAAGTGAAAATGAGATAAATAGTGAGTCTGAGGACGAAAATCAGAAAGTGTATATCATGTGACAGATACAGAGCAAGAGGCAGAGAGTGGTGGTGATAAAGAGGATGTGCCTTCATCGACTCAGGTATATTTCAAAGTAAAACCAAAACTACATGTAAGAAGTGCTACAAACTGTCTGGAAAGGAACAGTCGTATTCAGTTTGTAAAGAATGTATTGGAAGTGATTCTAATAATTAGTGACAAAAAAGTCAAATTTCTAGAATAGACATTGTTTGTGAACCCGGATTCCGCCATATGAAAAAAAAACAATAGTGTCAATTTTTCTAAAATACTTATTACCTTCTCTACTACGTATAGTAAGTAGGAGAAGTATTGTATTCCACCCAAAAATTCGATACCGGGATTTCACCGGAAATATATGTTTTTAGGCCCCCTGAATCCAAAAAATCTGATGTGTTACACTCACATGACTTTCGCTACTCTTGTAGAACTATTTTTACAAACTCTTATTCCCCACCTATTTCATATTAATCGAGATAAACATTTGCAGAAACGATCTTTTGACATGCAAAGAGAATTACATTAACACATAGTGACCAGTTCTAAAAATATTTCACTACAGCTTAAGGCCTACTATGTTCCCCGTGTTTTGTATTGCAGGGCAATATAGAAATACAGTATCCTTTAAGCATCGACATTTATCTTATTAGCTGGTTGCTAGGTGCAGCACCATTCTCTTTGCCACAGATTAATACTCTTTGCATATCCAAGACATCTACATTTTTTGTAGTAAAATTTTGTCATTTTTTGTCCTGGTAATGCAAAGAGAATGGAATACTCCACATAGCAACCAGCTCTTAAAACATTTGACTCTCGCTTAAAGCCTACCAATTCCTCTGGCATCTACAAGAAAATTAGCAATAAGATTAACATCCCGATATCTCGATTAACATGAAGCATATGGAGAATAAGCGTTTGTAAAAATAGTTTGTACAAGAGTAGAGAAAGTCATGTGAGTGTAACACATCAGATTTTTTTAAAAATGCTTTTTTGGATTCAGGGCACCTCAAAACATATATTTCCGCTAAAATCTCGTTATCGAATTTTTGGTTGGAATGCAATAGTTCTACTTACTATACGCAGTAGAACAAGTTAAAAAGACTGCCTCGGTTAATACGGGACATCTGGTGACCTTATCCTAATAATATAATATTTATCGTGTTGCAGCAGACCAGTAACATGAAAACGTATTTGTACTTTATGGGCAGCCTGTATTTACTTAGGGAATTAAGTACATAATTTTTTTTCACTTCTATTTTACTTACCTTTTTTTCTCCTTTTTCTTGTATGCATTATACGGGAGTGCACCGTATTGAAGAGAAATATTAACACATGGAATTATCAGCGTGCATTAGTCCATTACATATTTTATTAGTTACTGGATAAAGGATTCAATAATGAATTTGCTTTTAACTCCCACTTCAAGTTTCGCTGCTCAATAATTATGGCGCTAACAACATTGCCCACTCATTACTGCTGCGAGTAAACACAGGAACGGAATCACGCCTCTGTCGTGCACAACAATGCAAATTAGGTGAAGTGGTAAATGGCCCTCGTTATATCACGCAAAGAAGTTAAGCTTTTAGCGGTGTTTCCTCCTTTCATTTTAAGAGACGCCCACCTGACCATCTGCTTAACAATGGATCGACACTCCTACATGAGCTACCCCGGAGAAATTCCGGAAAAGGTTCTTTCTTTTTCCCCATACGACTTTAAATCTAAACGAATAGGATTTTGACCTCGCAGGATAGGACAAAACTCTTGAGCGTGACTTCCGGTTGACCTCGAGTCACGCACGCGAAGTCTTATGACCTCTGCAGCAGCCAGGTCGTCAAGGAATTGTGTATATGAACAATAGTACAGTATTTATTTTGCAAGTAAAGGTATTCAATCAGATTTTAACAGCCTCTAAATGTACACAAGGGTAGACTGCATTCTCCAACAATCAATAACGCGAATAAAAGAAGAACAAAGCAGTTTTACGTTTTTGTTAAAAATCTGATGTGTTATTTTCATATAAGTTTCTCTATCCTCTGTCGTTTATTAACGGGTATCAAATTATTCTTACGAAAGCTTTTTTCTATCTATTTCACTTTTCATCGAGATAAACCTTTCTGGAAATAGCTACAATACACAATTCGTTAAAGATATAAAAGGAATAGGATAGTCAAAGGTTTTAGAACTGGGCGCTATATGCCGGCCTTAAAATTCCATACTCTTTCATGCAATCGCGTGAAACCTGAAAATCGATCAGACTTTAATAGAATGACCAAGAAATAAACAATTCGAACCTTTAATATCGCATATCTCAGAAACGGGTTATGCCACAAAAAAACTTATTTGAAATAAATTGTGTGTTTTAAAGAGTTCTAATTGTGTGCGTAGTATATCTTCGTCTATCCCTTAACGTTTGCCAGTTATACAAGATTATACAAAATTATATACAAGGAATAGCGATAGTCAAATGTTTTAGAACTGGACGCTATACGCTGGCCTTAAAATTCCATACTGTTTCCATGACATCGCGAGAAACAATTGAATGTTGACAGGACTGTAAAAGAATTGCTAAGTATTGAACAATTCCAACCATTAATAACGGATATCTCGGAAATGGTTGATGGCACAAAAAAGTTGTTTAAAATAAATGTTGTGTTTTAAAACGATCTACAATTTTTGTGCAGTACATTTTCTCTATCACTTAACGTTTACCGAATCTACAAGATCATACAATATGCCCTTTGAATGAAGATTTCTTCAGCAGCGTTCCAGAAAATTCAAAATATACTTTTTCTTTGTCAAGTAAACATGTTTGATAGGTGATATTTTAATGAAAATCGTAAGAGCCATTTTCCAGAGAATCAAAAATTCGAAAATATCCCATGTAAAGGGTAGTTTAAGGTGGGGGATTTCCTTGAAAATCTTCGTGCCGCATATTTGGAAGGTAGTGAGTTTAAATACCAAGTTTGATATTTATCCAACATTTCGCCTGTAAGTTAATGGGAGACTGAAAGCTCTATTCTTCCAATATTAAATTTGCTGACTTCATGACCATTTATCTTATAAATTGTTTAAGATATCATTGTGAAATATTACAGGATGTAGATGCATATCTTATAAAGTTACTGAACTAGAATCATACCATAATATTTATTATTAAGACAGACTTTGTTTTATTGATGGAATTTTGGGGATAAATTTATCAGCAATTAATTTTCTAAAAATTAACCAACATTCTTATTAAACCCAATATAGTTCCATAAAATTATGAATGTGTTGTTTTTACCATCCCAAAATTTCATTGAACTATCCTCAACAGTTTGAGAAAACGGGTAATTTATATTAGAAAATGTTGTTTAAGCAAAAACTTGGAAACAAACTCACATACATCTGAAGAAACATATAGAATTCTCCTAGAATACACCTGGTATGTAATCCTTATCCTCCTCAGCATCCTCCTGTTGAAGCCTGGCTCTTCTTGCATATCTGTCCTGTCCTCATTTTGTATGGTCAGTTCTGCTTTTGTCAGCCTCATCTGGTCGAGTTCTCTTAGAATTGTTGCTTGTTTCTACCCACCTTAACTTCTAGATATTCTAGCAAATTAATCTAACCCAAATTGCCTTTATTGAAGGTTAACACAGCATCATACACCCCTAATTCCAAATTGCTTCTTCCTACAAATGTGGTTTTCTGTACCTGAGGTTACAAAAGATTTATTAACATTCCGTGTCTTGTCATGAAGACACTTTACCTACAACTGTAAGCGGACTAGTTTTACATACACTGGCTTAATGGCCAACGTCACAGTTTTATCTACTGAATTTCTAAAGTGATAATAGTGCTTGAGACTTCAGCCTCAAGATATTTGCACCAACTGACCAAGCACCGGTTGTACAGTGTGAAAGGGGATATACCACACACATATTGTACAAAGCAGATTGTAACTTGATAAGTAAAGGATGGGCGAGCTAGCTACTTTCAGGTAAAAGGTAATTCTAGATAGAGCCCGCCACCTTTTCCAAGCTAATGAGCAAGGAACTTGAAGCAATAACAAGAAATAAGAAACAGATATAGAAAGTAAAGAGACAGATATATTGAATTTGCTTCCGGCCGCGTCACTGGGGCGCGTGTGCGAAAAGCTTTGGAGCAGAATATTTTCATAATAACGTAACGCGGTCTGAGGACCAATTAGAAAAGTTGTTACATTCTAAGGCGCGAAGGTGAGCGTCACTAGGTTTGGGTATAAAAGGGGGAAGAAAGCCCCAGATTTTCACTCTCTTATACAATTTCGTCGACATACAGTTATACTCTCTTGACAACAGATGCACGTGTGCGCATATGGGTCGGAAGCGTGTGCAGTTATATTAGGCTTCTAATTTTTTATTATTATGATGGGAATTGTTATAGATGGGAAATGCTAGCTATCTATAAGTATTTTACTGATTATAAACCACATTTTAAGGGGAATTCAGCGTGTTTTAATTTACCTCACCTACGAAAATTATGAGATCAGTGAAATTAGTTAGATAGATGATTTATTAGGAATGGAGAAATTATCAGCCGCTGAGCAGAAGTATCCGGAGACCAGAACACTGCAGCAGAGGGCATCAATCTAGAGGACCAACGATTTCCCGTTATAAGTGGTTTGGAGTCAGTGTTGAAAATATGTGGCCCAGACTGCTCTCATCACACTTTCCAAATTGCCCACATTGTCTCTTATGGCTTTGCCATTGTAGGTTTGTAGTTTGTCAATGGTATTATCTGTGAGTCATCTCCTAATAGTTTTGCCAATGTAGTTTTGCTTGGCTGCTGTTTCATTTTTCACATTTTCTTCTGAAGATGTCCAAAACATTCCAGTTTTTTTTTTTCACTTTGAACGCAATTTCCCCTAAAATATGAGCTAAACTTTACCTCTTTAACGCAGAGAGTACAGGTGTTACGAATTTTTCTCTGAAATGGTGCAGAATAAGGAGAAGAAAATGGCAGATGTAGGCTGACCTTAAAAATATATTTCAAATGCAAGTAATATGCCTACAACAATAATTCATATATTAACTTAGAGAGGAAATTTAAAAAAAAAAGAACTGCACAGAAAAACTAAAAATGTAATTTGTTGATGAGTTGCACAACTCTGTCTCCCCTTAAGCTGTTCACAGCCAGACACACACGCACACACATACAAACACACACACGCATAGACAGGCATGACATTTTTATTCAGGTACCTCAAAACATATATTTCCAGAGAAATTTCGGTATTGAATTTTAGGTGGAATGCAATACCTTCTCTACCTAGTGTGTACGTGGTAAAGAAAGCACAAAAGTGGAGCATAAGCTTATAATTTAGGCAACAAATGCTGCGCGACCGGAAAACGCGTTAGCATAGTGCCTTCGTTTTATTTCAAGGCCACAAGCGTCTTATGTGCGCATCGGTCGAGCCGGCAGCCACTGCACAACAGCGACGCAGGACGTATCAAGGGTACGTTTATCAGCTGTGAGCTGTCCCAGGCGTTGCTTTGTCTTCGTGTTGTGAAGTGTTTCGACAATACGTGTGTTGTGTGTGATTCCCTTAGGGAAGTTATTCTCTTATTAGTCCACGGAAATGCCTGCCAACAAACTCAAGCTTGAACAGCGTATTTTTATGTACGTTATATACATGAAAACTGAATCATGTAGACAAGTGAATAGACTATTTCACCAGCAATTTCCTGGTTATCGAGTTGCGGATAGAGACACTGTGAGATGCTTAATCAATAAATTTAGAACATCGGGATAGCTAAACGCTATAAAATAAAGTTTATATGAAAAATTCCCACACAATAGACAATATAAAAGGACAATAAGGACAATATAAAAACATAAATTATGAACAGTACTCAAGAACAACTTATGCGTGTGAATGTTAATTTCATCCGACGATGTCAAAAATGTCTTCAACAACACTTATAACAAGATTAGTACTCATTACTTATATGTTACTAACACTCGCGTGTATGTAACGCGGGAGTTACGGAACGGAAAAACCCGCAGTGTAGTAGACTGTATGTGGAGCAAGCATTTGCACGATCTGCGGCCTTGACACAAAACGAAGGCACTGTACTAAGTATTTTGTGTTTGTTCACACAATAGCATTTGTTAATTCGCGCTTAGATTGTGTTGAGTCAGTATCTTTTCCTCTTTACTTTCTCTAGCACGTATTGCATTCCACCCAAAAATTCAGCACCGCACTTCTCCGAAATGCATGATTCGAGGCCATCTAAATAAAAATATTAATTTTTAGAATACGGTTCGTGTGTGAGCACTGTAATTCAGAAACGAAATGCCGGATAAACACCAAACCGAACATTAAAGTTCAATATCTTTCAAATATGTGGCATGAAGATTTTCAAAATATTCCCCCACCCCAAACTACCTTCACGAATGAACAAATGTTATTACAGATTACGTATTTTGGGTTCTTTTAAAACCTTTCATTTGATTAGAATTATACGCTTTTTAGCAATTTTTCAACTATTTTATGTGTCGAGAATACAAAATTGTTATATGCATTTAGTGGAGTCAATTTTTAATTTCTCTAATACGTATAGTAAGTAGGGAAAGTATTGCGTTCCACCCAAAAATTCCATACCGAGATTTTACCGGAAATACATGTTCCCAGAATTCAAATAAAGCAATTTTTGCAAACATGTCTATGTGTGAATGTCTGTCTCTGAGCAGCATAACTCAAAAACGATAAGTCGGATAAATACCAAACTTGGTATTTGAGTTTAGTAGGATGCGACACGAAGGTTTTCAAGAAAATCCCCCACCACAGACTTAAAGTTTACACGTAACATTTTTCGAAAGTTTTGAATTTCCCAAAAATGGCTCTAACATTTTGATTAAAATATCATATGTTTAAGTTATTTTCATGGCAAACGAAATGTATATTTTGAATTTTCTGAAAATTTCCCCAAAAGTCCTCTTCATACTGAATGGCTTTCAATAACTGGTGAATCGTAAGAGAAAGACAAAATTTTGCTACACAAAAAACGTAGATCTCGTTAAAACATGCAATTCATGCCATATACATTGTTTTTTTCGAATAACTATTTCTGAGATATTCCTTGTTATATGTTGAATTTTCCAATACTTACACTTTTTATCAAATGGGATTTGGTTATTTTTTTTTCTTTTTATGTCCTGGACATGCAAAGGGAATGCAATGCCCCACATAGCAACCAGCTCTTAAAAGATTTGACTATCGCTTAAAGCCTACCATATTCCACTTGTATCCACAAGAAAATTAGCAATAAGTTTCTGTAAAAGTTTATCTCGATTATAATGATGTAGATTGAGATTAAGGGTTTGTATAAATAGTTAGTACAAGAGTAGAGAAATCATGTGAGTGCAATACATCAGATGTTTTTTCTTATATAGCAACTGATTTTTGTGGTTAAAATCTGTTTTATAAAATATGAAACAGTAATGTCGTTTAGAGTAACTATGTGTCTTTAAAAGTCCTAAATATTTTAAAATATGAAGGGAAATTATGCATATGAATTAGATTGAGAACAATTTCTTACAGGACGGAGTTAGATTGTTTACATTTTGGAATATGTGCCGATGTAGGCTTTCTCATTTTTGGGATACGGAACCGACTTGGTTCTGAAAGTAGACACATATGAGATGGTTTAACCGAGCCTTTTATCAGCACAGCGTGATAATTATAAATTCAGATCATAATTATTCTGTTTTAATAATATACAGGGGTTTTTCCATATTCGTTGCTCAGAAAAAGTATATCACAAAATGGTTTCATCTTCTCTTTATAACCAACGGTAACTTGGTATTACGTCATTGCTACGAACCTATTGTGCGCATACTAATTACTGTAGCAACTTATTTATAATGGTAGGATTGCATAAAAGTAGTTTCATAATCGGGATTGGAAAAACAACCGCTTGAAAAATGCAAACAGAGCTGCGGTTGTTACTCCCAATATAAAGATGTTCACATCCATGTCCCTTGTTTTCCTCTATGTTGCCTGAATGACTCGAGTGATGGCTTAAATCGATAATGATGGGCTGTCCTACATTCTACCGCTCTATCGCTCTCTTAATTAAGCGCTGTTCTGAACACTTTCCCTTTATCAGCCCCTGGCATCCCACCCTCCCTCAAGTGCTTCGTAAATTTAAACGGTTCCTTTCAAACCCTTTACATGTAATGGCATATCTTACCTCTGATAACGTCTTAGTGACCATAAAAAACCTGATGACCTTCTCTACCCTCTCTTGAACAAACTATACTTAAAAAATCTGATGAGTTATACTCACATGACTTTCTCTAACACGTACATAGTAGGTTTCTAAAAACTCTATACCGAGATTTCACCGGAAATTCCTGTTTTGAGGTGTTTTGAATCCAAATAAAGTCTTTTTGGAAACATTTCTGTGTGTGACTGTGAAAAGTATAACTCAAAAACGAAAAGTCGGATAAATACCAAACTTGGTATTTACGTTCAGTATCCTTCAAAGATGCGACACCAGGATTTTCAAGAAAATCCCTTCACCCCAGTTTACCCCTTACATAGAACCTTTTTCGAAAATCGCTCTAACAATATTGTTTAAAATATCATATATTTAAGATTCTTTCATGACAAATGAAACACATATCTGAAATTTTCTGGAAATGTCCCCAAAAGTCCTCTTCATTCTGAATAACTTACACAAACAAACTTTTACTCCACAAAAAATTTAGATCTCGTTAAAACATACAATTTATGTCATATACATTTTTTCCCCGAGTGAACCATTTGCGAGATATCGCTTGACATTTCTTTGAATTTTGTAATAGTTATACTTTTTTACAAATGGAAATTCGTTATTCGTTTTTTTTATGTCCTGGACACGCAAAGACAATGGAATGTTCCACATAGCAACCAGCTCTTAAATGATTTGACTATTACTTAAAGCTTACCATAACGAATTTCTGTTTGAGAAAAAGTGTAAGCATTGGAAAATTCAAAGAAATAACACCGAATATCTCGGAAATTGATCACTCGTCAGAAAACTGTATATGACAAAAATTGTGTGTTTTAACGAGTTTTACATTTATGTCTAGTAAGATTTTGACTATGTCTTAGAGTTTACCAGTTATGCGAAAGCCATTCAGAATGAAAAGAACTTTTAGATACATTCCCAGAAAATTCAAGATATAACGAAAATATCTTAAACAAATGATATTTTATTCAAAATTGTTACTTCCATTTTTGAGAAAATTAAAATTTCCTAAAAATGTACCATATAAAGGGTAGTCTGGGGTGGGGGGATTTTCTTGAAAATCTTCGTGTCACATCCTTGACAGATACTAAACTGTATTACCAAGTTTGGTATTTGTCCGACTTTTCGTTTTTGAGTTATGCTGTTCACAGACACACACACACATACACACACACGAACCTGTTTCCAAAAATGTTTTATTGGGATTCAGAGCACCTAAAAGCATTTTTATTTCCGGTGAAATGTCGATATCGAATGTTTTGGTGGAAACCAGTATTTCCCCTGTCTACGTGGTGGAGAAAATAAAATGGTCATCCTAAGGTATCGAAAATACCTCGAGTTTCATTTCTATCACGTGGTCCACTCCGTTATAATGTTTTACATCCTGCAACTTATACACAAACTACATTCCATATCAGTCCCATTCAGAATTAAAACAATGATATGCTTGTTTCGATGGTATAAAAACCAAGTCATCATTAGCATGCGTTTAAATTGAACGTTAGGAACTAATGAACTCTGTAAACGACAAAAAAATGCAAAGAAGAGTTGTTCTGCTACATGAATGCTCATGAAAAGCTGTTCTCCGTCTCCCTATCTACGCAATACAGCATTGGCTTAGAGGTCACAGCACGTCAGTGTAGATTCAAATCCTCGACAGATCTGTTGGTATTTATTTCTATAAGATCCTCCTCAAAACTGAGGAAGCATTAAAAAGGCGAAATATGGGAAACCTTTTGTTCAGTTTTGGGTTTACTTTCTTTTGTTACTCTTTTTCCTTTCTCTATCACGTACGTAGAAGGTAGAGAAGGTATTGCATTCCACCCAAAAATTCAATATCGAGATTTTACCTGAAATACATGTTTTGAGGCCCTTATAATTAAAAAAGTATTTTTAGGAAAAGCTCTGCGAGTGTTACAATGAATTTGAAATAACTTTTTTGTGGCATAAGCCATTTCTGATACATACGTTATTAATTTTTCGAATAGTTCATTACTTGTTCATTCTTTTAAAGTCCTGTCAACATTAAGTTGTTTCTCGTGATTCCTCGTAAGGGGAGGTTCCAACCCCTTCATCTGCCATGGTGCGGGCGCTGCGGACCCTGAGCAATCGTGGTACTTCTGACGTTACTGGAAGTACGCTGGGCGAAACGTCCGAGCTCCATCCGTAAGGGTGTCGTTTGGATTGGGTTGGACTCGCGGGGCAGTGGTTCCCGAATCCCAGGGAGATTGGGGTTGTCTGTGCAGTTCCCATCCAGACGGGATTGTGAGACGCATCAAGGCCCCCGTGTACCACCCTAGAGAGCCGGTAGACAGTCTGCTAGGTTGCGGTCGGCCCCACTGAGGTTTATCGGTAGTCTTCCCCTTAGGGGGCTTAGTGGCTTATCCAGTTGCACCCGGATTTAATTTTCAGGAAAAGCTCTCGGGGGAGAGAGAGTCCCTCGGATGGCGCCCTCCTCCCAGGATCACGTGGGAGAGAGTCCCTTGGTGTCTCATGTTTCTCGTGATTGGATAGAAACAGTATGGGATTTTAAGACCAGCGTATAGCGTCCATTTCTTAAAAAATGTTCTATTCCTGTTCCCTTTGTATGTAAAACGAAATGTGTACTATAACTATTTCTGCAAATGTTTATTTGGATTAAAATAAAGTAGACATAGAAATACGCTTTATTAAGAAATCCATAGCCGGGATTTAAACCACGGATCTCCTGGTCTCCGTCCGGTTGCTCTAACCACTGAGTTACCATGGCAACATGCCGGTAGGACATTAAATTCCCCAACTGATTCGCACGTTTCCCGGTAAACCACAAGGAGATCTCATATTGTATTGACATGGCATACCCCAAAGCTCAGTGATTAGAGCAACCCGACGGAGACCGGGAGATCCGTAGTTCAAATCCCGGCTACGGCATTGGATTGTTTAGTCGTCTGATTCTACCTTTCCAACCCTGTCCGACACATGGCTTGTGTGGAAGAACAGTTAATTCCTTTAGTAAGAATTGTTTGTATACCCACTGATAAACAATAGAGGCTAGGGAAGGTATCATATCAGATTTTTACCTTCTCTACTACGTATAGAAGTAGAGGAAGTATTGTATTCCACCCAAAAATTCGATACCGAGATTTTACCGGAAATGTATGTTTAGAGGCCCTCTGAATAAAAAAAAAGCATTTTTTGGAAATATGTCCGCGCGCGCGCGCGCGCGTGTGTGTGTGTGTGTCTGTGTGTCTGTAAAAAACATAGCTCAGAAAGGAAGTCGGATAAACACCAAACTTGGTATTTAGGTTCAGTATCTTCCAGAGATGCGACACAAAGGTTTTCAAGAAAATCCCCCACCCCAGGTTACCCTTTACATGGAACATTTTTCGAAAATTTTAATTTTCTCAAAAATGGCTCTAACGATTTTGATTAAAATGTCATATGTTTAAGATATATTTATGACAAATGAAATGTATATCTCGAATTTTCTGGGAATATCTCCAAAAGTATTCTTCATTGTGAACGACTTTTGCATAACTGGTAAACCATACAAAATTTTACTACACAAAAAATGTGTATCGCGTTGAAATACACAATGTATGTCATATAAATTTTTTGTTGAGTGAACCATTTTCGAGATATTGCTCGTTATTCCCTTAAATTTTCCAATACTTATACTTTTTCTCAAATGGGAATTCGTTATTCATTTTTTTTTTGTCCTGGTAATGCAAAGAGAATGGAATACTGCACATAGCAACCACCTCTTAAAATATTTGACTATCGCTTAAAGCCTACCATATTCCCCTTGCATCTACAAGAAAATTAGCAATAAGATTAACATCTCGATATCTCAATTAACATGTAGCATATGGAGAATAAGCGTTTGTTAAAATAGTTTGTATAAGAGTAGAGAAAGTCATTTGAGTGTAACACATCAGATTTTTTCATATAAAATCAAACATTATTAGCAGAAATTCTTGTACAGGCTCTGAACTGAAATACAACGTTGCTTCTCACGCACAATTTCCGTGTTGTACTTGACATATTGGGTATGTTTTACTTAGATACAAAAAGCCCGGCAGGCCTGTACATGTAATATCGCCTGTCACAATCCCAAAACTGTTAATGTGAGGCAGAACCCAGTTGAGATACTAAATGTTTTGGGGTCATCATAAAGGAAGAAGTTTGAGACAATACAGCATAGAAACAGAAGCCTAACGTGCGGAACTACACATGTTTTCCTCCGATGATTTAAGAAATCAGGTACACAGCATCAACGTATAGACTGTATTGTAAAAGATGACTGTGGTGCTGAAGTCCGGAATTGGGCTATTTTACGAGCAATATACATAGGTTAATTTAAAATTTGCGACCAAGGCTAGGCCTATTGTGCTTTCTTTCTTTCTTTTTTGGAGTAGAGGGAAAATATAGGACCACTAAGAACGCCGGTTTTTAATTGCGTGCTACTGTTTCATTGTTAGCATGGAAGAATTTTGTTTACATGTTTTATAATCAGTGTTTCTTGCAGTTATCATGGAACGTTTTGCATCGTATCAACGAATATGGATTTTGAAACCACATTACAAATATAGTGAATGTTGTACAGAAATGTGCGGAGGCTTTCTCGGTCGTCATAATTCATCTAATGAGTCAACACTTTCAGATAGACTGCTCCTCGATTTGGGCGATTTCGAATCTCTTCCTTCAGTTGTGGTATTGTTCGGGGATTACTTTTATAAGCTTGCGATTTTAAATACGCCCAAAGGAAGAAGTCACAGGGTGTTTAGGTCACTTGACCTTGCTGGCCAGTTCTGTGAAAGACCTCGGACTGGAAATTTATTGCTCAACAAGGCTGCAATATCGAGTGAGATGTGACTGGTAGCGCCATCCTGTCGGAACCATAATTGCTCAATATTTACATCTTTAAAGTAAGACGATAAAAATGTTTCAACCATATTCCGGTAGCGTTGTCCATTCTCTGTCTCATTTTCAAAGAAGTAAAGCCCGATGACCACACCAGCCCAAAATCCGCACCACACAGTTATTCTTTCCGGATACACGATCTTTGAATGGGTATGCGTAAGATCCTGTGTGAGAATTCGCTGAAAGGAGCTTTTTGCAACACCCAACTGTTGTGAACGACGATGAATTGATTGTTGTGGACAATCGCGCACAATTGCGATGTTTTCATCAGACCGGCTGGAACGAACGCGCACTGGAGCTTGATGTCTACAATTGAACCTGTAGTCTCAAGTTTTGTCATTATCCTACGAAATGTGGACTGGTTAGGTGCATTATGACGACCAAGAACCGTACGAAGCTTCCGCACAGTTTCTGCGTAACATTCACCAGATTTTTAAAGTGTTTTCACAATCAATATTCGTTATTCCGTTGTAAAGCGCTCCATGATAACCAACCGTAAGAAATTCCGATTACTAAACGTGTGAACAAAATGCTTCCATGCCAACAATGCAACAACAGTGCACAATTAAACACCGGCGTTCTTAATGGTTCACCTTATATATTTACGTACCCCAAAGAACCTGGGAGTGTAGGATTCGGCAACAGGGAATGCCACTACCCAGTAAAACCCCTCCACCGGAAAGGAGAAACAATAATGAGATGAAACGAAATAAAGGAAGAAGGCCCGCATAGTATCAGCGTTACTCTGCGAAATATGAAATGCTGCCGCTCATTGTGCGGGGGGATAGGTAAAAGATAAGGTTCTAGGCTACAGCTATGACAAACTGCCCTGACTACAACTTAAGGTTTAGATGGTGACAGTGAGGATGAAGAAAGGTAAATATGGCGTTATTCTTGGTCCCTAGCCCTTCATCTTCGTTGATTTTCCTGGTTTAGTGCTCTGAATTTTGTCAGGAAAGCTGGTATTCAGGAAGGAGTTCGAATGGTAGTGGTTTTGTTGTGTCCTGTTGCAGCTGTGGTTGTATTGCTGTAGGTGTGATGTTCCGGCTAGTTTCCCCCAGGGCCCGCAGATGGGTCGTTATACTGTCAACTTTGGCTGACAGATCAGCTGCGGTGCTCTAGAAAAGTGTGGTGTGTTGACGGTGGCAATTCTGTCTTGCAGGTCTTAGAGTTTCTGGTTCAATGAAGCTAGAGAACATCTATTCCAGAGTGGCTAGGCAAGCACCGATGTTTGGGACCTCCACCTCCCGAATCGAGTGCTAGCTAAGGGTTCTGTTGCTATTGTGTCTGTGGTAAAGTCTGGTTGAGTCTGCGTTTGGTCTGTCGGTGTCGGCTGCGGTAATTGAATGCTCCTCTGGTAGAATGGGCACTGGCTTGTCCAGAAGTGGTCTGTGCCTTCATAAGTGGCACAGTATCCAATCGGAGGCAAAGGTCGTACCCTCAACACTCGGCGACGAAGAGCAGGCGTCTGAGATATGTCCGAAGACACACGGCGTCGGCAGTGTGGGTGACGTTCCTGTCGGCTGGCCTCAGCAAGATTGGAGTTTCCCTATTGTGCCTACTGCACGGCCATCCATATACCGTGTCTCCGCAGCCGAGGTGAGGCCCCACTATTGCTTACCGCTTTCCCGGGTAATACGAGCGCTCGTTGTTTAACAAGGTAGAATGGTTTCTGGAACAGTTTCCCTTTGTTTTCAACATATTTATGGAATATTCTTATGAAATTAGTTCTCCTTGAGAAATTGAATTGATCTCATGGCGAATGTTACCCTTAAGCTCGTCTAAAATGCGTGGATTCGTTTTATACACTGTATCTTTTAATGATCCTTAAAGATAATAGTTATAGACCTTAAATGATCTTGTAATAATCTCATGACAATCCGAGTGGATGCTGTCGGACATACGAGTGATAAATAAACAGTGAATTTGGAATAGAATAAGAATCGCATGTTATTTGATATTACTCTTATTTCAAGTGTTGCTGAAACCGAAACTCGATACAAACTGCGTTGCGAGACCTTGAATAAAGAGTTATAGGTTAAGACCCTCCCACTGCAGAAACGCTTTTTCTGTTGCCGAGCGGAACCCCGTTTCAGCTCCGGGGACACAATATATGGATAAGCCTGTATAACAGCCCCACTCTTAGACCCCAACTTTATGTAAACACGTGAACTCATTATCTAGCCCACAATACGCAGGAAAATAAGGCACACCATAACATATAGTACCTTAAATACACCATGTTCCGCTTATAAGTATAAGAAAAGAAACGTTTATAAAGTCAAAACTATGCATACAAATGGGATAAGGTTGGTACTATTTGAAAAAGGAAGATGGGAAGCTTTAATCCATTGGTGTTGTTAAGTTTAGGACAGTCTCGCATCGCACATAATTGCACAGGAAAACGCATATCAGATCGTTCATCAGTCAGCATGTGGACGCCACAGTCTTTTGTGTGCTAGCATTACAGTCCGTAATTCTTGTTCAGTACCTGTTCTTGTCGTCAGTACAACCTTAGACCGAGGGAAGCCATTCCGACGTACGTGTCAATAATGAAATGGGATAGGCAGCTCAGTGAAACAGGAAATTTGGTGTCAAATGCAGGTAAACATTCCAAGCGTAAAGTGTCTGAAAGCAATGTCGAGCGCATTCACGATACACTTCAGAGAGGCCCGCGGAAATCCATTCGCAAGGCTAGTATGCAGGTGAACATTCCACCAACAACAGTGCATACAATACTCCATAAAGATTGCGTTTGCGAGCGTACAAGCTGCAACTTTACCAGAATATTATGCCGAATGATAAATGGGCACGAAAACGCTTTGCGGAAACGATGTTGGAAAAAGTAGAGATACATTCATGATTGAGTCTGCTTCTCAGATGAGTCAAACGTTCCATGTCTGTAGAAAAGCAAATAGACCAATTATCGCATCTGTGGGTCTGAAAATCAGCGTGCCATGTTTGAACACCAGCGGGATTCCCCTAAATGGAATGTTTGATGAGGAATTATGCGTGACAGAATCATCGGTCCCTAATTTTTTTCCTTGCTGAGAAGACGGCCACTGCAAACACTATTTGGTAATGTTGCAGCTGTATGCTATGCCTCAACTCTCTGATGGGAAAATTTTCCAGCTATATGGGGCACCACCACACTTTGCCAACATAGTTCGGACATTCTTGGACAGACAGTTCCCTGGAAGATGGTTCGGAAGAGGATCACCGTAAATCACCACCAGACCTGACACCACCTGATATTTTCCTTGGAGATTTATTAAAGGTCTACAAGACAACAGTACATGAATTAGCAGACTTGCGACAAAGAATTTATGCTTCTGTCGATAATGTTATACCACAGATGCTTCATAACAAATGAGTTGAGATTCAATAGCGGTTGGACATTTTCCGTGCCACTAATGGCAGCCATGTTGAGGTTTATGAACTATAAGGAACCATATGGAAAAAAAGTTCCCTGTTTTCACTATTTGTAGCAGGTGGTTTCATCTCCAGATTCGTTTTAGTTCAGAAGTTGTAGCTCTTTCTTTTATTATACGTATAAGAGGAACACCCTGCATGTGCCATTATTTGCGGGTTTTCAACGTGTATGTTAAACAAAAACAGTCATAATATAGTAAATTGCGTGAATAGTAAAACTAATATAAGGTTATAGCTTTGTATGCCGTTCAACTCTCTTCTGCATTCATACGATAACGATGAGCAGTCAATAAGGCGATAACGTGGCTACTTTTACAGAGTGTTTCAGTGGGGTGTCCCACTCTTTAATTAGATCTAATCTTTGACTAAATAACACAAAATAGACATAAATGAGAGGCTATCTCTGGAAGAAGTAGGGATAGTTACAAGATATGTTAGAAATGTCTCCCTCCTCCTGGAGGCACATTCATGCCTGTTCCACCATGATTTCAGATACACATCTGAGCATGTCTAAATTGATATTCTTTATTTCGGCTGTGATGTTTGTCCGGAGATCCTGGATGATTCGTGGTCTCTTTCTGTAGACTCTTTCCTTGAGATGCCCCACAATAAAGAATCTGCTGACGTCAAGTCTGGCGATCTTGGAGGCCACAAATCTTTAGAGAAAACACGGTTATCGAAGAAGTTGCGGATGTGTGCCATGGATTCATTATATGAATCACAAACAGGATATGGCGCCATCCTGTTGAAATTATCCCTGCGTAAGTTCGATGTCGTCTACCTGCTCCACGAATTCCCTGAAAATATTCTTATGCACATCCGTGTATGCAGTTTTGTCAAAGAAAATTGGTCCAGTTATCCTGTGATCGGATATTGCACACCACACTTCAACTTTTTCTGGATGGAATGATGTCTCGTGTACAAATGAGGATTTTCTGGTGCCCATATCCTTGTATTTTGAGAATTTACGTAGCCTGTGAGATGAAACCAAGCTTCATCGGTAAACCACGTCAATTTTAATTTGTCTTGGTTACTTTCCACAAAGTTGAGGAACTAATTGCAGTATTGCACACGCTTCAATTTGTCGGTTCTTTCAGCTCGTGCACTGCTGTCACTCTGTATGGCCAGAGCTTTGCATGCTTTGCTCTTCTTAGGGAACGAAGCAGTCGCTCACGAACATCTCCAGAGCGCTGTGGCACTAATGACGGCGGATGATGCTTGCCTTTTTCCTGACTAATGAACCAGTTCCTTCCTGCTTCTCCACTAACCTTAGAATTGTATTTCGATCAGGACCATCACGAACACCGTACCCGCGTGTAAGCTCTTTGTGTGGTGGTAACGGAATTGATGAGCCAATAATTATTTACAATAAATATAGGCTGTTGAATTGGGTACTCTATTTTAAATGTTATGCGACAACAACGGGGAACATCGCTATGTATCGAAATCGACGGCAATCTACCATCTACTGGTATTCACTGAAACTCCTGAATTCGTGCATCATTGTAGTGTAAGTACAATTTAAAAGTGATGTAATGACGCAGAGTTATAGCTGACTAAATGTGGGACATCCCACTGAAACACCCCGTATAAGTGTTGTTAGCTTGGTGAGTGACAATAAAGGTGAAATAGAGAAGCATTCTAAAATCAAGCCGTTAAAAGCGGCGAAAAACGAATTGTGTTAAATACTTTTACAAATTAGCGTAGGAGAGTCTAACTGTCGTGATTTACAATGTTAAACTGCAGAATATAGCGCTGTTTCCGAATAGAAGCTTGCATGTGCGCGTAAAGAACTAATCGAAACGGGAGCAAGGCACATCAAGGAAGAAAAGAAACAGACGTAAGCCATATTAGGGAACAGAGATGACTTTACCAAATGTTCTATTCATAGAAAACTGCACGAGATTTCCTTTAATAACGAATCGCAAACGTTAGACAAAGTCTTAAATTTTGCCTCCTTTGAAGCGATCCAACTTTCATAAATTATTGCTAGGATTTGGATTTAAATTTATGAAGAGAAATAAAACTAATATAATCATTGACTGAGAGGATATCGTGTGATGGGAATCCAAATTTTACACCTCTTCCCGGTAGTAATGCACCTACAGGTTAACAGAAATTTTATTTTAATTATCCTGTGTTTAATTTTATTCCAACTTAGCTATTATTTCGGTATTTATTATTATAGGTGGTGCCGTGGTCTTTGGTTAGACCGCTCCACCGGATTTATGGTGGACGAAGCGGCGTCTGGGCAGGTTTTCTCCGGGTTCTCCGATTTCCCCCGCCATTCGTACCACAAATTGCACCATCATTACCTTTCTTTTTATCCATTTCGCCTTAATTTCATATCATCTTCTTCCCTCGCTGCCATACCTGGCTACAGCCGATCCTCCGTTCCGGATTCTTCATTCTCTGATTACATGTTCGTCTGCTCCTCTACAGGCCTCTGATATAGGCACAGTTGTAAGTCCTAGGAGGTTTAAGCCCTACATACGAGGAGGATAAGCCGATTAAGTAAGAAAGTAATTAAGCTTATTATTATTATTATTATTATTATTATTATTATTATTATTATTATTATTTTAATCGTACTACATTACACTGCATTATCATTATACCAGACATGATCCACGTGGCATTTGTTTGTTTGTTTGTTCCTCACAGTTCATACCAACATGAGGCAATCGCAGAGGGATAGAAAATGTATTGTTTACAGCAAGTCTGGTTTTAAGATTGGGTCGACTATAAATCAGTGGGAGTGCTGGATGAGGCGAGAGGTCACGATTCAAAAGTTTTATAAGATTGCAATATCCTAAATGACAATCACTTACATATTTTATAAAGTGTTTGCTCATCAAGAGGTCAAATTGCTGGCCCCGTAGCTCAGTCGGTAGAGCTCCTGACTGCTGTACGAGGAATCCCGGATTCCATTCCCGGCAGGGGTTGGGAATTTTCCTCTAGCCATGATTATTCCTTATCCTCTCCAGAGTCTGTAAGTATGAATGATAGTGTAAAAACTTGAGTTTTATTTATGGACGCTCTTTAACTGCTGTAGTCCTTAGCGTCCCATTCTATATTGGTCCTGAAAGATCGTAATTTTGCTCAAAGACCTCTTTATCAGGCTTAAGTTTCTTTTGCATGCCGTAAATCTACCACAGACTTTACTTCCCTTCCGAAGGAAGCCATGCTAAGGGTTTTTACGCCCGCAAATATCCATCGCCCTCCGCCGGGTTTGAACCCGCGATCTCGGGAACTAGAGACTAGTATGGTGACCACCACACCACGGATGATGACAAATGAGAGTGTGAATGTGTGTGTGATTTAATGATTAAAATACCCAAAGTGCAAGAAACCCAACGACAAGTGAATACGAGTTAACACCATTGCCTTAAGCAATACGTTCCAAAGGAAAAGCTGCCGATAAGACTAGTGTATTTAAAGGCGGGGTATAAATGGAACTAAAAAAAGAGGATGAATGCGTTCGAAAAAGAAAGAAAAAAAAACATTTTGATGGAAAAATAACATTCTGATTATGATTTTCTACAACCCCCCATCGTTTATTAGTGTGACACAAACTATTTTTACTAAAGCTTATTTTTCTATCTACTGCGTTTTAATCCAGATAAATATTTGCAGAAATGGCTACATTGCACATACTCGTTATAGATACAAACAGAACAGTGACAGTCAAATGTTTAAGAACAGGACGCTATATGTGGCCTTTAAATTCCATACTGTTTCCATGACAACGCGAGAACAACTAGAAATCGACAAGGCATTAAAAGAATGAAACGTATTGCACAATTCAAACAGTTAATAACTCATATCTCAGGAATGACTTATGCCATAAACAAAGACATTTGAAATAAACTGTGTATTTTAAACAAATTTACATTTTTTGTGTAGTACGTGTTCGTCTATCGCATAACGTTTGCCAGTTTAACAAGATTATGTAAAATTCCTTCCGAACTTTACAAATCATTCCCAGAAAGTTCTACATAAAAACTTTATTTATAATGTAAATATGTTCAATATACGGTATTTTAATCAAAACCCGCATTGTTTAGAAAATAAAAAATTTCAAAAAATGTTCTATTTAAGAGTAGATTGGGAGGGGAGATTTCTTGAAAATCTTGGTGGCACATGTTTGGAATGTACTGAACGTAAACACCAAGTTTGGTATTTATCCGACTTTTCGTGTTTAAATTTACTGTTCAAAGGCACGGACATACACGAACCTTTATTGGGTTCGGGGACCCTCAAAACATATATTTCCAGTGAAATCTCCAAATCAAATTTTTGGGTGGAATACAATACATCCTCTACTTACTATATGTAGTAGAGAAAGTAAAAATGCAGCATATGTTTTTCTAAATACGGATTTTTCTATCAATTTTTAGATTTCCTTTATTAAATCCTTTATAACATCTCGCTGCTGCGTTGCAATTGGATTTCATTTTTCTTCAGATATTTGTGTGTTCACTTTCATTACTTCCAGTGTCATGTCAGTTTAATCCTTTAATGGCCACATAGGTTTTATCTAATGAATGAAGTTTTGATGGCTCTTCGTTTCCATTTATTGATGCTAGAACGCGGTGGCAAGAAATTGCAGAGAAAGCGACGTCGCTGGCTTCAAATGGTGGTAATCTGGTTATAGGCGCTCCGACTCTTGTGATGAGTTCTTTCAAAGTTCGCGTGAAAGAAAATTCCTTCCTTTGCTTGGCATGTACTGCTTGGCGTTACCTAATGGCTCGTTAAGCGTTTACCCTTCATCTTGTTAGAACAGGGACTCGTGAAACTGGAGGTCCGAAGTTCTCTGGCAGTTTTTTACTTTGTCCAGCATGTAATGGCAGTGTCATGTCAATTGACATGAAGTGATAAACTGAATATCGTAACTCAAAAACGAAATGTTGAATAAACACAAAATTTGGCATTTAGGTTCAGCATCTCCAAAGATGCCACACGAAAATTTTCGAGAAAAATCTCCACACACCAAACTACCCTGTACATGGAACGTATTTCGAATTTTTTTTAATTTCATGGAAAATGGCTGTAATGATTTTGATTAAAATACTATCTATTAAAGATATTTGCATGACAAATAAAACCTATATCTTCAATTTACAAGGAATAGCTTGTGAAGTAATCTTCATTCGGAAGGAAATGTATATAATCTTGCTTAACTACAAATTTAAGCAGTTGGGGACATTTCCAGAAAATTAAAGCTATGCATTTTATGCATATTTAATGCATTATTGTTTACAAAAATACCTTAAACGTATTAAATTAAAATCGCTAGAGATATTTTTGAGAAAATCAAAATTTTCGAAAAATGCTCCATATAAAGGGTAGTCTGAGATGGGGGTTTTCTTCAAAATCCACGTGTCGCATAGAAGATACTAAACTGAAATACCAAATTTGGTATTTATGTAACTTTTTGTTTTTACTTTCTCTACTACGTATAGTAAGTAGGGAAAGTATTGTATTCCACCCAAAAAAATTCGATAGCGAGATTTCATTGGAAATACATGTTTTGAGACCCCCTGAATCCAAAAAAAGCATTTTTGGAAACATGTCCGTGTGTGTGTCTGTGTGTGTGTATCTGTCTGTCTGTGAACAGCATAACTCAGAAACGAACAGTCAGATAAACACCAAACTTGGTATTTAGGTTCAGTATCTTCCAGAGATGCCATACGAAGGTTTTCAAGAAAATCCCCCCACTCCAAATTACCCTTTACGTGGAACATTTTTAGAAAATTTTAATTTTCTCAAAAATGGCTCTAACGATTTTGATTAAAATATAATATGTTTATGATATTTTCATGACAAATAAAATGTATATCTTGAATTTTCTGGGAATGTCTCTAAAAGTATTCTTCATTGTGAACGACTGTTGCAAAACTGATAAACGATATGAGATAGACAAAATTTGACTACACAAAGATGTTGATCGCGTTAAAATACACAATTTATGTCATATACATTTTTTTTTGTTGAGTGAATTATTTTCGAGAGATTGCTTGTTATTCACTTAAATTTTTCAATACTTATTTTCTCAAATAGGAATTCGTTATTCATTTTTTTGTCTTGGATATGCAAAGAATATTAATATGTGCAAAGGGAATGGTGCTGCACCTAGCAACCAGCTATTAAGAGATATGTATGTGCTTAAAGGCTACTGTATTTCTATATTGCCCTTGTAAATATATTTTCCCCTTACAATTACAAGAAACTTAGCAATAAAATAGAGTCTGCAAATGTTTATCTCGATTAACATGAAGTAGATGGAGAATAAGCGTTTGTAAAAATAGTTTGTACAAGAGTAGGGAAAGTCATGTGAGTGTAACACATCGAATTTTTTTTAATTATGCTGGTCACAGACACACACGGCCTTTATTCTAAAAGTACTTTTTTGGATTCGGAGGGCCTCAAAACATGTATTTCCGGCGAAATCTCGGTATCGAATTTCTGGGTGGAATGCAATACTTCATCAACTTACTATACGTAGTAGAGAAAGTAAAAATACGTATATCTTTAAAACCAAAATTTATTTTAAATAACATTTATTCTAGCAACAGCCTTTGTGACATACCCATTATTAATGGTTAGATTTGTTCAATACGTCTGTCATTGTTTTAACTCCTGTGGATTTTCAGTTGTTTCTCGCGATTTCATAAAAACAGTATGGAATTTTAAGGCCAGTATATAGCGTCCAGTTCTTAAACATTTAACTATCATCCGTCACATTTTCTTTATACAGGAATTTGTAATATAGCTGTTTCTGCAAAGGCTTATCTCGATTAAAATGAAGTAGACCGAAGAAAGATTGTGATGTGTTGCACTCACATGACTTGCTCTACTCTTGCACAAATTATTTCTACAAACGCTTTATTCTCCATCTAACACACCAATGTCTCCATCTACTTCCTATTGCTAATTTTCTTGTAGGTGCAAGGGGATATGGTAGGCTTTAAGCGATAGTCAAATATTTTAAGAGCTGGTTGCTATGTGGAGCATTCCATTCTCTTTGTATGTCCAGGACATTAAAAAAACAACATAAAAATAAGGAATTCCCATTTGAGAAAAAGTATGTCTTGAATCATTCAAACAAATAATACGGAATATCTCGAAATGGTTCAATGGACAAAAAAAATGTATATGACATAAATTGTGTGTTTTAACGAGATCTACATTTTTTGTGTAGTAAAATTTTGTCCATCTCTTATGGTTTACCAGTTATGCGAAAGCCATTCAGACTGAAGAGAACTTTTGGGGACATTCCAAGAAAATTCAAGATATCCATTTCATTTGCCATGAAAATGTCTTAATCGTATGATGTTTTAATTAAAAACGTTAGTCAGTTTTGAAAAATCAAGATTTTCGAAAACATTTCCATATAAAGGGTAGTCTGGGGTGGGAGTTTTTGTTGAAAATCTTTGTGTCTCATCCCTGGAAGATAGTAAACTCAAATACCAAATTTGGTATTTATCTGACTTTTCGTTTTTTTAGTTATGCTGTTCACAGGCATACAGACGCACACATGGAGCTTTTTTATGGTATTTTTATATAGGGGACCGCAAAACATATATTGCGTTAAATCTTGTCATATAATACTACTAGGTGTGTGGTAGAGAATGTAAAAAGGTAGGTGTGTATTCCAAGATTGGCAATTTGTAACGTTCTTTTTGCTTGCGTTGAAATGTCCACTTTGTTGTCAATACCTCTCTTATGGAATGCGTCGAAGCGAGATTCGCAGTGTTACAATCTGCACATGTGCGTCTCCTGGTGTTGATAGTAAGGTGATTTCCATGTTACATGAACCGTATAGTTTATCCGCTGTATTCTTTTCCCTTGCGATAAGTTGGAAGTTATGTGTTGTGTGTTATTGGATTTCTTGTGCTTGATGCTATCTGGCTTTGCATAGCCCGAAGTATTGTTGTGGTCCCTGCAGCTACCGTGTAAAAATGTCAGGTGGATCTGTTTCAGTAAACCGTTAAATATCCTAATACGTTCACTCCCCGCAGAGCGGCGATGTCAACCGCAGCGCATACGAGCTGGAGCACGCCCTTGCGGCAATGCAGCACGCGGAGCGCGAGAAGTGTTGTACAGGGTGATCAGAAACCTCTTTACTACATAAAAATCTCCTGATTTTTACTTTCTATACGCCTACCTAGTAAGGAGAGGAAGCATTGTATTCGATATCGAGATTTCATGCGGCAATGTAGCACGCGGAGCGCGAGAAATGTTGTACAGGGTGATCAAAAACCTCTTTACTACATAAAAATCTCCCGATTTTTACTTTCTCTGCAGCCTACTTATAGCACTTACAGGAAGTATTGTATTCGATATCGAGATTTCAATGATGCAATGCAGCACGCGAAACACCAGGAGTGTTGTACAGGATGATCAAAAACATCTTTATTATATAAAAATCTCCTGATTTTTACATTCTCTACAGCCCTTCTATAGTATTTACAAGAAGTATTGCTTTCGGTAGGTTTTAATGCGACAATGCAGCACGAGGAGCACGAGAATGTTCCACAGGGTGATAAAATACTACTTTACTACATAAAAATATGCTGATTTTTACATTCTCTACAGCCTACCTAGTAAGTAAAGGAAGTATTGTAATCGATATCGAGATTTCAATGCAACATGCGGAACACCAGAAGTGTTGTACAGGCTGATCAAAAACCTCTGTACTATATAAAAATCTCCTGATTTTTTTTTACATTCTCCCCAGCCAACCTCTAGTTATTACAGGAAGCATTGCATTCGATATCGAGATTTCATATGGCAATGCAGCACGTGGAGCACGAGAAGTGTTCTACAGGCTGTTCAAAAACTTCTTCACTATTTTTACTCTCTCTACAGCCTACCTATAGTAAGTAGAAGAAGTATTGCATTCGATATCGAGATTTAAATGCGGCAATGCAGCACGCGAAACACGAGAAGTGTTGTACAGGGTGATCAAAAACCTCTTGAATGCATACAAATCTCCTAATTTTTACTTTCTCTACAGCCCACCTATTATAAGTACAATAAGTATTGTACTCAATATGGAGATTTCAATGCGGCAATGCAGTATGCGGAGTACGAGAAGTGTTGTACAGGATGATCAAAAACCTCTTTCCTACACAAAAATCTGACTTTTGCTTTCTCCACAGCCCACCTATAGTAAGCAGCGAATCTATAGCATTCGATGTCAAGATTTCATGCGGCACGCGGAGCACCTGAAGTGTTCTACAGGGTGATCAAAACCTCTTTACTATATAAAAATCTCCTAATGTTTACTTTCTCTACAGCCTACCTAGTAAGTAAAGGAAGTATTGTATTCTATATCGAGATTTCAATGCTGCAATGCAGCACGCGAAACACCAGAAGTGTTGTACAGGGTGGTCAAAAACACTTTTAATACATAAAATCTCATAAATTTTACTTTCTCTAAACCTACCTATAGTAAGCAGAGGAAGTATTGCACTCGATGTCGAGATTTCTATGCAGCAGATGGAACACGAGAAGTGTTGTACAGGGTGATCAAAAACCTCTCTACTACATAAATATCTCCTGAGTTTTACTTTCTCTACAGCCTACCTAGTAGCAAAGGAAGTATTGTATTCGATATCGAGATTTCAATGCAATATGCGGAACACGGGAAGTGTTCTACAGGGTGATCAAAAACCTGTCTACTACATAAAAAATCCTGATTTTTATTTTCTCTACAGCCTATCTAGTAATAAAGGAAATGTTGTATTCGATATCGAGGTTTCAATGCAAATTTTTTGAGACCCATTGTGCCGCGTTATCTTTCTTGTCAATTGTTATTTACTATCACTAATTGTGCAATATAAATGCCGAAGGATAACTGTAACACACAAATTTTCCTAACGCAAGGTAATCATTGGGTGGATATTGTTCTGGTTAAATAGAAGTGTTATAGTTGTAATTACTAGTTGAGTAGTACTCCTAACCACACCAACTACCAAGTTAAGCAGCATCGGGCTTAGTCACTAGTTGGATGAGTGAACGTCTAGCGGTGACCCGCCCGCCTGCTAACTTGGATATCCCTCAAACCCATACCCAAATTCCATCCTGCTTCGCTGCCAGCCGACATGCTCAACTCGATGATCACGCAAGCGACTGCCAAAGTTAAGCAACCTTGAGTTGGTCACCAGTTGGACGCATGATCGCCCAAGGTGTTCGCGAGGCCCAGCCAATGGCAATGCAGGAAGCTAAACTCCGCCCATTTACCACAAACATAAAAGCTTGCAAAAATCTTTATTCAACTTCTATATGCACAGGTAAAGCCGTATTTGCGCCTGGGTACTGTGACGATTAACATCCAGTCCAGTAAACCTGGGCAACCTGCTCTCGATTGCTGATTGCTGACCTTACAAAAAATATGAACCCTTTAACAATAGCACTTTACAATGGTTCTTATAGCGATAATTGACGCTTTTCTACTTGGTTGGACTTTGGATAGTTATTTTGGGCACACAATTTGTTCGCTGAAGATTATTCACTTTCACATAATACTTCTTTGAACTGCTTTACTTCGCGCACTCAACTCTTCTTTGTTTCTTACACCACAGCATGTATGAATGTATGTATGTCTGGAATGACGTCATAAATACTACCCAACAGTTTGTTTTGCCTAAACTGCACTACCACTCTCCACGTAGTCTCCTTGGGAGTTGATACACTTGTCCCAACGCTTCTACCACTGCTGGAAGCACCGCTGGAAGTCCTCTTCTTTCAACAAGTTCAGAGCCTTCTGCGATTCGTGATGGATGACATATATGTCCTCAAAACAGTGTCCTCGGAGCAGCATTTTAAGTCGCGGGAAAAGAAAAAAGTCCGCTGGTGCCAAATCTGGAGAATAGGTGTGATGGAGAACAGTGTTCATCCTATTTTTACTTTCTCAACTACGTATAGTAAGTAGGGGAAGTATTGTATTCCACCCAAAAATTCGATACTGACATTTCACCACGTTTTGAGGCCCCCTGAATCCTAATAAAACATTTTTGGAAACATGTCCATGTGTGTGTCTGTGTGTGTATGTGTCTGTGTGTCTATGAACAGCATAACTCAGAAAAGAACAGTTGGATAAACACCGAACTTTGTATTTAGGTTCAGTATCTTCAGAGATGCGACACGAAGGTTTTAAAGAAAATCCCCACCCCTGATTACCCTTTACATGAAACATTTTTCGAAAATTTTAATTTTCTCAAAAATGGCTCTAACGACTTTGATTAAAATGTCACATGTTTAAGATATTTTAATGTAAAATGAAATGTATATCTCGAATTTTCTGGGAATGTCTCCAAAAGTATTCTTCATTGCGAACGACTTTTGCATAACTGGTAAACCATAAGAGATGGACAAAATTTTACTACACAAAAAATGTAGATCGCGTTAAAGTATACAAGTTATGTCATATACTTTTTTTTTTGAGTGGAGCATTTTCGAGAAATTGCTTGTTATTTCCTTAAATTTTCCAATACTTGTACTTTTTCTCAAATGGAAATTCTTTTTTCATTTGTTTTTACTTTCTCTACTACGTAGAGTAAGTAGGGGAAGTATTGTATTCCACCCAAAAATTCGATACCAAGATTTCACCGGAAATATATGTTTTGAGGCCCCCTGAATCCAATAAAGCATTTTTGGAAACATGTTCGTGTGTGTGTCTGTGAACAGCATAACTCAGAAACGAACAGTCGGATTAAACACCAAACTTGGTATTTAGGTTCAGTATCTTCCAGAGATGCGACACGAAGGTTTTTAAGAAAATCCCCCACCCCAGATTACCCTTTACATAGAATATTTTTCGAAAATTTTAATTTTCTAAAAATGGCTAATGATTCTGATTAAAATATCATATGTTTAAGATATTTTCATAACAAATAAAATGTATATCTTGAATTTTCTGGGATTGTCTCCAAAAGTATTCTTCACTGTGAACGACTTTTGCATAACCGGCAAACCATAACAGATAGACAAAATTTGACTACACAAAAAGTGTAGATCGCGTTAATATACACAATTTATGTCATATACATTTTTTTGCTGAGTGAACCATTTTCGAGATATTGCTTGTTATTTACTTAAATTTTCCAATACTTTTTCTCAAATGGGAATTCGTTATTCATTTTTACTTTCTCTACTACGTATAGTAAGTAGGGGAAGTATTGTATTCCACCCAAAAATTCGATACCGAGATTTCACCGGAAATATATGTTTTGAGACCCCCTGAATCCGAAAAAATCATTTTTGAAACATGTTCGTGTGTTGTGTTTCTATCTCTGTGTATGTGTGTGACTGTGAACAGCATAACTCAGAAACGAACAGTCGGATAAACACCAAACTTGGTATTTAGGTTCAGTATTTTTCAGAGATGCGACACGAAGGTTTTCAGGAAAATCCCCTCACCCGAGATTACCCTTTACATGGAACATTTTTCGAAAATTTTAATTTTCTCAAAAATGGCTCAAACGATTTGATTAAAATATCATATGCTTAAGATACTTTTAGGACAAATAAAATATAGGTATGTCTTGAATTTTCTGGTAATGTGTACAAAAGTATTCTTCATCGTGAACGACTTTTGCATAACTGGTAAACCATAAGAGATAGACAAAATTTTACTACGCAAAAAATGTAGATCGCGTTAATATACACAATTTATGTCATATACATTTTTTGTTGTTGAGTGAACCATTTTCGAGATATTGCTTGTTATTCCCTTAAATTTTTCAATACTTATTTTCTCAAATGGGAATTCGTTATTCATTTTTTTGTCTTGGATATGCTAAGAGTATTAATCTGTGGCAAATAGAATGGTGCTGCACCTAGCAACCAGCTAATAAGATAGATGTCGATGCTTAAAGGCTACTGTATTTCTATATTACCCTTGCAATTACAAAACAAGGGGAACATAGTAGGCCTTAAACGATAGTCAAATATTTTTAGCTATGTGTAAAATCTAATTCTCTTTGCATGTCAAAAGATCGTTTCTGCAAATGTTTATCTCGATTAATATGAAATAGATGAGGAATAAGAGTTTGTTAAAGTAGTTTGTATAAGAGTAGCGAAAGTCATGTGAGTGTAACACATCAGATTTTTTTATGTCCTGGACATACAAATAGAATGGAGTGCGCCACATAGCAACCAGCTCTTAAAATATTTGACTATCGCTTAAATACTACCATATTCCCCTTGCATCTACAAAAAAGTAACAACGAGTTTAACATCTCGATTAACATGAAGCATATGGAGAATAAGCCTTTGTAAAAGTAGTTAGTACAAGAGTAGAGAAAGTCATGTGAGTGCAACACATCAGATTTATATCCAAAAATCGGCGAACAGAAAGCGCTTTGTGCGCGGGCGCATTTCCATGATGCAGGAACCAGTCACCACTCCTCCATTTCTCCGGCCGTTTGCGTCGCACATTCTCCCTTAACCTTTGCAGCACTTGTTTGTAGAACACGTGATTCACTTTTTGACCCTGTTGCACAAATTCCGTATGTATAATACCTTTAATGTCAAAAAACACAATCATCAATGACTTCACTTTGGATCGAACATGTCTGGCCTTTTTATGGCGTGGAGATGAAGGACTTTTTCCATTGTGAAGATTGTTGCTTCGTTTCTGTATCGTAACCATAAATCCATGTTTCATCACCAGTAATAATTTTCTCGATAAACTGTGGGTCATTTTGTTCTTTAAGATCTGTACAGGCAGTCACACGGCTTTCCTTTTGGTCATTTGAAAGCCGGCGGGGCACGAACTTGGCGACAATTCTTCTCATATCCAAATTGTCTTTCAAAATGCTTTGAACACTTCCAAAGGAGAGTCCTAATGAGTCAGTCTTATTGTAATACGCCTATCATTTAAGACCATTTCCTTCACCTGATTAATATTTTCATCAGTTTTGCTGGAACAGGGTCGCCCCGAACGATCTGCATCTTTAACTGATGTCACACCACTTTTAAATTTCGAAAACCACTCAAATGCTTGAGTTTTGCCCATAAGCTGTTCTTAACATTTCATAGGCTTCTGTTGCAGTTTTACCGAGTTTAAAGCAAAATTTGATGATCGTTCCTTGTTTTCGTAATCTGATATTTTTGCTAACCGGAAAAATCGCAGCACATGGAAAACACGTGTTCACTTCAGAGCGTCTACCTGGTCACCGCAGGTCACAGGAAGTCACGTCACCTCTCATTTTTATCGGTAAGGAACGCTGGATGTATAGTCTGGGTAAGAATTAAATCTCAGCGTCAGCATTGTTGTGAAGCTATTCCGAAAACTTTTTGATCACACCTCGTACCTTAAGTCTCAGATTTTATAGTTTGACCAACTATTAAGTCAGTCAATAGTAGTTTATTTTAAACCCTTGTGGTTAGAGTTGGTTGAGGAATTTGTTATACTGACATGTGTCTATGGTAGCTCAGTTATCGGATGGACCAGGAAGAACAGTGGTTCAAATTCCGACTAGAGCTTGTCATTTTCAATCTGATTCTACCTATCCTATTATTACAAACGGTTATTCTACTATTAACTTCTTGTTAATCGAGATAAACTTTCATTACACATTCACATAGTTCATTATAGTAAGTTAAAGCGATAGTCAAATGTTTTCAAAGCCGGTCGCTAAGTGATGGCTTTGAAATTCAGTTCTCTTTCCATGAACAAGAAAAAAAATAGCGACTTGCATTTGAAAAAAACTATTTAAAACTCCAAAGAAACAAAAATAGTACCTGGAAAATGCTTAAACTCAGAAAAAGGTTTACTTGGATTAATTATATGCTTTAACGGGACCTAAACGTTTTGTTCAGTAAGGTTTTGTCTATCTTTTACGGTTTTCCAACTATACAAAAGTTATTCAGAATTAAGAGATGTTCTGAGCTTACTCCTAGAAAATGCAACATGCACATTTCATTTGTCACGAAAATATCTTAAACACAATATGGTATTTTAATCAAAATGGTTAGAGCCATATTTGATAAGATCAAAATTTTTGATGGTGGGCGGATTTTCCTGAAAATATTTGTATCACATGCTTGAGAGGTGCTGAACTTAAATACCAGGTTTAGTATTTAGTTTTTTAGTTATACTGTTTACAGAACACACAGGGAGCTTTTCTAAAAATGTTTTTCTTATTCCTCCAAACATGCACTTGAGGTGGAATTTTGGTATCAAACTTTTGGGTGGTGGACAATACTTCCTCTACTTATCGTTAAGTACGTAATAAAGAAAGGAATAATAACCAATAGGCGCGAGTATTATTATTAACTGGGCGAGCAAAGCAATTATCATACGAGCGTTTTAATCACCATTATAGTCAAGTTTCATACGACTGTTTATCTCGACCATGTATCTAAATTAAAGGTTTCATAAGTATTCGTTTCTGGTTTGAGTGACGTGTTACAATCGTTATTACTTTATCTATGGTTACAATACCTTGTAGCACCTGTGTCAAACAAAGTTGCTACGTTGTGAGACGTACTACGCAGAATAATCGATACTTGCGCTTTCACAATTTTACGTGGCCGCTTCCGATTGGTCGAATACCAATACTTGAATGAACAGGTGTACTTTAATGGGGCCCATTAAAGTACTGCTGCGAGTCGTATAAATACTACATTTTGGCATAGCCGAGGATAAACATCATTACATTACAACTTAATCTTCAAAGATTTCACGTGAAGCAATAACACAACCTTACCGGTCTGAAGTCGTGGTCTATGCAGCCGCTACTAGCAGAAAAAATAAAAGTGATGTGATTTGTGAAATGGAGATGTATTGACTCCATTTCTCTTATATTTTAGTGTATGGTATTTTTCAATGCAGTTCTTTGTGTAGCATTTATAACATAATTCTTTTGTTTTGGAGATCAACAGGAATTCCGAGCAGGTGTAAAAGCGAAAGGGCGACAAACAAATTGTGTATAGTCCCTCTGTACACCATTGTTTATTCACGTGAAAAAAGCACTAAAAAATTCTTGTGTTACGTTCGCATGACTTTCTCTGCCCTCTATAGCATATTACTGGTTATACAAATTATTCTTACGAAAGTTTATTTTCCTATCTACTTCATTTAATCGAGATAAACCTTTCCGGAAATAGCCGCATTACACATTTCGTTACAGATACAAAGGGAACAGCGATAGTCAAATGTTTTAGAACTGGACGCTATATGCTGGCCTTAAAATTCCATACTTCTTCCATAACATCGCGAGAAAAACTGCAAACCGACAGGGCCTGAAAAGAATTAAAGAATTCGAACCATTAATAACAGATATCTCGGAAATGGCTGATGCCACAAAAAACAATTTGAAATAAATTGTGTTTTAAAGAGATCTACACTTCTTGTGTAGTACGTTTTCGTCTATCGCTTAACATTTACAATTATACAGGATTATACATTTTTTTTTCGAATGAAGAGGTCTTCAAAGGTTATTCCCAGAAAATTCAAGATATACATTTTATTTTGATGTAAATATCTTTGATATGTGGTATTTTAATCAAAATGGTTAGAGCACTTTTTAAAAATAAACATTTTTCGAAAAATCTCTCATGCAAAGGGTAATTTGTGAAGGGGGGATTTTCTTGAAAATCCTCGTGTCGCATCTTTGGGAGGTACTGAGCCTAAATACCAAGTTTGGTTTTTATGTGACTTTTCGTTGTTGAGTTACGCTGTTCAAAAACACACACACACACAGGGATATTTTTTTTAAAAAAAATATTATTATTATTAGTATTATTATTATTATTATTATTATTATTATTATTATTATTATTATTATTATTATTATTCAGGGTATTTCCGGTGAAATCTCAGTATCGAATTTTTGTGTGGAATGCAGTACCTTATTTATCTACTGTGGTAGAGACAGTAAAAATTGAGATCAGAAAGGAAAGGATTTGGTTTGGCATGGCGAAGAAATGTCAATGATATCTCGGAGCAATCTACAGTGTACTGTTCCGAGTGGCATTTTGATGTAAGTTAATCGTATTGTAATGTTTTAACTGTGCTTTTATTTTCAATTGCTTTCGTTGGAACCATACTTTGAAACCTTCATCCTCTATAAGATCTGCATTTAATGTTCCAGATGACTTAGATACGTACGTATTTAGTAAAATGTAACAATGAATACAATATTAGCCAAATATAACCTACCTTTTCTGATTCCAATTAAGAAACCATAGGTTAAAAATAATACATTTGATCATTTTATGCTGAGCAATTAACGTTTCTAGTTATAATCCTCACCGCCATCTTTATGTAATACAACATTCACATGACTTTCTTTACCCTCTATCTCTTATTAGTATACAAATTTTTATTACTAAAGTTTATTTTCCTATCTACTTCATTTTAATCCAGATAAACCTTGTGCATTCTCTTTGCATGTCCAGGACATAAAAAAGCGAATAACGCATTCTCATTTGGGAAAAAGCATAAGCTTTGGAAAATTCGAGCAAATAAAAAGGAATAACCCGGAAATTAATCACTCCAAAAAAAAAGTGTATATGACAAAAATTGTGTAGCTTAACGAGATCTACATTTTTGTGTAGTAAAATGTTATCTATCTCTTACGGTTTGCCAGTTATGCGAAAGTCATTAAGAATGAGGATGATTTTTGGGAACATTCACAAAAAATTCAAGATTACACTTAATTTTCCATGAAAATATCTTAAACGCTTCAAAATTTTCGAAAAATGTTCCACGTAAAGGGAAGTCTGGTGTTAGGGGATTTTTCTTGAAAATGTTCTTGTCGCATCCTTGGAAGATACTAAACTCAAATACCAAGTTTGGTATTTATTTAACTTTTGGTTTATGCTGTTCACAGACACACACGGTCATGTTTCCAAAAAATGCTTTATTTGGATTCATGCACCTCAAAACATGTATTTCCGGGAAAATCTCTGTATGGAATTTTTTGGTGGAATGCAATATTTCCCCTACTGATTATACGTAGTAAGACAGTAAAGATATTACTTTAGCGGCTTAGGTCGCTAAATCGCCATGGAAACCTTTAGCGGCATAATATACAGAACCCAAATGCCAATTACCAGTCACCAGCTTTAACAGGGTTTAACCAAAATACTTGATCATAAAACAACAAATGTAAGTCAACATTGTTTTTGTGTTAATAAAAGTTTCTAGCATTTTTGAAAAAACAATTCCGCATCTAAAACAAAAGTAAGTTAACATCGGTAAATTGATTATCAGAAACACTTCAAAAAATGAAAGATTTACGAGGGCAGTCCCAGAAGTACCCGACCTGACGTATATATAGCGGTTGATGTTTCAAACTTAAGTTAGAAGTTTGACGATACTACATTGTTTAGTAATTATTTGGCAGCCATTAATAGTGAACTCTCAGCGAAAGTGTAAACATGGATAAAACTGGCCATCCTTATGTGATACAATACTTGCATTTGAAAGGTCTTAGTCCAACTAACATTACAGCTGAGCTAGATTCTATTCTGGAGGAGTCTGCTCCTTCGTTTACAGCAGTAAAATATTGGGTGTTAAAGTGAGGCTGTACGAGTTGCCAAGACGAACATCGCAGTGGTCGACCAAATGAAGTGACCACGTCAGAAATTGTGAAGAAAATCCATAAAACGGTATTGGATGACCATTGACTGAAAGTGCGCGAGCTAGCAGACATCGTAGGCATTTCAAAACGTGCTGTACATCGTACACTAACTGAAAATTTAGACATGAGAAAGCTGTGCGCAAGATGGGTGCCGCGTTTACTCACAATGTAACAAAACAGTGTCGTGAGGATGTTTCTGTCGAGTACTTGGCGATAGTTCGCTGCAATAAAGCCGAGTTTTTGCGTCGATTCATAACCATGGATGAAACATGGGTCCATCACTTTACACCTGAGACGAAGGAACAGTAAAAACAGTGGATTGAAAGGGGAGAATCGGCTCCAAAAGAGGCGAAGACAGTTCCACCTGCAGGCAAGGTCATGGCGTCAGTCTTTTTGGGATGCGCGTGGGATAATTTTCATTGATTATCTACAAAAAAGCAATCAATGGCGAGCATTATGCAAACTTATTGCAGCGTTTGAATGATGAAATCAAGAAAAAAACGGCCGCATTTAGCGAAAAAGAAAGTTTTATTTCATCAAGACAATGCGCCAGTTCACACATTCATTATCGCAATGGCCAAAATCAATGAGTTAAAGCTCGAATTGCTTCCTCATGCACCCCATTCGTCAGATTTAGCCCCCTCTGATTATTTTATGTTTCCAAAGTTGAAGAAATGGCTTGGTAGTAAAAGATTTGCCAACAATGAAGAGGTGGAGTTTGCAGTTGATGGCTATTTTTCAGAACTCGGCGGTTCTCAGTATAAACAGGGTATCGAAGCTATTGAACACAGCTGGGAAAAGTGCATCAAATTGAAAGGAGATTATGTAGAGAAACAAAGTTTTTTTTCCCAAAATTTCTGTGTTTTCTTTGTTAGGTCGGATACTTCTGGGACAGCCCTCGTATTTCGCAATGTGGAAGTGAAAATGACAGTTCGTAGCAAACTTGAACCTATTTCCTGAAAATGAAAATCCAGCACTTGTTTCTCCGACATTTCCAATGACTGAAAAATCATGAGTCGTAGAGCTGATTCAATGCTGTTAGGTATACCGTGGATGTTGATGTGGGAGGCACTTCCCCCAAATCGGTTTAGAAACGAGCGCTCAGATTAAGCTCTGCCATCTACATCCAATTGTTTATTATTACGGTCAACGCTTCCTAGGCGTTGGTACGGTTCATAGCATGGATTCAGTGAGAAGATGTCAACAAATGGCTGTGCTTTTATGTTTATACAGTACTTATATTACATTTTTGTCTTATTTAATATATTTAGAGAGATTTTACTTAGGCGATTTAGTCTCCCTTTAACGCAGAATTCATGGTTCTAAGCCCTGACGTTCATTTTAAGCGCGACAATAACCCTGCAATATGAACTGAGAGCTCGAGATAAGGAAGCATGGAACATGCTATGTTTACCGATATGCGACAGCTTTTTGTTTCTCACAGCTTCTTGATGCAGGTGACTGACTGGACCAGGCTCTGAATGGCGCTAAGCGTCTCTTTGTCCAATTACAATGCAAATGAGACCGGACGGATGGACAGGTAATCGACACAAGCGAGGTCTGTCATCCTGCATCACACCGCGACGGTCAAAAGCAGACATGCACTTCATAAAGAACCGAGAGAGAATTTGTGAAACATAATGTTTGGAGCATGAAATACCCTTCGAGCGCCTATATTCTTATAAAAGCTTATTCTTTTATCCATAGGGTCTTTCAATACGAGTGTCATACTTTTAACATATAACAACTTCCGCAATTGTGAAGCTATAGCAGCCATATTTTTATTTCGTTACAGTTGTCAGTGACAAATAATAATGGAACGTTTCATAATTCCACAACATCTAGAAATCGTGAAAAATTGTTACCAAAATGGGTCGTCGGTTCGCCAAACACTCCGTGTATTACGTCCAATGTTTGGTATCCATGATAGTCGCTTCCAAAGAACAGTTCGACGTGTAATGGAAAAATTGGAGACAGCTAGTTCTTTAGCAGATCAAAAAGCGACATATTCGGTAGCCGCGACAGTGGTATTCGGAGCCTCTAAGAACCCGAAATAATGATTTCACCAACATCGTCCAAAGTGAATAAAACTATTTTAAACTAAGTGTTACTTGTAATACTATCCACTAAATAGCATAAAATAGAATGCGTGAGACTTTCGCACGTTAGAAGTTAAATTTCTTAAGTTCTAGCATTTGTTGTCGATTTTATTGTTTCAGGATTAGGAAATGGTTATGTAGAATGACTGAAGAAAATCTCCGTTAACTAAACAAAATATCTATTGTATTCATTAATTTCCAGTAATTTACACTCTAAGAAAGAAATTATGGGTTTATGACAGCTGAACTATAATACAAATGATTTAGACTAAATTTTATAAATAACAGAAGAATACTGCGTCGATGGTAGTGGCTGATCTTGTTGTAGACCGAGCTCTGTCAGTGTTCAATTTTAATCTGAGTTTTCATTCCAAAAGTATTATTAATGGTTGAGCTAGGTCTGAGATGATGTTGAAATCACCACTCAAAATCATTCGCATTTTGTGCAGATTTTTACCAACAATGCTGCACCTTCATAAGACTTTATGAAGAGTTCAATGATATCATTAATTCTTGCAATGTACAGTACAATATGCAAGCGTCTATTAGTTCCCTATGCTACATATAAACACAGTACACGCGGCGCATGCGCGTAGACTGTAACGAATGCGACGGAGAGAGTAGAAATGATCCTCCCTCACTTTCTCTCAACTGCCGGTGAGGGTCTCTCGATCAGGACAATTCGTGCATTTCACTTTTCGTCTGATCCAGGCCAATTTGCTCTACCGCGCAAAGAAGTTTCATTTAAAAAAACGGCTGTACGTCAACGATATAACCGCTGTTCGTGAAAGTACGCAATTTTCAAGTAAGCACAATAATTGGGAATTTCATCGACCACAACTTGGCGGATTTTGCATATGGACATGCAGTTTCACCCTTACAAAATTGTGTTAACTCGGGAACTGAAGCCAAATGGCCATAGACTGCGCCGTGTATTCTCTGACTGAGATATGGAGCAATTGGAGTTGAACCTCCTTTCAGCCAAAAAGTCATCTTTAGCGACGAGGGCCATTTTTTGATGAATGGTTTCGTCAACAAACAAAATTGCCACCGTTAGAGCAATGAAAATCCAACGGAGGTTTAAGAACAAGCACCCTATCCTCAAAAGGTTACAGTCTGGTGTAGACTTTGGTATGGTGGAATAACTTTTACTTTCTCTTCTACATATAGTAAGCATTGCATTCCACCCAAGAATTCGATATCGTTATTTCACTAGAAATTCATATTTTTCGGCCGCCTGAATCCGAAAATAAATTTTTAGAAAAAGGTTCGTGTGTCTGTGAACAGCATAACCCAAAAACTAAAAGTCGGATAAATACCAAACTTGGTATCTTAGGTCTAGTATCTTCCAAGGATGCGACACGCAGATTTGCAAGAAAATCCCCCACCCCAAACTACCCTTTATAATGGAACATTTTTCGAAAAGTTTAATTTTTCCAAAAATGGCTGTAACAATTTTAATTAAAATATCATATGTTTAAGATATTTTCATGACAAATAAAATGTATATCTTGAATTTTGTGGTAATGTCCCCAAACGTCCTCTTCATTATGAATGGTATTTGCATAACTGGTTAACCGTAAAGGATAGATAAACGTTTTTTACGTAGAAAATGTAGATTTCGTTAAAACACACAATTTATGACATGTACTGTTTTGTCGAGTAAACCGTTTCCGAGATATACCTAGTTATTTATTTAAATTTTCCAATACTTAATACTTTTTCTCAAATGGGAATTCGTTATTCTTTTTTATGTCCTAGACAAGCAAAGACAATGGAACGCCCATATAGCAACCAGCGCTTAAAGCCTACCAAATTCCCCTTGCACCTACAAGAAAATTAGCAATAAGATAGTTTCTGCAAATGTTTATCTCGATTAACATCAAGTAGATGGAGAATAAGCGTTTGTAAATATAGTTAGTACAAAAGTAGAGAAAGTAATGTGAGTGTAACATCAATTTTTTTCAAGATAAACAAGAGGAGGGTTTGCCTTGCCTGTCAATTGTGAAATATACCCGGGTATGATAAGAGACTATTTATGACCTGAATTGGAAGGTATGGATCTCAGAAACGTCTGATTTCAGCAAGATGATGCCACGTGTCATACTGCTCACGAAACAATCAACTTCTTGAATGACAAGTCACAGACTTCATCATTTCCGCGCGATATTAACTGACCTCCAAGATTTAACGCCCTTGGATTATTTCCTATGGGTATGTTAAATCACGGGTTTATGTTCACATGCAAAAGCAGTTAATAACCCAAGAAGCAACATTACAGAGTTATTCGTGAAATTGTACCTGGTGTATGTTTGTCTGTAATTGAAAATTAGAAGACTCGCATCCAAGCAATTCAACGAAGCCCGGCGGCCATTTAACTGATGTTCCCTTCCACAAATAACGTCATTAAATGGGATATTGTGTTTAATAAGTTTTGCGATAATTGGGGAAGAATATTAAATTGAATGATTCTTATAAGTTAATCTAAAAATAATTGTTAAAAAAAGTTATAGTAGAAGAGTTTTATTTGAATAAAAAAATCATTCATTGCAGGATAATCCAGTAATGTATATAAATAAAACTAATATTCCTGTACCTCAAAGCAGTAATAATTAAATAAATAAGCATCGTTCGTTTATACCATATTTTCATTTCAAAAGTATGGCACGCTTATTAAAAGATAAATGGAGTTTTATTTATGGACGCTCTTTAACTGCTGTGGTCCTTAGCGTCCCATTCTATAGCGGGCGTGAAAGACCATAATTTTGCTCAGAGGCCTCTTTATCAGGCTTGATGTTCTTTTACGTGCCCTAAATCTGCGACAAGGGACCACCGGCTTTACTTCCCTTCCGAAGGAAGCCATGCTAAGGATGTTTACGCCCGAAAAAATCCATCGCCCTCTGCCGGGTAAGCGGGTAACATGGTAACCGCTACACCACGGACGACTTTATTGAAAGATCCTATACTTCTTGTTAATACAGATAAATCTTAATCACATATTTATGCATTTCGTTATAGTTGTAAGAAAAATGTGGTATCCTAAAGCAATACAAAAATCTCCTCAAACACCGTCGCTATGTGATGGCTTTAAAATTTCGTTCTCTTTGCATGAACTCGGAAGAAAGGAGAAAAACTGATGCGATACATTCACATAATCTTTTCTACCCTCTATTGTTTATTAGTGGGTATACAATCCATTCTTACTAAAGCTTATTTTTCTATCTACTTCATTTTAATCCAAGTAAACCTCTGCAAATGTGCTACATTGCACATTTAGTTATAAATACACAGAGAATAGCTTTAGTCAAATGTTTAAGAACTGTTGCCTTAAATTATGCTAACTTAAATTTCGATATTGTTTACATGCAATCGAGAGTAACAAGTGAATGTTAAAAGAACTTCAGCAAATGACCAAAAAATGAACAATTCGAACCTTTAATAACGGATATCGCAAAAATGGCTTATGTCACAAAAAAGTTATTTACAATAAATTGTGGGTTCTAAAGAGATCTACAGTTTTGTGCAGTGTTTTTCGTCTATCGCTTAACGTTTACCAGTTGTACAAGATTATACAAAATGTCTTCCAAATGAAGTGATCTTCACAGGCTATTCCCAGAAAATTGAACATGTACATTTTATTTGAAGTATAAATATCTTTAATATATAACATGTAATCAAAATTCTTAGCGCTATTTTTTAGAAAATCAAAACTGTTTCATGTAAAAGAAGTATGCGGTGGGAGACTCTCTTGAAAACCTTCGTGTCGCATCTTTGGAAGGTACCTACTGTATCCAAGTTTGTGTTTATGCGACTTTTCCTTTTTGAGTTTTGCTGTTCGCACACACAGGCTTTTTCTAAATATACTCTCTCTTTTGGTCAAGGTACCTCCAAACGTGTACTTTCGATGAAGCCACGGTATCGAATTTTTTGGGTGGAAAGGAGTATCTTCTCTACCTACTATGTATCCATAGGGAAAGTAAAAAAGACAGAAAAAAATGAATGGTGATTTGCAGTTGAGATACGAGGTGTGATCAAAAATTCTCCGGAATGAAGTCATAAATACTACACAACAGTTGGTTTTGTCTAATCCGCACTGTCACCCTCAAGTAGTCTCCTTGGGAGTTGATACACTTGTCACAGCGCTTCTGCCACTGCGGAAGCACCTCTGGAAGTCTTCTTCTTTCAACATGTTCAGAGCCTTCTGCGATTCGCGTTGAATGACATCAAATGCCCTCAAAACGGTGTCCTCGGAGCCGCATTTTAAGTCGCGGGAAAAGAAAAAAGTTCGCTGGTGCCAAATCTGGAGAATAGGCGGGATGGAGAATAGTATTCATCCTATTTTTATCCAAAAGTTGGCGAACAGAAAGGGCTTTATGCGCAGCGCATTGTCATGATGCAGGAACCAGTCACCATTCCGCCATTTCTCCGGCCGTTTGCGTCGCACATTCTCCCTTAATCTTTGCAGCACTTTTTTGTAGAACACTTGATTCACTTTTTGACCCTGTTGCACAAATTCCTTATGTACAATGCCTTTAATGTCAAAAAACACAATCATCATTGACTTCACTTTGGATCGAGCTTGTCTGGACTTTTTGGGGCGTGGAGATGAAGGACTCTTCCATTGTGAAGATTGTTGCTTCGTTTCTGGATCATACCCATAAATCCATGTTTCATCGCCAGTAATAACTTTCTCCATAAACTGTAGGTCATTTTGTAGCTGTTCTTTAAGATCTGTGCAGGCAGAACCACGGCTTTCCTTTTGGTCATTTGAAAGCAGGCGGGGCACGAACTTGGGGGAAATTCTTCTCATGCCCAAATTGTCTTTCAAAATGCTTTGAACACTTCCAAAGGAGAGTCCTAATGATTATAAAGTTGTTTTATTGTAATGCGCCTATCATTTAAGACCATTTCCCTCACCTGATTGATGTTTTCATCAGCTGTGCTGGAACAGATCACCCCGAACGATCTGCATCTTTAACTGATGTCACACCACTTTTAAATTTCGAAAACCACTCAAATGCTTAACTTTTGCCCATAAGCTGTTCCTAACATTTCATAGGCTTCTGTTGCAGTTTTACCGAGTTTAAAGCAAAACTTGATGTTCGTTCTTTGTTCTTCGTAATCTGACATTTTTGCTACGCGGAAAAATCGCTTCCCATACAAAACACGTGTTCACTTCAAGGCATCTACCTCGTCACTGCATGGTCACAGGGAGACACGTGACCTCTCATTTCTATCGGGGAGGAACGCTGTATGTATAGTCTGGGTAAGAATTAAATAAATCTCAGCGTCAGTATTGTTGTGAAGCCAGTCCGGAAACTTTTCGATCACATCTCGTAGTATTCACTATTTTGAATGTTCAAACAAATAGCAAAGAATATCTCAGAAATGCTTAACGCCACAAAAAATTGTATTTGACATAAGCTGTATGCTTTAACGAGATCTATATTTTTTGTCTATATCAAACTGCGTATTAATTCCACAAAAGTCATTCAGAGTGAAGACGACTTCACAGGATTTTAGCAAAGAAACAGTTCGAACTCTGTTCGTTACTGTTTCAATTGTCAAATGCTTTTCTCAAGTGATAAATCGTTATTCATATTTTCTCGGGGTCATGCAAAGAGCATGGAACTTCGAAGCCATCACATAGCGATCCGGTTTTCAAAATCTAACCCTTTAGCCTACCGTATTCTTCTTATACCTAACGAAATGTATAAATTTCTAATGAAAGTTCATCTCTATTAACAGGAAGGATACAGAACAAGCTCTTGTACAGTTTGCAGAAAAGCGAGTATAGAAGGTGTGTGAATGCAACACATCAGATTTTTACTTTTTCTATCCCGTAGATAACAGAAAGATAGGTATTGCATTTCACCCAAAAATGCGATATCGAGATTTCACCGGAAATAATGTTTTGAGGCCCCCTGAATAAAAAGAAAGCTCGTATGTGTGTATATGAACAGCATAATTCAAAAACAAGATGTCGGCAGTATCTTCGAAAGATACGAAGATTTAAAAAAAAATCCCACCACCCCAAACTACCCTTTACATGGAAAATGTGTAGGCATTTTTGATACACAAAAAAGGTTCTAAAGGTTTTAATTAAAATACCATATATTAGACACACCTACACGACAAGCAAAGTATATATCTTGAATTTTTTGTGAATAGCTTGTGAAGCCCTGTTCATCAACACTTAATTTTATATAATCTTGTATAACTGGTAAACGTTAAGCGATAAACGAAAGCGTACTACACAACAAATGTAGATCTCTTTAAAACAATAATTTATTTCATATAGCTTTCTTTGTGCATCAGCCACTTCCGACATTCCTGTTATTGACAGTTCGAATTGTGCAATACTTCGTCATTCTGTTAAAGTCCTGTCGATTTTCAGTTGTTTCTCGCGATATCGTGGAATTTTAAGGGCAGCGTATAGCGTGTCCAGTTCTTAAAACATTTGACTATCGCTATTCACTTACCTAGCGGGATTGCTCAGGCAGTAACGTCTGTGGCCCGCATTCAGGAGGTCCTGGGTTCGATTCCCGTGGCCGACCTACCTGACCATGAAGTTTTCATCACATCCTCCGAATTTCCTGTCCCTCCATTTAATCTGCATCCTCATTTCACCTGCTTGGTTTCTTTCAGGGTTGCAAGTGTTGACGGGAGGGCTCGGTGTGTGCATAGCAGGGGAAAAGGATGCTCTGAGTAAACCTTCGTTTTCCGGACTGCAAGAGGTCTCTGGGACACCTAAGGGATGTGTAAGCCCACAGGAGGGGGCGAGACGACTGCATCAGCGAACACCCGGGGGGTTCAAACGTGTAAGTTTAGGGAACCTGCCTTCTACCTGTCGTGATTGCTGTTCCGGCCGCGTTCTGGCTCCTCTTACCTCATGCCTTGCTCCCGAGGGCGTCCCGTCAGGCACCTAGGTAACAAAGATCTACGTAGGTCGAAATACTAAGTCTCATCCGTTCGTAGTCCTATCCTATTTATAACGAAATGTATTATTTCCGGAAAGGATTATCACTATTAAAGTGAAATAGACAGGAAAATAAACTTTTGTAACGTAATTGTGTAGCCAGTAATAAGCGAAAGAGGGTAGAGAAAGTCACGTAAATAAAACACATCAGAAATTTTTCTTTTCATTTCCTTTTCTCTTTCATCATCCTGCGGATCGATATATAGTGCAACAGACGCTGCAAAATACAGCTAGTCTGCCCATGCATAAGAATCGCGCCGCCTAAGCTGTCAGTGCAATGGATATGAGTAACGAGACTGCAGGAACATTGTTTGGCACTAAGGGAAAGGAGTGAGATATCAAGACATAAACAGAAGCGGGCACTTCGAGAGAGGATTGAACAAGTGCTGAGAAGGAAGTGTCATTCGACGCAAATGACTTATGCATCGCGGACAGATAAGTTTGCCTAACCAATCTGACGATAAACTTGTGAGACATTGCTATACCAACGGGCTCTGAAGGTAAAGTCTGGGCTAAAATCGGAGTGGAGTAATACATCAAAATGGACACCAGACTCATTAGACAGAGGCTCGCATGGCGGAAGGTAAAAATTACTAGTGACAGTGGTAGGAGAATTGCCTCATTTGTGAGGAGGAAGAGTTATGGGTGCATATATTGGCAAGCTGTAGGGGTACGGAGGAATGGAGGGAAAAATGTGCACCGCAATCCTTTACCACTTCGAATAGAGAATTAAGGGTATGTTGGACGCTGCTGGCAGGCAAGGAAGGCATGGAGGGATATACAAATTTCTACTCAAGGCGAGACAGCTAAGATCTGACATGGCTGTTAGTAGGGAAAAACAGGGGTGTAAGAAGAGTTGAATGTTGGTTCTGATGCTTTATTATGTTTTTATGTCATTTTTACTTTCTCTAATATGTATAGTAGGTAGGAGAAATATTGCATTCCACCCAAAAATTCGATACCGAGATTCTACCGTATGTTTAGGGTTGTTTGAATTCAAATAAAGCATTTTTGGAAACATGTACATGTGTGTGTGTGTGTGTCTGTCTGTCTATCTGAACAGAGTAACTGAAAAACGAGAAACCGGATAAATACCAAACTTGGTATTTGGGTTCAATATTTGCAAAGATGCGACACGAAGATTTTCAACAAAATCCCCATACCCAACTAGCCTTTACATTGAACATTTTTCGAAATGTTTTATTTTCTATAAAACGGCTCTACCGATTTTTATTTAAGTATCATACATTAAAGATATTTACATGATAAATAAAATGTATATCCTGAATTTTTAGGGAATAGCCTATGAATTCCTCCTTATTCGGAGACAATTTTGTATAATCTTCTATAACTGATAAACTTTAAGCGATAGACGAAAACGTACTACATCAAAAAATGTATATATCTATAAAACACACAGTTTTTCCAAATAAGTTTTTTGTGACATAAGCCGTTTCTGAGATATGCCTTATTAAAGGTTCGAATTGTTCATTTCTTGGTCATTACCTTAAGGGGACAAGGTACTTTTAAATGGTCAAAAATCACATCTTTTGTTTTAGGCAGTAATAAAATCTATATTGTTTCCAGTTTAAGAAAATATCCACTTTTGGGGGGTTAAGAGGTTTTTAAGACATTTAATACCATTTAAATTCTAGTCTGCATTCGTTTAAAACTGTCATACAACGCCACTTTTTAGAACATTTTTGTATCTTTCAACAACGAATGACTATAATTAATCATGCAAAGCGAGCAGTTCAGCAGGCCAGGACCAAGAGAAAGCAATCAGAAAAGCTGAAGCAATCCAGGAATGAATGTGTAGATGATTATGACCCTGGAATGTATGTAGTGAGTTAGAATTTTAATGTTCAAACTTCCAATTCAGTTTTCTCAAAACATTTTTGGATACTTATGTACCTTTTTCTCAGAAGGTATGAGAGGTAGATAGCTGAAATTTTCAGAGCATATATACAACACATGCTTAAACCTTCTGAACCACAATCATAATTTTATAATGTATATTAGTGATATTAAGAAAGTAACACTTTCCACATTTTTATTTTTTTGAATTTGCAAATAATGTTTTTTTCAATTTCTAGTGAACCTAAATAGTTGAGGTTCAGAAGATAGCTTATTATACTAAGAACAAGCATGCAAAAGTGTGATTCTGTATTGCAAGTAGTATCAGAGAAAAATGTACATGAATTCACATGTTTTAATTTATAATTTCTCTGCTGAATTAAATAATTTTTACGGACTCAACTACATAAGCTATCAATGCAAACAACCACTTGAAATAATTGCTATGATGTATGGAATAATTCATAGAAATTTCAGAAAAAACCAGTGAGAACTTTAAGAGCAGTGGTAATTTAACGTACTTAAGGTGTAATTTCCATATGTTCCGACTTGACCCTTAAAATCCTTTCAGCATTCACTTGCTTCTCGCGATGTCATGGAAACAGTATGGTATTTTAAGACCAGCATATAGCGTGCAGTTCTTAAACATTTCACTGTCGCTGTTCCCCTTGTATTTATGACGAAATGTGTAATTAGCTATTTCTGCAGAGTATATTTGGACTAAAATGTAGTAGATATAAAAACAAACTTGAGTAAGAATAGTTTGTGTACGCACTAATAAACGATAGAGGCTAGAGAAACTCATGTGACTGTATCACATCAAATTTTTAAAAATCTGAATATTGTATTACCATACTGTATTCCCTTGTGCCTAAAATGAAATTTGTAAATGTATAATGAAATGTTATCTCTATTAACAAGAAGCTTTTGTAAAAGAGAGAGTAGATAAAATAATGTGAATGCAAACTCTCTTCAAAACATCTGTCACTATTCCTGAACCTCTAGGCTGTTCGAAGACTAGTGTTTGCCATACATGAAATTAGAAAACAAACGTTTAGTCGCACAAGGTGGGACTACAATGGGTTATACAGAAATTAATTGGAGAGAATATATTGTTGGTAGCCTCCTTGACAACGGCTACACCTGCGGCTGAGTAGCTTAACAGTACCATTCCAAATTGCCTCCGTGATCAAGTGGTCAACGTCTGGCTCCGTGTTGGATTACTGGCCAGGGCGGGTGAGTTTTTCTTTAATTAGAATCATTCCCTAGCGTCTGTAGAGTTTGGAAATGTGAATCCGAGGGAGAATATGAATGTGATTCATTGTAAAAATGATTAAATAAAGCGTTAAAACCTAAATTCTAAGAACTACTAACACTGTCAACTGTTTCTCGAATCAAAGCACCGAAATGACCATAGAAATTAAAGGGACGCTCCTACACCTTTGCTCCTATTTAGACCAAATTTGGCACACATGTTCTTTAGGAAAAGAGTAAAAATGCTGAAGGATGATATAAAAAATACCACCCCTGACTGAAGGGGGATGGAAAATGTTCAGCGAGAGGTAATTTTGTGATCTCTCAGCACGAATAGGCCTGTTTTCACAACAATTGCGCCAACTAAACATAAATGTAGCTCCCTTTTTAGGGGCAGTAATGCAAAATACCACCAATAATGGAAGTTGGAATGGAAAATTCGTATAATTTGACACATACATTCTTTAGAACAAGAGTAGGACTAATGTGGGGGTGCCATCACAAAACCTATGCCGAAAGAAAGAGAGAGTCGGAAAGAGTTCGAAAGGAAGCAATTTTTTTAACATTCTCAACTATGTTAGTAAGTAGGGGAAGTATTGTATTGCAACCAAAAATTCCATACCGAAATTTCACAGGAAATTCACGTATGAGGTGCCCCGAATTCAAATAAAGCATTTTTGTAAACATGACCCTGTGTGTGTCTGTCTGTAAACAGCATAACTCAAAAACGAAAAGCCGACTAAATACCAAACATAGTATTTGAGTTTAGTATCTTCCAAGTATTCAACACGAAGATTCTCAAGAAAATCCCTCCACCCCAGGCTACGCTTTACATGGAAGATTTTTAAAAATGTTGATTTTTTTTCAAAAATAGCTCTATGTTGATTAAAATATCATATGTTTAAGATATGTTTATGGCAAATTAAACAAATATCTTGAATTTTCTGGGAATGTCCCCAAAGGTCCTCTTCATTCTGATGATTTTTGCATAACTGGTAAACCGTAAGAGAAAAAGAAAAGTTTACTACACACAAAATGCAGATTTCGTTAAAACACATAATTTATGTCATATACGTTTATACTTTCTCTGCTACGTATGGTAAGTAGGGGAAGTATTGTATTCCACACAAAAAGTCGATACCGAGATTTCACCGGAAATATATGTTTTGAGACGCCCTGAATCAAAAAAAAAAAAAAGCATTTTTGGAAACACGTCCGTGTGTGTGTGTATCTGTGTGTGTCTGTGAACAACATAATTCGAAACGAACAGTCGGATAAACACCAAACTTGGTATTTAGCTTCAGTATCTTCCAGAGATGCGACACGAAGGCTTTCCAGAAAATCCCCCACCCCAGATTACCCTTTACATAGAACATTTTTGGAACATTTTAATTTTCTCAAAAATGGTTCAAAGGATTTTTATTAAAATATCATATGTTTAAGATATTTTCATGAGAAATAAAATGTATATCTCGAATTTTCTGGGAATGTCTCCAAAAGTATTCTTCATTGTGAACGACTTTTGCATAACTGGTAAACCATAAGAGAGACAAACGTTTACTACACAAAAAATGTAGATCGCGTTAAAATACCCAACTTATGTTATATACATTTTTTGTTCAGTGAACTATTTTCGAGATATTGCGTGTTATTCCCTTAATCTTTCCAATTCTTATACTTTTTCTCAAATGGGAATTCGTTATTCATTTTTTTTGTCTTGGATACGCAAAGAGTATTAATCTGTGGCAAAGAGAATGGTGTTGCACATAGCAACCATCTATTAACAGTAATGTCTATGCTTAAAGGCTACTGTATTTCTATATTGCCCTTGTAAATATATATTTCCCTTACATCTACAAGACAATTAGCAATGAGATAGTTTCTGCAAATGTTTATCTCGATTAACGTAAACTAGATGGAGAATAAGCGTTTGTAAAAATAGTTTGTACAAGAGTAGAGAAATTCATGTGAGTGCAACACAGATTTTTTTCCAGTACAATGTATTTCAATACTTTTCAAAGTAAAGATACAAATTGTATTTTCTGTTTCCTTTTAGTGGTGGGTGTAACTAAAATCAACCCGCAACGGGAGAGGAGGTGAAAAATGTTTTGCCGCGGAAAGTTTTGAGAATACTCAGTGAATGAGACTATTTTGTCAATAATGAAATTATTATAGTGCTCTCTTAATTCATTTAGAGCTGGTAATGCAAAAATATTGAATGGGAGACAATTTGGAGAATTTTCAGCAGCGATGCGACATCGGAACGATTGAAGTGAAGTGATCAAATTAAAAGAATTGAATACCAGAAATATTACAAGCCACAACACTTGGAAAATTGAGTTTTAGCAAAACCGTCAAATCCCCAGGCAACGCCGAGAATTTTTACTATTGAAACAACAAATACAGATCTGATGTTTTACATTCACATTCTTTTTTGGAGTGGAAAAATTTCCCCTACTTATATAGTTAAGTATATCATCATCAATACCACTATAGGTAAGCCTTGGGCTAAATCCATATCAAGAGAAACCACCAATGTTTCTCTTTCATGTTGGTGAGTATAGGGTATAGGTACGGAGAGGAACACCTCGCGCACTGCAACCTATGGGAGATCTATTGCGGCTAGCACCCCCAGTAAGAAGGGATGAAGTGAAGGAACCACAGGAGGCTACATACCACAAGCAGAAGACGCGCGAAATTCTCTAATAGTTCCTAGCTTCAAGACCTATCCCATTATGGAGCTGCCCAGAGGGCGCGACGAACGACCCATTTAACCAAGCAGCCTTCTAGTGTCAACGGGGGTACCCTTTCTTTTGAGGAAGCATCTGCGCCATTTATCCGGCACCGCCATACCACACGAAGCCTATATTGTATTCACTCTTAGGTTGATCCGCGCCAAAACAAACCCATGTGACCAATGCACCGTGATACGACACGGTAACACTGCGCGTAGGAAAGTAGTTCTATGCTAATAATCTAAATTTTATATGAATTTATCCTTAATTGGTATAATACTCTATACAAATACCTAAGAGTTTAATTAACACTGATTCATACTGGAAAGGTAGAATCAGGCGACTGAAAAGTTCAAGTCATAGCCGGAATTTGAACCACGGATCTCCCGGTGTCCGTCCGGCTGCTCAAACCACTGAGCTACCATGGCAACATGCCGGCTCGACACTAAATTCTCCAGCTGATTCGCGTTTTTCCCGGTAAACCACAAGGAGATCTCAAATTGTATTGAGAGGATATATCCCAATGGCGACTTACAATGTTGTAAGTACTTTAAGTGCCGGGCTTCATAGTTTCAACCACTATTAGGTCAATTAATGGAATACCACTACAATGGTTGAAACTATGAAGCCCGGGACTTAAAGTACTTACAACATTGTAAGTCGCCATTGGGATATATCCTCTCAATACAATTTGAGATCTCCTTGTGGTTTACTGGGACAAACGCGAATCAGCTGGAGAATTTAGTGTCGAGCCGGCATGTTGCCATGGTATCTCTGTGGTTAGAGCAACCGAAAAGAGACCGTGGTTCAAATCCCGACCTAATTCTACCTGTCCAACACACGGCTTTTGTGGAAGAACAATTAATTTCACTGATTTATATTGTTAAAGAGAGCTACAAGTCCCAATATGCAATTCGTATGCGTCACCTGATCCGAGCATGCACATAATATTGTTTACAGCCTGAAATTAGCAGTCTGTGTTTAGTATCATAGAGGACGGTGAATTTGCTCTCGCGTCTTCGTCAACATGCATAAAGCATAAGCCGGGCAAACCATCGACTAGTGGTGAAAAAAAGTGTTGAATGTTTATTATAAGTTATATGAGAAACATCCAACACTTCCCGTGAAAAACGTGGTGATATAACTTCTGAGCTCAACGGTGTTTCGAGTTCAAGTGTAAACAGTGCTCGTAAAGAAAAATCTAAAACAGGAAAAGTGTTATACCCAGGAAAAAATAAAGCGTGTGAAATACGCGACGCAAGAATGCTGTATTCACTTTTAGGTAGATCGGCACCAAAACAAAACTCAAGGGACTAGTGCACCGTTGTAATGTATTCTTCCGCCATTCGCCGCAGAAATAATGTCATATTTTCACGAGCATGTGACAGAGTACAGGCAAAGAGAACATGGTCCGACAACTTAAACGATGACTAGCATACTCTGTTAGGGTTTAAGGTGATAAGATTGATAGTTTAAACAAAATAAATGTTTGCACATATAATAATAGTTAATTCTAAAAGAAACGAGCGAAAAAGAAGGTAACAGGTATGCGATATCTTAATTTATTCGCTCTCTGGAAGCGGCACTTTTAATAACTGTTAGGGCTCATTTTTAAAAAAGAAATTGCATTCTTGTCCCATTCTGACATCGCGTATTTCTAACGCTTTCTGTTTTTCCCGCGTGTAACCACTTTCCCGTTTCAGATTTTTCTTAAACGAGCACTGTTTATACTTGTACTCGAAACACTGGTGAACTCCGAAGTTAATTTCACCACTTCTTTCACGGGAAGTGTTAGATATTTCTCACATAACTTACAATAAACTTCCAACCCTATTGTTTTTTCACAACTGGTCAATGGTTTGTCTACTTATGCTTTATGTAAGTCGACGAAAACGCAGGAGAAAATCACCGTCCGCCATGATACTAAACCGAAACTGCTGGTGTCTGGCTACAAACAATATTCTGAGCATGCCCGGATGTCAGGTACTTATATGAATTGCATGTTGGGACTTGTGGCTTAACGGTACAAATTAGCGTTAATTATACTTTTAGGAATTTTTATAGAATATTATACCATTTAAGGATAAATTAATTCTAAAATTTAGATTATTAGCATGGGACTATTTTCCTGCATGCATTGCTACAGTGTTGTACCACGGTGCACTGGTCACGTGCGCTTGTTTTGGCGCGGATCAACCTACGAGTGAATGCAGCATAACGATTCTGTGAAGAGTGCAATTTGTGTAACAGTGCATAATTTCGTTTTTTTTTTTAAATGAGCCGCCAACAGTTGATAGCGTGCGCTTATACCTGTTACTTTCTTTATCGCTCTTTCTTTTACAATTAATTATTACACTAGCCTGCATGATATCGGATGACTAAAAATTAATAAGTGATTCTGACTCACTTTTATGCTGATTTCAGAACTGCTTTTAGTTTGTTTCTATCATGTACAGTTTTTTCACTATTTCACTTCAAAAATCTAGAGATATATAGATATTGCTTCCGCCACTACACATAAAATTGGGCTTGATGAAGCAATTAGTAAGGGATCTACCATAGGATGGACCCTGCTTCAAGTACCTTTCCAACAAATTTCCCTTCATTACACAACACAAATTAAAGGCTGGAATTTTTGTTGGTCCTCAAATAAAGAAATTGATGAAGGATGAAGATTTTGAGAAGACAATGAATAAGAGAGAAATAGAAGCATGGACCGCCTTCCGATCAGTTACTGAAAACTTCTTAGGCAATAACAAAGATCGTAATTACAAGGCCATTGTCGAAACAATGTTGGGGAATTTCAAGAAGATGGGTTGTAACATGAGTGTAAAGGTAAATTTTCTGCATTCACATATCGACTACTTTCCAGAAAATCTGGGACATTATAGTGAAGAGCAGGGTGAACTTTTTCACCAAGATATTAAGGAAATGGAGAGGAGGTTGACGCTGACCCCTGACACATCTGTGTTGTTCCTGGCAGTTGCTTCAGTGGACTCAGAGTCCTGGGTTCGATGGTTGGATGGCAGGGATTTGGAATTTGTTTTTGGTAGAGCTGAGATTCTAGTTTTCAGGGGTGGTGACACTGCCTTGATGATCTTAATAATACTACCGGCGAAGTTTGAGTTATTTCTTTATTTTGTTACATAGATTCCTATCTGGTCAACCCGCCACCTTCGTCGTCGAAACCACTGTTATTCTTATCACTTTCGAAGTCGCTACTTATGTGTTTCTCCGACTAGCCCTCGAATTGTCTAGATTTCACAACTTCATTTTTTACACTATAAATTTTCTGATTATTTTCTTCTAATTTTGTTTCGTCGACCGTCCTCGTGGTTAGTTTGTACCGGAATGTGTCTCGGCGTTTCTTTTCTTCTTTCACGCCTTTCGCCAAACTTAGAATTTTCCCCCACCTTTCTTATGTTTCGTTCCGTTTTAAGTTCAAACGTATCATGTGATACATACGCGATCTTTTGATTGGCTATCATTTTGTTTCATGATTTTTATTATTGGCTACCCCCACTTGACAACTTTCACATCTGCTTCTTACAGCTTATTTTGAGTTTTAAAATCTTCCCACGAATATTCTTAGATCGTAGATAAGGCACGCATACTTCCTGACCCATCTAAGCTTTGAAACCGTTGTAAACTACCCGTCCGAGCCAGAGAACAATGCGAAACTTCCGGTAGGCTTGTTGTCGTCCACGCAGGTAGATACATCCTTGGAGGACAACAAACCTTGTTTCCTGTCTTTCCTACAAAACCCATTCCTAATATGAATTCAGTACATTTTTGTCGTTATGTTCGATCGTATATTATTCTTGTTATTATTATTATTATTATTATTATTATTATTATTATTATTATTATTATTATTATTATTATTATTATTTCTCCTGGGTCTCGATAACCAGCTTCATATGCCCTGACGGTAAATTTATCATCGGACCTTTAGGTTGGATGATGGGTTTATCGTTAATGTCCCATCTAAGCTAATCTAATGTCCCTCTCTCCCTCTGTTCCTTTCATTTATCATTTTATTTATTTATTTATTCATTTATTTAGTGGCTTACGACGATTTGATGGCGAGCCCACCGTTACACATTTATTCTGTTCACAATACATTTCAATTACTGAACACAATGCAATTTCAAATTTGACACAAGTATTTTCTCAAAATAAAAGAAAAACAATCTACATAATATCTGGCCGTCAACAACCAGGCTACAAAACATTTATATTTAAGGAATCTGTTTATACACACAATACATTCTTCAAACAATTTTTTTTTAATTACACATCTTAGTTCCATCTCTCTCTCTCTCTCCCTCTCTCTCTCTTTTGCACATTATAAACAATACTGGTTTTCTTGAGGCTATTAGCAGCCTCCAGACTCAGACACCTTTTGGTACCTTTTTTCTGCCAGGTATACATTCTGGCCGGTTTTCATACTGTATGTCATTAACATCGTGAGTGTCAAGCACACGGTTTTAACAGGACATTGCTATCCCAAAGCTACCAATTTGTTTGTAAACAAGGTTCGCATATATGACTTTCCTTACTCGTGTTCCGAGTGCGTTTGTACATTTTCCCTGTCCGACTCTACTAAATTTCTTTGGTCCTACTTAACTGGACGATCAATGATAAATGATACCTACCGATTATTTTCCCGGTCCTCAATTTTTGGAGTTGATATACCCTGTCCCCAAAGGTTTGTGATATCCGATAAGGACCTTTCCAACACATATGCATACGTCTGTATTCCTTCTTTCTCTTGGTGGTTTAAGCAGCCTATTGATGCTACATATTCGTGTATACCTGATAGGGACATGTTTTGTTTACTCACTACCTGCGAGTCGTCCGGTCTCTCACCATAATAAACACTTTCATTTTCTAAGTTTAACCCACAATACTGGGATGCATGACCTACTTCTGACTCATCAGCTGACTGCAGTGGCGTGTCGTTAAGATCTCTCCCTTCGCGCAATTGTTGCGTAAAAATTCTCACCACATCAATGCCTCCCCCAATGTGCAAATATTCAATAAAAAAATTGTTCTTCTTGTATTTTTGTTTTCGTTCCCTGTGTAATGCGAGAACCTGCGCGCATTCTCTGAGGTTGAGTCTGGGAACGCTACGACTCTTCCTGTCTCTAGTTTTCCGACCGTCGTGGGGGCCTATCCCTTGGCCTATGCTTTGTCCTGCCATTGCCCCACTTAGGTGACCTATCGCGTCATCCATTTCGTGGTGGACATTTTGCGGCTGTCGTGTCTGGGATGGGTAACCGCTCGGCGTCAATGCGTGGCTGTACGTAGGCATGCTTAAGAGCTCGTGGTTCTCATTTCTACGGGGTGGAGTCGCTGGCCGGCTTGGAGGTGTTCTTGGCCTGTTCGGAGGTGTCCTTGGCCTGCCCGGAGTGTTTCCAGGTCGGTTCGGGGGAGTTTCTGGGCGATTCGGAGGCGTTCTTGGCCTATCCGCTGTTCCACCGTGAAGGTTATTTCCCCTGTGTTGCCTACTATTCGCTGGGTACCTGGAGAATCTCATGTACTGAACGGGATACTCCTCATGTTGCCTCGGTGGCCTACCCGTGCCCGTTTGGTCCCAGGGCCTATAGTTTCTCTCCCGATGTCTTGTAAATGGCTCTTGATAACGCTGTCGGACTGTGGAATAGTTGTTCAACGCACCTTGTGCCCTCGTCCCATCATTAGGATGCGAATGTATCCGATCAATGTGTCTACCTTCAGTCCTGATTCTGGAACTATCTTCTTCCCGCGTTCCGTACCCTTGCAGAGCGGTAAGGAGTTCCAGGGCTTCGCTCAGCGTCCTCGGACGTGCTACCACGAGGTGATGACGTATAACGTCTGGGAAGTGTCGTGTCAGGAGGGATACAAATTCACCTTCGGGCATCGGTGGGTCCAGGAGTTGACTTAATTGGCCGAGTCGCAAGAAGTAGTCGACCATCGTCTCACGCTTCTCTTCCCTGTATCGGCCATTGTTTATTTCTGCGCGCACCCTGTATTGTGCAACGCCACTCCAATATTTTTCTAAAAATGCAGACCTAAAATGTTCATATTGTGCATGCTCGCCCACCGTCAATCGAAACCAACTCAGGGACGGGCCTAACAAGCTCCTTTTTATAATTAACATTTTGAAACGGCTTCAAGGTACCAGGGGAGATCGAATGAAACTATGATGGCCGATTACTGTTGGATGTTGAGGAGGGACAGTCATCTTCAAGGATCTGCAAGGAATTCAAAAACAGAAAGTTTGAAAAAAATTAAATGAAACACTTTGGCTTCTTGTTTTGTTGAAATGTAGTCATGAAATAAATTAGGGGAGTTCCTGGGAGTATTCTTAAAATGTTTTTGAATAAAAACTTACCTTGTGTGAAATGGTATCTGAATACTTTTCTATGCTCATTAGTAAAATTGTAAAAACATTAATTCTTTTGTATAAAAACCTGACGTGATAGAAAAGAACGGAAGCTATTTCTGGAATCAGCATAAAAACTTGATTCAAGAACACCTACTTTTAAGAAATCATCTGACAAAGGTTTGAAAATGCAGACTAGTGTTATTATATGTGCAAACTTTTATTTTTTTTCTATCAATCTTATCTCCTTTAGCACCTAACAAAATATGCTGGTCACTGTTTAAGTTGCCGAAATAAAGACTGTTCTTTTTGCATTACGTGCCACGTGTACTCGCCACATTGTCGTGAAAGTGTAACAGTATTTCTGGCGCGAATGGCGTAAGGACACACTACAACGATGCACTGGTCACCTGGGTTTTCTTTTGGCCTGCAGCAACCTAAGGGTGAATACAGTTTAGGTGGTAGGTGTCCACTCCGGTACTAATCCTAATCGTAATCCTTCCCTTAATGTTGGAAAAATATCAAAGTTGTACTTTATTAACTTCTTGTATATTGTAATAATCTCTTTATGCCAAGATAACGCGAAAATGTTTAAAAGTCGATCTTCTTGCAATACTTTTGCTTGAACCGCAAAATGTGTATGATTAATGAACATTCCGAGCAACATACCGAGTGATTCCGTATTAATATGTGATGCTCACATTCAGAAGGTCCCGGGTTCGATTACCTCCACCGGCCATTTTGACTTTAGATATTTTCGTGGGTTTTTCTGTTTGTAGGCAAATGGTGGGGTAGTTTTTCACCTACCGCGACATCCTTTCCTTCATTTTCCTTTCATTCCGTTTCCTTCTTATGTTTCAGGTGTGCTTATAGGTCTTCTACTTTATAGGGATGAGATCTTGATGTCAGGGCGTTTAGATATTGACGGAGACATAAATAAATTCTTGATTCCGACTTTAGAATTATTGCTCAATTTATTGTGATTTGATTAGCATTCTCCAACTCCCAGTGTCTTCGCCACAAACCACTCCGGCATAGCGAACGCCTAAGTCTCTCTTTCGGCGCGCTGTATTTTTATATAAACGCGGAAATCCTCATTATAGGTTACCCTTTAGTGTCATTCACTCAGGTTTAATACGCAACTATTCGCCTGATGATGACACTTTGATGGTAAGTTACCAACAACAATGCACATGATTTTCGGAGTTTCTCCACACTTGATATTTGGCCCCTCTCTTTCTTGGTCACATGTTATTTGTTGGTCATGTTACATCTATTTTATTTCCTATGCGTGGTTTTAAATAATTTGGTAAATTATGATTGGTAGTTCTCAATTCCTGGTGCCCCTGCTTCTATTCGGTCCCATTATTTTACTAGCAGAAATATCTTGAGCACTGGTTAAGATTTAACGATAAGGCACATACGTTTTGGTGTTTATTTTTATTGCCATAAACCACCTAACTGTTTCTTGTAGCCTTGAAAGAGTTCGCTTCCCGACAAACTGGCGCCGGTCTTACCCGGATGCCAGGAACCATAGTGCTTGCCCGGATGCCTGTCTATTGTTAGTCTAGGTTAAAGACCTGGGCTATCGGCACGTCCGCTGGGTTTTTTAAATTAAATTAAGTTTTTTTATTTACGGACGCTCCTTAACTGTTATAGACCTCAGCATCCCATTCTATACTGGGAGTGAAGGACCAGTAATTTTGCTCGGACGCCTCTTTATGAGGCTTGAGGTTCTTTTACGTACCACAAATCTACGGCACGGGACCACCGGCTTTACTTCCCTTCTGAAGGAAGTCATGCTAAGGATTTCTACGCCTGAAAAAAATCCATCGAGCTCCGCCGGGTTGGACCCGCGACCTCGAAAAATAGAGGGTAGATGGTACCACTAGACCACGGAGGATGACGGGGTAAAATTAGAGTTTTATTTTGCGAGTTTGTTGAGGCCGAAGACCGTAGGCCTTCGTTTCCTAACCCCACTAGCAAACTAAAACCACTTTTAACACGTGTGGCATATATTAGTTTCTAGACAGCCTCGAATTTGTAAAATGTCAGTAAATAATATTATATTGATTCCCGTAATTAATAGAGAACTCGTTTAGAATGCGACTCTTGAAACAAGAGAAATGGCGTTAAAAAGTGGGATGTCAGAGGTTTTGTTGATTCGCTAGCAGTCATTTTCTGTGAAGTTGTTTTCAACATGTTTTGCCTTACACCAGACAATGAAGCGATTAAATGCTATATCATATTGCCTTCTGGATTTTGTGGGTAAGTATTCTAGTGTTATTCTTTCTGCTGCTTCTGTAATTTCACTTGGCTCTTCCATTTCAGTTTCTTTTGAATTCATAATTTCCGACATTTAATCTTTATGTAGGTTATGCTAGATAAATAATTACGTTTTATTTCAAAGAAAGCAGAAGGCTGGCAATATAACGTATAGGTTAACTCTACAACGAAATTTGATAAATTGAAGTATGACGTTTTGTATTGTGAACAGATAATGCGAGCGCCATGAGATATTACTCGTATAAAAAGACACAATGAAAAGTAAAACCTAATCAAACCAAGTTGAGTTATTGAACATGTGCAAATACAAAGGGGATTGCCATGTGATTGGACTTGAAACCAAAGTTTGTCACACAAGATTAATGCACTAGTGCGGTAATCTAAAGCTTTTAGCTCCGGTGCTCTGTGTTACAATTCTACTTTCAGGCAATGCTGTCTAAAAAGAATATTACAGAGCAGTATATATAATATGGCAATGACTCATAATACTAGCAGAACACCAAAATAGAGCTAGTATTTGTATGGTCCCTTCAACTCACCCCTTCCTCCTAGGGGTGGTAGGCACAATAGATCTCTGAAGGTCGCGGTATTGAGTGCCCCTCTCCGTTGAAACACCTATACGAGGGGCACTATTTATATTTTGAGCCTAATAATTAAAACGAGGTAATTTCTGATTGAAAACTGATTTATTATTTTTCAAAACATTTCCATTTATGATCAATACACTTTTGCATCCGTTTGAACCATTGGTCAAAGCATTTATTCCAGTCTTCTTGAGACACCTCCAAAACATGGTTTTGAAGGCATCAACGGCGTGGTTGTCCACGCCATTTATTCTTGATGTTCGGGAACAAAAAGAAGTCATTGAATGCCAAATCAGGACTGTATGGTGGATGACCCATCAATTCGATTTTTTGAGCCTTCAAATACTCTGTTGTTAGACGACATGTGTGTGCGCTCTCATTGTCTTGATGAAGAACGATCCTACGGTTCTTGTTGGTTTTCCTTACTTCACCGAAGACTTCCGGCAAACAAATGGTTATGTACCATTTGGCATTGACCGTTTTACGTTCCTCTAAAGGCACTGTTGCCACATGGCCAAGTTTGCTGCAAAAGCAGGCGACCATTTGCTTCAAAGTGTTTCGAGTGCGAACAACTTTTGTTGGATTTCCTTCATGCTGAAACACCCATACAGTCGACTGCTGTTTACGTTCCGGCTCATACGCATAGATCCATGATTCGTCACCTGTTACAATCTTATATACGTCTTTTGAGGCATCGCCATTGTATTTCTTGAGCATTTTTGTACACCATTCGACACGAGTATCTTTTTGAGATTGGGTCAAATTATGTGGGATCCAACGAGAGCAAACCTTTTTCACGGCTAAATAATCATGCAATGTTTTATATATGCTGGTGGAACTAATGCCTAGGGTTGCCTCAATCTCACAATATGTCGTTATTAGTTTTTGCACAGCATCAATTTTTTCTGGCACAACAACTGATTTTGGACGACCTTCACGAACTTAATTATTGAGCGAACGGCGGGCACGATTAAATTCGTTATACCAGCTTTTCACAGTGGCAAAGGATGGAGCTTCGTTGCCAAATTGGAAGTTAGTTGATTGATGCACTCTTATTTTGATAATCCACGTCTAAAGTCGTAATAAATCTTTGCACGAACATTTTCACGAGTTAATTCCATGTTTTTGTTGACACACAATTTTCAAGTTAGTGTAAACAAAACAAATGACGCGGTATTGACAAAATGTTTGAAGTAGATTATGATCAAAAATGTCAAACTTTCCATTGGAAACATCAGATGGCACCTACAACATTCAGGGTTGCCAAGGCTCAAAATATAAATAGTGCTCCTCGTAACCTATACTAGGAACATACATCACGAGAACAGGGATACGCTCAAAACGATTATAAATAAACATTTTGAAAATATATCTACTTAAATGACTGAGGGAATAGTAAATTATTAGTTATGAATAAACGTTAATTCCGCTGATTAATGGATGCGTATGTAAATAGAATGCAGAATTACATAGCTCACATATCAAAATTATATGACAGTATAACACCAACGCAATAACAAAATCGGATCGAAAACGCAGAGAGTTTCCATTCATTTTGCATGTGATTTTGTGTAAGTTGTGGAAATATATATACATATATAATTTATCAGTACTTGTGCTCTGTTTCCGTGTATGCAGGAAGCTTGATGATGATTTTAAGCTCCAGACGGTAACAAATGTTTTTAAAATATCAAGCGCCGCAACAAAAGGAATCAACTTCATTGCTTCATTCTCCGTACTCTACGAATAAAGGCATTCGACAAGGTGGAATTCTTTCTTCCACCGTTCGTAGCTTACTTAAGTTTGACGTACAGTCAATCCAGTCTTAGAACCGGGCTTGATGTAAACATTTTTTAGGTCAACCGCACTATTACATGTGACATAACATGTGATTTGTTATGACATGCATAATACTTTAGTGGTTCATTATGATCTTACTAAGAGCCAGGAGCAAGATGAACTCGGGCGGAAGGTAGATTGACACGGTACCTAATCTTTATTTACGGATTTACCCGTGCGATGTTATAGATTTAAGTCTAGTAGCAAGCGTATTTGTCGTGGTTACCTTGATGATGGCGGTTGTTGGCTCCTCTTAGTGCTATTGGTATGGGTCGGTGGTACTGCCGGCCATGCGTCCAAGTGGTGACCGAGCCCGATGCTGCTTAGCTCGACCGGCCGTTTGCTGGACCTTCAAGTAAAGTAGTGCCATCTGGCGAGAGAACCGGGAGGAGTGGGTACTGCTGTGAATGAGTGCCAAGGGGGGAGGGGTGCTACTCAGTGGTCACTCACCCAGCGGTGAACCGGCCCAATGCTGCTTAACTTGGGGGAGGTGATTTCGGATGGAAAAAGTGGCAGTTTCTACCAGCCAAGTGTATCCTTGGGTAGGCGGTAGCTTTTACGTCGTCTGGGTTGGTGTTGGGCAAGTACATTAACCAGCAGGTTGGGATGGGGAGCAAACTTAGGATAGCTTGTGCGAGCTCTCTCTTGCACAACATCCACATGTACGGTAGACCCGGTGTGAAGGAAATGTGACGGGAATCTGCGGTCTGTGCCGTAGACCATCCGAAGTGCCCTGTTCTGCACGACCTGCAGTCTGCGGATGGTGGACCTAGCCACCGAGCCCCAACCTCGCAGTATCAGAAGTGGAATGACCTCACGATGCAGTATGAGATAGGTAGGATGGTTGACAGAACACAGGATACAACTGTCTAAGGGCAGCGTGACCCAAGCTGACCTTAGCCTTGACATGGGGAATGAATGTGGAGCGCGCAGCTGTCCCATACCTTTTAAGACATACAAAGCAACAGTGCATTGGGATCCATTTCGTAGATAAACAGTGAAATATGTGTATTTCAAACAAAATAAATTCGTTCATTTTAATTTTAATATTCTCATAATTCAGATAATTTTCTTTGCTTTAATATAAGTAGGTTCCACGTTATCTGCAAACAAATAAATAAATACAGCATGAACTTAACATTGCTGCCATCTGTTGCACTGTTCGCAAACACACTCAAGGTCCTGCCATCCGATAAGCATTTATTTACACATAATTAAAAACGTAAGATATTTTTGTAAAATCTCAAGGTTTTGAAATTATAGTGTAGTCCACTAAAAACAGTCGTGTGCATCTTGACTATAATGATAACTAAGACACGAGTATGAAAGTTACTCGCTACGCTCATTTCAAAGCATAGTCGCGTCTTCACAATATGCTATATAATACTACGAGGACGGATAAACCGTCCCCACTCTACTTGTCTTTTACCTTCAGCTACTGAGTTATCCAATGAGAGGAAGTGGGCTGATACGCGGGAAACAAGTATCACGTCACTGTCCTGAACACATCAATTTTATAGTGTAGAAAAGTGTAATAGAATATTGTTTACATCTTGATAACTTAAAAACTAAAATCCTTATTTCAGTTCTATAAGAGATATGTTAAAGAGCATAGTTTCTAAATGATGACGACGGATTAGCTGCATGGCTAAGCAGAATACTATAGTTCAGCAACTTAAAAAAAGTCTTGGAAGGAGTAACTCAACTGGTCATGTATTCCCCTCTCTAGCTGCCTGGGCGAGCAGGCCTTTGAGTGGCTGCTTAAGCACTACACGTCGTTTTATTTTATTCTCACAAAATCGTTTAATTACGAAATCACTTAACCACACTACTGTTGTAACTATCCAACTGTAGAGGCAGGACCAGAAACAAAAGCATTGCAACAAAAATGCAGTGTTTGTAGATTGCTGTGACGTAAAGAGCAAGCTGCAACGGCTGTGAAAACAAATTTTTGCATATAACTAGCGATAGCATTACACACAAATGCGGTATCATCATGGGATATCTTCCAAAAGTTAAATCACACATTTTAGGGTATTTCATAGTCTTCACTCCCCCCATCTATCTCTCAAGGAAAAAAGTTCTTCACAGTTTGATTTTCATAATACAAATTATTTCAATTGAAGCTTTACAAAGAAAGCTAGCGTCTTTAATTTTTATAGGGAGACCAATCACACATCATCATCATCTCGAAAGTGTATTCTTTAACATACCTCTTTCAGAACTGTAACAAAGATTTTGTTTTTCAGTTTTAACGATGTAAATAAGATCCTATTAAACTTTTCTACACTATAAAATTGCAGTGTTCACAACAGAGACGTGACACTTGTTTCCCGTGTATCAGCCCACTTCCTCTTTAAGACACCTCATTGGATAACTCAGTAGCTAAAGGCAAAAGACAAGTAGAGTGGGAGCGATTTATCCCTCCTGAATACTCGCGCAGTCCCTAGACCGAGGGATTTTACCAAGTTGTTACACTATAAATACATATAGGTGTGTAGTTCACGTTTAAGCGCAAAGCTTAGAAGTGCTGCATGATATTGGAGAATTCTAACTTCCCTTTCAAGCAGAAACAGTAACTCCCGCTGAGAGACAACGTGTCTGTTTTTCCTTGTTAATTTTTCGGGGGCGCTTGTGTTTCCACAGAGCTCGCAACATACAGAAGCCATGAATAAGTTAAGAGTATGAGCCTTGAGGGAGCCAGGGATGCCAACCCAGTAATAATTAAGTATATTGGCGTTGTTGTTTGAGAACCGCAGTGCGATGCAGGTGTGCCAACTTTACTTTCCTCCCTTGGTGCCTATCTTAAAATTATTAATTTGGGTGTTGCGAACATGCTGTGAATGTCCCTTCAACAGTCAAGTGCCGTTTTTATGCTTCTCGGAAAGATGACTCTTAAAGCCTACTTTGTGAATGAGGCTATATCAACAGCCCTATAGTTGTTCTACATCACTTATCGAAATTTGATATTACAAACGAAAGGAGCATACAAGTTGGCGTTTCGAGATTAAAACATCTGATGTGTTACATTCACATGACTTTCTCTAACCGTCATCATCAACATTCTTAACAGGTTAGGCCATTATCAGTCCGTTTCGGCTGCATTTTTTCTTTTTCTACTACGTATAGTAAGTAAGGGTAGTATTCGATACAGAGATTTCACCGGAAATGCATGTTTTGAGGCCCCCTGATCAAAATAAAGCATTTTAGTGACATGTCCGTGTGTGTGTGTGTGTGTTTCTGTGAATAGCATAACTCAAAAACGAAAAGTCGGACTAATACCAAATTTGGTATTTAGGTTCAATATCCTCCAAAGATTCCACCTGAAGATTTTCAACAAAAACTCTTCATCCCAGACTACCCTTTATACGACACATTTTTCGAAAATTTTAACATAACAAATAAAATGCATATGCTGAGTTTTCGGAGAATTTCCTATGAAGGCCTCTTCATTTGGAAGGAATTTTGTATAATCTTGTGCAGCTGGTAAACATTAAGCCATAGACGAAAACGTACTACACAAAAAATGCAGATCTGATTAAAACATAATTTATTTAAAAGAAACGTTTGTGGTGCAAGCAGTTTCTGAGATATCCGTTATTAAACGTTCGAATTGTTCATTCCTTGCTCATTCTCTCAAATTCCTTTCAACATTCAGTTGTTTCTCGTGATTGAATGGAAACAGTATGAAATTTTAAGACCAGCGTATAGCGTCCAGTTCTTAAACATTTGACTATCGCTGTTCCCTTTGTATCTATAATGAAATGTGTAATGCAGCAATTTCTGTAAAGGCTTATTTGAATTAAAACATAGTAGATAGAGTAATGTGCTTATGTAAGAATAATGTGTATACAGTAATAAACGATAGAGGATAGAGAAAGTCATGTGAATGTATCACATCAGATATTTAAATAACTGGTCGATCCATCTCTTATTAGGTTCACCACGAATTCTTTTACCTTTCGGTTTATATTTTAAAATATTCAGAGATACATGCTTTTTCCATTCTTAATACACGTTCGTACCAATTTGTTTTATATTCTTTAACCTTATTCCATATACCAAACATTTTAATTCATTTCGGATTTATTAATTCTTTTTTTCTTTTCATCCAATGAGATATACCCTACTACATATCTTAAAAATCTCATTTCAGCTACCTATATTGTTCTTTCCAGAACCTTGTTAACTATCCAGCATTCCTACCCATATAACAGCATTGGTACTACAAATACTTTGAAAAATTTCAACAGAGTTTGTCTTCTTACTTCTCTTGTTAATGATATTTTAATTGTCTCACATATCTGTGAAATAAAATCAATTTTTGTATTAATTTTATTTGTTATATTAAGGCCAACCGATACCCTGAAATAATTAAAATGCATTATTTGCTCCATCGCTTTTTTCATTTATTATTATCTTAATCCTCATAGGTTCTTTACCATAGAAAGACATGAATTTAGTTTTTGTACTACTATTTGTTAATTATATTTTGTGGCTGCTTAATTTAATCTAAATACATTTCCTTGTAGACTATTTACATCTGCTGCTAATAGTATTTGATCAACTGCAAACAAAAGTGTTTTCCAATTTTAATTTATTTATTTAAAATATTCTGTCATTCCTAAATGGCATTGTTCATACACAAATTAAAAATAGGATGTGATACATTCATATGACCTTCTCAAACCTTATCGTTTGTTATGGGTATACAAGCTATTCTTACTAAAGCTTACTTTTCTGTCTGCTACATTTTAATCCAAATAAACCTTTGCAGAAATAGCTACATTACACATTTCATTATAGATACAAGGGGAACAGGGATAGTCACATGTTTAAGAAATGGCCCTGTTACACTTCTTTGTAGACTACTTTCATATGCTGCTGTTGTATATAATCAACCTCAAACAGAAACGTGGTCCTTTTTTAAAATGTTTATTTAAAATATTTTGTCATTCCTAAATGGCATTGTTCATATACAAACTAAAAATCTGATGTGATACATTCATATGACATTCTCTACCCTTATCGTTTATTAGTGGGTATACAAACTATTCCTATTAAAGTTTTTTTCTGTCTTCTACATTTTAGTAAAACGTTTGCAGAAACAGCTGCATTACACATTTTGTTATAGGTCCAAAGGGAACAGCGACAGTTAAAATTTAACATTCAATGTTTAAGAACTGGACGCTATACGCTGGTCTTAAAACTCCATGCTGTTTCTATGCAATAGTAAGAAGCAACTAAATGTTAATAAACTCCAGAAGAATGACCAAGAGTTTAACAATTCGAAACATTAATAACAATATCTCAGAAACTGCTTTCACCACAAAAAACTTATTTGAAATAAATCGTGTGTTTTAAAGAGATCAACATATTTGTGCAGCACGTTTTCGTCTATCGTTTAACGTTTACCAGTTATGCAAGATTATAAAACATTCCTTTCATGTGAAGAGGACTTCACAGACTGTTACCAGAAAATTCAATATATATATATATATATATATCCACATATTATTTGTCAAGTAAATATATTTAACGTGTGGTATTTTAATCAAGATCGTTATAGCCATTGCTTAGAAAATAAAAAATTTCAAAAAATGTTCCATGTAAAGGGTAGTTTGGGGTAGAGGATTTTCTTTAATACGCACTCTCTCTCTCTCTCTCACTCACTCACTCACACACACACACACACACACACACACACACACAAACGCACACAAATGGACCTTTTTCTAAAACTCTGATGTGTTACACTGACATGACTTTCTCTACTCTTGTACAAACTATTTTTACAAACGCATATTCTCCATATGCTTCATGTTAATCGAGACGTTAATCTTATTGCTAATTTTCTTGTAGGTGCAAGGGGAATTGGTAGGCTTTAAGCGATAGTCAAATATTTTAAGAGCTGGTTGCTATGTGGCGCATTCCATTCTCTTTGTATGTCCAGGACATAAAAAAATGAATAACGAATTCCCATTTGAGAAAAAGTATTGGAAAATTTAAGGGAATAACAAAATGTAAATGTTGTCCATCTTTTATGGTGTACCAGTTATGCAAAAGTCGTTCACAATGAAGAATACCTTTGGAGACATTCCCAGAAAATTCAAGATATACATTTTATTTGTCATGAAAGTATCTTAAATATATGATATTTTAATCAAAATCGTTAGAGCCATTTTTGAGAAAATTAAAATTTTCAAAAAATGTTCCATGTAAAGGGTAATCTGGTGTGGGGGGATTTTCTTGAATACCTTCGTGTCACATCTCTGGAAGATAGTGAACTTAAATACCTTGTTTGGTGTTTATCCGACTGTTCGCTTCTGAGTTATACTGTTCACAGGCAGACACACAGACGGACATGTTTCTAAAAATGCTTTTCTTGGATTCAGGGGTCCTCAAAACATATATTTCCGTTGAAATCTCGGTATCGAATTTTAGGGTGGAATGCAATACTTCGCCTACTTACTCTACGTAGTAGAGAAAGTAAAAATTCGATAACGAGATTTCACCGGAAATATACGTTTTGAGACCCCCTGAATCCAAAAAAAGCATTTTTGAAAACATGTCCGTGTGTGTGTCTGTGTGTGTGTGTCTGTGAACAGCATAACTCAGAAACGAACAGTCGGATAAACACCAAAGTTGGTACTTAGGTTCAGTATCTTCCAGAGATGCGACACGAAGGCATTCAAGAAAATCACTCCACCCCATACTATTCTTTACATGGAACATTTTTCGAAAATTTTAATTTTCTCCAAAATCGCTCTAACGATTTTGATTAAAATATCATATGTTTAAGACATTTTCAGGACAAATGAAATGTATATCTGAATTTTCTGGGAATGTCTCCAAAAGTACTCTTCATTGTGAACAACTTTTGCATAACTGGTAAATCATAAGAGATAGACAAAATTTTACTACACAAAAAATGTAGATCGCGTTAAAATACACAATTTATGTCATATACAATTTTTTTGTTGAGTGAACAATTTTCGAGATATTGCTTATTCCCATAAATTTTCCAATAGTTGTAATTTTTCTCAAATTCGTTATTAATTTTTTTTCCTGGTAATACAAAGAGAATGGAATGCGCCACATAGCAACCAGCTCTTAAAATATTTGACTATCGCTTAAATCCTACCATATTCCACTTGCACCTACAAGAAAATTAGCAATAAGTTTAACATCTCGATTAACATGAAGCATATGGAGAATAAGCTTTTGTAAAAATAGTTTGTACAAGAGTAGAGAAAGTTATGCGAGTGTAACACATCAGATTTTTTTATTCCGGAGCTTCAAAACCTGTATTTCCGGTGCAATATAGGTATCGAACCAAATATAATACTTCCTCTATTTACTATATGTAGGTAGGCTGTAGAGAATGTATTAAAAAAAGAGCGTAGCAACGGATTAAAATCTTTTAATTCACTACTGTGATAACAAAAAATAAATAAAGGTAAATATTACACTGTAGGCTTTGCATAAACCTGCTACAGTCACTGATATTTTTTTTTAATCTAAACCGCCTTAAGCAAATTTTAAGAATATATATTTTTATTATACAAGGTGCATTATGCTCTGATCCATATCTCCCCCAGCAACACTTGCTACACCGAAATAATAATGGCTACTTTAAAACGTAAAATAATGCAGCTGACTAGCGAACACATTTTTGATGTAGTGAATGCATCAAGGGTGGCATAACAGCTAATTTCCATTAAACAACATTATATTACAGAAAAGACCTTATTGCCTCTTCATGGACTAAGAAACAGACGCTAGAGAGGTAAAAAGAAAGAACATAAAAAAACCTTCCGTAAGCAGAGGAACAAGTGGAATGGAGTAGAAAAAGAAAGAAGCACAGCTGAAAGGAAATGTAACAAAAAAAAAATCCGTAGCGATATATCATTTTTACGATTTTGTATTTTCTCGCATTATGCTCGAAACTCTCGCATTAAAATTGCTAACGAATGGATTACGGCATCTTTAAGAGCAAATCGGCGGGCGGCAAGACTGGGGGCTTGGTGGGTCGGGGAGAAAGCAATTTACATACTGCGGAGAGCGCCTCAGTGGCCGGGGGAATAACTAAACTCAGCTGCAGCAGGCCCCATACATGAGGAGGTCCGTTCCAAACCGTATCAAGTCCACTGATGTACATTTTTCAGAAGAGAATATAAACTGTTTATATATAAAATAAGGAATCAATCAATTTTTTTGAGTTGAAACGTCGAGTGAGAGGTTATAAACATTGTTAACATACAAAGATTGATATACAGTAATTAAAAGTAAGATAATATTTTAATCAAAATATTCAATGGAATAAAAAGTATTTAAAATTAACCAGTTATGAATAACAGTTTTGAATCTGGATAGTGATGGAACGATACCACTATTTCTCGATACACGATACCGATACTGATTTTTGATCACCAGTACTCGATACTCAATTTATAAAAAACTGTAAAGACGATAGCTTGCTCGTTGAATTATGTTCTTTTTAGTAGTTTTCTGTGTATAGACACGTGTAACCAGTTTTTTATTGTTCGAGGGAAATCAAAAAGTATTTGCCCCTATTTTTTCTGGTAACAAGATATATACAGCCAACTAAACATGTAGATATTATTTCTTGTACCTTTCACTATTTTTCTATTTAGTCTCCGTGCCGGTTCAGCCATTGGTCCCACAGCAGCACTAATTTTGCGATGCCGCTGCGGTAGAAGTCGACCGTCTGACTACAGAACCACTGTCGTACTGATGTCTTGACTACGTTGTCGCAAGTGAATCGCTATCCTGTCAGCGGACTGAAAAGATGGAAATCACTAGGGGCAAGATCCGGGCTGTATGGTGGATGCTCTAGAAACTCCCAGTGAAAGTTCCTTAGCTTGCCGACGGTCTTGTTTGCCACATGTGGTCTCGCAGTGTCGTGGAGGATGATCACGTTGTCAATATCGAGAATCCCGCGGCGCTTCTTTCTGATTGCAGCCCGCAGAAGTGACAGTGTGAAACAATATCTGTCTGCATTGATGGTGGCACTTCGCGGCATGAAATCCAGCACGAGCTGTCCACGGCAATCCCAGAATGTCGTTAACATCACTTTGTGAACAGATGGCGCAGTACGGAATTTCTTTTTCACAGGAGACTACGGATGTTTCCACACCACACTCTGCTGTTTTGATTCCGCCGTGTAATGCAGTACCCACGTTTCATCGCCAGTAACAATACGATCCAGGAAATCCTCGGCATATCGTTGCAGATGATTCAAAGAAGCAGTCATTCGCTTGCCTTTCATCACTTTATCCAACTGCTTAGGAACCCATCGACATGAATCCTTCCTGTGCCCTAAGCACTCGCGGATGATGTCGAAAGCACTCCCAAAGGAAATGTCGAGCTCCTGAGCAATGTCTTTGAGCGGCACGCGCCGCTCTGCTTTCACCATCGCATCCACGCGGACAATATTATCATCAATCACCGATACACGCGGTCTCCCCGCACGCTCATTGTCATGCAGATTTGCACGGCCATTTTCGAACTCAGAACACCACCGTCTCACACCTCTCAAAGCAAGACACGTTTCCCCATATGATGGCTGCATTTCCCTGTGGATCTCGATGGGCGTTCGTCCCTTATTCCGTAGAAAACGGACCACACTTCGTTGCTCGTAAGCCGTGGACGTGTTAAGCACACCTGCCATTTTGAATGCACTGACAGCAGCGCTGCCGCCGGCAGCAGCTGCAAACACTATGAGGGCCGGCCCATGAAAAGTCCACTACTTCGAATGTATACCTTTGTTTTTTGTTTTACATTCGTAATTTGGCCGAAAAGAATAGGGGCAAAGACTTTTTGATTTACCCTCGTATGCTAATTCCGAAATTGTTCCTTCTCCAATTTGTAGCAACGTTTTCATCTTCACAATTCCACAGGTTATACACGTTTGACCATTTAAATTGAGACTGTACAATATCTGCAAAACCAAGCGTTGTAGAAAGAAACGTTTTGATAAAAGTTTCTTGATATTATGGGGGAAAGTAAATGCCATTATTCGTGTTTATTTGGAGGACGTTGTGATGGTTATTTTAGGGTCAATTTAACTTTTTTAAATGGGAACCTACATTTTGTATGTTGTTTTCTCATTAGAAAATAGTTTATAAAAAGTTGATATTTAATTTGTGATGAGGAATAAGAAAATAAAATAAAAAATGTTGGTTCCTAATTACGAAAAAATGGATGGTCCAATCATTCAGTGCTCTCTTCGTACACAGCCATTCAGAATTTTCGTTGTTATTTACGTTGGTATATGAACAATTGCAAAGTGCTTTATACAAATATTATTTAGTATTTTATGAGGAGTGAGAAAAAACACACCCAAAACTTAGGTTCCCATTTAAAAATATTACATTGACCCTAAAATGACCATCACAACGCCCTCCAAATAAAACACGACTAATGGCAGTTACTTTCCCCCATAATCAAGCAGCTTTTATTCAAGACATTTCTTTCTACAACGCTTAGTTTTGGAGATATTGTACAGTCTCTACTTAAACGGTCCACCCTGAGTATCCCCTATTGGCAGTTAAGTCTAATAATAATAATAATAATAATAATAATAATAATAATAATTTCTTTGCTTTCATTTTTATGTAACTATATTTTGTGCTGAAAACGTTGTTTTAAAGTATTTTCTACCCATAGAAAAACAAGTACTAGCAATTATTTATACTGCATCTTGAAAATGTAAACTAATATATATTTTTCATTAAATTCAAACAGTTAAACAAAAATCCATGCGCTGTGTTATCTCACTCTTACCTTCTAACTTGTTTCTGCTAGATTCCCAGATTTTGGTCACCAGAGCAGGTAAATGTAAGGGCTTAGAGTGAGTCACCAAGCCAGGCTATTGCAGAAACGTGATTTAGTGCGTCAGCTAAATCAGCTTCATTCACAACGCAGCGCCACATGTTACCAGAGTACTTCTGAGCTTTCCCCTGTTGTTTTCGAAAGCTTTTATTTAGACATACGAGTCTATGGAATATTTTATTCATTTCACCCACAGGAAACCTATTCAAGGTCTACCAAGAACTATGGTCCAGAAAATTTTTGAGGACACGTGCGAGGCAATAACTCATGATTTTTTTCCAAATGCAGTATAAATGGATTTGCATATATTAACAAGTAACAATTTGTGTTTTAATGAAATTCACTTAATTAAATCAATTAAATGAAACAACACTTCCATGCCAAACTATCAGTTCTCGTTAAATTTACTAAGCTTAAAAAGTACCTTCAAGGGGCGGTATTTGAACCTGGGACCTTCACTACTAAAGACAATCGCACACACTGTTGTGCTACGAGTGTAAGTCACTGCACACGCAGCGCTACATTTCGGCCGAAATTGATACGGCGCGATGCACTAGACAGTGTTTACGACATAGTCTGTACAACGCCGGGACTGCATAACTTCTCAATCTGCAGATTGAGAAGACTCACCCAGTATATATTGCATATTAATTACTATTAATATAATTTCACTGATAAAAAGGTTTTACAGTGAGAGTTATATTGTGACCCAGAAATGATTCAGAATGCTTTCTTCTGCAGTTTTAAGATACACTACGTGATCAAAAGTATCCGGACACCCGGCTGAAAATGACGTACAAGTTCGCGGCGCCCTCTATCGGTAATGCTGGAAGTAAATATGGTGTTGGCCCACCCTTACCCTTGATGGCAGCGTTCACTCTTGCAGGCATACTTTCAATCAGATGCTGGAAGGTTTCTTGGGGAATGGCAGCCCATTCTTCACGGAGTGCGGAACTGAGGAAAGGTATCGATGTAGGTCGGTGAGGCCTGGCACGAAGTCGGCGTTCCAAAACATCCCAAACATCAAGTCAGGACTCTGTGCAGGCCAGTCCATTACAGGGATGTTATTGTCGTGTAACCACTCCGCCACAGCCCGTGCAGTATGAACAGGTGCTCGATCGTGTTGAAAGATTCAATCCCCATCCCCGAATTGCTCTTCAACAGTGGGTAAGCAAGAAGGTGCTTAAAATATCAATGTAGGTCTGTGCTGTGATCGTGCCACGCAAAACAACAAGAGATGCAAGCCCTCTCCAGGAAATACACGACCACACCATAACACCACCACCTCCAAATTTCATTGTTGTTACTACACACGCTGGCAGATGACGTTCACCGGGCATTTGCCATACCCACACCCTGCCATCAGATCGCCACATTGTGTACTGTGATTCGCCACTCCACACAACGTTTTGCCACTGTTCAATCGTGTAATATTGACGCTCCTTACACCAAGCGAGGCGTCGTTTGGCATTTTCCTGCGTGATGTGTGGCTTATGAGCAGCCGCTCGACCATGGAATCCAGAGTTTCTCACCTCACGCCTAACTGTCATAGTACTTGGAATGGATCCTGATGCAGTTTGGAATTCCTGAGTGATGGCCTGGATAGATGTCTGCCTATTACTCTTTACGACCCTCTTCAAATGTCGGCGGTCTCTGTCAGTCAACAGACGAGGTTTTATGCTGTACATGTCCCTTCACGTTTCCACTTCACTATCATATCAGAAACAGTGAACCTAGTGATGTTTGGGAGTGTCGAAATCTCGCATACAGACTTCTGACACAAGTGACACCCAATCACCTGACCACTTTCGAAGTCCGTGAGTTCCACGGATCGTCCATTCTGCTGTTTCACGATGTATAATTACTACTGAGGTCGCGGATAATGAGTACCAGACAGTAGGTGGCAGCACAATGCACCTAAGTTGATCACATAGTGTATCAATTACTTTACTAGAACTTCTCCAAATAATGACACCATAAGATATTACACTATGAAGTAATGCAAAATACCTGCTGTGAAATAGCTTTTAAGAAATTGTTGCTTCAAATTTATCAATAAGTAAATTACCATAGACAGCCTGCTACAGATATAATCAATATGTTCAATCCAGATTAATTAATCATCCAGCAGAATACCCAAAAGTTTGACACAAGACAAAATTGTTATTGGACCAACTCCTTAAAGCAAAGAATGTGGACTGAGTCTTATTTAGTTTAAAATCATTTGCATTGAACAAAAAAAAATCTGATGTGTTACACTCACATGACTTTCTCTACTCTTGTACAATCTATTTTTACAAACGCCTATTCTCCATATGCTTTATGTTAATCGAGATATCGAGATGTCAATCTTATTGCTAATTTTCTTGTAGATGCAAGGGGAATATGGTAGCTTTTAAACGATAGTCAAATATTTTAACGCTGGTTGCTATGCGGCGCATTTCCATTCTCTTTGCAAGTCCAGGACATAAAAAAATGAATAACGAATTTGAGAAAAAGTATAAGTATTGGAAAATTTAAGGGAATAACAAGCAATATCTCGAAAACGGTTCACTCAACAAAAGAAATGTATATGACATAAGTTGTGTATTTTAACGAGATCTACATTTTTTGTGTAGTAAAATTTTGTGTATCTCTTATGGTTTACCAGTTATGCAAAAGTCGTTCACAATGAAGAATACTTTTGGAGACATTCCCAGAAAATTCGAGATATACATTTCATTTCTGATGACATTATCTTAAACATATGATATTTTAATCAAAATCGTTAGAGCCATTTTTGAGAAAATTAAAATTTTCGAAAAATGTTCCATGTAAAGGGTAGTCTGGGGTGGGGGGATTTTCTTGAAAACCTTCGTGTCGCATCTCTGGAAGATACGGAACCTAAATACCAAGTTTGGTGTTTATCCGACTGTTCGTTTTTGAGTTATGCTGTTCACAGACACACACACACAGACACACACACAGACACACACACACACAGACACACACACGGACATGTTTCCAAAAATGCTTTTTTTGGATTCAGGAGGTCTCAAAACATGTATTTCCGGTGAAATCTCGGTATCGAATTTTTGGGTGGAATGCAATACTTCCCCTACTTACTATACGTAGTAGAGAAAGTAATAGTCAGGCACATATTCAGGAAGGGCAGATAAAAATTGCACATATCTGTTATGAATGAGGTTTAGAACGCCTAGAGAAATATTTACACCCCTTGCTTTCCACTCGAGAGCCGCCACTTACTGGATTTTGACCGATAATTTGGATGCTGTTGTGAGGATATAACTACATGAGAAACGAGAGCGCACTGTCTTCACTTTGGATGAAGAATACTATTGCGATTACGTCTATAAAGTAACTTTACGCTAAAATGTATGGTTAAACATTGGTCTGTGGTGTTTAGGAGCACCGGAAAGTAGCCAATAATTAGCTAACTACTTTTACCTTCTCTGTAAATGGTATTACTTTTGTTTTTTTTCCCGGAGATGGCTCACATATAGATCCCAGTTGTGGCGATCACAGACTTACGTTCCGTAGACATTATCATCTTCGGATTCATTAGTGTGAGTATTGACAATGTTGTAAACGTAAATATGCCATCATTCTCCGATACATGCTTTTTATTAATTTACACACTTTTTCTGCAAGTTGTATTCCTTTATTTCTAAAGGAATCATATACATATCCTTCGAACTCAAATACAGTAACAGGTGTTTCTGCCACATGGAGCAATTCATTTTTATTCGCTGTCATATTCTTCTCTCTTTCTATTTAACTGATTACCCCTTTCTTTGTAGGATTTACACCCTCAAGGAGTTACAAGCCAATGCCTTGGCAAGTAGCCTGTCGAAGCAAACTCTAAATCATAGCATATCCAGGATGGGTTTCTTGTAGCTATTTTTATGAACGCTCTTTAACTGCTGTGGTCCTTAACGTCCCATTCTATATTGGGTGTGAAAGACCGGTCGTTTTGCCCAGAGGGCTCTTTATCAGGCTTGAGGTTCTTTTACGTGTCATAAATCTACGACACGGGACCACCGACTTTACTTTCCTTCCAAAGGAAGCCATGCTAAGGATTTTACGCCCGAAAAAATCCATTGTCCTCCACTACACCACGGAGGACGATATCCAGAATGGGTGATCAGCCCGATGCCTGGAATGGCGGTGAAGAAGAAGGAAATGAAATGTAGTGATGAAGGGGAAGTTAGGAAAATTCCCGGATCAAATTATTCAATCCAGCATTCGCTAGCGGCCGAGGAAAACCGCAAAAAAAAGCTTTCGATCAGATTGATAGGACCGAGAATATAAACCCGGGACTTCCCAAATGTGAGCCGCTCAAGTTACCGTGGCACCACCACAATCATACAACAGAAAAAACACGCGCGTGTACTATGGCAGGCTAGATAACCCGTCAGCAGATTGCCTGCCATTAGTCGATAAGTAACGGATGACTATGTATAATGAATGGCAACTTATGATGTACCAGAATAACGATTTCTAAATGACCGCGAGGCATAGTGTAATACTCCGCGAGTTGTATACATCTGCATAATTATACATTTAGTAATGTTGCATCCAACATTGAGCTCCTCCTGAATATTTGATTGTGATGCATCATCCATCATCATTCAGGAATGTAAATTAAAACTATTAAATTATTAATTTACTAGAAGGGCTTCGTTTATCAGAATCAATTTTATTTGAAACCACTTGTATATCAGACTGCATCGAGCAAGATCGCTCCGCGATAAAGTATGGGGCTGGCATTCGGGAGGTCCCGTGTTCGCTTTCATTTCCTTCGGATCGGCCACTCTGACCATATTTTTCGGTAGGCGAAAGCTGGAGTAGTTTCCCTTCTATCAGAATTTCCTGTCTCCATCATTTCATCCGCTTCACCCCATCTGTTTCAGTGTTATAGGATCAGGCGACGGGGGAATTAGCTATAGAAAACTTATTCCTTGTGCTTGGTGGGACTACTGGGCTACCCTTCCTTTCTAGGAGCTGTCTTGACTACCGCCAGGACAAACCCACGTCAGGACTGGTGCCATATTGCAATCTTTAGGGACATGTGTTTGCTAGCGCCCATCGTCGTCCGAATCTGGTCACCCTTCGGGTCTTCCCTACATCCCTTCCTCTCAGGGGTCCCATTGGAAGTACAAAGGGCCCATTATGACTTACATGGGTGTGATACTTCAGTTACCGGAGGCCCCTCCGACTGCTACTCCTAACTCCTACTATCACACTTCTCTGAAATTCAAAAATATCCTGGACATAATACGGTTTGATGTGAACATAAATAAAATTAATTTTTACCTCAATATTTGTAAAAATCCAAGCAAAGCAAATTGTGCAAGTAATAGGAAATAATACTTGAATTACTCCCACACACTTCCCGAAATAGGAAACAAACCTTGAGGTAAACAAAGGCGACAGGCAGCCCCAAACACGTGGCCGTAGTGAATGAATGCTCTTATTGACGCTTGATTGCAACACTGAGCCTAAGATTAGGAAACAGATCCCATCTTTTCTTTACGTCATTCCAGGCAGAGGGGTTTTAGTAAGTAAACAGAGCAATCCTGTTACCCACAGAGTATAGGTGTCTTTTGGTACTGTGATGGACACACTCCTCCCCTCTCCAACAGCCGGTTTCGTTACAACTGTTCCATTTATTCGCTGCATAATATACACCAGTGGCGAAACTGTGTCAATATGCCTAAAGCAAAGAAGAGTATATACATCACAATTAGCACCATTTGTGGCAGGAACACTTCAGCATAAAAACTATTAGATATAACATAGAGCTCAAAATACTTTTAAACAACATTGTAATTCAATGAAACACAAGAAACATTTGGCATTATTAGAAAGGAACAACGAAGAAAGTGAGCCTTTAACCTCTTCATACTACATATCAGAATTTGTCGAGCATTGTGTCATACACTAATAAAGCGGATATTGCTTTAAGAATGTATAACTTTTTAAATGCCTGTTTCGTATATTTCATAAACTAATTGCACGCTACGAGGGCAGTCCCAGAAGTACCCGAACTGACGTATGTATAGCGGCTGTTGTTTCAAAAAAATGACTATGGTAGATAGTACCAGCATTATAAAGCTTAAGTTTGAAGTTTGACGATGCTACGTTTTTTAGTAATTGTTTGGCAGTCATTAATAGTGAACTCTCTCAGCGAATTTGTAAACGCGGATAAAACTGGTCATCCTTCTGTGATACAATACTTTCATTTGAAAGGTCTTAGTCCAACTAATATTAAATCTGAGCTAGATTCTACTCTGTGGGAGTCTGCTCCTTCGTTTACAACAGTAAAATATTGGATGACAGTTTAAGCGAGGCCGTACGAGCTGCCAAGACGAACATCGCAGTGGTCGACCAAATGAGGTGACCGCGCCAGAAATTGTGAAGAATATCCACAAATGGTATTGGATGACCGTCGACTTTAAGTGCGCGAGTTTGCAGACATTGTAGGCATTTCAAAAAGTGCTGTACACCGCACACTAACTGAAAATTTAGACATTAGAAAACTTGCGTAAGATGGGTACTGCGTTTACTCACAATGTAACAAAAGCAGCGTCGTAAGGATGTTTCAGTCGAGTGCCTGGCGATGTTTTCTGCAATGAAGCCGAGTTTGTCGATTCATAACCAGGATGAAACATGGGTCCATCACTTCACACGTGAGACGAAGGAACAGTCAAAACAGTGGATTGAAAGGGGAGAATCAGCTCCAAAGAAGGCGAAGACAGTTACATTTGCAGGCAAAGTCATGGCGTCAGTATCTTTTTTGGGGGAGGGAATGCGCGTGGGATAATTTTCATTGATTAACTTAAAAAAAAGCAATTCAATGGCGAATGTTATGCAAACACTTATTGCAGTGTTTGAATGATGAAATCAAGCAAAAAACGGCCGCATTTAGCGAAAAAGAAAGCTCTGTTTCATCCAGACAACGCACCAGTTCACACATCCATTATCGCCATGGCCAAAATCAATGAGTTAAAGTTCGAATTGCTTCCTCATGCACCATATTCTCCAGATTTAGCCCCCTCTGGTTATCTTCTGTTTCCGAAGTTGAAGAAATGGTTTGGTGGTAAAAGATTTGCCAACAATGAAGAGGTGACGTTTGTAGTTTATGGCTATTTTGCAAAACTCGGCGGTTCTCACTATAAACAGGGTATCGAAGCTATTGAACATCGCTGGGAAAAGTCTAGGTATCGAACTGAAAGAAGACTGTTTAGAGAAATAAAGATGTTTTTTCCAAAATGTTTGTGTTTTCCTTGTTAGTCGGGTACTTCTGGAACAGCCCTCCTATCATAGCTAACCATACATTGCTTTCTTCCTTTGAATAATTCTTAATCCTAACTTACCTGCTTCCTAAACACGGTGTATGCCTTCAACTATTCATACTTGTTTACAGAGAAAACTGCAAGGTCGCAGTCGCTCGCACTTTCCCTCGCCACCAAACCTCAATGCGTTCCTAACCTGATTGTTTATTTACTAAGACCCCTCTCCCTGGTTATTAATTTTAAAACGCGCTAATGGATCGTTTAATAATGTCATAGCAATATGCTGCATTTTCACTGTTATTTGAAAACAGAAACCAATCCATTTAATGAAACTGGGCAGTTATCGCACATTGATTGCTTATGCTGGGCACGTGTTGCGCGGAGTAATACAAAAGTGTGTTACTTAGAGTGGATCCATAATAGCCATATTATCACAAAAGGTGTAAGTTTGCTCAATAAAGCTAAATTTGTATATTACTATATTTGGGTAGCGCGGTGGTTTCGTGTCCGGCTCTCGTTCTGAGGGTCCGGGGTACGTCTCCCGATTTTGGAGTGGCGATTTTAAGTCGACACTATCCACGCTTTACATCGGACTTCCTCTTGTGCAGCATACACAAGGCCCAATGTCAAGGGTGGGCAGAAGTCAGTTTTGCGCCGACAATACGACGCAGCCCTCACAACAAACATGAAAGTATGGCATTACTGCGAGGGAAGGGGGAGTTGCGATTATAGACGATCGATAGCAGTTACTATTACATTGTGTTTAAGTTGACTTTCTACATTTTGAAAGGCTTTCCACTCCCCTGTTCTTCGAGATAAATTAACATTATTACAATTGGCAAGTTCTTGACGTCATAATTTCCACTGATTTTGTCATAGTTTCAGAAATTCACACCCTTGAAAAGGTTTTAGGGACAGAATGATCTCCCAGGTAAGTACGTAACTAATGTATTTGTCGTCCTTCGTGGTGTAGTGGTCACCATGCTAGCCTTTAGTTCCTGTGGTCGCGGGTTCAAACCCCGCGAAGGGCGATGGATTTTTTTCGGGCGGGAAGGAAGTAAAGCCGGTGGTCCCGTGTCGTAGATTTACGGCACATAAAAGAGCCTCAAGCGTGATAAAGAGGCCTCTGAGCAAAACTACCGGTTTTTCACGCCCAAAATAGAATGGGACGCTCAGGACCACAGCAGTTAAAAGGTGTCCATAAATAAATGTCAATTTACTTTAAACTTAACTAGCATATTTAGGTTTTATTTACAGTCATAATTTTTCGCGAGTTTCTCTACAATGTTCTTTGAAGTTAACTCCCGTAATAATTTCGCACGTTCAATTCCTAAAGCTATTATTATTATTATTATTATTATTATTATTATTATTATTATTATTATTATTATTATTATTATTATTAATATTATTATTATTATTATTATTATTATTACACGAAACATGACATCTAACGTAGTGTTTTTGGATGTTGCCTCTAAATAAGCCCTCCTCGTGATTCCCTGTGTATCTCTAACGAAATGTGTAATGCAGCTATTTCCGTAAAAAATTAAAATTAAATTGAGTTTTATTTACGGACGCTCTTTAACTGCTGTGGTCGTTAGTCTACCGTTTTATCAGGCTTGAGATTCTTTTACGTGCCGTAAATCTACAACACGGGACCACCGACTTTAATTCCCTTACAAAGGAAGGCATGCTAAGAATTTTTACACCCAAAAAATCCATCGTCCTCCGCCAGGTTTGAAGCCGCGACCTCAAGGATTGGAGGCCAGCATGGTAACCACTACACCATGGAGGACGACTAGATCTTTCCGTAACGGTTTATCTCGATTAAAATAAAAAAGATAGGAAAAGAATAATTTGTAAACCTACTAGTAAGCAATCGAGGGTAGAGAAAGTCCGATTTTTATTTCATACTTGACCAGCTAAATGTGTTTCATGTAATATCAAACAACTGAATTTATAATAGCAGTTAAAAATAATAACAACGATGCTTGTGTTTAGAAATTAGAGCACAATATCCTTTTACCTGACATTCCATTTCCTCGTTCAGCCTAGTTGCAAGTAGGAAGTTGTATTGAATAGAGTTAAAAACATTATAGTATCAAAAAACATTGATAATACTAACGAGAAGATGAAATAAATATCCTTGAAGTAATGGAAGTTCTATATAACTCGCTTAGATTAAAGTGATTATAATTTTCAAGCTCTGCATTTTATTGTTGGGTCAAATTGTGTCCCTTCAGGCACTCTAGCGTGTAGCAAAAACCAGGTGTGTTAGTGCTAATACGAGTTAGAACGCACCTCCTCATATCAGTTTACAAGACGAACTTGCTTGCTGAGTGGTTTAAGGCTAGTCTAAGAGGTCACATGACGCGGAACCTAAGCATCATTTCCTTTTCACACTCGGATTCGACAACGCATCCAAATGTTCGACAGTTCGCGTTTCCACGCAGCTGTTCCAAAGCACAAAGTTTTATTAAAATTCCTTCACCAGGTGTGCAATAGGTAAACAAAAAAATTAATCATTTCAATGACGGGACTCAGGGCAGAGTTTCGGGTTACCAGTGTAATTTAATTAAATTCCGGAGCCTCTTGCCCCTTCCAAGTTCATCACCACAATGAGAGGCAGTCGCCAATAGCGAAGTTCGGAACTCTGATGTGCCCCATTGTACTGCAGGCAGGACAGTAAAACAGGGGCAAGAAAATGTGTATGCTAAACGAAAATTTGTGATTAACACGAAGTATAAAAAAAGGTGCAGGATAAACACGATGTGCAAGCAAATCGCGTGAAAGGTGGCTTTCAAAATGGGGCAAGTACAAATATTTGTTTCTAGGAGTAAGAAGATAAAAATATAGTGGTTATGACAGCCAAGTGTAGGAATTCTACGAACAAAATAAAATCACTTTTAACATGATAGTTGCACTATAGTTGTAGCATAATCTTTACGCTTGAGACACTCAGTACAGAACACAACTGATCTGTCGAATCGAATCACAACTGAACTCCAGAGTCACAAATCATAACATAACTGTAGCCGGCACTGTCCCAGCTCTCTTTTTCTCGATGGCACTTAACTTCGTAACTTCTTAACCAACTGAACTCCTGCATGGACAAGAGCAACTCCCTTATATACACCCCGTATAAACGTGGAATGTTCTAGAAAGGGAACCTACTCGAACTGCCAAAAGGAAGCCACTGCCGCGGGAAATTAGCACATAATGGGCTATTGTTCAGCACGAATACTGTTCTGAAGCCGATCAAGGGCCCCACACAGGTGCCGCGGTCGTGCTCCATGGTGTAGTGGTTACCATGCTAGCCTCTAATTCCCGAGGTCACAGGTTTAAATTCGGCGAAGGACGATGGCTTTTTTCGGGCCTAGAAATCCTTAGCATAGCTTCCTTCGGAAGGGAAGTAAAGCCGGTGGTCCCGTGTCGTAGATTTACGGCACGTAAAAGAAAATCAAGCCTGATAAAGAGGCCTCTGAGCAAAATTACCAGTCTTTCACGCCCAATATAGAATGGGACGCTAAGGACCACAGCAGTTAAAGAGCGTCTCTAAATAAAACTCAATTTATTTACCCAGGTGCCGGGTAGAGATGCGCTCGGTGTCCAGCAGGTAGCTTTGCAGTAGCTCTTTTGTACGTGGTTTTTTCAAAATTATCTTATATGCCACGCATAAAATAGTTGCAATTTTGGCATATTTTTCAAAAATGTATAAAACGATAAAAAAAACGATCTGAAAAACTGCCAAAACACGTTAAGTTTATTGCCATATGATATTTATGTTCAAAAGATTATATTTTTCCTCCATTAATTTGACTGCTAGAATTTTTTAAAGCGCAGACGGATACTTTCTTGAGGGTGTGTGTTTGAGAAATATATAAAAGAATCTCGAAAAAAGAAAACACTCCACTTCTTTTCATATTTTCAAACTATTCCTCGATTATGTAATAATGAGCTTAACACTCGCACATCGCAATAGATATTGGTATACTATGCAACAAGACTATAATGTAGTACTTAAGCCACGAGTATGTTTATGAAACGAGCGGTAGCGAGTTTTATAATTTTCATACGGGCGTCTTAATTGCCATTATAATCAAGTTGCATACTGGTCGAACACACCATAATTTCAAGACTTTCGGGTTTCTTCAAAAAGATATTACCGTGCTAATTGTGCGTAATTAACAGGCAGAGGGGTTTTAGTAAGTAAGCAGAACAATCGTGTTGCCGCACGGAGTACTGGTGAGTCAACCGAGGGGAATGGCTCAAGCTGTTACGTCTGCGGTGCGCATTCGGGAGGCCCCAGTATCCATCTCTGGCCACCGCCCACTATGGCTCATGGGTTTTTCGTGTTTTCTCCGGGTCTCCAGGCGA